>CM060907.1:773466212-778466212 GCA_030737815.1 Allium fistulosum
CGCAACCTTAAGGACCTCATCAAAGGGTTAATTCGAGACAACAAACTTCAACAATATGTGTTCCGCAAGTAGCAAAAGGTTCTGAGCAATGAGATAGTGTTCCGCAATCAGGACACCTAAGGGATTGAAGTTCCAACTCTCGACCCAATGGTGGTGACAGTAGGAATCGATCCCGCTGTAGTTCGACGAGTGCTGGTTGATAGTGGCGGTTCAATTAACATAATTTTCAAACAAACTTTTGACCAAATGAAGATTGGCATGAAAAGCGTATCCGCGTGCCAGACTAAGATTCAAGGGTTTACCGGAGAACCCAAACAACTGGTGGGAACAATCGACCTACCTGTGGAGCTTGGAGAGGGTGACCGACGAGTCACCCTCATTCAAACTTTTGTGATCGTGGATGAGATATCAGCATACAATGCATTCTTGGGATGGCCTACATTAGCTGACTTCAAAATAGCATTGGCCCAATGGTGCCTTACAATGGAGTTCCTTATCGAGCACGGAATCGGAATTGTGAAAGGAGACCAAAGCATTTCCCGGGAATGCTACATCATAGAGTTGCGTGAGTCAAGAAGAAAGGAAAAGGGAAAGGATATGGGGAAGGCCCTCCACATCCATGAGCCCTCTGAATAGCAACTACAGAGCAACCCCGACTTGGGGACCATAGCCGATTCGACAAGGCTTTGGACCCTAGGAAGAAGAGCTCAGGGGAGGATCAGGCAGCACCGACAGAGTTGACGGTGTCTGTCCTAGTCTGTATGGATGATCCAACATGGATCCGGAAAATTGGGTCGCACCTTGGAAACAAGATACGATCAGAGCTAACTAAATTCCTCCACGCCAATTTCAACGTGTTTGCTTTGACGCACTCTGATATGTGTGGGGTGTCACCTGAAATTGCCTGCTACACGCTCAATATTGACCCCAAATTTACACCAGTAAAGTAGAGAAGGCACAGCTTGGGCCCTGAGCAGTCCAAGGCACTGAGGGAGGAAGTAGATAAACTGATGGCCAACGACTTCATCTGAGATGCAACTTACCATGAATGGGTATCGAGCAGGTCCTAGTCAAGAAGTCTAATGGAAAATGGCAAACCTGTATTGATTTCTCGGACATGAACAAAGCCTGTCCGAAGGATAGCTTCCCGTTCCCGAGGATTGATCAACTCGTGGATGGAACAGCGAGACATGAGCTTCTGTCTTTTATGGATACGTACTTGGGCTATAACCATATCCTGATGCATGAACCAGACTAAGAGAACACCAACTTCATCACCGACTTGGGACTATACTACCATAGAGTAATGCCATTTGGCTTGAAAAATGCAGGGGCAACGTACCAAAGGCTAGTGAATACTATGTTCAAACGCCAGATTGGGAAGACTATGGAGGTTTACATGGACGATATGTTAGTCAAATCCCAAGTAGCTACTAACCATCTAGATAATCTCGCTGAAATGTTCGAACTACTCCGCAAATATGGAATTAAGTTCAACCCACTTAAATGTCACTTCGGCGTAGCCTCTAGGAAATTCCTGGGATTCATAGTAAGTGCCCGGGGCATCGAAGCAAATCTAGAGCAAATACCAGCGTTACGGGAAGTCCAAGCCCCTAAAAATAAGAGGGAACTTCAAAGCTTGAGTAGAAAGGTCACAGCACTGAGTCGGTTCATCTCTAAAGCTACATACAAGTGCATACCATTCTTTGATGCACTGAAGAAAGGAAGGAAAAACTTCGAAGAGAGCGAAGCTTACCAGACAGCTTTCGAGGAACTGCTATGACATATGGAAGCTCCCCCGATTTTATCAAAGCCGATGGATGGAGAAGACATATTCATCTATTTAGCGGTTTCCCCGCACGCACTGAGCGCGGCTCTCGTGCAGGAAGAAGCGAGAATCCAGCGACCTGTGTACTACATTAGCAAACGATTCACCGGAGCTGAGAAGAATTACCCAAAGTTGGAAAAACTAGCATATTGCCTTTTGATCGCATCTCAAAAATTACGACCGTACTTCCAAGCTCATCCAATTAAAGTGTTGACTGACCAACCCCTGAAGCATATTTTATACCGACCAGAAACTTCCGGACGACTACTCAAGTGGAATATAGAGTTAAGCCAATACGACATCACATACTATCCAAGGAAAGTAATCAATGGGCAAGCGTTGGCTGACTTCATTGCCGAATTTACCGTAAGGTACAACGAGGAGGAAATTCAGCCAGAAGCAGGCACGCAATGGAAGCTCTTCGTCGACGGTGCATCAAACAACCTCTATTCAGGAGCAAGGGTAGTGCTTGAAACCCCCGAGGGATGAGCCATTAGCTATGCTTTGCGCTTGGAATTCCCAGCAACAAATAACGAAGCAGAGTATGAAGCCTTGATCGCTGGACTAAAGGTTGTGAAGGAACATGGGATAAAATCTATTCACATATACAGCAACTCCCGGTTGGTCGTCTGTCAAGTGAAAGGGGAATACCAAGCGCGTGGAGAAAATTTTGCCCCGTACCTGTCCAAAGTATAAGAGCTTTTAAGTGATATCGAGCACTACACCAAACCACATCCCACGAGAGCAAAACACCAAAGCAAACTATTTGGCCAAGCTGGCAAGCTTTGGAGAAGCCCAGTCATTGGGATTGGTTCGGTTGAAACGCTAACCAACCCGAGCATAGACGAAATGGACATGGACTGGATTCTAGAGACCATCGTCGAGCCAGATACATGGATGACACCGATAAAGGACTATCTACTTGCAGGAACCCTACCAACTGACTGAAATCAATAGAAGAAGCTCCTCTGCAAGGCGCCAGGGTTCATAATACAGGATGGGATAATCTATTGAAGGGGATTCTTGACCCCTCTTCTCAGGTGTGTGACTAATGATGAAGCACGACAAATCCTAAAGGAAGTACATGAAGGCGTATGCGGAGACCACATTGAGGGGTAGACGCTGGCAAAAAAGTCCTTCGATACAGATACTTTTGGCCAACAATAAATCGCGACGCCGTAGATCACGCCAGAAGATGTAATCACCGTCAAAGATTCAGCAAAATTAAGAGAACTACTTCAATGGAATTGACACAAATGGTTAGCCCATGGCCATTTGCGATATGGGGGATTGATCTAATTGGTGTCCTTCCAATAGCTAAAGGAGGAGCCAAAAATGCTATAGTTGTCGTAGATTATTTCACAAAATGGGCCGAAGCAGAACCGCTGGCCACCATAACCACAAAGAGAGTTATTAACTTTGTCACTAAAACATCATTTGCAGGTTCAGTGTGCCACCAAAAATCATCACTAATAATGGAACCTAATTCGAAAGTGCCAAGTTCAAAGACTTCTGCAAGCGCTTCCGAATCGAGAAAAGCTCTTCCGCGGTGGCTCATCCACAAGCAAACAGGCAAGCGGAAGCAATAAACAAGATCATCAAATCCATTAACAAAATCGAAAGGAAATTGGGTTGATGAACTTCCACTTGCACTATGGGCATACAGGACAACACACAAAACGGAAACTGGCCATGCTCTGTTCGCATTAGCATATGGTTCAGAAGCAATGATTCTTGTTGAATTAGAAATCTCTCGCGCTGAAGGCAGAATTTTAATCAAGCGCAAAATGAGAAAATCCTACTCGAATCACTAGACATGATCGATGAAAAAAGAGAAGAAGCAGAGTTGAGAGCAGCCGCCTAACAAAAAAGGGTTGCACGGTACTTCAACTCCAAAGTTCCTAGTCAGACCTTCGAAGTTGAAGATCTTATGCTCAAGCAAGTTTATCCCATACTGGGAGCCTTCGAACCAAACTAGGAAGGACCGTATGTTGTTTATCAAAAGCTCAGCGATGGGACTTTCAAGATGACAACCGTCGATGGGGTCACAGTTCCTAGAGCCTGGAATAGCGAATCGCTCCACCGTTATTTCATTTAAAAAACTATTTTATGTATTTTCTATTTTTCAACAAATAATCCATCCCGGAAATGCCATTGGCATTGTAAATAGGCAAAGAATCTGCCATGCTTTCCTTAATAAAATTTGCTTTTAGAACCAACTAGACTGTGTTCGTAATAATTACCCGTCGAGTCGACGGAAGCAAATCGACTCAAACCATTGGATCTGCGAAACTCGATCCTTGCCTCTTGAAAAAGAAAATCAATGTTGCCCCGGTAACCCCGAGAGGTATATAAAAAACTAATTTCCTCGCGTTGCTCGGAGACAGGCAATGCCGGGGATCACCTAAAAAGCTAACTCCTCCGCGTTGCCCGGAGATAGGCCACACCGAGGAGCACCAAACTGAAACTCCTCGCGTTGTCTGGAGATAAGCAATGCCGAGGAGCATCAAAAACAAACTCCTCGCATTGCCCAGAGATAGGCAATGCCAAGGAACATCAAAAGCCGTGCATCCCATAAGCCGCGCACTCAAACTGAAACTCATTATACTGCCCGGAGATAGACAACGTCGAGAAACATTGAAAAAGAAACTCCTCGTGTTGTTCGGAGATAAGCAACGCCGAGGAACATAGAAAATGAATTCCTTATGTTTCCCGGAGATAGGCGACACCGAGGAACGTCGAAAACAAGCTCCTCGCGTTGCCCGAAGATAGGCCGTGCATTTTGTAAGCCATGCACCCAAACTGAAACTCCTCGCATTGCCTGCAGATAGCCAACACCGAGGAACATCCAAAGCCGCGCACCCGAACTGAAACTCCTCGCATTGCCCCAAGATAGGAAACACCGAGGAACATCAAAAGCCGCACATCTCGTAAACTACCCACTCAAACTGAACCTCCTCGCGTTGCCCGGAGATAGGCAATGCTGAGAAACATCGAAAAAGAAACTCCTCGCGTTGCCCGAAGATAGGCAGTGCCAAGGAACACCGAGAATGAACTCCTCACGTTGCCCGGAGATAGGCGACGTTGAGGAACGTCGAAAACAAACTCCTCGCGTTGCCCGGAGATAGGCAGCGCCGAGGAACATCCAAAGCCATGCATTTCGTAAGCCACGCACCCAAACTGAAACTCCTCGCATTGCCCGAAGATAGGCAACGCCGAGGAACATCCAAAGTCGTGCATTTCGTAAGCCACACACCCAAACTAAAACTCTTCACGTTGCCCGGAGATAGGCAACGCCGAGGAACATCAAAATCCGCGCATCTCGTAAGCCACACACTCAAACTGAAACTTCTCGCATTGCCCGGAGATAGACAACGCCGAGAAAAATAGAAAAAGAAACTCCTCGCGTTGCCCGGAGATAGGCAATGCCGAGGAACATCAAGAATGAACTCCTCACGTTGCCCAGAGATAGGCAACGCTGAGGAACATCGAAAACAAACTTCTTGCGTTGCCCAGAGATAGGCAACGCCAAGGAACATCCAAAGCTGCGCATTTCGTAAGCCGCGCACCCAAACTGAAACTCCTCACACTGCCCGGAGATAGGCAATGCCAAGGAACATCCAAAGCCATGCATTTCGTAAGCCGCGCACCTAAACCGAAACTCCTTGCGTTGCCCGGAGATAGGCAACGCCGAGGAACATCCAAAGCCGCACGCATTTCGTAAGCCGCGCACCCAAACTGAAACTCCTCGCGTTGCCTGGAGATAGGCAATGCCGAGGAACATCCAAAGTCGTGCATTTCGTAAGCCGTGCACCCAAACTGAAACTCCTCGCGTTGCCCGAAGATAGGCAACGCCGAGGAACATCAAAAGTCACGCATCTCAAAAGCCACGCACTCAAACTGAAACACCTCCCATTGCTCGGAGATTGGCAACACTGAGGATCATCGAAAACGAACTCCTCGCATTGCTCGAAGATAGGCGGCGTCGAGAAAGCTCAAAATAAACTTCCCGTGTTGTTTGGAGATAGGCAACGCAGATGAACATCTAAAACCAACTTCTCGCATTGCCCGGAGACAGATAACGCCGAAAAGCATCCAAACTCACACTCCCTACTAAACAAGTGGGGCGCTAAATCCCAATATAATAGCCCCCCGCATGACCCAAAGATGCGTAGCACCGAGGAAAGTAAGAAACCCCACGCATTTAGTCAAGAATAATTGGTGTTAGAAGGAAGGCACTCAATGATTGACAATGTATATCCATGCATAAATTGCATACTTACCTGAATACTGCCGGAAACTAAGAATACATGTCAAGGTTGCAAAACTTCCGAAAAAAGATCAGGTCATGACTTAGCTAGATTTTCAATAGAGGTTATCTAAATTCATAAGCTACTGAATACTGGAAAACTGTTTGAAGTAAACAACCCTATGAACTAGGGAGCATATACTATACCGAGATAGAATCATGCGAATGCAATAAGTTCACAAGTTCTGTCAATCCAAACAAAAATAACCCCACAAGTTCTATCTCAAAGTTTTATGAACTTCCAAACAAAAATTTTCTCAGTTTTATGAACTTCCAAACAAAAATTCTAAACAAAAATTTTCAAAGTTCTACGAACTTCTAAACAAAAATTTCTAAGTGTTAGAAAAAAAATTTAAAAAAGTTTTGTGAATTTCTAAACAAAAATTCTCTAAGTGCTCTTAATCTCTAAGTGTTGTTAATCTCTAAGTGCTATCACTTCGAATGAAGGATGTAACGACCCGTAAAATTTCAACTATTTTAATAACGTAATTAGTTGAAATTTTGTGAAATTTTAAACGATAACATTTTTAAATAAAAATTTAATATTTGGAATACGTCTAGTTAAACATAGCAACTGGTAAATTTTCGTCCGAAAATATGAAAATTTATTTCGAGCGTAAATTCACTTCAATTTAATCAGTTAAAAAGAAATGAAAATAAAATGTTTTCGAAACCTAAATATTTTTACACAGAAAAATTCTAAACCATCTTCTGAGCAAGATTTCAGTTTGTCGTTTTTCCAAATTCGGACATCTATTGCTCCGTCGTTCTTATTTTCTGCAAAATAGCAGCATTCTGGTACCGATATCGATTTTTATCGGATGATCGTACCACTGATATCTGTATACCATTTTGATCGTCTCGTCGTGCTGATCTCAACGGTATATTTATTTTTATTTTTCGAACTCTGGTATGTTGTGAAATCAGTAAAACGGTTTCCATCTCGGTACCGTTTAAATCTCTGAACTCCACGTGACCATTCAAATTTCAACAAAAATCAACAGTCTCTTACTTTTAATATTCTCCGGTTTTCAATGCATTACCAACTGGTTCATTTCTCTACAAAATTTATTCGTTCACCTTCTTTAAAGCTAAAACATAAAAATAAAATGTGTTCACTTTCGTACACCTTTTCGTTGCCTGCCACCTTCCTTTACCTGTGAATCTCTTCTTCTCCCCATAGCCTTAATCCACCATTCATTCTTCCCATAACCAATCAGCCCCTAGCCGAGCTCAAGTCAACGACCGCCTTCTCTCCTCCAAGCCAACCACACCATCAACGCACCCCACCACATCCCAACTACCTCCGCCCCTCCTTCCCCTGGCCAGACCCGATAGCCTGTCACCACGAGCAACCACGTCCACGTCCACGACAAGCAGCCTCAAGCAACCACGTGGTCACCACCTTGGCTCCTTCCACTCGCCTTCGCCAAGCGTCACCACCCACACAGCAACTCGACCCATTGCCGCCACGACAACCGCCATCACCTCACGTCAGCAGACCACCCAGGTCCGCCCTTCACCTTGGCCACCAGTCTCTGCCGCTTGCCTTCCGCCTGCCACCATCTCTCCTCTATTTCCAAGCGCTGCTCTGTCGAGCGCTCATCCACCTCGGCCTCATCTTCTTCCTCCTATGCTCGACCTGCTTTTTATTTTGAGGTATATATATTTTATTGATGGTTATATATTAACTATATATAAATGCATATAAGTGATAGACAACCTGGTGGCTTGTATGTATGGGTCTATGCAAGTTTGTAATAATCTGTTAATTAATATATTTTGTTCTAAGGGTCTGTATGTTTTAGTCTGCATTTTTTTCTTTTCTTTTTCGTCTGCATATGTTTTATAACCTGTTTATACGTATATATCACCTATATTTGTTTTTTTTTGTTTTAAAGGTTTATAATATTAAATCCATACGTGTACTATATAGGTTTATATATATATTTTCCATGTCACTCTATGCTTTAAAATATTGTTTTAAAGAAGGTAAATTTTATAAATTATGTTGGGTCTGTTAGTTTATAAAGCAGTATAATATGTTATGTGCAGATCTCGATATATATAGGTGGTTAGATAAGTATAGTTGTAATAGTTTGCACAAAGATTGATTTTATCAAAGTTCAGCATAGATTTTTCTAGGAGCTATACTATGTTATATATATTTACTATATGTATACACGTAACAGTATCATATATATCTTAGCCTGTATCTATAAATTATAGACATTGATTCAAAAAAAAAGAAAAAGGTATGGTAGTTTTAGTTTTAGCTGCCATGATAAAATATAAAACGTTAGTTATATATATATATATATTGTTTTTTTTACCTTATATATAGATTTGTATAAATACAAAAGTGTATGAGTTATATGGTTCAGTTTATATATAGTTGGACGCGCTGCTAATTATATAAATGTTTGTTATTATACGATTTTATATAGTGGTTTATGAACATAATTTACGCACGTCTGTTTACAATAAAATTTTTGAGTATATTTTAGCATATTTTGTGTATAGTAGTACATGTATGTATATTATATGATTTTACATGATCTACATTAAGCTACTATATTTATTTTAGCGAGGTAAGTTTATATATTTTAAAATAAAGCTTTGTTGTATACTGGTTTAAACATGTGTATTTAAAATTTAAGCATTGTTTATTCAATATAATATGATGATGTTTGGCTTTAATATGTGTTTTAAATGTAAATGATGATTTTAATTATATATATATATATTATTTTAGTATTCGTCTCAAATTTGATATTGATTTCATGGTAAAATAATAATATAGATATCTGCCATTTCTATCAAACTGATTCGAATTGTTCAAATTTCTATTTATCAGCTCCGATAGTCGAACCATACCCATCTTGCCTTGCTTCGAAATTCGTGCTTGGATCTGTAACTCATCTCATTCCGTTCATCTCTCTAGCCTCGAAAGGTGAGCACTCACTCACGATTAACGTTCTTCTATTTATTAGATTTGATTTCAATTGAAACGACAATTGAAATATGCTGCTATTAGTTAATGACACTATTATATATGTTATTACCTGTATCAGTTCACCTGTGACATCTGACACCATTATCTGTTAGTTATTTATGCGATAATAATACAGTTTGGCTGATAATTGATTGATTGTTGATATTTATATTGGACGTTAAATTGTTAATGTTAAAATGATAAATAGTATGAAATTGAATTTGATATAGGATAATTAAATGTTAAATTTGATTAACTGACATTTGTATAATATGACCCCTTTAACTGTTGAAATTATCGACACGTAGGATTTGTTTAGTTTCATTTTGAACCAGTGAATGTATGTTGTTAAATTGATAATGTAGGAAATTGTAAATAGATGACAAGTGAAAACCGTAATGTAGCAATCTTTAATCTACATGAAATGATAGTGTAGATTCTAGAAATAATTATATTAATTCGTACAAATAACAATGCGAATTAATACGGTTATTTCGGGATTATTTGAATTGATTATTGGATTGATATTGATTGTTGTTATTGCTTGTTTATTTACTTTGACACCATCCCAGTTATCACACTGCAAGTTCCCTTTGTTATGTTTTGATTTTGAATTGAATTGGAATCGGGTTGAAATGATAAATACCCAAATTGAATTTTGACCTAGGATAGAAAATTAAATAAAAACCGATTGGTCAATAATTTGATTTAAAAATAAAACGAAGATTTTATTTGAATAAATAATATGGTTTTGAAACGAAGTTGGAAATTGAATTTAATGAAATTTAAACGTGAATATTTAATAATCTGAAATGAAATATAAATAAAGAAATTGATTAAAGAAGGTTGTTTAATTTGAGAAATGATTGAATTAAGTTTGAAATGATTTAATAATTAAGTTTGAAATTATAATTAAGTTTGAAATTATTAAACTTTGAAATGATTTAATAATTAAGTTTGAAATTATTAACTTTGAAACTATTTAATAATTAAGTTTTGAATTATTTAATAATTAAATAAGATTGGATTATTTAATGATTAAATTGAATTGAACTCTTTAATAAGTAAAATTGAACTTTTGAATAAGTGAACTTTACTTCGTAAATAATTGAAATTGAGTTTCTTGATTAAGTAAGTTTTGGAAAATTATTTAAGAAAGTAAATAAGTGAAATGGAATTTATTTAACAAGAAATGAAGATGTGATATTTTTGTAATTAATGTAAGACTTGTAATTGAAAGAATTGATTTGACGAATTTAGTTTAATTCAAAATTGTAAATTTTGATTTATTGAAGTTGAACTTAAGAATTGATTTAATGAATTGGAAATTTAATAGAAATTATTTTGAATGGCAAATTTACTTAATGAATATTGAATGAAATCGATAAATGAATTTAAATTGATTTAAATGTTAAATCAAATTAATTTAAATGTTTTCGAAATGAAACTTATATTCGAACTTGAGTTAATATTTGGATTGTTTTAAATAGAAATTGAAATTGAATTATAAGATTTTGAAACGGAAAATTGGAAGTTTTGAAACGAAAATTTGGAAATTGTTTTAGAAAGACAAATGAAATGTTGATTTACGAATTCTATTTGAAATTGAAATTGATTTGGTTTTTGAAATATATAAACGACCAATCGGGGTAATAATTACGAAAGTTATTAAAGAGACCGGGATCGGTAATGGATATACTCTCTATCTGAACCGAAACCACTTTAATAACTAAACGCGGAGTGTTGATCCAGAACGAAGTGGATGGTTTTGATGAACGCGTTGACTGAAGAAAGAGAACGATTTGGATGACCCTTGACATGACTAAAACAGGAGCCGCGCCGGGCCATTGAGGATCGCCATCTCTAGCGGACACACTTCTTCGATACCTTATCTATTACTTTTGTGATTCGATTTGGGTGCACCCCTTGATTTGGGAGTGTTGTTTCGCGGTGTTGGGGTAGTAGCTGCTATGCCCAACATCAGTCCGGATCAGGCAACTACTAGTATCCTAGTTGGTATCGCCTCATGTACCTTGTCATACTGATTATCCTATTCGCGACCACTACGATTTTGATTTGTACCTTTAGTATATGGATTGCCCTCTGGTGACTTCCGGTTTTGGGGAAACTACGGTCTTGTATATGCTTTTGGGAATAAACAGGTTAAGAGGTGTATGGGCCCTGCTTAACCCTACGTTGATATCTTTATATTACTGATAGACATTATCTACTTAGCGTACATTACTACCTAGTAGATAGTTTAACGGATCCTTAAAGGATGGTTATTCCAAACATCCTTTGAGTTACTTGTATTTCAATTGCTATTTCACTTGAGTTGGATTTATTAATATAAGAATGTTAATCCTGACTCGAGTGTTTTGTATTTTGCTTTACGCTCGGGTCAGACTGAGTGGTTCAGCTTTCGAGACTCACCTTTGAAGTTGGAGCTTTGCTTGAAGATCCAGCCATCTATTCTGTTTCCAGTATTCGATGATTCCAGTGATGTATTCTGATTTGTATCTGATGTATCGTATTACTCTTCTGTTGTAAACTCTGATGTATTTTATATATTCATATAGTAGCTTCATGAACTACTATCTCTTTTATTTCCGCTGCATTTATTACTCTGTGTCTGTGATCTGTGATTATATCTATTTACTGTATATGTTCAGTTTTGCCAAATTTAAATTAACAACGCGGTATTTTGAGCAATTCAACTCCGGCATGAGTGTCTACCTATACACTTATAATGGACGCGAATGGTCCAAAATTCCGGGTCGTTACAGTTGGTATCAGAGCTTTGGTAGCTCTAGGCAAAACTTAACATATAGGGTAAATGTATTTACAGAATCACTCTCATTCGAGTTTCAATCTCTTCCCTTGACTCAATTTCTTTGAATTTTGGAACGTTCCCCTCGGATCCGAAATTCATTCGAGTCCTTCACTATTCGTCTTCTTTCAATTCTGGAGCACCCCATAACTCCATTTTGAATGATATCTATAATAGATCGGCGGTCTCGCCAATCTTCGAATGATTCGTCAAGGAGTAAAACTCCTTTACAATAGGCATTGATTTACCGGAGATTTCTGTATCCTCGGTTTACGATGCAATCTATCTCCTGCTATACCTGAATTCTATTTCTCGAGATCGGATGTTGATTTACCTCGGAATTTAGCATCGATCTTATTATCTAAGTCACGGTCGATCCGGTTAAGGTTGCCCGTAAAATTAAAAAGCTTATCCGTCTCCCGATTCTGTTAATATAATTATCTTATCTCTTATTCCGAACTTATCTTCGAATCAAATTTCTCTTTGATTTGAGTCCATCAAAATTTGAATCCCTATCCTTATTTTGAAAATTCATTCCTGTATCGTCGAGCAAAGAAATGTATTTGTAAATTTATATTAAAAATGTTTTATATATTGTGTTGTTTGAGTTGTTGATGTGATTTGGGTTTCCGATCGATTCGTCTGATCAGCGCTATCGATAGGATCTCCAAAACACTTGAGCAGAGCAAACTGACACAACATTGTTTTCAAATTTAGTAAATAAAATAGTTTTGTATGATTATATTTTATATAAGTATAAATTTTTCTGAAATTAAAGTGTTAATAAATTGTTGTCAGAAATAATAATATTTGACTTTCATTTATTGTTTTGTAAACCATTGATTATTGCATAAAATAAATAAATGAATTTATGAAACTTGGTTATAAATTGATTTGGGATTTGAAAGGAATTTAAATAAAAATTTGAGAATTTAATTTCCGGTGATTTCGAACTTTGGTTTTAAAATTTTAAAGTATATATTATTGAAAGTATTTTCGAATAGAAATCGTTTTCAAAAAAAAAATTTAAATGTTGAAATCAGTGTCCTTCTCTTTGTCGCTGGAAAATAATTTCGGTGATGGCGGCCGCATCATCGACATTCATTTTCGAGTTTCGAAGTGGAGATACTATTCCGTAGCTTTGCTACGGTTTTGTTTTGAAAAATATTTTGATTTAAACTTCTTCAGTATAATTTGATTTATATATATAAGTATCTTATTTTCAAATTTAATTTGATTTGATATAAATATATTATATATATCTCTAAATTGTTTAAAGGTTAATTGGAAACCTAATTCTTAAATTTTGTTAAAGGATGATTTTAATTATAAATAAAACCAAAATTTGGAATAAATATTTAAACTTGAATAATTGAATTGGGAAAATTTTATTTGTATATTGTTCAACTACATTCTAATACAACTTACCTAAATCATTCTGAAGTTGAATATGTAATTGGATAATATATAATATAAATTGAATTTATAAATAAAATTTGAGTGTTTATAATAAATGTTATACACCGAATTTTGATTATAAAGATGTTAATAGAGTTAGATAAGATAATAAGTAAACTCAGTTAATAATGAAATAAATTTGTTTTGAAATAATTAATAAATTTGTATTGAAAGAATTAATAAATTGAAATTTGATCAATATATGAAAATACCTTGAATTTGAAAGCAATTAGTAAATATAAATTAATTTAAATCGAAACTTTTATGTTTTAAATTAATTTATATGGGTTAAATATAGGTGAGATATATTAAGTGAAATAAAATTTATAATAATTTGGAATTAAAGAATTTAATCTGTTAAAAATAAAAAAAAATGATTATAATAAAGGACTATTCAAATTTATGGTTAGAAATTTTATATTTGAGATAATTGGATAATAGAACAATGAATTTAGAAATAGTTGAGATTGATTTTAGTGAAATCAAATGGACTAAATCAATTATTGAATATCAATTAATTAAAATTTGAATTTATATGGTTTAAATTAATTGTTATTTTATTTCAAATCTGGTTTTTCTTTCTGGTTGTTTCTATTCTCCTACCTCGTTCCTTTTCGGGGACGAAAAGTTTTGAGTGGGGGAGAGTGTAACGACCCGTAAAATTTCAACTATTTTAATAACGTAATTAGTTGAAATTTTGTGAAATTTTAAACGATAACATTTTTAAATAAAAATTTAATATTTGGAATACGTCTAGTTAAACATAGCAACTGGTAAATTTTCGTCCGAAAATATGAAAATTTATTTCGAGCGTAAATTCACTTCAATTTAATCAGTTAAAAAGAAATGAAAATAAAATGTTTTCGAAACCTAAATATTTTTACATAGAAAAATTCTAAACTATCTTCTGAGCAAGATTTCAGTTTGTTGTTTTTCCAAATTCGGACATCTATTGCTCCGTCGTTCTTATTTTCTGCAAAATAGCAGCATTCTGGTACCGATATCGATTTTTATCGAATGATCGTACCACTGATATCTGTATACCATTTTGATCGTCTCGTCGTGCTGATCTCAACGGTATATTTATTTTTATTTTTCGAACTCTGGTATGTTGTGAAATCAGTAAAACGGTTTCCATCTCGGTACCGTTTAAATCTCTGAACTCCACGTGACCATTCAAATTTCAACAAAAATCAACAGTCTCTTACTTTTAATATTCTCCGGTTTTCAATGCATTACCAACTGGTTCATTTCTCTACAAAATTTATTCGTTCACCTTCTTTAAAGCTAAAACATAAAAATAAAATGTGTTCACTTTCGTACACCTTTTCGTTGCCTGCCACCTTCCTTTACCTGTGAATCTCTTCTTCTCCCCATAGCCTTAATCCACCATTCATTCTTCCCATAACCAATCAGCCCCTAGCCGAGCTCAAGTCAACGACCGCCTTCTCTCCTCCAAGCCAACCACACCATCAACGCACCCCACCACATCCCAACTACCTCCGCCCCTCCTTCCCCTGGCCAGACCCGATAGCCTGTCACCACGAGCAACCACGTCCACGTCCACGACAAGCAGCCTCAAGCAACCACGTGGTCACCACCTTGGCTCCTTCCACTCGCCTTCGCCAAGCGTCACCACCCACACAACAACTCGACCCATTGCCGCCACGACAACCGCCATCACCTCACGTCAGCAGACCACCCAGGTCTGCCCTTCACCTTGGCCACCAGTCTCTGCCGCTTGCCTTCCGCCTGCCACCATCTCTCCTCTATTTCCAAGCGCTGCTCTGTCGAGCGCTCATCCACCTCGGCCTCATCTTCTTCCTCCTATGCTCGACCTGCTTTTTATTTTGAGGTATATATATTTTATTGATGGTTATATATTAACTATATATAAATGCATATAAGTGATAGACAACCTGGTGGCTTGTATGTATGGGTCTATGCAAGTTTGTAATAATCTGTTAATTAATATATTTTGTTCTAAGGGTCTGTATGTTTTAGTCTGCATTTTTTTCTTTTCTTTTTCGTCTGCATATGTTTTATAACCTGTTTATACGTATATATCACCTATATTTGTTTTTTTTGTTTTAAAGGTTTATAATATTATATCCATACGTGTACTATATAGGTTTATATATATATTTTCCATGTCACTCTATGCTTTAAAATATTGTTTTAAAGAAGGTAAATTTTATAAATTATGTTGGGTCTGTTAGTTTATAAAGCAGTATAATATGTTATGTGCAGATCTCGATATATATAGGTGGTTAGATAAGTATAGTTGTAATAGTTTGCACAAAGATTGATTTTATCAAAGTTCAGCATAGATTTTTCTAGGAGCTATACTATGTTATATATATTTACTATATGTATACACGTAACAGTATCATTTATAACTTAGCCTGTATCTATAAATTATAGACATTGATTCAAAAAAAAAGAAAAAGGTATGGTAGTTTTAGTTTTAGCTGCCATGATAAAATATAAAATGTTAGTTATATATATATATTGTTTTTTTTTACCTTATATATAGATTTGTATAAATACAAAAGTGTATGAGTTATATGGTTCAGTTTATATATAGTTGGACGCGCTGCTAATTATATAAATGTTTGTTATTATACGATTTTATATAGTGGTTTATGAACATAATTTACGCACGTCTGTTTACAATAAAATTTTTGAGTATATTTTGTGTATAGTAGTACATGTATGTATATTATATGATTTTACATGATCTACATTAAGCTACTATATTTATTTTAGCGAGGTAAGTTTATATATTTTAAAATAAAGCTTTGTTGTATACTGGTTTAAACATGTGTATTTAAAATTTAAGCATTGTTTATTCAATATAATATGATGATGTTTGGCTTTAATATGTGTTTTAAATGTAAATGATGATTTTAATTATATATATATATATATATTATTTTAGTATTCGTCTCAAATTTGATATTGATTTCATGGTAAAATAATAATATAGATATCTGCCATTTCTATCAAACTGATTCGAATTGTTCAAATTTCTATTTATCAGCTCCGATAGTCGAACCATACCCATCTTGCCTTGCTTCGAAATTCGTGCTTGGATCTGTAACTCATCTCATTCCGTTCATCTCTCTAGCCTCGAAAGGTGAGCACTCACTCACGATTAACGTTCTTCTATTTATTAGATTTGATTTCAATTGAAACGACAATTGAAATATGCTGCTATTAGTTAATGACACTGTTATATATGTTATTACCTGTATCAGTTCACCTGTGACATCTGACACCATTATCTGTTAGTTATTTATGCGATAATAATACAGTTTGGCTGATAATTGATTGATTGTTGATATTTATATTGGACGTTAAATTGTTAATGTTAAAATGATAAATAGTATGAAATTGAATTTGATATAGGATAATTAAATGTTAAATTTGATTAACTGACATTTGTATAATATGACCCCTTTAACTGTTGAAATTATCGACACGTAGGATTTGTTTAGTTTCATTTTGAACCAGTGAATGTATGTTGTTAAATTGATAATGTAGGAAATTGTAAATAGATGACAAGTGAAAACCGTAATGTAGCAATCTTTAATCTACATGAAATGATAGTGTAGATTCTAGAAATAATTATATTAATTCGTACAAATAACAATGCGAATTAATACGGTTATTTCGGGATTATTTGAATTGATTATTGGATTGATATTGATTGTTGTTATTGCTTGTTTATTTACTTTGACACCATCCCAGTTATCACACTGCAAGTTCCCTTTGTTATGTTTTGATTTTGAATTGAATTGGAATCGGGTTGAAATGATAAATACCCAAATTGAATTTTGACCTAGGATAGAAAATTAAATAAAAACCGATTGGTCAATAATTTGATTTAAAAATAAAACGAAGATTTTATTTGAATAAATAATATGGTTTTGAAACGAAGTTGGAAATTGAATTTAATGAAATTTAAACGTGAATATTTAATAATCTGAAATGAAATATAAATAAAGAAATTGATTAAAGAAGGTTGTTTAATTTGAGAAATGATTGAATTAAGTTTGAAATGATTTAATAATTAAGTTTGAAATTATAATTAAGTTTGAAATTATTAAACTTTGAAATGATTTAATAATTAAGTTTGAAATTATTAACTTTGAAACTATTTAATAATTAAGTTTTGAATTATTTAATAATTAAATAAGATTGGATTATTTAATGATTAAATTGAATTGAACTCTTTAATAAGTAAAATTGAACTTTTGAATAAGTGAACTTTACTTCGTAAATAATTGAAATTGAGTTTCTTGATTAAGTAAGTTTTGGAAAATTATTTAAGAAAGTAAATAAGTGAAATGGAATTTATTTAACAAGAAATGAAGATGTGATATTTTTGTAATTAATGTAAGACTTGTAATTGAAAGAATTGATTTGACGAATTTAGTTTAATTCAAAATTGTAAATTTTGATTTATTGAAGTTGAACTTAAGAATTGATTTAATGAATTGGAAATTTAATAGAAATTATTTTGAATGGCAAATTTACTTAATGAATATTGAATGAAATCGATAAATGAATTTAAATTGATTTAAATGTTAAATCAAATTAATTTAAATGTTTTCGAAATGAAACTTATATTCGAACTTGAGTTAATATTTGGATTGTTTTAAATAGAAATTGAAATTGAATTATAAGATTTTGAAACGGAAAATTGGAAGTTTTGAAACGAAAATTTGGAAATTGTTTTAGAAAGACAAATGAAATGTTGATTTACGAATTCTATTTGAAATTGAAATTGATTTGGTTTTTGAAATATATAAACGACCAATCGGGGTAATAATTACGAAAGTTATTAAAGAGACCGGGATCGGTAATGGATATACTCTCTATCTGAACCGAAACCACTTTAATAACTAAACGCGGAGTGTTGATCCAGAACGAAGTGGATGGTTTTGATGAACGCGTTGACTGAAGAAAGAGAACGATTTGGATGACCCTTGACATGACTAAAACAGGAGCCGCGCCGGGCCATTGAGGATCGCCATCTCTAGCGGACACACTTCTTCGATACCTTATCTATTACTTTTGTGATTCGATTTGGGTGCACCCCTTGATTTGGGAGTGTTGTTTCGCGGTGTTGGGGTAGTAGCTGCTATGCCCAACATCAGTCCGGATCAGGCAACTACTAGTATCCTAGTTGGTATCGCCTCATGTACCTTGTCATACTGATTATCCTATTCGCGACCACTACGATTTTGATTTGTACCTTTAGTATATGGATTGCCCTCTGGTGACTTCCGGTTTTGGGGAAACTACGGTCTTGTATATGCTTTTGGGAATAAACAGGTTAAGAGGTGTATGGGCCCTGCTTAACCCTACGTTGATATCTTTATATTACTGATAGACATTATCTACTTAGCGTACATTACTACCTAGTAGATAGTTTAACGGATCCTTAAAGGATGGTTATTCCAAACATCCTTTGAGTTACTTGTATTTCAATTGCTATTTCACTTGAGTTGGATTTATTAATATAAGAATGTTAATCCTGACTCGAGTGTTTTGTATTTTGCTTTACGCTCGGGTCAGACTGAGTGGTTCAGCTTTCGAGACTCACCTTTGAAGTTGGAGCTTTGCTTGAAGATCCAGCCATCTATTCTGTTTCCAGTATTCGATGATTCCAGTGATGTATTCTGATTTGTATCTGATGTATCGTATTACTCTTCTGTTGTAAACTCTGATGTATTTTATATATTCATATAGTAGCTTCATGAACTACTATCTCTTTTATTTCCGCTGCATTTATTACTCTGTGTCTGTGATCTGTGATTATATCTATTTACTGTATATGTTCAGTTTTGCCAAATTTAAATTAACAACGCGGTATTTTGAGCAATTCAACTCCGGCATGAGTGTCTACCTATACACTTATAATGGACGCGAATGGTCCAAAATTCCGGGTCGTTACAAAGGACCTTGGCTATAATCATAGAACAAGAAAAGTATGAAATGAAATAGCTCAAGTACATAGAACATATAAGAATAAACAGATAAAAGTACAATCAAAATATCATTGTATTGCTTATGATTTTTTGTACACAGGATCAAAATGTGGGGGCCGTACCCACACCACAACGACCAATGAAGAGAAAATACAGACTCTATAGTAAGGACGTAAAGTGCAGATTCTGCACCTGAACAAAATGACTCAAAAAGAAGTAAAAACAAGTCAATCTTCTTACAAGCTATTGGCCAAAATCAAGTCCATCCTCGCGCCAGCCGCTTAATACTTCATGCCACCGCTTCCCTTTCCACCTCCGGTTGGTAGTTTATGCTTCTTTTCAGGAGAGGTGTCGCTGCCAGTAATTTCAATGTGCACTTCGGTAGCAATCTCCTCCTCCTCCTCTGAATGTTTTTCATAAGAGCTTCCCTATCCTTTGCGTTTTCTTGACTTCCAGGAGCCCTTTGAAGCTTTGACTACCTCCACGTTTTCCTTCTTAACGGCAACCAAATCATGCATAGTCTTCTACAGTGCTCCGTCTGCGTCTCCTGCTCCTTAGCCTTTGCTGTAGTTATATCACCTTCCAAAGATGTTGAAGGGTCGTCCAAGCCGTGGAGCGCCGCTATTTTCTCGGCCTCTGGTCCCGGTTGTGAACTAGATGTGGATGTAGGAACTGGAGCAGGAACGGATACAATATCAGAGGACGTGAAAATGGCAGCAGGTGCAGGAGCCGAAGTAGTTGGTGCATCAACAGGAAAAGTGGATGGACCTATAAGATCAAGAAGAAAAGCATTAAACTCCTCTTGCTCCTGTGGCGTAAGATGGAGACTCCCGAATTCAGGAGAAGCATGGACATTACCTACACCAAGGTAAGGATCATGAATAGAGACTTCGAACTCACCACCGTTGCCTTCTTTTGAGGGCACCACCACATGAGGAATAATATCAACTCCTGAACTCATCGGCTGGTCATGGAGCTGCTTCGACTGTCCACCCACACCAGAGGAAGAAGGTTTGGTAAGCGCGTCGGTGGCGGTCATAAAGGCAGCATCGGCAGCCTCCCTCTCATTCGACTCAGAGAATCTCCTGGCCCTCAAGTAGCGCTGTCTTGGATTCATCATTGAGATAGGCATCTTGCAGCTCATGATCGGAGTAAACGTCGCCGTTGTTAGCAAAACGACATAAGATTTCCTCCCAAACGAGGGCGAGAGTGTGCGAAAACTTCGTGCCAAGATAGTTGAGACTTCCTTTATGCAACAGAGAGTTGATGTAGAAGTTTAGAATTATCGCATCCAGCTTCTCCATCTTCCTGTCGAAGACATGCTGGAGGTCCAAGTAGTCCGCTGTCACCGCAGCCTTCTCAACTTTAATAGCAGTCTTGTCGGCACTGGGTTGTGCGACCTGAGCTTGGAACTTGGCAATGATCTCGGCTTGGTCGGAGATCGTTTTGTTGTGCCCCTCGAAAATTAGATCGTGATCGGCGATTGTTTTCCGTTGAGCTTCGATGATAGCATTGAAAGCAGTCACTTCTTCTTTCAATTCAGCCTCTTTCGCATGAGTCTTTTTAATTTCGTCTCTCCAGACAATCTTGACCTTCTCATGCACATCCTTCAACTCCTTCATCAGGCTAGCAGTTCTCCTACTTTCTCGGAGCGCTATCTCCTTCTCCTCCTCCAACCGTTTAATTTTGGCGTTCCAATCGGCCACGCCCTTTCAAAATCATCTTTCTCATTTTTGAAGGAGAGGATCTCTTGGTAATTATTTATGTTAGTGTCCGCCAGCTGCTTGCAGAGCTTCTCCCATTTCTTGGCCTGCTCTAGGTCATTTTGGATAGCTTGGAGATGCGGCACGAAGGAATCCCTACGAACAGGATGAAGGTCCATGTCGAACTTAACCCCTCTTAAGAACCAAGCCGGAAGCGCCGCCTCAAGCTTAGTGGGCCCGAAGAAAGAGTGTAGGCCGGCCTCTGGTGGATATGAGATGTGCCATGGGTAGCAATAACAATGGAAGAAGATGAAACATGAGTTGGGGGCAGAATCACGGCAGAAGTAACAAGAGCTTCTCGGCCCACGGAAGAATGTTTCGAGGAAAGCTCTGAAGTATGGAGGCGATGATCAAACTTTGATTTCTTCGGCGATTCATCTCTCTCCTCATGAGATCTTCTTTTCTCATATCCTCCTTTATGTGAACGAGCTTTATCTCTCTCCTCTTGGCGACGGGTTTCAGCTTCGAGCTTTTTCCTCCATCGGTTGTAGGAACGCTTGGAGTACCATTGTGAATCGGTATAGTCTTCGAAGTCGTCATAGAAGCCTCGTCCTGTCGTCATACCTGGAATAAGGCATACATGAAAAGTTTTAGAAGCATAACATAAGTTAAGAAAATATATAAAGGAACGAAAGAATGGAAACAAATGTAATCCTAGTGCAATGTGTTGTGTTTCTAAAATTTGCCTAAAGCGTCATCACAAACCGGAACAAACGGTTGTCGAAGGTGGGATTGGACTGAATTCAGTTGTTATAAGTGAAACTGAACTAACTGATGGAGCAATATCGCTCGAACAGGAGGGCGCTGTGTCAAATTTGAAGTCTCCTTTCATGAGCATGTCGAAGTCGACAAAAACATCGATAAGATCTCCGAAGTCTGCCACGATATCCCTATTCAGGGAGACTTGATGTTTTCCAGTTCATGGGGCTTTGCCTTTGTCACTCATGTCAGGAAGGGACGAACTCGGGAGAACGGGACTCATTCCCGGAGTCTCACAAGACTCCGAGTCTTCGCCTTCAGATTCTGACAAGAAATAATCACTAGCAGTGGTTTCATCGCTGCTACTTTCAAACTCTCCCTCTTCCATTTCCGAATCCACCACGGCCTTGCCTTCTCTGTGCACAAACTCCTCTTTTACCTCCTCCAGAATTGGAGGCATTCTAGCTGAACTACTCAGACCAGTCGCAACGGCTTCTTCCTCCTCATGGGCCTCATCGAGTGATCTCCTAGAAGGGTTACCTATCTCTTTACCTTCCTCGGAACCGTGGGACGAAGAAGAGGATCTTGTGTGAACTCTGGCTCAACTGGGAGAGGGAGCTTCAATCTAAGCGACGAACCTTATCGAAGCCAATAGTCTGTATCGGCGCAGATTCTCATCGATCAGTAGAACTTTAACGCACGTCTCCTCGACATTGATAGCCTTTCATGTTTGGCAACTTCATCGAGAGTTACATCTCTATTCGGCCTTGGGATAACTGCAAAGGGAACACAATTAATGAGAAACTTCATTACAAAGCTTCGGAGCTAGACAAATGGGAGAGAGAAGCTTACCTTCTGTCATCCATCGACGGTTGAATCACTCGGGGCATATAATGAAAAAGTACTGCGTCTTGAACTGTGATAAGTTGCTTTGCAAGCGTAAGATGATCTTTCGATTCCTCTGGGCCTCGATTATAATCAAAGAGGGACAATCGTCTCTCCTCTTGAACGCCAGAAAATACCGCAACTCATCAAAACTTAGGGCACGGTTGAACATCCCATGAAAAGGACGTGCAAGCAAGTAAGGATGGCGTAACCATTCGGATAAAGCTGGAATGGGGCGATTCCCAAGTTTGAGAGTGTCTCACGCAGAAAATAATTGAAGGGAGGCATGGCTTTGTTCAGACACATGTATCTATGGCAAGCATTGTAACCCGACAAGGGCATATGAGCGAATTCGTCTTTCGCTGGCAGACACATGTCCTCTTCGGGAATTCCATGTTGTGTACATATATTGTAAAGAACCTTGGCGGAAACCACTAACGATGCTCTTTCGAGTGGATTAAGTAGGACTCGAAAGTTGGGAGGCGTGCGATCCACGATGGGCCCAACAGGAACTAATTGACCATACCGGGCTTGCAAGGTAGATGATGATTCAGCTTCGAAGAGCGCCGGGCTTCGCCCGCTTGACTTACGACGTGTGGATGGCTGCTTCATTTTATATAATAGAACTTGCGTTGGAAAACGGTCGGTAAATCTATCCTTATTTCATAAGTTTCCCTTATCATACTTGAATCCCGAAGAAACTTTGACTTGTAATCAACACGTCGGACTTCAAGTGCGAACGAGGCCAAGTGTAGTGTGTTGTCTATTTGGGATAAAGTCGGCGCTCAATGCACTGCAAATGCTCTATCCCGTGTAGATAGTTTGCTCACACTGGAAAAAGAAAAGAACTTCCCATGCCAGTTCGTTTTTCATTTTTTGTTTATTTCTTGTACACTTACCCGTTATCGATTAATGATCGATAACGGATCTGTCGTTCGAAGCAACACAGAGAACTCTTCTCGCTACAGGAACATCGATTGCGGAATAATCAAGCAGAATAAGTCCAGATTCTTTAATTGACAAGTGATATGTCATGCAATAACTTCTACGGAATTGGGCACAAGTTGATTCTGGTTTGATGGACGAAGATAGCAAAACGCGTCAAGTGTTGGACCACAGCCCAAATGTTGTTTCAGGAGGAAACTCAAGACACGATTGGCTATCTCGACCCGTCAAACCGTAATCGACTCGGACTTCTCGTAATCGATGTTGCAAATTGAAAACTAGTCGTCAAGTCATAACACCAATGCAATAATTCAAAAACCATCTAGGCAAACCCACCTCAAACCGCTTTCAAAGGCGCTGAAAGAATCAAGGATCGAATTCAACGAGCTTTGAATGGATCGGTGGCGAGCTAACTTCAGGTTGGCGACAAGATAGGGTCGGCTACAGTTCGCGGGCAAACTAGGGTTTGAGTTTGAGAAAAATGAAGAGATGACTAGGGCTTCACGATATCAGTGAATGCTTGGATGGATCAGTGGTGAAGGGATTCGAACGAAGTAGGAAAGCAGATCGAGTTAATGCTTAGATAGCTCGGGTCAAGTCGCTGGAGGAGTTGGTCACTTGAGGAAGTGGAGTAGCTCGGGTCGAATGAAGGAAACGAGGTTGGCTTGAGTATAAGTAAGCAAGAAGAAACGAAAAAATTTTTGTTAAGTAACCGGGTCGCTAGCGACCCGACCTAAATGCTAAAAAAATTTCCTAAGCAGTTTGGTCGCCAGCGACCCATCCCACATGGATCGCTAGCGACGCAAAAAAAATAAAAAATGATGAATAAATAAATATACAAAAGAGAGTAAAAGAAAGATAAATGTCACCTATTCTCCTCGAGCTCGATTTCCTACACATATTCACATTCCGAGACGTGTCGAGAAGCTACAGGCATAAATGTGATACATTGTGATAAATAGAAGTCATCAGAACCAAAGAAAGACAACCAACAACATTGGTTTAGCGTAGTCGTAGAGCTCTAATGCAATCACTTGGAAGTCAACGGGTGGATATTGAAAGCGATAACTTCTTGAGCACGCCTTGTTTACAACAAAGGCGTACTTTGGAGGGCAAATGTTATCCGAGTTTTTAATCCAGCAGGAACAAATAGAAACAAAACAACCTTGTGTAGACAGGATAGTTTAGGACTTAACCGGAAAAGCTAAGATAAGGGATCGACAAGGATCAAGCCATACGACTGAGACAACGACTGGGATCAACGAAGCTAAGAGATCAGCACTCCTTTTGTCCAATCAATAGCTCGATGTAAGTAGCTACTGACTTTCCATCAAAACGTGACAACAACAATAAAAGGCTATGGAACATCTTCAATTCCAGACTCCATAAAATTCCTTAGTGGTCGGATCATCAGTGACTCATGCCTTACCTCAACCGTTCAAACAAACCAGCTATGAAACACTACAAAAAAGGCAAGACGTTGGCTCGCAAAACGAACTAAGTCTATGGGTCGCCAACGACCTATGGTTTTGGCTCATTTTGCGAGCCAAGGTCCTCCTAGGTGTCTATTACCTACCTGTGTGCTGGTGAAGACAGACCTGTCCTAGAAGCTCTTCGATCTCTATAAATAGCATCCTACCTACAACATAAACCGGATCTTCTCCGGACTGGTTGCTGAAGCTCTGCTGGAATTATTTTTCACTCTCTATCTCCCTCGTAATAATCTTCAAAGAAATACACTATGATTCTTCAGTGGATTCCAACTCTAGAGATTGAATCTAGATAGAAAATAATCAAGGCCTTGTAATCAAACATCTATTGTAACAACAATCAGTCTATAATAAAACTATGAAGTGGACGTAGGCTTCATTAACAACCAAGCCACTATAAAAATTCTCTGTCTACTTTCTTTTACTATTCTTTCTTCATATATGTGATCTGTGATATTGCTCTGTCAGAACAGGGCTGGTGCTTTCAAACTCTAACCAGGGAGTTGGTCCATTTTTTGGGTCAACAACATGTTACCCCCACGAGCTATAAACCTAAGATCCGTATTTTCCATCACGTTATACATCACTATCTCCCAATGATGCGAACGAGCCAACATATCCAGCACGATCTACAGAACCTCAACAATTGTCCCTAGAAGTTCCACCATCCATCCATGAACCATCCATATCGGAACCTGCTCCTAAAACGAGCTACATCTAAAGTACCAACTCTCATGTCGAAGCATCACAACATCTCCTCGCCATCTCAATCACTCGCCCTAGAGCAATAACATCAAGATTCTAAGTCGGTCACATGAACGAACTATCAAATAGCGTACCATGAAATCTCATCAATGACCAAGCCAAAGATCGGTCAAATCGCCAATCAATAATAGTAATGGACATTGACTACTCTACAATGGTCAATACCAACCACCTTAGTATTGTACTTAACCGAATGGATAAGTACAAACTAAACGGAAGCATCCGACATCAACATTGAAATCCGAAGCATCATCCTCTACCTCAGATCTGTCGACATGTATCCTAAACCCTTCTTTATAGCTTATCTTGTTCATTAGGTTTTCGCATGTATAAAACCTCAACGTACAAGATACTACCTAAAATTCGGTCATCGCTAATTGGTGTTTTCAACCAAAACAGCCAAATAAGTCATACAAGCCAAACAGCCAAACATACATCTAACAACCACACATCCATCCAAGACAACATACATAACATGTATAATCCATCTATATCAAATGTGGGAAATCATATCAATAATAGCTCAAATCTAATAATTCTCTAACTATGGCACGTCGATGGAAAATATGTGATATTCTTTATAAATCGCTTTAAAATAATTTTATTTTCTTTTGTAAAAATCTAACAGATCTATAAGTATAGTAAAATCACATTTAAAACCAAAAAGCATTCCCGAGCACCAATCTAATACTATACAACCAATCATGGTATAGTGAGAGATAATATCACTCACCTCTATCAAAATCGGTCCAAACTAGTGCCAAAATGTGAATCTCGCCATCGTGAGTGCAACATAAGAAACCACATCCAAAACGGACGTTGTATGTAAAAGATATGATCGATATAAGGATCGAGATTAACTAGTTAATTAATTAATTAAATCCTTAATTACCTTACTTAAGCCCCTAATCCTTCTTCCACAATAGCCTATACATGCATAAGAAACATGGTCGTGCACATTTCCTTCTCTTGCTCCATCGTTTTCTCACTCGATAATCAACGAAGTCTCGATCTGTCTTCGCCAAATCGCCTCCCTTCGCGCTCTGTAAGAACTAGTACCAAAATGCATAAACTTGATCAAGCCTTGGTGAAGTCAACCTGATGCCACGCGATTGATTTGTGAGGCTTCACAACGTGCTTTGCATAGAGCAATCGGATCTAACCAAAATCCAGGTGAAGGTGCACATCATTGGGGAGATTGCAATGGCAATCACTGATCCGCCTATTGTTGCCCCATGCTTTGGCTCTCAAACCCTAGTTTCATGGCAAGGAGGTCGATCTTGACCAATGACAATAAATCAAAATTCCGCCACTGTCGTCACGAAGCTCTCATCCATACGATTTCAACGTATTCGCTCTTGCAATTTATAGTTAAGCGGATACAGAGATATTAGTTTTTGAAGATGATTTGAGAGGTGGCCATGGATTTTCTTTACCAAACAATAAACGGTAAATGGATTTGCTTAAAATGGAGGGAGATCTAAATTTAGGGAAATATATCTATAATATTATTATATCCCTTTTATTTAATATCTCAAATAAATTATTGTACGTTTCGAGTTCGTATGATCACACGACGCATCCGATCGCCGTAAAACTCATCTACGTACATCATCTCATTTTTCAAGATCCAATGGTACAAATCTCATCGCCATCTGAGACTGCATCCCGGGATGCTAATTTCGTGTATTTCCAAACTGTTAAGGCCATCGTATCATCCGATCTCCAAATATAGCGATTCTTATACTCATTTTGATTTGTAACGTCAATCCGAACTCAATGGAATTAGTCTCGTGTCCTGATTCGGTCGTATGTAAAAAATAACAATTTTGGGCCTTCATTTAATTAACGAAGAAATATTTAAGTTAATTATTTAAATATCCGAGCGTTAAAAATATTGGTCGTTAAAAACTTTCTTATAGTCTCATCCTTCAGATAATTGGTGTACTATCTCACACCTATACCATCTAAAACATCATGTGCACTTACTCATGGTCACATCCTAAAAAATAGTATGTGCCTAGTCATGACTACATTCTTTGAATGATTTAGTCATCCATTTGTGCTGCAACTACATCGGTCCTTGCATCAATTGCGTGTATTAGATATATGATGACTCGTATGGTCATTCCTCTACCAGAGGTTAATGGAAAAATCTTGGTTTCTAGGTGCTCGAACCTAAGCCATATATATGCTTGGAAATTAGATCCCTACCTTGATCCTGGGTACAAGGATCCCCTCCTCGATCCGGGGTACACGTCCAAATACCCAAGTGAGTTTCCTTACATACCTGGTTTTATGAGCACACTTCGAAACACTACGAGTATCAACATTCCCTTTGCACTCATCTCTGAGCCCTTCCTCCCTCCATTTGTTTTTATTTCCCATAATAGAACACATTCTCGTTCCATTTTCCATAGTATAACCCTTCCTCGTTCCAATTTTCATGGTAGAACCTTACCTCATTATACCCATGTGCTCCCTTCCTCGAACTCATCCTCATCCTTGTTCCATTTTCCATCGTAGAACCCTTCCTCATTTTACTCATGAGCTCCCTTCCTCAAACTCGTCCTTCTAATGACTGGTATAACCCACCCAAAATACCAAAGAGAGGCATTCTAGGAAGGAGAGTTCCAATACACCTTAAAAGCTAAACATTTACCAAAACATTTTATTTTCAAATCAAAACTTCCATCTCCCTTTAAAATAAAAGACCTTTTTCTTCCTAAAAACACACCATCAACTTATAAAACAATTTCTCTAAATATTTTTCATTATTTTAAACAAACTCAAAATAATCTTTGAGAAAACATTGTTTTATATAAGAAATCAAATTATTCTTTAAATTAGAAACTCTTTGTTTTAAAATATTTATGGAAGCCAAAAAATAGGTTTTGAGATACATATTTTAAAATTATATATGATGAACCTCCTGCTTATCCTTGCTTCCTTAGCGGTATCCACCGAGCCTTTAGTCACCAAAATCCTCCAACCACTATTACTCATCTTCATGGAACATCTTCACAATTCTTAATCAAACATGTTATAAACAATTACAATATGTCAAACAATAAGCAACCAAGTTAATAAGTAAATAACTAAACCAACAACAACCAATCAAGCAAACAAGCGACAAGCAAACAAATAGACTAATTGTAGAAAACTGACAAACAACAGCCAATACAAGCAAAAGAGATTAATCCACAAAAGCATGACATGAATTAGTAGGTGCACATCAAACAAACAAGTGAACAAACAAATAATTAAAATCAATCATAGTGAAAAAAATAATTAACAACATAACACATATAAGAGAAGATTGAAAGTGACCGTGCTATAGGATCGTGTAATATGGATAAACTACTTGTGCGGAATAATAATTAAGCAAGTAAATAATTAAAGCACTAAAGTAAATGACACCAGAGATTTTTATATTGGTTCGAACTCCCATTCTACGTCAAGTCCTGGACTCCTTCTGGAATTAAACTAGAAACCCTCACTTAACCCGGAGGAATAGGTTTACACCGCCTGACCAACCGAACAGGACTTCTACCGCCTAAGCAACCGAATAGGACTTCTACCGCATGAGAAACCGAACAGGACTTCTTTACAAATAACAAAAGTATCTGACTGTAGTGTGCACTTTGAATAGCACTGATAAGTCAATTAAGTACAATCTTCCTATAATCTTCTCCTTTATGATATATAGTGTAATGTGCTTGAGAATTGTGGAAGATAGAGTGATCAACGATCAGAGAATGTAAGCAGTTTGAGTGTAGTTTGAAAATAGAGAATAAAAGATAAGAATTCAAGAATACTAAAATTAGTTAAGTTGTTTGTTTGTTGAATTATGAAATCTATTTATAGAGATTAAATAGTTGCAATTATTCATGAAGGATTATATTGAAAAGAAATAGGTGCAACTGTTGATTTGAAGAAGTTTCTCTTCGATGAAGAGAAGTGTCTTTTCATAAAATAGCTATTGAAAATATTTAACCGGCTGAAATAATAATTCAGCCTTCTGAATTAGTTAAAATCAAAAACAGCAAAGAAATAGGCAAATTTTGGCCTAAAACAACCGGCTGAAATAACTCATTCAACCGGTTGAATATTGTGAAACAATAAAATTGTTTCAGCAAATAGACGGCCGAATGAGTTCATTCAGCCAGCTATTTTCAGCCTTTTGTGCATGTTTGAGCATGTGTGTGTATGTTTATATATATATATATACACATAACATTCAGGAGAGATTTTAACATATTTCTAAATAGTATACAGACTCTAAACAAAAGATTATCAGCTTCAAAATATTCTGAATACGAATCTGCAACGAATCTCCTGCATAAATAATTAGTACACACAAAAATTGATTTATATAGTTATCACAATCAAAACGATTAAAATCGAGATTCTAACAAAGATAATTCAAAATAGCATGAGAAAAAATAGTTAAACAAAAGCCAAATGGACAATACAAATAAGGAATCAAACATAACTTAACAAAGAACGGATCAATGTAGACAACTCAATCAAAGTAAACGAATACAAAAAAATAGTCGTTGTTCCAAACATCAAAATGGGTAGTCCCCTCTTCATATCACAACATTCTCCATGGAAGGTAACAACTAGATTTCCATATCATTCATTAGGGAAAATCATACATAATAGTCGTAATGGTAACATCATCATAATGGGTGTCGGGAATACTCAAAACTCACCTTACCCCCATCGTCTTACAACCCATGTTACAAAGTTTAGTTTTATAGTCCTCAGTTTCAATTTCCAAATAAAGCGATTTTTAGTAAAATATCTTTTGAAAAAACACCTCCAAAATTTGTTATTCAATTAAATATTTTACTTTTTCAATCATTTACTTTTCAAATCAAATCATCCTTATTTTAGTAAAATATTTTCTTAAGGTATTGTAAAACTATATATTTTATAATACATCATTTCTTAATAATATATCTCTAAATATATCCTTCATAAAAAAATTAATTCAGGTCCTTTTCAACCTAAAACTCTTTACCCCAAAAATGTTTTCTTTTCAAAACATCATTTATCAAAGAGTATCTTCTAAGAGAAAATCCTTATAATCAGAATCAATTTACAAATAAAAGTTTTTTGAAAACAAATATTATTTGCGCTAAAAGTGGGCACAAACACTCAAGAATAGAATAGTAGAGAAATAAATGAAGAATAAACAAAATTAAATAGAGAGGATAAGTAAATAAGCAATCAGAATTAAGCCATAACAAAGACACACAGATTTATAGTGGTTTAGCATTGGGTGCCTACATCCACTTTGAAGAATTTGCTTTATTAATCACTTGTAAATCTGATTACAGTGAAGTAATGATAATAGCACTTGATTACAATGGAGTCCAAAGCAGCAAGCAGCATAAAGATCTTTTCAATGAAGAAAGAAGTCTGTATTTATAGGTGAAGACGATGGAATATCTCGCTAGAAAATCGGCAGAAGGCTCTTCAGATCCATAGGGACCCACTGGAACGATTGCAAGTTCCAATTCACAATTTTAACGATCGGTGCCGATCGTTCGTTTTGTCTCTGATGGTGGTGTGATCATTCGTGGTAACTCTCCCATATCTCTAATGTATGCTCCTATGTTTGGTGTAATTCTGAGTCATAGTTCTGTGATATTAACCAATCTACATCAAGTTGGATCGTTTGGCTGAATTTATACGATCGTTCGTGAACGATCAATGCCAATCATTCAAATTTGTTCCTTTTGTCATACGATCATTCCTGGGCTTCCTCTCTCCAATATATTGATGCTCTGAAAGTTTTAAGTGTGTTGGACTTGTAGATTTTGAGATATCGATTGACCATCGTTGAATTGAACTATGTAATCGATACGATACGATTCATGGTATTGAATATGGATCGTGCCCGATCTATCTTCATTAGAGTAGTGAACTTCCATACTTTAAGTGTTTTATTGAGTTCGCCTCTAGCTTCTGCTTTGCTACTGCTTCATATTATCATTTAGGCCTGATATTAAGGCTTCGTGATCGTTAATCCGATACATCAATCCTGATGACCATTGAGTCTGTCTCGTCTGAGTGGTCTAGATATAGTCGGGCATAAAGGCCGGATAACAAATATACTCCTTTGATAAAACAAAAAATTTCTTACAAATAAGTACTTTATCGCATTCTTCAATCAAAAGGTTACTTCTCAAATGAAAATAATCCTATTAATTATTTCCTAATATTTCCACAAATAAAATAATTTCCTAATTATAAATATTTCTAGTATATTATTTTCAAATATTTCTTTTGAGAAAATAATTCCTTTAAAATAAAGTATCTTTTTATGGAAATAACTGTAACAACTCGGACTTCTCGACATGAATTATGCCAAGAAATACGAGCTATTGGGATTTTCAAACATTGAGCATAATTATAGGAAAGAGTACTAAGACATTCTACACTTTCAAATCTCACAGTGGAAGGAATTAAAATATAAATACGGAAATAAACATTCAGAAGACAATCTCCAAAATACTTGATTTACAATACACTATTTCCAAGTTACAACAAAAGTTTGACAACATTATATACCATAGGAAACTATATGAAGAATAATAAATGATATGGAAAATTCTAATGTGAAGCTCCTTCCTCCACGTGTTATGCCCAACTCAACTGCTAACCTGTTATCCTGCTGTGTGGAGGGAAGGAACCAAAAGAAGGGGATGGGTCGGACAAAATTTTTGGTGAATGAGAATAAGTTTAATAAGGTGATTAAGTGCAACTGACTTCAAATTTTACTCCAAGTGATATAGAGCATAAATCTAGTGTTCGTGAGCTCCTAAGGTCCAATACCTAAGGACTCTTATCTAACACAATGGGTCGAAACTACTAATCGAACCTCATACTAATGATTCCCATGACAACTACCATCACAGTATGCCAGGAGAGGGAGAACACCGTAATGTAAACTCACATAGTTCATCGTATGCACCTATGTTCACCACTCGATCATAGTGGCAAAATGCCTCTTATTGTACTACGCTGAGGTCCACCGTATGTGAACTGCCATTAGTTCCGGGCCTAACTTTCCTATACTTGATAACTATAGCCACTTATTGTACTACGCTAGCATCTACTCATATCAAGTTCCATAACCATGCGCAAGTAATGTGTAGTAACTGAATCTCCCATTAGTATTGGGCTCTCATATAGTGTTCCTGCCTGTGCCGTGCCTACCCGAATATAACATTATTGAGCCTATTGCGAAATACATCTCCCAAACTAATACTAATAATGCGAAATACATCGCCCAATCTAATACCAATAATGCGAAATACATCACCCCAGTCTAGTACTAATAATGGAAAATACGTCACCCAATCTAGTACCAATAACATGAAATACATGGAAAATACATCACCCAATCTAGTACCAATAACGTGAAATACATTGCCCTAATTTAATACCAATAATGTGAAATACATCACCCTAACCATCTTAACAGAGAACCAAATTTCACTATTCCCTTGCGCATGTAACTTAGCCCAAATTAGCTCAACAAACTAGTTCACTAATGACATAATTTCCAATTAAATTGCATAATTCTTATCCATTAAATTTGTGCCTTAGGCTAAGGTTCATTATGATCATTTTTAACTCGGATGGTCGATCCTGGCATTGCCCAGGTCGACCGCCACTGGTAGACCCAGACAGTTTCAAATCGACCATTCACATTAGTTTTCTAGGGTTCGATTACTATTTAAGCGTTGACTAATTTTATTTAACTATCATCTATACAGGTCGATTAATAATTTTAATTAACCTTAATTTTCAGTTAATTAATCATGTAATTTCAATCAATTTTAGGGTTTGTGATTTAGGGTTACAAGTTCGCATTAACAAATGTCCAATTTACCCAAATTCATAACTGAATTTCAAATTAAAATTTAGGGTTATGGGTTATAGATTTGACATTAAACAAGTGTTTAATCAACTAATTAAATTATGTATTCACTATAAATTTAACAAATTTAATTCCAATTAAGGAATCAAATTTAGGGTTTAAACATTATCAGTTTTAATTTGACAAATCAAATTATAGGGTTTTTAGCATTCTAAGCAATTAGAATAAATTAAAATCAATTACATAATCAAACTACTATATTTGTGCTAAATTAGGTTAATAATATATGTACATTGCTAACACTTGAGAATATTGCTCACTCACCTCAAGCAAAAGCTCTTCCTAATGCTAACACTTGAGAATATTGCTCCTAACTTAATAGCTCCTCCCTAGATTCACTTGAGTTGCCATTGATTTAATCTATTCTATTCTTATAAATTAGGTTTATTTGATTTTTGAGAATTTTAGAGTTTAGAGTTGAGGGAATTTTTTTGCAGAGTTTGGTTGTTGTAATTGTTTATGTGAGAATAAGGTTTCATTACCTTAGTATTCATAAGAGTATGGTTAAGTTTTAGGCCATTAGATTACCTTAGGTAATATTTTTAGAAAATCTAGTACACTCATCTTATCCTTTATTCCCAAGTAAAGATATTGGATTAAATTTAGGCTACTGGATTAAATATATTGAATCTGGATGCTTTCCTAAACAATAAGTAATATATATTTAAGCCTTCCTTTAAGGTTAATAATATATATACATTCCTTTAACATTGATCAATCAATTTGTATTTACTTCCTTTTACTGTGCTAAATAAAATCCTCTCATTATCCACATTTATGTCACTCTAATCAATTCATTAATATAAATATACATACATATAGTTTTAATCATTTAAGCATCCATATATATAAAAAAAACACACACACACACACACACACACACACATATATATATATATATAGACACACACACATCTTAACAATGATTAATAAATTTACTTTTCCTTTTCACCTTTTTAGCTAGCACTTAACTTTCCATATCCGGGTTATTATATTTGCCCTATTTTAATGTCATTAATAGCCATTTATTCCAATTCAGTTAATATTACCCATTTATGTTTTGCATTCTTATTATTATTAAATATGGCTGAGAACCATATATTTATTTTCGAAAGTATACCTATCTGTATACATATATGCATATTCATTTGTCTTTTATTTATTGAAGGAATTTAAGTGAAGATTTATTTATATAAAAATTATTCCTTCATTCGTGTTCTCTTACCTATATATAAATAAACTCTTCCATTTTCCCTTATTAATATAACAGTCACATTGCCTGAACCAGCGCAATTAATTATAATTTAAGTCAATCAATTAAAGATTACAATCTTAACTAATATCCTTAATTGATATTTTATATATACAAATACATTACTAACCATTGTAGCGAACCCTGGATTTTATTCAAACGTGTAAACATGTATACTAATTAAAGGCCTTATTCTTTATAAATAAAGGAATACATATTCTTTCTTTCTTATAATTAATGATTCATTATCATAATTTATAACCTTTATTTTTATAACATTGCATGCATTCGTATTGTTCTTTAAACATATTGTCGTATCTCCATTCTAACCTGAACTATCTATGTTTATTAATAAATCCCACTATTAATTACTTATGTATACACTTCTCCCAAGATAATCTTTTACTCACGAATATATTTATCTTTCAAATATACAATTTTAGAAACATCGTTTTCTTTTCAAAAATATGTAACTTTTATTAAATGTCTTCCCTTTTTATACATATTTTATAACAAGGAATCGCTGTCAAGTCCCTGGAATTGAAAGATGATGTAAGAAAAGTCCCTCCCGAATAAGTTATGAAAATTAGGTCCCTATTTTTAGATTTTGGCTAATTTATACCGCTTTTGCCCCTGAAAAGAATGCTATGTCGATTTTCTAAAAGAGGACAGTTTGGTAAAAAATAACAAAATAGGGACCTAATTTACATGTGTTTATGAGCAGGGACTTTTTGTGCATGAGCTTTGAAAATAGGGACCTTTGGTCCAAAACCCCATTTTATAATGCTATCTTTCTTTTCAAAGTAAACCTTTACTTTTGTGCATACATTGTTATTATTACTTTCCAAACATGTATGAAAGTAGATGTATTATTTCCGTTTCGAAATATTTTACTATATTCTCTTTTTAACACCTGTAGCATTTATTAATTATAGCAGTAATTTCCATAAAAGGGTAACCAATGCCCTCTCCCCTTCCGTAAGTATCTTTCTCTTATTTATTAACGGTTATTCACAAAATTGTACCCTTTTGAATATTTTTATATACCTTTTTCGGTTCTTTAGTATATCCAGCCTATTAACTATTACAGTAATTAATGCTTTCCCTTAGAAGCACTATTACATTTATGCCCATAAATATTTTTCCCTTCTTTTCTTTTTAAATGCACACCCATCATTATACCATCTTTCTTTTCTTTTCTTTTTCCTTGGGATAACTTATACATATTCAACTTAGTTCTTGACAAATAAGTTTTCTTTATTCTTTCTTTAATCTTTAAACCTACTCCCAAAATAGGTGCAAAACACAAATTGTGTGCTAAAGCAAACATTCCGTACCATTTTCATATGGTATCCGTTTCTAACAACTTATATATAAATTTGGGCTAGAAAAATCTACTTGACCCAATAGAAAAGTCAGATTTTTCAAATTCCTTCATTTATTGAAATTTACTATTTTATCCTTTTATATAAAATTACATTTTACCCTTATTAATATTTTAATTTATTATTAAAATTTTCAGGGTGTTACAATAGGCTTCCAGTATAGCATCTTTAAAATAAATCTTCTTCAAATCATATAATATCCACCGTAAAGAATGTTTCAACAAAATATCATTTTTTTAAATAAGGGTTCTCACTAGATAGATACAAAAACATTTTAAATCTTTTACTATCATTAAAATAGTTTTCCCTCTTAGTGCATCTTTCTAAACAAATACTACTCAAACCTTTCAGTGTATATTTTAAAATAAATATTAACCAAAAATATTCTTTTCAAAAATGTCCCTCAACAAAATACTTTTACAAAGTATTCCAAATCTCAACGAGGATATTGAATACTTTTCAACATACGTCTTTACCAAATAAAAAACTATTTTAGTTAAGATGTTCTTATTAAAATATTTCTTTCAAAATAAAATATTTTTAACTAAAACATCATTTCACAAAAAAAAACATTCTCAAATAAAATATTTGTCAACAAATTTTTTTCTTTTCTTAAATAAAATTTTCCACTTTTAATAAAGCATTTCTAAATCACATTATAATTATAGAAGCACTTCCCAAAGGATACATCAAAAATAATGAAAGTTCCTCATACAAAAATGTTTCTTTAATGAATTCTACTTCCAATATCCAGTCACAAAATACATTCTACTAAAATACTTCTAAATAAAACCCTAGTCATTGCTTCCTCTTCCTATCAACAGCTGCCGCCTTTCCCTGACCCTCCTCCGACCTTCCCTCGCCTGATCTGCCCATAATCTACCTCCCCTTGATGATGGCTTCACTCTTATCCAACCAAAAATGTGGAAACGTCAACCCATGTTTAATCCTAACTCCAACCGTGTTTCTAACCCGCGCCATCAACCCATGTCAAGATCGAATTCTCCTCGTTCATTGCTTCCTGTTCATCCTAGGCTCTTCCCATCAGCCGCCTATCCTAATCATAATGCTTGGACGAAACCCTAGATGCTAGTCGTGCCTGGAAGGACGTGGATTCTGGTAATTGTATCCTTGTTTACACCCCTCTAAATTTTTTCCAACCCCATGAATTTCAAAGTCTAAATTATGCTAAAATATCTACCGATGTTGTCCACAAAGCGAGACACAATTGGAAAATGCTATTGTAATCTATGTTGTTGGGTCTAAATCTCAATATAATTTTTTTAAAGCTTACATACACTGGGTATGGAAGCGGGTAGGTGATGTTGATATTTATTCCAAGGAGAATGGATTTTATATTATCAAATTTGAAAAAAAGGAGTACTGTGATAAGGTTTTAGAAGGTGGACCATACTTTTATAATAAGAAACTAGTGATAATGAAATGTTGGATGCTGGAAATGCAACTCAACAAAGACCTTATGCACACAAAACCTATTTGTATTCGTTTACCTGGTTTGCCACTAGACCATTGGTCTAAAGAGGGTATAAGTCGTATTGCTTTAGTATTAGGTAATCTCTTAAATTTGATAAATTTACAGAAGCTATTATTACATAGCTTATGCGAGTGTGCTTGTAGAAGTCTCAAGTTCGTTTAGTTATCCAAAACGTATACCTATTATTAATGAAAATGACAATTTGATACTGCAAGACCTAGAGTGCGAGTGGAAAACGCCTAAGTGTTTGAACTGCAATAGTTTTAGACATTTGGACAATATTTGCCAATTCTCTAAAGTTTGGGTCCCTAATCAATCGTCGAATAATAACACTCCTGTTAATTCTATGGAAATTGATAATGAGACACTCACAAACGATGCTCAAGTCCTAATATCACCTTCTATGCCAAACCAGCATTTCACTGATATAAATCCTGAGACAACTTGCAATGGCTCATTAGCAGACAATTTATCATAGCAAAATATAGAAAAAAAATTAGGTTTGAATACAAATCAATCCAGACAAAAGTAATGTTCAAATCGGTTTCAACATTCAGTGCCAGATAATGTACAGTCTGATCAGATGCATGTTTCATAAGATAACAATGCCAAAAACTCAAATAAAAATAACAAACAAATAAAAAATCATAAACAATTTAAAAATTCAAAACCAACCATCTTGTCCGATGGTGAACAGTCTGAAGCAATGGATAAATCTATTAAGGTTTCTGATTGTCCAAACTCCGATCTTCAAGAACAATCTCCTTACATTACCAGATTAAAAGCAGTTAGAAAGATTAGACCCGATGAAGATCTCTTCGAGTTTAAAGCTACTCCTAACCAAGATGTAATTGAAAATCCTACATGGAATTCAATGGTTACTCAACTCAAGGAGAAAAAGGAAAAAGATTAAAAAAAATCAAATAAATAGGGTCTACTACCTCCCCTGAATCAGGTGGTACTCCTTCATCTGATATTCAATGGAGTTCCTTGTTTTGAACATTAGGGGGATGAACTCCCCTACAAAACAGTTTGAAAATAAATCTGCATCTTATTCAATTTAATAGATTTTCATTTTTAGTATTGGTTGAAAATTAGTTTTCTACTTATAGTACATACAAATTTACGTTGAAACTGGGCAATATATGGAATTTCTTACACAATGCTGAACATAATAACAAAAGTAGAATTCTCATTATTTGGGATACACTTTGTTGGTCTATCGTCACTCTCCACTCATAGAACAATTTGTTTCTTGCATTCTTCGTAATGCCAGTGGATTTAGTGTGATTTATACAATGGTTTAGCTCATAACTCACTAGAATTTAGAATGAGTTTGCGACAATACCTAAATTTACAAGCAACCTAGATTAATTTGCCATGGATCATTTTGGGGGACTTCAACTCTATTCTTTACAGTAGTTACAAGATAAATTGTGGCGTTTATAACTCTTTGAGTGATTCAGATTTTATGAATTGTATCGCTACTGCTAACCTTATTGAGCCTGAATCTACTGGGAATTTTTTTACATGCAGGGGTGGCCTTAATTTTTCTGTCCATGGTAGAATTGACAGGGTTTTTATTAACAAACAATGGCAGAATAAATTTAACGAATTTGGGGTTTACTTTGGAAATCATTCTCTGAGTGATCATACCCCTGTTCCTGTTAAATTTAATCCTAATCAGTCTACTAATGCTAGAATTCCAGTTAGGTATAATAACTCTTAGTGTCTAAATTCTTATTATAAAGAGATAGTTCAACAAGTTCTCCAAACAAATGTGGATGAAAATTCCTTATTCATTCTTATTAGAAAGTTAAAATCTACTAAATATTCCCTTAGAAATTGGCAAAAAGCAAAATGCAATAGTCATGAACTATGTGACTAACTTAGGGCAACTGCAAATAAGCTGTATGACAAAATGGTGAACAAACCTCTTGATGATAACACTATCATGCAATATGAACATACTGTCCATCATCTTTCAAACCTGATGAGGAAACTGCTATTGAAAATACATAAAGAATGAAACTAAATTGGTTGACTCAAGATGATAAAACATCTAAATTCCTTCACAGAAAAATGTCAATCCTCAAGTCAAGTCACAGAAGCAAATATATCCTAAATTCTAATGGCAATCTTGTTTTAGCATCAGATAAAATTTCTCATGAAGCAATTAATTACTTCTTAGAGCTTTATAATACATCAAAGGCTATAAATCAATTTCCAGGCATATCTTGTGAAAAATCCTATCAGCTCATGCAAGGAAAAATTCGACTAAAAGTTTCCAATTGAAAGAAATCAGAGAAGCTCTTTTTCAGATTGAAGACAATAGTACTCCTGGACCAAAATGGCATGAATTTAAATTTATTTCAAATTACATTGGGAACAATTAAAAATGGAGTTATGGGAAGCAATGCTTGGAGTTCAAGAATCGGGATTAATGATGAATAAGAACAAATCTAACATTTTTTTCAACAAAGGAGTCTTGGACAAACAACTGATGATTGATACTATTAAAGTCAAAATTGATAATTTACCTATAAATTATTAGGAATTCCCTTACCCCACAATAAATTAAAAGCTAGGGATTATGGACCCTTAATTGACAAAATCAACAAAAAGTTTAATCACTAGAGCAGTAAACAACTCAATATAAGTGGCAAATGTGAACTGATTAAAACTGTTATTTATCTGTTGATTCAGTTTTGGTTACAATTTTGCCAAATGCCTATTATTTCCAAAATAAATTATATTTGTGCAAATTTTCTATGGAAATCTTAGTCAAATAAAATGGCATGGATGATGTTTGTAAAACCAGAAATGAGGGTGGTCTGGGCATAAGAAGATCAGATGATGTTGCTAAAGTTGTTGCCATCAAACTTGTATGGAAATCCTTGCAAGGTGATAGTTTATGGGCAAGATGGCTTAAAAATAAATATTACAAAAACAGTAATTTTTAAACCATACAACTAGATAATAATACATCAAACACTTGTAAATCTCTTCTCAAAGCTAGAACTTGGTGTAAAGGTCTCATTGGAAGGGAAATCAGTAATGGTGAAGATACTCTCCTTTGGTTTGATCATTTGCTTAATGGTTTGTCTATTATAGATAAAGTGGGGCGGAATTACTTGACCATGATGGGTGGCCCCAACAATAAAGTCTTCTCCCTCCTAGTTAACAATCAATGGAGTGGGAACTTTAAGTGTTTGGTAACCTATATTATACAGGACATTAAAAACATCAAAACTCATCCTCAGGAAAACACAGACTTCTGGCACTGGGTACCTAAAAATAATGGTAAATTTGATTTTAAATTTGCTTGGGAGCAGGTGAGATGCAAATCAGCAGGGTTTGGCTGGTGTAAGTTGATTTGGGATAATCTATGTGCTCCTAAAATGTCTTTATGTGCCCTTCTAGCTTGCAAAAACAAGTTGAACACTAAGGACAGAATCAGCAAGTGGAATAATTCAATAGGTCAAACTTGTAATCTCTACAATCAACAAGTTGAGGATAGAGATCATCTTTTCTTTAATTATCACTACTCCATGTATCTTTGGGACAAAATTAAAGATAAACTTGGTCTACAGGGTATGACCAGTTATGAACTCAATCAAATATTAGAGTGTTTAGCTCCATACAAGTATGAAAATTCGATTTGTGGTCAACTAATTAGTGTGGCTATTACTACTCTAATTTGGAACATTTTGTGTGAATGAAATTCTAGATTATTCAATAGCATCTAAGCGCTAGCTGATATCAAATATATTCTAGTCATTCAAGAATGCATGGATCTATTAACTCAAGGTAACATTGGCAACTCAAAGATTAAAGGGAAAGAAATTATCTTTGCAGCGTTCAACATCAATCTTAACCCAAACCTCGAAAGGATGAATCACCACCAAAAGCCCCACTCTGATCCTAATCCTCCATCATATGCAGCTGTTTGATGACTCTTGTAGTCTCCGTTGTTTCCTCCTTATTTCGATTTTTGTCTTAGCTCTGTGTCTTGAATCGCCATTTTGAGTTTCGGGAAGAAAGAGTAAAGTCAGTTCATGCTTTGGATATGAGTTTGGTCATTTGCTCATGCTGACTATGCATTGGAAGGACGTATAGCAGTTGAGTTTCATTTATTTTTTCTACTTGTTATATATAGCTATTGCTTTTAATTGTTGTTTTATGGGTCCAGATTTCTTCGTACAGGTGGTTTTGAGTATCCGTTCAAAATTCACTCGTGCATCTATTAGATGTTGTGGACTAATATTTTTTTCGATTGTATTTTGGTTTTTTTTACCGGTCATTATAAGTCGATATATGGAAATAACATATACTCTTTTTCCTTGCAAGACACGCATCTAGGTTATGGGGGTTGTAAAGTTTTGATGAGGCCTATTATGAAAGTATATGCATTTTTTAGTTTAATAAAGTACCTTTTTCAGAAAAAATATTTTATTCTCCAAATTAAATACTTTATTTCTCAATAAATTTTTTGACAAATCACTTTATGTCCAAAAAATAAACATCTTTCCCTTTTTAATAAAATATCTTTCAAAACGGAAATGTATACTCTATAAATTTTCCAAACAAATATTATTCACAAAAAAATAAAAGTGATTCCATCTTATTAAGGTCAGGTTCCAACTATAATTTAACGTAGTGTGTGTGTTACTTAGGCTATAACCAACACTTAAACCCTCTTATAAATGTTCATCCTACCCTATTCTTACTTTATTTATCTTCCATACAAAGGTCATCATAAATAAACATTATTTTAGGGTAAGGTAATGGTGGTTAAATAAATAACACCCTACACACAAAATATACAATTATCAATCAAACGCTCTCTTATTTATATTATAACCCAACTAAAGGCATGAACTAAATTACCCTAATTGGTTTAAACCTACCCAAGGATTAGGGAATCGCTAAACGTAAGCTCTGATATCAAATGTGACGATCCATTATTTTTAACATCTAAAAATAATTAAAACACCAACAAAACACACTTACAACTAATTTCAAATGTTAAAGATAGTGAACCATGGGTACACAAATTAAAAATTCTAAAATAATGAATAAAAAGAGGAAATCTCACAACAGAATTTAAACATCAATGTACACATATACAAAAATATCATTTTAACAATTAAATACTACTCAAATCCCATACATTACATAATACACACATTTCAATAAAGCAATTATTAAGCAATAATTATATAACTAAGATGCAGAAGATATACTAAACTATCATGTGAATACAACTTATTCCAAACTCATTACTTCCATTTTTGTAACACCCCACATTTTTATATTAACCAATTATAAGGAAATTTTGATATGACTTCCCTACACCAATGATGTTCATTAATCTAAAGTGCGCTGCTAGAGTCATCTGGCTGATGTAGGAGGGTTGTCAAGAGAAAGAAGAAGAAATAGAGAAGAGGAATAAAAAAGAAGAGAATAGAATAAAGGAGAAGAGAAAGAAATAAAACATTACACAATCACATAACATGTCGTATATCTCACAGCACATCAGATAAAATATAATAGTCATCACGGATATAAAGGCGAGACAATAATAACTATATAAACCACAGAATCAGAGTACGCTAGCTCATACAGTTATACAAAACAGTAATAGAGTTTATACAACTAATAAATAAACTTAACTGATAATCAGTCTCTAATAAATAGTAAGTTAACACTGTCAAGGCTCCATAGTGTCACACAATGGAATAAACAATAATAACTCAAAATATAAATATAAGAAAGCATCACCATCTGCTAGTCCAACTGCACAGCTCCAAGTTCTATTTACACCTGCTATCTAGTCTACTCATTTAAGAGCATCCGAGATAATAAGAAGCAAAGCATAAAACCTCGATTTAGACAACAGTCTGGTGTAAGCGATAAATAATCTCAAAACATTATAAAAATCAGTATAGTATATGGAACCGAGGGTATGTAGAATCATACTTGACCTGCCCCTGCATCCACAGAGTTTGCACATAACATTGAATATATGCTACTCCACGACAGTCATCATGGGTGTACTACACATCAAAGTACTAAGAATGTCTAGAAATTGCACCGGTAATATCTACATCGAGTGACATCTGTAAGGCGATAGAAATAGTCAAATAAATATAGCATCTGTCATCCATCTTCACATTCACTAGCTTAGTGCGTTGGATACATGATACCCATATGACCCCCATCATATAGTCAATGACTACTCAATGTCTCGGTTTCTCGGTACTCGAATCCATGCCACTCAGAAGGTCAGGAACTAAACTGCACATCATAACAGTCCACGGTAAATGGACTGGGTCGTCATTTGATCCAGGGTACATTATAACCCAACTGAGCGTCCTCACATACCCCTTCTTTACAAGTACACCTCGAAACCTACGAATATCAACAATCCCTTTGCACACGTCATCCATAGCGGAGCTCAACTTGAAACTGCCCATACAACTTTCATTTGAAGTCACTACGGTCGGGACTACTCTCGACCATTATACGTCATAGAGTGCCATCATGCATCCTGTAGCCCACCCCCAACAGTACCCTCAATCCGGCTCGTTGTCGCCCTCTCTACATCCCAAGTACAACTATTCATTATTGAAGCTGTCACTTCCTATCATGAAATCATCAGTCTTATCGTGGAGTCATCGTGTTGGAGCGTTATATCTTTGCTTCGTTGCCAAAACCACTCGTCGAAGAGCAAAAACACCAAAACCGAACGTCGAGTGAACGAACCATCAAATCCTTCTCTTCGAAGCTACTCCATTGTCCACGACAAAATTTCCTAAATCGACCATCATCAATAGTGGTTGATATCAACCACTCTAGAGTAGTCGATAACGACCGCTTTGGTCGTGTACTTAATCAAAAATGGTTAAATTCAAACCAAATGAAATAATCCAGCATCTTCCCTGAAGTTTGAAGTGTATCTCCTAGTCCACCGTGCTTCATCTTTAAATTGGTCAACATGCATGATACACTATACACGAAACTCTATCCTATGGAATATATTCTAATCCTATATCGCATTCGAACGTCGTTTTCAACCAACAACCAAACAAGTAGACATTCAACCAAAAGGCATAGAAATGTCTATAATAGCCTATATATATCTATAATAATACAATACAATCCATCCATGCAACCAATATGGGATAATGTGGGATTAATATCAAAATAGCCTAAATATATCAGTATCGTCAAAATAGTTCGTAAATGGGAAAAATGTGATATTTAACTTAAAATAATTTGAAAACACTTTTAATTCCTTTTATAAAATAAGATATAGGTTTAATTATTTTAGAAATTACGTTTTAAAGTTGGAAAACATTCAAAACATCATTTTAATACTATACTAACAATCATAGTATGGTGAGAGGCAATATCACTAACCCCAACCAAATATATCAAACCATCCCCAAGTCATTGAGCCCTCCGCCACTAGTGCAATGCAAGAAATGGTGTTCGAAACGGACCTCGTATGCAAAAGATATGGCATTTATAAGATATGAGATTAATTAAATAATTAACTCATTAACTAATCACTAATTACCTTAATTAGCCACTATTTATGCTTCCTCCCACTTAACATTTCTAGGCCGTGCTTTCCTGTACTCGTGCATAAGTGTGAACCCAAAATCCGCTTCCTTCTCTCATCCATATCTCAGCAAGTACTCAATGAATTGATGCGTTGTCGATTACAACGGACTCCACTACGCATGTGCTTCGCACAAGACCAAAAAATGTGAGGCTCAACTGCTCCTAGCTATGATTGACCTGATGTCATGCTTTCCACCTCCATACGAATGCATTTTGGTTGCCTCGACTGTAATTGACGAGTTTTGGTCATCACATAGCCCTCATCCGTACGATCTCAATTAAACTGGTCTCGTGATTTTAGTTGAGCGGATTGATGGATATTGTTTTTTGAATGAAAATGAAGAAGAGGGGGCCATTTTTCTTTTACTTGAAATGGAATAGCAATGCAATAGTAGCCGACCAATGAAAGAGAAGTGTTTTGGATATTGTTTAAATAATAAAATACTCTTTTATTTGATTTCTCAAATAAAACGTCGTACATTTCGAGCTTGTACGATCAAATGGTGCGTCCGGTCGCGATAAAACTTGTTTGCGTACATCACCTCATTTTTCGGTCTAATGGTATAAATTTCGTCCCTATCTAAGATAGCACTCTAGGATGATAATTTCGCACATATCAAGATTGTTTTGGCCGTCGAATCATCCGATCTCCAAATATAATGATCGTTATATTGATTTGAATAAGCAATGTCAATACAAACTCAATGGAGTAGTCTCGAGTCTCGAGTCAAACAGAAATTGTGAACAAATTGCTTGAAGACATGTTGAGAGCATGTGTATTGGATTGGGGAGGAAGCTGGGAAGATTACATATATCTAGCTGAATTTGCATACAATAACACCCATCACAGTAGCATAGGCATGGCCCCCTTTGAAGCTCTCTATGGAAGGCCATGTTTATCACCTTCAAGTTGGCATGAGTCTGGAGAAAAAAGTGGTCTTAGGACCAGAAAACGTGAAGGAGACTTCTGAGAAGGTAGCCTTGATCAGCAAAAGAATTGCCTCTACCCAAGATAGGCAAAAGAAATATGCAGATCAAAGGAGGAAAGCAGTACAATATGATGTTGGGGATTATGTGTTCATCAAGATATCACCCATGAAAAAGGTTCTAAGGTTTGGGAAACAAGGAAAGTTGATTCCTAGATATATAGGACCATATAAAATTCTAGAAAGAATAGGGACAGTAGCCTATAAATTAGAATTACCAGAAGAAATGAGAGCAATGCATGATGTCTTTCATGTGTCTCAACTAAGGAGGTGGGTTCATGATAAGGAAGCAATATTAGAATCCTCTAAAGATGTGCAGATTGATCCTAGAATGATCTATGAAAAGGAACCAGTGGGCATAGTTTGTAGAGAAACTAAGAAATTGAGAAACAAAGAAATTAAATTAGTAAAAGTACAATGGAGTCTAGACCCAAATGATTGCACATGGGAAGTGGAGGATAAAATCAGAAATGATTATCCCCAGCTGTTTGATTGAAGAAGAGGTAAATCTATATATATATACATACTAATGAATGTGTTGGTTGAATATGCATTGTGATTTTTATCTTGTGTTGATATGCATAGTGCTTAATAGGTGATTGGTTTGAAAATGGTTTTGAAATCAGAAAAAAAAAATTTCATTTTTCTGAAGAAATGATACTTAAGTTAAGTATGAAAGAATTGTGGGACACAATTCCTAATAGGAGGGGTATATGTGATAACCCTGATTTTTGTGAGTAATTTCATGATTTAATTTAGTTTGTATTTGTTTGAAATTGCATTGAAAAAAAATAGGAATAGGAAATTGATTTGTAGATACAAAGTATAAAACATGTACATGTGCACAAGACAGTGTACACATGCACACAGATTTCTGTGTAACAAAATTTGGCAGAAATTAATAGATAAAAATAAAATAACTGATTTAGAAATACATATGCATAAAGACAGATTTATGTCTTTAAATAAAATATAGTACAAAGAAAATAAGAAGCTAGGCTGAAATAAACTCAAAATCATTTAAAGAAAGAAAGAAAAATAAAAGGCTTAGGTATACATAAGTTATACATGTATACAGTCAATCAATCTCTGGAAAGAAATAGAAATTGCATGAAAATGGTATGAGCTCTTGGACAAGCACTTTATCCATTTTTAGCAATTCCTTTTTACTTTAAAAAAAAAAAGAAAACAGAAATCATGCAAATAACATGACCGGGGCAATGAGGTATATTTTCTGGAAAATATACCAGGACCATTTACCCATTTTCTCTAAAAATGTTAGAATAAGAGGCAGATCATAATTGGTAGGGTAAAATTGGCATTTGGTAATTTCCTTAAACCCTAGTAGCAGCCAGAGTTCATATAAGAAGACCTGGTGTGGTAAGGTTTTATGATTGCTCTACCTCTTAAAAAGAAAAATATACAAGGCATAAACCAGAGGAAATAGGAGAAGGCAGAAGACTAAAAAGGGGTTCATAAGGCATAGGAAGAAGAAGGATTATTGTGAGTAATCTCACTGAAAACTTTGGCATTAAGACCTGAATATTGAGGCAGCCAGTTTGAACTAATTTTCTTTTACAAGTTATGTTTTATGATTGGATGACTTTGGCTTGTTAATGATTTGTTTAAGGGTAAAATCTCTATCTGATTTACCCAGAAAAATAAGAGTCATGGATTCATGAACTAAGATGTTTGTCTGAGATATGGGTTAACTTTGAGATTGGGTGTTTTCTTTTATAAGTCTTCTTTGTAAATTGTTTATAAAATCCCTGGATTCAAGTAGTGGGTATATGGTCTGAAGGTAGAAAGAAATATGGGCTGTGACATTGTGTTGTTGCTTATGTCTCATATTAATTAAAACAAAAGAAAATGTAGAAGTGCAATGTTGTACATGTGCTGAGCTTCTATGTTTTATAAAATACCCAAATCAAATATACTTGTGGTTTAGCCAGATCATGAATCTGATTGAACCAGAGGTAAGGAAGAATATATATATATATCTGGTAAATTACTCAGGACCATATGCTTACATCTTGATCCAGTGAAACCCATAGGCAAAATAATGTGCTAAGAAGTCACCTCTCTCTCTTATGATAAAATGGTTGCTTCTGAGAATTTAACTTACCAAACTCTGGATGAATATATGTTGCTTGCATCATTTATGTTTCTCTGATTAAGAAGTAAGATGCAGAAGGGATTAGCACTGCTATGAAAAATATTAAAACACTTAGTAATTTAACTAAGGACTTGGGATCTTAGGGCTACCAAAGTATAGCTTGGCAATGGGAATATTGCAAGTTCACACATGGTATATTTATACCCAGGGGCCTGAGTGTGCTGGGTTAACAGAGAAAGGTCCCAGGCAGTGTGTGTTTAAAAAGAAGAAAGTAGCTAAAGACCCTGTTATATTTGATAATGAATTCTAGGAATAGATTCAGGAGAGGTCTGGGCAAAAATCCCTGATGACCAGTAAAGTTGAAAAGGAGATGATAACTGAATTGATGTTTGCATTTGGTTGTTTTGGTGCTTATTGGTGAATCTTGTGGTTGTTTTCTATGAACTAAATCATTGTGATCATATATAATCTGTTTGGCACTAATATGAATGCACATGCTTCACAAAAACATGCACACAGAAGATATTGAGTTTCTTATTCTTGCAAAGTACTGGAATATAAATAGAATTGAAATAAATCATGTTTTCACTTAGATTATTCACACCAGACAAATAGTCTGACCCTTTTGTGTTTATGCACCATTGGGTGTCTCATATTTATATGGGGCAGTTCATGGTGATTTTGCAGGGAAATAGGGATTGCTTTGATCAGGCTTTGGATGTTAAACTGCTTAAGATTTGGATGCTATGTTTTTAAAAGTCTTTGCTGAAGCTAAATTAGATATTCATGTTGAACTATGCTAAGATATTTGTTTAAATTGCCTAGAAAAACCAATGTATTATCATTCACTGTTTTGTAAGTGTTGAACTTACATGTAATAGCTGAACTATGTGCTTTGTTTTGTTAAATGCTTTGCTAAGAAAAATGAATTTCAAGCTTCAAGAACAGTTAGGCTATAATGCTAGAAAATCTGAGTTTGAAAGAATTTGTGGTTTGCAAGTATATCTATAGAACTGGCATAGGAAAATCCATGTTCAAGTCAAAATTAAATCTGATAGGAAGAGTTTTAGTTGCTTTGAAAAGAAAATAATATAACAGGTATTTGGTAACTAAGTAGTGCAAACCAAAACAGGGCTAACATAGCCATTTTCTTGAGCCTGGGTTAAGACAGCACCCAAGTGTTTTTAATTAAGTTTTAGATCTGTTTCATAGCCAAATACAGGGTAGACTCAGGCAAATATGTAAACAGGGGAAAAATAAAAAGAAAAAGAAAAACAAAAATTGGGTTGAACCGACCAGCATAGCACTCGAACTTGTGACCTCTCATGTATAAGTTAGGCGCGTTTCCATTACGCCTAGATGTTGCTTGTGTTCACTTAGGATCCACTTTCTTATAGCCTGAGTTTGAACACACATGCACAGAAACATGCACACACACCTGCACAAGTAAAAGCATAGTTACCCAGTAAGAAAATCAGAAGAATTTATGTAAAATAAGGAGCCTTGAGATAAAATCAATAGTAATGCATTAACCCAAGTCATTTGAAAAGAAACCTAATTTTGAAAAGAACACCATTGCTATGTAGAGAGTATTTCTTTAAGCAATACTCAAACAGGTTTCTACCTTCAAAATTTCTATACTCTGATTTAGGTAGAAGATGACTTATATATCTTCATATATATAAGTTCAAGATAAAATGATTAAACCAATATTTATTGGCAGAAAGGTCCTGGATAGAAGAAAAATTGAATTAAATATTTTTCTTAATTAAATGGCCACTGAATGTATGTTAAAAAAAAAATTTTAAGTGGATCATTTCATTTGGTATCAGAGCTATGTTGTTAAATAACATAGCAAAAATTTTGTATGAATTTGTTTGCATTGGATGTATAGAAGTATTTACTGCTTTGGATGTTTTGTTTTTATATATATATTTACACTAGTGATATCTATTATGACAGAATAAGTGATAAATTAAAATGAATTAATCTATAGAGCATTAGGCAAAACAGACTAACCTAAGTGTCATATCCATAGAGCTATGGTAGGACCCAGACATCAAAATGTAGGAACAAGTGAACCACCCATGGTGAATGTGCAAGAATTCATGAGGGCCATAAGGGATGGAGTAGGCAACAGGCAGGAAAATCCACATGAGGAACTTTCCAAACTACTCAAGACTTTTACTAATCTTGGAGGCAAAACCTTTGATGGCACAGAAGGAGTTATGGGGGTTCAAAATTGGCTTAGAATTCTGGAAAGAATCTTTGCAGACATGCAAGTTGAAGACCAAAGGAAGAGGCAAATTGCATCCAGGCAATTGAGAGGAGCAGCCTTGGATTGGTGGGAAGTTATCATAGCTGGAAGACCTGAAGGAGAAGTGACATGGGATCAGTTTAAAGCAATGTTGGAAGGCAGATTTATCCCTGCATCAGCTAAGGAATCTTTACTGGAGGAATTCATCAAATTGAGGCAAGGGACTATGAGTGTCACTGAGTACACTCAGAAGTTTGAATCATTGGCAAAGTATGGTGCAGTGCTCATCACTACTGAGGAAGCTAAGAATGGCAGATATATCCAAGGGTTGAACTCTAGCCTTAGTAGAGCCATGCTACCATATAAGGATAAAACTTTTGATCAAGTTTTGGATTTGACTCTGAGCATTGAACAACATGATAAAGCTAGAGAAAATTTCAGAGCATTCAAAAATAATCAAAACAAGAAGGGAAAGGGTAAATTCCACCCTTATGATAAAAAGAAAACAGACATAACTTCCACCAAGAAACCAGAAGAAGCTAGAACTGCTGAAGTTAAGAAGAGGATCACTTGTTACAACTGTGGACAAGAGGGGCACATGAAAAATAGGTGCACCAATCCTAGACCAGCATCCTTCAATTGTCACCATTGTGGGAAGGAAGGTCACATAAAAAGGAACTGCCCAGATTTTAAGCAAGGAAAATTAGGGGCTTTGGAAGGGAAAGGCAAGGCAGCTGAGGGATTAAATGTTGAAAAGCATGGTCAAGTTGAAGGTACTTTGCTTATTCATTCCATACCTTTAACAGTAGTATATGATATTGGGGCTACACACTCATTGATCTCTCATGATATTGCACAACAATTAAAATTGAACTGTATGATTGTTGATAAACCACTGCTAATTAGAAGCCCTATAGGTAGTTCATGTGTCATGGGTATGATGTGCATGCAATTGGGATTAAATATAGGAGGACATGTGTTTGAGTCAAACCTATATGTGTTGCAATATCCAGACATAGGAATTATTTTAGGAGTTGATTGGTTGAGTAGATATAAGGCTATCATAAATATGGAGACATCCACCATATCATTGAAGGTCTCTGATGGACAAAGAATAATTGTTCTTTGTGAGGCAAACAAAAATAGAAGTATAGCCAACCTTTCTGCATTGTCAAATGAAAAACCCATGCCTGCATTAGAAGAGATCCCCATAGTTAATCAATATGATGATGTGTTTGGGGAAGTAAGAGGAGTCCCTAATCATAGGCCAGTTGAATTTTCAATTAGCATAATTCCAGGAGCTAGCCCAGTGGTTAAAAGACCAACCAGAATGGGGCCTAAGGAATTGATGGAGTTGAAAAAGCAATTAGTTGAACTAGAAGAAAAAGGTTTTATTAGACCCAGTAGCTCATCATGGGGAGCACCAGTAGTCTTTGTTAAGAAGCATGATGGATCTCTGAGATTATGTATTGATTATAGGGAATTAAATAAGGTCACAGTTAAAAATAAATACCCCTTACCAAGAATTGATGATCTCTTTGATCAATTGAGTGGTGCAAAAATATTTTCTAGACTTGATTTAGCTTCAGGCTTTCATCAGATGAAAGTAGAAGAGGAAAGCATTAAGTATACAGCCTTTAACACTAGATATGGACTGTATGAATTTTTGGTGATGCCATTTGGCTTAACAAATGCTCCTTCCTATTTTGTTGATTTGATGAATAGGATTTTCAGAGAATACTTGGATAAGTTTGTATTAATATTCATTGATGATATATTAATTTATTCTAAGTCAGTTAGGGAGCATGAAAACCATTTGCATTTGGTATTTGAGAAATTGAGACAGGAAGACTTAAAAGCAAAGTTTTCAAAATGCACATTTTGGCAGAATGAGGTGAATTTTCTAGGCCACATTGTATCAGAAAAAGGAATAGCCGTAGATTCCAATAAAGTCATTGCAGTGCAAGCTTGGAAAAGGCCTACTAATGTTACTGAAGTCAGATCATTCATGGGAATGGCTGGTTACTATAGAAGATTTATAAAAGATTTTGCAAAAATCTCAATTCCATTAACCAGATTGACTAGGAAGAATCAAGTGTTCACTTGGACTGAGGAATGTGAAAATGCCTTTGGGAGATTAAAAGAAGCACTGGTACAAGCTCCAATTCTTAAAGTACCTGAGGGAAATGAAAACTTGGTGGTGTATACTGATGCAAGTGGACAAGGGCTTGGAGCAGTGTTGATGCAACAACATCAGGTAATAGCTTATGCTTCTAGGCAGTTGAAATCAAGTGAAGTAAGGTATGCTACTCATGACCTTGAATTGGCTGCTATAGTGTATGCCCTTAAGTTATGGAGACACTATTTGTTAGGAGCAAAATTTGAAGTATATACAGACCATAAATCCCTCAAATATTTGTTTTCACAAAAAGAATTAAATATGAGGCAGCAAAGATGGATTGAACTCTTGGCCTCATATGATTTCGAAATATTATACACACCAGGTAAGGCTAATAAAGTAGCAGATGCCCTAAGTAGACAACATGCTAAAGTGGCTAGATTAATGATAGAAGAGTTTAACACTTTATCATTATTAATTGATTCAGAGATAAAAAGAGATAACATAGAAAACATGAGCCTATGCAGTGGAAAGGTAGAAATGGGAAAATTAAGTTTTATTACTCTGGGATCAGAATTGAAAAATAAAGTTGCAATGCTACAAAACCAAGATCCATTTTTATTAGGAAAGAAGACACAAATATTAAATGGTGAGACAGTAGAAGGTTTTCAGTTGGATGAGCAAGGCCATCTGAAGAAAGGAGAAAGAATATGTGTTCCAGCAATGGATGAGTTGAAGCAAGAAATTTTGGATGCTTACCATAAAAGCAAATATACTATACACCCAGGAAGCACAAGAATGTATCACAACCTCAAGAGAGATTATTGGTGGAGTGGTATGAAGAGTGCAGTGGCAACCTATGTATCAAAATGTATGGTTTGCCAGCAGGTGAAGGCTGAGTATCAAAAACCCTCAGGAATGCTTCAACCTTTACAAATACCACAGTGGAAATGGGAAGACATATCAATGGACTTTATTGATGGTTTGCCTAGAACTAGGAGGGGAAATGATAGTATTTGGGTAGTGGTTGATAGGTTAACCAAGTCAGCCCACTTTATCCCAGTAAGGTCAGAAAGAAATGCTAATACCTTAGCCCAGTTGTTTATTAAAGAAGTAGTCAGACTGCATGGTGTACCAAAGATTATAGTAAGTAATAGAGATACCATCTTCACTTCAAAATTTTGGCAGAGCTTTCACAAGGCAATGGGGACTGATTTATGTTTGAGTACAGCATACCATCCTCAATCTGATGGTCAAACAGAAATTGTGAACAAATTGCTTGAAGACATGTTGAGAGCATGTGTATTGGATTGGGGAGGAAGCTGGGAAGATTACATATATCTAGCTGAATTTGCATACAATAACACCCATCACAGTAGCATAGGCATGGCCCCCTTTGAAGCTCTCTATGGAAGGCCATGTTTATCACCTTCAAGTTGGCATGAGTCTGGAGAAAAAGTGGTCTTAGGACCAGAAAATGTGAAGGAGACTTCTGAGAAGGTAGCCTTGATCAGCAAAAGAATTGCCTCTGCCCAAGATAGGCAAAAGAAATATGCAGATCAAAGGAGGAAAGCAGTACAATATGATGTTGGGGATTATGTGTTCATCAAGATATCACCCATGAAAAAGGTTCTAAGGTTTGGGAAACAAGGAAAGTTGATTCCTAGATATATAGGACCATATAAAATTCTAGAAAGAATAGGGACAGTAGCCTATAAATTAGAATTACCAGAAGAAATGAGAGCAATGCATGATGTCTTTCATGTGTCTCAACTAAGGAGGTGGGTTCATGATAAGGAAGCAATATTAGAATCCTCTAAAGATGTGCAGATTGATCCTAGAATGATCTATGAAAAGGAACCAGTGGGCATAGTTTGTAGAGAAACTAAGAAATTGAGAAACAAAGAAATTAAATTAGTAAAAGTACAATGGAGTCTAGACCCAAATGATTGCACATGGGAAGTGGAGGATAAAATCAGAAATGATTATCCCCAGCTGTTTGATTGAAGAAGAGGTAAATCTATATATATATATATACATACTAATGAATGTGTTGGTTGAATATGCATTGTGATTTTTATCTTGTGTTGATATGCATAGTGCTTAATAGGTGATTGGTTTGAAAATGGTTTTGAAATCAGAAAAAAAAAATTTCATTTTTCTGAAGAAATGATACTTAAGTTAAGTATGAAAGAATTGTGGGACACAATTCCTAAAAGGAGGGGTATATGTGATAACCCTGATTTTTGTGAGTAATTTCATGATTTAATTTAGTTTGTATTTGTTTGAAATTGCATTGAAAAAAAATAGGAATAGGAAATTGATTTGTAGATACAAAGTATAAAACATGTACATGTGCACAAGACAGTGTACACATGCACACAGATTTCTGTGTAACAAAATTTGGCAGAAATTAATAGATAAAAATAAAATAACTGATTTAGAAATACATATGCATAAAGACAGAATTATGTCTTTAAATAAAATATAGTACAAAGAAAATAAGAAGCTAGGCTGAAATAAACTCAAAATCATTTAAAGAAAGAAAGAAAAATAAAAGGCTTAGGTATACATAAGTTATACATGTATACAGTCAATCAATCTCTGGAAAGAAACAGAAATTGCATGAAAATGGTATGAGCTCTTAGACAAGCACTTTATCCATTTTTAGCAATTCCTTTTTACTTTAAAAAAAAAACAGAAAACAGAAATCATGCAAATAACATGACCGGGGCAATGAGGTATATTTTCTGGAAAATATACCAGGACCATTTACCCATTTTCTCTAAAAATGTTAGAATAAGAGGCAGATCATAATTGGTAGGGTAAAATTGGCATTTGGTAATTTCCTTAAACCCTAGTAGCAGCCAGAGTTCATATAAGAAGACCTGGTGTGGTAAGGTTTTATGATTGCTCTACCTCTTAAAAAGAAAAATATACAAGGCATAAACCAGAGGAAATAGGAGAAGGCAGAAGACTAAAAAGGGGTTCATAAGGCATAGGAAGAAGAAGGATTATTGTGAGTAATCTCACTGAAAACTTTGGCATTAAGACCTGAATATTGAGGCAGCCAGTTTGAACTAATTTTCTTTTACAAGTTATGTTTTATGATTGGATGACTTTGGCTTGTTAATGATTTGTTTAAGGGTAAAATCTCTATCTGATTTACCCAGAAAAATAAGAGTCATGGATTCATGAACTAAGATGTTTGTCTGAGATATGGGTTAACTTTGAGATTGGGTGTTTTCTTTTATAAGTCTTCTTTGTAAATTGTTTATAAAATCCCTGGATTCAAGTAGTGGGTATATGGTCTGAAGGTAGAAAGAAATATGGGCTGTGACATTGTGTTGTTGCTTATGTCTCATATTAATTAAAACAAAAGAAAATGTAGAAGTGCAATGTTGTACATGTGCTGAGCTTCTATGTTTTATAAAATACCCAAATCAAATATACTTGTGGTTTAGCCAGATCATGAATCTGATTGAACCAGAGGTAAGGAAGAATATATATATATCTGGTAAATTACTCAGGACCATATGCTTACATCTTGATCCAGTGAAACCCATAGGCAAAATAATGTGCTAAGAAGTCACCTCTCTCTCTCTTATGATAAAATGGTTGCTTCTGAGAATTTAACTTACCAAACTCTGGATGAATATATGTTGCTTGCATCATTTATGTTTCTCTGATTAAGAAGTAAGATGCAGAAGGGATTAGCACTGCTATGAAAAATATTAAAACACTTAGTAATTTAACTAAGGACTTGGGATCTTAGGGCTACCAAAGTATAGCTTGGCAATGGGAATATTGCAAGTTCACACATGGTATATTTATACCAAGGGGCCTGAGTGTGCTGGGTTAACAGAGAAAGGTCCCAGGCAGTGTGTGTTTAAAAAGAAGAAAGTAGCTAAAGACCCTGTTATATTTGATAATGAATTCTAGGAATAGATTCAGGAGAGGTCTGGGCAAAAATCCCTGATGACCAGTAAAGTTGAAAAGGAGATGATAACTGAATTGATGTTTGCATTTGGTTGTTTTGGTGCTTATTGGTGAATCTTGTGGTTGTTTTCTATGAACTAAATCATTGTGATCATATATAATCTGTTTGGCACTAATATGAATGCACATGCTTCACAAAAACATGCACACAGAAGATATTGAGTTTCTTATTCTTGCAAAGTACTAGAATATAAATAGAATTGAAATAAATCATGTTTTCACTTAGATTATTCACACCAGACAAATAGTCTGACCCTTTTGTGTTTATGCACCATTGGGTGTCTCATATTTATATGGGGCAGTTCATGGTGATTTTGCAGGGAAATAGGGATTGCTTTGATCAGGCTTTGGATGTTAAACTGCTTAAGATTTGGATGCTATGTTTTTAAAAGTCTTTGCTGAAGCTAAATTAGATATTCATGTTGAACTATGCTAAGATATTTGTTTAAATTGCCTAGAAAAACCAATGTATTATCATTCACTGTTTTGTAAGTGTTGAACTTACATGTAATAGCTGAACTATGTGCTTTGTTTTGTTAAATGCTTTGCTAAGAAAAATGAATTTCAAGCTTCAAGAACAGTTAGGCTATAATGCTAGAAAATCTGAGTTTGAAAGAATTTGTGGTTTGCAAGTATATCTATAGAACTGGCATAGGAAAATCCATGTTCAAGTCAAAATTAAATCTGATAGGAAGAGTTTTAGTTGCTTTGAAAAGAAAATAATATAACAGGTATTTGGTAACTAAGTAGTGCAAACCAAAACAGGGCTAACATAGCCATTTTCTTGAGCCTGGGTTAAGACAGCACCCAAGTGTTTTTAATTAAGTTTTAGATCTGTTTCATAGCCAAATACAGGTTAGACTCAGGCAAATATGTAAACAGGGGAAAAATAAAAAGAAAAAGAAAAACAAAAATTGGGTTGAACCGACCAGCATAGCACTCGAACTTGTGACCTCTCATGTATAAGTTAGGCGCGTTTCCATTACGCCTAGATGTTGCTTGTGTTCACTTAGGATCCACTTTCTTATAGCCTGAGTTTGAACACACATGCACAGAAACATGCACACACACCTGCACAAGTAAAAGCATAGTTACCCAGTAAGAAAATCAGAAGAATTTATGTAAAATAAGGAGCCTTGAGATAAAATCAATAGTAATGCATTAACCCAAGTCATTTGAAAAGAAACCTAATTTTGAAAAGAACACCATTGCTATGTAGAGAGTATTTCTTTAAGCAATACTCAAACAGGTTTCTACCTTCAAAATTTCTATACTCTGATTTAGGTAGAAGATGACTTATATATCTTCATATATATAAGTTCAAGATAAAATGATTAAACCAATATTTATTGGCAGAAAGGTCCTGGATAGAAGAAAAATTGAATTAAATATTTTTCTTAATTAAATGGCCACTGAATGTATGTTAAAAAAAAAAATTTAAGTGGGTCATTTCATTTGGTATCAGAGCTATGTTGTTAAATAACATAGCAAAAATTTTGTACATGTGCTAAGAAAGAAATGCTAATAAATATTGTATAATTTTGAATTTGAAAATAAGTGACAAAACTATACTTGGTTCCATACCAACCAACCTAAGAAATATCCATATTCCTATTTCTTCATCTACAGGTTGTATAATTCAATTTAAATTCCTGCCTCATCTGCTATTAAGGAATCACAGGGACACATTGCAAATGAACTAATTCACATCATTGCACAAAGATCTCAGGGCTTAAACAAACCATGTGCCAACTTGCATACTTCAAATATGACAAGCATTCCAACAGCCTTCTTGGCCTTCCCTTCCCTAGTTTATTTACTACTGTATTGACTTAAATCCTATCATCAAATATGCTAAGTGAACATGTCACTGCAAGCATGGAAACATCCATAATCTTTCCTAGCATAATTCTCCTCAGAAATAAGCAGACAGTTATTTCCTAAATGGGGTCAATATGTCTTGATCTCAGTAAGATATAAGAATATTTTCAACTGTAAAAGAGGCATGGCATGTTCTTATTATATTGATCTGCAAGCCTTTATGATTGATTCAGATTCATGATCTGGTTCAATCATAATTTTAGCTTGTGAGCTTCTCTTTTTTTTTGATTTGATTAAGGGCTCAGCACTTAGAAAATTTCTATTGCACCCTTAACATCTTTCTTTTCAAGCATCAGCACTTATACCAAGTATAATGCAGCTCCCAACATTTTTTTTATAAAGTTTCCATGCCATAGATCTATAACAGTTGAGAGTATTCTCTATATAATTTTAAGATTCTGGACTTTAACATTTTTGAGTAAAAATAAAACAGTATGATACACATCCAAAGACAAATGTCTCAACAAATCAAAGATCACCAAAATCATCCATATTAAATCATATCAGATTTAAAATAAGACATCCGAAAAGCATTGATGAAATCATAAACATCAAAACCAGCAATATATAAATGGCAATATAAAAAGTGGCTGCCTCATCTCAGGTCTTAATACCATGAACTCAGTGAGGTTACTCACCTAAATATTTCTTCTTATTAATCCAGAAAATCCTTGTATGAGTGTTTTCTCCTTCCTTCCAATATTTTTTTCTTCCTTTCTTATTTTTGTGCAGCTCGGGGTAAAGATAATTTTACTGGCTAAAACTGCCTATTTATATGCATTTTTCCATTAGGGTTTTGTTAAAACAAAATTCCATTTCTGACCTAACCATCTTCATGCAATTTTCATTCATTTTCCTCCTTAATACCCCGGCCATAATAATTTGTTGAAGGCAGTATTTTCTTCCCTTTACTTTTTCAGAAAATGGCCACTCACCTAGTCTTGTTAAAAGTGTGACTACCATATTTTATATTTATTCATTTGCTCATTTTTTGGAAATCCCCCTTTTTTCTATTTCTGTCTATACATAACATACATACCTGTTTTATGCTTTATACCTATTTAATGTTACTCTTTTGCTTAGCTTGACATTTTTCTGCTCACAGAATATACATGTGAAAAGAAAAATAAAAATATTTATTTATTTAATCTCCCCTTGTTTCACAGAGAATACATTTAAGCATATACTTCATTTTTAACTTACGCTTAAATTACAATCCAATGCTTTAAATAAGGAATTTACTTTCTTATATATATATATATATATATATTTCAGAAATTTTTAAATCTCTTCCTTGTGCTATTTCCAATGTACATGTGCACACATATCCTTGCACACTATTTATTCCAAAAATTTCACCATATTTAAATCTAAATATTTCAAAAATTAAATCATTTTATAAAAATGATTTTTCACAAAATTTTAGGGTATTACACATATTTTTCATGGGTTGACTATGAACCTATTGACTTCTGTCAATAACTTAATCCAGGTATAGTTTTCATGGGGTCACTAGACTCACTACAAACCTGTTGGCCCCTGCCAATAACTCTCTTTAAACATAGTTTTCATGGGTTCATTATGAACCAATCTAATCTGACAACTTCTTAATTATTCTTTGGGCACCTATGTTCTGGTCTTCCTGACCTCTTGGATGCAACCCTATTCATTCAGGAGTTACTTAGTTTATATTCACTACTGGGTCAACCTACCTGGTTATTCTGCCCTTACTCCCCAAAATACAGTTATGGGTCCATTACTTGGTGAATATATTCATAGAAGAAGCATATACAAAAACAATACCAATGTTTATGGTTTAATATCCCTAAAATCATTTCTACCTGAAAATTTGGTTAATCCCTTTAACCCATTATTTTTTTCAAGGCAAGCTTCTTCAAAAACTCCAAATTTAAAAGCATTTTAAAACTCTTTTACAGTGCCATAGGTTTTTCCTTTAAAAATTAAGATTGGGTTCTTTGTTTTGAAAACTAAGGCTTTCGAAACCTTAGACCTTTACTTTTGAAACCATTGGAATACTGCTTTCAAAAGCATTCAACTCTTCTTTTCAAAACACTATGTATATGCCTTTCGAAACACTTCAAAAATCTCTTTTGAAACCATCAAAACATACCTTTAGAAAGTATTAAAGCATAACTTGCTAACTTATATAAGCATAACTTCGAAATCATTTGAAAGTACCCCTTTCGAAACCTTAAAAAAGAGTTTAGGGAAAAATGGATGGCTTCAGAACCATCCCTTCGAAAGCATTGATCATTTGAGTAAAATAATGGAAGGATACCCTCAAAATACCTTTGAAGCCATTTCCTTCGAAACCCTTAGTATAAGTGGCTACTAGAGCCCTTTCGAAAGCATCGGGAAGCGGCTTCGTATTTTTATAAAACAAAAGCTACCTTTCAAACTAGTTGATAACTTCAATCTATTCGAAAGGCATAAAGGCGGCAGCATGGTTTCGACTAAGTTAAAACTACCCTTTCGAAAGCATTGATTTTAAAACAAGGCAACTCATTCGAATGTTACCATTTAAACAAAAAGGCGGCGATCTCATCGAAAGCTATATTAAACCTTTTCAAAAGCATTCTTTTAAATTAAGGCAAGCAGCATTTCTTTGGAAAGCAAAACAAAGACTTCGAACCCTTCGAAGCTTGGTTTCGACTCCATACCTGCCACCTTTCTCCAATCTACTACGTACCAAAGCCTTGATACCTAGTGTATTGGTTTCGACTTGGTTTGGGTGGAGGTATGGGGTCGAATGGTAGCTACTGGGAGTGGCTAAATAATGAACTTATGCAAAACTGTTTTTATTGCCTTTTTAAGTAATACTTTTCAACTAACTTGCCTATTTGTAAAAATATGATTGGTTGCCATAAACTTTATCAAAATCCTTTCTAAAAGACTACCGAATTTATTCAGAAATTAATTAACGATAATTAACAAAATAGCCCTTCCCTTTAATAAAAAAAAATTAAGACATTTAAGTTCTCCATCTAAAATAATTTAATTTACATAGTAAATTACTTAGGAAAAATCCCCAAAAATCAACATAGTTCACTTTTTATATGTTAACCGACATATATAAATTTCGGACCCAAATCTTTTATATAATAGCCGAAATAATATTTTAAACCCAATTATTCATTTCTTCCTTCAAAAATTCATAATAGATTATCCATAGCTTGGATAATTACAAAAATTTAAACCCATCTCCAAAATAATGTTTTACATAATATATTAAATCCTCATGGCATTCAAAACCCATTATATATGATTTTAGCCTTAAAATCGAAATAAACATTTATCAAACAGTCTTGTTTGAATCAAACATATCATATAATCCAAGCATATCATCATTAAAATCATCATAAGGGTTTTAAACTTAAAAACCAAAATCAAATGTTCTTTGGAAACAAAAATGAGATGGTTTTGATTATTATTCACCTTGATTTGGATAAGTACTTGAGATTTGATCTTGCTTAATTCTCCTTGCTTGATTCCTTAGCTTTTAATTGAATTTCCTCTTCTTTTCCCCTAGGTAATGGCCGGGTTGTTTCTTAGTTTATCTTTTTAGAGTTTTGAACTTATGAAAATGAAAATAGAAATAAGGGTTTAAGGGTTAAGGGATATGGTGGATGGCTATTCCTCATAATTCCCTTTGCCTTATTCTCTTATTAGTTAACCTAGAAAACCATTTACATAAACCCATTCTTTTAAGTTTAGATTTTGTTAAGCACGACCTCTATCTTAAATTTTCAAATATCAATCTCCTTATCTCTCTAATCTTTATATTATTCTATTTAATTTATCTAATTAAATCTCCTGAATCATGTTATTAAAATTAGGGGTGTTATAGGCACCCCTCTTTAAAGAATTTCATCCTCGAAATTTAGTAAGGACTAAATACTAAGCATAGCAATCATCTGTAACATCTCCTACCTATCATACTAGCCTACCTGACTATCAATAGTCTATACAAAGCAAATATAGAACATACCCTCATAGCAGATAAGAATAAGTATCTCTAATCCTATCTTCTGTCTCCCAAGTACAGTCCTGCTTGTTGTTGCTCCACTGAACTTTCACCAACTTGACTGTCTTGTTTCTTAACCTCTTCTCATCTCTCGCCACAACTTGAACTAGTTGTCTAACAAAAGTCAAATTCGGTTCTACTATCAAATCTTCCAACTCTGTTGGATGAATAGTAGTCTCTGGATCTTGCACATACTTGCAAAGATGAGATACATAAAACACATTATGGACACCTACTATACTGCTCGGCAACTCTACTCTGTATGTGAGCTTCCCAAATCTCTCTATAATTGGGAACATACCAACATATCTCGGTGTTAGTTTCCCTGACTTTCTGAATCGTACCACACCATTCATCGGTGACACCTTAATGAAAACTCTATCTCCAACTGAGAATTCTAGATCCTTATGCCTCTTATCTGCATAAATCTTCTGTCTAGACTGAGCTTCCTTCATCCTTTCTTGGATCAACTCAATCTTCTCGGTCGCCTCTCTAACCAAATCCAGACCTAAGACTAATCTGTCTCCAATTTCCAACCAACATGCTAGTGATTTGAATGGCTTTATATACAAAGCTTAAAAAGGCGCAATTCCTATACTAGTCTGATAACTGTTATTATAGGAAAACTCAACTAAGTGTAGGTGATCTTCCCAAGATCCACCAAAGTCTAGCACACAAGCCCTCAATAAATCCTCGAGTACCTTATTGATTCTCTCTGTCTACCCATCCGTCTAAGGGTGATATGTAGTACTCATCTTGAGCTTGGTACCTAACACATCTTGTAGGCTCTTCCAAAGTTCACTAGTAAACAAAGCATCTCTATCACTGATTATACTACTAGGAATTTCATGCAATCTAACTATGTTCTTCATGAAAAACTTAGCTAAAACAGGTGTCGCCCTGGATGACTTCACTAGAATGAAATGGGAACTCTTGGTCAATCTGTCCACTATGACCCATATGCTTTCATTTCCCCTATTAAGACCTTGAAAACTCATCTATAAAGTCCATGGATATCGAATCTCATTTCCAAACTAGAATCTCTAAATGTTGAAGCAATCCACTCGACTTTTGATGTTCGGCCTTCACTTGTTGACAATTCACACATTGCCTAACCCACAAGCCAATATTCTTCTTCATACCTTCCCAATAGAAGCTCTTCTTCATATCTTGATACATCTTGGTTCCTCTAGGATGAATCGTAAATTGGGATATGTCATTCTCTAAGAACTTCTTTCCTTAAGTCCTCAACATTCGAAACACACAACCGTCCCTTCTTTCTCAACTATCCCCTCTGGTCAAGACTAAAATCCTTTAGGTCATCGATCTCCGACCCAACCTCAAGCCTTCTAATCTTCTCGGCTAATAATGGATCCTCTTTCTGCTTAGAAGCAATCTTTTCGATCAATACTGGCCGAACATCCAAATAGGACCATATGGCGGTGCTCTGACTAGAAGTAGCAGTCGATCTTAACTACACACTACAAGTAGTCAAAGCTTCTAAATCCTTCCATTCTGCCAACATGGCTAACATCACATTCTGATGTTTCCTGCTAAGAACATCCGCTACTTTATTTCCTTTCCCAAGCATATACTCTATACCAAAATCATAAGTTGCTAAAAACTCCAGCCACCTCTACTGTCTCATATTCAACTCCTTCTGAGAGAATAAATACCTTAAAGACTTATGATCTATGTATAGCTCAAATCTCTACCCTAAGAGATAATGTCTCTATATCTTCAATGCGAAGATCACCGTAGCCAACTCTAAATCATGAGTAGGATATCTCACCTCATGCGGTCTAAGCTGTCATGAAGCGTAGACAATGACTTTACCCTTTCGCATCAACACAGCTCCTAATCCAGTTCCACATACATCGGTATACACCACCAACCCTTGGTTTTTGTCTGAAACCACTAACATAGGCGCGTTAGTCAACAAATGCTTTAACTTAAGGAATGCTTCCTCACATTTTTCAGACCAAATATACTTTACGTCCTTCCTAGTTAACTTAGTCAAAGGCGCTGCTATCTTCGAGAAATCCTTAATGAATCTCCGGTAATATCCAGCAAGTCCAAGAAAACTTCTAATCTCAGTCACCGTCTCTTTTCTCTTCTAATTATTAACAGCTTCGATCTTATCTGGATCGACCGACAAACTCTTCCCTAAAACCACGTAACTAAGAAACTTAACCTCTTTCTTCCAAAAATGACACTCGAAAAACTTCGCTTTTAGCTGATGCTGCCTCAACATCTCAAGCACTACTCTTAGATGATCTTCATGCTCTCTGTCATCTTTAGAATATACTAAAACGTCATCTATAAACACCAATACGAACCTATCAAAGTAGTTATCCGGGTTCTTAACCCAGCAGAATCCAAAGGAATTCAGGTCAATGGAAGTCAGAACATCTACGTTGAGTCAGAACAAACCGAGAGTCGACCAAAAGGACTAGAACAACAAGCCAAGAAGAAGCCAGAAGAGAGCAGAAAAATGTTAAGGACATGGATCGCCAATGATCCATATCATATGGATCGCTAGCGATCCATAGCGTTTACTCACGAGCCCATCTATCTTCCTGCATCATGATCCAGAAGACGAAGACAAAAATTGTCTAAGTATATGGATTGCTAGCGATCCATACATTTTTATTAGTTCGCTGCTACAATAAAGCACGGGAATGCACGAAAGCACTGGATCGCTTTCGAGCCTAATCTATGGATCTCTAGCGATCCATAGTTTATGGATCGCTAGCAATCTATAGAGTTAGCTCGGTTCCTAACACAGTTTCCAGTGCACCTTCATGTGGTCATGTGCAAACATTTTGGCAAACAGGCTTGGCCCAGTAGCTCTCCAACCTCCATAAATACAATCCTACCTGCAACATAAACTGGATCCTCCAGACTGGTTGCTGAAACTCTACTGGAACCTTTCTTCACTCTTCACCTCCCTCTCAACAATCTTCAGAGTAGTCCACTGTGATTCTCCAGTGGACTCTAACTTCGGAGATTCAATCTAGCTAAGGACAATAAAGAGCTTTGTAATCAAACACTCCTTGTAACAGCAATCAGTCTATAATAAAACTATAAAGTGGACGTAGGCTTCGCTAAAAACGGAACCATTATAAAAATCTTCTTGTCTTATTTTTCTTACTGCTTTTCTCCTATATCCACTATTTATATTATTGCTCTATGAGAAAAATTTTGGTGCTTTCACACTCAAACTAGGGTGTGGATACATTTTTTAGGTTAATATAAGTACTTTCCGAAAACTCGGTTCATTAAATCTACGAAGAAAGCTGGTGCATTCGTTAACCCGAATGGCATTACTAACCACTCGTACGAACCATACCTCGTCCATAATGCTATCAACGAAATACTATTCTGCCACTCTTAACTGATGGAAACTAGTCGCCAAATCCAATTTGCAAAATACTCTAGCTCCATACAACTGATCAAATAGATCATCGATTCTCGGCAAAGGATAACTATTCTTGATCGTCCACTTGTTTAGCTTAGGATAGCCGATACACATCCTTAACGACCCATCCAGTTTCTTCATGAACACCGCGATCGCACCCCAAAGCGAACTGCTTGGTTTAATAAAATGTATCCCTTCCAAATCCACTAGCTGCACCTTCAATTCCTTCATCTCGGGTGGTGTAATCCTACTAGGTGGTCTACTTACAGGTTCTGCTTCTGGTACAAGATCTATCCGAAACTCAACGGCTCGTTTCAGTGGTAATCCTATAACCGACTCAAAAATATCTGCAAATTCTCTTTCTAGTCGAACTTGACTTAACTCTTCTTCTACTTCCATAGCACTTAACAGAGTACAAGCACTCCGGTCAGAATCATCCACTGAGAAGGTTATGACTATCAGGGTGTCTCAGTGATATTTCCCTACCTTGGCAAAATATCCTAGCCTTATATCTACCCAACCAATCCATACCCAAAATGATTTTGAAATCTACGAAATCGAAAACATACAAACCGCTCGTAAACTTATGACCTAACAAATCAAGTTCTATCTGGTCACCTCTCATTCCCAGAGTGGCATACCCACCTATCGGTTTCGCAACCCTTAAGGAAATGACAAGGTATGTGGATTCTAAACATAACCTATTAACGAAACACTGAGATATAAATGAATGTGATGCACCGTTACCAAATAGTACCCTAACTGGTATACTTCGAATCAAAAGCGTACCTTCCATCATAGTCTTTCCTTTCTCGGCAACCGTTGGTCTAGAAGAAGATGGTTCCAACGCAAAGACCTTTCCCATATCCGCTCTGACTAGTTCTAGACACCGATTCTTGTAATGCCCAATCAGTTCACAGTTAAAGCACTTCACAGTCTTCTTGTTTGTGGCCTTATTTCCCTTTCCAGTTTGGCATTCATGAGCATAATGACTTTTCTTATCGCACTTAAAGCAAACCAGATTAGCCTTTTCCTTCTTGGCAACTTCTCCCTTATGGGTTTCTTTCTTTTTAAAGAACTTCCTCTTTTTGCTAAGAGAACTTTGGGTTTCAACCTGCTTCTCCTTCCCATAAGTAGCAAGCATCTCCTCATGTCGGATTGTCATTTCCACAACAACATTACAACGATCACGAAGATGTGGCAAGGTTGCACTAGCAATCTCGAGTCTCGGTCCCCGAATAAACTTCTCATTTCTCTTGATGACGGTGTCAATAGTAGCATACCCATACCTGGATAACTCATCAAACTTTGCAGCATACTCAATCACCTACATTTCGCCTTGCACTAAGTCCATGAACTTCCTCAATAATGCAGACTTAGCAACTTCAGACAAGAACCTTTCCTCAAATCTTCTTCGAAATTCTACCCAAGTCAATTCTTCCTCAGGAACTCCAGTAGTGACATTATTCCACCAATAAAGCATTGTCCCCTGCAACTTCCCAGAGGCTAATCTCCTCTTTTGCTCATATTCAACCCCAAGTCGAAGATTCTCTCACAATGTAAAAGTAAATTCTCCACTTCTACAGCATCATCCATTCCCAAAAACGGCTTCCCACCAAGATTTGTATAATTTTTGCTCAACTTAGCATAGTTGTTTCCAATTGGAGCCACGAAATTAGCTCCTCCAACATTCCCAGCAACTCATGCAGCTGCTCCATCTTGCATCAGATTGATGAAGAATTGATACATCATCCCCATATCTATTGGTGGATTTCCAACACCTACGTTGGCATTTGCATTTTGATTTGCATTTTCCTATCGACCCGGGTTCCTCTTGGTATTGGGTTGGACATTTCCATTAGTTGTGGTGCTTCCTCCACCGAGATTTCCTCTTCCATTTCCTACCTCCATATCTTCCTTTCTCATAAATCTACATACGAGCCCTAGTAAGATATAGAAAAACGGACTAAAAGAGAGGGCAATACGTACTTATATATATATATATATATATATCAAAATACAAGTACGTTACTATAGTGTTATCCCAAACCCCGATCTTATTTTCTAATTCATTGGATTATGTTTTAAAAATTCTTTTAGGTTTAAATTTCTTAAATTTTCATAAACCTATGCTCTTATACCAACTTGTAGCATCCCTCACTTGGAGGCCCAAAACTAACAGCTATGGGTGCTGTAGTCATCCATAGTTATTAATCCTCGACGACCAAATGCAGTAATGTTAGATACATTGATACAACAGAAACACATGGATATGAAAAAATATTAAAACTATTTAAAAAAAATTCTCATTCCATTTCAAAGCATTTTAGATTCATTACATAATCCCAAACTCGAGAACCACGTAGAGAGAAAATATAATTATTACAACATACGCTAAGAGAGACATATGAAAATGCCCCCTTGGATGATCAGAGTATATATATAGGCAATCAATCAACTTTCCTTTACAACAAACACATCGTAATCAAAAAGAAAAGAACTCCTATTAGCTAACTAGCCTCCTGCTCGTCTTTGGAAGCTTATTCGTCTAAGAAGAACTTGAAAAACCCTTACCCTTAGCCTACTGAAATTAATTTTGAGCACCCGAGAGTTTAAGGGGAAAAAATAAACTTTTGGTCAGACAGAAAGCCTGGTATGAATAATAACCTCGAACCACCTAGATATCCAGTGAGACCACGCCGCTTAGCGAAACGAGTTTTCCCTTTATAGTATCTTATCAAAAAATTATAATAACCATATACGGTGCTCCTACATCCACAATGGTTAAAAACATAGCAATTTAAAACTTATGATGATATGCAAACAAGAAAAATATCCTGGATTTCCTGTAACATCCTGTATCTAGAAGCCAAAAGCTAAGCGCTACAGATGCTACAGTCATTCATAGTATTAACTTCTGGTGACGAAATATGGTAATGATAAAGGCATCCATAATATCAGAAGCACGTGAATATGAAAAAAATCATAGATTTTAGAAAACAACGCTTTGTTGATTACATTTCAAAACAATAATTCATATCCATGTTACATAATCCCTTAACGTTTCCCAAGCAATGATTAAATATATCATTACAAAAATACGCCAAGAGCGACATATGATGATGCCCCCTTGGTTGATCAAAGTAATATAGTCAAATCTGACTGAATATACACATCGAAATCAAAACAAAATGAAAATGCAATCCTAATTAGATATATGTCAGCCACCTGCTCGTATTCGGATGCTTTATTAGCCAAAAGACTAAAACCTGAAACCTCAACCCTCAGCCTACTCAAATCAATTTTGAGTACCCAAGAGTTTAAGGGGAAACAAAAACTTCGAGTCAGACATAAAGCATGGTGTGAATAATTCTGTTACATCTCGGTTTATTGATGTTAAGTGAGACCACACTGCTTAGCAGAACGGGTTTCCCCTCACTTATATCCTCTTTAAAACAGATATTTTGCAAATCCTTTCCTTCATCCACACTGGTTAATCAAACTGATTATATCAAATAGCAATATCCTTTTTGCTAATAAATGGACTATCTGTCCATAAAACAAGAAATATGTGAGCTATCTGCCCACAATATAATAGCAAGGTCAGTTATGCTACAAGTGGACTCTATGTCCATACAACTGGGTTGACTGCCCGCAAACTGGACTAACTGTCTGAAATCTAGGCTGACTACCTGCAAAATGGACTAACTGTCTGAATTATTTTCTTAGGGTTAACTCCCCTTTAAATTTTCCTTGAAAATCTTTTCAAAACAATTTAGTCCTTCAAATCATATGTGTACAAGGAAAATATATCTTTAGCTTTACTCTGGGCCATTTTGCCATGTTATATACACTTTACTCAAAATAATGTTGATGAATTTTAATAAGGATAAGCTATCCTTCCAAAACAAGTTAAAACCCTTTTTAACTTGAAAATACTTAGGCTATATTGCCTATTCAATACATTCGAAACCTTTATTTAAAACCTTTAAACAACCCTTTCGAAACCCTTGAAGGTAACCCCTACGAAACCATTAAAAGACCCTCTTGAAACCATATAGCCTTTTGAAAATATTGGAAAACCTTTCCTTTCTTTTCTCTGTAAGCTTCAAAAGATCAGACATCCTCCTTTAAAACCTTTTAAATATTGCCTTTCGAAAACATAGAAAAAACCTTCCCTTTAATCCTTTCAAAACCCTGGGGAACCACCCCTTTCGAAAACATTCATTAAAACATTTCGAAATAGTCAAAACTTAATCCTTTCGAAAGCACTTTGGGTTCAATTTAAAATATGTGGAACCTTTTTGAAACCATTCAAAAACATCTCGGTTGAAACCATTTGGATTCTACCTTCAAGTAGAGCAAAAGGATCAGAAACCCATTAAAGTTGAAAGCATCTATTTCGAAGCCATCTCTTTCAAAACCAATTTGGGTTTTACTTTACTTATAGAAAAAAGGGTCTTAAAACATTTAACTCAAAAACAACTGCTTCGAAACCATTCCTAAGTAATGAAGTGATGGTGTCGAAGCCATCCCTTCGAAAGCATTGGAGAGGTGGCTAGGTTTTTGAAAATAAAACAACCCCTTCGAACCCATCCGAGTCGAAAGGTAAAAATGCGGCAGCAAGAAGGTTTCGACTTAGAGGAAAGAAATTATTTAAAAACAGAGGCGTAACACAATCGAAACAATTTCCTTTAAATCATTTGACTTAGTCAAAAGCTACTTTGTCGAAAACCATTTAGTCGAAAACAAGCAGGCTTATTTCTTTAATTTAAAACAAAGGACTGCCTTAACCCCTTCGGAAATCCTTGGTTTCGACTCCCTACCTTCCGCCTACCTTCAATTCACTACGTACTAGTAAATTGATACCATGTATGTTGGTTTCAACTATGTCGGAGGTGAAGATGAGGGGGCGGAACCTGGTGCCGACGGTGTCGAAACAGTGAAAAACATGTAGCAAATAGTTCTTTTCACCTAACCTGCTTTACGTGTCTAATTGTAATTGGTTGCCTCTTTCTTTACCAATAAAAAGTACTGCACTCTGTCAAAATTACTGCTGACTTTTCAGATTTTATAATTTAAATCATTTTGCAAAAAGCCCCTTATCCTCTTTTAATTATATAAAACATTTAAGTCTCATACCTTAAATAATTTTATATAACCCTTAAAACACTTAGGAAAAATCTACAAAAATTCCAAAAAATCTATTTTAATATGTTTTCTAACATATAAAAATTTCAGACCCCAATCTTTTATTATTTAACCGAAAATAATTATTAATCCAAATTAACCTTTTCTTTAGTAGAAAATTCATGTTAATTCCACAAAAATTCAGAAAAATCTGAAAATTAAAACCCATCTCCAAAATAATATTTATGATCTTCATATAAATTCGCAAGACATTTGGATGTCATTTTATAGGGTTTTCATCTTAAAACATATCATAAATTCAATATGAATAAACATAATTCATCAACAAGTGTATATATTCATTCCATCATTCAAAAACATGGCAAATCATTGCAAAATATTCGAAATTCATGTTAAAACAGAAAACATAGTCAAAATTGAGATGTAAACATTATTCACCTTAGGTTTAGAGGTTATGGAGATTGAGATGTGAACAGATTTGATTTGAATTAGCATCTCCGTAGCTTTTCTTCTTCTCTTCCTTGTTAATGGTGGTCGACCCCTTATTTTAAAATTTGAGAATGAAAATGAACATGTAAAATTTTACACAGCCAAGGTTTGGAGGATATAGGAAAGGCCTCTTTTCTATTTTACCCCTCCTCTATTTCAAGTTAACTCTTATTTTAATTCATGGTTAAATGGCACGGCTACACCTTAATTAAAATCAAATCTCGATCCCCTAATCAACACATTATTTTATTTAATTCAACTAATTAATTATCCTAAATAATGTTATCAAAAATCTGGGGTATTACAGACTCCCCTCCTTAAAGAATTTCGTGCTTGAAATTACGATAAGGTACACAACAAATCAATCTAGAAGGTAAAACATACCATCAAATAAGTCAGGATAAGTATCTCTAATCCTGCTCTCAATCTTCCAAGTACAGTCCCTGTCATCGTCGCCCTACTGGACTTTGACTAATCTGACCATCTTGGTTCTAAGCCTCTTCTCATCTCTTGCAATAATACGAATAGGCTTCCTCACTATGGTCAAATCCGGCTCTACCACTAAATCATCTAGCATAGTCGGTGCAATAGTAGCCTCCGGGTCTCTAAAACACTTTATGGGATGAGAAACATGAAAAACATCATGGACTCCTGCCAAACTGCTCGGTAACTCAACTCTATATGCGATTTTTCCGATCCTCTCAATAATAGGAACAAGTCCAACGAATCTCGGTGCTAACTTCCCCGATTTTCCAAACCTAATCACACTCGTCATTGGTGATACTTTGATGAAAATCTGGTCTCCAATTGAGAACTCTAGATCTTTCCGTCTCTTACCTGCATAACTTTTCTACCTAGACCGAGCCTCCTTATTCTAGCCCGAATGACCTCAATCTTTTCTCCAGCTTCTCTAACTAAGTTTGGACCAAGAACCGACCTATCCCCAATCTCTAGCCAACAAACGGGAGATTTGCATGGCCTTCCATACAAAGCTTCAAACGGTGCCATCCAATAATAGTCTAATAACTGTTGTTATACGAAAACTCGACTAAGTGCAGATGGTCTTCCCATGATCCCTCAAAATCTAAAACACAAGCTCTTCATAAATCTTCCAAGCTCTTTTAACTCTTTCTGTTTGACCATCCGTGTGCGGATGGTAAGCGGTATTCATCTTGACCTAGGTTCCCAAAAATTCTTGCAGACTCTTCCAGAACTCACTTGTAAACAAGGGATCTCTATCACTAACTATGCTACTAGGAATTCCATGCAATCTAACCACATTCTTCAGGAATAACCTTGCCAAAACAGGTGTCGTTCTAGTTGTCCTAACTGGAATAAAATGGTCACTCTTGTCAATCTATCCATCATGACCCATATACTATCATTTCCTTTGTTCGACCTTGGTAACCCGTCACTAAAATCCATGGAGATAGAATCCCATTTCCATACTGGAATATCCAATGGCTAAAGCAACCCACTTGGTTTCTAGTGTTCGACCTTTGCTTGCTAGCAAATCATGCACTGCTTCACACACTATTTGCAACAAAATTGGTCGCAAACACCCAATTACAAGAGAAAGCACTAATACCCAGTCACAGAACATAGATAGAATATATGAGGAGGATATAATATGAAGAATAATCAAAATTAAAATGAAAGCAGTTAAAAAGACAAGATTTATAGTGGTTCGGCTAACTCCAGCCTACGTCCACTCCATAAAAATCCTTTTTATTATCAGAGAATTGGTTGTAGTTACAATCCGGAATTTCTAAAACAAAAATGGCAGAGTAGCCTTTAGGTGGAAGATGAAGAGAAACATAATGAGAATCCCCCTTTCTAAAGCCACGTATGCAATATTTATAGGAGAAATCTCGACTACAGGGCCTCCTCACCTACATGGGCCCACCAACACGACCGTCGAGCCCAACTCGTCCAAGTATGCCGACCTGAAGTAGACAACACGTCAACCCGGAGAAAACTCAGTGCAAACCCGAAGCAAACCTGTAGATGACCCGAAGTAGATTCATAGCCGACCCAAAGTGTAACGACCCTTAATTTTGGACCATTCGCATCCATTATAAGTGTATAGGTAGACACTCATGCCGGAATTGAATTGCTCAAAATACCGCGTTGTTAATTTAAATTTGGCAAAACTGAACATATACAGTAAATAAATAATCACAGAACACAGACACAGAGTAATAATTGCAGCGGAAATAAAAGAGATAGTAGTTCATGAAGCTACTATATGAATATATAAAAATACATCAGAGTTTACAACAGAAGAGTAATACGATACATCAAATACAAATCAGAATACATCACTGGAATCATCGAATACTGAAAGCTGGATAGATAGCTGGATCTCCAAGCGAAGCTCCAACTCCAAAGGTGAGTCTCGAAAGCTGAACCACTCAGTCTGACCCGAGCGTAAAGCAAAAACACAAGACACTCGAGTCAGGATTAACATTCTTATATTAATAAATCCAACTCAAGTGAAATAGCAATTGAAATACAAGTAACTCAAAGGATGTTTGGAATAACCATCCTTTAAGGATCCGTCAAACTATCTACTAGGTAGTAATGTACGATAAGTAGATAATGTCTATCAGTAATATAAAAGATATCAAAATAGCGTTAAGTCATGGCCCATTCCACCCTTAACACATTTTTATTCCCACAAGCATATACAAGACCGTAGTTTCCCCAAAACCGGAAGTCACCAGAGGGCAATCCATATACTTAAGGTACAAATCAAAATCGTAGTGGTCGCGCATAAATGGAATACAAGTATGACAAGGCACGTGAGGCTATACCCAAGGTAGTGATACTACCGTTCGCCTGATCCGGGCTGGTGAGAACGCAACGCCGCAGCGCCCGCAACACCGTGAGACAACACTCCCAAAATCAAGGGTGCACCAATCGACAACAAGTATAAGTAGTTCGAAGAAGTGTGTCCACTTGAGGTATCAATCCTCCATTGGCCCGGCACAGCTCCTGTTTTAGTCATTTCCAATTTGACACAAGTGTCAAGGCTATCCATTATCGTTCTCTTTCTTCAGTCAACACGTACATCATTCCAACCACTTCATTCTGGATCATCACTCCGCGTATAGTTATTAAAGTGGTTTCGGTTTAGATAGAGAGTATATCCATAACCGAATTCCGGTCTCTTTAATAACTTTCGTAATTATTACACCGATTGGTCGTTTATTTATTTCAAAACCAAATCAATTCAATTTCAAATAGAATTCGTAAACCAACAATTTATTTGTCTTTCAAAACCAATTTCCAATAATTTACGTTTCAAACTTCCCAATTTCAATTTCAACATTTCTATATTCAATTTCAAAGTTTCAATTAAAACAATCCAAATATTTGTTGCATCTCGTATATAAGTTTCATTCCGAAATCATTAGAATCAATTTTATTTAACATTCAAACCAATTTAAATCCATTTATCCATTTCATTTAATATTTGTTAAATTACTTTATCATTCAAAACAATTTCAATTAAATTTTCAATTCATTAAATCAATTCTTAAGTTCAACTTCATTAAATCAAAATCTACAATTTTGAATTAAATTAAATTCGTCAAATCAAATTCTTCAATTACAAGTCTTACATTAATTTCAATAAATCACATTTTATTTCTTGTTAAAGAAATTCAATTTCAGTTATTTACTTTCATAAATAATTTTCCAAAAACTTACTTTAATAAGAAATTCAATTTCAATTATTTACGAAGTAAATTTCACTTATTCAAAAGTTTAATTTTCTTATTAAAGAATTTCAATTCAATTTAATCATTAAATAATTCAATCTTATTTAATTATTAACTAATTCAAAACTTAATTATTAAATAATTTCAAAGTTTAATAATTTCAAACTTAATTATAATTTCAAACTTAATTATTAAATCATTTCAAAGTTTAATTGTTTCAACTTAATTATAATTTCAAACTTAATTCAATCATTTCTCAAATTAAACAACATTCTTCCATTAATTACATTGTTAATCTTTTGTTTCAGATTATTAAATATTAACATTTTTCTTTCATCAAAATTCAAATTTCAACTTCATTTCAAAACCATATTATTTATTCAAATAAAATCTTCGTTTACTTTTAAATCAAATTATTGACCAATCGGGTTTTTATTTAATTTCCTATCCTAGGTCAAAGTTCAATTTGGGTGTTTATCATTTCAACCCGATTCCAATTCAATTCAAAATCAAAACATATCAAAGGGAACTTGCAGTGTGATAACTGGGATGGTGTCAAAGTAAATAAACAAGCAATAACAACAATCAATATCAATCCAATAATCAATTCAAATAAACCCGAAATAACCGTATTAATTCGCATTGTTATTTGTACGAATTAATATAATTATTTCTAGAATCTACACTATCATTTCATGTAGATTAAAGATTATTACATTACGGTTCTTCACTTGTCATCTATTACAATTTCATACATCATCAATTTTACAACATACATTCAGTGGTTCAAAATGTAATTAAACAAATCCTACGTGTCAATAAATTCAACAGTTAAAGGGGTCATATTATACAAATGTCAGTTAATCAAATTTAACAATTAATTATCCTATATCAAGTTCAATTTCACACTATTTATCATTTTAACATTAACAATTTAACGTCCAATATAAACATCAACAATCAATCAATTAACAACCAAACTGGATTATCATTTCATATATATAACAGATAATGGTGTCAGATGTCACAGGTGAACTGATACAGGTAATAACAGTGTAAATATCTAACAGCAGCATATTTCAATTGTCGTTTCAATTGAAATCAAATTTAATAAATAAAAGAACGTTAATCGTGAGTGAGTGCTCACCTTTCGAGGCTAGAGAGAGATGAACTAGAATGGAGTCGAGTTACGAATCCAAGCACGACTTTCAGAGCAAAGCAGGATTGGCACGAATTTGATGAATAAGCTGATAAATAGGAATAGCTAAAATAAATCAGAATCTGCTTGACATAGACTGAAATGAAATATATATTATTGTATTATACTATTTTCTTAAACCAATATTAAATTTGGAACTTATTTTTAAAATAATATATTTTTATACATTTTCAAATCAATACTAAAATCTTAATACCTACAAATAAAACTCTATATATGTAATAAAACCCCAAACTCGTATATGACCAGGACAGGAGATAGTAAATATATACATATATAAACAGTAACACTATATATATACGATATATACGAATTAACTAAAATTTTCATACTTAAAATATACACGTATAAGTTGACAAAATAATACATATAAAGTACCTATATTTTACCGCATATATATATATATGCCTACCCAAATCCGCATATATATAAAATGGAATATGTACCAAAACTGTACATAACTGTATACTTGAAAACTATATATATTTTATTTAACAACATAATGTATATAAACACACAACTTATATAACAATCATAAGCTGATATGTACTAACTTACTGTAACCGAACATATATAAGGCATATACCTATATGTATAACTTAGATTAACATATGTACTGTAAATGAACATGTAGACTGATGTACTTTAAAACTTATATAGACTGACACTGTAACCCAAAAACTACATATAAAATATACCTTGACACATCATAAAACTGGTATACATATACTTTGTCTATAACTAACATAATACATACATATATATAGGCGGTCGTGCCCTTTTTATGCAAAACAGCAAGTATAAAACAACTTTATAAATTACCAATATATAATAAACCTTATATAACTAAGTATATATATTCTTCAACAACCATTAATATGACATATATATACATATAAATTTTTACCAGGGTTAAATTTAAAATACAAGTATATATAACACACGCAACACACAAAATATATAATATATAGAATAATATATATAAAACTAAAACAGTACAGATTATCCCTTTAAAACAATGTTTACGTATCCATATAATCAATATATATGGACTCCATATATGACAAGATAGACCTATAAATAAATACATGTTATACCCACCCATCACACAAAACACGTAAGCTCACTTAAAAAAAAGTTCATTTGAAAACTTAGTCTGATATAAATTTATATATCTAACTATAACTTTACACATACCCAAAAATTTCTTCCCTGACATTAAAAAAAAATACCAGATCTATATATACCTATTAAATTTAAAACTAAATCACCTCTTAACTACTCTATATAATATAAATGGTACATATAAATTTGTATACCTATGTGAGAAAGAAAGGTGGCTGAGTTTTGGGCCTAGCGAAGAGCGAAGTCGGGTTGTAGCAGCAAGAGCTTGGCGTGGGTCGGTTCTGCAAAGCAGGGAAAGGTTGGCAAGTGGTGTGGGAGGGGAAATAAACAGGGGTGGTTGCTTGCTCGGTACGGTTGCATGAAGAATGGGAAAGGAGGAAATATACATGTTGCGTGAAAGGGAGGTGTGAGTGGAGAGGCAAAAAGGTGATAGTGTGCTTGAGAGGGAAGATACGGAGGAAACCAACCAAAGAAATGAATAGTGTATGAATTAATATCATTATCATTTGTGTGTTCTCCAGCTAATTGAAAGGGTGAGAAGAACCGATGATTACATTGGAAAGGTAGAATAGTAAATGACTTGTCATCAATATCTAGGAATATTAAAGGTTAGGGGTGATTACACGGTGGAATATAGAAGGACGGATCGAAATCAAAGTTTGAATTTTGTACCGGTATGGTTAGGCGTTACGCAAAGTGCAACGTACAACGGAACTCCGAATTTGACAATCGAATATACCGTAGATATCGGCACGACGAGACGATCAAAACGGTATATAGAAATCAGTGGTACGATCATCCGATAAAAATCGATATCGGTACCAGAATGCTGCATTTTGCAGAAAATAAGAACGACGGAGCAATAGATGTTCGAATTTAGAAAAATGACGAACTGACATCTTGCTCAGAAGATGGTTTAGAATTTTTCTAGGTAAAAATATTTAGGTTTCGGAAACATTTTATTTTCACTGCTTTTTAACTGATTAAACTGAAGTGAATTTACGCGCGAAATAAATTTTCATATTTTCGGACGAAAATTTACCAGTTGCTATGTTTAACTAGACGTATTCCAAATGTTAAATTTTTATTTCAAAATTTTATCGTTTGAAAATTTCGCAAAATTTCAACTAATTACGTTATTAAACAGTTGAAATTTTACGGGTCGTTACATTCTCCCCCACTCAAAACTTTTCGTCCCCGAAAAGGAACGAGGTAGGAGAATAGAAACAACCAGAAAGAAAACAGATTTTGAAATACAAAAACAATTAATTTAAACCATATAAATTCAAATTTAAATTAATTGATATTCAATAATCGATTTGATCCATTTGATTTCACTAAAATCAATCTCAACTATTTCTAAATTCATTATCTTATTATCCAATTATCTTCAATTTACAATTTCTAAAACCATAAATTTGAATAGTCTTTTATTATAATCATATTTTATTTTCAACAATTTAAATTCTTCTTTATTCCAAATTATTGTTACATTTATTCTACTTAATATCTCTAATCACATATATTTAACCCATATAAATTAATTTAAACCATAAAAGTTTCAATTTAAATTAATTTACATCTATTAATTTCTTTTAAATTCAAGGTATTTTCATAAGTTGATCAAATTTCAATTTTATTAATTTCTTCCAAAACAAATTTATTACGTTATTAACTGAGTTTTACTATTTATCCTATCTAACTCTATTAACATTTTTATAATCAAAATTTAGTGTATAACATTTATTATAAACACTCAGATTTTATTTATAAATTCAATTTATATTATATATTATCCAATCACATATTCAACTTCTGAATGATTTAGGTAAGTTGTATTAGAATGCAGTTGAACAATATACAAATAAAATTTCCTAATTCAATTATTCAAGTTAAAATATTTATTCCAAATTTTGGTTTTATTTATAATTAAAACCATTCTTTAACAAAATTTAAGAATTAGATTTCTGATTAACTTTAAACAATTTAGAGATATATATAATATATTTATATCAAATCAAATTAAATTTTTAAAATAAGATACCCATATATATATAAATCAAATTATACTGAAGAAATTCAAATCAAAATATTTTTCAAAACAAACCGTAGCAAAGCTACAGAATAGTATCTCCACTTCAAAACTCGAAAATGAACGTCGATGATGCGGCCGCCATCACCGAAATTATTTTCCAGCGACAAAGAGAAGAGCACTGATTTCAACATTTTAAAATTCTTTGAAAACGATTTCTATTTGAAAATATTTTAAATAATATATACTTTAAAAATTTAAAACCAAAGTTCGAAATCACCGGAAACTAAATTCTCAAATTTCTGAATTAAATTCATTTCAAATTCCAAATCAATTTATAAACAGTATTTATAAATTTATTTAGAACAATAAATGATAATCAAATATTATCATTTCTAACAACAAATTCATTAATAATTTAATTTCAGAAAACTTATATTTTTATATATAATATAATCATACAAAACTTTTATTTTATTTATCAAATTTAAAAAAAAATATTGTGTCAGTTTGTTCTGTTCAAGTGTTTTGGAAATTCTATCGATAGCATTGATCAGACGAATCGATCGAAAACCCAAATCAACATCAACAACTCAAACAACACAATATAAAAACATCTTAAAATTAATTTACAAATACACTTCTTTGCTCGACGATACAGGGATGAATTTTCAAAATAAGGATAGGGTTTCAAATTTTATGGACTCAAGTTAAAGAGAATTCTGATTTAAAATAAGTTTGAAACAAGATATGATGATTAATAGCAAAGTAGGAAGATTGATATGTTTATATAAATCGCGGGCAACCTTAACCGGGTCGACCGTGACTTCAAGAATAAGATCGTTGTAGAATTCCGAGGTAAATCGACATTCGATCTCAAGAAATAAAATTCGGGTATAACAGGAGATAGATAGCACCGTAAACCGAGGATACAGAAATCTCCGGTATATCGATGCCTACTGTAAAGGAGTTTTGCTCCTTTATGAATCATTCGAAGATTGGCGAGACCGCCGATTCATTATAAGGGTTGTTTGCACCAAAAATGGTCACAAACCCCAAGTGTAGTGAAAGCACCAGCGTATGAATACGAATTAGCAGTATTCACACACAAATCACAGATCTTAAATAAGTAGCAAGCAACAATCAATAAATAATGAACAGTGACACACAATTTATAGTGGTTCGGCTATCTCCGGCCTACGTCCACTTCAAGGTTTTTATGATTTTATTACTCGATGCTTGAAGATTACAATTTCGTATGTTGTATTACAACTGATTTGCTGAACTAAGTCTGAATCTAAGGCAGCAATGGTGATCTGGAGCGAATCTGGCAGAATCTGGGCGCTCTTTAGCTCTAAGAATTGTCCGACCTCTTTTCTGAATGACCTGGGGGTCTATTTATAGGTGTAGGAGGCTGATATTTCGCCTAAACTGAAGGGAGACCAGTTCCAGTACGTCAGGGGGCCCACATGCCCGCTTTCTGGAAATCCGGGCCCACTTTGGGATCGATTCGAAGCTACGTTCGAATCGATCAAGAGATTGTCCAATCGAGCTGAAATTTGGTGTGAACATTCTTCATCATGTGTTGAAGCTTCTGTGAAAATTTCATAGCATTTGGATGTGTAGATCTCAAGTTATGATCGATTCAAGGTTGCATTTCTGGTTGACTAGCGTGGTTCGAATCGATCTAGTTCGAATCGATTCGTTCGAATCGATCCAGCGCATGCTTCTGCGATGACGTGGAGCGCCTTCTTCGTATCGATCCTACTTCTATGCCGAGTTGACTGGGTCGACTCCGTGGTTCCAGCTGTTATAACTTGGTGGATTCGATGTAATGGATTCGAAGCTATGACTTCATCGAATCGATTGGATGAACGTTCTCCTCGAATCGATCGAGGCAGATTAATCGATACGAAGACTTCTTGCTTGAATGGATTCGAAGATGCTCGCGGGATGGAGTCGAAGCTTTTTAACTATATGGATTCGAAGAGTTTCTTATTAACGGATTCGAAGGTGGGAATGTGAGGGTGGACTCGAACTATCGGAGTCGAACTAATGCTTGCTCGATGGAGTCGAAGCAAGGTGTATTTCGATGGATTCGAGGCAAGGCTCGTCGTGATCGATTCGAGGCAAAGGCTTGATTGATGGATACAAAGATGATGGAGTCGACCTTGATGGATTCGAAGTAAGCTCACTTCTCATGGATTCGAACTTATACCACCTTATCCATCTTCTTTTGGCGATACCTTGAGCATACGAACTCGGATTGACTCGAAACTTGGAACGTTGTTTCATCTGGCCTTGCTTGACATGTCTCATCAATTGTAGCCCGATCCGGACTCGGACAAAAATCATCGACATCCATGGTGAACCTGTGATGCACAATCGATGTTCATGACTAATAATCATTGATTTTCAGTTAATCTTTGGGTATCTCGGCTTTGCCAAAAGTTGGGATAACATTTTGCCCCCCAAAACATGCCTTTTTGTTAAAAGGCGTGTTTTGATCAGTCTTAAGTTAAATGTAGTGAGTTCGTGCTTTACTCGTAGCTTATAGCATTTTCAATCAAGTCCATGGCTGTTCGAAGCCGAATTGTTATCAATTTTTTCCAGTGGAAATTACGAATGAAATTCTACGGTCTCTCCGTACCACTGATGGTCACTCCGGACCCTTGTCAAACCCATTCTTGATTTAGCGATTGAATAGAAAGATCCTATTGCACTCCGGCGTTGCTTTCTATCCCTTGCACTCTGGCCCCAGCTAGGGCGTATAGCGATGTCTTGGTCGCTCTCGACCGATCATAGCCTCTCCGGGCTCATGTTGGATCCCATCCTGTCACTCTCCGGTGAAGGGGAAACAACGTTAAGTGAGTCAATCCTGTCGCTCTCCGGCGAAGCGACTCACCTCCTGCACTTCGGTTCAATGTATCTGAACAATAAGCGATGTCATGACCTGAATCGTCGGTCGATCATAGCCTCTCCGGGCTCATGCTGGATCCCATCCTGTCACTCTCCGGTGAAGGGGAAACAACGTTAAGTGAGTCAATCCTGTCGCTCTCCGGCGAAGCGACTCACTTCCTGCACTCTGGTTCAGTGTATCTGAACATTAAGCGATGTCATGGCCTAAATCGTGGGCCGATCATAGCCTCTCCGGGCTCTTATCGAATCCTGATCCAATCACTCTCCGGTGAATAGGAAACGATGCTTATGTGAGTTGATCCTGTCGCTCTCCGGCGAAGCAACTCACTTCCTGCACTCCGGACCCTGCCTCTCCGGGTAGGATCATAAAGCGATCATGTTTATATTGATATTTAATGTTTATCCTTTAACTCTCCGGTCAAAGGTTTATTTTAATAAGTGTTTCTTTATTAAATTCAAATCCTAGATGTTCAATCTCAAACACCAGGAAAACAAGATAATGCCTCTCTGGGCGGGGCGGTCTATTTCCATCTCAGAGCATGCCTAGGGATCTCTCCGGTTCCCGTACATGAGTAAGTGGAATAGCCGTTTTATTTTGGAAATCAAATCTAAGAAAACTAATCGACCAGAGTCCAAATCTTGAACCTGGCCCTTGCCATCACAATCAGTTGATGACGACTCGTGATCCCGATCCAGGATCATTCCTGTTTGGTTGATGCGGTAGTTGTTCGGGCCTAACCACCGTCGTACGTTCTCTGACATACTGCGGCAATCTACCACTCCTGGCATGTTCTTCCACCTCATCCTTCAGGTGGCGGCATTCATCGGTAGTGTGCCCATCCAGCTCATGGAATAGGCAATATTTTCCGGTTCTACGTTCCCGCTCTGTGGGGTCTCTCCTTGGTGGCTTTCGATAGGGGAGTTGCCCCCGAGTTTCAGTGTAAATTCGTTCAAGTCCTGCCTCCAAGTCTGTGTACTGCCTGAATCTAGGCTCTCGGAATTTCTTCCGTTTGTCAGGACCATCAGGTGCATCATCCTGCTTTCTCTTTCCTTTGTCTGCCCTGGACTGTTCCCTGGCGGTTCCTTCACCTTGTGCAACATTTATTTCCTGCCTCTCGGCTCGTGATTCCTCTAATCGAATGAATTTTTCAGCTTCATGGAAAAACTCTCCAAGATCTTGCGGTGGATCTTTAGTCAAAGAGTCTTTGAATTCGGTGCCTTCTCCAACTCCTGCCACTGCCGCCATTAAAATCATTGATGGGTCCGGGCGATCTACAGAAGTCACCGTCGCATTAAATCGTAACAAAAAATCTTTTATGGACTCTCCGGTCCTTTGTTTTATTGATGCCAAAGTCATCACGCTCTTAGGTCGCGTCACGTGAACCCTAAACTGCTTCATGAAGCAATCCACAAGCTCGCCCCATGTCCTGATTGATCCGGTTTCTAGCTGCCTAAACCAAAGCGCAGCCAAGTCTGATAAGAATAAGGGGAAACATCGTGCCATCACTTCCTCGGATGCTCCCAGCACTTCCATGTGTCTGATATATCTGGTGATATGCATAGTCGGGTCTGACTTTCCATCATAAGGATTCAGCGTTGGTAGTTTGAACTTCGGAGGGTTCATTGCATTCCTGATATTCGGAGCGAACGGACTCCGACTAACTTCTTCCAATCCTCCTCCTGAAAACCCTCCTCTCATGAGTCGTCTCACTAGGCCGATCATTCTTTCATCTCCATCTAGGGGTTGCCCCTTTGTCATGTCTCTGTCTTGCCCTCCGAGCCTTGTAGGGAATTCTGGTACGTACTCTTCGGGTGGCTCGTTAGCATTGGTGTTGGCCCTAGCCGGTTGAGCTCCTTCCAAAGGTACTTCTGCGTCGAATCTTGCGGGCCTGCCCCCAAGCCCTTGTTGATTGCCTTCTGGCTCTGTATTCTGTCCTTCATTGGGTTCCATAGCCCCAGCTCCTTGTTCCACATTCACAGCCGTTGTAGCTGGTCCAGGGTTCTGCGTCCCTGCAGCTCTCATCTGCTCGAAGAAATTCTGCAGCATTTCTTGTTGGCTTTTCATCATTCTTTCCTGCATTAAGTTATTCATCGCTTCCATCTCATCTCTAGTAATGTAGATCGAAGCTTGTCCTTCTCCAGCGCCAGAGGATGCCTCTTGACTTCCTGCCTGTTGGCTCCTCTCAGTTCTTTGTCTAGTTTGTCGAGTCATTGTAGAGTCAGATCTGAATCCTTAAAATTCCGAATCTTAATTTTGAATTTGATGTAGTGGGCGCTAGTTCTTCTCAGTGAAAGCACCAAAGTGTTTGCACCAAAAATGGTCACAAACCCCAAGTGTAGTGAAAGCACCAGCGTATGAATACGAATTAGCAGTATTCACACACAAATCACAGATCTTAAATAAGTAGCAAGCAACAATCAATAAATAATGAACAGTGACACACAATTTATAGTGGTTCGGCTATCTCCGGCCTACGTCCACTTCAAGGTTTTTATGATTTTATTACTCGATGCTTGAAGATTACAATTTCGTATGTTGTATTACAACTGATTTGCTGAACTAAGTCTGAATCTAAGGCAGCAATGGTGATCTGGAGCGAATCTGGCAGAATCTGGGCGCTCTTTAGCTCTAAGAATTGTCCGACCTCTTTTCTGAATGACCTGGGGGTCTATTTATAGGTGTAGGAGGCTGATATTTCGCCTAAACTGAAGGGAGACCAGTTCCAGTACGTCAGGGGGCCCACATGCCCGCTTTCTGGAAATCCGGGCCCACTTTGGGATCGATTCGAAGCTACGTTCGAATCGATCAAGAGATTGTCCAATCGAGCTGAAATTTGGTGTGAACATTCTTCATCATGTGTTGAAGCTTCTGTGAAAATTTCATAGCATTTGGATGTGTAGATCTCAAGTTATGATCGATTCAAGGTTGCATTTCTGGTTGACTAGCGTGGTTCGAATCGATCTAGTTCGAATCGATTCGTTCGAATCGATCCAGCGCATGCTTCTGCGATGACGTGGAGCGCCTTCTTCGTATCGATCCTACTTCTATGCCGAGTTGACTGGGTCGACTCCGTGGTTCCAGCTGTTATAACTTGGTGGATTCGATGTAATGGATTCGAAGCTATGACTTCATCGAATCGATTGGATGAACGTTCTCCTCGAATCGATCGAGGCAGATTAATCGATACGAAGACTTCTTGCTTGAATGGATTCGAAGATGCTCGCGGGATGGAGTCGAAGCTTTTTAACTATATGGATTCGAAGAGTTTCTTATTAACGGATTCGAAGGTGGGAATGAGAGGGTGGACTCGAACTATCGGAGTCGAACTAATGCTTGCTCGATGGAGTCGAAGCAAGGTGTATTTCGATGGATTCGAGGCAAGGCTCGTCGTGATCGATTCGAGGCAAAGGCTTGATTGATGGATACGAAGATGATGGAGTCGACCTTGATGGATTCGAAGTAAGCTCACTTCTCATGGATTCGAACTTATACCACCTTATCCATCTTCTTTTGGCGATACCTTGAGCATACGAACTCGGATTGACTCGAAACTTGGAACGTTGTTTCATCTGGCCTTGCTTGACATGTCTCATCAATTGTAGCCCGATCCGGACTCGGACAAAAATCATCGACATCCATGGTGAACCTGTGATGCACAATCGATGTTCATGACTAATAATCATTGATTTTCAGTTAATCTTTGGGTATCTCGGCTTTGCCAAAAGTTGGGATAACAAGGGTCATTTGAAGTGGAGTTATGTGATGCTCCAGAATTGAAAAGAAACGAATAGTGAGGGACACGAACGAAATTCAGAACCGTAGGGGACGTTCCAAAATTCAAAGAAATCGAGTCGAAAGGAAGAGATTGAAACTCGAATGAGAGTGATTCTGTAAATACATTTACCCTATATGTTGAGTTTTGCCTAGAGCTACCAAAGCTCTGATACCAACTGTAACGACCCTTAATTTTGGACCATTCGCATCCATTATAAGTGTATAGGTAGACACTCATGCCGGAATTGAATTGCTCAAAATACCGCGTTGTTAATTTAAATTTGGCAAAACTGAACATATACAGTAAATAAATAATCACAGAACACAGACACAGAGTAATAATTGCAGCGGAAATAAAAGAGATAGTAGTTCATGAAGCTACTATATGAATATATAAAAATACATCAGAGTTTACAACAGAAGAGTAATACGATACATCAAATACAAATCAGAATACATCACTGGAATCATCGAATACTGAAAGCTGGATAGATAGCTGGATCTCCAAGCGAAGCTCCAACTCCAAAGGTGAGTCTCGAAAGCTGAACCACTCAGTCTGACCCGAGCGTAAAGCAAAAACACAAGACACTCGAGTCAGGATTAACATTCTTATATTAATAAATCCAACTCAAGTGAAATAGCAATTGAAATACAAGTAACTCAAAGGATGTTTGGAATAACCATCCTTTAAGGATCCGTCAAACTATCTACTAGGTAGTAATGTACGATAAGTAGATAATGTCTATCAGTAATATAAAAGATATCAAAATAGCGTTAAGTCATGGCCCATTCCACCCTTAACACATTTTTATTCCCACAAGCATATACAAGACCGTAGTTTCCCCAAAACCGGAAGTCACCAGAGGGCAATCCATATACTTAAGGTACAAATCAAAATCGTAGTGGTCGCGCATAAATGGAATACAAGTATGACAAGGCACGTGAGGCTATACCCAAGGTAGTGATACTACCGTTCGCCTGATCCGGGCTGGTGAGAACGCAACGCCGCAGCGCCCGCAACACCGTGAGACAACACTCCCAAAATCAAGGGTGCACCAATCGACAACAAGTATAAGTAGTTCGAAGAAGTGTGTCCACTTGAGGTATCAATCCTCCATTGGCCCGGCACAGCTCCTGTTTTAGTCATTTCCAATTTGACACAAGTGTCAAGGCTATCCATTATCGTTCTCTTTCTTCAGTCAACACGTACATCATTCCAACCACTTCATTCTGGATCATCACTCCGCGTATAGTTATTAAAGTGGTTTCGGTTTAGATAGAGAGTATATCCATAACCGAATTCCGGTCTCTTTAATAACTTTCGTAATTATTACACCGATTGGTCGTTTATTTATTTCAAAACCAAATCAATTCAATTTCAAATAGAATTCGTAAACCAACAATTTATTTGTCTTTCAAAACCAATTTCCAATAATTTACGTTTCAAACTTCCCAATTTCAATTTCAACATTTCTATATTCAATTTCAAAGTTTCAATTAAAACAATCCAAATATTTGTTGCATCTCGTATATAAGTTTCATTCCGAAATCATTAGAATCAATTTTATTTAACATTCAAACCAATTTAAATCCATTTATCCATTTCATTTAATATTTGTTAAATTACTTTATCATTCAAAACAATTTCAATTAAATTTTCAATTCATTAAATCAATTCTTAAGTTCAACTTCATTAAATCAAAATCTACAATTTTGAATTAAATTAAATTCGTCAAATCAAATTCTTCAATTACAAGTCTTACATTAATTTCAATAAATCACATTTTATTTCTTGTTAAAGAAATTCAATTTCAGTTATTTACTTTCATAAATAATTTTCCAAAAACTTACTTTAATAAGAAATTCAATTTCAATTATTTACGAAGTAAATTTCACTTATTCAAAAGTTTAATTTTCTTATTAAAGAATTTCAATTCAATTTAATCATTAAATAATTCAATCTTATTTAATTATTAACTAATTCAAAACTTAATTATTAAATAATTTCAAAGTTTAATAATTTCAAACTTAATTATAATTTCAAACTTAATTATTAAATCATTTCAAAGTTTAATTGTTTCAACTTAATTATAATTTCAAACTTAATTCAATCATTTCTCAAATTAAACAACATTCTTCCATTAATTACATTGTTAATCTTTTGTTTCAGATTATTAAATATTAACATTTTTCTTTCATCAAAATTCAAATTTCAACTTCATTTCAAAACCATATTATTTATTCAAATAAAATCTTCATTTACTTTTAAATCGAATTATTGACCAATCGGGTTTTTATTTAATTTCCTATCCTAGGTCAAAGTTCAATTTGGGTGTTTATCATTTCAACCCGATTCCAATTCAATTCAAAATCAAAACATATCAAAGGGAACTTGCAGTGTGATAACTGGGATGGTGTCAAAGTAAATAAACAAGCAATAACAACAATCAATATCAATCCAATAATCAATTCAAATAATCCCGAAATAACCGTATTAATTCGCATTGTTATTTGTACGAATTAATATAATTATTTCTAGAATCTACACTATCATTTCATGTAGATTAAAGATTATTACATTACGGTTCTTCACTTGTCATCTATTACAATTTCATACATCATCAATTTTACAACATACATTCAGTGGTTCAAAATGTAATTAAACAAATCCTACGTGTCAATAAATTCAACAGTTAAAGGGGTCATATTATACAAATGTCAGTTAATCAAATTTAACAATTAATTATCCTATATCAAGTTCAATTTCACACTATTTATCATTTTAACATTAACAATTTAACGTCCAATATAAACATCAACAATCAATCAATTAACAACCAAACTGGATTATCATTTCATATATATAACAGATAATGGTGTCAGATGTCACAGGTGAACTGATACAGGTAATAACAGTGTAAATATCTAACAGCAGCATATTTCAATTGTCGTTTCAATTGAAATCAAATTTAATAAATAAAAGAACGTTAATCGTGAGTGAGTGCTCACCTTTCGAGGCTAGAGAGAGATGAACTAGAATGGAGTCGAGTTACGAATCCAAGCACGACTTTCAGAGCAAAGCAGGATTGGCACGAATTTGATGAATAAGCTGATAAATAGGAATAGCTAAAATAAATCAGAATCTGCTTGACATAGACTGAAATGAAATATATATTATTGTATTATACTATTTTCTTAAACCAATATTAAATTTGGAACTTATTTTTAAAATAATATATTTTTATACATTTTCAAATCAATACTAAAATCTTAATACCTACAAATAAAACTCTATATATGTAATAAAACCCCAAACTCGTATATGACCAGGACAGGAGATAGTAAATATATACATATATAAACAGTAACACTATATATATACGATATATACGAATTAACTAAAATTTTCATACTTAAAATATACACGTATAAGTTGACAAAATAATACATATAAAGTACCTATATTTTACCGCATATATATATATATATGCCTACCCAAATCCGCATATATATAAAATGGAATATGTACCAAAACTGTACATAACTGTATACTTGAAAACTATATATATTTTATTTAACAACATAATGTATATAAACACACAACTTATATAACAATCATAAGCTGATATGTACTAACTTACTGTAACCGAACATATATAAGGCATATACCTATATGTATAACTTAGATTAACATATGTACTGTAAATGAACATGTAGACTGATGTACTTTAAAACTTATATAGACTGACACTGTAACCCAAAAACTACATATAAAATATACCTTGACACATCATAAAACTGGTATACATATACTTTGTCTATAACTAACATAATACATACATATATATAGGCGGTCGTGCCCTTTTTATGCAAAACAGCAAGTATAAAACAACTTTATAAATTACCAATATATAATAAACCTTATATAACTAAGTATATATATTCTTCAACAACCATTAATATGACATATATATACATATAAAGTTTTACCAGGGTTAAATTTAAAATACAAGTATATATAACACACGCAACACACAAAATATATAATATATAGAATAATATATATAAAACTAAAACAGTACAGATTATCCCTTTAAAACAATGTTTACGTATCCATATAATCAATATATATGGACTCCATATATGACAAGATAGACCTATAAATAAATACATGTTATACCCACCCATCACACAAAACACGTAAGCTCACTTAAAAAAAAGTTCATTTGAAAACTTAGTCTGATATAAATTTATATATCTAACTATAACTTTACACATACCCAAAAATTTCTTCCCTGACATTAAAAAAAAATACCAGATCTATATATACCTATTAAATTTAAAACTAAATCACCTCTTAACTACTCTATATAATATAAATGGTACATATAAATTTGTATACCTATGTGAGAAAGAAAGGTGGCTGAGTTTTGGGCCTAGCGAAGAGCGAAGTCGGGTTGTAGGAGCAAGAGCTTGGCGTGGGTCGGTTCTGCAAAGCAGGGAAAGGTTGGCAAGTGGTGTGGGAGGGGAAATAAACAGGGGTGGTTGCTTGCTCGGTACGGTTGCATGAAGAATGGGAAAGGAGGAAATATACATGTTGCGTGAAAGGGAGGTGTGAGTGGAGAGGCAAAAAGGTGATAGTGTGCTTGAGAGGGAAGATACGGAGGAAACCAACCAAAGAAATGAATAGTGTATGAATTAATATCATTATCATTTGTGTGTTCTCCAGCTAATTGAAAGGGTGAGAAGAACCGATGATTACATTGGAAAGGTAGAATAGTAAATGACTTGTCATCAATATCTAGGAATATTAAAGGTTAGGGGTGATTACACGGTGGAATATAGAAGGACGGATCGAAATCAAAGTTTGAATTTTGTACCGGTACGGTTAGGCGTTACGCAAAGTGCAACGTACAACAGAACTCCGAATTTGACAATCGAATATACCGTAGATATCGGCACGACGAGACGATCAAAACGGTATATAGAAATCAGTGGTACGATCATCCGATAAAAATCGATATCGGTACCAGAATGCTGCATTTTGCAGAAAATAAGAACGACGGAGCAATAGATGTCCGAATTTGGAAAAATGACGAACTGACATCTTGCTCAGAAGATGGTTTAGAATTTTTCTATGTAAAAATATTTAGGTTTCGGAAACATTTTATTTTCACTGCTTTTTAACTGATTAAACTGAAGTGAATTTACGCGCGAAATAAATTTTCATATTTTCGGACGAAAATTTACCAGTTGCTATGTTTAACTAGACGTATTCCAAATGTTAAATTTTTATTTCAAAATTTTATCGTTTGAAAATTTCGCAAAATTTCAACTAATTACGTTATTAAACAGTTGAAATTTTACGGGTCGTTACACAAAGCATTGCCATATGCCGACCCCAAGCTCCTACCAAATGCCGACCCCAAGTATAAACACCGCTGACCCAAAGTATGATGAACACCGACCCGAAGTGAAGTGAAACATGTCGACCCCAAGCTCCTACTAAATGCCGACCTCAAGTATAAACGTCGACCCAAAGTTTCATCAATGCCGACACGGAGTACATGCCACACTAACACCTAGCCATTCCTCCATGCCAACCTGATGCCACCAAATACTTGCTGACCCTAAGTCAAAACAACACCGACCCGAAGCCAAACAATAGCTATGCCAACCCATCGAAGTATGCCGACCCCTCGAAGTAATCTCCATAGCCGACCCCTAGCCATCCTTTATGCCGACCCGAAGACGAGGCTATGCCGACCTAACTCGAAGTGCCCCATATGCCGATCCCTTGAAGTGATGTAATATGCCAACCTTCTTATACCGACCCGAAGTATTACTAGCACTGACCTAAGTAGATGCCGACCTGACCCCAAGCAAGAGCAATGTCGATCCCACCAAAGCATATCCTACTATGTCCCAAAGTGAACACCTTCCTCACCTGAAGCAAACCACATGGTGACTCAAAGCAAACTCTAAGCAACTCATCTCTTTCGAAAATCCATATTCCAAGTACCCTGCATCGTTTATCCATCGACCATGCTCAATCCCGGCTTCCTATTCACACTAATCATCCGTAATTGATTGTCCATCCATCCATTCGAAACAAATCCATGACATTCCAACCTCGATAATTGTGAAGTCTATTTGGGTTAAATCAGCCTGTATGCTGCCTTGCCAAAAGGCGGGTTAACACTCTACCCCCCAAAACATACCTTGCGATAGGAAGGTGTGTTTTGTATTGCCATAAGTCCGATGTTCGAAATCTGTGGATGACCTGTGAAGAGATCAATGATCTTGCCTGATTGTTAATAACGATCGTTCGGGACCGTGTGCCATTCGAGGTAAAATGTGACCGTTCGAGATCAAGTGACGTTCGAGGTGAAATGTGACCGTTGGAGGTCGGGTGCCGTTCGAGGCGAGATGTGACTGTTCGAGGTTGGGTGCCATTCGAGGCGAGATGTGACTGTTCGAGGTTGGGTGCATTTCGAGGAGATATGTGACCGTTCGAGGTCGGGTGCCGTTTGTGTGAGATGTGACCGTTCGAGGTCGGGTGCCATTCGAGGAGATATGTGACCGTTCGAGGTCCGGTGCCGTTCGAGGCGAAATGTGACCGTTTGAGGTCGGGTGCCGTTCGAGAAGATATGTGACCATTTGAGGTTGGGTGCCATTCGAGGCGAGATGTGACCATTCGAGGTCGGGTGCCGTTCGAGGCGAGATGTGACCTTTCGAGGTCGGGTGCCGCTCGAGGCGAAATGTAGCTGTTCGAGGTCAGGTGCTGTTCGAGGCGAGATGTGAGTGTCCAGAGGGGACATGGAATTATTAATGTCAGATTTCACATTTGAGTGAGTCTTATAATTGAAATATCCAACTAACAAAATCAAGTTCAGATACAAAGAAGAGAAACAAAAGCAAAACTAAAACATCAAAGTGCATGCATCTCCGGGTATGAATGTTCATTGTCATCTCAGAGCTTGCTTGTGGACCGTTCGCGATCCCGTACATGTGTAAGTGACTTAGCCATTTTATTCTAGAGTTTATTACTTATTCTCTGCCATTTCGATTAATTTATGACAAGTTGACGCCTCGATCCAAGGCTGTTTTCATTTGATGCGGATGATGGCGCTCCTGTCCCACTATTGCTGCTTGCGCTTTCACGTATTGTAACAATTTGCCATTTCGGATATGTCCCTCGATCTCATCCCTCGAGTGCCTGCAATTGTTTGTACTATGGCTGCCTAGCTCGTGGAACAAGCAGTATTTGTCTTATTTCCTTTCATTATTGGTGGGCTCTCTCTTGATTGGCCTTCGATAGGGAATCTGCCCCCTAGTGTCGAGATTATTTGTTCCATGGTTTCGGTCAATTCTGTGTAAGAGGTGAATCTCGGTTCATTTCATGGCCGCTTCAGTCCATCAAAGCTATTCTCTGCTCTTCGTTCTCCTTTATCCTTGTTTGAATCTTTCTCGAGTGGATCTCTGCTTTTGACCGTATAAACCTCAACTTCCTCTCCTTGCTCTCTATCAGCTTTTTCGTCTTCCTACCGTAGAAACCTTTCTTCTTCATGATAAAACTCTCCTAAATCCATAGGTGGATCCCATGTTAGTGAATCCTTGAATTCCGTGCCATCACCAATGCGAGATACAACTGTCATCAATACCATGGACGGATCTGTACGATCTGCCGATGCCGCTGTAGCATTAAATCATGTTAGAAAACTCCTCAGAGAGTCTCTGGTCCTCTGCTTCAGTTTTGCCAAACTCATCACATTCTTGGGTCTCGAGATATGAACTCTAAACTGCCTCATAAAACCTTCGATCAATTCTATCCACGTTCTAATAGATCCACTTTCCAATTGTCTGAACCATAGTGCTGCTATATCCGTCAAATACAAAGGGAAGCACCGTGCCATGACCTCCTCTGATACCCCCAGTACTTCCATGTGCCTCATATACCTTGTCAAATGAACAGTGGGATCCATCCTTCAATCATACATCTTCAGTGTAGGTAGTTTGAATTCTGGTGGATTCCTGGCTTGCCTAATCGCAGGAGCGAAGGGGCTCCTATTCACATCCTCCAAATCTTTATTCACCAATCCTCCTCTCATGACCCGCCTGACCATTTCTGCCAACCTGTCATTATCTCCAAGCAGTAGTCTTTGTCCGTTGTCTCCAACCTGCCCCCCGAGTCCACGAGGGAATCTTGAAATCCGTTCTTCTGGATGAGCATTCATTTCTCTATCAACGCCAAACTGCATGGCACCGCCTGGTATCCTTCCTAGAATTAAGCCAATGTGATCCAGGGGCATGCCCTCCAGTTCAGGGGCTGTTCCCGGTGGCTCCACTCTATCCCGTATCCTGGGTGCTCCATTTCCTTAGTTTTAATTCTGGACTTCCTTTGCTCCTGCTGCTCTGACTTCGCTATCCACATTCCCAGTATTTCTTGCTAATCCATTTCCTTGGTTTTGCACTCCAGCTTGTCCAATCTATCGGAGTAGGTTTTACATCATATCCTCCTGCCTTTTCAGCATCGTTTTCATCTCATCTCTAGTAATGTAGATTCAGGTCTAATTAGTTCCTAAGGAAGCCTCCTGACTTCCTTCATGATGGCTCCTTTCCGCTCTCTATTTCATTGTTGATTGCCTAACCATATCTTCCCAAATCCAAGTTCCTAAGCCTTCAAATCGAAGATCCAAGCTTCCAAATCCTTGAGTGCTAGCTTTCTCAGTGAAAGCACCAAAATGTTTGCAACAAAACTGGTCGCAAACACCCAATTACAAGGGAAAGCACCAATATCCAATCACAGATCACAAATAGAATATATGCGGAGGATATAATATGAAGAATAATCCAAACTAAAATGAAAGCAGTAAAAAAGACAAGATTTATAGTGGTTCGGCTAACTCCGACCTACGTCCGTACCAGAAAAATCCTTTTTATTATCAGAGAATTGATTACAGTTAAAATCCAGAATTTTTGAAACAAAAATGGCAGAGTAGCCTTTAGGTGGAAGATGAAGAGAAACAGAATGAGAATCCCCCTTTCTAAAGCCACGCCTGCTGTATTTATTGGTAAAATCTCGGCTACAGGGCCTCCTCATCTACATGGGCCCACCATCGCGACCGTCGATCCCAACTCGTCCAAGTACGCCGACCTGAAGTGGACAACATGTTGACCTGGAGAAACTCAATGCAAACCCAAAACAAACCTTTGGATGACCCAAAGTAGATTCGTAGTCGACCCAAAGCATTGCCATATGCCGACCCCAAGCTCCTACCAAATGCTGACCCCAAGTATAAACACCGTCGACCCGAAGTATGATGAACACCAACCCGAAGTGAAGTGAAACATGTCGACCCCAAGCTCCTACCAGATGCCGACCTTAAGTATAAATGCCCACCCGAAGTTTCATCAACGCCGACCCGGAGTACATGCCACACCGACCCAAAGCATAGCCAACCCCAAGCCATTCCTTTATGCCGACCTGATGCCACCAAATCCTTGCCGACCCCAAGTCAAAACAACACTGACCCGAAGCCAAACAATAGCTATGCCGACCCCTCGAAGTAATCTTCATAGCCGACCCCTCGAAGTATGCCGACCCCTCGAAGTAATCTCCATAGTCGACCCCTAGCCATCCTTTATGCCGACCCAAAGGTGAGGCTATGTCGTCCTGAAGAAGATTTCGACCTGACCTGAAGTGCCCCCATATGTCGATCCCTTAAAGTGAGGCAAAATGCCGACCCATATCTTCTGATGCCAACCCAAAGTAATACTAGCACCGAACCCAAGTAGATGTTGACCTGACCCTAAGCAAGAGCAATGCCGATCCCACCAAAGCATATCCTATTATGTCCTGAAGTAAACACCTTCCCGACCCGAAGAACATCACATGGTGTCTCAAAGCAAACTCTAAGCAACTCATCTCTTTCCAAAATCCATATTCCAAGTACCCTGCGTCGTTTATCCATCGACCATGCTCAATCCCGGCTTCATATTCATACTTATCATCCGTAATTGATTGTCCATCCATCCATCCAAACAAAATCCATGACATTCCAGCCTCAACAATCGTGAAGTCTATTTGGGTTAAATCCGCATGTATGCTGCCTTGCCAAAAGGTGGGTTAACACACACAACCCAATATCCCGCTTCATACCTTCCCAAAAGGAACTCCTCTTCATATCCTGATACACCTTAGTACCTCTTGGGTGAATAGAAAACTTTGAACGATGACGTTCCTCTAAGACTTCTTTCCTTATGTTTCCTACACTCGGAACACATAATCTTCCTTTCTTTCTTAACCTCCCATTCTGGTCAAGATTGAAATCTTTCAAGTCATCGCTCTAGGTTCCATCTCTTAGCTTCCTGATCCATTCAGCTAATACTGGATCATCTTCCTGTTTAGAAGCAATCCTTTCGATCATCACTGGTCGAACTTCCGAACAAGATAATACAACTGTGCCTCCACTAGACCCAGCCTCGGATCTCCACTGCACTCTACAATCACCTAATGCTTCTAAATCCTTCCACTCAGCAATCATAGCTAATACTGCATTCTGATGTTTCCTACTAAGTGCATCTGCAAATTTATTGTCTTTTCCTGGTGTGTACTCAATTCCAAAATCAAGCAACGATAAACTCTAACCACCTTTGTTGTCTCATGTTCAACTCCTTCTGAGAGAACAAATACTTCAGCGAATTATAATCTATATAAAGCTCAAACCTTTCTCCTAAAAGTAATGTCTCCACACCTTCAAAGCAAACATAACTGCAACCAACTCTAAATAATGTGTCGGATACCTGACCTCATGCGGTCTAAGCTGTCTAGAAGCATAGACAATCACTTTACCTCTCTACATCGGCGCAGCCCCTAGTCCTGTTCCACACGCATCAATATAAACCACCAGATCTTGATTCCCTTCTGGAACAACTAACACGGGTGCATGGGTCATAAGTGTTTCAAACTCTAGAATGTTTCCTCACACTTATCCGTCCATACAAACTTAACATCCTTTCTCGTCAGCTTGGTCATCGGTGCCGCTATCCGCGAAAAATCCTTAATAAACCTCCGATACAACTAGCCAACCCAAGGAAGCTCTTTATCTCTATCACTGTCTCGAGTCTCTTCCAACTGTTCATTGCTTCAATCTTAGTCGGACTTAGAAACTTCACTTCTTTCTTCCAGAAATGACACTTCGAAAACTTCGTCTTCAGTCGATGCTGCCTTAGCGTCTCAAGCACCACTCTAAGATGAACTTCATGCTCTCTTTCATCCTTAGAGTATATCAAGATATCATCTATGAAAACTAATACGAACCTATCCAAGTGCTCTCGAAAAACCCGGTTCATCAAATCCACAAATAAAGCTGGCACATTAGTCAGTCCGAACGGCATAACTAACCATTCGTACGACCCACATTTGTTCCTAAACACCATCAAAGGTATACTATCCTATCCTACCCTGAGTTAACAGAAACATGTCGCCAAATCCAACTATGAAAATACCTTGCCTCCACTCAACTAGTCGAATAAATCGTCAATCCTCGGCAATGGATACCGATTTTTTATCGTCCTCTCATTCAACTTACGATAATCGATACATAGCCTTAACGATCATCCGGCTTCTTAGCAAACACTATAGCTACTCCCCATGGCGAACTACTCGGCCTGATAAAATTCTTGCCTTTCAAATCCACCAACCGCACCATCAGATCCCTCATCTTTATCGGGGTCATCCTACTTGGCGGTCTACTCACTGGTTCTGCTCCCAGAACCAAATCTATCCGAAACTCAATGGCTCGTCTCGGCGGCAATCCAACTACAGGCTCAAACACATCTACGAATTCTCTGACCACAAAAACTCAACTCAACTCCTTATCTAACACCATAGCACCCAACAAAGCATACATCTCACTGCAAGAACCTTCTATGGTATAAACTATCCAATCACTACAATCTGGGTGTCTAAGTGATATTTTCCTATCCTGGCAAAATATCCTAGCATTGTACTCACTTAACCAATCCATCCCGAGAATAATCCCGAACCCCACAAAAACAAACACATGCAAACTACAAACAAAAGTATGACCTCAAGTCAAACTCTAACTGGTCGCATCTCAACCCTAGAGTTGCATGCCCTCCTATTGGATTCGCAACCCGTAAGGAAGTTATTAAATAAGTGGGTTCTAGGTTAAGCTTATCTATCATACACCTAGATATAAAAGAATTCGATGCACCAATATCAAATAGAACGCTAACAGTCATACCATAAATCTGAAGCGTACCTCCCAAGACTGACTTTCCATTTTCCAGAGCTATAGGCTTAGGAGGAACATGCTCTAATGCATCATCTTGCCCTTTCGATCCTTTGCGAGCTCCTCGCACTGGCTCTTATAATGGCCAATCTGGTCATAGATAAAGCATCAGACACTCAACTTTCCAACTACCTCCTTTGTCTTCCTAGCATGACACTCATTAGCAAAGTGCCCCTTCTTGTCACACTTGAAGCAGACAAACTTAGACTTCCCCTTCTTAGCTGCTCCGCCCTTTTGAGCACCTTTCTTAGGAAAGAACTTCCTCTTCTGATTGTGCCCAACCTGGACTTCTTTAACCTTACTCTTCTCTAGAGAATCAAGCAACTCATCATGCCTCAAGGCCATCTCCACAACAAAGTAAGAAGGATCTCTAATATGAGGTAATGTGGCCCTAGCTAGCTCAGGCTTCAACCCCCTGATAAACTTCTCGTTCCTCTTCATGACTGCATCCCTGAGACATACCCATACTGGGCTAACTCCTTAAACTTCCTAGAATATTCCAAAACTGACATCTCCCCCTTCTCTAACTCAGCAAATTTCCTGATCAGATCAGACTGTGCCATTGCAGACATAAACCTCTCCTGGAACCTTTCTTTGAAATCTTCCCAGGTCATAGTTTCCTCATCCACCGCCGCAGTCACACTATTCCACCAGAACAGAGCTGCTCCCCGAAGCTGTCCAGATGCCAACCTCCTCTTATGCTCATCATTGAGTCCTAAATCAGCAAAAATCCTTTCGTAGTGCAATAGCCAATTCTCTACCTCAATGGCATCCTCCGTTCCAACAAACGGCTTTCCTCCAAGCTTGGTGTAATCTCTACTCAGCTTAGCATAATGATTAACTACTGGAACATCCAGAACTCCTGTTCCTGCAGCATTTCCTCGTACCATTCCAGCTGCAACTCCAGCTTGCATCATATTCACAAAAAACTGATACATAGCCCCCATGTCCACTTGCGGAACTCCAGCACCTGTACTCTCTGCTTGTGCCAGACCTTCACCTCTTCTCACATTAGGCCTGGCATCCTTCGGTGCCCTTCCCTCCTTGGTTAACTCTTCCTCTTCTTCCTTCCATATCTGTATTCAAACCTTATGAGATATAGAAAAATAACCTAACAAGGATAGGAGACTAGAGATAAAGCATATACTTATATATAGCAAATACAAGTACATTATAATAGCATTATCTAATAACCCAATCTTACTCTAATTCCTTAGGATTATGTTTTAAAAAAACATTTCAGTTTTAATGTTTTTCATAAACCATGCTCTGATACAAGGTTGTAACATCCCGTATATGGAGGGCAAAAGCTAAGCACTACAGATGCTGCAGTAATCCATAGTATTAACTTCTGGTGATGAAATAAGGTAATGATAAAGGTATCCATAATATCAGAAGCACATGAATATGAACAAAATCACAGATTTTAAAAAACAATACTTTGCTGATTACATTTCAAAACAATAATTCATATCCATGTTACATAATCCCTTAACGTTTCCCAGGCAATGATTAAATGTATCATTACAAAAATACGCCAAGAGCGACATATGACGATGCCTCCTTAGTTGATCAAAGTAATATAGTCATATCTGACTTAATATACACAGCGAAATAAAAAAGAAATGAAACTACAATCCTAATTAGCTATCTGTCAGCCACCTGCTCATCTTCGGATGCTTTATTCGCCAAAAGACTAAAACCTGAAAACCTCAACCCTCAGCCTACTCAAATCAATTTTGAGTACCCGAGAGTTTAAAGGGAGACAAAAACTTTGAGTCAGACATAAAGCATGGTGTGAATAATTCTGTTAAATCTCGGTTTACTGATGTTAATCGAGACCATGCCGCTTAGCGGAACGGGTTTCCCCTCACTTATATCCTCTTTAAAATAGATATTTTGCAAATCCTTTCCTTCAGCCAAACTGGTTAATTAAACTGATTATATCAAATAGCAATATCCTTTATGCTAATAAATGTACTATATGTCCATAAAACAAGAAATATGTGAGCTATCTGCCCAAAATATAATAGCAAGGTCCGTTATGCTACAAATGGACTATCTGTCCATACAACTTGGCTGACTGCCCGTAAACTGGACTAACTGTCCGAAATCTAGGCTGACTGCTTGCAAAATGGACTAATTGTCCGAATTATTTTCTTAGGATTAACTACCCTTTAAATTTTCCTTGAAAACCTTTTCAAAATGATTTAGTCCTTCAAACCATATATATACAAGGAAAATATACCTTTAGCTTTACTCTAAGCCATTTTGCCGTGTTATATACACTATACTCAAAATAATGTTGATGAATTTTAATAAGGATTAGCTATCCTTCCAAAATAAGTTAAAACCATTTTTAACTTGAAAATAATTAGGCTATATTGCCTATTCAATACATTCAAAACATTTGTTTAAAACCTTTAAACAACTCTTTCGAAACCCTTAAAGGTAACCCCTTCGCAACCATTGAAAGACCCTCTTGAAACATTAAATATAGCTTTTTGAAAACATTGGAAAACCATTCCTTGCTTTTCTTCGAAAGCTTCAAAAGATCAGACAACCTCATTTAATACCTTTTAAATATTGCCTTTCGAAAACATAGGAAACACCTTCCCTTTAATCCTTTCGAAACCCTGAGGAACCAACCCTTTTGAAACCATTCATTAAAACCTTTTGAAATAGTCAAAACTCAATCCTTTCGAAAGAACTTTTGGTTCAATTTAAAATATGTGAAAACCTTTCGAAACCATTCAAAAACGTCTCGGTCAAAACCATTTGGATTCTTCCTTCAAGTAGAGCAAAAGGATCAGAAACCTATTAAAGTCGAAAGCATCTGTTTCGAAGCCATTTAAAACAATCCCTTTCGAAACCAATTTGTGTTTTACTTTACTTATAGAAAAAGGGTCTTAAAAAATTTAAGTCGAAAGCAATTGCTTCGAAACCATTCCTAAGTTATGAAGTGATGGTGTCAAAACCATCCCTTCGAAAACATTGGAGAGGTGGCCAGGTTTTTGAAAATAAAACAACCCCTTCGAATGCATCTGAGTCGAAAGGTTAAAAGGAAACAACAAGAAGGTTTTGACATAGTCGAAAGCAATTATTTAAAAATAGAGGCGTAACCCAATAGAAACCATTTCCTTTAAATCATTTGACTTAGTGGAAAGCTACTTTGTCGAAAGGCATTTAGTCGAAAGAAAGCAGGCGTATTTCTTTAATTTAAAATAAAGGACTGCCTCAACCCCTTCGGAACCCCTGGTTTCGACTCCGTACCTTCCGCCAACCTCCAATTCACTACGTACCAGTAAACTCATACCATGTGCATTGGTTTCGACTGTGTCGGAGGCGAAGATGAGGGGGCGGAACCTGGTGCCAACGGTGTCAAAACAGTGAAAAACATGTAACAAATAGTTCTTTTCACCTAACCTGCCTTACGTGTCTAATTATGATTGGTTGCCTCTTTCTTTACCAATAAAAAGTACTACACTTTGACAAAAGTGCTACCGGCTTTCCAGATTTTATAATTTAAACCATTTTACAAAAAGCCCCTCCTCCTCTTTTAATTATATAAAACATTTAAGTCTCATACCTTAAATAATTTTATATAACCCTTAAAACACTTAGGAAAAATTTACAAAAATTCCAAAAAATCTATTGTAAAATGTTTTCCAACATATAAAAATTTCAGACCCCAATCTTTTATTATTTATTAACCCAAATTAACATTTTCTTAGAAAATTTATAATAATTCCATGAAAATTCAAAAAAATCTGAAAATTGAAACCCACCTCCAAAATAATATTTATGATCTTCATAAAAATTCGCAAGGCATTTGGATGTCATTTTATAATGTTTTCATCTTAAAACATATCATAAATTCAATATGAATAACCATAATTCATCAACAAGTATATATATGCATTCCATCATTCAAAAACATGGCAAATCATTGCAAAATATTCGGAATTCGTATTAAAACCAAAAACACAATCAAAATTGAGATGTAAAAATTATTCACCTTAGCTTTAGAGATTATGGAGATTGAGATGTGAATAGATTTGATTTGAATTAGCTTCTCCCTAGCTTTCCTTCTTCTCTTCCTTGTTAATGGTGGTCGACCCTTTATTTTAAAATTTGAAAATGAAAATGAACGTGTAAAATTTTACATGACCAAGGTTTGGAGGTTATAGAAATTGCATCTTTCCTATTTTACCCCTCCTCCATTTCAAGTTAACTCTTATTTTAATTCATGGTTAAATGGCACGGTTACACCTTAATTAAAATTAAATCTCAATCCCCTAATCAACACATTATTTTATTTAATTCTACTAATTAAATATCCAAAATAATGTTACCAAATATCCGGGGTGTTACATTTCCCATCCCAATATATTTGACTATTTGTCATAGTTCTAGCTTCTAGTGTCACTATTAACCTATTAGTTTTCTTGGGATGACTAATAACTTGTTTAAATTTTATGGTCTACTTGTCCTATTTCATAATTTTCATGGGATCACTAAGAACCTATTGGTATCTCCAATAACTTTATACATTTATTTCATGGGATTCTACCCAAACCTATTGGTATCTCCAATAACTTCCCTTATATCATAGTTTTCATGGGTTGAATATGAACCTATTGACTTCTGTCAATAACTTAATCTGGATATAGTTTTCATGGGTACACTACAAACCTGTTGGCCCCTACTAATAACTCTCTTTAAACATAGTTTTCATGGGTTCACTATGAACCTGTCTAATTTGACAACTTCTTAATTACTTTTTGGGCACCCTATGTTCTGATCTTCCTGATCGCCTGGATGCAACTCTATTCATTCAGGAGTTACTTATTTTATATTCACTACTGGGTCAACCTACCTGGTTATTCTGCCCTTACACCCCAAAATACAGTTATAGGTCCATTACTTAGTTAATATATTCATAGAAGAAGCATATATAAAACAATACCAATATCTATGGTTTAATATCCAAGAAATCATTTCTACCTGAAAATTTGGTTAATCCCTTTAACCCATTATTTTTTTATGGGCAAACTTCTTCAAAAACTCCAAATTTAAAAGCATTTTAAATCTCTTTCACAGTGCCATGGGTTTTTCCTTTAAAAATTGAGATTAGGTTCTTTGTTTTAAAAAGTAAGGCTTTCGAAACATTAGACCTTTACTTTTGAAACCATTGGAATACCTCTTTCAAAAGCATTCAAATCTTCTTTTCAAAACACTATGCATATGCCTTTCGAAACACTTTAAAACATCTCTTTCAAAACCATCAAAACATACCTTTTGAAAGTATTAAAGCATAACTTGCTAACTTATAGAAGCATAGCTTCGAAACCATTTGAAAATACTCCCTTCAAAACCATAAAAAATGGGTTTGGGGAAAAACAGATGGCTTCGGAATCATCTCTTCGAAAGCATTGATCATTTAAGTAAAACAATTTGAAAGATAGCCTCGAAACATCTTTCGAAGCCGTTTCCTTCGAAACCTTTAGTATAAGTGGCTACTAGAGCCCTTTCAAAAGAACTGGGAAGCGGCTTGGTATTTTTCTAAAACAAAAGATACCTTTCGAACTCGTTGATAACTTCAATCCATTTGAAAGGCATAAAGGCAGCAGCATGGTTTCGACTGGGTTCTAACTATGTTTTCGAAAGCATTGATTAAAAAACAAGGCAACTCATTCGAAAGCTACCCTTTAAACAAAAAGGCGGAAACCTCATCGAAAGCTATATTAAACCCTTTCGAAAGCATTCTTTTAAAGCAAGGTAAGCGACATATTTCTTTAGAAAGAAAAACAAAGACTTCAACCCCTTCAAAAGCTTGGTTTCGACCCCAAACTTGACGTCTTTCTCCAATCCACTATGTACCAAAGCCTTGATACCTTGTGTATTGGTTTCAACTTGGTTAGGGCAGAAGTATAGGGTCGAAAGATAGCTACTGGGAGTGTCGTAACAATGAACTTATGCAAAGCTGTTTTTATTGCCTGTTTAAGTAATACTTTTCAACTAACTTTCCTATTTGTAAAAATATGATTGGTTGCCATAAACTTTATCAAAATCCTTTCTAAATGACTGCCGAATTTATTCAGAAATTAATTAAAGATAATTAGCAAAGTAGCCCTTCCCTTTAATAAAACAATTAAGACATTTAAGTCCTCCATCTAAAATAATTTATTTTACATAGTAAATTACTTAGGAAAAATCCCCAAAAGTCAACATAGTCCAATTTTTATATGTTAACTAACATATATAAATTTCTGACCCAAATCTGTTATATAATAATCGAAATAATATTTTAAACCAATTATTCATTTCTTCTTTCAAAAATTCGTTATAGATTATCCATAGCTTAGATAATTATGAAAATTTAAACCCATCTCCAAAATAATGTTTTACATAATATATTAAATCCTTATGGCATTCGTAACCCATTATATATGATTTTAGCCTTAAAATCAAAATAAACATTTATCAAACATTCTTGTTTGAATCAAACATTTCATATAATCCAAGCATATCATCATTATAACCATCATAAATGTTTTAAACTTAAAAACCGAAATCAAATGTTCTTTGGAAACACAAATGAGATGGTTTTGGTTATTATTATTCACCTTGATTTGGATAAGGAACTTGAGATTTGATCTTTCTTATGTCTCCTTGCTTGATTCCTTAGCTTTTAATTGAATTTCCTCTTCTTTTCCCCTAGGTAATGGCCGGCTTGCTTCTTAGTATATGTTTTTAGAGTTTTGAACTTATGAAAATGAGAATAGAACTAAGAGTTTAGGGGTTAAGGGATATGGTGGATGGCTATTCCCCATAATGCCCTTTGCCTTATTCTCTTATTAGTTAACCTTGAAAACCATTTATGTAAACCCGTTCATTTAAGTTTACATTTTGTCAAGCACGACCTCTATCTTAAATTTTCAAATCTCAATCTCCTTATCCCTCTAATCTTTACATTATTGGATTTAACTTATCTAATTAAATCTCTTGAATGATGTTATTAAAATTAGTGGTGTTACATAAAACATCTCACCAATCCAAGGAAACTTCTCAACATCAATCGGTTCTTTTTCAACACCTCCAACAAAATCATCAAACATGTCTTGTGCTCCTCTTTCGCCTATGATTAAACAAAAATATCATCAATAAGCACAAGCATGGACATACTCAAGTGATCTCTCGGAACACAATCCTAGAAATCAACAAAGCATGCCGATGCATTGGTTAGCCCGAATGACATAACCAATCAATCAAAAATCTAGGTAGTATACAAAACGCTGTGATCGGCAAACTCTCTCTAGGTACTCTTAGTGGATGAAACCTCATTGCAGGAACCACCTAAGGGAACACCTTCGTGCTATAGAGCTGATTGAACAAGCCATCAATAAGTAGGAGTGGGTACTTGTTCGTCATCTCACTTAGCTCACGGTAATCAATATACAAACTTAAAGAACCATCCACTCTAGTGGCAAACACTATAGGTGCATCCCGCTCAAATATGCTCCTATGAATGAACCATCACCTCATTAGGTCATCCTCTTGCACCTTCAGTCTCCTTTTCTCTTTTGGCATCATATGCCTTAAAGGCATAACTACTAGTCAAGCAACTCTAACCAGATCGATACGGAACTCAATCCCTATTTGGTAAGTCACCTCATCTAATGTGTCTGAAAACTCTCTAGCTACAAGTACAGATAATACCTCATTATATGGGATATTAAGCGAATATAGAAAGCTAACCATCACCTCATCATCAGGTGGGCAACAAAACACTACCTTTCACTCATCGTCAGTCCTTATCGTCAATAACGGCCTCTCCGATCCATCAATATTCAATACTCTTCCAGCCAGTCAACTCCAAGACTATAGTACTCACCTTAATTAATCTTAAAGCAAACAATAACAAACAAATAGATAAACATCCAAGACTCGATAAGAAAAACTTCGACAAACCATGCATAAGCTAAGTGTAGACAAACCATGTGGTAACATTCCGCATTTTGAGGCCTAAAACTAAGCGCCACGGATGCTGAAGTCATCCATAGCATTAATTTCCAATGACAAAATATTGTATGTTACACATGTATAAGCTGGCTGAGCCCCCAACAAGGTTCGTCATAATTAAAGGGTCGGTTAACTATTTCAAGTCTCAAATCCAATCTTTCTACAAATCGCTAGATATGAAGGAATGTGAACCTCAATATAAAATTAAAGATGTATCGAATCGCCATAAGTGGAATGCATATTCTATATAGTAATGCTTCCATTATCTACCCCTACATAACTTATTTGGGACAATCCTTCACACTTGGTCTAGGCTCTCTCATCATAATGCCTTTTTGATCATCTTCTTGAAGCTCTTGTCAATCGCTTCTCAAGATGATCGCTCAACCAAATGAAAAAGTCTCCATCCTTTCTGAGAGGAGTATAAATGGAAGATAGACTATACTTCGATATCTCACCGAATTTAGTCATATACTCTAACACAGACATATCGCCTTACTTCAAGTCAACGAACTTCCTAAACAACATCGACATTTGAAAAGTCGAGATAAATTTCTCTTCGATGCAAACTATGAACTAATCACAAGTAATGATCCTTGAGAATCGAAGCTATAAGGGTACTCGGCTAGTTCATTGTTCGTCCCTGGTTTCATCTAGAGGCAAACTTCTACCTCATTGCATCATCTAACTCCAAGTCATCGAAGTTATTTTTTGCAAATATCGTCCTGTCTTGCACCTCAATAGCCGACTCCATTTCAAGGAACGATCTACCTCTTAAACTCACATAGTCTTTATATTGCTCGGCAAAGTCAACTCTAGGTGTTTGCACTTGAGCACCATAATCATTTTGAGCAACTTAGGCATTCCAGATTAATGTTTCGCACCATCTCTTCAAACATATTCTATAAATCAAGGTTAGTGGTTCCCGACCCTATCCACTCCTCAACTCCGGAGATGGAGTCAATAGCAACATTTCTTGTATACTAGATCATTCCTAATCTACTATAAGGATGATCAGTCTCTCGAAAAACTGCATTAGTAGTGCTTATGTGTGCAATACAACTTATAATTATACTCCCGATCTAGTCTAAGGTGACAAGATCTACCCTATCTCACTAGATCATGATATCAACTTAGGTTAATCGAGTAACCTAAGCTTTGATACCAAACAAGACGACCGCCCTGCACTACCGATTCTCATATAATCGAATAATGTGCTACTGGAGTCATCCGGCTGATGTAGGATGGATGTCAAGGGAAAGAAAAATAAATAGAGTAGAGAAATAAAAAAGAAGAGAAGAGAAAAAAGAGAAGAGAAAGAAATAAAACATCACACAATCACATAACCAGTCGTATATCTCATAGCACATCCGATAAAATATAATAGTCGTCATATATATAAAGTAGGTGAGGCATAATAACTATATAAACCACAGAATCAGAATATATAGGCATATATAGTTTTACAAAATAGTAATAGAGTTTACACAGCTGACAAATAAAATCAACTAATAAACTATTTCTAATAAACAGTAAGCCAACATTGTCAAGGCCCCATAGTGTCACACAGCGGAATAAACAATAATAACTCAAAATATAAATATAAGAAAGCCTCACCATCTACTAGTCCATCTGCACAGCTCCAAGTGCTATTTACACCTGCTATCTAGTCTACTCATTTAAGAGCACTCGAGATAACAAGAAGCAAAGCATAAAACCTCGAGTTAGATAAGAGTCTGGTGTAAGTGATAAATAATCTCAAAACACTATAAAAGTCAGTATAGTATATGGAACAGAGGTATGAAGAATCATATTTGACCTTCCATTGCATCCACAGAGTTAGTACATAACATCGAATATATGCTACTCTATGATAGTCATCATGGGTGTACTACACATCAAAGTACTAAGGAAGTCTAGATATCGACATCTGTAATTTCAACATCGTGACATCCCTAAAGTAATAGAAACAGTCAAACAAATATGGCATCCATCATCCATCATCACATTCACTCACTCAGTTCATTGGATATATGATAATCATATGACACCCATCATATAGTCAAGGACTACTCAACGTCCCGGTTTCTCGGTACTCGAATCCATGCCACTTGGAAGGCCAGGAACTAGACTGCATATCATAATGGTCCAGGGTAAATGGATCAGGTCGTCATCTGATCCAAGGCACATCATAACCTAAGTGAGCATCTTTATATATCCCTTCTTTATGAGTACATTTCGAAATCTACAAATACCAATGATCCCTTTGCATATGTCATCCATTGCAAAGTTCATTACGGAACAACCCATACAACTCTTGTCTGAAGTCATCACGGTTGGGAACTACTCTAGAAAACCATCATAAGTCATAGAGTGTCATCATGCATCCCATAGCCCACCTCTAATAATCCCCTCAATTCGACTCATCATCGCCCTCTCAGTGTCCCAAAGTACAACTATCCATCGTCGAAGCGATTGCTACCCATCATGGAATCATTATCATCAAATCATAGAGTCATTGCATCAAAGCGTCACATCTTTGCTTCATCGCCAAAACCTCTCATCAAAGAGCAATAGCACCAAAATAGAATGTTGAACGAATAAGAGAACCATCACATCCTGCACCTAAAAGTTGCTCCATTGTCCACATCAAAGTTGGCCAAATCGGCAGTCATCAATAGTGGTAGATATCGACCACTCTAGAGTAGTCGATAACGACCACTTTGGTCATGTACTTAACCAAAAATAATTAAATACAAACCAAATGAAAACGTATGACATCTTCCCTAAAGTCCGAAGAGTATCTTCTAGTCCATCATGCTTCATCTTCAGACCAGTCGACATGCACGATACTTTATGGACAAATCCCTATCCAATGGGATATATTCTAATCATATATCGCCTTCGAACATCATTTTCAACCAGCTACCAAACAAGCAAACATGCAACCAACAAGCATAGAAATGTCTATAATAGCCTACATATATCTATAATAATATAATACAATCTATCCAAGAAACCAATGTGGGATAATATGGTATTAATTAAATAGCCTAAATCTATCAATATCGACGAAATAGTCCGTCAATAGGAAAAATGTGATATTTAACTTAAAATCATTTTAAAAAACTTTTAATTCTTTTTATAAAATAAGATATAGGTTTAACTATTTTATAAATCATGTTTTAAAGTTAGAAAACATTATTCAAAACATCATTTTAATACTATATTAATGATCATAGTATGGTGGGAGACAATATCTGTAACGACCCGTAATTTTATCACTTTTAAATGGAATATTTAATTAATTTTAAATATTCAAATATGGAATCTTCAAAATTAAATAATTGTGTTTTATGTGATAAATAAGAATGGTGAACTTATTTTTATAATTTCTATACAAAAATAAGAGATTTTGGAGTCTCATCGAAAAATAGACAAAAGCCTGTTTTCGATAAAATTTGATATACATTCGAATTTTGTTGTAAATGGTAAATAACTCATTTTAATGGATATATAATGATATGATAATAATATAAATTTAATTTATAATGGTTTTATAAACATATATACTTGTTTTACAAAAGTGTACAAACTTCGTCGCACTTCGACCAATCGACGTCGTATTTTTACAATTGGTTTTTAATATTATTAAAGATGGTTTTATAACTAAAATTTTTAATTATTTAATGATGATAAGAAACTTATTTTCAAGTTTGTCTTACGGAAATAAATAGTTTGATTAAAAACAGAAAATATGATCGAAAAACGTTATGTCGAAAATCAACGTTTTGTTCAATATTAAATGAGTAAACGTTTTGGAACTTGAGTAGTTATTATATAAACACATTAACAAAGAAATAAAGACCTCACTTATATTAACTATGGATTGATTAAGCTAAGTATTTAATTAATTTAAAAAAGGATTCTTAAGAAGATATTTTCATAAAAGTCAAATCAACACATCAAAATTTTCGCTTTACATTTCTTAAGCATTAGATGATTATGATATAAAGCAATGATGTGATAAGGTGATGGTAAGGGTTGAAAAATATGGTTTACTTTATGGATAAGTTAGGGCATTTTTGTCGATTCAAGTTATGATATTTATTCTTAAACTTTTCCTATAAATACCCACATCCATCTCCACTTTCATTCACACATTTGTACATCTTCTTCTCTCTTTTCTTAAGCTTCTTAAAGGCTACTTCTCTTAGGAAAATAATGAAAAAATATAAGAAGAAAAGAATGTAAAATAATAGTAGTATATACACATTATCACCCATCTCAAAACCAAGTACAAACACGTTCACTTCACCTTCTCAAACCACGACCACACCCCTTACCCTCAAAGCCGAGCACACCACCCAACTAAAAGCATGGCTATGCCTACCCTATCTTAGGTCAAGCCTTATAGGAAGAAAGGAGCAAATTGTGGAGCTCTAGATTGAACATATAGGAGCGATGTGCCGCCGACATCATTTTAAGAAGATAGGTGGAAATTTGAATTACCGTGGAAGCTCTACAGGATTTTTTGAAGCTTGGGAAGGAGGAATGTTGTAGATGATGATTAGTTGAAGTTAACAATGGTTTAGTAACGTGTTGTTGGATAAGAATGTTGGTAAGAAGAATTAGTTAGAGACAAATGTAATACTCACATTTAAATTTACTAATTAATCTCTAAATAATTCCAAGTTTAATGATATGGAATATAATAAATATTGGATGATTAAATGTGTGATTACATGGTTGATTACTTGTTTGAATATATGGATGTTAATATGATGATCAATTGGTTTGATAAATGATAAAAGAAATGGTTAGTAATTAACCATAGTTAATTTAATGAGCATTAAATTCATAATATGTGTATGGAAATTATTTATCCTCTTAATTATTTTAAAATATCTAAAAAAGGTTGAAAATTATATTATAATAACATAATATTATAATATGGAATGAAATGAAATATCAATTTGATAATATTTCTTAAAATGAGTTTAAAATGGTTATAAATTGTTTTATAAAGATATAAAAGTGTTTCCATGAAGTTTTAAAAGAAATTGAAAAACAAGTCAAAACTAGGCATGTCGCGTAACTATAGTTCGCAATTTCGTCCCGTAAAGTTCAAACAAGTATAGAGAATGGAATATAGCTCGGAATTCTTCATGATAAGAATTTTCCAGTCCAAAGTGTTTAAATAAAGAAAGAAAATCAAGATTTCATTAAGTAAACTTTGAAATATGAGTAAAACAAGTTTTCAGAAAAATCGCTGTATTATAGATTAAAACCAGAATTTGAAATTAACTTAAAATGGATATTTTTAAGTGTTTAAAAATATGGAATAAATTTTTATAAATCTATTAAAATGGTTTGAAAGAGATTTAACTTGTAAAAACGGAACTTTATGAAATAAAATTTGTGTTTAAATTCAATGTAACCTTAAAACACTATTTGCAACACTTTTCGCAGCATTTTTAAATAACTTGTGAAATATGGTTTTAAACTGAATCATTATTTTTCATATCTTTTATAAATGGTTTTTAAAATAATAATTAAGTGTTTTAAATAATGATTTGGAAGTTTTATAAATCATTTCTAAAAATGAAAGGAGTATGCGGAAACGACTGGTCCATTTGTCCCACCCGTGAGATCTAAATGTTAAAACAAGATGTGCAACTAAGGTAAGGAATGAGAAATCAGTGCCCTAAGCTTACCTAGCCTCTATTTTTTCTTTTAGATGAGGGGTGGAAAAGATCAAAGGGAAAGCCCGGATGCTTTAAAGAAAGATCTCATTTAAGTTTTTCCAAAAGTAAGGAATTTTCAAAGGAGTTAATTAAACCAGATTTTTAATACTATAAGGATATTTAGGTCAAACTTTGTATTAAGGTCCAAGGAGGGAACTTGTACTATCCACGTATATTTAAAAGGTGATTCCACCAGTATTCCACGAATAGTATGAGTTGAATACGGAAGTTAATCTGGGTATGATTAGTCTAATCGTTTACTCAATACAAACTGGTTAGGGGTTTATAGTAAGCTATGTCTTAAATAACATTGTTTTTGACCTATTAAAATGTTAGGATTTGAATATAAGAAATCTTTCATTTAGATTTAAATAAATAATTTGGAAATGTTTTTCCTAAGTAAAAAGTGAAACGATTTAGAATTATTCCAAGATTCAAAAAGGTTTAATTAAACAAATGATTTGATAAATGAGGTTTAATGATTCCATATACTTTTAAGAAGAATAATGGAATAGTATAAAATAATATGTCTCTCTGAGATATTTATAAATGAATAAAAAGTAGAATTAAATTGAATGATGATTGATAATCACATATGAACTTAACATCTTTTTAATCGATGATTGGTTCGGAGGAACTTGGGTCGGATTTGGGTAACTTTTATCCAAAAACCACTTTGAACCAATGTATATGTTTGGAAGTGAAGACATGTTGAGGATGATGATTATTGAAGACCGGGGATCTTTCGAATGTAGGGATTGCTGTCACGATTCCTAGGTGTTTACCCCCACATTATATTTATATGGTAGTGGTGTCTGCATTCTGAAATCTTCGTCGTATTGAAGACCAGAGATCTTCATGGCGGAAGGACTACTTGTTGACATTCTCTGGGTAGCTCCCAATATAGAGACATTTATTATAGCAGTGGTCCTATCGTGTATTGAAATCTTTGGATTACAAGGACTACCCACTACTGATCCTAAGGGTGATTTCCAAAAATAGGATGTGGTAAGAGGAATTCCTTCGGTTTCGTCCAGTCCCAGAACGAACTTGGATGGATGAGTGTCTGATAGTGCATTTCTGATCATTTTAATTGATCTCTATCAACGTATTATCTACTTGGTGGCGGAGAAGGCAACTACTCTTAGCTTAACACCCTTTCCTGAGACCTACGAGCTCAGGAGTTATACGTTTATAGAAATCAGTTGTGTGATTAAGGAATGGCAATGTGGCAATCTAAGTGGAATGTGCTTTATGGAAGAATAAAGCATGGCTTTGTTAAAAGCAAAGCGAGTCTTTGAAGAAATTGAGTGTAGCCTCACGAGCCTCGCATCTTGGAGATGATATGGGTAATTATGTGGTCTGCAGGACATATATTTCAGGCTACCGGTTGTATGAGTATGGAGGAGTTACTGGAATCTGGATCCTCAAGGCATCAATTACCCCGTTTATTTCAATATAGTAGCTAGCTTGTGAAAAGTGATAAGGCTACCGGATATTGGTAGCGTAGTAAGTACAGTTCCAAGTGGCTAGCTTGCGAAAGGCGATAAGGTTTCCAGGGAGTGTGGTTGCTATGCGTGGATCGAAGGAAAAGGCCAATAGTTTCCTATCTTGTTGGAAATCCAATCCCAATACAAACTTTACGGTTTTAATTATAGTCCTAAAATAGTTGTAATGCTTTGCAAACATTTCAGCTACCCATTTTGGTATCATATATTTCGTCTGGTATATTCCGTTAACCTAGTCCGGATATATTACCATTGTCCGGGTATTGATACTTTTTTTGTATATATTTATTCGAAAGTGTTTTCAAACCAATGCCATTAATAATAATATCAAAGTGATTTTCCGTATAAAGTATTTTGGTTATCATAAGGTAAAAACCCGTCCATATTTATGTATAGACGTGGTCTTATGAGATACTCTTCTTTCCAAAGGTTTTTGATTTATATCAATCAGATCTATACATTTAAAGATTTCAAGTATCTCACACTAGTTTATCAAGCCTGATCCGGGTATTTTTAATACTCAGGTCAGATCCAAGTAGTTTCAGGTTTAGTTGAAGATGCTTGGAGTTTCCAAAGGAGAGCTAGAGATCTTCATCTATGTATGGACGTATTCTATTGTCCGCTGCATCTATTGCATTTGTTTTCATTTTTTAGCATTTATAAGGACATGTAACACCCCACATTTTTATATAATTAAATAAAATCAATTGAATTAACATAATTGCAAAACAGAATATAAATGTCAAATATATGCATTTAAAAATTAAGAGGTTACATAGATTTATGCAAGCAATGAGTGTGTGATTAATTGACGCATCAATCAATTAAAAGGGGAATTAATTAAGAGACATAGTGGCATGAATTAGTCAAAGAATATGTCACTTTTATAACATTAATTAATTAAGGGATCTTCTAATAAATGGAAATATATATGGGGAATAAATTAAATGATAACATACATATATTAAATTATAATTGACGCAATCAATTAATTAAGAAATTATTTAAAGACATTAAGTAAGCATCAATTAATAAAAGAGGGAAACTTATATGTCAATTAATTGGGTAATGAATTGGAGGTTTAAATATATACAACTAATAAATGTGTGAATGAGTGACGCATAGGAATTAATTTGAATATCGATTGAAATGGAAAAACGTGTCAATTAATAAATTGGCAATCAGTTGAGCGTTTTAAAAAGGATGTCAATTAATCAAAGAATATGTCATTGTTACAATAGCTAATAATGTATATTATTTAGCTAGAAGAAAATGCCAGTTATAGGATTATTTGTTTCCAAGTTAAAAAGAAAAAAAAGAATTGGAATGCGTACAAAAATCAAACGGAGTAATTAAGTTTATGATGAAGGTAAGTTAATAAGAATAAATTAAAAAGTATAACTTTTATATACAATCAATTAATAGAGGTATTAATTGACGTGTTCAAATAGGTAAGAAATTATAACGTATAAGAATCAATTAATATTGGATATACATATATATATATATGTATGTATGTATGTATGATCTAATTAATTGGGTAATTAATAGGAGAATCTTATTTAGAAGGAAAAGTGAATTAATAGGGCCGTATAACAAAGGAATAAATGAATAACATTGGAGAATTATACGCTATAAGCTAACATAAACAAATCAATAAATGATGGTGAGGATTGTTTTTAAGGTTAATCGGATGGTTCATAGTTGTTCACTACACCTATAAATTGAACGTAACTTAACCCTAGCCCACACTATTTTCACTGAATCAGCTGTTGTCATTTACAACAAACTCCTCTTCTCTTCTCCCTCTTCCTTTCTCCTCTATCAATCAAATCTTTCCCCAAACAAAAAATAAAATTAAGCAAGGATGTACATACAAGCAAAGCAGAGAATTGTGCAAACAAATCAGGATATTTATAGCGAATTAAAAAGGGAAAAAAGCGGAGAAAAGCATAGCAAATTAAAAGGGATAGAGATTGAAGTTAGGAACGACATGTGAGTGGATTTAATTATGTTCTTTGACGTTTATAATATATATTATCGTTGAATTTCCGTTAGATAATTTATTCCGGCAATTAATTCTATTAGTTATGCAAACACTGTAAATTTTATTTATATTTAATTAGGCTTGACAGTTAGAAAATGCGTAGGCTTAAAAGTAAGAAATTTAAAGCTATTTACATCTATTTTAAAAGTCATAATTTAGCCTTAATACTAGTTCTTTTTATTCCCTTTTTACGCGAATAATATAGTTAGAAAGAGAATTCGCGGTTATGGATTAAAATACTAGACTTTATAGAAGTGGATGCAAAATAAGAAAATTGGAAAATTGGAATAAAATTAGAAAAGTGGAATTCTACAATAAATTCTGCTGAACAGAAACAATAAATTTATTTGATAATTTAATTTGGGGAGTAAGTAATAGATTAATTGGTTGGTTTAGAAACTAGAATACATTTCTATAATTTAATAATTAAAAATAACGATAAACGTAACTGCAAGAATAAAAAGAAAAAGGAAACTAGTGTAAAATAGAGGGACCATTGTATTTTACACTAGCCCAAAATAATAAAAGAAATATCTTGCAGTTGCGAATTATTGTTTATAGTATTATTTAGTATTAAATTATGGAAATAGATTTTAGTATAGCTTTCACAACCAACCAAATAAAATAGAATTACTTCCTAGAATAAAAGAAAATAAAGTAGAGTATGAAATGAATCAAATAAATTATTAGATAAGAAATTAAGGTTGTGAACAATAAACGAACCTAGGAATGTATTTACCGTGCAGACTATATAAAAAGTCAATTATTATGATAAGTTAATTATATAATGAACGAGAATTAAAAAGAATTCTATATCATAATAAAAGAAGATAGACTAGAACAGAAAAGAAACACTTGTAATTATATACAGATTTTAAAAGAAATAATAGTAGCAATTACAAGTATAATTATAACATAAGTTATGATTAAGTAAAAGAATAGAAAGGCTTATTTGGGAACTTAGAATAAATAAGCAATGACAGCAAAGATAAATAGTAAAAGCTTATTTTATATTTCTATTAAATTAATAAGCAAATAGAACAAAAGGTGCTTATTTAATAAACTTAAGACTTAAATTAAGTTAATAAGCAAGAAGTGGCAATACCAATATCATTCCCTATTAGATCAATGGTGGTTTCACAATAGCCAGAAGCGAGACGAGGGCAAGAATATGCTAATTAGGGTAAATAAGTAGTCAACAGAGTAAGAAAAGTAAACTAAATGCAAATTAAAAGATTAGACTTAGCGTCTAATAAAAGAATTGAGATGCGTTTAGAGCAGCCCAAAGGATGAAGCGCCTAACGAAGCAGTTCATCATGGATTTCAAAAATGGAGAAGCACGTCCAACTTAGTATTTTTGGGCTTCAAGGAAGTACGAGACTTCAACGGGACGTGAGGATACTCTAGGATGGCCCTCTGGATAGGCCTAATGAAGCTGCACCCCCGGAGGCAGGTCTGTAGGTGTTCCATCAAGAGAGTATGCCTTGACTGCGTTTGCATTGTAGCCCTAATGAAGCAGACCTTTGTAGGCAGTTAGAAGGGATTGGTTTTCGGAGTAGGATATTCATATGTCCAGTACTTGCAAGTAAGTTTAAGGATAGTCGCATGCAGATATCGGCCAGCATCAAGACCAAGTGCGATTTCGGGAAAGACTAGAGTTAAACCATCAGGCCAATGATTCTTTCACTATCGAGACATTGGATGAGGGGCACCGCCAATTGGATGTTAGATTGTTTGCAGTAGGGCACGACTACTTAACTCTTTAGAAGTCTTTTAGTTAGTTGAGGGATGGCTGCATGGGGCCATAGCCACGATGAAAAAGAGACAGACCAACTAGAACATCTATATTGTAGGCCTAACGAAGCAGTCCTTTACAGAAATAAAAAATCCCCGACTGAATTTCGTACAAGGTAGACCTTGTTGGCGGGATTTAGATAGTAGACAGAATGATTACGTAGTCCTCAATGTACGCACTGGGTGGTACATTGTGGATGTCCGTGCATTGGCATAGACTAGTGTAGACGCGATTTACGTTTTCATAGTAAGTAGTGGAGCATCTATATTATAGGCCTTACGAAGCAGTCTTTTACAAATGTAGCTATGGAACGCTCACGGAGTAAGACGATGGAGTATCTGTGTTGTAGGCCTTACGAAACAGTCCTTTATAGATATAACTACGGAGCAAGACGATGGAGCCCTTTTTGAGGAGGATACGAAAGGTACCATGGGCGGTACCTAGGACCAATATGGTCATTGGGGATATAACTACATATATTTATACATTAGTTATTAGGTTTTAATCTACTATGGAGTAGATGGGCACGGTTTACGAACAGAGGTGAGAGTATTGTAAACCTAATAAACTTAATATAACAGTAAATGGAAATAAAACGGTATATGTAGAGTTAAGCTTAGAAGTGTATAATTTATCCATTCACCGAAACTTTAATTCTGACCCCCTCCTCATAACACCCTACAGGTTAAGTAGATGGCTGAGACTTCCCAGCTGTAAGACACTTGTTTAGAGAGTGTTATTATATTGGTGAGTATTTACTTACTATTATATTTTAGTCAATCCAACTGTGAGATAAATTATTAAGCTCTGATATATTTGTCTTTGCCTATTTGCAGGATACCAGATACCCAACTCGGACTTCAGTGGGCTTGGATTTTAGCATTTTATGAAAAATCCGGACCGTTGGAATTCGAGTTGTTACAGGACAGAAGGTTTATAACTTTCTAGGCTAAACCCAGGTTCAACTCTGATATTGTATTCAAAATTTTCCGCTGTAAAGATTATTAATGAAATAATATATGTTATTCCATTTGTGTGAGATTACGTTCTATCTTTATTTTCTTTTTCCCCTAACAATTGGGCTTTCAGGCACTTGGATTGGCAGCACAAAGATGTATTAGTGTTGATTTTTGAGGGTCGAAAATTCCGATCGTTACAATTTGGTATCAAAGCTTAGGTTGAGCGAACACTTAGGCTTTGGTGGGGAAAAAGTCATTATAGATAGAGTTAGCAATACCTTAGAATGAGTGACTCATTAGAGATAGGGATAGTAAAACCCTAGAATAAATTTGAGAGTGTTATATATATGAGCGCGTATTTGTTATTTGATATAAAAATGTTTTGTGTTGATTGATTTGTTGAGTGGTTTATAGATTCTGGTCGATGCGCCAAATCACCGTTATCGATAGGATTTCTATACACTTAAATAAGGCAAATCGACACACCGTTTTAAAAGGAGTATATCTTATGTATACAAAAGTATAAATATTCATGTGATACGGAAAGTTTATAAGATGTTATCCCTTTGGAAAGTTCCAAGAATAAGATTTTGATCTGTTTAGTGATGGTGGGAATAATCTTCTAAGTATCGATCATACGTTGGCTTGGGTGAATGGTATCGAACGCTTGGTAAATTATCTTCTTATCATTGTACAATCAAGGCAAGTTCAAATCCGAACAAGTATGAATCAAGTAATTTGGATAAGTAAAGAAATTAATGGTAGGAAACTTCTGATAATAACTTAGTATATCATTTAGGTCAGGATCTGTTATTTTATGTCGAATGATGAGTTGTGGGCTAATCCAAAGCAAGCATGAATTATACATGCACATAGAGAGGCAGAAGAGAAATTAAAACTAGGATCTTATGCCGGCATCTTCTGTTACAAATGCAGTAAAGAAAGACATTATGCAATTCTGTATAAGGATAGGAAAATAAGGAAAAGGATAAAAGGAAAGCAAAGAAAAAGAAGAAAGAAAAATATTTTAGGGACGATATATTCTGTTTCAAGTGTAAAAAATACTGGTTTAATAAAAAGGAATTTTAAGAACTCTTATCCTAATCTTTTTAAAATTTAAAAGGATTATATTATAAGTATAAAGGAATATCTTTTGAAGATATAGATAATTATGTGTGTCAGGGAATGATAATATTCAGTTATTACCATTTGTTTATTGAATGAACATTTTTTAATTAAGTTTCACAATTTGACTATAAGATGTTTGATAATAATATAGGGTTAAGGTTAATGAATTTGTATAAGATAATAAAATAAGCATGTTGTACAAAAATGTATTTTACACAAATAAAATAATTCTGATAAAGAAGGATATGAAAGATATGTTATATAAATTTTAAGAACTAAATTTTGTGTATTTTGGAAAAGAATTATTAAATTTTAAAAGGAAGTAAGTTAATATAAAATGATTTTATGAAAGTTATTTATAAAATGGGTTTATAAACAAAATAATCTCTAATGGATTATTTGAAAAGAAATTTCAAATAAGTAAGAAAGTCTCAAACGTTAACTAGTTTGAGTGGCTCGAAAATAACTAAAAATGGGCAAGAGATATGTTCGGATGGTAAACACTTCTCTTTAGTATTACCCTTCTTGTTAAGTGGATATAGAATACTATTGGTAGTACCCATTTCCTTGGTATTATTTTGGAGTTACTCAATCTATATAATTTTCTTTAAGTTAACAGGATAATTTTGAATTATTATTTGATAAGTTAATATCAAGGTTGGTTAAAAGAAATATACTATAATGAGGGAAGTTGATTTTAATTTTGGAAAATAAAAGGTAAATTACCTTTTAAAATTGAAATGATTCCTTCAGGATAAATTTTTTTCCTTTAAGAATAATATTTGAGAATAAATATTTAGAGTGATTATATATAAAGAAGCATTTAAAAAAGAGATAAAAGTTTTATGAAAAGTTTTCATAAAAGATTTTGAATGTTAATAAGTACATATGAGGTACGTAGATTATTTCGTCATACGATTTTGATCTATGATTCGAGTACAGAACTTTAAGGTGTTATCACTAATCCGAAAGTGGATTTATCAGTTTATTCTTGATGACGAACATTGATGAGGGTTTATGATTGGGTACTTGAGTTTTCTGTCATAGTTGAGAGCTATGTAAGAGAAACAAAGGTTTCTGATTAAGAAGCCTGATCAGAGTCTGCAATAGAGGATCGGGGGATCAATACTAGTTCGAAAGTAAAGTTATAGATTCAAATAAAAGGTCGAATCAAATATCGAGTATGGATGATCTGTGTATATCATACATAGTTGAGTTTAAAGACTGTATTGAGTAAATATTATTAGATTTTGGGTTTCGGATTAAGTTTGGGGACGAAATTCTTTTAAGGGAGAAAGTATGTAACGACCTATTTGTTTGCGCCAAAAATATTCACAAACCTCGAATGTAATGAAAGCACTAGTGTTTACACACAAATCCTCAATATTCAATCACAGATCTCAGATCCAGATGATGTAGAGAGCAAAAATGAAGAAATAGTAAATGTGAAATGAGCAAGAAAGTAAAGAACATAAGAAATTTATAGTGGTTCGGCTATCACCGGCCTACGTCCACTTTGAATTGATCCTTTTATTTCCTTTATAATGTGATTACGATTACAATCCTTTGAATATCAATTGCCAAAAATGGCAGAGTCTAGCCAAAAGAGAATAAGATAAAGAGCAGCCAAGAGAAAAGACCCTCTTTTAGTTGCAATGGAGGTGTTATTTATAGGTGTGGTACTTGAAATATCTGCCTTGAATCTCGGAATACTCCTTCTCAAGTCCAGATGGGCCCACATGATCGATCTGGAGTCATTTGGGATCGATCCTTGATCGATCCATAGTGAGTTCATATCGATCATAAACTGCTCCCATTTAGCTGCGATCGATCATGGATGCTCCCCATGTGTTGTGCAACTTCCTATGAAAATCTCATTGCATTTGGAGTTGTAGATTGTGAGATATATTTGATCCAAGATCGACTTTGCAAATGTAGGCTGATAATTTCGTATCCATAGATTTATATCCATCATTTCGTATCCATAGATAATGTGCTCCTTAACTCTCATATCGAGCCGAGTCTTGTGCTGTGATCCATACTTTATGCTCCATCTTGACCGCTTCTTTCGTATCGATCGATACGAACATGATCGATACGAAAAACAATTCTTAGTGCAATTGCTCCCTTCTGGATTTGAGATGTGATGCTTGATACTTTCGTATCCATCCAGCATAGCTTCCTCTGTATGCGTCTTTCATATCGATCGATAAGTAATCGATACGAAATACACTTCCAAGCTTCTGTAACCATTGTTTTATATCCATCCTTAGTATAATGTTGAGCTGCACATCACCGAGTTCCCTATTTGTCTTCCGTATGCATACAATCGATACACCTATATCGATATGAATGTATCAATTCGAAGTAAACAGCCGTGTCCATCATGATCGATACGAAAGTATCGATACGAACTTGTTTCCCATGAATATTTATCCATCTATAAGTTGAGTGTATAAACACCGTTTGACCTGAAATTCGAAGTGTAGCCTCACCAAGCCTTGTGTATCATTCCTTATCAATCTCGCATCGATTGGAGCTCGGTCCAACTTTGGCGGTATCGATCATAGCTTGGTTTTTGATCGATCTTCAATCCCAATAACCATCAATTTTTTGATATCCTGGCTTTGACCAAAAAGCGGGATAACATTTAGCCTCCAAAACATGCCTTGTGACAGGAAGGCATGTTTTGAATAGATGTAAACCTGTGACCTGCAATTCAATTCATTGAGTCTCAAGATCATCATTCATGGTCGTTCAAGACCGTTAGTTTAAAATGAGGCGGTTCAAGGCAGATTTTTTATTACAAGATGAGCGGTGGTCGTTCGCGACAGATGGTCATCCATAATGGACGAGGACCGTGCGTGGTCGAGCATCGTTCAAGACGAGGTGAGATCATTCAAGATCGCATGTCGTTCAAGGCGTGACATGATAGTTCAAAATTAAATGTTGTTCGAAGCACAATATGATCGTTCGAGATCGGATGTCATTCAAGACGTAAAATGATCATTCAAGGTCGAGGATTGTTCAAAGTAGATGATGATCGTTCGTGATCGAATGTTGTTCAAAGCAGAGTGTGATCGTTCGTGATTGAATGTTGTTCAAAGTAGAGGGTAATCGTTTGAGATCGAGTACCATTCATAGCGAATAGTGATCATTCGTGATCGAATGCTTGTTCAAAGCGGAATGTGATCGTTCGAGATCGAGTGCTGTTTATGGCTTTAGATAGGCCCAATCCACTCGTTGTTTCTGACGAGGGGGCTTGCTTACATTATTCTATCTCTCCTCTCAGGGTGAGATTTTGGGATTATCATTATCAGATTCCACGTTCGAGTGGGTTCACAACAAAATAATTCATCAAATAAATAAACAGAGTTCAGTATGTCCACAGAAAATAAAGAAAACAAATGTCCAAAAAGTGCAGCGTGTTTGCCTTTTGGGGAATAACGGTTCGTCGTCATCTCAGAGCATGCCTAGGGACTGTTCGTAATCCCGTACATTTGTAAGTGACTTAGCCGTTTTATTGGAGAAGCATAATGAAAAAACCTGTTATGTGGTCAAGGTTCAAGTCCTGAACCTTCCCCTTATCATCACGTTCAACTGATGACGAGGCATGACCCCGATCCAGGGTTATTCCTGTTTTCTGATGGTGCAGGCGGGGTTTTTTCCTGTTCTGCTATGCTCTCCGGGCTCTTACGTATAGTGATAGCCGACCATTCCTAACATGATCTTCAATTACATCTTTTAGATGCCTGCAATCATTTGTATTGTGCCCATTTAACTCATGGAACATACAATATCTTCCCGGTCTCCTTTCACTATCAGTGGGCTCTCGCCTCATCAGCTTGCAGTAGGAACCTTCCCCCGGGTTTCCAAGTATATTCGTTTGGGAGTTTGAGTCATTTCAGTGTAGGAGGAGAATCTCGGTTCCCTCTTAGGTTGTCTCGGTATATCAGAGCTATCAACAGCTTTTCTCTTTCCGTTGTTTGCCTTGGACCCTCCTCCGGACGGATCCTCATCTTGGGTAATATTGACATCTTGCTTTTCGGCCCGTGCATCTTCTTGCGGCAAGAACCTATCCGCCTCATGGTAAAATTCCGCGAGGTTCTGTGGTGGATCACGTGCTAATGAATCCTTGAATTCTGTGTTGTCAGCTATTCCTGATATAGCCACCATCAATACCATGGATGGATCTAGCCAATCTACCGATGTCACTGCTGCATTAAATCTGGTCAGAAAATCTCTCAAGGAATCTCTGGTCCTCTGCTTTAGTGCCGCCAATGTCATAACATTTTTGGGTCTTGTGATGTGGACCCTGGATTGCCTCATGAACCGTTCAACAAGCTCGGTCCGTATCCATATAGATGCATTATCCAGCTGCCTAAACCAAAGAGCAGCCAAGTCAGTTAGATATAACAGAAAAACTTTCCATTAACTCATTGGATGCCCCCAAGACTTCCATGTGCCAGATGTATCTCATCACATGTGTGGTTGGAACCAACATTCCATCATACATATCCAACGTAGGTAGCTTGAAGTCTGGCGAGTTCCTTGCATTTCTGATGTTGGGGGTGAATGGCCTTCTATTAATTCACATCCTCTAGATCCTTATTCGTCAATCCCCCACGTATGGTATGTCTGATATACTCTGCCAAACTGTCATTGTCATTCAGGGACAGTCCCTGATTTCCTTTAGCTTGCCCCCCAAGTCCGCGAGGGAAATTTGGCACATACTCTTCATGTTGTGCTATCTCCATGGCAGGTCTAGCATTACACGGGGGTGTGCCCTTAAGTCTAGATCTATCCAAATAGGTGGCTGTTTGCTGATTGGGGGATGGCCCCTGTTGGACCGCTCCATCTGATTGTCTATTGAGTCCTTCTGATCTAGCTCCATGGATCTATGCTCCGGCTGCTCCTGTCTGTCCAAACTGTCTGAGAAGATTCTACATCCTCTCCTCCTGCCTTTTTAGTAGCCGTTCCTATATGGAATCCATCATAGTCTGCATCTCATCCCTTGTGATGTATTTGGATGCCTAATCTACTCCAGCTCCAGAGGAAGCCTCTTGACTTCCCTATTGATGGATCCTTTATGGTAATGTCCTTCTAGCTGATTGCCTAACCATAGTTTCAGATCCAATCCTTTTCCAAAGTAGCGGGTGCTAGAGTTCTCAGTGAAAGCACCAAAGTGTTTGCGCCAAAATGGTCACAAACCCAGAATGGAATGACAACACCAGTGTTTGCACACAAATCCTCAATATCCAGTAACAGATCTTAGATCCATATGATGTAGAGAGTAAAAATGAAGAAATAGCAAATGTGAAATGAACAAGAAAGTAAAGAACACAAGAAATTTATAGTGGCTCGGCTATCTCTGTCCTACGTCCACTTTGAATTGATCCATTTATTTCCTTCATACTGTGATTACAGTTACAATTCTTTGAATATCAATAGCCAAAAATGGCATAGTCTAGCCAAAAGATAAGAAGATAAAGAGGAGTCAAGAGAAAAGACCCCCTTTTAGTTGCAATGGAGGTGCTATTTATAGGTGTGGAGCTGGAAATATTTGCCTTGAATCTCGGAATACTCCTTCTCAAGTCCAGATGGGTGCACATGATCGATCTGGAGTCATTTGGGATCGATCCTTGATTGATACATAGTGAGTTTGTATCGATCATAAACTGCTCCCACTGAGCTGTGATCGATCATGGATGTTCCCTATGTGTCGTGCAACTTGCTGTGAAAATATCATTGCATTTGGAGTTGTAGATTGTGAGATATGATCGATCCAAGATCGAGTTTGCAACTGTTGGCTGATGATTTCGTATCCATAGATTCATATCCATCATTTCGTATCCATAGATAATGTGCTCCTTTACTCTTATATCGATCCGAGTCTTGTGCTGTGATCCGTACTTTATGCTCCATCTTGACCGCTTCTTTCGTATCGATCGATATGAACATGATCGATACGAAACACGGTTCTTAGTGCAATTGCTCCCTTCTGGGTTTGTGATGTGATGCTCGATACTTTCGTATCCTTCCAGCATAGCTTCCTCCGTATGCGTCTTTCGTGTCGATCAATAAGTGATCGATACGAAATACACTTCCAAGCCTCCGTGACCATTGCTTCGTATCGATCCTGAGTATAATGTTGGGCTGCACATCACCGAGTTCCCTATTTGTCTTTCGTATCCATCTAATCGATATGCCTGTATCGATACGAATATATCGATCCGAAGTAAACATCCGTTTCCATCTCGATCGATACGAAAGTATCGAAACGAACTGGTTTCCCATGAATATTGATCCATCCATAACTTGAGCGTATAAATTCTGCTTGACCTGAAACTCAAAGTGTAGCCTCACTGGGCCTTGTGTATCATTTCTTATCGATCTTGCCTCGATTGGAGCTCGGTCCAACTTTGGCAGTATCGATCATAGCTTGCTTTTTGATCGATCTCTGATCCTGATAACCATCAATTTGTTGATATCCTGGCTTTGACCAAAAAGCGGGATAACATCGTAGTTTTATCACTTTTAAATGGAATATATAATTAATTTTAAATATTCAAATATAGAATATTCAAACTTAAATAATCTTGTTTTATGTGATAAATAAGAATGATGAACTTATTTTTATAACGGTATACAAAAATAAGAGATTTTGGAGTTTCATCGAAAAATTGACAAAAGCCGGTTTTTGATAAAATTTAATATACGTTCGAATTATTATTGTAAATGGTAAATAATATTTTTAATGGTGATATAATGATATGATAATAATAGAAATTTGATTTATAATGGTTTTATAAACATATATACTTATTTTATAAAGTGTACAAACTTCGTAGCACTTCGACCAATCGACGTCGTATTTTTACAAATGGTTTTTAATGTTATTAAATATGGTTTTATAACTAAAATAAACTTGTTTTAATTATTTAAAGATGATAAGAAACTTATTCTCAAGTTTTGCTTACATAAATAAATAGTTTGATTAAAAATAGAAAATATGACTGGAAAACGTTTTGTCGAAAATCAACGTTTTCTTCAATATAAAATGTGTAAACATTTACAACTCGAATAGTTATTGTATAAACACATTAACAAAGAAATAAACACCTCACTTATATTAACTAAGGATTAATCAAGCTAAGCATTTAGCTAATTTAAAAAGGATACTTAAGAAGATATTTTCACAAAAGTCAAAATTAAATCACATCAAAATCTAACAAAATCGTCACTTTAAATTTCTTAAGCATTAGGTGATTATGAATAAAGCAACAATGTGATAAGGTGATCATAAGGGTTTCAAAATATGATTTACTTTATGGATAAGTAAGGGCATTTTTGTCCATTCAAGTTATGATATTTATTCCTAAACTTTTCTTATAAATACCCACCTCCATCTCCACTTTCATTCACACATTTCCATATCTTCTTCTCTCTTTTGCTAAGCTTTCTTAATGGCTACTTGCCTTAGGAAAATAAAAAAAATATTAGAATAAAAGAAGGCAAAATAATAGTAGTATATATACGTTATCATCCACCTCAAAACCAAGTGCAAACACCTTCACTTCACCTTCTCAATCCATGACCACACCCCTTCACCCTCAAAGCCGAGCACACCACCCAACCAAAAGCATGGTTATGCCTACCCTATCCAAGGTCGAGCCTTATAGGAAGAAAGGAGTAAGATCGTGGAGCTCCAGAGTGAAAATATTGGAGAGAAATGCTACCGGTTTCATTCCAAGAAGATAGGAGGAAGTTTGAATTACTGTGGAAGCTCTGTTGGATTTTCTGGAGATTGGGAAGGAGGAATGGTGAAAATGATGATTAGTTGAAGTTAACAATGGTTTAGTGACGTGTTGTTGGATAAGAATGTTGGTAGGAAGAATTAATTAGAGACAAACGTGAATACTCACATCTAAATTTACTAATTAATCTCTAAATAATTCCAAGTTTAATGATATGAAAATATAATATATATTCGATGATTAAATGTGTGATTACTTAGTTGATTACTTGTTTGAATATATGGATGTTAATATGAATGATTACTTGGTTTGATAAATGATAAGAGAAATGGTTAGTAATTAACCTTAGTTAATTTAATGAGAATTAAATTCATATAAATATGTGTATGGAAATTATTTAGTCCCTTAATGTTTTTAAAACATCTCAAAAAGGTTGCAAATGATATTATAATAATATAATATTATAATATGGAATGAAATGAAATATGTGTTTGAAAATATGAAAATATTGTTTAAAATGAGTTTAAAATGGTTAGAAATGTTTTATAAACATATAAAAGTGTTTCCATGATGTTTGAAAAGAAATTGAAAAACAAGTAAAAACTAGGCGCGTCTCATAACGGTAGTTCGCGATTTCACGCCGTAAAATTCAAACAAGTGCAGGGAATGGAATATATCTCGAAATACTATGAGATAAGAATTTTCTGGAGTATTATATCCATACTTTTTAAATGAAGAAAGAAAATCAAGATTTCATTAAGTAGGCTTTGAAATATGAGTGAAACAATTTTTCAGAAAAATCACGGTTTTGCAATTTGTACCTAAATTTGAAATTAATTTAAAATGAATATTTTTAAATGTTTATAAATATGGAATAATTTTTATAAATCTATTTAAATTGTTTAAAAGAGACTTAACTTGTAAAAATGGAAGTTTATGAAATAAAATTTGTGTTTAAATTCAATGAACCTTAAAACACTATTTGTAATGATCCATAATTTTATCACTTTGAAAATACGAATATTTAATTTTAAAATATTCAAATATAGGTTTATTTCAAAAAAATAATATGTTTTTTACAATAAATAAGAATGATGAACTTATTTTAGAACTTATTTACAAAATAGAAAGTTTGGATTTTCATCGGAAAGTGACAAAAACCGGTTCTCGATAAAAATATTTATACGTTCAATTTTTGTTTTTAATGATAAATAATTCTTTATTAAAATTTTTATATAGTGATAGTAATTGGTTGATAAAACTTTATAACTATATACTTGTTTTATAAAGATTGACAAATTTAGTCGCACGTTGACAAATCGACGTCGTATTTTTACAATTGGATTTTAATATTATTAAATATTGTTTTATAAGTCAAATACACCTGTTTTAATTACTTAAAGATGATGAGAAACTTGTTTTCAAGTTTTTTATATAAATAAATAGTTTAACAAAAACGAAAAAATGTGATCGTAACACGTTTTGTCGAAAATTAACGTTTTGTTCAATATAAGTTGTCGCAACATTGTTGCACCTTTGTTAACATGTTTTAACATATACACACACACACACACATTTTAAAAATAATCAAGTTTACTTTTACTAAGTATTATTATAAAATCCTAGAATGTCATTAGTAAAAGTAAGTAAGGTAATTAGAAAAGTCGAAAAGTAAACATCAAATCAAATCTCACCAAAACCAAGGTAAATCTTCACTTTAATCCACTTTTCCTTCCGAATACATTCCTTAAGTATTAAGTCAAAATTACGTAAAGTAATGAAGTGATGGATGATGGTATGTTGAAAAAAGTAAGCTTACTTTGAAGTTAGGGAAAGGTATTTTGGTAATTTGGTAAGGGATTAATTTGGTAACTTACCACTCCTTTCTTTCCTATAAATACATAAGTTTTCCTCTCATTTTATCACACACATTCTCTTCTTCTTCTTCCTTTAAGCTATTTTAATGGCTTCTTTCTCTCTTCTTCTTCCATACTAACTTTCTTAAAATCATATCAAACCAACTCCATACTCCACCGAACTTTGCCAAAGACCTTAGAATACCATTAGAAAATGGTCTATCATCTAAAAAGTTGAAGAATGATGGAGGAAAGGGCAGATTATGGTGAGGCCGAACCTATTTAGGAGGAAGGAGGAATTTGGTTTTATTTTGGTTCGGTTTCGAAGCAGACTAGGAAGTATGGTTTAGATCTTGAGTTACATGCCTTAAAATTTGACCGAGTGGAATCCAAAGTGAGTTATTTCTTCCTTTAAGTTCATTAAAATCATTTCTAAGTTAAAGGAACTTTAAGTGTTAAGTATTGTTTGAAAACCCTTATTGAATGCTTTTTTTCTTTGTTTGCTAAAACAAAGGTTTGATCTCCTTGTTTGACTACAATTGGATGGTTAATTAAGTATTTTAAAATTAAGAAGTTAAAAACTTAATGGGGTATATGAAAATGACTAGTATACGTATTTCGTCTGTGAGATCCAAGGAGACTTGGGTGAGGAACGGAACATGTCGAAGGGGAAGCCCGGATGCTTCAAGATAAATATCAAACCATTTTAACCCAAGATAAAATAAAACGTATTATAAATATTTTATAAAATGAAGCATTGATTATCATTTATTGTTGATCAATTGTTTGAATTAGGCTAGACTAGTTTATGAGCAGTTTACCTTTTTATATGCATGGGCTGGGTAGATAATAAATTGAGAATGATTATATATGTAAACCTTGAGATTAGACTTTCACAATTTGACTATAAGGTGTTCGATAAAAATATTGGTTAAGTAGAAATTATAATAAAAGATATTTATTATAATTTTGGAATTAATGATATTTTATCTTTTAAATAAAATGGTTTCTTTTGAATATGGAAATATTTTGGAAATAAATATTTTGAAGTGATAGTAAAAGCGATTTATATAAAGAATGGTCTATAAAAGTGTTTTATAAAAGAGAATTTTTACGACTAAAACCCCCAATGTTTGAAAATGATTTCAAAAGGTTTTAAGAAATTGTAATACTATGATTGGAAAATATTTGTTAATATTAGTGAAAATGATTTATTATATTACCAATGATTTAGGTAACCCATAACTAAGAAGTGGGCATATGTTTTTGGTATAGTCCACTCTTGCAATAAAGGATTGTACTTATTTATCTACTGTATGAAGGCTGGGACCCAGTTGCCTTGTTTATGGGAGAAACCTCCTGATCTGGTTGCATATACTTTGATATGCTTTTATTGTAATATTTTGAGATTTCCAAATAAATATTTCAAAAGTGATTTGTTTTAAAATCCTGAAGTAAAGTATAATTTGATACAAAAGATGTATACATATTATTTCAAAGGTTTTCAGGAGTTTGGTCCACAGAGATTATTTTCGAAAAGAATTATATTTTGAAAACAATAAAGTTCATTAGATTTTGAAAATCTAAATTTTAAGATTAAGCCTAAGTGGGTAGTTTTAGGAATTGCATATTGTTTGTTGCATCGTAGGCTCCATGAGTCCAATTGGGTACCCAATTATATAGGGGTACGTAGGCAGTCACAAATGGTAGTGACGCAGCCCCAATTATAACATAACATTTTTCTGTTTATTGTTTGTTATATGTCGTGTATTGATGTATTTTTCCTGCTTATGATATTATTCCGCATTTGACTTGTTTATTGAGTTTGCAGGAATGGCTATTGTTGTCTCTCTCATCAGAGTTGTGCAGTTGTAGATTTATTTGTAATTGTACTTGGTATGTATTAAAGCACATCTAGTAGATTAAATTGATTACTCTAATAACTTGTGCAATTGAAATTGTATCCTATACATTTAATAGTGTTGAATATTTATCAAATATTGTATTAAGTTAGTCGATTTCATTCGTAGTTTTAGAACGGACGGGTTTTTCGGAGCTTTTGACTGGTTCGAAAACCCGAGTCGTTACAGATGATATCAGATCTTAGGTTATGTACCTAAGTAAAACTTGTTTAGGTTAGTAAAACTAACCTAGGAATTTTAAAATGAAAATTACCTTAATTTGATAAATAAAAATGGATAGGATAAGGCACTGTATCCCTCAACCGGAGTTATGGGTGATACTATTTTTGTTGTGCTTAGCTTTTGTTAATTGTTTAGTTTTCGTTATATTTTTCCGTCCTTGGAATTTCGAAGACAAAATTCTTTTAAGGGGGGAAGTATGTAACGACCCGTAATTCTACCACTTTGAAAATAAGAATATTTAATTTTAAAATATTCAAATATAGGTTTATTTCAAAAAAATAATATGTTTTGTACAATAAATAAGAATGATGAACTTATTTTAGAACTTATTTACAAAATAGAAAGTTTGGATTTTCATCGGAAAGTGACAAAAACCGGTTCTCGATAAAAATATTTATACGTTCAATTTTTGTTTTTAATGATAAATAATTCTTTTTTAAAATTGTTATATAGTGATAGTAATTGGTTGATAAAAGTTTTATAACTATATACTTGTTTTATAAAGATTGACAAATTTCGTCGCACGTTGACAAATTGATGTCGTATTTTTACAATTATATTTTAATATTATTAAATATGGTTTTGAATACACTTGTTTTAATTATTTAAATATGATAAGAAACTTATTTTCAAGTTTTTTTTATATAAATAAATAGTTTAATAAAAATGTCAAAATGTGACCGTAACACGTTTTGTCGAAAATCAACGTTTTGTTTAATATAAGTTATCACAACGTTGTTAACATGTTTTAACACACACACACACACACACATTATATATACATTTTACAAATAATCAAGTTAACTTTTACTAAGTATCATTAGAAAATTCTAGAATGTCATTAGTAAAAGTAAGTAAGATAATTAAAAAGGTCAAAAAGCAAACATCAAATCAAATCTCGCCAAAAGAAAGGCAAATCTTCACTTTAATCCACTTCTCCATCCAAATGCATTCCTTAAGTATTAAGTGAAAATGAAAAAAAGTAATGAAGTGATGGATGAAGGTAAGTGTTGAAACAAGTAAGCTTACTTTAAAGTTAAGGAAGGGTATTTTGATAATTTGGTAAGGGTTTAATTCGGTAGCTTATCACTTCTTTCTTTTCCAATAAATACACAAGTTTTCCTCTCATTTTATCACACAAATTCTCTTCTTCTTCTTCTTCCTTTTCTTCCTTTAAACTATTTTAATGGCCTTTTCTTCTCTTAGTCTTCCTTACTAACTTTCTTAAAATCATATCAAACCAATTCCATACTCCACCAAACTTTGCCAAAGACCTTAGAATACCATTAGAACATGATTTAGCATCTAAAAATTTGAAAAATGATGGAGGAAAGGGTAGAGCATGGTGAGGCCGAACCTATTCAGGAGGAAGGAGGAATTCAGGTTTATTTTTGTTTAGTTTCAAATCAAGGTAGGAAGTATGGTTTAGATCTTGAGTTACTTGCCTTAAAGTTTGATGGAGTAGAATCCAAATGAGTTATTTCCTCCTTTAAGTTCATTAAAATCATTTCTAAGTTGGAGGAACTTTAAGTATTAAGTGTTGTCTGAAAAATGTAACATTCCCCTACTTGGATGCCCAAAACTAATAGCTACGAATGCTGCAATTATCCATAGTTATTAATCCTCGGCGACCAAATACGGTGATATAGGTACATTGATACACAAAAACATAAGAATATATAAAAAATTTAAGCAGCAAACTAATTCCACATTCTATTTCAAAATATTCCAAATTGATTACATAATCCAGACCACGCTTACATAACATATAATTATTACAAAATACGCTAAGAGCGACAAATGAAGATGCCCCCTTGGTTGATCAGAGTATATAATAAGGTAATAAAACAAATTTTCCTTTACGATCAAAACAAAACTTGGAAATAAAAAACTCTAATAACAAGCTTGCATCCTGCACATCCTTGGAAGATTTATTCATCTAAAAGAACACCTTGAAACCTTAACTCATCAATTGAGTACCCGAGAGTTTAAGGGGAAAACAAAAATTCGAGTCAGACATAAAGCCTGGTATGAATAATAATTTACCATCTCAAACCATTTAGATATCTATTGAGACCACGCCGCTTAGCGGAATGGGTTTTCCACTCACTAGTATCCTAAAAATTTTATAAATCCATATACCGTGCTCCTATATCCACAATGGTTAAAAACATAGTATCTCAAATATTATGATGATATGCAAAACAAGTAAATCAAATCTGGATTACCCATCCCCGTTCATTTCGACTACCTGTCTCAATTATAGTTTCTAGGGTTACTATTAACCTGTTAAATGTTTATGGACTATCTATCCAATTTCATAATTTTCATGGAATCACTAAGAACTTATTGGTAACTCCAATATCTTTTCTCTTATCCTAGTTTTCATGGGCTAACTAGGAACCTATTGACTATCTATCAATATTTTAATCCGGATATAGTTTTCATGGGCTAACTACAAACCTACTGGCCCCTGCCAGTACCAAATCATAGTTTCATGGGCTGACTACGAACCTATTGGCCCCTGCCAATATCATTCGTTATACAAAGTTTTCATGGGCTAGCTGTGAACCTATTGGTCCTTGCCAATATCTTGAATTAAGATTTTTAACATTTCTTAAGTTATTCACTTCTGGGTCAACCTAGCTGGTTATTCTGCCCTTCCCCAAAATACAGTTATGGGTTAATAAAAATGTGAATAAGTATATAAAGAAGTGTATATATAACAACAATTAATACTAACACATGTGGTCTATTACCTTTAATATATATCACGGTTAAACACTTTAACCTTTATAATCAATGAAAACTTCTTCATTTCAAAACCCTTTGTTTATTTATACTATGGTTATTCCTTTAAATTAAGATTGGGTTTATGTTTTGAAATCTTAAACATCTCTTTCAAAACTTCTGGGTGACTTCCATCGAAAGAAAAACTTATTTTCAAAACATAACAAACATACCTTTCGAAGCCCTTGTTAAATGTTATCTTTCAAAACTAGTTATACCTTTCGATGGTATCAAAACGTTCTTTTAAACATAGCCTTGAAACGTATAAAAGTACTCTTTCGAAAGCATTGGGTTTACTCTTTAAAACATCTTTCTGGTCAAAATGGTTGTACACGAAAGTGTCTCTTTCGAAACCAATTAAAATTTTATTTTGGGGAATAAGTCAATGCTGTCGAAACCATCCAGTCGAGAGCAACAACCTTCTAATCTACTTTTAGCTAATTATTTATAATCACTTGCCTATTTGTAAATCTTTGATTGGTTTCCATAGAACTTTTGAAATACTTTACAAAGATAAATGCCGCATTTAATCAAATCCAAATCAAAGGAATTATAATGTTTAAGCCCTTCTTTTAACAAAACCAGTATTTGCAAATAAGTCCTTCTCTTGAAATAATTTATTTTCCCTAGTAAATCAATTGGGAAAAATCCCCAAAATCACATAAATTCAACTTTATCAAGTAATCAAACATATTAAAATTTCAGACCCAATTTCTTCCTAGAATACTCAAAATAAATTTTAAACCCAATTATAAGATATTTTCCTTTAGAAATTTATAATACATTTTCTATAGCTCGGAAAATTCTAAAAATTTGAACCCATCTCCAAAATCATGTTTTACTTAACATAAAAAAAATTCATTGCATTCTAAAATCATATACTCTCGGTTTTGCATCAAAATCGTACAAATTCATATGTGAATGAATTAAAATATATCAAACATAATATAGTTCAAGAATATCATCATCCATATTATCATAAAAACGAATTTAACCAAAAATCCGAAAACATATAATCAAGGAAATAAAATATAAATGGTGTGAAATTATTATTCACCTTAGGTATGATAAGGAACTTGAGATTTGTTGTTGATCAATCTTTCCTAACTTTGATCCTTAGCTTTAGATTGAATTTTCCTCTTTTCCTCCTTGTTAATGGATGGCTCTAATTTAGGTTTATGGTTTTCGTTTGTGAAAGTGCGAAATGAAATGTGAATGGAAAATCACAAAGGAGTATAGCCATGTAAAATAAAAAGGCTATTTACTAATATGCCCTCAATTAATTAACCTTTAAACCAGTTTAAGCCCATTTATTTTATTTTTAAGAATGGCCTCTTATATGGTTTATTCAAATCTCAATCCCCATATCGTAATTATTCTATTTAATTAATTAAATTTTCTGAAAAATGTTATCAAAAATTTAGGGATGTTACAGGCTCCTCCCCTTAAGGAATTTCGTCCTCGACAGTAAGGACTAAATACTAAGCATAGCAATCATCTATAACAACTCCTAACAACCATACTAGTTTAACTGACTAGCAATTATTTATATAGATCTAGTATAGACATACCCTCAAAGTAGATCAGGATAAGTATCTCTAATCCTGTCATTTGTCTCCCAAGTACAGTCCTTATCGTTGTCGCTCCATTGAACTTTCACAGATCCGACTTTCTTGTTTCTTAATCTTTTCTCATCTCTAGCTACAACACAAACTGGTTGCCTAACAAAAGTCAAATTAGGCTCTACTACTAAGTCTTCCAACCCTGTCGGAGGAATAGTAGTCTTTGGATCATGCACATACTTGCGAAGATGAGACACATGAAATACATTATGGGCACCTGCCATACTGCTCAACAACTCTACTCTATATGCGAGCTTTCCAATCCTCTCTATAATTTGGAATGGACCTACATATCTTGGGGCTAACTTCCATGTCTTTCCAAATCGTACCACACCCTTCCTTGGTGATACCTTAATGAAAACCTTATCTCCAACTGAGAATTCTAGATCATTATGCCTCTTATCTACGTAACTCTTCTATCATGACTGAGCTTCCTTCATCCTCCTCGGATTAACTCAATCTTCTCTGACGCATCTTTGACCAAATTTGGACCTAAGACTAGTCTGTCTCGGTCTCCAACCAACATGCTGGTGATTTGCATGGTCTTCCATATAAAGCTTCAAAAGGCGCCATTACTATACTTGTCTGATAACTGTTATTATAGGAAAACTCAACCAAATGTAGGTGATCCTCCCAAGATCCACCAAAGTCCAATACACAAGCTCTTAGTGGATCCTCAAGTACTTTATTGACTCTCTCTGTCTGCCCATCCATTTGAGGGTGATATGTAGTACTCATATTAAGCTTGGTACCCATCACTTCCTGTAGACTCTTCCGGAATTCACTAGTGAACAATGCATCTCTGTCACTGACTATACTACTAGGAACCCCATGCAGTCTAACTATGTTCTTCAGGAATAACTTTGCTAAAACAGGTGTCGTTCTGGTTGATTTAACTGGAATAAAATGGGTGCTCTTGGTCAACCTATCCACTATAACCCATATACTTTCATTACCCCTATTTGTCCATGGCAACCCATCTATAAAATCCATGGATATCGAATCTCATTTCCAAATTGGAATCTCTAAAGGCTTAAGCAACCCACTTGGCTTCTGATGTTCGGCTTTCACTTGTTGATGGTTTGCACACTGCCTAACCCACAAGCCAACATCCCTCTTCATACCTTCCCAATATAAGCTCCTCTTCATATCCTGATACATCTTGGTTCCTCCAGGATGAATCGTAAACTTGGATTGACAACATTCTCCAAGAACTTCTTTACTCAAGTCTTCATTCGGAACACACAATCGTCCCTTCATTCTAAACCATCCTCTTTGGTCAAGGATAAAATCCTTTAGATCATCGATCTCAATTCCAACCTAAAGCCTTCTGATTCTCTTAGCCAACACTAGATCCACCTTCTGCTTAGATGCAATTTTCTCAATCAGTACTGGTCGAACTTATAAACAAGACAACCTGGTGGAACTTTGACTGGAACCAGCAGTCGATCTTAAATCCACATCACAACTGACTAAAGCTTCTAAATCTTTCCACTCTGCCAACATAGTTTGCACCACATTCTGATGTTCTCTGCTAAGAGCATCTGCTACCTTATTACCTTTTCCTGGTGTATACCCTATACCAAAATCATATGCAGCCAAAAACTCCATCCATCTCTGGGAGAATAAATACTGTAAGGACTTATGATCAGTATAAAGCTCAAACCTCTCCCCTAGGAGATAATGTCTCTATATCTTCAATGCGAAGATCACTGCCACCAACTCCAAGTCATAAGTAGGGTATCTAACTTCATGCGGTCTAAAGTGTCTGGATGTATAGGCAATAACTTTACCATTCTGCATCAACGCTACTCCTAATCCAGTTCTACATGCATTAGTATACACCACAAATCCTTGGTTTATGTCTGGAACTACTAACACGGGTGCATTGGTCAACAAATGCTTTAACTTAAGGAATTCTTCCTCACATTTATCGGACCAAACAAACTTCACCTCCTTCCATGTTAGCTTAGTTAAAGGTGCTGCTATCCGCGAGAAACCCTTAATAAATCTCCGGTAGTAGCCAGCAAGGCCAAGAAAACTCTTAATCTCAGTCATCGTCTCTGGTCTCTTCCAATTATTCACAGCTTCAATCTTATCTGGATTGACTGACAATCCTTTCTCTGAAACCATGTGACCAAGAAATTTAACCTCTTTCTTCCAGAAATGACACTTGGTAAACTTCGCCCTTAGCTGATTCTGCCTCAGCGTCTCATGTACCACTCTAAGATGAACTTCATGCTCTCTCATCCTTAGAGTAGACTAGAATGTCATCTATAAACACCAGCACAAAACTATCCAAATACTCTCGGAAAACTCGGTTCATCAAATCCATGAATAAAGCAGGTGCATTCGTTAATCCAAATGGCATCACCAACCACTCATATGAACCATACCTAGTTTGAAATGCTGTCAAAGGAATACTGTCCTCCACCACTTTTAACTGATGGAAACCTATCACCAAATCTAACTGGGAAAACACTCTGGCTCCACTCAACCGATCAAACAGATCATCTATTCTGGGAAAAGGATACTTATTCTTAATTTTCATTTCACTTAACTTACGATAGTCAATGCACATCCTTAACGACCCATCCGATTTCTTTATGAACACTGCGGTCGCTTCCTAAGGGGAACTGCTTGGTCTAATAAAATTCCTTCCTTTAGGGTCCACTAACTACACCTTCAATTCTTTCATCTCAGTCGGTGTTATCCTGCTAGGTGGTCTACTTACAGGTTTGGCTCCGGGCACAAGATCTATTCTAAACTCAATAGCTCTTCTCGGTGGTAGTCCAGTGACTGGCTCAAAGACATCTGCAAATTCTCTTGCTACCCGAACCTGACTTAAATCATTTCCTACCTCCATATCATTAAGAAAAGCACTAACACTCCGGGCAGTATTCTCTACTAAGAATATCACTCGGTTATGACTAACAGGGTGTCTCGGTGATATTCCCTATCCTGACAAAATATTCAAGCCTCATACCTACCTAACCAATCCATACCCAAAATGATTCTGATATCTGCAAAATCAATAACATACAAGTTGCAGGTAAACTTATGACCTAACAAGTCAAGTTCTAACTAGTTACATCTTAACCCTAGAGCTGCATACCCTCATATTGGATTCGCAACCCTTAAGGAAGTAACAAGGTAGGTGGGTTCTAAGGATAATCTATCAACTAAACACCGAGATATAAATGAATATGATGCACCGGTATCAAAAAGTACTCTAACTAGAATACTCTGAATCAAAAATGTAGCTTCCATCATAGTATTTCCTTTATCAGCTGCAGTAGGCCTAGTTGTTCCAATAGCAAAAACTTTCCCTTTGTCCTCCCTAACTGGCTCTGGACACTGATCCTTGTAATGCCCAACTTGATCATAGTGGAAGCACTTCACATTCTTCTTACCTATAGCTTTCTTCCCATTTCCTGACCATCATTCATTCGCAAAATGACCGTTCTTGTCACACTTATTGCAAACTACCTCAGCCTTTGACTTCTTAGCAGTATCTCCCTTCTGGGCTCCCTTCTTTTTAAAGAACTTCCTCTTTTTCCCTTGAGAACCCCGAGTTTCCATTGGCCTTTCTTTAGCAAAATCAGTAAGTAACTCCTCATGGCAAATGGTCATCTCCACCACTATATTACAGGGATCAGGGACATGTGTCATGGTCATTCTAGCAAGCTCAGGCCTTAATCCCTGAATGAACCTCTCATTCCTTCCGATGTCAGTATCTATAACATCATATCCATATCGAGACAGCTCTTCAAACTTAGTAGCATACTCGACTACTGTCATCTCTCCTTGCACTAAATCCATAAACTTCCTCATCAGTTCAGACTAATCAAACTCAAATACAAAATTTTGCTCAAATCTTGTTTTAAAATCAGCCCAAGTTAACTGTTCTTCTAGAACTCTTGGAGTGACACTATTCCACCAATGTAGTGCTGACCCCTGTAACTATCTAGAGGCCAACCTTCTCTTTTTCCCATCATTTCAGACCCAAATCAGTAAATATACGCTCACAATGCAACAGCCAATTCTGAACCTCTATGGCACTCTCTGTTCCCAAGAATGGCTTCCCACTCAAACTGGTGTAATCTCTACTCAGCAAAGCTGAATTATTCCCAACTGGAGCCACTGGATAAGATCCTGCTACATTTCTAGCAACACTAGCAGCTCCTTCTTGCATCAAACCAACAAAGAACTGATACATTGCCCCTATATCTACTGGTGGATTTCCAGCATTCAAATTGGCATCAGCATTTTGATTACTAGCATTAGCCTGTCGACCCGGGTTCCTCCTGGTAGTGGGTCGAGCATTTCCATTAGTTGTGGTGCTTCCTCCACCGAGATTTCCTCTTACGTTTCCTGCTTCCATATCTCTTTTCTCGTAAATCTGCATACGAGCCTTAGTGAGATACAGAAGAACGGTCTACGAGAGCGGGGAATGCGTACTTATATGTAACTATATATATCAAATACAAGTACATTACTATAGCGTTAACCCAAACCCCAATCTCATTATCTGATTTATTGAATTATGTTTGGAAATCCTTTTAGGTTTAAGTTTCTTTTAAAGTTTCATAAACCTATGCTCTGATACCAACTTGTAACATCCTCCTACTTAGAGGCCCAATACTAATGGCTACGGATGATGCAGTCATCCATAGTTATTAATCCACGGCGACCAAATATGGCGATATTAGATACATTAATACAAAAAAACATAAGAATATAAAAAGAAATAAACAACAAACAAATTCCACATTCCATTTTAAAATATTCCAATTTGATTACATAATCTCAGTACGCAGACCACGTTCAGATAACATATATTATTACAAAATACGCCAAGAGCGACACATGAAGATGCCCCCTTAGTTGATTAGAATATATAATAATGCAAGAAAACAAATTTGCCTTTACGATCAAAACACAGCGCGGAAATAAAAGAACTCTAATAACAAGCTTGCCTCCTGCACGTCCTCGGAAGCTTTATTCGTCTAAAAGAACACTTGGAAACCTTAACTCTCAACCTACTCAAAATCAATTGAGTACCCGAGAGTTTAAGGGGAAAACACAAACTTCGAGTCAGACATAAAGCCTGGTATGAATAATAATTTACCATCTCAAACCATTTAGATATCTATTGAGACCACGCCGCTTAGTGGAATGGGTTTTCCCCTTACTAGTATCCTAAAACATTTATATGGCTAAAAACATAGTATCTTAATATTATGATGATATGAAAAATAAGTAAATCAAATCTGGATTACCCATCCCCATTCATTTTGACTACCTGTCTCAATTATAGTTTCTAGGGTTACTATTAACTTGTTAAATGTTATGGACTATTTGTCCAATTTCATAGTTTTCATGGGATCACTAAGAACCTATTGGTAACTCCAATATCTTTTCTCTTATCCTAGTTTTCATGGGCTAACTAGGAACCTATTGACTAACTGTCAATATCTTAATCCGGATATAGTTTTCATGGGCTAACTACAAACCTACTTGCCACTGCCAGTACCAAATCATAGTTTACATGGGCTGACTATGAACCTGTTGGCCCCTACGAATATCATTTGTTATACACAGTTTTCATGGGCTAACTGTGAACCTATTGGCCCCTACCAATATCTTGAATTAAGATTTTTAACATTTCTTAAGTTATTCACTAATGGGTCAACCTAGCTGGTTATTCTGCCCTTCCCCAATATACAGTTATGGGTTAATAACAATGTGAATAAGTATATGAAGAAGTGTATATATAACAACAGTTAATACTAACACCTATGGTCTATTACCTTCTATATATATCCTGGTTAAACCCTTTAACCTTTATAATCAATGAAAACTTCTTCATTTCAAAACCCTTTGTTTATTTAAACTTTGGTTATTCCTTTAAATTGAGATTGGGTTTATGTTGCGAAATCTTAAAACATCTCTTTCGAAATCTCTAGATGACTTCCATCGAAAGCAAAAACTAATTTTCAAAACATAACAAACATACCTTTCGAAGCCCTTGTTAAATATTATCTTTTGAAACCAGTTATACCTTTCGATGGTATCAAAACGTTCTTTAAAACATAGCCTCGAAACATATAGAAGTACTCTTTCAAAAGCATTGGGTTTACTCTTTAAAAACATCATTTGGATCAAAATGGTTGTACACGAAAGTATCTCTTTCGAAATCAAATACAAATTTGTTTTGAGGAAAAAGTTGATCGTGTCGGAACCATCTAGTCGAGAGCAACAACCTTTTAAATTAAAACGTTGAAGGATAGAGTCGAAACCCCCTTTTGACGCTATTGCCTTCAAAACCCCCAACCCCCTTCGAAAGCATTCAGGAAAAAGGATTAGTTTAAGTTAAAACAGAGGTAACCCTTCGACATCATAGATGGCTTCAATACAGTCAAAAGGGCAAATTAGCGGCTGGGGTTTGACTTGGTCGGAACCAATCCTTTCGAAAGCTCTCGTTTAAAGGAAAAAGTACCTCTTCGAAAGCTAACTCCTTTACATAGTATAGCAACCTTCTACGAAAGCTATTTATAAAAACTCTTTCGAAAGCTTATATTTCCACTATGTCAAAAGCTATAAGTAAAACAATGCAAATACTTAACTTTTGAAAACTAAACAGAGTTTCGACTCCTTCGGAAGCATTCCTTTCGACACCAAGGCTTCCGCCTTCCTTCCAATCCACTACGTACCATCTAAGTGATACCTTGTGTATTGGTTTCGACTATGTGAGTTTCGACTGGGATGGTTTCGATTGAAATGGAGCGGAGTCAATGGAGTCGAAAGGTACTGCTGTTTTAGGCGGAACCCACTTTTCTGAATTTAAGGCTGAAATTTAGCTACTTTTAGTAATTGCTTTATAATCACTTGCCTATTTGTAAATCTTTGATTAGTTGCCTTAAACTTTTCAAATACTTTACAAAGATAACTACCGCATTTAATTAGATCCACACCTAAGGAATTATAACATTTAAGCCCTTCTATTAACAAAACCAGTATTTACAAATAAGTCCTTCTCTTGAAATAAAATATTTTCCCTAGTAAATCAATTGGGAAAAATCTCCAAAAATCACTGAAATTCAAATTTATATGTAATCAAACATGTTAAAATTTCAGACCCAATTTCTTCCTGAAATACTCGAAAGAAATTTTAAACCCAATTATATCATATTTTCCTTCATAAATTTATAATAAATTTTCTAAAGCTCGAAAAATTCTGAAAATTTGAACTATCTCCAAAATCATGTTTTACTTAACATAAAAAATTTCCACGGCATCCTAAAATCATATATTCTCGGTTTTGCATCAAAACCGTACAAATTCATATGTGAATGAATTAAAATAAATCAAACATACTATATTCAAGCATATCATCATCCATATTATCATAAAAATGAATTTAATCAAAAATCTGAAAACATATAATCATAGAATAAAATAAAGATGGTATGAAATTATTATTCACCTCAGGTATGATAAGGAATTTGAGATTTGCTATTGATCAACCTTCCTAGCTTTGATCCTTAGCTTTAGATTGAATTTTCCTCTTTTCCTCCTTGTTAACGGCCGGCTCTAATTTAGGTTTATAGTTTTCGTTTGTGAAAGTGAGAAATGAAACATGAATGGAAAATCACAAAGGAGTATAGCCGTGTGAAATAAAATGGCTATTTACTAATATGCTTATGTGTCAATTAATTAACCTTTAAACCAATTTAATGCTCATTTATTTTATTTTTAAGCACGGCCCTTATATGGTTTATTCAAATCCCAATCCCCTTATCATCATTATTCTATTTAATTTATCTAATTAAATTTCCTGAATAATGTTATCAAAAATTTAGGGATGTTACAAAAACCCTTGTTGAATGCTTGTTTACTTTGTTTGCTAAAAAAAGGTTTGATCTCCTTGTTTGACTATGTTTGGATGGTTAATTAAGTATTTTAAAATTAAGAAGCTATATACTTAATGGGGTATGCGGAAATGACTAGTACACATGTTTTGTCTGTGAGATTAAAGGAGACTTGGGCGAGGGACGGAACATGTCGAAAGAATAGCCCAGATGCTCCAAAATAAATATCAAACCATTTTAACCAAAGATAAAATAAAAAGTGTTATAAATATTTGATAGAATAAAGTGTTGATTATCAATTATTATTGATTTATTTTTGGAATTAGGCTCGGCCAGTTTATGAGCAGTTGTTCTTGTTATATGCATAGGCTAGGTAGAAAATAAATTAAGAATGATTATATATGAACACTTGTGATTAGAATTTCACAGTTTGACTATAAGGTGTTTGATAAAAATATTGGTTAAGTAGAAATTATAATAAATATCTAATTTTGGAAATAAAGATATTTTATCTTTTAAATAAAATGGTTTCTTTTAAAAAGTAACGGAAACATTGTGGGAATAAATATTTTGATGTGATAATAAAAGTGATTTATATAATGGTTTATAAAAGTGTTTTATAAAAGAGAATTTCGAGGACTAAAAACCTAGTGTTTGATAATGATTTCAAAAGGTTTTGGGAAATATCAACACTATGATTTGAAAGTATTTGTGAATATTAGTGAAAATGATTTATCATTTCGGGATATAAAATGATTTCTTATGTTTCCAATGATCCAGGTAACCTATAACTAAAAAGTGGGCATATGGTTTTGGTATTGTCTGCTCTTGGAATAGAGTGATGTACTTATTTATCGACTGTATAAAGGCTGGGACCCAGTTTTCTTGTTTATGGGAAAAACCTCCCGATCTGGTTGCATATACTTTGATATGCTTTTATAGTAATATTTTGAGATTCTAAATAAATATTTCAAAAGTGATTTGTTTTAAAATCCCGAAGTAAAGTATAATTTGATACAAAAGATGTACATATATTATTTCAATGGTTTTGAAACAAAAAAATTGGGAGATTGGTCCAAAGTGATTATTTTCGAAAAGAATATATTTTGAAAATAATAAAGTCAATTAGATTTTGAAAATTTAAATTTGACGATTAAGCCTAAGTGGGTTGTTTTGGGAATTGCATACCGTTTGTTGCATCGTAGGCTCCATGAGTCCTATTTGTGGTAGGAGAACTATGTTGGCCTGATCATGTACCTAATTGGGTACCCAATTAGATAGGGGTACGTTGGCAGTCACAAGTGGTAGTGTGGCAGCCACAATAATAACATAACATTTTTCTGTTTATTCTTTACTATATGGCGTGTATTGATGTAATTTTCCTGCTTACTATTTTATTCCGCATTTGACATGTTTATTGAGTTTGTAGGAATTTTTATTGTTGTCTCTCTCATCAGAGTTGTGCGGCTGTAGATTTATATGTTTTTGTATTTGGCGTGTATTAAAGCCACCTATTAGATTAAATTTATTACTTTGATAACTTGTACAATTGAAACTGTATCCTATACATTTAATAGTGTTGAAATTTTTTCAAATATTGCGTATTAAGTTGGTGATTTTCATTCGTAGTTTTAGAACGGACGGGTTTTTCGGTGATTTTGACTGGTCCGTAAACCCGGGTCATTACAGATGGTATCATACCTTAAGTAAGGTGCCTAAGTAAAATTTGTTTAGGTTAGTAAAATTAATCTAGAAATTTTAAAATGAAAACTACCTTAATTTGATAAATAAAAATGGATAGGATAAGGCATCGTACCTCCAACCGGGGTTATGGGTGATATTATTTTTATTGTGCTTCACTTTTGTTAATTGTTTGGTTTTAGTTATATTTTTCTGTCCTTCGAATTTCGGAGTCGAAATACTTTTAAGGGGGAAATATGTAATGATCCATAATTTTACCACTTTGAAAATAGGAATATTTAATTTTAAAATATTCAAATATAGTTTTATTTCAAAACAATAATCATGTTTTGTATAATAAATAAAAATGATGAACTTATTTTAGAATTTATTTAAAAAATAGAGAGTTTAGATTTTCATCGAAAAGTGACAAAAGCCAGTTTTTGATAAAATTGGATATACGTTCAATTTTTGTTTTCAATGATAAATAATTCCTTTTTAAAATTATTATATAGTGACAATAATTGGTTGATAAAAGTTTTAAAACTATATACTTGTTTTATGAAGGTTGACAAAGTTTGTCGCACGTTAACAAATCGACGTCGTATTTCTACAATTGGATTTTAATTTTATTAAATATGGTTTTATAAGTCAAATATAATTGTTTCAATTATTTAAATATGATAAGAAACTTGTTTTCAAGTTTTGTTTACACTGATAAATAGTTTAACAAAAACGTTAAAATGTGACCGTAACACGTTTATCAAAAATCAATGTTTTGTTCAATATAAGTTGTCGCAACATTATTGCACCATTATTAACATATTTTAACACATATATATACATTTTACAAATAATCAAGTTTACTTTTACTAAGTATCATTAAAAAATTCTAAAATGTCATTAGTAAACGTAAGTAAGGTAATTTAAAAGGTCAAAAAGTAAACATCAAATCAAATCTCACCAAATTATTTTTTCTTTTAGACAAGGGATGGAATAGATCGAAGGGAAAGCCCGGATGCTCTAAAAAAGATCTCATTTAACTTTTTCCAAAAGTAAGGAATTTTCGAAGGAGTTAATTAAACCAAATTATTTTATAGTACAAGGATATTCTTGTCAGTATTAAGGTCCGAGGAGGGAACTTATACTATCCGAGTGAATTTAAAAGGTTATTCCACCATTATTCCACGAATGGTACGAGTTGAATTCAAAAGTTAATCTAGGTATGATTAGTCTAATCTTTTACTCAATACAAATTGGTTAGGGATTTATAGTAAGATATTTCTTGAATAACATTGCTTTTGACCCATTAAAATGTTATGATTTGAATATAAGAAATCTTTGAATTAAATAAATAATTTAGAAGAAATTTCCTAAGTAAAAAGTGAAACAATTTAGAATTATTCCAAGATTCAAAAAGGTTTATTAACCAAATGATTTGATAAATGAGGTTTAATAATTCCATATACCGTTAAGAAGATAAATGTAATAATTTAAAATAATACGTCTCTCTGAGATATTTATGAATAAATAAAAAGATGAATTAAATTGAAAAATGATTGATAATCACATATGAACTTAACATATTTCTAATCGATGATGGGTTCGGAGGAACTGGGGTCGGATTTGGGTAACTCTTATTCGAAAACACTTTGAACCAATGTATACGTTCGAAAGTGAAAACGTGTCGAAGATGATGATTATTAAAGACCAGGGATCTTCAGAATGTAGGGATTTCTATCACAAGTCTCAGAGGTTTACCCCACATTATATTTATATGGCAGTAGTGTTTGTATTCTAAAATCTTTGTCGTATTGAAGACCGGAGATCTTCATGGTGGAAGGATTACTTGTTGGCATTCTCTGGGTAGCCCTAATATAAAGACATTTATTATAACAGTGATCCTGTCGTGTTTTGAAATTTTCGGATTACAAGGACTACTCGCTACTGATCCTAGGCGTGATTCCCAAAAAAAGGATGTGGTAAGAGGAGTGCCTTCGGTTTCGCCCAATCCTAGAACGAACTTCTATGGATGAGTGTTTGACATTGCATCATATTAATTGATCTCTATCAACGTATTGTCTGCTTGGTGGCGAAGAAGGAAACTTCTATTAGCTTAACACCCTTTCCTGAGACATACGAGCTCAAGAGTTATACGTTTATAGAAATTAGTTGTGTGATTAAGGAATGGCAATTTGGCATTCTAAGTGGAATGTGCTTTGTGGAAGGATAAAGTGTGGCTTTGTTAAAGCAAAGCGTGGCTTTGAAGAAATTGAGCATAGCCTCATGAGCCTCCCATCCCGATGATAATACGGGCAATTATGTGGTCTACAGGACATATATTTCAGGCTATCGGTTGTATGAGTATGGAGGAGTCCAGTGGAATCTAGATCCTCAAGACAACTATTGCCCCATTTATTTTAATATAGTAACTAGCTTGTGAAAAGTGATAAGGCTACCGGATATTGGTAGTGCAGTAAGTACAATTCCAAGTGGCTAGCTTGAAAAAAGCGATATGGCTTCCTGGGACTATGGTTGCTATAAGTGGATCGAAGGAAAATGCCACTAGTTCCCTATCATGTTGTAAATCCAATCCTAATACGAGTTTTATGGTTTTGAGTGTAATCCCGAAATAGCTGTAATGCTTTGCAAACATTTCAGCTACCCCTTTTGGTATCATATATTATGTCCGATATATTCTGTTGACCTAGTCCTGATATATTACCATAGTCCATGTATTGATACTTATATATATATATATATATATATATATATTTGAAAGTGTTTTCAAACCAATGTCATTAATAATAATATCAAAGTGATTTTCCATATAAAGTATTTTGATTATCATAAGGTAAAAACCTGTCTGTATTTATGTGTGGGTGTGGTCTTATAAGATACCCTTATTTCCAAAGGTTTTTGATTTATATCAATAGGATCTATACATTTAAAAATTTCGAGTATCTCACGCTGGTTTATCAAGCCTAATCCAGGTATTTTTAATACTCGGGTCAGATCCGAGTATTTTCATGTTTAGTTGAAGAAGCTTGAAGTTTCCAAAAGAGAGCTGGATATCTTCATCTATGTATGGACATTTTCTATTATTCGCTGCATCTGTTGTATTTGTTTTCATTTTTCAGCATTTATAAGCACAGAGGGTTTATAACTGTTCAGGCTAAATCCAGGTTGGACTCTGATATTGCATTCAAAATTTTCCATTGTAAAGATTGTTATTAAAATAATATTTGTTATTCCATTCGTATAAGATTCTGTTTTGTCTTTATTTTTCTTCCCCTAACAATCGGGCTTTCCGACACTTAGATATGCATCACGAGGATGTATTAGTGTCGATTTTCGAGGGTCAAAGATTTCAGTCGTTATAATATCACTCATCTTAACCAAATCTATCTGAACCATCGCTAACTCGTAGATCCCTCCACCATGAGTGCGATGCAAGAAGCGGCGTCTAAAACAGACCTCGTACTCAAAAGATATGGCATTTATAAGATATGTGATTAATTAAATAATTAAATCTTTAACTACTCACTAATTACCTTAATTAGCCACTAATTCTTCTTCCTCCCATGTAACATTTCCAAGCAATGCTTTCCTATACTCATGCATAAGTATGAACCCAAAATCCACTTCCTTCTCTGATCCATATCTCGGCCAATACTCAATGAATCGATGCACCTTCGATTGTAATGGACTCCACTACACATGTGCTTCGCCCCGGACCAGAAAATGTGAGGCGCAACTGCTCCTAGACATGATTGACCTAATGCCATGCTCTCTACCTCCATATGAACACATTTTGATTGCCTCGACCGGAGTTGACGAGTTTTAGTGGGAAGGTGTCTCTCGCAAAGAGAAATCCAATGCCATAAATGAATCCACCTATCGTCGATTGTAGCTCCGGCAAGTCTGAACCCTAGATCTTACAATGAAGAGGTCCAAAATGCTAATCACCATAGATTAAAATTATGCCATGGTCATCGCATAGCTCTCATCCATACGATCTCAACGAAATTGGTCTTGTGATTTTTAGTTGAGCAAACTGATGGATATTATTTTTGAATGAAAATCAAGATGAGGTGGCCATTTTTCTTTTATTGTAAATGGAACGGCAATGAAACGGTGGCCACCGAGTGAAAGAGAAGGGTTTTGGATATTATTTAAATAATAAAATATTCTTTTATTTTATTTATCAAATAAAACATCGTATGTTTCGAGCTCGTACAATCAAACAGTGCATTTGATCGTGACGAAACTCATCTGCATACATCACCTTATATTTCCAGTTTTGATGGTATAAATTTCGTTGTGATCCGAGATAGCACTCTAGGATGATAATTTCACGCTTTTCGAGACCATTTTGGCCATTGAATCATCCAATCTCTAAATATAGCGATCCTTGTGCTCATTTTAATTTGCAACGTCAATACAAACTCAACGGAAGTGGTCTCGAGTCCTAATTCGATCGTATGTAAAAAAACATATTTTAGGACCATCATTTAATTAACGATTCAATATTTAAATTTCCAATCATTAAAAATATGGGTTGTTACAAATTTATTAACAAATAGTGAACTGTGAAAAATAGAATTTTTTCAAATCTTCGAATTTGCCTATGAAACTTGCACCATTGTGTTCGTGGTGATTTTCTGATCAATTTCATATATAATGTTTTCTGATCAGAGTCAAACGAAAAGATTATTAATGTTTGTGTTTTAGCATTGGAAATAAATATAAATAAATTGAGGAAATAATTAATAATTGATTATTGGAAATTGTTAAACCTAACCGTTACTTAAACGTCAAGTAATCGGATTAGGGTAAGAGATAACCTAAGTTAGCTAACGATGGAAAGTAATTAACAAAGTCTCTAAACGGTGATAATTCCCCAAAATTAAATAGTATAGGTCGACCTAGGGTCCTTAAAGGTTGACCCATGATGTTTTTTGTTGGTAGTAAGTGTTGGCCATGCGGTCCGAATTTAATTGGTTTGATCTGATGATTAGCACTGCTTTGAACCTCTATAAATTAAGACCTAAGGCCTTACTTCCAACTCATAATTTTTCTAATAAGCAAAGCTCAGTCACTTTCTCTTCTCCTCCAAAATTCTAGATTCATAGAAATAGATTGCACATATACACTTTGGAGATGTTAACTGGATTTTTAACCAAGCAAAAATCGGTAGAAGCCAAAACATCAAAACAAAGATGAAACAACTTGAAATTCTAGAAGCACATCTAGATAGGGTAGAGAGGTACTTCAGAGAAATTTCAACCAAAATGGAGCCAACACTAGAGGTCGGTGCTGACCTTTAAAAGTCGGTGGAGATTTCTCATACCTTCATGTTTCTTACTCAAATTTTGCATGAGTCCTTCTTTGCCTATTATATGTGTACCCAAGAGATATCAAAGGATTCTAAACAACCTAGTGCAAGTGTTTAAGAGTTAGCAGTCGGAACAACAGAACAAACCAGACGATGGTGGAATGATCATCAATATCAATCAACAACCTATTGAAACAACACAGGACTTCCCAACATGGAAAAATAAGAGGAATGCAAAAGAGTTCAACACCATTGGATATAAGTACACTTGTTGGCACGGACATGAAGAGGTTGGTACCGACATGTGTAAACATGTCGGTGGACTCCACGACCTTTTGTACTTCTTCAGGTCGACTTCTGAACTCTATTTATACTCTTCTCCTGGCCCAATACGACTACTACCACTATAAATAAAAACCTTAAAGCAACCAAAACAAGATCTAGTTTCTGCCATCACTATGCAGAAGCTTCATCTCTTCTTCAATTCTTTCCTCTACACAGTAGTCACCAAGGCAGCTACTTTAGGCAATTCTAGGACTTAGAATCGGTCTAACCCATATACTTGTGAATTGTTCTTTCTCAAATCCTCTGCAATCTCAATCTAATCAATAAGCAACCAAACTATAAAGTGGACGTAGGGCAAAGATTGTCTAACCACTATAAAATCTCATGTCTCTCTTTCTTATCTCTATTTATTTTTCTTTTATTATTACTACTATCTACTAGATTTAGGTCTCACGGGTTTCCTACAACCTATTCATGGGTGTTGATCCATTTTGGGCATTAACATTTTGGTGCCTTCGCTGATAACATATGAACCTAGGCTTAGATCTAGCTTGCTTTATTTTGGATTTGAAGAGACCCAACTGTTAGATCCATAGAATTTGCTTCGAAGATTCACACGCTTACTGTTGGAGATTAATGGCACTAAGGGAAAAATGACCACTTTTGGAAGATCCATAGAAGCAACAGTTGGTGGTGATGATGCAGACCCCTAACAAATTGAAGTAGACAATGTTAACAATCATCGAACATAGGTTAATGCTGGAAATCTAGCTAAAAATTCATCCACTCAACAGGATGTTGTGACTAAAGGAGAGCTTAACCAGATGGTTAACAAACTTAACCATTAAATGGCCAATATCCAAATGGCTCTCATGGATAAGATTGATACTTTGCTAGCGCTACAACCACCCAGTACTTCGAGAGTTAGACAAGAAACTACAACTGCTATGGAATAAGATAATTCCTCTGTTTTGGGATTGAACTGGAGGAACTATAAACAAAATCAGAAGGAAGTTGTTGGTGGAGCTGCAGGAATTATAGTAGAAGGCAATGGAAGTACTCCCACTAGATAATAGTCTGCTGCAAACCCAAACCTTGGATTGAACACTCCTCAAGTGAACAATGCAATGCTTGTTTTTGACTCTGAAGATGACATGCAACTTGATGATGAAATATTGGAATTGAATGCTAATTTAAATAGGCAAATGCCGAAAATGAAGTTCATACCGCTTCGGTAAGATCAACCATGCACCAACAGGGCCCTGTTGGAGTGGTTCTCTCAGAGAATGAAGAAACCGGGCTTCAGCTGGCAAACCGAGACCGTTTGTAGAGTCAAACACTCAGCGTCGCCCCTGTCAACCGACCTATTGACCACCATGCTAGTGAGGAGTACATTGCCAACATGGTTAAATGGGTAATGGAAGAGTGTAGGGGCAGAAAGAATGAAGACTGGGGTTCCACGCCAAGCCACACTCTATTCACTAAAAACGTTCTAAGGGAAGAATATCCTAAGAAGTTCACTATACCGACTATGTCGTCATATAACGGAACGACGAACCCTAAACAACATTTGTACAAATATGAGTGGCATGTGGATGGAGCTTGGGCGATGGATGTTATCTGATGTAGGTGTTTCGCTATCTTCTTGGAAGGAGTCGCTTCCATGTGGTTTACTAAACTTCTACCGAGCTTCATTTCTACCTTTGATGAATTAGCAAGAAAGTTTCTAGAGCGGTTTAGACTCCATACTACACGACTAAAAGATAAGATGTCCCTATCTGGCTTTGTCCAAAGACCCAATGAGTCACTAACTCTTTCTTGAATTATTTTAACATTGCAGTCACGGAGGTAAGCAATCCCAAGAAATATTTGAGTTTCATGGCGTTGGTCCAAGCAATCCATCTGGATACAGACTTCGGTAGATGGATTAAAATAAAACAATTGACTACCATAGAAGAATTCCACCAAAAGGTGAATCGGTTCCTACGGTTGGAAGAAGTTAGTATGATCGATGTTAAGACCGTCGATCAACGAACGAAGGAAATAAACCAGAGTATGTCGCGGCTAAGAAGGAAGGCGACGACTCTGGAAATGCTGCAAGATGCCCTGAAAATAAAAAAAAGAGTAACCAGAACTCTGGTGATGGGTGTAATGAAAATGCAAAATGCCCAAGTACATTCAGACTGGAGGACAACATGCCATTGAATGATAGTCTAGAGAATATCTATCTTGCTACTCAGGGAACTGAGCGCTACAACAAACCGCTCAAGAAGGAAGCCTCCGAGTGACAGAAGCAATAGGAGAAGTACTGTCACTTCCACAAGACAAACGGACATAACATTAATGAATGCCGACATCTGAAGGATGTAATAAAGGAGTTGATAAGGAACAACAAACTCCAGCAGTCCGTGAAGAAACCGCAGAATGTCGAAGGAGCCATGAGACCGCAGGGTCCAACTGCTCAAGTGAAGTTGCCTAGGCCCAGTAGAGAGGGACCCCGACAAACTGACGGATGACTAGTGATTAATTAGTCATCCAAGACCAAAGCAACATCTAAACGCTATGCAACTTGGTTAAGCTCTACCTATTTATTTTCTATTTTTGCAAGTAAGCCACCTTGGGACACTAGGGAATTGTAAATAGGCAAGACTTGGCTCTCTTTCTATTTTATCAGTGAAATCAGCTTCTTGAACCGATGGAACCGCCTTCTTGCAAGTAAAACCGCCGAGTCGATGAGGAAAATCGACTTACCGCTAGATTGATGGGGAAAATCGATCCTTACCTTCTTAGAACAGGCGTTGCTTTGGCAATATCAGGAAGGCCCACAATTTTCTAAAAGGCCTCGATGTTGACCCAGCAACATCGTGAAACTTACAGCTCTCAAAAGTGTCGATGTTACTCCAGTGACATCAGGAAACATCCTATCTCCTTGTGCACATCCCATAAGCCACATGTTGCTGCTTGAACCGATGGAATTGTGTTAAAGTGTGCAATACTCCTTGTTCGCATCCCATAAGCCATAGATCGCTGCTTGAACCGATGGAACAACGTTCAAGTACACAATAATTCTTGTGCGCATCCCATGTGCCGAACATTGCTGCTTGAACCGATGAACTATGTTCAAGTATGCTCCATTCCTTCGCTGCTTTGAACCGATGAAACTATTTCAAGTACGCTCTATTCTTTCGCTGCTTGAACCGATGAAACTGTGTTTAAGTATGCTCCATTCCTTCGCTGCTTGAACCGATGGAACTGTGTTCAAGTAAGCTCCATTCTTTCGCTGTTGGAACCAATGGAACCATGTTCAAGTATGCTCCATTCTTTTACTGCTCGAATGGATGAAATTGTGTTCAAGTACGCTCAATTCCTTTCGTTGCTTGAACCGATGGAACCGTTTACATGTGCAAGCCATTCCCTTGCTACTCAAGCTGATGGAATCACGTTCGAGTATGCAATCTTTCCATACACTATAATCCATGAATTGCTCCTTGTACCGATGGAACCGTGTTCTCACAAGCAATGTGCGCATTCCTCATACAATCGACAAAATATTTCCTAGATCTTCGGATAAGAAGTATAGGCTCCCAAACCACCGGATCGATTGTAAAAATGAATTCCAATCTACTAAGTACCAGTGTTGCTCTAGCAATGATGGGAAGATCTTTTACTCTCCAGTTTCGATTCCACCACGGTAGCATCGAGGATTTATCATAGTTTTCTAAGTACCAATGTTTCTCCAACATCATTGGAAAAGTGGTCTATTATAGGATTGGTGGGAATCTATTCCCTCCCTTTGAGAGATTAGTGTTGCCCCGACAGTGCCATGAAGATTCCAAATTACAAGATCGATAGTGAAAACCGATCCTTACCTTTCAAGTGCTGGCCTTGCCCCGGTAACGTTAGAAAATAGCAAACCATGAGTCGGTTGGGAAATCCACTCATAATTGGCAAAGGCTTAGCGTCACCCGAAGATAGGCAACATCGAAGGAAAATCCAAGGACTCGAGTTGTTTGAAAGTTTCCAGAGATAGAACTAATAGAGGGCGGAATCTCAATATTGAACTTGAAAATGGTCTATCGCAGTCAAAGGGAAAAACGTTCTAGAGCGAGCATCGAGACTATAAGTTCCTAGGGACAGGGGCTATCATACAACTCGGACTATGCCAGAGAGTCGCTCAAAGTACTCAGTCTCATATCAAGTGCTTAGATCAAGCATTCGAAGAAACCAACCTTGTGGAGTGGGGGCACACATATTTGCACTTGGGAAAAGTAGATCAAACAATACCACAATTCAGTTACGTCGAATGGAGAATTTTGGCAATAACGACAGTACTAAGTAAAGTAGTATGTAAAATTGAACAAATTACGCTACTTATACTATTTACATGCTTAAAACTATGGTAAATACACATATCACATCACATAGTTTACCAGTATATAGTATGGAAATTGCAAAGCAGGCAACTGTATTATATACACATATAGTGATATATAAATAGGCATAGAACATAGAGTATAAGAAAAGTACCCAAGAGATATTATAAGGGAAATGCTAATCTTTCATTACTAATATCATTTTATGTACAATGCAAACAACAAGGGCCGTACCCGTACAATGCCATCCTGTTTGGACATTATATCACAAAAGAAAACAAAATACAGTTTCCATAAACACAAAAACAAAAAAAGAATCAAAAGTACAGATTCCATACTTGTACAAGACCTAGACGACACAAAAGAAACATATATAAAAATGACCAGCATCCTGCTCCGCTAATAAAGCACGTCATCACTTCATCCCATTACCACCTTTACTATCCTTGCCTGGACAAGTCAGAATTTTCTTTTTCTTCATGCCTTTTTTCCTAAATCAGGCTCCTCAGATCCACCGACAGGTTTGTCTCCAGGCTTCGGCTTGCCAGCCTTGATAGTAAATGGGAGAATCTTGGTCTTACTATGTACGGCTCCATCTTAAGCTTTGCCTTCTCCTTTTCCTCTTCCTGTACATGCTCTACCATTGTATTTTTGTCAGTAGGGTCAGTAGCACTGACTATCCGAATATCCTTCTCCTTTTCCAAGGCTCCGATTCGTTGAGCGTCAAAGTCAAGTCCGGAGAAGGAAGGTTGGAGTGTAGCGGTCAAGCTTGAAGAAATAGTAGTGGAGGCGGTAAAGATTGCTTCAGTGCCGGAACTTTAGAACACAAAGGGCAAAGACAAACATCCAATGGATGTATAAGTTCATGAAGAGATTTGTATAGTTTAGTAAAGGATTCGAGAGTGAAATTGAGTTGCTGGAGTATGGGAAAAACAAGAGAAATACTTGAAGTGAGACTTCTCTCTCTAACTACAACTTCGAGCTCTCCAACGGCAGAGGCAGGAGTGTAAGGCTCCAATATTATTGTCGAAGTAGGAGAAATCATCATTGGCTCTCCTGATTTTGAAGAGGGCACTTCATGTGGACCCGAAGAACTTGGTCCAATGATAGCACTAGCGCAGTAGCCTCCTTGGCGTCCTCCTCGACGAGAATTGATTTCCCCATAACGAGCATCTCCATATCTTCAACACTTAAGTCCTGCACGATCAACTCAGTTTTAGAGCGATCGTTGCCACCACGGCGCCACACTTCTTCAATACATCGGCAAGAGTAGCGGAAAGTCATTCCCCAACCACTTCAAAACTTTGCACATGGTAACGCTTGCATAAAAGTGTTTGAGGTTGCAATTAATCTCTTCCCTCTCCGTAGCTCTTGCCTTGTATTCTTCGACCCTCGCCGTTTCAAGATCTTCAAGCTCTTGCTGGAAAACCACAAGCTCTATATCATTCGCAAGCTTGTTAGTTAATAAGGTATCCAGCTTGGCGGTCAGCATAGTGTTATCCTCTTAGAGATTCCGATTCTCTTCTCAAAGCTTCTCCAACTCAATTGCCTAACCAAAAATGGATTGGTCCTTGCACCATATGATGTCATCTTTTTGAGAAAGCACCTCAGTTCCTCCATCAGCTTATCCGAGCTCATTTTTTGTTTAACGAAGAGATATATTTCTTTTATAACCTTAATCAGATCGTTATCTTGCTCCTAAATTATCCTATTAAGGTCGGCTTTCTCTTTATCCAGTGACTCAATCGGTGTGTAGTTGATTCGATTAACATCAAAGAGAGCCCTACTCAAACGCTGCCATCCAAATATGGACTCCACTTCGCTTTGTACCACCTCTATTTTTTCTCCGCACTTTCCCTCGTGATGGCTCTGATACCTTGATCAAACTTAACCTCATGAAGGAACAGGTGTAGGTAGGTAGTTTGAAGGCGAGTCATACCAGTTGGGATTGTAGGTGTCGAAATGCTCTAGGAAAGAGCAGGGGCAGCAACATATGTAATTGCCCGAGAAGATGGAAATTTTTGCACGATAGTTGTTTAGACTTCAGGAGGAGAAAGGATCATAAGAGCAATAGGCCCATGACGTTTGGAAGAATTCCTTCGGGAATGTAGTACCGTGGGAAGTATCACCTTCAGACTCACTTTTCTTCTTCGATCTTTCTTTCATGGCTTCACGAAATTCTCTTTAAGCTTTATGAGCCTCATTACACTCATGCTCTTTCATCCATTGCCTCTCTTCGTTAGTCTCATAGCAGCAGGGATGTGGCTCAGGGGTATTCCTCCTATAGTCTCTCCTACTACGGGAAAGTGCTCCATATCTATCATGAGCCATTGAATCTGAAAAAAGGAAAAGAAGTATAAGAACGGGAATTATGTAAGTTGGAGCATGTGTAGGGATGAGTATTCATTATCATAAATGAAGTCTATGACACTGATGTCCCCCCAAATTACTATACAAACCATGTCCACACGGACGTAAGGATGGAGTTTCTCCACCTTTACTAATACTTTACCCCTGGAGAGAAGTTGAATTCAGTTGAACCTATCTCACCGACGATATCACAAACTATGAAGTTAATGTTACTAAGATCGCCAAGGGTAGGGAAGACTTCACCAAGGAGACTATTTTAAGCTATCTTCTCATTGATGATCAGTGCATCCTGGTCGCCGGCTGCTTTGGGAGTCTCAAGTGCTACATATCCCGAAGCAGGCAACCGAGGGAGAGTAAGGCTCATTGTGGGTGACTCGCTAAATGATTCCTCCACTTCCTCGCTGGCATGGTAATCGCTATCATCGTCGTCGGGACTCCTACTCTTCTTCACCGATAGTTGACTCACTTCCTGATCTCCTCACGAATCCCAGTCTTCCTCCAGGATTGTGGGCATTCTAACATCAACACCCTCATCATCCTCATTTCTCGTAGGCCTGTCAGGCTCCATATCAACAGTGTCCTCGTCATATTTATTACCTGATCCACTTTCTTCTTCCTCCCCTGGAGAATCCTCGTTGGAGCCATGTGTGGGGACATTGGAATGGGTGTATGACGTGAAACTACTTCGTGCTGAGGATCTGACATCAGCTATTCTTCCAAGTAAGAGTAGTCCATAATCTTGTAAGTTGTTGTTCGTCAGAAGGAACATGATGGTATGTTGGCTAGCCCTAATGGCCTTTAAGTCTTCTAGCATCTTCTTGTTTGCCTCTCCGTTATCGCATTCTAGAATGCCTACGTAGGAACATACGACAAGCTAAAAATCCACTGACTTTGATATAATAGAAATCGGCGATAAGTGTCTTACTTAGTTTCAACCAAATATAGTTGAATCCTTATGGGCAACGAACAAAGAAGTACACTTGAAGTATGAGCATTTATTATGTAGCCCCTCGATGACATTGCACTTCATCCACGTTTCTGTTATCACAAACGACGGACAATCCTGCCTCCTCTTAAATTTAAGAAGATAAGTAAGCTAATGAAATCGAGTGGGCCGATTGAATATCCGTATGAAAAGGACATATAGGGAGTTTAGCAAAGCATGACCATTGGGGTGGACTTGATATTGGGTGAGTCCAATCTCTTAAAGAAACCTTATTAGAAAGGGATTAAAAGGTGGAACAGAACCATCAAGGCACATATAGCGACTACAAGCTGTGAAGCCTGATGGGGATTGGGAGCAAATTCGGTAATGGCTGGTAAGCAAACATCATCCTCTAGGATGCCATGTTGAAGGCAAATGTTCTGAAGCCTCTTGGCCGTCAGTGTAGTGGGTGTCCACTCCAGCGGGTCATTTATAATCAACTCTGATGGTAACGTACGGGGAACGGGATCGATCAGTACCATCTGACCCTCGGATTCGAAATTTGTAGGTTGGTTGGTTCAGATCAGAATTGATGGAAAAACCAGAGCAGTAGAGGATGCAGCATCGAGAGGAGTAGATGATCCTTCACCAAGCTTGAGGCAGGATGATCGCCGAGCATTTATAAATATTATAACTTGGCGTTCAACATGGTCAGGTAAATTTAACATATAATAGAAATACCCATATGACCAATGCTCAGGATTCGAAAAAGTTGACATGTATCGACCGATTGGATTCTAAGTGTTGACCGAGGCAAATGCAGTGTATTATCTACATGGAGTGAGTCCAGTGTCCCAAACACTATAAACAAACCATCCTGTGTAGATAGCTTGCTCATGTTGAGTCGTAATTTAAAATTATCTCTTCCAAAACTTGCTCCTTATTGATTGAAAATCGATAGCGGATCTGGTGTTTGGAGTGACATAGAAAGTATTTTTTTTCAGGTTCTAGAAGTGTAGGTTTAGAAAGGCCATACGATGAAATGCACTCAAGTCCAAGAGAAATCATCAATTCGAAGTCTACATGATGATCAGAACTTAGCCAATTCCACTCAAAAGACAATCGAAGCCTAAGAATCGATCTTTTCTCTAAGGTCATACGCGTATAACCGAAGTAAACGCTAGCTCCATCCCCAATTACATGTAGTTGGATTTGATTGTCTTAAATCTAGTCGAATTGGCCAAGCCACAATCATCTCCGCCACCATCATCCACTGATACCTACCTTTAGATCGGATCAAAATTTAACCCAATGCCTAGGGTATTAGGTTTCAAGTCGATTCTGAGAACTTGAAGAGGAAACTCTTGGAATGATGGCTTAATTGACAGCAGCGAGAGATTTGGAGTGGATTCGGCGAAAGGCGGCAGTGTAGGAGCAGGTCGGAGGCGATGGCGGTTGATGGTAGAAGGAAGCTCGGTTGTGGAATTCTTATGGGAAGACCGAATAGTCATGAGCAATAAGAGGATGTAAGCAAGTAAAGAAAAGTAAAAACAAACGTTAGCCTTATAAAAAAATCTTGAAAATTCTCAAGTATGCATGTCAGTACCGACATGTCCTATTTTATTTAATTTGGTCCAAGCTTGTTACTATCGATTGACCCAATGATTTTAAGTGATGCATAAATTTTGGTAAGAATATTGCATCACTTACATCGAGAAGATAAGTTCTAGTTCAAAGTAAAGTAGACAGCGAATAGAAATCAATCAATTAAAACCCGATAGAAGCAACGTCTCCAGACAAAGTTCAAACGATTAACTAGAATTTACGAGGAAACAGTCTATACCTAGTTTCAATCTATAGCACATTTTATTTTCAATAAAAGCATACTCTGAGTGCAAATGTAAACTGGGTTTTTAATCAAGCAGAAATCAATAGAAGCCAGAACTTCGAAACGAAGACAAAATGACTTGAAATCCTGGAAGCATACCTAGATAGAGTAGAGAGGTACTTCAGAGAAATTTCAAACAAAATGGAGCCAACACCAGAGGTCGGTACCGACCTCTAGAAGTTGGTGGAGTCTTATTATACCTTCATGTGACTCACTCAAACTTTGCATGAGTCCTTCCTTGCCTATTTTATGTGTGCCCAAGGGATATTAAAGGATTCTGAACAACCTAGTGCAAGAGTTGAAAAGTTAGCAGCCAGAACAACAGAACAGACCAAACAAATGGAGGAACGATCATCAAAGTCAATCAACAACCTATTGAAACAATATAAGACATCCCAACATAGAAAAACAAGAGGAATGCAAAAGAGTTCAACACAATTAGACATAAGTACACATGTCGGCACCGACATGAAGAGGTCGGTGCCGACATTTGTAAACATGTCGATGGGCTCCATGACTTTTTGTACACCTTCAGGCCAACTTCTAGATTTTGCTCGTACTCTTCTCCTAGCCCAATATAACTGCTACCATTATAAATACAAATCATAGAGCAACCGAAATAGGATTGGTTTCTGCCATCCCTATGCAGAAGCTCCATATCTTCTTCAACTCTTTCCTCTACACAATAGTTACCAAGGTAGACTTATTCTCTCTCAAATCCTCTATAATCTCAATCAAATTAATAAGAAACAAAGCTATAAAGTGGATGTAGGGCAAAGATTGTCGAACCACCATAAAATCTCATGTCTCCCTTTCTTATTTCTACTTATTTTCTTTTATTACTACTACTATCTGCTAGATCGAGATCTCGTAGGTTCCCTACAACCTATTCTTGGGTGTTAATCCAATTTTGGCGTTAACAAGAGAAGGATAGAACATAATAGAGAATAGAAAATAGGTTCAAACCAAGTCGCTGCATCAGAGGCAAACTATAGATCTGGTTTTAATTAATAAATTAATCTAAATATTTTCTCTTTAATCCAGACTAAAATAAATCTGTGTGTAAATGATATTTGTGGATCTGAATAGGGAGTCAAAATGGAGAATACAGATAACAAAGATTAGATTTGGATTAGATCTAGAGATTTGGGAATACTAAAAAGGTGAGTGGGAATGTTATATGTTTTTATAACATATAAGATTATATCGTTGCAGATCTATTCCTACATGTCCGAGAAATCAAAATTAAGTTGCAAATAAATTCGTGTGTGTGTGTGTGTATATATATATAATGATTAATTTTACGCTTGCCTATGAAATTTATATTGATGCATCAATACTTTTTTGTTATGAAATCTTAATGTACTGCGTAATGATTAGGAATTTATATTTATAAGTCGGATATGAATTTAATGAAATCTTAATGTGTCGCGTAGTGATTAGGAGTTTATATTTATTCAACGGATTATGAATTAAGTTGAAAATCAAGCTTATTTTGATTTTTGGGGTTTTAATGATATTTTAGTTCATTGAAATTTATATTGTTGCAAGTAGATTTCTATATATTATCAAGTTTAAAATAAATAAAAGCATGATGTTTGAAATGATAAGGAATTGATATATATATATATATATACACACACACATATGAATGTATGTATGTAGTCCGCCTTAGTGGCGCAGTGGTTAAGGGTTCTCGCTACCTGGTAATAGGTCCCGAGTTCGATCCCTGGCTTACGCACCTTTGCCCCAAGTAAATCTAACCCAGTATTGCGGACTGTCCAAGGGGGACTGCGATAAGCTGTACAAGCTTGCGGTTGCGGACTGGGTGGCCCATACCTTCCTAAGATGAGCAGTTTCCGTTAGTCTACGGTGACCGTTCATTTTTTTTATGAATGTATGTATGTATGTACGTACATATGTATATAAAAAGAAAGAGATGCACAAAATAGGTATAATTACCGTATTTTGTGTTGTCTATTTCAAGAAATAAAAAGATAATTCATTATAATTACAAACACCACATAAACATTTCCTCTTTGGATAAGATATGGAAATTTACACTGTTAATATTTATATGATAAAAGTTTAGTTCCATAATATGAAAATATTAAACTTTAAAAGTTGAACATTAAGATTTGAATGAAAAAAGAATATGAATAAGATGGAAAACAAAGAATAAGAAAGCATGGAAATAAGCAAGAAGAAATAGAGAATAATATAGGAATAGAAATGGAAGATAGAACTGATAAATGAATTGGCAACTATATTAAGAACTTGATAAAAGAAGCAGTAAATGAATTCAAAGAAGAAAAGTAAAACACATAATAAAATAAAGACCTAGGGTCAACTATAAGAATTGCATAGGCAATGAAAGTAAAAGAATGTAAGAATGAGAATATATATAAAAGAGATATGTATATAAGTAGCCTCGAATATGCATTTATGGTGGGTGTGAATTATTATAATTTAATGTATAAATTATATAAAGAAAATGAAAAAGGTTATTAGAGTAGGTTGGAATGTGAGGTCAGTAAGGTTACATAACAGAAGTCTACCCACTGTAAGTAGCTATTAGCTGTTGTGTAACATCATACTGATATGGGAAATGTCCAATCATAGGACCAGTGGAGAGTACATGCTTGCGTATAGATGATGGGGTTACCCTCAGGATAGAGTAGTCTACTTCAAATTTATTTTAGAGGAGGGTATTGCCTTAATTGCACTAGGCAATCTAAACTGATGATGAGCGGTATCATTCACTATGCAGCTAGTGTTGGTTTCAAATTTAGAGGTAGGGTTATCTGTAACGACCCATTATTTTGGACCATTCAAATCGACAATAATCCACACATGTCAGACTTGAATAATGAAAAATAACAGATTGTAATAAAATTTGGAGTAGATAAAACCAATCACAGAATCACAAACACAGAATAAATCGCAGCGGAAAATAAAATAAATAGTGGTTCATGAAGCCACTACAATACAGAGTCTCAAAACAAATACAAAATACATAGTCTAGAAACAATACAGTTCTAAAACAAGTATAGTAGAAATCCCAAATACCTAAGTCTCTAATATAGAAGCTGAAATAGAACAACTGAAACTGAAATAGATGAATAACTAGATAAGCAGAATCTCTAGCGATTCCTAACTCCGGAAAGTGAAGTCCAAAGCTGTGAATACTCAGGCTGACCCGGGCGTAAATAAAACACAAACACTCGGGTCAGGACATACATACTTATACAATGTAAACCAACTCAAGTGAATTGTAATAAGGTACAAGTAACTTAAAGAATGCTTGGGATCGCCCATTCTTTAAGGATCCGTTAAATTATCTACTATGTAGTAATGTTCGCTATTATACTAACGTCTAATATTAAATAAACATACTTTTTAATAGCGTCAAGGGGTTACCCATATAGCCCTTAATAGGTAATAGTCCCAGTAGTCTATCCAGTATTAGCATACTCCCAAAAATGGTGGCTACCCTCGATACTCCACAGGCTATGAGAGAAATCACAACTCGTAGTAAAGCTCGATATGGTAGGTGACACAGCACACAAGGCAATGCCAGGGTAGATATACCAATTACGCATCCGGACTGGTGGTAACGCATAGCAGCCACTACCACCCACCTCTAACAACACTCCCAAATCAAGGGGTGCACCCAAACAATCACAAAAGTAATAGAATGGTATCGAAGAAGTGTGTCCGATCAGAGGTGCTACCTCATTGGCCCGTCGATCGCTCCTGTTTTAGCCACCTTATGCCAACTCACGGGAGTTGGGTCCACGTATGAACCTTTAGGATCGTCGCCACCATCCTGCTTCATTCTGGAAACTCCACCGCGTACACAATTGTTAAAGTTGTTTTTGGTATCGACAGAGAGTATGTCCATATCCGATCCTGGTCTCTTTAATAACCAATCATTATTATAACCCGTGGTTAAATATTTCAAAACAGTTTATACTTCAAATCAAATACTTCATTTAAAACCATTCGAAAGTAAAGTCATTATACCTTTAAATCAAATATTCAATTCCCAAAATTTTATCCTTTTTTGAGTTCATTTTTTCACTTAAATACATTAAAATTCCAGCTTTCACAGCATTTAGAAAGTGCTGCGGTAATTTATATTTGAAAACAAGTCAATTCAGCAAAGACAGCATTTCTAAACTGCTGTAATAGTTCAGTTTTAGTGGAAAAATAGTTCAATTCAGAAAGAACGGCATTTACAAAACTGTTGTAATAGTTCAGGGTTCAAATTAAAGATTTAATTCAATTCAGCAAACACAGCATTTTAAAACTGCTGTAATAGTTCAATTATATTCAAAAATCACATTTCAGCCAACTTCAGCACTTAACAAGTGCTACAATAGCCCTTTTATTAGTTTCAGTTTCAAGTTTAGTTCCTGCCACTACTGCACTTACAAAGTGCTGTCATAGCCTTAGTTAATTTTAGCCTTTAGTTCATGTGTATCAACCACAGCATTTACAAAGTGCTGCAGATTCTACTTAGTTCATATTTTAGTTTATTTCCAGAAACGATAGCATTTCCGAAGTGCTACTAAATGAATTTCCAGATTTTTAAATAGAATTCCAGCCATAATAAACTTCAATTTAAATCAATTTAACTTATAAAAATCACATTTTTCCACATCAAAAATGTTCATTTAATTCTCTTTTACTTATGGTTTTTATAAAGAAATTTTTTACAATAAAAATCAAAATTTCCAAAATTTCTCTTATTTAATTCAAATGCACTATTTTCCCATTCATATCATTTTTTTCAATTTTCTTTAACACTTAAATTGAAATTTCCATTTCATAAATAAAACTTAATTTCCATTTCTCTTTAATTAACTTAAACTTTCATTAAAAATCAAATCAAAATTTCCAATTTAAGTTATGTTTAAATCACAGTTTTTCTATTCATTTATTTACATATTTAATACATAGATAATCATTATTTCTTTTTTTAATCATTTTAATTTCAATTTAAATCAAATTATCATATTTTTACATTTTAAAAATAATTAAAAAATTTCAGAAAAATATATAAAATAACCACGGGTCTGTATAATATTTTCTAACCTAAGTCAAATGATACGGATAATATATCATTTCAATCCATAATTTATAAAGTAAATCCGGGTTTTATCATTTCAAACCCGCAATCCCAAGTAAATAAAAATAAATAAAAATCACTCAGACTTATCATTTCAGTCCATAACAATTTTTCCCTATTCTAAAGTGTGTTCGGGTATGTATCATTTCAACCCATAGTGATTCTATTCTACAGGGAACTTGCAGTGTGAGAACATAATATAAATAAACAATATAACAACATATAGCAATGTCGGATGATATGATAGGGTTATAAACAGGGTTAACATCATGTAATTTATAACATAGGCAGGTATAACATGATATAATTATTTCTACACTTTCACTTGCTAGTATATAAGTATGAATGTCAGGTGTGATTACTCACCTCTTTACGCTGAAGTTCGCAAAACAAACACACAAATAGAAATCCAGAAAGCATGACTAGATTTGGATGGAGAGAGAGCCAAGATGTTAATCTTGTATTCACAAAATAAACAAAGCCAAATATAAATATAAATACAATATAAAAGATTATATTGAAACAAATTGAAATAGAAATAGACAATTGACTTCACTAAGCTTTTGAACTATTTTTGCTTGATCTTCACTCAACTTTGCTCGACCACACACATTATTTAGCTCGGCCACAACATGGTTTCAGTTGGAAAGGATCTGGTTTGGGGCATAAAGGCACGGCTAAGTCAAGAATATGAAGAGGAAGGAGTTGCAAGTGGAGAATACAAAGGGACAAGGCAAACAAGGAAGGTTTGGTCATCATCTAGGCTCGGCCTATGGATCTATATGGTTCGGCCAAGTCAAGTACAAGTCTAGATAGAGGTTAGAATGATGTTCAGAGGTGGAAAACAAGCTGTTGATGGTGGCTATGGTGGTGGCCGTTGTCAACAATGAAGGGGAGATGGACTATGGAGCTCGGCTATGACATGTTTTGGAGTTTTGGACATTGTTTTATGGTATTTGCATCACCTAGGTGTCATGACCTGAATTGGATAGAGGAGGAGGAGGGGTTGTTGCCATGGATCATGGGGAGGAGGAGGAGTGGTGGCCGGTGGTGATGGTGGAGGGAATGGCCGAGCAAAGCTATGGAGAAGGCAAGGAAAAAACATAGAAAATCAATAGAAAAAGAAGAAGAAAAAGTAGAAAAAGAAGAGGAAGCCATTACCAATTTTTTCAGAAGTTGCTATGACCGAAAATTAATGGAATGAGAAGTTTTTTCACGTAAGAAAGGAAATAAAAACTCACGGCAAAAATTAAAGAAAGGAATGGCAAAGAAAAATGAAGAGTCTAGCTAACCAAAAGTCATTGTTTATAAGCTTAAGTCTCTCCAAATTTCCATTATCCTTTATATACAAAATAAACAAAATAAATTCTGTAAATAAAAATAAAAAAAACTGAAATAAAGTGGAAAAGAAAAATAAATCAATTTTTTTTAGGAAAATAGGAAGAAAATAAAGAAAAATAGCTTAATATTTTGAAACTAGTTTTAAAAATTACAAACAAAATACACTTAACTTTGGAAAATGTTAACTTCACTTTTGAAAATTATAACTTCACTTTTAAATTTAAAAATAAAATATTAAAATAAAATTTAATTTAAAATGATTTAAAAAAATAATTTAAAATAATTACAAAAATATATGGTTGTTACACTCTCGCCCACTCAAATCTTTTCGTCCTCGAAAAGAACGAAACGAAGGAAACAAAGGAAACACGATAGAAAAGCAAATAGTACCTGAAATAAACAATTCCGGATTCGAAGCACGAATGCTCTCCTTCGTCTCCCAGGTACAGTCTCGATCATCAGTACTCCACTATACTTTGACCAGACTAACAGATTTCCTTCTTAGCTGCTTCGTACCTCTGTCGACAATACGAAGTGGCTTCCTCTCAACAGTCAGATTAGGCATAATATACAAACTATCAAGAGCAGAAGGCTGAACAATAAGAGATGGATCATGCAGATAGCGACGAAGGTGAGAAACGTGGAATACATTATGCAATCCAGAGAACTTCTTGGGCAAATCCAGACGATAAGCCAAAGAACCAATTCTTTCCACAATGCGGAAAGGACCAACAAACCTAGGAGAAAGCTTCCCTCTACAACCAAATCGAATGACAATCCTTAAGGGGGAGACCTTAAGGAAAACCAAATCACCAACAGAAAACTCTAAACTCCGCCTACGCCTATCAGCATACTTCTTCTGCCTATCCTGAGCAATCCTCATCTTCCTCCTAATCTCCTCAACTCTCTCAGAAGCCTCTAAAATCATTTTAGGACCAATAAACAAATGATTACCGGATTCAATCCAGCAAGATGGAGATCTACAAGGTCATCCGTAAAGAGTAGCAAACAGAGACGTTTTAATACTGACCTGAATTCAAAGATAGAAATGAGATAGATAAAGGATTAAGATAAACTTAAAATAGAAGATAGAAATTATACCTGATAACTATTGTTATAGGTAAATTCGACAAGATGGAGATGATCTTCCCAAGATCCTCCATAATCAAGCACACAAGCACGAAGAAGATCTTCGAGAATCTGATTCACCCTTTCCGTTTGACCGTCGGTCTGTGGATGGTAAGCAGTGCTCAGATTCAGACGAGTACCCAAAGAATCCTGAAAAGCTTTCCAAAACTAACTAGTAAAGATAGGATCACGATCAGAAACAATACTGAGAGGAACACCATGGAGACGAACAATCTCCCTCGTGTAAATCTCAGACAAACTAGAAGTAGAACGGGTAGACTTGACCGGAATGAAATGAGCTGATTTGGTCAGTGTTAGCACCAAAATTGGTCACTAACCTCGTTGAGAAAGATTGTGTAGAGATGTAAGTGATGAAGTTAAATTAAACAAGGAAGAATATGCTAATTTAAATGCAGAAAGTAAGAACACTGGATTTATAGTGGTTCAGCGTAATTGCCTACGTCCACTTTGAGTTTTGATCTTTATTTCTTTCACAAGTAGTTGAATACAGATACAATCCATATATTGATGACTTGAATACAAGTTTGAATTAAAAAGAGGAGAGTATAAAAAATGGCAGAGTCTCCCCAGTGTTCTCCAAAAAGGATCCATTTCATTGTGCCCCTGCCCTTCTATTTATAGAGGAAGATGGGTTGGACTTTCTTCATGGGCTTAGGAGCAAGGTGCCTCTACCCATAGTGGGTGAATCTGCGCACCAGGCCAGGCAGGCCGAATGCTCTTGCTTTATTGTGGGCCTAACAACTTGCTACCACCTCCAGTCTCTCCTTGATCAGAATCTTGTCTAGTGCTAATGATAATTTCTTCAACCGTCGTTTTGTAACCGGGCCAAGATGCCGGTTAACACTTGCCCCCCAAAGTGTGTCGTGTGAAGCAACACAACACGCTTTGAATCAGCGAGTATTCCTTGTCTTCAGAAAGAAATCCACCATGTTTCTTGAATAGTCATTATCCTCCAATTTATCCTCCCAAGGTGTTGTATCCTTCTTTGGTCATCGTGATGCTCGGTCGATTCCCAATATTATAAATCCAGGGTTGTAGTTCATTAGTGGCCATCCGTGTCTGATTCTGCAGAGCTAATAAGCTTCGGCTATATGATCTAGTCTTCTCTTAATAACCCTTAGTGAGAATTCAATTTCTGTTGATTTCAAGAAGTCGAACTTTTTCGGATGTACACATGCACGTTCGGGTACATGTTCTTGCCATTGGCTCTCGGATGCGTTTTATATGCTCATAAGTCATCGCCAACTCCATCCAGTTTAATTGTAATTCAATCGCGATTCCTTGTTTGTATTTTCTGTGAAATAAGGGTTGCAATCAGCCACTTGAGGAGTTTTCCAAACCTCTCTTCAGTACAGACTCTATGATTTTGTTCACAGCTTCAACCTGTCCATTTGCAGTTATAATGGATCATGGAAGGTCATAAGGACAGATGACGTTACGGATAAAGAAGTTGATTATTTTCTTCATCTTGGTCGTGGTTAAGAGTTCTTCATCTGCCCATTTGGTGACGTAATCAACTGCTATGATGGTGTATTTCGCACCACCTTTAGGATCGACAAGAAGATGATTTCAGTGCCCCCAAGTAGCAAACGGCTATGAACTAGCCATTTGAATAATTTCCATCGGCGGGGTTCCCGGATTTTTTGCAAACATCTTGCACTCGTCACATTGTCTAGCATGATCAACCGCTTCTGGGTTGATAGTTGGCCAGTAATACCTGTAGCAGAGTATCTTCTTTATCATGGTTTTCCCCCTGATGTTATTACCGCATTCTTCTTCATAGAATTTGCTCAAGATATCATCATGGGCGATATGCCAAAGCATGGGGATGGATAGACTCCTTTTGACACACGACTTATTCTTAGATGATTTGGCGTGAAGCTTTGAGGAGGATCTGTCGTTTTCCATTCCTCCGTTCAGTAAGAATTCCTCATTGTAGATAGTCTTTGATAGGAGTCAACCATGACACCTTTTCATTTTGTTCGCTGAGTACGTGTGTAATGATGTAATATGTGAAGTCGTTTAGCAGCTCTTGGACTTGGCCGAGATAAGGAGCAAGACAATGCCCCCTAGCAAGATCAACTTCCTTAAATTTGTACACTACCAATCAAGAATCACAAAAGATATGTAAAGTTTTCACTTCAAATCCTCTAGCAAGTTTGAGGCTGGAAGTCAAGGCTTCATACTAAGCATCGTTGTTTGTTACAGGTAAATCGAGTTTTAGGACGTAGCAGATTGATCGTTCCTCAGGAGTCATTGTCATGACTCCTATGCCATAACACTGATCATTGGATGCTCCATCCGCGTACATTTTCCATCTCATGGTTGGTTCTCTGCTACTCTTCGAGTAGTCATCTGAGGTAGTGAATTTGGGTGTGAGGTCTGCTAATTTCCGTCCTTGGATAGCCCTTCATGGGAAATAAGTGATATCGAATTAGCTTAGTTCGATATTCTATTTAAGTAGTCTTTTAGACGTCTCAGGTCATTGTATGCCCTGTCGCAATGGCTGGTAGGCATAGACATTGATGGGGTGAGCCTAAAAGTAAGAGTGGAGCTTTCATGATGAAATCAATAGGATTGTGCTAGCTTTTGTAGCTTCGGGTTGATATCCAATGCATGGCTCGCGATAGTTAATGAAATCACATATGCATGTCAGAATGGGTCCAAGGGAACATATCATCATTTATTCAGAAAAATCCAACTAATTCTTTTATCATCACTGCACTGAGCTGTGATCCGATATTCAGCACCCGGAAAGGGTCGCCATGGCTGACGGTAATGTCGACCGTCAGCTTAGCAGGTGCCATCCCAGATTCTTTGAGTAAAGATGTAACTATTTTGCATAACATTCAATGTGAAATATGGTTGAGACGGTCAATGTTGATGGTTATTCTGGTCGAATCCTAGAGTCTTGTCATGAGTTGTTAAGTCAAATAATGAAGGGCTCTGAAGGCTTTAATTAATTATCTACAAATGGCCAAAGATCAGGCTTAAAAGCACGTTGAAGGAAATGTCGAGTAGGGGCCAGCCTCGAGTTGCGTGCAACTGCATAACTGGATCTTGCTATGAGTTTGAATTTGCTTGTATATTCGAGTAACGCATTTTCTATTCAATGCATTCATGATCCTTCACTCGCCCTTCGAGTTGGAGTGACAGTCAGTTGCCCACAAGCTTTGGCATCGATTTAATGATTCTATCTCTAGGCATCCTTTCGGTCGTTGCCTTGAGTAGCTGTAAGCACTATATATAAGTTTTAATACTGAGCTATCGTAGCCAGTTTTTGAATGACCATGCGTCTTCTCCCAGTCTCGGGTTAATAAATGTACTGCATGAACGGTTGAGTCTCGTCCTAGCTACGTTTATGCTTTCACCTAAACTCCAAAGACATAAAGGTGATTGGTGAATAGTCGGTTCACATTCATCTTGCTTCTCGCTCGTGCCCCCAGGTCTGGGGCATATACCGATAAGTAGGAAGGCCAGCCACGCCCACTTTAGCTTTACTCTCTTTCCCGTTGAATCATGGGATCATGTCAGTCGATAGGAGACTAGGTCTCGCCTATCTTGGATTTTATCGTGGTTTTTCATTCCAAGAGGAATACTTCGATGCCACGTAAGTTTTAGGGCGTAATTTGGATAGTGGATGGTCATCCACGTCCACTTTGGTTCATGCTCTGTAATCAGATCTTGGGGTAAAGTTGGCTACAAATGCAGTCGGGTTATGCTCATCCAGTTTCATACTCCTCCTGACGAATTGAACGAGGGTGCTGGAGAATTTTTTGACCAAGTATTCATGGTTTACCCTCCTTTCCATACTCTGGGGGTCATAGTTTTTCAAAAAAACAAACATCCGAGTCACATTCGTATGTGCTTGGTGCGGATCAGCATTGACCCTTAGTCTGAGGTATGATATAGTAGGTTGCTCGTAGCTTTGGATGCCATTTCGATTGGTTCTGTATTGAGGCCTCACTGCAGTCGCTGCCTCAAGTTATAAAGAATGCCATGCTAGGGCTATAGTAAGCTGTCGTATTTGGCTTTTTAGTATTTTGTACCCCTGCCCCCAGCATTGATTTAGCCAGGTCACGAGTTTGGTCGAACTCCATCCTCAACAGGTTAATAATCCTCCTGTCGATTCTAGGCCGAAGTTTACGGAATAGAAAATGGTCGGGATCCACTCGTCTATTTATCGATTTTTATACACCGTCTGTATTCTGGTGACTTAGTGTTATTCTCCCTCCGGTTGACTCGCACCCAATTTGTCTTCATGCTCCGGTCCACGCTCCGGGGACTTAGAGATTTGTCGAACGGTTTATGCTTTAGTCCATAGTTCGAGACGCAGAGATTTTCGTCAACTCGTTTATACTCTAGTTCGCACTCTGGGAACTTAGAGTAATCTGGTCCGCTTCTGGGATTTAGGGATTTTTTTGAAGTTGTCTATAATCTAGTCCATGCTCTGGGGACTGAGAGTACTGTAGTCCGCACTCTGGGGACGTAGAGGTTTTTGAGTCATTTATACTCTAGTCCGCACTCAGGGACTTAGAGTACTTTAGTCCGCATTCTGTCTCCCGTTCCAGAGGGTGAGACCCCCCGGATGGCTGAGAGTTTGCCTAAACCTAGCAGATAATCCTTCTCTTTAAGATTCTCTTTAAGATTTCGAAAGTCGTTATTCTTTATGCAGGACTATTGCATTCTAATGCTTGTTTTCCACGATTTTGTGCAGGCCGTTCTGACCCCGAGCCCACTCCGAGGAGCGATGTCGCCAAGGAAGTGGGGGAGAAAACAAGTGAAGCCACTCACGTAGAGGAGGCTCCTGGTCCATACGCTCAGGTGATCAGAGCGTTTGATGAAGACAAGTCTGAAACCTCCTCTCCTACCGACGGGGGTTATGAAGTAGAAATTACAAGCGCCTCTGAGCACACATCCGAATTGAGCATGGAGGAACGGCTCGAGATAGAGAAGGAGGAGACAGTCAAGGTAATAGTAGAGCCCCGAGCTGTGGACTTGAACGATCCTTTGAACAAGCCGTTGAAGGTCATCCTTCCTGGCAGGTCCAAGCCCATGGAAGGCCCCCGTACTCCTTCAGTTGCTACCCCTCTATCAAAGAAGAGTACCAAGGGTAAATGCTCTGGAGAGGAGCCGTTTGGAAAGAAGTTGAAGAAGCACAAGAAGTGACTACTATCCTCGTTCAACGAGAGTTAGTTTAAGTCATGTAATTATTTTCATCTATTTCCTTAGTCCTTATAAATAAAATGTCGACTCCGAACTTTGGAGGGGTTGTAATAGAAACTCATTTCTGAATAAGGTTTAGTTCCTTTTTCTGTCTTACAAAAGACTCTTATTGTTCAGTTTTCTTTGTGATTGTGACTTTAATCCAAGCACTGTGAGTAACATAGACTTCTCAGTCCATCTTCATATAACTCGGAAACTCTTCGGGAGTCGTTGAACTTCCATTCTGTGCTTCGAGCACTTAGAATACTTTCTAGCCCGTATGTCAGGGATTTGACAAATTCAAGTCATTTGTGTCATAGTTCATATTCAGGGAACTTGGATATCCGATTCGCTTATATTCGAGTCTGCACTCTGGGGAGTTAGAGTACTCTAGTCCGCACTCTGGGGACTTGGAGGTTTAAGTCATTTATACTCTAGTCCGCGCTCTGGGGACATAGAGTACTCCAGTCCGCAATCTGGGGACTTGGCAGTTTTAGTCATTTATACTCTAGTCCGCACTCTGGGGACTTAGAGTACTCCAGTCCGCACTCTGGGGACTTGGAAGTTTAAGTCATTTATACTCTAGTCCGCGCTCTGGGGACTTAGAGTACTCCAGTCCGCAATCTGGGGACTTGGAGGTTTAAGTCATTTATACTCTAGTCCGCGATCTGGGGACTTAGAGTACTCCAGTCCGCAATCTGGGGACTTGGAGGTTTTAGTCATTTATACTCTAGTCCGCGCTCTAGGGACTTAGAGTACTCCAGTCCGCACTCTGGGGACTTGGAGGTTTAAGTCATTTATACTCTAGTCCGCGCTCTGGGGACTTAGAGTACTCAAGTCCGCAATCTGGGGACTTGGAGGTTTTAGTCATTTATACTCTAGTCCGCGCTCTGGGGACTTAGAGTACTCCAGTCCGCGCTCTGGGGACTTGGAGGTTTAAGTCGTTTATACTCTAGTCCGTGCTCTGGGGACTTAGAGTACTCCAGTCCGCACTCTGGGGACTTGGAGGCTTAAGTCGTTTATACTCTAGTCCGCGCTCTGGGGACTTAGAGTACTCCAGTCCGCACTCTGGGGACTTGGAGGCTTAAGTCGTTTATACTCTACTCCGCGCTCTGGGGACTTAGAGTACTCCAGTCCGCACTCTAGGGACTTGGAGGTTTTAGTCATTTATACTCTAGTCCGCGCTCTGGGGACTTAGAGTACTCCAGTCCGCACTCTGGGGACTTGGAAGTTTAAGCCGTTTATACTCTAGTCCGTGCTCTGGGGACTTAGAGTACTCCAGTCCGCACTCTACGGACTTGGAGGCTTAAGTCGTTTATACTCTAGTCCGCGCTCTGGGGACTTAGAGTACTCCAGTCCGCACTCTGGGGACTTGGAGGTTTTAGTCGTTTATACTCTAGTCCGCGCTCTAGGGACTTAGAGTACTCCAGTCCGCACTCTGGGGACTAAGAGGTTTAAGTCGTTTATACTCTAGTCCGCGCTCTGGGGACTTAGAGTACTCCAGTCCGCAGTCTGGGGACTTGGAGGTTTAAGTCGTTTATACTCTAGTCCGCGCTCTGGGGACTTAGAGTACTCCAGTCCGCACTCTGGGGACTTGGAGGCTTAAGTCGTTTATACTCTAGTCCGCGCTCTGGGGACTTAGAGTACTCCAGTCCGCACTCTGGGGACTTGGAGGTTTTAGTCGTTTATACTCTAGTCCGCGCTCTAGGGACTTAGAGTACTCCAGTCCGCACTCTGGGGACTGAGAGGTTTAAGTCGTTTATACTCTAGTCCGCGCTCTGGGGACTTAGAGCACTCCAGTCCGCACTCTGGGGACTTGGAGGTTTAAGTCGTTTATACTCTAGTCCGTGCTCTGGCGACTTAGAGTACTCCAGTCCGCACTTGGAGGTTTAAGTCGTTTATACTCTAGTCCGTGCTTTGGGGACTTAGAGTACTCCAGTCCCCGCTCTGGGGACTTGGAGGTTTAAGTCGTTTATACTCTAGTCTGCGCTCTGGGGACTTAGAGTACTCCAGTCCGCGCTCTGGGGACTTGGAGGTTTAAGTCGTTTATACTCTAGTCCATGCTCTAGGGACTTAGAGTACTCCAGTCCGCACTCTGGGGCTTGGAGGTTTTAGTCGTTTATACTCTAGTCCACGCTCTGGGGACTTAGAGTACTCCAGTCCGTGCTCTGGGGACTTGGAGGTTTAAGTCGTTTATACTCTAGTCCACGCTCTGGGGACTTGGAGGTTTAAGTCGTTTATACTCTAGTCCACGCTCTGGGGACTTAGAGTACTCCAGTCCGCGCTCTGGGGATTTGGAGATTTAAGTCGTTTATACTCTAGTCCGTGCTCTGGGGACTTAGAGTACTCCAGTCCACGCTCTGGGGACATGGAGGTTTAAGTCGTTTATACTCTAGTCCGCGCTCTGGGGACTTAGAGTACTCCAGTCCGCACTCTGGGGACTTGGAGGTTTTAGTTATTTATACTCTAGTCCGCGCTCTGGGGACTTAGAGTACTCGAGTCCGCACTCTGGGGACATGGAGGTTTTAGTCATTTATACTCTAGTTTGCGCTCTGGGGACTTAGAGTACTCCAGTCTGCACTCTGGGGACATGGAGGTTTAAGTCGTTTATACTCTAGTCCGCGCTCTGGGGACTTAGAGTACTCCAGTCCGCACTCTGGGGACTTGGAGGTTTTAGTTGAGAGCAGTCATATTTCCACTCTTTAATTTGTATTCATCTACTGTATCGAGGCTAATGTCGTCGAATGAACAATCGAACCACGTTTGCTCACGGAATGGGATTCTGCCCCCCAGGATGAGGGACGGAATTTGAAAAATGGACGATCGATTCTCGTCCGCTTGGTGATTATAGCTCTTCCAATCAAGTCAAGGAAGGAGGTATATGGCAGATGGTTGAATCACATCCATGTTGGGTTAGATAGCCAAATCTCTTACAATTTGCTCCGTATCTCCTTCTAGAAAATAAGGATAATAGATTGTTGAGTAGACAAAGTAAGTTGCATATGTTCCAAGGTGCAGTCGTGTCCATATATTGACAGCGATGGTTAGCGAGTATGCAGTCTACCATAGCTACTTCAAGTTGGGCTTTCGAACAACCTTTCGTGTTCAGGGTAGGATTTGATCGGTAGATGATCAAATCACGTCCACTTTAGACGGATCCCGGCGTCACTGAGCTTCATGAGGGGTATTTTGTCGAACTTTGTTCTATGACTCGATTGGAGTGGATGATCGGGCCATATTCATTCCAAGCAGTTTAGGTCTCCAAGTCAAATGTGGAGGTTGATGGATGGATGGTCGGTTGTTCGAATCGATCATAAGTTGAGCATACGAACTCGGATCGTCTTGAAACTTGGAACATTGGCTTCCCTGGCTTTGATTGTTATGTCTTGTTAATCGTGGCTCGATCCAGACTCGGACAAAATCCATCGATATCCATAGTGAGCCTTTGTGTAACCGATCTCCAAGATGAACTGTCACTGGTTTCTAATCAAGTTCTTGGTGTCACGACCTTGCCAAAAGGCGGGATAACATTTGCCCCCCAAAGGACGTCTTGTGTAAACATGACGTGCTTTGAAAAACCGCAGTCTTTCATGCTGAATATTTCCGTTCAGTTGATTGCTTGACAGTCGTCTTTTAATCGTTTCGTTGCAATCTTCTTTTAGACAAATGTTCAACTAGCGTGCTTTGCTTTGGTTCTGTCCCCAGTTTTGGGGATGAGTATGGAGTTGATGTATGTTTATACTCCGTCTCGCACTCTGGGAGTACGGAGTTGAGTAGATGTTTATACTCCGTCTCGCACTCTGGAAATACGGAGTTGATTAATGTTTATACTCCGTCTCGCACTCTGGGAGTACAGAGTTAAGCGAATGTTTATACTCCGTCTTGCACTCTGGGAGTACGGAGTTGATTAATGTATATACTCCGTCTCGCACTCTGGGAGTACGGGGTTAAGTAGATGTTTATACTCCGTCTCGCACTCTGGGAGTACGGAGTTGATTAATGTTTATACTCCGTCTCGCACTCTAGGAGTACGGAGTTGATCAATGTTTATACTCCGTCTCGCACTCTGGGAGTACATAGTTAAGTAGATGTTTATACTCCGTCTCGCACTCTGAGAGTACGGAGTTGTGCGAAGGATCGTCGTGTATCAACCCATTTTTAACCTTGATGTGATGGCTTGCCCCCGAGCTCGAGTTTCACTTAGCGAGTGGCTGGTCGTATCGCAACCGCTCTCTACTTGAATAAATTCCACTTGCAGGATGGAATTCAGCTCTCTGTGCATCGTGATGTTGTACATTGTATTTAATCCATAGCCCCAAATCAAAGGCATATGGTTAATGATGAGCAATAGAATTATTCTCGTCCAGATGTAACTCCACACGTCCGATCATGGTCTGCGTAGATTGGTTGGCAACCAAATCTGAGTACCTGGACACCTGCATCGTTTTGAAAGTAGTTTAGTTCAAGCTAGTCGTAGTTCATAGAACAATTGAAATAGATATGGAAATGGAAATAATTCAAAGAAGATTATGGTAAGTCTCATTGATATGTGAAGCAGCATCGTGTGCTCGCTATTCGACTCCGCCCCTGGCTCCTTTCAAAGGGATGTTGGCCGTCAACCGTCCAATTGATAATCATAGCCCATTATTAATAGGCATCGGATATTCGCTGCCCGCCATTCTGCAGGACTTGTACATACTATTGAAGCTTTCCTTTCTAGGTCATCTTTTCGATCATACCTCGGAGATGTTTGTAATCGCCCGTGTTAGGATCAGTGAGCATTTGGGAATATACAACATTCCCCTGATTTTCTTTAGACTTTGGTGTACTCTCTCGAGGTTGGTTTCCAGTACCACTCCGAGTCGTGAGTCTTCAAGTAGAGGTTGTCAATTGAACCTTTCAAAGAGCATATGAGCTAAATTCTGAAGTCTTGTTTCGGCTACTGGGATCTACATCCTTAGCCAACGGGCCTTCATTGTTATTTTTCTTAGTCTGCTCCACTCCTCCTCACTTTAGTTCTGATTCATTTGTAAAAGAAACGATCCATAGTCGTAGGAGGCTCTTTAGCCAACTAGCTGTCAAAATATATCTAGAGGTCGACTTTCCTCAAACTCGATCAGTATGATACCCTTGTTAGTATTTGGAATAAATTGCTTAGAGCATTGGTTTGCTTGGAGTCATCTTGACGTTTGCTAGAGTCACATCATCTATGTTCTCCAACATTTGGGAGTACCGTTTCAATAGCGGTTGCTTGTCCGTTCCCTTGATGTCGTTCATAAGCTGCTGCTAGATCCTCTATGCCCTGGTCGATCATGGGATGTCAGGAAAGTGGATAGAATGTTTCTTTATTAAGTTGAGTTTTGAATTCACTATCCGGAGGCACTGCGTTGTGGCTAGGGTTCGGGGGGAAACCAACCTCGAAAAATTTAGCCTCATTTTCGAAAATTTGGGTCGTACCCGAAAAAGTTTTTTTTTGTAAATAGGGGTCGTATAAGAGACCGGTGTAACTTAAGTTTCGATCGGCATTGAGGGCCGTTCGGCATGACAAAGTTGCTCGGCATACAAGACTGTTCGGCATCCACACTGTTCGGCATCCCACATTGTTCGGCATTCCTCACTATTCGGCATTCACACTGTTCAGCATTCCACACTGTTCGGCATTCCACACTGTTCGGCATCCACACGTGTTCGGCATTCACACTGTTCGGCATCCACACTGTTCGGCATCCCACACTGTTCGGCATCCCACACTGTTCGGCATCCACACTGTTCGGCATTCATTCTTGTTCGGCACAACCGAGTCGTTCGGCATACAATACCGTTCGGCATTACAGAGGTGTTCGACATTCATTCTTGTTCGGCACAACCAAGTCGTTCGGCATACAATATCGTTCGGCATTACAGAGGTGTTCAGCATAGAGGTATGGATCGGCCTGGAAGAGCGTTCGGCCTAGAGGTATGGTCGGCCTGGAAGAGCGTTCGGCCTAGAGGTATAGTCGGCCTGGAAGAGCGTTCGGCCTAGAGGTATGATCGGCCTGGAAGGGCATTCGGCATAAGCCTTTTCTGGGGCGTTCGGCATATGCCTTTTCTGGAGCGTTCGGCATACCCCTTTTCTGGAGCGTTCGGCATACCCCTTTTCTGTAGCGTTCGACATACCCCTTTTCTAGAGCATTCGGCATACGCCTTTTCTGGGGCGTTCGGCATACGCCTTTTCTGGGGCGTTCGGCATACGCCTTTTCTGGGGCGTTCGGCATACGCCTTTTCTGGGGCGTTCGGCATACGCCTTTTCTGGGGCGTTCGGCATACGCCTTTTCTGGAGCGATCGATCGAATTGCCTTCAGAGGAGGGTCGGCCTTCATTCAACTTTAGTGCAAACTTCAACGTCCAATCCCCAGATCTTGCGTACATCAGTGAATCCAATCTACGGCTATCAGCTTCCTTTAGATTTCTTTCAAATCTGAGTAGAATAGGAGGTTTTCTAGTAAACAACTGGATCTATCTCGTGAATATGGAAATCCACTAGTAGATGATGAGATCCAATCAAGCTGAGAATTCAATTCTCAGTTAAAGCACCAAAGTGTTAGCACCAAAATTGGTCACTAACCTCGTTGAGAAAGATTGTGTAGAGATGTAAGTGATGAAGTTAAATTAAACAAGGAAGAATATGCTAATTTAAATGCAGAAAGTAAGAACACCGGATTTATAGTGGTTCAGCGTAATTGCCTACGTCCACTTTGAGTTTTGATCTTTATTTCTTTCACAAGTAGTTGAATACATATACAATCCATATATTGATGACTTGAATACAAGTTTGAATTAAAAAGAGGAGAGTATAAAAAATGGCAGAGTCTCCCCATTGTTCTCCAAAAAGGATCCATTTCATTGTGCCCCTGCCCTTCTATTTATAGAGGAAGATGGGTTGGACTTTCTTCATGGGCTTAGGAGCAAGGTGCCTCTGCCCATAGTGGGTGAATCTGCGCACCAGGCCAGGCAGGCCGAATGCTCTTGCTTTATTGTGGGCCTGACAACTTGCTACCACCTCCAGTCTCTCCTTGATCAGAATCTTGTCTAGTGCTAATGATAATTTCTTCAACCGTCGTTTTGTAACCGGGCCAAGATGATGGTTAACAGTCAGTCTATCTACAATAACCCAGATACTCTCATTACCCTTCCTAGTCCTCGGTAATCCATCAATGAAATCCATAGAAACCTGTTCCCACTTCCAGTTGGGAATCTCAAGAGGCTGCAACAAACTAGGGGTCTTCTAATGATCTGCCTTGACTTGTTGACAAGTCGCACACCTACTAAAAAATGGAGATATCTCGCCTCATACCCTTCCATCAGTACAACTTCTTCATATCCTGATACATCTTGGTCACAACCGGATGAATAGAAAGTCTGGACTGATGATTCTCCCAAAGTAACTCCTGTCTCAATCCATTAATATTCGGGACACAAATCCTATTATTAATCCTCAAAATACCTTTATCGTCGATCTGAGCTCCACTACCATCAGAACTACTACCACCAACTCTGCTACGAACACTCTCATTCATTAATCTAAGCATCTCATCCTGCTTAGCCATGATACGATCCAAAAGAGGAGAAGAAACAACAAGCTGACACAACATAGCCTTCTTCCGACTCAAAGCATCTGCCACAACATTAGCTTTCCCAGGGGTATAGTTGATGTCGAGGTCATAAGAAGCAAGGAACTCTAACCACCTAACTTGTCTCTGATTCAAATCCTTCTGAGTGAAAATATATCTCAAAGACTGATGATCTGTGAAAAGCTCAAACTTAGTACCCAAAAGATGATGTCTCCAAAGCTTCAAAGCAAAAATAACAACAAGCAACTCTAAATCATGGGCAGCATAATTGGCTTCATGGGTCTTCAACTGATGACTAGCATAAGCAATGACCTTACCATCCTGCATCAGAAAAACTCCCAAACCTTCACGACAAGCATCAGTGTATACCATTAATCCCTCATTTCCATTTGGAACGGTAAGAACTGTTGCGGAAGTAAGCTTGTGCTTCAACTCACTGAATGCAGCCTTACACTCATCACTCCAAATAAACTTAGCATTCTTCCGAGTCAAAGTGGTGAGAGGTGCAGCAATCTGAGCAAAATTCTCAATGAATCTCCGGTAATAACCGACAAGGCCTAGAAAACTACGGATATCAGTAGAAGTCTTAGGAGTTTCCCAATCCTGCACAGAATAGGGATAAATAAGGACAACTGGAAAGATAGAATAAATTGTATGAAACAAGGAAAGAGAAGGAAAGAATGACTTACATTGATCGCAGCGATCTTGACTGGATCAACATAAACTCCATTACCAGAAACAATATCCCGAGGAATCGGACTTCATCCTTCCAGAAATGGCATTTAGAAAATTTAGCCTTCAACTGTTAATTTCTAAAAGTCTCAAGAACAGATTTCAAATGTGACTCATGCTCTTCCTCAGACTTAGAGAAAATGAGAATATCATCAACAAAGACTAGAACAAATTTATTAAGCACATCACGAAAAACACGATTCATCAAATCAACAAAGAAAGCAAGGGCATTAGTCAAACTGAAAGGCATGACTAACCATTCAAAGAATCCATTCTCAGTACGGAAAGCAGTCTTGGGAATACTTTCCTCAGCAACTCTGAGCTGGTGAAAACCTGTGGCAAGATCAAGTTGAGAGAAAACAGTAGCACCATAAAGCTGATCAAACATATTATTGATGCGAGGCATTGGATATCTGTTTTTCATAGTGAGCTTGTTCAGCTCCCTATAATCAACACACATCCGGAGAGAACCATCAGACTTAGTGACAAAAACCACCGCTGCTCCCCATTCTGAATAGCTAGGTCTGATCAGACCCTTGGAAGACAAGTCCTCAATTTGCTTCCTTAACTCAACCTTCTCACGGGGCGCTATTCTTCTAGGAGGAAGAACTACAGGTCAAGTTCCAGGAATAAGATCAATACGGAAATCAATTTCCCGCTTAGGAGGTAAAGCAATGACTTCACCAAATACATCGGGTTAGAGTTTGACCGCACGAGTCGACTGAAGATCAACAGGAGAAGAATCCAGAGAATAGATAAAATTTCCAGCAAAATCCTGAGGCATGCGGCACTGGATAACCAAAGGGTCACCCTTATCTCCCACAAGAGTCACGATACGGGAGTTGCAAGAGCTATGGGTATCATGCCTATTAAGCCAATCATCTCCAAGTAATAAATCAAAAGCATCGAAACCAAGAACATAGAAATCTCCAGAAAACCGATAACCAGAATGAAAGAGTTTCACATGCTTACAAATCTTATTAAGATTTGCGGGACCACCAATAGGATTTGAAACACATAAAGGAACAGAAGCATACTCAAGAGAAAGGAGATGCTCAAACTTATCACACAAATCAACAGAAATAAAATTATGCGAAGCTCCAGTATCAAATAAAACACGAACAGGGTGATGAAATAAAGTAAAGGTGCCCTGAAGAGTACCTTGATCATCACTAGGAGCAGGTGCAGCAGGAGAAGAAGCAGAGGTAACAACAAAAACACCAAATGGCTTGCCCTTCTGATACAAAGGACAGTCATTCTTAAAATGACCAGGCTGAAGACAAACATGACAAAGATTGTTCCTGGTACTCTAAGGCGGAGGAACAGCAGCACCAACTGAAGTAGGGCAACTATTAGCATAGTGTCCCTTCTGATCACACTTGAAGCAGGTAATGGTAGATAAGTTGATATCGTGCCTCTGAGAAGGAGAATATGATGAAGATCCCAAACCTGGATTCTTGAGTCAATTCTTCTTCTGTTGGTGGAAATTGGGCTTTCTCTTCTTAGAGTTAGTAGAGGATGACTGAGATGCAGGAGCTCTAGCAACAACAGGACCCTTGGAAGTAGGGTTCTCATAACGAATGGCCATATCCATAAGCTTAGTGAAAGTTCCATGAACATGTGAAAAGAGACGAACGTAGAACTCTGGGCGAGCTCCACCTATGAACTTCTCATTTTCTTAAGCTGGGTGTCAATAAGACCAGGACCAAACTTGGAAATTTCGTTGAACTTCCGCTCATACTCAGAAAAAGACATGGTACCCTGCTTAAGATCCATGAATTCACGATAAAGCTGAGATTTCCCGGCTTCGGGCATCCATTTTGCCACAAAAGCCTCCCTGGAAAGAAGATACAGAAACAACCATAAGATAGATTCAAAAGAAAGGAAATGGGGAAAAATTCAAGATAACACAAAGGATACCTGAACTGCTCCCACGAAATATCACCCTCGATAGTGTGAGCTGTAACAGACTCCCACCAATCTAGGGCTGACTCTTCCAGCTGCCAAGCTGCTAACTGACGCTTCTGGGCATCAGAAATCTCGAGACCAGTAAAGATCCTCTCTAAACTTAGTAACCATTGCTGGGATTCAATAATGCTCTCTGAACCGGTGAACTTAGTACCACCGAGCTGAGAGAATTCCTTACAGAGAACAGTAAACCTAACAGGTGCAACAAGTTGAGGAGCTGGGGCAGTACCACGACCCCTACCTCTAGCATTTCCACGATTCATCCTGAAAATATCAAGAATGAATTTAGGACAATGGTACAGAGAAGACAAAGATAAGATAAGACAAGATAAAATCACTTGGATGAATATCCTAATAAAAGAAATTTCTAACAAGGTAGATACGAAAAGAAGGAAGTTTGGAAAATTGTTTTTTTTAAACAAGAAAATTTTATATCAAAATAATCTTTGAATATCCTTTGGAAAATCATTTTAAAATCATTTTATACTTTGAAAATACGTTCTCTCACAAAGAAATGATACTGAGGTTGATTTCACTCATTCTAGGGTATTTCTACCCTATCTCTAATGAGTTTTTGCTCCATAGGCTAAGGTTTTCCTAAAACCTGGTTCTGATACCAAATGTAACGACCCACTATTTTCGACCATTCAAATCGACAATAATCCACACATGTCGGACTTGAATAATGCAAAATAACAGATTGTAATAAAATTTGGAGCAAATAAAACCAATCATAGACACAGAATATCAGAATAACTCGCAGCGGAAAATAAAATAAATAGTGGTTCATGAAGCCACTACAATACAGAGTCTCAAAACAAATACAAAATACATAGTCTGGAAACAATACAGTTCTGAAACAAGTACAGTAGAAATCCCAAATACATAAGTCTCTAATACAGAAGCTGAAATAGAACAACTGAAACTAAAATAGATGAATAACTAGATAAGCAGAATCTTCAGCGATTCCTAACTCCAGAAAGTGAAGTCCAAAGCTGTGAATACTCAGGCTGACTTGGGCGTAAATAAAACACAAACACTCGAGTCAGGACATACATACTTATACAATGTAAACCAACTCAAGTGAATTGTAATAAGGTACAAGTAACTTAAAGAATGCTTGGGATCGCCCATTCTTTAAGGATCCGTTAAATTATCTACTATGTAGTAATATTCGCTATTATACTAACGTCTAATATTAAATAAACATACTTTTTAATAGCGTCAAGGGGTTACCCATATATCCCTTAATAGGTAATAGTCCCAGTAGTCTATCCAGTATTAGCATACTCCCAAAATGGGGGCTACCCTCGATACTCCACAGGCTATGGGAGAAATCACAACTCGTAGTAAAGCTCGATATGGTAGGTGACACAGCACACAAGGCAATGCCAGGGTAGATATACCAATTACGCATCTAGACTGGTGGTAACGCATAGCAGCCACTACCGCCCACCTCGAACAACACTCCCAAATCAAGGGGTGCACCCAAACAATCACAAAAGTAATAGAATGGTATCGAAGAAGTGTGTCCGATCAGAGGTGCTACCTCATTGGCCCGTCGATCGCTCCTGTTTTAGCCACCTTATGCCAACTCACGGGAGTTGGGTCCACGTATGAACCTTTAGGATCGTCGCCACCATCCTGCTTCATTCTGGAAACTCCACCACGTACACAATTGTTAAAGTTGTTTTTGGTATCGACAGAGAGTATGTCCATATCCGATCCTGGTCTCTTTAACAACCAATCGTTATTATAACCCGTGGTTAAATATTTCAAAACAGTTTATATTTCAAATCAAATACTTCATTTAAAACCATTTGAAAGTAAAGTCATTATACCTTTAAATCAAATATTCAATTCCTAAAATTTTAGCCTTTTCTGAGTTCATTTATTCACTTAAATACATTAAAACATTAAAATTCCAGCTTTCACAGCATTTAGAAAGTGCTGCGGTAAGTTATATTTGAAAACAATTCAATTCAACAGAGACAACATTTATAAACTGCTGTAATAGTTCAGTTTTAGTGGAAAAATAGTTCAATTCAGAAAGGACAGCATTTACAAAACTGCTGTAATAGTTCAAGTTTCAAATTAAAGATTTAATTCAATTCAGCAAAGACAGCGTTTTAAAACTGCTATAATAGTTCAATTATATTCAAAATTCACATTTCAGCCAACTGCAGCACTTAACAAGTGCTACAATAGCCCTTTTATTAGTTTCAGTTTCAAGTTTAGTCCCTGCCACTACAGCACTTACAAAGTGCTGTCATAGCCTTAGTTAATTTTAGCCTTTAGTTCATGTGTATCAACCACAGCACTTACAAAGTGCTGCTGATTCTACTTAGTTCAGATTTTAGTTTATTTCCAGAAACGAAAGCATTTATGAAGTGCTACTAAATAAATTTCCAGATTTTTAAATAGAATTCCAGCCATAATAAACTTCAATTTAAATCAATTTAACTTATAAAAATCACATTTTTCCACATCAAAAATGTTCATTTAATTCTCTTTTACTTATAGTTTTTATAAAGAAAAATTTTACAATAAAAATCAAATTTTCCAAAATTTCTCTTATTTAATTCAAATGCACTATTTTCCCATTCATATCATTTTTTTTTTCAATTCTCTTTAACACTTAAATTTAAATTTCCATTTCATAAATAAAACTTAATTTCCATTTCTTTTTAATTAACTTAAACTTTCATTAAAAATCAAATCAAAATTTCCAATTTAAGTTATGTTTAAATCATAGTTTTTCTATTCATTTATTTACATTTTTAATACATAGAAAATCATTATTTCTTTATTTAATCATTTTAATTTCAATTTAAATCAAATTATCATATTTTTACATTTTAAAAATACTTAAAAAATTTCAGAAAAATATATAAAATAACCACGGGTCTGTATAATATTTTCTAACCTAAGTCAAATGATACGGATAATATATCATTTCAATCCGTAATTTATAAAGAAAATCCTGGTTTTATTATTTCAAACCCGCAATCCCAAGTAAATAAAAATCGCTCAGACTTATCATTTCAGTCCATAACGATTTTTCCCTATTCTAAAGTCCGTTCGGGTATGTATCATTTCAACCCATAGTGATTCTATTCTGAAGGGAACTTGCAGTTTGAGAACAGAATATAAATAAACAGTATAACAACATATAGCAATATCGGATGATATTATAGGGTTATAAACATGGTTAACATTATGTAATTTATAACATAGGCAGGTATAACATGATATAATTATTTCTACACTTTCACTTGCTATCAATTCACAGTTATATAAGTATGAATGTCAGGTGTGATTACTCGTCTCTGTACCCTGAAGTTCGCAAAACAAACACACAAACAGAAATCCGGAAAGCACGAAAGCACGACTAGATTTGGATGGAGAGTGAGCCAAGATGTTAATCTTGTATTCACAAAATAAACAAAGCCAAATATAAATATAAATACAATACAAAAGATTATATTGAAACAAATTGAAATAGAAATAGACAATTGACTTCACTAAGCTTTTAAACAATTTTTGCTTGATCTTCACTCAACTTTGCTCGACCACACACATTATTTGGCTCGGCCACAACATGGTTTCAGGTGGAAAGGATCTGGTTGGGCGTCATAAAGGCACGGGTAAGTCAATAATATGAAGAGGAAGGAGTTGCAAGTGGAGAATACAAAGGGACAAGGCAAACAAGGAGGGTTTGGTCATCATCTAGGCTCGGCCTATGGATCTATATGGCTCAGCCAAGTCAAGTACATGTCTGGACAGAGGTTAGAATGATGTTCAGAGGTGGAAAACAAGCTGGTGGTGGTGGCTATGGTGGTGGCCGTTGTCAACAATGAAGGGGAGATGGATTATGGAGCTAGGCTATGACATGTTTTTGAGTTTTGGACATTATTTTGTGGTATTTGCATCACCTAGATGTCACGACCTGAATTGGATAGAGGAGGAGGAGGGGTTGTTGCCGTGGATCATGGGGAGGAGGAGGAGTGGTGGCCGGTGGTGATGGTGGAGGGGATGGCCGAGCAAAGCTATGGAGAAGGCAAGGCAAAAACATAGAAAATCAATAGAAAAAGAAGAAGAAAAAGTAGAAAAGGAAGAGGAAGCCATTACCAATTTTTTCATAAGTTTCTATGGCCAAAAATTGATGCAATGAGAAATGTTTTCACATGAGAAAGGAAATAAAAACCCATGGCAAAAATTAAAGAAAGGAACGACAAAGAAAAATGAAGAGTCTAGCTAACCAGAAGTCATTGTTTATAAGCTTAAGTCTCTTCAAATTTCCACTATCCTTTATATAAAAAATAAACAAAATAAATTCAGTAAATAAAAATAAGACAAACTAAAATAAAGTGGAAAAGAAAAATAAATGATTTTTTTAGGAAAATAGGAAGAAAATAAAGAAAAATAGCTTAATATATTGAAACTAGTTCTAAAAATTACAAACAAAATACACTTAACTTTGGAAAATTATAACTTCACTTTTGAAAATTATAACTTCACTTTTAAAATGTTTTAAAAATAAAATATTGAAATAAAATTTAATTTAAAATGATTTAAAAAATAATTACAAAAAATATAGGGTTGTTACATTATCATAGGGCGAGAACGTCATCAGCCCCGAGTGGTCAACGGGAAGGACAAGGTTATACCTAGTGGGTCTTCGTCTATAGCCTACCAAAGTGGACCGCGATGGGTCATGCACCGCCACAGTTGTTTGTTAAGGCAAGGCTAGTTAACCTATAGTGAGATTTCTTCAAAACATTGATGGGGTGGTTTGTGGAGCCGAGTCCACGTTTAGAAGCAGACAAAGTAAGAAATCCCTAAAGAGAATATGGAAAATGTATGAAAAGCCACCAGAAATGGTATGACAAAATGTATGGAAGGCCATCTATAAGCACTATAGGACTTCCTCGAGTTATATGGTAATGTATCATGATACGACAAGGCGTTAGATCCTGATGGGGTTCTGAACAAGAGATATTAGTAGGGATAGTATATAGCTCCATTAGGGGACCATGGGATATATATATATATAGACACACACACACACACATAGTATAAATCTACGGATGGTTGATGGGAATGGTTCGTATGTGGATAAGCAGTCGAGACGAATAGTAAAATATAAACAGACATAACATGAGACAGTGAACAATCGGCATAAGATAGTGTTATGTACAAAATGTATAATTTACCAGTCACCAGAATGTTATTTTGACCCGCTCTCATTATAACGCACAAGATGGTTAGAAGGGCAGGTACTGGTGCTTGGCTTAATCAATGCCGACGAGGACACTTGATTTTTGGAAGTGTCAAATCTTGGTCAGTACTTATGTGATCTATTATATTTTAATTATTCGCTGTAAATTATTTTGCTATAGCTCTGATATTCATTCTTTTATTTTATTTTTAAGATACCAAACCAACAATTTGTGCTTTGGTGGACTTGGATTTTTGATTTAGCGAAAATTCAGTCCCACTAGGTGCATGTGTTACATTTGGTATCATTTCTTACATTTATCAATCTTGAAGGTTAGAAAACATTGAGTGAACGTATTTGTATTTTTCCTATAAATATAATATACTTTAAATCTTGATAATTCCAACTATATAATAGTTAAATATGGAAAAATTCCTGAAGTTGGATGGTATATGACTGCCTAGTCGGGCCATAATAGCCCTTTGATTGTAGATCCCCATATGATTGCAGATTTTTGATGTACAATAGGTCCAGATAAAGGGAAATAAGAATCTACATGTTATAGATAGTGGAAGATAGGGAAGTTCCTAAATAACGGTGTGAAATGGTCACTCCTAATTGGATTTTCAATATTGAGAACGGAACAGGTTAGAATATGGAAGGAAGTGTGTTCCTAAGGGAACAGTTAGAAATCCACTTTGAGTACGACCTAACAGAAAGTAGTTCTAAAAGTTAAGGAAAATATAAATTTGATATATTTGAAAAGTAAAGAAGAAAATATTGGATTTTGGAGAAAAATACGTGATATTGGATTTTAGAAAAGTATTTATATAATAAAGGTTTCATTGACAGTTAAACTGAAAAGTTTCAATAAAATGGTTTAGTTATCCACATAATTTCTAAAGGATATAAAGTCATGTTAAAGTTAAAGCCATGAGCTTTATGCTAAAATTAAGGAGTTCATGTTGAAAAGCCGGAAGCAAAGAAGAAATGCAAGATTATTCAAAGGTGCGACATCAACCAAAGTAAAAGAATGACGAAGGGGAGCACGCCATGGATCATCGACATAACAACAAGTGTCATACAAATTAACAAGGTAAAGGTAGCATCGAAAGGCTATAGTGTCGAAGGCAATGATAAGGAAATATGCCACCCTTAAAGAGCTAAGGGAATCTTGCATCAATAGAATAATGCCGAAAGAGTAAAAGTGGTAAAGCAAAGAAGCTCGCTCTAGGTCCTTATGATGAATATCGACGTCCGCAAATGTACAACAGCCGTAAAGGAAATTGTTACTGCTATCATTGTTAATGCCGAAGATATGTGATATGATGACATGACTATGACGTTAGGCAATACCAAAAGTATGGAGAAGAATCAATGCTGAAGTACTACAATGCCACTCCTTATCTATAGGAGTTTATAAACAATGCCATATCTCATCTATACCACACCTCATCCATGTCGCATCTCATCAGTATTGCATCACTTCAATACCGCATTTCAAGTAATGTCGCACTCCATTCATACCATGCTCCATCAATACCGCACCTTGTCAATAAGCAGCATGTCATAAATTAGGTGGGGACATCATGGACTACCAACATCAGCTTTATTCAGTGACAATACTCTTTAATGCTGTCTCTAAAACAATATCGCATAAGGCCAAGGATGATACCACATCCAATCGATATCGCATCCAATCAATATCGCCTTCGATCGATGTCGCTTTTTGTTAATATCAAGAATCAATGTCGTTGTAGAGAAATGTCGCTCATATTCATGCTGCTTTACTTCAATGCCGCGTTCCATTGAGGATATACATCATCGATGCCATGTTACATTAGTACCGCACTATGGATATATCACCGCAGACCTCTAAAGCGACTTTGATGATGAACATTGTCAATGTCCACGAAGGCTATCAAAGTAGATGATGCTCATAACGATGCTGCTCCATATCAATGTTATTCCATAATGATGCCACTCTTTAACGATGCCACTCTATGTCAATGCCGCTCCATATTAATATTGCATCATGTCAATGCTGCTTCAGGTCGATGCCACCTCCTGTTAATAAAGAATACGGAAGATCATTTATGATACTCGACATCATTAAGATTGCCAAAGATTATGCATGCCGAAGAAAAATCCGGCCAAAGACGGCATAAAACACCATGTTGAATTCCTCTACCCCTATAAAATGTGGACCTAAGGGCATGAAGGAATTGGTGCTCATTTCTTTCCTCTACTCTCAAAATTAAACTCTTGTAACCTTAAATTGAATTTGGGAAAATTCTGATTTGATTGTAATCATGCTTGATTTATATGAACAAAAACTTGGACATCTTGATTGTGTACTTTGAACATTATTGACATGCATATGCATATAATAAAGTTCTTAGGCCCTAAGCTTAACATGATTTTATAGAATCACATAAGCTTCGGTCTAAACTAGTGTTTACATGCATAGCCTCTATCTTTCTTATTGCATATGGGAATTGGACTATGGGTCATAAGGATTGCTTATCAAGTCCATTAACATGCTTATTGTGCTATTGCACACATTCTTGGCATACTTACTCTCTCCGTTAAACATGTGTCATAGGCTATAGAATATCCTATTCCTAAAGACTATATGAATTCTCGAATATTTATTCCAAGTGACCTTAAGGGCTCTCGAATATTTATTCCAAGTAACCTTAATGGATCTCGAATATATCATTCCAAGAAATCATATAGGCTTTCAAAATCATATTCCAAGAGTCTATGAGCATCATGGAACCATTTCTTAATGACATTATCTTGTACTTAGCCTTAAATGCTAAGCCTAATCTTGATTCATTAGCACTATCTAGCCAAGAACAACTAAGCCATGCTTAGTCGTGTCGTCTCATGTGTTAAAATCAAGTTTAGCTCATCATACTTGACATCATGAGTGTTATACCAATTTTTGGTTTAACATTTTGGCGCTAGAAGGACGGCTCGAACCTCCAATTCCATTTTATTTTCTTCTCAAACGAGTTTGCGTAAATTTTTGTTCCAGGAAAATGGAAAGATCAAGGTGAATTAATGCTCCAAACAAAGAAGTCACACAAACGGCGATGTTAGAAGAAAATATCATTCCCAACTTCAAATTGTGAAATGTAGAGCCTGGACAGCCATTAAAGGCAGAACAACCTACCAAAAAAGAAGTTAAAATTAAAGAATTAGAGCAATAAGTGCCGACGATGAAAGAACTTCTAGAAGGAAGCCTTGCTCAAAAATCCTCCAAAACAACTATGCTCACGGGGGGAGATAAGGTAGAGTCTCCGAGAAGGGGCTTGGATGCTTCTTTTCTTAAAAAGAACAGAAGCAAACTCGCTATGACTGCATAAAAGAGAAAAAATCACCAGCAAGCTAAAAGTAACCGAGCTTTCTCTAAGGTTATTGGCGGATAACAAATTTAAGGCAAAGTACTATGGGAGATTGGAGGAGAAGTCCAAGGAGCAATCTGGAAGTTCAACCTTCAAAGCATACAAACCTATTAGAAGAAATTACCACAGCGACGAAGTTTATCTAAGAGACATAGCCTAGAAAATGGCAAAGGATATGTTTAATCTTAAAGGAAAAATAATTTTTGATGAGAGGGTTAACAATAACCATCAAGAAGATCCCTTCATAGATGAGATAATGGCTATCAGGATCCCTTCCCATATCAAAATTTTATCCTTAAGATACAATGGAACCACCGACCTAGATGATCACTTGATGGCCTTCGAAGGTCAGATGGACCTATACAACAAATCTGGAGCTGTGTGTTACAGGCTTTTCCCTATTACTTTCCAAGATGCAGCATCCAAATGGTATAGGCAGTAACGTGAGAAAATTATCTATTCCTGGAAGCAATTCTCTTATGAATTCTCAACGCACTTCTGTATTTGTAAAGACCTGAATATCGACTACACTGTGCTGGCTAATATCAAGTAAAGACAAAGGGAGTTATGGTGCGATTATCTAAAGAGGTTCAATACAAAGGCACTAAAGGCAAAAGGTAATACTGACAGGGACAAGCTGGTGGCAGTACATTTGGGGTTGATTAAGTAAACCCCATTTTGGAAGGAGCTCTATATACACAGATGTAGAGACTTTCAAGACTTCCATTTTAAGCTGATATATTCATTCATATATATGAAATATTTCTTGCTATAAAGAAAGCTAGGCTAAAAAGGAGATTGGGAAAACAGGCTATTACCACAACCACAAAAAACCAAGATGGGAGGAGGTCCCTGATGCCAATCACATTGCTCTGAATAAGCCGCTATCTTACATATTCGCAATGGAAAAGGAAAAACGACGATTTCCCACTCTCATACAAAGCTAAGACCAATCCTGAACCAAGAAAGGGGGGAAGACTATTATGCTTGTCATAAGTCAAATGGACACAAAACTAGTGAATGGCGTGTTTTGACGGGCATAATCCAACGCATGATTCGCTTTGGATGCTTAAAGGGGTTTGTTAAAGATAATCAAAAGGTTACTCATTCTGAAGATCCAAACCAAAGACTCCAAAACAATGCTGCCAACTTAGTCAAAGGTGATGGTCAACCGGATTTTGTACTACCCCACAATAGATTCAATGTGATCCATAGAGGACCGCATCTAGTTGAAAGCAGTAAAGAAGCTAGGGACCACTATGTTAGAGATGCAAATAAGAGGATTTTCTGTATTTACAAAGAACTACAGCTCAAGAATCCCAGGTTCCAAATTCAGATGCACAGCCTAACCATCACTCTACAAGAGCTAAGAAGAGGAGTTCATCATCCACTAATGATCCACTAATGATTATTGCTCAAATTGGATTTTCAGTGGTTTCCAAAATTTTCGTGGATATGGGAAGTTTAGTTAACATGATCTTTAAACAAGCTTTCGATCAAATGCGAATTTCGAAGGAGAAGCTAAAGCCAAGCTCTGAACCCATTTTTGGGTTTAACCACAAAAGATTAACTCCTATTGGGCAAATAAGGCTTTTGGTGCAGATGGGAATTCCGCCAAACTTCATGACATTCGAGAGTCTCTTTTCCATTATGGATCAACCATCCTATTACAATGCATTCTTTGGAAGGCCAGTTTTGGATGAAGTTGATGCTTTTGTTTCGCCAAAATACTTGATGATGAAGTTGTTGACCAAAACTGGTTGGAAAACAATAAGGGGAGAATAATTTAGCTCTCGTAAAGTGTATTTTGCCACTGTTGAGCAACAGGGACAATCTTTCTTACTACAACTTGAAGAAAAGTTAGTTAATTTGAAATGATATTAATAAGCCTTTGGATGAGGGTTCTTCAAACCAATCATCTAAAGAAAAAACAAATCCTATTGAGAAAACTAAGCATGTATTAAGAAGATTCAATTTTTCTTGGAAGAAAAGGAAGAGGAAGGAAACAAATCTTGTGGAGGATGAAATAGAAGGTGAGGATATAGTCACTGAATTAGATTGTAAAGGCAAGCAAGAGTGGATGAAGCCTACAGAAGGTTTTATGGAAGTATGCTTAGATCCCGTTGATCCGACAAAGATAGTAAAAATTAGGAAGGAACTCGATAGCAAACTCAAAAGGAAGCTAATTCAATTTCTTCAATCCAACTGAGATGTATTTGCCTGGACCCATTCTGATATGATCGGAATAGATCTAACCATTATATGTCATGCTTTGAATATAGATCCAATTGTCACACCTATCTGGCAAAAAAGGAAATTCGACAAAATTTGATCCAATGCTTTAAAAGTGGAAGTCAAAAAATTGCTTGAGAATGGGTTCATATGAGAGTTACTTTATCTAAAGTGATTGGTTAATCCAGTGTTGGTAAAGAAATCCAACGGCAAGTGGAGAATGTTCGTTGACTATACCGATTTAAACCAGGCATGCCCAAAAAAATGCTACCCCTTCCAAGGATTGATCAGTTGATTGGTGCAACCAGTGAGCACAAACTTTTATCTTTCATGGATGCCTATTCCGATAACAATCAAATTCCTATATTCAAGCCAAATGAGGAAAACACTAGTTTCATAAAGGATTAGGGAATCTATTGTTATAAGGTAATGCCTTTTGGGTTAAAGAATGCTGGTGGAACATACCAAAGATTAGTAAACAGAATGTTCAAGGAGAAAATTGGCCAGAATATAGAAGTATGTGTGGACAATATGCTAGTTAAGTCTCATGAAGGGAGCAACCATTTAAAAGATCATGGGGAGATGTTTGGGGTATTTTGAAAGTATCAAATGAAGCTCAACCTGAAAGGGGGTGCGAATTAAGGATCTTAAGGCTAATTTAACACTAGAGGGGGAGTGAATAGTGTTAAATGGATTCTAAGACTTATATGGACTAATTAAAAAATTATGTTATACACAAATGAAGAACTTAATCACAGAACTATCACAGAATCAAACATAGATACAGTAAGTAAATAAAAAAACAGTTAAAGGAAAGAACACACCATATTTTATACTGGTTCAGAATTACCCTAACGTCCAGTCCTGTACCAAGGCAAAACACCTCATATAGATTTTTATTAAATCAATGTCGAGATTACAATCCTCAATTTCTAAAGGCCTTGAGGTACTCTCCTGTCTCTCGAGTCTGGGGCAAACTGTCTTGATTTACGGGCCACAAGATTACCCAATTGATTTCCAGGCACAACCACACCTTATAGAGAGACTCGATAAACTTTTGATTACAAATTGATCCTATAACTCTGCATAGCACTTTGATCTTCGAGAGAGGGCGGAGAATCAAACAAGAATGAGATTCTAATTTGATTTACTTGAGAATTCGGCAGAATTTCGGCACGATCTTAAAAATATTAAAATTTTAGAATATGGATTTGTGGAGAAGGAAGGAGTGAAGAAAATAAGAAAATAGTTAGTTAAAAAATTCGTTTGTGAAGGCTATTTATAGACCAGTAACGGTTATAACCATTCGTGAAGAGATTTAAACGAATACACTTCTTTTGAAAATTGAAACTTTTGAATTTAACGGCCACCATTTTGACATGGGGTATCCCATGATGTCGACATCCCTTAGTTAAAAACAATGTGAAGTCTAAAACAAGAGTTTATTTAAAAAACAAAGACAAAGAATATTTTAAGGCTAAAACATCTTTTTTGATAATCATTTGAAAAGATAATTTTTAAGGCTAAAATATTTTGAAAAGCAGTTTTGAAAACCATTTTGAAGTAGTTTTGCAAGCTTCTTCCTGCAAAATATTTCATCACATCAGGACTCGAGAACTTGTACAAAACCAAGATGTTCGTGGGTTTGTAAGCCACTTGTCGTGGGTTTGTAAGCTACTTGTCGTGGGTTTGTAGGCCACTAAGAAGGTAGAAATGGGTTTCATCCCAAATGAAATATGGAATGAAGATTTCCGTGCTATTATGAAGTTTTAAAAATAAACTAGACACATATCTCGAAATCTTGATCTTGATACTCATGAGTCTTCAAACTTGATTTCTTCATTCTTGATCTTTATATTGTACAGTCTTCAATAATCAGTACCTGCCTTATATATATCCTGCATAATAACATTCATATGTATCTAGACAATAGTGTTAGTATATAAGTTATAATAAAATAAGTTACAAAGGTTGTTGTCATCAAAACCACTATCTTCAGTTTCTAACAATCTCCCCCTTTTTGATGATGACAACCTTAAAATATACTTACTACTTCGATCATACCATAACTCCCCCTTACTCCAAGCCTACTATTTTATATAACTTCTCCCCCTTTGTCATCAACAAAAATAACCTATAAACCTTGAACTTAATAGAAAATGAGATAAACAAACATATGACATAAGAATAATAACCAAAGATTGTTTTTAGAAGAACATTAATTAAGATAACACTTATATACAATTTAAAAACCAATGTACAATCAAGAAAAAGAAAATTGGAAAATGCTTAACGAGGACCCTTAACTATTGGTGATTTATGGACCAAACAATTTGGATAGTGGAGACAAAAGTTTCCACGTTGTTCGACCAAGTTCCCATTAGCATCAAAAAGGACCTCTCCAAGGAAAATCACGCCATCGTCTTCGTTCATATGAACATCCGGATTCGGCAAAGGATGTTCTGCTTCTTGATCCTCCTGTGGTTCTTCTAGAGGCTCTTCTTCTTTAGAATCCATGGCTTGTGATGATTCTTCGATGACAATGGGATTGGCATGGTTATCCATAAGGAATTTTTGTAAATTCCTAAGGATTATGCCTTGCCTATCTTGTTCTCTAGCCATTCGCAGTTGACTTACTTGAATTTCCATCATCATTTGAAGCAAATCTTTCATCTTCTCTTGTAGTTTGATGACTCGTACGTGTGTGGAAAGTTGAAAAGGACCAAAATGAGGAGAAGTGGGTGAAGAAGGTTCATTATTAGAAGAGGAAGCATTAATTTTCTGTTTTAGAAGTTTATACAGAGAATAGAACAGAGAAAAGGAGTAAAAGTTGAAATATATAAATATATAAATATATAACCAAATAACTAATTTTAGAGGGAAATTTAAATTTGAAAATCTCGGCCCGTATGTCGACATAGGGGGATGGGTCATGTCGACATCCCCAGTTCAATTTTTGAGAAATTTTTATTTATATGAAATATTAACTATACTTGTATTATTTATAATTTATATTTCAGTTAATGAACATATACCTAATTCTCTTCTAAATTTAGTAAAGTTTTGTTCATTTAATGGTTTGGTTAATATATCAGCAATTTGTTTTTTAGTATTAATATATTCAAGAGTTATGACTTCTTTACTTATATTATCTCTAAGAAAATGATGTCTAATATCAATATGTTTTGTTCTAGCATGATGAGTTGGATTTTTAGATAGGTTTATTGCACTAGTATTATCACAATAAATTGGTGATTTAGTTATAGTTAATCCAAAATCTTTTAAAGTTTGTTGCATATATATAACTTGAGAACAAGCCAAAGCAGCAGATATTTATTCTGCTTCAGTTGTTGACAAGGATACAATGTTTTGCTTCTTACTAAACCAGGAAACCAGAGAATGTCCTAGAATGTGAGAAGTTCCACTTGTACTTTTTCGGTCTGATTTACAACCAGCGTAATCAGCATCACAATATGAAATTAAATCAAATACATCATTTTTAGGGTAAAATAAACCATAATCTAAAGTATGTTTTACATATCTTAAAATTCTTTTAACAACTTTCAAGTGAGTTTCTTTAGGTTGAGATTGGTACCTTGCACAGAGACAGACACTATGCATGATGTCAGGACGACTTGCTGTTATATAAAGCAGCGAACCAATCATTCCCCAATATAATTTTTGATCAACATCTTTTGATTTATCTTCTTTACTTAAAGCTACATTAGTTGTCATTGAAGTTGGTTTCCCACTAGTAATGGTCAATCCAAATTTATTAATTAAATCCTTAGTATATTTTTCTTGACTAATGAAAATTCCTTTATCTAATTGTTTGATTTGAAGTCCTAAGAAGAAACTTAGTTCTCCCATATGACTTGTTTCAAATTCTTTAGTCATTATAACTGAGAATTCTTTATTCATTATGTTATTAGTTGACCCAAATATTATATCATCTGCATATATTTGTACTAATTGAATATCATTTTTGTTTCTTTTAATAAAAAGAGTTGTATCTATTTTACCAATTTCAAAACCAGATTGTAGTAAATAAGATCTTAGTCTTTCATACCAGGCTCTAGGAGCTTGTTTCAGACCATATAAAGCTTTCTTTAATTTATATACATGATTTGGAAAGTTATTATCTTCAAAAAGTGGAGGTTGTTCAACATAAACATCTTCTTTTACAAAACCATTTAGAAAAGCACTTTTAACATCCATTTGATATAATTTGAAATTATTGTAGTCTGTGAAAGCAAGTAGAATCCTGATAGCTTATAGTCTTGCTAAGGGTGCAAAGGTTTCGTCATAATCAATTCCTTCTTCTTGACAATAACATTGCATGACTAAACGAGCTTTATTTCTCACGACCTCACCAAGTTCATTCATTTTATTTTTATAAACCCATTTTGTTCCAATTATACTTTTATCCTCAGGTCAGGAACAAGTTCCCAAACATCATTTCTGGTGAACTGATTCAATTCTTCTTGCATAGCAAGAATCCATGAATCATCAGATGATGCTTCCTTTAGATTTTTAGGTTCAATAGTTGATATAAAAGCTACATTACTCATACTATTTAGTTGATTTCTTGTTTTAACTATAGATTCAATATTTCCTAGTATATTTTCTACTGGATGATCTTTTAATAGCCTAATTTTTTTATTGAGTTGAATAATTTAACAATTAGTTTCCATAGGTTTATTATTTAAAGTTATAAAATCTTCTTCATCTTCTATTTGTACAGTATCTTTAAAATTTTCATCAAAAGATACATGCATTGTTTCTTCAATAGCGTTAGTTCGTATATTATAAACTCTAAATGCTTTACTTCTATTAGAATTTCCGATAAAGATACCTTTGTCGGATTTAGGTTCAAATTTATCTAAATTACCTTTTGTATTAAGAATAAAACACTTACTACCAAAAACTTTAAAATAAGCTACTATGGGTTTCTTATTGTAAAGTAATTCATATGGTGTTTTATTAGTTAATGGTCTAATTAAAATCCTATTTAATATATAACAAGCTGTAGCGACTGCTTCAGCCCAAAAGTTTTTAGGTAAGTTACTATCAGAAAGCATTGTTCTAGCACACTCTTGAATCGTTCTATTCTTACGTTCTACCACTCCGTTTTTTTGTGGAGTTCTTGGAAAAGAGAAATTATGAGTAATTCCTTTTTTATTACAGAAATTCTCAAAATTTTCATTTTCAAATTCTCCACCATGATCACTACGAATAGTTTTTATTTTTAAAGAAAGTTGATTTTGAATTCTTTTAGCAAAATTCTTAAATAATTTAAAAGCATCACTTTTAAATTTAAGAAAAATTGTCCAAGTATATCTAGAATAATCATCTACAATTACAAAAACATATTTATTGTGATTAATTGATTGAACTTGAGATGGACCAAATAAATCTAAATGAAGTAATGCTAGAGGTTTAGAAGTAGAAATCATATCTTTTAATTTAAATGAACTTTTTCTTAAGTTTTCCTAATTGGCAAGCATCACATATACTATCTACTTTAAAGTTTAACTTGGGAAGACCTCTAACTATGTCAAGTTTTGATAACCTAGATAACAGTTTGAAATTTAAATAACCAAATCTTTTATGCCAAATCCAAGGGTCACTTGTATTTTCCAAAAGACATAAGTTATCATTCGAAACTTTCATACTAAGGATGTAAATGTTTTTCTTCCTAATTCCTTTAAAGATAATATTTGACTTATTATCTTCGATGTGACACTTACCTTTTCCAAATTTAATTTTAAATCCTTTATCACATAGTTGACTTATACTAAGAAAATTATGTTTTAAATTCCTAACTAGCAAAACATCAGAAATAAGAGGAGTTTTAGAATCACCGACATTGCCGATGCCAATCACATATCCTTTTGAGTTATCTCCAAAGTTGACCAATCCACCATCTTGATATATAATGTCATTGAGTATCTCGGGATTTCCAGTCATATGCCTTGAACAGCCACTATCAAGTATCCATTTATCTTTCTCAATTTGCACAGTTTGTCCATTGGTTGTTGATTCTTCAAAAGCCGTGTAACATGTCTGTTCCTGCATAACAAACTAATTCGGTAGATAACTTGATTTTTCATTAGAACTATATGCAGACTTATGATACTTTGATGAAATGCATAAATTCAAACTAGTATTAACAAAATTTCCTAAAAATGCCATTTTTAACTTTTCAAGTTTCAGATTATGAAAACTATGAAAACCTACACTCTGATACCAATTGAAAGGGAGTGCGGATTAAGGATCTTAAAACTAATTTAACACTAGAGGGGGGGCTGAATAGTGTTTAATGGATTCTAAGACTTATATGGACTAATTTTAAAATTATGTTATAAAAAAATGCAGAACTTAATCACAGAACTATCACAGAAACAAACACAAATACAGTAAGTAAATAAAAAAACAGTAAAAGGAAAGAACACACCGGATTTTATACTGGTTCGGAGTTACCCTTCGTCCAGTCCTGTACCAAGGCAAAACACCTGATATAGATTTTTATTAAATTAATGTCGAGATTACAATCCTCAATTTCTAAAGGCATTGAGGTACCCTCCTGTCTCTCGAGTCCAGGGCAAACTCTCTTGATTTACGGGCCACAAGATTACCCAATTGATTTCTAGGCACAACCACACCTTATAGAGAGACTCGATAAACTTTTGATTACAAATTGATCTTATAACTCTGCATAGCACTTTGATCTTCGAGAGAGGGTGGAGAAACAAACAAGAATGAGATTCTAATTTGATTTACTTGAGAATTCGGCAGAATTTCGGCACGATCTTAAAAATATGAAAATTTTAGAATATGGATTTGTGGAGAAGAAGGAGTGAGAAAATAAGAAAATAATTAGTTAAAAAATTCATTTGTGAAGGCTACTTATTGACCAGTAATGGTCATAACAATTCGTAAAGAGATTTAAACGAATAGACACTTCTTTTAAAAATTGAAACTTTTGAATTTATCGGCCACCATGTCGACATGGGGTATTCCATGATGTCGACATCCCTTAGTTAAAAACAATGTGAAGTTTAAAACAAGAGTTTATTTAAAAAACAAAAACAAAGAATATTTTAAGGCTTAAACATCTTTTTTGATAATCATTTGAAAAGATAATTTTTAAGGCTAAAACATTTTGAAAAGCAGTTTTGAAAATCATTTTGAAAATCATTTTGAAAAACCATTTTGAAGTAGTTTTGCAAGCTTCTTCCTGCAGAATATCTCATCACATCAGGACTCGAGAACTTGTACAAAACCAGGATGTTCGTGGGTTTGTAAGCCACTTGTCGTAGGTTTGTAAGCTACTTGTCGTGGGTTTGTAAGCCACTAAGAAGGTAGAAATGGGTTTCATCCCAAATGAAATATGGAATGAAGATTTCCGTGCTATTATGAAGTTTTAACAATAAACTAGACACATATCTCGAAATCTTGATCTTGATACTCATGAGTCTTCAAACTTGATTTCTTCATTCTTGATATTTATACTGTACAGTCTTCAATAATCAGTACGTGCCTTATATATATCCTGCATAATAACATTCATATGTATCTAGACAAGAATGTTAGTATATAAGTTATAATAAAATAAGTTACAAAGGTTGTTGTCATCAAAACCACTATCTCCAGTTCCTAACACAACCCACATGAATGTTCTTTTGGAATTCAGTCTGGGAAATCCCTAGGATACATTGTTAGTGCCTGGGGAATTGAAGCTAACCCTAACCAGATTTAGGCTATTAAGGACATGGCGAAGCCCAAAAAAGTAAAGATGTAATGAGCCTAGATGGAAGAGTGGCGGCATTAAATAGTTTCATTTCCAAGGCTACCGACAAATGCATTCCATTCTTCGATGTGATTAGGAAAAAGAAGAAATTTGAATGGGGAGAAGACTGTCAAAAAGCTTTCAAGGAGTTGAAACACCATCTTGAAAAACCACTAATCTTGTATAGTCCCATAGATGGAGAGAACCTTTATCTTTATATGGCAGTTTCCGAACATGCAGTTACTATGTAAGAAGAGAAACTAACATACTTCTTAACGCTTACAACATGAAAGCTAAGAACTTACTTTCAAGCACATCCAATCAAGATTTTAACCAATTTTCCTCTTAAGCAAATTTTTAGTAAACTAGAAGCCTCGAGAAGATTGGTAAAATGGGGGATAGAGCTTTTTTAATATGACATTGAATTTCTACCTCGAGCGGCAATCAAAGGACAAGTTTTAGTTGATTTTGTTAATGAGTGTACAGGTTTTATCAAAGAACAGTCAGGAAAAGGATCTAAAGCTAAATGGCAATTATTTGTAGATGAAGCTTCAAATGAACAAGGTGTTGGAGCAGGATATGTCATTATCATACCCGATGTACATCGCCTACATTATGCAATGAAATTAGGATTTCCGACCACTAATAATGTGGCGAAGTACGAATCAATGGTGGCAGGACTCACTTTGGCCTACAATTGAAACTTCCCACAATTGAAATTTCCAACGATTCCCAATTAATGGCAAATCAGTTGAAACAAACATAGCAGACAAAGGATGCCAAGTTAGTCTTATATTTAAAGAAGTTGTTAAAAATGTCGAATCAATTTGAGGATTCATCAATACAACAAGTACAAAGATGACTCCCAAGTTGATTTTTTGGCTGAATTGACCAGATCACAAGGAGCGCCAGAAACCAGAATTGTTTTAGTAGGCTATCAGCCAAATCCCAGTATAGAGGAAAAGATTCTCAAGTGAGGAAAAGAATCGATGGCATTGACTAGATCTCAAGCTCTAGCACATAAAGAGGACGAAAGAGAGAATGAAAATGAAGTCCCTCAAGAGAAATTCTAACATTTAAAGACAAATGATCACCATAAGAATAACCGGATGAAACCCATTGTCGAATACCTTGTAAATGGAATATTACCGACTAATAAAAAGGAGACAAGAAGGATTAAGCATCAAGCTCCAACTTTCCTTATGACGAATCGAATACTTTATAAGAAGGGATACTCTCTTCCCTACTTAAGATGTGTGAATCCAGAAAGTGGACTAAACTATTGAAAGAAGCCCATAAAGGATTTTGTGGAGATCGTTCTACTGAAATAAAAACTAGCTAAGGAGGTCATGAGACAAGGATTCTATTGACCTTGAATGACTAACCACGCTAGTGACTATGTAAAAAGATGCAACAAGTTCCAAAAGTTCTCTAAAATCCCATATTTGCCACCAAGCAAATTGATTTCAATCTTTAGCTCATGGCCTTTCGACATATGGGGAATTGACCTAATAGGACCACTGCCTATCTTCAAAGGAGGAGCCAAATACGCTGTAATGTCCATTGATTATTTCAGTAAGTGGGTAGAAGCAGAACCCTTGCTAAATATCACATCTAGAAAAGTACTCAAGTTTGTAATTAGGAATATCATTACTAGAATTGGAATCTTGCAAAATCTTATATCTGATAACGGAACTCAAATTGAAAATGAACAATTCACTCGATTCTGCCATAGAAATGGAATCATTAAGAGATTTTCATCTGTAGCTCACCTTAAGGCTAATGGAGCCACTGAGGCAACCAATAAGACCATCAAAACCATTCTTAAGAAATGATTAGATAAAGCAAAAGGAAACTAGATAGAAGAGCTAACTTTGGTATTATGGGCCTATAGAACTTCTATTAAAATAGCAACATGACATACCCCGTATTCATTAACATATGGATGTGAAGCAATGCTTCCAGATAAGGTGGAAGTGCACTATCATCGAAGAACTGCATATGCATTCAATCCGAACAGGAATTGAGGAAAGAATCCTTAGACTTGATTAGTGAATTGAGATTGAGGCAGCCATATAGACAGTTGAACACCAATAAAGGATATCTCAGTACTAAAACTCAAAAGTAAAAGCAAGGTCATTCCAAAATGGAGATTTGATACTCCGAAAAGTTATGGCAAATACTAAAAACCCGAAAGATGGACAACTTGGGCCAAATTGGAAAGGGACCCTAGTCATGCACAAAGTAATCCTACTTAGGACCTACATATTATGCCAACTTGGTGGCAGCGTGATAGCAAGAACATGGAATGCTAAACATTTGCGATCATATTTTCCAACAATAGATGAATAAAGAAGTTGAAAAAAGAATGTCAAATGGATCGGAGAAAGTCTCTCCTTAAATAATTGGAAAAAGCCTTTAGTGTCGTCATCAAATTCCTCATAAAAGTGCCTCCTTAAGGGAGGTTAGATAAGTCTCTAGTTTTGCTTAAGATAGCTACCTAGAGCACCGGACAAGCCTTCACTACCGTCATCAAAGACCTCACTGAAGCGTCTCCTAAAGGGTGATCGGGTAAGTCTCTTATTCTACTTATGATAGCTACCTAAAGCGTCGAACTAGCCTTTAGTGCAATCATCAAAGGCCTCACAAAAGTGCCTCTTAGAGGGAGGTTAGATAAGTCTTTGGTTCTGCTTAAGATAACTAACCAGTGCACCAGACTAGCTTTCAGTGCCGTCATTAAAGGCCTCACTGAAGCGTCTCCTAGAGGGAGATTGGGTAAGTCTCTAGTTTTGCTAGCACCCAGAGCACTGGACCGGCCTTTAGTACCTTCATCAAAGGTCTCATTAAAGAACCTCCTAGAGGCAGGCGGGTAAGGCTATGGTTTTGTTTGATATAGCTAACCAAACACACCGGACAATAATACCTAAACCATCACCTAAGATAGTGATAAGGGGTTTTATCTAAGTTGAGATCACCACCTAAAGTTGGTGACAAGAAAATCAATTAAGTCAGTTAAACTCTATCCTAAAAAATGGATCAATGAAATTTTCTAGAGATAGAACGAAAAACATGGACAAAATATTGTCTAAAGGAAACGGAGATATACCATCCGTATAAGGAATTCTATTGTTAGAAAGATTTTCTGGTCTTTTATTATTGCCAAATGGATTTCTGGTCTTCCATTATTGCCAGATGGATTTTTGGTCTTCTATTATTGCTAGATGGATTTATGATCATTAATGACAAATAGTTTTCTGGTCTTCTATTATTGTTAGAAGGTTTTCTGGTCTTCTATTCATATTATTATTGCCAGATGGATTTTCCGATCTTCTATTATTATTGCTAGATGGATTTCTCGTCTTCTATTATTGCTAGAAGGTTTTCTGATCTTCTATTCAGATTATTATTGCCAGATGGATTTTTTGATCTTCTATTGTTATTGCCAGATGGATTTTCTGGTCTTCTATTATTATTGCCAGATGGATTTTCTGGGCTTCTATTATTATTCTCAGATGGATTTCTGGTCTTCTATTATTATTAGAAGGCTTTCTGGTCTTCTATTAGGATTGTTATTACAATATGGTTTTCTAGTCTTCTATTCAGATTATTATTAACATATGGCTTTTTAGTCTTCCACTATTGTCAGACTATTCTTTTGTCCTCTATTTAGATGGATTTTCTAGTCATCTTTTCAAATAACTTTCTAGCTTCCTACTCAAAATATTATTACTACTACCAAATAGGACTTCCTATTCGGTCTTCTCTTCTAAACTAAGCCAACCACTAGACCATCCCCATGCCGAACCAAGCTCCACCAACCCAAAACCTATAGCTTCTTCAGTGCACCAACAACGCATTGATTCCATTGCTACACTCAACATTTCAACTCTCCTGCATCGCTTATGCAACAATGTGACTCCAGATGCTCTAAAGCCTATCTATCGAAGTCCGGATTTACGATTCCTAATTCTATACTATGGAAAAAACATGAATCAGATGACAGATATGTTTCGCAGTCTGATTGCATGCCTATCTGTCGTTAAATCCTGTGCCGTCTCATTGCACATCAGACCACAAAGATGCTCCGTCGTCTGATATGCGCCAACACAATAAAAAACCATATGTTATCTGATGTTACAGTATCATTTCTAGAAATTCCTATTAGACAACATATAAATGTTGACTAATATGAATAATTGTTCAAAGAACAAAATTCAAATAATTTTTTTAAATAATTTTTTTTCAAATCAAATTCAAATACTATACCACTTTCACTATCACTCTACTTACATTTTCAAATACAACTTTCACTATCACTCTTGTATACAACCAATTTTTTACTCACACTCACAGGAGTTTGTTTTTGATGTTGATCTTCATTTTCTTGCTCCATTTTGTGCGCATCCATCTACTATATCTGTCAAATAGACAACGCGGTAAAATAGAAAAAGAAACAAACCTAAATTGAAAAAATAAAATTGAATTGAATATTAATATTGCCTTAGTTTATGGGTTTGTTTTCTCATGTTTTAGACAGGGAAATATATATATATATATATATATCTGTGTGTGTGTGTGCACGAACAACTTATGGTATGCACGGTGTATCATTGCGAATATCACAAGGCCGGGCATCGATTAAAACTCATGGACAACAAACCAAACATGAGCATAACGAGAAACAGACTTAATGCATATTCACATGAAAAACAAAATGAGGTTCAGCCAATAATGCGCTGGAACCGTATGGAACAAAATCAGTTTTAGGCAGCAAACTTAACAAGTATCAGTTGCAAGAAAAATAGTTTCAAGCAAAACAACAAGTGTTGATTCTCTTATATGTGAGCAACAATTGCACATACAAGTTCAGAGATTCAACCAACAGCAAGCAACGGGGAGTCGATCAAATCAAACTAGGCACATATACAAGTTCAAGTACAAGTACAAGCAAACCAAACAACAAGCTTCAAAGCTCAAGTAATATACATATGTACACATATGTATATACATGTACATATGTACATACTCAAAATGGTTGAAGCTCAAGTACATACAAGTATATGTGAGAACTGAACATAAACAGATTTGCAATCGGAAGTGTAACAAGAAATCACGGTGCACATAAACAAGCTCAAGCAAAACAACAAGTGGTGTAGCAACACACATATACACATATGTATATACATGTATACATGTATATAGGCTACACATGTTAAGGGATTCAACCAACAGCAAACATCAGGGAGTCTATCAAAACAAACTAGGCACATATACAAGTACAAGCAAACCAAAAAATAAGCTTCAAAGCTCAAGTAATATACATATATATACATATGTATATACATGTATATATGTACATACTCAGAATGGTTTATGCTCGAGTACATACCAGTATATGTGAGAACTGAACATAAACAGATTTGCAATTGAAAGTGTAACGAGAAATCAGAGTGCACATAAACAAGCTCAAGCAAAACAACAAGTGTTTAGCAACACATATATACACATATGTATATACATGTATACATGTATATATGCAACACATGTTCAGAGATTCAACCAACAACAAGCATCAGGGAGTCAATTAAAACAAACCAAGCACATATACAAGTACAAGTACAAGCACAAGAGAACCAAACAGCAAGCTTCAGAGCTAAAGTAATCTACATATATACGCATATGTATATACATGTATATATGTACATACTCAAAATGGTTAAAGCTCAAGTAATTCAGAATTGGTTCAGCTTAAAAGTATCAAAAGTATCTTAACACTGCCTTGAACTAAAAACAAAACCAATCACACACATTAACTCAAATGCAATTCAAAATGGTTCAGAACTAAAAACAAGTTCAACTAAACCTCAAAATGGTTCAGGCATGGAAGTTCACACATTATAACAGCAAATTGAAAGTGTAACAAGAAATCAAAGTGCAAAAGCAAGTGCCACAAATTAAAACATATATATGTAGATATAAGAACATTCCCACATATATAATACATATGTATGTATGTATGTATGTATGTATGTATAAACATGGAAGTTCACATATACACACACACATATGTAGTGATATATAAATATGTAGTGATATGCAGATATAAACATACATATACACACACATATGTATATACAAGTGCCAGTGCAAATGCAGTAAACAAGGGACAGTTTCGACATAACCAAGCACACACATTTTGACATAACCAGGTAAACTAATATACATATATACACATATGTATATACATGTATATATGTACATAGTGGGTAGAAAGGCAACTCAACAACATATATGGATGAACCAAGACTGCAAAAGCAACATGGACAATCAAAGTGCACCAAGAAGAACAAGAAAATTAAAACAGCAGAGAAATCCACAGCCGAGAAAGACCCTATAAATATACCCAAACAACAGCCAACATAAGCATAAACATAATTAAATATACTCACACAAAAACAAGCTCCAGGAAAATCAAATTCAACACAGCAAAAAGTCAAACAATAGCCAACATAAGCATCAAAGCAAGAACTAAGCAAACTGCCTTCATCATCAACTAAGCATGAAATACAACATTGTACAACAAGTACAAGCAACACACACGAGTGTGGACATGGAACAACAGAAATCAAAGCATGAAATTTTCAAAACCGAAAATAAAGGGAATAATACTCTATAAATATACCCAAATCATCATTGGCTTTACACATAGAAGTCGAGAACAATATAAATCAAAAGGGGTAGAAATCATACCAATTTAAATCAAAGAACTTTCAACAAGAAGCAGCTGCAACCATAAATTGCCTATTAATCGATGAATGCGAGCATCGATTAAAGAAAAAGGCGACTCATTTCAACAATTTCAAAGCAATGGTTTCAAATCAGAAACCCTAGATCAAAGCATGCAACCAACTTAGTAACGATCCCACAAAAAAGGCGATTGAAGAAGAAAGGCGATTGAAGGAGAAAGGCAATTCAAACGAATTTCAAAGCGGTTGAATTTTTGATATGGAGTGAAAGAATGAAACGAGTAAAAAATAGAATAAGAAGAAAAGGCGGAACAAAAATATAAAAAGGGGAAACAAAATAAAAAGAGCGGCCATGAAATAATTGAGAGGGAAAAGATGAAACCAAAAATAAAAAATTTGATAACTTAAATCAGACGAGATATAAAATGTTGTTTCAATGATAAGCTTGTTCATAGAGAGTTCACGGGCTATTCAGACAATAGATGAAAGATTCTATGGCTCTTCAGACAATAAATGGTTTTGGCATGTGTTGTGTGAAAAAGTAGGATAATAGAAAATCTATCTTATGTCGTGTCATCGCTATTATCTAATTCACTTTGTGGCATAGTGCTAAGTCGCTCAGTGAGTATTTTCAAGCATTCAAGAAAACACCATACATGCACCAAACATGTTTAAACCTGTAGATACATGTATGGTAATGTGAAAAATGATAAATGACTCACCAAACATTTCAAAATCCAAGTTTTGCAAGAAAATCGAGGTAAATCAAAGAATGAACAACAAAGATGTGATTTTTCTTCCCTAAAAATGTAGATTTGAAGATCTCTAATGAATCTTCTTGCTAATCTACTCTTAATATGATTTAGAGTTGATTGGAGGGGAAAATATAAAGTTTTGGATGTAGAATGGGTTGATGCGAGCTTAGATCTATTTGAGAAGTGGTATAAAAGATTTGGGAATGTTGGTTCAACCTATTATAGCCTCTAAACCCGAAATGAGCTAGTGGGCTTGCCCTTAAACCTCACTAGTTACCCACTAAACTGCTCCAAAAATTGACAATCTTCAAATAGCCATATTTTCTAACTAGAAAGTCTGAATTGTTAATATGTCCACTCTACGGAAAGAGAAACCATCATATCTTTCAAATGGAAGTGGTCTTGGATTCTAATTCAACATCTATCAATAATTCTTGCCGTTACAAGTTTTCAAGGGTAAAATCGTTTGAAAAAATTCTAAATATAGTAAATGTCACTAATAGGTATTTCATGAAATTATAGAGTCATACGACCTCATATGAATTTAAAAATAATATTTTACGATCCTCTAATACATAAAATATGGATCGTTACACTCTCCCCCTTTAGGACTTTTGTACCTGAAATCCCCAACATAAATAAGGTGAAATCAAACATAGCTACCTCGCATGCCTAACATTCACAAGCAAACATCAAACATGCACATAGAAGCAGGTAATGATATCTGTGCATACCTTAGCATGTAGAATGCTAAACTACCATATACGATATCGAAAGTGAAAGTAAATGCAATAGGCAGAAGTCTCACCAAGTAAAGAGCTCTAGATAAGCGGTCCTCATGCTCTCCTCTGTCTCCCAATTACAATCGCCTTCGCTCTCACTCTACTGAACCTTCACCAGCTATACCATCTTCCTCTTAAGTTACTTCGTATCACGTACGACGATACAAATAGGTCTACGAGGTCTCGATGCTTCTGGTTCAATGTCGATATCATCAAGATGATTCGGTTCAACTATCATGCTGGAACTGTGCACAAACTTTCGCAAGTGAGAGACATGGAACACATTGTGCATGCCCGCCATCTTCTGAGGTAAGTTGACTCTGTAAGCCAGGTTCTCAATCCTCTCCATTATCGGAAAATGACCAAAGAATCTTGGCGCCAACTTCCCCTTGGTATCAAATCAAACCACATTCTTCAGTGGAGAGGTCTTGACAAACATCATATCATCGACGGAGAACTCTAAATCATGCCTTCTCCTATCAATATAGCTCTTCTGTCAATCCTGAGCAGCTTCCATTCACTACTGAATGATTTCGAGCTTCTCCAAAGTCTCTTTAATTTCATATCTAGCCCAAGTATCAGTTTCTCGCCCACTTCCGATCAATATGAAGGAGCATTGCACGGTTGGCCATATAATGCCTCAAATGGTGTCATACCGATGCTAGACTAATAATTATTTTTGCATGTGAACTCTACTAAGTGTAAATGATCGTCCTACGAGCCATCGAAATCAAGAATGAAAATTCGCAAAAGATCCTCCAAGATATAATTCACCCTCTCAGTCCACCTATCTGTTTGTGGGTGATAAGCTATATTAAGATGCAACTCCATCCCCAACGCCTCTTGTAATTAGCTCTTCTAAAACCCGCTAATAAACAAAGGGTCTTAATCGTTCACAATGTTCTTCGGCACACTATGGAATCGCATAACCCACTTCATATATAACTCAGGTAATTTAGATGTCGTTCTACTAGACTTTTCAGATATAAATCTAGCAATCTTCGTCAATCTATCAACTATGACCCAGATTCTATTTACCCTCCTCTGGTCCTTGGTAATCCATCAAAATTTGTTCCTATTTCCACTCGGAAATTTCGAGCGACTGTAGCAAACCACTCGGCTTCTTCTTCTCTGCTTTTACAAACTGACAGTTCATGCATTTTAGGGTGAATGCCCCCACGTCCTTCTTCACCCCTTCCCAATAAAATGTCTACCTCATATCATGGTACATTTTATTGCTGCCGAGATGTATAGTCAATCTCGAATGATGGTACTCTCGCAGCACCTAGTCCCTCAACCCATCGACATCATGAACAAATAATCTTCCATCCTTACAGAGCCAACCATCACAATCGAGCCCGTACTGCTCATTTCTTCAGACTCTACCCCTTCCTTTATCTTTTCCATGATCTCTGCTAGTCTAACATCTTGCCTCTGACTAGTATCAATCCGCTCAATCAAGGGAGGTATGATCGTTGGGCTAGCCAGCACAACCAGCTCTAGCTCACATCGAGGCCTAAAATCATAGCCATCGATAAACTCCAACCGCTTCTATAATAACTCAAAATTTTGAGTTAATTAAATAAATTAAATAATGAATTAATTTGGAGAATTTAGATCATTAATTTGGAGTTTGTAATCTTTTTATAAAATATTATTTTTATTAGAATGATTAGTTCTAAATCATTGTGAAATTTGGATGTGTAAGTATTTCCAAAGTGTTGAAATCACTTTGAAAATATTATTAAGATTTTATTTAATTATGGAGCATTCTAAATTTGTAGAATAATTGAGAAATTAGGATTTTTTTATTTTTAAATGTGAATAATTTCTTTTAGAATGAGAATTTTAAGTTTAAATAATATTAGAGAAATAAAATTTATATAAATGAATAATTTGAAGTTAGAAATAAATTTATTGTTATAGGAAAATAGAAATGTTAATTTTGTAAATCCTTTGTAATTATTTTATAAGAAGGAGTAAAGAAATTGTATTTTTATTTAAGTGGGCCTTAATGTAAACCCATGCCCAAACTTAAGTAAATAAGAGTATTTCACCATCTTCTCATTTTTTTCTCCCAAGATTATATGTATAGACTTTTGAAAGAAAAGAGAGTTAGGGCATTCATGTCCTCTACCTAAACACAATCAAATACCCATTTTTAAATAGAAATAAAATCTAGGAAATTCATATAAAATCAAGGTGATGTTATTAAACCCAATTCTATTAATTAGATTAATAAATTTCAGTTTTTATAGGTGTTATCCCGCCTTTTTGGCAAGGCCGTGACACCAAGAACTTAACCAGAAACCAAGGACATTTCATCCCAAAGATCGGTTATATGCACGCTCACTATGAATATCGACGAATTTTGTCCAAATCCGGATCAAGCTACAATTAACATGACGCGACATGCAAAGCCATGGAAACCTACGTTCCAAATTTCAAGTCAATCTGTGGTCGTATGCTCAAGATATGATCGATGAAAACCAAGGGAATCAATTCGTTCGTCTCCATCTGTTCGCATCCATCTGTTCGTCTCAATCTACTCGCCTCCATCTGTTCGTAGCCATCTGTTCGCATCCATCAAGCTTCATCTGTTCGTATCCATCAATTGTCTGTTGTTCGTATCCATCACGTACACCCAACTTCGTATCCATCAATTGGAGTCAATTCGTATCGATCCCAATTGCACAGCTCGTATCGATCGATCAACGATCGATACGAGTAAAACATCAAACGATCAATATGAAATGGCCCCCAGCTATCGATACGAAGTAAGCCATTAAGCGATCGATACGAACAAAATGATGATAATCGATACGAACAAAATGATGACAATCGATACGAACAAGGCAGAGCTGATCGATATGAACAAGGCCGAAATGCATCAATACGAACAAGATACACTCCAATAAAAGACTTAGTCACTCGGCATGAAAAGTGGATCGATCCGAGGAGTTAGCTCCCCGTCAACTTGTGAGCATGTGCACAAAAAGCAATACGAACAGATCGATGCGAACGATATCGATACGAATTCGACAGCCTAGAGAAAACACAAGTTTGCATCAATCATAACTCACAATCTACATGTCCAAATGCTACCAAATTTTCACAGAAGCTTGCGTACATCCTCAGCAGTAGTCACAATCGATCCCAACTCAATCGGATGAGGTTTTAATTGATACGAAGCTTGTTCGTATCGATCCCAACTCGTGTGCAAATCACATGGGATCGATCGCGTGGGCCCACCCACGTGAGAGAAGTGGTCTTCTAAGATCTGAGCGAGATATTTGCAGCCTACGCCTATAAATAGCAACCCAGAACCTACAGAAAAGGGATCTTTTTGGCTCTTTAACGTCCAGACTCTGCCGAAACCATTGTTGCATTCAAAAACCATTGTTGTGCTCTTAATTTACTGTTGTAATCCGCTGTAACCAGCAAGCAAAAGTGAATAAAAGTCAATCATTTCATAGTGGACGTAGGCAACACGCCGAACCACTCTAAATCTCTATGTTCTTTTGCTGCTTTTCTGATTATTGTCTGGAGTGTTTGTTTGATAATCCTCTTTTACATTTACTTTCTTTATTTTATCTCTTCAAACACTTCCGAAGAGTGTTGTGCCCAATTTTGGTACAAACACTTTGGTGCTTTCATTGAGAAAACCCAGTTTTTCTCATGTTCGTTGGACCTACTATCGATATCGGATTGCATAAATCTAACAAGAAGATCCAGATTCAAGTTAAAAGTTCTTCCATCTTATTCATGTTTGCATCAAGTCTAGGAAAGAGCTTCGCTATCTATGATGGTTAACACAAGGACTACCTCAACTGCCGCAGATCCAGAAGGACGGGGCAGACAGAACCCTGTACAATCACCTCCAGCCGACCAGAACTCTTTCGGACCATCAGATCCGCAAGGCCCTGTCACCAGGGAAGAATTCCAGATGCTAATGCAAGAACTGACTCAGAGCCGCCAACAGCTCACTCAACAGCTTCGTGCTAATGCAGAATTTACCAACCAGCTAAATCGTCAAGGACGAAGGAGATCCAGAAGGGATCAGGCTTCCTATTCATCCATCAAAAGTTCAGCCTCTTCTGACTACCATCATAGATCCACGCGCCCGCGACTGGATGGAAGTTACACACAGGCCACTGGGCATCAGCATACATTGAGTCTTGGGCAACGAGAGTTGGCCCGTCAACCAGCCATCAGACTGGACCCTCCTCCCAAGGAGGCGCTACCCCGTACCATATCATTGACAACCGCACTACCACTGCGACCGATTTGGGAGTTGACGCTCAGAACCGAACGGATCGGACCCACCGCCAATGCAACCATACTCCTGAGCCTTATGTCCCCGAAGACGTAGAACCAAGGAGGCGAGACATGGACCGTCGACAGCGACCGACCCCTCCTCGCATTGTAGAACCCAACCACACCTTGACCCAACATGCTCAAAATGTCCAAATGCTCGACATTCCGACGATGATCTGTCAAATGATCTGTGAAAGTCAGGGTCTTAGCAATGACGACTGGGGAATCTCCCGGAGTCATACCCCTTTTACTGATGTGATACTCTATGCTGAACCACCTTAGCGATTCACAATGCCGACTTTACCTGTTTATGAAGGGAGCTCTGATCCTAATCAACATATCCTGAAGTATGAATGGTTGATGAATGCTGCTCAAGCTGATGATGCAGTTAAGTGCCGAAGCTTCCCGATCTCACTAGGGGGCATAACAACTATGTGGTTTACCCATTTACCACCTCGATCTATCTCTTGTTTTGACCAGTTGACAACAAAGTTTATTGAGCAATTTCGCATGCATGTCGCAAGACCGAAAGATGTTAATACTTTGTCTAGTGTCACTCAAGCTCTTAGAGAGACACTCAGACGTTATTTAGAGAGATTTCATGCTGCATGCACTGAGATCAGCAACCCTAATGATAACTCCATTCTAATGGCATTTACTAAAGGGAATGATCCCGATTCTGAGTTCGGCAACTGGTTGGCCGGAAAACCTCCCGCGTCATTGGACCGTTTCTATTCCAAGAAGCCCAATTCTTGAGAAGGGAGGATGCAAAACAGTCTAGGAAAAAGGATGACGCGGAGCCTAGTATGAAAGGAATTCAGAGTAATGTTGCTGTTAAACAATCCGGGGAGAGCTCCGGAAAGGTGCAATTGAACATTCAGAATAAACAAAGTCAGTAGAAAGGCAACGGTAATCAAAATAGGAAACGAGATCAGAATCGTGGTCCACGACGTAGGGCTCCTATGTTTGATAATTATACTCCTTTGAATACGTCGCTGGAAAATGTGTATTTACAGACATGCAATACTATTCAGTACAAGAAACCTGCTTCGAAACAGTCATCGGAAAAACAGATTCAGACATGGAAGTTTTGTAGATTCCATGAAAGCTATGGCCATAACACAAATGAGTGCCGTCACTTGCAGGATCTTATCAAAAAGTTGATAAGAGAGAGAAAGTTAGAGCAGTTTGTGCGGGCGTCGCAGTCCGGAGGTGCGGGCCCATCGAATCAGAATCATGTACCGAATCAGGCAAGACAGGAGGAACCCACTCGTACTGGCGGGAGGCTGGAGATAAATATTGTTAGCAGTGGTCCACATCTAGCAGGTCGGAGCTGGAGGGAAATGGAGTCGTCTGCCAGCTCTATCAGGCTTGCGGACTTTGAATGTTGTAGTAATTCAGAAGATGGGGCTCCAGGCTCCAGCTAAGCAACAAAGAACGATGGCAGACGACATCGTATTTCGAGGTCGGGATGCCGACAGGATCGAAGCCCCCACTATTGATCCACTTATCATATCAGCTCAGGTAGGTCCTGCTTGGATGAAGAGGATCTAGGTAGACAGTGGAAGTTCTGTGAATATATTGTTCAAGCGATCCTATGACCAGATGAAAATGGAGACTAAAGACTTGAAGCCGTGCCAGTCCCGTATTCATGGCTTCAATGGGAGCACAACTATACCCACTGGAGTAGTTGAATTTCCAGTAGAATTGGGAATCGGAGAACGCCGGAGAGTCCAGATATTACATTTGTTGTATTGGACATAGCCTCGCCATACAATGCTTTCTTGGGCCGACCGGCCTTGGATGAATTTAGGGCTGCCATTGCCCTGTGGTGTTTGACTTTGAAATTCCCTACCGACAATGGTGTCGGAGTAGTTCAAGGGGACCAGGCTGCTGGACGAGCCTGTTATGTTGTTGAGCTGCGAGAGGCACAGCGGAAAGAAAAAGAAAAGGGCGTAGAGGAATATCTCTACGTCCGCTTTGCTGAGAATTGACAATTGACGCCTGGGCATAGGCCCGGGCACCCCAACCAATTCCAAAGGGATCTTGACCCGAGAGATACTGAGAGTGAAGAGGGAAATAAAGACAATCAAGCTTCCCCCGCCGAACTGACGATCGATGTCCCGATCGATGATAGGGATGATTCTAAAATGATAAAGGTTGGATCTGAGTTGAGCCACTCCGGGCAAACCTTGACGTGTTTTCCTAGATGCACTCTGACATGTGTGGGATCTCGCCGGACATCGCGAGCCACGCATTGAATATTGACGCGCGGCACCCCCCAGTCAAACAAAAAAGGCGTGGTATGAATCCAGAGAGATCTGCCGCCCTTAAAGAAGAGGTAGATAAGCTTAAATCGAATGGATTTATTCGCGATGCATTATACCCGAAATGGGTATCCAATCCTGTACTTGTCTGAAAGCCAAATGGGAAATGGAGAACATGTATTAATTACTCAGACTTGAATAAAGCATGCCCCAAAGACAGTTTTCCACTCCCTTGAATCGATCAACTTGTAGACGTTATTGCCTCAAGGAAGCTCCGTCCGTATTTCAAGGCTCACCCAAGCCCTACTGGCTGGATTGAAACTTGCCAGAGATTTAAAAATCATTGCTGTGGAAATTTATTGTGATTCACAACTAGTCGTGTGTCAAGTTTGAGGGGAGTACCAAGCCAAAGATCGAAGACTGGCTACTTACCTTGTTCAGGTTCAGGAGACATTGAATCAATTTGATTATTATGCCATTTATTACATACCATGAGAGCTCAATCAGAAAGCCGATTCGTTAGCAAAGTTAGCCAGTACAGGTGAAGCACAGCAAATGGGACTCGTTCCCGTGGAGACATTGTCTTCGCCAAGCATTGATCAGATGGAAACCGATTGGATATTTGATGTCGTTTCCGAGAAGGAGTCATGGATGACTCCGTTCAGAAATTATCTTGAGCATGGAACCCTGCAAGAGCGCAGGAGTGAAAAGAGACAGATTTTTTTGAAAAGCTTCGCGGTTCACTATTCAGAATGGAGTCATGTATAAGAGAGGATACTTTGTTCCTTTACTCCGGTGTATCGCTCACGATGAAATCAAACGAGTGTTGCACGACGTACATGAAGTAAAATGTGGCGATCACACCGGGGGGCAAGCCCTTGCCAAGAAAATACTCGGTATGAATACTATTAGCCAACCGTAAATCGTGATGCATCGGATTACGCCAAAAAATGTGATAAATGTCAGAAACACGCTCGAATTCCAAGAGTCCCACCTACCGAAATAACTCAGATGATCAGTCCATGGCCATTTGCAGTATGGGGCATTGACATTATTGGCACTTTACCTCTAGCCAAAGGTGGTGCGAAGTACGCCATCGTAATAGTTGATCACTTCACCAAGTAGGCGGAAGCTGAACCCCTTTCTAAAATCACAACAAAGAAGGTGATCAACTTTGTAGTGCGCAACATCATCTGCTGATTTGGTCTCCCACATACTATCATCATTGATAACAGGACCCAATTTGACAGTCTTGAATTTAAGGATTTCTGTCAACGATTCCACATTCAGAAGAAATACTCCGCAGTCGCACACCCTCAAGCAAATGGACAAGTCGAAGCTGTTAATAAAGTTATAAAGCCTATTCAAAAGAAACGACATGAAAAGGCCGGGGGCAAATGGGTCGATGAACTTCCTATGGCTTTATGGGCTTACCGAACAACCCACAAGTCAGCGACCAGCCACACTCCATTTTCTCTTTCTTATGGTCCAGAAGCTGTTATTCCAGTCGAATTAGAAGTGCCTTCTCATCGTGTGACATACTATGATCCGAAGACAAATGCTATATTACTTGCCGAATCTCTGGATTTATTGGATGAGAAGCGTGAAGAGGCTGATTTGAGGGCAGCTGCATACCAAAGTCAAGTCACCCGATTATACAATGCCAAGGTCCGACCCCGAACCTTTGAACTCGGCGATCTCGTCCTTAAGAGAATTTACCTGGTCCCTTCGTAGATGAAGCCAACTTGGGAAGGGTCGTATGTTTTTGAACGAAAGCTCGGAGATGGTACATTCAAATTATCGATCGTTGATGGTCTCACTCTTCCAAGAGTCTGGAACAGCGAAAGCCTTCGTCACTACAACACATGACAGGCTCTGTTTATTTATTTAGTCTATTTTTCATTTGCTATTTGTTTCCGCATTTTGAAATTTGAATTTGTAATAAGGCAGTTGATTTTGCCGTATTTTCTTCTTTCAGCAATAAAATGTAATCTCTTCGAGCCAGAGCTGTGATTTATAGAATGCGACGTACAACTATCACTATGCACGGAGAGCTAAATTCCACACGACGATGGAATTTATTCAAATAGGGAGTGACTGTGATACAACCGGTTACTCGCTAAGTGAAACCCGAGCTCAGGGGCAAGTCATCACACTGAAGTCAAAAAAAGGATTGATACACGACAGTCCTTTAACCAAATACAGGTTCCCAGAGTGTGAACTAGAGTATAAGCTTTCAAATACGGTCTCGAAGAGGGTGGATCCGTCCACTTAACAACTTCGCCCGTATCTTGACTGAGTTTGAGGAGGATGGATCCGTCCATCTAACGACCTCGCTTGTTAACTCAGGGTGGATGTGAACCGACCATCCACAATCTTGATAGATTCGTCATTCCCGAAGTGCGAACGAAATCCTAAAGCCTGAACCGATGTGACTAACCATCTTTCGGCCAACTCCAATTTCCCGGAGTGTGAACTAGAGTATAAACATTGACTAACTTCGAATTCCTAGAGTGCGAATCGGAGTATCAACATCAACCAACTCCATGTTCCCAGAGTGCGAATTGGAGTACAAACGTCGACTAACTCCGGATTCCCAGAGTGCAAATCAAAGTATCAACGACAATTAACTCTAAGTCCCCAGAAAGTGGATTAGATTTTAAATGCAAACCGGATTGGGATCGATCGTCCGTAAAACAACTTTGAGTCCCCGGAGTGTGGTCAGAGTGTAAATGTAAATCTGGTGCGACTGATCACTCATGAATCCATCTAAAGTCCCCGGAGTGTGGACATGGTTGCAAACGTTAAATGGGCATGAATGACCACCCGTGAAAATGACTTAAGTCCCCAGAGCGTGGACGTATCCTTGAAATTTAAGCAGGCATGACCGACCGCCGACATATAGATTCAAATCCCCAAAGTGTGGATGCAATCGTCAATAGATGAGCGAGTGTGATTCGACCACTCGAATTTCCTTGTTTCAGCATTAATTCAACGACGTTAAGCTCGATGTGTTAAAAGCGAAGTACAATTGCCACCTGATCTTTACAATTTGTCCTTGAAACTGGGGGCAAAACTTAAGTACCAATCATTGACTGAGACAGTGCAGCATCCGAGTCCAGCTTAACGATCGGTCATGACTCATAGTTACGATTTCGGGACTTAACAAATAAATTCAGATCCAATCTAAGGGTCGAAGATTCACAAGCGTACCGGACTGGAGTTCAAATGCTGAAACACTAAAGCAAATAAACAAAAATTGAGTTGAAGACAAAACAGAATTTCATTTCAACTATTTGTGGAAAAGAATTAAGTACATGTGTATCCCAAAAATCCTACTAGCAGGGGCCGACCCCGCATCTATACACGGCCTGCAAAAACTAAAGAAATTCCTATCTACTCAAAAACGAGCCGAAGAGACGTATCAACTCTTTTTTCTTCTTCGGTTTCCTCTTTGGTATGGACCCGCTGGAGCTCTCACTAGGTTTTCTTTTTGAGCCCTTGCTTTTCGTCGGCCGATCTCCAGTTAGGGGCATTATATCAATATCCTCCTTCGAACTCAGATGTACTGGAACACTTCCTAAAGGCGGAGTCGGAGGGACATGATCAATAGAAAGAGGTGGGATAGGCACACTCGTCTCAACGACCGTCCCTCCTGGAGATATCATCCGCAAAGTGGCTGGACTAGGTCCAGCCATTCCACCGCCAAAACCTCTGCCCCATGCGGCTGCCTCCATCTCAACGTTGATTTCAGCTAGGATTTCCTCCTCGTGAAGTGTTTGCGCACCACTGGAGACTCCTGTAGTTGGGGCCGAGGAACTTGTCATTGGAACGCTTCCACCCATAACGAACGGCAAGTCTGTAAAAGGGTCACTGTGATGACCGAGGAGTTCCTCCATCATCTGCTCATCAAAAATAAGTATGCTCCACTGCGCTCCATCAGTCGGTGGTGTGGTCGTTGTGGTGGTCGCTTCAGTTATAATGGCCTCCTGCATATGATGTGGTTCTTGAGTTGTAGAATGCACAACTGGTGTAGCATCAATCACTGGATAAAAGTAAAAGAAGAACGGAGTTAGTGAATTCCCGAAGCAGGCAACTTAAGGCTGGAAACCGTGTAGTGCCGTGAAGTGTATATGTGTGTCCAACCCCCCAACCTACTGGTAATGTCGGCCGCACTGATGGGTAGAGACTCGCTTAAATCTAGAGCACTTTGAAGCCCCTCCAATCCGATGTCGTGTTGAAGTGACACATAATCCGAAATCGGAATATTAGCAAGTCCTTCAAAGGGATTCTCTACTGGCGAGGGAGGAGCCTCTGAAATTCTAACGCTGGAGGCTGGCAGGGACACAACTACAGATTTCCATCTAGAAGATTTATGACGTTTGTGTGCAACTGCCTTGCCTCTTCTCCTTACCTCTGAACCTTGAAAACTGTCAGAAGGCCCGGCCACGGGTTCGTCGTTCGTAGGCGTGTGTTTTTCATCACCTTCCTCAGCAATTATGACCCCGGGCGCTTTGCGCTTTACCGCTTCATCGGGGCCACCCTAAGCACTCCTTCAAGTCTTATGCTTTTTTTTCATTCGATTAACCCAAGAATTCTTAAGTTCCTGTCGGTGAGCACCGACTCGATTTCTCTCATCTCGCCTGGAACTTCTTGGAGGATCCGTACTATTTCTTTAAAGTGTGCGCCATCAGGTCGATGAATTGCGGCTGTAATGGAAAGAGAGTATTAGTCCCAATACCAGTTGCAACTATATTGTTAGCTACTAGAAAAGTCGAAGCACTTACGTCTAACCAACCATCGACTAGCAAACCCTGGTGGGCATCGAACATAGAACCACTCAGTTTTGAAGTAGCTCAATCTGGTCAAAGCACCAGGCATAACTTGACAGTTCCTGATCGCCTCCAGAAATGTGAAAGAAGGGCTATCTCCTCGACTCTTAACATTAAAAAGGTATCTGATTTCGATCGGAGTCGGGGGTTTGAAAAGATGCTCCATGAATACAACGAATAGACTGTTCAGCAACGCGTATGCATTGGGATGTAACTATGACGGGGCAATTCCAAAGAAGGACAACACTTCCCACGAATATATTGATTGAATGGAGGAAGCGTACCGGTTGTACATGAATGCCTGTTGAAGGCAGTAAACCCTTCTGGGGGAGCATGCGGTCTATCATTCGGTCCCGGTAATAAGACGTCATCCAACGGTAGACCATGCCTTAGACATATTCGTCTCAGCATATCTTCGGAGACATTGGACGGCACAAAATCTTGTGGGTTCATGATAAACCTGGCACCAGGCAGCTCGTCCGGAGCTGGATCTATAACTTCGGCCGTGATGACCGGAATCTCTATGACTAAGGGAGTTGAACTCTAAAGCTCATGCTGTTGTGAGATTGTAGACTCTATAACTAATCAACTTATTAAAAACCATCATTAGATGATAATAAGCCCGTGTGTTCCCCAGTGTGAAGTATGTGGATGTGTTATGTAGTTCAATGCTACATAATACTTAAGAAATTCTGCAGAATTTGAGAGAGTTTTCAAACGATAAGACTTCGAGATTCAACCAGAGTGACCGTCATTGTTGACCGTCACAACTGTGCCATCCTGACTTCGGAAATCGATCCAAGTTAAAGTTCGTTAAATTTTGTTAAGTTACAGTTCCATCGATGAGCTTGGAAAGGCAGTCATATATGCAGTGAAATGGTTAAGTTCGATTATGCAAGGCGGAAGCTCGTCGGAGTCCAGTATTCAAGTATGCATGAAATTTCTTATCCATCAAGGTCCAAGCTCAAATCTATCGGCAAGGAACTTTGGTTTTGTATCGATCGAAACTTATTAACTTCTTATCGATCGAAGCTCAATGACTTCATATCGATCGACTTATAAAGATTTCGCATCGGTTAGAGATTATTGGTTTCGAATCGACCCCCAAACCATGAGATTCGTATCAATCACCTGCCACGAGTTTCATATCTGTTGTTGGCTATTCGATTTCGTATCGATGGTCTCTAATCGATACAAATTGTTATCACTCCGGATCGATACGAAGTTCACTATGTCATCGATCAATTAATCATCGATACGAATCCCATGCCCAGAGCCAATACGAAGCCAAGCCTTCTCTTTCTTTTCATTGATACGAAGTTGAACTATGCATCCCTCCTCACTTCATCCTCTCCAAAATCAGTCAGATGTCATATCCTCCATCCTCGACCTTGCTCTGGCCCATCTCCGGCCTCCACTCCACCAGAGTCGGTCATAAAAGCAAACAGAATGGCAAAGATTTCGAGTCTCATCGTTTACAAGTTGGATTCGTTCAATGGATTACCTAATTAGAGCAGTTGGTTTGAAGGATTAACGAATTAAATGGCTTGAAGACGAAGGCAATTTCTTTTTCTCTTTTTCTCTGATCGATACGAAGGCGGTATGTGAGAGTGAAAGCAAGTGGAAAATTTTCTAAGTCCTAAGCGTATTTATATGGATTTGAACTCGAAAGGAAAAAAGATTCGTATCCCAGTGGCAAGAACCGGTTGAAACGGTTAGAGTTCAATCGATACGAAAAGCGCCATGCAAGCCTACCTGGAACCTTCATATCCTTCGATGCGAAGACGCTGCTCCGTATCCATCAACCCAAAATAGTCCAAAGAGAGTTATTCGTATCCGTGGACCACCTAGTTGAGGCAACGTTTGTTAGTAACCATCCTGCTATCGATAAAGAACGAACATTACTATGAAGACTGATTCATCTGTTCGCATCCATCAAATATCTATCGATGCAAATTGGCATCTTCGCGTCCATCAAACATCTATCGATGGCAAATGGCAAGTTCGTGTCCACCATTATGAAGACCGTCCGGGTTCGTATCCATCGATACGAAATGATTCAAAGAACCAACTGATTCGTATCGCTTGCCATCGATACGAAGAACGGCTTCTTCTTTTAACTTTTCACATCGATCCAGGAGAGGATCGATACGAAGAGACACTCTAAAACAACCATCAAGCGTTATTACAACTCGAATTTCACACCGATTTAGGAGAGGATCGATACGAAATTCGATATAAAAAAAAGCCTGACAACGGCTTGTGAACGTACGAACGCTAATGGGAGTCAGGCTAACGTACATTCATGTATAACGGACTAACATCCAATTTTTAAAATTCACAAGAGTTGAATGCTCATCTGGTGACAACTACAACAATGAACAACAGTTTGCTATCATTCAACACTCAGTCACAACAGTACACAGTACAACAACTGGCAATCAGCTGTTCATGATTTATGTTTCTAACGAATCAATCAAAGGTTACATCTTTCAATGAAAAGAAAACAACCGTTCAGACAAGTCAAATGGAAATGTTTAGAATGAAGATTGCAACTTTTCAAAGCACGTTATGTTCTCACAAGACGTACTTTAGAGGGCAAAATGTTATCCCACCTTTTTGGCAAGGCCGTGACACCAAGAACTTAACCAGAAACCAAGGACGTTTCATCCCGAAGATCGGTTATATGCAGGCTCACTATGAATATCGACGAATTTTGTCCAAATCCGGATCAAGTTAACATGACGCGACATGCAAAGCTATGGAAACCTACATTCCAAATTTCAAGTCAATCCAAGGTCGTATGCTCAAGATATGATCGATGCAAACCAAGGGAATCAATTCGTTCGTCTCTATCTGTTCGTCTCCATATGCTCGCCTCCATCTATTCATCTCCATCTGCTCGCCTCCATCTGTTCGTAGCCATCTGTTCGCATCCATCAAGCTTCATCTATTCGTATCCATCAATTGTCTGTTGTTCGAATCCATCACGTACACTCAACTTCGTATCCATCAATTAGAGTTAATTCGTATCGATCCCAATTGCACAGCTCGTATCGATCGATCAACGATCAGTACGAGTAAAACATCAAATGATCGATATGAAATGGCCCCCAGCTATCGATACAAAGTAAGCCATTAAGCGATCAATACGAACGAAACGATGACAATCGATACGAACAAGGCAGAGCTGATTGATACGAACAAGGCCGAAATGCATCGATACGAACAAGATAAACTCCAATGAAAGACTTAGTCAGTCGGCATGAAAAGTGGATCGATCCGAAGAGTTAGCGCCACATCAACTTGTGAGCGCGTGCACAAAAAGCGATACGAACATATCGTTGCGAACGATATCGATACGAATTCGACAGCCTAGAGAAAACACAAGTTTGCATCGATCATAACTCACAATCTACAAGTCCAAATGCTACCAAATTTTCATAGAAGCTTGCGTACATCCTCAGCAACATTCACAATCAATCCCAACTCAATTGAATGAGGTTTTGATCGATACGAAGCTCGTTCGTATCGATCCCAGATCGTGTGCAAATGACATGGGATCGATCGCATAGGCCCACCCACGTGAGAGAAGTGGTCTTCCGAGATCTGAGCGAGATATTTGCAGCGTACGCCCATAAATAGCAGCCTAGAACCTACAGAAAAGGGATCTTTTTAGCTCTTTAACGTCCAGACTCTGCTGAAACCATTGTTGCATTCAAAAACCATTGTTGTACTTGAAATTTACTGTTGTAATCCGTTGTAACCAGCAAGCAAAAGTGAATAAAAGTCAATCATTTCATAGTGGACAAAGGCAACACGCCGAACCACTCTAAATCTCTGTGTTCTTTTGCTGCTTTTCTGATTATTGTCTGGAGTGTTTGTTAGATAATCCTCTTTTACATTTACTTTCTTAATTTTATCTCTTCAAACACTTCCGAAGAGTGTTGTGCCCAATTTTGGTATAAACAATAGGGTTTAATTTTGTGTTCTTTGTTTTTGGTTGAGATGAACTCTAGGGTTGTTGTAATTCAAGTGTAAGATTGAGGATACAAGTGGTTAGCAAGCCAAACATGGATTTAAGGTGAGTTAAATCTCACAAGACCTATTTCTAAATTCAGGTTCAGATGTTGATGTTTGCTAAGTTTTTAGATTTTTATGGCTTTAGTATTGATATTACAATGAATATAAACTATAGTTTAAAACCAATTGAGATGTTTATTGTTCATTAATGAATTCACTTTTGATTACTTAAAGTTGCATCTATATGATTGATAGGATTTTCCATTGATTCCATTTTGGGTTTTGAGTTTCTTTTGAATTGATTTGGGATTTTTGGAAATCTCATGTTTGGTGGTTCATTTAATTCAAAGAATTAGAGTTTTATAAACATATGTATATTTATTTAATATATATATGGTTGAATAAAAGAGATTTGTAAAAAAACGTTTATTATAGTATACTGATTACTAACTAAATTTCCGTATCAAAATAAATTCCTTTCTTAAATGATTTTAATATGTAATTATATATAGTAAAAAAATTTAGTAGAAATGGTTATGGATTTTGAATAATGGTTTTGGAAATATAAACTAAGTTGTTTTTAAAACAAATGTTTAAATACCAATTTGGGTTTGGAATATGAGTTACAATGGTTTGCAAAAGGATACACACACCCACACACACACATAAATAGTTTTGGAATATGATTTATGAACTATGGATCTTTTAAATAGGAATTTGGAACAACTATATATATGTATAAAAGCATTTTGATATTAAATTTGGAATGGTTTGTTTTATCTAAGGATATATATGTAGTTGAGAAATCAATGAGTTTATGGATTTTTAAATAAAAAGTTGAAAGTAAGTATATATGTAAAGTATTTTAGAAACCATTTCTTAAATGGTAAAATCATGTGATTTGCTTTCAAACTCTAAATTCTTACTAGATTTTATTAAACTTAACCATTGGCTATTAATGTGCTAATTCGGCAATTATTTGTGACTTTTGGATTTGGAGATTAAAATTATTTTAGAAACCTTAATCCTATAATATAAGGAGCACTAATAATAGATTTAGTATTATTTATTAGTTTAAATGCTTTCCAGTAATGCTTCATCGAATATGTTATAATTTATTAAATAGAATATTTGAGTGGAATTTACTAATCCATTAGCGAATACTTGAATTTCACTGGGTAGTATGGGATGCTTTTGTAAATTCTTGTGATTGCAATTGGGAAAGTATTTAACACTTTAGGGTTGTATTCTCTTTAGTGTTTGGCATGGGCCGATAGATCCTTATGAGAATATAGTTCAGGTTTTTCTAGTGATATCCGTAATGAGTGAGATTTACTAACTTCTAGTAAATACTTGAATTTCACCAGGCGGTATGGGACATTTTGGTTAAGTTCTCGTGATTACTAAGAGTGATAGTATTTGGCACTGTAGAGTGTGTTCTCTTTTGGTGTTGGGCATTTGTGTAGGCCGATAGATCCTTAAGGGATATACTGCTGGATTTATATATGATCCTTCTGATCAGTATGAGTTATATCTTCTCCGATCTTTGAGTTACATTTCTATGATTGTTGTGATCGGTCTGGATTTGTTTTCTTGGATTTTGAGATTTTGTTTTCATGATATGAATGATCATTGATATCGGATCGGTATAAGTGATACCATCTTATTTTTGCCATGGTCTGAGTAAGATCATTGAGATCGGTATGATTTTAGTTTCTTGGATTTTTGAGATATTATCATTTATTCTAGAATTTCTGGGTTTTGTAACTATTCTGTGTTTGTGATTTGTGTCTTGAGATGGATTCAGAGATTTGACGATTTGTCTGTGCTTTCATGATGTAAATTATTCTATGTCTTGAGATAGATTCTGAGTTAGACTATTCCCATGACTTGTTTATATCTATGACATCAATAATTATTTTATAAGGTCATATATTCTTATATTATATCTTGTTCTCACACTTTTGATATTCAGAGGTAGTCTGACCCATTTATTTTATAATACTCGGGTTAGGCCGAGACTTTTCAGGCTACAGTACAAGTAGACTTTTGATGGGTGTGCTAGCAGGGAGATAAACCATTTTGACTTTTTAGTTTATCTCATATAGGATTTTTTTTTGTATGCATATGAGATGTATGTTTTGAGATATGACTTGTATTGGATGTATATTATGTGGGTCTGGTATTATATCTTATAGAATCACAATATGTATTTGTATAAGATGTGTTTTATTCCATTGTGATCTATGACTATTGCTTTATATGCTATATTGTTCTGATTATGAGATACCCGTGTGTTTCTTACTTTAAACTAAGACTGGACATGTCAAATTTTATTCTAGAGATTCAGTAAAATAGTAAGTATGGCATGTTAGTGTTAGTTTAAAGATTATTCACATTCGTTCACCTCTCCGTATTATCAGACAACATTATTTACAATGTTCTTTAGTAAAACGGGTATAGTTGTGGGGTCGTTACAACTCCCACTCTAGGAACATCACTCCCAAGCTAGCATTTCTCCTACTCAGTGTACTAGCGATTGCATTTCCCTTACCAGGTGTGTAAGAAATGTCAAAGTCATAGGAGGCTATGAACTCTAACTATCACTGCTAACAAAGGTTAAGGTCCTATGGGGAGAATAGATACTTCAATAACTAATGGTCCCTACACAACTCGAACCTCTCTCCAAGTAAATAATGCCACCATATCTTCAAAGAAAATACTATCGTCAACAACTCCAAATCGTGAGTCGGATATTTCTTCTCGTGCAGTTTCAGCTATCGACTAGCGTAGGCAATAACGTTTCCCTTTGCATCAATAGCTGTAACGACCCGTAAATTTTAACTGTTTTTATAACGTAATTAGTTAAATTTTGTGAAATTTTAAACGATAAAATTTTGAAATATAAATTTGATCTTTGGGATGCGTCAAATTAAACATAGCAACTGGTAAATTTTCATCCGAAAATATGAAAATTTATTTCGCGCGTAAATTTACTTCAATTTAATCAGTTAAAAATTGGTGATAATAAAATGTTTTCCAAACCTGAATATTTTTACATAGAAAATTTGTAAATCATCTTCTGAGTGAGACGTCATCTTTCGTTTCGTCAAATTTGGATTCTCTTGCTCCGTTTATCTTATTTCTGTCAAATTTACAGCATTTTTCGGTACCGATTATCGACTTTTGATATGATGGTCGTACCACTGATATCTATATGCCGTTTTGATCGTCTCATTGTGCTGATCCCTACCGTATGTTCAATTGTCAATTTTGAGATCCGGAAAATGGCGAAATTTACAGAAACGATCTTCGTATCGGTTCCGACTTTTGTTCTCCTCTAACCGTTCATTTTTACCCTATGAAACGAATGTCTCAAATTAATTTTAGTAAGAATTATATACATAATCCTTGACTTATAAATAATTGGTATATAATATAAGACATTAAAATCAATCTTGCAAAATCAAATGAATCATGCGTTACAGAATCAGAAATCCAAAAAGAACAGCACACTTTATGTCTCAAATTCTGAAGTCTAAATCATTAAGAAAACACACCATAGCATAATCACGTAGTTAAACATGCAATTGTTTTCACGTTGGACGAAGCAGATCACATACTTGTATTTTTTTTTAAACTAGTTCTCAAACAATATATAGATCGAACAAGAATACAAACGAATATCTTTTCAGTTCTCAAAATTTATTTTTGCCGACTATTTCAATTCCACCATTTCAGTTTAGACCGGTTCATCCTTCTTTTTTCTCTCATTTCTCCATCTCGTGATTCTTCCTTTCCTCCTCAACTCATTTGCCGATTTCTACTGTCCTCCGCCTTCCACCCTACTCAGCCTCTTCGAAGACCCACCACCACAAACGTCAGCACGCAACCCACCAAAAAGCAAGCATCATCCACTATTTCCTCCATCACTGTCCACCCTCGAAACCACCTTTGCCCTACCGAGCCTACCTCTCCATCCCAGATCCGACTGACCCAGGTAGCTGCGAGCTTCTTCCCACCATAGCAGCGCCGGAGTCTGGCCTTCTTTCTCCTTATCCTAGTAGTGTAGCCGTGCCTATATATATAAGGTATATATATACGTTCCACTTATGATGATTGTTGTAAGCAATTTGCCCCCTTATCTAACAGCTGCTTCACCTTTCATATTTGCTTATATATATTCTTACCTATTTGCATACTGTACTTGTACTGATATACGTATAGGTTTAGAGAATATAAAGTTAATCATATAAAACATGTTGGGATGTTGTTACAAACTATTAAGATCTAAGTTATACATATAGTGTGTGTATATGTATATAATTACATATAAGTTTTATATTCTATTGCTTATATATAGATAAACAGAGGTTATAGTTTAGCATATAGGTTTGATCTACGCTGTTGTATATAATATATTATGCTGCCGTATAGGTTATATAAATTTCATAGTATATACTGTTTTAATATTCTAGTTATTTCAGTTTATATGTTATAAGTTTAGAATTTACGTTTATGTAAGTATTAAATACTTATTTCAAGTGCTTCCGAACTAGTTTATAATAAGAAGAATTTTGTTCCTGTTGACAGGCCGAAGTCTATGTATATATTTTGTAAGTCTAATACATATAAGTTTTATAAATATATGCAATATATATGTAGCTAATAAATTAAGCTTACTAAGGCTGTGAATATTTGTTTGGAAAGTTGATTTTGAAAGAAAATGTGGGTTCTGAATCAAAGAAAATTTAGTTCTAATATATTCATATTATATATCTATATTTATGTCAGTTGTATTGATAAGATTTTTACAAGTTATATTAAGTGGTATATAATATGTACATCCCAGTTATATGTTACGTAAGTTATTAGTTCTTATTACATGCTTGATTTGAAAAGTATGTTACATATATGTTTTACAGTGTTGATTTGGTTTATACTTTTCTCTTTTATAGTAAGTGGTTCCTGAATTATATATCAGTTATATAAGTATATGGATAATATACATATAATATAATAGTTTTAAGAAGTGATTTATTGTACTATATTGGGTCAAGAGTATATATGTATAGCTATTGTTTTAAATATAACTTATCGTGTGTGTATATCTATGTATAACAGTCTTAAATTTTGGTTTGTCGGCTGATTTCATAAGTTATATAAACATATATGTTAAATTGTTAAGTTTAAATGTATTGATTCAAAATTTATCATTATAGATATATGTTTGACTTCGATATTTGAGTTTTAATTTAAAAACAATGGATTTTGAAACGTATATATTTAACTCAATATATGTTTGAAAGTTAAAAAGTATGACTTCATATACCGTTATATATCAGTTCAGTTATACCAATTTATCATCATCGATCCAGTTCTAATTCGGTTTCTTCAATTCCTTGTCATCAGCTTTGATCGTCAAACTCATGCCATCTTGCTTGCTTTGAAATTTGGGTTTGGATTCGTAACCCGTCGCGTAGTCTATCCTCTCTAGCCTCGAAAGGTGAGCAATCACTCACGATTAATGTTCTTATATTTATTAAATTTGATTTCAATTGAAATGTCAATTGAAATATGCTGCTGATAGTTATTTACATTGTTATATATATGTCATTATCTGTATCTGTTCACCTGTGACATCTGACACCATTATCTGTTATTTATACTGATGTTATATGCCTGTTACTGTTGTTATATTATTATCATATCTGTTATCACTCTGCAAGTTCCCTGTTAGTATAGAATCACTATGGGTTGAAATGATACATACCCGAACGATCTGTAGAATAGGAGGAAATCGTTATGGGTTGAAATGATAAACCCAAGCGATTTTCAATTGAATTGAATTTGGGATTTCGGGTTGAAAAGATATATACCCGAATATGTTTTAAATTGCGGATTGAAATGATAAATATCTGTATCACTTGACCATATGATAAAAAATTATATACAGGCACCGTTGGTCTATATATAAACGTTTTGAAAATGATTTCTATGGTTTTGAAAAGAAATATATGGTTTTGATTAATATTGATTTTAAAGATTTATTAAAGTTGATTTAATAAAGTTGATAAATAATATGTTTAAGTATTTATTTAATATCTATAATTTCAAATATAGAATTTATAATGATTTGAAATTGATTGAAATTATATTTATTTAAGAATTATACTTAAATAAGTTTGATTTGAAATGTATTGAATTTGAAATTTAAAGAAGTGATTTACAACTTGAAAGTTGAAAGGTGACTTAAATGGATATTTCAACGTATAAATATTTAAATGAGATATTTTGTTTATTTAAATTGTAAATTGAAAGTGTATTCAAATGTTATGGAAATGTTAAGTTATTATTTCAAACTAAATAATTGTAAAGTGAATTTGATATGTATATAAATTTATCGAATTTAGTTTTGAAATGTTGAATATTTAAAGCTTTGAAATATATTAAAAATTGAAATGGCCTATTTTATGGTTCAGATATGTATTTGAAATCAATAATTTGAAATGGTTTATTTAGAAGCTGAATCGAGTTGAAACTAATGATTTGAGATTTGATTAAATTAAATTTTTGGAATTCGAGTTAATTTGAATCGATTTGTGAAATTTGAGGAAACTAATTTATTTTATAACGAAATTTTATTATCTAAACTGTTTAAAAGGAAAGTGTTATGATTGCCAAAATACTGTGATTTCTAGACTATGATTTCGAAAGCATTATAACTTTGGAAAGTAATATGATTTTGAAATGGATATATTTGAGGTGAAATGATATCGTATTAAATTGGGTTTTGAGATGATAATTATATTTTGGTTTTGAAGTATAAACTATTTTGAAATGACCACGGTGTTATAATAACGAGTGGTTGGCAAAGAGACCGGGATCGGATATGGACATACTCTCTGTCGATACCGAAAACCACTTTGACAACCGTGAACGCGGTGGAGATTCCAGAATGAAGTAGGGTGGTGGCGACGTTCTTAAGGTATGTTACGTGGACCCAACTCCCGTGAGTTGGCATAAGGTGGCTAAAACAGGAGCGATCTCGGACCAGTGAGGTAGCACCTCTTCTCGGACACATTTCTTCGATATTATACTCTTATTTGTGATTTGACTAGATGGCCATCCTCCGATTTGGGAATGTTGTTTGAGGTGGACGATAGTGGCTGCTATGCGCTCCATCAGTCCGTGTGCGTAATTGGTATATCTACCCTGGCATTGCCTAGTTGTGCCGTGTCACCTACCATATCGAGCTTTACTACGATTATGATTTTAAGATCCGACCGCGTTAAGGTTCTCCATCCCCTTAACGCTATTTTCCGATATGATTATACTTTACTTATTTAGACACTATTATAATAGCGAATATTACTACATAGTAAATAGTTTAACGGACCCTTAGAGGATGGTTATCCCAAACATCCTTTAAGTTACTTGTATTCCAGTTGATATTTCACTTGAGTTGGATTTGTTGAATATAAGAATGTTAATCCTGACTCGAGTGTTTTGTGTTTTGCTTTACGCTCGGGTCAGACTGAGTGATACAGCATTTGAGACTCACCTTTGGAGTTGGAGCTTCGCTTGGAGATCCAGCAATCTATCGATCCTGCTTTCAGTTATTCTGTTGATTCCAGTGATGTATTCAGATCTTGTATTTGATTATTGTATTGAGACATCTATTGTATTCGAGACTTCTGTTGTACCTTGTCTAACTCTGTTATATATATAGTAGCTTCATGAACTACTATCCTTTTGTTTCCGCTGCATTATTGATATATTACTCTGTGTCTGTGATCTGTAATTATTTTATTTATTGTATATGCTGAGTTTTGCCAAATTTTATTTACAACGCGGTATTTTGAGCAATTCAACTCTGGCATGAGTGTCTACCTATACACTTATAATGGATGCGAATGGTCCAAAATACTGGGTCGTTACAATAGCACACCTAGCCCGGTACGACAAACATCTGTGTATACAGTCAGCTCCTCATTCCTGCTCAGAATGACTAACATCGATGTGTTCGTCAACCTCTCCTTCAGACTTACGAACGCAAGCTCGCATCTTGCGTTCCAAATAAAAGTCTGATTCTTCTTCGTCAAGTTCGTTAACGGCGCAACTACCTTAAAGAAGTCCTTGATAAAACATCTACAGTACCTTGCCAAGTCAAGGGAACTTCTCACATCTATAGCGGTCTTGGGTCGATCCTAGTCCTATACTACTGCTGTCTTCGTAGGATCTACAGCAATAACCTACTCAGAAACAACATGACCCAAAAATCACGCTTCCCTCCTCCAAAAGTGACACTTCAAAAACTTTGCCTTCAATTTGTCCTTCCTCAACACCTCGAGCACAATCCTCAAATGATCCTTTTTTTTCCTCGGTCCTCGAATAAACAAGGATATCGTTCACGAACACAAGTACAAACTTATTTAGTTGATCCCTGAAAATACGGTCCATAAGATCAACAAAGTATACCAGTGCGTTTATTAGCCCGAATGGCATAACCAACCACTCATAGAACCTAGACAGCGTACGAAATGCTGTGATCGACAAACTTTCTTTCGCACTCTCATAATGAAACCCCATCGCAAGGTCCAACTGAGAGAACAACCTAGCACTATGGAGCTAATCGAACAAGTCATCAATACTCGGGAGTGGATACTTATTCATTTTCATCACCTTATTCAGCTCATAGTAATCTACGCACAATCTCAAAGAGTTGTCCGCCTTAGTAGCGAACACTACATGTGCTCCCCACTAAGATATACTCCATCGAATGAACGCTCGTTGCAATATTTCATTCACTTTCACATCTAGTTCCTTCTGCTCTTTCGGCGTCATGCATCTCAATGGCATGACAATCGAACTGGCATCCTTCACCAAGTCTATACGAAACTTTATCTCCCTACGTGGCAGTAATTCAGTCACCTCCTCGAATATGTCTGGATACTCCCTCGCTATAGGCATAGATGATAACTCGTCATATGGGACCTTGAGCAAGTATAGAAAGCTAATCATCACCTCATCGTCAGGTAGGCAGCCCATCTCCAACCTATGCCCATCATCCATCCCTACCATCACCAATGGCCTCTCACAATCCACCACTACTCCGTACTTCTACAGCCAGTCCATCCGCCAAATAATTCTAAACCCCACAAAACCAAAAATAAAGCAATGACAAGCAAAAAAAACATCCATGACTCGATAAAAATAACTCTCGAAAAACCATGCAAAGGCTGGTCGATCCCCTTATAGGGTGTGACAATCAAATGTTGGTCAACTATCTCGGATTTCAATCCTAATCTTCTACCAGATCAATAGATATGAAGGAATGTGAAGCTCCGATATAATGTAAAAAATGTATAGTTGTATCAAAAATAGAAAGCATACCTTGTATATCAATATTCTTTCCCTTCTCCTTCACCGATGGAGCACTCGATGAAACTGGAGCAGCATTTAAAGCATAAGCAGACACAACCTGCTTATTTCTCGGTGGTTCTGGATAATCCTTCTTGATATGCCCCGTCTTATTCTGGTTGTAGCACTTCTTGCCTTGTACCTTACAGTCTCTGACAAGATGGCCCTTTTCCCTACAATTATTGCAAGTAGGCTCTCACTTGTCATTCTTCTGACCACCCTTCTAAAACTGCTTCTTGTTGTTGTTGTCCCAATTCCTCTTACCTCCCCCGCCAGCTTGCAGCTTTGGCTCATACTTAGGAGCAACAATTGACTTAGGCATGGGATGCAGAATCTCATGTCGAAGAGCCTTCTCCACCAGCCTCTCAAAGGTCTCATCAATATGTCTTACTAGCTTCTCTCCAAGATAATCATCCAAGCCCATGATAAATTTCTCGTTCTTTTTGAGTGGATTATCAATATAAGAAGAGCACTGACTTCTGAGTGGCTGGTATATACTTCTCTTCAAACCTCATCTTAAACTGCTCTATGTAATATGGTCCTTGATTGATGGCATTCCACCACCACATAGCTCTTCCCTAAAGCTGTCTAGAAGTCAGCTTCCTCTTTATTGCATCCTCTAACTCCATATCCTAAAAGATGCATTCTCAGGTGTTTAACCAATCCTGCACTTCGATAGCTGATTCCATTTCGAGGAACGGTTTTCCCCTAGAGTTGAGTAATCCTTGCTTAGTTTGGCAAAATTAGCCCTCGACGCTTGCATTGGAGCACCACCACTAATAGCCACAGCAGGAGCAACTTAGCATTTTGAACCATGTTTCGCTCCATCTCAACGAACATGTTATGCAAGTCAGGGTTAGCAGCCCCGATCCTGCTCCTTTCTCAACTCCAGAAACAGAGTTCCTTGTAGCATTCCTCATTAGCCGGCTAATTTTTACAAGCTGTAATAAGAATGATCAGTCTCTCTAAAAAGGAACAGGTGGTGTCTGTGAATGCAACGTGACTTACTTACATACTATATATATATATATGTTGTGTGTGTGTATTAGAATATAGTTTTGAAAACTAAAACATAACAAGTATGCTCACTAATATATCGCTCGATCGATTCTAAGGAGATAGCTCCTTCCTTATCTCTAATGGATCCATGTACCAACTTAGGTCATCTATGCTACCTAAGCACTTATACCAAATGTGACAACCACCCTACACCTCTGCTATCTAATATATTTATATAGTGCACTATGGAGGTACCCGACTGATGCAGGACGGTAACCAAGGGTGTAAAGTAATAAAAATCCAAACAAAGAACCTATAGAACGTCTCACAGCACATAGATAAAATATTATATAATAACATAGATGTAAAACCGATGAGATAGTGATATAATCAAAGGAACCATAAATAAGAACATCATAGTGCAATAGGTTCATAGATTATAAAAGCCAAATAATAGAGTTCATACATCCAAAATTTCCAAAATAAACTTTGTAACTGTCTCTAAGATAATACAAATACTAGTGTAGCTCCACCGTACTACAACAGAATATAAGCAATAGTAAGCTCCAAATATAGATATATGAAAGCACAACCTCCTACTCGTACTTTGTGGAGTTCCATGCGGTATCTAGACATGTTATCCCTAATCTACTCATTTAAGAGTACCCAAGATAATAAGAAGCAAAGCATAAAATCTCAAGTCAAACAACAGTCTAGTGTGAGTGATACATCATCTCAAAAATACTATAAAAATCATATATAGTAAATAAGGGCATAGAATATGAAGAACCATATCTGACTTGTCCCTACATCTAAAGAGTTAGCAAATAACAATCGATATATGCTAATCTACTATCATATCCATATAAGTGTACAACAATCAAAGTACCATATCCACTGCCTAGGTATTCGATGAAATACCTATATCTATTCACCCTAAAGTGGCAAACAACAATGGCAAACATAGCATCCATCAAACTATCCTCACAATCACTCGTGTACATTGGATATAAGATAATTCATGTGGCACAATCGCAAACCAAGGACTCAATCGAAATCCCGGCTTCAATGGTGCTCGAATCCATGCCACTCGGAAAGGCTAGGAACCAGGCTCACAATCGCAAAAGCCCAGGATATTCTACTATCGCAAGGTCAAAAAACGATCACAAATCCAAGTGGATGTCCCCACATACCCCTTCTTTACGAGCACACTGGAAACCTCCAAGTTATCAATGATCCCTTTGCATGTGTCTCTATAATGGAACTCAATCATTATTCCATCCTGGCTATCTCCACAGTAGAACACAGTCGCAAATTCTACTCGCAAGCCTCCATCGTTAAACTTGCCCTTATGGATTGTCGTCACGACTCCCATCATTAATTTTTCATCTCTGGAATATCTCTAGACACCCATCGTAAGTCGTAGAGCTATCATACCAAGGTTCTGAAGTCATCGGGTCGAGGCATCATGCCATTGCTTCCTCTGTTGCCGTATAGAATCCAAGGCTACTTGAGTCATTTGGGTCATCTACCTTAGTCTCAAGTCACCCACAAGAGCCTCGAAGCAAGTCACGAACAACCCCAAAGCACCGCCTCTCCAAACTCGAAGTTCCACAATCCTTCCACCTCTGTCCAGTCCAACCATGCAAATCGACCCAAAGTCACTTCCTAAAAAATACCAAATCCAATGCCTCAAACCCCCTTTCATACTCTTTCCTCCTTTCTCCCATCACTGTATTAGAAGTCATCAAATGACAATTCCTATCCGGCCACTGGTCAGAGGTAACTACCAGATAGGATTTCTTGTCTGGTACCACACCACCGAACCAGGTAGTTACCGGAAAGGATTTCCTATCCTATTCCCCATTGTTGAATCAAAAAGCAACCAGATAGGATTTCCTATTCGGTCTTTCCTTACCGAACTAAGCCAACTACCTGACCATCCCCATGGCGGACCAAGCTCCACCGAACCAAAACTTGTAGCTTCTTCAGCATACCAACATCGCATTGATTCCATCATTACACTCCACACTTTGACCCTCCCGTATCGCATATGCAATGATGCGACTCCAAACACTCTAGAGTCTATCCATTCAAAGTCCAATTTTACGATTCCTAACTCTAAGTCACTTGGTGAGCGTTTTCAATAATACAAGCAAACACCATATACGCACCAAACAACATCTAAACATGCAAACATACAAGGCTTCATGGCAAATCATCTTATAATATGTATCTAACATAGGCTAATACACATCAAGGCAACCATACATCAAATTAACATGATTAGAACATTCTAAAACAATTAAAATTCATTTTTACTTCAAATTTCACTTTAAAACAGTCCCAAAACATGATTTTTACTTTAAAAATGAGTCTAAAACATGTTAAAACATACTAACACATATGTAGTAAGGTGAGAGATGATAATTCACTCACTAAACCTTTAAAAATCCAAGTTTTGCATGCAAATCGAGGTACATCCGAGAATGAACAACAAAGAAGTGGTTTTCTTCCTTAAAATATAGATTTGAAGGCATCTAATGAATCTCCTTGCTAATCTACTACTAATCTATGATTTAGACTTCACTTGGTGGAGAAAAGAAAGGTTTTGAATGTAGAATAGGTTAATAGGAGCTTAGATCTATTCGAGAAGTGGTAAAATGATTTTGGAATAATGGTTGAGCCTTTTATAGCCTACAAACCTGAAATTGGTTAGTGGGCTTGCCCTCAAACCTCATTAGTTACTCTCTAAGCTACTCCAAAATTATCAATTTTCAAATAAACATATCTCCTAATCAAAAAGTCTAAATCTCTATTATGGCCACATTATATAAAGGGAAACCATCATATTTTTTCAATGGAAGTGGCCTCGTATGCTAATTCGAATTCTATCAAAAGTTACAGCCATTATAAGTTTTTAGAGGTAAAATCGTCTTGAAAAATTCTAAATATAGGAAATGTCATTAGTATGCATTTTCCAAAGTTATAGAATCATAGACCTCATATGAATTTAAAAATAATATTTTACAATCCTCCGATACGTAAAATACAAGTCGTTACATAGAAATGAAGCAACTACACCTTACGTGATCTTGGATTTATATATACATTCTTACCTTTGAAAGTCCACAAATGGAACTGAGCGTCCTCATACAAGCTCTTTTCTATACAGGTTCCCTATACAGACCTAGACCACTCTCCTGGTAATAATAAAAACCCTACCACTATAGTGCTTCCTAGCGTCTATATCTACGCTACCACGACTGGGTACAAGTACCCCTTAAGCGCTGCTACGAACCCTCCTAAAGGTTTGGTTCAAAATCATAAAACAAAGTATAACAAATGCATAGCACTGGAACTGCTTAATGGCCCGAATATAGTCGCCTATTCCATGGTTCCCTTGTCGTGCACTTTCTTTGACCCCAATGGATCACTCAAGCATAACAGCGCTTTAAACTGCAGAACCTAAGCTAACCATCTATCCATATGTCTGTCAGATCTTACACTGATTGTTGCCATCACCTGTTCGCACATTTGATTAGTATGGGACCGAATCCTTGGAATCATGTTCTCCCTCTAATTATACACACTCATCATATGTAACCGTCAAACTGGTCACCGTCTCGATCTCATATCTGATTGGCTCTCGATCACTATCTCGATCCCTTACTATTCCCATGTAGGAATAGTTCATTCTTTACTCTCCTTGCCTCGATCACTTTCCCGAATGCCTTATTGATCATTGCCGACCACTTGTGCACTATTTATATTTGCATTCGAATCCCGAGCCTTGCCTTGCATTCGACATTCTCGAGCTGTACAAAGCTTCCCTGAAGTCTTACGTCGCAGTCGTTTAGATTCAAAGGGAAAACCCCCCATTTAAATGACACCTAAAGGCTTTACTCTCTAGGTGTGTGCAACACCAGTGCACCAGTGGTCTACTACCGATCCACCAATGCTAGCCTATCCCAGGCAATAAACCCTGGGGCAGGTTCTACCCGACAACTACGGCTGTTGATTCGTAAGCCTATTCCTCCGTTGCTTCTCCTAATGAGCCGCCTAGCCTTCCAAGCCTACCTCCACCCCATCGGACATCCTTCGAAGTTCATTGGTTGATGTTTTGAAAGTGTTTCCTTATGTTTTAGAAGTGGTTCCTTATGTGTTCGAAAACTTTTCTAAAACCATTTAAATTAGTTTCATTATTGCTAGCTAATGGCATGCACTTAATTATGTCATCTAATTAGTCTCAAATCCATTACAACATCACATATAATCATTTAATTAACCCAAAACTCATTTCTTAGCTCACTAACTATTTCAAAAATGGTAATTAAGGCCTTAAACAAATAATGAGTTAATATAAGCATGTTTATAACATGGATACAAGCCTAAATCATCACATAACATTCTCTAATCATTACACATAACTCCATAATCACAAAAACACAAATATATGAAGTATAACACATAAAAATAATCAGAGAATCATGCCACTCACTTTTTCTTCACCAAATAAAGCTTTAATCACTAAAACCCAATCTCAGCTCTCTTTAAAGATGAGATTTAACTCCAAACTCTACTTCATGCTAATTTCTTAATGGGTTATGTGAGGAATGAATCAAGAGGAATGATGGTGAATTTAGTTTGAATTTAGAAATTTTATTTAAGCTTGGATTAGTGATTTAGAGCATAGATTAAGGAATAACTAGAGAAGGATTAAGAGAGAATGAGGAAAAGTACTGTGAAATGAGAATGAAATGACAGTAATGAATGGATTAGCCAACTTATAGGCAAGCTAATGGGCCTTATTCAAAATTCATTTCTTTCTCAAGAAATCATTGTTCACTCTAAAAACTTATCGATTCCAAATATAGCCATGTTTATACTTAATTTTTCTCATAATGTAAGAGCGGTCTCAACTATGGGGATCTCAAATAAAAATTCACCTGTCCTTGAAAAATCGAGTACAATGGGCATTCGGATAATTACGATTAAATATTTAAATTAATAATTTAAATAATTAATCGTTACAATTGGAAGGTGTTACTTCTCCCCTCCTTAGAAGAATTTCATCCTCGAAATTCCTATGAGTACGAGAAAGTAAAAGGACTAATCGAAATTCCCGAACCTCAATTTCAGAAAATTTTAGCAGTATTTTACCTTATGGAATCAGCGTTACAGGAACTCCCAAATTAGAATGCACCACACAACTAGAAAATATGTGATAACCTACATTATCCTATATTTCCCAAAAATGCATACCTCTTTTTAAGAAAGCTTCTCACCATTTAAATGCAAATCAAAGCAAATAAGCATTTAAATTGCTATACTTCAGCCCTTAAGTACCTAATTGTACTATACAAAGAGGATTATGTACCCACACAACAATAACCCAGAATTTAAATGTGTATAATCTTGGATTAGTAACTAATACTATCACAATCCTACATAACTATCTATTGGAGAGTATGACACCTTATCTCTATACCCATACTATCTAAGAGTATTACTAAGTAATACTATCAGATAATATGGAGAATGAGGCTATATGGGTACACATGTGAATATTCTCTTGGACTAACACTGGTACATATTAAAGCATTAAATAAATAACTCATCTATACGTACACAGTTGTAGTACAAAAAAATAAACATATGTGCCACCATGATAGAACGACACTAATACATAATAAATAGCAGAGAACACGGAGTCAGTCACAGCGATAACATATTATATATATATACAATAATGTTATATGAGTACAATACAACTCAAATGTCAATTATATAAACATACTGTGAATCAATAACGTACAAGTATCAAGTAATAATCCTAATATAAAACTCCTCTAAGCTCAAATAAACAAATGCTGGTAATATCATCTATGTACCTGTAATGTCCCGGACTGACCTGAGTATTATAAATAACTCATGGGTCAGACTATGACTATATCATAGGGTAAAATATTTATAAACTAATATTCATCAGCAATATATAATAACACCCATAATATAGATAAATACGTATTATATGTATTGTATATAATCACAACAGCATAAACAAATATCCACGTATTATATAACTTCAAATATCACAAAACATATATAAAGACGTCATCATCCATCTCAAAGAAAACTAACTCAAAATTCAAGAACATCAAATCTGATGGGTGAATCATCCAAATCCAGAAATCGTTATTAAAATCAAGAAACCATCATTAATGAAATATCGTCAAATTATCTTACAACAATAACCAAATATATCACTCAATATCAACAATAAAAGAATCGTCATAAATACACCAAGATAGGCTGCCTATCAAAACATAATAATAGATTCGGGGATCCATATTCTGAACACCTATCTAGATATAATCCCACCTCCTCATATATAAATAAATCAAAATAGTATGGATATATAGGGACTGACTACACTTTAGACGCACAGTATCTAGTGTGGCCACCTAATGGGATAGTGAATAATATATGCCAATCCACATCACATGCATAACCCTAAATCGGAAAGGGAGATTGATAACACACAGCAAGCTCCATAGACCAAGACTACTCGCCTCCCATAGAGTACATTCTATTCCTACAGTCTTTACTTACATCGACGGACATCATGTCCCCATCCACCAGTAGCTCATCTACACGTTGCCCCGATTACGACCCTGCTTTGTCCCTATAGGTAATTGACTATTGGCATATGCGACACAATAGGCTGTAGGGCACCTACCCTACAAACTACCAATCATAGTTCCTATCCCTGTCATGTTTCTTGGATTATTTACAAGCGGTATTCAAGCTCTCATTTTTGCAACTTTAGCCGCGGCTTATATAGGGGAATCCATGGAGGGTCATCATTGATTAGTTTTCAAAAGAGTCTTCTTTTTTTTAAGCTTACCCCGAATCAACTTATGTAATAGAGTCGATCCACTAAAGTATTGAGCAGCGGTGTAGCATCAGATCCCAAAGATAGTAAGTTCTTTTTTCTTATGGAAGAAAGTCTTTTTCGAAACATAACATAAATATTCTAGATATCCAACCCCTATTTATTAATCACAAACCAAAATATTCCTACTTCCCTATTGTTCCCACCGAACCTACCATAAAAATGGTAACTTCTTATTTCAAAGGGTGAATCTATCAAGCTTGATCAACAATTAACAAGCAATCCTAATGTAGGGGGGTTTGGTCAGGGAGATGCAGAAATAGTGCTTCAAGATCCATGATGTGCATCCAAAATATCCAAAGACGGTGTCACAGATCTGGGGTGCGACACCACGATCAGGTCACCAAGGTGAATGCTGTAACACCTCGCATTACGGTAATTAATAAAAAAGGAAATTAATTAATTAATAGTAAATAATGGAAAATGAAACTTTTACAAATATTGGAATTTGGCTATGAAACTATATCATCAGATTCGTAGCAATTTTCGGGTTAATTTTCCTATATAAACTTTTCCAATTGGAGTTCAAACGAAAACATTATGAGCATTTGAATTTTCATAGTTGGAAATAATTATATATGTAACTAAGGATAGAATTTGAAATTAATTAATGCAGAAGTTAATGATGGTTAACATGAACTGAAGAATGGATGGAAATAAATCAATCAAAATAAGAGAATGCATAAGAATGCACTGATTTGGCCTAGCCAGATCGACCCAGACCAAGCCCAGGTTGATCTAGGGTGGTCGACCTAGGGGTCATAGGCGGTCGACCGACACTAGGTTGATGGCTGTTGTAAAATATGGCCGCATGGCCCAATTTTGATAGAGCTTGATCTGACGGTTAGCGCTGATTTGAACCTCTATAAAATAGGACCTAGGGCTTCACTTCCAACTCATTATTTTTCTAATGAGTGTAGAAGCTCTGCCATTTTCCTTTCACCTCCAAAATTTCTTACATAGAAATAGATCTATATTGTGTGGATACACTTTGGAGAAGAATAGAAAAGAACAGAGGATAGGAAATAAGTTCAAATCAGAATGCTACATTAAAGGTAAACTTTTAGATCTGGTACTAATTAATAAATCTAAATCTCTTTTCCCTAATCTGATTTCTAATGAGATCCGTATAAATATAGACTATGGATCCGAATAGGGAGTCAAAAAGTGGAGAATACAGATAGCTGGGTTAGATCTAGATTAGATCTAGAGATTTGGAAGCGCTAATTAAAGGTGAGTGGGAATATTATATATTTTTATATAATATTAGATTATATCGTTGCAGATCTATTCCTATATGCCTGAGTGTGATAATTTAAATTTAAATGAATTAATATATATGAAATATTGAAGACTGTAAACTTGCATATAATTTCTTATTGATAGTTATAGAAGCGTAATGATTAGACTTAATTTTGTAGTTGTGAAATAATTTTAGTTATCAATTTTACGTCCGATTAGTTAACTGAAAAAATAATGAATTAGGATTTCATTTTATTTGATATTGGTGATTGAGGCTGAAAATAAAGTTAATTGGACTTTTGGGATTTTAGTGATATTTTAATTCATTGGAATGTATATCATTGTAAGTGGATTTCTATATACTGTCAATTTTAAATTTAGCAAAAGTGTGAAGTTTGAAATGACAAGGAATAAATATATATCTATAAAAGAAAGATATGTACAAAAAAGGTAGTTACTGTATTTTGTACTATCTATTTCAATAAATAAAAAGAGAACTCCTCGTAATTACAAACATCGCACAAACCACCTCTTTTGACAAAATATAAAAATTTACAGTGTAACAGTTAATTGTTAAAGTTTAGATTCCAATTTATTATAATGTAGTAAATCACAAAGTTGTAATATTTAAATAAGAATGAAACTAAAAAGTTAATAAAGTGAAAACCAATGAAAAAGGAAGTAAGAGGTAAGAAAAAGAAATAGGAAATGAAATTGATTAAGTTTGATAATTAAATGAAATGAATTAAGTTTGATAATTTAATGAAATGGATTAAGTCTAATAATTGAATGAAATGAATTACGTCTAATAGTTGAATGAAATGGATTAAGTCAAATAATTAAATGAAATGGAATAGAAATAGAAGTTGAACTAATGAATGTAGTAGCAACGATATTGATGAAACAAAATAAGAAGCGGTAAATGAATTTGATAAGTGAAAAACTAAATACATAGTAAAATGAATACTTAGGGTCCAATATAAAAGTTGTAGAGGCAGTAAAGAAAATATAGAAGAATAAATATACATAAATATACAATATGTATATATAGCCTCAGATGCATTTATGATAGGTCTGAATAATTATAAATTGTCTATTATAATTATAGAGAATAGATGCCCTATGGTCATTAGACTGGGTTGGGATGCTAGAAACTTATCCAACCAATAGGACCCATGGAGAATATACGCTTGCATATAGATAAAGGGATATCCTCAAGTCTGTGGGTGCTTAGATAGGAACCTCCGTAATTGTTGGCAATGGGCGAACCTTTTACAGATGCCGAGACTGTAGCAGCATTAGTAGGCTACTTCAAATTTGTTAGAGGATGGTATTTGTAACACTCCAAATTTTGATTAAAATTATTCAGGATATTTAATTAGATAAATTAAATAGAATAATTTAATGTGTAGTATGATAAGGAGATTGAGATTTGATAATCAACAAGATCGAGCATTCACTAACTAAATTGATAAGTTAACTTAAAACGTAAAAGAATATATGAGAAGGGTAAAGTAGGAATAGATAAACCTTTCATCCCTTAAAAACTCCGCTCCCATATCATTTTCGTTTTAAATCGAAGAAAAAGATTGCCAAGGTCGGCTATTAAACTAAAGGAAAAGAGGAATATAGCTTAGAGGTTCAAGAGGAAAGCAAGGAAACCAAATCAAATTACAAATCTCAATTCTCATTATCAAATCAAGATGAACAATAATAGATCATCCCATTTTATACCTATTTGCTTTTGAATCTTTAGTAGTTTGAGTCGTTTATGATGATATGATATGCCATGATTTATTTTATCATTGCTTTGATTGAGTAAAGAGCTATTAGAATTTTTATGAAATAAATCTAATAAGGTTTTACAAGAAAACCTAAGATTTTGATCTCCAAATGATTTGATTCTTGGATATGTGGTGTAAAACCTAATTTCGGTGATGGATTTTTATTTTCATAATTTTTCAGACTAATGAGAATATATTACGAATTTTCTAATGAAGGATAGGCATTTATTTCGGGTTTTAATTATTAAAAATAATTAAACATGGATTTTGGTCTCGAAAATTTTATATAATAAAGAAAATAACATTTTTGAATTTCTGTGAATTTTTGGGATTTTTTCCAAGTGATTTTGATTTATTATGAAATTTTTATGCTAGACAAGCGTTAAAATTAATAATTAATTATGGATATTAACTAATTAAAGTTGAAAAATGTATGTGGCAGTTTTTTTCGAAAGGATTTATTGAAAGATATTTTTATACAATAGAAATTGGACAAGAATTATGGTTTGGTGAGAAGTATATGCTTTTATTAGTAAAAATTCAGTTTTCTTGATAATTATGATCATGACATGTTGTTTGTATTCTCACCGAGCCTAATCAACATCGCCTCTATGAGTATCGTCGTTGTCATGCAAGGAAGCTTATGATGGCTACTTGGATAGCTATAGAAGGGTTCTAATAGTGTCGACACCGACATCATCGGCAACCTATGTAGGGTGGCATCGCTATTTCGTGATTCATCCAACTTTACCCATGTTTTAATTGATGCCGCATACTATCATATTGAATGCTTTCGAAGTCATCTATACCAATGGCAGCGACATCGCATGTCTTGATTTTGACCCCATATATATATATATATATATATATATATATATATATATTAAGCGGCATAATAGCTGAATTGAACCAAGTTTTTATAACAACGTCTCTCGTCTTGGTGCCGCCATTCATCAAGGTCGGCGAGGTTCATTATATTGCTTTTATAACGATGTAGTGTGGCATTATCGACGTGACTATTGGTGTCGACACGGTTAAATAGGTGGATAACCCGTAGAGTATGAAAATCGATAATATCATTTTCAATAAGAGTTTTAATACTTAAAAGGATTTAAGTTTTTGATCTTTGACTTTGGATAAAGGTCAACAATGGTTTTAACACCATATGTTTTATGATTATCTTAATAAAGGCAGAGATCCTTAAGCTTCTTTGTCGACATTGTATTAACATAGAGACTAATCGATATTAACCTATTTTAAGGTGATAGCTAAATATTACTTTCAAACATAAACGTGGCAATGCAAAAGGTGATTTATAAAATGGCATAATACTTTGGTAATATAAGGAGCTATATGTTTCCTTAACTAAATATGAATTAAAAGGATTAATCATATATCAAAATGAAATTGGTTTTAAAGAATTTAAAAATTGGTTTAGCCCAAGATTTGAGTTAAAATTACCAAAGAGAATATTACTTAAGACTAAGTAATTATGGGACATAAAAAAGATTATTGACTGAACATATTGAATGATGGATGTTATATGTTCTTGTGTTTATTTGTTCAGTTATTATGCATAATTGTTATTATCATACTCACATCATTTATGACCCATAACTACATTTTGGGGTATCAAGGGTAGAATAACTAGCTAGGTTGATCCAGTAGTGAGCATAAACAGAGTTAACTCCTGAGTGAGTAGAATTGCATCTAGGAGATCCGGTAGATCAAGAAGGTAGGGTGCTCAGAACTAATCAAAAGATTATTGACTTAGACAGGTTATTGGAAGGGTCCTATAAGTTCATAGTCATCCCATGAAAACTATTTTATGAGAAGTTATTGGAGAGTATCCAATATGTTCATAGTAAGCCCATGAAAACTAGGATTGGAAGGTTATCAATAGAAACCAATAGGTTCTTGGTGGTCCCATGGAAACTATGAATTCGTATGGATTGTCCCTAAGGTTTGAGACTGGTTATCAGTCAGCCCATAAAAACTAATAGGTTAATAGTGACTCTAGAAAAAACTATAAATTGAGACAGGTTGTTAGATAAATTTGGTATAGGTAATCTAGGGTTTATTGCATGCTGCATATTGTTATCCGGCATTTTGACCCGGCTATATCAAACTGATTGCACATGTCAGATTTGACTGCTATCAAGGCCGATAAGTCCAGAGTGACGGTCGTGGGGCCTAGAAGTCAAGTATAGATGATAACACGAAGTTGAGGTTTAATGGAATTGATAGATATATAAGGCAAAATGTTCAAAATATGAAATATGGCTCAACATGTAAGAGGGATCGGCATAAAATGACTTCCATCATAGGGATTAGTATGTTTCAAGGAGCAAGTGCATTTCAATAGAAAACAATTAATATCTTAATATCCGCAAGTTAAATGTGTATGAAATTTTATGAGAAAGATATGGGGGCCCTAGGGAGCCTACCATAAGGATTCTACCTTAAGAAAATGAAGTTAGAGGGATCGGCATTCTTCCTTTGGAAGGGATCGGCAGGAATCAGCAAGCAATCCATGTTGAAGCAAAGATCAAACAATAACTCAAGTTCTACTGATCCAATTGGCATGAAATTTAGAGGCTAAGAATATTTGAGCATAAGGAAGCAACTAGGGATCGCACCCCAAAAATCGACCAAAGTAAGGATTAGTATCAATCCCTCTTCTTTGGGAATTGGGCCATGTGATCCCTCTGTGGGTCCATATGGTTCTAAAGGTCCTTCTACAAAATATTCAGCGAGATATTTGGCCATCTTCATTTATAAATACAGGCTTGGTTGTTCATTTTCACGATCTTTACGCTACTAGTTGCTTTATACTCTTTTGTAACTAAGGATTTTCATCTAATCCCTATTGTACTCAGTTTATAAAGTGATTAATAAAGCAATCAGTTCAAAGTGGACGTAGGCAAACAACGCCGAACCACTATAAATCATTGTGTGCATGTTATTCTTTCAATTTACTGCTATTTCTTTGTTATTGTCCTCTATTTTTATTTTATATTCTTCATTTATTTCTCTTCAGAACTTCTATTGGGTGTTTGTGCCAATTTTTGGTGCAAACATTTTGGCGCTTTCACTGAGAACCTTGACTCTCAGCTTATTAGGATCCCTTTGTTGCTACTGGATGCATAAATCCCCCAAAGGAGATCCACGGTTATCTTCAGGAAGTTTTCTTATTCTATTCAGATTTGAGAAAATCTAAGCAAAGATATCAATAATGGTGATGAACACTAGATCTACTTCTCAGAACGCAGAAGGAAACGAGAATGCTAGCATCCAGAAGGAGGCCCAAGCAGTTAACCAATGGATGTGAATGATGATCCAGTTGAAGTCCAGAATTCAAATGATTTCATTACAAGAGCTGAATTCCAAAATCTGATGAAAGAGCTAGTGGATAGCTGTCGACAATTAAATCAGCAGATTCAAGCCAATATCAACCTAATGAACCAACTCAGTCAGCAACAGCGAGGGAAAGCTAGGAGGGACCCTATCCCTTACTCGGCATCGGAGAGTTTTAGTTCATCGGACGAGTATCACAGACACATGCATCGCAGAATAGAAGGATATTGCACAAGGACTTCGAGGCATCAAAAGCAGACCTTCCTGGTCTACCAAGACCGATATGTGCCGATCCCTCCATAGGGATCGGTACTGATTCCTCCTCCAGAGGAGGGAACTTACCTATACCTACTGGGATTCAAGCCGGAGCTACTGCGGCTGATTTGGATGATGGAGTTCGGTTGAATGTTGACCATTTGCTTCCTCGGAATGATGATGAAGTGACTGTACGTGGTATACATCGGGAGGATGGTGAACCAAGAAGGCATGGAACGACCCGTAGACATCGACCGAACCATTCACGTGAGGTAGAACACGACCACCACCGCTTGGCACCAACTATCCAAACGCTAGACTTATCGGCTATGGTTAGACAGTTAGTGAGAGAGAGCCAAGGCTTGACCAATGAAGATTAGGGAAACTTGAAAAGCCATACCCCATTCACTGACAATGTCTTACATGCATAGTACCAAGGAGGTTCAACATGCCGTCGATGCCTGCTTGGAGAAAAACCGACCCCAAGCAGCATATCATGAGATATGAATGCCTGATGGATTCCACATGAGCAGATGATGCAACCAAGTGTAGATGTTTTCCTATAACTCTCTTTGGAATAGCATAAATGTGGTTTACAAGGTTACCCCCGTGGTCGATCTCTAAATTTGATGATTTGGCAACAAGGTTCGTGGAGCAGTTCTGTATGCACTCAACTTGGCCCAAAGATGCACTACGCCATAAATGACCTTCTGCAACATTTTTGCAAGGTGTTGCCAGCTAAAATGTTGCGATAGCTATAGAATTTTGGTCCTACTGCAACGTTGTATTTTTGGTGTTACCTTAGCCATAGAAATGTGTTGCTCTAGCTAAACAAGTGTAACACGATGCAACATTTTTATATAGTGTTGCCATAGATGTTTTCAGATTAAAAAATTAAAAAAAAAATTACACCTCAGCGATCCACACCACCATTTAAAACAAAATCTCAACCGTCGATTCACACCATCGATCCACACCTTACCAATTTCCATTTCCCGCTTACTTTTCACTCATCCGCTTTCGTTTCTCACCCCCAATTTTCCAATCCCTAATTTTTATTCCACTGACTTTAAAAAAAATGACGCCGCTCCTCCTTGTTTCTTCGATCTGGAGAATAACTGGCTTTGCTTTTATCCCTTGTCGGCCATATCAATTTCCGTTATTTTCTTTCGCCTCGCGTCAGTTTTCCTCACTACTTCCGGATTTGCGATTTTGTTCAGGTTTTTGGCGATTCTGGTGATTCGAGGTAAGGTTGTGGGATTGCGATGGTTCAGGGAGTTGCTGATTTGGTCGCAATTTCGTGGTTGGGGCATGATGTCAGAGTGGCAGTGGGTAGTCGAATTGGTTTCGGTGAAAACTAGGGCACGCGATTCTAATTGCTTTGATGCTCTGATTGATCGAATCTAGTGTGAGAAACGTTCCTGGTAGCTTGCTCCTTCGTTCTCCTTGATTGATTGCTCGAATTGCTTTGACTTCGTCGTCGGGTGCGATGTGATATTATTTGGTATGTTTTCTGCCTTCTGGTTTACTTGAATATTCTTGATTTTGGTTACACTCGCACGCTTTTGCCGATGATGAATTGGGAATTATTTATAGGCTTTATTTCCTATAATCTCGTGTTTAATCTTTCTGTTGGACTTTGAGAAATCTGGTATGTTGGATTGCAATGATGAATACAAACATATGTGTGTTGAGCTTTGTTGGTTTTGCTTGGTCTGGACTGAACTGGTACCATGCTAACCTTGTTCTTTAACATGAACTGATGCTCCAAGTCCTCTGTATATCATGTTACTGCCTAGGTTTCTCTTGTACATGCCTGATGCATTCACTGTTTTTGCTTGATGGGCTGCCTATGTGTACTGCTGTGTTTCTTGCACTGGCTTGTCTATATTTTGCTGAACCTGGTTCTTGTTTGTTTTGTTGGTCGCTTGGCCCTGAGTTGAATCCAGTCGATGACTCGGGTTTGACCTTGTGCCGTGTCTGTTTTTTTGGCTTGTCTACATATCTGGCTGCACTTGAGTATGAACTTGCACTTGAGTAGTTTCTTGTACCAAGCCTTATGATGCATGTATGTTCATCCATGTACATGCATTTCTTGGTCATGTTATGTTGCTTGCTGTGTTGAGTACTACTTTGTGCACTTGGCTTCTCCTTTGTGCATTTTTGCCTGAACTGTTGCTTGCTGTCTTCCATACTGCCTTGTATCCATGTGTTGCATTCATGTTTGGCTTATGCACTTATGAAAAGAAACAACCCAAATACCTGAGGCAAATAATATAACAAAAATATTTTCATTTTCTGTTCGAGTTAAATATTATTTTCCAGATTACTGCTTTTGAATTATATGTGACAGGTATTGAAGACTGGACAGCTGGATATAAGCTTGAAGACAGAGTCAAATCAAATGTGCATGAGCTTGAAGACAGGTTTCAAAGAAGGCTCGATCTTCCGAAATCGGATGAATCGGGCGGTGCCCACTTGTGACAGGTCGATCCCCGCCGGGACTGCGGTGCCCCGGACCCCCGCCGGCGCTGCGCCCGGACCCGCTTCTCGGCTCGCCTTCGGCTCGGCACTCGGCTCGCCTTCGGCTCGGCATATATTTGTCAGTGTCGGTGTCTGTATAAATTGAAACTGCATATGTAATGAGTGATGTAGTGAGGAATATCTATATATGTGAATATCAGTGTTATATATCATTGAATTGTAAAATAGTGGAGTCAGGAATTTGTACTATTTCAAATGTTGAAATAAAATATTTATTTAAATAAATTACTGTTTAAATATCAAATTCTGTGCAATAGCATTTTATTAAATAAAAATTTATTTTTATTAAAAAATCAAATATGCTCTACATTGTGGGCCCCACAAATTCAAAAAGTTCATATCTATAGCAACATTTTGGAATGTTGCTACAGATACCTATGTGTGTTGCCATAGACCCAAATAGGGTTCTATTGCAACAATATTACTTATGTTGCCTTAGATAGTCAAAATGTTGCCTTTGAGGTCTAAGGCAACGGCAAAAATTGCATCACCCTAAAAGTGTTGCCATAGACCTATGGCAACATTTTTCGGGCCTGAGCCAACATTTTTTTTGTGTTGCAGTAGGCCATTTATGGCGTAGTGATGTAATGTCCCTATCCAGCATGATACAGGCTCCGGAAGAATCGCTGAAAGATTACTTGGAGAGATTCCATACAGCTATCATAGCAATCAGTAATCCAAATAACCATGCAATATTGATGGCTGTAACAAAAGGGATTGATCCAAAGTCTGATTTTGGCGATTTGTTAGCTAGCAAGCCACCAGCAACGTTGGAGCACTTTTATGCAAAGGCAGCTCGGTATTTAAGAAAGGAAGAAGCCAGATGTTATAGGAAGAAGAATGTTGCGGGACCAAGTGAAGAGGGAGTACAGAGTAATTTTGCATGAAGCAGTCTGATGATAGCTCTGGAAAAGTTCAAGTGAATGTCTACAACAAACCGAATCAATAAAAGAAAGGCGAAGTTAGGAGTTGATAATGGAAAAGGGATTCTGGAAGAGGAAAGCCTAGGATTTCGATGTACGATACTTGCACACCACTGAATACATCACTAGATAATATTTATTTGTCTACTTGCAATATCATGCAGTACACGAAGCCGCCTCCGAAAGAATCAATGGAGAACTAGAAACAGACCGGAAAATATTGTCGGTTTCATGAATGTTGTGGTCATAACACAAATGAATGTAGGCATCTTCAGGATATTATTGGAAAGCTGATTCGAGAAAGAAAGTTATAGTAGTTTGTAAAAACCCAGCAGGATGGTGGCAAGGGACATCCAACCCCAACTGAGGACAAGCACCGCACAAGGCTGAGAAGCTTGCGCAGACTGGCAGAAGATTGGTAATCAATACAATAGTCGGAGGACCAAATCGGGTTGATAAGAGTTGGCATAAGATGGAGCGCTACGCTAGCACGATTAAGCATGTGAGTTTTGAATGTTGTTTGAGTATGGAAGATGGAGCTCCAACAAAACAGCAACATACAATTGTGTTTAGAAACAGAGATGCAGACAAGATGGAGGCTCCGACAATCGACCCATTTCGGTCATGATCGGCTCCACTTTAGTAAGAAGGGTATTGGTTGATTGTGGAAGTTCTGTAAATATAATTTTCAAAAAATCTTATGATCAGATGAGGATGGAAGCCAAGGACTTGAAACCGTCTAAAGCCTACATTCATGGCTTTAACGGTGCTGCAACTGAAGTTGTTGGTTACGTTGAATTGCCCATGGAGTTGGGAGAAGGTGGCCGATGGAGTGTGAGGATTTTGCCATTTGTTGTTTTGGATGTTAGCTCTCCATACAATGCTTTTCTAGGCCGACCAGCCCAAGCTGAGTTCCGAAGAGCTCTTGCCCCATGGTGTTTGACTTTGAAGTTCCCAATAGATAATGGTGTTGGAGTTGCTCATGGTGATCAGGCGATCGGACATGCATGTTATGTAGCTGAATTAAAGGATGCTCAATGAAAGGAGAAGGGTAAGGGTATGGACAGGTATGTCTGCATTCAGGCCATTGAAAATTGACAACCAGTGCCTGAGCCTTGGGTCGGGTGCCACAGTCAGTTCTATAGAGACATAGATCCAAGAGATGATGAGGGGGAGCCCAAAGAGACAAAGGTTGCACCAGCTAAGCTGATGATTGACATCACAGTCAGCCAGGACTGCCGATCATGGGTCCTAAAGATTGGATCATAGCTTAGCCCACCGATGATGGAATAACTTGTTGGATTTCTCCAAGTGAATCTCCACTTATTCACTTAGACTTACTCTGACATGTGTAGGACCTCGCCTGTTATCATGAGCCATGCGTTGAATATCGACCAAAGGCATGTCCTGGCAAAACAATAAAGGCGTGGCATGGATCTGAAGGGATCTGCCACTCTTAAAGAGGAGGTGAATAGGCTCAAAGATAATGGGTTTATTTACGATGCCCTCTACCCTAAGTTGGTATCTAATCTTGCACTTGTGAGAAAGGAGAATGGGAAATGGCGAACATGTGTTGATTACTCAGACTTGAACAAGGCATGCCCAAAAGACAGCTTTCCCCTTCCAAGGATCGACCAGCTAGTAGACTCAACCACAAGACACGAATTTCTATCTTTTATGGAGCCATCTCAGGGTATAACCAAATCCCGATGCGTATTCCCGATCAAGAACACACCAGTTTCATTACCGATGTTGGATTACATTGCTATGTGGTAAAGCCGTTTGGGCTAAAGAATGCAGGAACAACCTACCATTGCCTAGTCAACAAAATGTTTAAAGATCAGATCGGAAAACAATGGAGGTATATGTGGATGATATGCTGGTGAAGTCACGACAGTCTAGAGACCACATTAGAGACCTGGCAAAAATGTTCGACATCCTCCGACATTATAAAATGAAGATTAATCCTCTGAAGTGTGCTTTTAGCATTGCATCAGGAAAGATCTTGGGTTTCATCATTAATGCCCCCAGAATCGAAGCTAATCCCGAGAAGATCCAAGATATTTGCAATATGCCAAAGATTATTAAGCAAGTACAGAGCCTGAATAGGAAGGTTGCCGCTCTAAGCCGATTTTTTTCCAAAGCTACCGATAAATGCATTTCTTTCTTTGATTTGATTAGAAGATGAAAAGGAAATTTAAATGGACATAGGATTATAAAGACGCATTCCAAGCTTTGGTGAACCACTTAGAGGGACCTCCCATCTTGTCAAAGCCAGTGGATCATGAAGATTTGTATATCTACTTAGCCAGGTCGGTACATGCTGTAAGTGTCGCGTTGCTCCACGAAGAGAATCGAATCCAGAGACCGGTCTATTATGTTAGCAAACGGATGACAAGAGCTGAAAGGAAATATCCAAAGAAAGAAAAACTGGCATAATGTTTGTTGATTGCTTCATGAAAGCTCCGCCCTTACTTTTAGGCACATTCTATCAATGTTTACACCGACGACCGTTACGATAGTTCTTGCAGCGACCTGAGATGTCTGGAAGGTTACCGAAGTGGAATACTAAACTTAGCCAATTCGATATCACTTATCTTCCTTGAAGGGCTATCTAGGGTCAGACACTAGCAGATTTTATAGTAGAATTTACTACACAGAATGATTTCACAGAGAGCAGTGAAAACTCTACCATAAAAGTTATACAGATGGAGCATCCAACGATCATTGTTTTGGAGTTGGAATTATGCTTGTAACTCCCGAAGATGGTTAATTTTCTATGCATTAAAGCTCAACTTCCCTGCAACAAATAACGAGGCTGAGCATGAGGCGCTGGACTTAAGCTCGCCAGAGAACTGGGGATAAAGTCTCTTGAAATCTTTTGCGACTCACAATTGGTAGTATATCAAGTCAGGGGAGATTACCAAGCTAAAGGATAACGACATGCTTCGTACCTTACCCAAGTCCAAGAGTTGTTGACTGACTTTGAGTATTAAGATATTATGCACATTCCTCGAGATCAAAACAAAGAGGCTGATTCATTGGCAAAGTTTGCTAGCACCGGGAATACACAACAGATGGGCTTGGTTCCAGTCGAAGTATTAAACGCTCCGAGCATAAGCCCGATGGAGATCGATCGGGTACTGAAGACGGAACCTGAGAAGGAGTTGTGGATGACTCCGATTAAAGACTATTTGCTACAGGGAATTCTTCTCGAACAAAGGGATGAAAAACGACAAGTCCTTTGTAAAGCTTCACAATATATCATATAGGAAGGAGTTATGTATAGAAAGGGTTTTTCCGTTCCGCTGCTCCAGTGTAATGCTCATGATGAAATAAAACGAGTCCTAAAGGAAGTTCATGAAAGGGAATGTGGCGATCACACTAGGGGAAAGAAAATACTCTGTTATGGGTATTATTGACCGCCTGTCATTCGAAATGTCTCTAATTATGTAAAGTGATGCGACAAGTGCTAGATATATGCAGAAGTTCCAAAAGCTCTGCCTACGGATATTACACAAATGGTCAGCCCATGGCCGTTTTCCATGTGGGGTATAGATATTATTAGTTCCTTACCGATCTCTATGGGTGGTGTGAAGTATGCCATCATCGCAATTGATTACTTCACTAAATGGGTCGAAGCATAACCTTTAGTCACGATCACAACCAAGAAAGTAATCAACTTTATCGTCAGGAACATCATCTGTCGTTTTGGTCTTCCACATACTATTGTAACGGATAATGGGACTCAATTCAACAGTGCTGAATATAAAGACTTCTACCATCGGCATTATATTGAAAAGAGATATACAGCAGTCACACACTCTTAAGAAAATGGAAAAGTTGAAGCTGTGAACAAAATCATAAATTCCATTCTAAAGAAGCGTTTGGAAAAGGCTAGAGGAAAGTTGGTTGATGAACTCCCGACATCACTATGGGCTTATAGGACCACCACGAGTCCTATTGAGCTCTTACTTACAGTTCTAAATCCATTATTCCTATTGAGCTCGAAGTTCCTTTTCATCGAGTGATGTACTATGATCCTAGAATGAATAAAGATCTCCTTTTGGAATCTCTAGACTTTATAGATGAGAAGTGCAAAGAAGCTAATTTGAGGGCAGCTGCGTACCGACACCGAGTCGCCCGATAATACAACACTAAAGTCCAACCTAGAACCTTTGAAATCGTTGATCTCGTCTTGAAACGGGTTTTTCCTGCCCCATCACATATGAATCCTACTTGGGAAGGAACATATGTCATTGAACAAAGGCTTGGAGAGGGATCTTTCAAGCTAGCGACTATTGATGGCATCACACTCCCAAGAGCATGGATTAGTGAGCATTTACGACGCTATTTCACCTAGTCTATTTCTTTCTCATTCAGTTGTATTTAATTTCAGGATTTGATTTAGCATTTGAGTTTCAACGATATGTAATAAGACTAATTATGTCATTTCTTTCTATTTGGTAAATAAAGTTTTGAATTTCCTTTATGTCTGTGTTTGCTGTAGCATTACATATTAATTACAATACCAGATTAACTAGTATTGACATGTCCAAGCAAGTTACCAGAGTTTGGAACTAGCCGATTACATAAGTTCAGGACTGAACAAAATGAAATGAGAATTGTCCGACCATTCATTTGACGATTTGCGCTTACAATCCGATGGGCAGAATGCCTAACGAGGAATGGATGTGGTTTGACTATCCAATGACCAACTTAATCCTATCAAATGATGGAACAAATATGAATCAAAAATGGTCGTGACACGATCGCTCGCTAATTTAACCCATAGACAGAGGGGTGGATCAATCAATTAAGGAAAGTATGACCCGATGATTTTTTGAAATAACTCTAAGTCCCCAGAGTGTGGACTGGAGTATAAACGCAAACTGGGTGTGATCCGACCACCCTCTAACTAAATAATATCCCTATAGTGCGGATATGAGTATAAACAAATAGATGAGTGCAGTTCGACCACTCAGTATTCTGTGAACTTTGAGCTGAAATAGACAGGAGGAGTATAAACTCCCAAAATCCACCATTTAACTTCGCTAACCTAAGACTGGGGGTAGGAGTATAATCATTCAAACCACCGAATGTAATAGTATAACATTAGGGCTTGAGCCCTTTGTTTGGTACGACTCAAGACCACGACCACATGGAGGTCTTGGGATAGAATTTACATATTATCATCCAAAGCAACGAGCAAGCCCCGTGTTTGGTACGACTCAAGACCACGACCATATGGAGGCCTTGGGATAGAACTAACGGATTATCATCCAAAGCAACAAGTAATGAATTACAAGTACATTGAACGGAAAGTAATAGATCGACCACATAAATAAAAAATTCACATAAGAGTTCGATAGAAAACAAAGAACTTTTACTTACATAATAAACTTCAAAAATTGTGATACAAGTTTATTCAAAAATGGGGGTCGCACCCGCACAATCACGACCAATAAAAGAGAAAGATAGTTATGTAAATTATATACAGACTAAGTCGGAGTGCTGACTATTTCTTCTACCCTTTATCCTTTCTAGATCTCTTAAGAGTACCACCACTCGAACTTATGCTTGTTCTTTTCCTTGATCCTTTGCCACCCTTAGCAGGAGAACTTTCAGAGGATGGAGGGAGTTCTTGGGGAACTGACCCCCAAGGTGGGATGACTTGTAATGGGATGAGATTTGGACCTTCAATGTCCATGTCGGTAGGTTCAGCCTTATCTTTTTTCTTTAACAATTTCTCCCTCTCGATGCGCTCTTTTAAGCTAAGCTTATCGGTATGTTCACTGGCGCCAGTAATTACAATGTCATCCAACTCATCAGCCAACGATGAATCTTCAGCTTTATCAACATCAAGCGCTTTGATAACTTGAGCATCAGGTCTTGGAGTGTCGGTGGTCACCGGAATCTCAGTTGATGTCGATTGTTGCTCCACAGTGGCACCACTTTTTGGAGTTTGGCTGGGACCCAGAAGACCTGTAGATCCATGGAAACAAGAAGATAAACCCGTGATTACTGGACATGAAGAATGAAATCTCTCAAAAAGTGGGAGAATAGAGCTAAATACCTCATCCAGTTGACTCTCAGTTGTCACCGGAGGTCCCCTTTTCAGAATTGGGGTTAGCACCATAGATTGATAATCGGGTTTTTCTGGATCATAACTTAGATCCTATCTCGAGCCGAGAGAAACTGATGCTCTGGCTGCTTGAAAAGAAGAGAGACCTCTGGGATCGGACTCCAAAGACTCGACGGTGTTTTTTCCTTTGCCGGAGGGTGCTAGAATGTCAAAATATCGAATTCTCATAGCAGCAAGGTCTAGAGGCTCATCCCTGTATAGAATCTATCGTACAAGTTTTTCTTCATCTAATTAGCTTTGCCAAGGGTTCTCTTTTTCATCTCAATAATGTACTCTCAGTCCTTGGCGAGCAACTCAAGATAACCCTCACCAAGAAAGCTCAGATCGTGAGGGATAAGGACTTTAGCATCCTCTATTCAATGATCAAGGGATCGAACATGTCTTTAATTTCATTTCAATCGGCTTCTTTCGCATCCTCTACCTAAGCCTCTATCTGTTCTCGCATCTCATTGCGGCCCGCTTCCCCTGCCTCTTCTTTAAGGACTTCAATTTGAGCAAGTTGCTCATCAAGCTTAATCTTCAAAGTTCGGGCTTCAAAAGCCTCTTCGCAATATCTTTGTGATTCCACTTGAGCTTCAATTTTCTCTTCCCTCTCCTTCTTAAGAAGTTCTTCAAGTTCCTCTACACGACAGTCCAAAATATTTTTCTCCTTTTGCAAGGTATTTTTTCAAAGGCAAGCGCACCGGTGTAGTTGAGGGCAGCATCGAGTTCCTTTTTGTGGACAGGCTTTAAACGGCTCATCGCTTCAGGTGTTTCCTTAGCACTTTTTTCTGCCTCGGTCGGCTTCACCACTAAATCCAAGATCTTAGTGTCTTGGTGTTTAATTATATCTTTATCATGGATCTCCTCTAGCTTGAGACGACTGATTCATGCTGTCTCTCGATAGACACCTCGAAGATCTTCTCTGCTAAGTCTTGGAATGATTCATGTTGAATAAAACGTCATTGATGCATGCGAGAGAACTTGCCTTAGTATTCCTTAGGATTGTATGAATGGAGGGGAGGAACTTAAGCCTGTCAAAACAAATCTTTGGAAAAAGTTCGACCAATTTTTCTGCTGTAGAAGCTTCAAGAGCCGTAGTCGAAAAAGATGGATCAGAAGCGACGATTGGACGTTTGCTTGACCTGTGGTCACAGGACTGCATGGAGCTAGAGGAATCGGAGTATTGCTCAGGCGGTATGGCAACTTAGGGACCATGGAAAGAGGTATGATAGCCAAAGTGCATAGGAAGATTAGGTTGAACATCCTGATAGGACGACAGATACTAGGACTTATGCTTGGAAGATGAAGATTCCCTCGAATGATGACTTCTTTCTCGGTCGTCATCCCTCTCTCTATGCCTACCTGATTCTGAATCATGTTTGGATCCATATTGCATTGAGGGGCCCCTTAAGCGATTAAAATCTCAAGATTGAGACATCACACCTAAAAAAACCAAATAACAATGTATAAGTGACCATCATACAAAAGGAAGATGGAGACCGTGTGGTGAAGTGCACATGATTGTGAGTGTCCTAGTGTCCCCACTGACGGACCAGTAGCTGCAGCTTTGCTCATAGGAGTTTTCTCTCCTTTGTTGATGGGAAGAATACCGTCACTACTTCTGGTGGGAGAATTGATCCCCTCGATGCTAATATTGGGGAAGTCATGATATCATCAGGGATTTGGAGATTTGAAAACCCTTTCATCGAGCTTTCTAAATGTTAGGAAGACGACTCTTCATCGACAGAAGTGATAACAAACTCAGGCTCCTTAGTAGTTTTCCTCCTATGGAGCTTATATGCAAGCTTCTTTCTTCTCTTAGCTGGCGTGTGAGGTTGCGCGCCTTATAACAGTTCGACCACTGGCACATTGCTTAGACCTGCATCAGCGTCGCCAGGCTCGTTGGTCTCGGCACGCCTAATTTCACCCTCTTCGGCGTTATCCTAAGTCCCCTCGACGGGAGGCACGATAGGGTTATTGATATCACCTTCTTGTTCTATAACATATCCTGGTAGCGCAGCGCTTCCTGGAAGCCCAATGTTGCGGCCTTCCTCTAGCAACCCGAACAGAGATAACCATTGTCGGTTATAAGAAGTCTAATGACCCTGTCTTCGACCGGAGTGGCACAAATTGCAGAGATTACCCATGAAAAACTACGGCCCTCTGGACATGGACGGACACATGTAGATTTTCAGAATGTTAGTTGATTCAAGATATGACCTAAGTTAAAGAATTTGATAATAGAGCGAAGACGACACTTACGTCCTTCCAACCATCGCCTTACAAAGTAGGTGGACATCGAACATAAAACCATTCATGTTTGAAGAGTCTGAGTTTGTTCCAAACACCCGTTAAGACTTGACAATTGGGTGAAGGCTCAAGGAAAATGCAGGAAAGACTCCCTATCCGTCGTTTGAAGTTGTAAATAAATCTAATGTCCTCAGGAGTTGGTGGGTGGAACAGGACGTTCATAAATACTAAGAAAGTGTCGTAGAGAAAGGCATAGCTGTTCAGGTGTAGTTGAGTAAGAGCTATTCCACGATATTTTAGCATTTACCGAATGAAAGAATTGAAGAGTGGCATGCATCCGGCATAGCAAATGAACTTATTGCGTGTTGTATACCCCCTCTAGGGGCGAATGGGCCCTGTCGTTCACCAAAGTAACCAGAATGTCTTCAAAGGGAATCCTGTGCCTAGAACATAGTCTGCGAAGAGCGGCCTCACCAATTCTGGAGGCTTGAGAATCTATTGGGTTATCTAAAAATATAGCACCTTCTACAACGTCGGGCTTAGGACTTATATCTTCCGCCGGAAGGATGGGAATGTCAGAGAAAAGGTCGACCGATGACTCGGCTTCGGGATTACTATGTTGCAAAGTTGGTCCAGAATACATCGCCACTAGACGCTCTAAACGTCTAAAGTCCATGTCAACTAAACCCAGTAGATAATCGTGATTAGAAAAGTTTACTTATCCCTCCTCCCCTCCCCCCCCCCCCCGCCGCATGCTAAGTGTAAGATAGTGTGGTGTAGTGTGGGTAGTGCAGAGATAAGCAGCTCAAAATAAAACAAAACAAAGTAAATGACGAGACTTTGGATTCCGACCAGAGTGACCATCATCGATGACCATCTCAACTGGCGAATAGATTGATCGGTTGTGTAAGCTTTGGGATTGATTATCGGATTATTGAAGTGAGAATCCGTTATTAAAGTCCATGTGCTAAGTTTTAGTTCATGTTCTAAGTCCTAAGGATATGATCATTCAATTTCGAGTTCAATAGTGAATATGCAAGTCTTATTGCTTATCATCATCATATGTTTAAGCTCATTAAGATGGGATTGGTTTTAATTGCTCAAACAAGTGATTATGGATTCATTTTCAAGTTCAATTCGAAGCCTGGAATTAGCCGATCCCTATATGCCGATCCCACCATGCTAACCAATTCCACCGGTCCCTCTACTTAACTATATTCAACCTTCCACCAAACTTCCATTGCTGATCTTTCCCATTTAACCAAACAACTGATCCCTAAAGTCGACAATTTTACCGATTGGTATACGCATGCCTTAAACCAAATTCCAACCGATCCCTCCTCTACCTAACATGTTATCCTTCAACTTACTTGACCGAACCCTATGCCGTGAACTCCTTTCTTCCTCCTTTTTTCCTGCTCTGCTGAACCCGTCCATATCCCACATCTCATCTCCTCCAAGCAACTTCGGCCATCATTTCATCACCGCATCAAGCTCCACCCTAGTCGTCGATAGCATGGAATCCATTATCCCATCATAAAACTGAAAGCTAAAAACTATAAAACCTACTTACATGTGATATATGTTAGAGGTGGAGGCGAATGGCTCGGAGATAATTGAGATGGAAGGTAAAGGGAAGTGGGTTCGTAAGGGCAAGTTGAATTGCAAAAATATTTCGTTTCAAAGTTAAGTGAAGAAGAAGGAAAGGATGGATCGGTTTTAATGAAGGAACGAGGAAGGTTTGGTATTTTGAGGGGTGGTAGGGAAAAAAAATAAGTAAGGATGAAAAGGAGAAATGTTTGTTATATATGGGGACAAGGGGATCGGCCCATGGTTTCGACTCGAAGCGAAGGGGAAATATGCTGATCCCTACAAACGTAAAAAAAAGTGAAAAAAGAGAGATAGAAGAAAAGAAGAGGGATCAACTATGAGCATGTATGCAAACAAACATAGAAATGGAAATTATTTAAAACTAGTATGTTCAAAATGCAATGAAATTGTATCTTACTCAATGAAAATTGGCGACGAACCATGAGTATACGAATGCATCCGGGAGCCAACGACAAGAACGTGTATCTGAACGTACACATGTATGGTCTAAAAGTTCAATTTTTGAAATTGACAGAAATTAAAATCAAACCTGAAGCTTTCAAGTTCGAGGCTAGACCAGATAACCAAAGCTTATTAGTCTTATGGAACCGGGCTTATATATCAATTGATGGAATATAACCCTGAATTTATATTAATCGGAAATCAATCAAGCGTCATGACGAACAAAGAGGGATACAACACTTTGGGAAATTAATTCGATAGTGGGATAACGATTATTCAGAAAACTGGACAGGTTTCTTTTCAACGACTCTGACTTGGTTTACTACAATGCACGTCATGTTCAGCACAACACATACATTGGGGGGCAAGTGTTATCCAACATTTTGACCCGGCTATATTAAACTGATTGCATTAGTTATATTCGACTGCTATCAAGGTCAATAAGTCCAGAGTGACAGTTATAGGGCCCAGAAGTCAGGTATAGATGGTTACATGAATTTAAGGTTGAATGGAATTAATAGATATGCAAGGTAGAATGTTCGAAGTATAAAATATGGTTCAACATATAGGATGGATTGGCATAAATTGACTTCCATCATAGGGATCGGTATGTTTCAAGGAGCAAGTGCATTTCAATAGAAGACAATTAATATCTCAAGATCCACAAATCCAATGCATATGAAATTTTGTAAGCAATATGGGGGTCCTAGGGAGTCGACCCTAGGGATCGCACCTCAAGAAGATGAAGTTAGAGGGATTGGCATTCTTCCCTTGGAAGGGATCGACGGGAATCAGCAAGCAGTCCACATTGAAGCAATGATCAAGTAATAACTCAAGTTCTACTGATCCCACTAGCATGATATTTGGATGCTAAGCATATTTTAACATGAGGAAGCAACCATAAGGATCACATCCCAAAATACGACCAAAGTAGGGATCGGTATTGATCCCTTTTCTTTGGGAATTGGGCCATGCGATCCCTCTTATGGGTCCATATGGTTCTGAAGGTCCTTCTACCAAATTTTGGGGAGGTATTTGGCCATCTTCATCTATAAATACAAGCTTGGTTGTTCATTTTCGAGACCTTTATGCTGCTACTTGCTTTATACACTTTTGTAACTAAGGATTTTCATCTGATCCCTATTGTACTCAATTTATAAAGTGATTAATAAAGCAATCGGTTCAAAGTGGATGTAGGCAAACAATGCCAAACCATTATAAATCATTGTGTGCATGTTATTCTTTCAATTTACTGCTATTTCTTTCTTATTGTCCACTGTTTTCATTTTACATTCTTCATTTATTTCTCGTCAAAAATTCTATTGGGTGTTTGTGCTAATTTTTGGTGCAAGCACATATCATCATATATTATTATGTTTAACCATTATGGATGTAGTAGCACGGCATATGGTTAATGTATTTTGGTTAAGATATTAGTTAGGGGAAGCCCATTTCACTCAGCGACGTGGTCTCACTAAATATCTATTTAGTTCGAGATGATAGGTTATTATTCATACTAGACTTTTTATCTGACCCACGGTTTTTGTTTTTCCCCTTAAACTTTTGGATACTCAATTGAGTAGCTCGAGCCTAAGGGATTTTAGGTTTCCTAGTAGGACTAATAAGCTTCCAGAGATGTGTAGGAGGCAATCTAGTTATGTAGAAGTTCTATTCTAATCTGCTGTGTTGTTTAAGTTTGTTTGTATGGATGTAATGACAAGTTATATAATTGCCGAATATTCGACTTTGATCAACCAAGGGGACATCTTCATATTTTTCTCATAGAGTAGTTTGTAATAATTATATTTTCTCTAAACATGGAATTGCAAATGGGATTATGTAGTGAATATGAAATTTAATTCTGAAATGGAATGTAAAAGTTATTTCTTTATTGTGTTGAAATTTTTTCACATTCATATGCTTCTGATTATTGATATGTTTAACATAGCTGCATTTTTATCGCCGGGAATTAATAACTATGAATGACTATAGCATTTGTAGTGATTAGTTTTAGGCCTTAGAATGGGGGATGTTACAAGTTGGTACCAGAGCATAGGTTTATGTAAAACTTAAAAAGTTTAAAAGAGTTTTGAAAACATAATCCAAATGAGTCGGAGAATAAGATTATGGTATGGGATAACGCTACAGTGACATACTTGTATTTGTTATATATAAGTATGTATTCTGTCTCTATTCTCCCCTCTCTTTTGAATCGTTCTTCTATATCTTACTAAGGCTAGTATGCAGATTTATGAAGAAAAATATGGAGGCAGGAACCGAAAGAGTGAGTCTAGGTGGCGGAAGCACCACAACCAATAGAAATGATCAACCTAACACTAGGAGGGACCAGGTTGATAGGAAAATGCCGATCAAAATGCAAATGCCAATGTGGGTGTTGTGACTCCACCAGTGGATATGAGGACTATGTATTGGTTCTTCGTCAATCTGATGCAAGCTGGAGCAGTTATAGGAGACGTAGGAGGAAATGCTGCTAATGCGGAAGGAGTTAATCACGTGGCGTCTGTTGGCAATAACTACGCCAAATTGAGCCAAGATTACACCAGTCTAGGTGGAAGGCCTTTTCTTGAAACCGATGATGCAATTGAAGTAGAGAGCTGGTTATTGCATGGTGAAAGGATTTTTTTTATTTAAGTCTGAATGATAAACAGAAAAGGCGGTTGGCTTTGAGACAGTTGCAAGGAGCTTCTTTGTTTTGGTGGAACAGGGTGACCGTAGGAGTACCAAAAGAGGAATTGATTTGGGCTTAATTTTGAAGGATATTTGAGGAAAGGTTTTTGTCTGAATTAGCCAAGTCAGCCTTGCTTGGGAAGTTTATGGAGTTGGAGCAGGGAGAAATTTCAATGGTGGGGTACTCTGCTAAGTTTGATGAGCTATCTAGGTATGGATATGCCACTATTAACACTATTATTAAGAAGAACAAGAGGTTTATCCGAGGGTTGAGGCCGGATATTGCTCGGAAACTATGCCACATCTCAGAGGTCCATCGAATGTAGTGGTGGAGATGCCTATCAGGAATGAGGAAATGCTTTTGATCTTTGGGAAGGAGAGGTCGATGGAAAACCAGAATTTCCAGAATAAGAAACGAAAGTTCTTTGAAAGGAATGGAGCTCAGAAGGGTGGAGCTACCATGAAAGGGAAAGCTGATTTTGTATATTTCAAGTGTGACAGAAGGGGCATTTTGCTTATGAGTAGCGAACCGGCAAGGGAAAGAAGGTTGCGGAGAAGAAAGGTGTGAAGTGTTTCAACTGTAACCAGATAGGGCACTACAAGAATCAGTGTTTAGAGCCAGTCAAAGCTGATAAAGGAAAGATTTTTGCTTTAGAACCATCATCTTCTAGACCAACTGCTGCTGAGAAAGAAAAGTCTGTGATGGAAGGTATGCTTTTGATTCATAACATACTAGTGAAAGTATTGTTTGGTACAGGTGCATCACATTCTTTTATCTCTCGGTGTTTGGTAGATAAGTTGTTTTTAGAGCCATCAAGCCTTATTACTTTCTTAAGGGATGCGAATCCGATAGGAGGGCATGCAACTCTGGGGATGAGACGTGACTGGTTAGAACTTTATTTATTAGGTCATAAATTTTCTTGCAGATTATATGTATTTGATTTTGTGAGCTTCGGGATCATATTGGGTATGGATTGGTTAGATAGATATGATGCTAGGATATTTTGCTAGGATAGGGATATACAATTAAGACACCCAAATAGCCAAAATGGAATTATATACTCAGTGGAGAATTCGAGTTTGGATGTCTGTGATTTGTTGAGTGCAATGGAGGTAGAAGATGAGATAAATCAGGTACTAGTTGTGAGAGAATTTGTAGATGTGTTTGAGCCTGTTACAAGACTACCACCGAAACGAGCTATTGAGTTTGGCATAGATCTTGTACCGGGAGCTGAACCCGTGAGTAGACTACCTAGCAGGATGACACTTACCAAGATGAAGGAATTAAAGGTGCAACTAGTGGACTTAGAAGGAAAGAGTTTTATTAGACCAAGCAGTTCGCCTTGGGGAGTGGCCACAGTGTTCGTAAAGAAGCTGGATGGGTCATTAAGGTTATGTATTGATTATCATAAGTTGAATGAGAAGACAATAATCGATATCCTTTGCCGAGAATTGATGCTTTATTTGATCAGTTGAGTGAAGCTAAAGTATTTTCCCGGTTGGATTTGGCGACAGGGTTCCATCAACTAAGGGTGGCGAAGGATGGTATTCTTTTGATGGCGTTTTGAATGAGATATGGTTCGGACGAGTGGTTAGTGATGCCATTAGGATTAATAAATGTGCATGCTTTCTTCGTAGACTTAATGAACCGAATCTTCCAAGTGCACTTGGATAGGTTCTTATTGGTATTCACTGATGACATTATGATATATTCTAAGGATGAAAGAGATTGCGAGATTCATCTTAGAATAGTGCTTGAGACGTTGAGGTAGCATCAACTTAAAGCGAAAATTTTGAAATGTCATTTTTGGAAGAAAGAAGTGAAGTTTCTTGGTCATGTAGTTTCATATAATAGGTTGTCAATCGATCCAGCTAAGATTGAGGTTGTTAACAGTTGGAAGAGGCCAGAGATGGTGACCGAGATAAGGAGTTTTTTTGGACTAGCTGGCTATTATCGGAGATTTATCAAGGACTTCTTGTAGATAATAGACCTTTGACTAAGCTAACTGGAAAACACATGAAGTTTATTTGGTCAGATAAATGTGAGGAAGCGTTCTTTAAGTCAAAACATTTGTTGACCAATGCGCCCATGCTAGTTGTTCCAAATGGGATCAGGATTTGGTGGTGTATACGGATGCATGTGGAACAACATTAGAAGCTGTATTGACATAGAGGGGTAAAGTGATTGCCTACACTTCTCGACAGCTCAGACCATATAAAGTTAGATATCTAACTTATGATTTGGAGCTGGCCATGGTGATTTTCGCATTGAAAGTGTGGAAACACTACCTTTTTAGAGAACGATTCGAATTATGTATGGATCATAAGTCTTTGAGGTATTATTCTCTCAGAAAGAGTGAATATGAGACAACAGAGATAGCTAGAGTTTTTAGCCACATACGATTTTGTATTGAGTATACAATAGGGAAAGGAAATAAAGTTGCAATGCACTTAGCAGAAAACATCAGAATTTTGTGTTAGCTATGTTGGCGAAATGGAAGGACTTGGAGGCATTGACTACTTGTAGAGTGCAATTAAGATCGACTGCTAGTTCTAGTCAAAGTACAGCATGTTATCTTGCTTGGAAGTTCGACTAGTATTGTAACGACCAATAATTTCACTACTTTGATTAACGAATATTTAATTAATTTTAAATATTCAATATATAGGTTTTATAACAAAAATAAAACTCTTTTGAATGATTAATAATGACGGTGAAATAGTTTACAAAATTGGTTTACAAAAATATATAGTTCGATGAAAAACAGAAAATATGACTAGAAACTGTTTTCCGAATTTTCGACTTTTCGTCGGCTAAAAGTTATCGAAATGTCATAGCCCTATTGTATACACACAAACATACAATTACAATTTTTTTGACATGGTGAATACATATACAAATGTATATATAAACATTTAAGTATATAGGATATAGAATAAGATTTTATATAAAAGTTAAAACATATTTTATAAAATAAAGATTCCTTTAAAAACAAAAGGGACTAAGGTTTAAATGCATGTTGGCTAAAAGTAAAAGGGGGGTACAAGGTGGAGGCGTTAGATACATGGGAGGAGGCATGGATGGTGATGTGAAAGCAAGTGAGTGGAGGGCAAAGGACAAGTGTGTTTTGGTAATTTCATCTTTTCATTTTATATATAACTTTTTTTCCATTTTTTTTCATTTCCATTTTCACTTTTCTATTTTCCATGGCAACTCCATCTTGTTTTTTAAAGCTCTAAACTTTTAGTGGCTTCTTATGATAGTTTTTAAGATTTTAAAAATCAAAAGTTTAAATTTATTTTAAATATTCAAACTTGTTCTAAAACTCTATTTTCTCCATTTTCCTCCCATTTCATTCGGCCATCACTTCCTCCACACTACTCCAAATTAAGATTTTTATTATTTTCAAACCATAAATAAGTGGATGATTCGAGATGGAAAAAGTGGACTTAAAATGAAGTCTACCCTAGTATTGTTGTAAATTTGTAAACTTTGGTTATGATATAGTTTATAAACTTTGGATTTGATGTTCGTTGTAATTTTGCATATGATATAAATGTGAACTCGGTTATGATGTGGTATGTTTATAAGTTAACATTGAGATGTTAAAGGAGATTTGGATTCTTTGGAAGGAAATGGTTTTAAAGTATTTAAGTTTTTAAAACTTTAAAGTTAAACTTTGTTTAGTTTCTAAACTTTTCCTTATAGTTTAAAATGAAACAAAGTTAGAAGTGGAGAATCGGAAAGTTAGTAACTTGGAAAAACAAACTCAAGTTACTGCATTCATAGCGATAGTCGCTATGGATGCAGTTTCGATTAAAAAATCGGATTTTTTAAAATTTACTTTTCACACTTAAAACTATTTTGAAAATGTTTTATAAACTTAATAATGGTGTTTTAGAAAGTTAATTAATAATTTAATAATTAATTTTTGATTAATTAAGTTTTGATAATTAATAATTAATTAAGTATTAAATAGGGTTTATTAATTATAATTAAGTGAAGATTAACATCTAATTTATTAGGTTTTAAGAGTAGGATTAATTTTAATTAATTTTTGATTAGGCAAGGTTAATTATTAATTAATTATGAGTTTATTATAGGATTTATTTTTTATTAATTAAGTATAAGGTTAATTATTAATTACTAATCAAGTGTTTAATTATTTTAATTATAAGTTAATTTAGGTTTTAATTTAAAATAAATTATTTATTTAAGGTTTAATTTATTATTTAAGTTTTAATTAAAAGATTATAAATTAATTAATTGAGATTAATTAATAGTTAATTATTAATAAAAGTTTTAAATTATTATTTAATAATTGATAAAGGATTAATTAAAGGTTTAATTTTTAAATAAATCATTTATTAAAGGTTTAATTATTTATTAATTTATAATTAATTAAGTTCAAATTTAATAAAGATTAATTATTAATTAATAAGAGTTTAGCTTGTATTAATCATTTTAAAGGGTGTTTTGAGTTTTAAATCCTTTATCTCTAAGAATTAAATTGTTTTAAAAGTACTTTTTTAGAGATGGTTTTGAAATCAAGTAATTCAAATGTGGGTACTATTATGTTGACAAATGCCTGTGAATGAGTTATGGAAATGGTTTGATATGTGTGGACATGTGTTAGCAAAATAAATCCCCTTTTTACTATAAGTTAATTGTTTGATTGTTTGGACATTTGTTAGCATAATAAATTCCCGTTCTGCTATAATGTAATTGTTTATTGCATGGACATATATTTAGTAGAATAAATTCCCATTTTGCTATAAGTAGTGAATTGTTTGGACATCTATTTAGCTCGACAAATCAATGTCCTGCTATTATTGTTATTTAGACATGTTTATGCTAGTTAGTTTATATTGACATGTTATTTCCTTGATTTGGATATGAAGTGTATTTACATATACGTTGACTTATGTAAATAAATGGTTAAGTAACTTAAAAGTGAAATTGATGCTAAATGGTAACTTAAATTACTACCATTGGGTTTGCTAAGCCTCTTTTTGAAATTATAAAGTATGGTTTTAAATTAGCTCCAATCCTTTAATCAGTTTGGGGTTAATGTTTATAAATGATTTTTCAAGTTATGTTATTATTGTATAGAGGTATTTATAAATAATAACTTGTTTAAAAAATGGGTTTTCCTAAGTAAAAAAGTTTATTTAAAGTGATTTAAAAGGGTGAGTTGCAAAAGATATTTTGTAAAAGATTTTTCTTAAAGAAGATCTATCAAAGGAGTTTTAAACGGGGAAATATTTTATAAATGATTTTAGAGGTTTATAAAGAGGTTTTGTAAATTGACTTGTAGACTTATAAAAGTGTTTTTATAAATTGACTTTGGGAATTTATAAGTTATATAAATCATGAAGTGAGCTTTTAAAAAGGATATTGTTATAATGGATAAGTAGATTGGGTTATAGTAAGTAATTTTTTTCAAAAGGAATTTGAAAAGAGAGAATTTTCCAAATTTTTCGATAATATACTTATACCGCTAAGATAAGTATAAATGTTTCCCAAGTATAAAGGGAAAGTAAGGTTTTTGGAAATAGTATTGTGTAAAGATCTTTTGATCAAGTTTTATAAAGTGATTTTATTTATGAAAGATTAATTAATAAAGGCTTAGTGGATCCCATATGGAATCAAATCAATGTTGAACGTTTGTTTATTTGATAGTTAAATAACCGACTATCAAACCTGGACTAAAATGTAATTTTGGAAATATCTAGGAGAAATAAGTGAGTTATATGGCATAGTAATCCCCAATGACGATGTACTGTGCATATAAATCTCATTTCGATCTTCTAGGATAAATGATAAGAAAATCCATCCACTAACGGTTATGAGATGATCTTTGCTCTTATCTTTTGTCTGTTTATTTCCTAAAGAACTAGGGTTGAGTTTACAAAAAATTATCGAAAGTTGTTTCAAAGAGACCGAGATCGGATATGTTATCCGAAAACCACTTGGATCCAACTCAAGCGTTTTGAACTGAAGACATCTTGAAGAGTATGGAATCGAAGATGGATTTTTGAAGTGCAAGGTCTATTTGCTACTGAACCTAAGGGTGATTCCAAAATGGATGTAGTAGAAGTAGTGGCTTTGGTTTCGTTCAGTCCCAGAACAAACTTTTATGGATGAATGCTAGCATCACATTGATGCTTGGAAGGCGGTGTTACCATTCCAAGTGGGATTGCTATTGAAAACGGGAAAACGTAGCCTCAAGACTCACAACCCAGAGAAATGGCAAAAACAGGGCATGCAACAGAGCCAGTGGTTAGCTATCATTAGGAGTCTTCATCCCATTCTAGATTGTTCCTTATTAGAGTTGTTTTGCACGCAAACACCGTGGTATTATAAGGCCTCGGTTTCAAAAAGGGTGAGGTAATCTGGCTTGTCATGTTAAAGGGTAGGCCAGTTCTGTGTTAGCAAGGGTAAAGAAGTTCTTGGCTCCAGGTACATTTTCTAGAGGTGTATCATCGAAATGTAGTCCCTTACCTTGCCATAGTATGGAATCCAATCTCCAATACGAGCCATTATGATTTTGATTATGCCTAACTATATTGGAATGTGAGATGCAAGCATTTCAGCTATTTTATATATTTACTTTGAACCCTTAGACATTATTATAATATCACTGGATTTTATATAAAAGGGTTTTGGTTATCATAAGGTAAAAACCCATCCGTGTTTATATGCGGTGTGGTCTTACAAGATATCATTGATTTTAAAAGATTTTGTAAAGTAATAATTCAGTTGTTTTGGGTTCACTCACACTAGACCCATGTCTAACCCGGAGTTTTATTTTCTTTTCCTAAAACTCTTGGGTGCTCAAATTTTTGGGCAGCCAAGTAGTTCAGGTTTTCCCACGGATGCATTTTGGAGGAGCTTGGAGCAGGAGGCTTCATCGATAGCTAGTTATTATCTTATTTCTACTGTATGTAACTTGTATCAGTTAGGTAGGGACAGGCTGTTATAACTATTCATGGGTAGAAATGTATTAGTATGACTCTGATGTATCATTTCTAAAATGACTTTGTAAAGTATTATGTTAATTAATATTTGTTATTCCGTTGTGTTGTGAGATTTTGTGATTGTTTAGTTTCTTCTTATCTTCTCTCTCCTTTTTTCCCTAACAATCTGTCTTTCTAACACTTAGTTATTCGGCACATGAATACAGTAGATGTATTAATGTTGACTTCTAGGGTTCGGAAAGGCGGGTTGTTACAAGTATCGATCGAAAGGATTGCTTCTAAGCAGAGGGATGATCTATTATTAGCCAGGAAGATTAGAGGGTTTGAGATCGATAATCTAAAAGATTTTGGTCTTAATTAGAAAGGCTGGTTACGAAAGAAGGGATGATTATGTATTCCAGATGTTGGTGACCTAAGAAAGGAAGTTCCTGGTAGTGTCATCGATTGAAGTTTACGATTCATCCTGGGGGAGCTAAGATGTATTAGGATATGAAGAAACGTTTCTTCTAGGAAGGCATGAAGAGGGATGTAGGCTTACGGGTGAAGTAATGCACAGATTGCCATCAAGTGAAAGCCAATCATCAGAAGCCAAGTGGATTGCTTCAGCCTTTAGGTATACTAGTTTGGAAATGGGATTTAATATCCATGGATTTTATTAGCGGGTTGCTAAGGTCAAACAGGGGAAATGAAAGTATTTGGGTCATAGTGGATAGACTAACCAAGAGCACACACTTCATTCTTTTTAGGTCAACCAGGACGCCACCTATTTTGGCTAAGTTGTTTATAAAGAATATTGTTAGACTACATGGGATTCCTAGTAGTATAGTCAGTGACAAAGATGCCTTGTTCACTAAAAAAATTCTGGAAGAGTCTACAAGAAGTGTTAGGTACCAAGCTTAAGAGGAGTACCACTTATCACCCTCAAACAAATGGACTGACGGAGAGAGTCAACAAGGCACTTGAGAATTTGTTGAGAGCTTGTGTATTAGATTTTGGTGGGTAATGGGAAGACTATTTACACTTGGTTGAATTTTCTTATAATAATAGTTATCAAATTAGTATAGGAATGGTGCCTTTCGAAGGTTTGTATGGAGGTCGTGCAAACCACCAGCATGTTGGTTAGAGACTGGAGACAGATTAGTCCTTGGTCCGGATATGGTAAGAGAAGCCATAGAGAAGATTGGGTTAATCCGAGATAGGATGAGCTTAGTGTAGGCAGAAAAGTTATGTAGATAAAAGGTGTAAAGATTTAGAGTTCTCGGTTGGAGATCGTGTTTTCATTAAGGTATCACCGATGAAGGGTGTGGTACAATTTAGAAAGTCGGGGAAACTTGCACCAAGATATGTTGGACCTTTCCCTATTATAGAAATGATCGGGAAACACGCGTATCAAGTGGAGTTACCGAGTAGTTTGGCAGGTGTCCATAATGTGTTTTATTTTTCTCATCTTCGAAAGTATGTGCATGATCCAGAGACTACTATCGCTCCGACTACATTGGAAGATTTAGCTGTAGAACTAGATCGACTTTTGTAAGACAACCAGTTTGAGTTGTAGCAAGAGATGAGAAGCAGTTAAGGAATAAAACAGTCAGGGTAGTGAAAGTCCAGTGGAGTAAGAACAAGAAAGACTATACTTGGGAAACAAATGATAGGATTAGGGATACTCATCCTGAGCTATTATGATAGTATGTTCTATATTAGTTGTAAATAGACTTAGTAGCTGGTAGGATATACTAGCATTGTTCGAATGTTTGATGTGCTAGTTATGTAGTCCTTACTGAATTTCGAGGACGTAATTTTTTAAGGAGGGGAGCATGTAACACCGCTAATTTTGATTAACATTATTCAGGAGATTTAATTAGATAAATTAAGTAGAACAATGTAATGTGTAGTAAGATAAGGGGATTGAGACTTGATAATCAAAAAGGTCAAGCCTTCACTAACTAAGCCGATAAGATTGTTTCAATAACTTAAAATATAAAAGAATATATGAGAAGGGTAAAGTAGAAATAGATAAACCTTTCATCCCTTAAATCCTTCGCTTCCATATCACTCACGTTTTCAATCAAAAACAATCAAAGGAAAAGATAAAACCAAGGCTGGCCATTAAACTAAAGGAAAAGAGGAAGATGGCTTAGAGGTTCAAGAGGAAAGCAAGGAAACCAAATCAAATTACAAATCTCAGTTCTCATTATCAAATAAAGGTGAATAATAATAGATCTTCTCGTTTTATACCCATTTGTTTTCGAATCTTGAGTAGTTTGATTAGTTTATGATGATATGATATGCCATGATTTATTTTATCATTGCTTGGATTGAGTAAAGTGCTATTGGCATTTTTATGAAATAAACCAAATAAGCTTTTATGGGAAAACCTAAGATTTTGATCTCCAAACGATTTGGTTCTTAAATACGTGGTGTAAAACCTAATTTCGATGAAGGGTTTTTTTTTATAATTTTCCAAACTAATGAGCATATATTACGGATTTCCTAATAAAGCATGGGCATTTATTTCGGGTTCTAAGTATTAAAAATACTTAAATATGGCTTTTAGTCCTGAAAATTTTATATGATAAAGAAAATAACATTTCTGAATTTTTGTGAATTTTTGGGATTTTAACTAAGTGATTGTGATTTATTATGAAATTATTGTGCTAGATAAGCATTTAAATTAATAATTAATTAAGGATATTAATTAAATAATATTGAAAAAAGTTTTGGAACTTGAAAAATTTAGGCGGCATTTTTTCTGAAAAGTATATATTGAAAGATGTTTTTATAAAATAGAAATTGGACAGTAATTATGCTTTGGTGAAAAGTATATGCTTTTATTAGTAAAAATTCAATTTTCTTGATAATTACGGTCATGCCATGCCGCTTGTATTCTCATCGAGCCTAAAAAACATCGCCTCTATGAGTGTTTACCGTTGACATGGAAGGATGCTTAGGATAGCTACTTCTGTAGCTATGGAAGGGTTCCAACAGTGTCGACACCGACATTATTGGCAACCTATGTAGGGCGGCATCGCTATTTCGTGATTTATCTAACTTTACCTATGTTTTACTTAATGTTGCATACTATTGTATTGAATGCTTTCGAAGTCATCGATACTAATGGCAGCGACGCCGCATATCTTGACTTTGACTATATATATCTATTAAGCGGCATAATAGTCGAAGTGAACTAAGTAAGTTTTTATAACAACACTTCTTGTCTTGGTGTCGCTATTCATCAAGGTCGGCGAGGTTCATTGTACTGCTTTTATAACGATGTAGTGTGGCATTGTCATCGTGACTATTGGTGTCGACGTAGTTAAATAGGTAGATAACCTATAAAGTACGAAAGTCGACAACATCATTTTCGATAAGAGTTTTAATACTTAAAAGGATTCCAGTTTTTGGTCTTCGACTTTGGATAGAGGTCAATAATGGTTTTAACACCGTGTGTTTTATGATTATCTTAATAAAGGCAGAGAGCCTTAAGCCTCTATGTTGACTTTTTATTGACATCGACACTGATCAATATTAACCTATTTTAAGGTGGTAGCCAAATATTACTTTCAAACATAAACTTGGCAATGCAAAAGGTGATTTATAAAATGGCGCAAGACTTTGGTAATATAAAGAGTTGTATGTTTCCTTAAACTAAATATGGATTAAAGGTATTAATCATATATCAAAATAAAATTGGGTTTAAGGACTTTAAAAGCTGGTTTAACCCAAGTTTTGAGTTAAAATTACCAAAGAGAGTATTACTTAAGATTAAGTAATTATGAGATATAAAAAAGTTTATTGATTGAACATATTGAATGATGGATGTTATATGTTCTTTTGTTTATTTGTTCAGTAATTATGCATAATTTTTTATTATCGTACTTACATCATATATGACCCACAATTGCGTTTTGGGGTATCAAGGGCAGAATAACCAGCTAAGTTGACCTAGTAGTGAGCGTAAACAAAGTTAACTCCTGAGTGAGTAGAATTGCATCCCGTAGATTAGGTAGATCAAAAAGCTAGGATGTCTAGAATTGATCAAAAGATTATTGATTTAGATAGGTTATTGGAAGTGTCCAATAAGTTTATAATCATCCCATGAAAATTATGTCATGAGAAGTTATTGGAGAGTATCCAATAGGTTCATAGTAAGCCCATGAAAACTAGGATTGGAAGGTTATTGCTTGAACCAATAGGTTCTTTAGTGATCCCATGAAAACTAGGATTGGAAGGTTATTGCTTGAACCAATAGGTTCTTAGTGATCCCATGAAAATTGTGAAGTCAGATGGATTGCCCCTAAGGTTTGAGACCGGTTATTGGTCAGCCTATGAAATCTAATAGATTAATAGTGACACTAGGAAAAACCAGGGTTTATTGCTTGTTGCATATCATCATATATTATTGTGTTTTAACCATTGTGATGCAAAAGCACAGTATATGTTAATGTATTTGGTTAAGATACTACTGAGGGGAAAACCCGTTCCGCTCAGCGGCGTGGTCTCACTAGATATCTACTTAGTCCGCGATGGTAGGTTATTATTCACACTAGACTTTTTGTCTGACCCGAAGTTTTTTTCCCCTTAAACTCTCAGGTACTCAATTGAATAGGTCAGGAAAAAGGGATTTTAGGTTTCCTACTAGGACAAATAAGCTTTCAAAGAAATACAAGAGGCAATCTAGCTATGTAGTAATTCTATTTTAATCCATTGTGTTGTTTAAGTTTGTCTGTATGGATGTAATGGCAAGTTATATAATTGTTGAATATTCAACTCTGATCAACCAAGGGGACATTTTCATATGTTGCTCTTGGAGTAGTTTGAAATAATTATATTTTCTCTGAATGTGGAATTACGAATGAGATTATGTAATGAACATGAACTCAAATTCTAAAATGGAACGTAAAAGTTATCTTTGAATTATATTGAAAAAATTTCACATTCATGTGCTTCTGATTATTGATATGTTTAACATAGCCATATTTTTTTGCAAAGAATTAATAACTATGGATGACAGCAGCATCCGTAGCGGTTAGTTTTGAGCCTCAGAATGGAGGATGTTACAGTATTGTTTTGATTGCACTAGGCAATCTATTTGGACAATGAGTGGAATCGGACTTATGCAATAGGGCATGCAAACACTAGCGTGTGTAGGTACTAAAATAAACTGTAGGGGTTGCAAATTTAGCGAGCTCAACATCGGTCCCTTGTGATCAACGAGAAGGATAGGGTTACACCTAACTGATCTTTTCTGCCTATTAGGATTGAGTCAGTTGGGTTATGCACGGCCACAGTTGATTGTTAGTCTGTTTTATAGGGAAAGGCTAGTTAACCCATATCAGAGATTCCTTCAAAAATACGGATGGTGTGGAGGTGCGTGGGGTCAGAAATCCATGATATATGAAGCAAACAAAGGTGAAAATCCCCAAAGAATATAGGTCCTTATGGACTGGAGGTTGCGCACGGTAGGATTTCCTCGAGTGATATGATGATCACGATGTAGCGAGACGATGGATCCTTATGTGGTGTTGAGCGATAAATACTAGTGGGGATAAAATCTTGGTCCATTAATGGACGATGGGATATAAATACTTATATATATGGATATAGATCTACATGGTGTAGATGGAACGGTTCGTATGCAGTGATGGAGTTGTAGCTACTAATGATAAATCCAGCATAACAAGAATTGGTGAACAATTAGCATAAGCTAGTGTTATGTATAAGATATATAATCTACCAGTCACCGGAACATTGTTCTAACCCCTTCCTCTTTACAACCCACATGATTTAGAAGGGCGGGTACCAGTATTGATTGGAAGCAGTTGTCTGGCTGAGGCTCTTGACATTTGAGATGTTGATTTTTTGTTAGTAATTATATTGATCTATTATATTTACTTATTTCCGCTATGAGTTATTACCATTAGTGCTTTGATATGATTTCTCTTTGCAGGATACCAAACCAATGATCTATATTTTAGTGGGCTTGGGTTTTGGGGTTAGTGAATGATCTGGACTCATTGGAGTGTGGGTTATTACATTTGGTATTAGAGCTTAGGTCAGTCGATTCCAAAAAAATTAAGAAAAGTTGAGTGAACGTATATGTATTTTGATTATAATATAAATATATTATATTCTAAAATCCGAAGAAGTCCATCTATGGAGTAGTTGCATATGGAAAAGTCCTTAAAACTGGATGGTACATGACTTCCTAATTGGGCCTTGATAACCAATGATTGTTGATCCCCGTTTTTATTTCTGATTGATGATGTACAATAGGTCCAGATAAAGGGAAAATAAGAGTCCATATATTAAGGATAGTGGAAGGTGGAGAATTTTCTGAAGAAGGGTGTGAAATGGTCACTCCTAAGTAATAATTGAATTTTTGGTTTTGGAAAGAAGGATGTCTTGAGAGAATAGTTAGAAGTCCACTTTGAGTCTAACCTAATAATATAAAAAATTATGAAAAAGGTATTAATTGTATACATTAAAAAGAAGTTTTAATGAAAAAGTAAATGTTGAATTTTGGAAAAAACATATATATCATAAAGGTTTTCTAAGAGATTTTCTTTTGAAAAGAAGTGACAGAGCAATACAGCTTGTGAATCTTTCTATTTAATGGAAGTTTTTAAGATATTAAATATTTTTATGGGTAGACAATATGAGTGGTATATAAATTGAAATAGGGTAAGTGGTACAGAAAATAAGACTTAAAGTCTTAAAAATTAAGCTTTAAGCGGCTGCACTATAATAGTTTAGGTAAAAAGGATGTTAAATTAGGAGAAAAAATGTTGGAATTGGTGGGATTTGGACTGAAGAATTGAGTAGTAGGAAGTTAGGAAGTATAAATGAAAGAGAGGTTGACTTATTGTAATTAGGTTGGGATTTGACATACTTTAATTCATTGGAACGAAAAGAGATAACAACATAAGTTTCTATGAATCAATCAAGTTACAAACAAAGGTGTTTTGTTTGAAATAATAAGGAATGTAAATGCAAAGGAAGAGATGTGCAAAATATTGAAAATTTTGTATTTTGTACTATCTATTTCAATAAAGAAAAAGAAATATAATTCCTTGTATTTTCACACAAAATATGAATCCTCTTTTAAGCGATTCATAAAGATTTATAGCATTAACGATTCCTCTTGGGAGAAAAAATAGTTCCAATGCATAAAATACAGGATCCTTGAGTATAATAAAAGTGTTAGTAAATTATATTAAAACAATTCTAGTAACCCAATTAGAGAAGCAGAACAACGAAAAATGGACATTTTCCGTTGTTATGCGCATTTATTTCTAGTGTTCGTTAGAAGTCCCCCTTTAATGATGTTAGAAACTATTCCAAATATTAGATGTATGGAGAGTATGAGATGTAAGAAAAATAATAAGATGATAGTTGTCCTTACCTACTCCAGTTTTATAATTTAAAAGTAATGAAAGACGTTTTGGAAACATGCAAAGTATATTTTTGAAAGAAATGGTTTGGTGAAATAAATAAATTTTTGAAAGAAAAATTTAATAAATGGCTGAACTAAAATTCCCAATTTTTAAAGAAATAAAAGTTAAATGGGTCTTTAAAAAAAGCTGATTTGATTTTAAACGTAGAAGTGTTAAACTTCCCTTTCAAGTTTAGGGAATAAGTTAAATTCATAAACCTTAAAATGTAAGTTTTGAGAAGAGTTAAAACACAAAATAATTTTTGAATATAATAAAAGTTTCTAAGTAGCACTTCCAAAAATAGAAGTTTTGTGATTAAATATTTCAAATTTTTTAAAGTTTTAATAAAGACCAAATGAAAATCTTAAATGTGGAATAGATAGAAGTTAGTGCCTAGGAGAGACGGGAAAAAGAATAAAGCTATAAAGGAGATAACTATGACTACTTTTGGTGTAACAACCCACCTTTTTGGACGGTTTAAATCGACAATAAACCACACATGTCAGACTCAAACCATTCAAAAGGGAGGACTGTTATGGGGTAAATAAGAAAAAGAAGAGAAAAGAAAGAAAAACAAAACATAGAATCTCACAACGGAATGACAAAATATAATAATCAAATAAATAGTTCATGAAGCTGTTTTACACATAACATTTGATTACACTTTTACAACACAGATCAGAGTTACATACAACAGAAATAAATAAACAATGCAGCGGAATAACATGATGTAGTGGAATACATATAATAAATAATAATAGTACTAAATCTTCGTCTTCGTCCTCCAGAAGTAAAGTCTTCAATACACTGAAAAGCTCAGACTAACCCGAGCGTAATGAAAAGACAAAACACTCGAGTCAGAACTAAAAGATCTTATGTAAGTTAAATCAATAATAAATAAATATGAGTGTAACGGCTTCAGAGATGTTTACGGGGTTTGACATCTCCTATCCAGTGTCAAACATGAGTGCAATAACTTAAGAGATGTTCGGGATCTCCATCTCCTAAGGATCCATTAAACTATCTACATACATAGTGCAATACGCTATTATAATAGTGTCTACAGTAAAGTAAAGTATTAAAATACCATTAAGGCATTACCTGTATCCCCCTTAGCACATTTTTATATATTCACGTTGTTTGTACAGTACCGTAATTCCTCCATAAACTGGAGGGCTATCTAAGGGCACTCCATAGGTATGGTACAAACCAAACTCGTAATGGGCGCGATAAGGCATGTAACAAGGAACGGGAGGCAATGCCAGGGTAGAATTCTACCATTTGCACTCCCAAACTGGTGGTAACGCATAGCAGCTACTATCACCCACCTCGGAACGCACTCCCATAATTAAATTAAGGGTGGCCACCAAATCAATCACAAAGTCATAAAATGGTATCGAAGAAATATGTTCGGTCGGAGGAGCGACATTACTTGGCCTGGTATAGCTCCTGTTTTAGCCACATCAAGCAGACTCGAGGGAGTCAGGGCTACGGTAATACCTCATACAGAATTGTTCGCCAAACCATCCCACTTCATTCTGGAATCTCCACTACGTACACAGTTGTTAAAGTGATTTTCGATATTGGCAGAGAGTATGAAAATATCTGATCCTGGTCTCTTTAACAACCAAACGCTTATTTCACACCGAATGGTTCTTTTACATTTCCAAAATCCATTCATTTTTTATACCAAAATATCATATTCAATTCAAACCATATCACTTTCGAAATCATATTCACTTTCGAAATCATATCACCTTTGAAATCATATTCACAAATAGGTTAAACTCTCATTTCAAATCATCATATTTATTCAAATATGTCATTTCACTAGAAAATATCATTTCAAATTCCAACGTAAGTTGTAACATCATTTAACCATATTCGCTTTTAAATCAGGGATTTAAATATAAACCATTCAACCTTGCACTGTTTGAATTTTAAAATTAATTAGATAGTCATAAACAGTTTAAATAGTTTTAAAATAGTTTAAAATAGTATAAAGCAGTTAAAATAGTTAAAATAGTTTAAATTAGATTACAATAGCTTAAATAGTTTAAATAGTTTAAAATAGGTTAAAATAGTTTAAAATAGTTTAAAATAGGTTAAATAGATTAAAATAGTTTAAAATAGTTTTAAAATAGATTAAAATAGTTTAAAATAGTTTAAATAGTTTAAAATAGATCAAATAGCTTAAAATAGATTAAACAGTTTAAATAGTTTAAAATAGTTAAAATAGGTTTAACATAGTTTAATATAAAATGGTTTAAAAATCTAAATAAATATGAATTTAAAATAATATATTTTTAAACAGTTTATATTAAAATAATTAATTTGAAAGTAATATCAAATTAAACTATTTCTTCCATTTCAACAAATCTGGACCATATCCAACTTTCAGATTAACAAACTCAATGTTTATCTTTCAATTCAGATCTCAACTAAACCATTTAAATCTATATCGAATTCAACTCCATGTTTGAACTATAAATTTAAACTACTTCAACTTAGTAGATGTCAAAGTTTAAATATTCAAACATTTTCAATAGCTCAATTTCGATAAATTTCATTATATTTCAAAATTCAACTTTGAAAATTCAATTCAAATTCTTTTAAACAATCCATTTGAACCAATTTCAATTTCAACATTTAAAGCTTGGATTTTCGAAAATAATTTAGTTTATACAAATCGAATTTCTTCAAAATATTATTTTAATTGGATTCAAAAATTTAAGGATTTAAAATCATTTAATTAAACCAATACGGTGTCCGTATATAATTTTCTACCCTATGGTCAAGGGATACGGATATTGTAACAACCCGCGTATTTATCGATTTTATATTTAAATATTTTATCGTTAGTCGGATGTTAGTCCGAAAAGCTACTTTTTGCATACGGTCAAATTAGGACTCGAGACTACTCCCATTGAGTTCAAAATGACGTTTGCGGTCTTTTTGAGTGTAAATTTCGATATGTTTGGAGAAAGTGGAATTTTCGCCACTTTTTCCACTTAGGGCTTTGGTATGGACTGCACTTACTAACTCATCCCAATCCCTTCATTCTCTTCATAATTGCTTATACATTGAAGCTTCTTCAAAAATGGTGGAGGGAATGGGAAATTAAAAACTCCAAACTCAAATTCAATTGCAAATCCAACATTCAACTCCAAATTCAAGTAGAAGATATTGGATTCAAGCTTTGGATTGCTTCTCCTTGCTTTCAAGCTTCATCTTCATCCATTTTAGTGAAAAGGTGAGAATTTTATCTCACATCTTGCCTATAACTGTCATTGGACTGTTGGGAATGATTCCCTATCGCATTAGCATCTTAGTTTGCTTTTGGTTTGGATTGAAAGGGTGAAAAACCCCAATTTTCAGCGTTGTTGGCAAATCCTGGGCCCTAGGTCGCACTGCCTCGAAGACTAGCCCTGCAGATTTTCGTTCGTGCTTAGGTCGTTCGGAATTAGGTCGCTAGGTCGTAGGTCGCTGGGCCATAGGTCGCTCTGGCATGGAGAAGACTCTGCCTGCTTTTAGCCCACTCTGGACTTAGGTCGTTCGTCCCTAGGTCGTAGATCGCTCGATCACCTTAAGTCATTCGCGTGCTTAGGTCGTAGGTCGCTTGACCATTATATTGCTAGGTCCACCTCGTTAGGTCGCTCGCCACTTGACCTCATTAGGTCGCTCCCCACTGTACTTCGATAGGTCGCTCGCCCCTTATGATGTTAAGTCGCTCGATCATATGCTATTTTAGGTCGCATGACCTTGTTCTCTTTAGGTCGCATGACCATACTTCCCTTAGGTCGCTTGACCAACATGCAACCCTTATTTCTTTAGGTCGCAAGGCCTTTACTTCTTAGGTCGTTTGGACCATTAGGTCTTAGGTCGTATGGCCTCAACCCCGTTATGTCATTTGACATGTTTCATGCTAGATCGCTTGGCTTCGTTAAGCCAGTAGGTCGCTCGCACCTTTTAAGTTCGACTTCGTTAGGTCGCTCCACACCGTTAGGTAGCTCGCCTTTTTACACTTAGGTCGTTTGACCTGTATTTCACTAGGTCGCTAGACCAGTTCTTCTGCTAGGTCGCACAGCAGTCTACCCTTAGGTCGTTCGACCTATTTGACTTAAAGTTTTTGCACTTTAATTCGACCACGTTAGGTCGCAAGTATATTCCTACTTTGATGGTTTTGGGATTGATTTCTTTGGACTTTACTCACGTCTTCGAACGTGAATTTATGTGATTCGATTTGTTTCAACAATCGTTTTGTGACTTGTCACTCTAAAGATATGAAGGTTTCAATACTAGTAGTAAATATCAAAACTCTTTCATCAAAGAGATTTCAACACTATTTTAAATACCAAAAGTTCATTTTCTCAAACCGATTTCCAATCTACTAGTATATACAAGCCTTTACTTCACTCGGATGAGAAATCTAATTAAACGGCTTAGTAAAACGAGTGGTATGAAACGCTTGCGTTCACTTCGTCGGTTAATTCTTGGACTTGTTCGATTGAACCTTTTTGTGACAATTTTCTAGTGAAGATCTACAGTTTGTTCGTAAATATTTAAGTTAAGCAAGTGGTTATGGGACATGAAGCTAAACTCATATATTTACTAGCTTGGTGTGATCGACACTTCCTTATGATCATGACGATCAATTTTGTGATTTAGACTAGCGATTGAGCGATGTCTCTTTGTCTGCGAGGGAGACTAGACCCCGCTTTTGTGATGTTTCACCATCACATATATGGGGTAGCACCCCATGGTCTTCGGGCCGTTCGTGTGTCAAAGGCCTTCGGGCCATTCGTGTGTTCGAAAAATTAAATGGATAGCTTCCATGAGATAGCTTCTCGTCCGTGTGCTCGGACTTCCCCCTTTTTAGTGATTTCTGGATTTCGTGTGTTGATTTCTGGGATTTGTTCTAGATTTCGAGTGTTGATTTCTGGATTTTGTGCTTCACCAATTTTCGTGATTTTCATTGATATGTTTTATCAATTCTTGTGTATTGGTGAATTCGTGTGTCATTACCTTTTTATGGGTTTGGATCTTTGAGAAGATTCTTGTGATATTGATTAATCTCTTGTTGATTTTCATTTACATACTTATAGTAGTATGCCATTATGGTTATTATACATTCATTCCATACCCCTTACTCTATATCATGTCATCTGATATTTATAGTTAGACTGATCTGTTTATTGTTTTCTTATAAATAATACTCGGGTCAGATCGAGATGTTTCAAGTGCTTCTGCTTGACTTCTCTTCAGGATTATTCTGACTTTTGGCTTACTACATAGATTAGTAGTTTTTGGATGTACACATTTGTGATATAGACACTATGTTGTGTACTTATTCTTTTGTATAGCACGTGTTGTTATTCTTTTGTATTATCGTGGATCTTTCTGACCACTACTCTGATGTACACTTTCATGTGTTATATATATTCATATCTTTTTCCGCCTTTGTGATATGGATGTCTGTGACTGATTTATGTTATGTTTATTTCTATGTTTGTTTTCGAAGATTATTTATAGCCACTATGTGATAGCTTTGGGTTTGTATCGGTATGTCAGATTTCCTCCTTAAACGAAGTTCATTCTATTCTATCTGACATATCGGTGCTCGCTCAAAGAAGTTACATGGATGGTCGCTCCTCAACAGCCTTATTCTCCGCGCTAGTTGATAGCATTACACCGTAGTGTTCTTGGCTAGCGTGGGTATAGAGGTGGGGCGTCATAGCTTGGTATCAAAGCCAAACTTCGGAACAATGTAGAATAACTTAACAAGGATCATCGTCCTAAGTCCAACTTAGGAGTCGTGCCTTAGGATTTAATTCAAGTCTTTGTACCGATTAATCCTATTTCCCTTTATGATTCCTTGTTTTATCTATCAAGGTTGCTTGATATTCATTTGGTGAATAACCTTTTTCTTCTTTTCTCTTCCTTAAAGAAGAGAATGTCTAGACTAGGTCGTCCCAGAGCTGGACCATCTACAGTTACTCCCCAGGATGGAGTTTTCATGACTACTCAGCAGCTTCTTGATTTAGTAAAGAATTCTCAAGAAGTTGGTCCTAATCAGGAACCTACCCATCCTAAGTCTGGATTTGCACGCTTGTGCAACGATTATACCAACGTGGGTGGGAAACCATTCAAAGGTTCCAAAACTATTATCGAAGTCCAGGCTTGGTTAAGAACATGCGATCGAATCTTTTCTCGCATGAATCTTGTCAATCTTCACCGTGTTCAGGTGGCTTCCTGTATGCTCCAAGAAAGAGCACTGGATTGGTACGAACTTCTTATTTCTGAAATTAATGAAGCAGATCTCACCTGGGAGCAATTCCGGGAACGCTTCGAATTAAAATTCGTACCAGAAGCAGAGAAAGTGACATTGGCTCGACGTTTCATAGACCTTGTTCAAGGTGAATCCTCTGTGACAGATTATGTCGCATCCTTCAAGTCACTATCTAAATATGGAGTTGAATACATCAACACCCCATTGAAGAAGAACCAAAGATTCGTCTACGGCTTAAACAAGAATCTGAAGAAGCCATTACTTCTAAAATTAGAAGTTTCTTTTGATCAACTCATTGATATCGCTCTTCGACTTGAAGAGGCTGATAAGGACAGTGATGTTGAAGTGGTGGCTGCTAAACCAAACTTCAACAACAAGAAAAGGCCTAATAAGTTCAAAGGTCCTTATCCCAACAAAAAGGGTAAACAAGCAACTCCTGCTGCAAAGACTTTTTCCTCTGGTGATGGGAAATGCTTTAACTGTGGTGCTAGGGGTCATTTTGCAAACAAGTGTTCAAAGCCCCGTTCTTGTCGCTACTGTAAAAGTCCGGATCATTATATGCATCTATTCCCTAAGCTTCCAAGCAAGGAGGGAAAGTTAAACGTTGCTCAAGCCCCTGGCAACACATCTCGCGGTCAAGGTATGTCTCATTCTGTCCTTGATGGCATTATTATATTTCATGATCAACCAATTAGAGTTCTCTTTGATACGGGTGCATCCCATTCTTTTATATCAAAGGAACTTGTAGACACTCTTTCTTTAAGTGTTGTTGCTTTAATGACTTCTTTAAGAATTGCGAATCCGGTTGGTGGATCTGCAACTTTTAGTTTGCTTTGTAAAGACGTCGAGATTATTTTGTGTGATTTTTCTTTCCTAGCCGATTTGCATGTCATGCGTTACTTAGGCTTTGGAATGATTTTGGGTATGGATTGGCTTACTCGTTATGAAGCTCATATCCTATGTCCTGAGCGGACTATTTATCTCCGTCATCCGCAATCTGTTAATCAGATTTCTATTGTTCTTAAAGATTTGGATTCTGCTTTGGTTTCATCTTTATATTCTTTAAATCCTCGTGATAATGATAATGATGATGAGGAAGATGTCATTTCTCTTATTCGCGTCGTTCGTGAATTTCCCGACATCTTTGAGCCCGTTTTAGGACTACCACCTAAGCGAGCAATTGAGTTCAAAATTAATCTTATACCTGGAGCTCAACCTATTACCCGTCCTCCTTATCGCATGTCTAATAAGGAGAATGAAGAGATGCACAAACAATTATCCGAGTTAGAGACGAAGCAACTTATTCGCTCTAGTTCCTCGCCTTGGGGAGCTTCAGCTATTTTCGTAAGTAAGTCCGATGGTACACTTAGGCTTTGCGTCGACTACCGCAAGCTTAATGATCTTACTATTAAGAATAAATATCCTTTACCTCGGATTGATGATCTGTTTGATCAACTTAGTGGTGCTAGAGTCTTTTCACAATTGGACTTGGCTACCAGTTTCCATCAGCTTCGTATTGCAGAGGATAGTATTCCTTTGACTTCTTTCCGTACTCGTTATGGATCTTATGAATGGCTAGTTATGCCATTCGGTTTAACGAATGCTCTGGCTTATTTCGTTGACCTCATTAATCGAGTTTTCAAAGATTTCCTCGATCGGTTTGTTCTCATCTTTATTGATGATATTCTTGTGTATTCTAAAACCGAGGAGGAACATGAAAACCATCTTCGGATGGTATTGGAAACTCTTAGGAGCAATCAATTAAAAGAAATTTTTTCTAAATGCCACTTTTGGCAATCTAGTGTGAAGTTCCTCGGTCATATTATTTCCGAATCTGGAATATCAGTGGATCCTTCAAAAATTGAAGCGATTCAAAATTGGAAGAGATCAGAGAGCGTGACTGAAATCCGTAGCTTTCTCGGATTGGCTGGTTATTACCGCCGTTTCATAAAAGACTTTTCTAAGATTGCCGTGCCTCTTACTGGCTTAACAAAGAAAGGTGTTAAATACATTTGGTCAGACAAATGTGAAACTTCTTTTCAGAAATTAAAAGAACTCCTTTCTGATGCTCCAATTCTTGTTATTCCCGAAGGGAATCAAGATTTTGTCGTTTATACCGATGCTAGTCGCGTTGGTTTGGGTGCTGTTCTTATGCAAAAAGAACGTGTTATTGCTTATGCTTCTAGACAATTGAAGCTGGCTGAGACTAGATATGCCACACATGATTTAGAACTCGCGGCTATCGTTTTCGCTCTTCGAATTTGGCGACATTATCTTTTAGGAGAGAAATTTGTACTTTATACTGATCATAAGTCTTTGAAATATTTATTCTCTCAAAAGGAACTTAATTTGCGTCAACAGCGTTGGCTCGAGTTCCTTGCCTCTTATGATCTTGATATCCTTTATACTCCCGAAAAGGGAAATCGAGTTGCCGATGCACTTAGTTGCAAGCAACAAGCGGTTGTTTCAATGATGATATCCGAATGGAGGGATCTCGAGGATTTATCCACTTGTGAAATTCGAGATCGTGTCTCCGATTTATGTTCATCTCTTGTTTTATGTAGCCTTGAGGCTCGTCTTTCTCTTTTAGACCGCATTCTTGAAGCTCAACAGCTAGATTCTGAATTGGCTTTGCTTGGCCAAAATTTTAAGGATAAAACCGATATTGAAGGTTTGAAAGACTTTGATATTGATTTTCGTGGCGGCATTCAAAAATTTGGTAGACTGATCGTACCAAATATTAGTGATCTTCGTAAAGATATTTTAGAAGATTCTCATCGTTCCAAACTTTCCATTCATCCCGGTAGCAGTAAAATGTACGCAGATATAAAGCGACTTTATTACTTGGAGGGAATGAAAGCTGATATTGCTAACTTTGTTAAGTGATGCATGACTTGCCAACTTGTTAAGGCTGAACGTCAAAGGCCAGGTGGGTTATTGCAACCATTGGAAATTCTAGTTTGGAAGTGGGATCAAATTTCCATGGATATTATAGATGGCCTTCCCTGTTCTCGTTCAGGTCATAATAGTTTATGGGTAATCGTTGACAGACTTACTAAATCTGCCCATTTTATTCCCGTTCGGTCGAACCGAACCGTTCCTCTTCTGGCCAAACTTTTTATCAAAGAAATTGTTAAACTGCATGGAGTTCCTTCTTCCATTGTTAGTGATCGGGATCCATTGTTTACTAGTGGATTCTGGAAGAGTCTTCAAAAAGCTTTGGGAACGAAGCTTAATTTTAGCACCGCTTATCACCCCCAGTCCGATGGACAAACTGAGCATGTAAATCAAACTCTTGAAGATCTTCTTCGTTCTTGTGTGCTTGATTTCGGTGGAAGTTGGGAAGATCATATTTCACTTGTTGAATTTTCCTATAATAACAGCTTCCAATCTAGTATTGGTATGGCTCCTTTTGAGGAACTCTATGGAAGGCCATGCCGATCCCCTTCTTGTTGGCTTGAGGCCAGTGAGAAGCTGGTTTTAGGACCAGATTTTATTCGTGATTCCACAGAAAAGATTAAACTTATTCGACATAGGATGCAAGAAGCCCAGAGTAGACAAAAGTCCTATGCCGATAATCGAAGAAGGAAATTAGAATTTTCTGTTGGTGATCTTGTATTTATTCGTGTTTCACCTATGAAGGGTGTTGTACGTTTCAGTCGGTCGGGAAAGTTAGCGCCTTGATATATTGGACCGTTTCCTATCACTGAACGTATTGGTTCCATGGCTTATCGCCTTTCATTACCTGCTCAGTTTTCTGCCATGCATGACGTGTTTCACGTTTCTCAATTACGGAAATGCCTTCGGGATTCCGATTCGATGCTTGAGCCCGGTGTTGTGGAAGAGATTGAAGTTTCACCTAATTTAACTTATGAGCAGCATCCTGTTCGAATTATTGCTTCGGAGATCAAACGACTTCGAAATAAAGATGTTCCGCTTGTTAAAGTTCAATGGTCCTCAAATCCTAAGGATTGCTCTTGGGAAACTAGAGAGTTCATCGAGCGAACACATATGGACTTACTTTCTCACGCTCTTTGAGGTAAACTTCTTATTTCCAAATTTCTTTTGTGTTAATATGCTTTTATGGTTGTTACTTTTTATTTCCATCTTATATATTGCGAGGACGCAATTTCATTAAGGAGGGAAGTCTGTAACAACCCGCATATTTATCGATTTTATATTTAAATATTTTATTTAAATATTTTATCGTTAGTCGGATGTTAGTCTGAAAAGCTACTTTTTGCATACGGTCAAATTAGGACTCGAGACTACCCCCATTGAGTTCAAAATGACGTTTGCGATCTTTTTGAGTGTAAACTTCGATATGTTTGAAGAAAGTGGAATTTTCGCCACTTTTTCCACTTAGGGCTTTGGTATGGACTGCACTTACTAACTCAGCCCAATCCCTTCATTCTCTTCATAATTGCTTATACATTGAAGCTTCTTCAAAAATGGTGGAGGGAATGAGAAATTAAAAACTCCAAACTCAAATTCAATTGCAAATCCAACATTCAACTCCAAATTCAAGTAGAAGATATTGGATTCAAGCTTTGGATTGCTTCTCCTTGCTTTCAAGCTTCATCTTCATCCATTTTAGTGAAAAGGTGATATTTTTATCTCACATCTTGCCTATAACTGTCATTGCACTGTTGGGAATGATTCCATATCGCATTAGCATCTTAGTTTGCTTTTGGTTTGGATTGAATGGGTAAAAAACCGCAATTTTCAGCGTTGTTGGCAAATCCTGGGCCCTAGGTCGCACTGCCTCGAAGACTAGCCCTGCAGATTTTCGTTCGTGCTTAGGTCATTCGGAATTAGGTCGCTAGGTCGTAGGTCGCTGGGCCATAGGTCGCTCTGGCGTGGAGAAGACTCTGCCTGCTTTTAGCCCGCTCTGGACTTAGGTCGTTCGTCCCTAGGTCGTAGGTCGCTCGATCACCTTAAGTCGTTCGCATGCTTAGGTCGTAGGTCGCTTGACAATTATATTGCTAGGTCCACCTCATTAGGTCGCTCGCCACTTGACCTCGTTAGGTCGCTCCCCACTGTACTTCGATAGGTCGCTCGCCCCTTATGATGTTAAGTCGCTCGACCATATGCTATTTTAGGTCGCATGACCTTGTTCTCTTTAGGTCGCATGACCATACTTCCCGTAGGTCGCTTGACCAACATGCAACCCTTATTTCTTTAGGTCGCAAGGCCTTTACTTCTTAGGTCGTTTGGACCATTAGGTCTTAGGTCGTATGGCCTCAACCCCGTTAGGTCGTTTGACCTGTTTCATGCTAGATCGCTTGGCTTCGTTAAGCCACTAGGTCGCTCACACCTTTTAAGTTCGACTTCGTTAGGTCGCTCCACACCGTTAGGTAGCTCGCCTTTTTACACTTAGGTCGTTTGACCTGTATTTCACTAGGTCGCTAGACCAGTTCTTCTGCTAGGTCGCACGGCAGTCTACCCTTAGGTCGTTCAACCTATTTGACTTAAAGTTTTTGCACTTTAATTCGACCACGTTAGGTCGCACGTATATTCCTACTTTGATGGTTTTGGGATTGATTTCTTTGGACTTTACTCACGTCTTCGAACGTGAATTTATGTGATTCGATTTGTTTCAACAATCGTTTTGTGACTTGTCACTCTATAGATATCAAGGTTTCAATACTAGTAGTAAATATCAAAACTCTTTCATCAAAGAGATTTCAACACTATTTTAAATACCAAAAGTTCGTTTTCTCAAACCGATTTCCAATCTACTAGTATATACAAGCCTTTACTTCACTCGGATGAGAAATCTAATTAAACGGCTTAGTAAAACGAGTGGTATGAAATGCTTGCGTTCACTTCGTCGGTTAATTCTTGGACTTGTTCGATTGAACCTTTTTGTGACAATTTTCTAGTGAAGATCTACAGTTTGTTCGTAAATATTTAAGTTAAGCAAGTGGTTATGGGACATGAAGCTAAACTCATATATTTACTAGCTTGGTGTGATCGACACTTCCTTATGATCATGACGATCATTTTTGTGATTTAGACTAGCGATTGAGCGATGTCTCTTTGTCTGCGAGGGAGACTAGACCCCGCTTTTGTGATGTTTCACCATCACATATATGGGGTAGCACCCCATGGTCTTCGGGTCGTTCGTGTGTCAAAGGCCTTTGGGCCATTCATATGTTTGAAAAATTAAATGGATAGCTTCCATGAGATAGCTTCTCGTCCGTGTGCTCGGACTTCCCCCTTTTTAGTGATTTCTGGATTTCGTGTGTTGATTTCTGGGATTTGTTCTGGATTTCGTGTATTGATTTTTGGATTTTGTGCTTCACCAATTTTCGTGATTTTCATTGATATGTTTTATCAATTCTTGTTTATTGGTGAATTCGTGTGTCATTACCTTTTTATGGGTTTGGATCTTTGAGAAGATTCTTGTGATATTGATTAATCTCTTGTTGATTTTCATTTACATACTTATAGTAGTATGCCATTATGGTTATTATACGTTTATGCCATACCCCTTATTCTATATCATGTCATCTGATATTTATAGTTAGACTGATCCATTTATTATTTTCTTATAAATAATACTCGGGTCAGACCGAGATGTTTCAGGTGCTTCTGCTTGACTTATCTTCAGGATTATTCTGACTTTTGGCTTACTACATAGATTAGTAGTTTTTGGATGTACACATTTGTGATATAGACACTATGTTATGTACTTATTCTTTTGTATAGCACGTGTTGCTATTCTTTTGTATTATCGTGGATCTTTCTGACCACTACTCTGATGTACACTTTCATGTGTTATATATATATTCATATCTTTTTCCGCCTTTGTGATATGGATGTCTGTGACTGATTTATGTTATGTTTATTTCTATGTTTGTTTCCGAAGATTATTTATAGCCACTATGTGATAGCTTTGGGTTTGTATCGGTATGTCGGATTTCCTCCTTAAACGAAGTTCATTCTATTCTATTTGACATATCGGTGATCGCTCTAAGAAGTTACATGGATGGTCGCTCCTCAACAGCCTTATTCTCCGCGCTAGTTGACAGCATTACACCGTAGTGTTCTTGGCTAGCGTGGGTATAGAGGTGGGGCATCACAGATATATATCATTTCAACCCGTAATAACTTAAATTTACGGGTATATATCATTTCAACCTGCAATCCCGAATTAAAATTCAAAATCTATAAAATCGCTCGAGTCTACCATTTCAGCCCATAACGATTTTTCCCTAATCTATCAGATCCTTCGGGTATGTATCATTTTAACCCATAATGATTTTTCTCTAACAATAAACTAAGGGAACTTGCAATGTGATAATAATATATAAATATAACATCCATTCATCCAATATCAATCGTTAAACTTTCATCACAATCACCATTCAAATCAACCTATAAACAACAACAATTGACTAATTATCAATAACAGGTATTAACTAGCAATTTAAAATTCAATATTAAATTAACTGGCGATTATATTCAACAAAAGTCGGATTTAACTGAACAATTTAAATATACCAAACAACAATCAATCAACTTCTAATCACATCATAAATTCAATTTAACTAACATAAGATAATTTAGTAGTTGTGAGTGGGTTAAAACACTCACCTTTGATTCAAATCGATTTAAAATCCAAACGAAGACCCAAATTTCAACAGTCTTAGAATTTGACCAAACAAATTCCATAATGTCCGGAATTTCAAAACGATCCCAATGGAACAAACCGCGCGTGAATTCGACCTCGTATGGAAAATTATTGACATTAGAACATTTGAAACTTTAAATTTTAAAAAATACGAACTAATAGAAAGTTACCACATCATCATCAATACGCGTTTTTCGTTCCAAAACCCTAGATGCTACAGCAAACTCGAACGACTCCAAAGTTCAGCTGTCGCCGTCCTATTTTGAATTGTCGTGCAGCCTACAAGGCGTTTCCTCACGATCAGACGACGTCCCTGCCACCACCACACCTGGTCGGCCGTACCCTGACCATGCCGCCCCCTCCAGTCTACCAGAGACCCACCACCGCCGTGCCAAATGCGCCTACTTCCAAGCGACATTCTCGCAACTCCGACCATCCTCGGGGTGAACAAAACCCATGGATGCACTCAGCTCGACAACATCTATAAGCCCATGCCTCCAGATTCCCGTGAAATCGACGATCCACCGTTGAAATCTCAAACTCTACAATCGACGGCCGAGGTTCATCCTTGATATCTTGTCAAACGATGCATCACATTGGAAAACGAATTGCTGCAGTGGATTACGCTCATCGAGAGCTTTCCAACGATATTTAGTATGACATAGTTTTAAGGAGTTTGATTTTCGATTTGAATTTGAAATTGAATTAGGGTTTTGGATCTGCAGCCATGTAATACCTCGCATTTTTATATAATTAAAAATAAATTTAATTGATAACTATGAAAACAGTGAAAAATGAATTTTTGCTAATGTTGGAATTTGACCAGAAACTTATACCATTGTGTTTGTGGCAATTTTCTGATCAACTTGCATATACAATGTTTTCTTAATGGACTTCAAACGGAGAAGTTATAGCCGTTTGAAGTTTTAGCGTCAGAAACAATTACATATGCAAACATGGAAATTTTATCAATTATAAACATTTGCAATTAATTCATAGTATATTTATAAAAGTAGTAACAAATTTATTATGTTTGTAATGAATGTAAATTATTAAGAGAATTAGATGTAAGAGGAAAAAAATAAGCAGAATAATTAACATTGCAAACAGAATCAGCTAAAAAGTGCAATTAATTAATATGTGAATTAATATTGGAGATTAATATATAATGTGTGTGTATATATCAGATCCCTCAATTTAAAGAGGTTTACATATAAATGTAACAAATAAATGTTCAAATTCAAATTTTGATTAAATATATATATATATATATATATATATGCATATTAAATATATATGTTGATTGAATAGTGGAATTAATTGACATGCCAATTAATGAAACATTACCATGTGTAAAATATTAATTAAGGAAATTAACTAATAGAGGTAACATGTTAATCTATTAATGGGGCTATTAATTAGGATTGTAACGTAATCAATAGAAACTGTCAATTAATAAGGAAAAGAAATAATAGTTGACCTAGATTTGTATGTGTATGTATAGGAAGTATATTTTTGCACATAAAAATTAATTGAAGAATCAATTAAGTAGATGATTAGTTAGATAATTGGTGGGCTACATTTATTTAAGAGAGAACGTAATGTAATTCATTCCATCGGCCGTCACTTTCTTCATCCCTCTCTTACAGTAAACAATGTCTTTCTTCATTATTTTCTTCTATTTCTCACAAATCTTCACCAAATAAATTCAAATAAAATATATGTGAACAAAATAGAGGAATTGCAAAAAATTAGAGGAGAGAAGTTGTAGAACGACGTAGTGATTTTAGAAGATAGAGATTTAAAGCTAAGGACAACAGGTGAGTGGATTTAATTATATATCTTTTACGTTTATGATATATTATTGTTAGATTCCCGTTAAATAATTTTATTCAGTATTTATTTCAAAAATTAATTCTATTAATTAGTTATGCTGAGACTGTAAATTGTATAAGAAATCTTATATTTAATTAATATTAGGCTTGACATTTAGAGAAAGGCATAAGCCAAAAAGTAAGAAATTTACAGTTATTTACATCTATTTTAAAAGTTGAAATTTAGCCTGTAAATGTTAGCTTCTTTTTATGCTAATAAATTAGTTAAAGAGAAAAACTCGCAAATACGGACTAAAATAGAAAGAACGCTAGATTTACAGAAATTAGATGTAAAATAAGAAAGGATGAAATAAAAAGAGAAAAATAGAAATTTGCAGTAAATTATGCTAAAATGGGAAAAAATAAATAAAAAGGGAAAATCTAATAACTTAATTTGGAAGTAAGTGATAGATTGATTGGTTGGTTTAGAAAAGAGAATACATTTCTATAGTTTAATATTTAAAATAACGATAAACGTAATTGCAAGAATAAAAGAAAGATAAAGGGAATTAGTGTAAAATAGAGAAACTACTGTATTTTACACTATCCAAAAAGTAAAGCAACAATAAAAGAGATATCTTGCAGTTACGGATTATTGTTTATAGCATTATATGGCATTAAAATATGGAAATGGATTTTTAGCATAGTTTTTTTCACCAACCAAATAGAATAGAACTACTTCCTAGAATATAAGAAGTTAAAGTGAAGAATTGCAGGAACTAAAGAAGGAATCAAGTTAATTATTAGACAAGATAGAAGCTCTGCATTTACTGCGCAGATAATAGAATAAAAGTAAAGCAGTTATTATCATAAGTAAATTTGTGACAATCGGACGTACTCCCGAACCAAGATTGTCATATAACATAAGAGAATTAAAGAGAATTCAATATCATAATAAAAGAAGACAGAATATAATAGAAAAGAGACAATTGTAATTATATTTATAATATATAGATTATAAAAGAGAATAAAAGAGATAATTACAAGTAAAATTATAACATAGGTTATAATTAAGTAGAAAGAACAGAAAAGACTTATTTTAAGACTGAAATGAAGTTAATAAGCAAATAGAGCAGAAATAATAGAAGAGGCTTATTTTAATAAACTTATATCTTGGATTAAGTTAATAAGCAAGATAATAGAAGTGGCCATACCAACAGCATTCCCTTTCAATCAGGAACTGATGGTCTCACAGTAGTTAGGTAAGGCTGGGACAAGATTATGCTAATTAGGGTAAATTAGTAGCCAAAAGAATAAGAAAAGTAAACTAAACGCAAAATAAAAGATTAGACTTAGGGTCTAATAAAAGAGTGAGATGCGTTTGGAGCAGCCTAAAGGATGAAGAGCCTAACGAAGCAGTTCATCATAGATTTCAGCACAAAAGAAGCACATCCAATTTAGTTATTTTTGGGCTAGAAGGATGTACGAGACTTCAACGGGACGTGAGGGTACTCTGGGATGGCCTTATAGGATAGGCATAATGAAGCAGTCCTCTAGAGGCAGGTTTGTAGGTGTTCCATCAAAAGAGTATGTCTTGACTGCTTTTTGCATGGCAGGACCATTGTAGGCAGTCAAAAGGGGTTGATGTTTGGAGTAGGATATTCGTATGTCCCAACACTTGCAAGTAAGTTTTAGTGGGTAGGACCCAAAAGGATAGTCGCATGTGGATATCGGGCCAGCATCAAAACCAAGAAGCGAGTTCAGGAAAGACTAGAGTTAAACCAACAGTCTAATGAACCTTTCACTATCAAGACATTGGATGAGGGCGCCGCCAATTGGATGTTTAGATTATTTGCAGTAGGGCACAACCACTTAGCTCTTTAGAGGTCTTTCGATTAGTTGAGGGGTGGCTGCGTGGGGCCATAGCCACGATAAGAAAAGAGATACACCAAATAGAATATCTGTATTGTAGGCCTAACAAGGCAGTCCTTTACAGAAATAGAAAATCCCTGACCGAGTTCCGTACAAGGTAGACCTTGTTAAGCGGGATTCAAGGAGTAGACAGAACGATTACATATAGTCCTCAAGGTACGCACTGGGTGGTACATTTTGGATGTCCGAGCATTAGTATAGACTAGTGCGAACGCAGTTTTACATTTTCATAGTAGACGACAGAACATTTGTATTGTAGGCCTTACGTGGCAGTTCTTTATAGATGTAGTCACAGAACACTATAGGAGCAAGATGATGGAGTCCTTTGCGAGGAGGATACAGAAGGTACTATGGGTAGTACCTAGGACCGATGCGGTTATTGGGCATATAGCTACCTATATATCAGTTATTAGGTTTTAATCTACTAGGGAGTAGAGGGGCACGATTCACACACAGAGGCGAGAGTATTATAAATCCAATGAACCTAATATAACAGTTAAATGGAAATAAAATGGTATATGTAGAATTAAGCTTAAAAGTGTATAATTTGTCCATTCACCAGAACTTTAGTTCTGACCCCCTCCTTATAACATCCTATATGTTAGGTAGATGGCAGAGACTTTCCAACTTTGAGACACTTGTTTGGAAAGTGTTATTACATTGGTGAGTATTTACTTACTATTATTAACTTACTATTATATTTTAGTCAGTTCCGCTATGAGATATTTATTCAGCTATGATATATTTGTCTTTGCCTATTTGCAGGATACCAGATACCCAACTCAGGCTTCAATGGGCTTGGATTTTAGCATTTTTGCAAAAAATCCGGACCCATTGGAATTCGGGTTGTTACATTTAGTATCAGAGCCTAGGTTTAGGGTTCCAAAGTAGATAGGGAGTGAACGTATTTGTATTTTTGAATAAAATATATATATATATATATATATATATATATTATGTACTAAAATCCAAATAGTCCCCAATTATAATTTTAACATATGGAAAGTTTTTAGATAGTTTTCTAGTTGCGTTTGGGATGACCCAAGTATGTTGAGCCCTATGTTAATTACCGATTTATAGCATACAAATAAGCGATGTTTTGAGTGAAGATTGGTATCCATATGTTATAGGAAGAGGAGAAGCTCCCTAGGGTAGTAGGCAGAGTCCTTTTATTTTGAAAGGAATAAGTGGTTTTGGTAAGAAGAAAATCCACTTTATGTCTAACCCAATAAAAAGAAACTTTTGAATTGAAAAGTTGAAAAATATAATTGTTAATATATTTGAGGAAGTGAATATTGGGCTTTTGGAAAAAAGTAAGTGGTATGAAATTTAAATTGGTTTTTATATGATGTAAATTTTGTTAAAAGTAAAATTCTTTTTGAAGAATTATAGAGCGTGTATAGCTCGCTAGTTTCCTTATAGGTGAACAAAGATTTTAAAATATAAAAACCTAGAGTGTGTTAAGTATCGAAAACGTAGGTTGCAACATTTATTGTTGTAATAGATATTTTTGGTAAAAATAAAGGAAGCATAGACTATGACACTATTGTTATAGTAGGTGACTCCCAAAGGAAATGTTTTTACATAGCATATGTGATATATTAATATTTATTTTAATTGAATCCATATATTAGTATTTATGGGTTATAGTAACGGTGTTTTACGCAACATCTGTTTTGACCCAAATGAGTTTTAGAGATAATTTCTAAAGTGGTTTTTATGTACACATATTATTTAAATAAGTATATGAAAATATTTTCTAATTATGAAAATATTAAAGCAGTTTTGAAAATGAGTTCTTTTGAAAAATAATGTACGTTAAATTAATAAATTTAGTAGGAAGTATCGTATGTAAGTGAATATAGAGTAAACATACTTTAATCTATTGGAATGAAATAAATAATGAAAAAAATTTCTATGAATCACAAATAAAGATGTTTGGTGCAAGTTATAAGGAATACGTGAAAGAGATGTACAAGGTATGGAAAGCACCATATTTTGTATAGCCTATTTCGATAAAATACAAAATAAATTCCTTATAATTTCACATAAACATGAAATCCTCCTTTAAAGGATTCAGAGAAGGTTTTAGCATTAGTGGTTTCTCATAAGAGAAAGTAATTCCAATACATTAAGGTATAAAACCATTAAGTGTAGTAAGTTAGAAACTCCTTCAAGGTTAAGTAATTGGAAGAGTAGAAAAGGTTAATAGATTTTTGATAAAATAATTGTTCTTATCTACTCCAGTTTTAGTAAATTTGAAAATCTATGAAAAGAAGATATTTTGAAAACATGTGAAGACATTTTTTTTAAGTCAAGAAAAAAGAAAAAAAATTAAAGAATAAGCAAGACATGTTTTAAAGAAAAATGGTTTGGTGGAAAAATAAATAAGTTTTTGAAAAGATAAAATTTTAAGTAACCGAGTACCTTGAATTTAACAGAAAACTTCAAAATAATACTTTCAAAGGCAAGAATTTTAGGATTTGATGTTTCAGAAATTTAGGAGTTTTAATTTTTGAAGAAAAATGATAAATACCAAACCAAACCAGACTTTTAAATATGGAGTAGATAGGAATCATTTCCTAGGTGTAACGGGAAAAGTATAAGGATATTGCAATAATTACTCCTAGTAGTAATAATGAAAGTTCCCGTAAGGTGTATAGGACACTAGTGAAAACCTAGAAATGTTGCTTCATGTGTGTAGACTATAGAAGAATAGTGAATTGATATTAGTAAGATGATAAGACATACATGGTTGGGATAGGTAGACCTTGGTTGGGGATAAAAGAAAGCTAAAGAGAGAATTTCCCCAAGTTAGTTGCCTTTTTAGATAGAGACTGCATAGATTGAAACCCTTATCCATTGTAGTAAATGAGACTTAGTTATTCCTTTTTGAGCCAGGAATAGAAGAGATGAATAGATCTTATTTTTCATGAGTAACACAGCTTAAGTTGGTAACAAGTAACAGGCGGTAGGAGGAGCATATCAGTTACTGGGATTCCTAAAGTAGGACCTTTCTATGTCAGAGTGGACTTGGTCCTAGACCTCCTAGCTCTAGATGATAGTTGTATTTAGTTGCTATGTTAAAAGAAGAGTAAAAGCAGATAAAAGGTAACTAAAAGAAAATATTAAGATCTAAAGAAAGCAACAGAAACACAATAGAAATAAATGAGAATTGCAAAAGAAAAATACATCCTCCCATAAAATAAGCTTGGGAAAAAGTTTGAAAAGAAAAATCGTTCTTATGTAAACTGTGCTTGGAAAAGAAAATAGAGATTTTATAAGATAGCGGCATAAGTTCCAAGTACGGAGAGAGAGGTACGCAAAAGTAAAACGGAGTGTTAAGTTTTTTTATTTTCTACCTTCTTTCTGACATAAGAAATCGAGTTCGGAAAATTAGATTTTTCTAAAATTCGAATATTAAAAGTTGTGTGGTAGGATTTGGATGAAAAATTCGTTGAACTACACCTATTCAGTAGGAGTGTGGGAAAAATTGGATGAAAAAAGTTTTGAGTCTTCAAAAAATAGCATTTATATAGAAATTGCAAGTATATTTAGGATGTGTGCATCATATTTTAAAATAAATTTTTAAAGAAGAAAAGCATTCATATATGAGGTACCGCTTAGAAATTCATGTACATGCATATATTTTGTATTGAATAACACTTTTGCACAAGCACACGGATGGTCGCAAAATTGGATGTACACAAAATGGATGTGATTAATGCGAGGAATTACATAATTTTACCCTTGTCGAATTTTAGGGACAAAATTTCCTAAAGGTTGGGAGAATGTAACACCCCACATTTTTATATAATTAAAAATAAAATTAATTGATAACTATGAAAATAATGAAAAATGATTTTTGCTAATGTTGGAATTTGACCACGAAATTTATACCATTGTGTTCGTGGAAATTTTATAATCAACTTCCATGTACAATGTTTTCTGAATGGACTTCAAACGGAGAAGTTATAGTCGTTTGAAGTTTTATCGTAAAAAACAATTATATATGCAAACATGGAAATTTTATCAATTATAAACATTTGCAATTAATTCATAGGATATTTATAAAAGTAGTAACAAATTTATTATGTTTGTAATGAATGTAAATTATTAAGAGAATTAGATGTAAGAGGAAAAAAATAAGGGGAATAATTAACATTATAAACAGAATCAACTAAAAAGTGCAATTAATTAATATGTGAATTAATATTGGAGATTAATATATAACGTGTGTGTGTGTGTGTGTCTATATATATATATATATACACACACACACACATGCATATTAAATATATATGTTAATTGAATGGTGGAATTAATTGACATGCTAATTAATGAAACGTTACAATATGTAAAATATTAATTAAGGAAATTAACTAATAGAGGTAACATGCTAATCTATTAATGGGGCTATTAATTAGGATTGTAATGTAATTAGTAGAAAATGTCAATTAATAAGGAAAAGAAATAATAGTTGACCTAGATTTGAATGTGTACATATAGGCGGTATATTGTTGCACATAAAAATTAATTGAAGGATCAATTAAGTAGAGGATTAATTCTCTATTTAAGAGAGAACATAATGTAATTCGTTCCACCAGCCGTCACTTTCTTCATCCCTCTCTTACAGTAAACAATGGCTTCTTTCTTCATTCTTTTCTCCTGTTTCTCATAAATCTTCACCAAATAAATCCAAATAAAATATATGTGAACAAAATAGAGGAATTGCAAAAAATTAAAGGAGAGAAGTTGTAGAACGGCGTAGTAATTTTAGAAGATAGAGATTTAAAGCTAAGGACGACAGGTGATTGGATTTAATTATATATCTTTTACGTTTATGATATATTATCGTTAGATTCCCGTTAAATAATTTTATTCAATATTTATTTTAGTAATTAATTCTGTTAATTAGTTATGCTGAGACTGTAAATTGTATAAGAAAGCTTATATTTAATTAATATTAGGCTTGATAGTTAGATAAAGGCATAAGCCTAAAAGTACGAAATTTACAGTAATTTACATCTATTTTAAAAGTTGAAATTTAGCATGTACATGTTAGCTTCTTTTTATTCCTTTTTACGCTAATAAATTAGTTAAAGAGAAAAATTCGCAAATACGGACTACAATAGAAAGAACGCTAGATTTACATAAATTAGATGTAAAATAAGAAAAACTGAAATAAAAAGAGAAAAATAGAAATTTGCAGTAAATTATGCTAAAACGGGGAAAAATAAATAAAAAGGGAAAATCTAATAACTTGATTTGGAAGTAAGTGATAGATTGATTGGTTGGTTTAAAAAAGAGAATACATTTCTATAGTTTAATATTTAAAAGATAATGATAAACGTAACTGCAAGAATAAAAGAAAGAAAAAGAGAATTATTGTAAAATAGAGAAATTGCTGTATTTTACACTATCCAAAAAGTAAATAAACAATAAAAGAGATATCTTGCAGTTACGAATTATTGTTTATAGCATTATTTGGTATTAAAAGATGGAAATGGATTTTTAGCACAATTTTTGTAACCAACCAAATAGAATAGAACTACTTCCTAGATTATAAGAAGTTAAAATGAAGAATTAAAGGAATTAAAGAAGGAATCAAGTTAATTATTAGACAAGACTAGAAGCTCTGCATTTACTGCGCAGATAATAGAATAAAAGTAAAGCAGTTATTATAATAAGTAAATTTGTGACAATCGGAGCCAAGCCAAGATTGTCATATAACATAAGAGAATTAAAGGGAATTCAATATCATAAGAAGACAGAACATAATAGAAAAGAGACACTTGTAATTATATTTATAATATATAGATTATAAAAGTGACAATTACAAGTAAAATTATAACATAGGTTATAATCAAGTAGAAAGAACAGAAAAGGCTTATTTTAAGACTTAAATGAAGTTAATAAGCAAATAGAGTAGAAATAATAGAAGAGGCTTATTTTAATAAACTTATATCTTGGATTAAGTTAATAAGCAAGATAACAGAAGTGACCCATACCAACAGCATTCCCTTTCAGTCAGGAATTGATGGTCTCACAATAGTTAGGTGTGGCTGGGACAAGATTATGCTAATTAGGGTAAATTAGTAGCCAATAGAATAAGAAAAGTAAACTAAACACAAATAAAAGATTAGACTTAGGGTCTAATAAAAAAGTGAGATGCATTTGGAGCAGCCCAAAGGATGAAGAGCCTAACGAAGCAGTCCATCACAGATTTCAGCATAGAAGAAGCATGTCCAATTTAGTTATTTTTGGGCTAGAAGGAAGTACAAGACTTCAATGTGATGTGAGGCCACTCTAGGATAGCCTTCTGGGGTAGGCATAATGAAGCAGTCCTCCAGAGGCAGGTCTGTAGCTGTTCCATCAAAAGATTATGCCTTGACTGCTTTTTGCATGGTAGGACCATTGTAGGAATTCAAAAGGGGCTGATGTTTGAAGTAGGATATTCGTATGTCCCGGTACTTGCAAGTAAATTTTAGTGGGCAAGACCCAAAAGGATAGTCGCATGTGGATATCGGGCCATAACCAAAACCAAGAAGCGAGTTCGGGAAAGACTAGAGTTAAACCAACAATCCAATGAACCTTTCACTATTGAGACATTGGATGAAGGGCGCCGCCAATTGGATGTTTAGATTTTTTTCAGTAGGGCACAACCACTTAGCTCTTTAGAGGTCTTTCGATTAGTTGAGAAGTTGCTGCGTGGGGCCATAGCCACGATAAGAAAAGAGACAGACCAAATAGAATATCTGTATTGTAGGCTTAACAAGGCAGTCCTTTACAGAAATAGAAAATCCTCGACTTAGTTCCATACAAGGTAGACCTTGTTAAGCGGGATTCAGGGAGTAGACAGAACGATTACGTATAGTCCTTAAGGTACGCACTGGGTGGTACATTTTGGATGTCCGAGCATTAGTATACACTAGTGCAGACGCAGTTTTACGTTTTCATAGTAGACGACAGAACATCTTTATTGTAGGCCTTACGAGGCAGTTCTTTATAGATGTAGTCACAGAATGCTATAGGAGCAATACGATGGAGTCCTTTGCAAGGAGGATACAGAAGGTACTATGGGTAGTACCTAGGACCGATGCGGTTATTGGGCATATAGCTACCTATATACCAATTATTAGGTTTTAATCTATTAGGGAGTAGAGGTGCACGATTCACGCACAGAGGCGAGAGTTTTATAAATCCAATGAACCTAATATAACAGTAAATGGAAATAAAACGGTATATGTAGAATTAAGCTTAAAAGTGTATAATTTGTCCATTCACCAGAACTTTAGTTCTGACCCCCTCCTTATAACATCCTATAGGTTAGGTAGATGGCAGAGACTTTCCAACTTTGAGGTACTAGTTTTGAAAGTGTTATCATTTTGGTGAATATTTACTTACTATTATATTTTAGTCAGTTCCGTTGTTAGATATTTATTAAGCTCTGATATATTTGTCTTTGCCTATTTGCAGGATACCAGATAACCAACTCGGGCTTCCGTGGGCTTGGATTTTAGCATTCTTGTGAAAAATCCGGACCCATTGGAATTCGGGTAGTTACAAGCCATTGGAAGGAAGAAGAAGCAGATAGATGGAATAGACAGATACGTAAAGAGATAAAAAATAAAAAGGCTGCTAGGGTTTCGAAAAATCTATTTATATAGACAAGGTCCGATAAGAATGAATAACATATCGAATTGTTTCGAAACGACAATAACGACCCGAAAAGCCCGTTCCATTTCCGAAATGAAAGTAGGTCATCTCTTATATCAAAATAGATGTTTTCGACATTTTTAAATTCAATGGAACAGGTTTCAAGTCCTAATTCCATTGTATGAAGAAGTTAGCTTTTAAAATCAGCTTATTTTGAATTGAATTCATTAAATTGATTTCTATGCATTTCGAACCCGTACGATCAAACGACAAGTCCGATCGCTACGAAATTTTAAATCCTACAATAATTCACTATTACGAATCCAATGAAACTTGTTTTGTTGAAATCCGAGACAATGGCCGAAACGACTAATTTCCACGTTAAATTAAATAAATTATTATTAAATTAAATTAATCGCCTTTTAAATTTAAATTTAAAAGTTAACAATTTTTATCATTTTTGATTACCTAGACATTTATAATCTTTTAAAACAAACTTCCATGTCAATTCAATATTAAGTATTGCACAACTTATTGCGTTCAATTACAAGTGTAATAAATATCCAATTAATTATATTTTAATTTCAAATAAATTCTTTTATTTTGATTTATATCTTATTATTCACTCAACTATCATCTTATAGATATAATTAACATTGGATTACATCTTATTACATTAATATTCTACAGTTATCATCTTTTATCAGATTAACTGCAATATTTACTTAGATTAGTTGCAATTGCTTTCAAATTTAATTTCAACAGATTAAATAAATATGTGAAATGGTAATTAAACAATTTTTGCAACTTACAATTTCAAACACATTTCTATATTTATTGTTTACAAACCAAGAAAATAAATTCACATACTGATTAATTATTCTATATTAACCAATTTCAATCAATTATGTACACTTTCACCATTAAATACAACATTTGGTTTATTTCCTTATTTACAAATTATAACCACATTTAACTTTACAATCACTTCAATTTATTGAAATTACATTAAAATAGTTATCAATTTCCTTAAGTTAAATTATTAAATTTCATTCTAGTTATATTTTCTCATTAATAATCATAAATTTTTAATTTCTCACCATATTAAATTCAAAAATCTTATTTAAATTAATATTTTAATTATCGAAAATTACGGGTCGTTACACTGTCCCCCGCTCAAAACTTTTCGTTCTCGAAAAGGGAAAAGAAGGAATTTAAGAAATTAATATATTTTATTCAAAGTATTCAATTTATAAATAATTTATTTACAAAATTAAGTATTTTAAATAAAATATACCAATTAATAAACAATTAAATCTTCATATTCAAGTTTGGAAATATTTTCACTTATAAACCATTTTAATAAAAGTTTGAAAATATTCTTATTTTCATAAAATTTTCTAAGTCTAAAATTCACGGAAAATTTCGACAGAGTTTCCTTTGTATAGAGAGGTCCAAGAGAAATAATAATATCAATAATAACCTTATATATATCATATTTCAAAATAAAATTTCCCAAACCACATAAAAACAATATAGTATCGCTATAAAACCGTAATCTGAAAACGTACCTATTTGTCGGGCAAACAACGCTTTATTTATGAAACCAAAAGCAATAGCTATTGCTTCCATAAACCTGGATTTCACTCATAAATCCAAAATAGTGAGAATTATGTACAAAAGAAATATTTGGTTGTTTCAATTAGTAACAAAACAAATCAACACAACATAACAATAGTCACTCGCAAACAAAACAATACAATCATCACATGCAATCAAAGTAATCAATCATACATCCATAGCAACCAAAACTAATGGTTTGTTCAGGTTCAGAAACTTCGCATCAAAAAAGGGTGGTAAATAACTATCAAGTGTACCCTACGCTCAACAGCCTTAAGTAATCACTTAATAGATTATTCATACAACCTTAAACAATTCGAAGTATCATTCTCCAAACATCCCATAAGCCAAACAACCAAGAATTTCAAATATTATTTAAGTTTATTCTTATTAATTTCCTTTCATATCATTTACTGTTCATTTTTTTCTCATTCATTCATACAATGATTATTTTTATTAATTTACATTCATTACTTACCAAATTCATTTCCCATGTAATTGTTTAAAATAATCAATGAATCATTATTAAAGGATTACATACATTTTATTTCAGTTTACTTCACATTTATTATTTACTTCGATTTCCTTTTTATATCAATATTCATTTGTGAAGCAACTCATACTGAAATTTTTATTTCCTTTTCTTTTCAAATTTATTTCTTTCATATATGGTATTATTGAATATTAGATCTATTTCTGAATCATTTCACATTTTCTGAAGTTATAATCATTTACTTAATATAGTATTCACTTTTACTATTTACTTTACTTATAAATGGCTTCAAACAATACTTAAGTTTAAAATCATTTACTTACAGTATTCACTTTTCTATTAAATTTAGTTACTAGTATTTCAAATTATTAACTTAAGTTCATAACATTTTTATAACATCAAAGTTCTTATTTATAGAAATAATTCCATTTGAACACTTTCATTACTTAAGTTTTACTTGTATAATATTCTATTACATGTTCTTACTTAACATTACAACTTTTTAAACATTTCTGGTAAGTTATATATATGTCTTTTAGAATATAATTGAATGTTACACAAGTTTATCTTATTCGTTTTAGTTAACAAAATGTTCAATAATTGCATCTTCTAAATTTTCATATCTTTTGATTTACAAGTTACAAATTTCCATTTTCTTATATTTTTCATTAATCACTTAGCATCTAATTCTTATTTTTCATTTTAGAAGTTTCTAATTATTAAAATGGTTAAGATTTCATTCATTACAATAATTGAAAACTACTAATTATCAGAAAGTTTTAAGAACTAACTTCCGGGTTTCTTTTCAAATGAAATATATATACACACACACACACATTCATATCTTTCATATATGTCAAATCGTACTTAGAAAATAAAAATAAAATTTGTTTACCAAAACAAATGTGTAGTAAAGCTACTACAGCTGTCTTCCCACTTTGAAACTCGAAAATGAATGTCGATGATGCATGCACTCATCACTGAAATTATTTTTCAGCGATAGAGAGGGGAGTACAGAACTTATTTCCCTTTAAAATTCCTTTTAAAACTTTTCTTTCAAAAATCACATTGAAATACTTATGTTTGGAAATACTTCCAAATAATTCTAATATTATATTCCAAAATCCTTTAAAAACAAATTTCAAAACCCCGGAACTTAAGTTCTCAAATTTCAATTAAATTCATTTTATTTGTAAGTTCTATTTTGCAACCAATATTTATCAAATTTCACTACCTAACAAACAAATATATCATATACAACTATATACATTTATAAAAATTATTCTTTTATATACAAGATATAATACTAGGTAAAATTATTTCATTTACCGATATTTCAAAACAGTATTGTGTCGGCCTGCCCTATTAAGTTTTTAGAAATCCCTATGGATGTCATAGTTTCATATGTACCGACCAGAATTTATAAATACTAAACAGAACAAATTAACACAATATAAAAACATTTTTATAACACTAACAAGTACGCTCTCTCTTATATATACGCTCATACAACTCATTCTAGGACATTACTACCCTATCTCTAATGAGTCAGACCCCACAAAGCTAAGGTTATCGCTAAAACAAAGCTATGTTATCAACTGTAACGACCCACCTTTTTAGACGGTTTAAATTGACAATAAACCACACATGTCATACTCAAACTATTCAAAAGGGAGGATTGTTATGGGGTAAATAAGAAAAAGAAGAGAAAGAAAGAAAAACAAAACACAGAATCTCACAGCGGAATGGAATGACAAAATATAATAATTAAATAAACAGTTTATGAAGCTGTTTTACACATAACGTTTGATTACACTTTTACAACATAGATCAGAGTTACATACAATAGAAATAAATAAACAATGCAGCGGAACAACATGATGCAGTGAAATACATATAATAAATAATAATAGTACTAAATCTCCATCTTCATCCTCCAGAATTAAAGTCTTCAATACACTGAAAAGCTCAGACTGACCCGAGCGTAATGAAAAGACAAAACACTCGAGTCGGAACTAAAAGATCTTATGTAAGTTAAATCAACAGTAAATAAATATGAGTGTAACTGCTTCAGAGATGTTTACGGGGTTTGACATCTCCTATCCAGTGTCAAACGTGAGTGCAATAACTTAAGAGATGTTCGGGATTTCCATCTCCTAAGGATCCGTTAAACTATCTACATACATAGTACAATACGCTATTATAATAGTGTCTACAATAAAGTAAAGTATTAAAATATCATTAAGGCGTTACCCGTATCCCCCTTAACACATTTTTATATATTCCTGTAGTCTATATAGTACCGTAATTCCTTTGTAAACTGGAGGGCTATCAGAGGGCACTCCATAGGTACAGTACCAACCAAACTCGTAATGGGCGTGATAAGGCATGTGACAAGGCACGCGATGCAATGCCAGGGTAGGATTCTATCGTTTCCACTCCCGAACTGGTGGTAATGCATAGCAGCTACTATCACCCACCTCAGAACACACTCCCACAATCAAATCGAGAGGTGGCCACCAAATCAATCACAAAGTCATAATATGATATCGAAGAAATGTGTTCGATCGGAGGAGCGACCTCACTTGGCCCAGTATAGCTCCTGTTTTAGCCACATCAAGCTGACTTGACGGAGTCAAGGCTATGATAATACCTCATACAGAATCGTTCACCAAACCATCCTGCTTCATTTTGGAAACTCCACTACGTACACAGTTGTTATAGTGGTTTTCGGTATTGACAGAGAGTATGACAATATCTGATCCTGGTCTTTGTAACAACCAAACGCTTATTTCACACCTGATGGTTCTTTTACATTTCCAAAATCCATTCATATTTGATATCAAAATATCATATTCAATTCAAACTGTAACGACCCTAGATTTTAATTTATTTAAATTGATAATTAAATGAATTTTTGGATTAAAATTGTAAAATTAATTGTTAATTTAAGCGAGTTTCCCCGAATACAAATGAATTCTGTATAAAATCATCTAAACTTTAAATATTGTATTTAAGTGGATATATATGTATTTGAGCATATATGGGAAAATTTGAAATAAAATATATATATATATATGTACATAATTAAGCTAGAAAATATACTCATGTATATACAATATAAAATCGATACGATTAGTTAGAAATATAACAACATATTAAATATAGCGATTTATTTATATTATTAAGCAATAAGACAATGGAAATTTATAAAGCGAACACATAGATAAAATAATCAAAGCAAGCTTATATAGGAAGGACTAAATACATAAGTTAAGTATGAATACAAGAATACTAGGAAAAGCAAAGAACAAAATATATTTAGATATGAACAAAACATAGCAATTAATGCCATATACCTCTAGCATACAAAAGTATACCATAGCCTACAAAACTTAGAAAGAAAAAAAATATCTACATAAACAAAACATCCTCTCAGCCGAACTAAAATTCTTCATATCAATAAACAAAGATTTAAAAATATCATGGTTAAATAAAAACAAAGTATGAACACTTGAAAAAGGGAAACAAGTAAATAAACAAAACAATGTACAAGCTTATGCATTCAATACCATATCATGTCCGCCAAAACAAAGAAGTACATAAGCATGTGCTGTAAACAAAAAAAAGGGGAAGTAAGGCAAACTAATTAATGCAAGCCTCAACGTATCATATCAGCCTTCAAAACAAAGGCTAAAGTCTCTGCCTAGTATTGTACAAGCAATATTTTATCACCCTATACAAATAACATCACCTGGTAAGTTTTCTTTTATATCTATCAACATCTTCATCTCAGTTTTTATTCATTCGAAACTAAAAAAGAAAAACAGAAGTGAAAACAAACTTCAGTTTCAAAATTCAAGCTTGCTGGTTCTCTGTTCATTTTTCTGGAAAACAACACAGTGAGTAAACATACATTTTAAAGCATTACAAAATTAAGTGATAATATTGTTTGTATATGCTTTGGTTTTAAATATAGCTTCTGTGTTTGTTCAGTAATATATATTGTTTTCTCTATTGAAGTTACAGAGTTAAATATTTTATCTAGATTCAAAGTATTATCATCCAACTCTTGTTAGGCCTAAAGTATCATAACAAACAAGTTGTTTAAGAATAGGCTATGATCTAAAATTTTGTTTAAGTAAGACAGTGGTAGATTGACTCTGTATATTTTGGTTACAGAGCATATCTTAAATATATGCAAATTTTCGAATGTTAAAAATTATTGATTCGATCTTGTAACTTGAAACTACATTCGAAAATAGGATTTATAAAACAAAAATGGAAATTTTTAGTTAAGTACGCTATGAACAGCCTGGAGTTGAACCAAAAACACGTTTTAATCAATTTCTAGAAATCAAATGAAATTTGGATGTTGTAATTTCGCTTGAAGCTAATTTGGAACTCAATGATGTTAGGAAAATTGTTTAAAAAAATTTCTATTGCAAGGATTTTTGGAACGAAGCAACTTTAGGGTTCGAATTGGTTTTAGGGTCGCCGAGATTTGTGAAGCCACCGCGACCTCTCTAGGTGATCGAGTGGTATGATATTCAGGGGAGGGGAGCGTCGATGGTCAGGGAACACGTGGCCGGAGTCGCGTGACGTCAGATGGTCGGAGCTCCGAGAGTGAGGCGTTGACAGGGATGGGGTCGCGATGTGTTTGAGTGTTCCAGGTTTGGTTTGAACTCGAATTTGACTTCGAGTTGTTGGATGAAGGATCTGATGCTTGCGTGGGGTTGTCGGGGTGGATGTCGACTTGTCAGAGGCCGGAGGGGAGTTCGCCAGCGATCGGCGATGCTGTGCACGTGCACGAGCACGTTGTTTTGAATCTGGGCGTTTTGTTTTGAATTAGAGTTGGGTTTTTCAGATATTCAGATTAGTAGATTCTCTGGAGCTAGTTCAGTCTTTGGATATGGACTGCACTTGCTTATTTTTGTGCATCGTTATTGAGAGTTCGAGCTATTTCTGGATTGTTGCTTTGGAGATGGAGATTATCCGTCGCTGATGTTATCGTTTTCTTTTCCGCTGCTATTTGTTGTATCATATCTCTGATGTATATTGATATTCATTGTATCAGATATTGTAACAGATATTGTATATCAATGTATTATTCATTTATTCCGCTTTGTTATTTACTTAACTGTGTTATAAGCTCCGGCGACTCGGATTTGAACGGTCGAATCTACGGCATTCGAGTACGATGTAAAGTATGGATGTTGATTTTCGAGCGCGAAAATCCTTGATCGTTACATTTGGTATCAGAGCTAAGGTTGAACTTTAGCTCAGGAGTATAACACGTTAAGTAGCTCATTAGAGATAGAGTGAAGTAAACTCTAGAATGAGAAAATCCTTAAGATATCCGTTTAAATGTCTCAGTAAATTCTCTTACTATCCACTGATAGTAGATATGAGTGCAAGAAGAAGACGAGATAGGGGACAAGGAGTACGACTATAAATGGTCAATACCCTGCAATAGTGGAAATAATTTTCTCTATCAATATTCTTTGATTCGTTTCCAAATTCTTTTGATTTCTTCGTATCAGCTACAAGAAGAAGTTTCGGTGTGATGATGGCTCAACAAATCGTTGTAGATAATTCTTACTTAGTATCTTCATCGATTTCTTATCAGCTTTTTGATTTAAACTCTATTGAATTTGAAATTAGAAATTTTAAATTGAATAAAATTGATTAATAGAATATGAGGATAAACTTGAATTAAATCGATAAAACGATATTGTTTGAAACCCAATTTTGAAATTCTATTGTAATTTCTTGGGTATACCAAAGTCCGAAGAGGGACAAATTGGTATGTATTCTGAGATATTCCGACTTGAGTTTGGAATTCATATCGTAAGTTTGAGGAATTATATGAGATCGAATTGGTCTATCTCTGTTGTTTTCGTGCCTACGAATTTCGAGGACGAAATTCTTTTAAGGGGGAAGTTTGTAACGACCCTAGATTTTAATTTATTTAAATTGATAATTAAATGAATTTTTGGATTAAAATTGTAAAATTAATTGTTAATTTAAGCGAGTTTCCCCGAATACAAATGAATTCTGTATAAAATCATCTAAACTTTAAATATTGTATTTAAGTGGATATATATGTATTTGAGCATATATGGGAAAATTTGAAATAATATATATATATATGTACATAATTAAGCTAGAAAATATACTCATGTATATACAATATAAAATCGATACGATTAGTTAGAAATATAACAACATATTAAATATAGCGATTTATTTATATTATTAAGCAATAAGACAATGGAAATTTATAAAGCGAACACATAGATAAAATAATCAAAGCAAGCTTGTATAGGAAGGACTAAATACATAAGTTAAGTATGAATACAAGAAAACTAGGAAAGGCAAAGAACAAAATATATTTAGATATGAACAAAACATAGCAATTAATGCCATATACCTCTAGCATACAAAAGTATACCATAGCCTACAAAACTTAGAAAGAAAAAAATATCTACATAAACAAAACATCCTCTCAGCCGAACTAAAATTCTTTATATCAATAAACAAAGATTTAAAAATATCTTGGTTAAATAAAAACAAAGAATGAACACTTGAAAAAGGGAAACAAGTAAATAAACAAAACAATGTACAAGCTTATGCATTCAATACCATATCATGTCAGCCAAAACAAAGAAGTACATAAGCATGTGCTGTAAACAAAAAAAAAGGGGAAGTAAGGCAAACTAATTAATGCAAGCCTCAACGTATCATATCAGCTTTCAAAACAAAGGCTAAAGTCTCTGCCTAGTATTGTACAAGCAATATTTTATCACCCTATACAAATAACATCACCTGGTAAGTTTTCTTTTATATCTATCAACATCTTCATCTCATTTTTTATTCATTCGAAACTAAAAAAGAAAAACAGAAGTGAAAACAAACTTCAGTTTCAAAATTCAAGCTTGCTGGTTCTTTGTTCATTTTTCTGGAAAACAACACAGTGAGTAAACATACATTTTAAAGCATTACAAAATTAAGTGATAATATTGTTTGTATATGCTTTGGTTTTAAATATAGCTTCTGTGTTTGTTCAGTAATATATATTGTTTTCTCTGTTGAAGTTACAGAGTTAAATATTTTATCTAGATTCAAAGTATTATCATCCAACCCTTGTTAGGCCTAAAGTATCATAACAAACAAGTTGTTTAAGCATAGGCTATGATCTAAAATTTTGTTTAAGTAAGACAGTGGTAGATTGACTCTGTATATTTTGGTTACAGAGCATATCTTAAATATATGCAAATTTTCGAATGTTAAAAATTATTGATTCGATCTTGTAACTTGAAACTACATTCGAAAATAGGATTTATAAAACAAAAATGGAAATTTCTAGTTAAGTACACTATGAACAGCCTGGAGTTGAACCAAAAACACGTTTTAATCAATTTCTAGAAATCAAATGAAATTTGGATGTTGTAATTTCGCTTGAAGCTAATTTGGAACTCAATGATGTTAGGAAAATTGTTTAAAAAAATTTCTATTGCAAGGATTTTTGGAACGAAGCAACTTTAGGGTTCGAATTGGTTTTAGGGTCGCCGAGATTTGTGAAGCCACCGCGACCTCTCTAGGTGATCGAGTGGTATGAGATTCAGGGGAGGGGAGCGTCGATGGTCAGGGAACACGTGGCCGGAGTCGCGTGACGTCAGATGGTCGGAGCTCCAAGAGTGAGGCGTTGACAGGGATGGGGTCGCGATGTGTTTGAGTGTTCCAAGTTTGGTTTGAACTCGAATTTGACTTCGAGTTGTTGGATGAAGGATCTGATGCTTGCGTGGGGTTGTCGGGGTGGATGTCGACTTGTCAGAGGTCGGAGGGGAGTTCGCCAGCAATCGGCGGTGCTGTGCACGTGCACGAGCACGTTGTTTTGAATCTGGGCGTTTTGTTTTGAATTGGAGTTGGGTTTTTCAGATATTCAGATTAGTAGATTCTCTGGAGCTAGTTCAGTCTTTGGATATGGACTGCACTTGCTTATTTTTGTGCATCGTTATTGAGAGTTCGAGCTATTTCTGGATTGCTGCTTTGGAGATGGAGATTATCCGCTGCTGATGTTATCGTTTTCTTTTCCGCTGCTATTTGTTGTATCATATCTCTGATGTATATTGATATTCATTGTATCAGATATTGTAACAGATATTGTATATCAATGTATTATTCATTTATTCAGCTGTGTTATTTACTTAACTATGTTATAAGCTCCGGCGACTCGGATTTGAACGGTCGAATCTACGGCATTCGAGTACGATGTAAAGTATGGATGTTGATTTTCGAGTGCGAAAATCCTTGATCGTTACACAAACCATATCACTTTTGAAATCATATTCACTTGCGAGATCATATATATCACTTTTGAAGTCATATCACCTTTGAAATCATATTCACAAATAGGTTAAACTCTCATTTCAATTCATCATATTTACTCAAATATGTCATTTGACTAGAAAATATCATTTCAAATTCCAACGTAAGTTGTAATATCATTTAACCATATTCACTTTTAAATCGGGGATTTAAATATAAACCATTCAACCTTGCACTGTTTGAATTTTCTAAATTAATTAGATAGTCATAAACAGTCTTAATAGTTTTAAAATATTTTTAAATAGTATAAAGTAGTTAAAATAGTTTAAATTAGATTACAATAGCTTAAAATAGTTTAAATAGTTTAAAATAGGTTAAATTAGATTAAAATAGATGAAATAGATTAAAATAGTTTTAAAATAGTTCTAAAATAGTTTTAAAATAGTTTAAATAGATGAAAATAGTTTAAAATAGATTAAATAGCATAAAATAGATTAAATGGTTTAAATGGTTTAAAATAGTTAAAATAGGTTTAACATAGTTTAATATAAAATTGTTTAAAAATCTAAATAAATCTGAATTTAAAATAATATATTTTTTAACAGTTTATATTAAACTAATTAATTTGAAAGTAATATCAAGTTAAACTATTTCTTCCATTTCAACAAATCTAGACCATATCCAGCTTTTAGATTAACAAACTCAATGTTTGTCTTTCAATTCAGATTCTCAAATAAACCATTTAAATCTATATCGATTTCAAATCCATGTTTGAACTATAAATCTAAACTACTTCAATTTAGTAGATTTTAAAGTTTAAATATTCAAACATTTTCAATAACTCAATTTCGATAAATTTCATTATATTTCAAAATTAACTTTGAAATTTTAATTCAAATTCTTTTAAATAATCCATTTAAACCAATTTCAATTTCAACATTTAAAGCTTGGATTTTCGAAAATAATTCAGTTTGTATAATCAAATTTCTTCAAAATATTATTTTAACTGGATTCAAAAATTTAAGGATTTAAAATCGTTTAATTTAACCAATTCGGTATTCATATATAATTTCTACCATAAGGTCAAGTGATACGGATATATATCATTTCAACCCGCAATAATTTAAATTTACGGGTATATATCATTTCAACCCGCAATCCCGAATTAAAATTCAAAATCCATAAAATCGCTCGAGTCTACCATTTCAACCTATAACGATTTTTCCCTAATCTATCAAATCGTTTGGGTTTGTATCATTTCAACCCATAGTAATTTTTTTCTAACAATAAACTAAGGGAACTTGAAATTTGATAACAATATATAAATATAACATCCAGTCATCTAATATCAACCGTTAAACATTGATCCCAATCACCATTCAAATCAACCAATAAATAACAACAATTGACTGATTATCAATAACATGTATTAACTGGCAATTTAAAATTCAATATTAAATTAAATGTCGATTATATTCAAAAAAAGTCGAATTTAACTGGAATGACAATTTAAATATACCAATAGCAATTGTTAACTCCTTGTTTTCTGGCGACCTAAAACTCTGCGACCTAAGAGCTTGGCGACCTAAGACCTTACGACTTAACATACCTAGCGACCTAAGGAAGTTAACATACCTAGCATACCTAACGACCTAGAAGGTATCTATGACCTAAAGGAAGTTGCGACCTAAGAAACCTCACGACCTAAAGAATGTCGCGACCTAAGGAATGTCACGACCTAGGGATTTCGCGACCTAACTGCTGAAGGGACTTCGCGACCTAACTGCTGAAGGGACTTCGCGACCTAACTGCTGAAGGGACTTCGCGACCTAACTGCTGAAGGGACTTCGCGACCTAACTACTGAAGGGACTTCGCGACCTAAAAGTCTACGACCTAACTTCTCTACGACCTAACGGTTTAAGGAAGGTAGCGACCTAGTGGCTCCAGATTCCACGACCTAACTACTAAAGGTGTCTGCGACCTATGAAAAGCTGCGACCTACGACCTACCTTAGGTCGCTCACGACCAAAAACTTGCCCAGTTTAAACAAGTTCAGACAGCTCCTTATGCGCCTTATCCTTAGGTCGCCAACGACCTACTACTTGCCACTTTATTCAGATAAAACCGAGAGCAACTCCATCAGACCAACTTCCTAAGTCGCGAAGGGGATCACGACTTACCTTAGGCCGCTCGCGACCTACGACCTAACTTAGCTCGCGACCTACGGCCTAACTTCCGTCCAGAATCCTCCTATAAATACCCCCCTAACTCCAACGGCAAAAGGACTTTTTGGCCAATCATTTTCTGAAGCGTCATTACTCTGCCGAATTCTCAACTCATTCAAGACTCAAAGATCTCCGAACATCGAAGATACTGCAACAAGATTTGATCGAGATTCTTCACATCCGACATGGATTCGACAAATCTCACCGTCAAAGTTTGAGCTACTAATCTGAAGTGTTCGAGTGATCGAAGTGAATTGTAATCAGAGTGTATTGTATCAAATTGTAACAAGATCAGCAATAAAAGACTATAAAGTGGACGTAGGCTCAATTACGGGCCGAACCACTATAAATCTGTTGTTCCTTTACTGCTTTCTGCTATTTTCAGTATAAATCCTGTTCCCGTACCAACGGGTGGTGCTTTCACAACTTTACCACACACACCGGGTGTTAGCGTTCGATTTTCAACGTTAACATTTTGGTGCTTTCAATGAGAAACCAACTCAGGAAGATTGTCATCATTGCTTCAAAAAAGTTCGTTGAAAAAGTCTCTTTCAAAACCAGAAGTCTGTTGGATATAATGGCTCCTGGAAGGAAACGTAAGTCTGTCAGATCTGAAGATTCTCATGAGAATACCGCCACTTCTCCTTCTCCAAGTCAGGCAGCTCCAAGCGTCGGAGTTACGCGAGAAGAGTTAGATGCTGTTGTTTCTGGATTGTATCAACAGATTGAAACTCAGAATACTCTAATGATGGAGAAGTTAAATGCTTTGCTCGGGGCAAGTCAAAGACCAGTTAATAATGAAGAAAACATTGCTGATACTCTTCGCAACTCCGAAGGAAGAGATATTCCTCAAGGGGGATCAGGTGCCGCTGAAGGGGTACCTCTCCAGGCTGAAGGATCTAGGCCATCACCAGTTTTCCGCGAACATCTACCCGGACAAACCTCCGAGAAAATGGCCGAAGTCTACTCTGCAAAGTCACTGAATAATGAGGAATATCTTTCCGGCATGATTCGGCAAATAATGAAAGAAAGCATGCAGAGAGATGAAGATGAGAGCGAATGGGGATTCGCACCGAGTAAAACTCCATTTACTGAGCGTATTCTGAAAGCTGAGTTTCCCAGAAAATTTGTTCCCCCCACCATTCCTGCTTATAGGGGAACAAGCGACCCAAATCAATTCTTGTATAAATATGACTGGCACATGACCGGCGCAAGGGCAACTGATGAGATTAAGTGTCAGTATTTCCCGGTATATTTGGAAGGAGTAGCACTTCTTTGGTTTACCAAGCTTCCTGTTCGATCTGTAGATCATTTTTCCGATTTGACCCGAAAGTTCAAAGAGCAATTCAGGCTGTACGCTTCAAAGGCGAAGGACATTATGTCATTGTCTAGTATTGAGCAGAATCCTAGAGAGCCTATTAAGTCATTCCTGAATCGCTTTAATATAGCTCTTGCTGAAGTTGACAATGCAGAACCACGAATGGTTTTGACTTATCTAATGCGAGCAATCGATAAGTCAAGCGAATTTGGGAAGTGGCTGAAAATGAAAGAACCGAATTCGCTCGGAAAATTCTATAAGAAAGCTGACGAATTCATACGCTTGGAGAATCTTCCGGCACCAATGAAGGTGGTGGCAACAAGGGTAGAGAATAACATTGCCACTTCAGCTAAGAAAGATTCTGGAGGTCAGAAAAGGGAAAATAATGATGGGAAGAAACAAAAAGATCTAAAGAAACCTCGCTTCTTCAAGCCCTCAGATTTCACTCCATTAACTGACACTCCTGAAAACATCTTCTTTGCTACCAAGGATGCTGTGGATTATCCCAAACCTGTTGAGATAAAACCGGGAAAAGGTGCTATGCGAAATGGAAAATTCTGCCGCTTTCACAACCAACCCGGTCATGATACCAACGAATGTCGTCACTTGAAAAGCTTAATTGAAGAGTTATTAAGGGAAAACAAGCTGCAACAGTATGTAAAGAAGAGCAGAAATGACCCAAACTCGTCCACTCAGGGGCAGCAGCTTCCCACTCATCCATCTGGCTCGGGTAAGGGCGCTTCCGCACATGAATCCGAAAGGCCAGTTATCAACGTGATTACAGGAGGCCCACACCCAGCGGGTAGAAGTTGGGGTGAAATGGAACGATATGCCCGCGCTTTGAAATACACCCCGGCAGAAGAGGATGTCTTTGCTATAGAAGACGCTGCACCCCTGAAGCAGCAGAAAATTTCTAATGATGATATTATGTTCAAGGCTAGGGATTCTATGGGTATTGAAGCTCCAACCATAGATCCCCTGGTCATTTCTGCTGGGATTGGGCCAGCTATTGTTAAACGAGTGCTCATTGATTGCGGTGCTTCCTGCAACATACTCTTCAAGAAAACATTTGACCAAATGAAGATTCCGATGAATGACGTTCAGGCTTCATCACAAAAGATTGTTGGGTTCACTGGGGAACCCCAATAACCAATCGGAACTGTCGACTTGTTTGTTGAACTTGGAGAGGGGCAGAAAAGAGTAGTTCGGAAACAAACCTTTGTAATTGTTGATGGATTTTCTGCCTACAATGCCTTCCTAGGCCGTCCAACTTTAGCTGCATTCAAAGCCATCCTGGCCCTGTGGTGCCTAACAATGAAATTCCCTACAGATAATGGTGTTGGTGTCATTAAGGGAGATCAAAATGCTGGGCGGGAATGCTACCTTATAGAGCTTCGAGAGGCCAGGAAGAGAGAAATGGGAAAAGATGCGGCAGTCCCCCTCCGCATCAAAAGCCCAACCTTGTAGCAAATACAGGGTGGTCCCTGCACTGGCGAGCATAGTGGTGCGAGGAGAGAAATGGACCCCAGAAAAGCTAGTGCAGAGGAAAATCGAGTGGTGCCGATGGAAGTAACGGTACCAATACCTGTTGATCTTAAAGACCCAAACAAAGTGCTAAATGTGGGTTCGCAACTTAGTATGGCAGTCCAAAATATGCTAATATCATTTTTGAAAGCAAATCTGGATGTATTCGCTTGGAGTCACGCTGATATGTGTGGAATATCTCCAGAGATTGTTGTACATACTCTGAATATTGATCCAAAGTTCACACCTATGAAATAGAAGAGAAGAACCCAAGGTCCAGAAAGATCAGCAGCGCTAAAGGAAGAGGTAGACCGACTCATGGAAAATCATTTCATCAGAGAGTCCACATATCCAAACTGGGTTTCAAATCCTGTTCTGGTTAAAAAGGCAAATGGAAAATGGAGAGTGTGCATTGATTTCTCAGATTTAAACAAAGCCTGTCCCAAAGACTGCTTCCCGTTACCAAGGATTGATCAACTGGTAGATGGAACAGCCGGGCACGAATTGTTATCTTTTATGGATGCCTACTCCGGGTATAACCAAATTATGATGCATGAGTTGGACCAGGAGGATACGAGCTTCGTCATAGATGTTGGTCTTTACTGCTACAAAGTCATGCCCTTCGGATTGAAGAATGCAGGGGCAACATATCAAAGGCTTGTTAACGCAATGTTCAAATCGCAACTTGGGAAAACAATGGAAGTCTATGTCGATGATATGTTAGTGAAATCAAAGAAAGCAGTTGACCATATGGACCACTTAGCAGAAATGTTCGAAATCCTCCGAAAATACGGAATGAAGCTCAACCCTTTGAAATGTTCATTCGGAATAGTCCGGGAAATTCTTGGGATTTATTGTAAGCGCTAGGGGCATTGAAGCCAATCCTGCTCAAATCACTGCTCTACGAGAAGTCAAAGCCCCTAGAACAAAGAAGGAACTGCAGAGTCTAAATGGAAAAGTTGCTGCCTTAAGTCGATTCATTTCCAAAGCTACTGATAAATGCATCCCCTTCTTTGACGCTTTAAAGAAAGGAAAGAAAAACTTCGAATGGACACCCGAATGCCAGAAAGCTTTCGATGAATTAATCCGTCATATGGAAGTGCCTCCAATACTTTCCAAGCCCAACAACGGCGAAGACCTTTTCATATATTTGGCAGTTTCATCTCATGCCCTGAGTGCAGCACTTGTAAGAGAGGATGCAAAAGTGCAACGTTCGGTCTACTATATCAGCAAAAGACTCACTGGGGCAGAAATGAATTATTCAAAGTTGGAAAAGCTCGCCTACTGTTTACTGATTGCTTCCAGAAAGCTGAGACCGTATTTTCAAGCTCACCCTATCAAAGTTCTCACCGACCAGCCCCTAAAGCAAGTCCTATTTTGCCTTGAAACTTCGGGCCGTCTTCTGAAATGGAATATTGAGCTTAGCCAGTATGATATCACTTATCATCCCCGAAGAGCGATCAATGGACAAGCCTTAGCGGATTTCATCGCAGAGTATACAAATAAGGGTGACAAAGAGGAAGAGATTACAGTTGACATCCCGACCAAATGGAAGTTATATGTTGATGGCTCAAGAAATGATTACTGTTCCGGAGCTGGGGTTGTGCTTGAAACCCCCGAAGGGCGATCATTGTGTTACGCATTAAGATTGGAATTCCCTTCTACAAACAATGAAGCAGAATATGAAGCTCTAATTGCTGGATTAAAGATTGCAAAGGAATTGAACATCAAAGCATTGCAAATCTTCAGTGATTCTCAGCTTATTGTGTGTCAGGTCAAGAAGGAATTTCAAGCTAAAGGAGGAAATCTGCCCACTTATTTATCAAAAGCTTCTGAACTTCTCAATGATTTCGATCATTATTCGATAAGCCACATACCTCGAGAGGAAAATATGAAAGCAGATTCTCTAGCAAAGTATTCAAGCTCCGGGGAAGCTTAGTTGTTGGGATTAGTTCCTGTGGAGGTTTTGTCAGCTCCAAGCACAAATGAAATGGATATCGACTGGATCATGGCTATAACTCAAGAACAAGTGTCATGGACGACCCCAATCAAAGAATAGCTGCTCAACGGCTCCCTGCCAGAAAATTCTAAGGAACGCCAAAAGCTGTTAAGAAAAGCATCAAGATATGTAATTCAAGACGGCCGGTTATATAGGCGGGGTTTCTCAATACCATTACTCCGATGTGTAACTAAGGAAGAAGCTAGGACAATCTTAGCAGAGGTACACGGAGGAGAATGTGGGGATCATTCAGGCGGTCAAACACTTGCCAAGAAAGTTCTTCGGTATGGGTATTTCTGGCCTGACATTAATCGAGATGCTGCTATCTACTCCAAAAAATGTGACAGATGCCAGAGATTTGCAAAAATCCCAAGAGCACCTTCAACTGAACTAACACAGATGGTCAGTCCATGGCCGTTCGCCATTTGGGGGATAGATCTAATCGGACCTTTACCAATTGCCAAGTCGGGAACCAAATATGCTATTGTTGTTGTTGATTATTTCACTAAATGGGCTGAAGCTGAACCTTTGGCCACTATTACTTCTAAAAAGATGATAAATTTTGTGACGAAAAATATCATTTGCAGATATGGTGTGCCACAGAAGATAATCACAGACAACGGTACTCAATTTGAAAGCGAAGAGTTCCAGAACTTCTGCAAGCAATTCAAAATCCGAAAAAGTTTCTCAGCAGTGGCTCATCCGCAGGAAAACGGGCAAGTGGAAGCAGTAAACAAAATTATCAAGTCAACCATCAAAAAGCAGCTTGAAAAAGCAAAAGGTGGATGGGTTGATAAGCTACCACTAGCACTATGGGCATACAGAACAACTCATAAAACTGCAACTGGGCACACTCCATTATCATTGGCATACGGATCGGAAGCAATGATTCCGGTAGAACTAAAAGTCCCTTCTCACAGGAGAGTTCATTTCAACCAAGCCGAAAATGAAAAATTGCAACTCAAAGCGCTTGACTTTCTTGATGAGAGAAGGGAAGAAGCCAGACTCAGAGTTGCGGCTCATCAGCAAAGAATTGCAAGGCATTTCAATTCTAAAGTCCGTCAACGAAGCTTTGAAGTCGGGGACTTAGTCTTGAAAAGGATCATGACAGCAGTCGAAGTATTTGGACCAAATTGGGAAGGGCCATATGTCATAGGCAATAAACTTCTTGATGGCACATTCAAACTCACGACTGTCGAAGGAGATCCAATCCCAAGAGCCTGGAACAGTAATCATTTGCGCCCATATTTTACTTAAAAAGCTCTGCTTGAAATTGTAAAATGATTATGAATGTATCAATTGTATTGTAAACCATTGTAAAATCAATGATGATGAATGAAAGAGCTATAAAGTGGATGTAGGCCCAGTTCTTGGCCGAACCACTATAAATTTTGTGTTCTTTATTATTTTAAAATGCCTGTTTTATTTCGATGTAAAAATACTCTAAACGTATTGCTAAAATATCGATTTAATATTGCAGGTCATTAAAACAAAGCTTACCCATCGCAATGCCAAGTGAACCCCGTAAATCACTCAATAAACAAATTTTAAGCCACATAAAGTTCCAAATTCAAATCCAACGTAAGATGAACTTTACATCAAAAATCGATGATTTCACCGAAGGGACACTTTTCGAAAGAAAAGGAACTAGACGCTGGTTAACTAATTACGATCGTTTGTATAAACAGACATCTGATTGAATAACTTGTGCATGTCCTATGAAATCAATCAACAGTAAAGTACACTCCATTGGATAAAGAAAACTGCTTGCAAAGGAAAGGAACGTAGGCTCGGAAACAATAACAGGGGATCATCAATGAGCAAACAACAAAGAAACATGGGCGAGCTGATCAACACAAGCCCTCTTCGGAGGCACAAGACCTCTTCGAAGGCACAACTCTTTGGAGGATAAAGACCTCTCCGGATGGAAATGCTCTTCTCAACAAAAAGGTTGGTGGAGCTACTGAGGCAAGGCCTTTGTTAACTAATTGCGATCGTTTGTGCAAACGAACATCCAATTAAATAACTTACGTCCGCCCTGTGGATCCATTTAACTGTGAGAAAGTTCCAGGCAACCAAATAAAGACCTCCTCGGAGGCACAAGACCTCTTCGGAGGCATAAGACCTCTCCCGAGGCACCACAAGCCCTCTTACGAGGCACAAGCCTTCCCCAAAGGCACATACTGCCCTCTTCGGAGGCAGAAGACCTTCCCCAAGGCACACAAGACCTCTTCGGAGGCACAAGACTTCTTTGGAAGCACAAAAACAAGACCTCTTCGGAGGCACAAGACTTCTTCGGAAGCATAAGACTTCTTCGGAAGCACAAGACCTCTCCGGGGGCACAACGCTACTTCACAAAGCATAATGCTACTCTTCGGAGTCCAAATACTACTCCTCAGAAATACCAAAAAGCCCTCCTTAGAGGCACACTCCAGCTCTTAAGGAAGACCTATTGTTCATCTTGAAAAGTTCTTCCCCGGAGATTGAAGTGTTAAGTGAAATCCTCTTTAGAGGCCCGCTTTACCGCGTAGGAGAATTCACTTCTCAAAAACATGAAGTGACCATCTCCGAAGGTTGAAGCGTGGAAATTTCTCCAAAAATGAGACACGCTCCATTTAAGTAGAATAATTGTTTCCTCAAAGAAGAAATAGTTATTCTCCAAAAAATAAAGAGTACAAGTCTCGCCAAAGCAAAACGATGTTGTAATGTACTTGTGGTGTAGGGGCAATAGCATACGATACAACTACAACAATAGAGAGTAGTATTCAAGCGACATACCACAAGCACATAACAATATCACGCGAAAAAGATGTGGAATAAATGCATTCTTAAACACAGACCAAAAGTTTGTACAAGTAAAAAGAATCGCTTATTCTACACTAAAATGAGAAATAGATCTTACATATACAAGAATTCGTGCAAGAAAAAGAATTATTTTATTCAATACTGTGAAAATTCTTTACATGTGCAGATCTCAAAAAAAAGCAGGGACCGGTACCCGCACAATCTCCGGTCGATACAAGCAAAAAGCAAAATAAGAAAAGGAGAAACCAGACTATCACTCCTTCTTCCTACCACCCTTAGTAACCTTGCCCGGTCTGATGATTAGTTTCTGAATCTGGCGGGTATGGGACGGGGAAGAAGGAGAAGAGGGTGCAGCTGGATCTTCTTCTGCCTCATCTTCTCCAGCGGAAGTGTTTTTCTTCATCTTCTTCATAACGCGCTTCCCTTTCTCTTCGAGGAAGACTCATTTCCCGGAGTAGTAAGCAGCGCAGAAAGCTTAGTGTCATCATCAAGAGACCGCTCCGGAGTCTTCTCGCTATCCTCAAGATCCTCCGCCTTCTGTTCTTGTGAAGCGGGTGGATCCTCCAAGCCTCGAAGGGCTTCTATCTGCTCTTCCTGCGAACCCGATTGAGAAGCAGGAGTTACTTGAAGAGTTGGAGGAGGAACAGTTGGAGGAGGAACAGCTGGAAGAGGAGAAGAGTGTATAGCACTTGGTGCCTCCGCTGTAGAAGAAAAGAAGTTAAAATCGGTATCCTCCGAGAAAAGAGAAGGTATCGGTTCATCAAAGCTTAAGTAATAAGTAAGAAGGTCATCAAACTCGGTTAGATCAAATAAATGATTCACTGGACCTGGGTCGACGCCAAAGTTACCTGGAGGAGTTGGCTTTGCGAGATCAATCTCGAATTTCTCGGCCTTAATATCGTCCGGGGCCTCATCCTCAGTGGGAGTGGTTGCAGTTTCTTTGGCAACTTTAGCTGGAGGCGAAGAATGGGAACTGGAGTCCATAATGTTAACATCAGCTGAAGTTGAAGTATGAATGGGAGCAGTTAGAGGAGCTTCCTCCTTTGGAGGTTCTTCTCCCGTCGATTCAGCTCGCGCTTTAGCAAGTTGCTCCTTCCCTTTAGCAAGAGCAGCACGAGTTTCATCGTCAAGATAACGTGCCTCAAGCTCTGCCTCATCGTAGCCGGCACCGCCTAACATATCAACTGCAGCTTCCCACACTTCGGCCAGAGTAATTTCATATTCAGGACCCAGAAAGGAGAGGCTCCCACGACCCAGAACGCTGTGTAAATAAAAGTCGAATAAGGTAGAGCTGACATTAGCTTTCGTTGCCTCATGCGATTGCACAGCCGCTTCTTTTTCAGCAACGGCTACAACTCGACCAGCAACAGCCTCATCATGCTCTTTCTCAGCTTTAGCAAGTCGAGACTTTAGCAATTCGATCTCCACGTTCTGGGAGTTCACTGTTTCCCACAACTGAGCGTTATTTTTGCGGTATTCTTCAACAACGAACTACTCAGCCGCAAATTTCATCTCAGCATCCCTCTGAGCAGCGTGCGCATCCCGCACTTGTTTTTGAAACACTTCTTCTTTCTGAGATTGCGAAGCGGAAGAAGCGGCGAGATCTTCCTTGAGTTTTTTAACCTCGGACTTAAGTCTCGCATTATCATCAGCAATGCTCGTCAACTCGGCATCATGTTGTTTGTAGATTTTATCCCACTCCGATTTATCGTTCTCCATGGTCAGCATGGCCTCGAGATTCATACGATTGACCCTCTGCATCTCGTCAACAAGCTTTTGCCATCCGGACACCCTTTCAATATTAAGTTTGATGGCATCAAGGCTACGCAGCATATCTGATTTATCGATCGGGACCAAATCAAGGTCGAAGCATACCCCCTTTAAACACCATTGCGGGAACCGACTTTGAAGAATTGGCGGACCCTGTCCAACTTGATACTGGGGTCTGTTGATGATTGTTTGGATATCAGACTTTTCGAGAGCAGGAGAATCAGAGGGGATATTAGGAGGAATTGAAGCAGGGGTCTTCTCAGAAATTGCAGACGCGTCACTAGGCTTGGACCATTTGCTTGGATCGTCAACAATATGAGTCTTCCCCTTATCGTCATAAGACTTTCTCTTATGAGAATCGTCGCCTCTGTAAGAAGAGTCGTACCGCTCATCCCTCCTCCCATGTTGACGCTTATAGTCCCGCCTCTCTCGAGCTTTCCTAATAGCTCTTTCTTCGTCTGTTTCCCTCGGGGCATCGAGGTATTGCCTAAAGTCATAAGCTCCGCGGCCTCCATGGCGCTGAAATTTGTCGTAATATGAGCCAGTGCGCCCCATCGGAGAATCTGAAAATGGAAAAGAAATGAAGTTTAGAAATTTCCAGAAAAAGAGGATAAGTGTGTATAAGTGCTGAAAAATCCTAAGTGTGTGCGGCGTGCAAACTACGTGTGTCAAACTACAAACCACGCTTTAATGTGGGAACGGCAACAACTGGTGTAGAAGGTGTCGAAACTCGTAAAGAAGAAGTCGCCTCGACAACAGGGGAAATAGCTTTTGGAGGATCATCCTTAAATAACTCCTGGGAGGTTACCATCAAATCACTCAACCCTTCGAAGATATCATCGCCAATATGTCCGGCGGGACCTTTCCCTTCAATTCCCACATTGACTGCCTTTCCGGAATGTTGAGAAGCCTCATCTTCTTCGATGACCGGGGAAAGTGTCAATTTGCCTGACGACCCCACAACATCGGTAGATGCGGAGCATTTTATCAAAGCAGCCTCTACAATAGGTCCTTCCGATGCAACTTCTTCTGCAGAAGCTGGGGCATTTGATGTCTCTGCTCGAGAGCCCGAGGCAGCTAATGTTTCTGTATCAGAACTAGAGATTTCACGAATCTGAGTCGATCTGGAAGAGTGCAAAAGTCCGAACTGGTGCAGAAACTCATCTTTCAGCAAAAATTTGGCACTCCTCTCTTCAGCATCCACAGCACTCAAAGTATCTAAGGTCGACTTAAGGTTGGGATCTCGAAGTGGAGGAGGAAGTGCTGCAAAAGGTAAAGAACGAAGTTAAGCATTTGACAATTCGAATTCCGAGAAGTTTAGAAAATGAAGAGACTGGAGAAAGGCAATCTTACTTCCGACTCTCCAGACGGTATAAAATCCCGGTGGACAGCGGACAAAGAAGAATTGACTTAAGAATCCATGGGCACTTTCGGGCAAGTCCAGAATCAGTTTACGGTTCCGAGCACTTCTCACAAGTGTGATAGAAGGGTGATCTTTGTTTCTAGCAAAAGTGCACAAGTCACAAATCTCTTCGAAGCTCGGAAAACGATTGAGTGTCCTCCTGAACAATACACACAATCCCATTAAGATGGCATGGCCATTAGGGTGCAGCTGAAAGGGGGAGATAGTTAATCGAAGAAGAAGTTGTCGAAGGAAATCATTAAAAGGCGGAATGGCTCCGCTTAGGCACATCTGACGATTCACTGCGACAAAACCAAGAGGTGGCCTGTCAGCAGTGTCGTTTGCTCCAGGAAATAAAGCATCTGCTTCGGCAATACCGAACAGGATGCACAGTTGTCTGAAGATTTTGTGGCTCAAGCTGGTCGGAGTTATTTCTAGAGGGTCGATCAATGGGTTGGCAATTGGGAAAGCTTCTCCGGATGGCCCTGTATCTTCTTGTTGAGATGTCATTCTACACAATCAACTGGATGTTCAAATATCAAGGTGCACGTTTCCTAAAAAGTGTGAAGTGTTGTGCATAACTAACAAAAACAGAATGTAAACATAACTGGAATTAAATTAGTTGACAATTGGTCGATTACAAGATTTCAGGGCTTGTTAACTTAAAACTCAAGTGCAGTGTTAATGCAAACGAAACAGCTTTAGTTGACTATCTTAGTTTTGCTTTAATACTTCACTTGAATTGATTAGTTTGCAGCATTTCGTTCACACAGTTCATTTAAGCTGATTATTCTTTATCGACTAATCTGTCATTCGATGTGGGCAGTCAATGGCAGTATATTCATCCCAAGTTTTCTGCAAATATTGTGTTTAACAGGTTATTAATATTAAAGTCAAAACAGTTTGCAAAAGAGTACAACTCAGTTCAAATTCAAAGCTCAGTCAAGTTCTGCCCAAAACTTCACAAGTCCAAGGTCGTTCAGCGACCTATCATAGGTCGAAGCATTTTTTAGGTCGCTCTATGCAGATTAAAATGTTGTTCAGGGCAGTGCAGAATTTGTTCAAGTCCTAGGTCGTTTAGCGACCCATCGTAGGTCGAGGCATCTTTAGGTCGCACAGGGCAAATTGAAGAATTCAAGGCTATGCAAATTTCCTTAAGTCCGAATGGTTCGTGTCTTAGGTCGCTCACGACCTAGTGTAGGCCGGAAACCACTTAGGTCGCAAAGGGTCGTTCGGTTTTACTTAGGTTGGTCAGGTTTCTTAGGTCGTAAGACTTAAGTCGCACAATTCTTAACATGACCTAACTCTTAGGTCGCCCAGATCTCATTAGGTCGCTGACTTCCTCTCCACGCAATCCCTTACCAGACCCAACAACCCGTTATCGCAAGTACAATGAAAATCCATCATCCTCTTCATAAAATTCATCATCTTTTCATTCCACCAAATCATTCGAAAAACCGATTCAACTCATCTCCGATCTATCATAGATCCAGTCGCATACTGTACGCTCATGAATCACAACAACAATAACCAATAATGATCAGAAATTGATCACAACGCAACTCGAATTGAAGCATGGCATACAAAATTGGCCCGGATATTAGAGTTCACGGTTCGATGGTGATCATGGAATGGATAGAAGTCGAGGATACTTACGTAATCTGACAGAGAGGAGGAATCATTGAATGATTAACTTGAACGGGTCCTTGAGATCGCAAATTTCTGATAATGGCAAGGCGGGAAATCGAAGCAATTAAGTGGAGAAGAAGCAGCGACCTAATGAATTTATATGGGACTGAGAAAGGAAGGCGAGTAGGCATGCGAGTTAGCACGGTTTTTAGGTCGCTCACGACCTAGCAAAGTTAAGTCGAAGCACACGACCAATGACATAGGCCTGTACTTCGAGGGGCAAATGTTAACTCCTTGTTTTCTGGCGACCTAAAACTCTGCGACCTAAGAGCTTGGCGACCTAAGACCTTACGACTTAACATACCTAGCAACCTAAGGAAGTTAACATACCTAGCATACCTAACGACCTAGAAGGTATCTACGACCTAAAGGAAGTTGCGACCTAAGAAACCTCACGACCTAAAGAATGTCGCGACCTAAGGAATGTCACGACCTAGGGACTTCGCGACCTAACTGCTGAAGGGACTTCGCGACCTAACTGCTGAAGGGACTTCGCGACCTAACTGCTGAAGGGACTTCGCGACCTAACTGCTGAAGGGACTTCGCGACCTAACTACTGAAGGGACTTCGCGACCTAAAAGTCTACGACCTAACTTCTCTACGACCTAACGGTTTAAGGAAGGTAGCGACCTAGTGGCTCCAGATTCCACGACCTAACTACTAAAGGTGTCTGCGACCTATGAAAAGCTGCGACCTACGACCTACCTTAGGTCGCTCACGACCTAAAACTTGCCCAGTTTAAACAAGTTCAAACAGCTCCTTATGCGCCTTCCCCTTAGGTCGCCAACGACCTACTACTTGCCACTTTATTCAGATAAAACCGAGAGCAACTCCATCAGACCAACTTCCTAAGTCGCGAAGGGGATCACGACTTACCTTAGGTCGCTCGCGACCTACGACCTAACATAGCTCGCGACCTACGGCCTAACTTCCGTCCAGAATCCTCCTATAAATACCCCCCTAACTCCAACGGCAAAAGGACTTTTTGGCCAATCATTTTCTGAAGCGTCATTACTCTGCCGAATTCTCAACTCATTCAAGACTCAAAGATCTCCGAACATCGAAGATACTACAACAAGCTTTGATCGAGATTCTTCACATCCGACATGGATTCGACAAATCTCACCGTCAAAGTTTGAGCTACTAATCTGAAGTGTTCGAGTGATCGAAGTGAATTGTAATCAGAGTGTATTGTATCAAATTGTAACAAGATCAGCAATAAAAGACTATAAAGTGGACGTAGGCTCAATTACGGGCCGAACCACTATAAATCTATTGTTCCTTTACTGCTTTCTGCTATTTTCAGTATAAATCCTGTTCCCGTACCAACGGGTGGTGCTTTCACAACTTTACCACACACACCGGGTGTTAGCGTTCGATTTTCAGCGTTAACAGCAATCAATCAACTTCTAATCACATCATAAATTCAATTTAACTAACATAAGATAATTTAGTAGTTGTGAGTGGGTTAAAACACTCACCTTTGATTTCAAATCAATTTAAAATCCAAACGAAGGCCAAAATTTCAACGGTCTCTGAATTTTACCATACTAGTTCCATAATGTCCAGAATTTCGATACGATCCCAATGGAATAAACCATGCATGAATCCGACCTCGTATGGAAAAGTTATTGACATTAGCACATTTGAAACTTTAAATTAAAATATAAAAAATATATTAACTAATAGAAAGTTACCACGTCATCATCAATAGTGTTCTTCATTCCAGAACCCTAGATGCTACAGAAAACTTAATCAGCACCAAAGTTCAGCCGTCGCCGTCCTATTTTGAATTGTCGTGCCACCTCCAAGGCGTTTCCCCACGATAAGACGATGTCCCTGCCACCACCACACCTCTCCGACCATACCCTGACCACGTCGCCCGCTCTGGTCTACCAGAGACCCACCGCCACTATAGCAAACCCGCCCACTTCCAAGCGACATTCTAGCGACTCCGACCATCTTTGAGGTGAACAAAATCCATTGATGCACTCAGCTCGACGACATCTACAAGCCCATGCCTCCTGATCGTCACGAAATCGACAATTCGCTTTGAAATCTCAAACCTTACAATGGACGACCAAGGTTCATCCTCGATTTCTGGTCAAACAATGCATCAAATTGGAAAACGAATTGCTGTAGTGGATTACGCTCGTCAAGAGCTTTCCAACGATATTTAATATGACATAGTTTTGAGGAGTTTGATTTTTGATTTAAATTTGAAATTGAAATTGAATTATGGTTTTGGGATCTATAGCCATTGGAAGGAAGAAGAAGCAGATAGAAGGAATGGACAGATATGTACAGAGATAAGAAATAAAAAGGCCGCTAGGGTTTAGAAAAATCTATTTATATAGACATGGTCCGATAAGAATGAGTTACATATCGAATTGGTTTGAAACGACAATAACGACCCGAAAAGAACGTTCCATTTCCGAAACGAAAGTAGGTCATCCCATATATCAAAATAGATGTTTTCGAAATTTTTAAATTCGATGGAATAGGTTTCAAGTCCTAATTCCATTATATGAAGAGTTAGCTTTTAAAATCATCTTATTTTGAATTGAATTCATTAAATTGATTTCTACGCGTTACGAGTTCGTACGATCAAACGACAAGTTCGATCGCTACGAAATTTGAAATCCTATAATAATTCACTATTACGGATCCGATGAAATTGGTTTCGTTGAAATCCAAGACAATGGCCGAAATGGCCACGTTAATTAAATAAATTATTATTAAATTAAATTAATCGCCTTTTAAATTTAAATTTAAAAGTTAACAATTTTTATCATTTTCGATTACCTAGACATTTATAATCTTTTAAAACAAATTTCCATGTCAATTCAATATTAAGTATTGCACAACTTATAGCGTTCAATTACAACTGTAATAAATATCCAATTGATTGTATTTTAATTTCAAATAAATTCTTTTATTTTGATTTATATCTTATTATTCACTCAACTATCATCTTACAGATATAATTAACATTGGCTTACATCTTATTACATTAATATTCTACAATTATCATCTTTTATCATATTAACTGTAATATTTACTTAGATTAGTTGCAATTGCTTTCCAATTTAATTTCAACAGATTAAATAAATATGTGAAATGGTAATTAAACAATTTTTGCAACTTACAATTTCAAACACATTTCTATACTTATTGTTTACAAACCAAGCAAATAAATTCACATACTGATTAATTATTTTACATTAACCAATTTCAATCAATTATGTACACCTTCACCATTAATACAAAATTTGGTTTATTTCCTTATTTACAAATTATAACCAAATTTAACTTTACAATCACTTCAATTTATTGGAATTACATTAAAATAGTTATCAATTTCCTTAAATTAACATTATTAAATTTCATTCTAGTTATATTTTCTCATTAATAAATCATAAATTTTTAATTTCTCACCATATTAAATTCAAAAATATTATTTTAATTAATATTTTAACTATCGAAAATTACAGGTCGTTACATTTGGAATAGTAACAAGAAATCCCCGTAAAGTGTGAAGGACACTAGAATGAGCCTAGGAATGATATGTGTGTAAACCATAAATAGGATATTAAAGTACACCTCTATAAGTTTTGGATATGCTTGTAAGAGGCTTATGGATAAATGAAATATCAAGGATTGAGAATACTATCAAACAAATAGGATTAAGAGAAAATAGTAACAAAGGGTAATGAGATAGTAAACACACATGGAGGATATTGGTAGACTTAAGTTGGGGAAGCAAGAGAGGAATTGAAAATTTTATTTCCCCAAGCTTAGTTGTCATTTGGTATGAAGATTTCACAGATTGCATTTCTTATCTACTGCAATGAGAAGAGACATAGTTATTTCATAATTGGTATTGAATGGAAAAGATGAATTGACCTTATTCATCGGAAATAATAAAGGAAGGATTAGATATGAAGGTTGTTGTAGAGGGATGGCCTCTTAGAAAGGTCTGTTCATGTAGTAGTAGTAGTAGTAGTAGTTAATGGTGTCGTGTTTCCTTCCGGTGTTAGTTTTTATTTTCATGGGTTGTAAGCATTACTTATTGCTATGAACAGCGTACGTTTGGGGAAATGTTCCTTTTTATGTGTTTTCTAGGTGAACCGCAACGATTTGAGAAATCAATAAAAAGGAAATTTCAGAGGAAGCTACTTAACTAATGCGAGGGAAAAGGAAGTAGTTGAAACTGGAAGTTAAATAATAAATTAAGAAAAAATTATTTAACTAATACTAAATAAAGAAAAATAAAAAATGTAGGTTCTGAAAAGAATGGGAATTTTTCGAAAGATAAATTTCAGTAGACGGAGGACAGGGGTCTGGAGAGGTGAGCCATGGGTCAACGTTCATGTTCCTTGAAGACTAAAATTTAAAATTCAACATGTGTGCTGGTTGATAATAATAAGAAAATTTTTTAGGAACTTAAAAATTTACCGTGCAATTGAGTGAAGTCCATTATGGGCAATGAACTGTTGGCTAAACCTTGATATCAGAATTGCAGAATATTATTTATAAAATATAATTATATATATTTTGAAAAAGAAAAGTTTTATGAAAAGTTTTCATTATAAAAATATACATATCTTTGAAATTTTAAAAGTTAAGGATTTTAAGTTTTAGAAATTTTAAAATACCACATCCTGACATTGGGGAATAGTCGGTAAGTTGACTAATGTAGATTTTACGGCATAGCGATAGTTGTAGTAATGGATATGGTAAGCGACATGGAAGCTGTTTTATATGTGGATGATTTGTTGAGGCACCTTATCGATAAGTGAAATTAAAAATATGATTATTGAAAACATCAATGTTTTAGAACTTTAAAATAAAAGTTACTTATGCAAACGATGCTTGGATAGATGGGAAAAGGATTGAAGGCAAAGGAAAAGATCCCAAAGTATAGTGGAAAGAGGTTACAAAAGAGGATGATAGAAATATGAAATTTTCCATCTAGACCATTTCCAAGATTAAGAAGATAGGTTTAAAAACTTTTTTTTTATTTTGCATGCTAGCAATGGTGTACTAGGAAATTGGATGGTAAGGATTGGATGAAAAATTGGTTGAACTATGCTTCTACTCTTAGAAATATGGGGAAATTTGGATGGAAAACCATTTTGATTTTTCAAAAATTTCATTCATGTAGAATTGCCTGTATATTTAGGATGTCAGCATCATAGTTTTGAAACCGATTTAAAAGAAACAATTCATATAAGAGGCGCTAATTAGAAGTTATTGCTCATGCATATCATATGTATTGTGATGCACTACGCAAATTGTTTGCGCCAAAATTGGTCACAAACCCCGAATGTTGTGAAAGCACCAGTGTATGAATATAAATCAACAATATTCACACACAAATCTCAAATCTAAGCAAACAGAGTATCACAATTCAGAAATAATGAACATAAACACGAGATTTATAGTGGTTCGGCGATCTTGCCTACGTCCACTCTGAAGTTGATGATTTTATTGATGTTCACTTGATGATTACAATTTCTTTTGACGTAGTACAACTGATTTTCTGAGCTAAGTCTGAATCCAAGGAAGCAGTGGTGATTCTGAGTAAATCTGGCAGAGTCTGGGCGCTCTTTAGCTCTCAAAATTAGCTCCCCTCCTTTTTGAATGACCAGGGGCTCTATTTATAGGTGTAGGAGGCTGATATTTCGTCTAAATTGAAGGGAGACCAGTTCTGGCACGTGAGGGGGCCCACATGCCCGCTCTCTGGAAATCCGGGCCCACTTTGGGATGGATTCGACCCTTGCTTCGAATCGATCAAGTTTTGCTCCGATTGAGATGAAATTTGGCATGAACATTCCTTAGGTTGCCAGTAAGCTACTGTGAAAATTTCATAGCATTTGGACTTATAGATCTCAAGTTATGATCGATTCAAGTTGATGTTTTTCGTCCTATGGATTCGTTCGAATCGATGTGGTTCGAATCCATAGGGTCGAATCCATGCTTCTGCACGTGAAGATGATGACGTGGTGCGCGTGCTTCGGGTCAATCCCCCTTTTCCTCCGAGTTTTCTGGGTCAAATCCTTGGTTTTAGCTGTGTTGAATTGATGGATTCGAGGTGATCGATCCGAAGACGCGTTTTCTTCGAATCGATTGGACCAGTGTTCGTTCGAATCGATCAGGGTATGCCACTATTGATCGATTCGAATTTGCTTCAACAGGGTGGACTTGAAGATAGTTATGAGATGGAGTCGAAGTCCCTACAACTGCATGGATTCGAAGGGAAGGTCACTTGGATGGGTACGAAGTGATTCGTCTTCATGGATTCGAAGTGGCTTTCCTGGACAGATTCGAACGAATGCTTGTCGATGGTTACGAACCATGTGGAGTCGAGCCGATGGATTCGATCATAGTGCTCACCGGTGGACACGAAGCAGATGGAGTCGATCAGATGGATACGAAGTAGAGGGGTTCCATGGATTCGAAGCAGGGGAAGGTTGACGGATTCGAACGCATATTCTTGCCTACGGATTCGAACTCAAAGCCATCTCCCCTAGCTTGCATCGATGATATCTTGAGCGTACGAACTTGGATCGACTTGAAATTTGGAACGTTGCTTCGCCTGGCTTTACTTGTCATGTCTTATCAATTGTAGCCTGATCTGGACTCGGACAAAATTCATCGATATCCACGGTGAACTTGTGATGTAAATGTCCTACATGATGGACTGTCATTGATTTCTAGTCAACTTTTTGGTGTCACGGCCTTGCCAAAAGGCGGGATAACATTTGCCCCCCAAAACATGCCTTGCGATAGGAAGGTGTGTTTTGTAATGCCATAGGTTGGATGTTCATATCCAGTTGATGACCTCTAAAGAAATTGATAGTTTTATCTGACCACGAATGACGATCGTTCGCGACCGTATGTCATTTGAGGTAATATGGGACCGTTCGAGGTCGGACGTCGTTTGCGGTAAATAAAGAAATGGGACCGTTCGCGGTCGGATGTCGTTCTAGATGAGTTGTGACCGTTCGCGGTCGGGTGGTGCACGAGATAAAAGGTGATCGTTCGCGATCGGATGCCGCACGAGGCAGAATGTGATCGTTCACGATCGAATGTCGTACGAGGGAAAATATGATCGTTCGCGATCGGGTGCCGCACAAGGCAATATGTGATCATTCGCGATCGAATGTTATTAAATGAATTGTGACCGTTCGCGGTCGGGTGCCATTCGAGGCTAATGGTGACCGTTCGTGGTCGGGTGCCTGTTCGAGGCAAATGATGACCGTTCGTGGTCGGATGTCGTTCTAGACGGATTGTGACTATTCGAAGTCGGATGTCGTTCTAGACGGATTGTAATCGTTCGCGATCGATTGTTATACTAGATGAAGTGCGACCGTTCGTGGTCAGGTGCCGTTCGAGGCAAATGGTGACCGTTCGAGGTTGGGTGCCATTCGAGGCGAATGAGTGTGCCCGGGGTGGACTTAGTATTATCGATGCCAGGTTCACGTTCGGGTGAATTTCTGAATCAGCGATCGTGGCGGTTCGTCACCACTCAAGGTGTGCTTGTGGACCGTTCGCGATCCAAAGCATACGCAAGTAACTTCTTCTACATGATTGCAAATATCAAATTGACATTCACAAAAATATCCAAACAAGCAAAGTCTAAATGTCCAAATTAACATGAAACAAAAGCAAAGCAAGGATGTCAAAGTGTAAATTCTCACTACGAGACGGTCAATAACCATTCAGAGCATGCCTGTGGATCGTTCACGATCTCATACATGTGTAAATGGTTTGATGTTGTTAGTGAGAAGTTTACGACTCGTTCATCGTTATTCAAATCAATTGATAACCAAACGGTGTCTTGGTTCAGGATCACCCCTAGCTGATGTAGACGGTGGTCGCTCTGGTTCCACCGTTGGTGCTCGCCTCCTCACATACTGAAGTAGCCTACCGTTCCTGATATGCCCTTCTACCTCATCCTTCAGGTGTCTACAGTCATTTGTGCTATGACCATTCAGCTCGTGGAATAAGCAATATTTGTCTGACTTTCTCTCGTCGGTAGTCGGATCCCGTCGTATTGGTTTACGATAGGCAACTTGCTCTCGGGTGTCTTGGTAGATTCGCTCCAAACCCTCGTTCAGTTCTGAATAGGTGGTAAATCGCGGCTCCCTCCGTTGTCGCTTTGACCTGTCATCATTTTCTTCAGCCTTTCGCTTCCCTTTACCAGTCTCCACACCTTTTTCAGGTGAATTACCGCCTCTAACTGTGTAAACATCGATTTCTTCTTCTCTCTCCGTACGAGCATCCTCTAATCGCAAAAACTTTTCGACTTCATGATAAAACTCTCCCAGGTCCGTAGGTGGATCCTTAGTTAGTGAATTCTTGAACTCCATGCCATCAGATATTCCAGATACAGCTGCCATCATGACCATAGATGGATCTGGTCGATCCACTGATGCTGCTGCTGCATTGAACCGCGTTAGAAAATGTAACAACCCGGGATTTGCATTACCAACTAATAAATAAAAGTTAGGATTTTTATTTATTTTAATGAAGCATAAAGAATTTGGAATAACAAAATTTATGTGAAAAAGGCTATTTTAATTAAATGGGAAATATGGGATTTTAAAATGAGGATAAAATGTTATTTTGGAAAGTTAAATATTTTAGGAGAGATTTTAAAACGGGTTTGGATAAGAAAAATGAGTTTTATAAACATACATGAACACTTAGGCTAATTTTTGGAAAACATATAAATAACTCTCTTCTTATTGGGTTTCTAAACCTAGCCCAATAACCCACCCTAAACCTCCTCTATAAATTATCTCATACTCTCCAAACCTCATTCATTCCAACCCTAATCAAATTCCTAAAACCCTAAACCTAAAAATGGCCTCCATGCTTAGGAAAGCTCCATCCTCTCTTATATTGGCTTAAGCTAGTTAAAGTAGGGGAAGGTAATGCAAAAACCCTCTTGTAATCCATTTCTAACTCTCTTTAATTTCTGGAAATAATGTTGTAACTCTTGGTTTTATGTGTTTTGGTATTTTTCTAGCTCCTTGATCATCATCTCTTAGCTTTGGTTAGTGCCATATAGGTGTTTGTTCTTTTGCTTGAGAGGAATACTAGGTAAACCCTCTCCTAATCTATGTATAAGCATCTCTTAATTTCTAAAATTATTTTGTAATCCTCTTTTTTTGTGCATTTAGATTGTGAAACTCTTTGATCTTCTTTTCATTGCTTGGAAAGAGGTAATATATGCTAGCTGAAATTATAATTAGTTTATTATTGTTAGTAAATTAGGCATATCTCATTCATCTTAAATCGGAATTAAGATTTTCTTGATGTTCTGGAAAGATTATTCTGTAGGCTATAACTTTTATGTTTTGAGATTTGCCTCATTTTGTGGTTTGAATGGTCGAAATCACGTTTGTTTGTCGCTGACCTGACAACAAACTACAGGGTTGAGAAACTAAAAATCTGAAATTGATTTGGCCATAAGTTACTCGTTTCTTATCCAAATCTAATAATTTTAGATGTTCTGGAAAGCATAGATTTAGTGCTAAAACTTTCATGTTTTGAGTTTCATGAAATTTCGAAGTTAATTTGGTCAAAACTGTGCATTCTTACCACTGTCCCGAGAGCACAACGACAGTGATATAAAATTTAGATCTGAGAATTGTTTTAGTCATAGAATTTTCATCTCTGGTCGGAATTTGACGATCTTGGTCATTCCGGAAAGCTTAGAAACTAAGCTACAACTTTCATTTTATTGATTTTGCCGGAATTTGAAGTTTACAATGCCAAAATTGTGGTTTTTCATCTCTGGCCAGTTAGTGCATAGCTATAGGCCTTAGTCTCTTTTCTCCCGTTGTTTTCAGCGTAGAACCCCGACTTTGCGACGCCATCCCGGGCTCGTCCTTTGTCGGATTTCATCATTTTTGGTCTCGTTAAAATGATGCGATCGAGATCTTTAACCATGCAAAGTTTGGTTTAGATCTGGGTGCATTAGATACTTTGTTTCTATTGCCGAAGTAGCACCCAGAAACTGTTTTACAATAGTGATCATTTTCAGTTATCGTCGGACCAACTTTGAAACATTGTCGTTTCTTCGTTTCAAGTCGAAACTGAACGATTCTTGCTGTATATCAAAGTAGGAGTACTTTACTATGCTCCTGCAAATTTTCATCAAGATCTGAGTTCATGTGACCCTTCGACCATGTCGTCGAAGTGGGACCTTTACACTGTTTTGACACAGTAAAGTTTTATGATTTTTGTCCGACTTTGAGACGACGCCGTTTCTTCGTTTCAAGTCGGAATTTCCCGATTCTTTTTGCGGTTTGGAGCAGGGATGTTGGAATATATGTCTACCAATTTTCATGACATTCGGATTCAGTTTGCTAGTCCGAATAATTTTCGGAACTTGGGTTCGCGTCATTTTTGGACTATTTTCCAACACTTAGAATATTTTCAGTGATTTTCTGGTTATTGATTTCTTTGAGATTTGTCTCTAGATTTCGTACACGGGTTTTATGAATTATTTTCAAAGGATTTTTCACTCCTAAATGGCTTTAGAAATTATTATATAATATTATTTTTAATTATTAAATTAATTACTCCATAATAGGAGAGTTTTCAAAAGCCGTTTTAAAGTGATTTCAAAATCAATTATAAATCCGTTTCGCACCATTATTTTCTATTATAAAAATCTCACACTCACTTTTTAGCACGTCGAGCGAAGTGGAAAGGTGCTTAAACGGTTAGGAAATCTCCGGCCTATGGAACCGTGTGTATTTCCTTTTCGGTTAATCCCCGACCTATTCGATTGATCGTTTTGACCTTTAGGTCTAGTTTACCGATGATACGAGGTGGACTTTTTATTGTTTGGAGTGTGAACTTTCTATTGGTTAGTAAACCGTTTAGTGCGAACGTGGGGTATGGGACTCATTGTTAACACTTTACGGGTTCCTCTCCAAGAAGTTGGTGACACATTAGCCTTTGGGCGGCCAGTACTAGACCTCTGGGTCACCACGCCTCTGGGCAACCATCTCTGGACACCTGCTCTATGGAGCAGTTTATTTTTTTCGGCATGCGCCTCTGGGCCTTTATCCTTCTGGGAAGGATCTTGCCATCTCGCGCGTTCCGCATCTGTGCGAGTGATCGATCACAACTCTACAGTACTTGGCAACAACGACTCTGGTCGGTGCACGTGCAATATTGGTATTATTTGATGATTTTACATCCATTCGAGTACCGCCATTCGGTGTTGGTTCTATGGAATCATACGATGTAAGTGCGATTACCTTGTGGATTCACAGTGTCTCTGGACACTGCTTTTCACTGTTTTGATTTCATTGACTTTTCAGTATATCCCCCTTGCTCTTTGGAGCATCGATCTTTGCTTGGGCATTGATTACGGACTCTGGTCACTCTTGGGATTATTGCCTATGGGCATCTTTTTATAGCTTTGGCTACGCCGATGATATGAGGCGATTTTATTTATTCTACACTTTGGTGTTGATTTCTCTTTGGAGATTTTTATTGTTTATTGATGATTAGGGATCGTCATTATATTCATGTGGTTCATAATATAATTCTCTTTGGATAAGTACTGTTTTATTTATGTACCGCATTACTATATATCTCAGTTATTACTGATTGTTTAGCTAGCCTGACCCGAGTATTTTCGCTCGGGTCAGACCGAGTTGTTTCAGGTTAGGTCTCTGGACTTAGCTTCTGTGCTTCCGCTTGGACATTATCTGCTATGCTGATAGATAGTGCTTTTATTTGTCCACTATTCCGCTACTCTATTATTATTCAGACTTTGATATGTACATATTTTTAACCCACATGTGTGGGCAGTGGCTTTGTACCCACTTATTGTATTTGGATCTGTATTGACGATGTATTGTTCTGGGATTTTATATCTGTTATGTGATTCTGTTCTGTGATGTTTTATCATTTAATATTATGATTTGTCCTGATAGATCTTTAGCCATTTGTAATTTCGTTATAAGTATTTACTGAATATGTCGAACCACTTGAAAAAAAAATATATAGATACCATCCTTTCGACGTATTCAGTAGATAGTTATAGTTTGATTACAAATGGTCGCTTCCACTATACTCTATTCTCCGCTTTAACAGACAGTATTACTCCCGTAATACTCTTTGTTACAGTGGGTCTCAGAGTGGGGCGTTACAGTTTGGTATCGGAGCAAGGTTCAGAATTAAGCATAATAAAAACAAAACAGATACACTTAGTACAATACATTTTAAATTAGATCCGAATTAAATCAAATCCCTTCCTTAGGTTTATTGATAGATAAGTTAGGAATATGTATAGGAATCCGTTATATTCCGTAGTATTCCTTAATTAATTATCTATCATTGAATCATGTCTAACTCTAATTCCCGTTACGACATGTTTGACCAATTGAGCGGTGCGAAGGTCTTCTCTCAGCTTGACCTTGCCACCGGATTCTATCAGCTACGAGTCGTGGAAGACAGCATTCCTCTTACAGCTTTTCGCACTCGTTATGGTTCTTTTGAGTGGTTGGTCATGCCGTTCGGCTTGACGAACGCTCTGGCTTTCTTTGTCGATCTTATGAATCGAGTATTCCGGGAATACATCGATAGATTCGTTCTGGTTTTCATCGACGATATTCTTATTTATTCTAGATCCGAGCCAGAGCATGCTCATCATTTGCGGATCGTCTTGGATACTCTTCGTCAGCATCAGCTTAAGGCCAAGCTCTCCAAGTGCCATTTTTGGGAGAGCAAGGTCAAGTTCTTGGGCCATATTGTATCATATGAGGGTATTTCCGTCGATCCTGCCAAGATCGAAGCTATTCAGAATTGGAATCAGCCCGAGAACGTTCATGATATTCGCAGCTTCCTTGGGCTGGCGGGTTATTACCGTCGGTTTATCAAGGATTTCTCTCGAGTTGCACTTCCCCTCACGACTCTGACTCGTAAGGGGGTTCGTTTTATTTGGTCTGATAAGTGTGAAGCTTCCTTTCAGCGACTGAAGGAACTTCTCACCCATGCTCCTATTCTTGTGGTTCCTGAGAGTAACCAGGATCTTGTTGTTTACACCGACGCTTGTGGTAGCGGCCTCGGTGTTGTGCTTATGCAGAAGGATCGGGTAGTTGCTTACGCTTCTAGGCAGCTACATCCGAATGAGGTTTGCTATCCTACTCATGATCTTGAGTTAGCTGCTATCGTCTTTGCCTTGAAGACGTGGCGTCATTATCTATTGGGCGAACGTTTCACTCTTTACACCGATCACAAGTCGCTGAAGTATTTATTCAGTCTGAAGGATCTCAATATGAGGCAGCAGCGATGGCTCGAGTTTCTTGCCTCATATGACTTAGATATTCAGTATACCTCTGGCAAGGGGAATCGTGTTGTAGATGCGCTCAGTCGCAAACACTCGGCAGTTGCTTCTATGATGATTACCGAGTGGGTTATTCTTGAGACTCTTTCTATGTGTGATATTCGAAATCGAGCTCCGTCTTCTGATTCTCAGATCTTGTTATTCAGCTTGGAAGCTCGACCTATTCTATTGGATCGCATTGCCCATGCTCAGCGGCAGGATCCAGACTTGTTGCGATACATTCATCTCCTTGAGTCGGGATCCAGTGATGAGACATTGTTGGATTATTCTATTGATTCTCATCGGTGTCTTCGCAGGAAGAACCTTATTTTGGTACCATCTGATTTATCACTTAGGCATGACATTTTGGACGAGTGTCATCGCACTAAGTACACTATTCATCCCGGGTCGAGTAAGATGTATGCCGACATGTGTCGCCTATTTTATTGGGAGGGCATGAAGAGTGATGTTGCAAGTTATGTAAGCCGTTGCATGACTTGTCAATAGATCAAAGCTGAGCATCAGCATCCATTTGGTCTTCTTCAGCCGCTAGAGATTCCATTGTGGAAATGGGATCAGTTATCCATGGATTTTATTGACGGTCTGCCTCGATCGAGGTCAGGCCATACCTCTATTTGGGTCATCGTCGATCGCTTGACCAAATCAGCTCATTTCATTCTTATTAAGTCCACTCGGACTGCTCCTCAGCTTGCCAAGCTATATGTGAAGAAAGTCGTTCGACTTCATGGTATTCCTAGCTCTATCGTCTGTGATCGAGACACTATCTTTACTAGTCACTTCTGGAAGTGCCTATAGTCAGCTTTGGGCTCAAAGCTGAATTTCTCGACTGCTTATCATCCTCAGACCGACGGTCGGACAGAGAGGGTGAATCGTGTTTTAGAGGATCTTTTGCGCTGTTGTATTCTGGATTTCGGAGGTAGTTGGGAGGATCATTTACCGCTTGTAGAGTTCTCCTACAATAACACTTTCAGTCTAGTATTGGCATGGCTCCTTTCGAGGCTCTTTACGGAAGGCCATGTCATTCTCCTTCGTGTTGGTTAGAATCTGGCGAGAAGCTCCTTCTTGGTCCAGATTCAGTTCGGGAATCTTCTGAGAAGATTATTCTTATTCGTCAGAGAATGAAAGAGGCGCAGAACCGTCAGAAATCCTACGCGGACAACCGCAGGAAGCCTCTTGAGTCCTCCATTAGTGATCATGTCTTTATTCGGATATCTCCTATGAAAGGGGTTGTGCGTTTCAGCTCTACAGGGAAGTTGGCTCCTCGCTATGTTGGACCATTTCCTATTACGGAACGCATTGGCCCCGTGGCTTATCGTGTGGCTCTACCTGCTCACTTCTCTGGAATGCACGACGTGTTCCATGTTTCCCAGCTTCGCATGTGTGTCCGCGATCCTGATTCTATCTTTGAGCCGCATGTTGTGCCTGATTTATAGATCTTACCTGATTTATCTTTGGAGCAGCAACCTCTTCGTGTGCTTGATTCGAAGGTTAGACGCCTTCGCAACAAAGAGGTTCCACTCGTGAAGATTCAATGGTCACCGAATCCTAAGGACTGCACTTGGGAGACCAGAGAATCTATCGAACGCTCTTATCCTGGCTTTCTCCCATCTTCTTCTACGGGTGAGAATTCTCTATTTTATCTCTATCACTTCTTTTGTGGATTTGACGTTATAGACGACATCTATCTTAAGGAATTGCGGGGACGCAATTTTCTTAAGGGGGGGAGTCTGTAACAACCCGGGATTTGCATTACCCACTAATAAATAAAAGTTAGGATTTTTATTTATTTTAATGAAGCATAAAAGAATTTGGAATAACAAAATTTATGTGAGAAAGGCTATTTTAATTAAATGGGAAATATGGGATTTTAAAATGAGGATAAAATGTTATTTTTGGAAAGTTAAATATTTTAGGAGAGATTTTAAAACGGGTTTGGATAAGAAAAATGAGTTTTATAAACATACATGAACACTTAGACTAATTTTTGGAAAACATATAAATAACTCTCTTCTTATTAGGTTTCTAAACCTAGCCCAATAACCCACCCTAAACCTCCTCTATAAATTATCTCATACTCTCCAAACCTCATTCATTCCAATCCTAATCAAATTCCTAAAACCCTAAACCTAAAAATGGCCTCCATGCTTAGGAAAGCTCCATCCTCTCTTATATTGGCTTAAGCTAGTTAAAGTAGGGGAAGGTAATGCAAAAACCCTCTTGTAATCCATTTCTAACTCTCTTTAATTTCTGGAAATCATGTTGTAACTCTTGGTTTTATGTGTTTTGGTATTTTTCTAGCTCCTTGATCATCATCTCTTAGCTTTGGTTAGTGCCATATAGGTGTTTGTTCTTTTGCTTGAGAGGAATACTAGGTAAACCCTCTCCTAATCTATGTATAAGCATCTCTTAATTTATGAAATTATTTTGTAATCCTCTTTTTTTTGTACATTTAGATTGTGAAACTCTTTGATCTTCTTTTCATTGTTTGGAAAGAGGTAATATATGCTAGCTGAAATTATAATTAGTTTATTGTTGTTAGTAAATTAGGCATATCTCATTCATCTTAAATCGGAATTAAGATTTTCTTGATGTTCTGGAAAGCTTATTCTGTAGGATATAACTTTTATGTTTTGAGCTTTGCCTAATTTTGTGGTTTGAATGGTCGAAATCACATTTGTTTGTCGCTGACCTGACAACGAACTACAGGGTTGAGAAACTAAAAACCTGAAATTGATTTGGCCATAGGTTACTCTTTTCTTATCCAAATCTAATAATTTTTGAAGTTCTGGAAAGCATAGATTTAGAGCTAAAACTTTCATGTTTTGAGTTTCATAAAATTTCGAAGTTAATTTGGTCAAAACTGTGCATTCTTACCACTGTCCCGAGAGCACAACGACGGTGATATAAAATTTAGATCTGAGAATTGTTTTAGTCATAGAATTTTCATCTCTGGTCGGAATTTGACGATCTTGGTCATTCCGGAAAGCTTAGAAACTAAGCTACAACTTTCATTCTATTCATTTTGCCAGAATTTGAAGTTTACTATGTCAAAATTGTGGTTTTTCATCTCTGGCCAGTTAGTGCATAGCTATAGGCCTTAGTCTCTCTTCTCCCGTTGTTTTCAGCGTAGAACCCCGACTTTGCGACGCCATCCCGGGCTCGTACTTTGTCGGATTTCATCGTTTTTGGTCTCGTTAAAATGATGAGATCGAGATCTTTAACCATGCAAAGTTTGGTTTAGATCTGGGTGCATTAGGTACTTTGTTTCTATTGCCGAAGTAGCACCCAGAAACTGTTTTACAATAGTGATCATTTTCAGTTATCGTCGGACCAACTTTGAAACATTGTCGTTTCTTCGTTTCAAGTCGAAACCGAACGATTCTTGTTGTATATCAAAGTAGGAGTACTTTACTACGCTCCTGCAAATTTTCATCAAGATCTGAGTTCAAGTGACCCTTCGACCATGTCGTCGAAGTGGGACCTTTACACTGTTTTGACACAGTAAAGTTTTATGATTTTTGTCCGACTTTGAGACGACGCCGTTTCTTCGTTTCAAGTCGGAATTTCCCGATTCTTTTTGCAGTTTGGAGCAGGGATGTTGGACTATATGTCTACCAATTTTCATGCCATTCGGATTCAGTTTGCTAGTCCGAATAATTTTCCGAACTTGGGTTCGCGTCATTTTTGGACTATTTTCCAACACTTAGAATATTTTCAGTGATTTTCTGGTTTTATTGATTTCTTTGAGATTTGTCTCTAGATTTCGTACACGGGTTTTATGAATTATTTTCAAAGGATTTTTCACTCCTAAATGGCTTTAGAAATTATTATATAATATTATTTTTAATTATTAAATTAATTACTCCATAATAGGAGAGTTTTCAAAAGCCGTTTTAAAGTGATTTCAAAATCAATTATAAATCCGTTTCGCACCATTATTTTCTATAATAAAAATCTCACACTCACTTTTTAGCACGTCGAGCGAAGTGGAAAGGTGCTTAAACGGAAATCTCCGGCCTATGGAACCATGTGTATTTCCTTTCCGGTTAATCCCCGACCTATTCGATTGATCGTTTTGACCTTTGGGTCTAGTTTACCGATGATACGAGGTGGACTTTTTATTGTTTGGAGTGTGAGCTTGCTATTGGTTAGTAAACCGTTTAGTGCGAACATGGGGTATGGGACTCATTGTTAACACTTTACGGGTTCCTCTCCAAGAAGTTGGTGACACATTAGCCTTTGGGCGGCCAGTACTGGACCTCTGGGTCACCACGCCTCTGGGCAACCGTCTCTGGACACCTGCTCTATGGAGCAGTTTATTTTTTTCGGCATGCGCCTCTGGGCCTTTATCCTTCTGGGAAGGATCTTGCCGTCTCGCGCGTTCCACATCTGTGCGAGTGATCGATCACAACTCTACAGTACTTGGCAACAACGACTCTGGTCGGTGCACGTGCAATATTGGTATTATTTGATGATTTTACATCCATTCGAGTACCGCCATTCGGTGTTGGTTCTATGGAATCATACGATGTAAGTGCGATTACCTTGTGGATTCACAGTGTCTCTGGACACTGCTTTTCACTGTTTTGATTTCATTTACTTTTCAGTATATCCCCATTGCTCTTTGGAGCATCGATCTTTGCTTGGGCATTGATTACGGACTCTGGTCACTCTTGGGATTATTGCCTATGGGCATCTTTTTATAGCTTTGGCTACGCCGATGATATGAGGCGATTTTATTTATTCTACACTTTGGTGTTGATTTCTCTTTGGAGATTTTTATTGTTTATTGATGATTAGGGATCGTCATTATATTCATGTGGTTCATAATATACTTCTCTTTGGATAAGTACTGTTTTATTTATGTACTGCATTACTATATATCTCAGTTATTACTGATTGTTTAGCTAGCCTGACCCGAGTGTTTTCGCTCGGGTCAGACCGAGTTGTTTCAGGTTAGGTCTCTGGACTTAGCTTCTGTGCTTCCGCTTGGACATTATCTGCTATGCTGATAGATAGCGCTTTTATTTGTCCACTATTCCGCTACTCTGTTATTATTCAGACTTTGATATGTACATATTTTTAACCCACATGTGTGGGCAGTGGCTTTGTACCCACTTATTGTATTTGGATCTGTATTGACGATGTATTGTTCTGGGATTTTATATATGTTATGTGATTCTGTTCTGTGATGTTTTATCATTTAATATTATGCTTTGTCCTGATAGATCGTTAGCCATTTGTAATTTCGTTATAAGTATTTACTGAATATGTCGAACCACTTAAATATATATATATATACCATCCTTTCGACGTATTCAGTAGATAGTTATAGCTTGATTACAAATGGTCGCTTCCACTATACTCTATTCTCCGCTTTAACAGACAGTATTACTCCCGTAATACTCTTTGTTGCAGTGGGTCTCAGAGTGGGGCGTTACAGAAAATTCCTCAAAGACTCTCCAGCTTTCTGCTTTAGTGTTGCCAAACTCATCACATTCTTGGGTCTTGCAATGTGGACCCTAAATTGCTCCATGAATCTTTCAGTTAAATCTGCCCATGTTCTTATGGAGCCATTCTCCAACTGCCTAAACCATAATGCTGCGATATCTTTTAAATACAATGGAAAGCACCGGGCCATGACTTCCTGTGATGCCCCCAGTACCTCCATATGCCTCATATACTTCATCAGATGGACCGCAGGGTCCGTCCTCCCATCGTACATCTCCACTGATGGTAGCTTGAATTCTGGTGGGTTCCTAGCCATCCTAATCGCAGGAGAAAAGGGACTCCTGTTCACGTCTTCAAGATCTCTGTTTACTAATCCGCCTCTCATGGCTCGCCTGACCATCTCTGCCAATCTATTGTTGTCTCCAAGCTGTAGTTCTCGTTCACTACCTTCGATCTACCCCCCGAGTCCGTGTGAGCTTTCGGGTGTCTGCCCCCCTGGCTGAGCGTTCATCCCTCTATCGCTGCCAGGTTGCTCGGATGTCCTTGTCTCTCTTCACGGGTTCGGATCAATATGTCCTAAGTGTGTGCCCCCCAGCTCCGGTGCTGCGCTGGATGGTCCTGCTCTGTTCTGGACTCTGGTTGCTCCCTGATTTTGTGCTCCAAGTTGCCCAATCTGTTGAAGAAAATTCTGTATCATTTCCTCCTGTCTCTTCATCATTGTCTCCATCTCATCCCTGGTGATGAAGACTGATGCTTGGTTTGCCCCCGAGGATGCCTCTTGACTCCCTTCATGCTGACTTTGTTCTGGTCTCTGCCTCCTACTTGTTTGTCTTGTCATGATGATTCAGATCTGAATTTCTTAGCCTTCTGATTCGACTTTCAAATGATAGAACTCCTGAGTTCAATTCTTAGTGAAAGCACCAAAGTGTTTGCGCCAAAATTGGTCACAAACCCCGAATGTTGTGAAAGCACCAGTGTATGAATATAAATCAACAATATTCACACACAAATCTCAAATCTAAGCTAATAGAGTATCACAATTCAGAAATAATGAACATAAACACGAGATTTATAGTGGTTCGGCGATCTTGCCTACGTCCACTCTGAAGTTGATGATTTTATTGATGTTCACTTGATGATTACAATTTCTTTTGATGTAGTACAACTGATTTTCTGAGCTAAGTCTGAATCCAAGGAAGCAGTGGTGATTCTGAGTAAATCTGGCAGAGTCTGGGCGTTCTTTAGCTCTCAAAATTAGCTCCCCTCCTTTTTGAATGACCAGGGGCTCTATTTATAGGTGTAGGAGGCTGATATTTCGCCTAAATTGAAGGGAGACCAGTTCTGGCACGTGAGGGGGCCCACATGCCCGCTCTTTGGAAATCCGGGCCCACTTTGGGATGGATTCGACCCTTGCTTCGAATCGATCAAGTTTTGCTCCGATTGAGATGAAATTTGGCATGAACTTTCCTTAGGTGGCCAGTAAGCTACTGTGAAAATTTCATAGCATTTGGACTTATAGATCTCAAGTTATGATCGATTCAAGTTGATGTTTTTCGTCCTATGGATTCGTTCGAATCGATGTGGTTCGAATCCATAGGGTCGAATCCATGCTTCTGCACGTGAAGATGATGACGTGATGCGCGTGCTTCGGGTCAATCCCCCTTTTTCTCCGAGTTTTCTGGGTCTAATCCTTGGTTTTAGCTGTGTGGAATTGATGGATTCGAGGTGATCGATCCGAAGATGTGTTTCCTTCGAATCGATTGGACCAGTGTTCGTTCGAATCGATCAGGGTATGCCACTATTGATCGATTCGAATTTGCTTCAACAGGGTGGACTTGAAGATAGTTATGAGATGGAGTCGAAGTCCCTACAACTGCATGGATTCGAAGGGAAGGTCACTTGGATGGGTACGAAGTGATTTGTCTTCATGGATTCGAAGTGGCTTTCCTGGACAGATTCGAACGAATGCTTGTCGATGGTTACGAACCATGTGGAGTCGAGCCGATGGATTCGATCATAGTGATCACCGGTGGACACGAAGTAGATGGAGTCAATCAGATGGATACGAAGTAGAGGGGTTCCATGGATTCGAAGCAGGGGAAGGTTGACGGATTCGAACGCATATTCTTGCCTACGGATTCGAACTCAAAGCCATCTCCCCTAGCTTGCATCGATGATATCTTGAGCGTACGAACTTGGATCGACTTGAAATTTGGAACGTTGCTTCGCATGGCTTTACTTGTCATGTCTTATCAATTGTAGCCTGATCTGGACTCGGACAAAATTCATTGATATCCACGGTGAACTTGTGATGTAAATGTCCTACATGATAGACTGTCATTGATTTCTAGTCAACTTTTTGGTGTCACGGCCTTGCCAAAAGGCGGGATAACACAAATGCACACAAATTGTTGCAAAATTTGTTACACACTAATTGATTGTTGAATGGATGTGCGATGGTTTACATGTTGAAACCCTTCTGAAATTTCGGGGACGAAATTCTTTTAAGGGGGAGAGGATGTAATACCCCACGTTTTTACATAATTAATTAAAAAGGGAATTAATTAATTAATTAATAGCAAATAATGAAAAATGAGATTTTTACAAATATTGGAATTTGGCTACAAAACTTATACTATTGGATTTGTAATTATTTTCTAGTCAATTTGCATATATAAACTTTTCCAATCGGAGTTCAAATGAAAAGGTTATGAGCGTTTGAATTTTCGTAGTTAGAAATAATTATATATGTAATTAAGGAAAGAATTTGAAATTAATTAATGCAGAAGTTAACGTTGGTTAACATTAACGAAAGAATGGATGAAAATAAATCAATCAAAATAAGAGAACACATAAGAATGCACTAATTTGGCCTAGACATGTCAATCCAGACCATGCCCAGGTCGACCTAGGGTCATAGGCGGTCGACCTGCACTAGGTTGATGGTGGCTGTAAAATATGGCCGAATGGTTCATTTTATGGAGCTTGATCTGACGATTAGCGCTGATTTGAACCTCTATAAATTAGAACCCGAGGCTTCAGTTCCAACTCATTATTTTTCTAATGAGCGCAGAAGCTCTGCTATTTCTTTTCTCTTTCAAAATTTCTTAATACACAGAAATAGATCTAGATTGCATGGATACACTTTGTGTTGGAACCTGCCTTCTTCGATTTTAATGTGACAACTATATATTTCAAACTATATACTATGATAACAAATATTCTTGCAGGAATCCACAAAGAAAAGCTATTATCATATCGTCAACAAACAAAGCTCAAAGATATTGATTATTATTTCCGGTTAGATATTTTTGTACAATCTCTGATATGATGATAACACACACACACAAATAGTTTTTTGGAAAACATGTTCTACAAATATAAAATATCTTTTTATAGACATAAAAGTATTTTCAAAAGTTTCTCAAGTTCAGAATCACTAAAATAAAGAAGAGGAACAAATCAGTACAAATTCAGACATCTGTCACTTTTATTTAGCCATCTGTCATAAAAACAGACGTCTGTCACTTTAATACAGACGTCTGTTATCATAGACAGACGTCTAAATTAAATAAACAGACGTCTAAATGGCTGATTTTTTGTTTCTTCTGCCTATTTGACTGTTTAAACTTACTTAGCTATCTGTCACTTTTTCTCAGACATCTGAACTTGACGAACTGAAGCATCTCTTCATGAAAATTCAAATTTTGAAGAGTTGTCTTCTTCACCAACAGTTGCACTCCTTCTAATAGTTGCAACTATTGAATTAAAACTATTCAACACTATAAATAGAGATGAAAATTCACTATTTCAACAACTAATTCTTCCGATCTATACTTGCTTTGTATTATCATAATCACAAGCGATTTTCAATCTATACTTCCTATCTTTGCACATTCAAATCATCATATCAAGAAGATTATAGGAAGGGTGTACTACATTGACAATATTCGTGTTATTCAAAGAACACACAAAGTCGAGAAACAATTTACCAAATTGTATTTGAAGTCCTATTCGGTTGCTTAGGCGGAAAAGTCCTATTCGGTTGCTTAGGCGGAAAAGACCTGTTCGGTTGCTCAGGCGGTGTAATACCTGTTCCTCCGGGTTAAGTGAGGGTTATTCGAGAAATTCCAGAAGAAGTCTGGGACTGGACGTAGAACGAGAAGTTCGAACCAGTATAAAAATCCCTGGTGTCATTTTTATTACTGCCATTTACTTTTATTTATAATTCCGCACTTGCTAGTCGTAGTTTAACTATATTATCGATCCATATACACTTTCATTTGGTATCAGAGCCTGGGATTCTAGAGATCGTAACAACATCCTAGAATAAATGGCTACAAAGAGATCTAGTCAAGGCAATAAGAAGAGGAAAAGCAATAAAGAAGAATCAAAGGAGCAAACAAACAAATGCTTCATAGCTAAGCTCAGATCACAATCGGTATGTTTAGATTCTTTATATAAAGATCTTCTGTTAGCACATGACGAATTATTAAAAGATTGTAAAACTTTGAATAAAGTTAATACAATTTCTTTAGCTAAGTTAAAAGATTGTGAGCAAGAAATTTCAAATTTAAAAGAGGAAAATAAATTTTTGGTAAAACAAACTAAATGTTTTGAAAATACCGTCGAAGAACTTGTTTTACAAAAAGATTTCCTACAAAAAGAAAATGAGCAGTTAGAAGATAAAAACAATGATCTTTTGGAGGAAATCAATGTTTTGCAAAATAAAAATATTTTTTTGGAAAATTCTTTAAATAATTCTAGTTCTTTAATTTTCTCTCTTGAAAAAGAGAATGAAACTTTAATTAAAAAGAATTTAGAATTATCTAAAGAATGTGAGATTTTAAAAGTTAATAATAATATTTTTCAAAAAAAAGTTTGTGATTCTAAAGCTAATTTTGAAAGATTAAATACAAAAATCATAAATTTTAACAAAGGTAAAGATATATTATCTTCCTTAGTTACAAATTCAAAAGCTCACAATGATAAAAGTGGTTTAAGTTATAATAAAATTGATCGTAGAAATAGCACTAGATATGCTTTCATGTATAGTAAAAATGTTAGTGCTAGTACTAAATTTCGAGTAAAATCTAAATCCAATTTTTATAGAAATTCAAATACTGCTATGACCAATAATGTTTATAATTTCTCTAGAAATACAAAATCATTGACTAGAAATATGAATAAAAATTATCTAAGTATTTGGGTTCCTGTTAATTGGAAAAATAGAGAAAAATACATTAATGGTTATTTTGATATGGTAGTTAATAATGAAAATTATATTTATAAAGGTTCAACCACACCCAAATGGGTATGGTTTCCCAAGATCTAACCCCACGACCCTAACATAATAAGTGGGTACCAAAAATGATTATTATTTTTTGCAGGTACTCAAAGAAACAAAAGGAAAAGGATAGATTTTGGAATTTTAAAGAATGTTCCATACGTTTAATAGAATTACATGCTTACAATGAAATATGGACTTCGGCAAATATGGTAAAATCTATTTTATTTTTCCTTCATAATTAATAATGAGTTTATCTCGTTATTTACAAGATATTATACTTAGGGGTAGAAGTTATACATAGGGGGACCATTAAACATATTAATATTATTCAAAAACTAAAAATCAGACAAACAGACGTCTGATAGTTATTAACAGACGTCTGTATACCTATTTTTTGTTTGAGCCGTCTGAACATTTTGTCACAGACGTCTGTCCTCAAAAATAGACGTCTGCTACAAAAATTTAGACGTCTGAATTTAGTTCAAAATGTTTTTTACTCTCTGTTTCAATTTTAGACCTCTGAGCCGTCTGAACAAATCTTTTAGACGTCTGTCATCATACTTAGCCGTCTAATATAATTTTTAGACATCTAAATCTATTAATTTTTTCAATCTTTTTTATTTTCTACAGAACATCAGACGTCTGTTATGTGACTTGTTCTATAAGTAATTTATTCTTATGTTCTGTATCTTTTTATAAATATGTATTTCTGTCCTATATCACTGTTTCTCTTTGTTTAGTATATTAGGATGTGGAACCTGTTCAAACATATGTTCAAATCTGTTTTTATACTCCAAATATTCTGACTCTTCCACAACAAAATTTTATCATTGGTATGTTCTGAACAAAGTTCATATTGTTATTCAACAATGTGTTTTATCATCACATTTCTAACAAAACCCCTTACAAATTCCTTTTTGTTAATGACAAAGGGGGAGAAATATTAATCATTCTGCTATGTAATATGGTCATGTTGACAGGGGGAGCAAAAGGTATGGTTTATACTAACCGTTGAATTATATAGTTGTCATCATCAAAAAGGGGGAGAATGTTGGAACCTGCCTTCTTCGATTTTAATGTGACAACTATATATTTCAAACTATATACTATGATAACAAATATTCTTGCAGGAATCCACAAAGAAAAGCTATTATCATATCGTCAACAAACAAAGCTCAAAGATATTGATTATTATTTCCGGTTAGATATTTTTGTACAATCTCTGATATGATGATAACACACACACAAATAGTTTTTTGGAAAACATGTTCTACAAATATAAAATATCTTTTTATAGACATAAAAGTATTTTCAAAAGTTTCTCAAGTTCAGAATCACTAAAATAAAGAAGAGGAACAAATCAGTACAAATTCAGACATCTGTCACTTTTATTTAGCCATCTGTCATAAAAACAGACGTCTGTCACTTTAATACAGACGTCTGTTATCATAGACAGACGTCTAAATTAAATAAACAGACGTCTAAATGGCTGATTTTTTGTTTCTTCTGCCTATTTGACTGTTTAAACTTACTTAGCCATCTGTCACTTTTTCTCAGACATCTGAACTTGACGAACTGAAGCATCTCTTCATGAAAATTCAAATTTTGAAGAGTTGTCTTCTTCACCAACAGTTGCACTCCTTCTAATAGTTGCAACTATTGAATTAAAACTATTCAACACTATAAATAGAGATGAAAATTCACTATTTCAACAACTAATTCTTCCTATCTATACTTGCTTTGTATTATCATAATCACAAGCGATTTTCAATCTATACTTCCTATCTTTGCACATTCAAATCATCATATCAAGAAGATTATAGGAAGGGTGTACTACATTGACTATATTCGTGTTATTCAAAGAACACACAAAGTCGAGAAACAATTTACCAAATTGTATTTGAAGTCCTATTCGGTTGCTTAGGCGGAAAAGTCCTATTCGGTTGCTTAGGCGGAAAAGTCCTGTTCGGTTGCTCAGGCGGTGTAATACCTGTTCCTCCGGGTTAAGTGAGGGTTATTCGAGAAATTCCAGAAGAAGTCTGGGACTGGACGTAGAACGAGAAGTTCGAACCAGTATAAAATCCCTGGTGTCATTTTTATTACTGCCATTTACTTTTATTTATAATTCCGCACTTGCTAGTCGTAGTTTAACTATATTATCGATCCATATACACTTTCATTTGGTATCAGAGCCTGGGATTCTAGAGATCGTAACAACATCCTAGAATAAATGGCTACAAAGAGATCTAGTCAAGGCAATAAGAAGAGGAAAAGCAATAAAGAAGAATCAAAGGAGCAAACAAACAAATGCTTCATAGCTAAACTCAGATCACAATCGGTATGTTTAGATTCTTTATATAAAGATCTTCTGTTAGCACATGACGAATTATTAAAAGATTGTAAAACTTTGAATAAAGTTAATACAATTGCTTTAGCTAAGTTAAAAGATTGTGAGCAAGAAATTTCAAATTTAAAAGAGGAAAATAAATTTTTGGTAAAACAAACTAAATGTTTTGAAAATACCGTCGAAGAACTTGTTTTACAAAAAGATTTCCTACAAAAAGAAAATGAGCAGTTAGAAGATAAAAACAATGATCTTTTGGAGGAAATCAATGTTTTGCAAAATAAAAATATTTTTTGGAAAATTCTTTAAATAATTCTAGTTCTTTAATTTTCTCTCTTGAAAAAGAGAATGAAACTTTAATTAAAAAGAATTTAGAATTATCTAAAGAATGTGAGATTTTAAAAGTTAATAATAATATTTTTCAAAAAAAAGTTTGTGATTCTAAAGCTAATTTTGAAAGATTAAATACAAAAATCATAAATTTTAACAAAGGTAAATATATATTATCTTCCTTAGTTACAAATTCAAAAGCTCACAATGATAAAAGTGGTTTAAGTTATAATAAAATTGATCGTAGAAATAGCACTAGATATGCTTTCATGTATAGTAAAAATGTTAGTGCTAGTACTAAATTTCGAGTAAAATCTAAATCCAATTTTTATAGAAATTCAAATACTGCTATGACCAATAATGTTTATAATTTCTCTAGAAATACAAAATCATTGACTAGAAATATGAATAAAAATTATCTAAGTATTTGGGTTCCTGTTAATTGGAAAAATAGAGAAAAATACATTAATGGTTATTTTGATATGGTAGTTAATAATGAAAATTATATTTATAAAGGTTCAACCACACCCAAATGGGTATGGTTTCCCAAGATCTAACCCCACGACCCTAACATAATAAGTGGGTACCAAAAATGATTATTATTTTTTGCAGGTACTCAAAGAAACAAAAGGAAAAGGATAGATTTTGGAATTTTAAAGAATGTTCCATACGTTTAATAGAATTACATGCTTACAATGAAATATGGACTTCGGCAAATATGGTAAAATCTATTTTATTTTTCCTTCATAATTAATAATGAGTTTATCTCGTTATTTACAAGATATTATACTTAGGGGTAGAAGTTATACATAGGGGGACCATTAAACATATTAATATTATTCAAAAACTAAAAATCAGACAAACAGACGTCTGATAGTTATTAACAGACGTCTGTATACCTATTTTTTGTTTGAGCCGTCTGAACATTTTGTCACAGACGTCTGTCCTCAAAAATAGACGTCTGCTACAAAAATTTAGACGTCTGAATTTAGTTCAAAATGTTTTTTACTCTCTGTTTCAATTTTAGACCTCTGAGCCGTCTGAACAAATCTTTTAGACGTCTGTCATCATACTTAGCCGTCTAATATAATTTTTAGACATCTAAATCTATTAATTTTTTCAATCTTTTTTATTTTCTACAGAACATCAGACGTCTGTTATGTGACTTGTTCTATAAGTAATTTATTCTTATGTTCTGTATCTTTTTATAAATATGTATTTCTGTCCTATATCACTGTTTCTCTTTGTTTAGTATATTAGGATGTGGAACCTGTTCAAACATATGTTCAAATCTGTTTTTATACTCCAAATATTCTGACTCTTCCACAACAAAATTTTATCATTGGTATGTTCTGAACAAAGTTCATATTGTTATTCAACAATGTGTTTTATCATCACATTTCTAACAAAACCCCTTACAAATTCCTTTTTGTTAATGACAAAGGGGGAGAAATATTAATCATTCTGCTATGTAATATGGTCATGTTGACAGGGGGAGCAAAAGGTATGGTTTATACTAACCGTTGAATTATATAGTTGTCATCATCAAAAAGGGGGAGAATGTTGGAACCTGCCTTCTTCGATTTTAATGTGACAACTATATATTTCAAACTATATACTATGATAACAAATATTCTTGCAGGAATCCACAAAGAAAAGCTATTATCATATCGTCAACAAACAAAGCTCAAAGATATTGATTATTATTTCCGGTTAGATATTTTTGTACAATCTCTGATATGATGATAACACACACACAAATAGTTTTTTGGAAAACATGTTCTACAAATATAAAATATCTTTTTATAGACATAAAAGTATTTTCAAAAGTTTCTCAAGTTCAGAATCACTAAAATAAAGAAGAGGAACAAATCAGTACAAATTCAGACATCTGTCACTTTTATTTAGCCATCTGTCATAAAAACAGACGTCTGTCACTTTAATACAGACGTCTGTTATCATAGACAGACGTCTAAATTAAATAAACAGACGTCTAAATGGCTGATTTTTTGTTTCTTCTGCCTATTTGACTGTTTAAACTTACTTAGCCATCTGTCACTTTTTCTCAGACATCTGAACTTGACGAACTGAAGCATCTCTTCATGAAAATTCAAATTTTGAAGAGTTGTCTTCTTCACCAACAGTTGCACTCCTTCTAATAGTTGCAACTATTGAATTAAAACTATTCAACACTATAAATAGAGATGAAAATTCACTATTTCAACAACTAATTCTTCCTATCTATACTTGCTTTGTATTATCATAATCACAAGCGATTTTCAATCTATACTTCCTATCTTTGCACATTCAAATCATCATATCAAGAAGATTATAGGAAGGGTGTACTACATTGACTATATTCGTGTTATTCAAAGAACACACAAAGTCGAGAAACAATTTACCAAATTGTATTTGAAGTCCTATTCGGTTGCTTAGGCGGAAAAGTCCTATTCGGTTGCTTAGGCGGAAAAGTCCTGTTCGGTTGCTCAGGCGGTGTAATACCTGTTCCTCCGGGTTAAGTGAGGGTTATTCGAGAAATTCCAGAAGAAGTCTGGGACTGGACGTAGAACGAGAAGTTCGAACCAGTATAAAATCCCTGGTGTCATTTTTATTACTGCCATTTACTTTTATTTATAATTCCGCACTTGCTAGTCGTAGTTTAACTATATTATCGATCCATATACACTTTCATTTGGTATCAGAGCCTGGGATTCTAGAGATCGTAACAACATCCTAGAATAAATGGCTACAAAGAGATCTAGTCAAGGCAATAAGAAGAGGAAAAGCAATAAAGAAGAATCAAAGGAGCAAACAAACAAATGCTTCATAGCTAAACTCAGATCACAATCGGTATGTTTAGATTCTTTATATAAAGATCTTCTGTTAGCACATGACGAATTATTAAAAGATTGTAAAACTTTGAATAAAGTTAATACAATTGCTTTAGCTAAGTTAAAAGATTGTGAGCAAGAAATTTCAAATTTAAAAGAGGAAAATAAATTTTTGGTAAAACAAACTAAATGTTTTGAAAATACCGTCGAAGAACTTGTTTTACAAAAAGATTTCCTACAAAAAGAAAATGAGCAGTTAGAAGATAAAAACAATGATCTTTTGGAGGAAATCAATGTTTTGCAAAATAAAAATATTTTTTGGAAAATTCTTTAAATAATTCTAGTTCTTTAATTTTCTCTCTTGAAAAAGAGAATGAAACTTTAATTAAAAAGAATTTAGAATTATCTAAAGAATGTGAGATTTTAAAAGTTAATAATAATATTTTTCAAAAAAAAGTTTGTGATTCTAAAGCTAATTTTGAAAGATTAAATACAAAAATCATAAATTTTAACAAAGGTAAATATATATTATCTTCCTTAGTTACAAATTCAAAAGCTCACAATGATAAAAGTGGTTTAAGTTATAATAAAATTGATCGTAGAAATAGCACTAGATATGCTTTCATGTATAGTAAAAATATTAGTGCTAGTACTAAATTTCGAGTAAAATCTAAATCCAATTTTTATAGAAATTCAAATACTGCTATGACCAATAATGTTTATAATTTCTCTAGAAATACAAAATCATTGACTAGAAATATGAATAAAAATTATCTAAGTATTTGGGTTCCTGTTAATTGGAAAAATAGAGAAAAATACATTAATGGTTATTTTGATATGGTAGTTAATAATGAAAATTATATTTATAAAGGTTCAACCACACCCAAATGGGTATGGTTTCCCAAGATCTAACCCCACGACCCTAACATAATAAGTGGGTACCAAAAATGATTATTATTTTTTGCAGGTACTCAAAGAAACAAAAGGAAAAGGATAGATTTTGGAATTTTAAAGAATGTTCCATACGTTTAATAGAATTACATGCTTACAATGAAATATGGACTTCGGCAAATATGGTAAAATCTATTTTATTTTTCCTTCATAATTAATAATGAGTTTATCTCGTTATTTACAAGATATTATACTTAGGGGTAGAAGTTATACATAGGGGGACCATTAAACATATTAATATTATTCAAAAACTAAAAATCAGACAAACAGACGTCTGATAGTTATTAACAGACGTCTGTATACCTATTTTTTGTTTGAGCCGTCTGAACATTTTGTCACAGACGTCTGTCCTCAAAAATAGACGTCTGCTACAAAAATTTAGACGTCTGAATTTAGTTCAAAATGTTTTTTACTCTCTGTTTCAATTTTAGACCTCTGAGCCGTCTGAACAAATCTTTTAGACGTCTGTCATCATACTTAGCCGTCTAATATAATTTTTAGACGTCTAAATCTATTAATTTTTTCAATCTTTTTTATTTTCTACAGAACATCAGACGTCTGTTATGTGACTTGTTCTATAAGTAATTTATTCTTATGTTCTGTATCTTTTTATAAATATGTATTTCTGTCCTATATCACTGTTTCTCTTTGTTTAGTATATTAGGATGTGGAACCTGTTCAAACATATGTTCAAATCTGTTTTTATACTCCAAATATTCTGACTCTTCCACAACAAAATTTTATCATTGGTATGTTCTGAACAAAGTTCATATTGCTATTCAACAATGTGTTTTATCATCACATTTCTAACAAAACCCCTTACAAATTCCTTTTTGTTAATGACAAAGGGGGAGAAATATTAATCATTCTGCTATGTAATATGGTCATGTTGACAGGGGGAGCAAAAGGTATGGTTTATACTAACCGTTGAATTATATAGTTGTCATCATCAAAAAGGGGGAGAATGTTGGAACCTGCCTTCTTCGATTTTAATGTGACAACTATATATTTCAAACTATATACTATGATAACAAATATTCTTGCAGGAATCCACAAAGAAAAGCTATTATCATATCGTCAACAAACAAAGCTCAAAGATATTGATTATTATTTCCGGTTAGATATTTTTGTACAATCTCTGATATGATGATAACACACACACACAAATAGTTTTTTGGAAAACATGTTCTACAAATATAAAATATCTTTTTATAGACATAAAAGTATTTTCAAAAGTTTCTCAAGTTCAGAATCACTAAAATAAAGAAGAGGAACAAATCAGTACAAATTCAGACATCTGTCACTTTTATTTAGCCATCTGTCATAAAAACAGACGTCTGTCACTTTAATACAGACGTCTGTTATCATAGACAGACGTCTAAATTAAATAAACAGACGTCTAAATGGCTGATTTTTTGTTTCTTCTGCCTATTTGACTGTTTAAACTTACTTAGCCATCTGTCACTTTTTCTCAGACATCTGAACTTGACGAACTGAAGCATCTCTTCATGAAAATTCAAATTTTGAAGAGTTGTCTTCTTCACCAACAGTTGCACTCCTTCTAATAGTTGCAACTATTGAATTAAAACTATTCAACACTATAAATAGAGATGAAAATTCACTATTTCAACAACTAATTCTTTCTATCTATACTTGCTTTGTATTATCATAATCACAAGCGATTTTCAATCTATACTTCCTATCTTTGCACATTCAAATCATCATATCAAGAAGATTATAGGAAGGGTGTACTACATTGACTATATTCGTGTTATTCAAAGAACACACAAAGTCGAGAAACAATTTACCAAATTGTATTTGAAGTCCTATTCGGTTGCTTAGGCGGAAAAGTCCTATTCGGTTGCTTAGGCGGAAAAGTCCTGTTCGGTTGCTCAGGCGGTGTAATACCTGTTCCTCCGGGTTAAGTGAGGGTTATTCGAGAAATTCCAGAAGAAGTCTGGGACTGGACGTAGAACGAGAAGTTCGAACCAGTATAAAAATCCCTGGTGTCATTTTTATTACTGCCATTTACTTTTATTTATAATTCCGCACTTGCTAGTCGTAGTTTAACTATATTATCGATCCATATACACTTTCACTTTGGAGAAGAATAGGAAGAATAGAGGATAGGGAATAGGTTCAAACCAGATTGCTACATCAAAAGTAAACTTTTAGATCTGGTTCTAATAATAATCTAAATCACTTTTCCTTAATCCAATTTCTAATGAGGTCTATATAAATATAGTCTGTAGATCTGAATAGGGAGTCAAAAAGTGGAGAATAAAGAGAGTAGGTTTAGATCTGAATTAGATCTAGGGAATTGAAAGCGCTGAATAAAGATGAATGAGAATATTACATACTTTAATATAATATTAGATTATATCGTTGCAGATCTATTCCTATATGCCTGAGTCTGATAATTTAATTTTAATTGAATTCATATATATGAAATATTGAAGAATGTAAACTTGCCTATAAGTTCTTATAGATAATTACAGAAGCGTAATGATTAGATTTAATTCTGTAATTGGGAAATAACTTTAGTTATCAATTTCACATCGGATTAGTTAACTGAAAACATAATGAATTGGGATTACATTTTATTTGATATTGGTGATTGAGACTAAAAATAAAGTTAGTTGAACTTTTAGGATTTAATTGATGTTTTAATTCATTGGAATGATACAATTGTGAGTGGATTTCCATATACTATCAAGTTTAAATTTAGCAAAAGTATGATCCTTGAAATGACAAGGAACAAATATAAGTCTATAAAAGAAAGAGTTGTACAAAATAAAGGTAGTTTTTGTATTTTGTACTGCCTATTTCAATATATAAAAAGTGAACTCCTCGAAATTACAAATATCGCACAAACCACCTCTTCGTGACAAAATATGGAAATTTGCAGTGTAACAGTTGATTGTTAAAGTTTAGGTTCCAACTTATTAAAATATAGAATATCCCAAAGATGTAATATTTAAATGAGAATGAAATTAAAAACTTAATAAAGTGAAAACAAATAAAAAAGGAAGTCTGAGTAATAGGCAAGGAAAAGAAGTAGGAAATGAAATGGATTAAGTCTGATAACTGAATGAAATGATCTAAGTCTGATAATTTAATGAAATGTATTAAGTCTGATAATTGAATGAAATGAATTAAGTATGATAATTGAATGAAATGGATTAATGATAATTAAATGAAACGGAATAGAAATCGAGTTGAACTGATGAATGTAGTAGCAACGATATTGATGGAAAAAAAATGAGAAGCGGTAAATGAATTTGATAGGTGAAAAGCTAAATGCATAATAAAACGAAGACTTAGGGTCAAAGATAAAAGCTGTAGAGGCCGTAAAGGAAATGTAAGAAGAATAAATATACATGAATATGAAATATGTAGCCTCATATGCATTTATGACGGCTATGAATAATTATAAATTGTTTGTTATAATTATTAAATTGTCTGTTATAATTGTAGAGAATAGATGACTTAAGGTCATTAGACTAGGTTGGGATGCTAGAAACATATCCAATCAATAGGACTAGTGGAGAGTATACGCATGCGTATAGGTGAAGGGATACCCTTAAGTCTGTGGGTGCTTGGAAAGGAACCTCCGTAATTGCAGGCAATGGACGGACTTTTTACGGATGACGAGACTATACCAGCACTAGTAACATACTTCAAATTTGTTAAAGGAGTGTATTACCTTGATTGCACCGGGTAATCTAAATGGACAATGGGTGGGATCGGACTTATGCAACAAGAAGCGCAAAGGCTATCATGCAAAGGTATCAAAACAAGGGGTACAGTTGCATATTTAGTGAGCTCAACATCTTTCCTTTGCGGTTAATGAGAAGGATAGGGTTGCACCTAACTGATCTCTTCTGCCTCCCAGGATTGATTCGGTTGGGTTATAAACCGCCAAAGCTGGTTGTTAGTCTGTTTGATAAGGCAAGACTAGTTAACCCATATCAGAGATTCCTTCAAAAATAAGGACGGGTGGAGATGCGTGGGGTTGGAAATCCACAATATGTGAAGCGGACAAAGGTGAAAATCCCAGAAGAATACAGGACAGGAGGTCATCGGTGCACACGGTAGAATTTGCTCAGGTGATACGATGATCACGATGTAGCGAGATGATGGATCCTTACGAGGTATTGAGTGATAGATACTAGTGGGGATGGTATCTAGGTCCATTAGTGGACAATGGGATATATATATGTATATATATGGATCTACATGGTGTAGATGGGAACGATTCGCAAGTAGCAATGGAGTCGTAGCGATTAATGATAAATCTAACATACAATCGGCATAAGCTAGTGTTATGTATATGATGTATAGTTTACCAGTCACTAGAACGTTGTTCTTACCCCCTCCTAATTACAACCCATAAGATTTAGATGGGTAGGCACTGGTATTGATTGGGAGTGGCTGTCTGGTTAAGGCTCTTAACATTTGAGATGTCGATTTTAGCCAGTAATTAAATATTGATCCATATATTTACTTATTTCCACTATGAGTTATTACCATTAGTGCTCCGATAAAATTTCTCTTTACAGGATACCAAACCAACGATCCGTATTTTAGTGGACTTGGGTTTTTGGGTTAGCGAAAAATCTGGGCCCGTTGGAGTGCGGGTTATTGTTATAGGAAATGCGGATTACGGATCTTAAGGCAGAATTAACACTATAGGGAGGGTGAATAGTGTTTAATTAATTCTATGAATATTTTTGAAATCATTTTAAATTAAACCCAAATAGATGCAATTCACAAACACATAGACAATCATAGAATCAGACACAGATGCAAATAGTAAATAAAAGCAGTAAAGGAAAGAATACACCGGAATTTTATACTGGTTTGGTACCCTACATCCAGTCCCACGCAATCTTGTGCATATTTCTTTTCAAATATAATGTCGATATTACAACCTTGATTTCAAGGCCACGAGATACACCCTCCTGTCTCCGAGTCCAAAGAAAACTCTATTAATTTAACCAGGCTACATGATCACCTAATTGATTTACGGGCTGCAATCACACCCAATTGATTTATGGGCCACAATCACACCGTTACTAATCACACTTTGATAGAGAGAGACTCAATACACTTCAATCTTTCGATCTTTGATTCCAAATAATCCTTTAACTCTAAATAGCACTGAGATCTTTGAGAGAGAGTGACAGAGAATCAAACTGAGACGATCGAGTTTGATTCACTTAGGATTTCGGTGGAGTTTTGTTAAGAATGTTTGAAAATAAGAATGGAAGAGAAAGAGGAGAGAAAACAAAGAAATCTTAAGTAAAAATTCATTGAAAACTACAGGTATACATAGGAGAACAACGGTCGTGTCCATTCGTGAAAGGTTATGACGAATAGACACTTCTTTTGAAACTTTGAATTTTAAAAGCTACGGCTACTATGTCGAAATGAGGGGTATAGGGATGTCGACATGCCTATGTTATTTTTGAAAATTGATTTTTCTTTAAAATGATTTCTATTCTAAAACTTGTCAAAACAATTTCTAAACTTTGTAAACCATTTTGAATATAGTTTAAACTTATAAAAGAGTTTTAAAATGTAATCTTAAAACATATAATATGAATTATAAAAGTAATATTAAAAACCAAGTATAGACTTTTTAAAATATATTTTTGAGATTTAAAGCTAAAATATTAAAATCAAGAGATAGTTTCAAAATCAAGAGATGATTTTGAGATCAAAATATTAAAAGACGATGGATAGTTTTTGAATTAAGGCTAAAATATTTAAATTGATAAAGGTGACTTTTAAAAAGATAGTTTTCGAAAAAATAGTTAAAATAAATTATTTTGAATATTTCGTGGATTCCATTCCACTAGAGAAGGTCGTGGGTTCCATCCCACTAAAGAGGTCGTGGGTTCCATCCCACTATTAAAGCGAGAAGGTGGATTCCATTCCACAATTAAAATCCGAATAAAGATTTTAGTGCTATTATGAAGTTTTAACATAAATCTAGACTCTATTACTTATCTTGATATCTTGGACTCTTGAACTCTTGATACTCATGAGTCTTCAGTCTTGATTTCTTCAATTTTGAATTCATCGGTCTTGAATCTCTATACTGTACGATCTTCATTCTCAATACCTGCATATATATATCCTACATATACATATATATCTAGACAAAGATATTAGTATTTATATTTTATAACAAGTCCTAAGGTTGTTGTCATCAAAACCATCATCTCAGGAACTAACGATCTCCCACTTTTTGATGATGACAACCTATGTTTATAAAATATACTCCACCCGACTCTGATTCTACTCTGAATCCCCTTATTCCAACAACTCTACCTTAATCTACTAACTCCCCCTTAATCTAAGCCTAACTAACAGCCTAACTATCCTATTTTATAATTCTCCCCTTTTGTCATCAACAGAAACTAAGCCTAAACTACATAACTCCCCCTTAAACTAATACTATGGAACTAAATGCTAATAACAAAGTATAATAAGCGAAACATAAATCTAATTTTATTATATATGATGTTACATTACACATATATATGAAACACAGACACAAATATAAACAAGTACACAAAATATAAAAACATTAATATAATAACAATCTAACGAGAGTCCTTGACAATTAGTGACTTCTGAATCGAACAATTAGGGTGATGGAGACAAAAGTTTCTATGTTGTTCGACCAAAGTACCATTTTTGTCAAAACAGACTTCTCCAACGTAAACAACATTATCGTCCTCGTCCATTTGTGCTTCTTCCTCTTCTTCTTCTTCATCGTCGTCCTCTAATGGATTATGAATATGTATGTTAGAGGAATCATCTTCAATCACAATAGGGTCTGCATGATTATCCATTAGAAATTTTTGCAAATTTCTAAGAATCTTGCCTTGTTTCTCTTGTTCCTTTGCCAAACTTATTTGCATGACTTGTAATTCAGTCAGGATTTACAGAAAATCCTTCATAATTTTCTCGATCTTCATTACTCGAGCTAATGTAATATGTTGGAATGGACCAGAATTAGGAGAAGGGAAGGAAATGGTTGCATTTTGGTTTGATTTAGAAGAGGAGGCCATTACTTTGTATTTTCAGAAGTTTATTACAGAGAAAATGAAGTGAGAAGACGAGAGAAGTCGAAATATTGTGGTTATATAACCACCAAACTGATTTTAGAGGGAAAATCAAAATTTCAAATTTGACCGTTGTATGTCGACATGGGTGGTAGGGGCATGTCGGCATCCCTTTGAAAATTTTGACAATTTTTTTTCTCTATTTATTTAAATATATATGTTACTATATCAATATTCTATATCTCGGTTATAGAACATATAACTAGTTCTCTTATTAATTCAGTAAAGGTTGATTGATTTAAGGGTTTGGTCAGAATATCAGCTATTTGATTCTCAGTGTTAATAAATTCAGGAGAAATGATCTCTTTACTTATATTATCTCTAAGAAAATGATGTCTGATATCAATATGTTTGGTTCTAGCATAATGAGTATGATTTTTGGATAATTTATTGCACTTGTATTGTCACAATAAACTGGTGATTTTGAAATATTTAATCCAAAATCCTATAGGGTCTGTTGCATATAGAAAACTTGAGAACAAGCCAAAGCAACAGAGATATATTCTACTTCAGTTGTTGATAGTGAGACGGTATTTTGCTTTTTACTAAACAATGGTAACCAGAGAATGTCCTAAAAAGTGACAAGTTCCACTTGTACTTTTTCGGTCTGATTACAACCAGCATAGTCAGCATCACAATATGAGATTAAATCAAATGAATCATTTTTAGGGTAAAATAGGCCATAGTCTAAAGTGTGTTTAATATATCTTAGAATACGTTTAACAGCTTTTAAATGGGTTTCTTTGGGTTGAGATTGGTATCTTGCACAGAGACAGACACTATGAATGATATCAGGCCTACTCGCAGTTATATAGAGTAGCAATCCAATCATTCCCCTGTATAGTTTTTTATCAACATCTTTTAACATGTCTTCTTTATTCAAGGCTTCATTGGTTGCCATAGGAGTGGGTTTTCCACTCGCAGTGGTCATACCAAACTTACTAACTGGATCACTAACATACTTTTCTTGACTAATGAAAATACCACTATCTATTGTTTTATTTACAATCCTACAAAGAAAGTAAGTTCACCTATATGACTCATCTCAAACTCTTTTGTCATTATTTCTGAAAACTCTTTGTTCATTTCATTATTTGTTGATCCAAAAATGATATCATCTACATAAATCTGTACTAATTGGATATCATTTTTGTTTCTTTTAATAAAAAGAGTATTATCTACTCTACCAATTCAAAATTTGATTGTAATACGTAAGATCTTAGTCTGTCATACCAGGCTCTAGGAGCTTGTTTCAGACTATATAAAGCTTTCTTTAATTTGAAAACAAGATTTGGAAACTTTTAATCTTCAAAAAGTGGAGGTTGTTCAACATAAACATCCTCTTTAACAAAACCATTTAAAAAGGCACTTTTGACATCCATTTGAAATAATTTGAAATTGTTGTGGTTTGCGAAAGCAAGTAGAATTCTAATGGCTTCTAATCTTGCTACGGGTGCAAAGGTTTCAACAAAGTCTATTCCTTCTTCTTAACAATAACCTTGCGCGACTAACCAAGCTTTATTTCTAACGACCTCACCTTGATCATTCATTTTATTTTTATAAACCCATTTAGTTCCTATTATAGTTTTGTCATCGGGTCTAGGAACAAGTTCCCATACATCATTTCTGGTGAATTTGATTCAGTTCTTCTTGCATAGCAAGAATCCATGAGTCATCAGATGATGCTTCCTTTGGATTTTTGGGTTCAATAGTTGATATAAAAGCTACAGTACTCATCTTGTTTAGTTAATTTTTAGTTCTAACAAAAGATTTAATATTTCCTAGTATATTTTATATAGGATGATCTTTTAAAAGCATGATCCTTTTATTAGGATGAAGAGTTTCACAATTTGTTTCATTTGATTCATTATTTAAAGTGACAAAATCATCTTCATCGTTTATTTGAACAAAATCTTTGAAATTTTCATCAAAAGATGCATGCATTGTTTCTTAAATGGTGTTAGTTTTTAAATTGAAAACTCTGTATGCTTTACTTCTATTAGAATATCCGATAAAGATTCCTTTGTCAGATTTAGGATCAAATTTATCCAAATTGTCCTTTGTATTTAGAGTAAAGCATTTACTTCCAAAAACTTTAAAATAAGATATCTTTGGTTTCTTATTGAAAAGAAGTTTGTATGGTGTTTTATTGGTTAGAGGTCTAATTAAAATCCTATTCAAAATGTAACAAGCTGTAGCGACTGCTTCAGCCCAAAAATTTCTTGGTAATTTACTATCTAAAAGCATAGTTCTTGCACACTCTTGAATCGTCCTATTTTTACGCTCTACCGTTCCATTTTGTTGTGGAGTTCTTAGAAAAGAAAAATTATGAGTTATTCCTTTTTGACTACAGAAATTCTCAAAATTTTCATTTTCAAATTCTCCACCGTGATCACTACGAATAGTTTTAATTTTTAAAGAAAGTTGATTTTGAATTCTTTTTTGCAAAAGTTTTAAATAAATCAAAATCATCACTTTTATGTTTCAGAAAAATTGTCCATGTAAATCTAGAATAATCATCTATAATTACTAAAACATATTTACTATGATTTATTGACTGAATTTGAGATGGACCAAACAGATCTAAATGAAATAACTCAAGAGGTTTTGAAGTTGAAATCATATCTTTCAATTTGAATGAACTCTTCCTAAGTTTTCCTAATTGACAAGCATCACATATACTATCTACTTTAAAATCCAATTTAGGAAGACCACTTACTAAATCAAGTTTTGAAAGTCTAGATAAGAGTTTGAAATTCAAATGCCCAAATCTTTTATGCCAAATCCAAGGGTCACTTGTATTAGCCAAAAGACATAGGTTATCATTTGAGATTTTCATACTGAGAATATAATTTTTCTTCCTAATTCCTTCAAAGATAATATTTGATTTATTATCTTCGATGTGACACTTATCCTTTTCAAATTTAATTTTGTAGCCCTTGTCACATAGTTGACTTATGCTAGTTGTGTTTTAGATTCCTAACTAACAGAACATCAGAAATAGTAGGAGTTTTAGAGTTACCGACATTGCCGATGCCAATCACATATCCTTTTAAATTGTCTCCAAAGTTGACCATTCCTCCATCTTCATAAATTATGTCATTTGGTATCTTTGGATTACCAGTATTGTGTCTTGAACATCCACTATCAAGTGTCCATTTATTTTTCTTGACTTGCACCATTTGTCCATTGAGTGTTGATTCTTCAATAGCCATATAACACATTTGTTCCTGCACAACACACCAATTCGGTAGATAACTTGATTTTCTATAATAACAATATGCAGACTTATGAGACAATGATGATTTGGACAGTTTTGAACTAGTGTTAACAGAATCTCCAAAAATTGCCATTTTAAACTTTTTCAAAATTCATATTATGATAACTTTGAAAACCAATGCTATGATACCAAATGTAGGAAATGCGGATTACGGATCTTAAGGCAGAATTAACACTAGATGGGGTGGTGAATAGTGTTTAATTAATTTTATGAATTTTTTTGAAATCTTTTCAAATTAAACCCAAATAGATGCAATTCACAAACATAGAGACAATCACAGAATTAGACACAGATGCAAATAGTAAATAAAAGAAGTAATGGAAAGAACACACCGGAATTTTATACTGGTTCGGAGTTACCCTACATCCAGTCCTACACAATTTCTTGTGTAGATTTCTTTTCTAATATAATGTCGATATTACAACCTCGATTTCAAGGCCACGGGATACACCCTCCTGTCTCTGAGTCTAAGGCAAACTCTCTTGATTTAACAAGGCTACAAGATCACCTAATTGATTTACAGGCTACAATCACATCCAATTGATTTACGGGCCACAATCACACCGTTTCCAACCACACTTTGACAGAGAGAGACTCGATACACTTTGATCTTTGATTACAAATGATCCTATAACTCTGAATAGCACTGAGATCTTTGAGAGAGAGTGACAAAGAATCGAACTAGAGACGATCGAGTTTGATTCACTTAGAATTGCAGCAGAATTTTGTTATGTTTGAAAATAAGAATGGAAGAGAAAGAGGAGAGAATAAAAAGAAATATTAAGTAAAAATTTGTTGAAAACTACTGGTATATATAGGAGAACAACGATCATGTCCATTCGTGAAAGGTTATGACGAATAGACACTTCTTTTGAAAATTTGAATTTTAAAATCTATGGCTACCATGTCGACATGGGGGGTATAGGGATGTTGACATGCCTACGTTATTTTTGAAAATTGATTTTGCTTTAAATGATTTATATTCTAAAACTTGTCAAAACAATTTCTAAACTTTGTAAACCATTTTGAATATAGTTTAAACTTATAAAAGAGTTTTAGAAAGTAATCTTAAAATATATAATCTATATTATAAAAGTAATATTAAAAACCAAGTATAGACTTCTTTAAAATATATTTTTGAGATTTAAAGCTAAAATATTAAAATCAAGAGATTGTTTTAAAAACAAGAGAATATTTTGAGATCAAAATATTAAAAGATGATAAGAATAGTTTTTGAATTAAGGTTAAAATATTTAAATTGATAGAGATGACTTTTAAAAAGATAGTTTTTGAAAAAATAGTTAAAATAAATTATTTTGAATAATTCGTGGATTCTATTCCACTAGAGAAGGTCGTGGGTTCCATCCCACTAAAGAGGTCGTGGGTTTCATCCCATTATTAAAGTGAGAAGGTGGATTTCATTCCACAATTAAAATCCGAATAAAGATTTTAGTGCTATTATGAAGTTTTAATATAAATCTAGACTCTAATACTTATCTTGATATCTTGGACTCTTGAACTCTTGATACTCTTGGAACTCATGAGTCTTCAGTGTTGACTTCTTCAATTTTGAATTCGTCGGTCTTGAATCTCTATAATGTACGGTCTTCATTCTCAGTACCTACATATACATATATATCTAGACAAAGATATTAATATTTATATTTTATAGCAAGTCCTAAGGTTGTTGTCATCAAAACCATCATCTCGGGAACTAACAGTTGTAGATATTAGCCATTCTGGTTCACTCCCGAACCATAAAGAGGCTGGACAACAAGTGGATAATATATAATTTCTTATCCAATATCTACATGCAGCTCTAGTCATAAGACAAAACACGACTCCATATAAGCCACTACGTGACATTAATATACTAGAGCTCTAATCCCACCCCGACACACAGCTATACCCATAAGTCGCCACGTGACTATAATATACTCACCACAGCGAGTATCATTACATACATGAGTAGTCCTCGTTTGAATGACATTTACTTACAAAGAGAAATCAAATAAATAACATAACAGCGTCTCATACCACCACATGTTACTCTAATAATTATTCAATGCTCCTAAACTACACTCGATCCACACTAGATATCTCTATATGACAAGTCCGACGAATAACCGGAATAGTGTTACCGAAAGTCCCATACTAAATCATACCACTAAAATGTTTATTCAATTTCTACATCACATAAAAATGAAATCTCACGGATCAAATACAAAATGTTACAAAATCATATAAAAAGATGTCATCGCCTTATTATATTAAATCGATAATCAAATCAATATCAACGGTGAGTCATTCAAATTGTTTAACTCGGTATACGAGGAAAGAATGCACAAAAATAAAATAAAATATCATAAAATAGATTATTTGATGATTAAATAAATATATATATATAACAACAAATCAACAAAATAAATCAATTTTAATGTATGTCTGACATAACAAAATAAATACTTAAAATGAACAACATTTATTTATATTCTAACTAAAAATAATAAGTTGACTAAACTTAAATATAATAGATTCTATAAAATAAACAAAAAGTTTCTTATCTTCTATAAGATTAATTAGTAATTTAATAAACATTATAATACTAATTTAAACAGAGTAATTATATTCAGAAAACATGTGTACCACTTTGGAACTCTATAAATGGATTATTAAACCAAATTTAATAAAAGAAATTATATGTGTAATAATACCAACGTTACTTTTAAATCATCTCCACCTACATTCAACCCCTAGTACTATCAGCAAGTACACCAGAAAATTATGATATTCATAAAACATATTTCTATATACTATAATTGCACTAATAAGAATACTCATGATATGGTGATATACGCTCCTGATAAATACATTTATATAAGGAGCATTTGTGCTTACAAGAAATGCCCTTGATAAATGTGAAGTACATTTACAACATCCAAAACAATTTAATTATATGGGCTAAAGTAAAACAAAATCTAGATAGATATAGAACCAAGTCCGAAAGTACATGGAGAAGATAACAAGCACATACTCAATCACTTAAGTATCCACATATTAATTATAACTGCTTGCAAAAATCTGGACCACGGGAATTGCATACCTGGTTAGTAGAGCACATCCTTTTCTTCTCACTCTTCTAAACTCCTCTCCCTCAACATATATAAATGCATAATCACCATTAACGTGCACGACCACAAGGTGATACAGAGTCACGGTCCATGAAAACACCTCCTATCTTTGCCAACAACTCTCTCTTCTCCAACCCGACTCGCCTACACCTTGTCCAACATCCCTGGATCCATGAAGCAGAATGCGTCGTTCTCCATTGCAACTATAGGCGCTAAAAAATTGCAACAGCTAATATGAATGCGCCTACCCGTATTTACGTAGGAGATGCACCTCTCGACCATGAGTCTATCGCAACAGTCGATTCGACTTAACTCTGCCAGATTATTCATCAAAATCAAACCCTAGTTTTGAACTCGCAACTTCGACCATCACCAAGCCATCCCTAATTCACGCCAAATATTCCCCATCACTTCGAGATTCTAGTGCCGTAGATGGCATCATCAAATTCATCGTGAATCGGGAGAATTTTTTTAAAAGATCGGCCATTTTTTCTTAAAAGGAAGAAATACTATTAATTCATCTTCATCCCTTTCCATACACGCATGTATATTGATGCCAAGTAGCCCAAATTTAAATTAGGGAATCAATAATCATTTATTTGATTTTTAATCTGATAGGACGTGGCTAAAATTTTGAATTCTCACCTCTGATTTTCAAACGAACCAATGCGGTGTATTTATAAATTAAAAGGAATCATTTGGAAATCGTAAACTCTAGAGGGAGAAAAATCAGTAAACATGATTTAGAGTCTAAGTTATGGTTGGGCTTGATTTTCTTGGTTCCGAGCTTAAGTAAATATAAATAAGTAAATATGTGGATATATTTCTTTCTTTTTCCTTTTCATTTAAATGTAATACAAATTTATTTCATATTACAATAAAACTCCAAACTATATCTATCTTCGGTATACTTAATTGTTTACATATTATGGTAAAACTTCTGAAATTTATTTTATTTTTCCATATTTAAATTTATTAAATTCAAATGCTTATTATTCACATTTTAAACCTAATTTAAACCATTTCCAGATTATTCTATTTCTCAATTCTCAAAACATCCATTTAATTACATTACCAATTTCCTTGTAATAAAATCTTGATATTCTAAGACAAAACCAAATTATTTATTTAAAATTTCAAACTAAATTCCATTTTATTAATTGAATATTTATTATTAATAACCCCTAAAATCGGGTAGTTATGGACTTTCCCCTTTAATTAAATTATGTCCTCGTGATTTCTATAGAATGAATCTATAAAAAAAACAAATGAATTGATTCTTATAAATACTTAACATAATCATTTTCAAAAACTATTAAAATTTAATTAAACTTCAAATTATTTTACAGTAATCCAAAATAGTATTATTTTACTCCAAAACTCTCTTTATTTTATAATAAAAATACCTTAATCGGACTACAAAAATTCAATATTCCCGAAAGCAATATTAATGCTTCTTATTAAATAATCCATAGATAAATGTTTTATATAAATATACAAACTTTACAATCTTATAAAATAGTTTGAACGTAAAAACTTATTTCACATTGTTGTAATTCATAATTTAATATCCATAAAACCAAAATTCAACTTATTAATATACTTATGATATATTCTTGACACTAAAAATCATCTAATAATAACAATAGACTACGTCTCCATTCATAAAAAGTCTCGACTTTTATCAAACCTTTATTAATTTCAAAATAACTTCAAACTGCCTTTAAACAGACAAAAATTTCAAAATTAAATTCAATATCTACAATTTTAGAATAGCCAAACAAACACAAAAGACTAAAGTGAATGCACACAGTGAAGACTAATTATTAGATTTTCCGCTGCGCACTCTGATCAAAATCAAATCAAAATCCAACCACACAATCATGTACTGTAGAAAATTACCTAACACTCCTAAGGGTTAAGGAATCTGAGTCTCATTTAAGGTCTCGACTTGTGTCTTTGATATACTGTGAATTGTTTTGAACCGACTCTGATACCAACTGTGACACCCTGCCTCTATGCCCTTACTATCCAAGAGTTTTACTGAGTAATACTGTCAGATAATAAAGAGAAAGATGCTATATGGGGGTACACACATGAATATTCCTTTGGACTAACATTAGTACGTATTAAAACATTAAAAAATAACTTGTCTATATGACATAGTATCAGTACAAAGAAATAAACACGTGTGCCTCCAGGATAGAACAATACATAATACATAATAAATAGTAGAGAACACAGGGTCAGTCGTAGCGATAACATATAATATATATATAATAATGTTATATAAGTACAATATAACTCGAACATCGATTATTTAAACATACAGTGAATCAATAATGTACAAGTATCAAATAATAATCCTAATATAAAACTCCTCTAAGCTCAAATAAACAAATGCTGGTAATATCGTCTTTGTATTTGTAATATCTCGGACTGACCCGAATATTATAATTAACTTATAGGTCAGACTATGACTATATCATAGGGTAAAGTATTTATAAACTAATATTTATCTGCAATTATATAATAACATCCATAATATAGATAAATACGTATTATATGTATTGTATATAACCACAATAGCATAAACAAATATCCACATTATATAACTTCAAATAACACAAAACATATTTAAAGATGTCATCATCCATCTCAGAGCAAATTAAATCAAAATTAAAGAATATCAAATCCGATGGGTAAATCATCCAGATCCAGAAATCATTATTAAAATCAAGAAACCATTATTAATGAAATATCGTCAAATTATCTTACAACAATAACCAAATATATCACTCAATATCAATAATAAAAAATCATCATCAATACACCAAGATGGGCGACCTATTAATATATAATAAAAGATCAGAGGATCTACCATATTCTGGACACCTATCCATATATAATCTCATCTCCTCATATATGAATAAATCAGAATAGTATGGATGAACAGGGATTGACTACACTTTAGACACATGGTCTCTTGTATAGCCACCTCATGGGATAGTGAATAATATATGAAAATCCACATCACATACATAACCTTGAACCAGAAAGAGAGATTTTTAACATACATCATGCTCCATGGACCCAGGACTACTCGCCTCCCATAAAGTACCGTCTATCCCTACAGTCTTCAATTACCTTAACGGACATCATGACCCCATCCACCAATGGCTCATCTGCACATAGCCCCGGTCACGACCCTGCTTTGCCCCTATAGGTAACAGACCGCTGGTGTAACGACCCGTAAATTTTAGTGGTTTACTAATTTAATTTATTGAATTTTTTTGAAATTTTAAATTAATAAAATTTTGAATTGAAAATTTGATATTTTGAATACGTCTAACTAAACATAGCAAATGGTAAATTTTCATTTGATGATATTGAAGTTTATTTTCTTGTGTAATTTTATTTCAATTCAAATCAATCAATAATTGATGATGCTAAAATATTTTCCAAAGCTGAATATTTTTACATAATAAATTTGTAAATCATCTTCTGAGTGAGACGTCATATTTCGTTTCTCCAAATTTATACTGCTATTGCTCCGTTTATCTTAATTTCGACAAATTAGCAGCACTTTTGATACCGATTATCGATTTTTGATAGGATGATCGTACCATTGATATCTTTGTACTGTTTTGATCGTCTCGTCATGCTGATCGCTACGGTATATTCACTTCTGTGTTTCGGTGTGCGGTACGTGGTGGAACCCACGTAACAGATATCCATATCGATACTCGTTTTGAACCTTTTGTATTGCTTTGTCCTTTCGTGTCTTTTGTATGATAGCTGTCAGCCATTAGCAATCAATACTTTTTGAATTCATCAAAGTGACCGTTGCTTTTCTCAGGATTGATTATTATCTGCTGGTTCACTTTCTTTCTCTGGCATTTTATATTGTTCATCTTCTTTTAAGCTAATAAATATATATAACATCATATATGATGCATCTAGTTCATCACTTCTTCTTTCCAATTCCTCTCCCTTACACCTTCACTTGGCCGAGACCCCACTTCCATCGTCGCCCCACTCGAACTTGCTCCCTGACCCGTAGGTTTTCCCGACCTCAACCTCCACCCATCCACTTTAGCCGAGCCTCCACCCTCACCGAAACCACATGCCTGCAACCTGACACCACAACCCGGCTTCTCCACTGCCTCACCTCGCCATCTCCTTCGTCCCACCGTGCTCATCATCATGCTTGACCCACCTAGCAGCCAACCTACCCGAGCCTTGCTCGAGCCCTCCACCTTGCCGCATGTAGCCAGCCCATCGCCGAGCAACCGACTCATTTTTCCAAGCCTGAGTCACTTCTGCCATGCCTCTTTTCCCATGCTCGCATCATCTCTTGTCTTCTTATCCTCTGCCGCCTTTTTTCATATAAAAGGTATTTGTATGATAGATTTATATAAAATTTTCATATATGTCTGTTTGCATTCATATATATATATATATATATGGATATAATGAATTTGTTATCTTGTTTTCGAAAGATGAGAAGGTGTTATATATATTTCAACAGTTAGTTCGTATATATAGGTCTGGAGGTAAGTTTCTAGTAGTATTTTGTTTATTTTCGGGTTGTATAAATTTTATTAGTATTATATATGATCTGATTGTATATCATATTTTTGTTATTTTATTTATATTAAACTGTATTAGTGGTTTTCTGTTTGCACAGTAGCTTCATACATATATATTTATTTTACTTTAGGTATTGTATATATATATGTTTAGACCTCTGCATATTGGTTTATATATATATATATATATATATTTAAATAAGTTTGTAATATAATAGTATAAGCATATGTTGATTTCAAAGTATATATGTTTATAGGTTTGTAATAATATTTATTTTAAAATTTGTATGTGTTTTATTTTATATATTACATAATGATTTTGGTTAATACATTGGTTTTGAATATATGTATATAGAAATTTTATTTATATATGTATTGAAATTGATTTTGAAACAAATATATATTTTCTGTATATATCAAGTTGATTCTGATTTGTTCTCGTCAATTTCTATATATATCAGCTTTGTTCGCCAAATTCGTGCCAATCTAGCTTTGATTTGGAATTCGTGCTTGGATCCGTAACTCAATTCATTGTCTATCCCCTCTAGCTTCGATAGGTGAGCAATCACTCACGATTAACGTTCCTATATTTATTAAATTTGATTTCAATTGAAATATGCTGCTGTTAGTTATTTACATTGCTTTATATATGCTTTCATCTGTATCTGTTCACCTGTGACATCTGACACCATTTTCTGTTATTTATATTGATGATATATGCATGTTATATTATTATCGTATCTGTTATCACTCTGCAAGTTCCCTGTTAGTATAGAATTCCCTATGGGTTGAAATGATACATACCCAAACGATCTGTAGAATAGGAGAAAATCGTTATGGGTGGAAATGATAAACCCAAGCGATTTTCATTGAATTGAATTTGGGATTGCGGGTTGAAATGATATAGACCCGTATATATATATATATATATATATATTTAAATTGCGGATTAAAATGATAAATATCTGTATCACTTGACCATAGGATAGAAAATTATATCCAAACACCGTTGGTCAATATATAAATATTTTGAAAATAATTTCTATGGTTTTGGAAAGAAATATATGGTTTAATAAATATCGTTTTCAAGATATTATATATAAATGTATTTTATAAAGTTTAAATTTTTGGTTTTAAAGTTTTATGTTTTGAAAGTTTTAAATTCTCAGTTAGTTTGAAATTATAAATTTTAAGAATTTACTTATAATTTTACTCTTTTAAAATATGTATAAATTAGTTTAGTATAAATAGATTTAATAATAAGCTTTAATTTAATAAAGTTAAATAATATATGATAGGTTTAAGTGTTTATTAAAATTTTATTTTAAAATAGATTTTTTATAATGATTTTTATAAGTTAATGTTGGGAAGATAAATTTGAATTTATTTGAAATTGTATCTAATTAAGAATTTTATTTAATTAAATCGATTTGAAACTTATTTAATTTGAGATTTTAAAGATATGATTTATAACTTGATTTTGGTTTAAGATAATTAAATCAATATTTCAAGTTTTAAATAAATTAAAGGAAATATTTAGTGATTTGAATTTTGGGTTTAATTTAAATGATATTGGAATTATTAAGTGAATATTTCAAAACTAACAATAATGAAGTTAAATTAAGATATATATGAAATTTTCAAATTTAGTTTTGAAATGTGGAATATTTAAAGTTTTGGAACATATTGAAATTAAAATGGTTTATTTTGTATTTTAAATCTGTATTTGAAATTGATTTAATTTGAAATGGTTTATTAAGAAATTGAATTGAGTTGAAATTGATAGATGGAGATTGAATTAAATTAGAATTGTGGAATTCGAGTTGATTTGGATCGATTTGTGAAATTGAGTAAGCTATTTTATTATATAAAGTATTTTTTTATTTATATTTAATCTATTTATATAATTTACTTTATGAATTATTTTAACATAAACTATTTTAATATAAATCATTTTTAATATAAACTATTTTTAATATAAACTATTTTATTATAAACTATTTTTAAGTTATAATTATTTTTATATAACTATTTTATTTTAATAAACTATTCTATTGTGTAAACTATTATTAATATCTAAGTTGTTTAAAGGAAAGTGTTATGATTTCAAAGTGTTATAATTTCAAGTGTTTGGTTTCGAAAGTGTTATAGCTTTGAAGTACTATGATTTATGAAATGAATATTATTTAAGTGAGAAATGATATTGTATTGATATGGTTTAGACATGGATATGATATTTTGGTTTTGAAGTATAAATTATTTTGGAATGACTACGGTGTTATAATGACGTTTGGTTGTTAATAGTGTATATTACTACACAATAGATACCTCCACGGATCCTTAGAGGATGGGTATCCCAAACATCCTTTAAGTTACTTGTATTTCAGTTGATATTTCACTTGAGTTGGATTTATCGGTATAAGAATGTTAATCCTGACTCGAGTGTTTTGTGTTTTTGCTTTACGCTCGGATCAGACTGAGTATCACAGCATTTGAGACTCACCTTTAGAGTTGGAGCTTCGTTTGGAGACCCAACTATCGATTCAGCTTTCAGATATTTAGTTGATTCCAGTGATGTATTCAGATTTGTTATTTGACTATTTTATCGAGACTTCTGTATATTCGAGATTTCTGTTGTATTTTGTTTTAACTCTGTATATATAAATGGTAGCTTCATGAACTACTATTCATGTATTTCCGCTGCTTATTATTGTAATACTCTGTGTTTGTGATTCTATGATTATTTATTTACTGTATATGCTGAGTTTTGCCAAATTTAAATTAACAATCTGATATTTTGAGCAATTCAAGTCCGACATGTGCGGATGCGAATGGTTGAAAATACCAGGATGTTACAGCTAGCATATTCGACACAAGGGACTATACGGCACCTACCTCACCAACTACCAATCTTGTGATGCACATCCAAAAAATCCAACAATCATGTCGCGGATGTGGGGCGCGACCCCACGATCATGCCGCTAGGGTGGATAATGGCCATTCTAAATCACTCCCGAACCATAAAGGGAGTAGGACAACAAGTGGATGACATATAATACTTATATCCAATATTTACATATAGATCTAGTCATAAGCAGAAACACGGCTCCGTATAAGCCACTACATGACATTAATTACTAGAGCTCTAATCCTATGCTGACACGCGGCTATACCCATTAGTCCTCATGTGACTATAATATACTCACAGCAGCGAGTATCATCACAAACATGATTAATCCTCATTTGAGTGACATTTACTTACAAAAAATAATCAAACGAATAACATAACGGCATCCCATACCACCACATGTTACTCGAATAATTATTCAATGCTCTTAAACTACAATTGATTCGTACTAAATATCTCTATATGACAAGTCCGATGAATAACCAGAATAGCGTTACTGAAAGTCCCATACCAGATGGTAGCACTAAACTTTTTATTCAAATTCCTTATCATATAGAAATGAAATCTCACAAATCAAATATAAAATGTTACAAAATCATATAAAAAGATGTCATTACGTTATCATATTAAATTGGTAATCAAATCAATATCAACGGTAAGTCATTCAAATTGTTTAACTCGATATATAAGGAAAGAATGCATAAAAATAAAATAAAATAAAATAAAATAAAGTAGATTATTCAATGATTAAATAAATATATATATATAACAACAAATCAACAAAATAAATCAATCTTAATGCATATCTTACATAATAGGATAAATACTTAAAATGGACAACATTTATTTATATTCCAATTTTAAATAATAAGTTAACTAAACTTAAATATAATAGATCCTAAATGATAAATAACAAGTTTCTTATCATCTATAAGATTAATGAGTAATTTAATATTCATTCTAATACTAATTTAAATAGAGTAGATATATTCAAAAAACATGTGTACCACTTTGGAACTCTATAAATGGATTATTAAACCAAATTTAATAAAAGAAATCACTGTGTAATAATACCAACATTACTTTTATATCACCTCCACCTACTTTCATCCCCTAGTACTGCTAGCTAATACACTAGAAAATTATGATATTCATAAAATATATTTCTATAACTATAATTGCACTAATAAGAAATGCTCGTGATATGGTGATGTACTCTCCTGATAAATACCGTTATATAAGATGCATTTGTGCCACAAGGAATACCCTTGATAAATGCAAAGGAGTACATTTACAACATTCAAAATAATTTACTTATATGGGCTGAAGTAAAACCTAGATAGAAACCAGGTCCGAAAGTAGATGGAGAAGATAACAAGCGCATACTCAATCACTTTAGTATCCATATAGTAATTATAATTGCTTGCAAAAATCAGGACCACAAGAATTGCATACCTCATTAGCAGAGCACATTCTTTTCTTCTCCCTCTTCTAAAGTCCTCTCCCTCAACATATACAATTGTACAAACACCATTAACGTGCATGGCCACAAGGTGATATAGAGCCGTAGTCCATGAAAACACCTTCCATCTTCACCAACAACTCTCTCTTCTCCAACCCGACTTGCCTACACCATCTCCAACATCCCTGGACCCATGAAGAAAAACACGTCATTCCCCATTACGGCTACAGGCATTGAAAAATTGTGAGACCGACCATGATCACCATACCGTATTTACACCGAAGATGCACCTCTCAACCACGAGTCCAATGCAACAGCCGATTCGACTTAACTCCACCAGATTCCTTACCAAAGTCTATCCCTGGTTTTGAACCCGCAACTTCAACCATCACCGAGCCATCCCAAATTCACACAAAAATTTCCCCATCGCTTCGAGATTCTATTGCCGCAGCTGACATTGTCTAATTCATCATGAATCGGGAGATTTTTTTTAAAAGATCGGCCATTTTTGCTTAAAAGGAAGAAATCCTGTTAACTCATCTTCATCCCTTTTCATATGCGCATTTTTATTGATGCTGAGCAACCCATATTTAAATTAGGGAATCAATAATCATTTATTTGATTTTTAGTCTGATTACTAAGATGATAGTAGGTGGCTAAATTTTGAATTCTCTCCTCTATTTTTCAACGAACCATGAGGTTTATTTATAAATGAAAATGAAATCATCTGAAAATTGAAAACTCTAGAGGGAGAAAAATCATTAAACGTGATTTAGACTTTGAGTTGTGGTTGGGCTTGATTTGCTTGGTTTTGGGCTTACGTAAATATAAATAAGTAAATATATAGTTATATTTCTTTCTTTTTCCTTTTCATTTAAATATAATACAAATTTAATTCATATTACAATAAAACTGCAAACAAAATCTATATTCGTTGTACTCAATTGTTTACATATTATGGTAGAACTTCTGGAATTTATTTTAATTTTCCATATTTAAATTTATTAAATCCCAATTCTTATTATTCACATTTTAAACCTGATTTAAACCATTTCTAAATTATTATATTTCTCAGTTCTCAAAACACCCATTTAATCACTTTACCAATTTCCTTGTAATAAAATCTTGATATTCTAAGATAAATCCAAATTATTTATCTAAAATTATAAACTAAATTTCATTTTAATTAATTAAATTTTTATTATTAATTACCCCTAAAACCATGTTATTACAGAGAGTAAGCTCAAATAAGTCAGTATACCACAGACGCCAAGTCACTTTAAATGGAAATAGACTCGTATAGATCCCATCTTGACCCTATAGTGGGTATGGATGATAGGTGATCTATTTTAGATAACTATCGCTCTCTCCGATCTTGCTTTTACAAGAGACTAAAATTAGCATACAAACAACCATCAGTTAGTAGAGAGCAATTGTGATATCCCGGATTTTTGACATATGTTAATTAGATAATTAACTGTTTTAATCAATCGAACAGATAAAATTTTGATATCTGGATATGTTGAATTATAAAAATCTGGATAATGTAACGACCCGATATTTTGGACCATTCGCATCCATTATAAGTGTATAGGTAGACACTCATGCCGGAGTTGAATTGCTCAAAACACCGCGTTGTTAATTTAAATTGGCAAAACTGAACATATACAGTAAATAAATATAATCACAGATCACAGACACAGAGTAATAAGTGCAGCGGAAATAAAAGAGATAGTAGTTCATGAAGCTACTATATGAATATATAAAATACATCAGAGTTTACAACAGAAGAGTAATACGATACATCAGAGTTAAACTAGATACAACGGAAGAGTAACAGATATAGATCAGAATACATCACTGGAATCATCGAATCTGAAAGCTGGATAGATAGCTGAATCTCCAAGCGAAGCTCCAACTCCAAAGGTGAGTCTCGAAAGCTGAACTACTCAGTCTGACCCGAGCGTAAAGCAAAACACAAAACACTCGAGTCAGGATTAACATTCTCATATTAATAAATCCAACTCAAGTGAAATAGCAATTGAAATACAAGTAACTCAAAGGATGTTGGAATAACCATCCTTTAAGGATCCGTTAAACTATCTACTATGTAGTAATGTACGATAAGTAGATAATGTCTATCAGTAATATAAAGATATCAAAATAGCGTTAAGTCATGGCCCATTCCACCCTTAACACATTTTTATTCCCACAAGCATATACAAGACCGTAGTTTCCCCAAAACCGGAAGTCACCAGAGGGCAATCCATATACTCAAGGTACAAAACAAATTCGTAGTGGTCGCGCATAAATGGAATACAAGTATGACAAGGCACATGAGGCTATACCCAAGGTAGTGATACTACCGTTCGCCTGATCCGGACTGGTGAGAACGCAACGCCGCAGCGCCCGCAACACCGTGAAACAACACTCCCAAAAATCAAGGGTGCACCAATCGACAACAAGTATAAGTAGTTCGAAGAAGTGTGTCCACTTGAGGTATCAATCCTCCATTGGCCCGGCACAGCTCCTGTTTTAGTCATTTCCAATTTGACACAAGTGTCAAGGCTATCCATTATCGTTCTCTTTCTTCAGTCATCACGTACATCATTCCAACCACTTCATTCTGGATCAACACTCCGCGTATAGTTATTAAAGTGGTTTTCGGTTTAGATAGAGAGTATACCCATAACCGAATTCCGGTCTCTTTAATAACTTTCGTAATTATTACACCGATTGGTCGTTTATTTATTTCAAAACCAAATCAATTTCAATTTCAATTTCAATTCGTAAATCAACATTTCATTTGTCTTTCAAAACCAATTTCCAATAATTTACGTTTCAAAACTTCATAATTACCATTTCAAAATCTTATAATTCAATTTCAATTCAAATATTGATTCAAGTTCGAATATCAGTTTCATTTCAAAATCATTTAAATTAATTTAATTTGACATTCAAATCAATTTAAACTCATTTATCGATTTCATTCAATATTCGTTAAGTTACTTTATCATTCAAAACAATTTCTATTAAATTTCCAATTCATTAAATCAATTTCTTAAATTCAACTTCATTAAATCAAAACTTACAAATTTAAATTAAATTAAATTCATCAAATCAAATTCTTTAACTTTCAAGTCTTACATAAATTTCAATAAACACATTTTATTTCTTGATAAAGAAATTCAATTTCACTTATTTACTTACTTAAATAATTTTCCAAAACTTAATTTTATTCATTTACGAGGTTCAATTTTACTAATTCAAAGTTCAATTTCTCTTATCAAAGAATTCAAATTTTATTTAATTATCAAATCATTCAATCTTATTTAATTATTAAATGATTTCAAATCTTAATTTCAAACTTAATTATAATTTCAAACTTGATTATTAAATCATTTCAGAGTTTAATAATTTCAAACTTAATTCAAACATTTCTCAAATTTAACAACGTTCTTTCATCCATTACATTTGTAAATATTTTGTCTTAGATTATTAACATTAACACTTTCCTTTCATTAAAAATTCAAATTTCAACTTCATTTCAAAACCATATTATTTATAAATAAAATCTTCGTTTATTTTTAAATCAAATTATTGACCAATCGGGTTTTATTTAATTCTCTATATCCTAGGCCAAAGTTCAATTTGGGTATTTATCATTTCAACCCGATTCCAATTCAATTCAAAAATCAAAGCATAACAAAGGGAACTTGCAGTGTGATAACTGGGATGGTGTCAAAGTAAATAAACAAGCAATAACAACAATCAATAACAATCCAAAAATCAATTCAAATAATCCCGAAATAATCGTATTAATTCGCATTGTTATTTGTACGAATTAATATAATTATCTCTAGAATCTACACTATCATTTCATGCAGATTAAAGATTATTACATTACGGTTTTCACTTGTCATCTATTACAATTTCATACGTCATCAGTTTAAACACTTACAATTCAATGGTTCAAAGTATAGTTAACACTATTCTACGTGTCAATTTATTTAACATTTAAAGGAGTCATACTATACAATTTTAACTAATCAAATTCAACATTTAACTATTCTATATCGAGTTCAATTGCATACTATTTATCATTTTACATTAACAGTTTAACGTCCAATATAAACATCAACAATCAACAATTATCAGCCAAACTGTATTATCATCGCATAAATAATTAACAGATAATGGTGTCAGATGTCACAGGTTAACTGATACAGGCGATAGCATATATAACAGTGTAATTAACTAACAGCAGCATATTTCAATTGTCGTTTCAATTGAAATCAAATTTAATAAATAAAAGAACGTTAATCGTGAGTGAGTGCTCACCTTCCGAGGCTTAGAGGGGACGGACAATGAAGTGAGATATGAATCCGAACACGAACTTCGAGACAAAGCAAATTGGACACGATTCGGCGGAGAGAACAGGCACGACAGACAAAGCTGATAACCAAATCGATGAAACAAATCAGAATAGATTTTATGGAACAGCAACACAAAACATATTATTATTATTATTATCATGAAATCGATATTTGTGTAAACACATATTATTTTAAATATTAAACACATAAATTTGAACTAGCATATCACTTTTATTAGATATGGACAACTTATAAAATCTAATCTTTGTATGCCTATATATACCGTCTATATACAAATTGTACCTACACCTTCAAAAAAAATTTTTAAACATTGATCCGAAACATGCTTTATTAAAATACATATAGGGTATAGACTACTGATCTATATATAATATATATAACAAAAAGATTTGTACCCTATAGTATTTTACTATTAAATATAACTCTGTAATCCCAGTACAGAATACTGTGGCCTATATCTTCACCTATGCACTATTGTTTACAATAGCACCAGATGCTCAAAAAGTAATATTCTTTAAATCTAAATGTCCAACTTGCACATATAGATATATGTAAAGTAAATCTTAAAAACCATTGTATACAAGCAACGTAACTAAAATACCTATACATATAGCATTATATATACATGTACAGTTTTTTAAAAATCAATGTATAAATAACCGATATATATAAATCAACTTATATATTTCCTATTTAAATATTTCAATTAGTATAAATATTTATATAACTTTGTTAAATACATATAACGACCGACTAACCTTATACAAACTTAAATGAACATCCATGTATATATAATTGCAGCAAACTGTTACTTTCAAAAACCAAAACAATATATATTATAATTATATATATATACTTAAAAACTGTAAACTTATATCATTTTGTACGTACCATAACATATATATGAACATAGATTTTAACTCTGCAGGTACTCGGATCGTTCTCAGCACGAGCATATGATGGTTAGCCATGGAGGGAGCTGCTTCGGGTTTAGGTTGCTAGACGAAGGGGAGGAATGGGAGGCACGCACGCATATATGTAGGTTGCTTCGGCCATGGTGGGTGATCGACTGTAGGTGGTTTTTGGGTGGTTGACGCGGGCTAGCAAGGGGAAGCAGGTTAGGTGAGGGGATCCGAGGCATGAAGGCTCGGGCAAGGCTGGCTATCGTGGAGATCTGGTGGAGGCTGACACGGAGGATGGAGGTCGGAGCAGGCGAGGTTCGGTCTGCAATGGTGCTTGGGCTTTGGCTGCTGGCCATGGGGAGCTCGGCAGCAGGTTGAAGGCGGATGAGATGGTGGGTGACTGTTGTTCGGCGAAGTGGCGGTGGGGCCGGTTGGGCTGGAAACACGGCAGGCACGCGTGTGGCAAGGAGGTGGGTAGGCGAACAAGTTTATAGACTTGTAGTGATGGGGATAGCTGGGGTTACCAGAGGCGGAAGAAATGAAAGGAGGGTTTGTGGAAGAGAAATAGGAAAAAGAGACGAAAAGGAGAGAAGGATGATTTATACAGAGGGTTTTGGAAAGAAGTAAAATATTCGAGCTGTCACTTAATAATTCCTTTTTGAAATAGGAGAGTTTGAAAACCAATGGGCAGAAAACGTAACATTTTGAATTCCCAAGTTAATAAATGAAATATAGGGAAAAGCAAAGGTCATTGGTTTAAACAGTGAAATGAACGGACAAAGTGGACCAAACAAAACTCAATACGGTTACCGATGTGATAGGCGTTACGCAAAGTGCAACGTACAACGGAACTCCGAATTTGACAATCGAATATACCGTAGAGATCAGCACGACGAGACGATCAAAACGGTATATAGAAATCAGTGGTACGATCATCCGATAAAAATCGATATCGGTACCCGAATACTGCTATTTTGTAGAAAATAAGAACGACGGAGCCAAAGATGTCCGAATTTGGAAAAACGACAAACTGAAATCTTGCTCAGAAGATGGTTTAGAATTTTTCTGTGTAAAAATATTTAAGTTTTGGAAACATTTTATTTTCACTGCTTTTTAACTGATTAAATTGAAGTGAATTTACGCGCGAAATAAATTTTCATATTTTCGGATGAAAATTTACCAGTCGCTATGTTTAACTAGACGTATTTCAAATATTAAATTTTTATTTCAAAATTTTATTGTTTAAAATTTCACAAAATTTTAACTAATTGCGTTATAAAAACGGTTAAAATTTACGGGTCGTTACACTCTCCCCCACTCAAAACTTTTCGTCCCCGAAAAGGAACGAGGTAGGAGAATAGAAACAACCAGAAAGAAAACAGATTTGAAATACAAAAATAAAACAATTGGTTTAAACCGTATAAATTCCACTTTACCTTAATTAATACTCAATATTTGGTTTAAAATTCAGGGTATTTCAATAAGTTGATTTAATTCCAATTTATTAATATTTGATACCAAAGATTTCTCCAAAACAAAATTTTATTTTATTTACCTCATTTATTCATTGTTATATTATCCAATTATCCCTTATTAACAATCATAAACTTGAATAGTCTTTTATTTTAATCATATTTTATTCAACAATCTAATTCTTCTTTATTCCGAAATTATTGTTAAGTTTATTCTACTCAATATATCTTATCACATATATTTAACCAATATAAATTAATTTAAACCATAAAAGTTTCGATTTAAATTAATTTATATTTACTAATTGATTTTAAATTCAAGGTATTTTCATAAGTTGATCAAATTTCAATTTATTAATTCTTTCGAAACAAATTGATTAATTCTTTCAAAACAATTTATTTCATTATTAACAGAGTTTTGCTTATTATCCTATCTAACTCTATTAACATCTTTATAATCAAAATTAGTGTATAACATTTATTATAAACACTCAAATTTTATTTATAAATTCAATTTATATTATATATTATCCAATTACATATTCAACTTCTCAATGATTTAGGTAAGTTGTATTAGAATGCAGTTGAACAATATACAAATAAAATTTTCCAAATTCAATTATTCAAGTTTAAATATTTATTCCGAATTTTGGTTTTATTTATAATTAAAATCATCCTTTAACAAAATTTAAGAATTAGATTTCCGATTAACTTTAAACAATTTAGAGATATTTATAATATATTTAGATCGAATCAAATTAAATCTTTAAAATAATAAAATAAGATACCTATACATATATATAAATCAAATTATACCGAAGAAATTCAAATCAAAATATTTTTCAAAACAAAACCGTAGCAAAGCTACAGAATAGTTTCTCCACTTCGAAACTCGAAAATGAATGTCGATGATGCGGCCGCCATCACCGAAATTATTTTCCAGCGACAAAGAGAAGAGTATTGATTTCAACATTTTAAAATTTTTTTGGAAATGATTTCTATTCGAAAATACTTTCAATAATATACTTTAAAATTTTTAAAACCAAAGTTCGAAATCACCGGAAACTAAATTCTCAAATTTCTAAATTAAGTTCATTTTAAATTCCAAATCAATTTATAAACCATAATTATAAATTCATTTAGAATAATAAATGATAATCAAATATTATCATTTCAAACAACCAATTTAATTAACCTATTAAATTCCAGAAAATTTTACTTATATTTTCACTATATAATCAAACAAATTTATATCATTTTCCAAATTTGAAAATAATATTGTGTCAGTTTGCTCTGTTCAAGTGTTTTGGAAATCCTATCGATAGCGTTGATCAGACGAATCGATCGGAAACCCAAATCAACATCAGCAACTCAAACAACACAATATATAAAACATTTTTAATATTTATTTAAAAATACACTTCCTCGCTCGACGATACAAGAATGGATTCTAAAGCAAGGATATAAATTCAAATTTGATGGACTCAAATCAAAGAGAATTTTGATTCAAAGATAGGTTCGAAACAAGGATAAGATGATTAAATAGCGAAATAGGAAGATCGATAAGTTTATATAAATCGCGGGCAACCTTAACCGGGTCAACCGTGACTTCAAGAATAAGATCAATGCAGAATTCCAAGGCAAATCTACATTCAATCTCAAGAATAGAATTTAAGTATAGCAGGAGATAGATAGCATCGTACCGAGGATACATAAATCTCTGGTAAATCAATGCTCATTACAAAGGAGTTTTGTTCCTTTACGAATCATTCGAAGTTTGGCGAGACCGCCGATCCATTATAAAGATCATTCAAAAATGGAGTTATGGGGTGCTCCAGAATTGGAAGAAGACGAATAGTGAGGGGCACGAATGAATTTCGGAACCGAGGAGAACGTTCCAAAATTCAAAGGAATTAAGTCAAAGGAAGAGATTGAAACTCGAATGAGAGTGATTCTGTAAATACATTTACCTTATATGTTAAGTTTTGCCTAGAGCAACCTCGCTCTGATACCAACTGTAACGACCCGATATTTTGGACCATTCGCATCCATTATAAGTGTATAGGTAGACACTCATGCCGGAGTTGAATTGCTCAAAACACCGCGTTGTTAATTTAAATTGGCAAAACTGAACATATACAGTAAATAAATATAATCACAGATCACAGACACAGAGTAATAAGTGCAGCGGAAATAAAAGAGATAGTAGTTCATGAAGCTACTATATGAATATATAAAATACATCAGAGTTTACAACAGAAGAGTAATACGATACATCAGAGTTAAACTAGATACAACGGAAGAGTAACAGATATAGATCAGAATACATCACTGGAATCATCGAATCTGAAAGCTGGATAGATAGCTGAATCTCCAAGCGAAGCTCCAACTCCAAAGGTGAGTCTCGAAAGCTGAACTACTCAGTCTGACCCGAGCGTAAAGCAAAACACAAAACACTCGAGTCAGGATTAACATTCTCATATTAATAAATCCAACTCAAGTGAAATAGCAATTGAAATACAAGTAACTCAAAGGATGTTGGAATAACCATCCTTTAAGGATCCGTTAAACTATCTACTATGTAGTAATGTACGATAAGTAGATAATGTCTATCAGTAATATAAAGATATCAAAATAGCGTTAAGTCATGGCCCATTCCACCCTTAACACATTTTTATTCCCACAAGCATATACAAGACCGTAGTTTCCCCAAAACCGGAAGTCACCAGAGGGCAATCCATATACTCAAGGTACAAAACAAATTCGTAGTGGTCGCGCATAAATGGAATACAAGTATGACAAGGCACATGAGGCTATACCCAAGGTAGTGATACTACCGTTCGCCTGATCCGGACTGGTGAGAACGCAACGCCGCAGCGCCCGCAACACCGTGAAACAACACTCCCAAAAATCAAGGGTGCACCAATCGACAACAAGTATAAGTAGTTCGAAGAAGTGTGTCCACTTGAGGTATCAATCCTCCATTGGCCCGGCACAGCTCCTGTTTTAGTCATTTCCAATTTGACACAAGTGTCAAGGCTATCCATTATCGTTCTCTTTCTTCAGTCATCACGTACATCATTCCAACCACTTCATTCTGGATCAACACTCCGCGTATAGTTATTAAAGTGGTTTTCGGTTTAGATAGAGAGTATACCCATAACCGAATTCCGGTCTCTTTAATAACTTTCGTAATTATTACACCGATTGGTCGTTTATTTATTTCAAAACCAAATCAATTTCAATTTCAATTTCAATTCGTAAATCAACATTTCATTTGTCTTTCAAAACCAATTTCCAATAATTTACGTTTCAAAACTTCATAATTACCATTTCAAAATCTTATAATTCAATTTCAATTCAAATATTGATTCAAGTTCGAATATCAGTTTCATTTCAAAATCATTTAAATTAATTTAATTTGACATTCAAATCAATTTAAACTCATTTATCGATTTCATTCAATATTCGTTAAGTTACTTTATCATTCAAAACAATTTCTATTAAATTTCCAATTCATTAAATCAATTTCTTAAATTCAACTTCATTAAATCAAAACTTACAAATTTAAATTAAATTAAATTCATCAAATCAAATTCTTTAACTTTCAAGTCTTACATAAATTTCAATAAACACATTTTATTTCTTGATAAAGAAATTCAATTTCACTTATTTACTTACTTAAATAATTTTCCAAAACTTAATTTTATTCATTTACGAGGTTCAATTTTACTAATTCAAAGTTCAATTTCTCTTATCAAAGAATTCAAATTTTATTTAATTATCAAATCATTCAATCTTATTTAATTATTAAATGATTTCAAATCTTAATTTCAAACTTAATTATAATTTCAAACTTGATTATTAAATCATTTCAGAGTTTAATAATTTCAAACTTAATTCAAACATTTCTCAAATTTAACAACGTTCTTTCATCCATTACATTTGTAAATATTTTGTCTTAGATTATTAACATTAACACTTTCCTTTCATTAAAAATTCAAATTTCAACTTCATTTCAAAACCATATTATTTATAAATAAAATCTTCGTTTATTTTTAAATCAAATTATTGACCAATCGGGTTTTATTTAATTCTCTATATCCTAGGCCAAAGTTCAATTTGGGTATTTATCATTTCAACCCGATTCCAATTCAATTCAAAAATCAAAGCATAACAAAGGGAACTTGCAGTGTGATAACTGGGATGGTGTCAAAGTAAATAAACAAGCAATAACAACAATCAATAACAATCCAAAAATCAATTCAAATAATCCCGAAATAATCGTATTAATTCGCATTGTTATTTGTACGAATTAATATAATTATCTCTAGAATCTACACTATCATTTCATGCAGATTAAAGATTATTACATTACGGTTTTCACTTGTCATCTATTACAATTTCATACGTCATCAGTTTAAACACTTACAATTCAATGGTTCAAAGTATAGTTAACACTATTCTACGTGTCAATTTATTTAACATTTAAAGGAGTCATACTATATAATTTTAACTAATCAAATTCAACATTTAACTATTCTATATCGAGTTCAATTGCATACTATTTATCATTTTACATTAACAGTTTAACGTCCAATATAAACATCAACAATCAACAATTATCAGCCAAACTGTATTATCATCGCATAAATAATTAACAGATAATGGTGTCAGATGTCACAGGTTAACTGATACAGGCGATAGCATATATAACAGTGTAATTAACTAACAGCAGCATATTTCAATTGTCGTTTCAATTGAAATCAAATTTAATAAATAAAAGAACGTTAATCGTGAGTGAGTGCTCACCTTCCGAGGCTTAGAGGGGACGGACAATGAAGTGAGATATGAATCCGAACACGAACTTCGAGACAAAGCAAATTGGACACGATTCGGCGGAGAGAACAGGCACGACAGACAAAGCTGATAACCAAATCGATGAAACAAATCAGAATAGATTTTATGGAACAGCAACACAAAACATATTATTATTATTATTATCATGAAATCGATATTTGTGTAAACACATATTATTTTAAATATTAAACACATAAATTTGAACTAGCATATCACTTTTATTAGATATGGACAACTTATAAAATCTAATCTTTGTATGCCTATATATACCGTCTATATACAAATTGTACCTACACCTTCAAAAAAAATTTTTAAACATTGATCTGAAACATGCTTTATTAAAATACATATAGGGTATAGACTACTGATCTATATATAATATATATAACAAAAAGATTTGTACCCTATAGTATTTTACTATTAAATATAACTCTGTAATCCCAGTACAGAATACTGTGGCCTATATCTTCACCTATGCACTATTGTTTACAATAGCACCAGATGCTCAAAAAGTAATATTCTTTAAATCTAAATGTCCAACTTGCACATATAGATATATGTAAAGTAAATCTTAAAAACCATTGTATACAAGCAACGTAACTAAAATACCTATACATATAGCATTATATATACATGTACAGTTTTTTAAAAATCAATGTATAAATAACCGATATATATAAATCAACTTATATATTTCCTATTTAAATATTTCAATTAGTATAAATATTTATATAACTTTGTTAAATACATATAACGACCGACTAACCTTATACAAACTTAAATGAACATCCATGTATATATAATTGCAACAAACTGTTACTTTCAAAAACCAAAACAATATATATTATAATTATATATATATACTTAAAAACTGTAAACTTATATCATTTTGTACGTACCATAACATATATATGAACATAGATTTTAACTCTGCAGGTACTCGGATCGTTCTCAGCACGAGCATATGATGGTTAGCCATGGAGGGAGCTGCTTCGGGTTTAGGTTGCTAGACGAAGGGGAGGAATGGGAGGCACGCACGCATATATGTAGGTTGCTTCGGCCATGGTGGGTGATCGACTGTAGGTGGTTTTTGGGTGGTTGACGCGGGCTAGCAAGGGGAAGCAGGTTAGGTGAGGGGATCCGAGGCATGAAGGCTCGGGCAAGGCTGGCTATCGTGGAGATCTGGTGGAGGCTGACACGGAGGATGGAGGTCGGAGCAGGCGAGGTTCGGTCTGCAATGGTGCTTGGGCTTTGGCTGCTGGCCATGGGGAGCTCGGCAGCAGGTTGAAGGCGGATGAGATGGTGGGTGACTGTTGTTCGGCGAAGTGGCGGTGGGGCCGGTTGGGCTGGAAACACGGCAGGCACGCGTGTGGCAAGGAGGTGGGTAGGCGAACAAGTTTATAGACTTGTAGTGATGGGGATAGCTGGGGTTACCAGAGGCGGAAGAAATGAAAGGAGGGTTTGTGGAAGAGAAATAGGAAAAAGAGACGAAAAGGAGAGAAGGATGATTTATACAGAGGGTTTTGGAAAGAAGTAAAATATTCGAGCTGTCACTTAATAATTCCTTTTTGAAATAGGAGAGTTTGAAAACCAATGGGCAGAAAACGTAACATTTTGAATTCCCAAGTTAATAAATGAAATATAGGGAAAAGCAAAGGTCATTGGTTTAAACAGTGAAATGAACGGACAAAGTGGACCAAACAAAACTCAATACGGTTACCGATGTGATAGGCGTTACGCAAAGTGCAACGTACAACGGAACTCCGAATTTGACAATCGAATATACCGTAGAGATCAGCACGACGAGACGATCAAAACGGTATATAGAAATCAGTGGTACGATCATCCGATAAAAATCGATATCGGTACCCGAATACTGCTATTTTGTAGAAAATAAGAACGACGGAGCCAAAGATGTCCGAATTTGGAAAAACGACAAACTGAAATCTTGCTCAGAAGATGGTTTAGAATTTTTCTGTGTAAAAATATTTAAGTTTTGGAAACATTTTATTTTCACTGCTTTTTAACTGATTAAATTGAAGTGAATTTACGCGCGAAATAAATTTTCATATTTTCGGATGAAAATTTACCAGTCGCTATGTTTAACTAGACGTATTTCAAATATTAAATTTTTATTTCAAAATTTTATTGTTTAAAATTTCACAAAATTTTAACTAATTGCGTTATAAAAACGGTTAAAATTTACGGGTCGTTACAGATAAATATTTAATTAATTAATTATTTGACCATATCTTAATTTAATTAATTTAAAATTTGGCAAAATTGTTATTTTCAGAATAATAATAATAATAATAATGTGTTGTTTATAAATATAGATATAAGTGGGTTTAAAATAAAATATATGGATAAAGTTTTTATTTAAAATAAGATTTTGTTTTATATTATTTTTACTTAAAAGAATTTTATTTATATAAATTTGGGAAGTATTTATTTAATAGTAAATAAATACAAAGGTTTAATATTATCATTTAAAAATAGATTACATATACTATATATGATATTATTAAAATCTAATTGGTTTATTTTATTTTCTTTAAAAAGGTTTCCATTTATATAAATTAGAATGAGTATTTAGTTATTAGGAAATTAATTAATAAAAGCTTTATTTATATTTATAAATTTATTTAAAATACTTAGGACATGTGTTAATATCTTAACATATGGTAATAACATGTGGAAGCTTTGTATAATTCAATTTAACAAGTGGCAAAACAATCTTTAATCTAAAAACTAAATTATACTAAATAACTATGTTTAGAGAAACCTGGCCGTTCAACATCAAAACCTCTCTATTCTTTCTTTCTTCTTCTAAAAATCTGAAATGAAATTTAAAAGTAAATCAAACAACTTCATCAGTTTTTCAAAGCTTCAGCATGTTCAAATTTTCAACTGAACTTCAGCATCTATTTCATCTTCCACCTGAATCAAAGCATGCAGTAGGATCAACTCAACATTACAACTGAAATCAAGTAATTCAAAATCGTAGGAAGCTCCAGACTAATTGAACTACAATGAAGAAAAACTGTTCTCTGTTATCATTTGTGAGTACCCTACTGTTATAAAAACTTGAATCTGGGTTAAATCTTGATGCATGTGATAAATGATAGATAAAATGTTGTGAGCAATGCCTGTATGTATGTGTATACATGTAAAAGATGTGTGCATGTTTGGGTACAAGGGTATTTACTCTGTTCTTATTCTACAGGTTGTAAAACTTGTTCAAAAATAAAAATCTCATCCTCTAATCCTTTTTAGGCCTTAAGGTTTAAATAAAATGTGTTTAAATTTACAGGATCTTACTTTTAAAAATACTTTCAAGTATGATTATCAAGTGGTTTTGCTAGAAACAAGAAAATACAGTGAAAACTCTAAACTATGTCAATTTCGAATATCATGATTACTTGTTTTAATTATATCATCTTGTTCGATTTAGAAAACGATGATTTTTAAAAGTGGAATCATGATTTTTAAGTTTGTATTCGTGGAGAAATTGCGAGTTGAACGGAAAAGGAGTTTTTAGCATTTTCTGGCAATCGAGAGACGTTGGGTTCTCGGGGCTCTGGTCGAAGTTTGATTGTCGACCAGGAATGTCAAGAAAAATGTCTGATGATTTTATCATACATCGTGGCGTTGGGAATCAGTCGAACTAGGGTTTAACATTGGTTTTGGTCGTGGTGGGAAATAGGATGACTGGGTCATCTATGGTGGATCGAGTGTCTCTGGAGTGATGGGGATGGATGCGTGGATGGCATGGGGAGTTATGGCCGGAGTTTCAGATGGAACGTTGGTCGGAGACGTGATGGCGAGACGTTTCGTTCCAGGTGATGTCGAGTTCTGTTTCAAGTGAAAGTCTCGATTTCGTTTTAGGCTAGATATCTTCGATTGGAGGTTCGAAGTCGAGAGTGGTGGTGATTTACGACTTGCCGGAGATGGTCGAGTTCGTCGGAGATGGCTGGAATCGCCGTGCACGTGCACAATGGTGAGGTGCGTGTCAGGAATGATGGTCGTGGCGACTCGAAGGGGCTCTCGGGATTTTAGGTGCCAGACTCGATGTTACTCTCGTGTTTGAGTAGGGTAGGAATTACAGTTTAGTTGATAAAAGAAACTAGGAAGAAGAAGAAGCTGCAAAGGGAAACTCGTGACGATCTCGAGTAGGAACGTGGGAAACTCGAAGCAGGGATCGAAGAGAGGAAAAGTGTTAAGCACGTTTTATAAAAAATAAAAGTTTGGAATTTAAAAATGATTCTATGTTTAAACTTTTCTAGACTTCTTTTTAAATGTTCTTAAACTCTATTTTAATGGTATGTTTGTGAAATTTAAGTTTGTTAAAAACTTAAATAAAATAAAATAAAAACTTAACCAATTTATAAATATAATTAAATGTTAATTTAAGGTTAAGTTTAATAATGTGATTAAGTAATTAACAAAGGTAAATGATTTGTTAAGGATAATTAAGACTTTGATAATTTAAATAAGAATAATTAATTGTTTTACTTATTAATTAAGTAATAATAAATAAAATAGTTAAAGATTATAATTAATTAATTAAGAGTTTTATTAATTTGTAATTAAGAATTATTAATTAGATAATTAAAGTTAATTAATTAATAATTAGCAGTAATTAATTAAGTAATTAATTGGTAATTAGTAATTAATTAATTGATAATTAAGGGTTAATTAACCAAGTATTAAGAATTAATTAAATTTTAATTAATGATTAAGGATAAATTAATCTCTGATTAAGGTTAATTAATTGACTTATAAAAGTAATTAAGGTATGATTAATTAATTAAATGATTGTAATTAATTAATAAATTGATTAAGCAGGATTAAGTAATTAGTTCTTAAGTAATTAATTTAATTTAAGATAATTAAATTAATTATAATATGGATTAATAAATTCTGTTTGGATGATTGTTAGAGTAAAATGTCTGGATTGATTGATATCTATTGGGTGATATTCTGTGATACTCTGTGATATGCTTTGGATATATCTGTGATGAATGTATAGATTATCTATGATAAATGCTATGTGAATTCAAAGTGTTAAATTGAATTGATTAACTTTTAAATAACTTGACCTTTAAGATGACATTGGTTTCGAAGAGACCGGGGTCGGGTATTAGTAAATATCCGAAACCACTTCGATTTGAAATCATCTAAAATACTTTATAGATTGATATGTGAAACCAATAGGCTGGTTGGGATAAAATGGACCATTTAAACTAAGTTGGATACTTAGATATTGTTTTGTGAAAATAAGTGTTGACTATATAAGTTGTTTACTTGTAATAATGTACGAGTTAACCCGGGTTTTAAATAAGTTCTATAGATTGGAATTTCTTGTTAGATGGGTTTACTCACGCTGGTTTCCAGCCTGACCCGGGTGTTACTTTGATGTAATGCTCGGGTCAGACCGAGTATTACAGATTTCCAGGTAAGGACGTTTTGGAGCTCAGGAGGCGAGCTGGATGGCAGGAACGTATGGAGTATATTCCGCTGTGATATATTATAGTTGTCTGAGACATGTTAATTCTAATTGTCTAGTACATTTGTGAATGTTGTAACTCTGATGTATTAAAATGTAATTAACAAATACAGTTTTCCTTGTATAACTGATATTATTATTTGTTATTATATTTAATCCGCTGCGAATGTGAGATGTTGTGTTCTCTGTTCTTCTTTCTTCTTTCTGTTTCTTCCTTCTATCTCTTTCTTTTTCTTCTAACTATCTGGAATTTTCGGGTTCGAAAATTCCGGGTCGTTACAGCAATAAAAAACAACAAGCAATCAATGAGCAATAATAAGCAACAAGCAATGATCAATTAACTACAAACAATGATAAACAACAATAACTAGCATACAAACTACCAAACATGCAACAAGCAATCAACAATAATCAAAGTCAACAAACAGTAAATGGCAATAAACAACAAAAAGCAACTATAAGCAACGACAAACAACAAGTAGCAATGAAAAACAACAACAAGCAACATAAACAGCAAGCAACAACAACCAAAAGTAAGCAGCATAACAAATCAACAAGCAACATCAAGCATATAATATAATGAAACATTCAAAAAGAGTCTATACCAACACATTTGGTAACCAACAATAATCAAAACGTGCATGGCGAACTATAAACTCCAATGAGTATGTTCATCATTTAAGACAAACGAAATGCTTAAATGGTGTAACCCCTTTTGTGAATATAATACATGAAAGACTATTACACCTCCTGCCATGAAAAGAAAAACTTACACGATATGCAGGATCATCGAGTCTCGAAACTCTTGAATAAATCCAACAACCAATGCCTATACTATACCATAATTAATTTACAATGACTAAAGATCACCTAAAATGACATGACATTTGTTCCAATCCTTCGTTTGTTCGTAAGATTTCTTTGTTAAATTAGGGTCAGCCACCTAAATCTTCTCATATGAACTCTGATTCGGTTCCTTGATCTAACTACCAAAATCTCCTCACATGACTAAGGTCGTGCTTCAGAAATCTCTCAATCACCTTAAGAATCTGACTCAAGTGCTCACCTATAAGAATCAAGTGAAAACCCCTTTCCTATCTGGTGTAAATCACCTAGAAACTCTACGATTGAACTAGAGGTTAAGACCTGGTACGTGAATGGACTGATCCTTAGAAAATACCTTTTTAATATATGGGATTACTCCCATCACCTAAGGTTCACTAACACAAGGAAAAATAATTCTAACATGAATGGCTCTACGCTGAATGTATAAGTCACCCACTCTGCCTTTTCTTATGACTAGGCAAACACTAAATCCTACTTGGATGCAAAATCCAAGTCACTCTTCTTCGACCAACCCCACCCAACCTGAAAGCTTATGCATCAAGTTCGAATGGTAGTACTCTCGGTCACTTCACCTTAGCTTAAAAACTAAGATTACTCATACAAGGTTCATCTTTACAATAGAACTTACCTACTATGAAAGGTGTCAAGTTTAGCTCCACCAAGTAACTAGCAATAGATAAATATACAACTCGGTTATAAAAAAGAATAGAAGTGAGTACCCCAAATACAAAGCATAACTCACTACATAAACTCCTTCCATTCCCCTAAGTAGTAGGCTACTAGGACTCAGTAATGCCCGAAAGGCATAAGTCATCATTTGTAACAACCCGAAGTTGAGAAGAAATTAAAATAAAGATTAATTTGATTAAAGTAGAAATACTTGGGAAGTTATAAAGGGAAATGTTTATAAAATAGTGAGGTGATTTAGTTAAATAAATTTTGACTTAAAAATGAAGTTTGGACATTTTAAGGATGAAAATGATTATTGAAATATAATTAAAGTAGTTAAATAATTTTTGTAAAGTGAAATAATAAAAGTAAATAAGATAAATAATGTTATTTTAAAAAGAAAATGAATTTTTATTTCATTTTAAAGGAGATAATCATAAAATTTATTTAAATTGGGCTTTATATGGTAAATAAAAAAATAATTATTTAAATGAGAAAATAATAAATTAATAATTATAGAAAGTTTATGTGAAAGTATACAAACATTTTTAAAGAATAAATCTAATTTTTAGTTATAGTTTTGGGCTATGTTGTGGTGAAAGAAAATGAGATTAGTAAGAAGAATAAAAGAAAAGGAAGAAAAACATGAATTAAAATTTAAGCCTAAGGCCCAATAGGAGATAGGAAAGAAAAATCTCCACCTTCTCCATGTCGGTAGAAATCTAGAAATCTCCATTATGCTTTCATATTTTCATTTAATGTATTTAGTCTCCTTTCTCCCAAATCACCAAAGTATGAAATCCCTAATTTTCCTCTACTGAAATATAAAATTAAATTAGCTAAAATTCTCTAAAAATTCTAGTAAAATTATATAATCTTTTCAACGTCAGTCTACACCAAATTGCAAAAAGAAATTGGAATTTTGATTGAGTTTTTGGGATTCATTAAAAGTTGTAGTAAAGAAGAAAAGAAGAGGAAGAAGCGGTGAAGTTCTGAAGCACAGCTGACTACAAGTAAGTGTTTACCTATAATCTATGTCTTTATTGATTTTTTCTATGCTAGAATGGAATTTGTGCGTTGGTGTGATGAATGCAGTTCATGAATTTAAGGCATGTATATGAATTATAGAAGGAGATGGCACGGAGGAGGAAGAAGAAGTCTAAAAAAACCATTTTATGGCTCTTCGCCACTCTTCTCCTTAATGATGTGCTCAAAGAAATACAAGTATTTAAATCCTTCTATAGTTGCCTCATCGACACTAAATCTGATCGCATCTTCATTATTGACACCTCTACTCAAACCTGTCCCCGACTGCTCCATTGTCAATCGATACATCTATCGATGATTTTCCCTTGCTTGTTTGCCCTAAGTCTGCTTCCTCTTCGACTATTGTTGTGCATTCCCCTCTTGTGGAATTGGTTAAATCTATTGACCTATCTAAAGGGGAGATGCATGTTTCTGGGTTGCACTACACTCCTCTATTGTTTCGCTGAACTCGATGTTAGGTACTGTGAATCCTTGGTCCCGTGTTGATGTTGGGTGTGGTAGTGTTTTTGAGAATCCTAATGACCTTCCAGAATTGGATGTTAATGTTGGTTGTGAGACTGTTGTTTGCAACAACATTTTGGGTGTGGTTGCTTCTGAGGGAGAGTTAGTGGAAGAGTTTGGTGGTTCGGTAAGTTCCACTAAAGCTGTTTGATATAATGCTCCAAACGGCTCTTTTTCCTTGGCTCTAAATTTTCTTCTCTTGTGCTTATTAAAGATCCATCTATTGGTGCTAAAAATAATGGGCTAGCTTCTCAGTCTATTGGCGGACAGTCTATTAGCGAACTGAGCATCGAATTACTGATTCACCCCCTTCTACTCAAATCAAATGGTCATCGCTTTTCTCAACATTTCCAAGAAATGCAGGTGTGTATAAACCTCATTCTTTCGATACCGCCGAAATAGTTAATGTGATGGTGCCACATGTTAAGTTATTGAAGTGGGCGTCACTTTTTAGTTTGATTATTTGGTCAGTTTCTTTCTTGATTTAAAACCCTCATATAACCTTGTTAAAGAACATTACCGACGTGTTTAAAAACTCACATAAGTCATTCAAGTTCATTTTGACAATTCTATGTTTGTTTTCAAGTTCTCTATTTCTGAAGAAAGATAGTGTGTCCTAGAAGTGAATCCGTCCTTCATAAATGGTAAGCTATTTATTATAACTCCATCGATTATGTAAGTCAATAATGCTAAAGAATAGGTATAATCTATCCCCGTTTGGGCACATTTCTTTGACATCCCTTCAGCACTGTAACCCATGATTAGGCTAGATTGGTTAACTAGTCTTGTTGGCAAGCTCAAGTGTTTTGATGTTAACAAAGTGGCTAGCTAGGAAGAGGCTTGTGTATGCAAAATCTTTGGTTGAAAATTTTCCATATAAGCCCTTGCCTACCAAGCCTAAGGTTAGGCCTAATGAAGGTCAAGTTGCTATAGTTGATGTACACTACACCTGGGCTTCTTATATTTGTACGACTTTTTTCATTCCTTTGGGCATACTAAGGATTCTTATAAGCATGGTATCTCTTTTTGATTCTCTATCTAATATGTAAGTCTCTCTTCCTATTACTGCCAAAATCCTTCTTCATCAACCAACGATTAAGAGATGGGTCCCCAAGCCTAGGTCGTCCTTCTCTCCACCTGGGACAGTTCCCGATATTGTATTATTCCTTCTAGCCTTGTTATGTTGAATCCTATTGAGCCTACTGCTGCTATCTCTATTGCTGGCAATTTTGTTGAACCAATTATGGTTCGTCCATCCCGTAATGTAATATCTTGGAATTCGTAAGAGCAAACTTGGGTTCATGAGAAACCCGATATGAGATATAATTCGACATGTGGTATCTACCATTTATATGTAGGAGACGATGGACAGGAGAGGCAACTTTTATACCACATTTTGGGAGTGTCTTATTCTTGCTATCAAAAGTCAAGATGGTGACATCAATAGGATTCTATTCGAGGATGACACTTGGGATAAGAAATTTCTATACTGTAGTGTTTTAATGAATTATGCCTAACCTAGCGGCTCTATTTTTAGGATTTAAACGTGCTATTGGGCCTGATTCTAAGGATGAAGGTAATGGTTCCTCCTTGTTGGAAGGGGACTACTCTTTTATTTTAAGGTGATAGCATTTTAGATCTTCTACCTAAATACTATTCTTTTCATTTCTTTAGTTGTTCTGGTACATGTGCCGAACACCTGTTCAAATTTATTTTATAAAAGTGGATGTCCACTATAAAGCCGGCTGGCTTTGCTAAAAAAATTAAAATAATAATAATAAATTCCATAACTTTTATTTTAATAATAATAATAGAATCTATATATGAATTTAATGATAAAAGTAAATTAAAATGAATATTACTTATTGTAAATAATGAATGAAAGTTGTTTTAGGGTTTAAGAACTTATCTAAATGAAAATGTATTATGAAATACTTACAATGTTAAAGTGTTAATAAGCATAAAGTGGAATTTTCTTATAAATATAATTATTTTATAATTAATAAAGGAGGTTGAGATATTCAATAAATAGTAAAATAATTATTTTACTGAATATAGAATATCGGAACATTATGGTAATAAATGCTTTTACCTTCCATTATGTTTAATGTGTGATTAGTATTCTTTGTAATGACGAATGCGAATAAATGGAGTAACAAAACAGTTTGGTGTGGGACTTTTGGTGGTTTTATTTCTCTAATTATTCTCTAAACTTGTTATATAGAATAATAGACAAGAGTTGAGTGTAGTTTATCAGCACAAAGTAAATGAATGAACATCGCTGGGTAGTATGGGATGCCCATGTCAATATATTTTTTATTGTTTTCTATAAGTAAATATCACTCGAACGAGGTTAATAACACGATTTATATATCTATATACATACACATATGATGATGCGAACTGAGGGGATGTAGGTTGAGGGCCAAGAGTGTGTCTGTTTATGTATTATGAATACTCCTAATATTTGGTGTGGAGTAAAACCAGGTTAGGTAGTATCCATCCTAACAGCCAGATTGCAGGGTCACTCCACGAATCTGTGATACACCTTTTGTTGTGTATGGGTAAGAGTCACCGCCCTAGTGCCACATAAGCCAGCAGTCTGTTACCATTAGTGCACTTGCAGGGTCATGACCATTGCATAGCATTGTCTTGCACTAGATTGATATTGGGTCATGATGGACATCGAGATAACCAAAGACTATAGGATTAGTGCTGAGAGCGTGTGAGGAAGGCTCCTAAAGCAGGCTAAGCACTACCAATCTCCCATATGTTTATTGTTGTAGCATAATAGACATACACTCTTATGATATTTATGGACTGCAACTAAGAGTCGATACGATTATTTCTAAGCTGAGAGTCCATGAGATAATCAACCTATGTATACGTTGATTGTGTTATCATCAGAAGGATGATTCTTAACACTACTAAGAGTTCTGTGTTGTATATTTGTGCCCCATACCCTTTTTATCGATACATGCTTAGCTGAGAGCTGAGTTAGGCATAATAGAGTGCTTTCCTTTTTCTCTTTGTACGTTTGTGTGAAGAATGGCTATTGGATGTTTGGATGTTATTGTGTATTAATGATAATGAGATTTATTACTTAGACTATGTCATATTCGAATTTAGTTATTTTGACATACTTTATTGATTACCATCACATATTGACATTTCAATTTAGACATGGTCTGACCCATATATTATTTAATAATACTCGGGTCAGTCCAAGGTATTAATACCTCAGTTATTGATTTTGATGATAACAACCTTGATAACAGCAATATACGTTCTTATAAAATATAGATACTAATGTTTCGCAAAGTTATATAGTATATAGTGTAGGATATTACACTGGTGTTGAATTGAAGACTGTACAGTATAAAGACTCAAGAAATGGATATAAAGACTCATAAGAACAAAGGCCAAGATATGAAGATCTCAAGACTATGATATACTGTATAGAGTCATAGTATATTGTTAAAGTCCCTAGTAGCAATCTTTGATCTCTATCTCTTATTTTTCTATCTTTTATATTTAAAAAAAATTCAAAATATAAATATTTTATATATGATTTTCAAAGTTCAAAATGTTTATAAACTATGTTCAAACCATTTTACAAAGTACCAAATTATCTTACGAATTATAGGATTTTCAAAACATTTTAATAAAGAAACGAGTTTTCAAAATCAACATGCATATGTTGACATATGCCCAGGAAATCTATCGACATACATGCTGCCAAATGATTTTTCAAATTTTGAAAAGAAGTGTCTATTCATCGCAAACCTTCATGAAAGGACACATCTATTTATTCACTACATAAGGGGAAGTTCAAACCAATTTTTTGATAATTATTAACTTATTTTTCTTCCCTCCTCTTACTCTCTTGAAAACCCCATTAAAAATATACTATATTCTCTTCAAAATCAAATGGAATAAATTCAAACTTTATCGTATTAGCTCACTACTACTTTCATACTGTTTTGAAATCATCTCTCTCTCAAATCAAAGATCAAAGTGTTGTCCAAGAGGCTATAAGATCCATTGTATCCAAAGTTCAAGAAATTGTCTTTGGAAAAACCATCAAACTCCATTTGTATTTACTTAGGTGTGCTTGTAGCCTATTCAAATCAAATGGGTGTGCTTGGTAGCCCAGAAATCTAAGTGTGTGTGCTTGTAGACTGTCTAAATCAAGTGGGTGTACCTTGAGCCTAGAAATTCAAGAGGGCGTGTCTTGTAGCTTTCGAGATTGTGATTGAGTTTTCCTTTTGCCCATTTAAAGATTGGCATTTGAAAAGAAATCTGTACAAACAATTGTATGGGACTAGATGTAGGAGAAATCTGAACCAGTATAAAATCTCTGATGTCATCTCTCTAACTCTTTACTTTGCTTTACAGCTTTTACTTTTATCTGTGATTGCATCTGCGACTATTTAATAGTATAATTATGTGTTGTTAATTTGAGATTTAATATCAAACTTGAAAGAAATTTAAAATTATTTACAAGTTAGAAAACAGTATTCACCCTCCCCCATCTAGTTATTAATTAGTCTTAAGATCCATAATTCCACAACCCATATTTGGTATCAAAGCACTAGGTTTTAAAAAACTCGTAATTTGATTTTTGAAAAGCTTTAATGGCTAACAACACTGTTAGTACATTTTTTAACACTTTTGTCGAAGGAAAATCTACCGCTAGACCTCCACTTTTTAATAGTAGTAATTACACTTATTAGTCGTGTAGAATGAAAATTTATTTACAATCTAATGGTTTAGATATTTGGAATGTTACACAAATGAGTACACTAAACCCAAATAAGTTTTGCATAATGGACTGTTGACCAAAAGGCACTTGCATAGAATAATTCTAAAGCCATGAATATTTTATTTTATTCATTAGATAAAAATGAATTTAATAGAGTCTCTATTTGTAAGTCTGCATATGAGATTTATAGAACACCGCAAGTTACATATAAGGGCACTAGTAAAGTTAAATAGACCAAAATTTATATGCCAACTAATCAGTTTCAGTTGTTTAAAATGAATCCAAATGAGTCTATTTCTACTGTAGATTTCAAGATATAATGCGTTCATTAGTAGCATTAGGTAAAAACTTTTTTCAAAGAGGACAAGTTAGAAAAATCCCCAATTCACTCTCTTTAGAGTGAGATCAAAAGCCACTAGCAATAGAAGAGGCTAATGATATTAGTACTCTGAATATTGAAGAGTTAATATGCAATTTAAAGTCCTATGAAGCACAATTGCAGGGCAGAAGAGAAAGCAAGGCAACAAAAAAGAAATCAATTGCTTTCAATGCAATTAATGACGAACAGAATTCAGACGACGATAATGATGAAGAAATTTCTTCCATGACCAGAAAGTTCCTGAAGTATAGAAAGATGAACAAATATCAAAGACCTAAAAACAAGACTCCTGCAACTGCAATTAGATACTTTAACTGCGATGAACTCAGTCGTCTACAAAGAGACTATCCGCATCCAAATAAATCAAAGATCTCACTATTTATTGATTCATCCACAAAAAGAAAAAGGGCTTATACAGTAATATTAGATGATTCGGATACTTCCTCAAGAGATGATGAACTGGATACTGAGGATGCAAACATGTATTTTACGACAATAGTTGATTAATTAGAATAGATCAAAGAGAAGGAGGAAAAACAGTACTTTTTACATTTAATTTTTTTTATTTTGTGTGTTTTTAGGAATAACATATGGTTAATAATAATATTGGATGAATATAAGTATACAGATATATATATCGAAATATTTTATACAATTTTATTTTTGAAAATTACGGCCTATATGTCGACATACATAGATCTTATATGTTGACATACCTGCTAGAAATTTGAAAATTGAAATTTCATTTCAAAATTCAAAATTCAAACTTTCCTCTCTTTTTACGCTTATTCCCACGTTTTGGAAAGGCATTTTTTTACCAGAGAACATGACTTTCAATCTATCTCTATCTATTCATTCACTACTTCATTTTAAATTTCAAATATCTCTTCATTCTCTTTTCTCCTCAAAATCTCAAAAATGGCATCCTCAAGTCAAACTCCTAAAACCAGAAAGCTCTCTAAGAGAACCAAAGGCTTTCTCTTCAATGAAAAAAAGCCATAGATACCTATATAGAGTATGCTACTTCCAAAAAGCTTTTCCTAGAAGATTTGCCAAATATGAAGATTTTTCCTCTTAGGGACTTCAAGATCTTTGCATTCAAAATGAAACTTTTGGTTTAAATGACTCTTTTTAAAATGATTTTGTTTGTTATCCATGTTGATTCATGAGTTTTGATTCATGACACAAGCTTCAGAGATCCTACGACGAATTACAAAGAGAATACTATACGAAAGCGACAAAAAGAGAATAAACGCATATTGTGCACTACAAAGGAGACAATACTACAATTCAGAGATTAGTATGGATATTTTATTTTATTGAGTCTTAGAATATTGTTAAAATCATTCCTCAAATAGTCACACACGCACACAAAACATTTTATATTAAAACTATGTTCACTGTGCAAATAACACCAGGTCGGCCGACCGACCAGGATCCTTGGTCGACCGACCCTGTATCATATGCACAGCTACTTTCTGTTTTGTATATGTTTTCAAACTCAGCTGACCGGCCAGGTTTTTCGGTCGACCGACCAGAGAATAACGGCTAGTTTACTGAAGAGATGCGATCATTTCATGAAGAGGAATGTCCTCTATTTTAAGAGGTATGGACACAACTGTTAACTAAAACTCTTCATAAAAGATTACAACTCTTCTATAACTATATAAACATATTCAATTCACTTCTACAATAACCAATTCTTGTTTATAATTCTGAAATCTATTCTCTATTCATTTCTGCAAATAAAAGCAATCATTCTTATTCAATATCACTAGAATCCTTGATTTAATTCATATACTTTGATTCTACGTGATCATCTTCTTTCTAAATCTTCACACACATACATACTCTTGAGGATTTGATTATAGGAAAGTTTTACTATCAAAAGACAATCAGTGTTATTCAGAACACATTCGTCAACAAACTATTTGTATTAAGTTGAAGTCCTCTTCGGCTGTTGAGGCAGAAAAATTCCTGTTCGGCTGCTCAGGTGTCGTATACCTATTCCTCCGGGTTAAGTGAGGGGTTTAGTTTAAATCCAGAGGGTATTCTGGGACTGGACGTAGAACGGGAAGTTCGAACCAGTATAAAAATTCCTGGTGTCATTTTACTATACTGCTTTTATATTCCGCACTATTTATAGTATTAATATCATCTCTATACTCTGTATTATCATATATCCATATTACACGGTCCATAGCGCACTTTGATTTGGTATCAGAGCCTGGTATTCTATCGATCGTCAAAACATCATAGAATAATGGCTAGAAAAAGATCCGGTCGAAGTACAGCAAGCAAAAAGCCTGAAACTATTAGAGCAACGACCAATGAGGACTGTAAAAAGGTACTTTCTGATTTACAAATTTCAGTAAAAGATAATAATGAATTAGTTAGTATAAGCAATAAGATTTCAAAGCTTAATTTTATTATTTTAGAAAAGATGAAATCTGTTAAACTTGAAAATGAGAAATTGAAAAACGAGAAGTTAAAATTAGAAAATCAACTTGGTGATTTAAAGAATAATTGTATAACTCTTACAGATTTTCTAGATAAACAAAACACCATATTTGAAAACGAGAGAGAAAAATTTTCAAAAGAAAATTTTGATTTGAAAAGACAAAATGATTTATTACAATCCTCTTTAGATAATTTAGAATCTCAAAATTTCCTTCTCAAAAATGAGAACGGTACGTTAAAAAATGAGAATTCTGAATTAAATGAGAAAATGGATATTTTATATAATAGTAATATTTCTTTTGAAAATAATAAGTATGACTTTAAAGCTAAATTTGATAAACTCAACACCGAAGTCACAAAATTTAATAAAGGTCAAAATGATTTAAACATGATTTTATCTAGTTCTAGACCTTTACATAATAAAAATAGTTTAGGATATAATCATAGAAATTGCACTAGATACACTTTTATGTATAATAAAAATGTTAGTGCTACTACTAAATTTCGAGTAAAGTCAAAATCAAATTTTTATCGAAATTCAAAAACTGCTATGACCAATAATGTTTATAATTTCTCTAGAAGTACAAAATCATTAACGAGAAATATGAATAAAAATTATCTAAGTATTTGGGTTCCTATTAATTGGAAAAATAGAGAAAAATGCATTAATAATTATTTTGATATGGTAATCAATAATGAAAATTATATTTATAAAGGTACAACCACACCCAAATGGGTATGGTTTCCTAAAAATTAGGAAATTATAAGAATCTTGGGTATCGCATGCTTTAAATGTTCATTGTTTTCTGATACCTTACAAGTAGTAATTATTTTGTTCTATATTGTTAACACTTGTGTGAAATATAATATTTGTTATCATATAAACTCTCCTTTTCGTCAATGACAAAGGGGAGAAAGATATTGCTCTAACACAATTTTTAGAAATAAACAATGCAAGCACAGATTAAGGGGGAGAAAAGTAAGTGTTACCTTAAAACTCTTATTTGTGATGATGCAATGTATGAATGCTTGTTTCTTTTATTGCTATGTTTTGAATATCTATACATGCATCATATTGTTTTACAATTTGCTATTTCATAATTTCAAGTATTTTTTTTTTGAACAATATGTCTATTTTTAGATGTTGTGTAGTAAGTAAACATCATTAATATTCCTATTTGGTTTGAGTGTGTAATATTTAAACTTGATGTTTTCTTACTTGTGTTACATGTTCCATATTTTTTCATTATAACATCTAATGAGTATTCCTTTTTGTCGATGACAAAGGGGGAGAAATATATGAAAGCTAACAAGTTTTTGCAGAAAAGTCGCCATATATTCAGGGGAGAATTATAATATATACTACTTCGTCACATAAGTATTGTCATCAATCAAAAAGGGGGAGAATGTTGATTCATGAGTTTTGATTCATGACACAAGCTTCAGAGATCCTACGACGAATTACAAAGAGAATACTATACGAAAGCGACAAAAAGAGAATAAACGCATATTGTGCACTACAAAGGAGACAATACTACAATTCAGAGATTAGTATGGGTATTTTATTTTATTGAGTCTTAGAATATTGTTAAAATCATTCCTCAAATAGTCACACATGCACACAAAACATTTTATATTAAAACTGTGTTCACTGTGCAAATAACACCAGGTCGGCCGACCGACCAGGATCCTCGGTCGACCGACCCTGTATCATATGCACAGCTACTTTCTGTTTTGTATACGTTTTCAAACTCAGCTGACCGGCCAGGTTTTCCGGTCGACCGACCAGAGAATAACGGCTAGTTTACTGAAGAGATGCGATCATTTCATGAAGAGGAATGTCCTCTATTTTAAGAGGTATGGACACAACTGTTAACTAAAACTCTTCATAAAAGATTACAACTCTTCTACAACTATATAAACATATTCAATTCACTTCTACAATAACCAATTCTTGTTTATAATTCTGAAATCTATTCTCTATTCATTTCTGCAAATAAAAGCAATCATTCTTATTCAATATCACTAGAATCCTTGATTTAATTCATATACTTTGATTCTACGTGATCATCTTCCTTCTAAATCTTCACACACATACATACTCTTGAGGATTTGATTATAGGAAAGTTGTACTATCAAAAGACAATCAGTGTTATTCAGAACACATTCGTCAACAAACTATTTGTATTAAGTTGAAGTCCTCTTCCGCTGTTGAGGCGGAAAAATTCCTGTTCGGCTGCTCAGGTGTCGTATACCTATTCCTCCGGGTTAAGTGAGGGGTTTAGTTTAAATCTAGAGGGTATTCTGGGACTGGACGTAGAACGGGAAGTTCAAACCAGTATAAAAATTCCTGGTGTCATTTTACTATACTGCTTTTATATTCCGCACTATTTATAGTATTAATATCATCTCTATACTCTGTATTATCATATATCCATATTACACGGTCCATAGCGCATTTTCAATCCGGATTTGGTAAAAATATCTTACGCAGATTTAAATGGAAAAAAATTTCAAAGAGAAGAGGAACAAATTTGGAGTAGTGTAAATGGCACTCGAATTATTTTAAATTATAAACTTTTGGGTCATATACTGGGTTGCAAAACTAGCGGAATTGACCTCTCCACTTTTCAAATTGGTGAACAAAATCATTAAGTTTTTCACAACATTTTCGAAAGTGATGAAGAATTTGATTTTAAACATAAGAATCTTCGACCAAAATCGAGATTTACGAGTCTCATTTTAAAACAAAGTATCACTCCGAGGACGAGTAATTACAATAACCCTGCTCAAAAAGTTTATAAAGCTCTTTTCAGTATTTATGGAAACTATGACATCGATTGGGCACAAGTCATCTTAGATGACTTTGTTCAAAAGAACATTTATGTACATGAGAACACACTCTACCATGGTGTGTATCTTACTGGAATTTTTGTAACGACCCGGAATTTTCGATCTTGAAAATTCCAGATAGTTAGGGAAAGAAGAAAGAGATAGAAGAAGAAACATAAAATAAAACACAGAATCTCACATTCACAGCGGATCAAAATATAAAATCAAATAATAACAGTTATACAAATGAAATCTGTACTTGTCAAATTACACTTTAATACATCAAGGTTACAACATATACACAAACACCAGACAGATACAATCAACATGTCCCAGAAAACTACAATATATCACAGTGGAATACACTCCATACATTCCTGCCATCCAGCTCGTCTCCTGAGCTCCAGAACGTCCTTACCTGAAAATCTGTAATACTCGGTCTGACCCGAGCATTACACCAAAGTAACACCCGGGTCAGGCTGGAAACCAGCGTGAGTAAACTCATCTAACAAGAAATTTAAAATGTATAGAACTTATTTAAAAACCCGGGGTAACTCATTCATTCTACAAGTTCACAACTTGTTATAAGTACCTTCGCTTAGTTTTAAAATGGTCCAGTCATTTAAATTATTCCATTAAAGCCTATTGATTTCACATATCAAATCTATACGAGTTATAGATTACGAGTCGAAGTGGTTTCGGGTATGTACTGATACCCAAACCCGGTCTCTTCAAATCACTTTAAACTGAGTTGTTTAAGTTTAAAACAATTCCCTTTATATCTAGAATTACATATTTACAAAGCCATTTATCACAGATAGACAACCCATATAGTTCGATCCAAACATATTCTATCACATAGCATCACAAATCACATAGAGATATCAACTAATCTAAGGCATAAAATATCACTCAATCATTCATAACAAGATTAATTAGTCACACCATTCTAATTAATTTAAATAATTTGAATTAATTCCTTTAATCATTTTTAATCTTGCTTACTTAATATTAGTTAATTACAAACCATTAATTAATCATCCTTTAAAATAATTACCTTAATTAATTAATCACATTAATAAACCAATCTTATAAATTGATTTCACAAATTAATTATCCTTAATCAATTATCTTAATAATTAAGGTAACTAAATATATCCCTTAATTGATTACATTAATCAATTAGTCATCCCTATTTAATATTATTAGTACTTTATTAAATTTCATCTTTAAATTATCCTTGAGAACATATAAGTTTAAACTATTACATAATTACCTAATTACAACACATTTGAAAATATTTAACACTTTGGAAACTCACGCAACCCGGGCCAAAACCCATACAATTTTCGAGCTAACCCAAGAATTCTTGCTTCGACTCAACTTCGACCCCAACTACCCATTCTACAAGGCCATCACAAGAAAAAGACTCCTCTTCCCATCATTCCAAAACAAGATTGACACACATGCCGACGTGTGCACGTGCACCGCCGGAATCGACCAGCTCCGACCTTAGCCAAGCCACCCCTAAGACGGCGATGATCCCTGCTAGTGCTTCCACCTCCCAATTCTGACGAAAACGTCAGCAACCAAAAACGAGCAGACCAACACCCTCCTGGAACCATGTTCGATCGGAAATATACACTCCCGTCATTGCCTTAGATCACCGGAGCACACGCAACTCCGCGCAAACCTTCGCCATTCTTCCATCTTTCCTCTCCCCCACCTCCGGTCCTTCTCGATGCAAGCTTGACCACGAGATCGACCCATATACATCCCAGACCCAAAACTCAAGCTAAACCCTAAAACCCCTTCGCCGCTCCTCCACGGTGAATTAAAAATTCACCTACCAATTTTTTTCGAGCTCTCCTACCCACGATCTCCCTCTGACCACAATTCAGAGGATAATATCTTCTTTGATCACCAATAATCGAAGAAAAACTAATTTTCGTTCAACAAACATTTCCACCTAAATAAAAGTCTAAAAATCAAGATTTTATTTTTAAAAATCATCACTTCCGCTATTAAACCAGATTATATAGATGAATTCACAATTTATTTACATCTAGATTTTGATATGTTCATGCTTTTACTGCATTTCTTCTTCATTTTGTTAAAAAGCTACCTTGAAATCTTACTTGGAAATATTTTTAGATCGAATATTTTGTCATTCCAAACATGTTTTATTTATATATCAACTCAAAAAAATTCAGGGAAGAAGATATTCGATTTGGAATATCTCAGAGCCTGTATAAAATGAACAGAGTATGTATATATTATTATACAGTCATTCACACAAGTACTTGTATACATATTTACAAAAATTAACAGGCAAACATTTATGTTAGCATTCATTAAATTTTACTTCAAACCTTATTACTTGAACCACGTTTAAATTGTTAAATTTACGTTTATTTTCCGTTCCAGTTTGAACAGATATTTACTTCCATGTTCCAGTTATGTATATGATTATTAACACTCATATATATACCTATAATCATTTTAAAACAATATGCACAGCACAAGTTTCAGAGTTACTCACCTGGAACCAGATTGAACAGGGGATTGTTTGAATTCTTTTGAGTTTGTATTTCCAGTCTGATCTTTCTCTTGTTTGTTTGATTCTTCTCACTTGTTTGATCTTCTTGTTTTGTTGAGTTGTTGTTGTTAAGTTTCAGGTTTAATCTTTTTTTTTATAAGATACTAAGGCTTTTTGATGAACGAAAGAAAACAGGAGATGATATATAGAAGAAATTTGTGTACATGGTTGTACTTTGTTGGTACAAGATTTTATTATACTGAGAAGATTTTTGCTTAAATTTTTTACCAGAGATTTTTTTTGGCTATGGAGGCTGATATGATTTTTGTGGTGGCTTGCATTTATTAAGCTTGTCTTGTTTTATAAGCTTAGACTTATCTTTGTTTTTTTTATGTACAGCCTGATTTTATGAGTACACTCATATACATATATAGCTTTGTCTTGTTGCCTCATTTCATTTTATACTACAAGTAATACCGGTAAGTATCTATATATATTTTTCTAGAATTATTTTATGTTTATTTTGTACACTGTTGGACCTGACAAGAATTGATTTTCTATGAACAACAACTCTGATGAGTCTTATTTTGTATGCTAGAGTTGAACATGCATTCATTGCTTGAGTTGATGTTGTCTACTTCTTTGTTTGCAAAGCTTTCATATGGATTTGTATATGTAGATATATGTTTAAATATAGGTATAGTTATGTAATTCATCTAATTTTTACCCGCATCATATACATACACTCACATCCACATATGTTTACCATCATATATATATATATAAACATTTTATCTTCAAGCTAATTTATGGGATTCATATACGTATATTTATATACATTTTCCACAATTAAAGCTTGTATATATTTTCTATGAGATTTGTCATACCCAGAGATTTATAACCCAATATCTAATACACTTTTTAAACCAATTTTAAATATATATAGATATTTCAATTACCAGAATTTTATCTGTTTGACTTATTAAAACTAATATTCCAATAATTACATCAGTTAACCACTCAATAGTCGATGACCGAAAATCCGGGTTGTCACATTTTTCATACATTTTGATGTTGATTTAAAAGGAGAGCATACTCTACCTTGAAATGTTTTTGATAAGGCAAACATTTCTCTCATGAACATTTCACCTTATTTCGAACCATATGAAACTCTTGCCGAAAAGGAAAAAAGATTAGCATATGAAGAGGTGCGTGAAATTCAACAGGAAGAAGAGGAAGAAGGTGACGAAATGGATGTAGAAGAGGAAGAAGAGGAGAAGGAAGAAGTGGATACTTCTTTAGAAAGTTTCAACAAGCCATCTCACCCATCCAATAAAGATATTCTAAGGAACCAAGAGTAGCTTTTAAAAACCAAAAGAAGCTTAAATGTTCCTTTAGTAAAATATTCGCTTCCCTTTCCCACAAAATGAACAAATACTTTGGAAAGATCATTCGTAAACTTAGAGAAAATTCATCATCGTCATATAGATCTTTCTAAGCCTATCTAGTTATTTCCTTATGATATCTAGCTTTGTATTCCTTAGTAATGTGCGTTTTTAGTTCAAATACATGTAATTTTCATGTATTTCATTTAACCCATGTGCTTTTCTATCATTAGTAATGAAATCTTGTTCTTGTTGTTATATATAGTTCTAATCGTCTCTAGAAGTAATAAATATATAATGGTATAAGGTAAAAAAAACTATAACAAAAACTAAAGTTTAGCAATTTCAGGTATGTATGCCGACATACATACAAAAGATATTGTGACATATATGAGCGTTGGGCAAAAAAATTTTAAATTTTAAAATAAAATAACTACCACCTATTCAATCTTTCCAATCGACTTTCACTTCTATATAAGTCTATTTCTTCCAGAAAAATCCACTTATCATTTTACTCTCTATTCTCTTTTCATTCTCAAACATTTTTCCAATAAAATGTCTTCTCAACATCAAAAATTGTGTGAAAAACTTGAACAAACATTTCAATCTTTCAAGTATATTCTTATTTTTATATTAAGAAATCGAAGGCCTTTAGAGTTAAGTCAAATAGAGATGATCAAGTGCAAGAAAAGCATTTTGATGCCCTTTGATGGATGATTTCTTTCTTAATCAAAGATGATCAAACCAACAAACAATAATGCTCTATCAACCCGGATAATAAAGATTGGGATGTCATCAAAGCATATCCAATCTTTGGATCCAACGGTTGGGTTGAAGTTCCTAGGAATGTCTAGTTTTCTATGTATTTTTTGTAAGTGTGTGTATTTATTAGATTTGGATTTATTTGTTTGAATTTTTATGATATAGTTTGGATTAATACTCTTAGGATTGGATTTGGTTGTATTGGTATTTGAATTTGTTTTGGTACGATTGGATGTTTAGATTAATAATATAATATGCATAGATTTAATTCAAATTTATAAAAATAGTTTGTGTTATCTTATTTATCATTTATATCATAATCATTATATAATTATCATGCTTAAATATCATATTACATCATGTTTAGTATGCTTCGATTATTTTAAATACTTAGTTATTGATTTTGACTCTATAGTTTCAAAGTATTTGATTTAGTGGGAGTTTTTATTTTTCACTCATTTTTGTATATGACAAAGGGAGAGAAAAATATAAAATATACATATGCATATATTCAGCGGGAGTTGTCTAACTCAAGAGGAGCTATATTATATTTTATATACATGAATATTTAATGGTTGTCATCATCAAAAGGGGGAAGATTGTTAATACCTCAATTATTGATTTTGATGATAATAACCTTGATAACAACAATATACGTTCTTATAAAATATAGAAACTAATGTTTTGCCAAGTTATATAGTATATAATGCAGGATATTACTTGTTGAATTGAAGATTGTATAGTATAAAGACTCAAGAAATGGACATGAAGAATCATAAGTACAAAGACCAAGATATGAATATCTCAAGACTGTAATATAGAGTATAGAGTCATAATATATTGTTAAAGTCCCTAATAGCAATCTTTGATCTCTATCCCTTATTTTTCTATCTTTTATGTATTTTAAACAAAATAAAATTTCAAAATATAAATATTTTATAAAAAAAATTAAAAGTTCAAAATGTTTATAAACTATGTTCAAACCATTTTACAAAGTATCAAATTATTTTACAAAGTATAGGATTTTCAAAACATTTTAAAAAAGAAACAAGTTTTCAAAATGAACAGGCATATGCTGGCATATGCCAAGATGATATGTTGACATACATGCCGCCAAATGGTTTTTCAAATTTTGAAAAGAAGTGTCTATTCATTGCAACTCTTCACGATCGAATACGTTTGTTTATTCACTATATAATAGGGAGTTCAGATGAATTTTTTTATAGTTATTAACTTATTTTTATTCCCTCCTCTTACTCTCTTGAAAACTCCATTAAAATATACTTTATTCTCTTCAAAAACATATATAATCAATTCAAACTTCATTGTATTAATTCGCTACTACTTTCATACTACTGTGGAATCATCTCTCTCTCAAATCAAAGAAAAAGGGTTGTTCAAGAGGCTTTAGGATCCATTGTATCCGAAGTTCCTGAAATTCTCTTTGGAAAAACCATTAAACTCTATTTGTATTTACTTGGGTGTGCTTATAGCTCGTTCAAATCAAGTGGGTATGATTGGTAGCCCAGAAATCCAAGTGAGTGTGCTTGTAGCTCGTCCAAATTAAGTGGGTGTATCCTGAGCCTAGAAATTCAGGAGGGTGTGTCTTGTAGCCTTGGAATCAAGATTGTAATTGGATTTTCCATATGCTCATTTAAAGATTGGCATTTGAAAAAAAATATGTACAAGCAATTGTAGGGACTGGATGTAGGAAAAATCTGAACTAGTATAAAATCTCTGGTGTCATCTCTCTAACTCTTTACTTTGCTTTACTACTTTAATTTTTATCTGTGATTGCATATGTGACTCTTTAATATTATAATTTTGTGCTGTTAATTTGAGATTTAATATCAAACTTGAAAGAAATTTAAAAAGATTTACAAAAGTTAGAAACACTATTCACCCTACTCTAATGTTAAATAAGCCTTAAGATCCATAATTCCGCAACCGACACGATGTAACGACCCGTATTTTTAACTATTTTAAATTATTAAATTTAATATGATTATTGAATAAAAATGGTTAAAAAAATTAATGATTTATTAATGTAGTTATTTAATATGAACTTGAATAAAATTTTGAAAAACCAATTTCGAAGATTTAGGCAATAACAAGTATTGAATGAAATTTTATGTATTTGAATGTGTTTATAATCAATAGCTAGAGTTGAATAATAAATGTTAAATTATTTAGATGAAAAAAAAATTATTGATAACTAAAATACATTTGAAACTTAATGATTATTAATGTAATTTATTAGATAATTAAATTGTTTAAATTTAATATTGGAATTTTTTTAAATAATTAAATTCTGAATTTAATGTGAATGAAAATGATGTCGAAAGTCGATTTAAATTTTATTTGAACAAGAGTGAAAAATTTTAACTTTTAAAATTGAATTTAAAAGTGAATAAATAGAAATTGGAAATTTTATATTTTAATTAACGTGTAAAAATAGCTGTTTTGGCCACTGTCTCGGATTTCGACAAAACTGATTTCATCGGATCCGTAATAGTGAATTATTGTAGGATTTCAAGTTTCTTATCGGTTGGACTTATCATTTGGTCGTGCGAGCTTGAAACGCGTAGAATTTATTTTCAGGATTTTAATTAAAATAATTTGATTTTGAAAAGGTATCTTCTAAATATGATGGAATTGGCACCCGAAACTAGTTCCATTGTGTTCGGAATAAGGGTAAAACATATAGAATGTCAGGCGGCACGCTTCGTTTGGAGTTCAGGAATTTCGTGTGAATGAATGGTCAATCGTGATATTGAGTTCGTATGCCTATAGCATGCATGTGGCTGTAAGTAGATGAATGTCTCTTCTTTTTTTATTATTAATTTTGTTATTATAGTATAAATAAATCGTATGCTAATAAAATTCATAACTTTTGCATACGAGGTCCGTATCGGACGAAACGAGTGGCACTGGAATCGTATCGACGTCGTCTACGATATGGAATCAAGTTGGAACTTAATTGAAACTAAGAAAATTTTTAGTTTCGAATAAAGGTGAGTGTTTTAAACGCTCATGGTGTACTAAATATATTTATGTTAGTTAAATTTAAATCATGAAGTAATTTAATTTTATCGACTATTGTTTGGTAGTTTAACTGACATTTAAATTTGACATCTGATTTGAACTTATAGAAATTTAAATTCGACAGGTAAATTGATTAAAATTAAATTGCCAATTAAACTTCTAATTATTGATAAGTTAATTGTTGTGATATATTGACTGTTAGGATGATTGATTGTGATGGATGCCAATTGGTTGATATTTGGATGATTGGATGTTTATTTATTTTTATATATATCATGTTATCATCCTATAAATTATTTACAGTATATAAAACTGTAAATTGAATTATTTTGAATAAATTAAGAAATAGGTTGAAATAATATATACCTATGACATTTAGTTTGGGTTGAAAAGATATATATCCATCCCTGAAATTAAAGTGGAGTAACTAATCACTTGGCCATAGGATAGAAAATTATATATGAACACCAGATTGCTTAAATTAAATAATTTTAAATTCTTGGATTGAATTTATTCAAATGATTATATATTATAATAAAATAAAATTGAATCGAAATACGAGAACTGAAAATTTTTGAACTCGAGTTCTGAACTGTTGAATTTAAAATTTGTAAAAGAAATCATTTAAAGAATTCAATTTGGAATTTGAAGTTATAATTGAATTATGGAAATCAAATTTGTTTGAAGGTTAAATGTGACGACCCACATTTTGGAAGGTTTAAATCGACAATAATCCACACATGTCCGACTTAAATAGTCCGAAACATAGATAATCAATGGGGTTAATTAAGAAAAATAAGAAAAGAAGAAGAAAACAAACACAGAATCTCGTAGCGGAACGATAAAATATAATAATCAAATAAACAGTTCACGAAGCTGTTTATACCATACATTTGATTATAATCTATACAACATTTATCAGAGTTATATATACATCAGGGATAAATAAATAATGTAGCAGACAACATGATGTAGGAATACTAGTATGAATAACATACCAAATCTCCGTCTTCGTTCTCCAGAATAAATCTTCAATAAGCTGAAAAACTCAAGACTGACCCAAGCATAATGAAAAGACAAAACACTCAAGTCAGGACTAAAATATCCTTATGTAAGTCAAATAAATATCGCATATAACATGAGTGTGATAGCATCAGAGATATTTACGGGATTTCACATCTCCTACCCAGTGTATAACGTGCGTGCAATAACTCAAGAGATGCTACGGGATTTTCCATCTTTTAAGGATCCGTCAAAATATTTAAATGTAGTAGAATACGCTATATAGGTAATGTCTAATCAAAAAAATAAATATTTTACTTAGCGTTAAGGCTTTACATTAATCCCCTTTAACGTGTTTTTAAGCATTGTCGTACAGTTTGCATATAAAACACCAGTAAACCGTCGGTGGATAGGGATGCGCCATGATACGACAACACTAAACCAAAATCGTAGTGGTCTCATATAAGGATAAAAGTATGACACGACACGTTAGGAAATGCCCAAGGTAGGATACTACCAGTTTACCCTTCCCGGTTGGTGGTAACGCATCAAAGCCAAGGTTGCCCACTACGTCCAACACTCCCATAAAATCGGAAGGTGCGCACCAATCCATCACAATGTAAATGATGGTAATTCGAAGAAGTGCATCCGCTCGGGGTAGCTAACCACTTGGCCAGTACGGCTCCTGTTTTAGTCATTTCAAATTGTCACAAGTGCCAGGCTAATCCATCATCGTTCTCTTCTTCAAATCCAGCAAACGATGCCAAATACAACCACCTCGTTCTGGATCATCACTCCACGTACACAGTTGTTAAAGTGGTTCCGGCATCAACAGAGAGTATGCCCATATCCGGCCCCGGTCTCTTTAACAACCAAACATTATTTTACACACCGGTTGGTTCATTTACATTTCGAAAATAATTCATACTTGATGTCAAAGTATCATATTCGCTTCAAAATCAAACCCATTTCGAAATCATCATATTTACTCAATATATACCATTTCATTTCAATATCATTTGCGCCTATATATTTCGATTTCGCTTCCAAAATTGTTTCAAATTTCAATTTAGGTTATAGCTTCAATTTAACCCAATTCATATTTAAATCCATGATTTAAACATAAACATTCCACCCTTGAACGGTTTGAATTTTTGAAAAACAGTTTGAATAGTTTTAAAATATTTTAAATAATTAAAATGGTTAAAAATAGTTTAAATGGTTTAAATAGTTAAAAATAGTTTAAATGGTTAAAATAGTTAAAAATAGTTTAAATATTAAAATGGTTTATATAGCAAAATTGGTTGGAAAATCCAAAATATTTTGAATATATTTTTTAAAAAATTAAATAGTTTATATCAAAATAATTTTATTGAAAATAGCTTCAAAGTCAAACCGATTCAATTCCTACTTCCCAATTCGAATCAATTCCAAATTAACTTCAATTCCAATTCTGAATTAATTTCAACTCAATTCCCAAAATTAAATCATTTTGATTTATATCAATTCCAAGTTCGATTTTCAAAATATCGGTTCGAAACACTTAAATCAAATTCTACTTCAAAAGCCAAATTAAAGTCTAAATCTTCAAATATAATTCAATTCCGACCTCAACTTTGAAATATCGTTTATATCACTTTTTTTTAGCAATATTCAAAGTTCAAATAAAATTTCAAATCCTTTTAAAACAAATCAATTTTCGAAATTCAAATCATATTTCAATTATAACTTCAAAATCTCAACTTCGATTATTTAAACAGTCTCTTTTGCCCAAAATTATTTTCAACATTTCAAACTTGAATTCGTGATTAAATCAAATTTCATAAATTCGATTTTCATTTCTTTAAATTCAAAATCATTAAATAATTTCAAAACAAAGACTTTTAAAATTATTTAATTTAACAAATCCGGTGTCCGTATATAATTTTCTATCCTATGGCCAAGTGATTAGTTATTTTAATTTTAATTTAGGGATGGATATATATCATTTCAATCCAAAATAAATGTCATATGTATATATCATTTCAACCAATTTCTTAATTTATTCAAAATAATTCAATTTACAGTTTTATATACTATAAATAATTAACCAAGTAATAACAGGATATATATGTTTGTACCAAAAATGGGCACAACACTCTTCAGAAGTTTTTGAAGAGATAAACGTGAAGAATGAAAATTAAAACTGAGGATTATCTAACAAAAACTCCAAATAACAGAAATGTAAATTGCAAAGACAAGCGATTTAGAGTGGTTCGGCGATTTGCCTACGTCCACTATGAAGTTTGATGATTTTATTGCTCGATACTTGAAGATTACAATTTCGTATGTTGTATTACAACTGGTTTCGTGAGCTAAGTCTGAATTTAAGACAACCGTGGCGATTCTGAGTAAATCTGGCAGAGTCAGGGCGCTCTTTAGCTCTTAGAATTATCCGACCCTTTTCTGAATGACCAGGGGCTCTATTTATAGGTGTAGGAGGCTGATATTTCGCCTAAACTGAGGGGAGACCAGTTCTGGTACGTCAGGGGGCCCACATGCCCGCTTTCTGGAAATCCGGGCCCACTTTAGGATCGATTCGAAGCTATGTTCGAATCGATCAAGAAATTGTCCAATCGAGCTAAAATTTGGTGTGAACATTCTTCAACATGTGATCAAGCTTCTGTGAAAATTTCATGGCATTTGGACTTATAGATCTCAAGTTATGATCGATTCAAGATTGCATTTCTGGTTGACTAGCTTGGTTCGAATCGATCCCTTCGAATCAATAGGGTCGACTCGATGGTTTCGCGTGTAGCATTGTTGACATGGCGCGCTTTCTTCGTATCGATCCTACTTTCACTCCGAGTTGACTGGGTCGAATCCATGGTTCTAGCCATCTTGACTTAGTGGATTCGAGGTAGTGGACTCGTAGACATGCTCGTTCGAATCGATCAAGGTATTCCTTGGTTAATCGATTCGAAGCTACTTCAACAGTGTGAATTCGAAGTAGCTTATGGGATGGAGTCGAAGCTAAGACTCTCCTCGTGGATTCGAAGTAGGTGAGACCTGATGGAATCGAACATGAGTGTTCTCTGGTGGTTACGAAGCTCCGAGGATAGATGGATACGAAGTGAATGGATTCGAACCATATGGATTCGGTCTTAGTGGATTCGACTCATATGGATACGAACCTGGGGCTATGTCCTCTGATTGCGTCGATAACATCTTGAGCGTACGACCACGGATTGACTTGATATTTGGGGCGTTGACCTTCATGGCCTTGCTCGACGCGTCTTATCAATTGCAGCCCGATCCGGGCTCGGGTAAAATTCATCGATATCCGTAGTGAGCCTTCATGTAACCGATCTCCAAGACGAACTATCGCTGAATTCTAATCAAGCCCTTGGTGTCACGGCCTTGCCAAAAGGCGGGATAACATTTGCCCCCCAAAGTATGTCTTGTGTAAACAGGACGTGCTTTGAAAAAACTGCAGTCTTTCAGGCTGAATTTGTTCGTTCAGTTGATTGCTTGACAGTCGTCTTTCACTCGTTTCGTCGCCATCTTCCCCTAGATGAATGTCCGACTGGCGTGCTCTGCTTCGATTCTGCCCCCAGACTTGGAGAATAAGTATGGAGTTGATGTATGTTTATACTTCGTCTCGCACTCTGGGAGTACGGAGTTAAGGAAATGTTTATACTCCGTCTCGCACTCTGGGAGTACGGAGTTAAGGAATGTTTATACTCCGCCTCGCGCTCTGGGAGTACGGAGTTAAGGAAATGTTTATACTCCGTCTCGCATTCTGGGAGTACGGAGTTAAGGAATGTTTATACTCCGCCTCGCACTCTGGGAGTACTGAGTTAAGGAATGTTTATACTCCGCCTCGCACTCTGGGAGTACGGAGTTAGTGAATGTTTATACTCCGCCTCGCACTCTGGGAGTACGGAGTTAAGGAAATGTTTATACTCCGCCTCGCACTCTGGGAGTACGGAGTTAAGGAATGTTTATACTCCGCCTCGCACTCTGGGAGTACGGAGTTAGTGAATGTTTATACTCCGCCTCGCACTCTGGGAGTACGGAGTTAGTTGAGGGATTTCCATGTATCAATCCATTTCTAGCTTTGACGGGATGGCTTTCCCCCGAGCTTGGGTTTCACTTAGCGAGTGGCCGGTCGTATCACAGCCACTCCTTTCTTGAACAAATCCCATTGCGTGATGGAATTTAGCTCTTCGTGCATCGTGATGTTGTACATTGTATTTAATGAATCACAGCTCTGGCTCAAAGAGATGGCTTTTATTGCTGAAATAAGAAAATATGGCAAAGTCAGTTGCCTTATTACAAATTCTAATTTCGAAATGCGAAAGCAAACTGCTAAATGGAAAAAATATAATGAAATAAATAGAGCCTGTTATGTGTAATAGCGACGGAGACTCTCGCTGTTCCAGGCTCTTGGCAAATCAAGACCGTCAATGGTCGATAGTTTGAATGTGCCATCTCCGAGTCTTCGGGTAATCGTGTATGGTCCTTCCCAACTTGGTTTCATGTGTGAAGGAACTGGATAGATTCTTTTGAGAACGAGATCACCGAGTTCAAAAGTTCGAGGCCGAATTTTGGCATTGTACAGTCGGGAGACTCGACCCCGATGTGCGGCCGCTCTCAAATCGGCCTCTTCCCGCTTTTCATCCAGTAGATCCAAAGATTCAGCAAGTAATATAGCGTTTGTTTTTAGATCATAATAAGTCACGCGATGGGAAAAAACTTCTGTCTCGACCGGAATAACGGCTTCTGAGCCATAAGATAAAGAAAACGGGGTGTGTCCGGTTGCGGTCTTGTGGGTCGTTCGATAAGCCCATAATGCCATAGGGAGTTCATCAACCCATTTGCCCCCGGCCTTTTCCAATCGCTTTTTTAGAATGGATTTTATAACTTTATTGACAGCTTCAACATGCCCGTTTGCTTGAGGATGCGCAACTGCCGAGAACTTTTTATGAATATGAAACCGTTGACAGAAACTTTTGAACTCTGCACTTTCGAATTGGGCTCCATTATCGGTGATAATGGTATGTGGGAGTCCAAATCGACAGATGATATTGCGAACTACGAAATTTATTACTTTCTTTGTCGTAATCGTCGCGAGGGCTTCGGCTTCAGCCCATTTTGTAAAGTAGTCGACGGCGACGATGGCGTACTTCGCACCACCTCTCACCAGAGGTAAAGCGCCGATGATATCGATGCCCCACATCGCGAATGGCCAGGGGCTGACCATTTGAGTTATCTCGGTAGGTGGGGCTCTTGGAATCCGGGCGTGTTTCTGGCACCTATCGCACTTTCTAGCATAGTTTGCTGCATCACGGTTTACTGTCGGCCAGTAGTATCCATACCGGAGTATTTTCTTGGCGAGAGCTTGCCCGCCGGTGTGATCGCCACACTCTCCTTCGTGTACGTCATGTAACACTCGTTTAATTTCATCGTGCGCGATACACCGGAGGAGAGGAACAGAATAACCCCTTCTATACATGACTCTGTTTTGAATGACGAATCGTGAAGCTTTTCGTAGAATTTGTCTCTTCTCATTTCTGTTCTCAGGCAATGCCCCATTCTCGATGTAGTTTCGATATGGAGTCATCCATGATTCTCTCTCGGGAGCGGTTTCAAATACAAAACTCGTCTCCATTTGATCGATGCTCGGAAAGGATAAAATTTCGATGGGGATAGGTCCCACTTGTTGTGCTTCACCCGTGCTGGCTATCTTTGCCAATGAATCAGCTTTTTGATTGCGTTCTCGAGGTATATAATAAATGGCGTAATAGTCAAACTGATCCAGTACTTTCTGAACTTGAGCCAAGTAAGCAGCCAGTCTTCGATCTCTTGCTTGATATTCTCCCCGTACTTGACATACCACTAACTGTGAATCACAATAAATTTCCACAGCGATAACCCTCAAATCTCTAGCAAGCTTTAGGCCGGTTAAGAGGGCTTCATATTCAGCTTCGTTATTAGTTGCATGAAAGTCGAACTTCAAAGCGTAACATATAGATCGGCCTTCGGGCATCTCAAGTACGACACCAGCACCCGAACATCGGTCGTTCGATGCACCATCAGTATGTAACTTCCAGATGTATTCGGGGGATTTACTGGTTTCGGGCAAGTCCTCTGAAACGGTAAATTCAGCTATGAAATCTGCCAGGACTTGTCCTTGAATGGCTCTCCGTGGAGTATAAGTGATATCGAATTGGCTTAATTCAATGTTCCATTTGAGTAACCTACCAGACGTCTCAGGCCGCGTGAGGACCTGTCGTAACGGCTGGTCGGTATATACAGTAAGAGGGTGAGCCTGGAAATAAGGTCGAAGCGTTCTTGAGGCAATGACCAAGCAGTAAGCTAGCTTCTCTAATCTTGGGTAATTTCTTTCAGCTCCTGTTAGCCGTTTACTAACATAGTAGACCGGTTTTTGCACTTTGTCTTCCTCCCGAACTAAGGCAGCACTGATCGCATGCTCTGATACTGCTAGGTAGAGGTACAATTTCTCGTGTTCAACTGGTTTTGACAAAATCGGTGGTGTGGAAAGATGTTGAACCAGTGATCGGAATGCGCCTTCACATTCCGCGGTCCATTCAAAGTTTTGCTTCCCTTTCCGGATTAGATCAAAGAAAGGAATGCATTTATCAATCGACTTCGAAATGAACCTGCTTAGTGCTGCTACCTTCCCGTTGAGACTCTGGACTTGTTTTATGGTTCTTGGAGTTTGTAAGTCCCTTATTGCCCAGATCTTTTCGGGATTTGCTTCTATCCCTCGAGCATTAATGATAAACCCGAGGAATTTTCCAGAGGCGACACCGAAATGACACTTTAATGGGTTGAGCTTCATTCCATACTTTCAAAGAATACTGAACATTGAATTTAGATCTCTGACGTGATCTGTGGAGAATCGAGACTTCACTAGCATGTCATCCACGTAAACCTCCATGGTCTTCCCGATCTGATCGGTGAACATCCGGTTGACCAAGCGTTGGTATGTTGCTCCAGCGTTCTTTAGACCAAACGGCATGACTTTGTAACAGTAGAGTCCCAGATCAGTTAAGAAGCTGGTATGTTCTTGGTCTGGCAAATGCATGGGTATTTGGTTGTAGCCAGAGTAAGCATACATAAAAGATAGTAATTCATGTCCGGCTGTCGAATCTACGATCTGGTCAATCCGAGGAAGTGGAAAACTGTCTTTGGGACAAGCCTTGTTTAAGTCAGAGTAATCGATGCAAGTTCTCCACTTTCCATTTGGTTTTCGAACCAGTACGGGATTTGACACCCATTCGGGATACAAAGCATCTCGGATGAATCCATTCGATTGCAACTTATCAATCTCTTCTTTAAGGGCAGCAGATCTCTCTGGATCCATACCACGCCTTTTCTGCTTGACTGGAACGTGTCGTGGATCGATATTCAAGGAGTGACTCGCAATGTCTGGTGAGATTCCGCACATATCAGAGTGTGTTTAGGCGAAAACGTCAAGATTCGCTTGGAGAAATTCAACCAATTCCTGTTGTGTCTGTTTTCCCAGTTGAGATCCAACCTTTAGTACTTTTGAATTGTCATCTTCACTGACTAGGACGTCCATGGTCAGTTCGGCTAGGGAAGCTTGATTCTCTTTAGATTCGTTTTTATCTTCGTTGTCTCTGGGGTCAAGGTCTTTAAGGAATCGGTCGTGGTGCCCGGGTCGGGGCCCAGGCACTAATTGTCAATTATCGGCAAAACGGACACAGAGAGATTCCTCTACGCCCTTTCCTTTCTCTTTCCTCTGCGCCCCGCGCAGTTCAGCAACATAACAGGCTCTTCCTGCTGCCTGGTCTCCTTGAACGACTCCGTTTCCATGATCAGTAGGGAATTTCAGAGTTAGACACCATGGGGCAATGGCTGCCCTGAACTCAGCAAGGGCTGGACGGCCCAAAAACGCATTGTAAGGTGAATCAATATCTAAAATGACAAACTGCAGCATTCGGACTCTCCGGCGTTCTCCCACTCCCAATTCTACCGGTAGCTCTGTTTCTCCAATGGGTATCGTGGCACTCCCGTTGAAACCGTGGATTCGGGATTGGCAGGGTTTTAAATCCTTTGCTTCCATCTTCATTAAATCATAAGCCCGTTTAAGCAAGATATTCACAGAGCTCCCACTGTCGACCAGGATCCTCTTCATCCAAGCAGGACCTACCTGGGCAGATATGACTAGTGGGTCGATTGTAGGGGCTTCGACTTTATCAGCGTCTCGGCTTCTGAATACGATATCATCAGACATTATCTTTTGTTGTTTAGCCGGAGTTCCATCCTCACAATTACTGCAACATTCGAAGTCCGCATGCTTGATCGAACTAGCATACGACTCCATTTCCCCCCAGCTTCTGTCTACTGGGTGGGGACCACCACTTATCGTGTTGATAACTAGCCTTCCGCCCGCATGAGCGGGTTCCTCCTGTCTTTCTTGATTTTGCACGATTCTGATTTGAAGGGCCCGCTCCACTAGACTGCGGCGCTCGTACATACTGGTCTAACTTTCTCTCCCTGATCAGTTTTTCAATGAGGTCCTGTAGATGTCGACACTCATTGGTGTTGTGGCCATAACTCTCGTGAAATCTACAAAATTTTCCTGTTTGAATCTGTCTCTCTGACATTGCTTCGGAGCGGGTTTATCATATCGCACAGTGTTGCAAGTTTGTAGATACACATTCTCCAGCGATGTATTCAGTGGCGTATAATTATCAAACATTGGGGTCCTACGCTGTGGGCCTCGATTCTGATCTCTTCTCCTGTCCTGAACATGGTTTCCCCTTGGCTGAGTTTGCTTGTTCTGTATGTTCAACTGAACTTTTCCGGAACTTTCACCGGACTGCTTAACCGCCACATTACTTTCTATTCCACCGGTCCTGGGCATTGCATCGTCCTGTTTCCTAGACTGTTTTGCGTCCTCTTGCCGTAGGAATTGAGCGGCTTTGGAGTAAAAGCGGTCCAACGACGCGGGTGGTTTCCCAACTAACCAGTTTCCAAACTCAGAATCAGGATCAATCCCTTTTGTTAATGCCATCAAGATTGAGTTATCGTTGGGATTACTAATCTCGACACATGATGCGTGGAACCTTTCCAAATAACGCCTGAGCGTTTCTCCACGTGCTTGGGTAACACTAGACAGGGTGTTAACGTCTTTCGGTCTGGCGACATGCATGCGAAATTGTTCGACAAATTTCTTAGCCAACTGATCGAACGATGAGATGGACCTTGGTGGCAACCTCGTGAACCACAATGTTGCAATTCCCCCCAGAGAGATGGGGAAACTCCGACACTTTACTACATCGTCAGCTCGCGCAGCACTCATCGACCATTCATATTTCAAAATATGCTGATTCGGGTCACTATTCCCTTCATACATTGGGAGAGTTGGCATCCTGAATCGTCGAGGGGGTTCAGCGCGTAATATTTCGTCTGTAAAGGGGGTATGACCACGGGAGATTCCCCAATCATCAGTAGTGAGCCCTTGACTCTCGCGTATCATCTGGCGTATTATGGTCGAGATATCTGACACTGGCACATTCTGGGCATGCTGAGCTAAGGTGTGGTTGGGCTCCACAGCGCGAGTTTGGACCGGACGCTGTCGATGGTCTGTATTTTGCCTCCTTGGCTCGGCATTCTCTGGGACATACGGCTCAGGAGTATGTCCGCGCTGTTGATTGTTCGGTTCTAACAGATTCCGGGTATCTGCCCTTACTTCTGCCGCGGTGGTTGCAGCGCGGTTATCCGTGGTATATTGTGGAGCAGTGCCTCCTCGTGTCGACGGTTCTGTTTGGAAGCTGGTCGACGACCCCGTCCTTAATTGTCCAACGGTCAAAGCGGGTTGATATTCAGCAGTCTATGCGTGACTCCCTTCTAACCGAGGACGGGTAGACCTGTGGTGATAATCAGACGAAGCGGAACTTCTAGTAGATGCATGGGAAACATCATTCCTCCTGGACTTTCTGTGGCTTTGGCGGTTTAGTTGGTTGGTTAGTTCAATGTTAACACGCAACTGTTCAGCCAACTGTTGTCGGCTTTGGGTCAGTTCCTGGAGTAATGCCTGGAACTCTTGTCTGGTTACTGGCCCAGACGGATCTGGGTGAGTAGTGTTGCCTTGGTTGGATGGAGGCAACTGCGCTGGATTCTGTCGATCTCGACCTTCTTGGTCAGCAGCTGTAGAAGTGGTTCTTGTACTAACCATTTTGAGTAGTGAATTCCTTTCCTAGATTTTATGCAAATCTGAATAGAGTGGAAGGATTCTGGAGTAGAGATATGGATCTTCCTCTTGGATTTATGCAATCCGGTATCGATGGTAGATCCAAGGAGCAAGAGAAAACTGGAATTCTCAGTGAAAGCACCAAAGTGTTTGTACCAAAAATGGGCACAACACTCTTCGGAAGTTTTTGAAGAGATAAACATGAAGAATGAAAATTAAAACTGAGGATTATCTAACAAAAACTCCAAATAACATAAATGTAAATTGCAAAGACAAGCGATTTAGAGTGGTTCGAAGATTTGCCTACGTCCACTATGAAGTTTGATGATTTTATTGCTCGATACTTGAATATTACAATTTCTTATGTTGTATTACAACTGGTTTCGTGAGCTAAGTCTGAATTTAAGACAACCGTGGCGATTCTGAGTAAATCTGGCAGAGTCTGGGCGCTCTTTAGCTCTTAGAATTATCCGACCCCTTTTCTGAATGACCAGGGGCTCTATTTATAGGTGTAGGAGGCTGATATTTCGCCTAAACTGAGGGGAGACCAGTTCTGGTACGTCAGGGGGCCCACATGCCCGCTTTCTGGAAATCCGGGCCCACTTTAGGATCGATTCGAAGCTATGTTCGAATCGATCAAGAAATTGTCCAATCGAGCTAAAATTTGGTGTGAACATTCTTCAACATGTGCTCAAGCTTCTGTGAAAATTTCATGGCATTTGGACTTATAGATCTCAAGTTATGATCGATTCAAGATTGCATTTCTGGTTGACTAGCTTGGTTCGAATCGATCCCTTCGAATCAATAGGGTCGACTCGATGGTTTCGCGTGTAGCACTGTTGACATGGCGCGCTTTCTTCGTATCGATCCTACTTTCACTCCGAGTTGACTGGGTCGAATCCATGGTTCTAGCCATCTTGACTTAGTGGATTCGAGGTAGTGGACTCGTAGACATGCTCGTTCGAATTGATCAAGGTATTCCTTGGTTAATCGATTCGAAGCTACTTCAACAGTGTGAATTCGAAGTAGCTTATGGGATGGAGTCGAAGCTAAGACACTCCTCGTGGATTCGAAGTAGGCGAGACCTGATGGAATCGAACATGAGTGTTCTCTGGTGGTTACGAAGCTCCGAGGATAGATGGATACGAAGTGAATGGATTCGAACCATATGGATTCGGTCTTAGTGGATTCGACTCATATGGATACGAACCTGGGGCTATGTCCTCCGATTGCGTCGATAACATCTTGAGCGTAAGACCACGGATTGACTTGATATTTGGAACGTTGACCTTCACGGCCTTGCTCGACGCGTCTTATCAATTGCAGCCCGATCCGGGCTCGGGTAAAATTCATCGATATCCATAGTGAGCCTTCGTGTAACCGATCTCCAAGACGAACTGTCGCTGAATTCTAATCAAGCCCTTGGTGTCACGGCCTTGCCAAAAGGCGGGATAACAATATATATGAGATAAATAAACATGCATTCATCCAAATATCAATCAATTGGCATCCATCACAATCAATCGTACAAACAGACAATGTAATTCATAAAAATTTCATAGTGATTTATATCGGGTTTTTTACTGGCAATTCAATTCCAATTTCAAATCTAACTATCAATTTTAATTTTTAACGGTTAATTCAAGAATAATTTAGATGAAAATTAATTTATCAAACAACGATCAATAAATTTATACCACTTCATAATTTCAAATTTAACTAGCATAAAAATACTCTAGTACTTGTGAGCGTTATAAAACACTCACCTTTATTTTATGTGGTTGCCGAGGCGTTCCAGTTTGGAACTAAAACCGAACAACGTCTGATATTAGCCCAAATTTCCACTATCTCCAAATCCTCCCAAACTAGTTTCATTATGAAGCTCTCGTCATCACGATTGTAACGCAAAAGTATCATCCCAATCGGACCTCGTATGAGAGAGTTATTAAAATTTTAAGTTCATCGATTAAAATATAAATTAAAACACAAATATGACTTTTTTTTATATTAAAACCCATGCCCATACAAACCCGGTCCAACTAAACTCTTCTTCCCCAAATGCTTCCCCCTGCACATGAGAAGAACCTACAGCCTCAACCTGCAACGTGCACGTGCACGAACCATCGGAGTCGCCGCCGGCCATCTCGAGTTCACCAACGCATCGCCCTCCACCTCCTCATCTCGACCGAACCGAAAATCATTTGCCATCCTCACCGAAGCAACGCGACATCCCAACCCCCTCACAGCCCTCCGTACAGTGTTGCTTCCACCTCCATGGGTCGGACCTTGACAAAATGGGCCGTGAGTTGCTAATTTCATCGTAAATCCAAATATCACTTTAATTCTTCACACTATTGCCTTAATTCAGGGAATTTGTCAACCCTAGTTCATAAAACCCGAAAACGTTCCCTGCTCCTTCATGCTGAAGCTCACAGCACCACTACCCGTCCCGAAACCCATATCAAAAATGAAGATTTAGCTGCCATGAATCCAAAGGACTCTACTCTAGATTTTTCTATGGAGTGAATTTTGAGTTACGAATTTTTGAAGTTTTTTTAAAACTTATATTTTTGCTTTCTCTGTTATAAACTGCACGAATAAAAAAAAGAAGGACGAGGTGAAAATCATAGGGTGGCGTATCCAAGAGTAGGGTGGTTGGAAAGGAAAGAAAGTGATTGCCTGGTCCAATCTATGTATATATATATATTATTTTAATTTCAAATATCTCGTTTAAAGCAGCTTAAAATTTTGAACCCCTATCGAAGTGTGCCGCTAGGCGTTTATAATATTATACCCCTATTCTGAACGCAATGGAACAAATTTCAAGTCCTAATTCGATCGTATGGAGAAGATAGCTTTTTGGACCCAATTATTATATTGAATTTTCGATATTAAATTCAACGTGTTTTTATCCCGTATGACCAAACGATAACTCCAAACTCTACGAAATTTGAAATCCGATAATAACACACTATTATGGATCCAATAGAACTAGTTTCGTCGAATTCCGTGACTGTGCCCCGGATCGTTGTTTTTACTCGTCAATTTAAACAAGTTATTTTTAAAATCGAGTAAATACTTTTGAATTTAATTTAAAAGTTCTATTACCTTCATTCTTTTGAATATAAATTTAATAAGCCTTTAAACTATTTTTTTCCTAATAAAAATCCAAGATTTAAAATATTATCACGATTTCAATTATTTAATTCAACAATTAAATTATCAATAAATCATTATATTTGAAATTTAATGTAACGACCCAGAATTTGACCACTTTAAGATAAACTATTTAAAGTGATTTTAAATGTAAAATAAGTAAGGTTATATGATTCAAATAATATTAGATACGATTTGAAAAGAAAAGAATGCACAAAAATAGTAATATTTGCCTATAACGACAAAGTGACAAAATGCTGATTTCAGAAAAGTATGTTTCAGTGGTTAAATAGATTATTTTAATTTATTTATGAGTGTTTATATTTTTAAATAGAATTATAAAAATTTATTTTTAAATTTGGTTTACATAAATGAATAGTTTAACTAAAAGGTCAAAATGTGACCGTAAAACATTTTGTCGAAAAACAATGTTTTGTTGATTAAAAGTTGTCGCAACGTTGTCGTACCTTTATTTTCTTATTTAGGAATATATATTCAAATAGTATAAATATAAATTAATTCACTAATCAAGTTTACTTTTACTAAACATACTTAGAAAATTCTAGAATATAATTAACAAAAAGACAAAAATGTCATTTCAAAGCAAAACGTAAAACATCAAATCAAAGAAACATAATTATTATGTTTTTTACTTAATACATAAGTGAAAATGACATAAAGTAATGATTTGAAATGTGATGTTAAGTTTTGAAAAAAAAATAAGATTACTTTATAAGTAAGTAAGGGTATTTTGGTCTTTTTACAAAATATTATTTTAATCCAAAAAAATTTCTATAAATAAGCATCCACTTTCTCACTTTTTTTCACTTCTTCTTCCTTATTTTCAAGCTTTTCTCCACTTCTTTAATGGCTTCTCTTCTCTTCCATTTCCTTACTAACTTTTTCAAAATCATATCAAATCAACTCCAAACGCCACCAAACTTTGCCAAAGACCTTAGAATACCATTAGAACATGGTTTAGCATCTAAGAAGTAAAGAAATGATGGAGGAAGATGAAGAATAGGGCATGGCCAAACCTATGGAGGAAGAGGAGCAAGTCGTGAAGCTCCGGAGTAAGAAAAAGAGAAGGAAGTGCCGCCGATTTCATTCCAAGGAGCTAGGAGCAAATTCAAGGTGCTGCAGAAGCTCTGTCGGATTTTCGGGAGTTTGGAAGAAGAAGTCGATAGCATTAAGCAAAAGAAATGGAGTAAAAGTTAATTAGTTGAAGTTTAGGTGAAGTGTTGTTGCATATGAATGTTGGTAGGAAGTTAATCTTTTGGTTAAAGGTGAGTACTCTTATTTACTAATAAATCTATAAATCATTTCAATTATAATGATTTAAAAGTTTAAATATATTGGACGATTAAATGTTTGATAACTTGGTTGATATTATGGTTGATTATATGTTTGTGATATGGATGATAACTTGGTTTGATAAATGATAAGAGAAATGGTTAGTAAGCATAGTTAATTAAATGAGAATTAAATCCATAGAAATATGTGTATGGAAGTTATTTAGCCTCTTAATGATTTTAAATGAGTTAAAATAGTTTAAATGTGATTTAAAACAAATTTGAAGTGTTTCGGACAAGTTCCGAAGCAATTCATAAAATTGGTCAAAATCGAGCTCGTCACGTAGCGGCAGTTTGTTAATTTCGACCCGTAACTTCAAATTAATGTAGAGAATGATTTATAAGTCGGATTTCTTCGACATAAAAATTCTTTGATCCACAATGATAATACTTTTCCAACAAAGAAAGAAAATCAAGATTTCATCAAGTAGAATTTGAAATATGTCCAAAACAATTTTCTAAAAACATCGCGGTTTTGCAGTTCGGAATCCAAAAAGGGATTTCTGTAAAAAAATTGATATTTTTTATGTTTTAAAAATATGAAATAAATTTGATAAATATATTAAAATGGTTTAAAAGAGATTTGGAATGGAAAATATGAATTTCAAATATTGAAAAGTTGTTTAAATCAAATAAGCTTATATAGCACTTTCCACAGCACTTTTATGTTGCGAATTCTATAACCTTTTGAATATGAGTTTTAAGCGTAACAGTTCTTTCCTAAATCTTTTGTGAATGATTTTAAAAGAATAGTTAAGTAATGTAAAGATGATTTGGAAGTTTTAATAAGATTTTGAATAAATGGTTAAGAGGAATTTTTTATAACACTTAAACAATAAAGTGAAAAAGATTGAATATAATAACAAACTGAGTATGCGGAAACGACTAGTACATTTGTCCCACCTGTGAGATCTAGGAAGATAAAACAAGGTGTTTAACTAAGGTTAGGGATGGAGCAACCAGTGCCCTGAACTTACCTGGCCTATGTTTTCTCTTTTTAGGCGAGGGGTGGAATAGATCGAAAGGAAAGTCTGGATGCTCTAAAAGATCATGTTTAAGTTTTTCCAATATAAAGAAAGGAAATAAATTATTAGAATGTTAATTAACCACTTAACATCTTTTTATCGATGATTAGCACGAAGGAACCGGGATCGGATTTGGGTGATTCTTATCCGAATAACCGGGATCAGATTTGGGTGATTCCTTTCCGAAAACCCCTTCAAACTAATTTTAGAAATAAAATATATTGAAGACAATGATCGTTAAAGACAAAGATATTCATGATGTAGGATTACTTGCCATTAGTCTCTGGAGGTGAAACTTGCCATTAGTCCTTGGAGGTGAAATTTACCATATCTAAGGTGGCAGTAGTGCTCTGTTATGAAAATCTTCAATATACAAGAATATGATTTGAAGTTATATTTTATAAGAAATTTTTGATTAAGATTTAATGAATGATTTGAGAATATTGTCCCTAAGTTAAAAGTTATAACTTGAATGAAAGAAATATTTGATTAAGATTTAATGAATATTTTCCCTAAGTTAAAATTTATAGCTTGAATATAAGAAATTTTTGACTAAGATTTAAAGAATGATTTGGAAAGGTTTTCCTAAGTAAAAGAGAAAATGATTTGGAATTATTCCAAGGTTTAAGAAAGGTTTAAATAAACAAAATGTTTTGATAAATGAGGCTTAATGGTTCCATATACATTTGAAAAGAAAATGGAATAAATTGAAAAGAGTATATCTAAGAAAGATATTTGATTTAAATAAAAGATGAAGTGATTGATTGATGATTGATATCCATATATGAACTTAAAATCTTTTAAAGTGAAGATTGGCTTCGAAGGAACCGGAGTTGGATTTGGTTGAATCCTATCCGAAAACCACTTCGAACCAATGTATACGTTCGAAAATGAAGACATGTTGAAGATGATGATTATTTAAGACCGTGGATCTTCATAGCGTGAGGACTGCTTATTGACATACTCTGGGTAGCTCCCATTATAGAGTTATTTATAGTAGTGGTCTCCCCGTTGTGGAGATTTTTTGGATTGCAAGGGCTTCTCGCCTAGTAATGGCCGAGGAAAGTGCCTTCGGTTTCTTTCAGTCCCAGAACGAACTTGTATGGACGAATGTCCGACATTGCATTTCTGAGACACAACGTTTGACTTTTACAAATGTACATCTGTTTGGTGGCGGAGAAGGCAACTTTGCTTAGCTTAACACCCTTCTTTGAGACATACGATCTCAGAGGTTGTATGTTTGTGGGAGTCAAATAATGATCAAAGGAATGGCAGTGTGGCATTCAAAGTGGAACCTGTTATGATCAAAGCGTGGTTTTTTATAAAAAAACATGGCCTTGAAGAAATTGAGCGTAGCCTCGCGAGCCTCACACTCCGGTTATGATGGGATTCTATGTGGTCAGATGTATGCTCGCATTTCGGATAGTAGTGATTTGGGTTATCAGATGTTCTGAGCCCTAGGTACCAGATATGTCTGGGCCTCATGGCAGGGATGCACGAAGTCTGAGTCCTTGGATGTTATTTGTAGATTGTATCCACTTTTAGCCATTTGTGTTGTGTTATAATGGCGTCTGAGTCATGGACGTAAGCCGTGGATACAGATTGATCTTTCCACTAGTTTCCTATCATGTTGGAAATCCAATCCCAATACGAGATTTGCGATTTTGATTGTATTCCCAAAATAGCTATAATGACTTGCAAACATTTCAGCTACCCTTTTTTGGTATCATATATTTTGTTTGGTATATTCCGTTGACCCAGTCCGGATATATTCAGTTAGACTTAGTCCAGATATTGATACCTTATTTGAATAAGTTTATTTAAAAAGTGTTTTCAAAAGAATGTCATTACAAATAATATCGAGTGTATTTTGGTATAAAGTGTTTTACTTATCATAAGGCAAAAAAACCCGTCTGTGTTTATATGTGGACGTGGTCTTATGAGATACCCTTCTTTTCAAAGGTTTTGATAACATCGTCATGATCTATACATTTTAAATTTCGAGTATCTCACGCTGATTTATCCAGCCTGATCCGGGTATTTTTAATACTCGGGTCAGATCCGAGTAGTTTCAGGTTGAGTTGAAGACGGTAGGAGTTTCCAGAGGAGAGCTGGAGATCTTCATCATCATATGGATGTATTCTATTATCTGCTGCATATATTGTATTTGTTTTGTTGTTTGTCAGTATTTGTAAGGGCGGGTGTTATAACTGTCCAGGCTAAATTTAGGTTAGACTCTGATATTGTATTTTAAAATTTTCCGCTGTAAAGATTATTATTGAAATAATATATGTTATTCCATTCGTGTGAGATTATGTTCTGTCTTTATTTTCTTTCTACCCTTAATGATCCGCTTATTCGTGCAATTTGAGTTGGACATGTGTGGTTTATTGTCGACTCAAAGGGTACGGAAAAATGGTTCGTTACATTTGGTATCAGAGCTGAAGGTTAAGCGAGAACCTTGGCTTTGTTGGGGTAAAGACTCATCAGAGATAGGGTTAGTAATACCCTAGGATGAGTAACTCATTAGAGATACAGTTAGTAACACCCTAGAATGAGTTTCAGTGAATTATATATGAGTGCGTATTTGTTAGTGACTAATAAAATGTTTTGTGTTGATTAATCTGTTGAGTCGTATATGGATTCTGGTCGATGCATGAGAGCTCCATGTAATCGATAGGGATTCCTAACAATTAAACAAGGCGAACCGACACACTGATTTTGAAAAAATTGGTAAATGAAATAATTTTACCTAGGATTATATTTTGAATATAAAGTGTACATTTTGAAAAAATTGTATAGTTAGAAATCAGGATTAGTGAAATTTAGATATGAACAACTTGTGATTAACATTTCACAGTTTGACTATAAAATGTTTCATAAAGATAATCGATAAGTTAGAAATCTGATAAGGTAATTAAAATCTTTAATACTTATTCCAAAATAATAAATTAAGAAATGATAATGTTATGTTACTGTCATAAATTGATCAATTTTTTGGTTTAAAAGTTTAAGTACAAATACCTTGTGAATTAAGTTTCACGATTTGACTATAGGGTATTTGATAATAAGAATTGTTTAAGGAATGAACACATAAGATAAAAATGTATTTAAATGATTGTGTAAAAAGATATATATAAAAGGAATAAGAATTTAAATTCGAGTAAAAGAGTTGTGGAAATTTAAATGAAGTTAATTAATATAAGATAAAATGAATTTATAAAATAGATTTTATAAACAAAAGTAATCTCTAAAGGATTTTGAAAATGGTATTATTTCAAATAAAAAGAGGTATTTTATGATAACTAATTCGATTTGCTCGAAAATAAACTAAAAATGGGCAAGAGATGTGTTCGGATGGAAAGCACTTCTCTTAAGTATTACTCTTCTTGTTAAGAGGATATATGATACTATTGGTAGTACCTAGTTCCTTGGATTGTTTTGGAGTTACTCGATCTATATAATTTTCTTAAAGTTAAAGAGATAATGTGAAACATTAATTGATAAATTGATTAGTAATCTTTATAAAAGTGTTTAAAATAAAGATAAATTGGGATCGCTAATTGATAAGATAAAACAAAATTCTTAACGATTTTGGACAGTCGAAAATTTTCGAATCATACATAACTCGGAGCTAAGAAAATTGTAAAAACTTTTGGTAAAAGATTGTGAAATACTTTGAGTAAATGAAATAAGATAAGGATAATTTATAAATCTGATTTATAAAGAAAATTTAAGAGTTAAGAGTTTGAGGATTTAAATATGGGTGGTTTTAAAATCTGTTTTTCAAAGCTAGAAAAATAATAATAGTATTAAGTAAGAAATAAGTTCTATAACTTATGAATTTGAGATAATAGAAAATTACAACAAAGTCTAAATTTGTTAAGACAAACGGATTTAAGTAAAACCAATTTGAAATTTGGTATTTGTATATACTCTTAGGATGTAAAGGTATATCATACAAATACAGATTTAAACCATGAACTATCTATACACTTAAGTAAAATAATGACTCTTTAAAAAGGTAATTATAACTTGGAAATTTTTTTTTAATGAATTCTACCATTAATTAAGAATTTGGACTTAAGTCTTTATAAGTGATTGATTTGCATAAGTTATAAGATGCAGTAAACTTAAGTAATAGTTTTACGAAATGATTCATAAATAATATTAGTATTAAAGGAAATATTCTGAGTTAAAGGATTGTGGGAAAACTATTTCAATGATAAATTATCTTTTGAGTGAAAAATGGTTTCTTTAGAATATTTTCCTTTAATAAAAAAAGATTTGAAAATAAATAATTAAAGGGATTATATAAAGAAGCACCTTTATAAAGTGTTTGAGTTTAAGATAAAGTTTTTATGAAATTTTTTTGAAAGTTAATAAATACATATGTTATATGTAGATCATTTCGTCACACAAATGTTGATCTAATATCCGAGTACGAAAGTTTAAGGTGTTTACACTGGTCCGAAAAAGGATTTATCACTCGATTCTTGACAACGAACATTGATGAGGGTTTGTGGTTAGGTATTTTAGTTTTCTATCATAGTTGAGAGCTATGCAAGGAAAGCAAAGGTTTCTGAGCAAAGAGCCTGATTAAAATCCGCACTAGAGGATCGGGGGATCGATACTAGTTCGAAAAAAAGTTGTGTATATTATATGGAATTAGGTTTAAAGATAAATGTTTTGGGCAAACTTTTGTTTTGGGTAATTTCGAGGACGAAATTCTTTTAAGTAGGGGAGAATGTAACGACACAGAATTTGACCACTTTAAGATACACTATTTAAAGTGGTTTTAAATGTAAAAGAAGTAAGGTTATATGATTCAAATAATATTAGATACGATTTGAAAAGAAAAGAATACACAAAAATAGTAACATTTGCCTATAACGACAAAAGTGACAAAATGCTGATTTCAGAAAAGTATGTTTCAGTGGTTAAATAAATTATTTTAATTTATTTATGAGTGTTTATATTTTTTAAATAGCATTATACAAATTTATTTTTAAATTTGGTTTACATAAATAAATAGTTTAACTAAAACGTTAAAATGTGACCGTAAAACATTTTGTCGAAAAACAACGTTTTGTCGATTAAAAGTTGTCGCAACATCGTCGCACCTTTATTTTCTTATTTAGGAACATATATTCAAATAGTATAAGTATTAATTAATTCACTAATCAAGTTTACTTTTACTAAACATACTTAGAAAATTCTAAAATATAACTAACAAAAAGACAAAAATGTTATTTCAAAGCAAAAGGTAAAACATCAAATCAAAAAAACATAATTATTATGTTCTTTACTTAATACTTAAGTGAAAAAGACATAAAGTAATGATTTGAAATGTGATGTTAAGTGTTGAAAAAAAATAAGATTACTTTATAAGTAAGTAAGGGTGTTTTGGTCTTTTTACAAAATATTATTTTAATCCAAAAAAAATTCTATAAATAAGCATCCACTTTCTCACTTTTTTCACTTCTTCTTCTTCCTTTTTTTCAAGCTTTTTTACACTTCTTTAATGGCTTCTCTTCTCTTCCATTTCCTTACTAACTTTTTCAAAATCATATCAAATCAACTCCAAACACCACCAAACTTTGCCAAGACCTTAGAATACCATTAGAACATGGTTTAGCATCTAAGAAGTAAAGAAATGATGGATGAAGCTGAAGAATAGGGCATGGCCGAACCTATGGAGGAAGAGGAGTAAGTCGTGAAGCTACGGAGCGAGAAAAAGAGAAGGAAGTTCTGCCGATTTCATTCCAAAAAGCTAGGAGCAAATTCAAGGTGCTGCGGAAGCTCTGTCGGATTTTCGGGAGTTTGGAAGAAAAAGTCGATAGCATTAAGCAAAAGAAATGGAGTAAAAGTTAATTAGTTGAAGTTTAGGTGAAGTGTTGTTGCATATGAATGTTGGTAGGAAGTTAACCTTTTGGTTAAAGGTGAGTACTCTTATTTACTAATAAATTATTTCAAGTATAATGATTTAAAAGTTTAAATATACCGGATGATTAAATGTTTGATAACTTGGTTGATATTATGGTTGATTATATGTTTGTGATATGGATAATAACTTGGTTTGATAAATGATAAGAGAAATGGTTAGTAAGCATAGTTAATTAAATGAGAATTAAATCCATTGAAATATGTGTATGGAAGTTATTTAGCCTCTTATGATTTTAAATGAGTTAAAATAGTTTAAATGTGATTTAAAACAAATTTGAAGTGTTTCGGACAAGTTCCGAAGCAATTCATAAAATTGGTCAAAATCGAGCTCGTCACGTAGCGGCAGTTCGTAAATTTCGACCCGTAACTTCAAATTAATGTAGAGAATAATTTATAAGTCGGATTTCTTCAACATAAAAATTCTTTGATCCACAATGATAATAGTTTTCCAATGAAGAAAGAAAATCAAGATTTCATCAAGTAGAATTTGAAATATGTCCAAAACAATTTTCTAAAAACATCGCGGTTTTGCAGTTCGGAATCCAAAAAGGGATTTCTGTAAAAATGATATTTTTAATGTTTTAAAAATATGAAATAAATTTGATAAATCTATTAAAATGGTTTAAAAGAGATTTGGAATGAAAAATATTAATTTCAAATATTGAAAAGTTGTTTAAATCAAATAAGCTTATATAGCACTTTCCGCATCACTTTTATGTTGCGAATTCTATAACCTTTTGAATATGTGTTTTAAGCGTAACAGTTCTTTCCTAAATTTTTTATGAATGATTTTAAAAGAATAATTAAGTAATGTAAAGATGATTTGGAAGTTTTAATAAGAGTTTGAATAAATGGTTAAGAGGAATTTTTTATAACACTTAAATAATAAAGTGAAGAAGATTGAATATAATAACAAACTGAGTATGCGGAAACGACTAGTACATTTGTCCCACCTGTGAGATCTGGGAAGATAAAACAAGATGTTTAACTAAGGTTAGGGATGGAGCAACCAGTGCCCTGAACTTACCTGGCCTATGTTTTCTCTTTTTAGGCGAGGGGTGGAATAGATCGAAAGGAAAGCCCGGATGCTCTAAAAGATCATGTTTAAGTTTTTCCAAGATAAAGAAAAGAAATAAATTATTAGAATATTAATTAACCACTTAACATCTTTTTATCGATGATTAGCACGAAGGAACCGGGATCGGATTTGGGTGATTCCTATCCGAAGAACCGAGATCGGATTTGGGTGATTCCTATCCAAAAACCCCTTCCAACTAATTTTCGAAATAAAATATATTGAAGACAATGATCGTTAAAGACAAAGATATTCATGATGTAGGATTACTTGCCATTAGTCCCTGGAGGTGAAACTTGACATTAGTCCTTGGAGGTGAAATTTACCATATCTAAGGTTGCAGTAGTGCTCTGTTATGAAAATCTTCGATTTACGAGAATATGATTTGAAGTTATATTTTATATGAAATCTTTGATTAAGATTTAATGAATGATTTGGGAATATTTTCCCTAAGTTAAAAGTTATAACTTGAATGAAAGAAATATTTGATTAAGATTTAATGAATATTTTCCCTAAGTTAAAATTTATAACTTGAATATAAAAAAATTTTGACTAAGATTTAAAGAATGATTTGGAAAGGTTTTCCTAAGTAAAAGAGAAAATGATTTGGAATTATTCCAAGGTTTAAGAAAGGTTTAAATAAACCAAATGTTTTGATAAATGAGGCTTAATAATTTCATATACATTTGAAAAGAAAATGGAATAAATTGGAAAGAGTATATCTAAGAAAGATATTTGATTTAAATAAAAGATGAAGTGATTGATTGATGATTGATATCCATATATGAACTTAAAATCTTTTAAAGAGAAGATTTGCTTCGAAGGAACCGGAGTCGGATTTGGTTGATTCCTATCCGAAAACCACTTCGAACCAATGTATACGTTCGAAAGTGAAGACATGTTAAAGATGATGATTATTGAAGACCGTGGATCTTCATAGCGTGAGGACTGCTTGTTGACATGCTCTAGGTAGCTCCCATTATAGAGTTATTTATAGAATTGGTCTCCCCGTTGTGGAGATTTTTCGGATTGCAAGGGCTTCTTGCCTAGTAATGGCCGAGGAAAGTGCCTTCGGTTTCGTTCAGTCCCAGAACGAACTTGTATGGACGAATGTCCGACATTGCATTTCTGAGACACAACGTTTGACTTTTACAAATGTACATCTGCTTGGTGGCGGAGAAGGCAACTTCTCTTAGCTTAACACCCTTCTCTGAGACATACGAGCTTAGAGGTTGTATGTTTGTGGGAGTCAAATAGTAATCAAAGGAATGGTAGTGTGGCATTCAAAGTGGAACCTGTTATGATAAAAGCATGGTTTTGTATAAAAAAACGTGGCTTTGAAGAAATTGAGCGTAGCCTTGCGGGCCTCACGCCCCGGTTATGATGGGATTCTATGTGGTCAGATGTATGCTCGCATTTCGGATAGTAGTGATTTGGGTTATCAGAAGTTTTGAGCCCCAGGTACCAGATACGTCTGGGCCTCATTGTAGGAATGCGCAAAGTCTGAGTCATGGGATGTTATTCATAGATTGTATCCACTTTTAGCCATTTGTGTTGTTGTATAACGGCGTCTGAGTCTTGGACGTAAGCCGTGGATAAAGATTGATCTTTCCACTAGTTTCCTATCATGTTGGAAATCCAATCCCAATACGAGATTTACGGTTTTGATTGTATTCGCAAAATAGCTGTAATGACTTGCAAACATTTCAGCTACCCCTTTTTGGTATCATATATTCTGTTTGGTATATTCCGTTGACCCAGTCCGGATATATTCAGTTAGACTTAGTCCAGATATTGATACCTTATTTGAATAAGTTTATTTAAAAAGTGTTTTCAAAAGAATGTCATTAAAAATAATATCGAGTGTATTTTTGTATAAAGTGTTTTTGTTATCATAAGGTTTAAAAACCCGTTCGTGTTTATGTGTGGACGTGGTCTTATGAGATACCCTTATTTTCAAAGGTTTTGATAACATCGTCATGATCTATACATTTTAAATTTCGAGTATCTCACGCTGGTTTATCAAACCTGATCCGGATATTTCTAATACTCGGGTCAGATTCGAGTAGTTTCAGGTTGAGTTGAAGATGGTTGGAGTTTCCAGAGGAGAGCTGGAGATCTTCATCATCGTATGGACGTATTCTATTATCCGCTGCATATATTGTATTTGTTTTGTTGTTTGTCAGAATTTGTAAGGGCAGGTGTTGTAACTGTCCAGGCTGAATTTAGGTTAGACTCTGATATTGTATTTTAAAGTTTTCCGCTGTAAAGATTATTATTGAAATAATATATGTTATTCCATTCGTGTGAGATTCTGTTCTGTCTTTATTTTCTTTCTACCCTTAATGATCCGCTTATTCGTGCAATTTGAGTTGGACGTGTGTGGTTTATTATCGACTCAAAGGGTACGGAAAAACATTTTGTTACATTTAACCTATTAAATTTATAAAATTTTACTTTCCAATATTTAAAATCAATTAAATAAAAAATTTCAAATAACCCAAAATTCTTGGTCGTTACATTCCTCCCCCTTAAGAGAATTTCGTCCCCGAAATTGCCAAGGTAAGAAGAATAGCCTAAAACCCAGTAACTTTCCCAAAAACAAATTAGTTGAAACAACTTCCCAAAATTAATTTGTTGAAACCACATTGTCATTTTTTCTAATTCCCAAATTCATCCATAGATTCTAAATAATATTATTTACTCAATCATTTCAAGTAATAATCAAAAATCAAATTTCCGTTATTAAAAAAATTCAAAATTTCCTAACTCCTTAAATTTTTGAAAAATTTCGCCAGCATCTCCTTTGCGTGGCTAGATCGAAACAACTACAAAATTCCACTTTAGGCTCCAAACCAACAAAAGAGAACAAAAGCCAAGTGGCTCAATCATAAAACCATCAAATCAAATGACAAAATAAACATATACCTTTTTGTCGGGCAATCCAAATTTTTCTTGATTTCAAATACATGCATCTTATTTACCAATGATATCCAATCATATAATTTAAAATCCATTTCCAATATTTGATTTACTTAAACCCGTACGATGTACATATATCATTCGTATGCAATATCAAATCCAATCGCTCACTCGATCGCACAATTTCACTTCCGAACTAGTATCGTTCACACAACTCACTAGTGCGGACTCGGATTTGGTTCCTTGGTCAGAAACCGTTACTCTTCTTGCATAAACATATACTATGATAGAGAATCCCAGAATCAAATCAAAAATCCATATCCAGGGTTCCCCGTTGAGAATCGAGTGAAAAATTCTAATTCGGATCGATATAAATTATCTCGAAATTCTATGCTCGAATCTGGATCAAACCGTTATGCGAATAATATAACATACGTACAACTTACGTATTTATTTCCAATTAGATTCTTAGTTACACCAAATTCTTTTCATTCACAATCATTTCATTTATATTCAATTATTCACAATTATCATCCACATTGCATTATTCACATTGGTTAATTTCTTAGTATATTTTTCAATACCAATTATTTCTTAAGAATTTCCTCATCAAATTTTCTTAAGTCAATTATAAACATTTTTATACAAAAGTTATTATGTTTACTACCCCTTCACCACTTAAATTTATATCCACTTCTATTCAAATTCAATTCCATTTAACTCAATTTATCTCCCAATTTTAAATATTGAATTTTATCGACCATATCCTAAACCATATTAACTCACTAATTAAATTAGTTAGTTATTTAGCCCATTTCATTAATTATTTCAAATCTCAATAAATTTCATTTCCAAAATTTATTTCATTTAGCCCCACCTAGGCTAAATTTCCAAATTTTTATTACTTCAACTCAATTCACTTAATTTCTTCACTTCACTAATTTATTCTACTACCACAATCACTTCACTTAACTTTTCTTAAGTTAAATTTGATCTCTTATCTCAATTTCACAATTTCTTTTCTTATCTATATCATTTCTCAAATTTATAAGTTCAAAACTTATCTTTGTTCATTTCACAAACACTTAGATAGCAAATTTCAGAACTAAACACCCGGTTTAATTTCAAATCAATTTGAAATCATATATATACACATATCTCACTTTTATATCAAATCAAAATTTTAAATTTCTTAAAATAAAAAATTTATTTATCAAAACAAGACTCCATTAGCAAATCATTAAGGAAGCAATCCATCACTTAGAAACTCGAAAATGAACACTGATGATGTTGCGATCATTATCGGAATTATTTTCCAGCGACCGAAGTGAGTTCGCTGCTTTTATTTCTTTTGAAAACCACTTTTAAATATTTTTATTCAAAAATACTTCCAAAATAATACTATCATTATTATTTTCCAAAACACTTTGGAACACATTTCAAAACCTTCGGAACTTAGATTACTTCCTAATTAAATCCATTTTAATATTTATGTCACGTTTATATAATCATATTTTCAAATTTTCACTTTCTTAAAACATTTCATAGATGTTTTGTCATCGTTTATTTTAACATCTTTTATTAAGGCATAACAACCAATTAATGATAATAACCGATACTATCATTCCTAACCACCAACACACTATATATACCCTAATAATTTCTCAAAAGTTATTTCTTTATATAAAAAATATAATCAGGTTAATATTATTTCATTTACCCAATTTCAAAATGATACTATGTCGAATTGTTCTGTTCAAGTATTTAGAGATCCCTATCAATAATGTTAATTACTCGTATTGACCAGAATCCATAAGCCACTCAACAAATCAACCAACGCAATATAAAACAATTTTTTATATATATTCACTAACAAATATGCGCTCATATATATACACTCAAACACATTCTAGGGTACTACTGACCCTGTCTCTAATGAGTTACCCCACAAAGCTAAGGTTATCTCTAAACCAAAGCCCTGATACCAGCTGTGACGACCCACATTTCGGAAGGTTTAAATCGACAATAATCCACACATGTCCGACTTACACAATCCAAAACATAGATAATCAATGAGGTTAATTAAGAAAAATAAGAAATGAAGAAGAAAATAAACATAGAATCTCACAGCGGAATGATAAAATATAATAATCAAATAAACAGTTCATAAAGCTGTTTATACCATACATTTGATTATAATCTATACAACATTTATCAGAGTTATATATACATCAGGGATAAATAAATAATGAAGCAGACAACATGATGCAGGAATACTAATATTAATAATATACCAAATCTTCATCTTTGTCCTCCAAAATAAATCTTCAATAAGCTGAAAAACTCAGGACTGACCCGAGCGTAATGAAAAGACAAAACACTCAAGTCGGGACTAAAATATCCTTATGTAAGTCAAATAAATATCGCATATAACATGAGTGCGGTAGCGTCAGAGATGTTGATGGGATTTCACATCTCTTATCCAGTGTAAAACGTGCGTGCAATAACTCAAGAAATGTTACGGGATTTTCCATCTCTTAAGGATCCGTCAAAATATTTATATGTAGTAGAATACGCTATATACGTAATGTCTAATCAATAAAATAAATATTTTTCTTAGCGTTAAGGCTTTACATTAATCCCCCTTAACGCGTTTTTAAGCATTGTCGTACAGTTTGAATATAAAACATCAATAAACCGTCGGTGGATAGGGATGCGCCGTGATACGACAACACTAAACCAAAATCGTAGTGGTCTCGTATAGGAATAAATGTATGAAAAGGCATGTTAGGCAATGCCCAAGGTAGGATAGTACCAGTTTACCCTTCCCGCTAGTGGTAATGCATCATAGCCATGATCGCCCACCACGTCCAACACTCCCATAAAACCGGAGGGTGCACACCAATCAATCACAATGTAAATGATGGTAATTCGAAGAAGTGTGTCCGCTCGACGTAGCAAACCCACTTGACCGGTACGGCTCCTGTTTTAGTCATTTCAATTAGCACAAGTGCCTGGCTAATCCATCATTGTTCTCTTTCTTCAAATCCAGCAAATGATGCCAAATCCAACCACTTCGTTCTGGATCATCCCTCCACGTACACGGTTGTTAAAGTGGTTCCGGCATTGATAGAGAGTATGCCCATATCCGGCCCCGGTCTCTTAACAACCAAACGTTGTTTTACACACCGGTTGGTTCTTTTACATTTCGAAAACAATTCATACTTGATATCAAAATATCATATTCGCTTCAAAATCAAACCCATTACAAAATCATCATATTTACTCAAAATATACCATTTCATTTCAAAATCATTTGCGCCTTAATATTTCGATTTCGCTTCCAAAATTGTTTCAAGTTTCAATTTAGGTTATAACTTCATTTTAACCCAATTCGTATTTAAATCCATGATTTAAAAATAAACATTACACCCTTGACCAGTTTGAATTTTGAAATACAGTTTGAATAATTTTAAAATAGTTTAAATAATTAAAATAGTTAAAAATAGTTTAAATGGTTAAAATAGTTAAAAAATAGTTTAAATATTAAAATGGTTTATATAGCAAAATTGGTTGGCAATCCAAAATAATTTAAATATTTAAAATAAATAGATATAAATAGTTTATATCAAAATAATTTTATTAAAAATTGCTTCAAAGTCAAACCGATTCAATTCCTACTTCCCAATTCGAATCAATTCCAAATTAACTTCAATTCCAATTCTGAATTAATTTCAACTCAATTCCCAAAATTAAATCATTTCGATTTATATCAATTCCAAGTTCGATTTTCAAAATATCGATTCGAAAACTTAAATAAAATTCACCTTCAAAATCCAAATTAAAGTCTAAATCTTCAAATATAACTCAATTCCGAGCTCAACTATGAAATATCGTTTATATCACTTTTATTTAGCAATATTCAAAGTTCGAATAAAATTTCAAATCCTTATAAAACAAATCAATTTTGGAAATTCAAATCATATTTCGATTATAACTTCAAAATCTCAACTTTGATTATTTAAACAATTTTTTTTACCCAAAATTAATTTCAACATTTCAAACCCAAATTCGTGATTAAATCAAATTTCATAAATTCGATTTTCATTTCTTTAAATTCAAAATCATTAAATAATTTCAAAACCAAGACTTTTAAAATTATTTAATTTAACCAATCCGGTATCCGTATATAATTTTCTATCCTATGGCCAAGTGATCGGTTATTTTAATTTTAATTCAGGGATGGATGTATATCATTTCTATCCCAAATAAATGTCATAGGTATATATCATTTCAACCTATTTCTTAATTTATTTAAAATAATTCAATTTACAGTTTTATATACTGTAAATAATTTACCAGGTAATAACAGGATATATATATATATATGAGATAAATAAACATCCAATCATCCAAATATCAATCAATTGGCATCCATCACAATCAATCGTACAAACAGACAATATAATTCACAATAATTTCATAGTGATTAATATCGGGTATTTTACTGGCAATTCAATTCCAATTTCAAATCTAACTATCAATTTTAATTTTTAACGGTTAATTCAAGAACAATTTAGATGACAATTAATTTATCAAACAACGATCAATAAATTTATATCACTTCATAATTTCAAATTTAACTAGCATAAAAATACACTAGTACTTATGAGCGTTATAAAACACTCACCTTTATTTTCTGTTGTCGCCGAGGCTTTCCAGTTTGGAACTAAAATCGAACAACGTCCGATTTTAGCCCAAATTTCCACTGTCTCCAAATCCATCCAAATCAGTTTCATTACGATGTTCTCGTTATCACGATCGCAATGCAAAAGTCTCATCCCAATCGGACCTCATATAAGAGAGTTATTAAATTTTTAAGTTCATCGATTAAAATATAAATTAAAACACAAATATGACTTCATTATTTTTATATCAAAACCTATACCCATACAAACCCGACCCAACTAAACTCTTCTTCCCAAATGCTTCCCTCTGAACATGAGAAGAACCCAATGCCTCGACATGCAATGTGCACGTGCATGAACCATCAGAGCCGCCGCCGACCATCTCGAGTTCACCAACGCATCGCCCTCCTCCTCCTCATCTCGACCGAACCAAAAATCATTCACCATCCTCACCGAAGCAAAATGCACATCCCAGTCCTCTCACAACCATCCGTACAACGTCGCTTCCACCTCCATGGGTTGCTAAATTTCATCGTAAATCCAAATATCACTTTGATTCTCCACACTATTGCCTTAATTCAGAGAATTTGCCAACCCTAGTTCATAAAACCCAAAAACGTTCCTTGCTCCTTCACGCAGAAGCTCACAACACCACTACCCATCCTGAAACCCAAAGCATAATGAAGATTTAGCTGCCATGAATCCAAAGGACTCTACTCTAGATTTTTTCTATGGAGTGAATTTTGAGTTAGGAATTTTCGAAGTTGTTTGAAAACCTATATTTTTGCTTTCTCTGTTATAAACTGCACGAATAAATAAAATAAGGACGAGGTGAAAATCATACGGTGGCGTATCCAGGTGTAGGGTGGATGGAAAGGAAAGAAAGTGACAGCCAAGTCCAATCAATGTGTGTGTGTGTGTGTGTGTATATATATAATTTTAATTACAAATATCTCATTTAAAGCAGCTTAAAATTTAGAACCCCTTCGAGGCATGCCGCTAGGCGTTCATAAAGTTATACCTCTATTCCAATCGCAATGGAATGAGTTTCAAGTCCTAATTCGATCGTATGGAGAAGATTGCTTTTTGGAACTAATTATTATATTGAATTTTCGACGTTAAATTCAATGTGTTTTAATCCCGTACGACCAAACGACAACTCCAAACTCCACGAAATTTGAAATCCTATAATAACACACTATTACGGATCCAATGGAACTAGTTTCATCGAATTCTAAGACTGTGCCTCGGATCGCTATTTTTACTCGTCAATTTAAACAAGTTATTTTTTAAATCGAGTAAATTACTTTTGAATTCAATTAAAAAGTTCTATAGCCTTCATTCTTATGAATATAAATTTAATGAGCCTTTAAACTATTTTTTTCCAAATAAAAATCCAAGATTTAAAATATTATCACAATTTCAATTATTTAATTTAATAATTAAATTATCAATAAATCATTATATTTGAAATTCAACCTACTAAATCGATAAAATTATACTTTCCAATATTTAAAATCAATTAAATAAACAATTTCAAATACCTAAAATTCTGAGTCGTTACATTAAACTTTATTCGAACTTTGAAATTTGTATTAGAAAAGGAGATTTAGATTGATATTTCAAAATTTGGCTCGAAATTGAATTATTTTAAAAGATTTGAACATCGAAGTTAAATTTGATTTAAATGATTTAAATCGATATTTTGAAAATCGAGCTCGAAGTTGATATAAATTGAAATGGTTTAAAATTGAGAATTGAGTTGAAACTTAACCATTGAATCGAATAGTTGAAGTTGAAATTGAAATCGATTTGGAATTGAAACTGAAATTAATTTGGAACTGAAATTGAAATCGAACTTAATTCGAATTGAAATCGAAATTGAATCGATTTAAATTAAAATGGAATTGGAAATGATTTGAACTGGAAGATTTGGAATTGAATCAGTTTGACTTTGAAACTATTTAAATAAATTATTTTAATATACACTGATTAAAATCTATCTTTTAAATATTCAAATTATTTTGATTTTCCAATCTATTTTATTATATAAACCATTTTCAATACTCAAACTATTTTATATTAAACTATTTTAACTTTTAAACTATTTAAAAATTATCAAACTATTTTCTAAAATTCAAACTGGTCAGTGTGGGAACTGTTTATATTTAAATCATGGATTTAAATGCGAATTGGGTTAAAATGAAGTTATAACCTAAGTTGAAATACGAAATGATTATTGAAGTAAAAATTTGATTTTTGAAGTAAATATGATATTTTGAAGTGAAAGGATTTTTGAAGCGAATATGATATTTTGATATCAAGTATGAATTTTTTTCGAAATGTAAAAGTACTAACCGGTGTGTAAAACGGCGTTTGGTTGTTAAAGAGACCAGGGCCTCTTATTGGCATATGCTCTGTCAATATTGGAACCACTTTAACAACTGTGTACGCGGAGGAGACTCCAGAATGAAGTGGTTGGATTTGGCGTCATTTGCTGGATTTGAAGAAAGAGAACGATGATGGATAGACCCTGGCACTTGTGCCAATTTGAAATGACTAAAACAGGACGGCTTGACAGAGCCAAGCGGGGTAGCTACCCCTAGCGGAAATCCGTTCTTCGATTTTCCTTGGACTTGGTTCCTACTATTACTCTTGTTGTTGGTTTCGATTGGTGCATCTTGATTTTGCGATAACCTCCCTCTGACTCGATATGGGATGGATGGACGTGGTGGGCGATCGTGGCTACGATGCGTTACCACCAGCCCTACGACCCGAACTGGTAGTATCCTACCTTGGGCATTACCTTACGTGCCTTGTCATACTTTTATCCTTATACGAGACCTACGATTTTGGTTTATTGTTGTCGTATCACGGCACATCCCTATCCTCCGACGTGCTACTGGGGCGTTATATGCAAACTGTACGACAATGCTTAAAAACGCGTTAAGGGGGATTAATGTAAAGCCTTAACGCTAAAAAATATATTTATTTTACTGATTAGACATTATATATAGCGTATTCTACTATATATAAATAATTTGACGGGATCCTTAAGAGATGGAAAATACCGTATATCTCTTGAGTTATCGCATGCACGTTATACACTGGATAGGTGATGTGAAATCCCATAGACATCTCTGACGCTATTACACTCATGTTATGTGATATCGATTTGACTTACATAAGGATATTTTAGTCCTGACTCGAGTGTTTTGTCTTTTCATTACGCTCGGGTCTACCCTGAGTATTTCAGCGCATTGAAGATTATTTCTAGTGGACGAAGACGAAGATTTGGTGTATATTATTACTAGTATTATTTCACCACATTGTTTTTTCTACTGCATTATTCTATGATTCTGTTGTATATATAACTTTGATAAATGTTGTAAACTTATAATCAAATAGTATAAACAGCTTCATGAACTATTTATTTGATTATTATATTTTATCATTCCGCTATGAGATTCTATGTTTGCTTTTTCTTCTTTCCTTATTTTTCTTAATTAACCCATTGATTATCTATGTTCCGGATCATTTAAGTTGGACATGTATGGATTATTGTCGATTTAAACCTTCCAAAATGTGTGTTGTCACAGTTGGTATCAGAGCTTTGGTTTAGCGATAACCTTAGCTTTGTGGGGTTTGACTCATTAAAGATAGGGTAGTAATACCCTAAAATGAGTTGTATGAGTGTGTGTGTGTGTGTGTATGAGAGCGCATACTTGTTAGTGTTATAAAATGTTTTATATTGTGTTTACTTATCCGTTGAGTTGTTTATGAATCTTAGTCGGTGCGTGGGACGCTATGTTATCGATAGGGGTTTCTAAATACTTAAACAAGGCAAGTCGACATAATATAGTTTTAAGATAGGTTAAATGAAATAAATTTACCTAAATTATATATTACATATAAAATGAAATTGAATGAGAATAAATGAGCAAGTAAAAATAATGTGAGTGATTGAATTTGATTTAAATTGGATTTAAATTAGATGTAAATGAACTGAATGCGAATGAAATAAGTGAATGTTAAATAAAGAAAGTTGATACACTTAAGTATAAGTGGTAAGAAATACTTTAAGTTTAAATTATGAAACGAATAAATTTATAAAATAAATTGAATATGAAGTGAATAGGTTGTAAAACTAAGTTTGGAAATATTAACTTAACTAATTTAAATTATGGATGTTTATAAACTTAAGTAATGAGTTATGAAATAAAAATCTAATCTTAGTTCGAGTTAAAAGAATGAATTTAAGCTGAGAATTTAAGAATTTAAATTCCAGTGCTTTTGCAATTATTTCAGAGATTTTAAAAATATTATCGAATAGAAATTGTTTCAAAAGGAATTAAAGGGATATAAATCCTGTACTCCCCTCTTCTGTCGTTGGAAAATAATTTCGATGATGATGGCTGCATCATTGACATTCATTTTCGAGTCTCAAAGTGGGGGAGGCCACTTAGTAGTTTTGCTACACTTTTGATTCAACAAACAGATTTTGATTTAAAATTTCTTAATATGATTTGATATATATAAAAGATATGAGTATATATATTATTACAAAATGATCTAAAATGAACCCGGTATTTGAATTCTTAAGTTCTCATTAATTAATGATTTTCAGTTGTAGAAATAAAGTGAATTTTTTAATAGTTGGAAACTTCTAAAATGAGAAATAAGAAATATAAGCTAAGTGTTTAAATAAAATACAAGAAGTTAAATTATAACTCTAAAATTTTAAGACAATGGAAATTTAAATTGGTGTAAATTATTGAACATTCTTATTAACTAAAATGAATAAGATAAATTTATATAACATTCAATTTCATTCTAAAAACATAGATAAAACTTACCAGAAATGTTTAAAAAGTTGAAATGATAAATATGAATAGTAATAGAATATTATACAAGTTTGAACTTAAGTAATAAGAAATGTTTAAAGAAGTGTCTATAAAAAAATAAAAATTTAAATTTAAATTAAGTAGTTATAAGAAATGTTGTACAGTTAATATTCTAAGAAATGTTAAATGAATGATTTGAGTAGCAAAAGAAATACTATTTAGATATATGAACTTAAGAGAAGGTAACAAATAAAAAATTAAATCATATCTTTGTAAATTGTTTGAAAAATAAATTTGCAAGGGATGTTTTAATATTTAGTTGTAGTTTTCTAAGATAATTATAATTTGAATAATATTGTGTAAAAAAGATACATCTGTATAAAATTATTATAAACTTAAGAAATGATTAATGAAATAAGAAAGTTGAAATTTGAATTATGAAATGAATTTTTAGTTAAGTCGAGTTGAATGGAATAAATTGATGAAGTAAATTAATGAAATAAATTATAAAATGGAAGTTAACTTAAGAAAATTTGAAAAAAATTGATTGTGGTAAAAAGAAAATTTATTAATATGAATCTGGGTTATAAAATAAAATTCTCTTAAGTAAAATTGATGATATGAGTTAATGAATAAATGGAGCGAATCAATGAATTAATATGAACTTAAGATATGAAGTAATGATAATAAACATGAGTTATGTTATATAAAATGTTTATAATAAACTTAAATGGTTTATAAATGATATTAGTATTAAAGAGAATATACCAAGTAACAGTGGAATAAAATTTGCTTAAACAAGGTTATATGGAATAATTTTATAAAATGGTTCATAAATGAATTTATATGAAATATGTTAAACAAAAAGTGAAACAATTGGAATTTAACAAATTGAATTGAATAAATTGAATGTGGATGAAATAGATATGAATAAATTTGAAGCAAACCGATTAAATGTTAATAAAAATTAGATGTTAATAAGAAATAAAGTGTATAAATTAAATATTGACATTGAATAATGTAAATTTACATAGTTTTGAATTAATTGGATTAATTGGATGAATATTGACGGTTGAATGGTTTCTTTTGTTTCAAACCATTGTTATTACTGTTTTTGATTGCGTATGATTGTTGTATGTTTTGTATTTGTGCTTATGCTTATGATTTGGATTCAAAATCATGCTATGTGATTCTATTTAACACATACATGTTCTATATCTTATTATAAGTGACTGATTTTCTAAATTAAGTTGAGATAGGTACATATGAAAATCGTTTGGACATATACGTGGATTTTTTTGCTTTTGGTTGCTTAATATGAATGAACTCGCTCGTATTAATAATAATAAGGTACGTATCTCCGATTATATATCGCACTTTTATATTTTTCCCTACGTGATGCCTCATCATTGAGATGAGATGTATATTTGGTATATATTGTGTTGTAAAAATTTTCCGATCGAGCCGTGCAAAGGAGACTCTGCCGAAATTTTCCGTATATCTGGGTGTTCGAAAATTTTTGAGGTTTTAAACTTTTATAACTTGTTTTATAAATAAGTTGTAATTTCCGTAAACCGATATCGGAGTGGCGTAGCGAGAGAGAAGTAAGGGTTTCGCAAATAAGTTTTATAAGTTAATTATTTTAAATAAAATATATCAAGTGTTAAATTTTCTACTTAACCCCTTTTAAGGACAAAAAGTTTTGAGTGGGGGAGAATGTAACGACCCGTATTTTTTACTATTTTAAATTATTAAATTTAATATGATTATTGAATAAAAATGGTTAAAAATAAAAATTTAATGATTTATTAATGTATTTATTTAATATGAACTTGAATAAAATTTTGGAAAACCAATTTCGAAGATTTAGACAATAACAAGTATTGAATGAAATTTTATGTATTTGAATGTGTTTATAATCAATAATTGGAGTTGAATAATAAATGTTGAATTATTTAGGTGAAAATAAAATAATTATTGATAATTAAAATTCATTTGAAACTTAATGATTATTAATGTAATTTATTGGATAATTAAATTATTTAAATTTAATATTGGAATTTATTTAAATAATTAAATTCTGAATTTAATGTGAATGAAAATGATGTCAGAAGTTGATTTAAATTTTATTTGAACAAGAATGAAAATTTTTAACTTTTAAAATTGAATTTAAAAGTGAACAAATAGAAATTGGAAATTTTATATTTTAATTAACGTGTAAAAATAGCCATTTTGGCCACTGTCTCGGATTTAGACGAAACCGGGTTCATCGGATCCGTAATAGTGAATTATTATAGGATTTTAAGTTTCGTATCGGTCGAACTTATCGTTCGGTCGTGCGAGCTTGAAACGTGTAAAATTTATTTTCAGGATTTTAATTAAAATAATTGATTTTGAAAACCTGTCTTTTGAATATGATGGAATTGGCTCCCAAAACTAGTTCCATTATGTTCGAAATAGGGCTAAAACATATAGAACGTCAGGCGATGCGCTTCGTTTGAAGTTCAGAAATTTCGCGGATCAATCGGGTCGGAAACTTATGTAATAGGCCATTCATTTTCTTATTCGTGTAACTCTATTCTCGACAGCGTTCAAAAACGATTTAATGGCTGAAAATGACAAAACTTCTCTCCTCTTTTTCTTCCAATCCATTCATCGAAATCAAAAATTTCCAAAAGGAAAGTTGTAGATCTCGATGAGATCTACATGTTGAACGGTTGGATCATGCTATTACGTCTCGGAATCACCTGGATCTACGTTCAAAGTTGTGGCAGTTTCTATGGTATTGGTGCTTCGTGGTGGTGCGCGCGCGTAGCTTGTGGGGTGGCGTAGGCAGGTGAGGCGGTCGTCGTGGCGTGGGTAGATGGACCTCCAGTGGTCCTTGGCTGAGCGCGTGAATGAATGGTCGATCGCGATATTGGGTTCGTATGTCTGTAGCATGCATGCGGCTATAAGTAGATGAAGGTCTCTTTTTTTTCATTTATTATTAATTTTGTTATTATAGGATAAATAAATGGTATGCTAATAAAAGTCATAACTTTTGCATACGAGGTCTGTTTCGGACGAAACGAGTGGCGTTGGAATCGTATCGACGTCGTCTACGATATGGGATCAATTTGGAATTTATTTGAATCTGAGAAAATTATTATTTTCAAATATAAAGTGAGTGTTTTAAACGCTCATGATGTACTAAATATATTTATGTTAGTTAAATTTAAATCATGAAGTAATTTAATTTTATTGACTGTTGTTTGGTAGTTTAACTGACATTTAAAATTGACATCTGATTTGAACTGATAAAAATTTAAATTTAACAGGTAAATTGAATTAAAATTAAATTGCCACTTAAACTCCCGATTATTGATAACCAATTAATTGTTGTGATATTTTGACTGTTTGGATGATTGATTGTGATACCAATTGGTTGATATTTAGATGATTGAATGTTTATTTATTTTTATATATATCTTGTTATCATCCTGTAAATTATTTACAATATACAAAACTGTAAATTGAATTATTTCCAATAAATTAAGAAATATGTTGAAATGATATATACCTATGACATTTATTTTGGGTTGAAATGATATATATCCATCCCTGAAATTAAAGTGGAATAACTAATCACTTGGCCATAAGATAGAAAATTATATACGAACGTCGGATTGGTTTTATTAAATGGTTTTAAATTCTTAGATTGAATTTATTCAAATGATTTTATTTTATAATAAAACAAAATAGAATCGAAATATGGGAATTGAATATTTTTGAACTCGTGTTCTGAACTATTGAATTTAAAATTTGTAAAAGAAATCGTTTAAAGAATTCAATTTTGGAATTTGGAGTTATAATTGAATTACGGAAATCAAAAATTGTTTGACGGTTGAACATTATTCGAACTTTGAAATTTGTAATAGAAAAGGAGATTTAAATTGATATTTCAAACTTTGGCTCGAAATTGAATTATTTTAAAAGATTTGAACATTGAATTGAACACCGAAGTTAAATTTGATTTAAATCGATATTTTGAAAATCAAGCTCGAAATTGATATAAATTGAAATGTTTTAAAATTGATAATTGAGTTGAAATTTAACCATTAAATCGAATAGTTGAAGCTGAAATTGAAATCGATTTGGAATTGAAACAGAAATTAATTTGGAATTGAAATTCAAATTAATTTGGAATTGAAATTGAAATCGAAGTTAATTCGAATTGAAATCGGAATTTGTTCGATTTAAATTGAAATGGAATTGGAAATGATTTGAATTGGAAGATTTGGAATTGAATCGGTTTGACTTTAAAACTATTTTAAATAAATTATTATAAAATAAACTGATTAAAATCTATCTTTTAAATATTCAAATTATTTTGATTTTCCAAGCTATTTTATTATATAAACCATTTACAATGCTCAAACTATTTTATATTAAACTATTTTAACTTTTAAACTATTTAAAAAAATTCAAACTATTTTCTAAAATTCAAATTGGTCAGGGTAGGAACTGTTTATATTTAAATCATGGATTTAAATGCGAATTGGGTTAAAATGAAGTTATAACCTAACTTGAAATTCGAAATGATTATTGAAGCAAAAATATGATTTTTGAAGTAAATATGATATTTTGAAATGAAAGGATTTTTGAAGCAAATATGATATTTTGATATCAAGTATGAATTATTTTCGAAATGTGAAAGTACGAACCAGTGTGTAAAACGACGTTTGGTTGTTAAAGAGACCAAGGCCTCTTATTGGCATACTCTCTGTCAATATTGGAACCACTTTAACAACTGTGTATGCGGAGGAGACTCTAGAATGAAGTTGTGATGACCCGTAATTTTTGGATATTTGAAATTGGAATATTTAATTGATTTTAAATATTTAAATGTTAATTTCTAACATGAATTTCTAATGCCACTATTTAGTGAGTGTTTTAATTGTTTAATTAAATACTTGGAAATGGGGTAAATGGTTGAATCTGAAATTTTAAGCTTGTTAAAAATATTTTAAAGGCTTAGAAAATTCATATTGATAGTACTGAAGATAGTAAAAGTGTTGAAATTGAATTTGGAAGTGTTTTGTTAAGTTTTGAAATATATCGTTTAAATCGATATTTAAAAATAGCCTTCCAAGGCACAGTCTCGGAATTCGATGAAACCAGTTCCATTGGATCTGTAATAGTATATTATTATCAGATTTCAATTTTTGTAGTGTTTGGAGTGATCGTTTGGCTATACGATAAGTAAACGCGCCGAGATCTATATCGGAAATTAAATATAATAACTGGGTCCAAAAAGTTATCTTCTCCATACGATCGAATTAGGACTCGAAACCTTTTTCATTGCGTTCGGAATAGGGGTTTAACATTATGAACGCCTACCGGCATACCTCGATAGGACGTCAAGATTTTGAGCTACGAATTCAAGACGGTTTAAATTTAAATTTAAATTTAAATATATATAGTGTTTGGTCAAAATATTCCCCTCAGCTGCCTTTCTTTCAAATCATAACTTTATCCCTTCACTTCAGAAACATTGTAGCCGACAAATCTTGCCTGTATCTTCTCTAACACGCTTCCTCTCCATCTGTTCAAACCTTGCCCCTGTTTTCTTTTATAACTAGAAATAAATCGAGCAGAGAAAAAAAAATAGACGAAGTCGAGTTTTCCTTCCTCTCTTCAAATTTCAGTTCGGTTCGAAGAAATCATCATGGCCGAAACATTTTGAATGGAAGTCGCGACCCCTCTTTATTCTACCTTCCCCTTTTCTTCTTTTAACTTCACAGAATCGTGAGCTCGTTTTCGAGCTGTGTCGTATCGTGGCCGCGACTAGGGCAGCACGAGCACGGGTGGGGTTCGAAGGTGAGTCACGATTCGATTTAGGCATTCCAGTTCTCGAAGGAAGCGACTTTCATTGCGATCGATGGAAGAGGGAATCTTGGGTTCAACAGCTCGATTTTCAATCGGCATCTGGAGGTAGTCGTGTACGTGAATGCATAGGAGAGGGAAACCCTTGATTGCGGTGGCAATTTTTCTTGCTTAGGGGCTTGGGATGGAAAATCTTGTTGGTGACTAGGGCTTCGATTCGCGGTAGCATGTGGAGGGTCATGACTGTTTGGGGGCCGAAGAAGTTCAATCTCGACATTGACGCGATGGGTTCAAGTCCGATCGCTAAGGCTTTGGAGCGGGAGTGTTATAATCGATCAGTCGGTAAGGTCTAGAATTGTGGAGAGACAAGCCAGTTTGGATCGAATTTGTGAAACGAAAATCAAAGGTGAGTTAATCTCACTCATCTGGGTTGTTATTTAAATTTAAATAGTTAAATTTAAATTTTGATTGAATGATTGAATTGATTGGTTGTGATATATTATATATAATAATATATATATATATATATATATATATTTGAGTGATTGATTTCTCGCATTATATAGCGGATGAGACCCTATGTGCCGCATAATAGCGGATGATATTATATTAATCCCATATACCACGATATTCCACCTCGAAGTGGAATTGGTATTGTGCTAACGTCTGTGGATGTAGGGAAACAGGTTGGAGGGATCCAACTGGATTCCTCAAAATATTTAGTTTCGTTTAAATATTCTATGATATGATTATTTGATATTCTGTGATGAATTATATTGATAATTGGAGATGATGGATGATATGGTTTGATTGAATATATTTGGGTATATTGTGTTACCAAAATATAAAGATTGGATTTTTGGAAAGATAATAAAGGAGTGAATTTTTAAGTAAAATAATTACAAATAATTTAAATAAATTAAAGAATGAATTGGGAAAGGAAAAGTGATTTTAAATTCTATTAAATAAATTCCGAGTATGGGAAAGCAGGTTTTGAATAGAAGGGAAAATAATGAATTTTAAAACTTAGGTGATATTATTTAAAGAAATAAATAATTTATTTTTAAATTCAAGGTTTGAATTTATTTAAAAGGATAAAGAAGGAATTCGGGAAATCTAAAATTGGTATTTTTAGTTAAAAAGGATTTTAATCATAATGAAGAAATAAAAATCTGAAGTTAACGGATTTGAATAAATTGAGTAAGTAAAGGAGTTTATTTCAAAAGGGAGTAATTTGGAAATCAATTAGGAATTTGATTTAAGTGTTTAAAATTGGGATTTTAAAAGGGAAATGAGACTATGGAACTTATAAACTGGGTTTATAAAGTGAAGAAATATATCAGTGGATATTTGGAAGAATAAATGCATGGTGGGAATTTATTAAAGGAATGGGTAAATTTGTTTAAAAATAAATAGTGATTTATTTTTGAAAAGGTGTGAAAGAGAAGCGTATTTCCCTGGATAGCCAAGTACGTTTTCAAAGAAAATTTTAAAATATAAGTTAACAGTTTTAATGTTGTTTTAAAAAGCATGTTTTAGAAAAATTATTATTAAATGTTTAGATTTTAAAGTAGTATTTCTAAAATTTTATTATAGTAGTAATTATTTAAAGGTGCCTTGAAATTTTGTTTAAAGGGATAAAAATTTAGTTTTATATTTCATAAAGTAGCTTCATTTTAAATATTCTTAAAGTATATATATTTGAATAAGTATTAAAGTAGTTTTAACTTAAGTGTCTTAAGGGATATTTTATAATAAAGAGTTTAAATTATTTTAAAATCTAAAGTTTTTGTGCTTGGTGTTCCAGTGGAAATAAATATTTGGGAATTTATTCCATAAGAGGAGTGTGGTTATGAAACTATTTTCAAAAGGGTTGAAAATGGAAATATATCTTGCGAAGATATTTGTGAGCTAAATAAATAATTTGGAAAATTATTTATTGTTTTGATGGATGTTTGTGAATGTTAATTGATAGTTAAATAACCGTCTATCAATATTGGCCAATGCACTGATCGTTTCGAAGAGACCGGGATCGAGATTAATTTCTCGAAAACCACTTCGATCCGGTTTATATGTTTTCGTGGGGAAACAAGTTTGAATCGAAGATGGTACGGTGAAGTGCAAGGGCTAGTCGCTACTAATCCTTAGGGTGACTCCAAAATCGATGTAGTAGGAATAGTGCCTTCGGTTCCGTTCGAACCCGGAACGGACTTGTATGGATGAATGCTTTCAGAACATTATCAGGTGGATGATGAGAATTCCAAAGGATATGTTCTAAAAAGGTAACGCTTAGCCTCGAGCCTCATCAACCGGGAATGACTGAAAATCAGGGGTTATGCAGTAAGGCTATGTGGGTAGCGCCCATTAGGGTGAGGTCATCCCTGTCTAGATGTCCCTTTTTATTTTGGCTTAGTGGTGCGGTTGCGGATCCCAACCGTGGGGTGATCTTACTTGGAATTACCCAGTAAGGGGTAGTTCCGGCTTTGTGTTGCAGGGGATCGGGCGTGGTCCTCGGTACACTGATCTAGACCAGGTACTATGACAGGTGGTACCCCAGTGCCTAGTCATTAGTTGGAAATCCATTTACCCACGTGCCTTTACGATTTTGATTGTGCCCAACTATTGCTGGAACGTGGGATGCAAGCATTTCAGCTAGATTCTATTTTACTTTCAATAGACACTATTATAATATCAGACGGGTTTGATAAAAAGTGTTTTGGCTATCGTAAGGTAAAAACCCGACATGTTTATTTGTGGCGTGGTCTTACGAGATGCTTTTGATTTCAAAGGGTTTGGAAAACTTAAATAATCCAATTGAGTGTGTTTTCTCACGCTGGTTTTCCAGACTGACTCTGTAACGACCCTGAATTTCGAACAAATTAAATTGGGAATATTTAATTAATTTTAAATATTTGAACGACGATTTAATTTGAATTTCCGATATAATTCTGAAATCGGCGATTAAATTATAAAATTTAATCGATTTAAGTTGAATAAAAATTTGTATCTTCAATTTAAAGCTAAAGAAAAATATTTCGAACGCTTGTAAAAATTATATTGATAACACTGAAGATAACAGAAGCTTCAGAATCCAATTTCGAATTTATTTGTTCAGTTTGAAATTTATATCGTTCAGTCGATATTTAAAATTAGCGTTCCGGGCACAGTCTCAGAATTCGACGAAACCAGTTTCATTGAGTCCCTAATATTGAATTATTGTCGAATTTCAATTTTCGTATTGATTGGAGTTATTCTGTGACCGTACGACGAGCAAACGTATTTGAAAACAAATCAAATTCAAATTTAAAATTTAAAATTATCGGTCAACACACCACGTTGTTTTCATTTAAACACGCACCGTTGTCTCTGCCTAAAATCGCGCAGAAGAACACGAAAGAAATCGTGTAATCCATGCCTCGTTCAGATTTTAAACATCCCTTTCCTCATTTCAAAATCGACAGAAGGAATTTAAATTAATGGCCGAGTCTCTCTTATTCGAAAACGAATTCATATCCAAATCCCTAAAAAGAAAATCTCGTTCTTCATCTTAAATCGAAATCGCTGGAAGTGGCAGCAATGGCGCGCACTCGCGTTCGCGCAAGGGGATGGTGGACGAGGGGGTTCACGCGAGTTCGACGAGGTCGGCGGTCGTGAAGCAGGTGATGGCGAATGTCAATGGCACGCGCGACTTCATCGCGATGCTAGGGCTGAAGGTCAGGAGGCATTCTCGGCGGCGCGTTGTCTGATTCGCGAGCGACTTCGAGAGCGAGGCTGGCGATCGAAATCTGGAGGGGAGATCGCGATTGGGGCTCGACAGTGGAGATGGTCGGCGTGATGGCGTCGAGTGACGAGGTGGCGACTTCGACAGCGAATTCGAACGATGCGGCGATGTTCGCGAGGGTTAGGCATTGAGTTTGGGGTGTCATCTCGAGCAGGCGCGTCTGGTAATTAATTTAACCTGAGTTATTTTCTTAAATCTAGATTAGTGTATGTTACTGAGAATAATTTATTTAAGGGAAATTTGTTTAAATAAAACTTTAGCATTTTACAATAAGCTAAGTTTTGGTTTGAAAAAGAAAGTTAGCTTAAAGATTTAATTATTTGAGTAAATAAAATCAAAACAGAAATTTATTTATATATAGATAGGATTATGAAAATAAATGTTTTAAGTGTAAAAATATTTATCGAAGGAAATTTAGTTTCGAATTTAATTTTTGGTTAAACAAATTTATTAAAAGAAATTGGTTTAAAATAAAATCTTGGGATAATTAGAATTACCAAATGAAAATTGATTATTCGATTTAATTCGAATATTAGTAGATTTTATAAAATTGTTTATACCAGGTTAAAATCGAGAAAACAAAACTGAAATGGAAATGGATGGCAATTAAAAGCTAAGGTGAGATCTTCTCACTCAGATTTATAATTGAATTGCAGTTATTGATTGATTTGTTTGAATGTGCTATTAGATATGATAGGATATATCTATATATATATAGCAATATATACATATTGGCATATGTATATATTGGATTGATGATTTCCCGCCTCGTATAGCGGATGAGACCCTATTGCGCCGTTAGTAAGCGGATTTATAAAAACCTATATACCGCGATAATTCCGTACTGGAGCGGAATTGGTATTGTGCTAACGTCTTTGGATGCAGGGAAACAGGTTGGAGGGATCCAACTGGACCCCTCACATTGATTGATTTTATTTATACTGTGGTATAAATCTGTGAATGATTATATTGATGTTATTGATCAAATCGATGTCTGGAAATTGATTGAAAGCTAAGAATTTAGCTGAATGGATGTTTGATATCATTGGATTCCAAAAATAAACGAAATTGAATTTTTGAAATTCAAGTAGGAATTTTTAAGTGAATTGATTTTAGAAATTTAATAAATTTGAAGAAAAGAATTTAAAAGTATAAAAAGTAAATTTTTATAATCTTATCGAATTAATTCCAGAATCAAGTGAAAATGATAAATAAATGGATTTCGTAAAATAGTGATTTTAAATTGAAGAATTTAATTTAAAATTTGGATTTTTAAAATAGATTGAAAGAAACGATTGAAATTTATTTCCTTAAAAAGAAATTTATTTAAAAGAAGATAAGTTGGAAATCCGATTAGAAATTTACTTGGTAAATTGAAACGATTTGGGAAGTAAATGTAAAATGACTTCAATTTAAAGAATCCATTTAAAAACAGGATATTGGAAAATTTGAAGGAAAATAAGAATTTATTTTAGTAGGGATAAATAAAATTAGAAATCAATCTGTAATTGATTTAATATTTGGAAATGAATTTTTGAGAAATCAGTATGGAAATTTTATTTCAAAAGTTGAAAATAAATTTAGAAATCAATATTGAAATCGATTTGGTATTGAAGTTTTATAAATAGAATAAAAAAATTATAAAAGTTGTTTATAAACCCAAAGTCACTTATTTTGATAAGTTAAATATAGAAGTTGATAAAAGAAGGTTTATAAGTCGAAGTTGTTATTAAAAAGAGAAATAGAATTTATAAACGTGCTTATAAATTCGAAATAGATTGAATGTGATAAAAATGTGTAGAAATGATTGAAATGGGGTTAAGTAAATTTTATTCACAATTTTGGACAGTGAATATATTGTTAAGTAAAATGGATTCATCTTTGAAGAAGTAATATTTTAAAAATGAAGTTAAACATTTTAAAGATGTTTTAAAATGTATTGTGAATCGAAAGCATAGATTTCAACACTTGTTATTGAAATAGGCATTTTTGAAAATATAAGGAAATGATGGACTATAACACTGTTGTTATAGTAAATGATTTTCGGAAGAAAATGTTTTGATGTAGTATTGGGATTTATATATCTATCTTAATTCCGAATCCTTATACTAGTGATTTTGAGTCGTCGTAGCGATGTTTTACGTAACATTCGTTTTGACTCAAATGAATGTTGTTATAATAAATGATTTCCTTAAAGAATGAATATATACTTAATTTGATTTAAGTATATCGGATATTTTCCAAGTGTTGAAAATAAAAGATTTGTGAAATACTTATTATTAGATAAGTATGGAAATGTTTTCCAAAATGAAATGAAACGTTTTGAGATTTTATCTTCTTAAAGATAAAATGAAGTTGAATATTGAAATCGATTTGAAAATCGTATATCAGTAGATATTTTGAAAATATAAATTCACTATGGAATTTATAAAGGAAAGGGAAACTGTTTGAAAAAAAAAATAAACGTTGATTTATTTTTGAAGTGTGGAAATTTTATATCTAGTAAAGATATTTTTGAAGATGAAATAATTTGGGAAAATTATTTGGAATCTGATGATGTTGCGCATCTTTATTGATAGTTAAATAACCGACTATCAATATTTACCTTTAGATAGGTATTTGTTGTGAATTGGATGAATTTGAATGCCACACTTATTTTTGAATAAACGCTCACTATTCGGGTTAACCGGGAAAGGACCATGGGGTCGTATAACCCATTCCGAATATGTGATACGTCGTTATGAATTGCATTTGAAGACCGGTGTTGAAGACCGGATATTTTTGAAAACGGAAGGATTACCGTCGAGTTACTCTACATCGACTGATCTTCGATTTAGAGGTTTTTATCACCCTTAGTGACGGGAAGTCCTGACGTGATTGAAAATTATCCGGAAATGCAAGGGCTTCGTGAGAAGTGCCTTCGGTTCTGTTCGGTCCCGGAACAGACTTGTATGGATTGTGTGTCTGACGTTACAATTTGAGATATAAAGCTGATTTCTTTCAAATACATTTCTGTTGGTGGCGGAGAATTTATTCTCTTAGCTTAACACCCTTCTCTGAGACGTACGAGCTCAGAGGTTATGTAGTTGAAATTTATCAGCGATATATCCCAATTTGGTAACGTGGCATACTGAGTGTTGCTGTGAAATGATCAGTGTTTGATCATTTGTGATGTGATCATTTGTTTGATCTTATATCTTTGTGATCATAGGTTGATCATTTTGTTTGACCCGAAGCAGGGCTTTTTGTAGAAAGCGTAGCTTTGTGGACGAGACTTCGTCGAGCCTCACACCCCGGAAATGGTCGAAACAGGAAGGATGCAGCAAGGTTCTAGGGAGTAGCGCCCCTTAGTGTATGTCATTCCTTCTGGATAAAGGTGGTATCATGGTATGGAGCCCAGATACTTAACCTCTGTGGTTGCTGCACAGTTATTATTACTTTGTGGTTTGTTGGAAATCGGGGATCCTCGGGAAGATCGGTGACGATCGGGGGATGGCATACGCGTGTCAGTAGTTACCTATTTTTGCAGAGGTAACCCGGCCTTGTGTTGGCAGAGATCCGGTTAGGTTCTCGGGTCGTCTATTCCAGGGACGTACCCATCGTGGATAGGAAGTTCCTTAGCCTGACCATTTGTTGGAAATCCAAAGAAACAATACGAGCTTTGTACGGATTTAGTTGTAGAACCTATCATTCACTTATGGTGGCGCCCCACTGTTTGGATGGTAGCTATAGTAGGCATAGTTCGAAATGTCTATGCTGGCTAAGATTTATATTATACTTTCGAAATGATTTCTACACTATGCACTAATAATAATATCAAAAATGATTTGATTTTGCGTAGTAAGCATCTTTGACTATCATAAGAAGAAATCTCCTCCAATTCTGTGTTTGCATTGTGTGTGTGGTGGGAGGTCTTATGGTAGTTTCATTTTTCAAAAAGCATTGCGAATTGACTTTAAAAATATTTCTGTTGTTAAATTTAAAGATAACTGTTTTACGATCTCACACCAGTCACCATGACTGACTCGGAGTTTATTGTTCCCTTCTAAACTCTGGGTACCCACCAATTTCCACACGGGCAGCCTAGAGTTATATTATCAGGATATTCTGGGTATTCTGGATATTATGGAGCTTTGGAAGCAAGCTGGATGACAAGACGTAGTATTTGTATCTGATATATTTATTCCGTTGTGTATTCTGTATGAGGACAAGTTATATAACTGTCCATTGTTGTACTGAGTTGTATATTGACTCTGATGATTGATGTATGTATAAACTGATATAGTTCTTTGTTTTAAAAGACTAGTGATTATCTATTATATATTGTTCCGCTGCGATGTGTAAGATTCTGATACTGTTTCCTGTTCTGATGTTGTTGTTTTTCTTTCTTTTTCTTCTATCTTCTTCTTCTACCTTTTTCTTCTTTCTTAAAACCATAACTTTTTGGGTTTCCGGCATTCGATGGCTCAGCAGTCGATAAAGTGAGTATCGATGTTGAATTTTCGAAAGTCGAAAATTCCGGGATGTTACAAGTGGTATCAGAGCATATGGTTAAGCGACAACCCTGCTCTGTTGGGTGTTACTCATTAGAGATAGAGTCAGCAGTACTCTAGAATGAGTTGAGTGTAATAATAGATACGAGCGCGTATTTGTTAGTGAATATAAAAAAATTGTTTTATATTGTGATGATTGATTTATTGAGTGGTATATGGATTCTGGTCAATACGAGTAATTAACGATCATTGATAGGGATCTCTAAACACTCGAATAGAACAATTCGGCACAGTATTGTTTTAAATAGGGTGAATGAAATAATTTTACCCAAAATTATTTTTGTATATAAAAAAAATGATTTTCTGTAAATTATTACAGTATATGGTTGCATGGTTGCTAGAAGTAATAATATTATATTATTCCCATTGGAATTAAGTAAGAAATTGAAATCGTAACTCCAAAGTTAAGAAATAAATCCATATATAAATGAAATGTGAGGATGTAAATTATAAAAGTGATTTGTAATTTGAAACGGAATTCCAGAGGAGCATTTGGAAGTGTTTTGAAAGAATCTGGAAAATTTGGAAATTTGGAAAGTTTAAATTCATTTTTGATTTGAAAATGGATTTCGAAGGTTTTGAAAAAATGTTTTAGAGAGATGAAAGCTCTAAACTCTTTTCGGTCGTTGGAAAATAATCCTGATGATGGTGGCCACATCATTAGAATTCATTTTCGGGTTTCCAAAAGAGGAATTGCTGTCGATTGTTTCAATTGAAAGTTGTTTGGAAAATTTGGAGTTTGTTTTAGAAAATTCAAAGGATGATTTGAATTGTTTTCAAAAAATGGGTTTTGAAATGTTGGTAAACTCTGGAATGCTATATAAGAATATTTATGAAATGGTGAATATAAATTGTAAATGAATTTACAATTGAAAATAAAATTCCTTAATGAAATGGAATTGTAATGTGAATGTATAAATGATTGTATAAATTAAGATGTAAATAAGTTGTTAACTTATAGAATATTTGAAATCTGATTGGAATGGAATTCAAATTGAAAACGAATGAATTAGTGAATGAATGAATAAATTGCGATTGCAAGTGCCAGAAAATGAAATTGAATGTTAAAGTTCATTTTGAATTTGTAAGTAAATGAGACTGAATTGAATTCAAATAGAATTGGAAATGTGAAATTGAATTCAAAATAAAATTTGAAATGTAAAATTGAAGATAATGGATATAACTTCAATAGTGAAGTAAAAATGATATAAGTAGTTATATTGAAAATTTTGTAATCGAATTTGCAAAATGTTTGAATGTTGTAACTAGATATTATGGCTACTAGGATATACAGGTATAAAGGGATTGGAAAATTTATTTCACAGATAATTTGAATTGCTCGACAAAAGGTACGTATTTGAATTATAATATGAGTTTTTGATGATTTCTTGTCTAGCCGCTTGGCTTTTTCTTTTCTTTTTGAAATCTGAGAGTCCGTAGGGACGTTTTGTAGTCGTACCGTATCAGCCGCGCAAAGGAGACGCTGGCGAAATTTTTCGAAAATTTAGGGCGTTAGAAAATTTTTGAGAAATTCTGGAAGTTTAAAAATTGAATTTAAACTCGAATTCGAATTTTGAAGTAAACAATGTTGTTTAAAATTTATAAATGATATTGGAAATTTAGTTGAATGATAACGAATCTTTAGTAGAAAGATTTGTTTTGATAAATTGATAAAACTATTAGATTGTGAAAAATAGTAGACGTGTTAAGGACTCTTTCTTCCTGACTTGTAATTTCGAGGACGAAATTCTTTTAAGGGGGGAAGTTTGTAACGACCCTGAATTTCGAACAAATTAAATTGGGAATATTTAATTAATTTTAAATATTTGAACGACGATTTAATTTGAATTTCCGATATAATTCTGAAATCGGCGATTAAATTATAAAATTTAATCGATTTAAGTTGAATAAAAATTTGTATCTTCAATTTAAAGCTAAAGAAAAATATTTCGAACGCTTGTAAAAATTATATTGATAACACTGAAGATAACAGAAGCTTCAGAATCCAATTTCGAATTTATTTGTTCAGTTTGAAATTTATATCGTTCAGTCGATATTTAAAATTAGCGTTCCGGGCACAGTCTCAGAATTCGACGAAACCAGTTTCATTGAGTCCCTAATATTGAATTATTGTCGAATTTCAATTTTCGTATTGATTGGAGTTATTCTGTGACCGTACGACGAGCAAACGTATTTGAAAACAAATCAAATTCAAATTTAAAATTTAAAATTATCGGTCAACACACCACGTTGTTTTCATTTAAACACGCACCGTTGTCTCTGCCTAAAATCGCGCAGAAGAACACGAAAGAAATCGTGTAATCCATGCCTCGTTCAGATTTTAAAGATCCCTTTCCTCATTTCAAAATCGACAGAAGGAATTTAAATTAATGGCCGAGTCTCTCTTATTCGAAAACGAATTCATATCCAAATCCCTAAAAAGAAAATCTCGTTCTTCATCTTAAATCGAAATCGCTGGAAGTGGCAGCAATGGCGCGCACTCGCGTTCGCGCAAGGGGATGGTGGACGAGGGGGTTCACGCGAGTTCGACGAGGTCGGCGGTCGTGAAGCAGGTGATGGCGAATGTCAATGGCACGCGCGACTTCATCGCGATGCTAGGGCTGAAGGTCAGGAGGCATTCTCGGCGGCGCGTTGTCTGATTCGCGAGCGACTTCGAGAGCGAGGCTGGCGATCGAAATCTGGAGGGGAGATCGCGATTGGGGCTCGACAGTGGAGATGGTCGGCGTGATGGCGTCGAGTGACGAGGTGGCGACTTCGACAGCGAATTCGAACGATGCGGCGATGTTCGCGAGGGTTAGGCATTGAGTTTGGGGTGTCATCTCGAGCAGGCGCGTCTGGTAATTAATTTAACCTGAGTTATTTTCTTAAATCTAGATTAGTGTATGTTACTGAGAATAATTTATTTAAGGGAAATTTGTTTAAATAAAACTTTAGCATTTTACAGTAAGCTAAGTTTTGGTTTGAAAAAGAAAGTTAGCTTAAAGATTTAATTATTTGAGTAAATAAAATCAAAACAGAAATTTATTTATATATAGATAGGATTATGAAAATAAATGTTTTAAGTGTAAAAATATTTATCGAAGGAAATTTAGTTTCGAATTTAATTTTTGGTTAAACAAGTTTATTAAAAGAAATTGGTTTAAAATAAAATCTTGGGATAATTAGAATTACCAAATGAAAATTGATTATTCGATTTAATTCGAATATTAATAGATTTTATAAAATTGTTTATACCAGGTTAAAATCGAGAAAACAAAACTGAAATGGAAATGGATGGCAATTAAAAGCTAAGGTGAGATCTTCTCACTCAGATTTATAATTGAATTGCAGTTATTGATTGATTTGTTTGAATGTGCTATTAGATATGATAGGATATATCTATATATATATATAGCAATATATACATATTGGCATATGTATATATTGGATTGATGATTTCCCGCCTCGTATAGCGGATGAGACCCTATTGCGCCGTTAGTAAGCGGATTTATAAAAACCTATATACCGCGATAATTCCGTACTGGAGCGGAATTGGTATTGTGCTAACGTCTTTGGATGCAGGGAAACAGGTTGGAGGGATCCAACTGGACCCCTCACATTGATTGATTTTATTTATACTGTGGTATAAATCTGTGAATGATTATATTGATGTTATTGATCAAATCGATGTCTGGAAATTGATTGAAAGCTAAGAATTTAGCTGAACGGATGTTTGATATCATTGGATTCCAAAAATAAACGAAATTGAATTTTTGAAATTCAAGTAGGAATTTTTAAGTGAATTGATTTTAGAAATTTAATAAATTTGAAGAAAAGAATTTAAAAGTATAAAAAGTAAATTTTTATAATCTTATCGAATTAATTCCAGAATCAAGTGAAAATGATAAATAAATGGATTTCATAAAATAGTGATTTTAAATTGAAGAATTTAATTTAAAATTTGGATTTTTAAAATAGATTGAAAGAAACGATTGAAATTTATTTCCTTAAAAAGAAATTTATTTAAAAGAAGATAAGTTGGAAATCCGATTAGAAATTTACTTGGTAAATTGAAACGATTTGGGAAGTAAATGTAAAATGACTTCAATTTAAAGAATCCATTTAAAAACAGGATATTGGAAAATTTGAAGGAAAATAAGAATTTATTTTAGTAGGGATAAATAAAATTAGAAATCAATCTGTAATTGATTTAATATTTGGAAATGAATTTTTGAGAAATCAGTATGGAAATTTTATTTCAAAAGTTGAAAATAAATTTAGAAATCAATATTGAAATCGATTTGGTATTGAAGTTTTATAAATAGAATAAAAAAATTATAAAAGTTGTTTATAAACCCAAAGTCACTTATTTTGATAAGTTAAATATAGAAGTTGATAAAAGAAGGTTTATAAGTCGAAGTTGTTATTAAAAAGAGAAATAGAATTTATAAACGTGCTTATAAATTCGAAATAGATTGAATGTGATAAAAATGTGTAGAAATGATTGAAATGGGGTTAAGTAAATTTTATTCACAATTTTGGACAGTGAATATATTGTTAAGTAAAATGGATTCATCTTTGAAGAAGTAATATTTTAAAAATGAAGTTAAACATTTTAAAGATGTTTTAAAATGTATTGTGAATCGAAAGCATAGATTTCAACACTTGTTATTGAAATAGGCGTTTTCGAAAATATAAGGAAATGATGGACTATAACACTGTTGTTATAGTAAATGATTTTCGGAAGAAAATGTTTTGATGTAGTATTGGGATTTATATATCTATCTTAATTCCGAATCCTTATACTAGTGATTTTGAGTCGTCGTAGCGATGTTTTACGTAACATTCGTTTTGACTCAAATGAATGTTGTTATAATAAATGATTTCCTTAAAGAATGAATATATACTTAATTTGATTTAAGTATATCGGATATTTTCCAAGTGTTGAAAATAAAAGATTTGTGAAATACTTATTATTAGATAAGTATGGAAATGTTTTCCAAAATGAAATGAAACGTTTTGAGATTTTATCTTCTTAAAGATAAAATGAAGTTGAATATTGAAATCGATTTGAAAATCGTATATCAGTAGATATTTTGAAAATATAAATTCACTATGGAATTTATAAAGGAAAGGGAAACTGTTTGAAAAAAAAATAAACGTTGATTTATTTTTGAAGTGTGGAAATTTTATATCTAGTAAAGATATTTTTGAAGATGAAATAATTTGGGAAAATTATTTGGAATCTGATGATGTTGCGCATCTTTATTGATAGTTAAATAACCGACTATCAATATTTACCTTTAGATAGGTATTTGTTGTGAATTGGATGAATTTGAATGCCACACTTATTTTTGAATAAACGCTCACTATTCGGGTTAACCGGGAAAGGACCATGGGGTCGTATAACCCATTCCGAATATGTGATACGTCGTTATGAATTGCATTTGAAGACCGGTGTTGAAGACCGGATATTTTTGAAAACGGAAGGATTACCGTCGAGTTACTCTACATCGACTGATCTTCGATTTAGAGGTTTTTATCACCCTTAGTGACGGGAAGTCCTGACGTGATTGAAAATTATCCGGAAATGCAAGGGCTTCGTGAGAAGTGCCTTCGGTTCTGTTCGGTCCCGGAACAGACTTGTATGGATTGTGTGTCTGACGTTACAATTTGAGATATAAAGCTGATTTCTTTCAAATACATTTCTGTTGGTGGCGGAGAATTTATTCTCTTAGCTTAACACCCTTCTCTGAGACGTACGAGCTCAGAGGTTATGTAGTTGAAATTTATCAGCGATATATCCCAATTTGGTAACGTGGCATACTGAGTGTTGCTGTGAAATGATCAGTGTTTGATCATTTGTGATGTGATCATTTGTTTGATCTTATATCTTTGTGATCATAGGTTGATCATTTTGTTTGACCCGAAGCAGGGCTTTTTGTAGAAAGCGTAGCTTTGTGGACGAGACTTCGTCGAGCCTCACACCCCGGAAATGGTCGAAACAGGAAGGATGCAGCAAGGTTCTAGGGAGTAGCGCCCCTTAGTGTATGTCATTCCTTCTGGATAAAGGTGGTATCATGGTATGGAGCCCAGATACTTAACCTCTGTGGTTGCTGCACAGTTATTATTACTTTGTGGTTTGTTGGAAATCAGGGATCCTCGGGAAGATCGGTGACGATCGGGGGATGGCATACGCGTGTCAGTAGTTACCTATTTTTGCAGAGGTAACCCGGCCTTGTGTTGGCAGAGATCCGGTTAGGTTCTCGGGTCGTCTATTCCAGGGACGTACCCATCGTGGATAGGAAGTTCCTTAGCCTGACCATTTGTTGGAAATCCAAAGAAACAATACGAGCTTTGTACGGATTTAGTTGTAGAACCTATCATTCACTTATGGTGGCGCCCCACTGTTTGGATGGTAGCTATAGTAGGCATAGTTCGAAATGTCTATGCTGGCTAAGATTTATATTATACTTTCGAAATGATTTCTACACTATGCACTAATAATAATATCAAAAATGATTTGATTTTGCGTAGTAAGCATCTTTGACTATCATAAGAAGAAATCTCCTCCAATTCTGCGTTTGCATTGTGTGTGTGGTGGGAGGTCTTATGGTAGTTTCATTTTTCAAAAAGCATTACGAATTGACTTTAAAAATATTTCTGTTGTTAAATTTAAAGATAACTGTTTTACGATCTCACACCAGTCACCATGACTGACTCGGAGTTTATTGTTCCCTTCTAAACTCTGGGTGCCCACCAATTTCCACACGGGCAGCCTAGAGTTATATTATCAGGATATTCTGGGTATTCTGGATATTATGGAGCTTTGGAAGCAAGCTGGATGACAAGACGTAGTATTTGTATCTGATATATTTATTCCGTTGTGTATTCTGTATGAGGACAAGTTATATAACTGTCCATTGTTGTACTGAGTTGTATATTGACTCTGATGATTGATGTATGTATAAACTGATATAGTTCTTTGTTTTAAAAGACTAGTGATTATCTATTATATATTGTTCCGCTGCGATGTGTAAGATTCTGATACTGTTTCCTGTTCTGATGTTGTTGTTTTTCTTTCTTTTTCTTCTATCTTCTTCTTCTACCTTTTTCTTCTTTCTTAAAACCATAACTTTTCGGGTTTCCGGCATTCGATGGCTCAGCAGTCGATAAAGTGAGTATCGATGTTGAATTTTCGAAAGTCGAAAATTCCGGGATGTTACAGACTCGGGTGTTATTTTATTATAATGCTCGGGTCAGACCAAGTATTACAGATACAGGTTAAGATGCTATGGAGCTCAGGAGATGAGCTGGATGGCGAGGCGTATCACCCGTATTTGTTGTATTCCGATGTGTATCATAAGTGGTATAGTCATCTTGTGAGGATAAGTTATTATAACTGTCCTGAATTGTGATGTTGATTGTATTGTACTCTAATGTTGTATTCTGATGATGTAATGTATAAACAGATTTGCTTTTGTGTAAAGACCAGTTATTAACTATTATATATTATTCCGCTGCGATTGTGAGATTCTGATGTTGATTTTCTATTTTCTTCTTCTACCTCTTTCTTCTTTAACCCTAATGGTTCGTATTTCCGTTCACTTTGAGTCGAAATGTTGGGAAATAGTGTCGATTCAAGGGGTATGGGTTTGCAGGTCATCACAAAAGTGGTTGGATTTGGCGTCGTTTACTAGATTTGAAGAAAGAGAACGATGATGGATAGACCCCGACACTTGTGCAATTTGAAATGGCTAAAACAGGACGGCTTGACAGGGCCAAGCTGGCTAACCACCCCTAGTTGACATCAGTTCTTCGATTTTCTTTGGACTTGGTCCATACTATTACTCTTGTTGTTGGTTTCGATTGATGCACCTTGATTTTGGGATACCCTCCCTTTGACTCGATATGGGATGGATGGACACGGTGGGCGATCGTGGCTACGATGCATTACCACCAGCCCTGCGACCCGAACTGGTAGTATCCTACCTTGGGCATTTCCTCACGTGCCTTGTCATACTTTTATCCTTATACGATACCCTACGATTTTTGTTTAGTGTTGTCGTATCACGGTGCATCCCTATCCTCTGACATGCTACTGGGGCGTTATATGCAAACTGTACGACAATACTTAAAACGTGTTAAGGGGGATTAATGTAAAGCCTTAATGCTAAGAAAAATATTTATTTTACTGATTAGACATTATATATATAGCGTATTATACTATATATATAAATAATTTGACAGATCCATAAGAGATGGAAAATCCCGTAACATCTCTTGAGTTATTGCACGCACGTTATACACTGGATAGGAGATGTGAAATCTCGTAAACATCTCTGACGCTATTACACTCATGTTATGTGATATCGATTTGACTCACATAAGGATATTCTAGTCCTGACTCGAGTGTTTTGTCTTTTCATTACGCTCGAGTCAGCCCTCAGTATTTCAACGCATTGAAGATTATTTCTGGAGGACGAAGACGATTATTTGGTATATATTAGTATTATTTCACCACATTGTTTGTTCTGCAGCATTATTCTATGATTCTGTTGTATATATAACTTTGATAAATGTTGTAAATTATAATCAAATGTATAGTATAAACAGCTTCATGAACTGTTTATTTGATTATTATATCTTGTCATTCCGCTGCGAGATTCTGTGTTTGCTTTTTCTTCTTTCCTTATTTTTCTTAATTAATCCCATTGATTATCTATGTTCTGGATCATTTAAGTTGGGCATGTGTAGATTATTGTCGATTTAAACCTTCTGAAATGTGGGTCGTCACACACGAGGTGTTTCAGGTTCAAGTACTCAGTGGCTAGCTTAACCATGGACTACTTTTGGGAGGCTAGAGTATATACTATAGGATGATAGATACTTTATGATTTTTATAGCCTCATTTATGTATTATGATGATGATATGTACATTAGATATAGTGAGCATGGGACTACCATTTTGTTGCTCATTTTAGACATGTATATTTGATGTATTATATTTATCAATGTGCTTTGACTCTGTGATCACTGTATATTTATTTTATGTTATGTATTGTTCTGTCCTTGAAACCTTACACGTTTATTGCTTTGTGCTGATACCGAGTACATTATGATATTTATTGCGTGATTTTGAGAGGTATACCGGTGTTAGCCTAAGGGATTATTCACGTGTGTAACCAGTATCGCTTCATTCTCTGTATTATCAGGCAGCATTACTCTATATTCTATAATACTCTTTGGTAGTATGAGTATAAAGGTGGGGTGTTACGGTTGGTATCAGATCAGGTTAGAACAATACATAATATAAAGAGACACGAGTCATTGGTCTTAGACGGACTTAGGATTCCTTGTCCCTTGGGTGTTGGATAAATACCTTAAATATATGCTAGGAGTACATGGTGATCATTGGGATAGTCATTTGTAGGGCGTACTTCTTATTTTTAGGTTCTAATATTTGCAAATATATTTTGTCTTTATTATTCTAAATTGTGAATCTCATTTTAATGTAGAATTAAGAGATGGTTGGTGGTCGAGTTACCAAAGGTGAAAGTCGGACAATCCAGTGGTTCCGGTATTTATGACCACCAATCACTTGATGGAGCTTATGAAGAGCATTTAGGCATTCAGTGCTTCCACAACTCCTAGACTTGACTTTACACGGATGTGTAGTGACTATGCTAGCCTTGGATGGAAGACCTTCAAGGGCACAGTAGGAGTTACAGGAATATAGGCATGGCTTAAGACATGTGAGCATATCTTTACTCACATGGGAGTCACAAATCAACATAAGGTTTAGATTGCCTCCAGTCAGTTGCAAGAGCGGGCTTTAGATTGGTACAAGTTATTAGTGGAAGAGGTAGATGAGGCTGAGCTGGCATGGGATCTATTCAAGCTTCGTTTTGAAAGGAAGTTTCTCCCCGAGGCAGAGAAGGCGTCAATGGCTAGGAAGTTTATTGATTTGAAGCAGGGCCAAATGTGAGTAGCAGAGTATATGGTAGCTTTTGAAGCTCTCTCGAATATGATACCGATCTCATTAATACCCTTTTAAGAAGAACCAGAAATTTTTTTATGGCTTGACAAAGGCTTTGAGGAAAGCCTTATAACTTCCATTGCTTAATGATTTTACTTTCGAGAAGCTAGTTGATGTGGCGTTGAGGTTGGAAAAGGTCGATAGAGATAGTAGTGATGATGTTCCAAAGGGTAAGAGTGGTTTTGGTCAGAAAAGGAAGTTCTTATTCCACAAGAAGAAGGTTGGATTTCAAAGGAAGCAAGTTTAGGAAAAGACTCCGGAGTTCAAAAGGCAAGCTAAGGAGTTAGTAGAGTGCTTCAACTGTGGAGAGCATGGTCATTATTCTAGAGAGTGCAACAAGCCATATCCTCCCACCTCTCAATTGAAATGTGGGATTTGTAAGGAGTCTGCGCATCTCAGTTATTCTTGTCCAAAGAAGGTTAGAAGGCTGAATGCTTTAAAGACAACTAGTGGACCACCTCAGACCAAAGGAAAATCTCCATCCATTCTAGAAGGTATTATCTTATTCAAAGACACTTCGATTAGAGTTCTTTTCAACACCGGTGTGTCTTATTCATTCGTGTCGAAGGAACTGGTTGACACATCTATTTTGAATGTTATGTGCTTGGTTACATCTTTGAGGATTGCTAATCCCATAGAGGGTTATGCAACCTTTGGGATGTTATGTAGAGATATTATGTTGGACTTTTGTAGATTCTTATTCTTGTGTGATTTGCATGCATTTGAGTATTTGGGATTTGTCATTATTAAGTGTATGGATTGGCCGGATCGATATGAGGCTCATTTTTATCGTCTCGAAAGAGTGATCTCTCTCAGCTATCCAGATTCCAAAGAGCATCTCAGCCTAGCTCTTGGAAACATCAGTCAAAGCTCGAGTGATTCTCTATTTTCTCTTGAGTCTTGAGAAGATGATGATATTGCCACAATAGGGAGATTATCTTGATGCCTTCGAGCCTATTACAGATTTACCTTCAAGGCAGGATATAAAGTTCCATATTGATCTTATTCCCGACGCTCAGCCAGTTAATCGTCCTCCCAAGGAAAATGTCCGCTAAAGAGAATGAGGAGTTGAATAAGCAGTTGTCAAAGCTTAAGGCTAAGCATTTCATTCAGTCTAGCATTTTGCTTAGGGACGCCGCAGCAGTGTTTGTGAAGAAAGTGGATGGTTCCCTTAGGTTGTGCATTGATTACCGAAAGCTAAACAAACTCACCATAAAGAATAAATATAATTAGCCCAAGGTTGATGATATGTTTGATCAGCTTAGCGGTGCCAAGGTCTTTTCTTAGCTTGACCTTGCAACCAGTTTCCACCAGCTCCATACTGCAAAGTATAGTATTCACTGACAGCTTTCTGGGTTCGCTATGGTTCTTATGAGTGGCTTGTGATGCCATTTGGATTGACGAATGCTAGCACGTATTTTGTCAATCTGATGAACATGATTTTCAGATATTTTCTTGATAAGTTCATTCTGGTATGTATTGATGATATCTTAGTTTATTCCAAGACTGAGAAAGAGCATGAGCATCACCTTAAAGTTGTTATGGAGACTTTCAAGTGGAATCAGTTGAAGGCCAAGTTCTCCACGTACCACTTTTGGCAAAAGCAGGTGAAGTTCTTAGGCCACATAGTATCAGAGGCTGGCATTTCTATAGAACCAGCCAAGATCTAAGCTATTTAGAATTAGAAAAGACCATAAACAGTTATTGATATCCATAGTTTTCTAGGCTTAGCCGGGTATTACCGGCATTCCTTAAAATATTTTTCGAAGATAGTGCTGCCTCTTACCAATCTTACTAAGAAGGGGGTGAAGTTTCATTGATCAGATAGACGCGGGACAACTTTTCTTAAGCTAAAGGAGTTGCTTACTCATGCACCTATTATTATTGAGCCTAGAGGGAAACAAGGATCTTAAGGTTTATATAGATTCATGTGATTTTGGTTGGGAGCTATTCTTATGCAGGGAGGTAGAGTAGCGGCCTATGCTTCTAGGCAGTTAAGGCCTTATGATGTTTAATATGTTACACATGACTTAGAGGTTTCTGCTATGTCTTTGATTGAAGATATGGCATCATTATCTGCTTGGAGAGAGATTTGTTCTTCATATTGACCACAAATCACTTGAGTGTCTATTTACATAGAAGTATATCAACATGAGGCAGTAGTGTTGGCTTGAGTTTCTTACAGCCTATGACTTTGAGATTTGATACACCACTGGGGAGGGCAATAGAGTCGCCGATGCATTTAGTAGGAAGCATCAAGCAGTGGTTTTGATGATGTTTGTAGAGTGGAAGGATTTGGAGTTACTCTTTATGTGTGATTTTGGGATAGAGATGCGGTGGTTGGTTCGGGTATGATGGTTGCTAGTCTTATCGCCCAACCATCTTTGATTGATCAGATCGTTGATGCCCAGAAGAGGGATCCGGCTATTCTCACTCTTATTCAGGTATTAGAGTCTGAAGAGGTTGATAATGATCTTGCTGGATATTCTCTTGATGCTCATGGTTGTTTACGAAGAAGGGGGAGACTTTTTCTAAATTTTGATGGTCTCCATAAGGAGGTAATGCATGATTACCACCGTTCATGCTACACTATCAACCTTGAAGGAAGTAAGATGTATATGGATACTAAGCATCTTTATTATTTGGAAGGGATGAAGCATAACATTGGGAAGTATGCGAAGGGATGTATGACTTGTTAGCTTGTTAAAGCTGAGCACCAAAGACCTAGCGGACTTCTTCAGCCATTAGAGATTCTGCTATAGAAGTGGGACTAGGTATAAGTAAATTTGAATTTTATAACAAATTCACTCATATAAGTTCCAATATAATATCTAGTAAGGATTTCTCTAATGATTGTATTCTTTTTAGGTGTCGATGGATTTTGTTGATGGTCATTCTAGATCTAGGAATGGTTATGATAGCATTTGGGTAGTACTTGACTCTTGACTAAATTGGCGCATTTCATATCAGTGAAGTCAAGTAGAACTACACCATATTTGGCCAAGCTCTATGTGAAGGAGATTGTGAGGATTTATGGTATTTGCATGTCATTATGTGCGATCGTGGTCCGTTATTTACCAGTGGCTTCTATAAGAGTCCTTAGTCAGCTTTGAGGACGAAGCTAAACCTCGGTACTGCATATCATCCATAGACTAATGGTCAGACATAGCATGTTAATCTGGTGTTAGAGGATTTGCTTCGTTCTTAAGTTTTTGAATTCTGTGGTAGCTAGGAGAATCATATTTACTTGGTTGAGTTTGGTTACAACAACAACTACTAGTGTAGCATCGACATGACACCATTTGAGGCCCTATACGGTAGACCATGTCATTCGTCATAATGTTGGCTTGAGATAAGAGGTAAGTGCATGCTTAGTCCAGATTCTAGTCGTGAGCTTTCCGAGAAGATAGAGTTGATTAGGCAGAGGGTGAGGGAGGCCCAAGATCGATAAAAGTCTTATGCTAATCGTAGGAGGAAGGAGATAGATTTTGAGGATGGTGATCTTCTATTCATGAAGATATCTCCTTCGAAGGGTGTTATGAGGTTCAATATGTTAGGGAAGCTTGCACCTCGCTTTCTTGGTCCATTCCCAATTACTGAGCATATTGGAGAGTTGCATATCGAGTTACTCTTCCCGATCAGTTCTTTGGTATTCTCGACGTATTCTATGTTTCCCACTTGAGGAAATGCTTAGGGAGTACTGAGACAATGTTAGATCCGAGTGTAACATCCCCTATCTGGAGGCCCGAAGCTAAGCGCTACAGATGATGTAGTCATCCATAGTATTAACTTTCGGTGACCAAATATGGTAATGTTAATGGTATCCATAATACCAGAAGAACATGAATATAAAACAAAATCATATATTTCAAAAACAACTTTTCTAATTACATTTCACAAAACATGTTTCATATTCCATTACATAATCCCATTCGTTTTCCAGGTTCAAATTAAATACAATTATTACAAAATATGCCAAGAGCGACATATGAAGATGCCCCCTTGGTTGACTAGAGTAATATATAGTCATAACTGACATAATACAACATAGCGGAATTAAACAAAATAAAACAGCAACTCCTAAATAGCTATCCGTCAGCCACTTGCTCGTCTTCGGAAGCTTTATTCACCAACCTACTAAAAAACTTGAAAATCCTCAACCGTCAGTCCACTCAAATCAATTTTTAGCACCCGAGAGTATAAGGGGAAAAACATAAACTTCGAGTCAGACATAAAGCCTGGTGTGAATAATACTATACATCTTGCTTATTTGATATTAAGTGAGACCACGCTGCTTAGCGAAATGGGTTTCCCCTCACTAATATCCTTTTAAAACATATCTTTTGCAAATCATAATCCTGCAACCAAAACTGGTTAAAACTGTAAAGAAATATCATGTAAACACACATATCAGGTAATAAATGGACTATTTGTCCGAACACTATAATTTGTTTGTCTAACTACTAACTTTTGGCTGACTCTGAACTAACAAACAATATAAACAAATAATCTAACATATGTTAGATACTCCTCCTCTGGACGGTCTGTCCCTAACTTACTTTCTCCAGGTCATTTGATCCTAATGGTTTTGCGGGCTCACCAATAACCTACCTCTGTACAAATATATTCCCTTTTGTGTGTAACATCATTTTAGTCTTACCTGTGACAAAGCCCTACACACTGGAATTTTGGACTAAATTAGCTAGGGGCTAATAGCTAATTTATAGGGCGCGACCCTATACCAATCCCATCTGGTATTCTAATATCTGAGTCATTTTACTTAGGATTAACTACCTATAAATTTTCCTTGAAAACCATTTCTTTCAAATTGATTTAAACCTTTAAATCATTCTTTAAACAAGGAAAATATACTCTATGCTTTACTCAAATCATCTTGCCATGTTATATATATACTTTACACAAAACTTTGTTGATGAAAACATTTAAACCTTTGAAAGTACCCCTTTCGAACCCATTGAAAGTATCCCTTTCAAAACCAAGTAAACCCTTTATAACCTAGGCCTAAAGGCCAAAATATTCCTTTCGAAACCATTGAAAAACCTTTCCTTCGAAAGTTATAAAACCTTAGACATCCTATCTTTAAAACACTTAAACATTGCCTTTCGAAAACATTGGAAAACCTTTCCTTTCAAACCTTTCAAAATCATTGGGGAACCACCCCTTCAAAACCTTCATTAAAACCTTTCGAAAGCATTAAAACATCAAACCTTTTGAAAGCATTTGGGTTCAAGTAAAACATGTGGAAATCCTTTCAAAACCATTTAAAACTATCTTCTTCGAAACCTTTGGGTTCTACCTTCAACAGAACAAAAGGGTCATAAAACATTTAAGTTGAAACACTCTTTCGAAAGCATTTCCTAAGTAAAGATGTGATGGTGTCGAAACCAACCTTCCGAAAGCAATGGAGAAGCGGCTAAGTTTAAAACAAAACAACCCTTTCAAAAGCATTGCTTCAAAAGGAAAAAGGGTGGCAGCAAAGGGGTTTCGACCCCGACGAAAGGTTTTTCTTAAAACAAAGGTGCAACCCATTTTGAAACCTTTCCTTTGAATCAATTTGACCCAGTTGGAAGCCAACTAAGACGAAAGCTACTTAGTCGAAAGAAAAGTAGGTGCATTTTCATTCAAAATCAAACCAAGGCTTCAACCTTCTTTGGAACCCCTGATTCGACTTCATGCCTTCCGCCTTAGTCCAATTCACTGTACCTTGTCTTTGATACTATGTGCATTGGTTTCGACGATGATGGAGGCGGAAATACTAGGTCGGAACCTAGGTGCCGAAAGTGGCGAAACATGTTGAAAGCATGTAAAAACTGATTTTAACTTTAAAAAGAAATTCTTTTCAACTAACCTGCCTTATTTGTCAAAATATTATTGGTTGCTAATTTTCTTTTCCAAAAGCACTGTCAAAATTTTCAGAATTAAACAATTTAAATAATTTACAAAATACCCTTTCTCCTTTTATAAATATATAAAATATTTAAGTCCCATACCTTAAATAATTTTATATATCTATTAAAACACTTAGGAAAATTCTATAAAAATTTCAAAAAATTATTTTTAATTTGTTTTCCAACATACATTTATTTCAGACCCAAAACATAAATAATTTGGCCATAAATTATTTTAAACCCAAGTAATCATTTTCTTCACTAGAAAATTAATATAAAATCCACGTTAAATAAGAAAATTATGAAAATTGAAAATCATCTCTAAAATATCATTTCTGATCTAAATCTAAAATCACAAGGCATTTGGATGTCATTTAATAGGGTTTCACATCAAAACATATCATAAAACCTATATGAATAAGTATAAATCATCAACAACATGTGTAATCGTTTCTATAATTCAAAAACATGGCATAACCTTGCAAAATAATTCGGATTAACCTTAAAATCGAAAATAATAGAAAATATGAGATGTAGTCATTATTCACCTTAGCTTTGAAATTAAGGATTTGAGATTTGATCTTGATTAAGTTGCTTAAGCTTTTCCTTTGAAATCTTGCTTATCTTCTCTTTTCTTCCCTTAATAACGGCCGACCTCAAGTTTGTTTTTCTTTTGTGAATATAGAAATGAACGTGTGAATGATGGGGTTAAGGGTATAGGGTACAAGAATGTGTCCTATTTCTATATAGCCCCTTTTTCTATTTGCCTTAACATTTTAATTCTTTATTTCATTTTTATATGGTACGACTACCCTTACTAATCATAAATCTCAATCCCCTAATCATCACATTATTTTATTTAATTTAGCTAATTAAATATCCTAAATAATGTTACTAAAAATTTAGGTCATTACATCGAGTCATTCTGAGGAGCTCGATATAACTCCAGACCTGACTTATGTGCATCATCTGATTCGCACGGTTGACTCGGAGGTCCGACAACTTAGGAGCAAGGTCCCGTTAGTGAAGGCGCAATGGTCCGACAAGTGTACTTGGGAGACCGAGGAGCATATGGCATAGACTTATCCCAAGCTATTTTTAGATGCATATGAGTATGGTATGTTCAATTTTTCTTGCTTATTTTTTATTTTAGTAGATAATGGTGTAGATGAGCTAGAAGATATTAGCTTGGTTATAGATTTTTCTAGAAATTATGAGGATGCAATTTTCTTAAGGGGAAGTCTATAACAACCCGAAGTTGAGAAGGAATTAAAATAAAGATGATTTAATTAAAATAGATTTTTTTTGAGAGAAATGTGTGATCGTCAAATAGAGGAGAGCACACATGTGTGTGTATATATATAATTAATTAAAATAGATTTCAATATCTAAATATGGGAAAATAGAAATACTTGGGAAGTTATAAAGGGAAATATTTATAAAATAGTGAGGTGATTTAATTAAGTAAATTTTGATTTATAAATGAAGTTTGGACATTTTAAGGATCAAAATGATTATTGAAATATAATTAAAATGGTTAAATAATTTTTGTAAAGCTAAATAATAAAAGTAAATATGATAAAGAATGTTATTTTAAAAGGAAAATGAATTTTTATTTCATTTTTAAAAGAGATAACAACACATTATTATTTAAAATGGGCTTTATATGGTAAATAAGAAAATAATTATTTAAATGAGAAAATAATAAATTAATAATTATAGAAAATTTATGTGAAGGTAGTAAAACATCTTTGAAGAACAAATATGATTTTTAATTAGAGTTTTGGGCAACAAATAAAATGAGATTAGTAAGAAGAATAAAAGAAAAGGAAGAAAAACATGAATTAAAATTTAAGCACAAGCCCTAATAGGAGATAGGAAAGAAAAATCTCTGCCTTTGCCATGTTAATAGAAATTTAGAAATCTCCCCTATGCTTTCATATTTTTATTTCACTTATTCAATTCTCTATTCTCCGAAATCTGAAGTATGAAATCCCTAATCCTCTTCCACTAAAATCAAAAATTAAATTATCTAAAAACCTCTAAAAATTCTAGTAAAATTATATAATCTTCTCAACATCAGTCTACACCAAATTGCAAGAAGAAGTTGGAATTTTAATTTGAGTTTTTGGGTTCATTGGAAGTTGCAGTAAAGAAGAAAAGAAGAGGAAGAAGAAGCAGTGAAGTTTTGAAGCACGGCTAACTACAGGTGAGTGTTTACTCACAATCTATGTCTTTATAGATTTTTGATATGCTAGAATGAAATTTGTTTGTTAATGTGATGAATGTAGTACATGAATTTAGGGTATGTGTATGAATTGTTGAAGAAGATGGCAGGAAGAAGGAAGAAGAAGTCTAAAATTGATCAAAATAGGCTCCTGCCCTATGTGACGCCGGATGTTACTGGTCGACCGCTAGCGGTCGACTGGTGAGGTTGACCAGTGAGCATAAGGAGAAGAAAAGTAAAATAATAAAAATAAAACAAAATAGCCAACGAGGTTAGCTCAATTGGTTGATAATTTAGACTACGAGATTGAAGGTCCCAAGTTCGGTCCCCGAGATCAACACTTGTTGGACAGGAAAGGAAACATGAATAATAAATTCAATAACTATTATTTTAATAATAATAGAATCTATATATGAATTTAATGATAAAAGCGAATTAAAATGAATATTATTTATTGTAAACAATAAAAGAAGGTTGTTTTATGATTTAGGAACTTGTCTAAATAAAAATGTATTATGAAATACTTTGAATGTCAGAATGTTAATAAGTACAAAGTGGAATGATCTTATAAATATAATTATTTTATATTTAACAAAGGAGGTTGAGATATTTAATCAATAGTAAAAATAATTAACTCATTGAATATAAAATATGAGAATATTTTGGTAATAAATGCTTTCTACCTTCCATTATGTCTGATGTGTGATTAGTATTCTATTGATTAGTATTCTATGTAATGAAAAATGTGAATAAACGAAGTAATAAAATCATCTAGTATGGGAATTTCGGTTTTATTTCTTCGATTATTCTCTGGACTTGTTACATAGAATAACAAATGAGAGACGAGTGTAGTTTATCAGCATTAAGCAAACGGGTGAACCTCGTTGGCTGGTGTGGGACGCCCGTGTCGCTATTTCTCTGATTGCTTTTTGTAAGTAAATCACTCGAACACGGCTAACAACATGGGTTATATATTTGTGTGTGTGTGTGTCTATATGTATGTATGTATGTGTGTGTATGTATGTGTGTGTGTGTATATATATATATATAATAATGCGAACTGAGGGTATGTAGGCTCGGGGTCAAAAGTGTATCTATTTATGTATTATGAATACAACTATTATTTGGTGTGGAGTAAAACTAACTTAGGCTACTATCCATCTTAGTGGCCTGATTTTGGTGTCGTTCCCCGAATCTGTGATACACTTTTGTTGTGTATGGCTGAGAGCCGCTGCTACAATGTCACATAGGCCAAAGTCTGTTACCTTTGGGGCACTTGCAGGGTCATAACCATTGCATAGCGTTGTCTTGCACCAGATGGATATTGGGTCACGATGGCCTTTGAGGTAACCAAAGGCTATAGGAGTAGCACTGAGAGCATGTGAAGAAGGCTCCTGGAGCATGCTAAGAGCCATCAGTATCTCATCTGGTTATTGTTGTAGCATAATAGACATACGCCCTTGTGATATTTATGGATCATGACTGAGAGTCGATATGATTATTTCTATGAATGAGAGTCTATGAGATAATCAACCCATGTATGTGTTGATTGTGTTATCATCGGAAGGATTATGCTTAACACTACTGAAAGTAGTGTGTTGTGTATTTTTACCCCATGCCCTTTTCATCGATACATGCTTAGCTTAGAGCTCGGTTAGACATAACAGAGTGCTTGCCTTTTTCTCTTTGTATGTTTGTGTAAGGAATGGTTATTGGATGTTTATTAATTATTGATAATAATGAGAGTTATTACTTAAACAATGTCATATTCAAATTTAGTTGCTATTTAAGACATACTCTATTTATTATCATCACATATTGACATTTCAATTTTAGACATAATCTGACCCATATGTTATTTCATAACACTCGGGCCAGTCCGAGGTTCAGGTACTCAGTAGCTAGCTTGACTATGGACTACTTTTGGAAGGCTGGATTATATAGTATAGGATGATGGCTACCCTATGATTTTTGTATCCACATTTATGTATATGATGTTTTATTATGATGATGATATGCATATTCGATACAGTGAGCATGGGACTATCATTTTGTTGCTCACTATAGACATGTATATTTGATGTATTATATTTTATCGCTGCACTCTGAATCTGTGATCTCTATATATTTATTTTATGCTATGTATTGTTCTGTCCTTGAAACCATATATGTTTATTGCTTTGTGCAGATACCGAGTACATTAAGATATTTATTATGTGATTTTGAGAGATGTAACGGTGTTAGCCCAAGGGATTATTCACGTGTGTAAGCCAATATCGCCTTATTTTCCATATTATCAGACAGTATTACTCTATAATACTCTTTGGTAGTATGTGTATAGAGGTAGGGTGTTACATAATCACTTGCCCACACCTCCAAAATGTAGGAAAATTCTTCTTCAAGTGATCAAGCCAATCGTAATTGAAGCACTTATGCTTTGCTTCAGTTGGATGACATTTCGTAGTGAAATGCCCCTATATCCCACAGGAGTGACATACTAGATCGGCTTTCTTCTTTGCATAAGCTCGATCTTTCTTTGTATCATAATCTTTGCGCTTCGGTTGGAGGTTCGAGTTACTTTCCACTTTCGCTACCTCCGACTATACCCCACGGGTGCCCCCATGGAGAAGAACCATCCAACAAGACTTTCAAAAGTTGCCCCTAATAGGGATAAGGCTAAGCAATGAATCCCCACTAATGCTTTAAGACCCTAGGCAAACTCCTTTGTCCATCCTAATGGATTACCGACCATCTCAATCCCCAATTATAAAAGATTGAATTGGTCAACATACTCCTTCACCAACAAGCTGCCCCGCACAAGATGAATGGAAAGCTCAAGCTACACGCCCTTATCGATCTCAGAAATGATCTAAGAACCAAAGCGACGCCTGAATTCACTCCAAGTCATGGGCCTGCTCATCAGCCTCCTTTACCCTTCTGTCCTACCCAGCCAAAGCCTCCCCTCTATAGATGCCGAGAAGCAATTTCCCTTACGAAAACATTCCCCTAAGTCTAAGGAAATCTCGGCATAGCTTTGAGGAGTCTAAAGATGGTGGAGTAAGAAATATTGGTCTCCCAAGGGCCACACCACCTCTGACGCATTTGGGAAAAATCTTCATGGGCGGTAGAACATCCCTTACGGTGGCTAAATAGTCTTTAATTAATCAAACATCTCAGACTGCTTATCCATAGTCGCTCGTGTACTCTACCAACTTATACAAATAGCCTGATGAAGATACCTTAACAACTAGCGATAGGAATAAATAAAAGTCTAGAAGACAATTTGTGTACACAATATTATATAATAGAAAAATGCAAGTATGCTCTCTCAATGTATCTCCATCTACTAGATTGTTTAACTTAAATTGGTCTACCTAGTCCGAATGTTGAGCCTAAGCTCTGATACTAAATACAACAACCCATCCTTTATAACACCCAAAACTCATCGTCTCACATCAACGATCGACTTTCGAATACCACAAAAGACGGACTGTTGGGGTAAAATTAAAATGAAAAATAAACCAAGACATTGATCGGATCTCACAACAAGGTAATAACATATAATACACTGAATATACATAGACATAATATGATCACAAAATATAAAAGACCACATAAGCGAAAGCAACTGATAAATAAATATCAATATAGAAAATCATAATACATCAACTCCCAACAACACGGAGTCCGGAATAAATATCGAATACAACAGATCTTATATATAAATCATAGTTCTGCCATATACTGCTAAAATATTAAGCATAAATATCCAAAATATTGATGCCACGCCTCCAAAATGCTTCAGCTGCGCATCCTGATAACGCAACCCCAAAAGCACGTGACTCGCAATTCTCAAACTACTCAATTGAGTACCCGAGAGTTTTCATGACATAAATAGACAAAGATAAAACACGCTTCAACATAAAGCCTGGTCTGAGGGAAATTATCTCAAAATACTGTATATCAAAAGTATATACAAATAAACAGAAAATAACTAAATCACAGCCGGCCCTCTCCATAAATATGGCTCAGGGATAATTCGAACTGTCCATAAACACGTACAGTACACCCATCTCAAAAAGAGGGAATCATACTATAACCCGCTCTTGTCCTGTAATCAATGAGTCAGCAAACTTATATAATTTAATTGCCATGTAACAATAAACTACGATGAAGGTACCCAATATACAAGTGTAAGGGTAATAAAAGTGTCATAATATAAGACTATCATGCTGCATACAATAACAATGTCAATCAACTAGTATAGCACAAGTTTCACAACATAACAATGTGTCAAATAGAGAAAATCTACTATTACCTTGAACTGAATGAAATATAAATGGAGCGATTACACCTTATGTGATCTTAGATTTATATACACATTCTTATCCTTGAGAGTCTATGAACGGGACCGAGCGTCCCTATTTTCTATACAGGTGCCCCCATATAGACCTAGACCACTCTTCTGGCAACAATGAAAACCCCTACCACTATAGTGCTCCCTAGCATCGATATATACACTATTGGGTACAAGTACCTCTTAAGCATTGCTTTGGATCCTCCCGAGGGCTTAGTCCGCAACCATAAAACAACATATAACAGATGCGTAGCACTGGAACTACAGTACAACCGAATCTAGTCGTTTACTCCATGATTCCCTCACCGTGCGCTTTCTTTGACTCCAACGGATCACTCAATCACAACAACGCTTTGAACTATAGAATATATGCTAACCATCTATCTACTCGTCTACCTGATCTCATACCAATCGCTACTGTCACTTGTTCGCACATTTGCCTGAGTTTAGAACCGACTCATTGTCGTCATGTGCTCCCTCCAACCGTACATGCTCATTGTACATGACCATGAAATTGGTCATGTGCCTCCACCCCATCGGACCTCCTTCGGAGTTCATTGGTTGATGTTTTGAAAGTGGTTCCTTATGTGTTCGAAAAACGATTTCGACACGAAATCCACCCTTTGCATGTGTAGAGTTCAACAGGTGACTATAGCGACCCGGTTTCGTCTAATCATGCCAAAATGTACCCAACCACCATCTTGCCTCATGTGATACCCACACACTCATTCATGCACATTTACACATGTATACACAAGCACACTTCATAACACAAATCACGTTTCGGACTTCGATGGAGCGATTACTTGGCCCGGTGTACTCTCACATAACTTAGCGCACACAATAGTCACTATAACTACGTGAAATATCTTCAACGCACATGTACACATCAAATATAAATATATTCAAACAATTGCACACACATAAATATAAATGAACAAACATATACAATAATTCTAACTACAATACACAAATTGTTTTGATTGTTATATATCTTCTAATACACTTGTTCGTATACTTACCCATATTCATGTACATACACCCATATTTAAACAAGTAATTCATTTATTTCTTAATCAAATCTTACTTTTATTTACTAAATCTACTCAGTAAAGTCTACTATGATTTCATACTATTTTATAAAATTTTATAGCTATTTTATAAAATAGATATTAGCTTATTAACCATTTTAAGCCTTTAAATACTTAATCACCTCATTAAAATTAAGTATACATCATGTCACTATTTTATAAAATCTCATTTCCATTTTATAAAATCTATACTTCATTTATAAAATCATATAACCATTTTATGAATGCTGAATAAGCTTCATTAACCCTCTAATCACTTTAATAATAAGTGTAGAGTTCAAAACTCACTTAATTAGCTTACTAACTTTTCTAAAACCATTTTAATTAGTTTCAGTATTGCTACCTAATGACATGCACTTAATTTTGTCATCTAATCGGTCTCTAATCCATTACAACATCACATATAATCATTTAGTTAACCCAAAACACGTGTTCTTAGCTTACTAACTATTTCAATAATAGTAATTAAGGTCTTAAACAAATAATGAGTTAGTCTAATCATGTTTATAACATGGATACAAGCCTAAATCATCATATAAAATTCTCTAAATCATTACACATAACTCCATAATCACATAAACACAAATATATGAAATATAACATGTAAAAATAACTAGAGAATCATCCCACCCAGCTTCTTCTTCACTGAATCAAGCTTTAATCACTAAAACTCAATCTCAAGCTCTCTTTAAAGTTGAGATTTAATTCCAAACTCCACTTAATGCTAATTCCTTGATGGGCTATGTAAGGAATGAGTAGAGAAGAATTATGATGAATTTAGTTTGAATTTAGGAATTTTATTTAAGCTTGGATTAGTGATTTAAGCCTCAGGGATTAAGGAATAATTAGATAAGGATTAGGAGAGAAGGAGGAAAAGTACGTAAAATGAGATTGAAATGAAAATAACGAAGGGATTAGCCAACTTATAAGCAAGCTAATGGGCCTTAGTCAAATTTCATTTCTTTCTTAAGAAATCCCCATTCACTTCAAAAATTTATCGACTCCAAACATAGCCAAGTTTGTACTCATTTTTCTTGCAATGAAAAAATGGTCTCAACTACGGGTGTCTCAAATCCCAATTCATCCGTCTTTGAAAAATTGAGTATAAGAGTCGATCCGCTAATTAACAATTAAATATTTAAATTAATCATTTGAATATTCAGTCATTGCAATTGCAGGGTTTACAGTTAGTATAGTTTATATCCATATCTTGTACATCTCATCGTATTTTATGTTATTTCATGTTTGTATTGTTTAAATTTCATATCTTATACAATGAATTTGTATATGCCTATGTCGTCCAATCTATTGTTTATTGTTGTTCCTATTAATGTTTAATAAAAAAATCTAGATACAAAATTAATTTTAATTAGTTGAAATATTTAGTAACACATCACATATACAAATATAAGTGAACTGCTTTTATTATTTACTTAAATCATTATTCGGAATGGAATTTAAGTTTCATGTATGTACGTCTTTCAAAATATAAAATACATTTGGTTATTATTTACATATGTTTATATAATTTATTTCAACTCAAAATTATAAGAGGACTTTTGTGTAAAATTAAAAATCTATTGGATACATCCAAATACAAAGCTTATTTCCAAATTGTTGATTTTGTTTTTCAAAACATATAAAGTTATAAGTTTTACATGTATTATACATATGTTGTTTTGAATTTAAAATGTAGTTTATTATATATGTATGTACGTACGTGTTTATGCATATATATTATTTGAATTCAAAATTTTAAAATATTTTTGTTTAAAATCATAAATCCATTGTTGAATCTTTCCCAAGTCAAAATTGGATTTCAAATATTAATTTTAAATTTTAAAGCACATGAAACTCGTCGCCACTAATTTTAATATGCATAAGGTTCAAATGTTCAAACATTAATTTGAAATTGCATCGAATGAAGAAATAAAGGAAAGAGAAAATTCATCCATCTTTTCCACTTATTGAATGCCTACTTGAATTCATTAATTGCCACGTTATAAATATGAGTGCGAACCCATGCTATGCACACGATATTCTAAAGTTCCATAAACTGAAATAGTTAAAATGTGGTACTGATAATTGTAATGGTGATTCCAAATACAAAACTGATCAAATAATTATAATATAAAGCGAGTTTCTCGCTTTAAGGTCGTAACTTTAAATAGATATCTACACTGATATGGTTAAATAAACAAAATATTCTTTATACTAAATTTTTTTCTAACAACAAATTACATAAAACATAAACGTATCTAGTCAAAATTTATTTTAAAAAATCCATATTGGACTGAAATGAGAAGATTGAAATGTAGATCGAAGAAATTTTAGAATAATGTTAAAAAGGAGAAAAAAATGATTTCTAAGCACAATATCATATAGTTCAACGGAATATCATGAAAATTGGATCCAATAGCAAAAAGTATTTGCAAAATGTAATAACGTAAGAATTGCTCTTAATGTTCCATTTATTGAACTTCAAATTGCATAAAATACTTTCATGTGTATACCAGCAAATGAGCTGGGAATAATCGAAGAACAAAAATTCATAAATAAGCCTCCAAATTGCATAAAAAGTAAATTAGTATAATATAGTTTACAATAATCATATAACAATAAACTATTGAAATCATTTTTAGCATTTTTGAAACAACTGTTACACTTGAATTTACTAAAATTTATCAAATGAGAAATTTTATAGTGGAAAATTGCTCGACCAACAAAATTTCTAGCTTATTTATTTTAATATTCAGATATAATTTAGACACTGTCGATAATTTTTTAAGAGATTCAACATAAAGAATTTAACTTTTAACCTTCTTTATTTTCACCGCATCTACCTACAAATAAATTAGGCATATTCGAAGAACAAATGATTCATATATAAAACATGCAAATTACATATAAAAGCAAATTACTTTATGGTTGACATTAATTCAACTTTTTACAACACAATATTGAGTTCACTTTCAATATTTTAATTATGCATCAAAAATCATGATCCAAACTTAATTTATAAAAAATACTTTATACAAACCAATCTTGCTTATTTTAGGAACTAAAAAAACTGTCAGCATGTTATGCCTTAGATTCTAAATATTGTACAGACTTTTCTTTAAATGTAATTTCAATAAAAAATGAATATTTTAGATAATTCAAAGAAAATTGTTTATATAAATGGAATATAAAGAATGAACTGTATATAGTAATAAAAATTATAGTTAATTCAGTAGGAAAGAGAGTTAAACATCCTCTATGTACAAAGCCAAATTACAATCAAATTATGTGACCATTTATGAAGATTGAATTGTGTAATTACAATTTTGACATGACTTTGAGACCTTGAAGAGTCCAAGAATAAAAAGGAAATGAAATGAAAGAATGAAGCCAATGGGCTAGAGATCAACTTTAATATATACAATATAAATTATGATGCCTTTTTGAGTTCGTGTGAAGCTCGAGATTAAAGTGAAAAATAAAGTGGAGGAACGAAAGAAAAAGATAAAAGAATTTATTTTAGATTAGAAAAATAATTTTTTTCTTCTAGGGATTGAAGTACATAGATATGTAATCTTTTATGGAATAAAATGAATGCAAAATTGGTTAACTAATTAAAGGGAATGGTTAAAAGGGAGTGATTTGGTTAAGGGGAATAAAGTTATGGAGAAAGTTTCCATAAAAGTCAATAATTGATAGAGGGATAAACTTTTAACTTGTACTAAATTTGTAGACAAAATTATCACAAAATTTCCACTATTACCCTTCATTTCATTTAGAATCATTTTCATTACTTTCCTTACTTGAATCTAAAAACAAATAAAATATTGATATTAGTTTTGTGTGAAGAAATAAAAATTCTTGATTAAATAGATAAATCGCACACCTTATTTTGAACCTTTATCAAGATATAAGATCCTAAATCTCTTCCAAAGAAATCATTAAAATATTGAATATAAGAAAAAATAACACATATCATCTTTTTTGGTAGTGATTTGATTTTATAATGGAATAATCAATTGTTTAAGTTTTCCCATTCAACACTATTTTGGTTAAGAAATGTTTTTTCTTCATTCCCCTTATCTGAATCGATTCTCCCTTCCTAATCAAAAGGAGAAAATAAAGAAACAACTACCACAAATGGATTTATTAAAAGCAATTAATTAGAAATTTTAGATCAAAAATTATTAAACTGCTAAATTCTAATTTGGTTTTTTTTAATATTTGAGCATAACGTAGATACCATCAATATATTTTAAACAGGTTCGATACAAATAATTAACTTTCAACATTCTTTATTCTCAGTACCACCAATAATTAGATTGTGTGTATTTGAAGAACAAAAGAACCAAAAATAAACCTGCTCGTTAAGCAGAAAACCATAAATTGGTTTAATAGAGTTAAGGTTGTTCTTTGAGAAGTAATTAATTAACAAAATAAATCAATATTGGTATTTTATTTATGCATATAGAATCATGATCTAGACATAATTTATAAAAATAACAAAATAAAATAAATTCTACAAACTAATTCTTACTTATATATGGAGAAAATGGAGAATAAAATATTATATAGTTATCTTCGGGAATAATAAATGACATTCCAAGGAAAACTGAAAACCTACAATGATCAAAGATTTTTTTATAGAAGTGGTGTTTAAAAATGAATAAAACATAGAATAAGAAAAAATCAAGTGAATTGATAGGGAAAGAGAGTAAAATATCATCAAAATTAAAATCTTACCACTATATTATTTGATCCTTTCTGATGATTTAATTTGAAATTCAAATTTGATGTCCTTTTAAGTTCTCATGGAACTTGAGATAAAAGAGACAATATAATGAAATATAGAAACAAAGAGAGTAGAGATTTTATTTCTGATTAGAGAAAAGAAACTTTTTGGTTTTTACTTCAGTTAGAAATAAAACTAAATTAAATACAATGAGTAAAAATAATAAATGGGCAGTCAAAGAGGCATGCTGTTACAGCTGAATATACTGAAACTTGTTAAATGATAAACTTTAGAGGGGGTAAACTGGAAATAAATTGATGAATCATGTAGAAATGAGGTATTTAATTCTAAATTTTTAAGAAAAAACAAAACGATTAAGAGAGATCTAAATTTAATACATACACAAAAATTAAGAACATTAAATTAAAATACATTATATAAACTAATTCTTACTTATCTATAGGAAAAAAGGGAGAATAATTTAAATTCAAAGTATGTTGTACTTTGATGCTAAAATATTATATAGACTTTACCATTTAAGATTATAAACGCAATTTCAAGGAAACGTGAAGGTGTGCAATGATTCAAAGAGAATTGTCTATAAATATGGAATATATAAAATGAATGATATATAGAGTGAATATAAAAATCAAGTGAATGAGTTGGAAAGAAGGTTTAATATCATCAAAGTTTAAATCTTACCATAATATTATATGGTCCATTTTGATGATTGAATAGTGTAATTGAAATTTGACATCATTTTGAGTTATTGTAGAGTTTGAGATTAAAGAGAAAGATGGAAATAAGAAGAATAGATAATTATTTATGATGATAATAAAGAAATTTTGCCTATATTTAAAGTTCATAGATATATAAAATAGATTTGAACAAAAGGAGAAACCAATAAATAGGAAGGTCGAAGACACATGTTATTAAGGTTGAGTATATTAAATCTTGTTAAATGAGAAATTTCAAAGCGTTAATGTTTGAATATACACCCGAATCATAGAGAATTAAGGATTTGAATTGTAAAAGTATGTGACAAAAAGCAAAAGAATTAGGATAAATCCAACATTAAAACATACATGCATACGTGCATACATATATACATATACATGCATTATTAGATTACATGATGTTAATGGTTGAATTATAAAAAAATTATGATAAAATAATAGGTTTTAAACCGAGTATATGTTTATAGACTTCTTGGTTGTTATCCTTTTGATTTTTCTTAATTGTTGTAATTAATAAGTGTTTAATGAAGGCACTTGTTAAAAACTTTATATTTCAAAAATCTAAACAAACGAAATTTGAATAAAGATCATGCTTATCAATGTAGTTGGAAAGTATAAGACTGGACGACGTGAGATTTGATTTTGAATGCAGTTTATATGTTGCAAGAGACGTAATAGAAAAATAAATATTTTTAAATGAATTAAGTGATTTTATAATTTATTAGATAAAACGAGGTTAACCAGGTTCGGACCAGGGTGGTTGAGCTTAAACTAAATCAAGATAAATAAGGTTATTGTAAGATAATAAAATATAGGAGTGGCCAGTGGAAATTGGACTTGTGACCTTCATAAAATACTCAATTAAGTAGAGATGAGTATTTAAATTCTAAAATTAGGAGAAAAATGAAAAAATTGCAAGTGAGATCCGACTTTGAGGTATATGGTATGAGATATGGAATATATAAAATGCACTATATGTAGAGTGAAAATAAAAATCAAGTGTATGAGTGGGAAAGAGAGTTTAATATCATTAAAGTTTAAATCTTACCATAATATTATATGGTCCATTTTGATGATTGAATTGTGCTTGTGCAATTGAAATTTGATATCATTTTGAGTTATTGTAGAGCTTGAGATTAAAGAGAAGTATAATGAAAGATGGAAATAAGAAGAATAGATATTTACTTCTGATGATGATAATAAAGAAAATTTTCCTATATTCAAAGTTCATAGATATATAAAATAGATTTGAACAAAAAGAGTAAAACCAATAAATATAAAAGTTGAAAAAGACATGTTATTAAGGTTGAGTATATTAAATCTTGTTAAGTGAGAAATTTCAAAGCGTTAATGTTTAAAATACACCTGAATCATAGAGAAATAAGGATTTAAATTGTAAAAGTAAGTGATAAAAAGCAAAAGAATTAGAATAAATCCAACATTAAAACATACATGCATATGTGCATGCATATATACATATACATGCATAATTAGATTACATGAAGTTAATGGTTGAATTATAAAAAAATTATGATAAAATTATAGGTCATAAACTGAGTATATGTTTATAGTCTTCTTGATTGTTATACTTTGATTTTCCTTAATTTTTATTATTTTTATAACAAATGTTTAATGAAGGCACTTGTTAAAAAATTTATATTTCGAAAAACTGAACAAACGGAATTTGAATAAAGATCGCACTTATCAATGTAGTTGGAAAGTATAAGACTGTACGACGTGAGATTTGATTTTGAATGCAGTTTATATGTTGCAAGAGACGTAATAGAAAAGTAAATATTTTTAAATGAATTAAGCGATTCTAAAATTTATTGGATAAAATGGGGTTAACCAGGTTCGAACCAGGGTGCTTGAGCTTAAACTAAATCAAGGTAAATAAGGCTATTGTAAGATAATAAGATATAGGAGTGGCCAGCGGGAATTGAGCTTATGACCTTCTTCAGAACATACTCAATTAAGGGGAGATAAGTATTTAAATTCTAAAATTATGAGAAAAATGAAAAAATTACAAGTGAGGTCCGACCTTAAGGTATATTGTATAAGATTAGCAAACTATTATCTATTAGTCAAACAATATTTTATAATATATTATGTATAGGTATAAGTCAACTATGTATATACATATATTATTATTATTATTACATGTTTTCAAAAAACTATGGACAACAAAGGCATATAAAATGGGATAAAATGCGTCTGTTGCGGTGTAAATCCTAGTACCTATAAACGCATACATTAACCGTGTACACTATTTATCTACTGCACTTGCACTATACACATATGACTGTATTTGATACGCTCATTATAATATATTTAATTTAAATTAAATTTAAACTCCTTTCAAACAAATTAAATAAAACAAGATTTTATTTAAAACAATATTAGAATGGATCTAACAAACCCTTTGAACTTCAAAGGTCCAACATATCAAAAAATAGGAATGTTTTTGAAATCCACCTATTTCATTCGCTTTTGACTGGCCCGGTTCCTTCATTACTTACTAACTACATTCTGTGCAGGTTTTCTTTTCGTCGTCACTATATCGCTAAAATATCTAGTGTTTGGTCTAAAGTCAAAAACTCTATTAATATCTGTTGTTAATTACATAGACAACATTAAATTCCTTGATCTAATCCAATAACATTTATCGATTAACCGATTTACTTTGCTTGAAGATTTTAACTTTAAGTTGAATACCAATTACGGTGATACTACCTTATACAATGAATGAGACAATTCCTCTCTTGAGCAGTGTTTCACTTCAAGTAGTTCGACATGTACCCAACTACAATCATACATGGTCGTTATACCATGTCCTTGACCATCATTAAAGTACAACTTAGCTACTTAAGATCGATAGTACCCTCAAGTCTGAAGACCACTACACGTTGTTATCATAGGATCTTCTATTTTGACTTAGTTGTATTAACCTATAGAAAACTCTCATCGAGTCATTTTTTGATTGTACGAAGAACGTTATATGCACCGATCTCAAAGGATTTATCGATATCCTTTTCTCGGTGCATCTTGACTTGGAACATCTAAGAAATAAGTATTTAAATATCGACAGAATAATCATGGTTACGAACACATTAATAATTGCAATTGATAAGATACCTCTTCTAAGGATTTTCTACTTATATATGTTTAATGTATTAATAACATTACTTATATACAACAACAGATATAGAAGAAAATAAAACCAAAATCATACTTTATTTCGAACAAGATTCTTTTATGAGAGTTAAATTACGTAACAAATTACATAATTGCTCCTAAGATACTCCCTTAACTCTATTATTTATCTTTTGCCTATGTGTTGTGAATAATCATAATATAGGTTCTGTGTTGTGATTCAGATGGATCTCCATCGTTAAGGCCCAACATGCATGAACATATTTAGTTGGTTTTGGATGGCGGAGGGTCATCACATTAACAAACTTTAAATTCTCCACCTCTAACCCGTTGAATAAGAGTAATCAAATCCACATAGTTTTTAGTAAGTCTACTAGAATCTACATTGTATGTTCAGGGCCGACCTTGAGGAGTCGGAGGCCCAAGGCAGTTTTCACTTGAAATTCAATAAAATAAGTTTTATGGGGCCTTAAAGTAAAAAAGGCCAAAGCAAAATTTATAGCTAAGACTGGGATTCGACCAGAGCAAAATTTATAGCTAAGACTGTGATTCAAACTCTAGTCGTTCATGTATCACGACCTACAATCACTGAACCATGCAACCTTTTAGTAGTTTACTAATAACGTATTGTATATAACAAAATTTTAAAATTTGAGGCCCTACAAAATTTTGGGCCCTAGGCCACCGCCTAAGTGGCCTTGGACTAGGGCCGGGCTTGTGTATGTTTTATTGCTGTAGTTAGGCTTTCTGATCTGAACGTGATTTTTTGTACATAACATGCATAGTATTAATAATATCGGCAAGCTTCTCATCGGTTGCACCATGGTGTTTTCTACCACCTCAGATTTTAGTACTAGAAGATAAACCCGCGCGTTGTGTCTATTAAGGTGGAGGATTATTTTGTGAATCTAAATTTGAAGGAATATATGAAAATCAAACAATTGCTTGTTTAAAAGGAGTAAAATATGCATTGAGATCACAAGTTCTAACAAATTGGTTCTGTGTGGTTGGAGGAGCTTGTTGCACTGGCTCTTCTTTGGTAGTAGCGGGGGTAAATGTAATTTTTTAGTTGCATTCGTACGTTAAGATAATTCTAGCATCAAGTGCATGTTTTTCATCCGTCCTCACTTATATTTCCAAATACTCGGTCCAAACTTCTATAAATAATAACAACAAACAATACATATGTCTTGAAATTGTAAAAAAGATACGAAGTTAAACAAATATTTACATGTTCAGACCATCATTTCTCACCACCTCAACAATTTGTTTCAGAAGATCCAGCCATGCCTTACTTTATTACAAAAATTTCATCCGTTTTTAATAAAAACTATTGTATGTATGATAGATTATGACATCGTCTATTGGTACTTAGAAGGGAATGATTTATATGGCAAAGTTGTGCTTATCTATTATAACTTTGTGTTCTCCTTTTTTTAATTATGCCTCTAGGAATGGAGGCAATGCATTTCAGTAATAGTATTGTAGCCTTATGCGAACAAGTGTGTGGATTTTTGAAGGACTTTTGCGACATTTGTGAGTGGTTCATGGTATGAAGATGTGACAATGAATGTAAGAAATAGAACTGAGAGAAGTGAGTGAGTGAGATTTAATATAAAAGGAAAAGAAATTAACTGTTTATAAATTTGAATGTTGATGCTGACATATCAATTCCAACAACTTTTCGGATGAGCTTTTCTGACATTCTATTCGTCTCTGAATTAGACTAGGGATGACAATTAGACTCGTCTCCCTTACACCTAAAAAAGATGTTGGCATTCTATTCTTTCCATGAATTTGATCGGTTACTCCTTGAGCTTTGAAAGCATACATACATGTCGAGCTAAGTCCTTTTGTTCTCCATTCGAATTTGAGTTCCTTTTCTTTTTCATAAATATAAATATCTTTTAAAAAAAATCAACGATGAAAATTATTATCATGGTCAAACTCTGATCAGACGGATCTCAGTTTCCGCGAACTGGATTTGTTGAGTTCAAACTATACAATTTTAAATGAAAATCTGACCCGATCCGATGTTATGTTCGGTTCGAATCAGGTCGAGTCGGTTAATGTCTGATTAGATAATAACACTAAAATAATTCTTTTATTTCATGTTTTATAGACTGATCTTTTTGATCTGTTTGGCAGGTTCGGGTTTGGTTCTAATTACCTAACCTACGTTTAACTCAAAATGGGAGTTTATTTTAGCAAATGCTGCCTTGGAGTCTCCAAAAATTTGATTGAACACTTTTTGTAAAAGCCAAAGTCTCGAGGAGCCCAAAGTCAAAATCATATAAAATATTTGATAGGCATCCAAAAACCGGCTACCGCTTATTAAACCGGCATTATTCACAGAAGCGTAACAAGTATATATATTATATAAAATAAAAATACTGTTTATTTCATTTCATCTTTGTTGATTTCTTTTTTATTTGATTTTTCAGAAACATTGAGAAAAATCTGCTGGTACTTTTGGTGAGTCAGTTTCCTTCAAATAATCTCGTATACTTTGTTATCGTATGATTTCGTGAAAACAATATCTCAATTTTGGGGCATTTAGTTTTGGACCCTCATTTTCTTTACGATTGTCCTAATTTTGACCAGTTTGTAAAAAATCGATTGCACGTTTAAACATTATTTCATGAATTAATCTGTTTTGCAAAGAGAAAGAGAACCAAGTTCCTTTATTTTATTTATAGTCAGAGATGCCATCATCCCTGTAGAATTTTAAAATTGAAAGTTTGGGGATAATCTAGCCGATTGGGAAAATTATAGAGTTAAACTGTAAAGAATGAAACAAATTGAGCTGACTATGTGAAAAGGAGGAAGCTTGGTGAAGTTCTTTGATGGATTTTTGATTGAGGATGGTTAAATTATAACATTCGCTGTTTTCAAATACATGTGTAGTTTATTTGTATATCATTTTTTTTCCTTCTATTAAAGTGATTGACCCAGTTTCATAGATTGTTTTAGGAGATAGTATCTTTTCAAAGAACCATAGGTTGTTTTACCTAATCTGGTTATTATATTTAAGATATTAGCTGATGAAATCAACTAATTCAAATGTCAAGGAAGTCATTTGTGGTTTTATAAGTCGTGACGTCTTAACACACAAATTGTCATTTCTAAGACCGCATCAACTAAATTACTGACTCCACAATAATTTTTCTTGTTGCAGTCCGATACAGTACTGTTGCTTTGTAAGAGTTTATATATTTAATCTTTTAGTTCTGGAACACTTTAGATACTTATCTGATGGGAGATCATGTAGTATTAAATGTGGATCGCCTTTTACCCTCCGAAATTCAGAAAACCATAGAGAAAGAAAAACCGTTCATTGAGAGTTCTAGCAATAACAAGCACGAGGAAGAAAATAACACCACCTCTGAGGATGAAGAGCCACTTATTCAGATATTGGAGTGTAGGATATGCCAAGAAGAGGATCATATTAAAAACTTAGAAGTACCTTGTGCTTGTAGTGGCAGTTTAAAGGTCTATTTGTTAAACACTCTTCTTAATTTTATAGTAGTACATTAGTTTCTACAGTATTTGTTATAAACTGATGATTTATCTTGAGGTTTTGACTTCTAACAAGTTTGCGCTACTTACAGTATGCACATAGGGCATGCGTTCAGCGATGGTGTAATGAGAAAGGGGACATTACATGTGAGATATGTCATGAGGTGGAACTTAAATTTCATGTTTTTTTTGTTTGTTAGCTGCCTGTTTATTTGATATGTATATGGAATTAAGCAAAAGCATGAAGCATAGTTCACTGTCACCATAATAATTTAATGTCGGAAATGACACAGTGGAGGCGCAAGGGAATGCTGAATAGAATCGACTTCATTTTTGTAGTTCAAGTTTCAATGTATATTGACTGAAGGATAGGGATCTAGTATTATCTTGCGATTTAAGTCGCTACTATTGGTTCGCAAAATGTCGCCTACTGAATATGTGATATTTTAAAAATATCAGGATAAATATATAAAAAAAAATTGAACTATGAAAAAACATCATAGATATATTAGTAGTTATTTAATGCGAAATGAAGCACATTAATTATAAGTTATATTTTTTTTACACAAACATGCAAGCTACATAGGTAATAAAACAAAATGTTAAAACATAATGACGCAAATTCAAAGTACTAAATTGTCACAATGAAACATAATCCACAAAAGTCTAACAAAAGCGAAATCATCTCAACAATCAATTCAAATTGCTGAATTAGTAAAAACTAATATCAGTAAGCAAATGTAGAAAGTATAATCTTAGCAGTAACATTTTACATTATGGACCTCCACATAGTCCGCTATCGTGCGGGAGCCTCGTGCACTGGGTTCCACCAGGGTACATTCGGTATCAATTGTTTTGCCGTTAAGTTTTCATAACCATTGTTTTCAAAAATCTTAAAACTTTATGATTAGAAATTTTATTTTGAATCGATTCCTACGGTCCTACCTACTTTGATTTGATTTCCAGATTTCAATTCAGAATTCAGTTGAAACATGGGTTAAAATTATTTTCATGTTGAAATAAAAATATTAAGAAACTTGTTTGAAAATGTATTTTAAATTTTATTGTTATAAAAAAAATAAGCAAAATTTTATCTTTTAATATACTTAAATATCATTTGATAACTAGCAAAATATTAAGAAACCCTTTGGATCCAATATTCACGATTTAAATTCATTTTCTATTTAAAATTCAAACTTTATGATCTCAATTTGGATCTCATTTTGAAAACCGTTCATTAACTTTAAAACGTATTAGTACAAAAAGAAGCTCAAGGTTAGGACAACCATGATATTGGTTTTGGTGGAGAAATGTATTTTAGTTATCAACAGTTTAAGACATTGATTATGAAATGTCTGATATCTCATTATTTTCACTAACGTTTTTCACTGAATATCAGCTTTATATATCAAGAAATGATAATGACTGTTCTCTATTGTTATTGAAAACAAAAGGAAATTGCTCAAGTGTGATATGTGATATGTTGACAATAGTGTTATGCTATCGTATGATACATTGAGTGTGTACTTTGCTATGTTTGATTAAATATAGAAGGGCTATAGCATTACCAAAAATATAAGGCTGAAGGACATTTTTTTACTTAAAATTATACATTAATGCATAGTTTAAATAATAAGTTTTAAATCAAACTGCCCTTGAGAGAAAGGTAGTTGCATAAGGGGGAACAATGATTAAATCATCGGACAAAGGTACAATGTTAGTTGTTTCAAAAATGAATCTCTCCATTTTTGTTATTATGCTCCCTAAGCTATATGCTTATGCTAAGGTGGAAACGTTTGAATTCTACTTGTCAGTTTCATTTAACAACATGTTCAAATTTGAAAAGGACATAATACTTGGTTTTCAATTTTCAGGCATACAAGCCCGACTATACTGCAACTCCTCGACTTAACCCAGACGAGACTACAATTGATATCAGGTATATATGGTATTTTGATTACGTTGTTGGTTATCATTTTGTTGAGAAAATTCTGTCATTTATATAATAACTATTTCTTTGCGTTCTATTAGCGGAGGATGGAATGTAACTGGTGCATTAGACTTGCATGATCCTCGGGTCCTTGCTATGGCAGCAGCCCAACGCCGTTTTCTCGAAGCTGAATATGATGAGTATGCTTCTGCAGATGCTAGCGGTGTTGCATTTTGCCGCTCTGCTGCTCTCATCGTAAGCATTTAATACGTCTGGCACAACACAATTATAAGTCGATAATATTCCACGTTTTTCCGTACTGAAAGGAGTCATTCGTGTTTCGAAATACATATGCCAAAAATTGATTACTTTAACGATGGATTGCCTTTCACCTAATTGCAATTTTTTTTTCTAGTGCAGTTCCCTGATTAGGTGGAATTGATATATTATGAATGATGGTTGCTTTAACCACAAAAATTTAATAAAATAGCATGCGCGTCTTCCACATGTTTCATTGTTGGCATTATATGTTCAGTAATGCCAAAAGGATAATCTAGGCTTGTTAGGGTATTGGTTGATTCATAAACTGGAATATAATCATGGTTTGCTTGTTTAAATTAAACAACAGGTAAGAAGGTTTTCCTTACTAGACAATTGTTGAATCTTTTTTTCAAACCATAATATGCCCTTCAGTTTTTAGAAACATCATAAGTTAATTAAGACAATGGCCGTAATTTTTTTTAATAAAAAATCACTACAAACGCTTGCGGTATTGCACTTTGCCACTCTGCTGTTCTAACAGTAAGCATTCTAAACATCTACCCCAATGCTATGAACTATACCACCTCTTTTGGTGTTTTGATCTTTACACTCAAATTTCTATCTTGAAATCATACTTCAGTTGGTAACCGTTAGATCAAAGTAATTGCATAATCGAAATTATCACATGAAGAAAATATATGGAGAATTTGAAGATAAAACTATAATTTAACTTTAACCTTCAGATTTAATTTGAGTAAGAAATTTATGCGTTTGTGTATATATAAATCCTCTTTCATGCATATCCATGTATACGTATATGTGTATAGATCCCCTTTTTCATAATTCCACTCCAACCCCCTTATTTTTTTTTCAAAAGAAAAGATGAAACAAAGTAAATTTTGGTAGATATATGGTATGTTTGGTGGCAAAGTCATCTATACAAAATATGAACTTGTTTTGAAACTTCTAACCATTTAAAATTACGTTTCAAATCTACGGTTAAAATAAATGTTTTCAACTATTTATCTTGCTAATGAACATGCCATATCCACAAGTATTTAATTTTTTTTGAATATCTTTTTTTATCAAAAAGACAATGAGAGATTGAAGGAGTGTTAAAAGAAAGTGGGTTTAGAACATTCCACATATATATCAGGAAGGTTCAATGGCACCTCGAATGCTCTGTTTGTATTAATCTTTAAATTTTACAAATCCATGGTTAGAATTGAATTATAAAAAAGCGAATGAAGACGATATTTATCTTGCCTTTGTTTGATTACACGTAAATTTGTTGATGAACCAAGAGGTTGATATTATGAAACATTTGAGGTGCACCAAATGCAAGTGTCTTCGAACATTTCTATGTTTGCGTATACATGCATATACATACACACACGTGTACACACATATATACATAGAGAGAGAAACAAAATGATTGTGTCACAAGCATGGTGTGAGATCTCGTCCGGAATGATGAAATTCCGGCCACCTCGGACCGGTATCGGTGAAGACCTATCGGTGAAGACCGGTCCGAGTTTGGCTGAAAATTCCGGTTTCGGTTCCAATTTGATTGAAAAGAAATGTGGTTTTGATAAATTGACGAGAAATCGAAGTAGAAACAAAAACAATAATAAATAAATTAAGAAAGGGGATACGGTTAGAATTGAATTATAAAAAAAGCGAATGAAGACGATATTTATCTTGCCTTTGTTTGATTACACGTAAATTTGTTGATGAGTCAAGAGGTTGATATTATGAAACATTTGAGGTGCACCAAATGCAAGTGTCTTCGAACATTTCTATGTTTGCGTATACATGCATATGCATACACACACGTGTACACACATATATACATAGAGAGAGAAACAAAATGATTGTGTCACAAGCATGGTGTGAGATCTCGTCCGGAATGATGAAATTCCGGCCACCTCGGACCGGTATCGGTGAAGACCGGTCCGAGTTTGACTGAAAATTCCGGTTTCGGTTCCAATTTGATTGAAAAAATGTGGTTTTGATAAATTGACGAGAAATCGAAGTAGAAACAAAAACAATAATAAATAAATTAAGAAAGGGGATACGGTTACCTCTTCTGGATTTGCCATTAACTTTAGTAAAAGACATAGAGAGGAAAGCAGGGAAGAGAGAAGGGAGCACGCAAGAGTGAGAAAAAGCAAAAGGTAACATTATATTGTAATTTGTACACAGGTCTATACTTTCAACAGCGAGGTCTGAACTTTCAACAGTGAATGATTTTGTTTTATTAGTGGACTTTCCTGCCTAGGCTACTAAAATAGTAATTTGGACTCGTATAGTAATGAATGAGGTTATCGTTCATTGTTTTTGGTTTTATTTCAATGCTTTTATGGTTACTAATAATACTGCTCTATTTGAAAGTTAGTTTTTAAGTTTTTTTTATCATAACGGTACCAAAATTTAAAACCGCTACCTCCAAAAATTAACGAAATAAATATATAGAGGTATATAACTAAAATATTTGTTAATATAAAATGCTAAAAATTTAGTCTCATTAGTCAAACATACTTAAAAAAATTTAGTTATTTAGATAAATGATTAAAATGTATCTGTTCATTAATACTCGATGAATTCCAAGACCGAAATCTTTACTGAAACTTTCGAAATCACTGAAACTTACCGAATTTATTAAAATTTTAAAAGATTGAAACCGAAACCAAGTTCTCAAACCTTGGTCACAAGACTCACAATACAAAGAATTGTCTTTGTTATTACAGGGTGAGTCCATGGTTATGAAAGGTGCGTCATGGCACAAGGTGTGGTGTGACACGACCATTGCGTCTTTTGACTTTACGGCATGACGCATGAGAAGACACACTAATTGACGCATATGACACAGTATTCAATATTTTTGTTCTCTTCCATTCTTCGTAATCCAAAAATACATAAAAATTAGCATTCGCAGTGTGTTTACATTTATAACTTAATTTTCATACATTCTAAAGAATGTCTTTTTTATAAATTCTTTTTTGTTGAACAACACACGTATTTATGGACATGGAAAAAAATAATTTTTAATATAATATTCTTATAGCAAATCGTAATACAACATTGATTATGTATGAACACACTAATATTGATGTTTAGCTATGTTTATTCATATGATGTTATGATAAACTAACGCAAGATCTAAGTTACAAATTTTGTGGCTTGACATGATCAAAATATACTGAATAATTGTTAATATAATATAAAGTAAAAAAACAAAATATAAAATAAACATTTTAGAGTTAATACGAAATAAAGTAAATTCATACCACATGAAACAAAGCGTGATTAAGTATCGCATCTGTTCATTTTTTCTTCACTTGAGGTATACAAGATCAATTATAAGCTTATATGAATCCGAAATGCTAAACAATAACTAATTTTTTAATATAAATTTGCTTTCTATACATATGATTAAACGTCGAATAATGCAATATAATTGAAATTCCATGCTTATGACGTTATGTTTTTTGTCAAATGAATAATTTTTTTATATCTATGAGTAAAAAGATATAAATTATATTAGTCTTGAGTAATTAAATATGATGTAGAGTAAGTATATAATTATTTTCAATACATGCATATTAAACCAAAATAGCATGTGTTTGTCGTGTCGTCCGCCAAGGTTTGTTTGTCGTGTCGTCCGCCAAGGTTTTAAGAAGGTTGTACGCCTTTTTGCACCGTGCGCCATCAACGACTATGAGTAAGTCATATTTAATTCCCCGCTTGGTATTTTATCTCATCTATAGTGCATGAACATAAACATAATTGGTTGTGTCATAACACATGCAATTCTTTGTGTTATGACATAGATTTAGAGTGCATATATATAGTCGTTGAAATATTTAAGCCGTTGATTTGAAACATCAAATTCATCATGCTAAACATATTCAAATAAATTCAAATTATGTGGAGATGATATTAAAAATATTATGAACATATCCACAAAATTTCATAGTATTTGGAAACGTAACCCAAATATGAAAGATGTGCTAAAAGGGTACTTCAGTAAAACGAAGAATTAAAGGAATCATCTTTGATGAACTAAATGGAGAGGAAATCTCAAAAATTAATAGACGGGTACAAACATTTTTACTCGAGTAAAATGGTAAAAAAAGATAGAGTAGGTATAATTGTCAATAAATACGCAAGTGTCAATGTAGTATAGATAAAAAATAATGTATATTAAATCATCTTAGCTGTTCTAATATATATCTTAAATGATCAAAGTAGGTATAATTTAAGTTTACATAGATTTGACCCATGGTTCGTTTGTGTTTAGTTCAACCTATTAAGATCTCATATCAAAATATATCTAGAATTTGAAATGGAAATCAAAAGGAGAAAGTGCAAGATTTTATAGTGGTTTGGCTCTGCCTACGTCATTTTAATAGGTTTTTATTGTTGATTTCCACTAATTTCCAAAGAGATTACAACTACAAACACGAAATCAAGGATGTATTTAAGTTAGAAAACCGTAATCGATAGAGTTTCCCCTCGTTGAAAAAAAATTGATCTATTTGTTGTATGAATATTGTATTTATAGGTGTAGAGGAAGACATTTAAGGTTTTAGCTCAATTTATCTCTAAAAATTTGTTTAAGGAAGATCCGGTCAAGATCCATGAAAATAGGCAAGAGAATGAGATTGCGTTGACTAAGCCCGTTGTACATACTTCCTATCAATCGGTATAGCTCGATGCTTTATTAATTGGCACCGATCAATATACTTGTCCATATTCCCCTGCTTTGCTCCAAAATGTTGCTTCTTCGCTAGTGACCCGTTGTAATTTCATGCCTTAGCTTCAAACTGTGATCCAAAGTATCAGATTCTATTAATGACTTATCAAAATTCATCCAACCCATCAAAACGATACATTCGATCCTTACCCATCAAATGATACCTTCGATCCATACCATCTATTGGTAATCGAATGTACGTATCTAATTTCTTGATTTTTTTCCCCTTGAACCATCTTGAATCTCTTACACTCGATCATCCATGAGTTTTACACTCATTCCTTCAACATTCTTGAGTCTTATATTGTCGAATCATCGAACGTGAAATCACAGAACACGTTGATTCCATAAACAAGAAACATTGATAATGCAAGAATGAAAACTCCAAAGTTCCCTGAATCATTTCAGAAATTAATTTGAGATCTTTGTCATTTCTTGCGGATCTTTTGACTATTGCTAACTTTCGGATTAACTTAATGGATTTTGCAGTACCTTGACCCTTTTTCTTACCGTGTTCGTTTCAACCAAGTCTTTAGTAGATGAAGAATTAGTTGTATCAGGTGATATTTTGGTAGGATTGTCTCGTGGAGTTGGATAGGAGTTCAATTACTACGGATAATTTTTGTGGAACGTTTTTCCCTACAAGTGCAGGGGATATCCTTCTTAGCTAGAGGATGGATCACGTGTTGACGGGGTTGGGGAATTTGTAGTGGAAAGTGTTGAAGGATCACACAGAGACGGATGTGGGATACTAGAAGGAATGACAAGGTTGGTGGTAGTGAGAGGACGTGGTATGGAGAATTTTTGTAGTTCAAAAGAGGTGAAAAATCAAGGTCATTGGATGAGGAAAGAAGAATTGTTTCTTGTAGTTAAATTTTGAGGCAACTAAAATAACATTAGTTGGTTCATAAAAATAATAATATTAATTTTAACATGATTGGTTTTGGAAAATAAAAGATTCATAGGAATTTTGTAATTAGAAAGATTATCAACTTTAATATATTTTATGCATCTACTTTGCAGTTATTGTGGATCCATTTAAACTCTTTTAGTTTATTGTTACTATGAACCTGCTTTAGTACATTTGGTATCTAGCTTGTTAAAATTTTGGATCTTGAAAGACAATTTTTTAGGCATTGTTAAAGGGACTTCAAAACTGGATAAAAGGGGGTGTGGGCCATTTTTTTTTATTGTTGTAAAATGCTACGAGGCGTAAAAAAATTTTGCCCCTCTTAAAAAAATTGTAACTATCCTCGAATTTTGGGTGACCAACTATCATTTTCACTTTTTTTGAATCAAATCCCACCGAAATGTTTTTCGATGAATCGTCATCGTTTTGTTGCTCATTTTTCGATGGGTTGTAGTCGAATTTCGCTTTGCACGAGAGATAAAATTGTAAAATGTTTTATTCTGTGGAATTGGCATAACGGTTTTTTGCCTAGGTGAAATCGTCCTAACCACCCCCCCCCCCCCCAAAAAAACACACAAAAATCCAAAAATATAATGCCTTTTTTCTATTTCCATACAAAGATGAGTTTAAATCACCACAATCGGTGAATTCATCGCTCTCATTTGCGGGAAAATTACGTGGGTCGGAAGTTTGGGTGGATGGCTTCCTTGAGATTGAGAATTGTGGAAATTAGAGACACATCCATCTTTTCTAAACTTATATGCTTTATATCCTTCCCTTTTAGATACTATTTTCTACATTTCTCTTTTTTGAATTTCTTTCTTTTTTACTTCTCTTGTTTTCAAATTTAAAAGCGAGCGTTCCGATGTGTATTACGGTGGTTATGAGTTATGAGCGTATGCCATAAGAGCGCATATTGAGGTTAGTAAAATTACTTAAATACCCCCGTGAATTTCATCTTTGTTTTTTTTTGAAATATAGATGTAATTTATAAAAGAAAATTGGGAGGAAAATTGGGAGGGAACTGTTGTTAATTTTTTATAATTATAAGGATGTTATGTCAAAATTTTCCTTGAGAATTTGCAATTTCAGCAATTGGGGTTTGGGATGTAATTGGTGGATTCGGTATTTTCCTTGGAATTTAGGTGTTGGAAGAGGGTTTGGGTGTGCGATTTCATATCCCAAATCATTTGAAGTAAAGAGGGAAAGTTCTTGTATTTGTTGTTTGTAAGAGCAGTGACAAGTACAATCGCCATGTTTATTCACCATTCTCCTACAATTTTCACAGTAATCCGGAACATTTTTTATAGATAATTTAAACCCAAGGTGTTTTTCCCTTGTGTTCGAGTAAAAACCTTGTAAGGAGGGGGTTTTAGAGGTGTCACTTTCAATACAGAGACAAGACAAGACTAGGACTCGTGAGATTAGTAATAAATTCATCCATTTTTAGAGGAATTACATAGCAGATGAGCAATATGACAAAGTACATCTTTATGGTAAAAGTGTACTGGAAGTATAAGAATCAACACTTATACTGCAAGTATCGAGCAGTTTGATAATGGATTAATAGAGGTTCATTCGAAAACTTTCGTCGGAACATTTCGATACAGTCCAATCTTCATGGAGTCACAGATGCATGAAGTCTTCTTCGCAGTAAGGTCTAATCAGTACATGATATGACCATCAATCAACTCAATATCAACCGAAGTATTCCATTAAAATTTAGAAAAAAACTCTCATGGTCATCATCGTTTGGCCATTTATCTTTAAATTTATGAGTGTATTTCAAGACCAAATTAATCTCTCAATCAGTAAATTCTATTGAAATCTCTCTTTTATAAAAATAAAGGTTTCAAGACAAAGAGGACATCTGAATCGCCAGATACAATAGTTACCAAAATTCTTTGTCACTTGACGTGCTAGATCCGAAGGACGTGGAGGATGAGGTTTTTTTAAGCTTGCGAGGAATCAAGACCTTCGGAAGCCATTAAAAAGCTTAATTCAGATCAGGAATGGAGCGGCGCCTATAGCTACAACCCTCAACACGTGTTATTGTTAAGATTGGGGAAACTGAAGGCAGATCGATTGATGTGGAGGTAATGTCTAGGAGCAGGATCTGAACTAAGGGTTGTAACAAGTTAGGACGGTTGCAGAAGTGTGGATCTAGGAGCATGTTGGCTGACGATAGGCAGGGATCACGTTGACTGAAGATGGACAAGATGGGTGGGGATGCGTGAGCGGGATGCGTGGAGAAGAACAATTGCGTAGTCGACTGGAAGGGAGTGGGTACTAGTAGAGTAAGGGGTGGGAGCCACTCAGGATTTGAAAGTGGGTGATGTGGACAAAGGGAGAGTTTGTGTGGGGAGAGAGAAAAATAGAGAAGAATTAATCTAGAGCAGAGATATAGAGATCGTGAAGAAATTTTATAGAGGAGAACCCATTAGACGGGAGAAATAGAAATTAACATATCTTATTGGAAGGAAAAAAAAATTTAACATGCAAAATCAATAACAAAAGATAATCAGGTTGGATAAAATGAAGACAACATGTGAGAAGAAAGAAAACAAAGTGAAAGCAAAATTTTATCTATGGGTGATTAGACCAACAATGTTGTATGTAACAGAATGCGGACCTTTAAAGAAAACAAGAAATATAATGATGTAGGAGGAATAAGAATGTTAATAGAATGATAAGAATACTAGGAAAGATATAGCTATAAGCGATACTAGAAATGATACTGGGTAATGACAGAATCAGGGAAAGTAGATTTAGATGGCGTGAACGCTTGCGATGAAGATAAAGTGATGCATTGTTACGGAGAAGAGATAATATCTACGTAGAAGGAAAAAAGGCAAAAAAGATCTAAATTAACATGGATGAAAGTATTGAAATGATATATATATATATATATATATATATATATATATGCATAAAGATATAACTCAAAATAGAAATTTACGCAGGATGAGAATTTATGTGCCTAACCCCATTCAATTGTTTGAAATGCAAGGACTACAAGTTTGAATGAGTTTTTTATTGCCCGTATCATATATTTGAGCTCATCTCCAGGTATATATTTGCGTATCAAATTTAAAAAAAAAAATGATCAATATTGGTGTCGTTTTGTTGTAGTTGATGGCTCTTTTGTTGTTGAGGCATGCTTTGTCCATGTCAAGTAGTGATGAAGAGGATGATGCGTCTGCGTACTTTTCCGTAAGTCGCTTCATACCGATTACCATTACAAATTTCGCACCTTATAGGTGTGTGTGCATGATATGTTGCTAATAACCCCATTTTTTAGCTCATCTTGTTGCGTGCTGCTGGGTTTCTATTGCCATTCTACATCATGGCCTGGGCTGTCAGTATAGTTCAGCGCCGTAGGCAAAGACAGGTCTGTCCTTCCAAACTTGGAAATTCAATTTGTTGTGTGCGTGCGTGTGTTTAGGAAGGGGGGGGGGGGCGTGGGAGGTTGTATTTAGCAAATTTATTTAACTTCATCTGAGTATGTTCTTTCACTGTGAATAATTTAGGAGGCTGCAGCTTTGGCAGCTTCGGATGTGGCATTTATATTGCAGTCAGGGCAAGGATCGGGTCTTCAGTTTACCATTGCTCCAGACTCTCCAACAACTCCTCAACAAGAACCGCAACAGCAATAATATTACCCTGAACTTCATATGTTTAACAGTGTTTCTTATGCATATATATATATACTTGGTTTGTGCTGTTTTGTCCAACCTTCTCTTTATGAATGGGTGATGAATGATTCCCCTCGTTTAACTTGTAATACCTATGTTCAGATGTACTTTATCATACATCTTATGGTTGATGAAGTTTGAATGTAATTTTTATTTTATTTTATGGGTTTTTGCTTTAGGGGTTTGGTTGTCAGTATCAATTTATCTGAAAGTCACCATTAGTAATGAGCACAATAAAAATTTTGATAGATTTAATTCACCGTTCCAGTTTTGAGAAGTGTCGAAAAATCAATTTTTCTTTGGGATTAGGTCTATGTGCTATGTTAATATCATCCTTGATTAAATCCATTATGTTCAAACTTTAGAATGTAATGCCTTTTTTAAGAAAAGTCGGATTTACGATTCTTTTTCATCAGTAAATCTTAAATTTTAAATGGTTTTCAATTAGATCCGTTGATATCTAAAAGTGTTTTTTTTTTAAATCATAATTTTTTAAATGTTAGTTCAGGCAAAAAAAATTGAATAATTTTTATATGTTAGTTGTAATTGCATTTAGATACAAATGCCGTTATAACCATATAAAGTGTAGGTTTAACTGCTTAGATGCAGATATAATTGAGTCATTCAAAATTTCAAATGTTGTTATAGCATAAGGTACAATTATAGGTGTATCAGACAAATGTAGTTCGATGCAGTTATAATTGCATTTTACATGTACAACTATAGCTGCATCAGAAATGTGTTCACAATTTCATTACTCAGATGTAATTATGTCTTGAGGGTTTGAACACATGGTCTTTAAAACATGGGTAAAGTTTCATACTTTTAAACTTGAGATAGAAATCCTTGACAGTGTGCAGTAAATCAATGTATTGTGATTTTTCAGTGATTTCATTTTGATTACGTCACCAAGAAGTATTTTTAATGGTTGTAATTTTGATTGTGTGGGGGCGTTTTGCCACATCGACCCCCATAAGGAGTGGCTTCCCTTCATCCCTCGACCTGAAGCGTCGGGTTGGGCACTGTGAGAGAGTGCCATCCCCTTGAATCCCCATAGAGGGGGAATTATTTAGATAAGAAGTAATGTAGAAAGGAAAAAAAAAAACAGTTTGTTAATTCAATGTTCTACAGGAAATTATGACAACTTACATATTCAAATCAGATTATGCCGTAGTTCATTAAGTGCATTACTATCACTTTCAGCATAAACCTAAAGCATTTAACATTTAGGTTTCTGCTAGTGGTCGCCACGTCAATTTTTATATATATTGCGGTCAGCGAATAACCGTCGAGGCCAGCATGGTGTGTATGGTCGCTGACTATAGTGGCCACACGTACAAATTTGAATGTCGATAAGAGTAGGAGTACACTTTTTAAAATAGGATGAAGTAAGAATATCAGACACAGAAAGAAATGTCACAGCAGGAACTAGATTTACAATAATTATTTACCTACGGACGTAGTGAACGATCGTCCACTACTACCAAACCAAATTAAAATAAAAAGTAAATACACCGGCGCTATTAGAAATAACGTCATTGAGTGCGTTGAGCTAGTCAAAACATGACTATATTTGATATTAGTTTCAAAACAGAGGTTCTCCCTAACCAATTCCTAATTTTAAATATATCAAAAAACGAAAAAAAAAATGTTTTGTCTATTCGATCCAAAAAAAGTGGAGTAATATGTTTCAAAAATAAGGCTAAAATGGAAAAAAATCCTAATTATTGGTATGAGCTGGTTGCCTATTTTAATTGTTAATAGAAACTTATCGTTCAGGGCCATTTATATCATCAATGTCAACATTCCTCAAAAACTATGCGACTAATCCAAAGGCTGATAGAATGGTCCAAAGTGAACAGCTAAGCAAAACCCCAAAAGACCTAACCTGCAACTCGGTCTGATGTAATCCTGTGGCCACCATAGCTTTGTATTAAGCATTTATTGAATATGTCGATCCACTTGAGAATGAAAATAAAATGGAGCACCAAATCGACGTATTTAATAGATGTTTAAGACAAAGCTATGGATGGTCGCTCCTAACCAGCTCTATTCTCCGCATCAACAGACAGTATTACTCGATAGTACTCTTTGTTAATGTGGGTCTCTGGGTGGAGCGTCATAGCTTTCGCTGTTGTTAATGAAGTACAAGCTCTACTGTTAATAAAGAATATTGATTGCAAGTTTGATAGATAAACTTAGACCTGTCAAACGGGTTGGGTTGGGTCAAAATGGGTTGAGTCGAGTTTGATCTAACTCATTTATGACACATTCTTTTTGATCCATTTATGACCCAACCCATTTAATAAGCGGGTTACCGTTTAATCCATTTAAAGATTTAAATTTGATTTGACTAATAAAAAACAAATAAATATAAAATAATTCTAATTCTAATTATTATGTTTTGAATTTCGATAAAAATCAAAATTTAAAAATTTAAAATTTTAATTCTAATTTTCATCAAAATTCAAATATGGGGATATGGTAGCTAGTTATTTTCTAAGTACAACTGTCAGTCTCCATGGAGAACTACAGTGTGCGTTAACAATACGAAGTATCCGAGTATTCCATATTATCCGTAATTTAGGTGGGAGTTAATCGGTCGAAATCTCGCTTGATTTCGAGTTAGTATGAAGAAGTATTGCAGTCTAAATAAAAAAATAGCGGCTTCTGCATTAAGCGGAGTTCAAATATGAGGACGTGGTAGTTTGTTATTTTCTAAGTACAACTGTCGGTCTCCATGGAGAACTACAGTGTGTGTTACAAGATGAAGTATCTGAGTGTCTCATATTGTCTGTAATTTAGGTGGGAGTTAATCGGTCGAAGTCTTGTCTGATTTCGAGTTAGTATGAAGAAGTTATTGAAGTCTGAACAAAAAAAATAGCGGCTTCTACACTAGACGGAGTTCAAATATGAGAATGTGATAGCCTGTTATTTTCTAAGTACAACTGTCAGTCCCCATGGAGAACTACAGTGTGTGTTCACAAGATGAAGTATTCGAGTGTTCCACATTGTTCGTAATTTAGGTGAGAGTTCATCGGTCGAAGTCTCGTTTGATTCCGAGTTAGTATGAAGAAGTTATTGTAGTCTGAACAAAAAAAATAACGGCTTCTGCACCAGGTGAAGTTCAAATATAAGGATGCGGTAGTCTGTTATTTTCTAAGTAAAACTGTCAGTCTCCATGAAAGTTACAATGTGTACTCAAAATTCTTATTTTCAAATTTTATATTTTTAAATTTTAAGTTTTTAATAAATGGATAAATGGGTTAGTCATTTATAGCCCTTTTAAAAATGGATCAATACAACCCATAACCATTTAATAAAATTCATAAATGGATTGACCCAACTCATTTATAAGTAAAGTAAATGGATTAGTAAATGGGTTGGGTTAATGGGTTGAGTCATATTTTAACAGGTCTAGATAGAATAGAAATTAAAAAAATAGAAAATCCAAAAAATAATGGATGAATGTAGTCTTTTAAACATCAAACGAAATTATGCACACGTCTCCTAGTAGCACATTTTCCTGATTGGCACGGTCGTTGCATGTAAATCTCTTAGGAAAACCAAATCTAGTTTTGGAATAATTTAACAATAGTCTACCATTTGTCCCTATGTGGGGGCATACTTTGGTGTCATACTTTTTTGGTATCAACGTGAACTACCAAAAATGACCCTTTATATATTTTCCAATCTTAATCATTTAAAAATAGGATCTAATACTCTTTAATAATAATTGTAATAACTTTGGTGTCATACTTTTTTGGTATCAACGTGAACTACCAAAAATGACCCTCTATATATTTTCCAATCTTAATCACTTAAAAATAGGATCTAATACTAAATTTGTTTTACAAATTCAAATGCCCCTAAAAGTAGGATCTAATAATTAAACATGATTTACAAATTCAAAATGCCCATAAAAGTAGGATCTAATAATTAAACATGCTTTACAAATTCAAAATACTTCTATGCAAATATACAAATCTTAATATTACTTGAAAATAAAAAATTATTTTTTTGACTGATTTAAACATATACAATTTATAAGAAAAACAATTCACGCGCGAAGCGCGTACCATTACATCTTTAATAATAGTTGTAATAGCTTTGGTGTCATACCTTTTTGGTATCAACGTGAACTACCAAAAACGTCCCTCTATATATTATCAAATCTTAATCACTTAAAAATAAGATCTTATATTAAACTTCTTTTACAAATTCAAATGACCATAAAAGTAGGATTTAACAATTAAACATGTTTTACAAATTCGAAATGCTTCTAAAAATAGAATCTAAAATTAAACTTCGTTTACAAATTCAAAGTACATCTTTACAAATATACAAATCTTAATATCACTTGAAAATAAAAAATTATTTTTTTAACTGATTTAAACATATAAAATTTATAAGGAAAACAATTCACGCGCGAAGCGTGTGCCATAACACTTACTAATAGTTGTAATAGCTTTGGTGTCACACTTTTTTGATATCAACGTGAACTATCAAAAACGTCTCTCTATATTTTCTTAATCACTTAAAAATATGATCTCATATGAAAGTTATTTTACAAATTCAAACGTCCCTAAAAGTATGATCTAACAATTAAACATGCTTTACAAATTCAAAATGCTTCTAAAAATAGGATTTAAAATTAAATTTCTTTTACAAATTCAAAATACTTTTTTACAAATATACAAATTTTAATATCACTTGAAAATAAAAAATCAATTTTTTGAATGATTTAAATATATACAATTTATAAGAAAAACACTTCGCGCGTTACATAACACTCGTATTAATAGTTTGATTGACTAGTTCATTGCAGTTGAATTAGTACATTGCAATTGATAAGATCATTCAACGTGGCCTTCTTTGTAATATCGTAAAGGTGGAAAAAAAAAACCACTAATGTCAACTTGAGAAATTCTTAAAACAAAGAGAACTGCATCCAATATTTTTGCATCTCCCTCGATCCAAATTATATGTGCTTTGGAACAAAAAGGAAAAAGTAACACTACTATTAACATTGCAAGGATAAAACATTCACTGAACCATGGAAAATTCTTCATCTACAACAACAGTCTCAGCTGCGAACAAAAGAACATTTAGGCCCATCATCCTCAACATAACTAACGGTGGCATCAGCTGAACTAGTGCCGATCCTCAGGTTATCATGCTGCACTCTTCCACTAATTTCAAGACATAACCCATTTGATATTCTTTTATGCCTATTCTCATTCTGTCCCCTACTAGATTCACTTTTTATAAATACGGGTTGTATGTTGATTGTAGGATTCGGCTTTATCCTTGTTTTTTCTGTTTCTTCCTGCCCGCCTAAAATTCGGTTCCCTGCTGATTCCGAATCAGATGACTCGTTGTTCATTATCACCTGCAAAGATATTGATTCCAAACTATTTAATCAATATATGTATATTTTACTTTTTGAATTCAATTTCATACTTCTTTTTAACTAAATGAACTTAATATTCACATACTGGTCGCTAAAAAGAGTGCTTACAAAATTAAAATGACTTGGATACGAAAAGCATAATCATTCTTGTTACATTACTCAGTTAAAAGGGATAGTTTCAAAATTAATCAACTCAACAAGCTCATGTATATTATCACTACTAGAGATTGTATGAAAGTAATGTTTGTATAAGAGTTTCTCCAAGAGGAGCAATACTGGATGCACTAAAAAAAAGGAAAAGAAAAACGTAAAAAAATAAAAAAGAATAATAAAACACGAAAATTACACTTGAGATCGCTGCTGAAGATATTTATAATTAATATAAAACATGCAATCTACTAAAACATATAATATTAAGAAAAAAACATGCAATCTACTAAAGTTAGACTGGAAATAAAAAATGAGCATCAAACGTTTATAAAAGTGGAGTTCAGACCAAACCTTGCGCCCAACTAAATCAAACGTCACAACTACTTTACCCCTCCGTTCCTTTTCAGCTTCCTCGATTTCCTTTTGTTTCTTCCTAAGAAGTACTTTCTCCTGAAACAAACACATTACAAATCCACGGCTTTAAGGTTTGAACACATCATTGCTACATATTTATATATGTATTAATAAAATTAAAAACTTGTTATAACTCGGAATATACCTCTTTAACCCATCTGAAAACTACAACCTACTTACAAATCAATCGGTTTTGCATGCTACAACATAAGACGGTAGAAAAATACAAGTTAAATAATTCTCATAATTCCGGACAAAATGTTAAAACTGATGCTATGTACAGTACGCGAAGATTGCAAAAACAGATGATTTCTTAGCTTGCCAAAATATGGACAATATTTTATGTAATATAAGAATCCACTAAGAAACGAGCATAATACAAATGTTACAAGCACGAGAATGTTGTGCTGGTTTGACAATACCAAAATAAATACAAGGGAAGAAGATATTCAAGCGAAATTAGGCATGCCACTAAGATTATATTTATATTCGTATAAGTAACCACACTCATTATATAGAACACTAAGATTATAAGAATGATGGATATTAAAGTGTGCAAAATTGCCAAATGGATGTTTAACACAATACTTAAATGTTAATAATTTACATGAACTACAGAACGAGACATAAAAAAAGGGACTTTTCATAGCTATTGCAACACACATGGATCAGCATGCTTGGAAACACAAAAGATGAAGATTTTTTTTCCCATGTAGAATATGGCCCAGCAATCTTAAAAGTAGAGATGATATTCTGGAAAAAAATATTATATTTGTAATAATCCTTTACTAACTAATATGTGCAAATTGTTAAACAGCAGACAACGTTTTGAAATTGGTCTACATAAGAAGTGCATACTCGCACATATATAACAGCAATGAGATTTTTTTTTTCAAGTGACCTAATTGAGAGTAACAAGAAAATTTAAACCTGGAGGGTACTTTGGAATTGTCACACTAAGGCGCAGAATGGACTATTTGCACCGTCATGCAGATTCACAAAAATAAAATAAAAAATGGTGAATTTTCGTACAATTGTCGCAGTGACGGTACTTTAGCACAAAGTCATTACAACAGACAACATAAAGAGACGTGAAAGCTCCCTAAAGTCTTGGTGCACAAAGATGCAACAGCTCCATTGAGCACTGGGCCGCAACATGCATCTTTTTAAAATACCATGTCACTATTTAACGAAAGGCCATACATATGTATCTTTTATATATTACAAACTAATGAAACAAAACTAATATGATATTATTATTTTCTCATAGAGGATACCCAACAAAAATTTCTAGATTAAATATTGCCTTATATAATGCTATATGCTTATAGTTCCAAGTACAAAAAATCTTTCCAAAAGCTAGAAGAAAAAGTATAAAAAGATAATGCTCAGTAAAGTGGATATCTAAATGCAATCCACATTTTAGAATAATAATATATCACTTGCAAGTATAAAACAAATATCGATGGTTTCAGATACTAATATCAAATATAACATGCAATCAGATATAACAACATAAACAATAAATACTATTTTTATGCTTTTGCTTTTTGATCCTAAAAAATGTAGAACAAAATTATGGAGAAAAGATAACGAGTGTCTTTTTTTTTTCTTTTTCTTTTTTCCGTGCATCATATTTTGCACCTTTTCATATTACTGTGCCAAAAGAAAATATAAATGCTACCCTTACCCCACATTGTGACATATGCCATCGTGCACCTTTATGATATACAGGGTGGAAACCAACACACTATGCAAGGGTATGAAAAGGATCACCATAAGGAACCCGGATACGCACTCAAACCCATAGCCGGTGAAAACACGTTGGTTTGCCTAAAATGTGATATCATTCCCAGTCTTTCAAAGCTTAACATGCCTTTAAGTGTTAAAAAAATGTAAATGGTCAAAATTAGGGAGAATTTGCACAAGCACAAATAAAAACTGCAAAAAAGAGATGTCATTTTCATTTTGGAATTATCGACAGTGTGATATTCAATAAATACTAACACATAAAAATTGCTAAAGGTAGACAATAGTTCGGAACTGTGATACTGCTGAAAAAGTGCACAATAAGAAATATAACCAACAATGTAGTTCTTTTATTTTTTTTAGAAGGCTATCAAAAAAAAAAAAAGAGTTTCCGGCTAACAAGAAAATATGGAAGAAAATGTACGTTGACAATGATAGTACATGCAAAATATCACACAAACGCAACAAAAAATATATTCACAAGTACGTACGACAAGAGGTGAAAAAATACTACTGAAAAAATCAACCGTAAACTAGTACTGGAATAATCAGCGACAAGTTGAAAGTATTGTCGAAATAGTCAACAGCAAACAAAATGTTAATCATAACAACAATGACCATTTATTGAGGTCCAAATCTCCTAATTATAGAGAGCAAAAGTTGAGTCCTCGTACTTCCATCAAAATGGTAAAAGGACTGAACCATGCACCCACCTCCCTACGTTAACCATTTCTTTAAGGGTAAAATTTTAAATTAGGCTTCAAAGGAAAACTCATTTTAATAATAGGTTTCATTTGAAATTTATTACAAAAATAAATTCGTTTTTCACCGGATCAATTTTTATGTTTGTGCACTTATAAAGTGCACAAGCACAAATTTTCTTTTTCTTTTTTTAAAAAAGTGCTTGCACACAAATTTCTAGCCTGGTGAACCAAGCCTATTTTTGTAATAAGTTTCAAACTGAGCCTATTATCGAGATAAGTTTTTCTTCGAGCCTAATTATAAAATTTGTCATTTCCTAAATTGTGTTTATACATGCATGAGTTTAGTTGGAAAAGTCCAAGCAAGGTTTTAAATCATGGATCACATTTCATCTCAGAATTTTCATAAAAATATTTTGATAAGATGATATCTTGAACGAGTCGAGTGAACATCACGGATGCATGGATTGACATCTCGAATGTTAAAATAATATCTCAGGGCTATCTCAAAGTAGTTTATGTCTCTAAAATTAACGGTTTAATGATTTTTCAACAACTATTATCTAAAAAATAAAAATAAAAATTGTAAATCTTTTTGCATTGAAAAAATTGTTAAGATGAATGTTTTATTAGAACATTGGTAGCTTGATTAATTCGGTAGTTATTGAATGATGTCATGTTATTTGAATATTGAAAAAAATGAAATCTTTTGTTATGACTCATTAGGATAAAAAAGTATATGGGTTAATTCTATTTGTACATCAAAATTTACTATGCATACACTGAGTTTTTTAATAAAAAAATTAAGATCAAAATACCCTTATCTACCAACAACATAAAACAATACATAAGATATGTTTTACCTTCTATCAGCGAAAACACCAAAACCTTATCTAAATAGAGATAGAAGAAAAAAAAATTATTATCCAATCATCAAAATTAAGAAGAAGAGTATGATTTAGGGTCGGAAACAAAAGAAGATCATAATTTTGAAGTAGAAATAGAAAAGGGTTGCGATTTTGGAGCAGGATATGAAGAAGAGGTAAAATTTTCACATTTTCCCTCTTTTCTATTACGGGGAAGAAATATGTTGAATTCATGCATCACATTGCGGAAATACGGAGGAAATAAAATTACTGCGCCGTACATCTACTATGTACCAGTTGTAACTACCCCAAGTTTATATTATTATCTCGTAGTTGTTCTCCAAAGTCTATATCATTACCTCGTAGTTGCTCCCTTAAGAATCTTGACCATGATAGTGGATTGCGACAAGATTAAAACAATAATAAAAGGGTTTATTTGTTGACAATGAAAGAAAGGGTAATGTAATTCTGGATGCGTGACGCGGTTGTGGCTGAGATTGAGAACGACGTTGACAACATTGTTAGGGCTCTTCAGTTTTTTTTTCTTTTCCGTTTCTGTTAACAAATGCAGAGAACAAAAGAAAATTAACGGCAAAGTTGGTGGATTGATAATTTTGTAATTTGTAGATGTATGTAAAATAAAAAATGATATATATATTGTTTTTTGGGTGTACGTATACTAAAATACAGTGTATGAATGAACCAACCAAAAATATGGTCAAGCGAATAATAAATGGTAATGGATTGACCATTTCTTCTGGACACATGAAAATTAAAAAACTTATGGAAAAAAAATCGAAGGAGATCTTGGATTGAGATTTCGATCCGTATTTCAAGTGATATTTAAATATTTCGGATGAGATGAGTGTCAAAGGAGCTATGAACAAGATATAACGACTCATCTTGTCTAAGTGTGAAAACGAGATCTTGAAGGAGATCTCACGCAAGATAGAGGAGATATGAAACCATGAGTCCAAGAACTGAAACCATCATAAACTATATAGCCAATAAAATACCATGAAACATGTGTTATCCCGCTTTTGTGAATAGCGACTCGACTGCTAAAAGAAGAAGCCACGACTTAGCAAAACAACAAGTCAATTGCCTTGGGACTCTAAGCGACTTAACTGTTCAAGGCTCCCAGCGACTTACGACCTAAAGCACAAAGCGGCTCAAGCGACTTAGGGGAAGCGACCTAACGACCTAAGGCTCCGGCGAGTTAGCATGGCAACAGGTTCTACAACGAGCTAAAACATGACAGTGACCCAACGACTTAAATATCAATGCGACCTAGCGATCTAAGAAACTCAACGACCTAATGAGTTAAAGCGGCAGCGACCTAGCAACTAAATAGAGACCAGAGACTCAACGGGTTAACGACCCAAGGGTTAATGACCTAGTATTTCAGTGAAAGGCAACGACCTACAACATTCAGCGACCTAGCGACCTAAGCGACTCACGAGCTATGACCTAGCGACCTAGTATCTAAAACAAGGGAAGCCACATCTCCTTAAGCCGCTTGCATTTAAGTCGCTCCCAACCTTATGTCGCTACATCACCCATAACTATCTTAAGTCGCTCGATATAAGCCGCATTCCATTCCCCATAGGCCGCTCACGACCTACGACCTAACCTTATGTCGCTTACGACCTAATCAAGCCAAGAGATCTTCTATGCAACATATACTAAGTCGCTTACAGCCTACATCTCATCCAGGAAAAGCTCCACTAAGTCGCAACCGACTTATGCTACCTCAGAATCACCTTAGGTCGCTGACGACTTACGACCTACGACCTAACTCCAGTTTTCCCTATAAATACCCCGCCTACTCCATATTGAAAGGGGACTTTTCGGGGGACTTTCGAGGCTTTAACACGCCAACACTCTGCCGTTTTCTGGACTCCTTCTTCACTTGTTTCAACGAACTTTTGGGGATGAGATCTAAATCATTCAACATGAAAATAAAGAGTCATTCTAGATCGATGTTCTAGCTACTCATCTTAATGGGGTTGTAATCTACGTGTCTTAATCGTGTTGTAATCAAAGAGTGATTGTAAAGTTTGTAATCGAAGAGTGGTTGTAAAGTTTGTAATCGAGTCAGTGATAGAGGATGTAAAGTGGATGTAGGCTTGACTTTGAGCCAAACCACTATAAAAATTGCTGTCTTTTTACTTTTTCTGCGATTTTCTGTTTACTTTTAGTTCCTGTGCAAATGAGTGGTGCTTTCATTTCATTGCTACTTACACCGGGTGTTAGCGTTCACAATTTTAGCGTTAACAACATGAAAATACCTCCAGTGGTACCCAGTGCATGCGGCTCATGCTTATAAACATGCAAATACCGATTACGTTAAAAGGTAAAGATTTTCCAATGAAAATAATGCTTACCTTTTCAGACAACCAGTTATTAGTCTCAAACTCATAATAATCACTCTGGTCATCAATAACCATGGTTCTGGCAGCAGAATTACGATCATAATCCACAAGTCTTTTAGCATATGCTTCAGCCTTAGCTTCCGCATCAGACAGAGGACGTACTATCGGTTCATCATCTAGACCAGCATAAGTACTCCCCTCTCTCAACACAAGAGCTCCACAAAAGTTGCATGGGCCCTCGCCTTCTTGTTCACATACAATTTTTCCACAGGACAAACAATTGCTCACAAGCTTATGTCGTCGGGCTTGACAGGAGCATGGTTCACCTTTACGAAAAACTACCGATCCCTTTGCAGCTTCAGCAAGAGAAATTGCTTTTCTGTTTTTGTTACTCTTTCTTGAAATTTTAACCCCTCCAGCATTATTATTGCTAGACTCGGCATGATCTGTCTGACTTTTGCCAGTACTTTGTTTTTTTGTTGTGGTGCTCGTAGTTAATTGATTGGCTTGAAGTGGTTTTTTGTATGATTGAAAGTTAGAAGATGTTTGAGCCTTCTGCACAGAGTTCGTGGAGGATTCAAACACATAGCCTCTTCTTTGAAGATATTCATTGATAATTTGCTGACCAGCTTCTGGTCCTATGATATTCTGAAGAATCAACATACAGAGTGAATCAATACTCTTATATGGAGTATACATTCATATGGAAGAAATGCATAGATACACAAAAACATTTTTGATAAGGGTAAATAGAAAAGGATATCATGGTATTGCTGTCTACAGAGAACAATCTTGATAGTTTAATTTTAGTCAGTCACATATGTATAAAAAGAGAGAGAGGAGAGAGAGAGAGGTGTGGGAGGGGGGGTCGGGGGAGGGAGAGAGAGGTCATATTCGTTGTATAAAAGAGGCATAGTCCCACAAATACATTCTTTTGCTCATTTGCTTCCATGGAAACTAAAGTAACATAATTATTCACAGAATGGGAAATTTAAAAATTAGTGTCATAGGGTAAGCTGACCCTCCCCAAACTTGTTCGATCAGTACTTTCTAATGTCCATTGGTTATATTGTACTCAACAAACCTATTTTATCTAAAGTATGAGCTTAAATCTGCCTCTCCCAAACTTGTCCCCCACAACATGATGTTTTTCCTGCCTCTGCAAATTAGTTAGGGCATATTACAACTAGAATTGATTCGCAAGATATATTTCCCAAACAACCTATATATCACCTATATATAGAGGTAAGTGACACTGGCTAGAAAACTATAAGAACAACCCACTGTGTTATGTTAAATTCAACGATAAACCCACTCTATCAGTTCTACTAAAGACTTGGTAACATTTACTGCTGTTCTAAATTTATTTTATATTGATCAGTTTGAAGCACAAACCGGTATATGGATAAAAATATAGTTGGAATATTATGTTGTTCAGGCCCTATAGAAAGAATACCACGGATAACTCAATTTAACCCCCACTATTAATGGGTACCTTCATCAATGCAAGTCAAATGTTCTGTAGTTATACTTGTATGTCCTACAGTTATCCATAAAAATGTATTGATTCCATGCATACTATTACCACGCTCATGATGTGATACCGCACAGCATTATTCAAGTAACAAAGAATAAAAAATCAAAAATTTACTTTAACCTTAAAAATCCCCTAAGTGGTGTCAAGATTATGCAATACTGGTTTACCATTATGCAAATAACAAAGAACAAGTGACCAAAAAAAGTACTTCGACTTATGGTACCCTGAATGGTTTTAACGTATACTGTCCTGGTATACCATTATGCAAGCAACAAATTAATAAACGATCAAAAAATATACTTTAACCTTAAATCCCCTACATGATTTCACTTAATATGGAACCAAATGTCACAACTTGTACGATACATTCATAGTTATTAGTTGAACTAGCTTTGTAAGATGTTTTGGATACGTTTAATAAAAAAGCAATAAGGTATATAATTTGATGATATGGATGGGTTAAATATTGAAATTGTTAGTTGCCTTGCTGATTTGAAAAGTTTGATTTTACAATGATGACTGTTCCATGTTTTATTTTTCTCATGAAAAGCTATCTGTGCTTTGTACCGAGAATTGATGGCTGCAATTTATCAATTGTTAGCATACAAAAAGGATCAGTTTAGTTGAATAACAAAGTTTAGTGGTAATTTCTCTGTGCTTTTGGTTTAGACAGAACTTGCGTAAAAGTTACAAAAAAAGAAGGAAAATATAACCTTTAGATAATCTGCGGCATCAGGAGGAGGAGCGAGTTCGCAGAAGGAGACGAGACCTGAAATAAGATCTGCATCCAAATCAACACCCGAATCCGAATTAGAACTTCTGTTCTTCAAATCTAACAAAGCCTTTTCTAACCACTCCCCCGACGTCGTCACTGTTCCCATTTTCCTTGATCAATTCTGGCAGCAATAGTGATGGAATAAAACGGGATTTGTTTTCAAGGTAATAATAATGGGAGTAAAACAAAGGTTAATTCTAGAGTCGGGCTATGAACACCCCCAAAGAGATACTGCAATTTACCACAAAAAAAAAAAAATTGAAATTCGTAAGTCATATTACCCAGCTTAGTCCGGCAGTTAACTGCCGATTGGCTATGGTAATATGAATGAACTGATTTTTTTATATTCTAATTTACCCAAATTAAAATGGAAAAAAGTAGAAATATGCAGAGTCATTCGGTCCAATACTAATCATTGCCAAAGTTAGAGAGATCATACTTCAAACGGTTCAGATAGACCGGACGGTGGTTATTAGCCATCTAGTTCAATTATCACTCCCATTCTTGACCATCGTACGGTTTTTAGTTAATGCTTCGCTCCATATGTGTTCGGTTGTATATTACCGAACGAAGTAAAAAAAAAATATAAGCAAAAATCATATAGCAACCTACATCATTTCTGAACTTGCATCATACACATAATAAGTTGAACTAACAACCACAGTATAGCAACATTCTTTTCCACAAAATATCATATAGCAACATACATAGAACATCACCAAAATATATCATTCGTCATTTGTCAACATGCATCATCCACACTAAAATATATCATTTGTCATTTGTCAACATACATCATCCATACCAAAATATATCATTTGTCAGCATACATCATCCATACCAAAATATATCAAAGTGCATACATCGTTTCCCAAAATCAGTACAACAAAATTCAGTACATCCTTCCCCCAAAAAAAACTAAAACACTACATCAATATCCTTACTCTTTTGATAATTTCTTCGCCCTCTTCGAATCGTGTTTTTTCTTCGAATGGCTCCACTATCGAGCTACATTCCGGATCTTTTAACGTCATAGACAAATAGCAATGTGCTTTGACACATCTTTTTCGAAGCATGGCAACATCATCTTCATTACCATCTATATATTTTTTCAACAACTCCATAGCCTTCCTCATCGCATGCATCTACATCATATATTTGAATACGATTAAATCTTTTATTTTAAGACTGTGAATACAATTAAATTATTTTGAGATATTTATGTACCGAATCCTTAGCTTTCAGGATTTCTGTCACCTTAGCTCTACGCATAATATCTGGACTTTGGACAATCGGATGAGAAATACGAGTAAACTAACTAATGTAGTCTGAGAATCCCAAGCATTTATAACCGGAACCGAATGAGAATCAACATGTAGCACATGATCTTATCAATTTTGAACGTACCAATGTCCATTATCGTATTTTATTTTATACCGATTTGAATATGCACCTCTACTACATACAATGAGCATCATCGGAGCTTTTGGTATGCACTGAACCCTTCCAAACTATCCAAGAACCCTATCAGGATAATATGATTCGGCTATGCCGAAGCAAAGCAAAATACCATTATAAGAAAATACTTCTTCAATCTGATTATATTGTTGATTCTCCTTGTAAGGATCCCAACAAACCTATATATAAATACACACACGCACAAAGCAATGTTTGAATAAAATTTAATATGTTAATCCGAATTAAATTATCTACAAGTACTTACATCCTCTGCTCGCAAATCATCTAATTGTTCTCTTTTGTGAATAATGTAATTAACATGATCCCCTTCGATTTTAACATTCTTCCATTTCTTCAATGAAGGATCACCAATGTTATAAGAAGGATATTTGGCTGAAATTTGCAACATGGAGAAATGATCGTATATCCAATCCTACAACATAAATAATATAATGTAGTTTTTAATTTTTTTAACTACTTAGGAATTTTTTTTGATGGTCAAGCAAAGAAGTTACCATCAATAGGGACAAACAATCGCTTATTTGCTTCACACCCATTCTTGAAGCCAACCTAAGCTGTCGATATAAGTAAGCTAATATAGCCATTCCCCATGCTTGCTCATTTAAATTACTTATGTTAATTAGGCAGTTGAGATAATATATTGATGTCTTCGTACCAGATTTATCTGAAAAAATAGTACATCCCAACATGTACAAAAGATAAGCTCGAGCCACTCTGTCATAGTCAACTTCAGTAGCTCCCTCTATCGAAGCTTTTCCTTGAAAATTCTCCTTAATCCAATGCATTCATATCCCATACACCCCAGTTGTTTCTTTCCTCACTTTCCGTTCTTCTGTACCCAATTGTTCCACTACGAGGTTAATAGAAGCACTAGCTTCAATATCTCGACCTTCGTTTTCTTTGTAAATGCATCTACCCGATAACAGAACTCGAAGAATTTTGCTTATATCTTCTAAAGTTATTACCATCTCCCCAAATGGTAAATGAAACATGTTTGTATTTGGATGCCATCTTTCAAAAAAAGAAGATATAGTTGGTACGTCAATAAACTGATAAGACTCAATAATTATATTATACAATCCGGAATTTTTAACTCTCTCCACAACTTGCTCCGGTTTATCTTCTAACTTCCATTCTTTCAATTTACGCCAATGAGGTACACATCACAGTGGCCTCCGCTCTTGACTTGCATTTACCATTCCCTAAATTTGCTTCGCTGTGTGGTGTTCAAAGCATTTTAGCACTTCGTTTGTTTCTGGACCTTCATTACCAACATCTACAACATCAATACCACTACCGGCACCAAAGCACCCAATTCTACATTTCCTGCTTCAACAACTTCGGTATCCAGCTAAACATGTTCATTGTCTGGTTGAACATCTTCAGTGCTTGGGTCAAAATCATCATCCTCGGACGAGGAAGAAGAAACATCATGCTCTTGTGGTATATGCAATGTTTCGACAATAATTTTTTCTACAGCCTTACGCTTTTGTAATTCACGGCTATGAGAAGCTGCCATAGGTCTCTTACCGCGTCCTGCAACAAAAAAAACAAATACATTAATACTTACGATTAAATTAATTAAATAAATAACTGCATGCTAATGAATTAAAATATAGTACCAAATATAACTAATGGCAGATAATTGTACATCAATTATAATTTTTTTACAACGAAAAAACTTATTAAGCAACAAACTAATGACCTAAAAAATATAACATTATTCCCAATGCCAAATGAATTATTTTAGAAAATTTCACCACATTTCCAGCATTAACTAACATAGTATTAGCACCACATTACCACATTTTCAGCATTAACTAATCACATTATTCCTAATGCCTAACATTTTCACAAATCATTTTTTTTTACAAATAAAACCTTAAGTTAATGTAATTGAATTGTTTTTCACCACAATTACACCATTATTCACCAAATTATTCATCAAAATTCCTAATCTTAATTTATAACACTAATTAAATATCTTAACTGAAATTAACATGCGAAAAAAAATTGCTGCTTAGGACGTTTGAGTTTGCTTCTTTGAATTCTTGGTGACGACGATCTTTCTAGGAGCTATGACGTTTTGTGAGACAGCGGGGGATAGCACATGCACTGAGATAACGATGAGGATGGTGTGGCGATTGACGTTTAGGGTTTTGGGAAGTCGTAAGTGACAAAGAGGGGATGAGTGACGATCGACGTTTTAGGGTTTTGAGAAGTCGTAAGTGACAAAGAGGGGATCGGCGAACTAGGGTTTTGAGAGATGGAGAGAATGATATTTGAATAAGAGTTTGGGTAGTATGAAATAAATAATTGGGTAATATGTAGCACCGAGTAAAATTAGATCGGGTATATTGTAGTCCATGTTGGGGTGTATATAGCACGAGTCTAATTCTATTCACACCAAATTTTGCACAAAACATTAATTTTTTAAAATAATTTAAGACAAAACTAACCTTATATCGGCTTATATCAGGCTCTTATACCGGATGATACTTTTATAAAAATCCTTCTAGACCTCCGCCTAGTGCCCGGCTAGACGGTAGACGAGACTTGCTGCCTAGCCTTCCATCTAGATCCGCTTAGACGAGTCTTACAACTAAATATCCAACATGTATCTAGGCACTGCTAAGCATTAGTTGATGCTTGGTGCCTCATATAAACATCTACATGCTAGTTTCAAGCAATTTTGCCTTGATGTCTACTTCCAAGCCCATCCAAACCCCAATTTCATTTTAGATCACTTAATACTATGCAAAATACTAATTTTTTTTCCAAATTACACAAGTTTATCAAAATGCATAGCTTCGATTAATATTTGACTAATCCCCGCCTAAATGATTAATCCATAGTCTACGCTTACCGCCCAACATCTGCTTGGCGATTTTTACAATTTTTTCTGACAATAATAAAACATTAGGTATCTTTTTAATAGGTTTAATCTTCCCAATTTCTTAAACCGTAGTTAAACCTCGAAAAAGAGGAAAAATCAAACTTTTACATTTTTTATCATGGAAATTTTTTATGAAGACAATGATTTTGGATTGGGATCAAAATAAGATCACAGTATATTGGACTAGAAGATGAACTTGAGCCGAATTATTGACCGGAAGATGAAGAATTGGTAAAATATTAATTTTTTCATTATTTTTTTATGTTTAAAAAAAACATTGGTTGGAATATGCTAAGAAAATTGCACATCAATGACCCTAGGTTATCAATTTTTCCTCACATAGACATCCCAAGTCATGAATTTTACCCCGCATGTTACCTACTAGGGTACACTATTTCACAATTTCAAACTAAATGGAAGCATTTTTTGTTTCGAGCTGCCTATTGACTGTAGTAATGGAAATGAAGCTTTTCACGAAGATGTAATAATGGAATATAGCAACGAGTTTACAAGGTATGACGTAAGTATGCATCATTATTGTGTTTTATTTTTTATTATATTTTTTATGTAGTATATTCTATTCTATACTTTTAGATATTTCCAAGCAAAGAAAAGTTGGTGGGATGAGTTCGAAATGGTAGAAGATGACTTGGTTTTGTGACTGTAATATTAGGGTGGATACGAATGCTTCTTGTAGCAAGTTAAGAATCTTCTTCGAATGTGAATGTAGTGAATTGTTCAAGGAGTCCATAGCAAAGAAACTGAAATCCAGTCGAAGAATGACTAGGACCAAGGAACAAATTTACTCGGAGTAAGAAATGTAATTTGTTGGGGTGTAAAAATTTCCTAATGTTGAGGAGCGGATTTTAAAGACGAAAAATGAGGTTTATAATTGTTATTACCATTATCATTCTCGAAGGAATTCGGCATGGCGATATAGTCATGATCTCACATCAATAAAGCTATGAGTACTGAAGGTCGTCAATGCCGTGTATCGTGCATAAAAATGAATGGGTGATGCTGAAGGATCTTATGTCGTAAGCCATCAATGTTATAGCAACATTGATGCTGCCTCATATTGATTCTACATTCTATCAATGAAGCATTTACTTCATGAAACCAAGAGAATCAATGCCACTCTGGATTAATACCGCATCTCTCCAATGTCGCCTTACTCTAATGTCACCCTTCAAAGTAATACAGTCTCCTATCAATGTTGTCTATAATCAATGCCACATGTTATTAATGTTGCTTATCATTAATGCCACATATTATCAACATCGTTTCTACCAATGCTGCTTGTGATCCATGTCGCATGTTATCAATTCCGTCTGAAATCGATGTAGGCTCTTATTAATGCCGCACCTACATTGATGTTGATTCCTACCAACATCACTTCTACATCCAAGTTGGTTCTTGTCAATGCTGACCCAAATCAATACTACTCATTACCAATGTTGCCGCTTATTAATGGCACCGGTATTAATGTCGTGCTTTAGTGATACCGCACTCCATCAACCTTCAAGGAATGCTGATAACGGATATCATGAATGAAGGCTATTATGGCGATATAGACGCAAAGTTCTAGCACACCATTCCGAAGTTCATCATTAACCAAGTTATAGTACCATGCGCCGTCAATATCGATGCCGGAAGCCAAGCATGCCCCATGGACACGTGGAAACAATGCTGCATACCTCAACCCCTATAAATACAGACCTAGGGGTAACAAAGAAGGAACAAATCATTCTTATCACCTTTCTTACAGTTTAAATCTTGTAACCCTAAATTGATTTGGACATTTAGAGCCAATTGTAGCACTTGAACTATTGCACATAACACGTTGTACATTCAACATTATTTGGAATAAAAATAAGGGTACTTGAATTATGGTTTGCTTTTAAGTTCCAAAGCGTTTGTGGTTCTTACATCACAACGTGCTTCGAATTCCAAAAGCACTCATAATCTTGAGTTTGATTGCTCTACATGACTTGAACTACTGACTCTTATATGACATGCGATATGACTTTAGCTTTGATATTGAGAGTGTATAAGACTTTCAAGGATTCGATATGGTGCATACTCCATCCTAGCAACTTAGCCTCGGATTTCTTTAGCTTAGCCAAATCCACTTTCCTTATACTTATGGGGTTAACGAAGAAATTCGTTAACAATAATCATGCAGAGTTACAAATGATGAGGGTCATTCGTTTGTTGGTGATTCTGTAAAGATAAAACCATGGTATGCATAAAAATATGGTTAAGCAAAAAAGAAACTCTGCATATTTTGAAAAAAAATGATCCATCAAATTGCACTTAAATCAAAACAATATACAATGTCATAGCAACGTGGATTGAAAGAGCAGGATGTTCTCCGATTCAATATTTGCTTTGTTAACTTAAAGAATGTGGTTATTTTGAATGACATCGTAGGAATTTGGATGGAACAGATTCTATATGTTGGAACTTGGTCTATCCGTAGTGGAGTAATTGGGTAAATTTGAATTATTTTTTACCTATTTGGATCTTTAATGGGTCTATATAGTCTAAATTCATTCAGAATTTTTCTAAATTTCTTTTAAATAAAATCAATATTTTATTTAACTATAATAAGATAGTTAGTTTATATAATATGTATTACATTTTATATATGTGTATCATATACACATATGTGTGTACGTGCACGTGCAACTGAATAATGTGTACATGGTTTGACATGCCCATATATAAATGTTGGAATTTAAACCACAAGTTAGCCCCTCGTGTATACAAGTAGATTGTCTAAATGTGTATATTTATATATGTGCATCAAATAATTATGAAAATAATATAATGTAAGATATAATACACACACACACTCTTTGAAATAGTAATTGTAAATAATTTATTCTAAATATATTTATAATATATATATATATGTATGTATGTATGTATGTATGTATATACATATATATGTATGTATGATAAAATTATTTTAATATTATTTTAAAAATTAATTTTGAGAATATATGTATATGTGTGTGTGTGTATTACAACATAAAACCGAGTAGAATATTTTTAATTAATGTTACTCCAAAAATCAACCTTTCGACTTAGTCGAAACCATTTTGAGCAGAAGTCAAAGAAGGAAAAAAGAAGAAGGTTCCAGTTAAACCTTTCGAAGGAGTCGAAGGGATGCTACCGTCAAAGTCTAGAAGCTTTAGGACCTTTCAAAGGTGTCAGAAGGTTTCTACAACCAAGATCTAGAAGGTTCTTACCTTTCGAAGGAGTTGAAGGAGTCAAAAGCACCCTTCCGCCTTCAGTAACAACCTTTCGACTAAGTGAATCCATATCCATGGAGACCTTTCGAATGAGTCAAAGTAGCACCTTTCGAAGACAATGAAGAGCAACCCTTTACATATGCGCCAAACTTTTCAAAACCAAAGTCTTTAGAATTAGATTCAATTTCAAAAGAGGGATGTCGAAGGAAAGAATCCCAAAGGCGTCGATTTCCTCCTCTTCTGCAACTTCAATCCCCTGCTTTATTTGATTAATCTTGCCCATTACTCTATCAACCAGGGCATAGTCGAGCGAGGGGAAACTTAAATTAGGGCACTTCTTAAATATCGGCATAAGCGAGCATTAGGGCTTCTTCATAGGAATTCAGCATGATTTGCCCAAGAGTAGTATTAAGAAATTGAGATACTCGCTGCTTAGCGTCAGAGATGGTATCAACAGCGAGTTTCAGCGTGGCCCTGTTTTTCTTGAACTTCTCTTTCAAAGAAATGTTCTTAGCTGCTATGCGGACCTTCTCCTTGTCGGAATCTTTTAAAGTTAGCTCCATAGCAGAATTTTCATCGGCGAGGAGTTGATAAGCCCTTCTTTCTTCTAGGAGATCAGATCCTGTCTGGGCAAGGGAAGCTTTTAATCGTTCTAATTCAGAAGTCGCTTCATCTTTTGTTGCAGACAAGGAAGACATTTGATTCTTAAGAGCAGAGATTTCCTCTTGGAACTTGGAGGATTCAATGAAAGATTTAGATGCATGCTAATGAAGAGTTAACTGACTCTTAGAGATCAGAAAGAAGAAAGTGCAGTGCAAGTTAGAGATTTAGAGAAAACCGGTAATGACAAAGTTAATTGAAGTTAAACTCACCAAAAATTGTTGCTCTATCAAAGAGCAATAATGCCCCACTGAATCAGAGATAGTGGAAGGTGGGTGAATGGAGGTGAAGGACTCTGAGTTTAGGATAAACTGGGCTATCTCTTCGAAATTGACAGAAGGAGAAGAAGATGTTGGCTTAGTAGGAGTGTGCTTTAGAGTGAGGGGCGTCTTCAAAGACAACTGCATTTCTTCGAGAGCAGCCGGAGAGTCAGAAACAAAAATACAAGAAAGAGGATCAATAGTAGAAGGAGTCTGCTCTGGTTTTTCTTTAGAAGCTTCTACAACTGGACTCTTCGGAGCTACATCAAAAGATGAACGATCCTCCTCCTCTATCTCAACAATTTTGGCAACTTTCTAAGGAGGTTCCGCTTCAGTCGGTGGCAATAACTTCTTTTTAATGCTTTTTTAGTTCTGGCAAGGGATTGAATGATAGGTGATGCACCAGAAGTTATAGGAAGGGAAGCATCACCACTAGCAGGCATTGTAACCTGAGGAGCAGCTGTAAAGGACCCAAACAGATTAAAAGTCAGCAAGTTAATTCGGAAAGCAACAGGGATAGAAAGCAAGTGTTGTGCTCGTAACTTACCGGAGTGGTCAGCATAATTGGGTGACATGGGAGAGAAAGTTGATGGGTCTCCTAGAGAGAGGAAGAATTTGCCACGAGAGGTATGTTGAACAGAGGGAGGATTGCCTAGGATCCTTTGGCCTGCCGACAGAAGAGAGTGCTTTCGTAAATTTGTTGGAGTCAACAACGTCAATCTGCTCCCAACTTGGCTTGAGGCCGCAATCAGAGATTCGACTATTCTCTTATCATCATCATTAAGCTCTTTAGCAGGGGCACTTGACAAAAGCAGAGATTAGGCAAGAGAAAACATTGAATGAAGGAAGGTAACAAAAATCTAGACTTACGAGGGGAAGCGAAAGTCCCGCTGATGTTTGAAAAGCACTTAACAAAGAAAAACTGGTTTTCCCAGTCTCTGCACTTATTAACCCCATCTGATATTAGCTTCTTCCGGGGATTGGCTCTGTATATCTGACTATTAAGGTTGCTAAGCTTGACCAGCCAGATCAAGTAGTTCAACACTTCACTCTAAGGGAAGGTAGTCCAGATTCTAATGCCATCATTTCCAAAGACAAGAGATAGGTATAAACATTTGGCGACAATTGGATTGCAGCAATCCTGAGATGAGAAAGGAACGTGGATAAAAACTCTAGAAAAGGCAAGAATCTTCCATGCCAGATAAGGATGGCGGTGTAGGCAAAGAACCCTTCGGGAGGGTTGTTGATAGTATCTGTCTCCTTGGGAGGAATGACTTCAACACCGGTAATGCCAAAATCATTAAGGATGGCATCAACTTAGACTTGAGTTGATATGAGAGAATGCTTGGAAGTGGCTTCAGCCTTCTTCAGAGAGCTCATGGTTCTGCCAGGTGAAAACGTTTTAGTTAAATTTTCTGGCTAATTATGAATTTAACATACTATCAAGAGTTGGTGCAAAACCTACTTAAGCATAAAGCCGAACAGGGAACTTCAAATTCTTGAAAAATGTTTAAGTTAAAAGTTAAAGATGTTTAGCTTTCGATAGAGTCGAAAGGAAAAGGGACATCAACATTTAGCAAGTACCTCATAACAGTGTCGAAAGCCTAAATAAAAGTATTCATGGAGCTTTCGACAAGGTCGAAAGGGAAAGTTGAAATGTTTGTTCAATTGACACTTTTCATCAATGCTGAAAGCTCGATAGGAACAAAGTTGCTAAAAAAGGAGACGGTTAAAACTAAATTAAAATCATGAACAAGTACATACAATACAAACATTTCATAAACAAGATGATAATACCCTTTGACACTCTCGAAACCTAAGACTTAAGTTCTTCTAAGGAAGATATGATTGACGTCGAAACCTAGATACTCACCGAGTCGAAAGGTCCTAGGTAAAAATTGTGAGTACTTAGGACGTTTCGACGATGCTGGAGAAAGATGATTTTACGGGGTTTCGACTCACTAGATACAAACGGTTTCGAAAGGGTCAAAGGAGCATTATGATTTCGAAAACATACTAATAAGAAAGGATTTCAATCGACACAAAGGTTTCGACTAAGTCAAAACATTCCTGCATTCTACTTCACAACCTTTCAACAAGGTTAAGTAAATTCATGCCACGATACCTTTCGACCCCATCAAAAGGAGCTAAGAAAACAAAACCAATGTTGCCCCCTTAATCCCTTTCGAAGTGGTAAAAAGGTCAATTTGTGGCGCCAATTCTGTCTCATCCGTACAAACCCAAAACTTCTGGGTGAAGAAAACAAAAACTTCTGCCTTCCCCAAACCCGATTATTAATCAAGGGTTTCAAAATTTTATTAAATGAATAAATCGAACCCATTAAGAAAATAGACTTCAACATGATTTAACTACTTCAATTTCGAAAAAAATTAAAACGAAAATCCATGTTTTCTAAAGAATAACAGTAATCATAAAGCATTGGAGTAAATTATAAACGAAAAGTAAACCCCATCGATTCATAGGATTGAATCATGGAGGATCTCTCAAATGAAAAAAATAATATAAAAAAATCAAAAATCAAACAACCTCAGAAAATCGAATCGAACATGTTTATAGAAAGTTAAAAATCGTACAAATTAAAATCAAAATCCTAATTGTGAGATCTCAAAATTTAAAATTTGCTGTAAAGTACCAAGGATAATAAAAAATAAGGGAAATTCGTAAAACCGAGATAAATCTAAACTTACGAATTAGATTTGGTTTCTACTTTGATTTCTGGAAGCAGAAAGAAAGTTTGAGAAATTTTGGGGAATTGTTTTACTTTTACTCGAAATTTCGATTGTAGGTAAATGAGGAAGAAGGAGAAAGAGCGTACTTATAGGAAAAGTCTTCCAAGAGCTACCAATAGTTAGATCAGATTTAAATAAGCGGCCCAGATTCGCACGGGAAAACCAAGGGGCGGAAAACTTTTAGGTTTTTACATAGATGACTTGGAAAGTCAAGAGCATCCCTTTGCAAGAGGGGGGAGCAAATGTTACTCCAAAAATCAACCTTTCGACTTAGTTGAAACCATTTTGAGCAGAAGTCAAAGAAGGACAAGAGAAGAAGGTTCCAGCTAGACCTTTCGAAGGAGTCAAAGGGATGCTACTGTCAAAGTCTGGAAGCTTTAGGACCTTTTGAAGGTGTCAGAATGTTTCTACAATCAAGATCCAGAAGGTTCTTACCTTTCGAAGGAGTTGAAGGAGTCGAAAGCATCCTTCCACTTTCAGTAACAACCTTTCAACTAAGTGAATCCATATCCGTGAAGACCTTTCGAATGAGTCAAAGTAGCACCTTTTATAGACAAAGAAGAGCAACCCTTTGCATATGCGCCAAACCTTTCGAAACCAAATGTTTCGCCTTTGTTTAAACCATGAGAAAGTAAGCATTGTCCCGAACAACCCCTTCGAAAGCTATAGTAAGCCTTTCAAACTGGTCGAAGCCAATGAGATCCATTAGGGTTCCGCATCAGATCAGAAACAAGTGCTCGGGCATAACCAACATCATCGAAACCATTGAACAATGCATATCGACAGAGTCGGAAGCACTTACAAGACAATACAAAGAAGAGAAGCACAACCACACCTTTCAACAAAGGCGACAACATACTTGAGACATTCGGCAACCACTTTTCGACCAAGTCGAAAGTATCAAGGTCGAAAAGTACTGACCCGCATCTATAAATAAGACCCAAAAGGTCAGGTTTCGGGGATCCGATTCTTCCATTCTAAACTTGTATCTTCTTAATCGAAAGTGTTGTAAACCTTAATTACAAAATTGATTTGGGGATTTGAAAAAATAAAGCCTTCTTTAGCTTGTTGAAGGGAAGTTTCAAATATTTAAAATTACTTTACTGTTTTTCAGGCTATTGTCAGGTTTACTCTTATATTTCAGGTGACGCCTTCATTGAAAGGTCCCTGCCGACGTAGTCGAAACCCTGCAATCTAATTAATTTCAGTTATATACTTCATATGGCCTTCCCCTGATTTTCTGCTTTCGACGCAGTCGAAACCGAGTTTTAGTCCACTGAAACCATTGATTAATACAAGGAATCAAAAGGACCAGCTTTCAACAAGGTCGTAACCTAGTTCCAAACCATTCCCAATTTGAGATTCCTAATCCAAACAAAGGATACTTAAGCCTATAGCTTTCGACGAAATCGAAGCCCCTATCCTAGATTTTTGGATCAAGTCTTAACACCTAAACCTCTTTGCTTTCGTCAGATTCAAAACCTTAGTCTCAGATTCTTGGATAAAGTTCCAGCAAAACAATAACCAAGGCCTTCGACAAGATCAAAACCAACCAAGAAAAACCTTATCCAGGATATCCATCTATTTCGAAAGGTGGGATTTCAAAGGAAAAACCAATCTACCTCAACAGAATCGAAAGATTAATAAAGAAAAAAGCTGACCCTTTCGACTGAGTCGAAAGGTCCGACTAAACAACTTATTACTTCAGCAACTTATTAAAAAGGAAATTCAAGAAGGATAAACTCCTTCCAGTCCTCTCCATCTACTTGAAGGATAAACCTCATTCCAGAACACAACTTTGGGGTGTTGACAAGATTTCTTGTTAACAATTAATTCATATATACAAAATATATATGAAAACATATAATTAGTGCTTTAATTATATATATATATATATGTATGTATGTATGTATGTATGTAATAAATAATAATAAAATTATGTTAACAAATATTTACTGCAATGCACACGGTCCAGATTTTATTTTTTAGTTTTATACATATTTTATTTTTTAGACTTTTATTAATTAAAAACCGTGTAAAAATGATAATAAAATATATTGTATGAAATTTTGTACATAATTTTATTATTTATAAATATAAATATATATACACATTCACGTTTTATTTATATAATCAATTTTCAAATTAAATATTTATACATACATACATACATACATATATATATCTATCTAAAAAACAATTTCTTTTATTTATTGCCAAAAGCCTTTCTATCAAAATTAGATTTTTTGTAAAAATATAAAACATATATTATGCTGTATAAAACCTTTCAAATTAGGTTGGTATTTAAAATCATTTAATATTATTATTTTAAATTTTGAAAACAATAATATTTTTTATTCCAAGACGAGAGCATTTACGTGCAAAGGTACTTAAATTTTTTATATACAATTATATACACAATCATCTACATGTGACAATCCATCGATATACACTTCATGATATTTCCAACAGAGCAATGTGTAGAACAATGATTATATAAATATTTATATAGAATAATAAACTATAAGAGTACCTTTCACCAAAGGCCAAAGTTTGCACGTTGAAACGAAGAAGTGAACTCCTTGAATCCAATTCCAACTCCGAAGTTGCTAGCTCCCGAATTTCCTAACTACCGATAATCAAATCAAAGTGTTTTGATGCGATTTTATACTTGGAATTTCGAGGCTAATATAAGCTATGGAAAGCCTCCTTTTTTCTACTGTAGAAGTTCCAAAAAATCATAGCTTAAGTGAGGGAGAGTTGGTTTATATAAAGGGAAGATAAGAGAGAAAAAAGTGGATCTAGATTATCTTTTGTCTCTAACCCATTCTGCCTTTTATTTTCATTCAAAAATCACTTACCATATCAATATATGACCGGCCTCACTATGACCATCTATAGCCGGCTATCAAAGTCTCCTTCTAGGCTTAAAAATTATTCCAAGCCGAACAATATCATTGCATTTAAATTTAATTAAATGCATATCAATATCGTATATCGATTAGTGTTATCTAATATATGCACACTATTTAATATTGTTCAATATACATCAAATAAAATTTTATAATTAATATTTCATAAATATTAATTAGGTTAATTAATTTATAACAATTATAAATTAATTAAATCAACTGGTAAAAGGAGTATTCAACGTTTCGGTCGTGTGACTCTTAGGTGTAAATCTGGTCAGTGATTAATATCGAATAATTTAAATATTAACATCCACATGTCACTTAATAGATCGTGTGACATTTTAGCCAAATTTATTTGTTTACTTGGTTTCGGTAAAATCCAATTTACTTTGTTAAGCGTTACCCGGTAGTGACAATTGTTTACATCAATTCTCTTTGTCAAAACTATATCATTTTTGACTTATAGAATTTGGTAACGGTCAAAATTCTAGTATCATCCATGTTCAGCTCTATAGTCCAAAGACAAAGCCTTTGGTTCAATAATAACAATTATTATTAACCTAACTGCTCTGGCTAATGACCTTGACTTTGAGTTGACTTCAGTTGACCCTTATACTAACCTCATATAACCGGAGAGACGAATCCTCTCTTCGATAGTGTTTCACTTCCAATGCTTCTACTCGACCCAACTATAGTCGTTTGATGGACGTTTTGCCATGATTTAATTATAATCAAAGTGGGGCTTCCAAATTAAAGATCAACAATATTCTCAAGTCAAGAGAACCGTGTAACTTTGTCGCATCGATATTTGCCATTTAACCTTAGTTATATTAACCAACAGAAAACTATCGTGAGTCATTCTATAGTTATCTAATAACTATTAGTATTTAACCCCTTGGTGCCCCAGCAGCCATGAGAACTATACATACTTAGTATCAGCATAAAACAATAAACACATGTGTTTCCAAGATAGAACAATACAGAGTATAAACATGAAATGGAGAACTTCAGAGTTATCAATGCAGCGATAATATATAATATATTGCATATACAAATACCAGTAGTTCAATATAAAAAGAGTTAATACCCACTATCCTTCAAGAAAATACAAGACGGGTCTTATACATATAATCCATATACCTACATAAGACCATACAATTATATGCTAACACATAATACTACTAATAATCTAGCCTTTAACCAAGCCCAAAAATCACAAGCTGGTCTCTTCGTCCCTAAACCTGAAATATCTCGGACTGACCTGAGTATATATAAATAATACACGGGTCAGACTATATCAAAAATGTAGATGTCAATATATCATAACAAAAGGCATGAAGTAATAAATATATTACAAGTGGTACATAATATCTTATGTGTATTAGCTTCATTTAAGACCATACACATAAAATATCACCCACAGCAAGAATTTCCAATCACCTCATCATTTAGCACAAGGAGAATATGGATGCAACATCATCCATACAACCAAATTACTATACAATTACAACATACAACAACGTATATCTCGACCACCGGTCCTAATAAGTGACAAGAACCTTGACTACATGGCCCTAAGAGATATGTGAACAATATGATATGAAGATTTGTGATATAACACACAAATCTAATATAAAAACAATTAAATAAAATAATTTATCTCGATCAATTGTTCTATTGAGAGGAGATACTCTCAATCGAGTGGGCTAAAGAGATATATAGATAGCACATCAACAAACCTCTCAATTCAAAGAAACTAAAAGAAAGTGATAGACAAGCACACATCAAGTCTCCAATGTCATAGAAAGACAACGCACAAACGCCTTGGGTTATGCTATCTCAAATGAGAGACGAGCACACAACCAATCTCTAATGTCACATAATCATCGTCTCTAGTGAGGTGATAACATCCAATATCTCATAAATAATCATTCTACCTAAGTCATCCAGATAACAGACTGACGTACTGTGGCACTGCTCAAGGAAATGCTAACAACTGCAACCCATTTCCAACAGTCCTTTAGTTACTCCCAGAATTACAATACTAATAACCATACTTGTCATAAACATGATGTCAGACTATGTTGAGCATTGGTCATAATTCCTACTTGCCCTTAGTAACAGACTATTAGTCCTTAGGTTACGTCTAGGCAATGACTCTAATGAGAGTAATAACTCTCAGCCTACAAACTCATTGAAGTGATATCACGGATCTGGGCTTGAGCCTGCAATTAGGACCCCTAGGATGGATACTAGCCTATCTAGTGGGTCCTAATTACGCACTCTCTATTGTGGCATGAACCATATGACATTTATTCCCAACAAATACTTTGACTCTAGAAGTCCAAATCAGAGCATCTAAACATAATAAGTCCTCGACTACTAGTCCTAAGATTAAATAATAATACTTCACTAGTTAGTCCTTAAAGGATAAATATGAAATCCTCACATACTACAACTTATAGCCCTTAGAGAGTAAGAGATTTTTGACCATTAATCTCTATGAATGAGTCATCTCTAGACGATATCATAAATTCTTAACCCAGGATACAAACAAAAGTGACATTTACTTACAAAAAGTAATCAAACAAATATTAGCTTAGGCGTCCCATACCAACTGGTGTTACTCCCTCATTTACTAAATGCTTGTAAATTACACTTGCACTGCATAATATGGTTCTATGTAACAAGTCTAAAGAATAACTGAAGAGATACTATCGAAAGTCCCATACTAGACGGTATTATAACTTTGTTTATTTATTATTATCGTTACACAGAAAATATAATCAACCATAGCACACAATGTATTTATAAAAGAGATTACTATTTACTATAAATTATATTTATTTATTTCGAAAGCTTTTATTATATAATTATAAAATAATTTTACTTTTCACTTAAATCAAAATTAAGGATTTTCAATTCATATAATACATTTCTTAATCACTTTTCTATATTTAAATTCCATTGAAATCACTTTTATAATCCAACATTAATTATAAGAAACAATTCATAATTTATTCTAAATAAATACAATTTTTAATGAATTTATAAACCCTAAAACCAAATATATTTTTAAACAAACTCTTTCTTACACTCAAAAAATCATGGAATATACTTTAAAAACATATGGTATTAACTAGAAACCATTTCATATTTTTCAAGAATTTTATATAATTAATATCTTTAAAGCATAAATCCATTTCAATAATAAATTAATATCATTAAACATATTTACTACAAGTTCAAATAAAACTATTCTTTATATTATTTCATAATCATAATACATAAAATCCTTTCTTTTATTACATATTTAAATATATTATTATACATATACTATTTATATTTATTATTATTATTTTTAAACTGTTAGGCTACAGGTTTTCGCTCCCATTGATGTATTAGCGCACCGTCGTGAACTCTGTAGCCTGAAACTCCACTGAAAAATTCAATTTTTTCTTCCTCTCATCATTTTTTTTCTATTCTCTCTTTTGATCACACATCAACTCAAATTTCAAGGAGTAGAAATGTATATTTACTGTAAATGGGTTTGGGAGCAAAAATCCATCAATGCACACAACCAAAACATGACATATGATCAATTATAAGATATATAGACACAGATGTGAGTATGAATACTCACATTGCCCATAGCTTGCCTAAAACTCCTTCTTCTTCCTCTTTTGCTCTTCATTGCAAATTTTCCATGAACCAAAACTTGATCAAGATCCTAACTTCTCTATGCCTAGGGGTGTAGTGGAGTGTTGAGAGTGATATGTTTTAATTTTGGGATTTTAAGGAATTTTATTTCTATTCTATGTTGACTGATGTTTAAGGTTTTAATTATTTTGCAAAGTTGGAAAATGAGTTATAGACTAAGGAAAACTTGAGTGTGAGGTTGGAGTTTGTCAACAAAAGAGAAGCTTCTAGTCTACTCAAGAGAAATGCAAGAAGCGAGATTTTTCTACGTGTAGAAATGGGCCAAATGGGCTCATTTTCACACTTTTATTTATTTCCTTCTCTTCTTTTCTTTACAAATATACTTTTCTACCACTTCCAATTAGTTTAAATCACTCACAAAAATTCATTTTTATTTCCCATAAGTGTTTTTATCTTTACAAAATTTATGATAATTATTATCCATAATTTATACCAATTAAATAATCATTTTCTTATTTATCCTTTAAAGCCTCTTATTTAAATAACTTCCAAAACACCTTATATAATAAAATAAAATTTCTTTTCCTTTCAAAATATATATTTCTAATCTTATTTATTATCATTAATAAAATTTGTAAAAATGATTCAATCACTTTTAATACAATTAAAATCATTTTAAACTTAAAATATCAACAACTCCTAGAATTATTGAATTCATAATTTATTAATAATTCACAACTTAAAAATATTTAACTTCCAAAATAATTCATTCCATAATCTTTTTAACGGATAATTCCTTCCAAAATAAATTGATCTCACTAATCAATATCTTATCATTAAATCCCAGTATTTCCAAAAAAAACCAAAATTATTCTAATTTAATCTCTAAAATCTGTTTTAATTAATTAAATCACTATTATTAATTTTAATTAACTACTTCTCAACATCATGTTATTACAGAATCCCCCCTTTAGAATATTATGTCCTTGAAATTTCTCCTTAGGTAAAATCTATAACTAATCTTATAACATCTAGCTTAACCACACCATCTAAAATTTACACTCGAATGCAAAACAGTCAACTAACCACCAGAACATACCATACAATTAAAATCAATCACAACATAACACACAATGCTCTTCCATTACTATCTCGGGTTGGCAAATATATTGATCTGCATTGATCCGTCATGTATCAAATAGAGCTTCACAAAACCAATTATTTGACTTTTGATTATTGGATTATCAGAAGGCTCGGATTTACCTTCCATTCCCATTGTCTATATCATAGACTATGAGTTTAGACAAACTCATATGGAAGATTCCAATACTTAGACAAACAATCAAAATATTTTCATATGTCGAAATTTCTTGGAAACTTCAGAGCAATCTCCATGGCATGAAGTATATCCCCAAAGTCACGACACTTAAACAAAGTATAGCATACATTCACAAAACAAACATATTTAACTTACTTTTCAAAAAAGTTCATGTATAATAGCCTGTAAATCTCTTTCCTTTCCAAAATATTTTCCAAAATTTGGAATTCCTTAGAACAACTTTCAAAATGCTTCAGCTAAAACAAAACACTTTCCAAATAGGTTTCTCTAAAATTCTCACTTTACAAATGATATAAATGCTTTTCAAAATATTTCTTTTCAAGAATTTATTTTTCAAAATCTTATCTATTTATCCCTTGTTGAATAAGCCTTGTCAAAATACACCATTATTGTAAACATTCTTTCAAACTTCATAACATCAGTTTACAAGATTACACCTTCTTCAATCTTCCAAATTTATATAATTTAAATACTTGTTTACACAAATACTATACATTCATTTGTAAAATAAACACCTTTACAGTTCAAAATTGCTAAATCTTTAAGGTATTTATACTCTCTCCTTTGCCAAAACTTTATTTATATATATATATATATATATATATATATTAACACACGCACACATACATATATACTATAGAGGAATTTAAACCATGGTTTTAAATCTCCTATATATCGCCCGAAATCTCCTCTGAGATCTCATTTCACACTTAAACGAGACGAGACATCAAATCTCCTCCATATCTCCCTCGACACTCATCTCGTCCGAAATATTCTAATCTCACCCGAAATATGGATCAAAATCTCAATCCGAGATCTCACCCGAAATTTTACATTTTTCTTATTTTCCATAATATTTTTTATTTTCATATTGATTCAAAAGAAACTACTCAATCCAATTATAATTTACCAGGTTCTTGAATATATTCTTTACTTTTTATCTTAATGAGTCATAGCGAAAAGTTTCACTTCTTTATTATGTTCAAATAAAAGGATATTATTCAATCATTACTAAATCAATTAAGCTAATCAAGCTACTACTCTTCTAAAAATATTCCTTTTTCCATGTAAATCAAGTATGTTACCATTTTTATTTTTACTAAGAAAGTTATAAATAAATTTTTGACACATCAATTTTAGACACATATGTACACCCGAGATGCATTATAAGACCCGATATGTCAATCCGATATGTACACCCGATATGTACTCATCTCGTCCGAGATCTCCCCCGATACGAGATAACTTGTGTAAAAATTCCGAAACGAAACGTGACCGAAATCCGATATTTAAAACTTGCTTTAAACACACTTATAAAATTTTACATCTCAAGATTAAAACTATATTTCTTACCAAAACAAGCCCTCTAATAAATGTCTTCATTAAATATTATATATTGCACAACTTCAAAGTGATTTGTCGCCAAAATTCGTTTCGTAAGGAATTTCTTTTCTATCCAAAATAAAAATTGTTAAAATCTAATCTATTCAACTTTTAATTTCCATTCAAATTAAATTTCCACTTTGAAGTAAAAAACCACACAAATTCCACCATCTAGTAATTGGTGGTGTACATAAGCAAAAAGGAATTTTTCTTTCTTAAACTATTTTACCACATCAAACTTTAATTTAAATGCAATTTCTAATATTTCTTTTCATATACATTTGACTTTCAAATCCATTTCAATACATGGCATATTTACCAAAAGTATTTATTTTCTAAAATTCATTTCTCGTGAATCATGCATATAAATCACCTTGACAAAAAAAATTGCTAGTACTTATTAGTATAATGATACATAACTTCTTTGAAAAATTCTTTTTAATCCTACGGTATCAAATTCATAAAATTATACTTTACTAAAATATTTCTTGTCTACAAAAATCAAAATATCCCCAAAATTAATAATTTATTCCAAATATAAATAGATTATAGCTTTTATTCTAACCTTCTTTTTAATTGTAAAACACACATACACGCATGCGCGTGCGCGCGCGCGCACACACACACACGCACACACACATATATATATGAGTTTTATTTCTCACTACAAACTACTTCAATCATATTTTAACATCCATAGAAACCACATTAAGTCACACATAATCATCCAAAAGTTTCACACAATTTATTTCAACATACACTATATATATATTTATCTGTGTGTGTTTGAAATTTACAAATACTATAAAAGATAACGACGTTGCTTTTCCATTTAATTTTTTTATTGATTCACTTTGTGGATTGATTGCAATGTTGACCGTGTGATCAATACTTCCTTGCCAACAATCTCAACCATCCACTAATATCTAATGGTTGCAATTATCACTTAAAATATTTCTATACTTAGAAATTAAATTTTCAAATGATACTTTACTTTTTCAAATATTATACATTTCTATATCAAACTAATTTTATGATTTATCAACATCATATAATTACTCCCTTTAAAATATAACTTTAAATACTTCTTGAAAATTCCACTTTATCTTCAAAACATCTTTTCAAAAATTATCACTAATATTTTCCAAACATTATATTATTACACAACATATTAATTTAAATATTGCACAAAATATTTAATCCTTTCAAAAAATTAATCTTTTCAAAACATTGTGTCCATATGTCTCGTCATAGTGTTTAGGAATCTCTATTGATAATGTTGGCCAGACGCAACGACCAAAATCCTTAAAAGCACTCAATGGACAAACCAACACAAATCTATTTCAAAATTGTGTAAATATTATATATATAAATCTTTTCGTAATCTTGCTTTTATAAAATTAATTGTTTGCTTATATTAAAACATAATAAAATTCTACATTTATAACATACACTTTCTCAAAAGATTTGTATTTAAACATTTGCTTGCTTTTATTAAAGATACTATCAATTAATTTTTATATTTATATACCAATATAATTTACTTATAATCGTCCAAACATCATACTCATCTATCCATGCATACATCAAGCAAGCATCAAATTTAAATTCATCTCATAATCTTAATTGATTGAATATACATAAACAAATGGTATATTTTTTACAAAATATAATTCCTCAATATCCCTTTGTGGTAACTTCACTATTGAAGATATCACAAGGTTCAATTATCAATGTTTGAGTAGGTTTCTTACTTTCAAATGATCATTCCTACTCAAAATCGATCCTTAAACAATAATTACAATCTCAATACAACAAATCATCATCCAACCAATCAAGCATACGCAAGAAACAATCCAAGCAATGCATTCTACAGAAAGCCATCCATCAACTTATGTTGTGTCACTCTGATCACCAACAGATCAGGATACAACAATTCTATACTAAACCAAAAGAGGTTTAATATACTCCACCAATGCCAACTCTGCTGATCAAACCAACTACTTCCACCCTCACTACCACAACAACCATTCTGTATCTCATATAGAAATTTATACTCAGTCGTGGTAGAAGTATGAATATTACATATAGAGAATTCAAGTATGTCCCCAAATGATTACCCCAGTAATCATAATATACACCTATTATCCCTTACTATAGGGTAACTACCCAGCACACCCAAGTGGACAGGGACTCTAAGTCTTATCTAAGGTCAAGACTTGTGTCTCATATATAAAGTGTGTTGTTCTGAACCTGTTCTAATTCCAACCGTAACACCCCACCTCTATACCCATTCTATCAAAGAGTATTATAAGTAATACCATCTGATAATACGGAAAATTAGGCGAGATTGAGCTATCACGTATGAAAATTCGATTGCGCTAACACCAATACATATTTCAAAAACTGAATATCCCTATACGTACTTAGTATTAGCACAATGCAATAAACATGTGCATTTCTAGGATAGAACAATACATAATATAAACATGAACTAGAGAACATAAAGTCATCAATGCAATGATAATATATAATAGATTACATGTAAAAATACCACTGGGTCAATATAAAAAGAGTCAATACCCATTACTTCAAATAAATACAAGATATGTCCTATTCATACAGTCCATATACCTACATAAGATCATATGATTATATACCAATACACAATACTTCTAATAATCTAGCCTTCAACTAAGCCAACAACCACAAGCTGGTCCCTTCGTCCCTGAACCTGAAATGTCTCAAACTGACCCGTATATTATATAAATAACACATGGGTCAGACTATGTCTAAAATGTAGATGTCAATATATCATAACAAATGGCATGGAGTAATAGGTATATCACATGTAGTATATAATGTCTTATGTGTACCAACATCATTCAAGACTATGCACATAAAATATCACCCTTGGTAAGAATAGTCAATCACCTCACCATTTGGCACAAGGATAATATGGGCGAAACATCATCCATGTAATCGAAGTACTATAAAAATACAATATACAACAATGTATATCTCGACCACCAGCCCGAACAAGTGACAAGAACCCTTGACTACATGGCCCTAAGAGATATGTGAACAATATGGTATGCAGATTCATGATATAACACACAAATACATTAAAACACACAATTAAGCAAAATTATTTATCTCAACCAACAGTTCTATTGAGAGTAGATACTTTCAACTGAATGGCCCTAGGAGATATATAAATAGAACATTAACAAACTTCTCAGTCCAAAGAAACTAAGAGAAAGTGACAGATAAGCACACAACAAGTCTCCAATGTCATAGAAACACAATACTCAACCGTCTTGGGTTATGCTATCTCAACTGATTGATGAGCACACAACCAGTCTCTAATGTCGTATAATCATCATCTCTAATGAGATGATAACATCTAATGTCTCATAAATAATGAATCTACCTAAGTCATCCAGATGGAAGACTGACATACCACAACACTGCTCTAGGAAACACTATTGACCATAGCCAATTTCATACAATCCCTTAGTTACTCCTAGAGTCGCAACACTAATATCCATCTACATGTCATAAACATGCTCCCAGACTACACCGAGCATTGTTCACAATCCTACTTGCCCTTGGTAACAGATTGCTGGTCCTTAAGTGATGTTTGGGCAATGGATCCAACGAGAGTAATAACTCTCTGCCTACAAACTCAAAAAAGTGACATCATGGATCTGGGGCACGACCCTGCAATCAGGACTGCTGGGATGGATACAAGCATATATGGTGGGTTCTAATCATGCGCTCTCCATATTGGCATGGACCATATGACGTAGATTCTCAACAAATATTCTTGACTCTAGAAGTCCTAATGAGAGCATCTCAACACAATAAATCCTCGACTACTAGTCATATGAGTAAATATTAATACTCGACTAGTTAGTCCTGAGAGGATAAATATGCAAATCCTAACTATGATGCCCCACCTCTATGCTCACAATAACAAAGAGCATTAAAAGAAATACTACATGTTATTACGAAGAATAAGGCTGGATAGGAGCGGCCATCCGTAGTTAGGCCTTACACTAATATTGATTATCTCGATAGGAGTAGTATATATTCTTTCATCTCTTTAATCTTTGTTTATTTACTCCCTTCGACATATTCAATTCTAATACAAAACGAACTACGATGGTTCATAATAGTTTAGGACAACATATATAATAATAACACAGATAAGCTAAATGCAGAACACAGATAATATAAAAATCTCATATATATATAACTGATGTCAATACATGTGATATAATACATATGATACAACTACAACTGTCGACACTGGAAGTTACATATACAAGTACATTATTATAAATAATATACATGAATACATATCATCCTATACTATGACAACGACTACTCCAAAAGATATGAAGAGACATCATAGCTCAAGCAGCAACCCAAAGCAAGATATCAACAACCTGAAATAACTCGGTCTGACCCGAGTATTAAATTCAAAAGAAAATAATACACGGGCCAGTCTAATTCAAACTCAGTTATTAATGCACGGAAGCAATAATAATTAAATAATCAAATAGACGATAGTCATAATAAATCTTGTATATACATACGTGAATGCATATATATACATGGAGCAATGCAACAGTCAATATCAAGGCATGAACCAGACAAGTACTCAAGGGATGCAACTAACAAGCTCCAGACTCAAATCAACTCGATGAATATATATACATGCATGAACATTTATGTAGAATAGAACCAACAGGAGTACAACAATGCAGATCGCACAGTCAAATTCAAACCATGGATCAACAGTTTCATCCCAAAATATCAAGGCCTGTGTCAACAGAGATGAACAAGTGCACTCACATATACGATATCGATTCAGATCTAATTTAATGCACATGTCAACAAAGTTCAATGCAACACGGTGACTAGCTAACTAGACAACATGCAGACATCTAGCAAATAGAGGCAAAGCTCATTCCCAACGTACAGTGACAATATGATTGCAGTGAAGACAGCAGCTCGAGGCAACCACTCAATGCATACATTGATGTACACATGTAAACATGGATGAACCAACAGGCTTACAATGATACAGTGAACAAAATCAAGCAAAGCAGGATGACCACAAGCCCAAAATTATAAACAGTTCGTTAAGCCAAGGACAGTGGACTCATGAAGAAACAATGCTACAAAAGGTACCAGACTCGATTGAATCAAGTACAACATCAAGACCAAATGCCACCAGACAACTAATGACTGCAGTTCAAAGCAATGCCAAAGTCAAGTAAGCTACAGATATGAAAAATCATGTCAAAGTCAACTAGCACAAAGAAAGCAATTGCACAGGGTCAATGAAGAGTCAAAGCAGTGATGACAAAGTCACCAGCAGTAGCGAGTTCAACCACGAAGGCCGAAGTTAAAAAGAAATCATCGTCACAGTCAAGTCAGAGCCATGGCAACCAAGGCTAAAATCGAGCAAATTCAAATGCCACAAAATCAGATGTCAAGGAAATCGACCAAGTCGAAATTAACACCGTGTCAACCATGAAATCACAAATTTACAAAATTGATAAAGTCAGAATCAATCTCAAGCATCCAAACAACATCGATAAAATCAAGTCGAAACCGACCAAAATTCACGCAACAAAACAAGTCAAAGCAAAGCAAACAACATCGTCAAAAGAATTCAACATCGAAAGACAACAAATATACGAACTTGAATTAGATGTGAGAGTCACTCACCTTTTTCGACGAGCATAGAAGTAGTTGAGTGGAGCTCTGCGAGACGAACGATCGACAAAGCAACTGAAAGCGGCTTCAATCGATTGCAAAGACCTAATTTTGCAAAGGGGAACGAACGAGAATCGCTGCCATTTTCGTTCGTTATTATGTTTTAGGGTTTACGAAAAAGAATGAATGGGGGAAAAAGGAACGGGTATAGATAATTATCATGGCAACAAAAAGAAACGTAGGCCAAATTTCAATTTAAAGCCCGCTTAACCCATAACGAATTTTTTAAAAGAATTTAAACCTGATTCAAAACTTCTAACAGCAATCAGCTCTCACCATTAATCGTTTAATGACGATTATTAATCGGTGTAAAACCCCGAGTTGGTACAGACTCCCCTCCTTATAAAAATTGCGTCCTCGCAATTTTCATAATTAAAGTCGTCAATAACAATTATTTTTCTAACATAAACTAGTTAGGCTAGAAAAATAAAGGTCAAGAACACAAACGCCAAAGAAATCTTTCAATTTCGTAAAAGAAATTCACAAATCCTCAACAAAATCTAATTATCAAATAGATAACCAGAAAACAACAAAACTGAATAAATACAACTATCAGCAATATCTAATTATCAAAATTGATAATCAGAAACAACAAATATCTAATTATCAAAAACGATAATCAGAAAACATCAAATATCTAATTATCAACAAAGATAATTAGAACTCAAATCAACAATTATCTAATTATCAAAAACGATAATCAGAAAACAAAAAATATCTAATTATCAAAAACGATAATCAGAAATCACAAATATCTAATTATCAACAACGATAATCAGAAATCACAAATATCTAATTATCAACGAAGATAATTAGAACTCAAATCAGCAAATATCTAATTATCAACAAAGATAATTAGAACTCAAATCAACAAATATCTAATTATCAAAAACGATAATAAAAAAACAACAAATATCTAATTATCAACAACGATAACCAGAAATCACAAATATCTAATTATTAACAAAGATAATTAGAACTCAAATCAGCAAATATCTAATTATCAACAAAGATAATTAGAACTCAAATCAGCAAATATCTAATTACCTGCAGATAATTAGAAACAACAAATATCTAGAAATCAATTAAGATGACTAGAAAATCAACATAAAAGGTGGTACGATCCCAACAGATGGCGAGTCTAAACTACGTCGCACGTGCAACAACATATGGCCGAAGCCTACCAAGTACTATAAATTTTTGGCGCCCATCAGATGACCCGAAGGTCTAGTACTGGTATTTGACCCGAAGGTCCATCAGATGACCCGAAGGTCTAGCATATGACCCGAAGGTCTAACATATGACTCGAAGATCCAACATAGTGGCTCGAAAGCACACAAAATCATCAAAACAGCAAATATTTCAATTAACGAGTCCGGAATTAACCAAAACAGCAAACGCACATGTCCCATACCACGAGTTTTACTAAATCATTTAATTCTCTTCATCGTTTCCTTGAAAGTGCAAAATTGTGTATTTTAAATAAATAACATTTTACGTTCTCAAACGGACAAGCCCAGAATTAAGCGAAACAGTAAAAGTGAGGGTTCATAGTCCTCAATTTTGTTGAAGCGTTTAAATCGCTTCCTCATTCTTTTGAAAGTGCAAACTATAAAATTTTTAAAACAATTTTCAAAACACGTGATTAAAACAACAACATCTGTAGCAATTTCGATAAGGAAATCGCACTTCTCAAAACACCGTAAAAATGGGTATCAAATCAGCATTGCGGGCTAACCGCTTGAAAATCCACTTTAAATCTGATGGTTACTGAAGTCAAAGCGACAGTAATTTTTATGCGTCAGAATCTCATCAAAATAATTCACATCAAAATATAATACCAGTGAATTTTCATTCATTAAAAATGTCAACAAAACACCGTGCTTCAAAAATTTAGCATCGGTGTAAAAATCCCGTTATAAAAATAAATGCAACAAAATACGTTTAAACCAAACACCGGTTCAACGTAAAGTCAATGCAGTAACGTGCAACTCATATTTGCGCACACACCAAAAGATGAGCAAAGAAATCACTCGATTATATCTTAAATGAAGATATATTTGAAACAACAAAAATCTAATCAATATGTGATTAGCATAAAAGAAAACCAGCAAAATCTCAACAAAATCAAGACCACTGGTTAACCAACACAATGAAACTAATTTCATTTTCATATTCTGATTTTTAAATCAAAAAGGTTATCAGCTGTACTCAGCGAAGACAGTCACTATTTCCGCTGCGCACTCTGATAAACAGAACACAAATTACTCAATCATCAAAACACAATTTCACTTTTATTTTAAAATAAGGATATTTAAAAATTTCATCATAATTTCAAAACTTTAGTTTTGACTCAAAGCACAAATAAAAACATCAACAAATAGTTGTAACACATGTTCCATCTAAGTTATGTTTTATATTATGTCCATAAACCCCTCGCTCTGATACCAACTATGACGCCCCACCTCTATGCACACAATAACAAAGAGCATTAAAAGAAATACTGTCTGTTATTACGAAGAATAAGGCTGGATAGGAGCGGCCATCCGTAGTTAGGCCTTACACTAATATTGATTATCTCGATAGGAGTAGTATATATTCTTTCATCTCTTTAATCTTTGTTTATTTACTCCCATCGACATATTCAATTCTAATACAAAACAAACTACGATGGTTCATAATAGTTTAGGACAACATATATAATAATAACACAGATAAGCTAAATGCGGAACACAGATAATATAAAAATCTCATATATATATATATATATAACTGATGTCAGTTACAATACATGTGATACAATACATATGATACAACTATAACTGTCGACATTGGAAATTACATATACAAGTACATTATTATAAATAATATACATGAATACATATCATCCTATACTATGACAACGACTACTCCAAAAGATATGAAGAGGCTTCATAGCTCAAGCAGCAACCCAAAGCAAGATATCAACAACCTGAAATAACTCGGTCTGACCCGAGTATTAAATTCAAAAGAAAATAATACACGGGCCAGTCTAATTCAAACTCAGTTATTAATGCACGGAAGCAATAATAAGTAAATAATCAAATAGACGATAGTCATAATAAATCTTGTATATCCAACCCTTCAATAAGAGAATCGGATAACGGTAGATATAACATGAAACAGTGTTAAACAACAAATCAGCAAATTCAAACCAAAGGCTAACAGTTCAGGTCACTGCTACCATAACTCAAAGCACATACAGGAATGCAACAGTAAATACACATAAATTGAAATATCAATTAAAACGTCAATTATGATAGGGCTGCAGTACACGCTCGCGTGTACTGCCTCACCACTACAGCATCTGATATCATCACAACACCAAATACTACAACAAGTCGAAACTGCAGAGGTCAAGACACAGCTATCATGACTCAACACAACTGCAAACACTACAGTGATGAAATACACAAAAGCTCGATAAATCAAAAGCAAATGGCACCAACTCGAGATCAAGTTCAAGGTGAACCAAACTAAATTGAAGCAAATATCAAATCAGTACAGCACAGAAGTGCACCCAAGTGATACAAGAAATCGAGACTGAATCAGACTTCATGACAGTAATGGCATGAAACTAGACTAGTGAAACAACATCAAATACACATACATATTCAAGGATGCAGTGTTCAAGACTGAATCAAGCAATAATGCAGCAGGCCTCAAATCGAATGCATATATGTACAACAAAAACTGAAAGGCAACTCAACTCAATACAAAACACAAAGGCTCGGATGACCAAGTGCACAAAGGCATTGATACAAACTATATTCGAGCTTAAAAGCAGCTTCAAAATTAAAGTAACACATATGCGTACAACTCACATGTAGACTTCAAGATAATCCAGAATCATGGAAATGCCAACAGTTCAAGATGATTAAGACATAACAAATGAACGCAAACTGCCTCTAAGCAAATGACAACAACAAAGGCAGTTTACAAGTCAAAGACCAGAGCACAGGAAAAGTGGAAACAAGCCAGAGGGATCAACGTGCAATAACAAACACATATATACATACGTGAATGCATATATATACATGGAGCAATGCAACAGTCAATATCAAGGCATGAACCAGACAAGTACTCAAGGGATGCAACTAACAAGCTCCAGACTCAAAACAACTCGATGAATATATATACATGCATGAACATTTATGTGGAATGGAACCAACAGGAGTACAACAATGCAGATCGCACAGTCAAATTCAAACCATGGATCAACAGTTTCATCCCAAAATATCAAGGCCTGTGTCAACAGAGATGAACAAGTGCACTCACATATACGATATCGATTCAGAGCTAATTTAATGCACATGTCAACAAAGTTCAATGCAACACAGTGACTAGCTAACTAGACAACATGCAGACATCTAGCAAATAGAGGCAAAGCTCATTCCCAACGTACAGTGACAATATGATTGCAGTGAAGACAGCAGCTCGAGGCAACCACTCAATGCATACACTGATGTACACATGTAAACAGGGATGAACCAACAGGCTTACAATGATACAGTGAACAAAATCAAGCAAAGCAAGATGACCACAAGCCCAAAATTATAAACAGTTCGTTAAGCCAAGGACAGTGGACTCATGAAGAAACAATGCTACAAAAGGTACCAGACTCGATTGAATCAAGTACAACATCAAGACCAAATGCCACCAGACAACTAATGACTGCAGTTCAAAGCAATGCCAAAGTCAAGTAAGCTACAGATATGAAAAATCATGTCAAAGTCAACTAGCACAAAGAAAGCAATTGCACAGGGTCAATGAAGAGTCAAAGCAGTGATGACAAAGTCACCAGCAGTAGCGAGTTCAACCATGAAGGCCGAAGTTAAAAAGAAATCATCGTCACAGTCAAGTCAGAGCCATGGCAACCAAGGCTAAAATCGAGCAAATTCAAATGCCACAAAATCAGATGTCAAGGAAATCGACCAAGTCGAAATCAACACCATGTCAACCACGAAATCACAAATTTACGAAATTGATAAAGTCGGAATCAATCTCAAGCATCCAAACAACATCGATAAAATCAAGTCGAAACTGACAAAAATTCATGCAACAAAACAAGTCGAAGTCAAAGCAAAACAACATCGTCAAAAGAATTTAACATCGAAAGACAACAAATATACGAACTTGAATTAGATATGAGAGTCACTCACCCTTTTCGACGAGCATAGAAGCAGCTGAGCGGAGCTCTGCGAGACGAACGATCGACAAAGCAACTGAAAGCGGCTTCAATAGATTGCAAAGCCCTAATTTTGCAAAGGGGAACGAACGAGAATCGCTACCATTTTCGTTCGTTATTATGTTTTAGGGTTTGCGAAAAAGAATGAATGAGGGAAAAAGGAACGGGTATAGATAATTATCACGGCAACAAAAAGAAACGTGGGCCAAATTTCAATTTAAAGCCCGCTTAACCCATAACGAATTTTTTAAAAGAATTTAAACCTGATTCAAAACTTCTAACAGTAATCAGCTCTCACCATTAATCGTTTAATGACGATTATTAATCGGTGTAAAACCCCGGGTTGTTACAGACTCCCCTCCTTATAAAAATTGCGTCCCCGCAATTTTCATAATTAAAGTCGTCAATAACAATTATTTTTCTAACATAAACTAGTTAGGCTAGAAAAATAAAGGTCAAGAACACAAACGCCAAAGAAATCTTTTAATTTCGTAAAAGAAATTCAGAAATCCTCAACAAAATCTAATTATCAAATAGATAACCAGAAAACAACAAAACCGAATAAATACAGCTATCAGCAATATTTAATTATCAATTAGATAATTAGAATACAGAAATCACAAAACAACAATATCTAATTATCGATACGATAATTAGAAAACAGCAAAATCTAATTACCAACAAAGACAATTAGAAAACACAAATCACAAATCGCAAAACCGCAAATATCTAGTTATCCAACAAATAACTAGAAAACACGAACTTCATAATCAGCAAACTCTAACTATCAACAGAGATAGATAGAAAATAGCAATCCAATATAATCAACATAATCTAGAATCAATTAGAGACTAGAAAATCTCATAATCAGCAAAATTAGCAAATATCCAATTATCAAAAATGATAATCAGAAAACACAAATATCTAATTATCAAAACGATAATCAGAAAACTCAAATATCTAATTATCAAAAACGATAATCAGAAACAACAAATATCTAATCATCAAAAATGATAATCAGAAAACATCAAATATCTAATTATCAAAAACGATAATCAAAAACAGCAAATATCTAATTATCAAAAAACGATAATTAGAAAACATCAAATATCTAATTATCAACAAAGATAATTAGAACTCAAATCAGCAATTATCTAATTATCAAAAACGATAATCAGAAAACAACAAATATCTAATTATCAAAAACGATAATCAGAAATCACAAATATCTAATTATCAACAACGATAACCAGAAATCACAAATTTCTAATTATCAACAAAGATAATTAGAACTCAAATCAACAAATATCTAATTATCAAAAACGATAATCAGAAAACAACAAATATCTAATTATCAACAACGATAATCAGAAATCACAAATATCTAATTATCAACAAAGATAATTAGAACTCAAATCAGCAAATATCTAATTATCAACAAAGATAATTAGAACTCAAATCAGCCAATATCTAATTATCAACAAAGATAATTAGAACTCAAATCAACAAATATCTAATTACCTGCAGATAATTAGAAACAGCAAATATCTAGAAATCAATTAAGATGACTAGAAAATCAACATAAAAGGTGGATCGATCTCAGCAGATGGCGAGTCTAAGCTACGCTGCACGTGCAACAACATATGGCCGAAACCTACCAAGTACTATAAATTTTTGGCGCCCATCAGATGATCCGAAGGTCTAGTACTGGTATTTGACCCGAAGGTTCAGCATATGACCCGAAGGTCCAACATATGACCCGAAGATCCAACATAGTGGCTCGAAAGCACACAAAATCATCAAAACAGCAAATATTTCAATTAACGAGTCCGGAATTAACCAAAACAGCAAACGCACATGTCCCATACCACGAGTTTTACTAAATCGTTTAATTCTCTTCATCGTTTCCTTGAAAGTGCAAAATTGTGTATTTTAAATAAATAACATTTTACGTTCTCAAACGGACAAGCCCGGAATTAAGCGAAACAGTAAAAGTGAGGGTTCATAGTCCTCAATTTTGCTGAAGCGTTTAAATCGCTTCCTCATTCTTTTGAAAGCGCAAACTGTAAAAAATTTAAAACAATTTTATTTTAAAAACAATTTTCAAAACACGTGATTAAAACAACAACATCTGTAGCAATTTCGATAAGGAAATCGCACTTCTCAAAACACCATAAAAACGGGTATCAAATCAGCATTGCGGGCTAACCGCTTGAAAATCCACTTTAAATCTGACGGTTACTGAAGTCAAAGCGACAGTAATTTTTATGCGTCAGAATCTCATCAAAATAATTCACATCAAAATATAATACCAGTGAATTTTCATTCATTAAAAATGTCAACAAAACACCGTGCTTCAAAAATTTAGCATCGGTGTAAAAATCCCGTTATAAAAATAACGGCAACAAAATACGTTTAAGCCAAACACCGGTTCAACGTAAAGTCAATGCAGTAACGTGCAACTCATATTTGCGCGCACACCAAAAGATGAGCAAAGAAATCACTCGATTATATCTTCAATGAAGATATATTTGAAACAGCAAAAATCTAATCAATATGTGATTAGCATAAAAGAAAACCAGCAAAATCTCAACAAAATCAAGACCACTGGTTAACCAACGCATTGAAACTAATTTCATTTTCATATTCTTATTTTTAAATCAAAAAGGTTATCAGCTGTACTCAGCGAAGACAGTCACTGTTTCTGCTGCGCACTCTGATAAACAATACACAAATTACTCAATCATCAAAACACAATTTCACTTTTATTTTTAAATAAGGATATTTAAAAATTTCATCATAATTTCAAAACTTTAGTTTTGACTCAAAGCACAAATAAAAACATCAACAAATAGTTGTTACACATGTTCCATCTAAGTTATGTTTTATATTATATCCATAAACCCCTCGCTCTGATACCAACTATGACGCCCCACCTCTATGCTCACAATAACAAAGAGCATTAAAAGAAATACTGCATGTTATTATGAAGAATAAGGATGGATAGGAGCGGCCATCCGTAGTTAGGCCTTACACTAATATTGATTATCTCGATAGGAGTAGTATATATTCTTTCATCTCTTTAATCTTTGTTTATTTACTCCCATCGACATATTCAATTCTAATACAAAACGAACTACGATGGTTCATAATAGTTTAGGACAACATATATAATAATAACACAGATAAGCTAAATGTGGAACACAGATAATATAAAAATCTCATATATATATATATATATATATATATAACTGATGTCAGTTACAATACATGTGATACAATACATATGATACAACTACAACTGTCGACACTGGAAGTTACATATACAAGTACATTATTATAAATAATATACATGAATACATATCATCCTATACCATGACAACGACTACTCCAAAAGATATGAAGAGACTTCATAGCTCAAGCAGCAACCCAAAGCAAGATATCAACAACCTGAAATAACTCGGTCTGACCCGAGTATTAAATTCAAAAGAAAATAATACACGGGTCAGTCTAATTCAAACTCAGTTATTAATGCACGGAAGCAATAATAATTAAATAATCAAATAGACGACAGTCACAATAAATCTCGTATATCCAACCCTTCAATAAGAGAATCGGATAACAGTAGATATAACACGAAACAGTGTTAAACAACAAATCAGCAAATTCAAACCAAAGGCTAACAGTTCAGGTCACTGCTACCATAACTCAAAGCACATACAGGAATGCAACAGTAAATACACGTAAATTGAAATATCAATTAAAACGTCAATTATGATAGGGCTGCAGTACACGCTCGCGTGTACTGCCTCGCCACTACAGCATCTGATATCATCACAACACCAAATACTACAACAAGTCGAAACTGCAGAGGTCAAGACACGGCTATCATGACTCAACACAACTGCAAACACTACAGTGATGAAATACACAAAAGCTCGATAAATCAAAAGCAAATAGCACCAACTCGAGATCAAGTTCAAGGTGAACCAAACTAAATTAAAGCAAATATCAAATCAGTACAACATAGAAGTGCACCCAAGTGATACAAGAAATCGAGACTAAATCAGACTTCATGATAGTAATGGCATGAAACCAGACCAGTGAAACAACATCAAATACACATACATATTCAAGGATGCAGTGTTCAAGACTGAATCAAGCAATAATGCAGCATGCCTCAAATCGAATGCATATATGTACAACAAAAACTGAAAGGCAACTCAACTCAATACAAAACACAAAGGCTCGGATGACCAAGTGCACAAAGGCATTGATACAAACTATATTCGAGCTTGAAAGCAGCTTCAAAATTAAAGTAACACATATGCGTACAACTCACATGTAGACTTCAAGATAATCCTGAATCATGGAAATGCCAACAGTTCAAGATGATTAAGACATAACAAATGAACGCAAACTACCTCTAAGCAAATGACAACAACAAAGGTAGTTCACAAGTCAAAGACTAGAGCACAGGCAAAGTGGAAACAAGCCAGAGGGATCAAAGTGCAATAACAAACACATATATACATACGTGAATGCATATATATACATGGAGCAATGCAACAGTCAATATCAAGGCATGAACCAGACAAGTACTCAAAGGATGCAACTAACAAGCTCCAGACTCAAAACAACTCGATGAATATATATACATGCATGAACATTTATGTGGAATGGAACCAACAAGAGTACAACAATGCAGATCGCACAGTCAAATTCAAACCATGGATCAACAGTTTCATCCCAAAATATCAAGGCCTATGTCAACAAAGATGAACAAGTGCACTCACATATACGATATCGATTCAGAGCTAATTTAATGCACATGTCAACAAAGTTCAATGCAACACAGTGACTAGCTAACTACACAACATGCAGACATCTAGCAAATAGAGGCAAAGCTCATTCCCAACGTACAGTGACAATATGATTGCAATGAAGATAGCAGCTCGAGGCAACCACTCAATGCATACACTGATGTACACATGTAAACAGGGATGAACCAACAGGCTTACAATGATACAGTGAACAAAATGAAGCAAAGCAGGATGACCACAAGCCCAAAATTATAAACAGTTCGTTAAGCCAAGGACAGTGGACTTATGAAGAAACAATGCTACAAAAGGTACCAGACTCGACTGAATCAAGTACAACATCAAGACCAAATGCCACCAGACAACTAATGACTATAGTTCAAAGCAATGCCAAAGTCAAGTAAGCTACATATATGAAAAATCATGTCAAAGTCAACTAGCACAAAGAAAGCAATTGCACAGGGTCAATGAAGAGTCAAAGCAGTGATGACAAAATCACCAGCAGTAGCGAGTTCAACCACGAAGGCCGAAGTTAAAAAGAAATCATCGTCACAGTCAAGTCAGAGCCATGGCAACCAAGGCTAAAATCGAGCAAATTCAAATGCCATAAAATCAGATGTCAAGGAAATCGACCAAGTTGAAATCAACACCGTGTCAACCACGAAATCACAAATTTATGAAATTGATAAAGTCGGAATCAATCTCAAGCATCCAAACAACATCGATAAAATCAAGTCGAAACCGACAAAAATTCACGCAACAAAACAAGTCGAAGTCAAAGCAAAACAACATCGTCAAAAGAATTCAACATCGAAAGACAACAAATATACGAACTTGAATTAGATGTGAGAGTCACTCACCCTTTTCGACGAGCATAGAAGCAGCTGAGCGGATCTCTGCGAGACGAACGATCGACAAAGCAACTTAAAGCGGCTTCAACAGATTGCAAAGCCCTAATTTTGCAAAGGGGAACGAACGAGAATCGCTGCCATTTTCGTTCGTTATCATGTTTTAGGGTTTGCGAAAAAGAATGAATGGGGGAAAAAGGAACGGGTATAGATAATTATCACGACAACAAAAAGAAACGTGGGCCAAATTTCAATTTAAAGCCCGCTTAACCCAGAACGAAATTTTTAAAAGAATTTAAACCTGATTCAAAACTTCTAACAGCAATCAACTCTCACCATTAATCGTTTAATGACGATTATTAATCGGTGTAAAACCCCTGGTTGTTACACAAGCCTATATGGTGGGTTCTAATCATGCGCTCTCCATATTGGCATGGACCTTATGACGTAGATTCTCAACAAATATTCTCGACTCTAGAAGTCCTAATGAGAGCATCTCAACACAATAAATCCTCGACTACTAGTCATATGAGTAAATATTAATACTCGACTAGTTATTCCTGAGAGAATAAATATGCAAATCCTAACATACTCTAACTTGTAGCCCTTGAGAGTAAGACTCTCGACTACTAATATATATAAAAGAGTCACCTCTAGACGATATCATAAATTCCTAACCCACGATACAAACAAAAGTGGCATTTACTTACGAAGAGTAATCGAACACATTTCAGCTTAGGCATCTCATACCACCTAGTGCTACCCACTCATTTACCCAAAGCTTGTAAATTACACTCACATCGCATAATAATGTTCTATGTAACAAGTCCAAAGGATAACCAGTGAGATTACCGAAAGTCCATTACCAGATGGTATTATAACTCTGTTTATTCAATATTCTCATCACCTATGTTATATTAAGTTCTAGGCAAGGCAAGGCGACAGAAGTCTCACTTCACTTAATGTCGCTTAAGCGATGCTTAAGCATCGCCTAAGCGCTATTTAATTTTTGAGCTTTCATTGTTCGTATTAATATAAATTTATGCAAAGAGATTATATTAAGTGCATCACTATTCGTATATGCATGAATTAATCACAAAGAAGTAAAGTTTTACTTTGAAGTTAACTTATAAATTCATATATTTTAAAAGTTGGATTTGACTTTCATTATTAATTAAAATTAAGCATACTCGAGTTAAGTACAAATCATGCACATTTGTCTAATAAATAGTCATATCTTAATGTAAAAAACTACTCACTATCCATCAGACCATATGATAGAAAAGGAGGAAATTTTGTTTTGGAGTGTCGCTTTTATGTTATAACCTCATTTCTTCTTATTTTAAAAATAATATTTTTTTGCTTAGTATCCCTTAAATTTAAACAAAGCGCAGATAAAGCGTCAATTAAGCACGCTTAAGCGGTCATCGCTTAATTCTACTGTCTTTTTAGAAAATTAAGCATTGTACATGCATTTAGCGCTTACGTAGAAACGACTAATTTTAAAATGCTGCAAGGGCGAGTGGCCAATTTCGAGGATCTTGCCATGTTTTGATTAAAGAATTTGTTTGTTGCTACCGGACTATACCAGATCTTGAGACACATTGTTATTAGTCGTTAGTGAAGTTTGGTCCTTGAGTGGTTCCAAAATTTTACGGATATGGTGTATTGGTTACAAGTTCAAGGAAGGGTCCCCTGTTTGAATACAAATTGTATATCGGTTTGTCCACACTTTGTGAAAAGATATCGCATGATTGTGTCGTCATCTCTTTTAGTTAAGAGTGTGTGCATCATATTGTCGGTGCCTTGAAGGACGTGCTACCTAGTTGATCTTGACATTAGTCATATGCTTGTCTCAAAGATTAAGCCATGCATGTGTAGGTATTAACAAATTCAAACTGTGAAACTGTGAATGACTCATTAAATCAGTTATATTTTGTTTGATGGTACATGCTACTCGGATAACCATAGTAATTCTAAAGCTCCTACGTGCAACACAACCCGACTTTTGGAAGGGATGCATTTATTAGATAAAAGGCTGACATGGGCTTTGTCCGATGCTTTGATGATTTCATTATAACTTGATCAATCGCATGGCCTTTATGCCAATGACGCATCATTCAGATTTCTGTCCTATCAACTTTCGATGGTAGGATAGAGGCCTGCCATGGTAATGATGGGTGATGGAGAATTAGGGTTCGATTCCGGAGAGGGTGCCTGAGAAATGGCTACCACATCCAAGGTAGGCAGCAAGCGTGCAAATTACCCGATCCTGACACGGGGAGGTTGTGACAATAAATAACAACATCGGGCTCTTAGAGTTTGGTAATTGGAATGAGTACAATTTAAATCCCTTAACGAGCTCATCACACAAAAAATTTAATCAACTATAGCACTTAATTTATTTATAAAAGAGATCACTATTTATAGTAAATTATATTATTTACTTCAAAAGCCTTTATCGTGTAATTATAAAAATATAATTTTCCTTTTCACTTAAATCAAAATTAAGGATTTTCAATTCATATAATACATTTCTTAATCACTTTTCTATGTTTAAATTCCATAGAAATCACTTTTATAATCCAACATCAATTATAAGAAACAATTCATAATTTATTCTAAATAAATACAATTTTTAATGAATTTATCAACTCCAAAACCAAATATATTTTTAAACAAACTCTTTCTTACACTAAAAAAATCAAGGAATATATTTTAAAAACTATACAGTATTAATTAGAAACCATTTCATATCTTTTAAGTATTTTATATAATTGTTAAATGGTTATTTAAAGACATAAATCCATTTCCATAATAAATTAATATCTTTAAAATATTTACTACAAGTTTATATAAAACTATTCTTAATATTATTTCATAATCATAATACATAAAATCCTTTCTTTTATTACATATTTAAATATATTATTATACAAATACTATTTATATTTAATATTATTATTATTTTTAAACTGTTAGGCTACAGGTTTTCGCTCCCACCGATGTACTGGCGCACCGTTGCTAACTCCGTAGCCCGAAAATCTACTGAAAAATTCAATTTCTTCTTTCTCTCATCAATTTCTTTACTATTCTCTCTTTTGATCACACACTATACATATGTAATCAACTACTTTGATCCTAGCATGACTAAATACATTCAATCATCCAACATCAACTCAAATTTCAAGGAGTAGAAATGTATATTTAACATAAATGGGTTTGAGAGCAAAAACCCATCAATGCACATAGCCAAAACATGACATGCAATCAATTATAAGATATATAGACATACATGTGAGTAAGAATACTCACATTAGCCATAGCTTGCCTAAAACTCTTTCTTCCTCTTTTGCTCTTCGTTGCAAATTTCCCACGAACCAAAACTCGATTAAGATCCTAACTTATCCATGCTTAGGGGTGTAGTGGAGTGTTGAGAGTGATATGTTTTAATTTTGGAATTTTATTTTGATTTTTGAAATTTAAGTTTAGGGTTTTAATTATTTTTCAAAGTTGGAAAATGAGTTACAAGCAAAGGAAAACTTGAGTATGAGTTTGGAATTTGTCAACAAAAGAGATGCTTCTAGGCTACTCAAGAGGAATGCAAGAAGGTGAGATTTTTATAAGCGTAGAAATGGGCCATATGGGCTCATTTTCACACTTTTATTTATGGGAATTTTTACTATAAGGGCCTCTTAGCATCAACTAATTATTTTCTAGGACACGTGTTCAAAATAATTAGTTTCCAGGACACGGGTCGAAAATAAACCCGCTACTTCTCGCTAATCCATATCTGCCGCCAATTCGAAACAAAAATAGGGCTTAGAAACAAAATCGATTTCTTCTGTATCAATTTCCATTCCATTTTCTGTTCCTAATATTTCTGCTTCAGCATCATCGATTTCAGCTTAAACTAAAATACTTTCATCGAGCAATTTATACAATCACCTTAAACTTAAATGCGGAACAAGTAAGTTGTATTTTATTTTGATGTAAATGTTTTAGTTATATGATAAATCGTACTTAAATATTCATTGTTACTGATGCTGATAATAATTTTTATAATGGATTTAAGGTATTTTAGTTTTTATTATAATTTAACATAATCGACATTTGTTTAATCAAGCATACCTAAATATTCAATTGCAGATGATACTAAACCCTAGGTGTTAAACTGAACAAGTTATTGTTTAGCTGTTAAAAAAGATAAACGTATCTATCTATTAATCTAAAATATTTAGACTACATTCTAAACCCTAGTTGTGTCTGATATTTACAATTACTTATTAGATAGGATTTTGTTTTTATCATGATTTAAAGTTATTAGAAAAAATATAAAACTAATTTAAACCCTAGTTGGAAAAGATAAAAGCATTTATGTTTTTATGTCAAACATTAAAATACAGAATAAATCCTAGATAAATTTTTATATCAGCTACTACATATAACATAATAAATACTGAATTTAAGTCAATTGCAGTTGTTCTGAAGGATTTATGCAAAATAAACATACTTAATCAACTTTTAAGTACAAAAAAATTATTCTTCACTCTTTCTAACATTTCATTATGTATGACAATTTTTATGCAGCGTAAAGATGCACACTAGGTCTTCTAAATCAAAGTTATTCATACGAAAAACAACTTGCATATTCATAAATGAAGGTGGAACTCAATGCATAAATATTAGACCTATATCTAGTCCATTCTGCAATGAACACAGCCAGAGATCATCATTATCTTCAACTCCACTGGTAACTATTTTCCTACTTATGTTTCCTATAATATTTAGTTGTACTCTTCAATTTGTATATACATATTAAATTGGAATCTAGATTCCATATTTTAAATAAAAAAATAGCTAAATTTTTTGAGCTTGCATTGTTTACCTTGGTTAGTCTGCTATGTTGTCACTACATGTAAGTATACATGTGTATATACATATGTATATATATATATATATGTTTGTGCATTCACTTCATGTAGTTTGTATTGGGTTGATGTGCACTGACTTAAGTTGTTGCTTTATATGCAGTCTGTGATAATGTAGTTGTCTGCACTTGCATTCTCATCTTATCGACATGTCTGCGTTGGACTCTGGTTTCAATGTGTATGATGTTGCATATTCACTTGATGTTACACACATGTATATATGTAATATCTGAACACTTCAGTCAGGTTTGGTTGCTTCATTTGCATTGATCTTGAGTTGTTTTCATGTTGCATTTGTTTATGTGTATGTTGTGCACTTGTTTGCACTGTCACTTTTGAATCTGACTATTCGTTAATGTTGTAGCTTGATTCTCTGACCATATGAGTCTGCATTGTGCACTGCATTCATACATGTTATACATGTTATTACTTCGAGGCTATTGTGATGATGAAATTCTAATAACTGATCACTAATTTGTAATGGCTAATTTGTTTCTAATGCTCTGTTAAAAAAGATAAAAGAATTTATCTTTTTTATACATAATATTCTGATGGCTATTTTGTGTTTCATTTTCTTTAAGTTTTCAGATTTCTAATTAACCATTACTTAAACAACTAAAAAAGATAAAGAAGATTATCTTTCTATACTTTGAAACTTTCTAATTGTAAATTTTCATTTCATTAAATAATTCTTGTTGATTTTCAGTTGTGAATCTTCATTTATCTTTTACTGGTTTAAAATTAAAATTTGAAAATGTGAAAATTGAAATTGGTCTAAAAAAATTGAAACATTTGTTCTTTACAAAAAAACCTGTTGGATTTAATTTGTACTTTTTTTTAAAAAAAGAGGTGCTTTATATACTAAAAAGGTGCTTTATCTTTTATTTTTTTAAATAAAGGTAATTTATACAGTAAAAAATATCTTAATCCCAAAAAATACAAAATAATTAAAAAGATAAACCATATTATCTTTTTATTTAAATTTTTGTGTAGTAAGATATTTTTTTCATAAACTTGTTATTTTTACCTCCTAATTGATTTTTTGATTTTCATTTCATAAATGTATAATCAGACTGGACCAACACAAGAATTACCTGATGCTGATGAAAAAGAAGACTTCACGGATAAGGACTTCAGACATAAACAAATAGAAAACTCTGATGATGAAAAAACGATTTCACAACAACTGGCTGAAGAAAGTACTGATTCGGATGATGTTGAACAGTATGAAATTAAAAAAATAGCCAAGAAGCAAAAAAGGCAACAGTACACAGGTATATATAGATGCAATTTGGATGCAATCTATAAAGTGATGTCAATTATAAAAGAGAAACGCATTCTTTCACCTGAAACAAAAGCTTTTATAGAAAAAACACCATTCAAAAAATTCTTCAATGTTTTTCTTAGAGATTCAATAACACGACAAGATTTAAGGAAAAGTGCTTCAAATTTAGATGACATCATTACTTCTTTTGATGAAAAAGAAAATGCTTTCAAAATTGGAAACAAATTACTCAAAATAAGTCCTGAAGAAGTCAGTCTAATATTTGGAATGCCATTAGCTGGAGAAGACTTATTTCCTATATCAGCTTCTAACAAAGCCTCAGCCATGGAAAGTTTCTCCAATTTCTTAACTGCCAATTTTCAAGAAGAAGACATAATCAGCCAAAAAACAATAACAAAAAGATTGAATACACTGTTAGAAGAGGAAAAAGGAAATGAAGATTTAGTGAAATTGTTATTATTGTTGCTGGTTATAACTTTCCTTTTTCCAAACAACCAAAGCTATATGCAATGGGGTTTATTGCCGAAGTTGCTGAATTTAAAAAAATTAAATTCAATCTCTTGGCCACGGGCAATATGTGAAAATGTTTTGAAAAATGTTAAAAAGTATCATGCTGACCCTAGAAGTACACCAGGCTGTACTATGGTGTTACTGGTATGCTTTCATAACTTTAACTAAATATAAATATATTCAAATTTATATTTATTACAAAAATATAAATGTATTTATCTTTTTCTTGCAGTACTGGATTTGTGAACGAACACAAATAATTGATGAGAAGGAAAATTTGCAAACCAAAATCCCAAGAATGAGAAAATGGGATTTATCAAAACTGAAAGATTTGGAACTCACTGAAGTTGACAGTGACAAAGTATGCTAGTTTTTTTTAACTGTACATTTTTTTTGATTTCTTGGAATGCAATTTTTTGGAATGTTAGTAGCCTAAATAAAAGAAAACCAAATGAGTATAGAAAGTATATGTGCAAGCTTAACTTGTCTAGTACTTCAACGACAGTATATGTGCAAGCTTAACTTTAAATATATTCATTGCAGATTTTAAAAAAATTTGCAGCTGTAACAAAAGAAGAGAAAGAATTTCTTTCTAATAAAATAATAGCTATTGAGGTGGTAGAAGACCAAAACAACAAAAGAAAATTAGAGGAGTGCCAGGAAGACACAAGTCTGAAAAAATATGCCAAAGAATGTGCTAATAACGTAATGGAGCTACAGTAAAAAGTCAATTTTTTGACTACTGAGATGAAAAATGTTGCAGAACAATTAAATGAAGAAAGACGTTTAAGAGAATTGGCTGAAAAAAGAATACAGATTCTTGAAATGAAGCTTCAGAAGTTGGAAAATTTAGAAAACACGATGTGAAGGAAAAAGATAATTTGAACAAAAAAACCAAAGCTGAAAAAGGTAAAAAAAATTGTTGGTATAATTCACATAAACAGTTCTACTAATTTTCCAACTTTTGATATTATGCAAACTCAAGATTTCATACTAGAAAAGGAGACACAAGATAGTTTAAAATCTGACAATCTGAAAGTGCTTGCTCAAGAAAATCCTTCTGAAAATCCTATTATTGTTGAAGATGTTGTCCTAAAAGAACCAAAAAAGAAGAAGAAGCCAAGGAATGTTGAGAAATGTCCACTACTCAAATATCTTACTGAAGAACAAAAAGAAATTGTCAAATTTTTTTTCAAAATTCTTGGAGGAAACAAGTAAGTAACTAAACTACTTTTCACTCAATTGACTTAAATATATATTTATTCCAATAAGATATTGTTTCTAGTACAATATTTTACTGTTTCTAGTACAACATATAATTCAAATAAAGCTTTTTATTCCAGCATCAAAATCTAATGATTTACAGATTAAAAAATTAAAAATACTAAACAAAACTAAAAAAGATAGATTAATTTATCTTCACCTTTTCATTATTAGGTTTGATGCTTTGCATTTTTAGGTTAGTTAATTATATACGATAAACACTACACAAATTTAGGCACTAGTAATAAAAGGACGGAAGATGTACTCAAAGCTAGCAGTAAAAACCACAATCAGTAACATTAATGATGAACTGTTGTATTAGTTTGTCATGTTCTTTCGGATTTCCAAATACAGATACTCAGAAAAAACCTGTAACATTAACAAATAGAATGAAACATACTAGTTATATCTTTTGCAAACATAACTTATGATATGCATATAAATTATAGAAAAACTTTTGTTGGTATGCATAGGCTAATATAACTAAAGTCATATAGAAGTTATAATATTTGCAACAAGGCCTATATTTGTTTTGTCATATACAAGTCATGGACCTTTTTTCCTCATGAATTCTCCATATTTTTTTGTCATATAGAGATCAAATCTGTGTTTTATACTGTAAGTGCCATAAAACCAGGACTGATTTAATACCCATGTTTTTTGTTATATAGAGATCAAAAAAGCCAAACTAAACTAAAAAAGATAAATTAATTTATCTTTATCTTTTTAGACAAACTTCTACAAATATTGTTATTTTCTTTTATTCACAAATATTACATACTAATCTTAATTTTTCAGTATACTAATCTTAGTTAATTTTCTTTTATACTGTAAGTGCCATATAACACAGTACATACTAATCTTATTTTTTTAGTATACTAATCTTAATTAATTTTCTTTTATACTGTAAGTCCCATACAACACAGTACATACTAATCTTAATTTTTCAGTGATGAAGCATTTACTTGTGATGATGAAAACTTCATCACCATCACAAAAAGTATGATAGAAGAACTTCTCTATGGAGAATATATTTCTGGTCAAGTAAGTAAAAAAACTATACTTTGCTTCATTATAAATTCTATACTTTACTTCATTATAAAATCTATACTTAATCCATAATTTTTTTTGAAATGTAGGTTATTGATTAGTTTTGGTTTAGAAAAACAAAATTATTAGAACAAAGTTCTAGCATTATATATGTGAACACAACAATGACAGTAAGTGAACTATAATGTCAAATTTAATTTGTTTCTAAGATAAGTTTTCTGAAATTATTTTTTAACAGAAAAGTGCAACAGATGGAAACATGGAAAATATCAAAAGGGATATGTTTAATCCTTTTATTAAACAAACACTTCTAAATCCATTATGTTGCAATATATTATTTCCTATACATGGCAACGAACATTGGAGCTTGCTAGAGCTAGTAGTGGAATCATGTACATGGAACCATTATGATTCTCTACACTTGACCACAAGATCTAAGACATTAAGAAGTGTACATTCGAAGTTTGCTATTAATGTGGTAAGTAAAATACACAGAAAGTAAAAAAGATAAATAGATTTATCATTATTATAAAAAAGATATATATATTTTTTGAAGAAAGCAGCGGTAAACAACATCAATAAAGACTTACAAGACGCAGGCGAGAAAACAATTCTGGGAAAGTCTACATTGATTAAAAATGTTAACTGTGCTCAACAAACCAACGGGTAATTTTCAGGATACTGGAGATATTTATACAACAATGCATGTTACACAATAACTAAAATTTTAACAAATGCAGGTTTGATTGTGGAATTTTCGTAATGATGTTTATCCAAAAGATAGCACAAGGAGTGGACACAACATCAAAAATCAGTCCAGAACAACTAAACGCATTTAGAGCATAGATAACTGCACAAATTCTCTCCGATGAACCATACTGCTGGACAATTGAAAAATTCTGCAGTTCAGCTTCAGCAACAAAAACTTTGAATTGACAATGATAGCAACAAATTATTTGATAACTAACAGTCTTTTTATCATACATTTGTTAAAATTTTATTTGATGATAGATTTTAGACTGTATATCTGAATTTACTAATGAATTTGTAATGGTTGACTTAGGCCACACAAACGTTGTAGACTTGAGTTTGTTTATGTGTGTGTTGTAATGGTTGACAGTATATCTGAATTTACTGATGAATTTGTAATGGTTGACAGTATATCTGAATTTACTGATGAATTTGTAATTGTAAAACCTACTTGCAAATGTTGTAGACTTGAGTTTGTTTATGTGTGTGTTGTGCACTTGTTTGCACTGTCACTTTTGAATCTGACTATGCATCTGTCAAATGAAATATCAAGTACATAATCACTTCAGTCTATGTTGCTTTTGTATATTGTTAACTAGCAAGTACTTACACAACTGATTTTAAATTTGATAATGAAATTATGGTAATTGATAGTGAATTTGTAATGGCTAATGTTTTTAATGCTCTGTTAAAAAGATAAATGCATTTATGTTTTATTGACAGTATGTTTCGGGTAGCAATATACTAGTCATACTTATCTCCAGTTGTTCTGTTTGATTTGTATTCCTACTGCTGTGCGTGAAAATCGTGGATTTACAAATGATTTGGTTCGAATATCCGTTGGCATTGAGGATATAGAATATCTCATTGCTATGCTATTAAAACTGGTCCTATTTGATACCACTTTGATTTTCTTGTAGTGACCAGCGTCAGGGCTGGAGTTCATGAATAGAAAAGACTATATTTTAAGAATAGACATAATAACTACAGTAACATATAATAACAAAAAACAGACTATACACAAGAATTAAAAAGAAATATCAATTTATCTTTTTTAACAGAACTAACAACATTGTATTCCAAATAACAGTTAAACATAAATAATTGCATACAACCAAAAATAACCAAAATCAGATCATAACCAATTCAACATATGCAATTATTCAAATATTCAACTCAAAGTATTCATACAACAACCAAGTATTCATACAACAACCAATCAAATACTTTGGACTAAAACAATCAACTCAATTATTCAACTCAAAGTATTCATAGAACAACCAATCAAATACATTGAACTAAAACAATCAACTCAATTATTCAAAAGAACACCCCCTTCTATTATGTCCTAGTTTTTTACACTTTCCACATCTATTTTGCTTAGCATGAAAATCAGCCCCTTCAATCCTATTCATCCTAGGCCTACCAGCTCCACGAACAGGCTTACGAGGAAGAACAATAGATGACTCTTCAACTTCAATTGCTTCCTTATCAAAAGTTGGAATAGGATTGATCAAATGTGAATACGAAGCTAGATAATACTCAATAGTAAAGTAATTCTCAATATATTCATAAATAGAATTTCTGGTTAAAGAAATACACTTCAAAGCATGCACACAAGGAAAACCTGTCACTTTCCATTGATTGCAACTGCAAATGCGATTTTTAAGATCAACCTTTTGAGATGTTGGAGAATGAACTTCAAAAATATACCTACAAAATGTAAAATTAAAAACAGGTAAAATATATAAACAGATTGCATTTCCAAGAAAGGATTGTTAGCACTATATATATTCTCTCTAATCTATCTAATAAATAAGACTCAATTCATGTGCAGTGAACTAATAGTGAAAAATAAGACTCATAAACCAAAAAAAATTAACAATCATACTATTCATATTCTTAAAGATCACAGAAGCTATGCTATAAGGGAAGAAAAAAAAGATAATGTATGTTTGCTCATGAATTCTGCATGTGAGCATTGCTCAATATTTCCATTATATATTTACTGTTAAGGTATAAATTTATAAACTTGAAAATATCTTGTCACAGCTTTCAGTTATACCAAAAACCATAAATACTATCAAAAATAAAACACTCATGCATGTGAATAAACCCTAAGCGCACACACTAATGCATCATACTCCTATGCACAACATTATTTTTTACCATAATAATATCTCAAAAATAAAACACCACAATGATACTTGCTTTATATTACTTGATCCTTACATTATTCATATTATCATAAGCCTCAATGCAGACAGAGAGAAAATACGTAGCAAGCGACACCAACAAAATGAAATCATAACACAGGCTACATAGCAGGTTGAAAAAAGATAAATGCATTTATCATTTTTCAGAAACTGTGAACATCATGTAAATAAATATAAATACATACCTAGATGATTTAGAAACACTCCACCCAAATCCTTCTTCCTTCAATTTTAACAAACGAGCTTCCATTTTCGGACATAGCACACTAGTCCACTATAATGCCTCTTCTCTACGATTAGACATTTGCATCATAAGTTTTACCCTAATTCCATCAAGACTAGCAGTAACAGGCAAACTTCTTTCATCCAAAATCCAAGAATTAAAACTCTCAGCTACATTGGACTTATTTTCACCATATCGCTTCCCCGGAAAAAACAAATTGGCCCAATGATCATATGGTTTATCATTCAAATACTCTATAGCTTTGGCACCTCCAATTTCTTTGTACTTGGATATGGCTTTTTCAAACTCATGATGATTAGAAGCTATAGCACAACGCTCAAGTAAATGAGCTTCCCAAACACCCCTTCCACTTTTCACAATGCTAGCAATATTATTTTGCATATGATGCAAACAATAAGAATGATGACTATTTGGAAAAAAAATTGGAACACTTAACAATAAACCCCAGTGTCTATCACTTAAAAAAGTTAATATTCTATCACAACTAAGAGCATTCTTTAGGTGATTCAAAAACCAACTCCAACACTCTTCATTTTCTTTGGGAACAATAGCCATTGCTAATGGGAAAAAACCTGGAAAAAAACAAAAAAATAATAATTCACTGTTTATTAATGTACATTTGAAACAACAAAATGCACTATGTTTGAAACAGTATTATCTAATAGTAAACAATCACATGAACACTATGCCCTTGGCCCAAATAAAAAAGGAAAAATAAATTTGCTAGAGACAATTCATCCTTTTTTCTTTTGTTTTTTAAATTTTGCTACTTGAATGTGTAGTCTATGCAGGAAGGGTAGAAATTGCAAAGATATGATACTTAATTCATGCATACAATATAAAGACTTATATTCGAACTTCTAAAAGATATATGCTATTATCTTTTCTATGTGCTGTTTAAATCATTTGTATACGTTATGTAAGAATTTCAAATAATGAGAAAAATGACAAATATGTTTAACATGTAGTAGTAACTATGATATATAAGTATGGCTTAATATGTTATTTAATTCTTTATCTTAAAAGATAAATGCATTTATCTTTTTTAACTCCTGTATACAGTAACATTTTGTACATCAAATTAAATAACATTAAATCTTTTACAGTGTTTGTTCTGGATCAAATTTACATAAATTCATTTCTGCAATAATTTCACATGCTAAGCCCTAACGCAAAAGAAACTATAATGAATTGAACCGGATATTACTACATTTGAAACAACCAAATGCACTATATTTGAATCAGTACTATACAACAGTCGACTAATCACTTAACCAAAATGCAGTATGTACATAACAAAATTCACTAGAACAATCACTTAAAGAAACAGTACTATGTTACATAAATTTATAACAAGGAACAAATGCACACAGTACAAAGTAAATACAACAGCCAATAAAAAAAGATCAAAATCAGTACCTTGATTCCCATTTTTTGCAGTGGCAGCCATCAAAATACCACTTCGCCCTTTCAAAAAGGTAGCATCTAAAAACACCATAGGACGACAATAGCTGAATCCAAATATATATGCCTCATAACATACAAAAATTCTCTCAAATTGATTAGTGTCAGAATCCACATCCATACTTGAATAATTGTTCGGGTTATTTCTTTCCAATGCCTTCAAATACCAAACTAAATCATTGTAAGATTTCTTTTCATCACCGTTAATATCATTCATAGCCAATTTCTTACCCTTATAAGGAAAATAATAGCTTAGCTCCACATCATAATCTCTTCTAAAACTTTTAATGATATCCTTGGTTTTTCTTTTTGGCTCATCACGAATTTGATTGAAGATTAGACTTTTCACAAGATCACTATTAATAGTTGGACTACCAAGTGAACAAAATCCACCACCACAAGTATGATTCAGCTGAATGTTTTTAACAAACAGTTGGTCCAATTGCTTCAGTTTGCAAGAAGCATGAATCCTAAAAGGACAACTATCTACATCACATCGAATTGTCAATCATTCTTTACAATTCTTAATATATTGTACTTTAAACCCATTCTTCAAACAATAAGCACTAACCGTTCTACGGAATCCAATAGTAGAATCAAACTGTTGACCAACCCCAGTAAAAAATTCCATATTTGAATTCTTCTTCAACAACTCATGTAAATCCTTTTGTTGAGCAAAACCAGAATCTAAACATCATCATAACCTAACATATTATTACTTGACTCACCACCAACTACTGAACCAGACTTGCTACTTTCAACAACAAAATTATCCGTTGAATCAATCTTCAACCGTAGAAAAAATACCAAAAATTCTTCCTTTTTAAACCAAGACAAACACAATACAGCTTGAAGATCACTATCCGTTTCAACAAAGGTAGTCTTTGATTCTCGAATATCAAAAATATCAAAGCATAATGGACTAAAATTAATCCACTCCTCGCAAATCCTATTCCTAACAGAAGAAATAGAAGCATCCAATCCAAAACGAGCACTAAAACAATTGTTATTGAAATCAAACACAACTATAACAGATGAATCACACCTGCAAAAAAAATGTAAACAAAAAAATAAGTATGTGAAATTGATTGCTCGGCACATCGAACTGTCAACTGTAAACAAAAAGAATAATTGCTTTAATTTGAAGCATGAATCCTAAGAGGACAACCATCTATAGCACATCGAACTGTCAACTGTTCCTTACAATTCTTAATATACTATACTTTAAACCCATTCTTCAAACAATAAGCACTAACTGTTCGACGAAATCCAAGAGCAGAATCAAATTGTTGACCAGATCTTAATTAATATATGTAAAAATGTTTTACTACATCAGATCTTAATTAATATATGCCAGATCCTTTTTTAGCCCAGTATTCAAAAAAAGATAAAACCATTTATCTTTTGCATAATACTTTACATGCCTCCATATTGAATTAAAAGAACAATATCATCCATATTAAAAATGACCGGTGCATCCTATAAATTAACTTTCCCATAATAGATTTTATGTTCTTCCAAAAAGCATTGTCGGAACTAAATAAGAAATCAACAACTAATTGTCACATTCAGTAAGAACAACACAAATATGCTTATTATCAACCAAAATTTCTTTATAGACAATAATTTGTCAGCGAACAACATAAAATAATAACATAAAATAATGAATTTTTATCACAAACAAACAAAACAGATCCTTAAAATCAACAAAAATAAAAAACAGTACCTTTGACCACCATGATCCATTAACTGATTGCTTGAACTTTGAGTTTCAGATCCTATAGATAGAACTAAAGAAATCGAAGAACAAAATCATAAACAGCAATCGACACTTTCTTCCGACGTGATATGAAATCTTGAACGTAACCAATCCGATTTGGGAAAACCTCCTAATCGATTTGGGAAAAACGCGCCTCCCTGATCGATTTAGGAATATCGCGCCTGATCGATTAACAAAAAATTGCACCTACCCGATCGATTGATGAAAATCACACATGATCGATGTGAAAAAATCATGCCTGATCGATTTTGAAAAACAGCGAGACGTTTGGATTTGAGAATGAACTGAAACTCAACCGTATTTGTGTTTTTATCCTGGAAAATTATTATTTCAAACTCGAGTCCTACAAAATAATTGGACTTGGCTACAAGGCCCTCCTCGCTAATTTCCACTTTATTTATTTCCTTCTCTTCTTTTCTTTACAAATTTGTTTTAACCTCTTCCAATTAGTTCAAATCACCTATTAAAATTCATTTTTATTTTCCATTTGTGTTTTATTATCATTACAAAATTTTATGTAATTAATATCCATAATTCATACCAATTAAATAATCATTTTCTTATTTATCCTTTAAAGCCCCTTATTTAAATAAATTCCAAATCTCCTTATGAAATAAAATAAAATCTATTTTCCTTTTGAAATATACATTTCTAATCTTATTCAGTATCATTATTAAACTTTATAAAAATTATTCAATCACTTTTAATACAACTAAAATCATTTTAAACTTAAAATATCAATATCACTCCCAAAATAATTAAATTCATCATTGTTAATAATTCACAACTCAAAAATATTTAACTTTTAAAATAATTCATTCCATAATCCTTTTAACCTCCCAAAATAAATAGAACTCACTAATAAATATCTTATCATCAAATCCCAATATTTTCAAACAAATCCAAAATTATTTTCATTTAATCTCTAAAATCCATTTTAATAATTAAATCACTATTATTAGCTTTAATTAATTAATTCTCAACACTCGATTTACAGACCCCCTTAAGAAAATTGCATTCTCAGAATTTCTCTTTATGGAAAATCTATTACTATGCTTATAACTTCAAGTTTAACTACACTATCTACAATCTATATCTATACTATACTATTATTACCGAGTTAGATTTTAAGAGCTCATAAGCCCCTTAAGTATTTTGTGAAATGAATAGTCACATTTTTTATTTGTTTATTCTTTCTATTTGTTCCCAAACCTACTCACGTTTAATTAAAAAAAACGTAAGTTACTTTCTACCCATTCCATAAAACCCTAACTCACAAAATAATGAAGATGAATATCGACCGATGTGGAAATCAACGATTGCTTCTCTCCTTCTTTGTTAGTATAAAAACTTCCACCTTAATTTTCCAGTTTGCGTATTTCTCCTCCAATCTCCTAATTATTCAGGTAATTTTCAATTCTTTGGATCGGTTGTTTTCGCTTCTCAAACCTAATTTAACTCCTTGATTTGTTCGACTTGCTTATGTCTTCATTGTTTGCTTTACCTTTTTAATCTTCGGAACAAACGTAGTTGCTTCATTGGTTTTCTTCGTCTATATTCAGGTATCAATATCCTTCCTTACTATTATTTTAATTATTATGTTATCCATATTTAGGATTTGATGATAATTTGGATTGGTTTAATATTTAGAGCATGATGATTTGAGATTTGGCTAGAAAAGTCAGATCTGTTAGATGATTTGAGGTTGCTCTAATTAAAGTTACTTCATTGTTTTTTCTACAAGTAACTATATAGATTATTAATATTTTATTCCCACGGTTAATTGGAAGACAAAGCGAATGATTTGGAACATGTTCTTTGAATTTATTTTCAATTATAATTTCAATAAAATTGGAAAACCTTAACAATAAAATGAAAAACCTACAATGAAGTGCATTTTGAGCTCAGCCGCTACATAGCAAGTAAGGTTTATTTTAATGTTTTCTTACTGTGATCATAAGAGGTAACTCTATGTAACGAATAAAGAAAAAAGTAACAATCTTCGTATAAGTATGTTGAATAACAATTATGGAAGTTCTGAAGTTATAACTAATCTAAGTATTATGGGAATCGACTAGAGATTTACATTTGCTTAAGAAAAAAGAATTTGTAAGACATTAGGTGTTTCTAAGTGCATTCTTTTGTGATTTGCTAATTTAACAATAAAAATATAGCAATTTTGTCCGTACTAATGTGTGATTTATGTTTTGTTTAGTTAGATTACGTTAAACGTCTAAATGAACAAAATTATTTGAATAAGTGCCACCAAGTGATATTATGGATGCGCACTATAACTATAAGACATTGTAATATGAGGCGTTCAAAAGAATGTACTATAATTTTGTTTCGAGTAGCACTATTTACCTTCAAGTTCTCGACTATACCATTTGAAGATAGCTTTAGTTTTTCAAAATTAATATGTATTTATTTATACCCACATAAATAACCTTTTAGGCACTTATTGTGTGACTGCTGCTATATCAACTAAGGCGGGTGCAAGTGTAGCTGAAGTAAAAATAGGCTTTTTTATAGTACAAAATGGAATCGTTCATTACCAACTCCCTATTTAAACATCATTCGAATAACAATAAGGTCTTTACAACTATGAGCTTATAAATCTGAAATTAAAATGAATATATAGAGTTGTGTAGCGAAATAAAACAACTGTAAGAAACATTGAAGGAAAGCGGTAATAATTTTTCCATAATTAGAAATTTTATTGATGTACTTTGAAGTCATAGTTACATGTCAAATTTAAAGATTTCTTTTATTAAGTCATGCATTATTAAAACTATTAAAGACAACTTATTTTATATTGCATTTTATTTTAGTATATAATTATGACTAAGAATATTATCAGTTAATTTTATTTTAGCATCTGACATTTTAAAACTAATTTTTACCTTATGTTTAATAGATGATCAGATTAAAATTGATTTAAATTTGATGGATATGACATAGTTTTCCAGCATGTTGCTATAAATTTCCATGCGTTCTTCCTTGCACTATATCATCTATCATATTTTTATAAATAGAAGTACTGTCCATTAGCAATTTCTATAATATTGTTGTTTTGTTTTATTCAAATAATCATTTATGCATTTTTTAACTGTTATAATCCAATGAATGCATTTTCAAAAAAAGAGTGCACACTACCAATATTGTACTTGGGATGTTTTAACGGTTCTGTATTTATTTATGCTCTCTATGTTAGTTGGACGATAATAAAATGATGCACAATATATGACAATGTAATGATATTTCACTCTGTTTTTATAAATGTACTATTATACATCAATCGAAAGCTTGGTTCAACTCAAGTGTATCGGTAGGAGAATGGAAGAAGTAATCCATGTTTACTGCTGATACGTATTGTTAGGGATTTATATATTCGCTATAATCTATACTCTATATAGATAATAAGAAGAAAATCGATTAATCAAGCTTTGTGATTTTTAAAGTATCAACTACCTTAGTAACCATATATAAGGATGTTTCTCTTTTTAGCCGAACTGGGATGGGAAATTGAGTAGGTTTCTTCAGTGTTGTTTTATTTTCTCATAAAATAATTATATTTTTGTATATCTAATTTCGATATTCATCTTGCAACTTTGGAATTTAACGTAATTGTTCTATTCTTCGGTATTTGCATGCTTTCTGGTGTATATAATCACTACTATCAAGTTGAGCCTTTTTCCCTTATTACTACCAATTTTTTTCTTGTTTTTCTGTTTTTATTCCAACTTTTTTGGGTGAATATAACAGCCTTCTTCATTTCTGTTGGCTTTGGTTTATAATTTTTTCCACTGTTTTAAAGAGTCATAGAAGGATGCAAAACTCTTTTGATTTAGAATATCACGATGATGATTTGTTTCAGGTCATTCTGTATATGCATAGAAGGGATAATAAGTTAATGATAAGGTATGGTTTATATGTAAATACTATGTTTATGATTTATCTTAGGCAATTTTTTGATTTTTAGTTTCATGAGTCCTTTATATATCATATAATGTAATTTAGCTAATTAGAAATGTTTGTTTATATAGATTTTTTTACGATGTTAAAATTTAAGCATTACTTTATTAAATTCAATCAACAAGCTATTGCACGGGAAAAAGAAAAGAAAACTGGGACATAATACATGATAACTTAAAACCAAAGCCATCTTTTGTAGAAGCACTTGATTGTCATTCTCATCTCCATTTTGCTGTAAACTCTCATGTTTACCATTAGGAGAATTTTTGTAATTTTATTTAGGAAGGAATTCTAAAACAGTTCCCATAATAATGAGCAGGAGTCCAGTCATGTATATACAACTAGAAAAATGCATAATAGACATGTTCTAAAATAACCGGTGCTTTATCCTGATATGAGACTCTCAAGTTTTAACATTTTAACTACGCCCTACAGTAATGTAAATAAAATAATCATGAATAACACTTCTCCTAAAACATGCTTCAATGAGTAGAAATAAATACTACTATATTTGCATTAGTGTCACTTTCAAGCTACTATTCAGTTTGATTATAGTTTATATAGAGATACTGGGTTCGTCTATTATTAGTTGAGTTCATTGTTATTTTTTTCATAAAAAGATACTGGGTGTTCAAGAAACTGATAATAAATGTTATTTCACTAAGTAACACAATGAAACATTATTTGTTAAATAACATAAACGGACAGTGTCACTAAATGATTTCTGTCTGTTTTAGTATTAGCTATTGACAAATGTATTATTACATTGAATACACAATGGAATACTATTTGTAATGGACATAGCTATCTGATCATTTGTGTTCAATTTACTTCCGTGCTTAACTTGCAACCATCGGTGCATTCATTAAATGCCCATTTCATTTTTTCTAAACCTATTTTGAAGATTACTAAACAATATAATTTTCTAAAGGTTATTAGCACAACTTAAAGTTGCAATTATGTTTTGGTTGTTCCTGATGTGATAAAACCAATGGTTGTAACATCTAGACGTATTATTAAGAAAGACTTGGAGATTTATTGATAATTAATACGAATTATTTCTTCTTTTTTGAATAATTTATATATGTTAAATATGTGTTAGTACGTTAGCTTTGCTATAAACTGTTAAAAATATGTTGGTTCTTTTAGTAAATATTATTACAAGATGTTTTTCAATAAATAGCCCGCTATGAAATTGTATAACAATTATAATTACATAGAAGCACTGTTATGAAAACTCCATCTTTATAGAAATATGGCTATAATCATGTGAAATATTATTATTCCATACTCATATAACATAGACCACTGTAATGACCCAGAATTTGACCACTTTAAAATATAATATTTAAAGTGATTTTAAATATGAATTAAATAAGGTTATATGATTCAAAAAAAATTAGATAGGGGTACGTAGGCAGTCACAAGTGGTAGTGATGCAGCCCCTAAAATAATATAACCCTTTCATGTTTATCTGTTATTGGTTGTTGTTTATCTTGTGTTATTATATCTTTCCTGCTTACTACTTTATTCCGCATTTACATTGTTTATTGAGTTCTCAGGTAAGGATAGTGTTGTCTCTCTCATCAGAGTCGTGCAGTGGTAAATTTATAGTCATTGTATTTGGTATGTATTAAAACACACTTTGTAGGATTAATAAATAAATTAATTACTCTGATAAGTTGTATAATTGAAATTGTATCCTACACATTTAATGGTGTTGAATATTCATCAAATATTGCATATTAAGTTAGTAGTTTCCATTAGTTGTTTTAGAACAGACGGATTTTTGGCAATTTTAACTGGTCCGAAAATCCGGGTCATCACACGTGGTATCGGAGCTTAGGTTAGGTGCCTAAGTAAAATTCATCTAGGGTTAGTATATCAACCTAGGAATTTTTAAAATGAAACCACCTTAATTCGATAAATAAAATGGATAGGATATGGCACTGTACCTCCGACCGGGGTTATGGGTGATATTACTATTTTTAGTGTGCTTAACTTTCGTTAATTGTTGTTTTTTTCGTTATATTTTTTTCGTCTTTGTGATTTCGAGGACAAAATTATTTTAAGTAGGGGAGAATGTAACGACCCAAAATTTGACCACTTTAAAATATACTATTTAAAGTGATTTTAAATATGAATTAAGTAAGGTTATATGATTCAAACAAAATTAGATAGGGGTACGTAGGCAGTCACAAGTGGTAGTGATGCAGCCCCTAAAATAATATAACCCTTTCATGTTTATCTGTTATTGGTTGTTGTTTATCTTGTGTTATTATATCTTTCCTGCTTACTATTTTATTCCGCATTTACATTGTTTATTGAGTTCTCAGGTAAGGATAGTGTTGTCTCTCTCATCAGAGTTGTACAGTGGTAAATTTATAGTCATTGTATTTGGTATGTATTAAAGCACACTTTGTAGGATTAATAAATAAATTAATTACTCTGATAAGTTGTATAATTGAAATTGTATCCTACACATTTAATAGTGTTGAATATTCATCAAATATTGCGTATTAAGTTGGTAGTTTCCATTAGTAGTTTTAGAACGGACGGATTTTTGCCAATTTTAACTGGTCCGAAAATACGGGTCGTCACAACCACCATCATATTCAATTAACAATAATTTTTTCAATGATTATGTTATTTGAAAGCTAACCATATACGAAATCAATAATTATAGTGGCATTAACTATTAACACTGCATATATTTTATTAATTTGTGGAGTGAAGAATCATAAATTCTATGCATCACTTTTTCCTAAATTTAAACTAAATGTAATTACTCCAATAATAATGTAAAGATGACCATCATCATATTCAATTAATATTAAATTCGTAGTTATATTAGATTCTTGAAACTAACGACATGGCCACCTAGGACTTGAAATCAAGATTATATTATTTTCAAAAATTGTATATTAGTCTTCAATATAAAATAAATTGATATTCATTGTATTTTACACACTAAATTTGCATATGAAATCTCCATTTATATGGCATGTTTTATTTATACTGATATTTTAGTACGCATGCGATGCATCCCATTCATTTTTATATATTTTTGACAGTGGTTGAAATTTTGAAATTAGAAAATTATTGAATTGCATATGATTCAAAGGCATATAACTGGTTGCAAATCAATTGACAAATTATGAACGAAATGGTGTTGTCAACACAGAATAAAGAATTTGGAACCCTTTAATTACATAGAGGTACATAAATAATACCTTTTACAATGTGGTTGTTGGTTAAACTTCTTACTACTCCATTTACACCGATTCTGGGAAACTAGATCATTAATCTCTAAATTTATATAATTGTAGGTGATAATATAATTCTTATGGTCCTCTTTATTGTTAAATCTACCTTTTCTTTAGTTACAATTTCAAACTTAGATTAGTTGAAATTAACGTTTAAGGACTCTTAGCAAATTGATTTTACTTTTTGTACTTTATCTAAACTCTTGAATTCAATGGTTTAACATTTATCGACATACTAGGATAAATAAATTTGTATATTAATATATTAGTGTGAAGTACCATAACTAAATATTTGGTGAGACCATATGCACTACCTTCTTATGCAAATGGACAAACTAATCTTTAGAAAGTGAGCAATCTAATTCTACTTTTTTGCATAGCAAAAGTTGAACCCACAAAAAGTTTGGATGGAGGCTTTGAAACCTTTCCCATGGTTTATGAGCTTAGTATAATAAAATTTGATTTTATTAATACTAATCTTCAACCATTTCTTCAAACGATTACGTTTTCAATTAGTGAATGTTGTATCGGGTTGCAATAAACTTTTGTTTGATCATAAAACTTCTTAAGTTTTACAGGTAGGTTGAGCCGACTAATGAAAAAATGGGTTTGAAAACATTAATCTTAATTTTGACATCATCAGGTTGAAGAAGTTCCAAATGTTTTAGTATTGACAAAGTTTATCCTTAGTAGTATATAGGCATACTAAGACATCATCAGATAGAAGATGGTGCTGTCTCAAAAATTAGGTTATAAGTTTTTGGTACATGCTCTAAAATGATATTACCGAATCATATTAATTTATGAGGTTAAGGTAATGATTTGATTGTACTGAATGCAATGTGCCTTATGACATGGCTAATAACCGTATTGAATGCCAATAGTGACACTCATGTCAAAAGTTGCATTTATCTCTCTCGGTGTCCTATTTCCCAAACATACAACTTCTGGTATAAGTAATCTTATACAACATTAAAACTTACTTTCCCTTCTTTTACTTTGAACTCTTTATTGTATTACGAAGGAGGGGTTAAACTTATTGTGATGTGCTAATAGAACAATTTTTATTAAATAATAGCGGTAATGGATGGTGATTAATATTTTGATTGTTTGATTCATAGATCATGGAATTGAAACTCACTGACATCAATTAGTATATGTTCAGAAAAATATAAACATATCTGCATATAGTATTGCGTCTATTTTTATGAATTTATATTTAACATTGACATATATCTTACATATTGAAAAGTTGTAGCTTTGTTGTAATAACACATTAGACTATATGGGCTTCATTAGATTAATAATGTATTAATTGCTATATGGATAGATATTGGTTTACAATGATATGTACTTCGATTATATGATTTTGTAATGAAGAATGAAGCTCAGTTGTCCAAAAAGGTTGCTCATTATGTGTAATATATTATAGTGTAATGCATTACATTGTTGTCTTTGATCCAAGTTTTTGCATCTTTCATTTCATTTTAGTTAGCAATCATCAATCTAATATTAACCTTTTTTAGAGGTAAATGATGAAATTAGATATTTATACACGCAACTAAAATAGAATTTTATAAACAAAATATTTTACATTGGATTAAAAAATAGTACCGTAAATAATAATTTTCTTCATATGAGACTTAATACTGTAACTTGATTATTGATTTATTTACTTCATTTATTTGAAGAATCTTTGTAAACAACATGCATGGTTATATCTTTACCTTCATGCCACTTTCATGAGCATAAAAAATTGATACATTTATTTTATTGCATTGGTTAGAACATAATTTAACATCTTTACTAAAACAATTGCTAAACAAAATTACCTTTTGGACAATATCTTAAGCATCTGTCAAGAAGTGAGAAATAGTCAATTTAATTGTCGATAATCCTACAATAACACAAAGGTTCAACACCGATTACAAAAATAAATATAGCTACAGCCCGTGTGTGAAGTACGAGTTCACGCTGGTTATTCTATTATTATTGAGTTAGATTTAGACAGCGCCCCTTCAATTGTTTTGTGAATTTTAAACTCAAGAGCCGCGGTTTTGATTTTTCTTCTTCTTTCTTCATGCCTCTCCCTTTCCTCCTTTTTCTCAGCCTCACGAATCTAATTTTGTTCTTCTTCCATCGCGCCTCTACCTTTCCTTCATTTTTCCAACCTAAATAACAAGGTCCCCCGATCTGTTGCATTTTTGCTCTGCCCCCGTCGTCCACCCCTCCTACCAACATCGCCTGCCAAATAGACTCTGATAGGATAGACATTTGTTTATTTTTCAACCGACCTATAACCTAAATCACTGTTTCCCCCAATCTTCTAACCAAAACCATACCAAATCTCAATAAAGAAAAATTTCTTGCTTGAGGTGAAGCATCATCTGCCTTCATACTGCTACCTATAAGAGACAAATTGGCTACCATCAACCGGTACAACGGTGTGGTTTTGTTATGCCTCTACTTCCATTGATCTGCTTTAGCATATATAGGTAATTTTTATGAAATTATGTGATTTTTATTGTTAAGTTCTTTTATTGGTTCACCTACGTCAACTGAATCTTATGAAAGTTTTGAATCAAGTCTTGAAATTTTTTTTCCAAATTTCACCATGTTTCTTCACTCCTTATGTGTTGGTAGAAATATCTATATATTGTTATATGTCAACTGAATCTTATATAATGGTAAAGAATATTTAACCTATTTGTTCAATATAAAAATTTCCAAGCATGAATGGTTATACAATATACATATGTTCGGTATAAAATTTTGCAAGTATGAAGAAAATAGTTGAGTGTAGAAGCCAGAAATAAAGACAATGTCGATTGAATCATACGTAAGTTTTGAAACAATTGTTCTATTGACATTGCATTTAGAGGTTAAATATTCTTTTTCACTTTAATTTCGTCTTTAAAAATTGTTATGGTAAGATTTTTTGTAAGAGGTAAGTATTTAGATTTATGTTTATCGTCTCATGTTTTTTATATGTTTCGATCTTAACATTGTCTTGTGTTGTACGTAGTTCATCTAAGAGGACACAATATAAGTGAACATTTTTAACTTACCTAGCAATGTCACAACTTCTTAGTAACCTATGTTGGTTGAAAATAGGGTCACTTGGTACCAATTATTATTAACGTAGTAGATATTTATTCGAATTTGAACAAATGTGTAATGTTACTAAATCTTTGTTTTTATTATATCGAACCATGATCATTATATTATATACTATAATAATAAAAACAATCAATTGCGAAATTCATATTTGCTAGAATGGTTTTTGGTGACAAACAGAGATGGAATCGAGTAAAATTTAGGATCTAAACTTGAAATAATTAAAGGTTCATTTTCAAAGTGAACTGACGCAAATGAAGGTATTTTTATTTTTTAGCGATTATGGATAAAAGATTTACTATATCAGAAGTAACTGGTGGTAGCATGGTATCAGGTTCCGGTCGGAACCACGAGATGCCGGCCATCTCGGTTCGGTTCCGACCGGAGGCGGGACGGGATTAGGTCAAAATCCCGTCCCGATGTTGTCGAAGAAAAAAAAAGGGAATTGCTGTAGGGAAGGGAAAAGATTGGTAAACAACAGATAAATGGAAAGAAAAAATCGAATCCAGAAAAAAAAAAGCAAAACCTGATCGCCTCGTTCTTCTTCGCCGCCTTTTAACCAAAGAGCGAATCTAGCTAAAGATCGAAATTGCTTCGTTGCCTTGATTGTCGTCGTCGACCTACGTGAATTTTTATTTTCACTTTCGTTTTTTTCCCTCTTCGATTGTTAGTCTGCAGAGTAAGAGCAGTTGCAATATTAGGGTTAGGGTAGAAGTTTAGGGCTAAAGTTGAATTTAAAATGAATGGTGGGCTGAATATAATTGGGCTGGGCTTATTTTAAGACTTTGTTATCAATGTCTAATTGTATAAGTGGGCTGGATGCTAATTATTTAGATTTGTCTATCTTTAAATGGACTTGGGCTGATTTTAATTTATTTTTTAAACTTTGTTTAGTATATTGTTTACATTCATCTATGTAATAGTGTTGTATGTTGTATCATTATCTCTTTATAGATAATATTTTGTATTTTATCTACACCGTTTGTTATTATTTTTCCATTAAAAATGGATACGGGACCGAAACCGAAATTAAAACCGAAACTTACGAAATTTCCGAAACGGATCGAAATCAAGACAATTTCAAATGACCGAAACCGACACCGAAACCGAGTTCTCGAACCTTGGGTGGTAGATGTTATAGTTCATGTTTATCATTTTATGCTTGCCAGAGTATCATTTTGCCTTTACTATTTTATTGTTGCTAATGCAAAAAAGAAAAATGAAATAAAGGAACAATATAATTTTTTTACCTTCTCAAACTGGAATTGTGATTTAAATACACTTTTCATATTAATATTTTTCACCAACAAAATCACGGAAGAGTGCAAGCATGTACTAAACTGAGAACTTTTTCATATAAACATTTATGCTCATTGTCAAAATTTATAATTTTCTTAATAATCTTAGTTTTCTATCATTAAGGTTGGTGCTTTCAAGTTGTTTTGATTATTTTAACTTGATTCTATAAAGATAGTAGCTTAGTGTTGCCAAAATTTGGAGAATAACCATAGATCGTTTTATCAATTTGATATATAAACAATTTCCCCTGAGCAATAATTTCAAAGTAGCTTTTCCATTGAGTTCTAATTTACACGAGTTTACATACATAATTACTTTACCAATTGTGTATGTTAAGTACATAAACTTTTAAAATTATCTTCTCTGAAGTTAAAGGTTGAATGGACATTGTCTTAAAATAGCCTTAAGGATATATATAATTTATTTTACCCTATTATTTTTTTCCTTTTTATTTTGAAATGCTAATGAAATATTAGTTATATAATCATATAAACATTTATTCAATTTTTAATTTCTGATCATATAATTAGTCTTCATCCCATAGACTGGAGTTACATAGATTATTGGTTGATATTAAACTTCTGTTCACTTACCCAAATAGGCGTTGCCTGGTAATTTATTTGTAATAACTTACTGTCCTACCACAAACAGTCTTTCAATTATCGTTTTGAACAAATTGTTTTGATATTTAGGATTCTGAATGATGTAATTGGAATCTCACTCCCCTCATTCATGACATTTATGCTCACTAGAATAGTGTTTGATGATAAGAAGAGGATGTTATTAAGCAGAGATTTGGAATTGGAACTTGAAATTAATTAAGTTATGATTTCAAAATAAAGCACACAAATTACAATCTTTTTTATTTTTTGTTTTTATATGTACTAATTATGAATAAGAAGTTCAATTTTTTCCCTTTATTTGTAGTAGTTGGTGGCAGATCCTATTCTTTGTGCTCGGCCATTTACTCTTGCCGGGGTACATTTTTTTAGTTTTATCACCCTTATTGTAAAAAAAATTAGATATTTTTTTATCTTTTCACATTGTGTTTGTAGTATAAATATTATAATACAATAATATGTTTTTGTCAAACAATATCAGAGAAGATCACAACTATTTAGTGATAGATAATTAAGTCGAACTTAAAATAGATTAGAAAAGCTAAAAAGTAATTAATATTGTGTTATATTAATATCTGAAAACCAAATTTTGCACAAGTATATTCCATTTTTACCTGGAATAATATTTTGGTTCCACCGATCAAGAACTATAGTTAAGCTTTATGGCATAATAATACACAAGTTCAGTTTACAACCGAATAATTTATGTATTCCCACTTTGACTGCAAGTGCTCTAGTTTAGGAATTTGCTGCATTGCATTGACAATTGAATAAAATGGTAGATCAAAGGATATCATTCCATGTACTATTTAATCAGATTAAAATAAAACAACCACATAGTTATCAAAACAAGGCATGGGGATCAAAAGTTTTATATTGTTTTTTATATTTGTGTTATCGTGATTCCAATTGCAACATATCGCTGCACAAGGAGCCTACACCCATGTTATAAACTAAAAGGTGATTATCATTTCAACTAAAAAGTTCTTGATATACTACTTCAAATTTTGCAATTCAGACAATGTATACCACCTACAAAACAAACATGCGTAAAGTATACATAGATTTATACACTTTTCAGGCAAGCTTGTAAACATTTTCACAATTGATTTATACATTTTTCTTATATTTTATATTATTAAAAAATAGTAAAAATCATAACCCATTCCTTCTATGCAACAAACTATTAGACGGTTTATATTTAGTTGTGCATATTTCATACAATTATTTATACATATGTAAATAAACAATGCCTTCACTTTACCAGGTTCAAGCGCACAAGTGCAAACTGTCATGATAGTGGAGGCATGTTATGTATGTATAGATTAAGATGCACATCAAGTTCTATTTTTTTCTAGTTGCTCGATCCATTCTTTTTTGTTTAACATGCATAATTCATTTTGTTTATTCATGAACTTGATTGACAAAAAAAATTAGTTAATGCAAAATATAACTTTAATGATACTCTTATTGTAAAAGCTGATCTACAACTAATTATCATAGTACTTAGGCTTATTGTACATTATAAACTGTTCAAAGGTTTTTACCATTATAAACTGATGAATTACTGGCGTTAAGATGCAAACATTAGTGATTGCCCATAATAGAATCTTAAATTTAAGCATTGTAACAGATTAGCTAATTATTACAAATAGAATTTTTTATAGTTGTATCGAAGGGAATCATAAAAGGAAGGTAATTATAGAGACCTAATCCACATCAATTGCGAAACTATTTAGTCTAGGACTTGGTTTTGATTTGATATTGTTATACGGTATTTTAAGAAAAATAAAATAAAATCGGGAGTTTCGTTTCATTACCTTTTCCGAGAAGAGTAGGATGTGGCAAGAAATAATAGTCTAATATATTATTTACATTTGGTTTTATAGATTTATAATTCAGTTTGGTTTTTATTTGAGTTTGTTGGTAATATTACTATTATGGACTGTTAAAATGATCTTTTTGACGGAGACCATTTATTGAACTTGTGTGTGTTGATAAAGTTGACTAAGTTTATATTTGATTCCTGTATTATGCCAATTCAAATCGACTTTTAAATGAAATCGAAAACGTCAAATGGCTATCTCAATTTCTCTAACCTTTCTCATTTCCCTGCATGACTGCACCTTAAGCACTTTCTCAATTTTGGTAAAATGTTGCACATGCTTTTGATCCTGATTAAGTTTGAAATTTGATATTTTTTGCTTTTTTGATGATAGTTTAGTATTCTACGTGGATAGTTGGAAGTAAAATATGACTTCTTGAGGTTATGTCTGAGCGAGTCCTTTAGTCAAGCCTTTGTTGTTTTAGGGATCTGTTTGCTGCTATGACTCCTCTATTGCAATCCAGACATTGTTCCATCATTTCTGCCAAGGATAATTTAAATGATGTCATATGAGCTTATTAAAGTTTGGGACTTCTAGCATTCCATTGTAAAAGTTGGATTGGCGCTAAATGGATCCTTGAGTGAATATGACTTGGAGTTTTCTTCATACATCTTGAATTTTTCATCTCCATCCTATCAACGTCTCCTCTGTTATATCCCACTGCAAACTGAACCATATGTTAAAAGTATGGCGATTTAAATGATTTGTAATACAAAACGCTCATTATTCTCAAAGCTTTTGCCAACTGAAGCATATGTTAAACTCTTTTATTGTTACATTCTTTTATGGATTCACCTATTTCAACTGAATCTTATGCAAGTTTTGAATCAAGTCTTGATTTTTTTTTTTGCAAATTTCACCATGTTTCTCATTCCCTATGTGTTGGTAGAAATATTTATATGTTCTTATGTGTCAACTTAATCTTATATAATGGTAAAGAATATTTAACCTATTTGTTCAATATAAAAATTTCCAAGCATGAATGGTTATACAATATAAATATTTTTCGGTATAAAAATTTGCAGGTATGAAGAAAAGAGTTGAGTGTAGAAGACAAAAATAAAGACAATGTCAATTGAATCATATGTAAGTTTTGGAACAATTATTCTATTGACATTGCATTTGATGGTTAAATATTCTTTTTTCACTTTAATTTCTTCTTTAAAAATTGTTATAGCAAGCCTATTTGTAAGAAGTGAGTATTTAGGTTTACGTTTATTGTCTCATGTTTTTTATATGTTCTGATCTTAACATTGTCTTGTGCTGTACGTAGTTCATCTAGGAGGACACAATATAAGTGAACATTTTTAACTTACTAGGAATGGCATAACATCTTAGTAACCTGTGTTGGTAGAAAATAGGGTCGCTTGGTATCGATTATTATTACCGTAATAGGTATTCATTCGAATTTGAACAAATGTGTAATGTCATTAAATCTTTGTTTTTAGCATATCAAACCTTGATCACTATATTATATACTATAATAATAATAACAATTAATTGGGAAATTCATATTTGCTAGAATGGTTTTGGTGATTAACAGAGATGGAATTGGGTAAGATTTAGGATCTAAACTTGAAACAATTGAAGGTTCATTTTCCAAATGAACTGATGCAAATGAAGTATTTTATTATTTTTTTATTTTTAGTGATTATGGATAAATGATCTGCTATATTAGATGTAACTGGTGGTAGATGTTATAGTTTATGTTTATTCTTATATGTTTGCTAGAGTATCATTTTGCCTTTACTATTTTATTGCTACTGATGGAAAAATAAAAAATGAAATAAAGGAACAATATAATTTTTTTACCTTCTCAAACTACGATTGTTATTTAAATACACTATTCTATTATTATTTTTCACCAATAAAATCATAGAAGAATGCAACCATGTACTAAACTAAGAACTTTTTCATATCAGCTTTTATGCTCTTTGTCAAAATTTATAATTTTCTTAATAATCTTAATTTTCTATTATTAAGGTTGGCGTTTTCACATTGTTTTGATTATTTTAACTTGATTCTTTATAGATAGTAGCTTGCTGTTGCCAAAATTTAGAGAATAATCATGGATTATTTTATCAATTTGATATATAGACAAAATTTTCCCTCAGCAATAATATCAAAGTAGATTTTCCATTGAGTTCTAATTTACACGAGTTTACATACTTAATTACTTTACTAATTGTGTACTTTAAGTACATAAAACTTTTAAAATTATCTTCTCTGAAGTTAAGGCTGAATGAACACTGTCTTAAAATATAGCCCTAGGGATATATATAATTTATTTTACCCTATTATTTTCCCTTTTTATTTGGAAATGCTAATGAAATGTTAGTTATATAATCATATAAACATTTATTCAATTTTTAGTTCCTGATCATATAATTAGTCTTCATCCCATAGACTGGAGTTACATAGATTATTGGTAGATATTAAACTTCTGTTCACTTACCCAAATAGATGTTTCCTGGTAATTCATTTGTAATAACTTATCATCAACCTACAAACAGTCTTTCAATTATCATTTTGTACAAATTGTTTTGATATTTAGGATTCTGGATGATATAATTGGAATCTCACTCCCCTCATTCATGACATTTATGCTCACTAGGATAGTGTTTGATGATAAGAAGAGGATGTCATTAAGCAGAGATTTGGAATAGGAACTTGCAATTAATTAAGTTATGATTTCAAAATAAAGCACACGAATTACAATTTTTTTATTTTTTGTTTTTATTTGTGCTAATTATGAATATGAAATTCAATCCTTTCCCTATATTATTTGTAATTGGTGGTAGATCTGATTCTTTGTGCTCGGCCATTTTCTTTTGCTATAATACATTTTTTGTTTTTAGTTTCATTACCATTAGCGTAAAAAATTTAGATATTTTTTTGTCTTTTTACATTGTGTTTCTAATATAAATATTATAATATAATATGTTTTTGTCAAACAAAATTAGAGAAGATCACAAAAATTTAGTGATAGATAATTAGTCGGACTTAAAATAGATTTCGAAAAGCTAAAAAGTAATTAAAATTGTGTTATATTAATATTTAAAAACCAAATTTTGCACAAGTATATTCCATTTTTACTTGGAATAATATTTTGGTTCCACTGATTGCTTCCAAGTACTATAGTTAAGCTTTATGGCATAGTTATGTTCAGTGTACTACCAAATAATTTATAGATTCCCACTTTGACTACAAGTGCTTAGGATTAAGAATTTGTTGCATTGCATAGACAATTGAATAAAATGGTATATCAAATGATATCATTCCATGGACTATTTAATCAGATTAAAAGAAAACAACCATATAGTTATCAAAACAATGCATGGGGATCAAAAGTTTTATATTGTTTTTTATATTTGCGCTGTCATGATTCCAAATGCAGCACATCGCTGCACAAGGAGCCTACACCGATGTTATAAACTAAAAGGTGATTATCATTTTAACTAAAAAGTTCTTGATATACTACTTCAGGTTTTGCAACTCAGACTATGTATAACGCGTACAAAACATACATGCGTAAAGTATACATAGATTTATCACTTTTCAAGCAAGTTTAAACATTTTCACATTTGATTTGCACATATTTTTCATATTTTATATTATTAAAAAATGGTAATGTTATAACCCATTCGTTCTATGCAACAAATTATTAGATGATTTATATTTAGTTGTGCATATTTCATACAACTGTTGATACATATGTAAATAAACGATGCCTTCACTTCACTTAGTTCAAGCGCACAAGTGCAAACTGTTATGATAGTGGAGACATGTTAGGTATATATAGATTAAGATGCACATCAAGTTCTATTTTTTGCTCGGTCCATTCTTGGTTGTTTAACATGCATAATTCATTTTGTTTATTCATGAATTTGATTGACGAATAAAATTAGTTAATGCAAAACATAACTTTGATGATACTCTTACAGTAAATGTTGATCTACAACTAATTATTATAGTACTCAGGCTTATTGTACATTATAAATTGTTCAAATATTTTTGCCATTATAAACTGATGAATTACTGGCATTAAGATGCAAACATTAATGATTGCCCATAATAGAATCTTAAATTTAAGCATTGTAACAGAATAGCTAATTATTATGAATATGATTTTTTTTAGTAGTATCGAACGGAATCATAAAAGGAAGGTAATTAAGGAGACCTAATCCACGTCAATTGCGAAAGTATTTAGTCTAGGACTTGGTTTTGATTTGATATTGTTCTATGGACTTTTAAGAAAAATAAAATAAAATATGGAGTACCTTTTCGTTACCTTTTCCGAGAAGAGTATGATGTGGCAAGAAATAATAGTCTATTATATGATTTATATTTGGATTTAATAGATTTATAATTCAGTTTAGCTTTTGTTTGAGTTTGTTGGTAATATTACTAATATGGACTATTAAAATAATCTTTTTGAAGAATACCATTTATTGAATGTGTGTGTTGATAAAGTTGACTAAGTTTATGTTTGATTCCTGTATGTGAATGTTCTAGCGAACATCCATTCTGCCAATTCAAATTGACTTTTAAATGAAATCAACAACGTCAAATGGCTATCTCAATTTCTCTAACCTTTCTCATTTCCCTGCATGACTGCACCTTAAGCACTTTCTTAGTTTTGCTGAAATGTTGCACATGCTTTTGATCCCGGTTAAGTCTGAAATTTGATATTTCTTGCTCTTTTGATGATATTTAGTATTCTACGTGGAAGTTGGAAGTAAAATATGACTTCTTGAGGTTATGTCTGAGCGAGTCCTTTAGTCAAGCCTCTGTTGTTTTAGGGATTTGTTTGGTGCTATGACTCCTCTATTGCAATCCAGACATTGTTCCATCATTTTTGCCAAGGATAATTTAAATGATGTCATATGAGCTTATCAAAGTTTGGGACTTCTAGCATTCCATTGTAAAAGTTGGATTGGCGCTAAATGGATCCTTGAGTGAATATGACTTGGAGTTTTCTTGATACATTTTGAATTTTTCACCTCCATCCTATCAACGTCTCCTCTATTATATCCCTCTGCAAACTGAAGCATATGTTAAAGTATGGCGATTTAAATGATCTGTAATACAAAAAGCTCATTAAAAATATAATCTCAAAGCTTTTGCAATATTCTTTTACTCCTTCCCTAAGTATTTTTAGACAAGCTTGGATACAATTACATGCATATTCTTTTTTTGGTGAGTTACAAGTAGAAAATGTGTGATTACACCAGTTATTATAGACAATTTTGTTTTTAGCATTTTCCACACAAAACCAATGATTAGCAGAGAATGCAAATTGATGAATTATACATTCATAGCAAGAAATATAAGTAACTAAGAGTCATCATTTCAATTGAGATGATTACTGGCAAAGATTGAATGGAAAATATGAGTCATCTTACCAAACTCAAAAATATACGAAAGTCATATGTGCTCTTGACTATGCCTGTATACATATGTTAATTATTCATAGTAGTCTGTTGCATGGATAGTCAAATTTTGAGTGATTTGATTGAATTGGTGAAGAATAATGGAATTCAAAATTGATTTTTTTATTCTAATTACTATGGTTGGCTTATAGAAATTTATTGTGCTGCAAATTTTTTTTTATAATTATTTTTCACTTAAAGGGGAAAAAGGCAGCATGCTGCACGATACTAGGAATATATTTAGTTTGTATTAAGCATTCTTTATTTAAACTTGCTTTCAAACAAACAGAGGTGCACATTTAGTACTACTTGGATAGAAGGTTTGCATTAGAGTATATGATTATAAGCTTCTATCTGGATGCTAATTGAGTATTTACCAAAGGTAGGTGTACTAGAAGATGAAGAATTATAGCACTCCACAGCTGGGAAGTAAGTGTTGCTAACTCAAGGGACATACGTTGGACTGGATAGAGATTGAATTGAGAGCTCGGACATTAAAACCTCTAATATCTCTTCCTCCGTCCCATCATAAGACTATTTGCAGTAGAGTTTTGATTTTCATTCTAGGTTCCCTCTAAAGTAACATGTTGTGTTTCCTTATTTTTACATCTATTGTATTTCCTTGAAGTATTTGATATAAATATCTATGTTGAACCTGGTCCAAAGAGACGAGTTTACTTTTTAAGTATATAGTTTCTCATTTTTCTCAACAGTTGGAGGGACTTTCAGATTTTTACTAGAGATTTAATGAACTATAAAATTATTTGAATAATGATCTGGTAAGGGATGTTGTTGTAGTAAGTTATGAATGGGAGGTGACAAGAGCAGAGCTATGTACTACGGGTGTTTAGCAACAATGTATCATGTCTAATGAAAGTTAATTTTTTGGGACATTGTTAGCGTTAGTATTATATTCTTGCAACTAGATCATTTTAAAAGTGATATAAAAGTATTGTGAAAGCAGATGTTATTAGGAACATGCGCAAATGTGCTTATGTCCGTTTTTGGATGAAAGTATAAATGGGAGCAATTATTCATATGTAAGTTGTGCCACTGTCGTATGATGTTGCTGCTAGAAATATTTAAAAACTTGGTGATATTAAAAAAAAGTAAGAAACACCATGTGTTAATGAAGATATGAGGCGAGAGTTTTCATCACAAAACCATTAATCCACATCATTTCAACTCTAATTATCAAGGGTTGAGAATTGAAGATTGGATGTATGATTATTCAATGGATATTTTCTTGAATTTGGCACTATATATTTGTTTTTATAGTTTATACTACTACTATTAGGCCATTAATGAAGGTTTTTGATAGAGTTGCTACTATTAAGCCGATATAGCTATGAATCTAGCTTATTAGGCTGAATATGTGTTATATATGACATCTTATGCTGTAAATTAGTTGAGTACAATAATAGTTTAAGATAGATCTACCTCGAAGTACAGTACTGTTTATTTGTAGTGATATTACCATATGCTTCATTTAATAGTGCAAATAATACATAAAATTGTTTGCAAATAAATAGCAGTGAACTTATAATTAGGTAGTCAAATAACAACTCATAAACTCCGTATGAATAGGACGGGTTCATCCTAATACGTATTATAACTTGGTTTAAGTTTCACATCTACCCCACTTCCTATATTCGTTATTCTTAAATAATCCAAGTCATGATTTCTTTCTCTTCTTTTCGAGTTCAATGTAAAAAAAACATATTATTTCTTTTTTATTTTACGTCTGCACTTTCTTCCTCCTCCTCGAAAACTGTTTCTTCCGCATCTCCGGTTTCTAATATAAAAATTTCGTTTCTTTTCTTCACTTTGTATTCTCTTTAATTATTTTTTATTTTATTCATGTTTTGCAGTGATTGTTTTTCTACCGTGTGCATTTTGGTTCCAAATTTTATGGAAAATTTATCTTAAAGCCGGCAATAACTTTGGCTTACTGCTCAATGAGCTCGAATTAAATGTTAGCCTTTTATTTTATTATCTAATTTTCTTTTAATTTGAGTTTAAATTTGTTGTTTTTCTAATAAATTTCCGACTTTAGTTTCTGATTCAAATTTTGTGTCCAATTTTTTTTTCATCTTGATTTTGTTTGAGTGAATGCTTATGAATTTGGTTTTCTTCATTTATTTTGCAAGATTTTATTGGATTTTTGCATAAGCATCTTAGTTATATCAGTTAATCTAAAAAATTGTTATAGGTAAAGTTGAACTATTCTTTAGTCTTGACGTTTTGTACCACATTTCATTTTTATTTTTAATATTTTTCTATTGAAGATTATGGTTTTGGTTTCTTTCACCTACTTTGTAGACAATTATTGTTAGTTAGCATATATAGATACCAAAAAACCTTAAGTTCTATATAATTGAAGAGATAAAATTGGTATTTTTTCATTGTTACACATAAGTATATAAGAAAAATCAAGCCAAGGAACTCTAGCTCAAGTGGTTAGAGGTATGGTGCTTTAGGCTAAATTTCTAGGTCATGAATTCGAACTCTTAAGACATCTAAATGAGTGATATGGTTAAATAAATCACTCTTGTGCTAAAAAAAAAGTTGGGAGAGAAAAATTATATCTATAGTAAAAGAACACACAAAAATTAATTTGAAACAAAATAGTGCAGGGAAAAAATATAAATGCACAAGAAACATTTTTATTCTATCTTCAGTAGGCAACTTTAAAATATATTGTCTGTGTAAAAAAATAGAGTAATGCAACTATGTACTACCATCTAAGTACTAGTATCTAAGTACTCGATTTCAAAAAAAGTATAATAATGCAAATGTTGGAATTTCATTTTTTTGAACCAAATTTGGAACATTATTTCTTTCAGAGCACATTTTCTACATTCTAGGTTTAGAATGCTATTATTTTAGCGAACATCGTACATATTAACATTTATATGTTAAACATAGGATATACTCTTATTGAACTTATGTCATGTAGACTTGAATATTAATAGTCAATCATAATAATATAATGCTTACCAAGTTCAGAATAACAAATACTTGATGTTAACAACCTTTTATAAAGTTACCGTGGTCCAAAAATATTAGTTATACTTTTTGCATTCGAGATTACCTATATATATTTATCAAATTTTTTTGTTTATAGTGTTTAATAAAAAGCTATGAAAAATTACAATTCAAATGTATATGTTATCACCTTCATATAAAAAAAATTCATAAATACACCATTAAATAAGTTAAATGGTAAACCCCATGTGCGTAACACGGGTTCACACTAGTTTACACTCAAATACAAAACAATCAACCAACCATAAAAATAGACCATACAATTAAAATCGAACATAACATAACACACAATGATCAACCGTCGCTATCTCAGAATATAGTGATCTGCATTAACCCATCAAGTATCACATACAGCTTCACAAAACCAATTATTAGACCTTTCATTGATGGCTTATCACAAGGTTCAGATGTACCTTCCATGCCCATTGTCTATAATCATTGACTACGAGTTTAAACAAACTCAAATGGAAGATTCCAATACTTAGACAAACAATCAAAATGTTTTCATATGTTGAAATTCTCAGGAAATTTCTGAGCAATCTCTATGGCATAAAGTATATCTCGAAACTTACAACACTTAAAACAAATTATAGCATAAATTCACAAAACAAGCATTTTTACATTTACAAATACCGAACACCTCAATTACTTTCATACTATCGAAACATCTAACTCATAATTTACTTTTCAAAAATGTTAGTATATAATAGTTTGTAAATCTATTTCCTTTCCAAAATATTTTCCAAAATTTGGAATTCCTTCAAACAAATTCAACATGCTTTAGCTAAAACAAAACTATTTCCAAATGGTTTTCTCTACTGTTCTTATTTACAAATGATATAAATGCTTTTCAAAATATTTCTTTCCAAGATTTCATTTTTCAAAATTTTATATATTCATCACTTTTTAAATAAGCTGTGTAAAATACACCATTATTGTAAACATTGTTTTAAACTTAATAACATCAATTTACAAAATCACACCCTCTTCAAACATCTTCCAAGTTTATATAATTTAAAAACTAGTTTACACAAATACTTTATATTCATTCGTAAAACAAACACTATTACATTTCAAAATGCTAAATTTTTAAGATGTTTTACACTCAATCCTTTGTCAAAATTCTTCACACACACACATACTATAGAGAACTTTAAACACACATATAAAATTTAACACTTCAAAATTAAAACTATATTTCTTACCAAAACAAGCCCTCTATGAAATATCTATAAACTACACAACATCAGAGTAATTTGTCACCAAAATTCATTTCATAAGGAATTTCTTTTCCATCCAAAATAAAACCCTATCATTATTCAACTTTTAGTTTCCATTAAAATTAAATTTCCACTTTGTAATCAAAAATCACACAAATTCCCTTTCCAGTAGTTAGCGGTGTACATTAGCAAAATGGAAATTTCCTTTCTGAAAATATTATATCATATCAAACTTTAATTCAAATGCAATTTCTAAAATTTCTTTTCATATACGTTCGGCTTTACAAGTCTTTTTCTCGGCTTTACAAGTCTTTTTCTGTACATGACGTATCTTTATACCGAAAGTGATTATTTTCTAAAACTCATTTCCCGTGAATCACACTTACAAATCACCTTGACGAAAATATTTACTAGCACTTTCCGTATAACTTCATTGATTAACTGCAATGTTGACCATATGACCAACACTTCCTTATCAACAACCTCAATTGTCCACTAATGTCTAATGGCTGTAACCTTCAATTAAATTATATTTATACTTAGAAATAATCTTTCCAAATAATACTTTACTTTTCCAAAAAGTATACATCTCTATATCAAACTACTTTATATGATTTATAAAACATTATATAATTACTCTCTTCAAAATATAACTCAAAATACTTCTTGAAGATTCCAATTTATCTTTAAAACACCTTTTCAAAAGTTATCACTAATATTTTCCAAAACATTATATTATTACTAAACGTGTTATTTTAATATTGCACAAAATATTTAATCCTTTCAGAACATTTTAATCTTTTCAAAATGTTACGTTCATATGTCTCATCCTAATGTTTAGAAATCCTTATCGATAACGTTGACTGGATGTATCGATCAAAATTCTTAAAGTACTCCACGGACAAACCAACACAAATCTTCTTCAAAATTTTCTATAAATATATCCTTTCATAACCTTACTTTTATAAAAATAATTGTTTGCTTATATCAAAACATAATCAAATCATATATTTATAACATATACTTTATCAAAAGATTTGTAATTAAACATTTGCTTGCTTTTATAAAAGACACTCTCAATTAATCTTTATATTTATATACCAATAATAATTACTTACAACTGTCCAAACATCATACTCATTATTCCAAGCATACATCAACCAAGCATCGAATTTAAATTCATCTTACAATTTTAATTAATTGAATATACATAAACAAACAGTATATATTTTACAAAATATAATTCCTCAATATCCCCTTGTGGTAACTTCACTAATGAAGACACCGCAAGGTTTAAGTATCAATGTTTGAGTAGGTTTCTAAATTTCAAATGATTATTCCTACTCAAAACTGATCCTTAAACAATTATTACAAACTCAATACAACCAATCATTATCCAGCCAATAAGCATACATAAGAAACAATCCAATCAATGCGCTCAACGAAAAGCAATCCATCAACATCCGCTGTGTCACTTTGATTACCCGTGGATCAGGATACAACAATTCCATACTAAACCACCAGAGGTCTAATATACTCCACTAATGCCGACTCTACTGGTCGGGCTAACTTCTTCCACCCACACTACCACAACAACCATTTTGTATCTTATAGAGAAGTTTAGACTTAGTCGTGGTAGAAGTATAAATATTATATATATAGAATACAAATACATCCCCAAATGATTACCCCAGTAATCATAATATACTCTTACCATCCCCTAAGATAGGGTAACTACCCATCACACCCAAAGGGACGGGGACTGCAATCCCATCTAAGGTCAAGACTCGTTTCTCATATATAAAGTGTATTGTTCTGAATCTGCTCTGATACCAACGATTCACCCCAGCTAAATACGATTCTATCAAAGAGTATTACTAAGTAATACCATATGATAATACGGAGAATGAGGTGATATTGGGTTGTAATACATGAAAATTTTCTTGGGCTAACAACGATATGTATTTCAAAATCAAGTATCACTTACCTATACGTACTCAATATCGACACAAAGCAATAAACATGTACGTTTCTAAGATAGAACAATGCATAATATAAACATGAAATAGAGAATACAGATTCATTAATGCAACGATAATATATAATAGATTACGTATAAAATTACCACTGGGTCAATATAAAAAGAGACAATACCCACTATCCTTCAAATAAATACAAAATAGATTCTATGCATACAATCTATATATCTGCATAAGAATATATAATTATATACCAATACAAGATACTGCAAATAATCAAGCCTTCAACTAAGCCCAACAATCACAGGCTGGTCTCTTCGTCCTTGAACCTAAAATATCTCGGATTGACCCGAGTATAGTATAAATACACAAGGGTCAGACTATGTCTAAAATGTAGATGTCATTATATCATAACAAATAACATGGAGTAATAAATAAATCACAAGCAGTATATAATATCTTATGTGTATCGGCATCATTCAAGACCATGCACATAAATATAAATATCATTCATAGTAAGAATTGTCAATCACCTCATCATTTGACACAAGGATAATATGGGTGAAACATCATCCATACAATCAAACTACTATACAAATACAATATACAACAATCTATATCTTGACCACCAGTCCTAATGAGTCACAAGAACCCTTGACTACATGGCCCTAAGAGAAATGTGAATAATATGATACACAGATTCATGATATAACACACAATGAAACACAATAATTTATCTCAACCAACAGGTCTATTGAGATGAGATACTCTCAACCGAATGGCCCAAGGAGATATATAAATAGCACATCAACAAACCTCCCAGTCCAAAGAAACTAAGAGAAAGTGACGGACAAGCACACAATAATTCTCAGATGTCATAGAAAGACAACACACAACTGTCTTGGGTTAGGCTATCTCAAATGACACACAAGCGCACACATCCGATCACTATTGTGTCATAAAAGCATAATATCTAGCGAGGCGATAACATCCAATGTTCATAAATAATGAATCTACTTTAGTTACTCCTATAATCGCAACACCAATATCCATCTGCATGCTATAAACATGTTGATAGACTATGATGGGCATTAGTCACGATTCCTACTTACCCTTGTTAACAGATTGTTAGTTCTTAAGTGACGTTTGGACAAGGCTCTAATGAGAGTAATAACTCTCAACCTACAAACTCAACAAAGTGACATCACAGATCCAGGGCATGACCTTGCACTCAAGATTGCTACGATGATGCTATCCTATCTGGCGGGTCCTAATCATGCGCTCTCCATAGTGGCATGAACCCTATGATAAATTCCCAACAAATACACTCGACTCTAGAGGTACTAATGAGAGCATCTAGACATAATGAATCCTCGACTACGAGTCCTAGAAGTAAATAATAATACTCAACTAACTAGTCCTTAGAGGATAATTATGCAAATCCTAACGTACTCCAACTTATAGCCCTTGGAGAGTAAGAGACTCTCGACTACTAATCTCTATGAATGAGTCACCTTTAGATGATATCATAAATTCCTAACCCATGATACAAACAAAAGTGATATTTACTTACAAAGAGTAACTGAAAGTCATATCAGCTCAGACATCCTATACCACCTAATGTTACTCGCTCATTTACTCAAAGCTTGTAAATTACACTCGCATCACATAATAATGTCCTATGTAATAAGTCCAAATAATAACTAGAGAGATATTACCAAAAGTCCCATATTTGACGATATTATAACTCCGTTTATTTAATATTCTCATCACATAGAAAATATAATCAACCATGGCACATAATTTATTTATAAAAGAGATTATTATTTATAGTATATTATATTTTTGTTTCAAAAGCTTTTATTATATAATTATAAAAATATAATCTTCCTTTTCATTTAAACCAAAATTAATGATTTTCAATTCATACAATACATTTCTCAATTTCTTTTCTATGTTTAAATTCCACAAAATCACTTTTATAATCTAATTCTTAAATGAATTTATAAACTCCAAAACCAAATATTTTTTTAAGCAAACTCTTTCCTATACTAAAAAAATCATGGAATATCCTTTAAAAAGCATACAATATTAACTAGAAACCATTTCATATTTTTCTATAATTTTATAAGTTTTTTAAATAATTATTTAAAGCCATACATCCATTTTAAATAGTAAATTAATATCTTTAAACATATTTACTACTAAGTTTAAATAAAACCATTCTTAATTTCATAATCATAGTATATAAAATCCTTTCTTTTATTACATATTTAAATTTATAATATATATATATATATTATTTATATATACTATTATTATTTTTTAAACTATTGGGCTACAAGTTTTCGCTCCCACTGGTGTACCAGTGCACCACCCATTAATGCATTGGCTATGGGTTTATGATAACCAATATCCATTATTTATACCAATTTAATAATCATTTTCTTATTCATCCTTTTTAAATAAATTCCAGAGCTCTTTATATAATAAAATAAATTTTCTTTCCTTTAGAAATATATTTCTAATCTTATTTATTATAATTACTAAACTTTATAAAAATTATTTAACCATGTTTAATACAATTAACACCGTTTTAAACTTAAAATGTCAATATCGCTCCCAAAATAATTAAATTCATTATTTATTAATAATTCACAACTTCAAAATATTTAACTTCCAAAATAATTCATTCCATAATATTTTTAACGGATAATTCTCCCAAAATAAATAGATTTTACTAATAAATATCTTATCATCAAATCTCAATATTTCCAAACTAATCCAAAATTATTCTACTTTAATCTCTAAATTCGAGTTTAATTCAATTAAATTACTATTATTAATTTTAATTAATTGCTTCTCAAATTGAGTTATTAAAAGATTGATAAACTATACATTTTGTATTGTCATTACTTATTTAGTAGGGTGAACGTGAAGATAACTATGTTTGGGCTTTGAAGTGTTTGGAGTCTATAATAATGGATTTTGAAGTATATATGCCTAGTGTATTTGTTACGGATGAAAAAATTGTGTTAGTAAAGGTTATTCAAGCCGTATTCCAATAGTTGACAAATTTATTATATTCATATGAGTTGGTTGGACATATGAAAAGATCGTTTTATTCATGTTTGGACAGATGAGCACATGTATTTTGGTAATTATATATACCTCCAATAGGTAATATTCTCTTTTGTTTGTTTATCAACTACATTTTGTTCATCTTAATTTATACGTTGTTAATATTCCTTTTTGATTGTGTAGGGCAGAGTCCACACATGCAAAGCTGGAAAAACATTTAGCTACTTGTTATTGTAATTTCGAACAAGCATGGATAAAGATGCATTCACGATTAGAACTTTCATTTACTGAGCTAAAGGTTTCTCTTGAGAAAAGCTTAACAAAAGTGGTTTATGTTTATCATATAAAAGAGTTCAAAAATCTACAGGGTGTTGCTTCAAATATGGCATTGGAGTTACTTCATTCCAAGCTTACTCAAATGAAATAAATTGGTCCAAACAAACATTCATGTCAATGTACCATTCGAAAGACTCATTGGATTCCTTATTTTCATGAATTAATTTTCTTTGGTCCATATGTAGAAATACCACTTGAACTAATTAAAGTCACTATATAAGACTTCATCTTATTGAAAGAGGAAAGAAAAACGATGTTAGCATGGTTGAAATAATGGAAGATTTGTTTAAAGAAGTGCAATAATGGATGTTCCATATTAGATGCAAATGTACGAAGTAACCGTTCCACAAACATCTTCGCTTGCTTCACCAAAGTGTAAAGCCAAAAAATGTGGAAGAGATGTAAAAGGTAAAACGAGTAGTATAAAAAGGATGCTTTTATTGTTTGAGTTAGTGAGCACAATCAAATAAACTCAAACTAAATATTGTCAAAGTACGACATGGTTTACAAGATTATACATCATATAATATATATGAATCATTACATTATAAGTACATCATAGACTACATAATATGAAAAATGTCATATATATATATAAGTGTTGATAACACCACAACATTGCACGGTGGAATAAGTAGTAGCTCCATATAGAGTATATGAGAAAAGCATAAGCCTTCTGCTTTTCCTTCGTATAGCTCCATGCGTTGTCGTCATACCCGACCCTCAATATACACATTTACGAGTCTCCGAGGGTTATAAGACACGTAAATAAAAATAACCTCATATTAGATAACAGTACGGTATGAGTGATATATAAGCCTAACATAATAGATATAAATTAGATATATCGTAAAGTAAGAGCAGTATGGTATGGAAAGTCGTATCTCACCTACTCTTACATCCAACAAGTTAGAACATATAAGCATCATACATTAAACTATTATATTTATGGTGTACTACTCTATCTTAGTACATACTAGGGTGTCTGGGTATTAGAGTTGATAATCACTTTCATCAATAAAGACAACAATACCTATTAGATAAGCCAACAACTACCTTTGCGAGTCGAAACATATGGGGTCTGGCATGTGTACATATATATACACGTATATATATATGTATGTATATATAATAGAAAATAACAAATATGCTCTCTCATATGCCATATGCATTAATTTAGTAGGAATCTCCTAACCTAGCTCTGATAACAAATGTACAACCCGATATCCTATGACGTCCCGATTCACATCTAAAATTCTTGTTGGCATCACGAATGCCATTGACAGTGAATTGTTTTGAGGTAATATATAAAGTAGATCATAGAGCTATCTGCAATATTCTAGACTTTTTGAAAATCACCAAGTAAGGAATAAAATATAATAATCAAAAGTATAATCTTAGACAAATAAAACAAACTGTAACTAATAATATTCCATTACAAAATATCTCTAAATACTGAAAAACTAATAATCTGAATGTTTGGGAAAATGTCAAACAAGTAAATAATTTAATGGCTATTAGATAAATAAATGCACGTCTCCATCGTGCCACAACATCTCATGAAATCACCACAAGTCCCTCTGCCTACTTATCAGAGTAAAAAAAAAGGAAGAAAGGAATAGAGGGGGTGAGACATACGTCATGTCAGTAATACTCATATAAGTTTATAATATTAAAAAGCTAGTTAAACAACACATGTGCTCGAAAATCATACCTTAAACTGTGTCACCTACACCTAAAATAAAATAAAATACTATAATGACATCAAATGTCATGGTCTCCCTGAAATCTATCTTATATCTAATTATACACAAAGATTGAGCCCAAAGTCCCCAATTGCATGTTGTAAATGTGTGCGACTTGCTATTGAGGAACTATATGTCGTAGCCCACTATTGCCAAATCATAAGCGACTCGGCACCGAGGAACAATATGTATTAACCTATTACGTCAATTGTAAACGACTCGCTCCTGATGAACAAAATGTCTCAGTCCACTAGCGTTGAATCGTGAGCAATCACTACTGAGAAATCGTATGTCTCAGCCCACTATCATCAAATTGTAAGAGACTTGCTAGCGAGAAACTATATGTATCAGCACGCAATCACTAGATCGTAAGTGACTCGCTACTAAGGAACAAAATGTCTTAGCCCACTGTCGCCAAATTGTAAGCAACTCGCTATCAAGGAACTATATGTCTCAACCCACTATCACTACGCATTACGAACAACGTATACCGAATCTACTAAAACAAGACACTTTATGGAAGTGTCTCAAAACACAACAAACAACATACCAAAACGTTCCTTGTGAAAGTAACCGTGCTATAGGATCGTGCAATATGGAATATATATATATTGAATAACTAGTGTAGAAAATAACTGTAAAATAAAATAGTAGTAATGTAAAATGACACCAGACCGGTTCGAACTCCCATTCTACGTCCAGTCCTAGACTCCTTTTGGAATTAAAACTAGCAACCCTCACTTATCCTGGAGGAACATGTATTACACTGCCTGAGCAACCGAACAGGACTTCTACCACCTAGACAACCGAATAGGACTTCTACCGCTTGAGCAATCGAACAAGACTTCCAATACAACTTGTAAAAGTTGTTTCTGACCGAGTGTGCTCTTTGAATAGCACAGATAAGTCAATAATGTACACCCTTCCTATGATCTTCTCCTCAAGAATGAGGTGTATGATTGTGCGTGTATGAAGAATAGGAAGATTAGAATTGGTTATAAGATATGGAAGTGAGATTGTAAGCAATGAATGTATGAATTTATGTAAGCAATAGATTCGAAGAATGTTATTCACGTTAGATCAAGAGAGAAGAAAATCAAGTGAAGTGATCAATGAAACTTGAATGAATTTATAGTAAATCATAAGTTGCAACCTCTGGTAAAAAGTTCTCTACGAAAGGTAATGGTTGCAACACTTGGGGAGGAAGACAACCATTGAGAAAAGAAGTGTCTTTTCAATAAAAAAATGGCAGTTATAGGATTCAGTCGACTGACCTTGATCATTCAGTCGACTGAATTCAAAAACATGCACGTATATAGTAAAATGCACAAACTCAGTCGACTGAACGATCAAAGTTAGTCGACTTGTCCTTGTATTTTAAAAAATTTAAAAATAGGTTTAGTCAACTGAGGGATACAGTTTAGTCGACTGAACTGTGTATTTCATAAGCGGTTTTACACATGCTTACTCTATTAAACTCATTCTTGTCTAATTCACAATATAACATATTCACGGCTTTAGCATTTGCAGTAGCATCCAATGTTTGTGTGTTAGACCATTGTGAATATTCAGTAGTAGGTATGGTATATTCATTTTGCATAATATTCCAGATTTCATAACTACTTGCTTGTATACAAATTCTCATCCTAGTAGCCTAATAGTTATAGTTTATTCCATTAAATAGTGGTGGTTGTGCAGTAGATTAACCTTCAAGAAATCTAGTGTTAGTAATGGTGCTGGTGTTGTTTTCCATATTAAAATATCAGATAACTGTGTTACGGTTAAAAGATGTCCTCACTCTGATACCAAATGAAAAGTGACTGTGCTATAGGATTGTGCAATATGGAATATATATACTGAATAACTAGTGTGGAAAATAACTGTAAAATAAAATAGCAGTAAAGTAAAATGACACCAGGAATTTTTATACTGGTTCAAACTCCCATTCTACGTTCAGTCCTAGACTCCTTCTGGAATTAAAACTAGCAGCCCTCACTTAACTCGGAGGACCATGTATTACACCATCTGAGCAACCGAACATAACTTCTACCGCCTAGACAACCGAATAGGACTTCTACCGCCTGAGCAACCGAACAGGACTTCCAATACAAATTGTAAAAGGTTTTTCTGACTATGTGTGCTCTTTGAATAGCACGGATAAGTAAATAATGTACACCCTTCCTATGATCTTCTCCTCAAGAATGATGTGTATGGTTGTGCGTGTATGAAGAATAGGAAGATTAGAATTGCTTATAAGATATGGAAGTGAGATTGTAAGCAATGAATGTACGAATTCATGTAAGCAATAGATTCGAATAATGTTATTCACGTTAGATCAAGAGAGAAGAAAATTAAGCGAAGTGATCAATGAAACTTGAGTGAATTTATAGCAAATCATAAGTTGCAACCTCCGGTAAAAAGTTCTCTGCGAAAGGTAATGGTTGCAACACTTGGGGAGGAAGACAACCATTGAGAAAAGAAGTGTCTTTTCAATAAAAAAAGACAGTTACAGGATTTAGTCGAATGACCTTGATTGTTCAGTCGACTGAATTTAAAAACATGCACGTATATGGTAAAATGCATAGACTCAGTCAACTGAACAATCAAAGTTAGTCGACTAGTCCTTGTATTTTAAAAAATTTAGAAACAGGTTCAGTCGACCGAGGGATACAATTCAGTTGATTGAACTGTGTATTTCTGTGAAACTTGAGTGCATTTTATTTTACAAAGTGATGCTTTTAAGTCGAGTGCACGTGTATGTGTGTATATGAATGAGAATGATGATTTTTTGAGGAAAGATCTTAACAAAGCAACTAGGCTAGACTCTATATACATATTTCATGACTCTAGTTAAACTATGTAGACTATACGAACCATACTTCGAGGCGTTGAGTCCGGTTGTTGTAGTAGTCGTAGATTCATGAATCATTGTGTCGCTTAAAATACTTGTCAGCAATCAAAACTTAAGATCCAACACCTTGTCTCTCCATGATGCTGCGAATTGCATGAAGTAAAGACGTATGAGAGAGTTACAAGCATTTAAAGATACTGGTAATATTATAAATATTTAATTTATAATTTAATTATTGTTAAAAAATTTGCTTGGAATAACGTGTCTTCGCTGTAGTGACTTCGAACCTCGACATTGCTCAGATCCGTGCCTTCCGACCTCCCGTGCCTCCATTGTAGGTGTTTAGCCAAAAATTGGCTATCACCAGCCGCTCCACCTCGACGAGCCTAGTCTAATGATAACATTATCGTGACCCGGCACTCCAAATAACATCGCAACCACTGCCACTCCTAGGCAAATTCCAACCATCCCATGTCGATCTGGGTCAATCGACCGCCATCACGAGGACTGCTCGATTCCCTTTACAGTTCTATGCTTCCTGATCGTTATACCATTGCTGTTGCACCACTAGATCAAAATGGACGGTCCACGTTTTTCAAACTTCTAGTATGTTTTCTAATTAATCCGTAAACCCAATCGACGAATAAACACCACAGTCGATTTGCGTCATCTAGAAGTACAATTTTGATATATAATATGCCTAATTTGGAACACTTTTGTATTTCACATGTTTTAATTTAAGAGAGTTGAACTTTGGCTAAGTACAACCGGTAAAAATTCACTTTCGTAATCATCTAGCCATGGCATACTACTTCGTAATCGTGTATATATAAAAAGCCACTTTTTAGTTTCCAGTTACATTATTTATAATTTACTTTAAAATCATTGGAGATGGATTACTATATTTTATCAATATATAATCAAATAGGATGAATCCCACTTACCGATTAGTTGTGCATCCTCTCCAATTTGATATAAATCCTACTTCTCGTTCATTGTCCAGAATTTCATGCCTTCAAAACTCCATATTTCCCAATAGCATTGATTTATTTGCATATCTCTCTTTGCAATGACCGGTTTTATATATTAATTAGTTTAATTCGGATTTTATTTGGGAAATTGACAAAGATGATGATGGAGATTAGTGATAAGGTATTTAGATTAGAACAATATTAGAAAATAGGGGTTGCACTTCTATTTATAGACTGGACATAACACATATTTAGCCTCAACTACCAAAATCAATATATTATGAAAATGCCGCTGGATTTGACTTTTTCTAATTTCTAGTCTATTTAACAAATTCCGCAAATTATATATGTTTTCTGATTGTAAATGGAATTCTAGACACCCTAGGATAGTTCCTGATGCCTAATTCCATCATTGGAAATTTAATATTTTGTCCTTAATGTAAAATTATGATTCCCCCCTTTTTATTTAATTATTTAATTACGTAAAATTAGGGGGTGTTTCAACTATGGTATGGAAAGTCTTATCTCACCTACTCATGCATCCAACAAGTTAGCACATATAAGCATCATCCATTAAACTATCATAAGATGGGTGTACTACTCTATCTCGGTACATACTAGGGTGTTGGGGGTATTATACTTGATAATACCTTTGATCAACAAAGACAACCGTAATAACCATCGATCGTGCATCTCTCATACTCACAATGCACTTAAATATATTTTTATGCAAATGACCACTCAACAATTACTCATGTCATGACTCCTTCAATGTTAAAATCCTATACTATTCAAATAATTGGGAAACTAGACACAATCAAATGGTCCAGAGATACAGATTCACTCAGATGATCCTTTATGCATGCCCCTACTATTATCTGGCCTTTTCACCCAGCTATGTCCAAACTATTGGGCAAGTTGGACTCGATGATAAACAAGGAAAGCCACCTAAAGAGGAGATCATAGAGTCAGAAATCAAGCACAGACAATAATATGAAGTAATGATCAAGCGAAACCATGAGGTGGACTCTTCGAACATTCTAAGTATGGATTAGTGCTTCCCCTAGGCAGGGGATCGGATCAAATCACTATGGCTATGAACAACATGAATTAGCAGTTCAAATCAACGGGAATTAATCGATATCCCTAAGAACATGAAAGCAACTATGTAAAATACTTTGGAAACATAAACTCAATAAGGAGGGGGACCCACCATACCGATCACAACGTGCTTCGTGGGCATCTTGACCGATCGGGACCGATCGCTCTATAGAGGGAATTGGGCCATGAAATTTTCTAGGTGACCTCGTCTACATCTGGAGATTCTACCGGTGAATTTTTAAGAAGATATTCGATCGTCTACCCCTATAAATACAGAGTTCATAGTTCATTTGAAGGATTTTTACACTGTTATTTTGCTTGTACTCCATTGTACTTACGGATTCCGATCCGATCCATCTTGTACTTATAAATTCAAGTGATTAATAAAGTTATTTCATCAAAGTGGACGTAGGAATTCAACGCCGAACCACTATAAATCTGTTTGTCATTGTTTTTACTTGTTTTTTTGCTTGTTTCCTCTATTTTAGTTTTGATTTCTTCATTTATTTCTCTACATATAATCTATAGGGTGTTTGTGCCAACTTTTGGTGTAAACATTTTGGTGCTTTCTTTGAGAAAGAATTCTTAGGTTGATTGGATCTTATCATCTACTTGTGGATTCCCATATTTGCAAGAAAAATCCAGAGTTCTACCGAAAAGTTTCCGTTTCTACTCAGATTTGAAGAAGATCTAAAATGAAGCAATTAACCATGGCCAGAGGAAAGTCTACTACTCCTCATACAATTGAAGGCAACGATAATGCTAGTGTTCATCAAGTTGAACAAAATGTACAACCGGTTGCTGCCAATCCCCAAAATCCAACTGACTACATCACCAAAGAAGATTTTAAAGTCTAAATGAAGGAACTGATGGATAGCCATCGGTAGGTCGACCAGTAAATTCAGGCTAACATCGACTTGATAAACCAGTTGAAAGATCAGTGCGGAAAGACAAGGAAGGAGCCTACTCCATATTCAGGATCGAAAAAATCCTCCTCCTCTGAAGACTATGATAGAAATAGACGCTGCAAAACATATGCATATGCAGCTGGAACATTAGAACGGAGTAAGGCGATCGGCTATGGCCAATCGACACCGATCAACATCGAACCTCCTAGGAGGATTGGCACTGAACCTTCGAATCATAGGACCAGTCATCATGCAGGTAGAGAAGCTTACTCTAGAGGTGCCACGATCGATCAAGGTGCTGGAACTCAGGCCAATATGGTTGAACCTCAGTTGAGAGATGAAGATAGAACTGCTACTTAGGAAATGGATCAAGAGCAAGAGAAGCCAAGACAACATGGCACTGCCTGAAGGCGTGGATCGAGTCACTCATGTGAGGTGGAACATGGTTACCGCTTGGAACAACTCTCCAAACACCAAATTTAACAGCTATGGTGAGGCAACAAGTGAAAGAAAGTCAAGGCTTGACCAATGATGATTGGGGACTCTCCAGAAGTCATAATCCATTTATCGACAACACTTTATATGAAGAATATCCGTGGAGGTCCCATATGCATACGATGCCCGCCTATGCAGGAAAAACCGACCCCAAGCAGCATCTCTTGAAGTACGAATGGCACATGGACTCTGCCCAAGCCACCGATGCAGTCAAGTGCAGGTGTTTTCCCATTTTCTAGAAGATGTTGTGACCATGAGGTTCACCAAGCTACTACCACGGTCAATCTCTTCATTCGATGAGTTATTAAAGTAGTTCCTAGAGCAGTTCTACATACACACAACTCGCCCCAAGGATGTAATGTCACTCTCCAACTTGATCCAGGCAGTGGGGGATTCATTGAAAAATTTTCTGCAAAGGTTTAATACAACTGTTACAGAGGTCAGTAATCCAAATGATGATGTGATATCATGGCGTTACTAGGGGAGTCGACCCCGATTCCAAGTTTGGTAATTGGTTAGCAGGAAAGCCTCCTTCTACATTGGACCGTTTCTTTGCAACTTGGTCTAGGTACCGGGGGAGTCATTGAAAATTTTTCTAGAAAGGTTTAATACAGCTATCACAGAGGTCAGCAATCCAAATGATGATGCAATACTCATGGCAGTGACTAGAGGAACTGACCCCAATTCCAAGTTTGGTAATTAGTTAGCGGGAAAGCCTCTTTCTACATTGGACCGTTTCTTTACAAAAGCGGCTCAATTTCTAAGAAAGGAGGAGGCAAAGCGAACTAGGAAGAGAGATGCTGCAGGCCCAAGCGCCGAGGGAGTAAAAGGAATGTAGCAGTAAAGAAGTTCAGTGATAGTTCCGGGAAAGTCCAAATCAATGTTCAAAACAAACCGAATGAGCAGAAGAAAGGCAATGATCGAAACCACGACTAAAGATGGGATTTCGAGAGAGGGAAGCTGAGGATCCCGTTGTTTGATACATACATGCCATTGAATACGTCGCTAGAGAATGTTTATCTATCGACTTGTAACACTATGCAGTATAGGGAACCACCTTTGAAGGAACCGATGGAGAAACAGAGACAATCCAGAAAGCACTGTAGATTTTATGAAAGTTATGGACAGAACATGGATGAATACCACCACCTCTGTGATGTTATTGCAAAGTTAATTCGAGAAAGTAAGTTGCAGCAATTTATTAAAGCCCTGTAGGATGGTGGGCAGGGGACATCTACCCCAATTGAGGACAAGCTCCGCTAAGTGCTGAGGAACCTCGATGAACAACAACGAGATTAGTTATTAATACCATTAATTGAGGACCACATCTGGCTGACAAAAACTGGAATGAAATGGAGTGTTACGTGAACGCTATTAGAGATGTTGACATTGAATGTTGCTCGATCACAAAGGACGGTGCTCCAGCAAAGCAGCAGTGAACTATCACAAATGATATTGTATTTCGAAGTAGAGATGCAGATAAGATAGAGGCCCCTACGATCGACTCAGTGGTAATCTCAGCCATGATCGGGCCCTGTTTGGTAAGAAAAAATTCCGTTTGATTGTGGAAGTTCCGTGAATAATATTTTCAAGAAGGAATACGAGCAGATGTTACTGAAAGCCAAAGATCTAAAACCATGCAAAGCAAGCGGTAGGCTATGTCTAGCTACCGGTGGAATTACGTGACGACAACCGAAGGATAGTGCATGTGCTGTCGTTTGTTGTGTTGAATATGAACTCTCCATACAATGCTTTCTTAGGCCGACTGGCCCTTGCTGAATTCAGGACAGCTATCATCCCTTGGTGCTTAACGCTAAAATTCCCAAAAAAGAATGGCGTGGGAATTATCCATGGAGATCGGGTGATTGGACATGCCTGTTATGTGGCTGAGTTGAGAGACGCTCAACAAAGGGAGAAAGGAAAGGATGTGGAGAAGCCTCTATGCATCAAAACAAATAAAACTTAGCAATCATCGTCCGAGCCTTGGCTCGAGCACCATAGTCGGTTCTATAAAAATATAGATCTGAGAGATGAAGAAAAGGAGTCTAAAGAAACCAAGGTTGCACCTGCTGAGCTGACGATCGACATCATGGTCAGCCACAACGACCTATCACAGGTCTTGAAGATCGGATCCCAGCGAAGTGCATCTATGATGAAGGTATTAGCTGGTTTTCTCCGAGTGAATCTTGATGTGTTCGCTTGGACCCGTTCTGACATGTGTGAGATCTTGCTGACTACGTGAGCTATGCATTGAATATCGACCTAAGGCATGTCCCAGTGAAACAAAAATGAAATGGCATGGATCCGGAGAGATCTGCTGCACTTAAAGAGGAGGGGATAAACTAAAAAAAATAGGTTATCCACGATGCCCTCTACCTGAACTAGGTATCCAATCCAGTTCTTGTGAGAAAAGCTAATGGAAAGTGGAGGACATGGGTCGACTACTTAGACCTAAACAAGGCATTCCTGAAAGACAGCTTTCCACTTCCAAGGATCGACCAACTGGTAGACTCGACCGCTAGACATGAATTGCTTTCATTTATGGATGCATACTCTGGATACAACCAGATTCTGATGCACGTCCCTGACTAGGAACACTCTAGCTTCATTACTGATCTGGGGCTGTACTGCTATGTTGTGATGCCTTTTGGACTAAAAAATGCTGGTGCTACTTATCAAAGATCGGTCAACCGGATGTTCAAAGACCAAATTGGGCGATCAATGGAAGTATATGTGGATGATGTGCTTGTGAAGTCACGGCGATCAAACGACCACGTCGATGTCTTAGCGGAGATGTTCAGTGTTCTCCGAAAATATGGAATGAAACCTAACCCCGTGAAATGCTCTTTCAATGTTGCGTCAGGGAAATTCTTGGGTTTCATCACCAACTCTCATGGAATTGTATCCAATCTCGAGAAGATTCAGGCAATTAGGGATATCCAAGTGCCCAAGACAATTAAGCAGGTGCAGAGCCTAAATGCGAAGGTCGCCGCCCTGATTCGATTCATCTCCAGGGCCATCGACAAGTGCATTCCTTTCTTTGACTTGATCAGGAGAGGGAAGAGGAACTTTGAATAGATGTAGGATTATATCGATGCATTTCAAGCTCTTGTACATCACTTAAAGAGACCCCCATCTTGTCCAAGCTACTGGATTATGAAGACTTGTATATTTACTTAGCAGTGTCGGTACATGCCATAAGTGCTACACTACTACGCAAAAAGGATTGGATCCAGAGGCTAGTGTATTATATAGCAAGCAATTGACAGGTGCTGAAAGGAACTATTCAAAATTGGAGAAGCTCGCACACTACCTATTGATCGTGTCAAGAAAGCTCTGCCCTTATTTCTCGAGTCATCCCATTAATGTCTTCATCAACCAGCCGTTACGACAAGTCCAACAGCGACCTGAGACATCTGGAAGGTTACTTAAATGGAACATCGAATTGAGCCAGTTCGATATCACTTATCTCCTTTAGAGAGCCATCCAGGGACAAGCACTGGCGGACTTCATAGCCAAATTCACTACACAAGACGATTCTTCAGAGAGTAGTGGATAACCTACCATCCAATGGAAGATGTACACGGATCGAGCATCTAATGATCGGTGTTCTGGCATTGGAGTCATACTGTTAACTCTCGAGGAATGATCGATCTGCTATGCCCTAAAACTTGACTTCCCTACAACGAATAACGAGGCGGAATATGAAGCCTTGATCGCTGGGATTAAAATGGCTAGAGAGTTGGGAGTAAAAGCTTTGCAATTACGCGACTTGCTCCTTACCTCAACTGGGTCCAAGAGCCGTTAACTTATTTCGAGCATTACACCATTACACACATCCCTAGAGTACAGAATGCGAAAGCCGATTCACTAGCCAAGCTATCCAGTTCCATGATGCACAACAAATTGGCTTGGTCCTAGTTGAAGTACTTAACACTCCAAGCATTGACCGAATGGAGATTGATTAGGTCTTGGAGATAGATCCCGAGAAGGAGTCGTGGATGACTTCGATTAAAGACTATTTGCAAAGGGGAATCCTTCTCGAATGGAGGAATGAAAAATGACAGATCCTTCATAAAGCTTCACGATACATCCTTCAAGAAGGAGTCATATACATGAAGGGTTTCTCCGTCCCACTACTTCGGTGTATCGCCAACGATGAAATCAAATGAGTATCGAGAGAAGTCCATGAAGGAGAATGTGGCAATCACACTGGGTGCAAACCTCGGCGAAGAGGATACCCCACTATGGTTATTCCTGGTCAAATGCCAATTGAGACGCAGCGGACTATGCTAGACGATGCGACAAGTGCCGGATGTTTGCAAAAATTCTGAGAGCCCCACCGACGGAAATCACTCAAATGGTCAGCCGATGGTCGTTTTCTACTTGGAGTATTGACATCATCGGCTCCTTGTCGATTTCAAAAGGTGGTGCGAAGGACGCCATCGTAGCAGTTGATTACTTCACTAAATAGGCTAAAGCCTAAACTTTGGCCACGATCACTACAAAGAAAGTAATCAATTTTTTTGTTTAAAACATCATATGTTGTTTTGGTCTCCCCTAAACAATCATAACCGACCATGGGACCCAATTCAATGGTGCTGAATTCAAAGACTTTTGTCGTCGAGATCTACCGAGAAAAGATTTGCAGCAGTTGCTCACCCTTAATCTAATGGACAGGTTGAAGCTATCAACAAAATTGTAAAGCCCATTCTGAAGAAGTGTTTGGAAAAGGTTAGAGACAAGTAGGTTGATGAACTCCCATCGACATTATGGGCATATAGAACCACCCACACATCCGCGATTGGCCATACTCCATTCGCCCTTGCTTATGGCTTTGAAATCGTGATTCCTGTGGTATTTAAAGTCCCATCTTGTCAAGTGACTTATTCTGACCTTATAACTAATAGAGATCTCCTTTTGGATATCTAGATATGGTCGATGATAAGCGTGAAGAAGCTAATCTAAGGGTAGCTGCACACCGACACCGAATCGCCCAGTACTATAATATTAAAGTCCAAATCAGGACCTTTGAAATTGGCGATCTTGTCCTGAAATAGATATTTTCTAGCCCTACAAACATAGGTCCGAGATGGGAAGGACCATATGTCATCAACCAGAAGCTTGGGGATGGAACTTTAAAGCTAGCGATTGTCGATGGCATCACACTCCCTAGAGCATGGAATAGCGAAATTTACGATGCTATTTCATGTAGTTTTGTTTCATTCAGTTGTATTTCGTTTAGAATTTGCTTTTGCGGTTGGATTCAAAGCCATGAATAAGATAGAATCTTTCGCTTATTTTTTAGTTTGCAATAAAATCTAAAGTTTGCTCCAAGTTTATGAATTGTTTGTGCATAATATAATAGTTGTGATATTACATCTACATATGCCTAGCATAAACCGTTAAGTACCCAGAGTTTGGTGCCGACAAAGTACTCGGGTCCATAATCGAATTAAACAAAATGAACGTGAATCGACCATTCATCCATTAACTCTCGCCTGCAATCCGATGGGTAGAGTATAAAATAGAGAACAGATGTGACTCGACCATCCGTTAACTAACTCTGTCTCTCGATTCAACGGGAAGAATGTAAAGTAAAAGTGGTCATAATACGAGCGACCGCTCTGCGACTTTTGCTCCGGACTTGAGGGCAATGGAATTGATCAAAGGAAATGTGTCTCTACTGTTTCCCAAAACAGCTTCAGTCCCCAAAGTGTGGGCTAGATTATGAACATCAAACGGGTGTGATTGACCGCTCATCGACTACTCTAATTCCCAGAGTGCGGATAAGAATATAAACAAAACGAATGAGTGCGATTCGACCATTCATTCTCTAAATCTGGCCTGAACACGACAGGAGTAGTATAAACTCATCATGGATGGGGCTCAACCATCCATGAACTAACTTCGCCAGCCTAAGACTGGGGGCAGGAGTATAATCACTTAACCGCTCAATATGACAGCGTAATACTATAGCTCGCACCTAGTTTTTTTATACGACTTAAGGCCACGACCGAAAGGAGGTCTTGAGACATTACAACTTGAACAATGAGTGATGAATTACAAGTACATTGAATGAAAAACGTACTAGCTCGAACACTTAAACAAGTTTTATATAAAAGCGGGATAGAAAAGAAAGAGTTTTTATTCACATATTGAAACTTGGAAACTAAGTACAAGTTTATTTTAGAAACTAAAAGCTAAAAACGGGGGCCGTACGCGCACATTGCGGCCAACAAAAAGGAACAAACTACCAAGCTACGTGCTACCCAAGCCGATTTAATGGCTATCTCTCACCTATTTTGGGCTTCTTCAGGGTGTTCTTCAAGGTAGACTCTCTAGAGCTACCGCCTCGTCCTCTCCTCTTCGACCATCTTTTGCCCTTGCCACCCTTAGGAGAAATGCTTTCAGAGATAGAAGCAGTCTCACTTTGGGATACTTAAGGATCGACCTCCTCAGAAGTGACGCCGCGCGGCTGTATAACTTGGAGCGAAGTAATATCCACTTCAGCACTCTCCTTTTTGGCTTGCAAATCCAGCTCCTCCTTTTCAATGCGCTCCTTCATGCTACGTTTATTGGTGTGTTCGGAGGCATGGGTTACTACACCATCCTCTGTTTCATCCTGGCCCTACTCGTCATTAGTCTTTTCTTCATTCGGAGCCCCTATGACTTCAGCATCCGGGCCAGGAGTCTTAGCAGGTTGACTAGTAGGAGCCACCTGCACAGTAACATCCGTAGTGGATCCCGTGGTCTATGCCTGCTGTCGTAGGGTAACATCATCATCGAGAGCATGGACAGATGTAGACGAACCTGCAATTTCATAAAGACCAATGGGTAAGCCCATGACTATTGAGCACGAGATGTAAACCTTCTCGAACGTTAAAGAAGTAAGAGATATACCTTCGCCAGATTGGCCGTCGATCGTAGCTGGAGTGGCGCCTTCAAAAATTGAAAGGCCAAAAGATTTGTGCATCCCTGGATGATCTGGATCGTAGCCCACATCCTTTTCTGGGGCATGGAAATTAAAGCACTAGTTGATTGAGTAGTAGGAGGGTCTTGGTAACCAGACCCCAAGGCTTCGCCGCAATTTTTATCCTTTTCGGTGATTGCTGGATCATTGAGTAAACTAAGCCGAGCAGCCTTGAGGTCATCAGGCTCTTCATTGTGCATGAGCAGCTCTTCATCCACTTCAGCACCACCGAGGGATGTCTTCTACAGATCTACGATATGGTCCTAGGATTTGACGAGCGACTAGGGATCCCCCTCTCTAAGGAAGCGGAGGTTGTGATTCATGAGGACACATGCATTGTAATATATCGTCTATATATTCTTGTTTATGAACTGATTTAGCATTGTATACAATCAGATCTGGAAATCAGTCCCAAAAGTATGAATTTAGACTATTGATTTAAATAAAATTTATTCCAGATCTAAAATAGGTTGTATAATAATGTTATAAATTTGGATTATTACCTTAATCTTGTTAGAATATAAACTTTCCTATATTTAGAATTGTTGGAATTTAGATCCGTTTAATATTTGTAAATTAGTTCGATTTCTTTTCCTTTCAGAAAGATACGGCATTTGACCTAACAAGAAATAGATGCAACCCTTTAAAAAGAGATGTGTAAAGTATGAATTCATTGTAGTTTATACTGTTTATTTTAGTAATAAAAAGAAATGATTATTCCTTGTAATTTCAAACAATGCAATCTTTTATATTTTAAAGTGAAATATTTTGTTTTGACTTTATGGAAATTACAGCGGATAATCTTTTTAGATATGATTTCAACGATTTAACGTAGAAAAGTATATTCTAGTGAAGATTTATAACTAGAATATATTTGATAAAAGTAAATATTTGTATGTAATTACCGCGCTTATAATAATTAAATCAAAAGCTAATAACGACGCTTGCATGTAATATTCACGTTTAGGATAATTAACTGACGGGAAAAGAATTTAAAGGGTTGTATCTCCAGTAAATGGTAATAAATATGAGAGTTGCAATAATTTGATAGGGTAAATGGATTAATGAGATTGATAAAAATGGAATAGATATGCAAGGTTACTAATTTGAAATTAGTAATCAAACATAAATGTCTTAGGAAATGTCCTATTGGGTTTTATGGACAAACTGATATTTATGAGCATTAAATGCAGATTTATGGGTAGATAAATATTTAAGGTAAATCTTATTGCCTTAAATAAAAAGGGAATTAGTAAGCAAGTCCAATGTCTACCTAAGGTAATATAAATAAAGACTTAGGGTGGTTAATTAGACTTAGTAGGTTGGTGGTGCGAGGTCAGTAGAGTCACTTGACAGAAGACCGCCCTTCACTTTGAGGCTACCAGCAGTCGGGTATACTTACTATTGATGTGAGATATCACTAATCCTAGGACCCGTGACGATGTATGAGATTGGGCTTGCTTTCTTAATTGAAAAGTATTAAATGGTCCAAATTTGGAATTAGAAGCAGTGAGGGATATCTCCATTGCGGTTCGCTTCTGGTTTGAGGTCTTAAGTGGCTAAAGGGTTCGCCTCTCTCCTAAATGGAAGTATTAAGTAACCTAGTAAGATTCCAAATAAATAAATAAGGATGTCCCTAAAAAGGGATTACTTCAGTGTTGAGGTTTTAAGTGGCTGAAGGGTCTGCCTCCCTACCGAAAAAAGTAGCCTAATGAGATGCCATATTTATAATTAAAGAGTGAGAGTGGATATCTCGGGAAGGGTTTGCTTTAGGTTTGGGGTCTTAATTGACTATAAAGTCCTCATCTTTCCTATAAAAGAAGTATTAAGTAGCCCAATGAGATTTCCAAGCAATGACAGCTAGATAGTACCATTGAGAAGCACGCTTCTGAAAGTAGGTCTTAAATGACGAGGTCTGCCTATTTTCCACTTTGAAATGTAAGTGGCTTGGGTAAAGTCTCTTACATTGCTAAGGCCGTAATAACAATAGTACCATTTAGGAGCACGCCTTGGGGATAGGTCTTTAATGATGGGGTCTGCCTCAGTTAAGGTCTTAAATGACTAGAGTGTGCCTATTTTCTAATAAAAGATATTAAGTGGCTTGGTTACTATTTATTGCATGACTATGATTTTATCGACAATAGATGCGGTAATAGTTGGACATTAAATGTCGGGAGCCTTGAATAGTGGTTAGAGGTCTTGTAGCCAGGACCCACCGACCATTGACAACATTGATAGGAAACCACCTTGGGAATAAGTCTTAAATGACAGAGTCTGCCTATTTCTCTTTTAAAAGTATGATAGAAGCCCACTTCATATTTAGATGTATTAAGTGGCAAATGGGTTTGGAAGTATTGGGTGGTTGATATGGCTTTATTAGTATTTCGTACATTGGGAGGGGTAAGTAAGTAATCGTGTGTGCAATGCAAGGTTAGATTAGAATTGCTAACCTTAATGGACATAACAATTAAATGGAAACCTATCGGTATAAGTTTATGTTATAGATAATTTATATTTTTCCAGTCACCAGAACTTTGTTCTGACCCCTCCTCATTACAACCTACATGATAGAAATTAGACGAACATGTCACTAGAGCTGAATGTGCTTTGTTGTTGGAGAAGTCTTCTTTCTCTCATGCTCGATGCTGATGTGACAATCTGCTATCCAAGGAATACCATTAATTCCAAGGTAGCAGACATAGTCAGTATCCTTATCCAATTATTGTTTCTACTATGAGTTTAGATTTTTATCAATCTCTGATAATGCTCATGCTTATTTGCAGATACAAAATCCAACGATATGTGCTTTGATGGACTTAGGTTTCGATTTTTGTCGAAATTTAGATCCATGGAGGTAAGGGTTGTTACATTTGGCATCAGAGCCTAGGTTAGTAGATCAAAAGAATCAGGATAAATTAAGAGACCGTATTTGTACTTTCCTAACTAGTAAAATAATATTTTTATGCCAGGTTCTAAGAGTTCCGACTATAGAAGTATTTGTAGTTCCACTGCAAAGGAATGGGAAAAACAACTATGAATTAGAAATATCTTAGAGTTAGGATTTTCACGCCGATTTTGAAGTACCCCACGGAGTGCTGGCGATGCATAAAGCATTATTGATAAAGAGCATGAGTACGACATATGGCTGAATTCCAGAGACTGGAGGTGTTCGGCTTGACGATTCAGATTCTAGGTACCTTATGATTTTGGATTTTGAGTTCTAGTCGGACACACACAATTATTCCAGATGGATGTGAAATTAGATTCCGTATGTCACAATTGTTTGGAAGCAAGTCTTTGCTTGGGTGCATTCATTAATCACTTCTTTGATGGCAAACCGGTTTTTTATTTGAATAATTAATGTCAATTCCACACTTTAAAACCCATGAGAGAATTTTTAAAAAGTATATTTTGGAAATGCCTTAGATTTAAAAAAAAGAGGTTTTCAAAGGATTTCTTTTGGAAATTTTGTTTTGGAAAGGTTTGAAATTTTAATTTCCAATACCACTAGGTTGGTCATGTTAAGAAATTTTTAGTTTATAAAAGATTAATTCATTAAATCCTTAAATATTTATTTGTATATATATCGGTAAAGGTTTGATATTGGTTTTTGGGAAGAAAATAGTTTTCCAATTTGGGAAACTTCTGTTTTAAATTGGGAAACCCTAAAATATTTATATATATAAGTTTGATTTTAAAGGGAAGTTTTGGTATGAAATAGTTTCTGTTTAGCTCAGTGATTTTTCGGTTTATAAAATCGTGGGGTTTATATTTTCTCTCTTTAAGGTACGGACAAAATAGGAATGACATCAACTTTATTGGGGTATGTAGTTTGAAGTGTTGTTGACCTCACCAGCTATTGGAAGAAATAATTTTGTGCGAAGTAGTCATGAAATAGCAGCTGGTATACTTTTGGGTTTTTGGAAGTGTGTTGATCGCAACAGTTTTGCCGAGGCTATTGCAATCTTTCCTATGAAGGTTCTACACGGTAAGATGGATACCGTCGTGTGGAAGGTAGAATTTTTTAGATGGGTTAAGTTGAAGATGGTGTGCGTAATGGTCATAAGAATATTACTTAATTTAACCGGCCCTATTGGGTCTAGGTTCAGGTCATGCCCAAATCTAGGCTAGCGGTCGACCAAGCGGTCGACCAAGTGGTTGATTGGTTGACCTAATAGCAGTCGACCGTTAAGTGGATTCGAGCCGAACCTAAACCTGGAACACGACTATAAGTCGCATCCAAACCTTCAGCCGCCGCACCCCCTCACTCTCTTCCTTCTCTTCGATTTTTTTGGCCGAACCCATTTCTACCTCCCCCTTCCTTCGCTTAACCCAAGCCTCTCTCCTCCTTTCCTCCCTAAAACCCTTGCACATCAGATCTTGCCCTACCACTACTCTGGATCTAAACCCTTTTCTCCCTTTTCCAACTGCCTCTCAGCCCATGCACCGCCACGTGCCGACGGCTCTTCCTATCGTCATCTCGACCTCATTCCGCAAGAAGCCGCTTGAATCGACCGGAGCGAGCAAAAGATCGCCACCTATCTCAGAATAGCGGAATTTGATTTCCTTCACAAGCGACCATTGAAGTTCAGAGATTTTGCCGCTCTCGAGCTTGAAGAGCTTTTCGTCGCGACAGGATTTGCACCGATCCTCCTCTTCGAGACTTATGAGCGGGAAGTCTTTTTGATGCACATATGGCATAGAATTTCGATGATGGCAACAACTATATTGAGTCCAAGGTGAATGAAGCTCGGATTGAGATGTCAGATGGCGATCTCGCTGGGATTTTGGAGATATCTGCAGTAGGCACAGATTTGGACGACATAGAGACTACTGATCCTGTGATTCTATAGTGGATCTTTTCTAGAAATGTCAATGATTGGAGGACCAACAATTTACGATTGGTGTCCCATCTCGTCGTGCGCATCATTCAGCACAATATCATTTTGAAGATGGGGAGCCTTGATCAGATCTACACCTCAATGCGAAAAACCGCCTATGTTATAATTGGCGGCATAGCCATAAATTAGGCTCGTGTGTTGATGCTCCATATGGTCGATCAGGGAGTTGGTACCCCGAGGACTCACTTTCCATATTGCCACTTCCTCACCCGAGTGTTTAGGCATAACGGGGTAAATTTGAGTGGAGAGTCAGTAGTGAGGAATGTCCTTCCCGCCATCGACCAAACCACCATAAAAGAGGATGAATATTCCTTTATCGCCTGTCGCACCACCTGTACCACCACCATAGCTACAACACCCGCTGTAGGGGATAACGCAGGGCACCGAGAGATGCATGAGTCCTAAGTTTGTTGCTATTTGTCAGGTTCAGGCAGAGCCCCGAGAGATTAGGATGGAGCAGCAGCGCTTGGGACGTGAGATTGGGTACATAGCCACCATGCTACGACCATTCCGCGATCGTGGCAATGGCTCGAGCTCTAGCCGTGGGACAAGGCCTTCTCACAATTCTTATGCGGTTTTTTTATTAAGGGTTGTTGTATCTTTTTATTTTCAGCATTTGTTCTTTTCTTTTGGTTATTGTGTTGTAAAACTGTTAGTTGTCTCTTATAAAAGGCACACATGATATTATGAGTTTCCATTCATTTTATATGTTATTGTTTCTGGATATGCGAATCGCTTCTATATATATGCATAGTAGAGAAACAATATAAATATGGGAATATCATAAAGACACTTAACTAACAGTAAAAGCAATATAAGGCTGGAAGTTTAGAATAGTTGGAAACTTTAGCGAAGGACATGATAAAGTTTTTTCGATATCACAAGTCGTTGCTCATGTTCCTTAAAAGCTAAATTTAATGAATTATAGTTGCGTTGACATTTTTAAATAAAACATAAAATCTTTGGGTAAAGGTTAGTTGTTGAATTTTGGAATTTGGTTTATGTGTTTAGTGCATAACCGACTTCTGACTACGCTCAGATTGTGGCTTGATTTATCAAAAATTTAAGAAAGAAAATATTTTGAGAAATTTCCCTATGATTTGAAAAGTTTCCTTTTAAAAAAAGCGTTTTGTAATTTTGTTATTTTGACTCTTAAATTATTTTTAGAGATTTTGTTCAGAATTTTATTTCAAGGGAAAATGCGCGTCTAAACATTTTGGGATTTTATTTTTCAAATGACATAAAAATTTGAAAAGTGAGAAATATTTTTGTGAAAACTTTGATTTTGAAGGCCACATTTAGGTATAGGGAAGGCAAATTGAGTTACAATTTGCGAATTTTGCGCTGCATTAGCTATAATAAGGGAAAAGCTATTTTAGCCTTGGAATTTCTATTTCCATATCTTGTCGATGATGCACGTAAGTCTATTTTTCAATTTAATTTTGTTTTATAGCTTGATAATAAGCCTCCTTATGCGCTTTGTACGTGGAAATTTGGAGTGGATCCGGGGCAGCAACGAAATTTTCACTGTACTATGGGCATGAGAAGATTATAGTGTGGTAAGAATGCTAAATACTTCACCTCAATTCCTTTTTCCATCGTAGGAATAAAGTTTAGAAAGCGATTTTTCAGCGCGTTAGATTATTGGATGGTATGAAGTGGATGCAAAATTGGTTGCTTCATACTTCTATTTGTAGGAGTATGGGGGTTTTGTTTGAAAAGATTTTTCAAAAATCTGCAAACTTATAGAACTATAAATATATATGTAGGTTGTTTGCATCATGTTTTCAAAAAAATGTTTTCAAAAGAAATGCATTCATATAGGAGGATCCGATTTAGAATCATTCCGCATACATATTTTCTGTGTGGTGATACAGTATTACACTATGCACTTATGCACGTTTGGTTTGCAAAATTGGATTTACACTCATTGATTGTGTAGCTTAGGATAATTAGGAGCCAAAACCTTGACTTAGTCATTAGCGAAATTTCGGGGATGAAATTCATTTTGAGGGAGGAAGAATATAACACCCCGTAATTTGGCGTTAGTTATTTAATTAGTTAGTTAGTTAATTAATTAAGCTCAAAAAATGAAATTTATGCACACGATGGAATTTGACCATGAAACTTGCACCATTGCATTTGTGGTGAAATTCTAAGCAACTTTCATATTTGGAGTTTTGCGATCGGAGTCCAAACGAAGAAGTTACGGATGAAAAACGAATTCAAAATGAAAATAAATAAATCAAAAGAAATTAACGTGTTTATATTAATTAACCGAGCCCACAAGTCGACCCATCATTGGGGATGGTCGACCCTCAGTGGTTAACCGATGACCTAGGGGCGGTCGACCGGCGGCTACCTGGCGGCCCCAATAAACCTAGGCCGCAACGGTCCGGATTTAATATTTTAAATCGTATAGTTCTAGTTGATTCTAGGACTTAAAATTCAGCCCTAGCCCTCCCTTCTCTTCTCATATTTTTATGGATGCAGTAGTAAAGCTCTGCCATTTCTTCTTCTCCACTTTCTTTCTAATTTATAAAGATAAAATATTTGTATCTGTATTCATACAAATCAGAGAAGAGTAGAAATCTAACAAAAAGTTGAAGAGAAGAGAATCAACCATATGCATATTTGAGGTAATTTATATTTTTATATATTTGTATCTATTTCTCTCCCAATCCCAAATCTCTTCTCATATTTGTAAATCTAATGTATGTATATACTCTTTTATACATATCTCTTGGATTAAAAAGGATTTGGAGATGAATCAAAAGTTCTACTTCAGATCTGGAGATTTGGACCGCTTTTAAAAAGTGAGTGGGAAATTTTATAGATTGTTATAATATGAAAATTATCCCGTTGGTGTTTGATTGATTTTTATGCTTAATTGGATAATTTTATATGAGTTATAGGCAACGAATTGAATACGATCTGAATATAATAAATATCGCCTACATATTCTTATTTATGAATTGATTTAGCATTGTATACAACTTGATCTGGAAATCAGTCCCAAAAGCATGAATTTAGAATATTGATTAAAATGAAATTTGTTGAAGATCTGAATTACGTTGTATAATAATGTTATAAATTTGGATTATTACCCTAATCTTGTTAGAATATAAACTTTTCTATGTTTGGAATTGTTGGAATTTAGATCCGTTTAACATTTGTAAACTAGTTTGATTTCTTTCCCTTTTAGAAAGATAAAACATAATCTAACAAGGAATAGATGCAAATAGATAGAGAAAGAGATGTGTAAAGTATGAGTTCATTGTAGTTTACACTGTCTATTTTGGTAACAAAAAAAAGATTATTCCTTGTAATTTCAAACGATGCAATCTTTTATATTTTAAAGTTAAACATCTTGTTTTGGACTAATTTAAGAAATTATAGTGGATAATCTTTCTAAATATGATTCCAATAATTTAACATGGAAAAGTATATTCTAGCAAAGATTTATAACTAGAACATATTTGATAAAAGCAAATATTTATGACGACCCAGCTTTCTAACTCCTAGGAACAACACTTAATACATTCATGATATTCATGCGTCGTTGCCCAAGCGTCCGAAAGGCAAGTTGTCTTGGGTAAAATAAAGAATAGAACAAGACTAAATAGATAAACCACATAACGGAATGGTTACATATAATGCAAAATGACATAGTACAAAAGGTTACTCCTTATATGGAGTTATCAGAGATATACAAAAGTACTACATCTAACAGATTTGCAGTTATATATTCTGACTTGTCATTTTTAATACAAAATACACCTATATAATCATACCACGGAAATAAATAACTAGATAACAAAGGAGCCGCCTGCTCAAACATCATCTTCAAAGAGATCCAAAGAGAGACCTGCTACTCTCGGACTACTCAAATATAACTGAGTACCTGAGAGTTTAGGAAAAGTAAACAACTCGAGTCAGACAAAATGTCTGGTATGAGTAAAACTTTAAAACAAATGGGGTGTATTTAATCAATAACATGCGAGACCACGCCGCTAACACGAAACGGGTTTTCTCCCACATAAACAACAACCAAACATAACAAAAATGGAAATAAACAATAGAGAACAAAACCAAACATAGATGATGGGCATAATTAATAGACATCCAGACTTGAAAGAATGGAAACAGTCTGAATAGAAATCCAAACTGGATAGAATGGATAAAACAAGATAACAATCCAAACTCGATAGAATGGACTAAATCAACAATTGACACCGCGAAGAGTGGTTGACTCTTCTTGTTGCAACTAAAGGAAACAGATTTAAAGGTTCGAATCAAATAAGAAAAGGAAAATCTCCAACAATGACTAGGAGGGTACACCTCCTTACCGAAAGTATACCTTTAGAATATATACTTTAAAACTCCGATGGCTCTCGGAAACCTCCAATCCGGACCCCTCCAACTGTTACCAAGTATCCGAATATTTCACATCTCAATGTGCACAACCAAATCCAATCTAGAGTGTATGTGAAAATACCTTAATGGGAGCAACCCCATATAGCTTGGCTCTCACTCGCTCTTTGGGTTTAGTCATTTTCGACAAAGGATAACGAAGCTCAAGTGAGCAACAATCATCTTAGAGTGACAAAATACAAAGAAGGTTGAGGTAATCGATAGCCGATAAACCGATTATTGAAGATAACAAAATGGTCATATATGGACAGTAAACCTCATATTCCTACCACTACTCATCGATTTCAAACTTGTACTATTTCTTGGTTAAAAATGAAGTCGAACAAGTGAAGGTAGTGTTATCTCTAGGCATTGCCTTGACGACAATTTTAACTTTCGAGATAGTGACAAGTTTCCATACCTCGACATTTAGTGCCAAGAGTATGATTAATTTTTTTCCATATAAGTGATATCGCTTTATGGAAATTAATTCAGTTCCATAAGCGAATCAAACGTTTACTTTTAAAATCGAATTCATGCTTGGCTTCACATTACAAGTATTAGCTTTAAAACACTTTGTTAAAAGAGTTTACTAACTTTGAAATATCATTATAAAAAGGGTTTAATAACTTAAACCATCCTTGTTACTTTGATTAATCCCCTTTAAAACTTCATTAATTAAGTTGATAAATTCACTTCAATGCCTTTAATTAAAAAGGGTATATCACCTTTAAAACATCATTAATTCAAGTAATTAGTAATAGTTAAATATAATTAATTAAATTAATAAATAGATAATTAAATATCATTATTTAAAATGATTAATCAATTTAAACCATCATTAAGGAAAGATTAATTAAAGTTAAAACAAGTTGATTTCCTTTGGAAAGTCATTAATTAAAATGATTAATTAATTTTAAGAACATCAATAATTAATTTTAATCCATCATTATCAAAAGATTAATTAGCCTTAAACATCATTAAATAAATTGATTAATTAAATTTAAAACATCATTAACTAAGTAATTAGTTAAATTTAAAACACATCATTAATAAGTAAATTAGTTATTAACCTTAATCCTTATTGATTAAATAATTAATTAAGTTAAATAATCATTATTAAAATAATTAATTATTTTTGAAAAAATCATTAATCAAAATTTTGCTTAACTTGTAAAACAATTCCAAGCATGAAGATGAAACCAAATGGTTTCGATAAGAAGCGATTTTCCGAAAGTGCCGATATAGCGACTATCGCTATATGGGCAGCTCAACAAACAAACTTATGATATTATAAACACAACCAAACATCACATAGAAATGGTTTAAGCATACATATAACAAACATTCATGGGTAATAAATATTAACATGAATATAGTTTTAAAGCTTTGGTCGTTGAGGGTAAAATTTTACTTACTAACTAGTTTGCTAACTAACCATTACTTAACATGTTTGCATCCATCACACATATATATTTCCAAAACAAACATGAACAAATTCACATCATATCCAAACCAAGCAAGCAATATATATTACAATATAACTAAAGAAAAATATTTCCCAAAAAAGCTAAGATTTTACTCAATGAAAAGCTATCCAAACTCTTACTAAATTAGGGTATAACCTAGCACTTCCATTCCTAAGCAAAAAGATGGAGTTTTTGACCCTTACCGCACTAGGTAGCTCGGCCTTGAAAGGAGAAGGAAGTGAGACTTTTTTTGGTAAGGTGGAGTGACTTTAGATAATCATCGAATTCTCAAAACAGAACCCGAAAATAGGTCATTTCCAACTGGTTTTTGGACTATTTACTCTCGGATTTTGTAAAAGTGATAAAGAGGAAAGTTTTAGAAAATTCTTTTCTCTATCGTTTCAAAAAAATAATCACTCAAATTGGAATATTTTCTGGTCGGAAGAAAAAGGACCATTTTCAAACTTGAAATTCTGAGCACGAAAACATTCTGTAAAGAATTGATATTTTTACATAGCTAAGCTCAAAATTTGAGGAAGTGGTCCAATGAAAGTTTTAGCCACTGAAATTCTCTACGGTTTAGAGAAAAGAATAACTTGATTTGAAGTATTATGTAGGAGGTTATGACCGTGAGAAATGACGTAAACATGGAGAAGATGGTGTGATTTTAAAACAAGTTTTTAAGGATTTTGAAAGTCGTAGATTTTTCTCAAAGCTAATAGAAAAAGCCATTATAGCTTCTTTGAGAAGCTTAAGAAAGTGAATTTTAAGAAGTAAGGAAAAATGAAAGGAATTCGGAAGAATTGTTTCTTTTATAAGAAGGCAAAGCTTCCAAAGGAAGCTTCTTTATTTTAATTTAATTTGTTAGCTTATATAGGAAGCTTCTTTATTAAATTATATTTGCAAGCTTACATGGGAAACTTCTTTATTAAATTATATTTGCTGACTTACATGAGAAGATATTACTAAGAAACAAGGCTTCAATGTGAAGCTACCAAAATAAGGTGAAGTGTATTAGTGTATAAAAAGTGTTATGACAGTTATGATAACTTTTAGCCGACGAGAAATCGAATATTCGAAAAACGAATTTCCATTCACATTTTCTATTTTTATCGAAACTATATTTTAGTAAACATATTTTGAATGTGATTTTTAACATCATTAATTATTATTTAAAATATGTCTATTGGTTATTGAAATCCATTATTTAAATATTTAAAAATGATTTAAATATTCAAATTCAAAGCGATCAATTTACTGGTCGTTACACTCTCCCCCCTTAAATGAATTTCGTCCACGAAATTATTACAAAGTGGAAGAAGTAATAACCATCCCAAGAAAATCGATTTACTTACTTGGTTTTTGGTAGATCTGATAAGTTATATTTTCCTATCATAAAATGCACTATAACACTATAACAACCATATACAATCTAGTAATATGATGCAACCAAAAGTAATGTAACAAACATATGCAACAAAATTAAGAGAATTTTCTATAATAAATGTTATGCATCCAATATTTTTCAAAAATACTTCTAAAATTTAGAACTAAATGCCCGAGTTTTATATTCAAAATATATTTTTCAAATTCCTTTTAAGAGGAATAAATCAAAACCAAAAATTGATTATGACAAGGAGAGGGCTCTCCCAACCGAAGCATGGTATAACTCTAGAATAAAACATGGAGTATCCAGTGGTATTCCGGTTCCTCCAAATACAACAACTAGAGTAAACAATTATTATTTCTTTCCAAAAATTTATAATCACTTTTTTTCTTTCAAAAGCATCGGGATTTAATTTCTAATAAACAACAATTCCAAAATCCATTGTTTATAAATTTAAACTTTATAAACTCTTGTATATATATAATCATACAATCAATCAAACCATATCAAAAGAATTTCCATAAAGGAATAAACTACACTCAACATTATTTTAAATGCTAAATGACTAACACCTAAATCTTACTTAGTTTCAAAACTTTCTTGATTGTCCAAAAATATAGATAATTATCTAAGCATACCATTCTTTGTTCATTAGCCTTTTGTTATTGCTTAGAAGATTATCCAAACTAACTTGGACAAAATTGGAAGTTATACTCCACTATTATTGCTTTCTTAATTATACCAATATTTCTAAATCACTTAAACTTATATTTAGTATTTTATTCAATGCCAAAATCATTTATGAATTATTTCTTAAATTTTCACCTAAGTTTAAAAATATACTTTATAAAACGTCAAATAATAATTTATTCCACCTTATTTACTTGTATAATACTATTCTATATACTAAGAGTACATACAAGTCCAGATTTTGTTTTACTTTTCATAATTTAGGTGAAGATCTAATAAGAATTTGGGTCTTTTAAAATAGAATCAACCTCTCGACATTTTTATGTTAGAGTGTTAAAATGGATGATGTTTATGGACTGGACCGATGACACCAATTAGTTTTACACTACTTAGATGCTTATATAAATTCTATGTTTTGATAAAACAATGTTATCAAAACTTTCCTATCCAATCTTACCCATTTAAATTAGTAATAAATTATCTCTTATCTTATCTAAGGGTAAAAATTCATTTATCAAAACAATCTCTTACCAAAAATATTTTTAAATCAGTTCCCTTTAGGGGAACTTAAAAACTAATTATTCATTTTTTTCAAAACTCCCTTTAAAAATAACTTTAAACAATTTTATTTTCTAAAACTCACTTCGGGTTTTTTGGGATTTTCAAATCACCTTAATCACACAATGATAAGGAGAATAATTTACTAAGTACTCCATAACGCAAACAGCCAATCGTCATATAGAAGATTATTTAGATTACCATAAAACTAATTGTTTGCACCAAAAATGGTCACAAACCCCAAGTGTAGTGAAAGCACCAGCGTATGAATACGAATCAACAGTATCCACACACAAATCACAGATCTAAGCAAGTAACAAGCAACAGTCAAGAAATAATGAACAGTGACACACAATTTATAGTGGTTCGGCTATCTCCGGCCTACGTCCACTTCAAGGTTTTTATGATTTTATTGCTCGATGCTTCAAGATTACAATTTCGTATGTTGTATTACAACTGATTTGTTGAACTAAATCTGAGTCTAAGGCAGCAGTGGTGATCTGGAGTAAATCTGGCAGAATCTGGGCGCTTTTTAGCTCTAAGAATTGTCCGACCCCTTTTCTGAATGACCTGGGGGTCTATTTATAGGTGTAGGAGGCTGATATTTCACCTAAACTGAAGGGAGACCAGTTCCAGTACGTCAGGGGGCCCACATGCCCGCTTTCTGGAAATCCGGGCCCACTTTGGGATCGATTCGACCCTAGGTTCGAATCGATCAAGAAATTGTCCAATCAAGCTGAAATTTGGCGTGAACATTCTTCAACATGTGCTCAAGCTTCTGTGAAAATTTCATAGCATTTGGATGTGTAGATCTCAAGTTATGATCGATTCAAGGTTGCATTTCTGGTTGACTAGCCTGGTTCGAATCGATCTAGTTCGAATCGATTCGTTCGAATCGATCCAGCGCGCGCTTCTGGGATGACGTGGAGCGCTTTCTTCGAGTCGATCCTCCTTTTTCTCCTAGCTTTACTAAGTCGTGGCCGGGGTTTTAGCTATGTAGGCGTGGTGGATTCGAGGTGATCGATCCGAAGACTTGCTTCCTTCGAATCGATCTGGGAACCTTAGTCGATTGATACGGGGACTTCACTGTTTGAAGCGATTCGAAGGTGGGAACGTTCCATTGGATTCGAGCTATTGGATTCGAGGCAAAGGCTTGATCAATGGAGTCAAAGCTACGGTCCTTTTTCATGGATTCGAACTATGTTCTCACGGATGGATTCGAACTATGGAGTGCTCGATGGATTCGAAGCCAGGCAAAAGGGATGGATTCGAAGGAAGGCTCCCGCGATGGATACAAAGCATGTAAAACTTGATGGATACGAAGATGATGGAGTCGACCTTGATGGATTCGAATAGCATTCTTACCAGATCGATTCGAACCTGGGGTCTTTTATGGATTCGAATACGAGGCTGTCTCCTCCATTTTCCATTGGTGATATCTTGAGCATACGAACTCGGATTGACCCGAAACTTGTAACGTCGTTTCCTCTGGCCTTGCTTGACATGTCTTATCAATTGCGGCCCGATCCGGACTCGGACAAAATTCATCGATATCCATGGTGAACCTGCGATGCACAATCGATGTTCATGACTAATAATCATTGATTTTCAGTTAATCTTTGGGTATCTCGACTTTGCCAAAAGTTGGGATAACATTTTGCCCCCCAAAACATGCCTTTTTGGTAAAAGGCGTGTTTTGATCAGTCTCAAATTAAATGCAGTGAGTTCATGTGTATCTCATAGCCTATAGCATTTTTAATCAAGTCCATGGCTATTCGAAGCCGAATTGTTATCAATTTTTTCCCAGTGGAAGTTAAGAATAAAATGCTACGGTCTCTTCGTACTATTGATGGTCACTCCGGACCCTTGTCAAACCCATTCTAGATTTAGCGATTGAATAGAAAGATCCTATTGCACTCCGGCGTTGCTTTCTATCCCTTGCACTCTGGCCCCAGCTAGGGCGTATAGCGATGTCTTGGTCGTTCTCGACCGATCATAGCCTCTCCGGGCTCATGCTGGATCCCATCCTGTCACTCTCCGGTGAAGGGGAAACAACGTTAAGTGAGTCAATCCTGTCGCTCTCCGGCGAAGCGACTCACCTCCTGCACTCCGGTTCAGTGTATCTGAACATTAAGCGATGTCATGACCTGAATCGTCGGTCGATCACAGCATCTCCGGGCTCATGCTGGATCCCATCCTGTCACTCTCCGGTGAAGGGGAAACAACGTTAAGTGAGTCAATCCTGTCGCTCTCCGGCGAAGCGACTCACTTCCTGCACTCCGGTTCAGTGTATCTGAACATTAAGCGATGTCATGGCCTAAATCGTGGGCCGATCATAGCCTCTCCGGGCTCTTATCGAATCCTGATCCAATCACTCTCCGGTGAATAGGAAACGATGCTTAAGTGAGTTGATCCTGTCGCTCTCCGGCGAAGCAACTCACTTCTTGCACTCCGGACCCTGCCTCTCCGGGTAGGATCATAAAGCGATCATGTTTATATTGATATTTAATGTTTATCCTTTAACTCTCCGGTCAAAGGTTTATTTTAATAAGTGTTTCTTTATTAAATTCAAATCCTAGATGTTCAATCTCAAACACCAGGAAAAACAAGATAATGCCTCTCCGGGCGGAGCGGTCTATTTCCATCTCAGAGCATGCCTAGGGATCTCTCCGGTTCCCGTACATGAGTAAGTGGGATAGCCGTTTTATTTTGGAAATCAAATCTAAGAAAACTAATCGACCAGAGTCCAAATCTTGAACCTGGCCCTTGCCATCACAATCAGTTGATGACGAGTCGTGATCCCGATCCAGGATCATTCCTGTTTGGTTGATGCGGTAGTTGTTCGGGTCTAACCGCCGTCGTACGTTCTCTGACATACTGCGGCAATCTACCACTCCTTGCATGTTCTTCCACCTCATCCTTCAGGTGGCGGCATTCATCGGTAGTGTGCCCATCCAGCTCATGGAATAGGCAGTACTTTCCAGTCTTACGTTCCCGCTCCGTGGGATCTCTCCTGGGTGGCTTTCGATAGGGGAGTTGCCCCCGAGTTTCGGTGTAAATTCGTTCCAGTCCTGCCACCAAGTCTGTGTATTGTCTGAATCTGGGTTCTCGGAATTTCTTCCGTTTATCAGGACCATCATGTGCGTCATCCTGCTTTCTCTTTCCTTTGTCTGCCCTGGACTGTTCCCTGGCGGTTCCTTCGCCTTGTGCAACATTTATTTCCTGCCTCTCGGCTCGTGATTCCTCTAATCGAATGAATTTTTCAGCTTCATGGAAAAACTCTCCAAGATCTTGCGGTGGGTCTTTAGTCAAAGAGTCTTTGAATTCGGTGCCTTCTCCAACTCCTGCCACTGCCGCCATCAAAATCATTGATGGGTCCGGGCGATCTACAGAAGTCACCGTCGCGTTAAATCGTAACAAAAAATCTTTTATGGACTCTCCGGTCCTTTGTTTTATTGATGCCAAAGTCATCACGCTCTTAGGTCGCGTCACGTGGACCCTAAACTGCTTCATGAAGCAATCCACAAGCTCGCCCCATGTCCTGATTGATCCGGTTTCTAGCTGCCTAAACCAAAGCGCAGCCAAATCTGATAAGAATAAGGGGAAACAACGTGCCATCACTTCCTCGGATGCTCCCAGCACTTCCATGTGTCTGATATATCTGGTGATATGCATGGTCGGGTCTGACTTTCCATCATAAGGATTCAGCGTTGGTAGTTTGAACTTCGGAGGGTTCCTTGCATTCCTGATATTCGGAGCGAACGGACTCCGACTAACTTCTTCCAATCCTCCTCCTGAAAACCCTCCTCTCATGAGTCGTCTCACTAGGCCGATCATTCTTTCATCTCCGTCTAGGGGTTGCCCCCTTGCCATGTCTCTGTCTTGCCCTCCGAGTCTTGTAGGGAATTCTGGTACGTACTCTTCGGGTGGCTCGTTAGCATTTGTGTTGGCCCTAGCCGGCTGAGCTCCTTCCAAAGTTCCTTCCGCGTCGGATCTTGCGGGCCTGCCCCCAAGCCCTTGTTGATTGCCTTCTAGTTCTGTATTCTGTCCTCCATTGGGTTCCATAGCCCTAGCTCCTTGTTCCACATTCACAGCCGCTGTAGCTGGTCCAAGGTTCTGTGTTCCTGCAGCTCTCATCTGTTCGAAGAAATTCTGCAGCATCTCTTGTTGGCTTTTCATCATTCTCTCCTGCATTAGGTTATTCATAGCCTCCATCTCATCTCTAGTAATGTAGATCGAAGCTTGTCCTTCTCCAGCGTCAGAGGATGCCTCTTGACTCCCTGCCTGTTGGCTCCTCTCAGTTCTTTGTCTAGTTTGTCGAGTCATTGTAGAGTCAGATCTGAATCCTTAAAATTCCAAATCTAAATTTTGAATCTGGTATAGCGGGTGCTAGTTCTTCTCAGTGAAAGCACCAAAGTGTTTGCACCAAAAATGGTCACAAACCCCAAGTGTAGTGAAAGCACCAGCGTATGAATACGAATCAACAGTATCCACACACAAATCACAGATCTAAGCAAGTAACAAGCAACAGTCAAGAAATAATGAACAGTGACACACAATTTATAGTGGTTCGGCTATCTCCGGCCTACGTCCACTTCAAGGTTTTTATGATTTTATTGCTCGATGCTTCAAGATTACAATTTCGTATGTTGTATTACAACTGATTTGTTGAACTAAATCTGAGTCTAAGGCAGCAGTGGTGATCTGGAGTAAATCTGGCAGAATCTGGGCGCTTTTTAGCTCTAAGAATTGTCCGACCCCTTTTCTGAATGACCTGGGGGTCTATTTATAGGTGCAGGAGGCTGATATTTCGCCTAAACTGAAGGGAGACCAGTTCCAGTACGTCAGGGGGCCCACATGCCCGCTTTCTGGAAATCCGGGCCCACTTTGGGATCGATTCGACCCTAGGTTCGAATCGATCAAGAAATTGTCCAATCAAGCTGAAATTTGGCGTGAACATTCTTCAACATGTGCTCAAGCTTCTGTGAAAATTTCATAGCATTTGGATGTGTAGATCTCAAGTTATGATCGATTCAAGGTTGCATTTCTGGTTGACTAGCCTGGTTCGAATCGATCTAGTTCGAATCGATTCGTTCGAATCGATCCAGCGCGCGCTTCTGGGATGACGTGGAGCGCTTTCTTCGAGTCGATCCTCCTTTTTCTCCTAGCTTTACTAAGTCGTGGCCGGGGTTTTAGCTATGTAGGCGTGGTGGATTCGAGGTGATCGATCCGAAGACTTGCTTCCTTCGAATCGATCTGGGAACCTTAGTCGATTGATACGGGGACTTCACTGTTTGAAGCGATTCGAAGGTGGGAACGTTCCATTGGATTCGAGGCAAAGGCTTGATCAATGGAGTCAAAGCTACGGTCCTTTTTCATGGATTCGAACTATGTTCTCACGGATGGATTCGAACTATGGAGTGCTCGATGGATTCGAAGCCAGGCAAAAGGGATGGATTCGAAGGAAGGCTCCCGCGATGGATACGAAGCATGTAAAACTTGATGGATACGAAGATGATGGAGTCGACCTTGATGGATTCGAATAGCATTCTTACCAGATCGATTCGAACCTGGGGTCTTTTATGGATTCGAATACGAGGCTGTCTCCTCCATTTTCCATTGGTGATATCTTGAGCATACGAACTCGGATTGACCCGAAACTTGTAACGTCGTTTCCTCTGGCCTTGCTTGACATGTCTTATCAATTGCGGCCCGATCCGGACTCGGACAAAATTCATCGATATCCATGGTGAACCTGCGATGCACAATCGATGTTCATGACTAATAATCATTGATTTCAGTTAATCTTTGGGTATCTCGACTTTGCCAAAAGTTGGGATAACACTAATCGAAAGGTTTCCCCTCGAATTATCCCAAAGAAAATGCATTCCATTTAAAATTTCTTTTCCAAAATATTTGTACTTAGAAATATTTCCAAATAATACAGCTATTACTTTTCTCAAGATCTTTTGAAATCATTTCAAACAATTTCGAGACCCAAATTTTTCAAAAACTCTCTAATTTTTTTTTAAAAAATTTGATAATACTAAGTGTATTAAAACAAGCGTCAACAACAAAATATCATTTTAAACCATAAACCCAAAACAATTTACACTAAGTTTTATTTTTAAACCATTCCTTTTAAAGGATTTTCTCATTTGTATACATCATTTATAAATTTAAAACAATTTTAATCGTCCTAGGGTTGATTCATAAATATTTTTTAAAACTTTATAACCACATAAATTTTCTCTAAGAAAATAAATCAAATTTAAAATATTTTATTAGACTTAAAATAACAATGATTATCCCAAAGGATAATTAATCATATTTTTAATCTCTTTTATAAATCTAAAAGATATTATTATTCCAAAAGATAATTAGTCAAATTTACAAAATGATTAATTATATTTCAAATATCATTAATTAGAATGACTAACTGAATTTCCAACAAACTATTAGTTAAAATAATTAATTAAATTTAACCAGTCATTAATTAAAATGATCAATTAAAATTCAATATCAATAATTTAGTCGATCTAATTAAATTCAAATCTCATTAATCAAAAGATTAATTAATTTTAAACATCTACTCAAGTTCATAACACACACCCAAGGGTTTAGGGGGCGATGTTGAATATATAATGGTATAGCGAAAATTGCTATAACGACACTTAAACAGTTTAAATGGAATATCCAGATTAATTTCAATTAATCGATCAAACAAATCTTGCCAACATCAAAGAAATCAACAGTAGTTTATAGCATCATAGATATAATATATCAAATTTGGATGTGAATTAAACTTACATTTAAATAATTTACTAAAATTTTATTTACACTACGCCATAGATGGCCTTCTGCAACAGATTTGCAAGGTGTTGCCAGTTAAAATGTTGCGATAGCTATAAAATTTTGGTCCTACTGCAACGTTGTATTTTTAGTGTTACCTTAGCCATAAACATGTGTTGCTCTAGCTAAACAAGTGTAACACGATGCAACATTTTGATATAGTGTTGCTATAGATATATTATAATTAAAAAAATTAAAAAAAATTTACACCTCAGCGATCCACAACATTAGTTAAAACAAAATCTCAACCATTCATCCGCTATCTACTACGCTTCCTCTATTTCCCGCTAACATTTTCATTCACGCGCTTCCTTTTCATTTCGTTCTCCCAATCACAGAAACAAAAAATTAGGGCTTCCCCCAACATTCCTTTTTGCTCCAGTAGTGGGATCCAAAAGAGTCGTTCAGATCCAAACCTAACAAAAATCACCACATCCAAAAGAGGCGTTCGGATCCAAACCCAACAAAAACCAAACCCGATTCGGGACAGCGACGGATCCTGTGTCCACGTCAGACTCGCTACCTAGCCGATTTGGAAGATGAGGCCGATTTGGACGAGGAGGAGATAGAGAGAGGAGCAAGGGAGCGAAGTAGGTTGAAAGCTCCAGTGAAGTTACTACCTACTTCGACTCCGCGAACCATGTCTAGATCGAGGAAGCATAGGAAAGTCGAGTTCAAACGACGCGCGTCGATGCTGGAAGGGTCCACGTCATCGGAAGATGAGGAAGTAAAGGCTGGTAAGCGATTTGGTGGAGATGAAGATGATTTTGAAAGTGGATCTAATCATCGAGAGGTGGGATTTTAAAACCTACTTTGGTGAAATTTTATGCTTCTTCTGGATTTTTACTGAATTCAAACTATATTGGGGACACTTGGCTCATTATTTTGCTTCATTTGAACAGGAAAGAAGAAAAATGTGATAAAGAAAACTATTAGAGCTGTTTCAGGTTTGCGTTTTGATTACTAATTTTCTTAATTAGTTAGTCTTTGTTGCTAACTAAGCTGATATTTATGCTGTTTTTGTTTGCTTAGGAACGTCAATGCCAGGAAAAAGTGATTTGGGGCCCATTCTGGATAAGCTTCAAAAGTGTGAATTATTGAATGATCTCTACACATTTTTGATTTCATTTAAGTTAAATAATTTGATATTTTTTCAATTTTGTAGAAAAGACACTTATGGAGTGTTTGCTGAGCCTGTGAATCCAGATGAGGTATGATTACTTGAATTCTATTTCATATTTGATAATTCGAGTAATTGTAGCTGTAGAATTTTTTTTTTCAATTCTTTCATTACTAGTGCAGTTACTAGATTACCATGATGTGATTGAGCATCCAATGGACTTTGGCACTGTAAGAAAAAAGCTTGCAAGTGGGCGCTATCTTACATTTGAACAGTTTGAGGTTAGTTGTTTCACATTTCAGTAAATGCATTATGTTTCACACGAATATTCAGTGACTATTACAACTTGGACAAGCTGAATATAACTTCGCTTCCCTAAAGGCTTTTTTTGCACATGATGATTTTTTTTATTTCGGTATCATGAAAGCTAACTACTACCAAAAAATAATTATGTTCAGCTAAATTCAAGTAAAGTCTCCAATTTTGTCTTGATGTAGAGGATGAATTATACAAGCTAGTCTTATGATTTTTTATATACAAAACATGTGCACAAACATCTGTCATATGCACTTCAAGCGCCATAACAATAATAAGATAATTACAAAATGTGATAAGTCAGTTTACTTGGTATATGAATTATACACAAAACTCCCACGATTGATTATATTATGAATACAAATATGGATATTACACCATTTATCTTCATTTCTTTCAAAATTATTTTATATTTATTTTCAAAAGGAGTTAATAAATTCATTGTTAAATTGCACATCCACTATAAGAGGTTGATTTATAGTAACAAATGACAGGAGAGCAATAAAATAGTCATTTCATATAAGAAATATTGATGTACATTGTAAAAATTAAACATTAGGACCACAAGACATATGAATAGCTTATCCTTTAGGCTAAATCCATTTTTGTGTCATTTTTGTGTCATTTCATAATTTTTCTTTTGTGGATAAGTTGATAACATTTGACAGTTTACTTGGTTAATGTATGTTGTCATAAGCATGAAATATTATTTATGAAGGTAGCGAATAATTAAATTTTGAAGGGTTATGTTTTTTTTTGAATGATAAACTTTATTTATTGAATGATGTATATCAGTTGATGTTGTTCCCACTTCAGTTAACTATTGTTTTTAGAATTAATACCACCTCAATTCTTTGATTTAATTGTAGCTAGCCATTGGAACTTTAGTTGCACTAACTACATCAGATTATACTTGAAGTATACAAATTTTTATTTGGTAATTTCTATATACATTTTAACACTAAATTGCAGTACATATTGCGACTAATGTGGAAAGCTCATATGAAAATGAAAACACTGCATTCATTGAAACTAAAGGAGGTATGGATTTGAAGTTAACTCTACGATAATAGTAGATAATGGTAGACAAGTCAAAATAATAACCAAGTTGAACGAGTAAGGTAGCATTGCTCCATTCATAGTTAGTTTGTCCTTACTCGCCATTAACCCTGACAAAAACACGGAGGTAGAAATTAATGTGGAGGATTCCATTACCATGGATGCATAAAGGTAAACATGAGGTTGTCGTTGCCTTTAGTGCACGGGCTTTAGTGATGTATAGGTAGAGTTACATGGATGTAACAACTTATACTGTCAGTAAACTATGATAACACTATTACAAAATACACATTGAAGTCTATGGTATTTTTAAAAGAATCCATGTATATTTTACAGTAACAATGAATTCTCAGCAATTTTGATCAGTTGTAATTTAGTATAGTTTTCATACATATTCGCAAAGCATCCAAATTGTTAATGTTGTGGCCTACCATAAAAATATGTGGATGGTTTTATTTTTTTCCCGCTGCGTTTGTTACTATTTCAATCGAATACATCCATGTGTAAGCGCATTCTATCCAAAATCAATGTAATTTGTAACAGACGGATTATGCTCATCGTTTTCTCAGCACACACAAAGATTACATGGTAGCACCAGGTATTTTTTGAAGGGTTATGTGTTAAAAGAACATTGCAGAACATTAACAGCAGAAATGAAATCAGTAGGGGTTTTAATAAAGTTCATTTTGATCCGCATCTCTTACTGCCATCAACTACTTTTACAGTTTGACCATTTGCTGCTGATTTTTAAAGAACCATTATTCTTCATGTTCAGTTCATATGCTACTGGGCTACCAGCTGTAGAATCTTGGCTAGCTTGTATAGTAAAAATATGACGCTGGAGTTGTTCGCTTGCTGGCCCCCTACCTATATCTATTTTCAAATATCATACCACCTTTTCTTTTTCTTTCCAAGTAAATAAGTTGTTTTCAACGACAAAAACTCAAATATTATTTGTAATCTATATGCTTTGAAGTTTTGGTTTTCTTATGAACCATTTATATTCTTTAATGAAACAACTATTTTTTTTAGGTGCCACTGCTGCATATTGCAGCAGCCTGCTGCTGCTATACAGGCAACAATTTTATTTTATTATTTATTTGTTTATTTTTACAACAAAGTATTCTAAATATTATTAGATGATTAACAATTTTCATTTCAGATCATAACCAGTTCTTTTTATTCCATGACACCAAAGTGCTAAACATTGTTTCATAAAACAGAGAACTTAATTAACTCCACTTTATTCCAGAAAAATACCACATCAAGGAGTTTGAAGAGGGCTTGAAGTCATTCAATATGCACTAGTTGAGAATGTCTGTCTGAATCCAATAACCATCATTATTATCGAACGTAGGAACTGCCACTCAAAGGGGAGATCAACGTGAGGAAGAGACTGAGATCACAAATATAATGGATGAAAATGTGGTGCAACCATTATTTGTCAGCACAAACGCCATCATATTTGCTATGGAGTGCATTAGGATGATTCTCCAGGTCGATAATATTGTTGCTGTCAGGTAAGCTTACTATGTTGTTGATGTAATGCATAATGGAAATTGATGTAGGTCTAATGTTATTTTGTGCATTACTAAATACTGTCTATGTTTTTAGAGTTCTTTTTAAGTGTTTTTATTTGTTGTTTTTGCACACTTGCTGCTTGTTTGATGTACTGTTAGTTTTTGGGTGGTTAGTACAAAAACTTTGTTCATTTTGCTATTTGTACCTTATGTTGTGCATCGACTCTTGTATGGTCTAGCACCTTACATTGGTACTGTTCTACTTTTGGTAGGCAAATGTTCTCCACTGTTGTCAACACAAACAAGGTTATTATGGATCTTCATATGCAACATCACATGTGTGCATGCTAAGGATGGTAGTGTGGTTCATGTTGAAATGAAAGATGGTGATGCTGTTTTTCTTTATCTGAAGATGCTGTTTTTTTATCTCAAAGTTACCGGTCTCTGTCTGTTTTATTATGTATTTAAATTTATATTTTCTTGAATTTAAATCTATTTTTGTTCCAGTTTACTGTGTGTGTTTCTATATTTGACAGGTGTACAGATGGATGAATTTTACTTTAATAAGTAATATTGATCTATTAACTATAATCCAAGGTAAATCAGAAGGTACAAGAGAATTTGGCTAGGGTGCTTAAGAAATTAGGTGATGCCAACCCGGAGATGAACATCAATGTAGAGGATCTAACTTCCACAATCATGTCCAGTGAGATTGAAAATCTGACTGGAGGCACCAGCTCTTAAGTGTCTCATTTATGAATTGTTATGTGTATTGGATATTTTGGGGTAGCTTTATAGTAGTTTAAGTTAGTACTGGATATTTTGGGGTAGCTTTGTAGTAGTTTAAGTTAGTACTGGATATTTTGGAGTTGTTGACATGAATTGTGATGTGTACTACTATATGAATTGTTATCTGTACTGTGTATTATGCAAGTGTTCTATGTGATATTGTACTATGTATTATGCAAGTGTTCTATGTGATATTGTACTGTTCTGTGTGCTCTTAGTGTCTCTTCAGTATAGTGTTGCAGTAGCTTCAGAATAGTGTTGCAGTAGCTTTAGAATAGTGTTGCCACTGGGTTATAAATGTTGCTTGAAATAATGTTACAATAGTCATACAAGGTGTTGCCATAGGGATGGACCCAGTTGAGTCATGGGCCCCACATTGTAAGCCCCACAAGATGTGGGCCCCACAACTTCAGAAAGTTAATATCTATAGCAACATTTTTGGAATGTTGCTACAGATACCTATGGGTGTTGCTATAGACCCAAATAGGGTTCTATTGCAACAATATTACTTATGTTGCCTTAGATAGTCAAAATGTTGCCTTTGAGGTCTAAGGCAACGACAAAAATTGCATCACCCGAAAAGTGTTGCCATAGACCTATGGCAACATTTTTTGGGCCTGACCCAACATTTTTTTTGTGTTGCAGAAGGCCATTTATGGCGTAGTGTTATTTATTTTATCTACCATTTAGATTATATCAAACAACTTTTTATTTAAAGTTTACGTTAAGATTAACACTATTAAAAGATGACTTTTAACTTAACCCTTCCACCGAACACCTTATAGTCAAACTGTGAAACTGAATTCACAAGGGGTTCATTCTAAGGTTCCCTAATTCCCATTTACCTAACCTATACCTCACTAAGGAAAATTTCTTATGAACTTATTCAACAATAAATAATGCTAAAACTGGACGAGCATAACTAAACAAATCCTAAATGATAACAATAAAATATTATCATTTCCTAATAATGAACTCATCAATACACTATATTAATTTTGAAAATCATTCTTGTATATAAAAAATATATTCCTAGGTAAAAGTATTTCATTTACCAATTTCAAAACAATACCATCTCAATTAAACTTGTTCAAGTGTTTAGGAAATCTCTATCGATAACGTTGGCCAAACGCATCGACCAAAATTCTTAAGCCACTCAACAGCTCAAACAACACAATATAAAACATTTTTTTTATATCACTAACAAATACGCGCTCATACACGCGCGCACACACACTCACTCTCCGACTTAGCCTAAGACATCATAATCCTATCCTTGGAGAGTTTACCCCACCAGGGCTTATGGGTTTACTAAATCTAAGCTCTGGTACCAACTATGACGACCCAGCTTTCTGACTCCTAGGAACGACATTTAATACATCCATGATATTCATGTGTTCTTGCCTAAGCGTCCAAAGGCAAGTTTTCTTGGGTAAAATAAAGAACAGAAGAAGACATAATAGATAAACCTCACAACGGAATGGTTACATATAATACAAAATGATATAGTACAAAAGGTTACTCCTTATATGGAGTTATCAGAGTTATACATAAGTACTACATCTAACATATTTGCAGTTATACATTCTGACTTGTCATTTTAGATACAAAATACACCTATATAATCATACCGCAGAAATAAATAACTAGATAACTAAGGAGCCGCCTACTCAAAAATCATCTTTAAAGAGCTCCAAAGAGAAACCTGCTACACTTGGACTACTCAAGTATAATTGAGTACCCGGGAGTTTAGGGAAAAAATAACTTGGGTCAGACAAAATGTCTAGTATGAGTAAAACTTTAAAACAAATGGGGGTGTATTTAATCAATAACATGTAGGACCATGCCGCTAATGCGGAACAGGTTTTCTCCCATATAAAAAACAACCAAACATAACAAAATGGAAATGAACAATAGAGAACAAAACCAAACATATATGCTGGGCATAATTAATAAACATCCAGACTTGAAAGAATGGAAACAGTCTGAATAGAAATCCAAACTGGACAGAATGGATAAAACAAGATAATAGTCCAAACTCGATAGAATGGACTAAACCAGATAACAGTCCAAACTCGATTGAATGAACTAAATCAATAATTAACACCGCGAAGAGTGTTTGACTCTTCCCGTTGCAATTAAATGAAACATATTTAAAGGTTCGAATCTGAAATGCACCAAAAATTTAGAGGGAAAAAAATTAAAACAATTCTGTAACATACATACATATATATATATATATATGTATGTAGGATCAAATGTTGATGGAGTTCCTGAATTGAATGATGTGCAGGGATATGTGTGCACGTGCACACTGGAAATGGCACAAGGAAGAGATTTAGAAATTCTCTGGGAAAATAAAATAAAATAATATAATGGTGATAATAAAATAAATAAACAAAGTAAGGAAGCATTCTAGATATGATCTTGGAATATGAATCATTGATCAAATTAAATATGTCTTATGTATACATTGAAATTAAAGATTTTCTGTGAAAAAAAAAGAGAACAGAAAAATCCTATTTAAAATAAAGGAGTAAAATTCTTTATTTAAGACATTGGAATGTAACTGAAGCATAACCCAAATTAAAAATGAAATATGTGCTTAAACCTATTTTCTGTGAAATAGGGGGAGGGGGGAATTAAGTAAAACAAATAATTATATACCTATACACATGTATATTTTCTATGAGAAGAAATATATTGAAACTGAGCAAGAAAATAATGATAACATTAAAATAGCATGAAATGTAAAATAAGTAAGTATAGTATGTATGGGCAAAAAATAGGAAAATGGGGATTCCCATAAATAAACAAATATACTTGGTCACACCTTTAACATGATTTAGGTAGACTAGACATTTTTTTGAAAAAGTAGGAAAAAGAAAAAGTTGCCTCTAATAAAAGAAATATGGCCGGGGTAACTGAAAATGGGAATGTTAAAATATAAATGCAAAATGCATGATATTGGTCAGGACAGAAATGGAATTCTGTTTGATAAAACCCTAGTAAAATACTTAAAAATGGATAGTTGTAGCCAGGGGAATCAGTTTACCCGAGACACTTAAAATAAGAAAGAAAACATTTAGAGGGAAAGGAGAAAATATTGCTCAGGGATTTTCTGGATTAACTAGAAGGAGATACTTAGGTGAGTAACCTCACCAAATTCATGGTATTAAGACCTGAAATGAGGCAGCCAATTCTAATTTAGTTATTTGCTTACTTTAGTTTTGTTGAATATGGTTTTTTTATCAATGTTCTTTGGATGTTTTTGGATCTATCATGATTTTATTATGGATGTTTTTAGGTGATCTTTGATCTATTGTGATGTTTGTTTTTGGATGTGCAACTCACTGTTTCATTACACCCAGAAAAGTTAAAGCATAAAACCTTAAAATCTAGGCAAGAATATTCACAACTAATCCGGATCTGTGGCATGAAAATTTTAATAGAAGAAAACATTATGAGCTGCATTATACTATGTATAAGTGCTGAGGCTTAGAACAGTGTATTAGGGGTGTACTTGAGTGCTGAACCCCTGATCAAAAAAATAATAATAAAACCCAGAAGTTAAAATTATGGTTAAGCTAGACTGTGAATCTGGTTCAACCATAGTTACTTGCAGATCAAAATAATCTTAACATGCCATATCCCTGTTTATAGTTGTAAAGATTCTTGTATGGATTTAAGACCCAGATATCTCTTGACAACATCATTAAAAATAATTGTTTATTTGTTTCTGGAAAACATGCTTACAAGATGTATGGGGTGCTTTCATGTATGTAGTGGCATCTTTCATCTAGATATTTGATGATAAAATCAAACAAATGCTTCTAGTAAATAAACTAGGAATAATGAGCCAAGAAGGCTGCTGGAATGCTTGTTATATTTGAAGTATGCAAGTTGGCACATGGTTTGTTTAAGCCCTGAGATCTTTGTGCAATAATGTGAACTAATTTATTGCAATGTGTCCCAGTGATTCCTTAATAGCAGATGAGGCTGAAACATAAACTGACATGTATATACTCATAGGTAACTCCTAAACCAGAAAGCAAAAGATATGAGTGTTACTCAGATTTGTTGAAATGGAAACATGGTTACTCCAGAGCATCTAAGTACTGGAGATTGGTGTGAATGATTGTATGATTATGATTCTGTAATTAGTTGACTTATGAAGTTATTGCACTTGCATGATAGTCTAACCTGTAACATAGAATGTAGATGTTTTGATAAGTTACTCAAGTAACTGGCTAAAACTTATGCATCATTCAATTGTTTAATATCATGAATATGATGAAGTTATTCATACCAGATCATAGATCTGACCCTTGTTTGCTCATGGCATAAGGGGGTGTCTCATTTTAAAAATGAGGCAGTCACTAATGCTCTTTCAGGTAATGCTGGAGTTAAGTAGAAAATGAAGTTATGGCTAAGGAGAGGAAGTGAATGAACATGCTAGCTAGTTTTAATAAGAGCCTATGATGATTTTATTTGCATGTATTCATGAGAGAAAATTATGTTTGAATATGTAATGAATTGCCTTGTTTGATTAAATCAGTTGTTGTCAGTTGACTTTTGTTATATGGTAAAGTTTGAAAATCTGAATAAGAAGTGCATTTACATTTAAGTAATTTTCTTACAAAAATTTATATCCTGATGTAGTCAGGTTTGAATCATTTAAAAATCACTGAGCTATGAAGTGAAAACTTGACTTCAAATTAGAAATATATTTAAGACATTTAGTTGTTTTAGTGAAGTATTTTGCAAAAGAACTCGAGTTAATTTTTGTGTGATGCTTTAAGAAAGGAATTTTTCTGAAGGAAGCTTATAGCACTTGGAAACTGAATAGCATTTCAAGTTACCATGGACAAGTGTTTGGTTAGCACAGCCATATGGTTCAACCAGCTTCAAAAGAATGGGGCCTTGGTTGAGCATGTTGGTCTGCAATTTGAGATTAAAAAGTATTTTACATCTTTTTGTCAAAAGCATGTTAAAATCTCCTTAAAAATGTAAAGTGGAAAATATATATTGAAACTGATTGATATTATTATTTCAAGAGGAATTTTGAATCCAAAATCTGGTTCACCTGAATCAAAGTGGTTGTTCAAAAAAAATGTATATAAACATTTTTAAAGTCCAGCACCTTTATTTCAGAAAACTTAGAAATCAGTAATATAAATGAATTGCTCATGATATGTCAAATTGTAGAAGTAAAGAACAAGAGAGGCTTCAAAGAAAATACATAAAATAGAAAATGATAAATGTAGATATCATTTTCTGGTACTTAGGCAAGTAACATACATTTGAATTATGCAAAAGAAAAATAAATAAATTAACTTTTGTGTCCTAAGATTGTCTTAAACATAGTTAGCATAATCAAATCCAAGCATGAATAAATATGAACAAGATCCACTTATATAATGTAAATATCAAAGAACATGGGAATTCATATTATGAGCAGATCCATTTCAAATTCAAACTAGACAGACTGGCTCTTGTCAAATAATAATAATAATAATAAACTCCGATTTTAAACAAGAGGAACACATATATCATCATATAAATGTGTATATTTCTATGGCTGAACTGATATGTTTATATTGGTAGAAAATTTAAATCCAGAGCATTGTTTGAAAAAAAATGACCCTGAGAAATTTAAACCAAGTTCAATTGAACAAGTATTCAGCAAGTAAAAAAAATCCTTATGAAATTAAGGTAAAAATAGGAGGGTCATTTCAGAATCAAAAAGGAAAGGAAAATCTCCAATGATGACTAGGATGGTGCACCCCCCTTACCGAAAGTATACCTCTAGAATATATACTTGAGAACTCTGATGGCTCTCGGAAACCTCCAAGCCGGACCCCACCAACTACTATTGAGTATCCGAGTATTTCACATCTCAATGTGCACAACCGAATCCTATCTAGAGTGGATGTGAAAATACCCTAATGGGAGCAACCGCACATAGCTTGGCCCCCCACTCGCTCTTTGGGTTTAGTCATTTTCGACAAAGGATAACAAAGCTCAAGTGAGAAACACATCGTAATAGAGTGACGAAATACAAAGAAGGTTGAGGTAGTCAATAGTCGACAAACCGACTATCAAAGATAACAAAATGATCGTATATGGACAGTAAACCTCATATTCCTAACACTACTCATCGATTTCAAACTTTCAGTATTACTTGGTTAAAAATGAAGTCGGCATGTAGTGTTACCTCTAGGCATTGCCTTAACGACAATTTTAACTTTTGACATAGCGACAAGTTTCCATACCTCGACGTTCAGTGCCAAGAGTATGACTAAATTCTTTCCATATAAGTGATATCGCTTTGTGGAATTTAACTCGGTTCCATAACTAAATCAAACGTTTACTTTTAAAACTGAATTCATGCTTGGCTTCACATTACAAGTATTAGCTTTAAAACACTTTGTTAAAAGAGTTTACTAACTTTGAAACATCATTATAAAAAGAATTTAATAACTTAAACCATCCTTGTTACTTTGATTAATCCCCTTTAAAACTTCATTAATTAAGTTGTTAAATTCACTTCAATGCCTTTAATTAAAAAGGTCAAATCACCTTTAAAACATCATTAATTAAATTAATTAGTAATATTTAAATATAATAAATAAATAAATAAATAAATATCATTATTTAAAATGATTCATCTATTTAAAACATCATTACAGAAAGATTAGTTAAAGTTAAATCAAGTTGATTCTTTTTTAAAAGTCAGTAATTAAAAAGATTAATTAATTTTAAAAACATCATTAATTAATTAATTAATTAAATTTAATCCATCACTATCAAAATATTAATTAACCTTAAACATCATTAAATAAAATGATTAATTAAATTTAAAACATTAACTAAGTAATTAGTTAAATTTAAAACACATCATTAATATGTTAATTAGTTAACCTTAATCCTTATTAATTAAATAATTAATTAAATTAAATAATTATTATTAAAATAATTAATTATTTTTGAAAATATAATTAATCAAAATTTTTCTTAACTTGTAAAACAATTCCAAGCATGAAGATGAAACCAAACGGTTTCGATAAGAAGTGATTTTCCGAAAGTGCCGATATAGCGACTATCGCTATACGGCCAGTTCAGCAAACAAACTTATGATATTATCAACATAGCCAAACATCACATAGCAATGGCTTAAGAATACATACAACAAGCATTCTTAGGCAATAAATATGAACATGAATATAGTTTTAAAGCTTTGGTCTTTGAGGGTAAAATTTTACTAACTAACTAGTTTGCTAACTATGTATAACATGTTTGCATCCATCACCATATACATTTTCAAACCAAACATGAACAAATTCACATCATATCCAAACCAAGCAAGTAACATATATCACAATATAACTAAAGAAAAATATTTCCCAAAAAAGTTAAGAGTTTTACTCATCGAAAAGCTATCCAAACTCTTACTGAATTAGGATATTGTGACGACCCACATTTTGGAAGGTTTAAGTCGGCAATAAACCACACATGTCCAACTCAAAACAATCCGGAACACAGATAATCAATGGGTTTTATTTAGAAAAATAAGAAAAGAAGAAAACAACACAGAATCTCGCAGCGGAATGACAAAAATATAATAATCAAATAAACAGTTCATGAAGTTGTTTACACTATACATTTGATTATACTTTTTACAACATCTATCAGAGTTATACGTACAACAGAGACAAAATAAAACAATGTAGCAGAATAACATAATGTAGGGAAATACTACTAGTAATATAATATACCAAATCTTCGTCTTCGTCCTCCAGAATAATATGATCTTCAATACACTGAAAACCGAGGGTTGACCCGATCATAAAGTAAAACAATACACTCGAGTTAGAACTAAAATATTCTCATGTGAGTCAAATCAATATCACATATAATAGGAGTGTAATAGCGTCAGATATGTTTACGGGGTTTTACTTCTCCCATCTAGTGTACAACGTGCATGCAATATCTTAAGAGATGTACGGGATTTTCCATCTCTTAAGGAACCGTCAAAATATCTATATATAGTAGAATATGCTATATATGTAATGTCTAATCAATAAAATAAATATTTTTGCTAGCGTTAAGGCTTTACATTAATCTCTCTTAACGTGTTTTTAAGCATTGTCATACAGTTTGCATATAACACAACAAGTAGAACGTCGGTAGATAGGGATGCATCGTGATACGGCAACACTAAACCAAACTCGTAGTGGTCTTGTATAAGGATAAAAGTATGATAAGGCACGTGAGGCAATGCCCTAGGTAGTATGCTACCAGTTCGAGTCGCCAAGCTGGTGGTAACGCATCGCCGCAACGACAGCCCACCGAGTCCACCCATCCCATATCGAGTCAAAGGGAGGTTATCCCAAATCAATGTGATGACCCACATTTCGGAAGGTTTAAATCGACAATAATCCACACATGTCCAACTTAAACAATCCAGAATATAGATAATCAATGGGGTTAATAAATAAATAAGAAAGTAGAAAAAAAGAAACACAGAATCTCGCAGCGGAATGATAAAATATAATAATCAAATAAACAGTTCATGAGGCTGTTTATATTATACATTTGATTATAATTTACACAAAATTTATCAGAGTTATATATACATCAGATCAATAGAATAATGCAGTAGAACAACATGATGCAGGGAATAATAATAGTAATAATGTACCAAATCTACATCTTCGTCCTCCGGAAAATGATCTTTAATGCGCTGAAAAATCAGGGCTGACCCGAGCGTAATGAAAAGACAAAACACTCGAGTCAGGACTAAAATATTCTTATGTGAGTCAAATCGATATCGCATATAACATGAGTGCTGTGGCGTTAGAGATGTTTACGGGGTTTTACAACTCCTATCCGGTGTATAACGTGCGTGCAATAACTCAAGAAATGTTACGGGATTTTCCATCTCCTAAGGATCCGTCAAAATATCTATATATAGTGGAATACGCTATAATAGATAGTGTCTATTAGTAAAATAAATATTTTCATAGTGTTAAGGCTTTACATTAATCCCTCTTAACGTGTTTTTAAGCATTGTCGTACAGTTTGCATATAAAACACCAGTAAACCGTCGGTGGATAGGAATGCGCCGTGATACGACAACACTAAACCAAAATCGTAGTGGTACGAATAAGGATAAAAGTATGAAAAGGCACGTGAGGCAATGCCCAAGATAGGATACTATTGGTTTACCCTTCCCAGCTGGTGGAAACCCCTAACGGCCCACCGCATCAACACTCCTAAAATCCAAGGGTGCGGACCAATCAATAACAATGTCATGATAGTAATACGAAGAAGTGTGTCCGCTAGAGGTAGCTAACCTCATTGGCCGGTACGGCTCCTATTTTAGTCATTTCAGATTGACACAAGTCTCAGGCCCATCCATTATCGTTCTCTTTCTTCAAATCCAACAAACGACGCCAAATCCAACCACTTTGTTCTGGAGTCTCCTCTACGTACACAGTTGTTAAAGTGGTTCCAATATTGACAGAGAGTATGCCAATAAGAGGCTCCGGTCTCTTTAACAACCAAACGTCGTTTTACACACCGGTTAGTAATTTTACATTTCGAAAAAAATTCGTATTGGATATCCAAAATATCATATTCACTTCAAAGCCAAATTCATTTCGAAATCATCATATTTACTCAAAATATACTATTTCAGTTCAAAATCATGTTCGTCTTAATATCTCGATTTCAGTTCCAATTCAAAATTGCTTCGAATTTTCATTTGGGTTGTAACTTTAATTTAACCCAATTCGTATTTAAATTCATGATTTAAATAAAAACCTTCCAGCCTTTGACTAGCTTGAATTTTAGAAAAATAGTTTGAAAATTTAAATTCTTTAAAAATAGTTTAAATAGTTAAAATAGTTTGATAAAAATGATTTAAATATTTAAATGTTTTATAAGGTAAAATAGTTTGGAAAATCAAAATAAATTGAATATCTAAAATGGTAGATTTTAATAGTTTATATTAAAATAATTTATTTGATAATAGTTTCAAAGTCAAACTGATTCTATTCCAAATTTTTCCAATTCAAATCAATTTCCATTTCCATTTCGATTTAATCGATTCAATTTCGATTTCAAGTCGAATTTTACTTCGATTCCAATTCCACCTTGAATTAGTTCCAATTGAATCCTAACTTAATTTCAATTTCAATTCCAAATTAATTTCAATTTCGACTATCCAATTCAATGGTTAAATTTCAACTCAATTCTCAAATTTAAACCATTTCAATTTATATCAATTTCGAGCACGATTTTCAAAATATCGATTTAAATCATTTAAATCAAATTTAACATCGATGCTCAATTCAATGTTCAAATCCTTTAAAATAATTCAATTTCGAGCCCAAAGTTTAAAATATCAATTTAAATTACTTTTACTTAGCAATATTCAAATTTCGAATAAAAGTCCAATCTTTTAAAACAAATCAAATTTTGAAATTCAAATCATATTTCGATTATAACTTCAAAATCTCAACTTCGATTTTTAAAATAATTCCTGATTCCAAATTTAAATTTCGACATTTCGAGCTCAAGTTCGAAAATAATTCGATTTCCATAAATTCGATTTTTACTTCTTAAATCAAATCATTTTAAATAATTTCAAATCAAAAATTTTAAAATCATTTAATTTAACCAATCCAGTGTGCGTATATAATTTTCTATCATATGGCCAAGTGAATCAATTATTTCGATATAATTCAGGGATGGATATATATCATTTCAAACCAATATAAATGTCATATGTATATATCATTTCAACCTATTTCTTAATTTATTCGAAATAATTCGATTTACTATTTTATATATTGTAAATAATATACAGGATGATAACATGATATATCAACATAAATAAACATCCAATTCATCCAAAATATCAATCAATAGCATCCATTACAATCAACATCCAAATCAGTCAAAATATCATAACAATTTACTAGTTATCAATAATCGGGAATTTAACTAGCAATTTAATTTCCATTTCAAATTTAACTATCAATTCAAATTCCTATCATTTTAATTCATATCAATATGAATGTCAGTTAAATTTACCAAACAACAGTCAATAAATTTAAATCACTTCACGATATAAATTTAACTAACATAAAAATTTTAAGTACTTCGTGAGTGGGTTGAAGCACTCACCTTTTATATGAAACTGAAAATAATTTCAGCTTCAAATAAATACCACTTCGACTCCAAGCTGTAGACGACGTCGATACGAACGCAATGCGAAAGACGGCACTCAAATCCGACCTCGTATGAACGATATACGAATAAATTAGTAACCCGAATAACTAAACAAAATTAGCTAAAATAAATTAACTAAAATAAGAAAAACAAGACCTCTCCTACTGCTCGTTCGATCATCACGTCAAGGCATGCTCAGAAAACATTCACGCGATCGACATCGAGGCGCCTCCACCAGAACCACCTGCACCTGACCTCAGCCCCGCCTACCTCCATCGCATCGCCTCCATCACTTCCTCCCCCATGCGCACACGCAAGCACGCTCCAGGCGTCGAACCCATTATCGATCGAACTTAGACGTGCGCGACACCACGTCGATCGTTTGCTGACCCATTGTTCAACTCGCCCTAGCCCCCTCCAACGTTGCCAGAATCCATCACCAGCGCGCACGAATCTAGGCGCAAAGAACCCAAACCCTAAATGGCGATCGAGTCTCCTACCACCTCGCACCACCTTCATTCGGTCATCACCCTACCGCGCCTTCCTCGCTTCTTCGATCGTGTCTTTTTTTATAATTGATTTGTTGCCTTTTCTTTTCTATCAGCTGATTTGAATTGAAAAAGAAGAAAGAGGGATGAGTACGAGGTAGACGTAAAGGGGGCTGATGTTCAGTGTTGACTTTTATTATATTATTTAAATAAGAAAATATTTTTCTTCATACGCCCGAAATTCTCGAACTCCAAACAAAGCGTGCCGCCTGGCGTTCTTGATGTTTACCCCCATTCCAAACACAATGGAACTAGTTCCGATGCCTAATTCGATCGTATTCAGAAGATATCTTTTCAAAATCAATTAATTTTGATCGAATTCCTTAAATTAATTTCTACACACTTCAAGCTCGCACGGCCAAACGATAAGTCCGATTGCTACGAAACTTGAAATCCTACTATAACTCACCATTACGGATCCAATGAAACTAGTTTCGTCGAAATCCGAGACAGTGGCCAAAATGGCTATTTTCACTCGTCAATTAGAACAAGTAATTTCCAAAATTTAATTTGATCACTTTAAATTCAATTTTAAAAGTTAACAATCTTCATTCATATTTAAATAAAATTTAAATCAACTTCCGATATCATTTTCATTCATATTAAATTCAGAATTCAATTATTTAAACAATTTTCAATATTAAATTCAACGATTAAATTTCCAATAAATCCCCATTAAGAAATAATTCAACATTTATTAACAATCATTTTATTATCATCTAAATAATTCAACATTTATTATCCAATTACAGACATCGATTACAAACACATTCAATGAATAGAATTTTCATTTCAGTAGTCGTTATTGCCTAAATCTTCGGAATTTATTATTTCAAGATTTTATTCAAGTTCATATTAAATAACTACATTAATAAAACATTAAATTTTATTTTCAACCATTTTTATTCAATAATTACATTAAATTTAATAATTTAAAATAGTTAAAAATACAGGTCGTTAAATTCTCCCCCACTCAAAATTTTTCGTCCTCGAAAAAGGACTAAGTAAAGAATTTAACACTTGATATATTTTATTCAAAACAATTAACTTATAAAAATTAGAACTTATTTTCAAAACCATTTCTATGCTTTCACTAGCCACTCCAATATCGGTTTTATGGAAATTACAACCTATATATATAAACAAGTTATAAAATCTTTAAAACTCAAAACAATTTCTAACACCCGGATTTACGGAAAATTTCGGCAGAGTCTCCTTTGCTCGGGTCGATCGAATTTTTTTTAAAATAGAATATATATCACAAATATACCAATTAGATATAAAATATACATCTCATATCAATGATGAGGCATGCCGTAGGGAAAAATATAAAAGCGCGGTATGTAATCCGAGATATGTACCTTATTATTATTAATACGAGCGAGTTCGCTCGTATTAAGCAAGCAAAAGAAAATTAAATCCGCGTATATGTCCAAACGATCTTCATATGTACCTATCTCAACTCAATTTAGAATATTAGTCACTAATAAAGATGTAGAAAGCATATATGAGTTTAATATAACTATATAACATGGATTTTGAATCCAAACCATAAACACAAGCACAAATACACAACATACAACGATCATATGCAATTAAAAACAGTTAAAACAATAATTTGCAACAAAAGAAATCATTCAACATCAATATTCATCCAATTAATCCAAACTATCACCATTTGCATTTCCAATGTCAATATTTCAATTTATACACTTCATTTCTTATTAACATCCAAATTTCATCAACATTTAATTGATTTACTTCCAATTTATTCACATATATTTCATTTACATTCAATTTATTCAATTCAATTTGTAAAATTCCAATTGTTTCAGTTTTAATTTTCACAATATTCCATATAAATTCATTTATGGACCATTTCATAAATCATTTAAGTGAGATTTTATTTCATTTGCACTTAGTATATTATATTTAATACTAATATCATTTATAAATCATTTCATAACATTTAAATCTATTACAACCATTTTATAAAACACAACTCATGTTTATTTATTTTTTTATTTTTCTTTTCATAACATAAGTTCATATTAACTCATTTATTCACTTAATTAGTTCACTTCATTATTCAAATTCATATTAATAATTTTACTTCAACAAATTTTATTTTATAAAATGATTTACTTCATTAGTTTATTATTAATTTTACTTGAGTAAATTTTTGTTTTATAACTCAAATTCGTATTAATAAATTTGTAACAACCTATAAATTTTAACAAATATTTTAATTGAATTTATTTGAAACTTTGATTTTTAAATCATTTAAAAATTGAAATTTGGAATATTCCAATGTAATTTTGGATTTTGGTTATAATTTATTTCCCAAATATAATAAAATAATGATTTTCTGAAAATTTTATATTTTGGTCAACTTTGATCAAACTTTGACTTTCAGTTGAAATTTTAAATTTGAATTTTTAAATTTCCAATCCTTTTCTTTTAAGCTGAATTTGATTCCAATATTCGTTCTGCTTTTCGTTTTGTTAAATTCTGTTTTATACTTTTTAAAATCTGATAAAATTCAGCGTTTTACACGAAATTATTTTCAATATTTTATTGTCTAGTTTTCTTTGTTTATTTTCTATTTTATTTTGGTTTGGACTTTGATTATTGTTTGAGTTTGAGTTTGTTTTTGTTTTGGGCTTGACTAATGGGCTTGGAAATATCAAGAGTCTTGAGTTTTCTTCTCTTTAATGTGCATTGATGCCTTTTCCACTCCATAGCCGTACAAATCAATTTGCATTCTCATCTCTTCTCATTTTCATTTCCTAACAAAAATTTTACAGTAAGTTATTCATGGCTTCCTCCTTCTTTCTCTTTTCTTTTTCTCCTTTCTTTTGTTTTCTTTCTCTTATGCTATTTCGGCCATCACCATCCCATCCTTTTGCCGACCATCTCCATCACCACACCATCAACCATGACCGGCCTCCACCACATCTCCCATTGTTGCCGTGATCGTAGATCCAAACCACCACCAAAGCATGCCACAAACCATAGCCGAGCATCTCTAGATAACCACTTCCTCTTTACTAGCCTCATCCATCCCCTTGTTCACCACCTTCCATCCCTTTGGCCGTGACCATCTCCTTGCCAAAGCCTTCATTTCAGATGTGCCTTGACCCATAACACCTTATGACCGAACCCAAAGTGACCATGTGGCTGAACCATGTTGCTAGGCCGAACCCAAAGTACACATGACCTTTCACTTGCCTTGCCCCTTTACCTTCCAAATGACTTTTGCTTTGCCAACCCTTCACCTACCCATAGCCGTACCTTATGCTTGACCATAGCCGAGCCTTGTAGCATTTTTAATCCATCCATAGCCGTGCATAGTTGCCTCAAAATCAAGGTGGCCGAACCCAATCTCATGTTGGCTAGCCTATTTTTCAAAGTGGCCGAGCCCACTTGTGTTTGTCTAGCCCATTTATTTTGTTTTGTTTAATTATTTTATGTATAAATCATTTGCTTATGAATGTTTATTTTATTGTTTACAAGATTTGGATTTGGGTGCTACATCTCCTCGAATTTGATTCGTGCTTTGTCGTGCTTTTTCGGAGTTTGATTCTGTGTCTTGAATCGTCATCTCTAGCTTTAGAAAGTGAGTTATCACTCTCGACTTTGTACTTTTAAAATTGTTAAACAAAGTCATGTGAATGTGTAGTAGTGATATGCCATGTTGATAGTAATTTCATATATGCATGTGATATGATATTTGATGTTATAACCTGATTTTCTACCTGTTTCATCACCTGATATGACATGCTATGCTTTACTGTTTATTTTATATTTCTGTTTCTCACACTGCAAGTTCCCTCACTATGGGTTGAAATAATACATACCCGAACGGACTTTAGAATAGGGAAAAGTCATTATGAGCTGAAATGATAGGCTCGAGCGATTTTTATTTGACTTGGGATTGCGGGTTTGAAATGATCAAACCCGGGATTTTATATTTCAGACTGAAATGATATATATCCGTAATCACTTGACCTAGGTTAGAAAATATTATACAGATCCATGGTTAATTTTAAATATAAATATTTTCTGAAATTTTAAGTATTTGGAATATAAAATATATGAGATTTTAACTTAAATTGGATTTAAATGATTTAAATAAATTTTATAGTGATTTTCTCTAAGTTAAAATTGTATGAGTTAACAAATGAATAAAATGTAAAATTTAAAATGTGATTTGACTTAATAATTGAAAATTTGATTTGAAATGGAATTTTAGGCTTAACTTAGTAATAATTTTTTTTTTATGAAATGGATATTTTTTTAAAGTAAATAAACTATCAAGTTATTTGTAAAAGTAAAGTTAAGAAATTTAATGTAATTTTGACTTAATAAATGAATTATGGTTTAATTTGGATATTTTATTTATAAAATTTTATTTTATTTAATCATGAGTGAAATGATATCCAAATAAATATTTCTGAAAAGTGAGATATGTTTTATAAGTTAAAAATGGTGAAAAACTGAAATTATAATGTTTCTGAAATGTTATAAGTAAATCTTAGATTTGTATTGGCAGCATTTCTGAAATGCTATGGTTTTAAGCTAGCGTTTTCTAAGTGCTACCATTTCTAACAATGTACTGTATTTTCCAAACACCACTATATCTGCAGTAACGTTTTCTGAGTGCTGCTGTTTCTGAAAAGACAATATTTTTGAAATACTACTATATGTACACTAACGTTTTCTAAGTGCTGCTGTTTCTGAAAGATGATTTCGAAATGCTAATATATGTATTATCACATTTTCAAGTGCTACGAATGCTAAAATTACAATGTTTTGAAATTGTTATAATTGAATGAATGAACTTAGAAATACTACAACTTTGGAAATGAATATTATTTTTGAAAGATATTAACATCGAATTTAAAGGGTTTAAAATGAATATGTTTGATTTGAAATATAAACCATTTTGAAATTTATAACGATTGGCTGTTAAAGAGACCGGGATCGGATATGGACATACTCTCTGTCGATACCGAAAACCACTTTAACAACTATGTACGTGGTGGAGATTTCAGAATGAAGTAGGATGGTAGCGACGATTCTATTTTGAGGTATAAACGTGGACCCAACTCCCGTGAGTTGGCATAAGTTGGCTAAAACAGGAGCAATTGATGGGCTAATGAGGTAGCACCTCTGATCGGACACATTCCATCGTATACCTGTGACGACCGCCCATGACCCCTGCACTAAACATAGAAATAGTGCGCTGAAAAGTGTGCCAGGCAGCCATGGACGATCACCAGCGTAAGTTAAACAGCAGAATCTATCGTATTACTCACAGCGCATGGATAAAATACAATAGAGAAAATATACATTGTGAAGCTACACAGAACAGAATCGCATCAAATAAGTCTCATAGTAGTTTGATACAAAAATTTGAATAGTCAATACATCCAGCCTCACTACATATCACTCAGAGTATATACAAGCAGCGGAACATCCAGTACATACAATAAGAAAATAATATGCAAGCCTCCAGCTCGTCTTTGTCATCAGCATCGTTGGAAACTAAGAACAGCACCTGTCACCTGCTATCTAGTCTGCCCATCCCAAAATGGATGAACAACCCAAGGTAATAAGAGCTGAACATAAAACCTTGAGTCAGACAACAGTCTTAGTGAGCGGTAAATTAACTAACAACATACCAAAAGAGCATAAAGGTAAAAGGAATAGGAACCCAACCCTCCCACTCCACCTCTTTCTATAGTGATAGCCCCCCAGACACACTAAGCAGAAGTAAACATAGTAAAGCAAACATTTAAAGTAAAGCAATTATCACTCGAGTCAAGGGCGATGTTTTCCAAGTACAAACCCCGAAGGCCTAAACCAAGATCAGATAAGCACCCAAAAAATATCGCCCTTGAGACCGAACGACGATACAACCAAACATCCATGACTCTGGCTATCACTGTTATCATTGCTTCGATACCACCCTTAATTGAATGACCGGCACATTCTTTCAGCCGTCTGTCAAGGGCCAATGGTAACCCCGGTTCTAGACAGATCTCCGCACGTCGTCGCAGCCCGTGCCTAGGACTATCGAATCTGCCCAGAGTACTCGACTACCAACTGTAGTCTTTTGGGACTATCGAATCTGCCCAGCGTACTCTTGCTTTGAGTCCGCTAGAACCTTCAACAACGATGAAATCTCGGCCTTCTAATCATCCTCCTCGATGACTATTCTCATACTAGCTCAAGCCACTCTCGAGCCAACCATTATCCTCACACTCGAACCATTTCACCGAGTTATCAACATGCTTGGAATGATCCCGTCTGGATTAAAACAAGGTTATCTCACATCATGCCTCGCTTCATCTCATCATGGCAAAGCCTCATCTCAACATCATCATCAAATCTATCCATATGAGCTTTATCATCCACGTCATATGCCACGAGCAGCTTTTCTCATTCAAGAGCCTTTCCCTTAGCTTTTGAATCATCTTCGACCAACTTGTCCAAATCAAATCATCAATCAACTAATTTATAACAATCAATCAAATCAATCATTAATCCAAGTAATCAATCATGCAAACAAGATCTAAAAGCAATTATAACTAAAATGGCAATTTTGTAAATAAAGAGTCCAAATCTAACAAGCATGAAACATGAGCAATATCTCTACAACTTGATGAATGAACTTACATAGATTAACATGTAGTAAAATGGATGTCAGATCATCATGAACAATGGATCTATACTTAAGTTTAAGAAAATACATGGAAATCACTATTTTAACACAAAATCAAGCCACCAATCCGATATACTCCTTTGGATCCGTGTGAGAGATAACCACCACTCACCGAATCACCTAAACACCTTAAAAGCAACACACTTCAGATCTGGACAGCGAAGGATCTAACTCGATTCTCCAAAATTCCGCTTCAACGAAGAAATCTCTCTTCGATGGTTCTTGGATCTTCGATTTGGATGGAAGGAAGCACAAAGTTAAAGTGGAGAAAAGAAGTGAAGAAGTGTAGAACTCGAGCTCTCAAAATGGCAGCACTTCGTCGCTTCAAAATCCCGATCCCAAAAAGTGAAGCAAGGGCCGTGTATTTATAGGCTAAACCATAAGTCGTTCGCCCCTTAAGTCGTCCACGACTTAAAAAATCCCCGACCTACGACTTAACAAATCTCCCGACCTACGACTCAACAGCATTGCCGACCTAACACGTGCGCGGCTTAACACATACGCACGATCTAACACTTGGCACAACCTAAGACTCAACGGGATACGACTTAGCGACTTAACACACTGCCGTATTTCTACCTAAGTCGTTTGGACGACTTAATGACTTACGACTCAATGACTCAACAACTCAACGACTTAACGTCCTTGCGACTTAACGACTTAGGCCTATGCGTGACCTAAAACATGTGCAGCTTAACACCTACGCGACCTAACGACTCACGACTTAACACCTTTAGGTCGTCTAACGACCTAACTACACGCAGGGTCACAATGACCTAAACTAAACGACCTAAGCTATCTACCTTAAGTCGCTCAACCAACTTATCTCCTTAAGTCGTTAACTCGTCCAGTCTCCTAGGTCGCTACTCCTATGCCGCTAACCCTTAGATCGTCCACTTCCTTAGGTCGCAAACATCTTTAGGTCGCCCCACGACTTAATCTTCCACACGACCTAAGCCCCAACACAAAAACTCCTTAGGTCGCTCCAACCTCTTAGGTCGTTCACCCGACCTAACTACCACACGACCCAACTTCCAGACAACCTAACTTCTACACAACTTAACCCTGGACGATTCAACCTCTGGTCGACTTAAACTCTGAACGATCTAACTCCTGACGTTCTAACAACACTCACGACCTAATGACAACAATTTTTTACGAATCTTTCGATACGTAAAATACGGGTCGTTACATTCTCTCCCCCTTAGGAATTTCGCCCCCGAAATTCCAAACAAACAAGAGCAATCAAAAACTATTCCGCATGCCTACCATCCATAGCAATCAACAAACCATGCGTCCAATTCTAGCCTAGCATGCAGAATTCTAAAACTAGAACAAGTTACAATGTCGTGAGATGACACGACACCTTATGGCCATACCTTGAAGAGTTCAGGATGAGCTGCCTTCATCCTCTCTTCCACCTCCCATGTACAGTCGCTAACATCATCACTCCATTGTATCTTGAGCAACCTAACTACCTTCCTCCTAAGCTGTTTCGTGTCAGTTTCCACAACACGAAGCGGCTTACGAGGTCTCTCAACAACTGGATCAAACTCAAAATCTTCACAGCTATCTACAGAAACCATAGTATTCGAGTCGTGCACATACTTCCGTAGATACGATACATGAAAAACATTGTGCACACCCGACATCTTTTCTGGTAACTCCAATTTATAGGCGAGCTTTCCAATTCGCTCGATGATCGGGAATGGTCCAACAAATCTCGGAGTCAATTTTCCTTTCTTCCCGAATCGAATAACATTCTTCAGTGGAGAAATCTTCACAAAAACCATATCACCTACGACGAATTCCAAATCCTTACGACGCTTATCGGCATAACTTTTCTGTCGGTCTTGGGCTGCCTTCATTCGTTGTCTAATGATCTCTATGCAATCCGAAGTCTGTCGAATCATTTCTGGCCCAAGTATCAGCTTTTCTCCTGTTTCTAACCAACATGTCGGAGAGTTACACGATCTTCCATACAATGCCTCATACGGTGCCATACCAATGCTTGACTGGTAACTGTTATTATACGAAAATTCCACCAAATGAAGGTGATCTTCCCATGATCCTCCGAAATCTAAAACACATGCCCTTAGGAGATCTTCCAAAACTCGATTGACTCTCTCGGTCTGACCATCTGTATGGGGGTGATAAGCTGTACTCAAACACAACTCAGTTCCCAAAACTTCCTGGAAGCTTTTCCAAAATCTACTAGTGAACAATGGGTCTCGATCACTTACTATACCTTTCGGAATACCATGGAATCGAACTATCCACTTAACATATAGCTCAGCCAATTTCGATGCAGTCCTAGTTGATCGAACAAGAATGAATCTTGCACTCTTCGTCAGACGATTTACGATGACCCAAATCCCTTCATTTCCTGTCCTTGTTCTAGGTAGCCCGTCAATAAAATCCATCGATATTTTCTCCCACTTCCATGTAGGAACTTCTAATGGCTGAAGCAATCCACTTGGCTTCTTCTATTCGGCTTTTACCAACTCGTAGTTCATGCACTTGGAAATAAAATTTCCAACATCCTTCTTCATACCTTCCCAGTAATAGGTTCTCTTCATATCCCGATACATCTTATTTCCACCTGGATGAATTGTCAGCTTCGAGTGATGACTTTCCTTCAGAACTTCATTTCTCAATTCATCTATATCGGGAACAACTAGTCATCCTTGCTTCCGAAGCCAACCCTCTCGATCGACCTCGAATCCTTTATCCTTTTCTGGGTCCAATCCAGATTCCAAATCACGGATAATCTTGACAAGCTTATCGTCTCGCTTTTGGCTCTCGCCAATCCTTTCCACAAGAGTAGGTCTTATAGATAAGTTTGCCAACATCTCAGGTTCCAATTCACATCTGGGCCTGAAGTCAAATCCAGCCAAATACTCGAGACTCTTCCATTCTGAAAACATGGCACCCAATCCTGCATGTCTTCGACTTACCGCATCTGCCACTGCGTTACCCTTTCCCAGAGTATAAGCTATACCAAAATCATATGATGCCAAAAACTCTAGCCATCGTTGCTGTCTAAGATTCAAATCCTTTTGGGAGAAAAGATACATCAACGACTTATGATCTGTAAACAACTCGAATCGAACTCCCAATAGATAATGTCTCCACATCTTCAGAGCAAATACAATCGCTGCCAATTCCAAATCATGAGTCGGATAATTCCTTTCATGCGGCTTCAGTTGTCGACTTGCATACGCAACAACTCTATTCTTCTGCATCAGCACTGCTCCAAGACCAGTACCACATGCATCGGTGTAAACCACCATCTCTTCATTTCCACTTGGAATAGTCAAAATAGGAGCACTTGTCAGTAGCTCTTTCAGGATTCCGAAAGCTTGCTCACACTTAGCATCCCATCTGAATACTTGATTCTTTTTCGTCAATCCCGTTAATGGTGCAGCCACCTTGGAAAAGTCCTTGATAAATCGACGATAGTATCCTGCTAATCCAAGAAAACTTCTCACATCAGATGCATTCTTAGGTCTTACCCAATCCTGGATTGCTGCCACCTTAGCGGGATCAACCGCTATTCCGCTTCCAGAGATAATATGGCCTAAGAACCTCACTTCGCTCTTCCAGAAGTGACACTTCAAAAACTTAGCCTTCAGCTGATGTTTTCGTAAGATTTCCAAAACAATACGCAAGTGCGTCTTGTGCTCTTCTTCAGTTCTGGAATAAATCAAAATATCATCCACGAACACTAGTACGAACTTGTTCAACTGATCTCTGAACACTCTATTCATAAGATCCACAAAATATGCTGGCGCATTGGTCAATCCAAACGGCATTACCAGCCACTCAAAGAAACCGGATGGTGTCCTGAAAGCAGTCTTCGGCACACTATCCTTAGCCACTCTTAACTGGTGAAATCCCGTTGCCAAATCCATCTGAGAAAATACCTTAGCTTCATGAAGCTGATCAAACAAGTCGTCTATTCTCGACAATGGATACTTGTTCTTCTTAGTCACTTTATTCAGCTCACAACAATCCACACACAACCTCAACGATCCATCCGCTTTGGTTACAAACACAACTAGTGCACCCCATTCGGACACACTACGCCGAATGAATCCCTTCTGTAAAAGATCATCAACTTGCACTCTCAACTCTTGCTGTTCCCTAGGCACCATCCGCCTAAGAGGCATCACAACAGGTCTGGCTCCTTCAACTAGATCGATACGAAACTCGATCTCCCTATGCGGCGGTAACCCTTTGACCTCTTTAAAGACATCCTCAAATCCATTAGCGATTGGCACCGATGACAGTCCATCCCGTGGAACAACCACCGAATACATGAAGCTCATGAAGACGCCTTCCTCATGCTTACATCGTATCACAACCTTTCGCCCTTCCACATTCTCGACTGTCACCTCCAACCTTTCACAATCAACCTTTGCCGCATACTTCCTAAGCCAGTCCATACCCAAAATAATTCCGAACCCCGCAAAGTTCAGAACAAAACAATCACAAACAAAAGAGCAATCATGACTCGATACAACCAAACCACGGCATAGCATACACAGATAGGACGAACCCCCAACTGGATTAGTCACAATCAATGGTCTATCAACGATATCTGGTTCTAAACCCAACCGGCCTACAAGTTCAATACAAACAAAAGAATGCGACGCCCCAGTATCGAATAACACTCTAACTGGAACACCACATATGGAAAGAGTACCTTGAACCACCACACTCCTTCCTTTTTCTTCAACGGTAGGAGCTTTTGAAGATGATGGAACAGCGCCCAAAGCATAAGCTTGCACAATCTGCTTGTCCTTCCGCGGTTCTGGACAATTCTTCTTAATATGCCCCGGCTTGTCACAGTTGTGGCACTTCACCCGCACCTTTGGATTCTTGCAATCTCTGGAGAAATGGCCCTTCTGTTGACAATTGTAGCAGGTCACTTCGCCCTTCGGCTTCTTCTGGCCATCCTTACCCTTTTGCTGCTGCTGCTTCCTCTTCTTATTTCCACCCTACTGTGGTTTAGACTCTTCCTTGGTCATAGCAATAACAGATCCTTCTTTAGGAAACAGGCTTTCGTGCCTGAGAGCTTTCTCCACAAGCTTCTCAAATGGATCATCCAAATGATCCACCAACTTCCTCCCAAGATAACTGTCCAAGCCTGTCACAAACTTCTCGTTCTTCTGATATGAAGATTCAATATACGACCGGGCATACTTGGACAAAACTTCAAACTCAGAAACATACTCAAGAACTAGTCTTCCATCTTGCTTGATCTCTACAAACTTCTTAAACAGAACAGATTTCTGAGCTGTAGAAATGAACTTAGCTTCAAATCTGGCTTGGAATTGCTCCCAAGTAATTTCTTCCTCTGGAGTATCAATGGTGATAGAGTTCCACCAATCAGAAGCTCTTCCTTGAAGCTGTCTTGATGCGAGCTTCCTTTTGGTTGCATCCTCGATTCCCAAGTCACCAAAGATCCTTCTACAAGCATCTATCCACCTCTGGACTTCAATGGTTGACTCTGTTCCTAAGAAAACCTTTCCTCCAAGAGCAGTATAATCTTTACACAGCTTAGCAAAATCCACCGGTCTTGGAGTTTGAACTTGAACTCCAACATCTACTGATGGCCCCGAAGCTGGCATCCTTCTCATAATCGAAGTCATCATAGCCTCGAACATAGCAACATAATCAGCAGCCCCCTCGGTAGCACTGCCTTCCCTAGCAGCTGGTATCCCTCTTCGACTCATTCTTAATATCTATAAAAGAAATGATCAGCACACCTTGAGAAACAACTGCATAAAGGACTCAAATCTTTCTAAGCTACTATATTATATATAGTAATCATCCATCAAAATACAATTACGTCTCTCATACGTAGTTATGTCAGCGAGCGTTGGGTAAAATCGATTAACCAAAGCTCTGATACCAAATGTGACGACCGCCCATGACCCCTGCACTAAACATAGAAATAGTGCGCTGAAAAGTGTGCGAGGCAGCCATGGACGATCACCAGCGTAAGTTAAACAGCAGAATCTATCGTATTACTCACAGCGCATGGATAAAATACAATAGAGAAAATATACATAGTGAAGTTACACAGAACAGAATCGCATCAAATAAGTCTCATAGTAGTTTGATACAAAAATCTGAATAGTCAATACATCCAGCCTCACTACATATCACTCAGAGTATATACAAGCAGCGGAGCATCCAGTACATACAATAAGAAAATAATATGCAAGCCTCCAGCTCGTCTTCGTCATCAGCATCGTTGGAAACTAAGAACAGCACCTGTCACCTGCTACCTAGTCTGCCTATCCCAAAATGGATGAACTGCCCAAGGTAATAAGAGTTGAACATAAAACCTTGAGTCAGACAACAGTCTTAGCGGTAAATTAACTAACAACATACCAAAAGAGCATAAAGGTAAAAGGAATAGGAACCCAACCCTCCCACTCCACCTCTTTCTACAGTGATAGCCCCCAGACACACTAAGCAGAAGTAAACATAGTAAAGCAAACATTTAAAGTAACGCAATTATCACTTGAGTCAAGGGCGATGTTTTCCAAGTACAAACCCCCAAGGCCTAAACCAAGATCAGATAAGCACCCAGAAAATATCGCTCTTGAGACCGAACGACGATACAACCAAACATCCATGACTCTGGCTATCACTGTTATCATTGCTTCGATACCACCGTTAATTGAATGACCGACACATTCTTTCAGCCGTCCGTCAAGGGCCAATGGTAACCCCGGTTCTAGACAGATCTCCGCACGTCGTCGCAGCCCGTGCCTAGGACTATCGAATCTGCCCAGAGTACTCGACTACCAACTGTAGTCTTTTGGGACTATCGAATCTGCCCAGCGTACTCTTGCTTTGAGTCCGCTAGAACCTTCAACAACGATGAAATCTCGGCCTTCTAATCATCCTCCTCGATGACTATTCTCATACTAGCTCAAGCCCCTCTCGAGCCAACCATTATCCTCACACTCGAACCATTTACCGAGTTATCAACATGCTTGGAATGATCCCGTTTGGATTAAAACAAGGTTATCTCACATCATGCCTCGCTTCATCTCATCATGGCAAAGCCTCATCTCAACATCATCATCAAATCTATCCATATGAGCTTTATCATCCGCGTCATATGCCACGAGCAGCTTTTCTCATTCAAGAGCCTTTCCCTTAGCTTTTGAATCATCTTCGACCAACTTGTCCAAATCAAATCATCAATCAACTAATTTATAACAATCAATCAAATCAATCATTAATCCAAGTAATCAATCATGCAAACAAGATCTAAAAGCAATTATAACTAAAATGGCAATTTTGTAAATAAAGAGTCCAAATCTGACAAGCATGAAACATGAGAAATATCTCTACAACTTGATGAATGAACTTACATAGATTAACATGTAGTAAAATGGATGTCAAATCATCATGAACAATGGATCTATACTTAAGTTTAAGAAAATACATGGAAATCACTATTTTAACACAAAATCAAGCCACCAATCCGATATACTCCTTTGGATCCGTGTGAGAGATAACCACCACTCACCGAATCACCTAAACACCTTAAAAGCAACACACTTCAGATCTGGACAGCGAAGGATCTAACTCGATTCTCCAAAATTCCGCTTCAACGATGAAATCTCTCTTCGATGGTTGTAGATCTTCAATCTAAGCTCTTGGATCTTCGATTTGGATGGAAGGAAGCACAAAGTTAAAGTGGAGAAAAGAAGTGAAGAAGTGTAGAACTCGAGCTCTCAAAATGGCAGCACTTCGTCGCTTCAAAATCCCGATCCCAAAAAGTGAAGCAAGGGCCGTGTATTTATAGGCTGAACCATAAGTCGTTCGCCCCTTAAGTCGTCCACGACTTAAAAAATCCCCGACCTACGACTTAACAAACCTCCCGACCTACGACTCAACAACATTTCCGACCTAACACGTGCGCGGCTTAACACATACGCACGATCTAACACTTGGCACGACCTAAGACTCAACGGGATACGACTTAGCGACTTAACACACTGCCGCATTTCTACCTAAGTCGTTTGGATGACTTAATGACTTACGACTCAACGACTCAACAACTCAACGACTTAACGTCCTTGCAACTTAACGACTTAGGCCTATGCGTGACCTAAAACATGTGTAGCTTAACACCTACGCGACCTAACGACTCACGACTTAACACCTTTAGGTCGTCTAACGACCTAACTACACGCAGGGTCACAACGACCTAAACTAAACGACCTAAGCTATCTACCTTAAGTCGCTCAACCAACTTATCTCCTTAAGTCGTTAGCTCGCCCAGTCTCCTAGGTCGCTACTTCTATGCCGCTAACCCTTAGATCGTCCACTTCCTTAGGTCGCAAACATCTTTAGGTCGCCCCACGACTTAATCTTCCACACGACCTAAGCCCCAACACAAAAACTCCTTAGGTCGCTCCAACCTCTTAGGTCGTTCACCCGACCTAACTACCACACGACCCAACTTCCGGACAACCTAACTTCTACACGACTTAACCCTGGACGATTCAAGCTCTGGTCGACTTAAACTCTGAACGATCTAACTCTGGACGTTCTAACAACACTCACGACCTAATAACAACAATTTTTACAAATCTTTCGATACGTAAAATACGGGTCGTTACATTCTCTCCCCCTTAGGAATTTCGCCCCCGAAATTCCAAACAAACAAGAGCAATCAAAAACTATTCCGCATGCCTACCATCCATAGCAATCAACAAACCATGCGTCCAATTCTAGCCTAGCATGCAGAATTCTAAAACTAGAACAAGTTACAATGTCGTGAGATGACACGACACCTTATGGCCATACCTTGAAGAGTTCAGGATGAGCTGCCCTCATCCTCTCTTCCACCTCCCATGTTCAGTCGTTAACATCATCACTCCATTGTATCTTGAGCAACCTAACTACCTTCCTCCTAAGCTGTTTCGTGTCAGTTTCCACAACACGAAGCGGCTTACGAGGTCTCTCAACAACTGGATCAACCTCAAAATCTTCACAGCTATCTACAGAAACCACAGTATTCGAGTCGTGCACATACTTCCGTAGATACGATACATGAAAAACATTGTGCACACCCGACATCTTTTCTGGTAACTCCAATTTATAGGCGATCTTTCCAATTCGCTCGATGATCGGGAATGGTCCAACAAATCTCGGAGTCAATTTTCCTTTCTTCCCGAATCGAATAACATTCTTCAGTGGAGACATCTTCACAAAAACCATATCACCTCTGACGAATTCCAAATCCTTACGACGCTTATCGGCATAACTTTTCTGTCGGTCTTGGGCTGCCTTCATTCGTTGCCGAATGATCTCTATGCAATCCGAAGTCTGTCGAATCATTTTTGGCCCAAGTATCAGCTTTTCTCCTGTTTCTAACCAACATGTCGGAGAGTTACACGATCTTCCATACAATGCCTCATACGGTGCCATACCAATGCTTGACTGGTAACTGTTATTATACGAAAATTCCACCAAATGAAGGTGATCTTCCCATGATCCTCCGAAATCTAAAACACATGCCCTTAGGAGTTCTTCCAAAACTCGGTTGACTCTCTCGGTCTGACCATCTGTTTGGGGGTGATAAACTGTACTCAAACACAACTCGGTTCCCAAAACTTCCTGGAAGCTCTTCCAAAATCTACTAGTGAACAATGGGTCTCGATCACTTACTATACCTTTCGGAATACCATGGAATCGAACTATCCACTTAACATATAGCTCAGCTAATTTCGATGCAGTCCTAGTTGATCGAACAAGAATGAATCTTGCACTCTTAGTCAAACGATCTACGATGACCCAAATCCCTTCATTTCCTGTTCTTGTTCTAGGTAGCCCGTCAATAAAATCCATCGATATTTGCTCCCACTTCCATGTAGGAACTTCTAATGGCTGAAGCAATCCACTTGGCTTCTTCTGTTCGGCTTTTGCCAACTAGCAGTTCATGCACTTGGAAATAAAATTTCGAACATCCTTCTTCATACCTTCCCAGTAATAGGTTCTCTTCATATCCCGATACATCTTATTTCCACCTGGATGAATTGTCAGCTTCGAGTGATGACTTTCCTTCAGAACTTCATTTCTCAATTCATCTATATCCGGAACAACTAGTCGTCCTTGCTTCCGAAGCCAACCCTCTCGATCGACCTCGAATCCTTTATCCTTTTCTAGGTCCAATCCAGATTCCAAATCACGGATAATCTTGACAAGCTTATCGTCTCGCTTTTGGCTCTCGCCAATCCTTTCCACAAGAGTAGGTCTTATAGATAAGTTTGCCAACATCTCAGGTTCCAATTCACATCTGGGCCTGAAGTCAAATCCAGCCAAATACTCGAGACTCTTCCATTCTGAAAACATGGCACCCAATCCTGCATGTCTTCGACTTAACGCATCTACCACTGCGTTACCCTTTCCCGGAGTATAAGCTATACCAAAATCATATGATGCCAAAAACTCTAGCCATCGTTGCTGTCTAAGATTCAAATCCTTTTGGGAGAAAAGATACATCAACGACTTATGATCTGTAAACAACTCGAATCGAACTCCCAATAGATAATGTCTCCACATCTTCAGAGCAAATACAATCGCTGCCAATTCCAAATCATGAGTCGGATAATTCCTTTCATGCGGCTTCAGTTGTCGACTTGCATACGCAATAACTCTATTCTTCTGCATCAGCACTGCTCCAAGACCAGTACCACATGCATCGGTGTAAACCACCATCTCTTCATTTCCACTTGGAATAGTCAAAACAGGAGCACTTGTCAGTAGCTCTTTCAGGATTCCGAAAGCTTGCTCACACTTAGCATCCCATCTGAATACTTGATTATTTTTCGTCAATCCTGTTAATGGTGCAGCCACCTTGGAAAAGTCCTTGATAAATCGACGATAGTATCCTGCTAATCCAAGAAAACTTCTCACATCAGATGCATTCTTAGGTCTTACCCAATCCTGGATTGCTGCCACCTTAGCGGGATCAACCGCTATTCCGCTTCCAGAGATAATATGGCCTAAGAACCTCACTTCGCTCTTCCAGAAGTGACCCTTCGAAAACTTAGCCTTCAGCTGATGTTTCCGTAAGATTTCCAAAACAATACGCAAGTGCGTCTTGTGCTCTTCTTCAGTTCTGGAATAAATCAAAATATCATCCACGAACACTAGTACGAACTTGTTCAACTGATCTCTGAACACTCTATTCATAAGATCCACAAAATATGCTGGCGCATTGGTCAATCCAAACGGCATTACCAGCCACTCAAAGAAACCGGATGGTGTCCTGAAAGCAGTCTTCGGCACACTATCCTTAGCCACTCTTAACTGGTGAAATCCCGTTGCCAAATCCATCTGAGAAAATACCTTAGCTTCGTGAAGCTGATCAAACAAGTCGTCTATTCTCGACAATGGATACTTGTTCTTCTTAGTCACTTTATTCAGCTCACGACAATCCACACACAACCTCAACGATCCATCCGCTTTGGTTACAAACACAACTGGTGCACCCCATTCGGACACACTACGCCGAATGAATCCCTTTTGTAAAAGATCATCAACTTGCACTCTCAACTCTTGCTGTTCCCTAGGCGCCATCCGCCTAAGTGGCATCACAACAGGTCTGGCTCCTTCAACTAGATCGATACGAAACTCGATCTCCCTATGCGGCGGTAACCCTTTGACCTCTTTAAATACATCCTCAAATCCATTAGCGATTGGCACTGATGACAGTCCATCCCGTGGAACAACCAGCGAATACATGAAGCTCATGAAGACGCCTTCCTCATGCTTACATCGTATCACAACCTTTCGCCCTTCCACATTCTCGACTGTCACCTCCAACCTTTCACAATCAACCTTTGCCGCATACTTCCTAAGCCAGTCCATACCCAAAATAATTCCGAACCCCGCAAAGTTCAGAACAAAACAATCACAAACAAAAGAGCAATCATGACTCAATACAACCAAACCACGGCATAGCATACACAGATAGGACGAACCCCCAACTGGATTAGTCACAATCAATGGTCTATCAACGATATCTGGTTCTAAACCCAACCGGCCTACAAGTACATTACAAACAAAAGAATGCGACGCCCCAGTATCGAATAACACTCTAACTGGAACACCACATATGTAAAGAGTACCTTGAACCACCACACTCCTTCCTTTTTCTTCAACGGTAGGAGCTTTTGAAGATGATGGAACAGCGCCCAAAGCATAAGCTTGCACAATCTGCTTGTCCTTCCGCGGTTCTGGACAATTCTTCTTAATATGCCCCGGCTTGTCACAGTTGTGGCACTTCACCCGCACCTTTGGATTCTTGCAATCTCTAGAGAAATGGCCCTTCTGCTGACAATTGTAGCCGGTCACTTCGCCCTTCGGCTTCTTCTGGCCATCCTTACCCTTTTGCTGCTGCTGCTTCCTCTTCTTATTTCCACCCTACTGTGGTTTAGACTCTTCCTTGGTCATAGCAACAACAGATCCTTCTTTAGGAAACAGGCTTTCGTGCCTGAGAGCTTTCTCCATAAGCTTCTCAAATGGATCATCCAAATGATCCACCAACTTCCTCCCAAGATAATGGTCCAAGCCTGTCACAAACTTCTCGTTCTTCTGATATGAAGATTCAATATACGACCGGGCATACTTGGACAAAGCTTCAAACTCAGAAACATACTCAAGAACTGGTCTTCCATCTTGCTTGAGCTCTACAAACTTCTTAAACAGAATAGATTTATGAGCTGTAGAAATGAACTTAGCTTCAAATCTGGCTTGGAATTGCTCCCAAGTAATTTCTTCCTCTGGAGTATCAATGGTGATAGAGTTCCACCAATCAGAAGCTCTTCCTTGAAGCTGTCTTGATGCGAGCTTCCTTTTGGTTGCATCCTCGATTCCCAAGTCACCAAAGATCCTTCTACAAGCATCTATCCACCTCTGGACTTCAATGGTTGACTCTGTTCCCAAGAAAACCTTTCCTCCAAGAGCAGTATAATCTTTACACAGCTTAGCAAAATCCACCGGTCTTGGAGTTTGAACTTGAACTCCAACATCTACTGATGGCCCCGAAGCTGGCATCCTTCTCATGATCGAAGTCATCATAGCCTCGAACATAGCAACATAATCAGCAGCCCCCTCGGTAGCACTGCCTTCCCTAGCAGCTGGTCTCCCTCTTCGACTCATTCTTAATATCTATAAAAGAAATGATCAGCACACCTTGAGAAACAACTGCATAAAGGACTCAAATCTTTCTAAGCTACTATATTATATATAGTAATCATCCATCAAAATACAATTACGTCTCTCATACGTAGTTACGTCAGCGAGCGTTGGGTAAAATCGATTAACCAAAGCTCTGATACCAAATGTGACGACCGCCCATGACCCCTGCACTAAACATAGAAATAGTGCGCTGAAAAGTGTGCCAGGCAGCCATGGACGATCACCAGCGTAAGTTAAACAGCAGAATCTATCGTATTACTCACAGCGCATGGATAAAATACAATAGAGAAAATATACATTGTGAAGCTACACAGAACAGAATCGCATCAAATAAGTCTCATAGTAGTTTGATACAAAAATCTGAATAGTCAATACATCCAGCCTCACTACATATCACTCAGAGTATATACAAGCAGCGGAACATCCAGTACATACAATAAGAAAATAATATGCAAGCCTCCAGCTCGTCTTCGTCATCAGCATCGTTGGAAACTAAGAACAACACCTGTCACCTGCTACCTAGTCTGCCCATCCCAAAATGGATGAACAACCCAAGGTAATAAGAGTTGAACATAAAACCTTGAGTCAGACAACAGTCTTAGCGGTAAATTAACTAACAACATACCAAAAGAGCATAAAGGTAAAAGGAATAGGAACCCAACCCTCCCACTCCACCTCTTTCTACAGTGATAGCCCCCCAGACACACTAAGCAGAAGTAAACATAGTAAAGCAAACATTTAAAGTAAAGCAATTATCACTCGAGTCAAGGGCGATGTTTTCCAAGTACAAACCCCCAAGGCCTAAACCAAGATCAGATAAGCACCAAGAAAATATCGCTCTTGAGACCGAACGACGATACAACCAAACATCCATGACTCTGGCTATCACTGTTATCATTGCTTCGATACCACCGTTAATTGAATGACCGGCACATTCTTTCAGCCGTCCGTCAAGGGCCAATGGTAACCCCGGTTCTAGACAGATCTCCGCACGTCGTCGCAGCCCGTGCCTAGGACTATCGAATCTGCCCAGAGTACTCGACTACCAACTGTAGTCTTTTGGAACTATCGAATCTGCCCAGCGTACTCTTGCTTTGAGTCCGCTAGAACCTTCAACAACTATGAAATCTCAACCTTCTAATCATCCTCCTCGATGACTATTCTCATACTAGCTCAAGCCCCTCTCGAGCCAACCATTATCCTCACACTCGAACCATTTCACCGAGTTATCAACATGCTTGGAATGATCCTGTCTGGATTAAAACAAGGTTATCTCACATCATGCCTCGCTTCATCTCATCATGGCAAAGCCTCATCTCAACATCATCATCAAATCTATCCATATGAGCTTTATCATCCGCGTCATATGCCATGAGCAGCTTTTCTCATTCAAGAGCCTTTCCCTTAGCTTTTGAATCATCTTCGACCAACTTGTCCAAATCAAATCATCAATCAACTAATTTATAACAATCAATCAAATCAATCATTAATCCAAGTAATCAATCATGCAAACAAGATCTAAAAGCAATTATAACTAAAATGGCAATTTTGTAAATAAAGAGTCCAAATCTAACAAGCATGAAACATGAGAAATATCTCTACAACTTGATGAATGAACTTACATAGATTAACATGTAGTAAAATGGATGTCAAATCATCATGAACAATGGATCTATACTTAAGTTTAAGAAAATACATGGAAATCACTATTTTGACACAAAATCAAGCCACCAATCCGATATACTCCTTTGGATCCGTGTGAGAGATAACCACCACTCACCGAATCACCTAAACACCTTAAAAGCAACACACTTCAGATCTGGACAGCGAAGGATCTAACTCGATTCTCCAAAATTCCGCTTCAACGATGAAATCTCTCTTCGATGGTTATAGATCTTCAATCTAAGCTCTTGGATCTTCGATTTGGATGGAAGGAAGCACAAAGTTAAAGTGGAGAAAAGAAGTGAAGAAGTGTAGAACTCGAGCTCTCAAAATGGCAGCACTTCGTCGCTTCAAAATCCCGATCCCAAAAAGTGAAGCAAGGGCCGTGTATTTATAGGCTGAACCATAAGTCGTTCGCCCCTTAAGTCGTCCACGACTTAAAAAATCCCCGACCTACGACTTAACAAACCTCCCGACCTACGACTCAACAGCATTGCCGACCTAACACGTGCGCGGCTTAACACATACGCACGATCTAACACTTGGCACGACCTAAGACTCAACGGGATACGACTTAGCGACTTAACACACTGCCGCATTTCTACCTAAGTCGTTTGGACGACTTAATGACTTACGACTCAACGACTCAACAACTCAACGACTTAACGTCCTTGCGACTTAACGACTTAGGCCTATGCGTGACCTAAAACATGTGCAGCTTAACACCTACGCGACCTAACGACTCACGACTTAACACCTTTAGGTCGTCTAACGACCTAACTACACGCAGGGTCACAACGACCTAAACTAAACGACCTAAGCTATCTACCTTAAGTTGCTCAACCAACTTATCTCCTTAAGTCGTTAGCTCGCCCAGTCTCCTAGGTCGCTACTCCTATGCTGCTAACCCTTAGATCGTCCACTTCCTTAGGTCGCAAACATCTTTAGGTCGCCCCATGACTTAATCTTCCACACGACCTAAGCCCCAACACAAAAACTCCTTAGGTTGCTCCAACCTCTTAGGTCGTTCACCCGACCTAACTACCACACGACCCAACTTCCGGACGACCCAACTTCCGGACGACCTAACTTCTACACGACTTAACCCTGGACGATTCAAGCTCTGGTCGACTTAAACTCTGAACGATCTAACTCTGGACGTTCTAACAACACTCACGACCTAATGAGAACAATTTTTACGAATCTTTCGATACGTAAAATACGGGTCGTTACAATACCATTCTATTACTTTGTGATTGTTTGGGTGCATCCCTTGATTCGGGAGTGTGGCTCGAGGTTGGCGATTGCTGCGGCTCTGCGTTACCACTGGCCCGAAAGTGTAATTGGTATATCTACCCTAGCATTGCCTAGTTGTGCCGTGTCACCTACCCTAGCGTGCTTTACTACGATTTTGTTTTGTACCATACCTATGGAGTGCCCTCTGACGACGCCCATTACGGGGGAGATTACGGTACTGTATAGACTATGGGAATATATAAAATGTGTTAAGGGGGATATGGGTAACGCCTTAACGCTATTTTGATAGTTTACTTTACTTTAGACATTATTATAATAGCGTATCTTACTACATAGTAGATAGTTTAACGGATCCTTAAAGGATGGGCGATCCCAAGCATCCTTTAAGTTATTGATGCATTTCTATTACAGTTCACTTGAGTTGATTTACATTTTATAAGTATGTATGTCCTGACTCGAGTGTTTTGTGTTTTGGTTTACGCTCGGGTCAGCCTGAGTATCACAGCTTTGAATTCATCTTCTGGAGCTAGAGATTTGCTGGAGTTTATCTGTCTATCTAGTTGTCTATTTCCATTTCAGTTATTTCCTATTCAGCTTTGTTTATGTATTTGTGAACTTATCTATTCAGACTTCTGTTGTATCTGTTTTTCAGACTATGGTATTTTGTATCTGTTTTGAGACTATGTATTGTAGTAGCTTCATGAACTACTATGTATTTTATTTCCGTTGCGAGTTATTCTGATATTCTGTGTTTGTGATTCTGTGAATGGTTTTATTTGCTCCAAATTTATTTACAATCTATTGTTTTGAATTATTCAAGTCCGACATGTGTGGTTTTATTGTCGATTTGAATGGTCCAAAATAGTGGGTCGTTACAAAATTTTTCTTTTTCTCACAATCAATTTTTGTTCAACTTTTCTTAAGTTAACTTCCATTTTATAATTTATTTCATTATCTTATTACATATTCAATTAGCTAACATTCGATTTATTAAAACCTATTTCATTTGTATTTAACTCATCTAATTTAAATTAAATTCAATTACTCGTATTAATTTTTACTTACACTCATTTATTTTTATTCGATTTCTTTCACAATTCAAATTGCATTTGATTTTAAAATTCAAGTTCGTATTCATTTTATTAATTAATTTTGTAGCTTAAGTGGAATTAATTCACTTTACTAATTAACCTAGTTATATTCAAATCCAGTTCAATTTATTTAATCTTTATTAAATTAAACTTTATTTCATTTGATTCATTTCTCGGTTTATTCAAATTTATTTAAGTTAAACTCTTTTTTTTCTTTCCTATCATTCACATTTAACAAATTTAAAATTGGTTTTTAGCTTCGTATTACTCAAATCTATAAGTTATACAACCTGATTCACTTAAAATTTTATTTCATTATTTTATTTAATTAATTTCAAATACACTTCACTTTCATTTGCTTTCTTGAGTTAAACTTTATTTTATTTTATTTTATTCATTTCACTAACTCAATTTTATCTAACATTTCTTTAGTTAATTATTTTATTTCATATCTCAAATTGAATCTTCTTTTGTTTGCTTAACCAAAAATATTCAACAGTTTTAAAATTTAGATTTACTTTCTTGTTCAAATTTATAAGTTATAAACTTATTTCTTATTATTTTTCTTCTTTCTATACTACTTCAATTTATAAGTTCAAAACTATTTTCATATACTTATCAAATCATACTTGGAATAATTTTGCACAATCAAACTTGTTTAACTGGGAATAAATTTCTTTTGGTAGCAATTCTCACTGAGAAACTCGAAAATGAATCCTGGCGATACTCCAGTCATCCCTAGAATTATTTCCCAGTGACCAAAGCGAGTTCAATGCTTTTATTTCTTTCAAAAATCTTTTTAAAGTATATTTCCAGTCAAAACACTTTCAAATAATATTATTATTAATTTTGAAGGCTTTGAAAACAAATTTTGAAAGCAAGGGATTTAAATTCTAAAATTCTTAATTTTTAAATCCTTCTATTTATAAGCTATATTATAAATATACTTATACAATTTCATTATCCTATTATGTAAATATTTCGTTAATTTACATCTTGGTTATTGCAACAATTCTTATTGTAATTAGATTTCATTTCAATTTAATTATCGAACGCTTCGTGAAATAAAATTCACAAAGTACTCATTTTATTTTAATTCAACTAATAATCGATGATAACTAAATATTATCATCTCCTAACAACAACATTCTTTAATAATTAACATTATATATATATATAATTTAGGTAAAATTATTTCATTTACCTGATTTTAAAATAATATTATGTCGACTTGTCTCGTTTAAGTGTTTAGAAACTCCTATCGATAACATGGCGTCCCACGCACCGACCAGAATTCATAAACAACTCAACGGATAAACAAACATAATATAAACATTTTATAACACTAACAAGTACGCGCTCTCATATATAATACACTCAAACAACTCATTCTAGGGTATTACTACTCTATCTCTAATGAGTCAAACCCCACAAAGCTAAGGTTATCGCTAAACCAAAGCTCTGATACCAACCGTGACGACCCACATTTCGGAAGGTTTAAATCGACAATAATGCACACATGTCCAACTTAAACAATCCGGAATATAGATAATCAATGGGGTTAATAAAAAAATAAGAAAAGAAGTAGAAAACAAACACAGAATCTCGCAGTGGAACGATAAAATATAATAATTAAATAAACAGTTCATGATTCTGTTTATATTATACATTTGATTATAATGTACACAACATTTATCAGAGTTATATATACATCAGATCAATAGAATAATGCAGCATTACAACATGATGCAAGGAATAATAATAGTAATAATATATCAAATATTCATCTTCGTCCCCTGGAAAATGATCTTCAATGCGCTGAAAACTCAAGGCTGACCCGAGCGTAATGAAAAGACAAAGCACTCGAGTCAGGACTAAAATATTCTTATGTGAGTCAAATCGATATCGCATATAACATGAGTGCCATGGCGTTAGAGATGTTTACGGGGTTTTACATCTCCTATCCGGTGTATAACGTGCGTGCAATAACTCAAGAGATGTTATAGGATTTTCCATCTTCCAAGGATCCGTCAAAATATCTATATATAGTAGAACACGCTATAATAAATAGTGTCTATTAGTAAAATAAATATTTTCATAGCGTTAAGGCTTTACATTGATCCCTCTTAACGCGTTTTTAAGCATTGTCGTACCGTTTGCATATAGAACACTAGTAAACCGTTGGTGAATAGGGATGCGCCGTGATAAGACAACACTAAACCAAAATCGTAGTGGTCTTGAATAAGGATAAAAGTATGACAAGGCACGTGAGGCAATGCCCAAGGTATGATACTACCAGTTTACCCTTCCCGGCTGGTAGTAACCCCTAACGGCCCACCGCGTCCAACTCTCCCAAAATACGAGGGTACGCACCAATCAATAACAATGTCATGATAGTAATACGAAGAAGTGTGTTTGCTAGAGGTAGCTAACCTCATTGGCCGGTACGGCTCCTGTTTTAGTCATTTCAAATTGACAAAAGTGTCAGGCCAATTCATCATCGTTCTCTTTCTTCAAAACCAGCAAACGATGCCAAATCCAACCACTTTGTTCTGGAGTCTCCTCTGCGTACACAGTTGTTAAAGTGGTTCCAATATTGACAAAGAGTATGCCAATAAGAGGCTCCGGTCTCTTTAACCACCAAACGTCGTTTTACACACCGGTTAGTACTTTTACATCTCGAAAACAATTCATATTTGATATCCAAAATATCATATTCATTTCAAAATCAAATTCATTTCGAAATCATCATATTTACTCAAAATATACTATTTCAATTCAAAATTATATTCGTCTTAAAATCTCGATTTCAGTTCCAATTCAAAATTGCTTCGAATTTTCATTTGGGTTATAACTTCAATTTAACCCAATTCGTATTTAAATCCATGATTTAAATATAAACCTTCCAGCCTTTGACCAGTTTGAATTTTAGAAAAATAGTTTGAAAATTTAAATTGTTTAAAAATAGTTTGATATAAAATGATTTAAGTATTTAAAATGTTTTATAAGGTAAAATAGTTTGGAAAATCAAAATAAATTGAACATGTAAAAAGGTAGATTTTAAATAGTTTATATTAAAATAATTTATTTGAAAATAGTTTCAAAGTCAAACCGATTCAATTTCAAAATTTTCCAATTCAAATCAATTTCCATTTCCATTTCGATTTAATCGATTCAATTTCGATTTCAAGTCGAATTTTACTTCGATTCCAACTCCACCTTGAATTAATTTCAATTCAATCCCTACTTAATTTCAATTTCAATTCCAAACTAATTTCAATTTCAAGTTCGACTATCCGATTCAGCGGTTAAATTTCAACTCAATTCTCAAATTTAAACCATTTCAATTTATATCAATTTCGAGCTCGATTTTCAAAGCATTTAAATCATTTAAATCAAATTTAACTTCGATGTTCAATTCAATGTTCAAATCATTTAAAATAATTTGATTTCGAGCCCTAAGTTTGAAATATCAATTTAAATTACTTTTACTTAGCAATATTCAAATTAAAGTCCAATCTTTTAAAACAAATCAATTTCTGAAATTCAAATCATATTTCGATTATAACTTCAAAACCTCAACTTCGATGATTGAAACAATTCAGTTTCCAAATTTAAATTTCAACATTTCAAGCTCAAGTTAAAGTAATTCGATTTTCATAAATTTGATTTTTACTTATTAAATCAAATCATTTTAAATAAATTTAAATCAAAATTTTTAAAATCATTTAATTTAACCAATCCGTTGTCCGTATATAATTTTCTATCTTATGGCCAAGTGAATAGTTATTTCGATTTAATTCAGGAATGGATATATATCATTTCAAACCAAAATAAATGCTATAGGTATATATCTTTTCAACCTATTTCTTAATTTATTCGAAATAATTCGATTTACTGTTTTATATACTGTAAATAATATACAGGATGATAATAGGATATATCAAAATAAATAAACATCCAATTCATCCAAAATATCAATCAATAACATCCATCACAATCCATCCATATCAGTCAAAATATCATAAAATTTACTAGTTATCAATAATCGGGAATTTAAATAGCAATTTAATTTCCATTTCAAATTTATATGTCAATTCAAATTCCTATCATTTTAATTCATATCAATTTAAATGTTAGTTAAATTTACCAAACAGCGATTAATAAATTTAAATCACTTCACGATATAAATTTAACTAACATAAAAATTTTAAGTACTTCGTGAGTGGGTCGAAACACTTACATTTTATTTGAAACTGAAAATAATAGTTTCAAATTAATACCACTTCGACTCCAAGCTTTGGACGACATCGATACGAACGCAACACGAAAGACGACACTCGAATCCGACCTCATATGAACGATATACGAATAAATTAGTAACTCGAATAACTAAACAAAATTAGATAAAATAAATTAACAAAAATAAGAAAAACAAGACCTCTCTTACTGCTCGTTCGATCATCACATCCAGACACGCTCAGAAAACATTCACATGATCGACATCGAGGCGCCTCTACCAGAACCACCTGCACCTGACCTCAGCCCCGCCTACCTCCATCACATCGCCTCCATCACTTCCTCCCCCGTGCGCGCACACGAGCACGCTCCAGGCTTCGAACCCATTATCGATCGAACACAGACGTGCGCGCCACCACGTCGATCGTTTGCTGACGCCATCATTCAACTCGCCCTAGTCCCCTCCAACGTTGCCAAAAGCCATCACCAGCGTGTGCAAATCTAGGCGCAAGGAACCCAAACCCTAAACGGCGATCTAGTCTCCTACCACCTCGTGCCGCCTTCCTTCGGTCATCACCCTACCGCGCCTTCCTCGCTTCTTCGATCGCGTCTTTTTTTATAATCGATATGTTGCATTTTCTTTTCTATGAGCTGATTTGAATTGAAAAAGAAGAAAGAGGAATGAGTACGAGGTATACGTAAACGGGGCTGATGTTCAGTGTTGACTTTTATTATATTATTTAAATAAGAAAATATCTAGCTTCATACGTCCGAAATTCTCGAACTCCAAACAAAACGTGCCGCCTGGCGATCTTGATGTTTACCCCATTCCGAACACAATAGAGCTAGTTCTGAGGCCTAATTCGATCATATTCAGAAGATAGCTTTTCAAAATCAATTAATTTTGATCGAATTCCTTAAATTAATTTCTACACACTTCAAGCTCGCATGGCCAAACGATAAGTCCGATCGCTACGAAACTTGAAATCCTACTATAACTCACTATTACGGATTCGATGAAACTGGTTTCGTCGAAATCCAAGACAGTGGCCAAAATGGCTATTTTCACTCGTTAATTAGAACAAGTAATTTCCAAAATTTAATTTAATCACTTTAAATTCAATTTTAAAAGTTAACAATCTTCATTCATATTTAAATAAAATTTAAGTCAACTTTCGTTATCATTTTTTAGAATTCAATTATTTAAACAATTTTCAATATTAAATTCAACGATTAAATTTCTAATAAATCACCATTAATAAATAATTCAACATTTATTAACAATCATTTTATTATCATCTAAATAATTCAACATTTATTATTCAATTACAAACATCGATTACAAACACATTCAATGAATAGAATTTTCATTTCAATAGTTGTTATTGCCTAAATCTTCGGAATTTATTATTTCAAGATTTTATTCAAGTTCATATTAAATAACCACATTAATAAAACATTAAATTTTATTTTCAACTATTTTTATTCAATAATTACATTAAATCTAATAATTTAAAATAGCTAAAAATACGGGTCGTTACAATCAAGATGCACCAATCGAAACCAACAACAAAGGTAATAGTATGGACCGAGTCCACAAGAAAAATCGAAGAACAGGTGTCCGCTAGGGGTAGCTAGCCCACTTAGCCTGGTTTAAGCTATCCTGTTTTAGTCATTTCAAATTGACACAAGTGTCGGGGCTATCCATCATCGTTCTCTTTCTTCAAATCCAGCAAACATACACAAATCCAACCACTTCATTCTGGAGTCTCCTCCATGTACACAGTTGTTAAAGTGGTTCCAACATTGATAGAGAGTATGCCAATAATCGATCCCGGTCTCTTTAACAATCAAACGTCGGTTTATACACCGGTTGGTTCTTTTAAATTTCGAAAATGAATACTTGATATCAAAATATCATATTCACTTCAAAATATCCTATGTGCTTCAATATGTCATATTCACTTCAAAATATCATTTTATTCACCACGAAATCAATTTCACTTCAAAATCTTTATATTCATTTCGAAATCAATTTCATTTCAAAGTCATTATATTTATTTCTAAATCAATTTCATTTAAAAATAATTTCAAATTTTGACTTAGGTTATAACTTCATTTTAACCACATTCGTATCTAAATCAATGATTTAAATATAAGCAGTTCCCAATTAGAACAGTTTGAATGGTTTAAATAGTTTAAAAAGTTAAAATAGTTAAAATAGTTTGATATAAAATGGTTTGAGTATTGAAATGGTTTATATATTAAATAGTTTGGGAATCAAAATAATTTATTTTGAAAATAGTTTATATTGAGAATAGCTTCAAATTAAAACTATTTCTTTCCATTTCCAATAAATCTGGACTCATGTCCTAATTTCAATCAAACTGATTTAATTTCAAATCTTCCAATTCAAATCATCTCAATTTCGATTTAAATTCAAATCAACTCAATTTCAATTCAAATCAACTTCAATTTCGAAACGTTCATTTTTAACTTTAAATTCGATTCAACGATTCGATTCAATGGTTTAAATTTCAATTCAATTATTATTTTTAAACCATTTCAATTTATATAAATTTCGAGTTCGATTTCAAAATACCGATTTAAATCACTTAATTCAAATTAACCTCAAAGTTAAAATTTTAGATTCAAATCTTTAAATTAATTCCATTTTGAATATTTCAATTCCGAGCCCAAATTTGGAATATCAATCTAAATTACTAACCTGGATAAATTTCAAGGTTCGAATAAAGGTTCAACTTTTTAAAACAATTTCAATTTCCATCATTCAAATGGTTTCTCAATTATAACTATGAAATTTCAAATTCAATTCTTTAAACAATTTTTGTTAACAAATTTCTATTCCAACATTTCAAGACTCAAATCGAAAAATAATCCAATTCAGATAAATACGATTTTATTTCTTTAAAACAATCTCATTTAAATAATTCAAAATTCAAGAATTTTAGAATCGTTTAATTTAACCAATCCGTTGTCCGTATATAATTTTCTACCCTTTGGCCAAGTGATCAGTTATTTTGATTTTAATTCTAGGGATGGATATGTATCATTTCAATCCAAATCAAAGTGTCATGGTATATATCATTTCAACCTATTTCTTAATTTATTCAAAATAATTCAAATAACAATTTATATGCTGTCAATAATATACAAGGTGATAATAAGATATATATAAAATAAATAAACATTCAATTATCCAATATATTAACCAATAGCCATCCATCTCAATGAACATCAAAATCAGCCAATAAATCACAACAGTTAACTAGTTATCAATATCGGGAGTTTAACTAGCAGTTTAATTCCAATTTCAATTTAACTGTTAATTCAAAGTTTCTAACAGGTCAATTTCTATGTCGATTTCCAGGTCAGTTAAATTATCAAGCAACAATCAATAAAATTAAACCACTTCATGATTTCAATTTAACGAACATCAGAAATATTTCAGTATTCGTGAGCGAGTTTAATCACTCACCTTTATTTGAAACTGAAAATTTTTCAGCTTTAAATAAATTCCAATCCAACTCATGTTGTGGCCTTCGTCGATACGATCGCAACGTGACTTGTTTCACTCGAATCCGACCTCGTACGAGAAAGTTACGAATTAATTAGCATAACGATATAATTAAAATAATTAATTAACTACTAAAAAAACTTAAACCTTACCTTCCCTCAATCTCCTAGGCAATGCGTGCTATTTTCTTTCTTTTTTTCATTCGAAAATGACGATCGCTCGTGCGGCAACCACCATGCCAACGCCGTCGAACCACCGCCGAGCCGCCCATGTGCGCGCCATTCGCCGCCCCGCCCTCTGCCTACTCCCTTTCCGTGAACGCACGCAAACGCCGTGCGAAACCCAAAATGCTACAAATGAAAACAGTCCTACAGCCACCGCCTCGAGCTACCTTGCTTCGATCCAACCGTTGAACAAGTTCATATCGTCGTGCTCTACATTTCCCTAGTTGAAGTCGTTGACTAATTTTACCCCTAGAGGTTCCGATAATTATTGATCGTTGGATCATTTAGTTTAATGGTGGTTGAAATTATTTAGGGTTGCAATTGAAGATAGTTGAGGGTTATGTATAGAAAATTTCCTTGGCACTATTCATCCGTGAAATTTTCGGACTCCAAACGAAGCGTGCCGCATGGCGTTCTATATGTTATACCCCTATTCTAAACACAATGGAACATATATCGGGAACCAATTCCATCATATTCAGAAGATGGCTTTTCAAAATCAAATTATTTTAATTAAAATTCTAAATATAAATTCTAGGCGTTTTAAGCTCGCATGGCCAAACGATAAGTATGATCGCTACGAAACTTGAAATCTTATAATAATTCACTATTACGGATCCGATGAAACTGGTTTCATCGAAATCGAAGACAGTAACCCGAAAGGCTATTTTTACATGTTAATTAAAACTAGTAATTTCTAAAATAAATTTGTTCACTTTAAATTCAATTCTAAAAGTTAACAATCTTCATTCTTGTTTAAATAAAATTTAAATCAGCTTCCGACATTATTTTCACTCATATTAAATTCAGGATTCAATTATTTAAATAATTTCCAATATTAAATATAACAATTAAATTGTAAAATAAATCACTATATTTGAAATATAAGTTATTTAACTTACAAAATTTGCTTTTAAAATGAATTCAAATAATAAAATAACTACTTCCATTTTACAATAATTCAACATCTTTGTAACTATTGCATACAACAAAAGTTATTCATTTCTTGCCAAATAAATATTTTCTTATTTCTGAAATTTATACTTATCAAAAATACAATTTCTTATAAATAACTTATGCTTTTACTTTTAAATAAACATTCATTCAATTCTTTTATTTTAACTTAACATTGATTATTTCAATTTCTGTTAGCAATTACTTACAATTCAATATCATTTAATTTACTTTCTATTACAAGTTATCATCTTTTATCTTATTGAATTTTGTTATTTGAATTTTTTATCTAAGTTCATATCCAATAAATTACATTAATAAATCATTAAATTTTTATTTCTAACCATTTTTGTTCAATAATTATATTAAATTTAATAATTTAAATAGTTAAAAATACGGGTCGTTATAGATATAACCTAGCACTTCCATCCCTAAGTAAAAAGATGGAGTTTTTGACCCTTACTGCACTAGGTAGGCTCGGCCTTGAAAGGAGATGGAAGTGATACTTGTTTTGGTATGGTGGAGTGACTTTAGATAATCATCGAATTCTCAAAATAGAATCCGAAAATAGGTCATTTTCCAACTAGTTTTTGGAGTATTTACTCTCGGATTTTGAAATAGTGATAAAGAGGAAAGTTTTAGAAAATTCTTTTCTCTATCATTTCGAAAAGGGAATCACTCAAATTGGATTATTTTTGAAGAGGATATGGTCGGAAGAAGGACCATTTTTGGACTTGAAATTCTGGGTCCGAAAACACTCTATAAAGAATTGAAATTTTGACATAGCTATCTCAAAATTTGAGGAAGTGGTACAAATGAAAGTTGTAGCCACTGGAATTCTCTACGGTTTAAAAATAATAATAACTTGATTTGAATTATTATGGAGAAGGTTATGGCCGTGATAAAATGAGGTAAAAATGGAGAAGATGGTGTCATTTTAAAACAAGTTTTTTAGGATTTTGAAAGCCATGGATTTTTCTCAAAGCTAAAAGAAGAAGCCATTAGAGCTTCTTTGAGAAGCTTAAGAAAGTGAATTTTAATAAGTGAGTAAAAATGAAACTTCCAAAGGAAGCTTCTTTAATTTAATTCAATTTGGTAACTTATATAGGAAGCTTCTTTATTAAATTATATTTGCTAGCTTACATGGGAAGCTTCTTTATTAAATTATATTTGCTAGCTTATATGGGAACCCATTACTAAGGAACAAGGCTTCAAATAGAAGCTACCAAAATAAGATGAAGTGTATTAGTGTATAAAAAGTGTTATGACATTTCTTGTAATGGCCCAGAATTTTAGGCTATTTGAAATTGGAATATTTAATTGATTTTAAATATTTAAAAGTTAAATTTTAACTTGAATTCAAATATAATGATTTATTGGATAATTTAATAATTGGAGTTTACTTAAATAATTGAATCTTGAGTTTTAAGCTTGATAAAAATAATTTAAAGGCTTATTAAATTTTTGTTTGTAAGAATGAAGAAAATAGAATTTTCAAATTTGGATTTAAAAGCGATTTACGCAATTTTAAAAATATCTCATTTGAATTAGCATATAAAAATAGCCTTTCGGGGCACAATCTTGGATTTCAACGAAACCTATTCCATTGGATTCGTAATAGTGTATTATTATCGGATTTCAAAATTCGTAGCGTTTAGAGTTATCGTTTGGTCGTATGGGATAGAAACTCGCTGAAATTAATATCGAAAATTCAATATAATAATTGGGTTCAAAAACTATCTTCTCCATACAATCGAATTAGGACTTGAAACCTTTTCCATTGCATTCAGAATAGGGGTATAACATTATGAACGCCTGGCGGCATGGCTCGATAGGGGTTCGAGATTTTAAGTTACGTAAATCAAGACATTTTGAAATTAATTAATATATATTGACTTATCAACCTTTCCATTCAGCTGCTTTTCTTTCACATCAGCCTTTTCTTTCTTTTCCAGCCATCTTATCTCCTTTGTAAAAATCACGTCCCTCCCTCTTTTATAACAGCATGCAACAAAGAATTTTTTTTATAAAAAATCGATATTTGAACAGAAAAAAAAGAAAATCGCGTTCCCTTTTTACATTTCTTCCAGTTCGAACAAGAATGAGTAAAAGGAAAGAAAATAAATATAAAATGAACAAGTTCCAGCTGAAAGAAAAAAGAGAGTTTCTTTGATCACAAAATTCAAAATAATTCGAAATTTAATCTAGAAATCTGGAAATTGGATTCTTTGAATTCGAGAAGCTTGGATCTTCATAGGGATGGCTTCGTGGAGGTTGCGGTGGAAATTTCTGAGGCACGACCTGTTGTGAGGCTGCGTGGAGTCGTGTCACGAATTTGGGGATGGAGGCGGGTTGTACTCTACTGGTGAGGTCGTTCTGGTGGTCGCGGATGATTGTAGATGGGTCGCGATTTCGGGGAGGTCTGGAATTGGGGTTCTCGATTTTGGTGGTCGAAGCAGAGGTGGGAGGTGACACGATTTGTGATGGAGGCGCAGAGCTGTTCATGTGCAGTCATGAGTGGCTGAGGCTGAAGTCTGGGTCGCGACGTGCTCTAGGTTGGAGGCGATGAACGATGAGGTGCTGGCATGAGGAGTTCGCCTGAGAGAGAGCCGGAGGTTGGTGATGGCATACGAACTAATGGTGACATGCCGTTCGTTCGATCGCCAAAGAGCAGGGGTGGAAGGCTGCGATGGTGGGTTCGAGCCTGAGTCAAGGGACCGTTGCTTGGTAGGGGATAAGGTATTACTGTAAATTGAATTTAATGATACATTCAGTTCTTTAAATTAAGAATTAAAAAGAAAAGAAAAAAAAAGCTAATAATATTTAATAGATTTGCATACGAGTTTCAAGATTGATGAAACAAATCGAGTCTGGTTCGTAGCTGCGGAATCTACGAGATAGAAATAAAAATTGGAATGGATTGCAAAATTAAAATCAAGGTGAGTAAATCTCACTCATTTGGATTACTAAAATTGATTTTAAATGATTAAAATTAATTATTGGATGATTTGATAATTATTATTATCAGTTGGATGTTATAATATATATAGTAGTATATATTAGTAGTTGGATTGATTATTCCCGCCTATTGGAGCAGATGAGACCTTATGCACCCTGCATAATAGCGGATGACCCTATATTACCGCGATATCCCACCTCGAAGCGGGTTGGTATTTTTTTGTTATATTAACATCTGTGGATACAGGAAAAACAGGTTGGAGGGATCCAACAGGATTCCTCAAAAATGTTGAATTTAATTTCATATATAGTGATATATAATATGTTTGAATAATTTGTGATAGATTATTGTGTGATATGAATTTATTGGATGCTATGGTAGCACTGGCCTAGATTTTGGTATTTTTAAATTACCATAAATATTTATTTTGAGTTTGAAAATAAATTAAAGGGATTTTGGAAGTGAAATATTTATATAGAAATTGGATTAGTTAAATGAAATTGTTGGGATAAAATAAACGGCTTGACCTTAAATTGTACTTAATTATTTCGTGAAATTTTAAATAGAGATTTTAAAATAATGTACATGAAGGATTTTAAACAATAAACTCAAGTGATATGTGTTTAAAAGTAAAAAGGTTTAAAAATCGATATTTAAATATTTTGGAGAAGTAAGAGAGATTTATAAATATAAAATTGGTTATACTGGATTTTAAATAAGATTTCTAAATTACGAAATAGAAGTAGAATCGAGATTTGGTTGGTTTTTGGAATATAGTTTGGGTTATTTAAGAAATTGATTTTTAAATGGAATTTAATTTAAAAATCGGTTTGTAATGGATTTAAGTGATGTGAAACCGTTGTAAATTGGAAATGAGATTATGAGATTTATAAACAATGTTTATAAATAAAGTGAAATGATTATCATTTGATAAATCGAAGATATAAATTCGCGGTAAGAAATTATAATGAGATGGGTAAATCGATTTAAAAAGGAATAATAGATTTACTTTTGGAAATGTGAAAAAGGGATTAATTAAATTGGGGACGTAAATCGATTGGTGATAAATCGAGAGGAGATATATAAATATTAGATTGGTTATATTAGAATTGGAAAATATATTTTATCAAGAAGTTGAGTTTTTTTAAATAGAGGATTTTAATTATTAAACTAGGTAATTTAAAAATGTTTTAGCATAAGAATATTTTAGAAAGTTATTTTTTTTAAATTGTCAAAATGAATTATAAGTTTTTTAGACAAGTCCTGTAAATCAATAGAATTTTATTAATAAATCAGAATTAATTATTGTTTCAAAGTTATGTAATTATTTTAATTGTTTTAAAAGTATATTTAATTATTAAATAAAGTTTTCGAAAAGTAATGGTATACTTTTACGGTGAAATCGGGAGGCAGAGAGTGCCTACAGTTAAGTTTGGATTTCTCTGGGATAGAGACGTAATCATTGAGCTGCGAATCAATGGTTGATACCGCGTAGTGTTTTCCATATTTATTTTAAAAGGTTTTTCAAATATTTTCGAAAGGAATGGTTTGTGAACATACTTATTTCGATAAGATAAGTATATAAATTTTTGATAAAGAGATTTAATTTATTGAATTTTAAATTAAATAAAGCTTAGGGATTTCAGTGGAAAATGAATCTTTGATTGAATTATTGTTTATTTGATAGTTAAATAACCGACTATCAAATCTTGACCAAAAACATAACTTTGGAAATATCTAGGAGAAACACGGGGATTATATGGTACAGTTACCGTCGGAAGGTGCTATACTGTACGTATAAACTCGTTTCGTTCTTCTAGGACGATGATAAGGGAATCCGTCCACTAATGGTTCAGAGATGATCTCGGATCTTATTTTCGTCTATTTACTTCATAAAGTACCGGGGTTGAGGTTACCGGAAATATCGAACGTTGTTTCGAAGAGACCGGGATCAGATAAGTTATCCGTAAACCACTTCGATCCAACGAATATGTTTCGAAGTGAAGACAAGAGCATGTAATCAAAGTTGGAGCATTGAAGTGCAAGGGCTAATCGCTACTAATCCTGAGGATGATTCCAAAATGGATGTAGTAGGAATAGTGCCTTCGGGTTCATTCAGACCCATAATGGACTTGTATGGATGAATGTTTTCAACACATTGTCATTGGAGGACAATGAGCAATCTAAGTGAAAATTCCTTAAAAAGGTAATCGTAGCCTCAAGCCTCATCAACCGGAATGACTGAAAATCAGGAGAGATGCAGAAAGGCTAAGTGGGTCGCACCCAATTAGGGTATGTTTATCACCTTTCTAGATACCCTTGGATATATCATTAATTATGGATACGATGGTGCATGTGAAAAAGAGCTCTCGATAAGGGTGGGAACACCCGGGGTGGTTACATATTCGGTACTATCCAGGTTAGGGGTAGAACCAGTCTTGTGTTGTAGGGGATCCCGGCGAGGTCCTTGGTACATTTTTCTAGATGTGTACTATGATAGGTGGTACCCCAGTGCCTAGTCATTGTATGGAAATCCATTCTCCAATACGTACCTTTATGGGTTTGGGTGTAGAGCCTAGTTTATTGGAATTTAATAATGTAACAATTTCAGCTATTTGAATAAGTACTTGTACTTACAGACTATTATAATATCAGATGATTTTGATATATATGTTTTGGTTATCGTAAGGTAAAAACTCGTCGTGTTTATGTGCGGCGTGGTCTTACGAGATACCTTTGTTTTTCAAAGGATTTTGATAACTTTAATAAGTTCAAATTGAGTGTGCTTTCTCACGCTGGTTTTCCAGACTGACTCGGGTGTTATTCTATTATAATGCTCGAGACAGACCGAGTATTACAGATTCATGTTAGGATGCTATGGAGCTCAGGAGATGAGCTAGATGATAGAGGCGTATCTCACGTACTTGGTTATATTCCGCTGAGAGTGTTAGGCTGTATAGTCAACAGTGGTGAGGACAAGTTATTATAACTGTCCAGTATTGAGTTGTTGATTTGTTGTACTCTAATAATTTGAATGTATATTGACTGATACAGATTCTTTTGTATAAAAATCTGATATTGTATATTATATTTTGTTCCGCTACGATTATGAAATTCTGTGTTGTTGTTTTCTCTTTTCTTCTACCTCTTCGTTTTCTTTTCCCTAGCTATTGGGTTTTTCGGCATTCGATTGCTCGGCATGTAATACAATGGATGTATTAGTGTCGATTTTCGAGGGTCAATAATCCAAGTTCTGACATTTCTGATAACTTTTAGTCGACGAGAAATCGAATATTCAAAAAACGAATTTCTGATCACATTTTCTGTTTTTATCTGAACTAGTATTTTAGTAAGCATATTTTGAAAGTGATTTTTAGCATCATTAATTATTATTTAAAAGATGTTTATTTGGTTATTGAAATCCATTATTTAAATATTTAAAAATGATCTAAATATTCAAATTCAAAGAAATTAATTTATAGGTTGTTGCAATATTTGTACTTAATTACCGTGCTTATAATAATTAAATAAAAAGCTAATAACAATGCTTGCATGTAATATTCGCATTTAGGATAATTAACTAATTGGAAAAGAATTTAAAGGGCTATACCTCCAATAAATGGTAATAAATATGGGAGTTGCAATAATTTGATAGGGTAAATGGATTAATGAGATTGATAAAAATGGAATAGATATATACAGTTACTAATTTGAAATTAGTAATCATACAAAAATGTCTTAGGAAATGTCCGTTAGCATTTTATGGACAAAATGACATTTATGAGCATTAAATGGGGATTTATAAGTAGATAAATATTTAAGGTAAATCTTATTGTGTAACATCCATCCATTTTGGACCATTCAAATCGACAATAAAACCACACATATCAAACTTGAATAATTCAAAACAACAGATTGTTAATAAAATTTGGGGCAAATAAAATCAATCACAGAATCACAGCCACAGAATATCAGAATAACTCGCAGCAGAATAAATAAACATAGGAGTTCATGAACCTCCTAGATACATAGTCTCAGACTAATACATAATACCCAAGTCTGAAAAAAATACAACGGAAAGTTTAGATACATAAGTTCTCTACTACAAAAGCAAAAGCTGAGTGGAAATAAATGGAATAGAAATATCAGGTAGACAGCTAAATCTCCGGCGGATCTCTAGCTCCAAAGGATGAAACCAAAGCTACGAAACTCAAGCTGACCCGAGCGTAAAGCAAATCACAAAACACTCGAGTCAGGACATACATACTTATAAAATGTAAATCAACTCAAGTGAACTGTAAAGAAATGCATCAGTAACTTAAAGAATGCTTAGGATCGCCCATTGTGACGCCCCACCTCTATACCCACGCTAGCCAAGGACACTACGGAGAAATGCCGTCAACTAGCACGGAGAATAAGGCTGTTGAGGAACGACCATCCGTGTAATTGCTTTGTGCGAGCACCGATATGTCAGATAGTATAGCATGCATTTCGTTTCAAGAGGAAATCCGACATACCGATACAAACTCAAAGCTACCACACAGTGGCTATAATATCTTCGGAAACAAATATAGAAATAAACCTAACACAAATCAGTCGCAGACATCCATATCACAAAGGCGGAAATAGATATGAATATATAACACTTAAAAGTGTTTATCAGAGTAGTGGTCAAATAAGATCCACAATATCACAAAAGAATAGTTACAAGTGCTACACAAAAGAATAAGTATACATCATGGAGTCTATATCGCAAATGTATACAACAAAATGAACTACTATTCTAAGTAGTTAGCCAAAAGTTAGAATAATAATCCCAGATAAGGAGTCAAGCAGATGCACCTGTAACATCTCGGTCTGACCCGAGTATTATTTAATAAGAAAATAATAAACGGATCAGTCTAGCTATAAATATCAAATGAAATGATATAGAATAAGAGATATGACAAAAACGTATCATAACCATAATACCATATTGTGATAAGTACGTAATTGAAAATCAACAAGAGATTAATCAATATCACAAGAATCTTCTCAAAGGCAAAAAGAATGTCATACTCTTTATTTCATTCACCAAACCATAAATGTTGACAATTATATCAATGCCAATCACAAAAGTTAATGACACACAAATTCACCAATGCACAAATACTGATAAAACTTACCAATGTAAATCACAAAAGTTGGTGAAACACAAATTCTAGAAATCATCAAATAGAAATCCAGAAATCACAAAAAGGGGGAGGCCTATCATAAATGGGAGCGTGAAAACTCACCAACACGTGTATCACAAATGGAACGCTACTCCATGGTCGCTAACCATTAAAAATTGAGCCGAAGATCCATAAACGGTCCGAAACGGGTCACTACCCCGCCAAATTGAACCGAAGTTCCACAGAAACGGGGTTTAGTCTCCCTCGTAGACAAATAGACATTGCACATCGCTAGTCTAAATCACAAAATGATCATCATCGATCAATAAAAGTGTCGATTACACTAAGCCAGTAAATATAAGAGTTTAGCTTCATGTCCTATAACCACTAGCTTAACTCAAATATTTACGAACAAATTGTAGATTTCCACTCGAAAATTGTCACAAGATTTTCAATCGAACAATTCCAAAAATTAACTGACGAAGTAAACGCAAGCGTTTCATACCACTTGTTTTGCTAAGTCGTTTAATTATATTTTCTCATACGAATGAGGTAAAGGTTTATGTATACTAATAGATTGGAAAACGGTTTTGAAAACAAGCTTTTATATTTAAAATAGAGTTGAAATCATCTTTGTAAAAAAGTTTGAATATTTACTACTAGTATAGAAAACCTTTATATTTTAAAGTGACAAATCACAGAAATGATTGTAGAAACAATCAATCACCAAAATTCCACATTCGAAGACGTGAATTAAAATCCAAAGAAATCGATACCGAATCCATAAAAATGGATATCCCAAAGATCCCAAAGAAAAGGTCATCAAAGTCGATAAATATGATAACAACAAATGGGAATCAACATGAAACGATTAAATTTGGAAATTCAAGTAAAATAGGCAAATTGGCCAAAAGTTAGCAGATTCAGACATCTGAAATAATTGGTTCGGACGTCTGAATCTGGAAAATTAAATATTTTCCAGAACACAGATTCAGACGTCTGAACCTTATATTTCAGACGTCTGAAAGTAGGTATTTTCAGCCTATTTCCTTTTTGGTCGCAAACGAACCAATTCAGATGTCTGGAGCCTTTGATTCAGACGTCTGAATACTAGGGGAAGATAATTTCCAGTATAATATTCAGACGTCTGAACCATACGTTTCAGACGTCTGAAACTGTTGTTCTGGGCATTCCCTGAACCTAGGCCAAAAATGGCCAAACGATTATCGAAAGCGATTGGATGAGCAATGACGACTAGGATTTACACCAAGCGACAACCCAGTCCTAATTTGCCCTTCGATACGCCTCGAATATCAATGCCCAAATATCCATAATGGGATTTCATAGATTTTGATTTCAAAACACCAAAAATTGGAATATACACCAAATCAATCCAAACCAAAATCAAATGCACAAGAATAAGTGTTTGGAATTCATACCTAACAATCAAAGATAATTATAGACTAAGATGTGAGATAAAAATCTCACCTTTGAACTCAAAACAAATGAAGAAGAAGCTATAGAGCAATGGCAAGGACAATCACTCTTCAATTCCAACCCAACAAGCTTGAATCTAAGCTTAAAAGAGAAACATTTCCTAAGTTAGGTTTAGGAATTTCTGAAATTGAAAGGAGAACGAGTTGGGGAAGAAGAAGAGAAGGCTTACCAAAGCTTCTTCTTGAATTTGGAGCTAGAACTTGATTTGCAAATAGGAAACTAGGGCTTGGAGTTTTAATTTCCCATTCCTCTCTCCATTGGTGCTAAAGCTTGAGTATTAGGAAATAGAAATGAAGTAATGAAGAGAAGAGGGGTGAAGCTTGGGTGTAATAGGCTGAAACAAAACCAAAGCCCTAAGTGAAAAATTAGCAAAATTCCACTAACTCCAAACATATCAAAGTTTATACTCAAAAAGATCGCAAACGTCATTTTGAACTCAATGGGGGTGGTCTCGAGTCCTAATTTGACAGTTTGCAAAAAGTAGCTTTTCGGACTTTAATCCGATTAACGATTCAACATTTAAATAAAATATTTAAATATTCAACCATGAAATATGCGGGTTGTTACAGACTCCTCTCCTTAAAGAAATTGCGTCCTCGCAATCATAAGAAATATTTGAACAAAAAGTAACAACCATAAAAGCATATCAACACAAGAGAAGAAATTTGAAATAAGAAGTTCACCTCAAAGAGCTCAAGAGAGTAAGTCCGGATGTGTTCGCTCGATGAATTCTCTAGACTCCCAAGAGCAATCCTTAGGATTTGAGGACCATTGAACTTTCACAAGCGGGACATCTTTATTTCGAAGGCTGGTTTAACCTCCGAAGCAATAACACGAATAGGATGTTTCTCATATGTCAAATTTGGCGAAACTTCAATTTCTTCAACAACACCGGGCTCGAGAATAGAATCGGAATCTCGAAGGCATTTCTGTAATTGGGAAACATGAAACACGTCATGAATAGCAGAAAATTGAGCCGGAAGTAAAAGGCGATAAGCCACGGAACCAATGCGTTCGGTGATGAGAAATGGGCCAATATATCGAGGTGCTAATTTTCCCGATCGACTGAAACGCACAACACCCTTCATAGGTGAAACACGGATAAACACAAAATCTCCCACAGAAAATTCTAATTTCCTTCTTCGATTATCGGCATAAGATTTTTGTCTACTTTGAGCTTCTTTCATCCTATGACGAATAAGGTCAATCTTTTCCGTGGCATCAAGAATAAAATCTAGTCCTAAAACCAGCTTCTCACCGGCCTCAAGCCAACAAGAAGGAGATCGGCATGGCCTTCTGTATAGCGCCTCGAAAGGTGCCATACCAATACTAGATTGGAAGCTATTATTATAGGAAAATTCAACAAGAGATATATGATCTTCCCAACTTCCACCAAAATCAAGAAAACATGCACGAAGAAGATCTTCAAGAGTTTGATTCACACGCTCAGTTTGTCCATCGGACTACGGATGATAAGCGGTGCTAAAATTAAGCTTCGTTCCCAAAGCTTTTTGAAGACTCTTCGAAAATCCACTAGTAAACAATGGATCACGATCACTAACAATAGAAGTTGGAACTCCATGCAATTTAACAATTTCTTTAATAAAGAGTTTGGCCAAAAGAGGAACGGTCCGATTAGACCGAACGGGAATAAAATGGGCGGATTTAGTAAGTCTATCAACAATCACCCATAAGCTATCATGACCCGAACGAGAACGGGGAAGGCCATCAATAAAATCCATGGAAATTTGGTCCCACTTTCACATTGGGATGGCTAAAGGTTGCAATAACCCACCGGGCCTTTGATGCTCAGCCTTAATGAGTTGGCAAGTCATGCAACGCATAACGAAGTTAGCGATATCAAATTTCATTCCCTCCCAATAATAAAGTCGCTTCATATCCGCGTACATTTTACTACTACCCGGATGAATGGTGAATTTAGAACGATGGGAATCTTCTAATATGTCTTTAAGAAGATCACTAATATTTGGCACAACAAGTCTACCAAATTTTCGAATTCCGCCACGAGAATCAATATCGAAGTCTTTCATACCTTCAATATCAATTTTATCCCTAAAATTTTGGCCAAGAAGAGCCAATTCGGGATTTAGCTTTTGAGCTTCAAGAATGCGGTGCAAAAGAGATGGATGAGCCTCAAGGCTACATAAAATAAGAGATGAACACAAGTCAGATACACGATCTCGAATCTCACAAGTAGACAAAGTCTCGAGATCGTTCCATTCGGATATCATCATAGAAACAACCGCTTGTTGCTTACGACTAAGTACATCGGCAACACGATTTCCCTTTCCGAGAGTATAAAGAATATCAAGATCATATGATGCAAGGAACTCAAGCCAACATTGTTGACGCAAATTAAGTTCCTTTTGGGAAAATAAATACTTTAAAGATTTATGATCGGTGTAAAGAATAAATTTTTCTCCCAAAAGATAATGACGCCAAATTCGAAGAGCGAAAACAATAGCCGCGAGCTCTAAATCATGAGTGGCATATCTAGTATCGGCAGGCTTTAATTGTCTAGAAGCGTAAGCAATAACACGTTCTCTTTGCATAAGCACGGCACCCAAACCGACGCGACTAGCATCGGTATACACAATAAAATCTTGGTTTCCTTCGGGAATCACAAGAATAGGAGCATCGGAAAGGAGTTCCTTTAATTTCTGAAAAGAAGCTTCACATTTGTCCGACCAAATGTATTTAACGCCTTTCTTTGTTAAGCTAGTAAGAGGCACGACAATTTTAGAAAAGTCTTTTATGAAACGACGGTAATAGCCCGCCAATCCGAGAAAGCTACGGATTTCCGTCACACTCTCCGGTCTCTTCCAATTTTGAATCGCTTCAATCTTTGAAGGATCCACGGAAATTCCAGATTCGGAAATAATGTGACCAAGAAACTTCACACTAGATTGCCAAAAGTGGCATTTAGAAAATTTTGCTTTTAATTGATTACTCCTAAGAGTTTCCAACACAATTCGAAGATGCTCTTCATGTTCTTCTTCGTTTTTTGAATACACAAGAATATCATCAATAAAGATGAGAACAAATCGATCGAGGAAATCTTTGAAAACTCGATTCATAAAGTCAACAAAATAAGCTGGAGCGTTCGTCAAACCAAATGGAATAACGAGCCATTCATAAGATCCATAACATGTACGGAATGATGTTAAAGGAATGCTATCCTCTACAATATGAAGCTGATGAAAACCGGTTGCTAAGTCTAACTGTGAAAAGACCCTAGCTCCACTAAGTTGATCGAATAAATCATCAATCCGAGGCAAGGGATATTTATTCTTGATGGTGAGATCGTTAAGCTTGCGGTAGTCAACGCAAAGCCTAAGTGTACCATCGGATTTCTTCACAAAAATAGCCGAAGCTCCCTAAGGCGAGGAACTAGAGCGAATAAACTGCTTCGTCTCCAATTCGGATAATTGTTTGCGCATCTCCTCATTTTCCTTATTGGACATGCGATAAGGAGGACGAGTAATAGGTTGAGCTCCAGGGATAAGATTAATTCTAAACTCAATTGCACGCTTAGGTGGCAATCCTAGAACGGGCTCGAATATGTTAGAAAATTCACGAACAACGTGAATAAGAGAAATGACATCTTCCTCATCATCATTATCGTCATCATGAGGATTTAAAGAATATAAAGATGCTGCTAAAGTGGAATCCGAATCTTTAAGAACTACAGAAATCTGCTTAACAGATTTAGGATGTCGAAGATAAATAGTCCGCTCAGGACATAGGATATGAGCTTCATAACGGTTAAGCCAATCCATTCCCAAAATCATTCCAAAGCCTAAATAGCGCATGACATGCAAATCGGCTAGGAAAGAAAAATCACATAAAATAATTTCGACATCTTTACAAAGTAAACTGAGTGTTGCAGATCCACCAACCAGATTCGCGATTCTCAAAGAAGTCATTAAAGCAACAACACTTAAAGAAAAAGTATCAACAAGTTCCTTTGATATAAAGGAATGGGACGCACCCGTATCAAAAAGAACTCAAATAGGATGATCACGAAATATAATAATGCCATCAAGGATAGAATGAGATATACCTTGACCACGAGATGTGTTAGCAGGGGCTTGGACAACATTTAGCTTGCCCTCCTTCTTGCCTTGAAGTTTGGGACACAAAGATAGAGTATGGCCCGAACTCTTGCAGTAGTGGCAGAAAAGAGGCTTCGGGCACTTGTTTGCATAATGGTCCTTAGAACCACAATTGTAACATTCTCCACGACGAGTGTTAAGAGTATTTGCTACCGGTGTTGCTTGTTTTCCCTTCTTATTAGGATACGGGCTTTTGGACTTTATAGGCCTTTTCTTGTTGTTGTTGAAGTTTGGTTTAGCACCCACCACTTCAACATCACTCTCCCTATCCGCCTCTTCAAGGCGAAGAGCGATATCAATGAGTTGATCAAAAGAAACTTCCAATTTTAGATATAATGGCTTCTTGAGATTTTTGTTTAAGCCATAGACAAACCTTTGGTTCTTCTTCAATGGGGTGTTGATGTACTCAACCCCATATTTAGAAAGTGACTCGAAAGAAGCGACGTAGTCGGTCACGGAAGATTCACCTTGGACAAGGTCTATGAAACGACGGGCCAAAGTCACCTTCTCAGCTTCTGGCACAAACTTTAATTCGAATCATTCCCGGAAATGCTCCCAAGTAAGATCCGTTTCATTAATTTCACAAATCAGAAGCTCATACCAGTCTAATGCTCTTTCTTGGAGCATACTAGAGGCCACCTGAACTCGGTGAAGATCAATAAGATTCATGCGAGAAAAGATTCGATCGCATGTTCTGAGCCAAGCTTGGACTTCAATAATAGTTTCAGAACCTTTGAATGGCTTCCCACCCAAGTTGGTATAATCATTGCATAAGCGTGCAAATCCAGACTTAGGGTGAGTAGGCTCAGGAATAGGTCCGACAGCTTGAGCATTTCTTACTAGATCAAGAAGTTGCTGAGCAGACATAAATACTCCATCCTGCGGAGTAGCACTAGATTGACCGGCGCTGGGACGGCCAGGTCTAACCATTTCTTTTCTTTAAGAAAGAAAGAAAAGAGAAAAAAGATTAATCTCAGAATGAATATCAAACAAACTTGATGGATAAAACAAGGAATCATAAAAAGAAATAGGATAGAACGGTACGAAGATCCGAATTAAATCCTATGGCACGATTCCTAAGAAAGACTTAGGACAATGATCCTTGCTAGATTATTCTACATTGTTCCGAGGTTTGGCTCTGATACCAAGCTGTGACGCCCCACCTCTATACCCACGCTAGCCAAGGACACTACGTAGAAATGCCGTCAACTAGCACAGAGAATAAGGCTGTTGAGGAGCGACCATCCGTGTAATTGCTTTGTGCGAGCACCGATATGTCAGATAGTATAGCATGCATTTCGTTTCAAGAGGAAATCCGACATACCGATACAAACTCAAAGCTACCACACAGTGGCTATAATATCTTTGAAAAAAATATAGAAATAAACATAACACAAATCAGTCGCAGACATCCATATCACAAAGGCGGAAATAGATATGAATATATAACACTTAAAAGTGTTTATCAGAGTAGTGGTCAAATAAGATCCACAATATCACAAAAGAATAGTTACAAGTGCTACACAAAAGAATAACTATACATCATGGAGTCTATATCGCAAATGTATACAACAAAATGAACTACTATTCTAAGTGTTAGCCAAAAGTCAGAATAATAATCCCAGATAAGGAGTCAAGCAGATGCACCTGTAACATCTCGGTCTGACCCGAGTATTATTTAATAAGAAAATAATAAACGGATCAGTCTAGCTATAAATATTAGATGAAATGATATAGAATAAGAGATATGACAAAAATGTATCATAACCATAATACCATATTGTGATAAGTACATAATTGAAAATCAACAAGAGATTAATCAATATCACAAGAATCGTCTCAAAGGCAAAAAGAATGTCATACTCTTTATTTCATTCACCAAACCATAAATGTTGACAATTATATCAATGCCAATCACAAAAGTTAATGACACACAAATTCACCAATGCACAAATACTGATAAAACTTACCAATGTAAATCACAAAAGTTGGTGAAACACAAATTCTAGAAATCATCAAATAGAAATCCAGAAATCACAAAAAGGGGGAGGCCTATCATAAACGGGAGCGTGAAAACTCACCAACACGTGTATCACAAATGGAACGCTACTCCATGGTCGCTAACCATTAAAAATTGAGCCGAAGATCCATAAACGGTCCGAAGACCACGGGTCGCTACCCCGCCAAATTGAACCGAAGTTCCACAGAAACAGGGTTTAGTCTCCCTCGCAGACAAATAGACATCGCACATCGCTAGTCTAAATCACAAAATGATCATCATCGATCAATAAAAGTGTCGATTACACTAAGCTAGTAAATATAAGAGTTTAGCTTCATGTCCCATAACCACTAGCTTAACTCAAATATTTACGAACAAATTGTAGATGTCCACTCGAAAATTGTCACAAGATTTTAAATCGAACAAGTCCAAAAATTAACCGACGAAGTAAACGCAAGCATTTCATACCACTTGTTTTGCTAAGCCGTTTAATTATATTTTCTCATACAAATGAGATAAAGGTTTATGTATACTAATAGATTAGAAAACGGTTTTGAAAACAAGCTTTTATATTTAAAATAGAGTTGAAATCATCTTTGTAAAAGAGTTTGAATATTTACTACTAGTATAGAAAACCTTTATATTTTAAAGTGACAAATCACAGAAATGATTGTAGAAACAATCAATCACCAAAATTCCACATTCGAAGACGTGAATTAAAATCCAAAGAAATCGATACCGAATCCATAAAAATGGATATCCCAAAGATCCCAAAGAAAAGGTCATCAAAGTCGATAAATATGATAACAACAAATGGGAATCAACATGAAATGATTAAATTTGGAAATTCAAGTTAAATAGGCAAATTGGCCTAAAGGTAGCAGATTCAGACGTCTGAAATAATTGGTTCGGATGTCTGAATCTGGAAAATTAAATATTTTCCAGAACACAGATTCAGACGTCTGAACCCTATATTTCAGACGTCTGAAAGTAGGCATTTTCAGCCTATTTCCTTTCTGGTCGCAAACGAACCAATTCAAACATCTGGAGCCTTTGATTCAGACGTCTGAATACTAGGGGAAGAAAATTTCCAGTATAATATTCAGACGTCTGAACCATACGTTTCAGACGTCTGAAACTGTTGTTCTGGGCATTCCCTGAACCTAGGCCAAAAATGGCCAAACGATTATCGAAAGCGATTGGACGAGCAACGACGACTAGGATTTACGCCAAGCGACAACCCAGTCCTAATTTGCCCTTTGATACGTCTCGAATATCAATGCCCAAATATCCATAATGGGATTTTCATAGATTTTGATTTCAAAACACCAAAAATTGGAATATACACCAAATCAATCCAAACCAAAATCAAATGCACAAGAATAAGTGTTAGGAATTCATACCTCACAATCAAAGATAATTATAGACTTAGATGTGAGATAAAAATCTCACCTTTGAACTCAAAACAAACGAAGAAGAAGCTATAGAGCAATGGCAAGGACAATCACTCTTCAATTCCAACCCAACAAGCTTGAATCTAAGCTTAAAAGAGAAACATTTCCTAAGTTAGGTTTAGGAATTTCTGAAATTGAAAGGAGAACGAGTTGGGGAAGAAGAAGAGAAGGCTTACCAAAGCTTCTTCTTGAATTTGGAGCTAGAACTTGATTTGCAAATAGGAAACTAGGGCTTGGAGTTTTAATTTCCCATTCCTCTCTCCATTGGTGCTAAAGCTTGAGTATTAGGAAATAGAAATGAAGTAATGAAGAGAAGAGGGGTGAAGCTTGGGTGTAATAGGCTGAAACAAAACCAAAGCCCTAAGTGAAAAATTAGCAAAATTCCACTAACTCCAAACATATCAAAGTTTATACTCAAAAAGATCGCAAACGTCATTTTGAACTCAATGGGGGTGGTCTCGAGTCCTAATTTGACAGTTTGCAAAAAGTAGCTTTTCGGACTTTAATCCGATTAACGATTCAACATTTAAATAAAATATTTAAATATTCAACCGTGAAATATGCGGGTTGTTACACCCATCCTTTAAGGATCCGTTAAACTATCTACTATGTAGTAATATACGCTATTATAATAATGTCTAAAGTAAAGTAAACTATTAAAATAGCGTTAAGGCGTTACATTTTCCCCCTTAACAAATTTTTATTTCCCATAGTCTATACAGTACCATAATCTCACTCGTACTAGGTGCCGTCAGAGGGCACTCCAAAGGTATGGTACAAACCAAACTCGTAGAAGGCGCGCTAGGGTAGGTGACACGGCACAACTAGGCAATGTCAGGGTAAATATATCAATTGCATAGCCACAACTACCGCCCAACTCGATCCACACTCCCGAATCAAAGGTGCGCACCAAATCAATCACAAAGTAATAGAATGGCTAACGATGAAGTGTGTCCGATTAGAGGAGCAACCTCCTTGGCCCGTCAATTGCTCCTGTTTTAGCCACCTTATGCTAACTCATGAGAGTTAGGTCCACGTAAATATACCTTTAGGATCGTCGCCACCATCCTACTTAATTTTAGAATCTCCACCGCGTACACAGTTGTTAAAGTGGTTTTCGGTATCGACAGAGAGTATGCCCATATCCGATCCTGGTCTCTTTAACAACTAAACGTTATTATAACCCATGGTTATTTCAATTTCAAATGGTTTATTTTTCATATCAAACATATTTCTTTCAAAACCATATAAATTCCATGTCATTATTCTTTTAAAATATTATTCATTTTTCCAAGGTTGTAACACTTCCAAATTCATTTAATTATAACCCCTTTGGAACGTAAAAATTTAGAAATCATAGCACCTTAAAAATGTAACCTTTAGAACCATACATTGGAACTATAGCCCTTTTAGAAAATTTGTAGCATTCTGAAAATGTTACTTTTAAGAAACGCAGCAGTACAGAAGTGCTACTGTAAGAATTCGCAGCAGTGCAGAACTGTTATGGTAAGAATTTGCAGCAGTGCAGAAGTGCTACTGTAAGAATCCGCAGCAGTGCAGAATTGTTACAGTAAGAAACTGCAGCAGTTTTGAATTGCTACCGTAAGAAATCACAACATTTTTGAATTGTTACAGTAATACTTCTTACTACAGTAGTTTATATGATCAAATAATTTTTTTTTCCGTTTTATCATAGTCATTCTATCATTCCTATTATATTACTCAAATTTAGCTATTTGGTCATTAAAGAAACTACACCTTTAGTAAATTAACTTTGTTACTAAAATATCAAATTTTAAAGCAGAAATCCTTATGCCAAGTTAAAAGTATTTTAACTTACCCTTTATTTTCTTTAAGTAAATAACATTTTATCATTTTAGTTACTATTACATAAATTAAAACTTACAATTTATAGGTTAGAATAAAATTCCATTATTAGGTCAAATCGGATTATTCAATTTTTAATTAACCTTCATACTGTAAATTAGATTCCAAAACTTTACATTTCCAATTATTTATTTCTTATAAAAATTTTAACACATGTAAACAAGTTTACAGAAATCCTTACATTAAATTTAGTTGAGATTCATATATAGAAATCCATAATACTTAATAATGTTTAGAAAATCATTTTAAAATCAACCACATAGTTTGTATAAAATTCTCTACCATAGGGTCAAGTAAATACGAACATATATCATTTTAATCCGCAATTTATTAATTTTCCGGGTTTTATATCATTTCAAACCCGCAATCCCAAGTCAAATAAAATTGCTCAAGCCTATCATTTCAGCCCATAACAATTTTCCTTAATCTAAAGATCATTCGGGTATGTATCATTTCAATTCATAGTGAAGGAACTTGCAGTATGATTTTAGAATATTAAATAAACATAACAATATACAACATATCATGGCATATGATCATAACAGGTAAAATATGGTATGAAATAACATAATAATATTCAATATATCAAGGCATATGATCATAACAAGTAAAATATGGTATGAAATAACATAATAATATTCAATGTATCATGGCATATGATCATAACAGGTAAAATATGGTATAAAATAACATAATAATATTCAATAATGAAATTTCTTAACTTGCATATACAAATCTATACAATTCCATTATCATCAGTTCACCAAAATATAAGTATGTTGTCAAGAGTGATTACTCACCTTTCTTTGGTTAGCAAAGTGATTCAAAGTGCAACAAGCACGACAAATTATGGACAAACTTGAGTGAGAGGAGAATCCAAATCTGACGCTTTGAAAAATAAAATAAATTCCATACGTAAACAAATAATTCACATAGAAAAAAATAGAAAAAAAAAATATTTTTGCAAAATACAATAGAAGAGGCTTGTCTAGAGGGTGCATAGGCTAGGGTTTAGAGGTGGTTTGGGTTAGGTTAGGCTCGGTCATAGGAGTTTGGGTTAGGGTTAGGCTCGGCCTAGGGCTTTTGGACTTGGTTTTGTGGTGCAAAGGCTAGGGTTTTGGTGGAGAAGGTTCGGGTTTGGGTAGGTTCGGCTAGGCTAGGGTTTTGGTGAAGTGGTGGCCGAAAATAGAGAAGGGGGAATGGAGGCCGAAATTGGTGAAGATGAGAGGGGGAAAGGAAGGAGGAAAAAAGGGTTTTGGTTGGAGTTTGGTGATGGGGAGGTGATGGAATAAGTGTGGCTGAAATTTCTAAGGATAGGAGGAGGAAAAATTGTAGTGGAGAAAAGGAAGAAGGTCTAGGGTTTGGAGGAGAAGGATGAAGAAGAAGAAGACTTACATAATTCTCTATGGAGGCACAAATGAAGGATGAGGAGGCTAATTAAAACCCTAGGAGATGTTATATAGGCTATTCAACAAGTGGCTTCTCATCTACTGCAGGGGTTCTCAGCCCATTAGTACAATCACACATCAATATATAAATAAGATAGAGGTTAAGAGAAAACAACTACGTTTAATATGCTGAAAACAACAAATTTGGAGAAGTAGAAATCAAAATTTAACAAAACGAAAAACTAGGAAAATGTTAGAATTAATTCCATCTTCATAAAAAAAGTAAAAGTTCAAAATTCAAAATTTAAAATTTTCACAGAAAGTCAAACTTTGACCAAAGTTGACCAAAAATTTGCATTTTGTGAAAAATCTTTATTTTATTAAATTTGGAAGAACATTTCACATCAAATCCCAAAATATTACAATAAAATTCCAAATTTATCAAATTTTAAAATAATTATATTCAAAGTTTCAAATGAATTTTTATTTAAAATATTTTCAAAATTTGCGGGTTGTTACACTCTCCCCCACTCAAAACTTTTCATCCTCGAAACGGAACGAGACACAGAAAACAAAGAAGGATAAGGTAGGATAACGAAAAATACCTGGAACAAACAATTCCGGATTTGAAGCACGAATGCTCTCTTCCGTTTCCCAAGTACAATCCCGATCATCAGTGCTCCATTGCACTTTGACTAGGTTGACAGATTTTCTTCGAAGCTGCTTCGTACCTCTATCGATAATACGATGTGGCTTCCTCTCGACAGTAAGGTTTGGCTCGACATCCAAACTCTCGAAAGCAGAAGGTCGAACAGTCAAAGATGGATCATGAAGATACCGACGAAGGTGCGAAACATGGAATACATTATGCACTCTAGAAAGTTTCTTAGGCAATTCCAAACGATAAGCTAGTGAACCAACTCTCTCTAAGATGCGAAAAGGACCGATAAACCTAGGAGTGAGTTTCCCTCTCCGTCCAAACCGAATCACATTTATTAATGGAGAGACCTTAAGGAAAACCTAATCACCAACAGAAAACTCCAAACTCCTCATACGCCTGTCAGCATACTTCTTCTGTCTATCCTGAGCAATCCTTATATTTCTCCTAATCTCCTCAACCTTCTCAGATGCTTCTAGAATCATATTCGGACCAAGAACATAGAAATCACCAGAAAAGCAATAGTCAGAATGGAAGAGTTTCACATTGTTACAAATCCTACTAAGGTTTACGGGACCGCCAATAGGATTAGTAACACACAAAGGTTCGGTTGCAAACTTAGGTGAAAGGATATGCTCAAACTTATCACAAAGGTCCACAGAAATGAAACTATGCAAAGCTCCAGTGTCAAATAGAACACGAACTGGAAAATCAAACAAAGTAAAGGTGCTCTGGAGAGTACCTTGGGTATCACTAGGGGCAGGTGGAGTTGGTGGAGCATGAGTGGAAGAAGTCATGGCAAAGACTCCAGATGTCTTGCCTTTCTGATACAAGGGACAATCCTGCTTGAAGTGGCAAGGCTGCAAACAGACATGGCAGAGGTCTCGCCTAGTCACCTGAACTAGAAGAACAGCAGCTCCGGCTAAAGTGGGATAACTATTGGCATAGTGACCCTTCTGATCGCACTTGAAGCAAGTGATGGAAGAAAGATCAACAGGCTGCCTCTGGGGAGAAGAAGATCCTAAACCTGGATTTTTAAGCCAATTCTGCTTCTATCGATGGAAATTAGATTTCCTCTTCTTAGAGTTGCCAGAAGAAGGCTGAGATGAAGGTGCACGAGCAACAGATGATTCCTTAGAAGCGGGGTTCTCATATCTAATGGCCATATCCATCAATCCAGTAAAAAGGCTGTGCACATGAGAAATCAGACGATATAGAACTCTGGGCGGGCTCCAGCTATAAACTTATCATTCTTCTTTAGAGGGGTATCAATCAAGCTAGGACCAAACTTGGAAAGTTCGTTGAACTACCGCTCATACTCAGAAAATGACATATCCCCTTGCTTAAGATCCATATACTCCCTGTACAGCTGGGACTTTCCAGCTTCTGGCATCCACTTCACCACAAAAGCCTCCCTAAAACACGGTATCCAAACTGAAGAAAGATTTCAAAAGGGATAACCTAAATAAAATTCAAAAGGACTAACTCAAGTCAATACCAAAACTGTTCCCAAGAAATATCTGCCTCAATAGTGTTGGCTGTAACTGACTCCCACCAATCTTGGGCTGCTTCCTGCAACTGCCATGCTGCTAGCTGATGCTTCTGAGCATCGGTGACCTCCGAACCCGTAAAAATCCTTTCCAAACTTCTTAGCCATTGCTGAGCCTCAATGATGGTCTCTGATCTTGCAAACTTAGTACCACCTAGCTGAGTGAACTCCTTACAGAGAATGGTAAACCTAATGGGTGCAACTTGTGCTGGAACTGGGGCACCACCACGACCCTGACCTCTGGCATTCCTATGATTCATCCTGGAAATTCAAGAATGAATTTTATGACAAAGATAAAGGAGAGAGATAAAAGACAAGGTTCAACTAGAACGGAAATCCTTATCAAAGAATTCTATTAAATAAGGTGGATTCGAAAAGAAGGGAAATTCTAAGGAAAATTAGATTTTAAAACAAGAAAAAATTTATATCCAAAATAATCCTTTAAAATCATTTGGAAACCATTTTATAATTGAAAATACGTTCTCTCGCAAAGAATGATTCTAAGATTGATTTTACTCATTCTAGGGTATTTCTACCCTATCTCTAATGAGTTTTTGCCCCGTAGGCTAAGGTTTGCCTAAAACCTGGCTCTGATACCAACTGTAACATCCCTCCATTTTGGACCATTCAAATCGACAATAAAACCACACATGTAAAACTTGAATAATTCAAAAAAACAGATTTTTAATCAAATTTGGGGCAAATAAAATCAATCATAGAATCACAGACATAGAATATCAGAATAACTCGCAGCGGAATAAAATAAACATAGGAGTTCATGAAGTTCCTACATACATAGTCTCAAACTAATACATAATACCCAAGTCTGAAAACAAATACAACGGAAAGTTTAGATACATAAGCTCTCTACTACAAAAGCAAAAGCCGAGTGGAAATAACTGGAATAGAAATATCAGGTAGACAGCTAAATCTCCGACGGATCTCTAGCTCCAAAAGATGAAACCAAAGCTGTGAAACTCAAGATGACCTAAGCGTAAAGAAAAACACAAAACACTCGAGTCAGGACATACATACTTATAAAATGTAAATCAACTCAAGTGAACAGTAAAGAAATGCATCAGTAACTTAAAGAATGCTTGGGATCGCCCATCCTTTAAGGATCCGTTAAACTATCTACTATGTAGTAATATACACTATTATAATAATGTCTAAAGTAAAGCAAACTATTAAAATAGCGTTAAGGCGTTACATTTTCCCCCTTAACACATTTTTATTTCCCATAGTCTATACAGTACCGTAATCCCACCCGTACTGGGTGTCGTCAAAGGGCACTCCATAGGTATGGTACAAACCAAACTCGTAGAAGGCGCGCTAGGGTAGGTGACACGGCACAACTAGGCAATGCCAGGGTAGATATACCAATTACACTTCGGAACTGTTGGTAACGCATAGTCGCAACTACCGCCCAACTCGATCCACTCTCCTGAATCAAAGGTGCACACCAAATCAATCATAAAGTAATAGAATGGCTAATGATGAAGTGTGTCCGATTACAGGAGCTACCTCCTTGGCCCGTCAATTGCTCCTGTTTTAGCCACCTTATGCTAACTCACGGGAGTTAGGTCCATGTAAATATACCTTTAGGATCGTCGCCACCATCCTACTTCATTCTGGAATCTCCACTGCGTACACAGTTGTTAAAGTGGTTTTCGGTATCGACAGAGAGTATGCCCATATCCGATCCCGGTCTCTTTAACAACCAAACGTTATTATAACCCGTGGTTATTTCAATTTCAAATGGTTTATTTTTCATATCAAACTAATTTCTTTCAAAACCATATAAATTCCATGTCATTATTCTTTTAAAATATTATTCATTTTTCCAAAGTTGTAACACTTCCAAATTCATTTAATTATAATCCCTTTGGAACGTAAAAATTTAGAAATCATAGCACCTTAAAAATGCAACCTTTAGAACCATACATTGGAACTATAGCCCTTTTAGAAAATTTGTAGCATTCTGAAAATGTTACTTTTAAGAAACGCAGCAGTATAGAAGTGCTACTGTAAGAATTCACAGCAGTGTAGAACTGTTACGGTAAGAATTCGCAGAAGTGCTACTGTAAGAATCCGCAGCAATGCAGAATTGTTACAGTAATAAACTGCAGCAGTTTTGAATTGCTACCGTAAGAAATCGCAGCAGTTTTGAATTGTTACTGTAATACTTCTTACTACAATAGTTTATATGATCAAATAGTATATTTTGTTTTTCCGTTTTATCATGGTCATTCTATCATTCCTATTATATTACTCAAATTTAGCTATATAGTCATTAAATAAAATACACCTTTAGTAAAATAACTTTGTTACTAAAATATCAAATTTTAAGGCAGAAATCCTTATGCCAAGTTAAAAGTATTTTAACTTACCCTTAATTTTCTTTCAGTAAATAACATTTTATCATTTTAATTACTATTACATAAATTAAAACTTACAATTTATAGGTTAGAATAAAATTCCATTATTAGGTCAAATCGGATTATTAAATTTTTAATTAACCTTCATACTGTAAATTATATTCTAAAACTTTACATTTCCAACTATTTATTTCTTATAAAAATTTTAACACATGCAAACAAGTTTATAGAAATCCTTACATTAAATTTAGTTGAGATTCATATATAGAAATCCAAAATACTTAATAATGTTTAGAAAATCATTTTAAAATCAACCACGGAGTCTGTATAAAATTCTCTACCCTAGGGTCAAGTAAATACGAACATATATCATTTCAATCCGCAATTTATTAATTTTCCGGGTTTTATATCATTTCAAACCCGCAATCCCAAGTCAAATAAAATTGCTCAGGCCTATCATTTCAGCCCATAAAAATTTTCCTTAATCTAAAGATCATTCGGGTATGTATCATTTCAACCCATAGTGATGGAACTTGCAGTATGATTTCAGAATATTAAATAAACATAACAATATACAACATATCATGACATATGATCATAACAGGTAAAATATGGCATGCAATAACATAATAATATTCAATATATCATGGCATATGATCATAACACGTAAAATATGGTATGAAATAACATAATAATATTCAATGTATCATGGCATATGATCATAACAGGTAAAATATGGTATGAAATAACATAATAATATTCAATAATGAAATTTCTAAACTTGCATATACAAATCCATACAATTCCATTATCATCAATTCACCAAAATATAAGTACGTTGTCAAGATTGATTACTCACCTTTCTTTGGTTAGCAAAGTGATTTAAAGCGCAACAAGCATGACAAATTATGGACAAACTTGAGTGAGAGGAGAATCCAACTCCGACGCTTTGAAAATAAAATAAATTCCACACGTAAACAAATAATTCACATAGAAAAAAAAATTAGAAAAAAAATTATTTTTGCAAAATACAATAGAAGAGGCTTGTCTAGGGGGTGCATAGGCTAGGGTTTAGAGGTGGTTTGGGTTAGGTTAGGCTCGGCCATAGGAGTTTGGGTTAGGGTTAGGCTCGACCTAGGGCTTTTGGACTTGGTTTTGTGGTGCAAAAGCTAGGGTTTTGGTGGAGAAGGCTCGGGTTTGGGTAGGTTCGGCTAGGCTAGGGTTTTGGTGAAGTGGTGGACGAAAATAGAGAAGGGGGAATGGAGGCCGAAATTGGTGAAGAGGAGAGGGGGAAAGGAAGGAGGAAAAAGGGGTTTTGGTTGGAGTTTGGTGATGGGGAGGTGATGGAATAGGTGTGGCCGAAATTTCTAGGGAGAGGAGGAGGAAAAATTGTAGAGGAGAAAAGGAAGAAAATCTAGGGTTTGGAGGAGAAGGATGAAGAAGAAGAAGACATACATAATTATCTGTGGAGGCACAAATGAAGGATGAGGAGGCTAACTAAAACCTAGGAGATGTTATATAGGCTATTCAATAGGTGGCTTCTCATCTACTACAGGGGTTCTCAGCCCATTAGTACAAATCAAGATATAAATAAGATAGAGGTTAAGAGAAAACAACAAATTTGGAGAAGTAGAAATCAAAATTTAGCAAAACGAAAAACCAGGAAAATGTTAGAATTAAATCCATCTTCAAAAAAAAGTAAAAGTTCAAAATTCAAATTTTAAAATTTTCATAGAAAGTCAAACTTTGACTAAAGTTGTCCAAAAATTTGCATTTTAAGAAAAATCTTTATTTTATTAAATTTGGATGAACATTTCACATCAAATCCCAAAATATTACAATAAAATTCCAAATTTATCAAATTTTAAAATAATTATATTCAAAGTTTCAAATGAATTTTTATTTAAAATATTTTCAAAATTTGCGGGTTGTTACATATTGCCTTAAATAAAAAGGGAATTAGTAAGCTAAGTCCAATGTCTATCTAAGGTAATATAAACAAAGACTTAGGATGGTTAATTGGACTTAGTAGGTTAGTGATACGAGGTCAGTAGAGTCACTCAACAAAAGACTTCCCTTCACTTTGAGGCTACCAGCAGTAAGGTGTACTGACTACCGATGGAGATATCACTAATTCTAGGACCCTTGACGAAGAGAGAGATTGGGCTTGCTTTCTTATTTGGAAAGTATTAAATGGTCCAAACTGGGAATTAGGAGCGGTGAGGGATATCTCTATAGGGGTTCGCTTCTGGTTTGAGATCTTAAGTGGTTGAAGGGTCCGCCTCTCTCCTAAATGGAAGTATTAAGTAACTAGTGAGATTCCAAATAAATAAACAAGGATGTCTCTAAAAAGGGTTTACTTTAGTGTTGTGGTCTTAAGTGGCTGAAGGGTCTGCCTCCCTACTGAATGAAGTAACCTAATAAGATGCCATATTTATAATTACGAGAGTGGATATCTCTGAAAGGGTTCGCTTCAGGTTTGAGGTCCTAAGTGACTATAAAGTCCTCATATTTCCTATAAAAGAAGTATTAAGTAGCCCAATGAGATTTCCAAGCAATGACAGCTAGATAGTACCAATGAGGAGCACGCTTCTAAAAGTAGGTCTTAAATGATTAGGTCTCCATATTTTCCACTGTGAAGTATTAAGTGGCTTGGGTATAGTCTCTTACATTGCTAAGGCCATAATAACAATAGTACCATTTAGGTGCACACCTTGGGAATATGTCTTAAATGATGGGGTCTGCCTTAGTTAAGGTCTTAAATGACTAGAGTCTGCCTATTTTCTAATAAAAGGCGTTAAATGGCTTGGGTACTGTTTATTACATGACTACGATTTTTTGGGAAATAGATGCGGTTATAGCTGGACATTAAATGTCGAAAGCCTTAAATCATGGTTAGATGTCTTTTAGCTAGGAACCACCGACCATTGACAACATTCGATAGGAAACTACCTTGGGAATAGGTCTTAAATGATGGAGTCTACCTCAATTAAGGTCGTAAATGACAAAATCTACCTATTTCTCTTTTAAAAGTATTATAGAAGCCTGCTTCATATTTAGAAGTACTAAATGGCAAATGAGTTTGGAAGTATTGGGTGGTTGGTATGGCTTCATTAGTATTTCGTACCTTGGAAAGGGGTAAGTAAGTAATCGTGTATGCAATGCAAGGTTGATTTTCTAACCTTAATGGACATAATAATTAAATGGAAAATTATCGATATAAGTTTATCTTATGGACAATTTATATTTTTCCAGTCACCAGAACTTTGTTTTGACCTCCTCCTCATTACAACCCACAGGGTAGAAATTAAAGGAACAAGTCACTGAAGCTGGATGTGCTTTGTTGTTGGAGAAGACTTCTTTTTCTCATGCTCGATGTTGATGTGACAATCTGTTGTCCAAGGAATACCATTAATTCCAATGCAGTAGTCATAGTCAATATTCTTATCCTATTATTGTTTTCGCTCTGAGTTTAGATTTCTATCAATCTATGATAATGCTCATGCTTATTTGTGGGTACCAAATCCAACAATCTGTGCTTTGATGGACTTGGGTTTTGATTTTTGTCAAAATTTAGGCCCATGGAGGTATGGATGGGTTGTTACATTAACCGTTCTACTTTGGCCAGAGATTTTGACTTCTAGTTGACCGCAGTTGATTGTGATAATAACCTTATTCAACCGAGAAGATGAATTTTCTATTGAATAATGCTTTACTTCTAATGCTTCAACTTAGACCCAACTATAGTCGCTTGATGGATTGCCATGTCATTATTTAACTATAATCAAAGCGGAGTATTTTCAAGTTAAAGGAACTGCATAATATCATCACATCGAGATTTCTTATTTAACATAGCTGTTATCAACCAATAGAAAACTCTCAGACGAATCATTCCATAGTCATTCAATAACGAGTACATAACCCCTTGGCGACCCCAACAGCCACTATGGGTGTAACAACCCATACCTTAATGATCCCGAATTTCGACACAATCGAAATCTAATTCCATTAGGGTATGTATCGTTGGTTTTGTAACCTGTAATAAACACAAGTATATCAGAGAGCGATTAGTATAAACTCACAGCGGAATAGGAAAAAAGTATAACATAACTTATGCACTGACAAAAGCTATTACCTTGGAATCAATATTATTCCTAGGATGTCTAGTGCCTTGTGAAGTTCAAGCATGAACAAGAAGACTTCTCCATATACCGTTCCAGTCTTGCTCCAGTAACCCGGCCTTCTAAATCTATCCTATGGGTTGTAATGAGAAGGGGGTCAGATTAACATTCTGTTAATTGGAATATTACATACTTTACCCATACCATTAGTTTATGCCGATTGATTTCCATTTACGTGTTATGTCTATTACTTATGCTAACCCTTTAAGTCCTATGTGTGCATACGATATGTCCAACCTAACCTTCTCCAAACTATAACTATATATATATATATGTGCCAATATACATATATATTTAAATGATGCACTAACCCAAAAACGACCGCCACTTAATATTTCTTAAGTAGGGAGGAGGCAGACCCAACGACCATTTACAATCTCAATCCCTGAAGTGGGCCCTCCACAACATAAACGCTAGTCAATGGGTCCTAGCTACAGAGACCGAGGACTCCTATATATGGCTTTATAATTTATAATTTAACTGTTGTACCACTAACGCATCTCAAAGACTTCTTTAAGGGTAAATAGCCCACCTTCGATAAACAATTTATGTCTAACCATCTACTTTGAGGTTTGTTCGTCTCTTATATGGATTCTACACTAGAAGAAAGCGAAATCCATCAGGGCATAATCCAAGTCTTTTCTACCACTCACTCGGGACCGTTGGTGGTCATAGCCTATATGCCATCCCTACTACTAAATACCAGTCCAATAAAAATACGAACATAGCCCACCCACTTTCCTCGGCTTACATCCCATTTAGACTACCTAATTTAAGTATGCCCCTTTCAATTACTTAATACCATTCATTAGAAATGAAGTAGATCCCATTTGCTCAAAAGTACCAGGTCATTTAATTCTCCAAATCCGAGGTGAGCCCTATGTATATTTTCCCAACCTATCTGCAACACATATCCCTTTCCTCATGGGTCCTATAGTTGGATATGTCTCACATCAATAGTAAGTATAAACAACTGCTGGTAACCTTTAGGTGAAGGACAAACTTCTTCTGTATAACTCTACCGACCTCACATCCCAATTCGCTAAACCAAACTAACCATCCTAGGCTTAAATGTTGTGCTAGGCCCACTAATTCACTCTTGTTTTAACCGTATAATTAAAGCTATATAATTTCCTACTATGAAAATTATATTGTCATCTATGTACATTTATTAGTATTAACACTTACTTATTTGCTACGTAATTATTCCTATTTTATACGCTTATACCCTTTATTCTTCATTTCCTTCTTAAAACTAATAAATGTCAATTGTCCATAATAAATGGTCATTAATATCAAGTTTGGATAATCTCCAATGACATGTAATTACTTGTTTCAAAATCAACCTATTATGACTATTCAATTTCCCCATAAATGCCATTTTAAATTCCCTAATCAGTTTCCATTTAATTCATTTACTTCCTATTAACTGCAAGTTTATTGCCCGTTAAATTTGTAGCTATTTTCCATAAATTTTGCAATTACTATTCCTATCTTTTTCAACCTCCTAGTCCTATACTTACTATGCTATTAATAACTAATACGAACCTCGTCATAAATTACGCTACGTATATATTTTTAATTTTAATTGATAAGCATGGTTATACGTATATATAAATATTTTCTTATTTCTAACTATTAATTCCTAAACAAGAACTTTCCTTTCCATATTTTAATTTTTATCAGAGCTATCCTTCCAAAAAGGATTACCGTTATAACTTTTCATAAATTACCCAAAATGAGTTTTTCACTCCACTCGAAACTTATAAGGAATTATCTCTTTTCTTTTATTGAAATAGATATTGTAAACTATGGAGAAGAATATCCATATTTTATAAATCTCTTTTCTTTTTGGTATATTCCTTGTTAACTAAATAATGCACGTTTTATACATATATTTAGAATTGGATAATTTATGGAAATTACATGGAAATAGATACAATTAAATTATACCCCACGCCAAATAAATTAAAATATAAAAATTTGTTAGAACCTTGAATTTTGATATTTTGATTCTGACAACTATATAAGTAATATTATACAAACCAACCAAGTTTATAGGAGAAGATAATCAAAAACACATAAAGACCAGATTCCATAATGTTGCTACAATGCTTTTGTTAGGCATAGAGTCTGAGTCTATGTGTAGATAAATGTTAAAATCTCTCCGAAGTGGTATACACATACACTTATAACAAAAATATTGGCAAAACAAAAGAACTACATAAAAACATTGCATTCAGCCTGCTGAATGACCCCTTTTAGCCGACTGAATGTTGTACATGTTCAAAAATATATACGAACATTCAACCGGATGACTTATAATATTCAAATAGCTGAATTGTCTCTATTTTGCACTAATTTCTTGCTATTTTAAATTTTACTCGATTCAGCTGGCTGAAATATTTAACTCAGACGGCTGAAGCTTCATAACGGCTAGTTTTTGAATGGGTGCTTCTTTTCAATGAATAGCAACAACACTTGATTCTAAAGATTGCTTCTATTTCTTCATGGTTGCTCTTCATGAACGTATACAACTTTTTAATTTCTATAAATAGCAAAGAAATCCAACATTTATAATCAATTCAATTTTCATAATTCTATTCATTCTTGCTATTTATACTCAAAAGCTTTCTACGCACAAGAACTCTATTTGATCATTTATATATTCAACTTTATTCTTGTTTAATCAAATAAACTTCCTTTCTTCATGAAATACACAATATACCACAAAGGAGAAGATTATAGGAAGGGTGTACTCTAAAGACTTATCAGTGCTATTCAAAGAGCATAATCAGTCAGATATTTCTTAATTATTGAAGTCATGTTTGGTTGCTCAGGCGGTTAAAATTCCTACTATGTTGCTTAGGTGGTTGAAGTCCTGTTCGGCTGCTCAGGTAGTGTAATACATATTCCTCCGGGTTAAGAGAGGGTTAATAGTTGAATTCCAGAAGGAGTCTGGGACTGGATGTAGAACGTGAAAGTTCGAACCAATATAAAGATTCCTTGTGTCATTTACTTTACCGCTTTAATTTTATATTTACATTCTATACAAGTAGATAGATTGTTTAATATTCCATATTATACGACCTATAGTCACTTTCATTGGTATCAGAGCAAGGTCATCATATAACCATAACACAGTTATTTGATATTCAAATAATATGGAAAATAACACTAGCACAAGTTTTATTGAAGGTCAATCCACTACATGACCACCACTGTTTAATGGATTAAACTATAATTATTGGTCAACTAGAATGAGAATTTATATGCAAGCAAATGGATATGATACTTGGAATATCACTCAAAATGAATACACTATACCTACTACACCATATGCACAATGGTCTAAAACACAAAAATTAGATGCTACTGCTAATGCTAATGCCATGAATATGTTGTTTTGTTTATTAGACAAAAATGAGTTTACCAGAGTTAGTATGTGCAATTCAGCATATGAAATTTAGCGTACACTTAAAATTACACATGAAGGTACTAACAAAGTTAAACAAAGCAAGATTTTTATGCTTAAGAACCAGTTCCAAAACTTTAGAATGAAGCAAGATGAAACTATAAATGAAATGTATTCTAAATTTCAAGATATATATCATTCACTTTTGGCTTTAGGAGAAAAATACACAGATTTTGATATCGTTTCAAAAATCCTCAACTCTTTAACGGATGAATGGGAATAAAATGTCTTAGCAATTGAAGAAGCTAATGACATTTCAACTATAAAACCAGAAGAGTTGATAGGAAATCTAATGTCATATGAAGTAAATTTACAGGCAAAAAGTGCTCAGGAACAAGAGAAAATGACAATAGTGTTCCAAGCAGAAAAGGAAGAATTAGATTCGGATGAAGATGATATGGCATTTATAGCTAATTTTTTTTTGAAATTTAGAAAGAGCAATAAATTTAGAAATAACAAGAACACCAATAAACCATCAGCTTCAAATCTTGAATGCTATGAATGTCACTAAAAGGGTCACAAAAGAAGGACTGTCCTGATCATAAGAAAGACAGGTATAAAAATAAAAGGGACAAATATAAGAAGAAGCAAGCATACTCTGTTACATGGGATGATTCAGAATCATCTTCCTCATCAGAGAGTAATAGTGATAGTGACACAGAACAAGCCAGTGTATGTTTTATGGCTACAAATGATGATGTAAGTGATCTTTCTTTTGATAATTTAGTAGATATAAACTCATAACTACTAGATACACTAAGGAATATCAAAAGAAAATATAAAGATACACTTGGAAAGTTAAATAGAACTGAAATTGAAGTAGATATGTTAAAAGATGAAAAGAAAATTTTAGAAGAAGAACTTGTAATCGCTCAAGAATCTTGTTCTAATACAACCTCTCAACTTACGATGCTAAGTAGGGAAAAAGAAACTCAAAAAGATTAGAATGATATCCTTTTATCTGAAAATCACGAACTAAAATCTACTGTTAAAATATTAGAATTAGATATCTCTAGTCTTAAAAAAAAATTAGAGAACATTACCAACAACATTTCTAATTTTAATAATGGAAGAGAAAATCTTTCTAGAATTATAGAAAATTCACAAGCTACTTCAAATAAAAGGGGATTAGGGTATAATAAGACGACAAAAATTCCTAAAAATAATAGTTTTTTATATACAAACTTTAAAAAGAAAGATAATACTTTTGTAAAACCCGTTTTAAAAAGGTTTTAATCATCCAAAATCTATTAAGATTTGGGTTCCAAAGACAAATAATTATTTAATTAGAAATAAATATATAAAGACTTTTATAGATACAGTTCATAAAAGAGAAAATTTTACTTATAAAGGGAATTCTAAACCCTCTTGGGTTTGGCTTCCTAAGACCTAAATCTTAGGACCCTAACAAAAAGGTAGGTACCAACATCATTTCTATATTTTTTGCAGGTACCGATTAAGAAAAGAGGAAAGTGGATACTTGATAGTGGTTGCTCAAAACACATGACAGGAAACAAAGACATGCTAACTAACATTATCTACTCAGATGGAGGATCTGTCACATTTGGAGATAATTCCAAAGGATATATCATCAGCAAAGACAATGTGGGCAATGGCGGTACATAAATGTAATATATCTTTTTCGGAAAATAAATGTAATATATTTGATCAAAACAAGAATTTTATCTTTGAAGGAACTAGAGAACGTAATACATACATCTTAAACATGAAATTTAATCATAACACAAATATGTGTCTAATAGTCAAAGAAAATGATCTTTGGTTATGGGACAAAAGATTTTTTCATGTAAACTTTAAGGCAATAAGCAAATTATCTAAAAATAATTTACTAAAGGTTTACCAAAAATGAATTTTAAAGTAAACAACATTCATTATGCTTGTCAGTTAGGAAAATTAACTAAATCATCTTTTAAATCAAAGAATATTATTTCTACATTACAATCACTTGAGTTATTACATTTAGGTCTTTTTGGATCAACTCAAATTCAATCTATAAATCATAATAAATATGTTTTTGTAATTGTAGATGATTTTTTGAAATGCACTTGGACAATATTTATGAAAAATAAAAGTGATACTTTTGAAAATTTTAAAAACTTTGCTAAGAGAATTCAAAATATAAAAAAATAAAAAATAAAAACCTTAGAAGTGATCACCTAGGTGAATTCAATAATGATATTTTTGAAAAATATTGTAATAAGAAAGGAATTTTTCACAATTTTTCATTCCCTAGAACTCCACAACAAAATGGAGTTGTAGAAAGGAAAAACAGAACACTTCAAGAATGTGCTAGAATCTTATTAAATGGAAGCACTCTACCTAAACATTTTTGGGCAGAAGCTGTAACAACTGCTTGTTATGTTTTAAATCGAGTCTCCATTAGACCATTAATGAAACATACTCCGTATGAATTTTTTTATGGAAGAAAACCTAACATATCATATTTTAAAATTTTCGGTCCAAAACGTTTTCTATTAAATACAAAAGACCAACTTGGTAAATTCGATCCTAAATCCGATGAAGGAATACTCATAGGATACTCGGAACGAAGCAAGGCATATATAATTGGTAATAAAAGAACTAAAGTAATCGAAGAAACACTTCATGTATCATTCGATGAAAATTTCAAACTTAATAATAAAAATGAAGATGAAGATATAATTTCAAAATCAAAATCACAGAAGATGATATTGAAAATATTGAAAATAATACTAAAATTGAAAACAACAACTTACCTAATGAAAATGAGATTCGATCTCCACCAAGATTACAAAGAAATCACCCAATTGAAAATTTTATTGGAGAAATAAATTCTAACGTAAGAACAAGAATTCAATTAAATCAAATGGGTCATGTAGCTATCCTATCGAACATTGAACCTAAAAATGCTAAAGAAGCCTCAACTGATGATTACTGGATTATAGCTATGCAAGCAGAGTTAAATCAATTTGAACGAAATAAAGTTGGGAACTTAGTTCCTAGACCTAGTAAACAAGCAGTTATCGGTACTAAGTGGATTTACAAAAAAAAACCGATGAGCAAGGGAATATTATTCAAAACAAAGCTAGATTAGTCGCTCAAGGCTACAATCAAGAAGAAGGGATAAACAATGAAGAAACGTTTGCTCCTGTAGCCCGGCTAGAAGCAATACATAGTTTATTAGATTTTGCATTTATCATAACCTTAAACTATATCATATGGATGTAAAAAGTGCTTCTCTTTAAAAGAAAATATGTACGTAGAACAACTACCTCTATTTACACATGAAAAATTTCTAGACTATGTCTATAAATTAAAGAAAGCTTTATACGGTTTAAAACAAGCACCTCGTGCTTGGTATGATCGTCTTAAAAGTTATCTTATAAATTCTGGTTCTAAAATTGGAAATGTAGATTAAACTCTATTTATAAAACAAGATAAAAAAGATATTTTAATAATACAAGTTTATGTTGATGATATCATTTTTGGTTCCATGAACCAAAAATTATGCCAGAAACTTTTGAATATTATGACAAAAGAATTTGAAATGTCTCATATGGGAGAACTTTCATATTTTCTTGGGTTACAAACCAAACAATTAAATAATGGTATTTTATTAATCAAAAAAATATTGTAATAATCTAATAAATCGTTTTGGTATGGAAAATACTTCTGCTAAACCGACACCTATGAGTACTACGGTACATCTCGATAAAGATGAAAATGGAAAAAGCATTGAACAAAAATTATATCGAAGTGTGATTGGATCGTTACTTTACTTAACTGTTAGTCGACATTATATAATGATGAGTGTTTGCTTATATGCAAGATTTCAAGCAAATCCCAAAGAATTACATTTGTGAGCAGTGAAACGAATTTTACATTACTTAAGCAAAACTAAAGACTACGACCTCTTTTACCCTAAAGAATGTCCTTTTGAGTTAGTATCATATAGTGATGCTGACTTTGGAGGATGTCGAACGGATCGAAAAAGTATGAGTGGTACATATCATTTCATTGGACGATCTTTAGTATCATGGTTTACTAAGAAACAAAATTGTGTTTCACTTTTGACATGTGAAGCAGAATACATTTTTGCTGCTTGGCATGTGCTCAAGTAATATATATACAACAAACACTTCAAGATTTTGCTATAAATTTATCTAAATCAACAATTTATTGTGATAATACAAGTGCTATAAATTTACTGAAAAATCCAATAAACCACTCAACAACTAAACATATTGACATCCGACATCATTTTCTACGTGACAACATAGAAAAAGGTATTATCTCTCTTGAATTTAATCATCAGAAAATCAAGTTGCAGACATATTTGCTAAACCTTTAAATGAAAATATTTTTCTTAAATTAAGACGTGAACTCGGAATTATGTCATTACATGATTTATAAATTGATAATAAAGTGTAAATAAAAGGTTATAAACTTAATAAAAATATAACAATAAAATTAAACAAAAATTGGAGCTAATGGCACTCGATCTCTGCACTCATGGGAGATAGACATATGACTTTCCAATGTTCTATTTTATTATTTGCATTAAGATCTTTTCTCCTTACTATTTTATATACGGTAATAATTATATTATATTTTTCACCTTAGAAACTTATAACTATTTATAACATGAAGATACTAAAAGTATTGGCTGAAGTTTAAAGAATAATGTTAACCAGAAAATTTCAAACTTCAGAAATAACAAATGAAATTAATACACACACACATATACATGAAGAGAATGTTTTTAAATTCATATAGAACAAACAACCATCCATTACATCTTATAAAATGTCATCTCAAGAAAATTCTGACCTCTCATCAATTGTATTCAGCACTCCAACTTTGGATTCGTCTAATAAATCTACTCATGTGTATGTTCCAGTAAATATTACCGCAGTTCCTAATCACCATGCCGAATATACACCAAATGGAAAAAGAGCTAGAAGAAACTTCAAATTTGGATCACCTTATACCAAGGAGAAAATCGATGATATTCATCACTACCAGCGTGAAACTTTAAGTATACAACGTGAGATGTATTATGAGCAAAAACACCATAGAAGACGTTTAAATTTTCTTGAACAATTTTCTCTAAAATTCTGTGGATCTACTCCTAAACAAGGTGTGCACAATCCATCTCCTCAATGACCTCACATATCTCCAAATTCTTGGGTTTAAGGTTCTTCTATTCAACGTAATACTTGATCTCCTATTAATCCATTACGAGATGACACCAAAGTTGAACCAAGCTCGTTCGAAATTTCCTCTTCAGACGAATCCAAGACCTCTGAAAAATAAAGTTTATGTTTTCATAAATTTATATTCATAAAATTGTTATTGTAATTTGGATATATAATACGTTTGTTGAAATAAAATTATATTTTTAATATGAGAATAAAGCTCCCAAACGAACACACACACACACACACAGATATATATATATATATATATATATATGGCATACATTGATAAACAAAATAGAAATTACTAAAAATAGGTTAACCAAACAAAATTCAACAGATTCAGCCGGCTGAATCTAAGGATTCAGACGACCGAATATTCATACATATAAAATTTTTACCCATAATTCAGCCGACTGAACCCACCCTTTTAGCCGACTGAATCGTACCAATTTTCAACTGTTTTCTTGCGGGTTCAATCATACCAATTTTCAACCGACTGCCCATAAGAAATTTAGCCGGCTGTTTAAACCATTTTCTGTTTTTAATAGCTACACACGTTTTTCAAAGCTAGAAACCAATCTAAACTCCTACCTTTTATCATCTACCCACTCATTTACCCTCCACCCGTCTATTCACTCTTTAGAACCAAAAGAAAAAAACCCTAAATCCTTCAAATCCAAAGTTCAATTTCTCTTCTCTTTCAAAACAAACATGCCACCAAGACCGAAACGAACAAGAGAATCATCTTCTGGTCCTTCTCAAAGTCAAATTCGATCATGGCTCCATAACGATATGGCTGTCAATAGATTCAATAGTGTAACATCCCGAAAATTTTCGACTTTCGAAAATTCAACATCGATACTCACTTTATCGACTGCTGAGCCATCGAATGCCGGAAACCCGAAAAGTTATGGTTTTAAGAAAGAAGAAAAAAAGTAGAAGAAGAAGATAGAAGAAAAAGAAAGAAGAACAACAACAGAACCACAGAAGAGCAACAGAAAAACAATATCAGAATCTTACACATCGTAGCGGAATAATATACAATAGATAATTACTAGTCTTTTAAAACAAAGAACTATATCAGTTTATATATACATCAATCATCAGAGTCAATATACAACAATGGACAGTTATATAAACTTGTCCTCATACAGAATACACAGCGGAATAAATACTATCAGATACAAATACTACGTTTCGCCATCCAGCTTGCTTCCAAAGCTCCAGAATATCCAGAATATCCTGATAATATAACTCTAGGCTGCCCGTGTGGAAATTGGTGGGCACCCAGAGTTTAGAAGGGAACAATAAACTCCGAGTCAGTCATGGTGACTGGTGTGAGATCGTAAAACAGTTATTCTTTAAAATAATCAACAGAAAAAAAATTTAAAGTAAATTCGCAATGCTTTTCGGAAAATGAGACTACCATAAGACCTCCCACCACACACACAATGCAAACGCAGAATTGGAGGAGATTTCTTCTTATGATAGTCAAAGATGCTTGATACGCAAAAATCAAATTCTTTTTGGTATTATTATTAGTGCATAGTGTAGAAAACATTTCGAAAGTATAATATAAATCTTAGCCAGCATAGGCATTCCGCACTTATGCCTACTATAGCTACCATCCAAACAGTGGTGACCACCATAAGTGAATGATAGGTTCTACAACTAAAACCGTACAAGTGTCGTATTGTTTCTTTGGATTTCCAACAAATGGTCAGGCTAAGGAACTTCCTATCCACGATGGGTACGTCCCTGGAATAGACGACCCGAGAACCTAACCGGATCTCTGCCAACACAAGGCCGGGTTACCTCTGCAAAAATAGGTAACTACTGACACGCGTATGTCATCCCCCGATCGTCACCGATCTTCCCGAGGATCCCCGATTCGCAACAAACCACAAAGTAATAATAACTGTGCAGCAACCACAGAGGTTAAGTATCTGGGCTCCATACCATGATACCACCTTTATCCAGAAGGAATGACATACACTAAGGGGCTCTACTCCCTAGAACCTTGCCGCATCCTTCCTGTTTCGACCATTTCCGGGGTGTGAGGCTCGATGAAGTCTCGTCCACAAAGCTACGCTTTCTACAAAGCCCTGCTTCGGGTCAAACAAAAATGATCAATCTATGATCACAAAGATATGAGATCAAACAAATGATCATATCACAAATGATCAAACACTGATCATTTCACAGCAACACTCAGTATGCCACGTTACCAAATTGGGATATATCGCTGATAAATTTCAACTACATAACCTCTGAGCTCGTACGTCTCAGAGAAGGGTGTTAAGCTAAGAGAATAAATTCTCCGCCACCAACAGAAATGTATTTGAAAGAAATCAGCTTTATATCTCAAATTGTAACGTCAGACACACAATCCATACAAGTCTGTTCCGGGATCGAACAGAACCAAAGGCACTTCTCACGAAGCCCTTGCATTTCCGGATAATTTTCTAATCACGTCCGGACTTCCCGTCACTAAGGGTGATAAAACCTCTAAATCGAAGATCAGTCGATGTAGAGTAACTCGAAGGTAATCCTTCCGTTTTCAAAAATATCCGGTCTTCAACACCGGTCTTCGAATGCAATTCATAACGACGTATCACATATTCGGGATGGGTTATACGACCCCATGGTCCTTTCCCGGCTAACCCGAATAGTGAGCGTAAATTCAAAAATAAGTGTGGCATTCAAATTCATCCAATTCACAATAAATACCTATCTAAAGGTAATTATCGATAGTCGGTTATTTAACTATCAATAAAGATGCACAACATCATCAGATTCCAAATAATTTTCCAAATTATTTTATCTTCAAAAATATCTTTACTAGATATAAAATTTCCACACTTCAAAAATAAAACAACGTTTATTTTTCTAAACAGTTTCCCTTTCTTTTATAAATTCCATAGTGAATTTATATTTCAAAATATCTACTGATATACGATTTTCAAACTGTTTCCAATATTCAATTTCAATTTATCTTTAAGAAGATAAAATCTCAAAACGTTTCATTTCATTTTGGAAAGCATTTCCATACTTATTTAATAATAAGTATTTCACAAATCTATTTATTTTCAACATTTGAAAATATTCGATATACTTAAATCAAATTAAGTATATATTCATTCTTTAAGGAAATCATAAATTTCAACATCTATTTGAGTCAAAACGAATGTTGCGTAAAACATCGTTACGACGACTCGAAATCACTAGTATAGGGATTCAGATTTAGATAGATATATAAATCCCAATACTACTTCAAAACATTTCCTTTCGGAAATCATTTACTATAACAATAGTGTTATAGTCCACCATTTCCTTAAATTTCTCGAAAACGTCTATTTCAACAAGAACTGCGGAAATCTCTGCTTTCGATTTATAATACATTTTAAAACATCTTTAAAATGTTTAACTTCATTTTTCAATATCACTTTCCCAAAACAGTATCCATTTTACTTAACAATATATTCACTGTCCAAAATCGTGAATATACTTCACTAACCTCATTTCAATATTTTCTACCCATTTTTATTTCAATAATTATCCACTATCCAAAATCGCGGATATATCTCCTTTATTAAACTTCTATGTTTAACCTATCAATTTCAATTGGTTTTGGATTTATAAAACAATGTTTATAAATTTCACCTTTTATATTTTATAACAACTTCGATTTGTACATCTCCTTTATTAACAAATTCGATCAATATTTCTTTTGTAGGCAAAAATCCAATTTATAAGTTAATTCCTTATAAATCTTCTATTCTACAACTTCATTCATTTTAACTTCACAATTTATACATCTATAAATTTCATATCTTCACAATTTTAAAATTCTATAAGATTCATATCTTCACTTATAAAAACTCGTTTTAAAATTCCAAAAATTTTAATTGATAAATACATCAATTTTTCTGTACATCTTTTATAATACTTTAAAAATCTCAATTTAACCCATTTTACAATTAAATCAACTTTCATTTCAAAAATCACACTTTGGTTATATTTCACCAAAAATCTTAACTCTTATAACTTTAAAATTCTAGACGTTTATTTTTCTGAAAATAAATCAATTCAAAAATTCGATAAACGTCTACTTTTCAAAAATCACTTTAAAATCTTTTTTTTTAAAATAAAAGTCGTTATTTTTAAACTTCAAAACTGAATCCGATGATGTCACAACACCAATCAGTCCATCACAACAGTCAAATATCATATATCATCATATGATAACAGAATATATCACAATATCTGAAAATAAATAACTACTGGTGAGGAATCCAGTTGGATCCCTCCAACCTGTTTCCCTGCATCCAAAGACGTTAGCACAATACCAATTCCGCTCCAGTACGGAATTATCGCGGTATATAGGTTTTATAAAAATCCGCTTACTAACGGCGCAATAGGGTCTCATCCGCTATACGAGGCGGGAAATCATCAATCCAATATATACATATGCCAATATGTATATATTGCTATATATAATAGATATATCCTATCATATCTAATCACATCCAATAGCAATCAAATCAAACAATAAATAACTGAAAAATCCACTTTTCAATCGAGTGAGAAAAATCTCACCTTAGCTTTTAATTTGCCATCCATTTCTATTTTGACCATTTCTTCTTGATTTCTTCACTGGATTAGACCTTGTATAAACAGTTCACGATTTATTACTATTTAAGCTAATCCATCAATTAATTTTCTGTTTAATAGTTTTTGATTAGCTGATAATTCTTTTTAAACCAATCTTCTCTTTTATTTCCTTTTTAAAAAAATTTGTTTCTAGTAACTAAAACAATAAATAAGTTTTATTAACGAGTTAATCATCTTCATGCAATTATTAAATATTCTTACCAGTTTTAAACGTGATAAACAGTATTTAATTCCAGTTATATCTTCATAAAATTATTTTCTAACATGAGAGCATAACTTAACTACTACATATTTATCTTCAGATCTATACGTACGAAAAAAGAAAAGAAAGAAAAAAATTCTCTGTTATTATATTCTAAATTAAAATAGAATGATACCTGCTGTTAAATCTAACACCTAGATCGAGTATAGCTACCCCCATTTGGAATGACGACAGGCCTTCCACCACCACCAAAAGTCACTGCACTCATCACATCCCACACATGAAGACACCCTTCATGTCGAATCTCGAACTCGAGTTCGAGACTCATCCGCCTGAGTGCATATGCGAGCCACCCTCAAACGTGACCTCGACTTGACTGGTACCACCATTTGCGACTTCGTGTTGTCGCCGCTGCGCCTGTTGCTCGAAACCAAACCCTAATGTCCACTAAACACCACGACATCGCGCCTTCCAACTCATCGCGCAGCCTCACTCCTCTAGCTCGAACCCAGTTCGAGACCACGTAGCATCGCTCCACTTCCTCCGAGTCTCCGTGCCATCATACGCGAGCCTACAGTGGTGATTGGAACCACCTCGACTTGATTCGAACGCGGCTCCCCCTCGTCGCGACTTCGAAACCCTTCCAAAAATCGAACGCGAGATTTAAATTTGGGAAAGAAAAATGAAGGCGGCCTCTCTTTTTTTTTCTTTGAACAAACGAAAATGGTTTCGTTTTGATTTTGAATTTAGCTGAGAAGGAAAGGAGGCTCAGCATTTAATCGATCGCGTATGAAAGGATTTCGATTTGAAAACTTTGTTGTTATTATTTCTTCTGATCGAATTGTGACTTGAGAAGATGGGAAGAAAAAGGGAATTGGGTACGAAGGAAACAAATAGGCGGTAGGTTGTACAAAATGTCGGATTAAAGAAAAAAGAATATATCGCATTTCAACTTAATTTCGTCTCCGTAATTCCCATGCGTTTACGAGTCGTACGTTCACATAACAGCTCCGATAAATACGAAATTTGAAATCCGGTAATAATACAATATTACGGACCCAATGGAACTAGTTTCGTCGAATTCCGAGACTATGCCTCGGACGGCTATTTTTAAATTCGATTCGAACGATTTAATTTCAAAACTGAACGAAACACTTTGAAATACAATTCTGAAGTTTCTATTATCTTCAGTATTATCATTACGAATTTTAAAAGCTTTTGAAATATCTTCCTTCAGCTTAAGATTGAAGATTCAAATTTTTATCCAGTTCAATAGATTAAATTATATAATTTAATCGCCAAATTCAAAGTTATATTGGAGATTCAAATTAAATCATCGTTCAAATATTTAAAATGAATTAAATATTCTCAATTTAATTTGTTCAAAATTCTGGGTCGTTACAAATAGCATGAAGAATTCCAAACTTTTTGAAGGTGCTTTTATGAAATTTCCCGATTTTAATGGGTATGCTATTAGAGAATTGGCGGAAGCGCAAGGTTTCAATTCTCTTATTGGGTACGATGCTAATAATGTTAAAATTTATCCTCTATGATCAAGCTTTTTTTGCTAATATGAATTTAGACCATCATAACCCTCAAAACAAAGACAATTGTATTTGGACTTTGGTTTATGGCATTAGGATTCACTTATCTTTACAAAGATTAGGACATATTTTAAGATGTTCATCCGATGGTTTAGACATTGAAATGGTTGATGTTAATATGTATGAACGTGAAAAAGTGTCACATAGATTTCTGTCCGATGATTTAACCGAACTAAAATCAAGTGCATTACGTCCAAAAGAAAGAATTATTCATTACCCACTCATACGTTCTCTTCAACCACGAACAGGAAGCTATGAAAAGGTTTATAAACATGACTTCCAATCCCTATATGCTATTTATTCCTCTCAAAGAGTTAACTGGGGAAAAAATATATTGTATGAATTTCTTAGTGTCAATCATAGGAGAAGCTATAAAACCGTTCATTATGGAGCTTATATAATGCAGATACTACAAAATTTTGGTGTTCCTTTTCCCGATTTCGACTTCACGACAATAGGTGAGCTTAACTCCAAATCTCTTAGTCTCATGGGTCTTCCTAAGTGTCCCGAAAGCCAACAAATCATTTTTTTTCAAGAATGGGTCACCAATCTCAATCAAGGAATTCCAAAACCTTGAGACATGAATATTGCGTATTCTTCTCAAGACCCTCAACAAGAAGAAGAGGATGACGAAATTCATGAACTAAATATTGACGTGACTCCTAAGCAAGCTCCTGTCGCGTTATCCTAGAATCAAAGCAAACTCAATCGACATTTAGCTAATGTTGAGAAAAACATTTCCAAGACAAACAAAAAGCTAAAGTCCATAAAAGGTTTTTCGAATAAAATTTGGGAAAAAGTTTCTTATTTCGGATCCACTTCAACGAGTATTCTTGAAAATTTGTCACCATTTACTTGGACAACCTCGGAGGAAGGAGAGGAAGAAGAAGAAGGCAGCGAAGATTGATTTGGTATGCTTTTCATAATTATCTAAACTCTATTTTTTATGACTACTTTGTTTTAAGCACAGGTTTATGTACTATTTGTTGTGCTCCTATGATGTTTAATTTGTGACAATATGTTTTATGATTATTTTGTGTGGTTAGGACATGTTTCTATCTTGAAACTTTGTGTTGTTTATGTGTTTCTGATATTTTCTTAAATCAATGCTATCATTTTCTATGTGCAATGTCTTAATGCAATATTTGTCCGTGCTTATGTGAAATGTTTACCTATTTTATTTCTCATATCAACTAGTTGTTTCCCATTTTGTCGATGACAAAGGGGGAGAATAAGATTGATAGGGATAATATCCAATCAGGGGGAGAAAAATTAATCTATATATTTAAAACTTACATAGTTGTCATCATCAAAAAGGGGAAGAATGTTAGAACCTCAAATTTTGATATTTTGATTGTGGCAACTATATAAGTAAATATTATATGAACTAACCAAGTTTGCAGGAGAAGATAATCAAAAACATATGAAGACCAAATTCTAGAATGTTGATACAATGTTTCTGTTAGGCATAGAGTCTGAGTTTAGATGTAGATAAATGTTAAAATCTCTCCGAAGTGGTATACACATACAATGGTAACAAAATATTGGCAAAACAAAAGAACTACATAAAAACATTGCATTCAGCCGGCCGAATGACTCCCTTCAGCCGACTGAATGCTGTATATGTTCAAAATATATATGAACATTCATCTGGCTGACTTATAATATATAGACGGATGAATTGTCTCTATTTTGCTCTAATTTCTTGCTGTTTTAAATTTTACTCGATTTAGCTGGCTGAATATTAATTCAAACGGCTGAAGCTTCATAACAGCTAGTTTTTTGAAAGGGTGCTTCTTTTCAATGAATAGCAACAACACTTGATTCAAAAGATTGCTTCTATTTCTTCATGGTTGCTCTTCATAAACGTATATAGCTATTTAATTTCTATAAATAGAAAAGAAATCCAATGCCTATAATCAATTCAATGTTCTTAATTCTATCCATTCTTGCTATTTATACTCAAAAGCTTTCTACGCAGAAGAACTCTATTTGATCATTTATATATTAAAGTTTATTCTTGTTTAATCAAATAAACTTCCTTTCTTCATGAAATACATGATTTACCACAAAGGAGAAGATTATAGGAAGTGTATACTCTAAAGACTTATCAGTGCTATTCAAAGAGCATTAGCAGTCAGTATTTCTTTATTATTGAAGTCCTGTTCGGTTGCTCAGGCGGTTAAAAGTCCTACTCTGTTGCTTAGGCGGTTGAAGTCCTATTTGGTTGCTCAGGTGGAGTAATACTTATTCCTCCGGGTTAAGAGAGGGTTGATAGTCAAATTCCAGAAGGAGTCTGGGACTGGACGTAGAATGTGAAAGTTCGAACCAGTATAAAAATTCCTGGTGTCATTTACTTTATCGCTTTAATTCTATACTTACATTCTATATAAGTAGATAGATTGTTAAATATTCCTTATATGATCCATAGTCACTTTCAAAATTCACATTCCAAGTCAACTAAGGCAACCTAATTTACAATCCATTAAATCTGGAAAAAACTTTGCAACCTTACAAACTTTCTACAATAATAAATATTAGGGACTGATTTCAAATTTCCATATTAGGTTGTAAATACTCTTCCTGTTATAATTACCTATTTTATAAAATATGTAGGAGAAAATCCCATATGTTTGTTTTAAGCCAACAACTCATCAGATCTTATACATGCATAATAAATAAATAAAAATTCAACTAGATAAATTTTAATGTTATAAATAAATTATATAATTTCTCACTCACTTTCTGTCTTTCCAAATCTCCCAAATCTGAATCCATTCCTTTACTTGACTCCTTTTCCACTCTAACCCAAAAAAACAATATAATAAGGTATATACATACTATTAGAATTACATACCTGAGAAGAGATTTAGGGCTAACGAGAATATAGATTTATAAAATCTTACCTTTTTCTTTCGCAACATTGATTCGCTTCTTCACTTCTTTTATTTTCCGTCCTTCCCCGATTTGTGTGTATATATATGTACAATATTTTATAATTAATAGAAATAATGGTGAAGGGAAAATGATTGAGCTTCACTGCTTCTATTAGAAAATTTAAGAAGAGAAGTGAGAGGTTAGACTTGTATTTATAGGCACTCGAATCAATCATATCCGTTAGATTAAAATAATTAAATCTGGGCCGTTTGGCCAAGGCTCAGACCCTAGCTGCTACACCCAACCGGTCGATCGTCCCCTATAAGCGGTCAACCATTAGCGGTCGACCGGCCCAAGTAAGGGATCGACTGTAACGACCCGCCTTTTTTGATCCTCAGAAGTCGACACTAATACATCCACGATATTCACATGTCGAGCATCTAAGTATCAAAAAAGACAGATTGTTGGAGAAAAGAAAGAAAGATAGAACAGAATTTCACATCATGACAAGTAATATGTAATATACAACTGATCTTTACAAAAGAAAAACTGTAATTTATGTACATCAACTCAGAGTACACTAATCCGTCATTAGTCTGGACAGTTATAGCAACATGTCCTCATAAATGCTGATAAACAAACAACTAATGCAGCAAGAATATACGTAAATATGTCTTGGAGGCATCCAGCTCATCTCCTGAAGCTCCAAAGCATCCAAACTAGATCTGTAAATATGCTCGGCCCGACTCGAGCATTATAAGAAATAACACCCAGATCAGTCTGGTAAACCAACGTGAGAAACACGCCTCAAATGGATTTTAATGTCATATAACCTTTCAAAATAAGGGTATCTCGTAAGACCATGTCACATATAAACATAGATAGTTTTTACCTTACGATAGCCAAAACATTTCATATGAGATCTTTTGATATTATAATAATGTCTAGGGTTTAAAATAAATTATGAATATAGCTGAAATGCTTGCATCTCACATTCCAACGTATTTGGGCATAACTAAGTTCATAAGGCACTTATTAGAGAATGGATTCCGTCAACGACAAGTCACTGGGGTAGCGCCTACCACATTACACCTCTGGAAAATGTACCGAGGGCTTGCCTAGACTCCCTGCGAATCAGGACCGGCCCTACCCTTTATCGGAGTTCCGAATATTTCATCACCCCGGTTTCTTTTGCAACCTTTTCTAAGAGCCCGCATGCATACCCAAATCCATAAATGTATATATCTAGAAAGGGTGATGACAATACCCTAATGGGTGTGACCCGCATAGCCTAAAGCATATCCTCTGTTTTTGTCATTCCCGGTTGTTTAGGCTTGAGGCTATGTTTTACATTTTTAGCAAATCCTACTTGGGATGCTAACACTGCCCTTTAGGCAACAATGCAATGCCAGCATTCATCCATACAAGTTGTTCATGATAAGAACAAACAGAAGGCACCACATCTACTACATCCATTTTGGAATCAACCTAAGGATTAGTAGAAAGTAGCCCTTGTACTTCAAATATCTATGTCTTCAATCATCTTCAGGATGTCCCAATTCAAACGCTTATGCAGTTTCGAAGTGGTTTTCGGATATTATATCTAATCCTGGCCTCTTCAAACCGACAACGATAATTTTAAAACTGGCCAAGATTTGATAGTCAGTTATTTAACTATCAAATAACAAATAATTCAACCAGAGATCTATCCAAGCATGGTTAAGCCCAAAGCAACCACCAAGCCTCTTTAATTAATCTTTCATTAGTTAAAACCACTTTGTAAATACTTGTATCAAAATACTTTTACAAAGGTATATTCACAAGTCTCCTCTACTCTTTCCAATATATGAAAAATATTGATATAATTATCTTAACTGTGTAAGTATACTCATAAAACATTTTACTCTTAAGCTTAGAAAACTTTCCCGTATACTTATATTAACCGTATAAGTATATTCACAAAACATTACATTTCCAATACTTAGAAAATGTACACATATACTTATCTAAATGGTAAAGGTATATTCACTAATCTTAAGAAAGATTTCACTTCCAAAACCATACTTAATTGGGCTAAAACAAATGAGATTTTAAAACATTGATATAATAAACCTAAACACTTTCCTTTTGGTGAAAGTAAGTAGATCATATAGAAATTGGACCAATCACTTCCCGATTTCAAACAAAACTATCCCTCGATTAACATTGAAATCAGACAAGTCAGAAAACTAACCTTGCCTCAATACACATTCTTATTCTCAAGATAAAGAAAAGTTTGCATACCTCGAAATTTGGTGTTAAGTATGAAAAGAACATTTTCCACACCACTATAAGTTGAAATGATCATTTATGGAAATCGAGTCTCATTCTTATATAAAATATTAGTTATAACATATAAAATTCCCTTTTTAAATACCTAAATATAATTATAAACCTCCTTTTATTGGTCTCCAAATTTATTTAATAAGCTCCTTTATAAACATCCTTTATACCTTCATAAAACCCTTTTATAAAACTACTTTTATAAATCCCAAATTTATTTGCAACTCATTTTATAAAAACTCCAAATTCATTTATAAAACACCTTTTTATAAATTTCTAAATAAAATTACAAAACTCCTTTTTATAAAACAAAATCACAAATGTATAACCGAACTCCAAATGTAATTATAAAACTCATATACTTTCCATAACCCAATCATTCCATAGATTATAATAAATTCACAATTGCAATTTATTACTCCAATTTATCCAAATGCTAATATTTCCCTTTTAGAAAAATACTATCAATAAAAATGTTCTTTTTATTTATAACATACTGCTAATAAATCTCTCTTTAATTTATAAAATACCATTTATAAATCTGTCCTTTATTTACAACATTTTATATAAATTGTTCAACAAATATTTATTCTTTAAATATCTCTATCTTCTTTTAAAAACAAAAATCACTTTAAAATAATAGATAAACCCCTTTAATTCCTTTAAAATAAACATTCCTTATTATAATATCTTTTCTATAAAGATAAATACTTTCCAAAATAGTTTTAAACCGTTTACACACACACAAGTATACATACATACATACATACATACATACATACATACATATATTAGAAAAGAATAAATAAGAAAGTTAAAGGAAAATAGAGAAGTTCAGAAACTATATTTTATTTTAAATAAAATATCACAGAAAACCAAAAGAGCGGATTAAAAAATCATTTTTCAAACGAAACCATTTCCATATCAAACAACACTTAATAGTATTTCTTAAATAATATAACGAGGCCAATAGTTACTATAGCACATAACTAACGCTATTACTATATTTTTCTCTAGAAAGGTTCAACTTTTAACATATGTTGGTGCCATATCCAATATGGCTACACTATTAAATTTCAATATTTTATAATTTATAGAACATGTATATAATTAAAAAAAAATTAACAGGAATATAACAGGAAATTCAAAATCACAATGTCAAAAAATCCGGATTTCTCTATAAATTTCCCTGTATATCATTTTAAATGTCAATCGCTTTTCAAAGCGGATATTTAAACAAATCAACCAAAAATTCACCCAAATATAAACAGTAAATTTATTTCTACTATATATTATACCGATTAATAAAAAGGGTGAGTTAAACTCACTGAAATACCAGTGGATGCTTAGGCCTTCCAGTTTGAACTAAAATCGAATGGCATCCGATTTTAGCCCAAATTTTCACTCTCTCCTAATTCAACCAAACAGTTCGAATGCTGAGATAATAGTTCCACGAGTGCAATGCAACTGACCGTGTTCGATTTGGATCTAGTATGAAAAAGTTATACAATTTATAAGTTTTAAGATTTAATCTGTATAATTTATACCCCTAATTACAATTTAAATTTCTTAATTACCCTTAATCCAAGATTAACACTTCCTTCCCTAAGCAAAGCTTCCCGTTTCTTTACTCTAGTAGCTGACACCATTGTCATCACCTTCCTCCACCTCTCCCTTTCTCCACACATGACGAAAGTAAAATCCGACAACACCGCTAGACTCAACATCTAAATCTACACCTCCCAGACCCCTTAAGTCGAAGCTCATCGACCCCTTACAAATCGTATCCTGGGCCTATCTTCATGGTCGTACACCCTATTGCCCCTTCCTAGGTTGACCCGCACCCCACCATTTTCTGCCTCTAGGCGCCTTTCGACCTCACAAACTCAAAGCAACCACCTGTGAAACCTCTCGTCGCCTAATTTCCAAGCAAAACCAAACCTTAATTTTGCTATACCTAAAAACTTCCATTGTCGATCACCAAACCTCCATCGATAAACCCAAAATTTGTATGGATGTGTAGATCTAGGTTAGACTAGATCAAAGATATCAATTTCGTATTTTTTTAATTTTTATTTGAATTGTTTTTGAATTTATAAAAAGTGGGTAAAAGGTTTTCTTTTTATTTTTTCCTTTTTTTGATGTAATAGTAAAAAAAGAGGAAAGAAGGAAACGTGTGATTTGATTTTGCTAAGTGTTTGGGTTAAATTTATTTCCAGTTTTCCAGCATTTCGCTGCACATTCGTTTGTGTACGGTTTGCGAATGACAAAAAAAAAATATGGTCATGCTCAGAAATGTGATACGATCTCAAAATAATAATAATATAAATTAATTAATTGATTTAGTAAAATCACAAAAATACCGTCGTTTGCCGAAATATCGTCACTGATTAATTTAGATATCTTTCAATTAAAAATTATGGAAAAATCAAATTAATTAAATTAAAAAAACATCAATAAAAATCAAGTCATAAAAATAAAAATTCATTTTCTTATTATGAAAACAAATTTACAAAAGAATTTATTGTTATTATTTTATTAACTTAAAAGGTGTTAAATACGACCATTAAATCCATTTAATTAATAACCAATATAAAATCTTGTTATTTGAATCAGTATTCCAATATTCAATTAAAAATTCAAATATTTTAAATAATCCCTATATTCGAATTCAAGTTATTAAACATTAAACCCAATATTTCAATATTTAAAATAAATTAAATATTTCAAAATCCAATGCCCAAAATTTCCGGGTTGTTACATTCTTCCCCTTTAAAAGAATTTCATACCCCAAATTCCCAAAGTAAGAAAAATGTCCACGAACCCTAAAGCTTTTCAAAATCAATTAGTTGAAATGTATTATTAAATTTCTAAGTCTCTTAAAGTTACGGAAAATTTCGGCAGCACCTCCTTTGCACGGGTCGATCAGAAAAACTACAAATTGCCACAACGAGCCCAAACCAACAAAGAAAACAAAAGCCAAGTGGCCTCCCATATCTGGGGAATAAAACCATCAAACCAAAGCAACAATATAAACATGTACCTATTAGTCGAGCAACCAACTCTACTCATGAAACCAAAAACATCAACTAGCCTTTGCTCCATGAACCTACATCTTACTTACAAATAACATCCAACCATATAATTCATAGCCATATAATTTCAATAAAGCCCATACGATGTACATATACCATCCGTACGCAATATCCAATCTGATCACTCGCTCGATCACACAAATTTCATTTCTGAACTAATATCGCTCACTTGACCTCTCTAGTGCAGACTCTAATCCGGTTCCTTGATTTAAAAACTTCGCTCCTTGCATAACAATATACTATGATAGAAAACTTCAGAATCAAATCAAAAATCCGTATCAAGTGTTCGTTGTCAAAAATTGAGTGAAAAATCCTAACTCCGATTGGTGTAAATCACCTCGAAATCTTGTGCTCGAATCTGAATCAAAATCAGCCATGCAAATTAAAATGATCTGCGTACAACTTGCGTACTTATTCCGATGGTTTCTTAACTATATCAAATTCTTTCTATTCATATTCAATTTAAAATCACAATTGACTGCACCAATAGTTTTTCCTTTAACACTAAAATTCATTTACAAACCATTTCATAAAATCATTACTTATTATAAAGATTTTATAAAACACAACTTTTGTATATTAATCACTTTACAACTTAAGTTCATATTCATACATCATTCTTCTATAACTTAAGAGTTTATGTACAAAATTCTAATTTGTTTTACTTAACCTAAATGTCCAACAAATTAAGATTTGTTTTAACTTACTATTTCTCAAATTTATAAGTTACTAAAAACTTATCTTCTTATAATTTCTCAAAAATACTTAAATTAAATTTCAATATCCATTCCGAAGTTTTTGACTATCCAAAATCATTGAAAATTCCATTTTATTTAAATAAATGAAAATTTCCAAACAACATCTCAAAGCTAGATGCACAATCCCAACTTATCCTAAGGGATAGGATGCATGAGTCCATATAATATTTTAACTGAAAATTTCAGAGTTAAACATCCAATTTGATTTCAAATCATTTTGAACTAATAATAATTTATAGTTCTCCTTTTTATATCAAATCATCCTTTCAGGATTTTTAAATCCCAATATATTTTACTAAATAACTCTAAAGCAAATCTACTATAACGATCCAGAATTTCAGCCATTCGAATTTGGAATATTTAGTTGCTTTTAAATATTGAAAAATTAATTTTATAAGTGGAATAACTTGAATTTCAAATATAATGGTTATTTCAAAATTTGAAATTGTTTAAATAATTTAATCTTAAATTTTATGTGAATGAAAATGATTTTGGAAGTTGATTTAAATTTTATTTGGATTAGAATGAAAATAGTAAACTTTTGAATTCAAATTTAAAAGCGATCAAAACTTGTTTTATAATAATCGTTTTAATTTACGGGTGAAAATAGCCTTCTGGGGGAACTCTCTCGAATTTCAACGAAAATAGTTTCATTAGATCCGTAACAGTGAGTTATTGTATGCCGTCAAATTTCATAGCGATTGGACAAATAATGTAGTCATGCAAGGTCGAAACGCGTAGAAATTAATTAAAGGAAATTAAATTAATATAATTCGATTTAAAAAGCTATTTTCTGCATATCGTCAAATTAGGTTCTGATACTAGTTTCATTGTGTTCGGAATATAGGTATTTAGTATAGAACGCTAGGCGGCACGTCTCGATAGGAGTTTGAGATTTTCGGGCATTTAAAGCTAGATATTTTTCTTTAAAAATTGAAAATAATATATATAACCCATTAGTCCATACCCACATCAACCCTCACCATACTTCATTGTGCAGCCCATCCCTTTCCTTCATTATAATCGCGTCTAACTAGAGAATTTTCATTTGCTTTTTTTTTTCAAATTTAAACTCCTCCAATCCAATAACCTGAGATCATCGACGCCACCACAAGCATTTTTAGGGTTTGACTTCAACTAGCATATTTTTCACGACGACGAAGTAGACTAGTTCAACGGTTGGATTGGGTTGGATCGAGCCGTAGTGCTGCAGTTTGTCGATGAATGACAGCCGTGGTTTCGTCAATTCCGGTGATTTGGCTCACTTTCATGCGATGCTACGGGAAGGAAAAGTGCAGAGGGTGAGGAGGGTGAGGCATCAGCGAAGTTTGGTGGCGATCGATTAACTGTGGCGGTATAATTTCTGAGTTGAACATGGGCATTGGGTTCGGTTTTTGAGGCAATTGTGGCGTTGTTGGTGTCGAGGCTGGCAGTGGAAGGAAGCTTATGGACAAGGCTACTCGTGATCGAGGTGCGGTGGGCTATGGTGGGCTCTGGAGACGGCGACCAGGTGAAATAAAATGGTGCCTAGGTTCGGTTCGAATGAGGAAGAAAAGGGATTAAGTGGGGTTTATTAACTTAATTAAGGTTAATTATTATCCTAATGATGTGATTAAAGAATATTTTATTTATTAAATTATTGAATGTTGTAAATTAAATAGATAATTCGTTTTAGGTCAAAATCGAACGTGGTCATTCGTGTTTGGTTCGCATTGACGAGCACTATGATATGGAATTGATTTGTTGATAATTAGAGCTAGTTGAATTTCGTGCCAAATTGAACGTCGTTCGATTTAAACAAAACCAGAATGTTTCGGAACAACAGGAATTTCGATGAGTTAAGCTCACCTTTTTGGTTAACCAGAAATGTTATATAGTTGGAAAAAAAATTCTTGATTGAATGTTTGAATGATTTACTATTTTATCAGTTGGTATGGTTTTATTCCCGCCCCTAGAGTGGATGACCTTTTACACACACACACACACACACACACACCCCCTTGCCTAGTAGCAGATGACCCATATTATATGATTACATACTATTTGTGATGCAAGGGACATGTTGGAGGGATCCAACAGGATTCCTCACCATTGTTGATTTTATTTACATATATATGTGTAGATATATATGAGCTGTGATGCAAGGGGACACGTTGGAGGGATCCAACGGGATTACTTGCCATTGTTGAATTGTTTTCAATAATTATTATATAAATCATTGAATATCAAACCTGATTGTTTGACACTATTGGCTATGACATTGTTATAGGTTCAAAATTTAAACCTTGTAGTGATAGAAAATCAATATCGATATTTATTAAGCACTTGGTAACTATTGGCCTGAAATTAGTATTTTAAAATACTATAAATTTCCATTTGGGTTGGAATCGGTTTTTGAGACGAAGGAGGATTTAAAATCCTAAATTTGGGTTTTTCGAAAATATTTTTATTTTTAAATGAATAAAATTTACTCCAACATTTTTATCTGTCCTTTCTGAATTATTTAGAAATTATTTAAAATATCCAACTATTGTTTAATAATATTTTAAAAGGTTATTTATTTATAATTAATATGTTTTTAAGATTATTTATTAATAATTAATATTGTTTTAAAGTTATTTATCAATATTTTAATATTTTGAAAAATTATTTATTTTAAATAATTAATATGGTTTGAAATTAATAATAATGATTTATTAATACTGGTTTGGAAATTAATTAATATTATTTATAATAATGTTGAAGATTAATTATTAATGTTTTATTAATAATGTCTTTGAAATTTTTAGTCATATTTTTTAAGACATTTTGTAGTTAATAATTATTATTTACTTATTATGTTTATTGTTGATAATTATTATTATATAATAATGTTTTGAAGTAAATGATTTTTATTTATTTATAAATGTTTTTGAGACTCATAAATAGAGTTTTATAAACGGATTTGGGTTTCATAAGAGGAGTTTATAAAATGGTCTAAAGACTTAAAGAAAGATTATTTACAAGGTAAAAGAGTTTTATAAATGGTTAGATATTTATAAACGAATTTTAGAAATGGGTTTATAGATTTATAAGTGGAGTTTTATAATTAGTTTTATGGATTTATAAAGAGTTTATAAATGATTTGAGAAATGATCTAGAAATGTTTATAAATGGTTTTATAGATTTATAAATAGTGTATAAATGATTTTAGAAATTTATAAAAGAGTTATAAATCTTTTTAGAATAGTATAAAAGGAGAAATCTTTCTCGGTTTTGTGAATATTCTTATACCGATAAGATAAGTATATGGATAATTTTCCAAGTATTGAAAATATAGGGATTTGTGGGTATATCTTTGGAAATGTATTTTTATACAAGTAATTTGCAAAGTGATTTTTGTTAATGAAAAGATTAATTAAAGAGGTTAATGGTTGCTTATGTGCTTAACCAATGTTGGTTTTCCCTTTTGAAATAAATCCCTGATTTGAATGTTTGTTTATTCGATAGTTAAATAACCGACTATCGAATTTGGACCTAAAACCTAAATTTGGAAATATCTAGAAGAAACATGTGGGTTATATGGCAGAGTCATCTCCGATAATGCTGTACTGTGCATATAAATCTCGTTTCGCTCTTTTAGGACAAATGATAAGGAAATCCGTCCACTAACGCTTAGGAGGTGATCTCCGCTTTTATTTTTGTCTATTTATTCCTAACGAACTGGTGTTGAGTTTTTCGAAAACTATCGAATGTTGTTTTGAAAATACCGGGATCAGATATGTTATACGAAACCACTTCGTTCCAACTCAAGTGTTTCAAAGTGAAGACATCTTGAAGATGATGGAATTGAATACAGAGCTCTTTGAAGTGCAACGACTGCTTGCTACTAATCCTGAGGGTGATTCCAAAATGGATGTAGTAGAAATAGCGCCTTTAGTTTGTTCATATCCTGAACAACTTGTATGGATGAATGCTGGCATTGCATTGTTGCCTGGAGGACAGCGTTAGCATTTCAAGTGCGAAGTGCTATATAAAAGGTAAAACATAGCCTCAAGCCTCATCAACCAGAAATGACTAAAACATGGGAGATGTAGTAGTGCTAATTGTGTCACTCCTAATTAGGGTATGATCATCCCTATCTAGAGTCGATATTATCTCTAATCTGTATGCTTCGGGGCCAATTAACCAAGGGTTGATCATATTTGGTACTACTAGTCAAGTGGTAGGTCGGTCCTGTGTTGGTAGGGGATCCTGGTGAGGTCTCAGTGTTATTTTATCTAGAGATGCACCGTGATGGGCAGTACCCTAGTAGCCCAGTCATTATATGGAATTCGTTCTCCAATAAGCACCGTACGTACTTAGTTGTGTCCAACTATGCTGAAATATGAGATACAAGCATTTCATCTGTATACATATTTTATTTTTATCCTTAGACAATATTATAATATCACTAGATTTTCTACAGAAAATGTTTGGTTATTGTAAGGTAAAAACCCGTCCGTGTTTATGTACGACGTGGTCTTACAAGATACCTGTTATTCCGCCTTTTGGCAAGGCCGTGACACTAAAGAATCGACAAAAAACGGAAGATAATCAGTCCCGACGACCGATTACCTACAAAGTTCACTATGGATGCTGGTAAATTTTGACCGAGTCCGGATCGAGCTACAATTAACATGACATGACAATCAAAGCTATGAAAGCCAACATTCCAAATTTCAAGTCAATCCGAGTTCATATGCTCAAGATATGATCGATGCAAATCAAGCAGCGCACTCATTCGTATCCATTGGACCACCTCCTTCGCATCGCTTTCATTCGTATCCATCAGTCCATTCCCTTCATATCGGTTTCATTCGAATCCATCCAGGGCAACGTTCTTTGTATCCATCCTCATTCGCATCCATCCAAAGCGGCCTCCTTCGTATCCATCGGAATCAAACTCGTTCGCATCCATGGAACACACATGGTTCGTATCCATCCATACTCATATTACTTTGCATCCATCATCCCCCAGCTTATTCATGTCGATCCATCCACATCTACTTCATATCCATCGAAGCCATAAAAACCATTACTTCGTATCGATCCACTGATGCACCCTATTTGTATCGATCGGCCAGTGACCGATGTGAATAATGCAAGATGGATCGATACGAATGACACTTTCGTTGATCGATACGAAATGAGGCAACAACGGTCGATACGAACATCATAGCAATTACTGGATACGAACGAGGCTAAGCTAGGTCGATATGAACAAGGCGCGTCCATAAGAAAGACTCGGTTGCTCGGCATGAAAAGTGGATCGATCCTAAAAGTTAGCGCCACGTCACCTAGTAAGCACGTGCCTGGAAGCGATGCGAACAGAAGCGATGCGAACTCAGCAGCCTTCAACAAACTCGAACTTTCATTGATCATAACTCAAAATCTACAAGTCCAAATTCTACCAAATTTTCACAAGAGCTTGCGTACGACCTCAGGAATGTTCATGATCGATCTCGTCTCGATTGGGCAAGATTTGGATCGATACGAATCTCATTCGTATCGATCATGGATCGAGTTGAAACGACCAAGGACCGATCACATGGGTCTACCCACGTGATGGAAGGAGTCTTCCAAAGTTTGAGATAGATATTTCCAGCCTGCACCTATAAATAGCAGTCCAAGAGCTTCAGAAAAGGGATCTTTTGGCTCTTCTACGCCGTTACTCTGCTGAACTCCATTGTAACTCGGATACTATCAATTGGACTCTTGTAAATCAGTAGAGAATCATCAATAAAACAGCAACTCTTCAAAGTGGATGTAGGCAACAATGCCGAACCACTATAACTCTTGTCTTACTACTGCTTTCCTTTTGATTTTTTCTCAGTGTTCTTCATAGTTAATTCTATTACATACAATCTATCTGTGATCTATGACTGTGATTTGGTGCTCCCATCTGCAATTGGATGTTTGTGACCATTTTTGGCGCAAACAATACCTTTATTTTGAAAAGAGTTTATTAACTTTAAAATCCATTGGGTGTGTTTTTCTCATGCTGGTTTACCAGGCTGATACGGGCGTTCTTCCCTTTCGATGCTCGGGCCAGATCGAGTATATTTACAAATTACCGTGGATGCGTTGGAGCTCAGGAGACGAGCTGGAGGTCCAAGATGTATCTACGTATTTCTTCGTGTTCCGCCGTGTTTATTTTGGTTGTATTTATCAGCAGTTGTAAGGACATAATGTTATAACTGTCCGAGCTGAAATAAGTTAGTATACTCTGATTGATGTGTGTGTATATATTACAGTTGTTTCCTTTGGTAAAGATCTACATTATAATTTATTCATTCCGCTATGAGATTCTCTGTTATTTAGTTTCTTCTTGTCTTCTTTCTTCCTTCTTCATTTTCCCTAAAAATAAGGTTTTTTGACATTCGATTGCTCGGCACTCAACATAGTGGACGTATTAGTGTCGATTTTCGTGGGTCGAAAATCTCGGTTCATTACACTTGGTTTCAGAGCGCAAGGTTAAGCAAGAATCTTGGCTTTGGTAAGGATTACTCATTATAGATAGGTTCAGTAGCACCCTAGAATGAGTTTGAGTGTATATATATATATATGAGCGCGTATTTGTTAGTGATATAAAAATGTTTTATCTTGTGTTGATTGATTTGTTCACTGGCTTATAGATTCTGGTCAATACGAGTAATTAACGTTATTTATAGGGATCTCTAAACAATTGAACAGAGAAATTTGACATAGTATTGTTTTGAAATTGGGTAAATGAAATATTTTACCTTGATTATATTTTATATATAAAGGAATAAATTTTTCAGAAATTATTATAGTATATATGGTGTGATACTGTGTTAGTGAATGATAATATTTGATTATTGTCGTTTGTTGTTTGTGTTTTAATATAAGTTGTTATTATTATAATTTAAACCAAGATAAACAGTTAAGAAATGGTTTTATATAACCATAGTGAAGTTATATATAAGGGAAATTTATAAATATGATTTGTAAACAAAAATGATTTAAAAGCTGAGAATTTGAGAATTTAAATCCTGGTGTGTAACATTCTTAAATTTTCAACCATTCGCATCCATACATGTCAGACTTGAATTGCTCAAAATATCAGATTGTTAATTTAAATTTGGAAAAACTCAGCATATAAAGTAAATAAATAATCACAAAATCATAGACACAGAGTAATATAACAATAATGCAGCGGAAACAAAAGAATAGTAGTTCATGAAGCTACTATATATATAAATAACAGAGTTAAATAAGATACAACAGAGGTCTAGAATACATATATGTCTCAATACAATAGTCAAATACAAGATCAGAATACATCACTGGAATCAATTGAATAAATGCAAGCTAAATAGATATAGCTGGATCTCCAAGCGAAGCTCCAACTCCAAAGGTGAGTCTCGAACACTGAGCCACTCAGTCTGACCCGAGCGTAAAGCAAAAACACAAAACACTTGAGTCAGGATTAACATTCTTATATCAATCAATCCAACTCAAGTGAAATATCAACTGAAATACAAGTAACTCAAAGGATATTTGGGATAACCATCCTCTAAGGATCCGTTAAACTATCTACTATGTAGTAATATACGCTATTATAATAATGTCTATAGTAAAGTATACTATTTAGCGTTAAGGCTTTACATTTTCCATCTTAACACATTTTATAGTGCCAATAGTCTATATAGTACCGTAAAACTGGAGCTACCAGAGGATACTCCATAGGTACGACACAAATCAAACTCGTAGTAATGCACGCTAGGGTAGTTGACACAGCACAACAAGGCAATGCCAGGGTAGATATACCAATTACGCATCCGGACTGGTGGTAACGCAGAGCCGCAACAATCGCCCACCTCGAGCCACACTCCTGAATTAAGGGTGAGCACCAAATCAATCACAAAGTAATAGAATGGCATACAATAGAGTGTGTCCGATCAAAGGAGCTACCTCATTAGCCCAGAATCGCTCTTGTTTTAGCCACCTTATGCCAACTCACGGGAGTCGGGTCCACGAATATACCTTATATAGGATCCTCACCACCATCCTACTTCATTCTGGAATCTCCACCGCATACACAATTGTTAAAGTGGTTTTCGGTATCGAAAGAGAGTATGCCCATATCCGATCCCAGTCTCTTTAACAACCAATCGTTATTATAACACCGCGGTCATTTCAAAATAGTTTATACTTCAAAACCAAAATATCATTTCCATTTCAAAACATATCAATACGATATCATTTCCATTACAAGAATATTCACTTCCAAAATCATAGTACTTTCAAAGATATAATACTTTCGAAACCAAAACAATTTGAAATAATAATACTTAGGAAATCATAATACTTTGAAATTCAAAACTTTGGAAATCATAACACTTTGAAATCATAACACTTTCCTTCAAACAATTTAGATATTAAAAATAGTATATAAAATAAAATGGTTTATAAAATAATTTATATAAAATAGTTATAAGATAAAACAATTTATATTAAAATAATTAATATATTTAAAATAGTTTATATTAAAATAGTTTATATTAAAAATAGTTATATTAAAGATAGTTTATATTAAAAATAGTTTATATTAAAAATAGTTATAAAAAAATAGTTTATAATAAAAATAGTTATTAAAAATAGTTATAAAAAAATAGTTTATATTAAAAATAGTTTATAAAATAAAATAAAATAGTTTTAAATATAATTTAAAATACTTTATATAATAAAATACTTTCCACAAATTTCATAAATCAATTCAAATCAACTCGAATTCCAAAATTCACATTTAATTCAATCTCAATTCATCAATTTCAATTCAATTCAGTTCTAAATAAACTATTTCAAATTATATCGATTTGAAATACAGATTTGAACCACAAAATAAACCATTTCAATTTCAATATATTTCAAAGCTTTAAATATTCAACATTCCAAAACTAAATTCGATAATTATATATTTATCAAATTCACTTTACTATTATTTAGTTTTGAAATATTTACTTAATCATTTCAATAACGTCTAAATACAACTTCAACTTACAAATTTAAATAAACAAAATATCCCATTTAAATTTATATAAGTTTGAAATATTCATTTAAGTCACTTTTAATCAAATTCAAGTTATAAAACATGTCTTTAAAATTTCAAATCAAACCTATTTAAGTAAAATTCTTAAATAAATATAATTTCAAATCAATTTCAAATTTATCTTTTCAACCTGAATCATTATAAACTCTATATTTGAAAATATAGATATTAAATAAATACTTAAACATATTATATATCAACTTTATTAAATCAACTTTAATAAATCTTTAAAATTAATATTTATTAAAACCATATATTTCTTTTCAAAACCATTGAAATCATTTTCAAAATATTTATATATAGACCAACAGTGTCTGTATACAATTTTCTTTCCTATGGTCAAGTGATACAGATATTTATCATTTCAATCCGCAATTTAAATATATACGGGTATATATCTTTTCAACTCGCAATCCCAAATTCAATTCAAATGAAAATCGCTAGGGTTTATCATTTCAACCCATAACGATTTTCTCATATTCTACAGTTCGTTCGGGTATGTATCATTTCAACCCATAGTGAATTCTATACTAACAGGGAACTTGCAGTGTGATAACAGATATGATAATAATATAGCAGGCATATATCATCAATATAAATAACAGATAATGGTGTCAGATGTCACAAGTGAACATATACAGATAACAACATATATATATATATATAGAAATGTAATAACTAACAACAGCATATTTCAATTGTCGTTTCAATTAAAATCAAATTTAATAAATATAAGAACGTTAATCGTGAGTGATTGCTCACCTTTCGAGGCTAGAGAGTTTGACAACAGAACACTACAAATTCCAAAGCAAAGCAAGATTAGCACGAATTTGATGAGCAAAGCTGATGACAAGGAACCGGCGAAATCAAATCAGAACTGGATCGATGAGTAAAATTGGTATAAGTGAACTTATATATATAAACCATATTTTTAAATTCAAACACATTTATATTGAATGTATATGTATTTCAAATTCTATTACTCAAGTTAAAACACATATATTTTAAATCAAATACACAAGCAAAATCTTTGTATTTAAAATTCAAAAATCAATGTTCCCGATAGAATTAAAATAAACTAACTTTATTAAATAGATGTATATATATAATTCACGTCAATCATATAAACGAGCTCAACAAACATATATATATTATATTAAACCCATACAATATTTGAAAACCAATCAGATATAAAATTTATGTATATAACTGATATATATTATATAAAAATCAATACAAAATCACTATATTTTCAACATTTCAAAATCGATAATATATATGTATATAAAAGTACTGAAATGCAAAGGAGTTCCAACTTGCACTGGAAAGCTAAATTTTGAACATGAGAACAATACAGTATTAAATGAATATATAAGCTTCTGACAAAATTTCGTATATATATATAGACTTATATATATACATATATACTGCAAACATCTTCATATATATATTTAAACCAAATGCATAAATGCTTACAACAGGTTACCAACAAAATATACTTATATAGCTTATATATATAAACTGTATAATAGTATAGCTTTATTAACTTTATAAACTAATATATAAACTAAACTTACATATCAAATCATATAAGTATTTCACATATATGTTTCCAGAAAGAATACGCTTCATATTATACAAACAAATACACTCTATAATATGCTTTAGAAATATAAGTTATAAAATATATCCATACTATTATATTACATTTATAATGTAAACGGTAGATTATACATGTAAACTATATTAATAAATAAATAAATATATAGATCATATAGTAACTAAAATAATAATATATATACCTATTCTACATACAGTACTACTTTAAAATCTAGTATGCTATAATATGTATATACTAGAGAATGAACTAAAAATATACATAACTACTTACAAATATATAGGCTGTGCACAAGGCTGGGCTCAGTTGAGAGGGAAGAGGCAAGGCGTCGAGCGGTTGTAAGAAGTAGGGATGTGGCGAGTTTCACGACAGTGATGGAGAAAGGAAGTTGCTCGCGGCCATGGGTTTACGGTAAGGCTATGGCCTGCCTTGGTGTTCAGTGAGGTGCTGTTCAATGAAAATAGCATGGAGGAGAAATGGGCATGGATGGGTAAAAGCATACAACAGGGAATGGACGTGAAAAGCAGAACAGTTCCAATGTGAACAAGTTCTTTTTGGGAACCAAAATGGAAGGAGTCGGTTCCTTCGAGCAAATGAGGCAATGGTGAAAATATAAATTTATTTTACAAAGTCTTTTTTTTTCCTTTTTTTTGAAGCAAGAAGAAAATGTGAGCCGGAGAGACGAGCAGGTTCACTTCTTTTCAAAGGAGAAGCAGAAAAAGGAAAGTGATGAGAATGAACAGTGAAGTGAAAAGCAAATATGGTTTGAACCGGTACAAACTTTAAATGCTAGAAATAAATTTTAGAATATAAAAGGTTAGAGACTATTGGTATAATACGGTGGGCAAATGAATGGACAAGGAAACCAAAAGGGTAAAAATCGGGTACCGATACGGTTCCTTAATTTATTGATTTCATAGTGTATCGGACGTCGAAACAAACGAACGGATATGCTGCAGAGATCGGCACGACGAAACGATCAAAACGGTATACATATATCAGTGTTACGATCATCTGATCAAAAGTCGATATCGGTACCGGAAATGCTGCAAATTTGCCGAAAATAAGATAAACAAAGCAATATAAGTCCAAATTTGATGAAACGGAAGATGACGTCTCACTCAAAAGATGATTTACAAATTTATTGTATAAAAATATTCGGGTTTGGAAAATATTTTATTATCATCAAATATTAACTGATTTGAATTGGAATAAAATTATACAAGAAAATAAACTTTCATATTATCTGGTGAAAATTTACCATTTTCTATGTTTAAGTAGACGTATTCCAAATATTAAATTTTTATTTCAAAATTTTATCATTTAAAATTTCACAATATTCAGTTAATTACGTTATTAAAACTATTAAAATTTATGGGTCGTTACATGGTGATTTTGAAATTGTTTTTCAAAGGTTTTGGAAGAATAATAATATTATTATTTGGAAAATATTTTTGACTGGAAATATTTCAAAATTGAATTTAAAAGAGTTAAGAAAACGCTGAACTCACTTCGGTCGCTGAAAAATAATTTCGACGATGACTGCAGCATCATCGACGTTTATTTTTGAGTTTCCAAGAGAGGAATTGTTACTATAGGAGATTTTTTTTGGTAAAACAAGTTTTGATTTAAATCCTAAATATGATTTATTATACAAAAAGAGATATATATTATATATTATTTCAAAATAGAGTTGAAATAAAACAGAGTGTTTAAATTCTAATTTTTTACCTAAGTATTTTATTGAAATTATAAGAAATCAATTTTTATAACTTATAAATTGAGGAATAATAAGTTTAAACAAAGTTTTAAATTGTTAAATATGAATGTTAAGAAAATGAAATTTGAAATTGAACTATGAAATGAAATTTAACTTAAGAAGAGTTAAATAAAATGAATTTTGAAAAGAAATTTGACTCAAGTAAAGGTAAATTATGAAGTGAAAAATGAAATGAGTTAAATGAAATTGAATTTGATAGAATTGTATATGAACTTAAGTTGTGAAGTGATAATAAACATGAGAAGTGTCGTATAAAATGTTTATAATAAACTTAAGAAATTTTTTGTGGAATGGTTCTTAAGTGATATTAGTATCGAAAGAAATATACTAAGTAATAAATAAATGTGAACAAAGCAATGTGAATAATGATTGTGAATAAATGAATGTAAATAAAAGAATCTAAATAATGAGAAATCAATTGAAATAAATACGTAAGTTGTACGTATATTATTTTATTCGCATAACTGTTTGATCCAGATCGAATATACGATTTCGAGATGATTTACGTCGGTTCGAGTTAGATTTTTTCACTCGATTATTTGCGCCGACCACAGGATATGGATTTTTGATTGATTCTGATATTTTCTATCATAAAATATGGCTATGCAAGGAAAATGGTGATTTCTAATCAAGAAACCAGATCGGAGTTTGAACCAGAGTAGTCGATTGGACGATACTAGTTCGGAAGTGAAATTGTGGATCGAGTGGGCGGTCAGATTGATATTGCGTATGGATGGTATATGTACATCTTACGGGCTTTATCATAATTAAATGTTTTCCAATGGAAGATGCAAAATAATATTGTTAGAAATAATATGTAGTAGGATATTAATTGTAAGTAAGATGCAGGTTCATGGAAGCAAAGGCCAGTTGACACTTTTGGTTTCATAAGTTGAGTTTGGTTGCAAGACAAAAGGGTACATGTTTATATTATTATTTGATTTGATGGTTTTATGATCGAGCCACTTGGTTTTTGTTTTCTTTTGATGGTTTGGACCTGTTGTGATGATTTGTAGTTGTTCTGATCTAGTTGCGCAAAGGAGATGCTGCCAAAATTTTCCGTAAATTAAAAAAGTTAGAAAATTTATAACAAGTTTCAACTAATTGGTTTTGAAAAGTTAAAGGGTTTTTGGCATTTTTCTTACCTTGGTAATTTCGAAGACGAAATTCTTTTAAGGGAGGAAGAATGTAACGACCTAGAATTTTAGTCATTCGAATTTGGAATATTTAAGTGCTTTTAAATATTGAAAAGTTAAATTTATATGTTGAATAACTTGAATTTCAAATATAATGGTTATTTCAATATTTGAAATAGTTTAAATAATTAAACCTTGAATTTTATGTTGATGAAAATGATTTCGGAAGTTGATTTAAATTCTATATGGATAAAAATAAGATAGTAAACTTTTGAATTTGAATTTAAAAGCGATTAAAACTTGTCTTATAATAAACATTTTAATTTACGGGTGAAAATAACCTTCCGGGGCACTGTCTCGGATTTCGATGAAACCAGTTTCATTGGATCCGTAATAGTGAGTTACTGTATGCAGTCGAATTTTTTGGTGATTGGACATATCGTGTGGTCATGCGTGGTATAAACGCATAGAAATTAATTAAAGAAATATAAATTAATAAAATTCGATTAAAAAAGCTATCTTCTGCATATGATCAAATTAGGCTCCGATACTAGTTCTGTTATGTTAGGAATACGAGTATTTAGTATAGAACACCGAGTGACACACCTCGATAGAAGTTCGAGATTTTCGGGCATATAATGCTAGATTTTTTTTAATTTAAAATAATATATATACCCATACCACTAGCCTATACCCACATCAACCCTCACCATACTTCACTGTGCAGCCCATCCCTTCACTTCATTATAATCGCGTCTAACTAGAGAATTTTCGTTCGCGTTTTTTTTCAAATTTAAACTCCTCCAATCCAACGGCCCCAACGCCATCATAAGCATTTTCAGGGTTCGACTTCAACTAGCATATTATTCGCGACGACGAAGTGGACTTGTTCAACAGTTGGATTAGCTTTGATCGAGTTATGGTTGCCATAGTTCGTCGATTAACGACGGCCATGGTTTCATCAATTTTGGTGATTTGGCTCGCTTTCAGGCGATGCAATGTGAAGGAAAAGTGTAGAGGGTAAGGAGTGTGAGGTGCTGGCGAAGTTTGGTGGCTATCAATCAATTATGGCGGTGAAATTTCCAATTTGAACATGGGCGTTTTGGTTCGATTTTTGAGGCGACAGCACCGTCGTTGGTGTCGAGACTGGCGGCGGAGGGAAGCTCGTGGATGGGGCTGCTTGTGGTCTAGGTGCGGTAGGCTCTGGGAACGGCTATGAGGTGAAATAAAATGGCGCCTGGGTTTGGTTCGAACGAGGAAGAAGGGGGACTAAGGGGATTTATTAACTTAATTAAGGTTAATTATTATCCTAATGATGTGATTAACGAATATTTTATTTATTAAATTATTGAATGTTGTAAATTAAATAACTAATTCGTTTTAGGTCTAAATCGAACGCGGTCAGTCGTGTTTGGTTCGTATTGACGAGCACTACGATATGGAATTGATTTGGTGACAATTGGAGCTTGTTGAATTTCGCGCTAACGAAAACTAGAATGCCTCGGCGACAACAGGAATTTCGATGAGTTAAACTCACCTTTTTGGTTAACCAGAAATGTTATATAATAAAAAAAATTGTTGATTGAATATTTGGATGATTTACTATTTTATTAGTTGGTTTGGTTTTATTCATGCCCCTGAAATGGATGACCTTGTATATATATATATATACATACATACACACACACACCTTCCTAGTAGTAGATGACCCATATTATATGATTATATATCGTTTGTGATGTAGGGGAAGGTTGGAGGGATCCAACAGGATTCCTCATTATTGTTGATTTTATTTACATATATATGTGCTGATATATATGAGCTGTGATGCAGGGGGACATGTTAGAGGGATCCAACAAGATTCCTCGCCATTGTTGTATTGTTTTCAATAATATTTCTGTTATATGAATCGTTGAATATCAAAATTGATTGTTTGACACTATTGGTTATGACATTGTTATAGGTTCAAAACTTAAACTCTGTAGTGATAGAAAATCATTACCGATATTGGTTAAGCGCTTGGTAGCATCGGACTTAAATTAGTATTTTAAAATACTATAAATTACCATTTGGGTTGGAATTGGTTTTTGAGACGGGGGAGGATTTAAAATCTGAATTTGGGTTTTTAGGAAATATTTTTATTTTTAAATGAATTAAATTTCTATTTTACTCCAACCTTTTTATCTATCCTTTTTGAATTTTTTAGAAATGATTTAAAATGTCCAACTATTGTTTAATAATGTTTTAAAAGATTATTTATTTATAATTAATATGTATTTAAGGTTATTTATTTATAACTAATATTGTTTTAAAGGTATTTATCTATATTTTAATATTTTGAAAAGTTAATTATTTTAAATAATTAATATGGTTTGAAATTAATAATAATGATTTACTAAAACTGATTTGGAAATCAATTATTATTATTATCTATAATAACGTTTAAGATTGATTATTAGTGTTTGTTAGCACCAAAATTGGTCACTAACCTCGTTGAGAAAGATTGTGAAGAGATATAAGTGATGAAGATAAATTAAACAAAGAAGAATATGCTAATTCAAATGCAGAAAGTAAGAACACCGGATTTATAGTGGTTCAGCGTAATTGCCTACGTCCACTTTGAGGTTAAACTTTATTGATCTTCTTAATGATTGATTACAAATACAATTCGTAGATCAAATGCTTGAATGGAATTGCTAAGTAAAGAAGATGAGTCTGAAAAATGGCAGAGTCTCCCCAGTGTTCCCGAAAAAAGGTCCCTTTTCACTATGCCCCTGCCCCTCTATTTATAGACAAAGATGGGTTGGACTTCCTAGGTGGGCTCGGCAGCCGAACATCTTGGCCCAAATAGAGTGGTCGCCGTATGCCGAACCAAATAGGCCGATCACTTGGATGCCGAACCACCCTCTCTATGCCGAACGATACACTTGCTACGTGGGAAGAGTAGAACGAATATCAGTCGAAGCCGAACGTGCCTCTGGCCGAACGAAGCGTTTGGCCAAACAATACCTTTGGCCGAACGAAGCTCTTAACCGAACGTTGTCTCTGGCCGAACGATGGCAATGGTCGAACGATAGCTTTAACCGAACAATGCTTCTGGCCGAACAATGTCTCTGGCCGAACGAGAGCTTTAGCCGAATGATGCTTCTGGCCAAACGATGTTTCTGGGCCGAACGAGAGCTTTGGCCGGACGTTGTCTTTAGCCGAGTAGTGCCTTCGGCCGAACGATGGTTCTGGCCGAACGATGGCTTGTGACGAATAATACAGCCATGCCGAGTAGTTGTACATGTCGAACGTCTTCCGATGCCGAGCGCTTACAGACGCCGAGTGCTACTGAATGCCGAGTACTCCTGGACACCGAGTACTCCTGGATGCCGAGTACTACTGGATGCCGAGTACTTGCCAATGCCGAGTACTCAGTTGCCTGGTCAAATCTCCAGGAAACACTTGCCCCCCAAAGTGTATTACGTGACTGAACGTGATGCGCTTTGAATTACGTATCCTCTATGTTTTGTTTCAAATCCTTGATTAAGTCCTAATGGAGATGCCTTCTTGAGAATATCAGTGGTTGTGGTGTATGCCTAATGTGGTATAAATGTCGGACGATATGTTCGAAGCCGAACGTTCCTCATGTTCCGAGCGACACTACATTTCGAAGCCTAACGCTACGGCTTTGACCGGTTCTACCGGATATAGCCTTTTCGACTTCTACTTTCCCCTATAAAACCAGGCATCCTCCATCTTTTCTCCTTTTACACTTTTATTTCTGTCACTCCCTAAAGACTTGCAATCCTTGCCAGTCAATCAGACTTAAAGCCTAATCAATCCTTCCTAAGCTTCGATCTTCGAACTAGGTATTGTCCCTTCTATGATTAAATAGTTTCAATACGAGACTTAGGTTTGCGCGTAGCCGAGAGAGTCATGTGGAAAACTGGATATCTTTACGATTGCATGATGTGTGGCGAGTAGGAATGGCTCGCACATTATAGTTGTCGGACAATGCATGGTAGTTAGGCCTAGCTCCTTCATGCCGAACGAGACTGGAAGAAAAGAAAGATGGGGTGTCGAACGGCATAATCTTCGCCGAGCGACCTGTTCTTGTTGTTCGGCGTAGATGGAGAAGGAGAAGAGTGGAACTGTAATCGAGGGTGGAGTGCCGAATGTTCAAGCTTGGCATAACCCTGGTTCGGCGTATCTTACCATATGCCGAATAGTGAAATGGGGGGCTAACGAAAAGGCATGAATTAGTGGGGATGCCTAACGATCACGAATGCCGAACAATATTTCAGCCGAACAATACTCGGGCCTAACAAACTTAAACGCCGAACCATGTCAAGGACGAACACACTTAAATGCCGAACCATATTTCAGCCGAACGACATCAAGGCCGAACACTACTTAAATGCCGAACCATATCAAGGCCGAACAATACAAATGCCGAACAATCATAAGCGCCGAACAACACTTAGGCCAAACAATTCAAATGCCGAACAATCATAAGCGCCGAACAACACTTAGGCCGAACAATTCATAGGTGCCGAACAACATAAATGCCGAACCACACTTAACTGAACGATTGTGAATGCTGAAACCTATTTTGGCCGGACAAAACTTTAGCCGAACATGTCGAAAGATACTTTTCACCGAACAGGAATTAGGCCGAACACTTATTAACTATACCTACTCATACAGCAAAACAAGAACCAGGACCTAAGCATACTAGCATATATGAGACTGACCTGGATCACTAACTTCCTAGCTTTAGTAGGCATAAATCTGAACTTAGATTAACATACGTTTTCCGAATCGGGAACTGTAATCACCATAAGGCGGGCTTTTTGAGACGGTCAGCGATGACGGTCTTCGAAGGCGACGATTCGAAGCTCACTTTCGTATCTTTGTAACCTTTAGATTCTCAATGCTTACACACGACTGCTTGCACTAGTTTACACACCACGTGGGGGGAATACTCGCATTGTTAATTCTAACATTCAACGTTTTTCAAGTATAGTTTTCACAGGCGCTTAGACAGATTCATTATTTATTGGGGATGTCTAAAAAATCTAGCTCTGCCACTATATCTGATAGGCCTGGGCCATCATCAAGGCAAGAAATCGCTGATACTTCAAATCCGTCGACTTCCCCTGCCCATAACTTAGCTCCTTATGCCCTGGAGGCGACAATTCTCTTAGACAATTCGATCGACTCACAGGCTTCGAAGATTAATGAAGTCACACTTCGGCGAATATGCTCCATCCATGGGATCCCCTTCGCCGATGTGTTGGTCCCGTCATGACACGATCGTCCTCACCTGCCCCTAGTCGGATATACCGCCTGGAACAAGTTCATGTGCTGGATGGGTAGCGTGCCTCCATTTAATTTATTTCTTCGGGACGTGTTGCAGTACATAGACATTGCCCCGTCGCAGCTGCATCCAAACGGTCATGCGTTTATATATGGGACCTACCTACTATTCATGGCCGTCTTCTCTAGGCCTCCAACTTCTGGCGACATCAGATATATTTACATGATCAAGAAGCGGAAAGATAGCCCCTCCTTCATGTTCCTCGAGCCGTACCACAAATGCCAAATCTTAACCGGAGCATGTAGCAAATTCGCCCTGTACAAACAGGAATGGTTCTACGTGTGTTGCCCTCCTGGTTTCGCGAGAAGATGGGTCGAAGGCAGTAAGTCTCTTCCCTGAGTCATCCTTCGCGCTTGATCAGAGCTATGCTTTTTCTAACTCCTTGTTCCATCTTTTCAGGTATTAACCCGCGTCCTGGGGGCCGAGGATATTCTGAGGCCGTCGATGCCATTAGGGCTCTTCCTGCCGAGGATCGGGACATCCGAACCATCATTTCAAATAAATCATTGTCAAGGTTCGGCTTGCTAGCCCCGGGTCGCCGGATAAGCCTTCCAGAGGGCGTTTCCATTCCCAAGCCAGCATCTGGTAAAGGGAAAAAAACAAGCTAGATCGTCGTCACGCCACACTCCCGATGCGCACGAAGAGGGTGAGCACAAGGAGGATGAAGCTCCTGAGAGTCAAGGCGAGAATGTGGGTCCCGCTTGGAATCCGGCGGTCGAAGTACACGACATTGAAACGTCATCCTCCCCTTCGAAGGGAAAGAAGAAGTTAAAATACAAGATACGGAAGGAGAAAGTTGGCGGAACTTCAAAAGTTACACTCATCCCGTCAGAGAAAGAGGCTTCCTCACAGCATATGGAAAGTTCTCTAAGGGGTCTGTCGAATCTTTCCATCCCCGACGATATACTTAATTCTGGTTTTGACGATCCTGAAGCCTTCAAGTTTCTTTCGCCCGCTAGAGGCAATGCGGGAGTTCAACTCCCAGCCCAGGGAGACAATACTCCGATCAGTAAAGATAAAGGAACCGGTCCGTCGGGGGGAACACTAGGACACACACGCACATACACACTTCATTCTACACTTCAAGTTTTTTCTTATTTCCCGGATTTTTCTTAACTCGTTGTTATCTTTATTCTTTGTAGGTGACATAGGGCGCTCTCACGGACTCGATCGCCTTCACAGCTCTTCCATATTTCATCATCCCGGACGGGATTCAGGTTTGGGCAGACGCAGGGACAGAGATGATTACGAAGATCGAGACAACCGTCCTCGCGATTCGTCTTATCGAAAGAAGGCATATTCCCAATCTTCACAGTCCCGTGATCCTCTTCCTCAAACTGAGCCGGATAGAGAGAAGCCTTCACAGAAGGGGTCCCAACCCGATGTTTCCCGAGAACAACACTCCGATTCATCGAGTACAAGGAAAACTCGGGAGCATCGAAAAAGAGCAGAACTTTCAAAGCCTCCTCCCCCTACTCCCACGGTCGACCCAACTGTAGCAGAGAAAATGGTCGATCTTAAGGCCAAATTCCCAAAAATCTGCTTTGATGGTCTAAAATTCCTCCCGGCTATTCATCATATCCCAGGGCATGTAAAGCAGAGTGCCATTGCCTGTAACAACGACGTCTATGTTCAACATGACGCGTTTGTACACTTGGTTGAAAAGATCTCGGAGGTATCTGTTGAGCGACAATATGAAATTGATCGTCTAAAATTGGAAGCTGGTTGTGACAAGAACATCATCAAGCATCAAGATGAAGAGCTCGCTTCGTATAAGTCAAAGCTTGAAGCCGCTGAGCAAAGTGCAAAAGATACCGCCGAAGCAGTCACTCGTTTAGAGATGACCCACAAGAAGGAACTCGATGAAGCAGTCCAGCGCAGTGGTGCCCTTGCCTTAGAAAAAGATTCTATCCAGAAAGAAAGGGACGCGCTTGCCATACAAGTCAAAGAGTTGAAAGAATTACTCTCTAAGGAGAAAGAGGACAAAGTAGCTTCTCAAGAAGAGTCACAACGATATTGCAATGAAATCGTTGCTACCCGGCTCTTAAAAACGAAGCTTAACGACGAACTTGCTGGACTTGAAAAAATGAAAGACGAAGCCCGCGAGGAGGGCAAAAGAAAAGCTTCGGAGGTGATTGACTCTCGCCTTGAGGCGGCCGCGGAGGCTGGCAGGGAAGAGGTCAAGTGCATGTTCGACCCGTTGATTGCTGAGTATGGCGCCCGCGTCCTTATGCATCGTGACTTGACATTCTTGGGCGAGGGCTATCTTGAATCCCTTGCCGAGGCCTGGGAAACTCTAGTGAAGATCAGGAAAATCGAGTCGGGCTCTGAAGAAGTTGATGAGGATGCCCTGGTGAAGGAATTTCTTAGAGGGAACGAGCCAACGGACTTATCTGCAGCTTTGGCGCTTTACACCAAAGGCTCTCCCCTACCAAAAGAGAAAAATGATGAAGCTGGTCCGTCTGGGGCTAAGACTACGGCTCCTCATATTGCTGCTCCTCCCACTGCTCAACCGGCTGGTCGGTCAACACTTGACCCATTCGAGCAGCATGCCGGCTACGACCCTGAAGATCCCGGGGCTCGGCGTTCATGTGCTATCTCCTATTCTGGAGGGTGAAACTCCGTGCGCAACTGATAGCCAGCTAGAACCCGGTAGGAAACTCTTATTTTTTAGAAGTTAAAAGATCTGTCACTTTCCAGTAGCATTTATTCGTCCTAATGTTCGTTTTTTATGTTTTCATGCAGGCTACTCTGACTCCGAGCCAACTCCGAGGAGTGACGACGCCAAGGAGGAGGCAGAGAAAACAAGCGACGTTGCTCATGCAGGAGTAACTCCTGGCCCTGACGCTCAAGTGATCGGGGCGCTAGACGATGATAAGCTTGACACCTCATCTCCCGCCAAAGGGAGTGATGAAATCGAAATCACTGGCGCCTCTGAACATACCTCGAAGATGAGCATGAAAGAGCGTCTCGCTGAAGAGGAGAAGAAAAAAGACGAGGTCAAAGTTGAGCCTGAAATACTGGAACTCACCGACCCGCGGAACAGACCCTTGAAGATCATTCTCCCAGGCAGGTCCAAACCGCTGGATGTTCCTTCTCCTACTCCTGACTCCGCTTCTTTAGCAAGCAGGAAATCCAAGAAGAAGCATGAGGGAGAGGAGTTATCGGAAAAGACAAAAGAAGACAAGAAGAAGAAACCGAAGAAATAATCGCTGTACTCGTTCAACGAGTTTTTCTTTGCTTAAGTCTTGTAACTACTTTTATCTTTTGTCTCCATAGTTTGTATAGATAGGTTCTTGACTCCAAGTTTTGGAGGGATAACTGTGTAACCTCATTTTGGACTATTAAATAAAGTTTAGTTCCTTAGTCGTTTGAACGACCCTCTTACTTTTTTAGCTTTCTGAATAACTGCGGTCAAAACTCAAGCACTTATGAGTTGTACTTTTCCCAGTCCATTCTCGCGTTGTTCGAACATTCTTCGAAGTGGAATACTCCTTGTTCTATATTTATTGAGTACTTAGAATTTTTTCTAAATTCGCGTTCCAGGGACTTATAATTGGTTGACCCGTATTCAGGGGATTCGGAGATTGAGATTGTTAATACTCTAATTCGCGTTTTGGGGACTTAGAGTACTCCGGTCCACACTCTGGGGACTCGGAGATTGAGATCGTTTATACTCTAGTCCGCGCTCTGGGGACTTAGAGTACTCCGGTTCGCACTCTGGGGACTCGGAGATTGAAATCGAATATACTCTAGTCTGCGCTCTGGGGACTTAGAGTACTCCGGTCCGCGCTCAGGGGACTCGGAGATTGAAATCGTTTATACTCTAGTCCGCGCTCCGAGGACTTAGAGTACTCCGGTCCGCACTCAGGGGACTCGAAGATTGAAATCGTTTATACTCTAGTCCGCGCTCCGGGGACTTAGAGTACTCCGGTCCGCACTCTGGGGACTCGGAGATTGAAATCGTTTATACTCTAGTCCGCGCTCCGGGGACTTAGAGTACTCCGGTCCGCACTCTGGGGACTCGGAGATTGAAATCGATTATACTCTAGCCCGCGCTCTGGGGACTTAGAGTACTCCGGTCCGCACTCTGGGGCTCGGAGATTGAAATCGTTTATACTCTAGTCCGCGCTCCGGGGACTTAGAGTACTCCGGTCCGCGCTCAGGGGACTTGGAGATTGAAATCGTTTATACTCTAGTCCGCGCTCCGGGGACTTAGAGTACTCCGGTCCACGCTCAGGGGACTCGGAGATTGAGATTGTTTATAAGAGTTTGCACATCTTACAGAACAATGTAGCTCTAGTAATTCATCACCCGATTATGAGATATAGAAACATTAGTAATTCATGAAAAATACGGCTTCAAGCCTTTATTAATGAAAAACAACTAAACCGCCTGATTACATGGCTGAAAGGAAACTAAGTTACGACTGAATGAAAACATACAGGAAATAACTGTGCCTAAAACAGGAAAGAAACATACTAAATGTAATAATGTCGCAAATGTTCACTGTTCCATGCTCGGGGGAGTGTCACGCCATCAACGGTCGCTAGCTTGAATGTTCCCTCTCCAAGCTTCCGTTCTATGACGTACGGACCTTCCCAGTTGGGATTCATACATCACGGTACCGGGAAATCTCGTTTCAAAACAAGATCACCCACATCAAAAATCCATGGGCGGACTCTGCCGTCGTAGTAACGCTTGACTCGGTGCCAATGCGCTGCCGCCCTTAATTCGGCCTCTTCACGTTTTTCATCGATGCAGTCCAGCGATTCCAATAAGAGGTCCTGATTCATCTTGGGATCATAGTATGTCACTCGGTGCGATGGAACTTCAAGTTCCACGGGTATAACGGCTTCCGAGCCGTATGCCAAGGCGAATGGAGTGTGGCCGGTCGCGGACTTGTGGGTAGTTCTATAAGCCCATAATGCTGTCGGGAGTTCATCTACCCACTTGCCTCCGACCTTCTCCAAACGCTTCTTCAGTATGGACTTGATTATTTTGTTAACGGTCTCGACTTGTCCGTTAGCTTTTGGGTGTGCAACGGCGGCGAACTTCTTCTCAATGCCATACTTTAAACAGAACTCTTTGAACTCTCTACTTTCAAATTGCGTCCCGTTGTCCGTTATGATGGTGCGAGGGAGGCCAAAGCGGCATATAATGTTTCGTACAATGAAGTTAATGACCTTCTTAGAAGTGATTGTGGCCAAAGGTTCTGCCTCAGCCTATTTTGTGAAATAGTCGACTGCAACTATCGCGTATTTCGCACCACTATTGGATATAGGCAAAGAGCCGATTATGTCGATTCCCCAGATTGCAAATGGCCAGGGACTAACCATTTGTGTGAGTTCCGTTGATGGAGTCCTCTGGATTTTCGCATATCTTTGACACTTGTCACATTTCCTTGCGTAGTCTGCAGCGTCCCGATTTACGGTTGGCCAGTAATATCCATAGAGGAAGATCTTTTTTGCTAGCGTTTGCACCCCAGTATGGTCACCACATTCTCCTTCGTGTACCTCCTTCAAGACCCGTTTTGTCTCATCATGTGCGATGCATCATAATAAGGGGACCGAGAACCCCTTTCGATACATTAGTCCATCCTAAATCTCATATTGCGCGGTCTTTCGAATTACCTGCCGTCTTTCGCTCCTTTTTTCTGGTAAAACTCCGGTTGTTAGGTATAGTTTGAACGGGGTTATCCATGATTCCCTCTCGATTCCTGTTTCCAAAACAGAATCAACTTTCATTGCGTCTATGCTTGGGGCACGCAAGGCCTCAACGGGAAACAATCCCATTTGCTGAGCATCGCCTGTGCTTGCGAATTTCGCCAATGAGTCGGCTTCTTTGTTCTGTTCACGCGGGACATGCGAAATATCATAACGCTCAAGGTTTGACAGCAGTTCTTGAACCAGAACAAGGTACGGAGCAAGCTTCTGTCCCTTTGCTTGATAATCTCCTCGCACTTGGTAGAACACCAACTGTGAGTCACAAAAGATTTCAACTGATTTTACCCCGAGTTCTCCAATGAGTTTTAAGCCAGCAATCAGTGCTTCATATTCTGCTTCGTTATTTGTAGCCAGGAAATCGACCTTCAGAGCGTAACAAACCGATTGATTTTCTGGAGTTACAAGAACTACACCAGCGCTAGAGCAACGGTCGTTTGATGCCCCATCGGTGTACAATTTCCATCGAACAAGGGGAATGACATCGTGATTATCTGGTTCGTCGGGTACAGTAAACTCAACGATGAAATCTGCTAATGCTTGCCCTTGTATGGCTCTTCGTGGCAAGTAGGCAATATCGAACTGGCTCAACTCGATATTCCATTTTAACAATCTTCCAGAAGTTTCTGGTCGTTGGAGTACCTGTCGTAGGGGTTGATCGGTATAAACACTGATTGAGTGTGCTTGAAAGTATGGGCGCAGCTTACGTGATGCAATCACCAAGCAATAGGCCAATTTCTTGATTTTAGGGTAATTTCTTTCTGCCCCCGTTAAACGCTTGCTAACGTAATACACCGGCTTTTGGATTCGGTCCTCCTCGCGAACCAGAGCCGCACTTATAGCATGTGGGGATACGGCCAAGTACATGTACAACATCTCATGGTCTACTGGTTTTGACAGCACTGGTGGACTCTCCAGATGCCTCACCAGGTCCCGGAATGCTTCCTCACAATCAGATGTCCACTCGAAATTCCTCTTTCCTTTCTTTATTATATCAAAGAAAGGGATGCACTTGTCCGTGGCCCTGGATATGAATCGACTCAGCGCAGCTACTTTTCCATTCAAGCTCTGTACTTGTTTTATAGTCCTGGGCACTTGCACATCTCGAATAGCTTGAATCTTTTCTGGGTTAGCTTCAATTCCCCTAGAATTGACGATAAATCCCAAAATCTTCCCCGATGCAACGCCGAAGGAACACTTCAGAGGGTTGATCTTCATCCCATAATATCTGAGTATGTCGAACATCTTAGCAAGGTCTCGAATGTGGTCGTTTGACTGTCGTGACTTCACGAGCATGTCATCCACATAGACTTCCATCGTTCTACCAAGCTGGTCTTTGAACATTCGATTCACCAAACGCTGATAAGTCACTCCTGCGTTTTTCAATCCGAAGGGCATTACTACATAGCAATATAGCCCGACATCTGTGACGAAGCTGGTGTGTTCTTGGTTTGGAATATGCATCGGGATTTGATTGTACCCCGAGTATGCATCCATGAATGATAACAGCTCGTGTCCTACAGTGGAGTCGACCAACTGATCAATCCTAGGCAACGGGAAACTGTCCTTGGGGCACGCTTTGTTCAAGTCGGAATAATCTACGCAAGTTCTCCATTTCCCATTCACCTTTTTCACCAGCACGGGATTTGATACCCATTCAGGGTAGAGGGCGTCGCGGACGAACCCATTGGCTTTGAGTTTGTCCACTTCCTCTCTGAGAGCAACGGACCTCTCTTGGTCCATTCCTCTCCTCTTTTGTTTAACTGGGACGTATTTCGGGTCTATGTTCAACATATGACTCGTAATGGCGGGAGAAATCCTGCACATATCAGAATGCACCCAGGCAAAAACATCAAGATTTGCCCGGAGGAAATCACTAAGGTCTTCAGTCATTGCGGGGCCGAGTTGTGATCCGATCTTCAACACTCGCGATGGGTCATCTCGGCTGACTGAAATGTCAATTGTTAATTCAGCCGGCGCTGCCTTTTCTTCCCTGGGTTTCTCATCGTCATCTCTCGGATCTATGTCTCTGAAGATCCAAGAATTATGCCCAAGCCAGGGCTCGGGCACTACTTGTCAATTATTATTATTAAGGATGCGGACAGGAATGTCCGCAACCTTTCCTTTCTCCCTCCGATGGGCCTCTCTGAGCTCTGCCACATAACATGTACGACCGGTCGCCTGGTCGCCATGAACAACTCCTACTCCTTTGTCAGTTGGGAATTTCAAAGTCAAGCACCACAGGGCTAATGCTGCCCTAAACTCAGCCAGGGCCGGTCGGCCCAGGAATACGTTATACGGAGAATCCACATCCAAAACTACGAAGGGTAAGATTCGCACCCTCCGACGTTCGCCTTGTCCCAGTTCAACTGGTAACTCAACATAACCCACCGCATCGGTCGCTGCACCATTAAAGCCATGTATGCGAGCCTTGGATGGTTTCAAGTCCTTCGTTTCCATTTTCATCTGATCATAAGCCTTCTTGAAGATGATTTTGATAGAACTTCCACAATCAATAAAAATTCTTTTCACATATGCCGGTCCGATCGTTGCAGATATGACCATCGTGTCGATGGTTGGAGCCTCCACTTCGTCAGCATCTCTGTTTCTGAACACTATATCGTCTGTCATTACGCGCTGCTGCTTAGTAGGGGTCCCATCCTCCGTGTTCGAACAACATTCTAAATCTGCATGCTTCAGGGCATTAGCATATCGCTCCATCTCCTGCCAATTCTTATCCGCGGGGTGAGGCCCGCCGATGATCGTGTTTATGACTAACCTACCCACAGTCCGGGTAGGTTCATCGGGATGACGTGGAGTTGGAGCACGACCTGGGTTGGATGTTCCATGTCCTCCTTCCTGAGGATCCTTCACAAATTCCTGCAACTTTTTCTGCCTGATCAACTTCTCTATAGCATCGTGTAGGTGTCTGCACTCTTCCGTATTGTGCCCATAAGTCTCATGGAAGCAGCAATATTTCCCGGTCCGCTTCTGTTCCTCGGTTGACTCTTTTGGACGTGTCTTTCTGTACTGATAAGTATTGCAGGTTGATAGGTAAATGAAGAGACGCATTCAGCGGGGTATACTCATTGTGGCTTGGAATTCTCGGTTTCCACTTCCCCGCTTCTCTCTTCTTCCCTTGATTTCTTCCTCCGGACTCCTTAGGCTGCCCAGGCTTGTTCTGAACATTGACTTGGACCTTTCCCAAGTTGTCTCCGGAATGCTTCACAGCAATGTTGCTTTTCACGGACTCCTGGACAGGTCCTGGTGCCTTATCTCGCCTTACCCACCTTGCTTCCTCTCTTCTTATGAACTGGTGTGCCTTTGAGTAGGCAACTGAGTACTCAGCATTGGCAAGTACTCGGCATCCAGCAGTACTCGGCACCCAGGAGTACTCGGCGTCCAGGAGTACTCGACATTCAGTAGCACTCAGCGTCTATAAGCGCTCGGCATCGGAAGACGTTCGACATGTACAACTGCTCGGCATGGCTGTATTATTCGTCACAAGCCATCGTTCGGCCAGAACCATCGTTCGGCCCAAGGCACTACTCGGCTAAAGGCAACGTCCGACCAAAGCTCTCGTTCGGCCCAGAAACATCGTTCGGCCAGAAGCATCGTTCGGCTAAAGCTCTCGTTCGGCCAGAGACATTGTTCGGCCAGAAGCATTGTTCGGCTAAAGCTATCGTTCGGACTGTGCTAAATTACAAGATAGCATTAATAATGACAGCTCAGATAATATCAAAATTAAAGAATTCTATCAATTACAGAAAAATCTTTCCAATTCCCTTCATGTTGAAGCTGCTAACATTAGGCAGAAAGCCAAAGTTAATTGGCTTTCTCAAGGGGATTTGCCTACCAAATTCTTCTATGCTAAAATGTCTGGCAGGAAATATCATAACAATGTAGGTAAATTAATTAATAGTAATGGTAAGATCATCAACGATGCCCCTTTATTAGAAAAAGAAGCTATTCTCTATTTCTCTGATCTGTTTTATACTGAGGAGAATTCTTACACTTTTCCAACCATTTTCCCTAAGTATGTTCTACATTCTAACAGTGAGGAAATTCTTCTTGCTCCTTTCTGTATTGATGATATAAAAAAATTGTTTTTTCTGCCAAAGATGATAAAAGCCCAGGGCCTGATGGGTTTGGGGCCAAATTTTACAAAACTCACTGGGATGATATAAAAAACATGTTATTTGTGGCTGTCAATGAATTTTTCATTTCTGGTAGGCTTTTAAAAAACATAAATCATACTTTTATAACTCTTGTTCCTAAAACCAAAAATCCTACTTGTCTGGGAGAGTACAGACCTATTGCCTGCTGTAATTTCTTTTACAAAATTATTGCCTCTATTCTTAGTAGTAGAATTAAATGTTTTTTAAAATTTCTCATTTCAAAAAATCAATGTGCTTTTATTCCTGACAGGTTTATTGTTGAAAATACTCTTTTATCTCATGAACTCTTAAGGGATTTTAACCAAGTTGGTAAAAATAAAATGTGTCTCAAAATTGACCTTCACAAAGCGTTTGACAAAATAAACAGAAATTTTATTATTTACATGATGGGTCAACTAGGCTTTAATGAAAATTTTTATAACTTAGTTAAGGAATGTATCTGTAATGTTTCCTATTCCATTCTTATTAATGGATCTCCTTGTGGATTCATACACAGTAATAGGGGAATCAGGCAAGGTGACCCTCTATCCCCTTATTTATTTACAATTGCTATGGAGTATTTTTCCCTACAAATGGAAATGGAACTGATGTGTAAAAACATGAAACCAATTAACTCAATTATTCCTTGTATATCTCATCTATTATATGCTGACGATTTACTAATATTTTTAAATGCAGATACTCTCTCTGCAGCTACCATCAAAATTTTTTTTGACAACCTCAAAAATCAAGATGGTCTTCTTATTAATGAAAATAAAAGCAAAATCTTTTTCAGCAAAGAATGCAGGAACAAGATGGAAATTCTCAACATTTTAAAATTCCAACAGAGTGATCTCCCTGTCAGATATCTTGGTCTACCCCTCAGTAATAATCAGATCAAGGAAAGAGACTGTGTCAAACTTTATCAAACCATTCAAAACAAAATTAACAACTGGTCTAGCAGAATGTTATCTATAGCTGGAAGAGTTGAACTTGTCCATACAGTAGTTATTGCTGTCATTATGTACTGGGTGCAATCTCACAACATACCAGCAAAAACATTGGAAAAAATTGAAAAACTATGTACCAACTTCATTTGGAATGGAAAACTTCATAAAATTTCCTGGAACACCATAACAAAAACCAAGGAAGCTGGGGGATTGGGAATCAGAAACTTTTCAGATATTCATGAAGCATGCAAATTCAAACTTTTTTGGAAATTCATTGAAGGCAAATCATTATGGGCTGAATGGATGAGGGCCAAATATGTCAAAAGCAAAAATTTCTGGTCCATGCCCATCAAAAGCCATTATTCTTATGTTTGGAAAAATATTCTTAATTGCAGAGAAATTGGAGCCAAGCTTATAGAGCACAAATTTAAAGACGTTAAATGCACTAGCCTATGGTTTGACCCTTGGATTAATGGCAACTCTCTTATCAACTTATTAGGATGGAATAACCTTTATTACTTTGGAAAAGTTAAGGCTTCTGTTGACACTATTATCCAAAATTCTACTTGGAATTCCCAAGCATTTCCTGCAACTACCATCTTTAATTCTTCAATTAATAAAATTGATATAGACCCAAATACAGATGAAGATGCTTGGTGCTGGAAATTATCTATAAAAGGCAGATTTTCCTTTAAAAACACTTGGGATTTTTTAAAAGGAAGGGAAATGGAAGTTGATTGGCACAAAGCAGTTTAGAACTCAGCCAACTGTCCAAAAATGGCTTATTGCACTTACTTTGAATTATTAAACCGTCTGCCAACTAGAGAAAGGTGCGGAAAATGGAACAAAAACTCTGGAAATATTAGTTGCCTATTTTGCAAAACCGAAATTGAAAACACTGATCATCTCTTTTTTGACTGTACATACTCTAGACATGTTTGGTTCATTGCCAAAAATAAGCTCAACATAAATCAAAATTTGGCTCTCCAAAACATTAGAGACAACATCCAATATTTTCAGAAAGCATACAAAGGAAAGAAAGAAAATTTCAACAAAGCTACAGTAGTTCTTACTACAGTTATCTACTTCATTTGGAAAGAAAGAAATAACAGGCTTCATAACAAAGTCGAAACAGACAGTATACAGCTTTGGAAAACTATTGAAATCAAATTCAACATCATTCTTCACAAATTCAGCAGAAACAGCAATAAATCTCATAATATCTCAATAGAAGACAATTATGAGAACTTAGTTGAAGAATACTTACAAAAGGAGAACTTTAATAAAAGTTCTCAATTTCCTGCTGTTGATGGTAATACAGTGGAGAAGTCATCAAATTTCATAAATCGCAGTTCCTCAGATGAAGGTTGCTACCCCGCATTGCATACCAGAAATAATTCCTACAAGGGAAGTAAACAAAACTTCAATCTTTATTCTCATTTTAAAAGTTTTTTAAATAAAAATTTACATCATTCTTCACCTGATATGCATAGGGAGAGCTGTCCATTCAATTCTGAGCATCTGCTTCCTTATGACTGCCAACTACAAAACAACATCGTTATATCCAATGCTGATGTTCCTAGAGATAAGGCCATTAATAATTTAAAGCACTTATCTTATAAGGCTCATTTCAATGTCGCTAGCAAGGCTACTGTAGACAACCTATCAAGCAACCAGATCTCAACTTGTCAGGGAAGTAAAATGGCTCTTAATTCTAAAAACATTAGGATTAATAAAGGTATTTGCACTAATCAAAACATTTTTTTACCTGTTTATAGCAAGAGGAGCCGCTGTAATGCTGAGGACAACAACTACTTTCTTCTGCCCGATAACGAGCAATGTAACGACCCGATATTTTCAACCATTCGCATCCGTTATAAGTGTATAGGTAGGCACTCATGCCGGAGTTGAATTGCTCAAAATATCGCGTTGTAAATAAAATTTGGAAAATCTCAGAATATACAGTAAATAAATATAATCACAGATCACAGACACAGAGTAAAATAATGCAGCGGAAGTAAAAGAAATAGTAGTTCATGAAGCTACTATGTAAATATATCAGAGTTACATAAGATACAACATAAGAAATAAAGTACAACAGAAGTCTCAATACAATAACCAAGTATAGGCTGAATAGAACAATGGAATCGAAGTTGATAGAACAAGACTAGCAGATAATCTCCAGCGATTCAAATCTCCAGAAGGTGGAAATCCAAATTTGTGAATACTCAGGCTGACCCGAGCGTAAAGCAAAACACAAAACACTCGAGTCAGGACAATATATACTTATATAATGTAAACCAACTCAAGCGAACTGTAATAAGGGTACAAGTAACTTAGAAGATGCTTGGGACCGCCCATCCTCTAAGGATCCGTTAAACTATCTACTATGTAGTAATATTCGATATTATAATAATGTCTAATATAAAATAAACATACTTTTAAATAGCATTAAGGCTTTACATTTTCCACCTTAACACATAATAGTCCCAGTAGTCTATCCGGTATTAGCATACTCCCAAAATGGGGGCTACCCTCGATACTCCACAGGCTACGGGAGAAATCACAAATCGTAGTAAAGCTCGATATGGTAGGTGACACAGCACAACTAGGCAATGCCATGGTAGATATACCAATTACGCACACGGACTGATGGAGCGCATAGCAGCCACTATCGTCCACCTCGAACAACACTCCCAAATCGGAGGATGGCCATCTAATTAATCACAAGTAAGAGTATAATATCGAAGAAATGTGTCCGAGAAGAGGTGCTACCTCACTGGTCCGAGATCGCTCCTGTTTTAGCCACCTTATGCCAACTCACGGGAGTTGGGTCCACGTAACATACCTTAAGAATGTCGACACCATCCTACTTCATTCTGGAAACTCCACCGCGTACACAGTTGTCAAAGTGGTTTTCGGTATCGACAGAGAGTATGTCCATATCCGATCCCGGTCTCTTTAACAACTAATCATTATTATAACCCGTGGTTATAAGTTTAAAAACAGTTTATACTTCAAAATAGAATATCATTTCAAATCCAAATCTTTATCAAAATAAAGATTAAATCAATTCCAAACCATTTCCATATTTTTAAAATATCATATCATTTCAAAACTTCATATCAAATCATTTTAATATTCCAAATATCATTTGAGTTCAAATCTAAATATTCAACTTTAAATACCTTTTAAATTTAAAGGTATACTTCATTTATTATCATTTCAAGTCACATTTTAAATAGTTTATATTCCAATCAAATAATTCATTTAAACCTTTTAAAAGGGTAATTATTATATTTTCAAATCAAGTATTCAATTTCCAAAATTTCAAACCATTCTGAGTTCGTTTACTAAGTCAAAAACCCTAATTATTAAAATTTCAGCATTTCACAGCATTTAAAAACAACTGCTATAGGTTATATTTGAAAACATTTTTAATTCAGCAAAGACAGCACTTAAAACTGCTGTTAAAACTCAGTTTTGGTTGAATTATAGTTCAAAACAGAAAAGACAGCATTTCAGAAGTGCTGCGGTAGTTCAGATTTCAAAACAAGGGTTAAATTTGGTTTCAGCAAAGACTGCAGACCATTATAGCATTTCCAGAGAATGCTATAATAGACCTGAGTTCAATATTAGCCTATAAGTCCAATTACAGCAACTACAGCATTTCAGAAATGCTGTAATAGCTCTTTTTACACAATTTTAGTTCAAAACAGAATCTATAGCATTTCTGAATGCTATTAAAAGTTAATTTCAGGTGTTAGTGTATTCCAGCAATTAAATAACTTTAATTTAAAACACATAAACATTTTGAAAATCATATTTTAACATTTAAATTGTTCATTTACATATCATTTAACATATATCTTTTCATAATAAATTTCTTATAATAAAATCCAATTTTCAACAATTTACTAAATAAATTTAAGTGTAAAAGTTTCCAATTCTTCACATTTCAACAAATAACTTAACACTTCAAATTTAAATTACCATTTCACAAATTTAACTAAATTTCCAATTTTATTTAATTAACTTAACCCTTTAATTAAAACCAAATTTCACATTTCCGAGTCAAGTTATATTTTAAAAGATCAGTTTTAAACATTCATTTATTTAACCACTTAAATTCATAGAAAAATCAATAATACTTTAATAAATCACTTAAATTCAAATTTAATCAAATTATCATATTTACCATTTCCAAATAAAATTTAATATCCATTTTATTTATATAACTTAAATATCATTTTTAACCAAAATTCCAACTTAAGTTATATTTCAAAAATCCAGTTAAACCATTCATTAATTTCATTTTTTAACACATGGAAAAAAAATCATAATTTCTTTAATTTAAAACATTTCAAAATCTATTTAAATCAAATTTCATAAATTTATAATTTTTTTAAAATACTTAAAAATATCCAAAACACTTTATAAAATAACCACGGGCCTGTATATAATTTTCTAACCTAGGTCAAGTGATACGGATATGTATCATTTCAATCCGCAGTTAAAAAAAGAAAAATCCGGGTTCTATCATTTCAAACCCGCAATCCCAAGTTAAAATAAATTAAATAAAAATCGTTCAGGCCTATCATTTCAGCCCATAACAATTTTTCCCTATTCTAAAGTCCGTTCGGGTATGTATCATTTCAACCCATAGCGATTCTAGTCTACAGGGAACTTGCAATGGTGATAACTGATATAAATAACAGAATAACATTAAATAACAGAATAAAATTAAATAACAGTAACATATGATATAACAGGTGTATAAACATCATATGATCATAATATAGTCAAGTATAACATGATAATATATTTCTACAGATTCACAGGGTGTCAATTTACTAGTTATATAGGTACATATTGTCTGGTGAGAATAACTCACCTGTTTGTGCTGGAGATATCAAAACCAATGACACAATGGAAACAAAAGCACGATGACAAGACTACGGACTTGAATGGAGAGCGAATCCAAGCTACAACTCTTGTGCACAACCCAAAACAAACAATCAAAACAACAAAATTCAATACGACTTTAAAATGAAATAACTTTGAAATGAAAAGAGATTTGAATGTCAAATATTTTGCCTTGTTTTCTACAATGCTTTGCATGGCCTAGGGGTTTATTTAGGTCAGGTTTGACTTGACTTTGGCTCAGGTTTGATCATAGGAATGCATGGCATAAAGGCTAGAACATGTGGAGGAAGTTACAACACAAGAATATCAAGAGACTAGGCAACATAGTGGAGTTTGGTTCAACTTTTGGCTCGGTCTATGGGTCAAATGGCTCGGCCATCATCTGGTACATGTAACGACCCACAAAATTTAATGGTTTTAAAAGTATATTTAACTGGAAATTTGTGAAATTTTAAACAATAAAATTTGAAAATAAAAATTTATTATTTGGAATACGTCTATTTTAATATAGCAACTGGTAAACTTTCATCTGATAATATTAAAGTTTATTTTCTTGTGAAATTCCATTTCAATTTAAGTCAGTTAATTATTGATGAAAATAAAATGTTTTCCAAACTTGAATATTTTTATACAGTAAATTTCTAAATCATCTTCTGAGTGAAACATCAGTCTTCGTTTCGTCAAATTTGGACTTTTATTGCTCCGTTTATTTTAATTCTGGTAGAATAGCAGCATTTTCGGTACCGATTATCGACTTTTAATCGGATGATCGTACCACGGATATCTATATACCGTTTTGATCATCTCGTTTTGCTGATCTCCACAATATATTTATCTCTGTATTTTGGGGTCCGGTATGCGACGAAAACAATAAAATAGTACGTCGTAGCGGTGCCACTTTTGAGGTCCATTCAGATTTCAAACAGCTATTTATTATCAACCGTTCATTTCCATCTTTTCAGCACATCGATATTTATGACGACTGCCTTAATCCCATCGGTTTTGAAATTTCTATACGTTGTATTATTAATTTGCGAACCGTTCTTTTGCCTTCAATGAAATATAGGCGGTCATATTTAGCTTTTATTTTTCCTCGAAATAACGTGTGTGACTTTGCATTTCATTTATTAGTTACCTGATCTAAAACGTGCTACATAATCTTTCAGCCGAATCAATGTGATACTGTTCCGTTTCTTTTCCTTTCTCATTGTTTTTGGAAGGCTATTCGTCAAATTCCAAATTGTTCTCTGCCTTTTATATTCACTGCCTTCCATCTTTCCCATTCTCTTCTTTACATTCTCACGGTTCCTTTTATATTTTGTTACCTTCTCCTTTCCCCTGCTATCTTCCCCACCCACACGTCAGCAGTCTCCAACCCACCATCGCCAACCCTCTGCCAAGCGTCCCCCTTCTTCCTCCCTAACTATATTCGCATCCCAGATCCACCACCGTGCACTCAGGCTTCGCCTCCTCCTTTCCCTCTCGGCCGACCTACCTGGCCAACTCCTTCGACCCAAGCACGCAAGCCTCGGTTCCACCAATCCCTACCACCAGATGCCGAACAGCCACCACAAAGCCTCCAACTCCACATCCTTTACCCCATACCGCTCGTCCCCTTCCATTCATCGACAGCCTCATCATTCGCTCGCTCGACTCCAACGCACGGCGGCTAAGGGCCAAGCCCAGCATCCGGAATCAGCCTCTTCCCTTTCTTCCCCGAGCCGCAACTGCCACCACCCAGGCCCCACGCATCCTCCAGTCAAACCTGTAGCACACCCCTCATCACCGCCTTCACCGAGCATGTGGCCTTACACCTTCCCTGCTCGGCCCCACGTTTGCTCATGCATCACTCGCCATCCTTATAGCCGAAGCCCTGCCGTATCCACGACCATCTCAGCCATAAACGCCGAAACCCATCCCCTTCTACCCATCCACCACCATCAGCTATCTGTTTTCCATCACCTAGCGGTCCTCTTTCCGCGTTTATATCAGGTAATGGTGCATTTTTTGGTGATAGTTTGTAGTTGTACAGTTTTCATAAACTATTCGCTTTATATATATTTGCATGTGATGGTATTAATTACATATTAAAGTTATGCTATCCATATTTTCTTTGTTTCGTTTTATTTGCCGAAAAGGTATGTTATATATAAAGTATAGAGACTACAAGTTTATATTAAATATTGAGATCTGGAACTAAATCTGTTATTTTATATATATACATAAAAGTTTATAAACTATATGTTTTCTGGGTTTATGACTATGTACGTTTATTATATGTATTGCAATATGTCCGAGTACAGTATTGATAAATATTATTTATTTATAATGTATAGATTATAGGATGGCTTCGTTATAGTTGGATTTTTGTTTTTTTAATGAGTTTCAAATTAGATACTAATCTTAATTTATATATACATATGTGTATCGGGATTCTATTTTATGAGAGAGTTCTAATATATTTAAAGTGATAGTTTCCCTGTATTGGAATAAAGTAAAGTTATTTGATTTTTTTTTAATATATATTGTGACTTTGTAGCTTACTTATATAAGCTTAATTATGTATTAAATATTGATTTTGAAAATTTATAGTATTTTAGTGTATTTGTCTAAAAAGAAAAATTAAAATATAAATAAATAAATATATATATATAAATTCACTTTTACCAATTATCTTCATCAATCCGGTTTGATTTGATTTCGTCTATTCAAACTATCAGATTTGTTCGTCGAATCGTATCCCTCTAGCTTTGATTTGGAAGTCATGCTTGCATTTCGTAACTCAATCTCATTGTCTATTCTATCTAGCCTCGAAAGGTGAGCAATCACTCACGATTAACGTTCTTTTATTATTTAAATTTGATTTCATTTGAAATAGCAATTGAAATATGCTGCTGTAGTTATTTACATTGTTATATATGCTATTATCTATAACTGTTCACCTGTGACATCTGAGACCAGTATCTAGTATTATATGCCTGTTATTACTATTATTTGTATCTGTTCGCCTGTGACATCTGACACCCGTATCTGTTATTTATACTGATGATATATGCATGTTGTTATATTCTTTTTAGTATCTGTTATCACTCTGCAAGTTCCCTGTTAGTATAGAATTCACTATGGGTTGAAATGATACATACCCGAACGGACTTTAGAATAGGAGAATTTCGTTATGGGTTGAAATGATAAACTCAAGCGATTTTCATTTGAATTGAAATTGGCATTACGGGTCGAAATGATATCTACCCGTATATATTTAAATTTCGGATTGAAATGATAAATATCCGTATCACTTAACCATATGATCAATATATATACAGACACCGTTGGTCTATATATATAAATATTTTAAAAATGAATTCTATGGTTTTTGGAAAGAAATACATGGTTTTAATAAATGTTGAACCTTAAATTATTATATATAAATGGGAATGATTGATTTAAATACATATAATATGTTGAGTATTTAAAATATATTTCAAAATAGATTTTGGTAATAATTTGAATAAGTTAAGGTTAGAAAGATAGTTTGAATTTAGTTGAAATTGTATTCAATAAAGAATTTTATTTAATTAAACCGATTTGAAACTTATTGAAATTGAGATGTAAGATATGATTTATAACTTGAGTTTGGTTTATAAGTAATCTAATGAATATTTCTTGTTTAAATAAAGTTTAAGGAAATATTTAGTAAAATGTAATTTAAGGCTAGTTAAATGATATTGAATTTATTAAGTGAATATTCCCTGATTAAATAATAAATGAAGTTAAATCAAGAGCTATATGAAACTGTTTAATTTAACTTTGAAATGGTTGAATATTAAAGCTTTGAAATATATTGGAATTCAAATGGTTTATTTTGTGATTCAGATCTGTATTTGAAATCAATTTGAATTGAATTTGTTATTTAGAAACTGAATTGAATTAAAATGGGAAATTTGAGCTTTGAAAAAAATTTGAATTTGGAATTTGAAGTTGATTTGAATCGATTTGCAAGACTTGAGAAAATTAAATGCTTTACTTTATAAATTAATTAATATATATACTATCTTGGAAAATAGTTATATTTGAAATGTAATGATATTTGGGTTTTGAAGTATAAATTAAATTGAAATGACCACGGTGTTATAATGTATATTTCCACCTTGTAGATAGTTCTGAAGATCCTTAGAGGATGGTTATCCCAAACATCCTTTAAGTTACTTGTATTTCAGTTGATATTTCACTTGAGTTGGATTTATTTATATAAGAATGTTAATCCTGACTCGAGTGTTTTGTGTTTTGCTTTACGCTCGGGTCAGACTGAGTGATACAGCATTCGAGACTCACCTTTGGAGTTTGGAGCTTCGTTTGGAGATCCAACTTTTGATTCATCTTCCAGCTTTCCAGCTGATTCGTTCACAGAAGTCATCTGTTTGGATTGGAGACTTCACTGTATTTGCGATATTCTGTTGTATTTTATTTCTAACTCTGATGTTTATATAGTAGCTTCATGAACTACTATTTTATCTATTCCGCTGCGTATTATTGTATTACTCTGTGTCTGTGATATCTGTGATTCATTTATTTACTGCATATGCTGAGTTTTGCCAAATTTTAAATTAACAATCTGATATTTTGAACTATTCAAGTCAGACATGTGTGGATTATTGTCGATTTGAATGGTCCAAAAATAACGGGTCGTTACAGTTGGTATCAGAGCTTTGGCTCTAGGCAAAACTTAGCATATATAGTAAATTTATTACAGAATTGCTTTCGTTCGAGTTTAATCTCTTTCTTTTGACTCGATTTCCTTTGAATTTTGGAATGTTCCCTACGGTTTCAAAATTCATTCTTGTCCCTCTCTATTGGTATTCTTTTGATTCTGGAGTATCCCATAACTCCACGTCGAATGATCTCTATGAGAATAGGCGATCCCGTCGATCTTTGAATGTTTTGTAAAGGGGTGAAACTCCTTTACAATTGGCATTGATTCACCGGAGATTTATATATCCCTCGGTTTTGATGTTGCCATCTCTTGTTATGTCGAATTCTATCTCTGGCGATCGAATGTCGATTGCCTTAGATTTCCGCATCGATTATATTCTTGAAGTCATGGTTGACCCGGTTAAGGTCGCCCGCGATTTATATAAGTGTATCTATCTACTGTTTTGTAATTAATTATCTCATCTTCGTTCGAGCCTATCTTCGAATTAGAATTCTATTTGATAAGAGTTCCTCTAATTTGAATCTCTATCTTTGTTTGAAATCCATTCTTAAATCATCCTTTGAAAATCGGGTTTGTTTGTATTCTAGAAATTGTTTTCTAAACCGAAATTATTATTTTGATAAGTATGATTATATTCTATATATAAAACTGAAATGTTTTTGATAAAGATTTAATACCCTTTTTAAAATGAGAATTTGAGGTTTCGAAAGGATTTGTAATTTTGAAAAAATTATATAAGAAATTTGATTTATCTAAAAATGATTTATGATTGAAGGATTTTAAAATTTTGAAATTCGAGAATTGAACTCCGGTATTTTGAAATTGGTTTTAAGATTTTGAAATATATTATAATAATAATATGATTTAAAAGTATTTTCCGAATAAGAAATGTTTCAAATGATTTTAATGAGTTTCGAATGATTTCAAAGAAATTTCAAAGGAAGTTTGAGAAAATAGAAGTCCAGAACTCACTTATGTCGCTGGAAAATAATTTCGGTGATGAGTGCACGCATCATCGACGTTGATTTTCGAGTTTCATAGTGGGGGAGAGGCCACTTTAGTAGCATTGCTACGCGAGTGATTTTGCGAAACCGATTTTGATTTCAAATTCCAAAGTATGATTTGATATTCGAAAGATATATGTATATATATACTTGAAATGATTTGAAGTAAGCCGGTGTTCAGTCCTCGTGTTTTGAATTTGATATAAGCCTATCTTTTGAAATTGACTTACTGATTTGTTGTTGATTTCCAACTCCTGAATTTGAAAATGATTTCTTCAACTATTTTGAAGGTTCGAGCACTTCCAAATCAGGGTTAACTTTTCAAAGCTAAGAAATTTTGAAAAGTATTTTGATAAAGTATATAAATTTGTTTTGAATGTTTAAGTATGAAGTAATATGATTTAAATAAGTTGAAACTGTTTTGTTAAGTAAATGAATAAGGCAAACTTTAAAATTTTCTAATATGAAATTTAGATTTGAAATGTTTTGAAAGGAATTTGGTCTTCAAAATATTTTGAATAAAGTTTAGTTAAATGTTTTAACTTAGTAACATCTTTATGAAACTATATATTTAACAGGTTGGAATAAATACATAAGTTGTACGTATGCTGTTTATTCGCATAATTGAATTGATCCAAGTTTGAGTTCACAAGTTCGAGGTGAATTACACCATTTCGTGTTAGGATTTTTCATTTGATTCTTGATGACGAATATTTGATATGGATTTTGGGCTTGATTCTAGAATTCTCTATCATAGTATATGGCTATGCAAGGAGACTGATGGCTTCCAGTCGAGAAACCATATCGAAATCCGCATTAGGGAAGTCGAATGGACAATACTGGTTCGAAAGCGAACTTGTGTGATCGAGCGAGCGATCAAATGTGATTTTGCGAAATGATGACGTATGTACGTCTTATATTCTAATATCATTGATATATTTTGACGCTGAAATTGAAAGCTGTCGGGTTAGAATATCTTTGCTTACTAAAAGAAAATTTCCAATCTAAATTACAAAAGATATATAACCCATAAAAGCAAAGATATTCAATCCCATATGGCTCTTCATACAACAAAATTTATTTTGAAAATTTGATCCTTATATAAGATAGACCTTACGTAAGTATAAGATGGTTTTGAAAACATTTGATTTTGGAAATGAATTGGTTGACTTAAATTATTGATTTGGAAATTTGGATTTATTTTCTAAATCTATTATTTTGGAAACTTTGAAACTAAAGATATTTAATTTGAGAAGAAATAATTTGGTGAAATTGTATATGATTTTGAAATTGAACTGATATTGAAACAAATTGAAATTTGAGAACCTTATGTTACTAAACACTTGATTTGGGAGTTGTCGAACTTATATAAAATTGATTTGTATGAGTGTGAAATTGATTCGAAAACTATAGATTTGAAAAGGTACTCAATTTGAAAGTGAAATCTTATATAATTGAAGTCTATATAAGTATGATTTGATATACTATTGATTTTGGAAAGTATTTGATTTGAAAATTTAATCTTATGTATAATGGATTTTATATAAGTACGATATTTGAAAGTGATTTGAAAGGTACTATATGATACATATTTTCGAAGTAAAGATATGGAAAGTGCCTTCTGCTTGATATCCGATTTGTGGCCACATCTTGGATTCATTCTATCGATATTATCCTCTCTGATTTTGGTTTTCCGGATATGATACTCGAGTGTCCTTCGAATTCCATGGCGTTACCCATGGTCTTATTTTTCTCTCGTGACTGCATAGCGCAACTGCCTGGCTGAGTCTTGCCTAGGGGTACGGATTGTTTCCTGGGGGATCCAGGCGTAACCATTGTGTATCCTGCAATCTGTGTAGGTCGCGAATAGTAGCGCAAATGCTTGGCTGAGTCTTGCCTGGGGGTACAGATTGTTTCCTGGGGGATCCAGGCGTAACCATTGTGTATCCTGCATTCTACTAGTCATCATGGCGTAACTCGCAGGGCTGAGAAAGCTTACGGATATGGATTGTTTCCTGGGGGATCCAGGCGTAACCATTGTGTATCTGCGAACCATGGTTAGACAAAGGTTTTGGTTGTGTTTTTGATTGGATTGTACTTTCCATATTTGTTTTTAAAAAGTTTTTCCAGTATTTTCACTGGGTGTTGAAATAGGTCTACTAAGTACCTGGAGAATTTTATCTTTGCGCCTGATCAACGCATTGCCAGAGTCTACAGGAACGAGGATAAACTTGTTAAGACATCGAGTTATAAAAGTATTTTCGAAAGGAAATTTGTTTCGACTATAAAGGTATTTTATTATAAAGGTATTTCCAACAAAGAAATTTTGTATTAATATTTGAAATTGAAATTCTTATGATTCTAATTAACTATTCGTGCCCGATACTATTCTTTTGAATCTATCTTATCTGCTCAGCTTATTTATTCACCTATGTTCTGTTGTTCGAATACTCCTTCTTTCCTTGTTGACTATATCCTTTTAAATATTGTTTATTTATATACTACATGGTTTAATAGAAAATTTTAATGTTATAAATATTTCAGAAGTTATTAATTAAATAAAACACATTTAAAGTAAAGGATTATTGATTTATTAATAATATTTGAAAGGTATCTTGAGAGAAGAAAAAATTAATAAATTTATGAATTATGGATTTAATGTTTTCAAATAGCTTCTTTGTAAATATAAGAAATAATATAAATAATTGTTTTCAAATAGTTTTCATATAATTATAAAGGTGTTATTTAAAGATGGTATTTATAAAGAAAGCAAGAAAATTTTACAAATGGGTTTTGAAAAGTTTAAAGTATTAAAGACAATTGAATCGGAAATGAAGTTTTCAAATTTAAGTAAAATTTATATAGTTCAAATTAATTGTTTAATCTTGACTTTCAATCTACTTTTATTTCTGGTTGTTCTATTCTCCTACCTCCTTCCTTTTCGGGGACGAAAAGTTTTGAGTGGGGAAGAGTGTAACGACTCGCAAAATTTAATGGTTTTAAAAGTATATTTAACTAGAAATTTGTGAAATTTTAAACAATAAAATTTGAAAATAAAAATTTATTATTTGGAATACGTCTATTTTAATATAGCAACTGGTAAACTTTCATCTGATAAAATTAAAGTTTATTTTCTTGTGAAATTCCATTTCAATTTAAGTCAGTTAATTATTGATGAAAATAAAATGTTTTCCAAACTTGAATATTTTTATACAGTAAATTTCTAAATCATCTTCTGAGTGAAACATCAGTCTTCTTTTCGTCAAATTTGGACTTTTATTGCTCCGTTTATTTTAATTCTGGTAGAATAGCAGCATTTTCGGTACCGATTATCGACTTTTAATCGGATGATCGTACCACGGATATCTATATACCGTTTTGATCATCTCGTTGTGCAGATCTCCGCAATATATTTATCTCTGTATTTTGGGGTCCGATATGCGACGAAAACAATAAAATAGTACGTCGTAGCGGTGCCACTTTTGAGGTCCATTCAGATTTCAAACAGCTATTTATTATCAACCGTTCATTTCCATCTTTTCAGCACATTGATATTTATGACGACTGCCTTAATCCCATCGGTTTTGAAATTTCTATACGTTGTATTATTAATTTGCGAACCGTTCTTTTGCCTTCAATGAAATATAGGCGGTCATATTTAGCTTTTATTTTTCCTCGAAATAACGTGTGTGACTTTTCATTTCATTTATTAGTTACCTGATCTAAAATGTGCTACATAATCTTTCAGCCGAATCAATGTGATACTGTTCCGTTTCTTTTCCTTTCTCATTGTTTTTGGAAGGCTATTCGTCAAATTCCAAATTGTTCTCTGCCTTTTATATTCACTGCCTTCCATCTTTCCCATTCTCTTCTTTACATTCTCACGGTTCCTTTTATATTTTGTTACCTTCTCCTTTCCCCTGCTATCTTCCCCACCCACACGTCAGCAGTCTCCAACCCACCATCGCCAACCCTCTGCCAAGCGTCCCCCTTCTTCCTCCCTAACTATATTCGCATCCCAGATCCACCACCGTGCACTCAGGCTTCGCCTCCTCCTTTCCCTCTCGGCCGACCTACCTGGCCAACTCCTTCGACCCAAGCACGCAAGCCTCGGTTCCACCAATCCCTACCACCAGATGCCGAACAGCCACCACAAAGCCTCCAACTCCACATCCTTTACCCCATACCGCTCGTCCCCTTCCATTCATCGACAGCCTCATCATTCGCTCGCTCGACTCCAACGCACGGCGGCTAAGGGCCAAGCCCAGCATCCGGAATCAGCCTCTTCCCTTTCTTCCCCGAGCCGCAACTGCCACCACCCAGGCCCCGCGCATCCTCCAGTCAAACCTGTAGCACACCCCTCATCACCGCCTTCACCGAGCATGTGGCCTTACACCTTCCCTGCTCGGCCCCACGTTTGCTCATGCATCACTCGCCATCCTTATAGCCGAAGCCCTGCCGTATCCACGACCATCTCAGCCATAAACGCCGAAACCCATCCCCTTCGACCCATCCACCACCATCAGCTATCTGTTTTCCATCACCTAGCGGTCCTCTTTCCACGTTTATATCAGGTAATGGTGCATTTTTTGGTGATAGTTTGTAGTTGTACAGTTTTCATAAACTATTCGCTTTATATATATTTGCGTTTGATGGTATTAATTACATATTAAAGTTATGCTATCCATATTTTCTTTGTTTCGTTTTATTTGCCGAAAAGGTATGTTATATATAAAGTATAGAGACTACAAGTTTATATTAAATATTGAGATCTGGAACTAAATCTGTTATTTTATATATATACATAAAAGTTTATAAACTATATGTTTTCTGGGTTTATGACTATGTACGTTTATTATATGTATTGCAATATGTCCGAGTACAGTATTTATAAATATTATTTATTTATAATGTATAGATTATAGGATGGTTTCGTTATAGTTGGATTTTTGTTTTTTTTAATGAGTTTCAAATTAGATACTAATCTTAATTTATATATACATATGTGTATCGGGATTCTATTTTATGAGAGAGTTCTAATATATTTAAAGTGATAGTTTCCCTATATTGGAATAAAGTAACGTTATTTGATTTTTTTTTAATATATATTGTGACTTTGTAGCTTACTTATATAAGCTTAATTATGTATTAAATATTGATTTTGAAAATTTATAGTATTTTAGTGTATTTATCTAAAAAGAAAAATTAAAATATATATATATATATATAAATTCACTTTTACCAATTATCTTCATCAATCCGGTTTGATTTGATTTCGTCTATTTAAACTATCAGATTTGTTCGTCGAATCGTATCCCTCTAGCTTTGATTTGGTAGTCATGCTTGCATTTCGTAACTCAATCTCATTGTCTATTCTATCTAGCCTCGAAAGGTGAGCAATCAATCACGATTAACGTTCTTTTATTATTTAAATTTGATTTCATTTGAAATAGCAATTGAAATATGCTGCTGTAGTTATTTACATTGTTATATATGCTATTATCTATAACTGTTCACCTGTGACATCTGACACCAGTATCTAGTATTATATTCCTGTTATTACTATTATTTGTATCTGTTCGCCTGTGACATCTGACACCCGTATATGTTATTTATACTGATGATATATGCCTGTTGTTATATTCTTTTTAGTATCTGTTATCACTCTGCAAGTTCCCTGTTAGTATAGAATTCACTATGGGTTGAAATGATACATACCCGAACGGACTTTAGAATAGGAGAATTTCGTTATGGGTTGAAATGATAAACCCAAGCAATTTTCATTTGAATTGAAATTGGGATTACGGGTCGAAATGATATCTACCCGCATATATTTAAATTTCGGATTGAAATGATAAATATCCGTATCACTTAACCATATGATCAATATATATACAGACACCGTTGGTCTATATATATAAATATTTTAAAAATGAATTCTATGGTTTTTGGAAAGAAATACATGGTTTTAATAAATGTTGAACCTTAAATTATTATATATAAATGGGAATGATTGATTTAAATACATATAATATGTTGAGTATTTAAAATATATTTCAAAATAGATTTTGGTAATAATTTGAATAAGTTAAGGTTAGAAAGATAGTTTGAATTTAGTTGAAATTGTATTCAATAAAGAATTTTATTTAATTAAACCGATTTGAAACTTATTGAAATTGAGATGTAAGATATGATTTATAACTTGAGTTTGGTTTATAAGTAATCTAATGAATATTTCTTGTTTAAATAAAGTTTAAGGAAATATTTAGTAAAATGTAATTTAAGGCTAGTTAAATGATATTGAATTTATTAAGTGAATATTCCCTGATTAAATAATAAATGAAGTTAAATCAAGAGCTATATGAAACTGTTTAATTTAACTTTGAAATGGTTGAATATTAAAGCTTTGAAATATATTGGAATTCAAATGGTTTATTTTGTGATTCAGATCTGTATTTGAAATCAATTTGAATTGAATTTGTTATTTAGAAACTGAATTGAATTAAAATGGGAAATTTGAGCTTTGAAAAAAATTTGAATTTGGAATTTGAAGTTGATTTGAATCGATTTGCAAGACTTGAGAAAATTAAATGCTTTACTTTATAAATTAATTAATATATATACTATCTTGGAAAATAGTTATATTTGAAATGTAATGATATTTGGATTTTGAAGTATAAATTAAATTGAAATGACCACGGTGTTATAATATATATTTCCACCTTGTAGATAGTTCTGAAGATCCTTAGAGGATGGTTATCCCAAACATCCTTTAAGTTACTTGTATTTCAGTTGATATTTCACTTGAGTTGGATTTATTTATATAAGAATGTGAATCCTGACTCGAGTGTTTTGTGTTTTGCTTTACGCTCGGGTCAGACTGAGTGATACAGCATTCGAGACTCACCATTGGAGTTTGGAGCTTCGTTTGGAGATCCAACTTTTGATTCATCTTCCAGCTTTCCAGCTGATTCGTTCACAGAAGTCATCTGTTTGGATTGGAGACTTCACTGTATTTGTGATATTCTGTTGTATTTTATTTCTAACTCTGATGTTTATATAGTAGCTTCATGAACTACTATTTTATCTATTCCGCTGCGTATTATTGTATTACTCTGTGTCTGTGATATCTGTGATTCATTTATTTACTGCATATGCTGAGTTTTGCCAAATTTTAAATTAACAATCTGATATTTTGAACTATTCAAGTCAGACATGTGTGGATTATTCTCGATTTGAATGGTCCAAAAATAGCGGGTCGTTATAGTACAGGTCTGGATAGAGGTTTGGGTGATGAGTAGCAGCAGCCAAAGGTCATGTAGCAAGTGGTGGTGGTGGCTAAGGGGGTGGCCAAAGCAAGATATGGAGGGTAGGTGGTGATATGTGTGGTCTAGGCAATGTTTTGTGGAGTTTTGTGGTGATGGCTTCAAGTGGAAGGTCATGGCCTGTCTTGGTCAGAGGGAAGGGAGTGTTTGCTGTATTAGATGGAGGAGGTGATGATGGGGATGAAGGTGGTAGAGGCTAGGCCAAGCAAACATGTGAAGAGATCAAGGCAAAATTGCATAGAAAAGTAAGAAAAAAGTAGAAAGAAAAGAGGGAGATTACCAAATTTTTTTTGCAAGATGGAGGCCATGATTTTTTTTAGGGTTTTGGAGCTTTGAAAATTCGTGAATAAGATGAGGGAGTCAGCTGAAAATGAATGAGGAAAAGAACGGCAAAAATAAAATAAAAGATGTATTGATTGAAAAGAAACGGTAGAATTCAAAAGGGCTAAGCACACAAAAGGTATCAAACTCTTCATATATCTTTAATTCCTTTTTTATAACTTTATATTTCTGGAAAAAAAAATCCCAGATAAAATTTCGAAATTTTATCAAAATATAATAATTTATATAAATATTTATCAATTATATAAAGTTAAATTAAGAAAATAGCTAAAATAGTAAACTAGTCTAGAAAATTTGGAATTGAATAGAATAAATTTTTAGAAAATTCATATGAGCTTGTAATATATTTTTAAACATAAATAATAAAATGAAATAAAAATATATTCACAAAATAAACATTTAAAATTTAATTTACATATAATTTCTAATGAAGAAAATAGCAGAAAATAGGAAAACAGCCTTTAAAAATAGGAAATCATCATAGTAAATTTTGGAAAAATTCTATTATCATTTTTAAAATTTTTAGAGATGGAAATATACATAAATAAACATATTGACACATATTAAAATAAAATATAAGAAAGAAAATATGATTTATAAAATTTAAAATAGGCAAAATTGCACAATAAAACAAATTATACTAAAAATTGAAATGTACATAACTTTTACATTTTAACTCCGTTTTCAATGAAACGAAAAGTAGTGTTCAAGTTATTACATCTATTTTTATAATAAAATATAAAATTTATAATTTCAAACTTTTAAATTTTTAAGTTTAAAAGTCAAAGTTTGACTATTTTAACCAAAATTCACATTTTCTGGAAATATTAAATTTAGTCATATTTGGAATTCTAATCCACATACAACATCAAAGTTTTTATATTTACCATAAAAAAATTTATTCTTTTCATAAATAAAGCTTTTAAATCTGGAAATCAATTTAAAAATAATTGTAAAATACAGGGTTGTTACAAGCAAAGATTAGGAAACTCTCACTACATCAGCAAGCAAAATAATCGGACTATTAGCAAATGAGAGAGCAGCGACTATTGTGCTAATTCTAAGACATGTAGTGAGAGAGCAGCGACTATTGTGCTAATTCTAAGACTAAAACAACTTGTCAAAGTCATTTTAGCCTAGATCCTGAAATCTCCAGGCTTCGCGATAAAGATATTAAGGAGTGGAGACCCCTTTAAGCTCTTCTGGCGGCTTTAGCAAATTCTTTCGAGACTTTAGCAGAGTTTTATTTGCTCTTGTTGCTCCACCATTTTTCTTTCCTAAGAGCTAGTGGAGGCGCTGCCTTATTTTTGATTCTAGGGTTTGGAACGAGATTGTATTTCTGGTTTCGGGTCTTTAGGGGTTAACCCATTTCTGTATTACTTATTCTGGGTCTTTAGAGGTTAACCCATTTCTTTCTTTGTAACATTCTGGGCTTGGCCCATTTATCCATTTTCAAAAAAAAAATCTCAGGCAACGCACTCTAGAATAGGAGAGTAGATTAAAAGATTAACATGTTAGACATAGGTTGGCGAGTGTTTTACTCACTTGTAAATCGCGATTTCATCCTACTCTCCTTGCGAAACCTAACGCATGCACCCATCAAAACTAGCATCGCACCTCAATTCCTTCACTCCATAGATGCACACTAATCTTAGGAAGCTTTGATATAAGTTTGGTAATTTTTTGGAGATTTATAAACTTTGTTTTTAATTTTGTAAGTTGTGAGGGTTTAATCGTTTCTAGTTTCAAGAGGAAGATGATAATTGACGGAGGATGGAGTAAGTGAATGATAATATAAAGTTAAATAGAGAACTCTGGAAATGGGAGTGCTAGAAATTAAATTGGGCTTAAAAAGATGTGAGTTTGGGCTTTAGGGAATATAAAAGAATATATATATATATATTGTTTTTCTCTTTTTATTTACAAAACTATATTCTATTCAATTTAGACAAACCCAAATTACATTCAAAATCACTTCTTTTCCAAATCAACGTTATAATCCAGATATATCACTTTTATAAAATATAAATTTTCACATTTAATTCATCTAAATTTAAATATAACCTTTTAATAATTTATTTTTTAAAATAATTACAAACCCAATGTAAAATAGACCATCAATTTCCAATTTAACTAAATAAATTTCTATTATCAACGTTAATTAATTTCTACTTAAAAGTCGGGTTGTAGCATCTAGAGTCGATATTATCTCATTTGTATGCTTCAGAGCCAATTAAGCAAGGGGTGATCATATTCGGTACTATTAGTCAAGTAGTACGCCGGTCCTGTGTTGGCAAGGGATTCTCGCGAGGTCTTCGGTATTATTTTATCTAGAGATGCACCATGATGGACATACCCCAATAGCCCAGTCATTGTATGGAATCCATTCTCCAATAAGCGTCGTATGGACTTAGTTGTGCCAAACTATGTTGAAACATGAGATGCAAGCATTTCAGCTATATTCATATTTTACTTTGATCCCTAGACATTATTATAATATAACGCTCGGGTCAGACCGAGTATATTTACAAATTGTTGTAGATGTATTGAAGCCCAAGAGACGAGCTGAAGGTCCAAGACTATCTACGTATTTCTTTGTGTTCTCCGTTGGTTGTATTTATCAGCAATTATAAGAACAGGCTGTTATAACTGTTCAGGCTGAAATAGGTTAGTATACTCTGATTGATGTGTATATATATTAAATTTGTTTTCTTTTGTAAAGATCTGTCTATACTATAAATTATTCATTCCACTGTGAGATTTTGTGTTGCTTAGTTTGTTCTTGTCTTCTTTCTGCCTTCTTCCATTTCCCTAAGAATCGGGTTTTCTGGCATTCGATTGCTCGACAAGCAATATAGTGGACGTATTAGTGTGATTTTCGAGGGTCGAAAATCTCGGTTCGTTACATCTACTATGGTAGCAATTTATCACTTAGGAACTCGAAAATGAACGCCGATGATGCTGTAGTCATCACCGGAATTATTTTCTAGCGACTAAAGTGAGTTCATATTTAACTAACTACCAAACACATCATATTTAACTATATCATTCTCTAACAACCAAAAACATCATATTTAACTATATCAATTTTTGAAAATTATTCTTTTATATATAAAATATAAACTAGGTAAAAATTATTTCATTTACAAGATTCAAAACAATACTATGCCGGTTTGACTTGTTTAAGTGTTTAGAAACCCCCTTATCGATATAGTTGTTCCTTCTCTACCAACCAGAATTCATAACCCCTCAACCGATAAATCAACACAATATGAAACATTTTTATAAAAATACGCGCTCAAGGCTTCTAGAATGGGTTTAGGATCTAAACCATATACCCATTAAGCCCAACAACAATACTTAGTGAAATTTACTAAGTAAATGCACACATTTCACCTTTTTAACAATATAAACTCATATTTTCTTATTTTGAAGCAAAGTTAAATGTATACATAAAAGTGTATGTAAACAAAATTGTTTTCTCAACAAAATAAAATTTATTTTAGCAATAAAAATTTACTTTTAACAATAAAATTCCATATTTAACAATATTCTACAAGTTACACAATTTTAGTGTAAAACGCCATTTTTAACATAACAAACTAAATAAAAAATTCTTTCTTGCCAAATAAATTTGCAATAAATCATTCTAATACTTTTTAATCATCAACTATCATTTTTAAACCATATTTCATCTTTTATTTTAATAATATACTTATTTTCTTCATATTTCTTCTTTTAAATTCAATAAAAGCTTTAATATAAGCAATAACAACACCATTGCATAACTCAAATAAAAATTAATAGTTGATCATTTTCTTCTCAAACTTAGCAGAATAAAGCTTTAAAACTTTAATTTCAACTATAAATATTTATTCCAACCATTAAATGTTGAAATAAACACTCAATTGATTTATTAACTTAAAGTTAACAAAAACCCAATATTTATTCTTAAGTCACATTGTTTATTCCAAATAAACAACTTTAATAAAAAAATTCTTCTTCTCAAATTTATTTGATTCTCAATATTAAATTATAACTATCGTTATAATTCAATATTATAGCTAATCACCAATACCAGGGTTGTTACAGACTCCTCCCCTTATAAAAATTACGTCCTCGCAATTTCTAGAGAAAATCTATATTCAACACACTTTATTTCATCATTCAAAGGAAATAGATTAAAATGGAAAATTCTTACCATCGGAGTGAGAGTCTACCCCACCAAAGCCTAGGTGTTCGCTCAGCCTAAGCTTTGATACCACTTGTAACGCTCACCCTTTTCAAAGGTGACTACACATGGAAACCTTGAATCTTATTTTACGGCCGGCCTCTCGATTGTAAGCACCTAGCAAACCAACCCGTAAAGGGACATCTAGGGGTAAGAGACAAATCTTTGTCACTTCATTCATAATGCAAGAACCCCCTATCATGCGTGAACATCACCAACTAGATCCGATCCCAGTCTCTCCGAAACGATAACGATAATTTAAAAACTGGTTAAGATTTGATAGCCGATTATTTAACCATTAAATAACAAACAATTCAACTAGAGATTTATCCAAGTACGTAAGCTCAAAGCAACTACTAAGCCTCTTTAATTAATCTTTCATTAATTAAAACTACTTTGTAAATACTTGTATCAAAATACTTTTACAAAGATATATTCACAAGTCTCCGTTACTCTTTCCAATATTTGAAAAATATTGATATACTTATCTCAACTGTATAAGTATACTCACAAAATATTTTACTCTCAAGCTTAGAAAACTTTCCCATATACTTATATTAACAATATAAGTATATTCACAAAACATTACATTTTCAATACTTAGAAAATGTACTCATATACTTATCTCAACGGTATAGCTATATTCATAAATCTTAAGAAAGATTTCACTTCCAAAACCATACTTAATTGGGTTAAAACAAATGAGATTATAAAACATTGATCCAATAAACCCAAACAATTTCCTTTTGGTGAAAGTAAGTAGATCATATAGAAATTGGACCAAATATACTTAACACCACTTTCCGATTTCAAACAGTACTATCCCTCCATTAACAATGAAATCGAACAAGCCATAAAACTAACATTGCCTCGATACACATTCTTAATTCTCAAGATAGAGACGAGTTTTCATACTTCAAAATTTGGTGTTAAGTGTGAAAAGTACATTTTCCATACCACCATAAGTTGAAATGATCATTTATGGAAATTGTGTCTCATTCTTATATAAAATAATATTTATAACATATAAAATTCCCTTTTTAAGTACCCAAATATAATTATAGACCTCCTTTTATAAATCTCCAAATTTATTTAATAAGCTTCTTTATAAACATCCTTTATACCTTCATAAAACCCTTTTATAAAACTACTATTATAAAACGGTCATTATATAAACTCATTTTATAAATCCCAAATTTATTTGCAACTTTTTTATATAAACTCCAAATTCGTTTATGATACTCCTTTTTATAAATTTCTGAATAAAATTTCAAAACTCCTTTTTATAAAACAAAATCCCAAATGTAAAACGAAACACCAAATATAAAACAAACTCCAAATATAATTATGAAACTCATATATTTTCCATAACCTGATCATTCCATATATTATAATAAATTTACAACTATGATTTATTACTCCAATTTATCCAAATGATAATATTTCCCGTTTATAAAAATATTGTCTATAAAACTGTCCTTTTTATTTATAAGATACTGCTTATAAATCTCTCTTTAATTTATAAAATACAATTTATAAATCTGTTTATTATTTACAACATTTTATATAAATTGTTCCACAAATATTTATTCCCAAAAATATTTCTTTTCTTCTTTTAAAAACAAAAATCACTTTAAAATAATAGATAAACCCTTTTAGTTCCTTTAAAATAAACATTCCTTATTATAGTAACTTTTCTATAAATATAAATACTTTCCAAAATAATTTTAAACCATTTACATACGTACACACACAACACATATATTAGAAAAGAATAAATAATAATAGTGAAGGAAAATAAAGAAGTTTAGAAACTATATTTTATGTTAAATAAAATATCACAGAAAATCAAACGGGCAGATTAAAAATCATTTTTCAAATCGAAACCATTTCCAAATCAAACAACACTTAATAGTATTTCTAATATCCTATAATGGGGCCAATAATTACTATAGCACTAAACCAATGCTATTACTACATTTTTCTCTAAAAAGGTCAAATTTTAACATATGTCGGTGTCACATCCAATATAGCCAAACTATCAAATTTCAACATTTAATAATCTATAAACTGAGTATATAATTAAAATAAAATCAACAGGAATATACAGGAAATTCAAAATCACAATGTTGAGAAATCTGGATTTCCCTATAAATATTTCTGTATTCCATTTTAGATGTCAATCACTTTTCAAAGTGGATATTTAACCAAACCAACCAAAAATTTATTCAAACACAAACAGTAAAAAAATTACTACTATATATTATACTGATTTATAAAAAATGTGAGTTAAACTCACCAAAATTCCAGTGGATGATTAGGCGTTCCAATTTGAACTAAAATCAAGCGACATCCGATTTTAGCTAAAAAATTTCTTGCTCTAAATTCAACCAAACCAGTTTTGATGCAGAGATAATAATTCCTCGAGTGCAACGCAAATGACCGCATTCGATTTTGACTTATGGAAAAGTTATACAATTGATAAGTTTTGAGATTTAATCAGTATAATTTATACCCCTAATTACAATTTAAATACCTTAAGTACACTTAATCCAAGATTAAAATTTCCTTCCCTAAATAAAGCTTCCCACCTCTTTACTCCTGTAGCCAGCACCATTGTCCCCATCTTCCTCTGCCTCTCACTCCCTCCACACATGACGAAAGTAAAATCACACAACATCGCTAGACTCAGCACCTAAATATCCACCTCCCGGACGCCTTGAGTTGAAGCTCACTGGTGTAACATCTCGGATTTTCGACTTCCGAAAATTGACATTAATACGTCCACTGTATCAACTGCCGAGCAATCGAATGCCGGAAAACCGAATTGTTATGGTTAAAAAGAAGAGGTAGAAGAAGACAGAAGAAAAAGAGAACAGAAAAACACAGAAACAGAAACAATATCAGAATCTCACATTCGCAGCGGAACAACATATAATAGATAAATGAATAATCTTTAAATCAAAGAACTATATCAGTTTATACATTACAACAATGAGAGTCAACATACAACTCAATACAACAATGGACAATTATACAAACTTGTCCTTATACATAATACACAGCAGAATAATAATATCATATACAAGTGATACGTCTCGCTATCCAGCTCGCCACCCGACTCCAAAATCTCCTGAAATCCAGAATGACCTGATAACTTGACTCTAGGCTGCCCATGTGGAAAATTATGGGAACCCAGAGTTTAGGAAAGGAACAATAAACTCCAGGTCAGTCATGGGACTGGTGTGAGAACTAAAACAGTTATTTATCTTTAAAACAACAACAACAAAGGAAGTGGAAAACATCCGCAATGCTTTTGGAAAATGAAACTACCATAAGGCCTCCCGCCACACACACAATGGAAACGCAGAATTGGAGGAGATTTCTCCTTATGATAGTCAAACATGCTTACTACGCAAAATCATTTGATTTGATATTATTATTAGTGCATAGTGGAAAACATTTCGAAAGTATAATATTAATCTTATCCAGCATAGACATTTCACACTTATGCCTACTATAGCTACTATGTTCAATAGCAGGTTACCGCCACATTCCATAGCAGGTTATACAACTAAAACCGTACAAGGTTCGTATTGTTTCTTTGGATTTCCAACAAATGGTCAGGCTAAGGAACTTCCTACTGCCAATGGGATCGCCTCTGGCGGGACGTCCCGAGAACCTAACCGGATCTCTACCAACACAGGCCGGGTTACCCCTTACACTGGGTAACTACTACAAGAATATGCCACCCACCGGTCCTTTGAGATCTTTATCCGAGGCGCCTCGATCACACAGCAATCACACAGTAAATGAGATTGGAGTATCCACATATGTTAAATATCAGGGTCCATACTTGATACCACCCTTTTCCAGAAGGAAATGACATACCCTAAAGGGAGCGACCCTCATAACCTTGCCGCATATTCCTGTTTTGACCATTTCCGGGTTGTGAGGTCCGAAGAGGTCTCGTCTACAAAGCTACTCTTTTTCACAAAGCCACGCTTTGATCAACAAATGATCAATAAATAATCATCACCCAGCAACACTTAGCATGCCAAATTACCAAATTGGGAGTATATCACTGATAACTTTCAACTACATAACCTCTGAGCTCGTACGTCTCAGAGAAGGGTGTTAAGCTAAGAGAATAAATTCTCCGCCACCAACAGAAATGTATTTGAAAGAAATCAGCTTTATATCTCAAAATGTAATGTCAAACATGTAACCATACAGATCTGTTCCGGGTTCGAACAGAACCGAAGGCACTTCCGAAGAAGCCCTTGCAATCCGGGTATTCACAATCCTGATCGAACTTCCCATCACAAAGGAAATCTCTATACCGTAGCTAACGGTGCAGAGACAATCGATAGGTCATCCTATCATTTTCACAAATACCCGGTCTTCACCACCGGTCTTCAATACGATCCATATCGTCGTATCACTAATTCAGAATGGGTTATATGACACAAAGGCCTTTTCCCGGCTAACCCGAATAGTGAGCACAATATTTAAAACATATGGATATAGGGATTTCAATTAAGTCACAACTTATTACCCAAATCCTTTCCTTTAAATGGTTTAAACAAATTACCATTTTAAATCTTTAAACAAAAATATTTACTTCACAAAGTTCACCCAGTTTCACAAAGATTCATTCATAGATTCCCAAATCAATTTCCATTTCAATTGGATTAACCCATTAAATCTTTAAATTAAGATTTAATTTATAGCTTTCAAAATTATTCACAATTCAAGTCTTTTATAATATAAAAGATACACCTTTTAAAATCTTCTTTGATTTCACGATAAAGCTTAATCATCTTCACAAAGTTTAATTCATAGTTTTCCAAACTATTTACAATTTCATTTCAACTTGAAATGTTTCTATACAAATTTGAAATCTTTTCACTTTATGAAAGCTATTATTATTTGAAAACAAATAGTTTTCGTTTTGGGAAAAACTGGTTACAATTACACAGTTTAAAGCCATCCAAGTATAAAACTTGAATATAAATTTAAATCTCCAAAACCATATTTTAAATGGTTAAAAACCCATATAAACACCTTTTATAACTTGTAAAATCTTTTAAATCAAAATTCCCAAATTATTGAATTCAATTTCAAAATATTGAATTAAAAATTTAAATCAAATGATTTAAATTCCAAATTAAGTTATTTAAAATAACTCTTATTTTTGAATCTCATTTTCAAAAACTTTCAATTCCAATTCCAAAACTAATTTGGATTCAAAAATTCAATCTTTAGAATTGTCAAAAATCTGTGACTTAACCGATTTCCACGTGAAATCCACATTGGTGTGTTTATTGTGTAGTCCAAGGGTTTAACACAATAGTGCAACAACATTCAACCATCACAGATCAAATATAACAATAAAATTGATAAGCGGTATAAACTATAACGCTTATCTTTCATTCACAGATAAACAAATCACAAATCACAACACAAATCAGGATATATCACAAAGCATCACACATTTGGGATATCAAACAATTCAACATCCAATATAATCCAAACATCCATAAGTAGGATTAATTCAATTATCTGATTAATTTAAATCAGATAAATTTCTATAAATAAATTTGGCTAGTTATGGTAAATTAAAAATCAATTAATTCCAAATTGATCTTCAAATTTATTTCAAAACACCAAATCAAATTTTCAACGAATTTCCAAATTATTTCCTTTTTAAAATAAATTTCTTTATCTCTTCAAATCTATTTAAAAATCCAAATTTTTAAATAAATTCTTCAACTTATAAATAATATTCTTCAAAATCCCTTTATTAAAGTCTTTTCTCCGTAATTTGAAATTTTATTCAATATGGTTCAAAAATAACTTTATCTTTTTAAAACTCCTTTTAAATTTATCCAATTCTCAAAAATAAGTTTTAAAATAAACTTTCAACTTGAATTTTCAAAAATCCAATTTTTATTTATTTTCGGTATCCAAGGATACCAAAAATATATTCGGCTAAATTATAGCCTTCAACAATTCCAATTCACAAATATAATCACACGGAGATTATAAATAATCAACACACAACATATGAAACAAATTCAAATGTTTGAGGAATCCAGTTGGATCCCTCCAACCTGTTTCCCTGCGTCCACAGATGTTAGCTCAATACCAATTCCACTTCGAGGTGGAATATCGCGGTGTATGGGATTTATAAAATACTATACGCTATTATGCGGCGCAATAGGGTCTCATCCGCTATATAATGCGGGAAATCAACTCCAAATAAATATATAATACCAATTCCACTTCACGGTGGAATATCGCGGTATATGTTTTTAATATAATAACCTCCGCTTAATATACGGCGTATAGGGTCTATTACAGCACAATAGATAGCAATCATCATTCAATTCACACAATCAAGCAATTTAAATCTAACTATTTAAAATTTAAATCGAAACAAATTCGATTGAGTGAGGAGTTCTCACCTTGCTTTCAATAACGGTTGCAGTGTTTTATTTCAAATAAAATTAAACACGCGTTTAATTTTACTCAAAATTATCACAAGCTCCAATCAATCCCAATCTAGCTCCGTCGCGTAGTGCTCATCAAAACGAACCCGACATAATTCGTTTCGTCAGTTTTCGACCTCGTATGAAAAAGTTATGCAGTTTTAAAGTTTATACGATTTTATATAAAATCAATTTCACAATTTTTATTTAAATTTTAAACCCTACAATCAATCACAGCCGTACGTTGCTTTCATCAAATCCTGGCCATGATCTCCTTCTTCCCTCCAACGTGAAAAACGCACGCACAAACAACCCATCCCAGCCGCCTCTAAACCCTATTCGTCGCGCCCAACCACCATGCCTAGACGTCGATCAGGCGACGCCAACTCGAAGGACATCACCTCGCCTACCATCGCCCAGTGACCGGCCCAACTCGGTCGACCCTATGCTTCGAAAAATGTGAACGAACGCTGGCCTTCAAACCCATTTTCACGTCGATCCATGGTTCCATTCTCGATCACAGCCGTATGGATTTGTAGATCTCACTTCCCTCTATCATTTTGTAGTTGATGATTTCTGATGAAGGTGGGAAGAAGTATTGAACGTTTCTGGCCATGGAATTATTAATGGCGACTAATCCTAGTTGCTTAGGGTTTGAGTGCAAATGCTGAAAAACAAGTCCTTTTATAGAAAATGGCCAAAACACTATTCATCCGAGATTTTCCGAACTCCAAATGAAGCGTGCCGGTTGACGTTACTAAGGTTTTACCCACGTTCCGGACACAATGGAAAGTGTTTCGGGAGCTAATTCGATCGTCTGTGAGTGTTACGAAATTAAACAATCAATTTAAAATTAAATCGATTAAAACGATTTCTATGCGTTTTGGCTCGCCCCGGACAAACCGTAAATCCGATTGACACGAAATTTGAAATCTTACAATAATTTCACATTACGGATCCGATGAAACTAGTTTCGTCGAAATCCGAGACTGTTTGAAAAATGACTATTTTCACTCGTCAATTAAATATTAAAATATTCAATTTTCACAAATTAACTTTTAATTCAATTTTAAAAGTTCTACAACATCATTCTAACTCCAATATGATTCAATATAACTTTATAAATCATTTTTATACACATTAAATCCAATTTACAATTATTTTTGGAATTTCAAATATTAAATTATCGATTTAATTAATCAATTAAATCACTATATTCGAATTTTAATTTATTCAACTTACAAATCTCACTTGTTAATATTTAAAATCAATTAAATATACGAATTTCAAATGACAGAAATTCTGGGTCGTTACAATCTTCCCCCCTTAAAAGAATTTCGTCCTCGAAATTACAAAGTAAGAAAAATGCCCCCCTAAATCCATTAACCTTTCAAACAATTCGTTCAAATTAGATTTCAAAATTACTTAAGTGTACAACTTCCCCAAAATCCAATAGTTAAACTCTTTCAAAAACTTTACTAAGTTTTTCAAATCTATACTTAGTTATACTTTTCAAAACAAACTATATCGTTTAACTTTTAACTCCAAATCCAAAATTTAGTTTTCATAAATTTTCCAAAATTTCCCGAAAATTTTCTAACGCCTTAAATTTTCAGAAAAATTCACCATAGCCTCCTTTGCGCGGTTCGATCGTAGTAGGATCACAATAGACATAAATATATATGCATCGATCCACACGGTCGGAAAAGCAGAAAAACAGTTCATATTTCCTATTTTTATTGCGTAGGCGTACCTTTTTAGCATTTTTAAGCAAAGCAGTTATTTATTAAGCATTTTAGCACGACCCAACCAGCCGAACGGCAGCCGCGGCACCTGTACTTACTCAATTTAAACATGTAAATGACATATAGATAAAGTTATTAACAATTTACTCTTTTAAACAACTACAACACTTGCATATTAAAAGAAATGCATACTAAATAAGGTTTATAAGCAACTTATATGATTTCGACATTACTTGTAATTGTTTACAACCAATTTATATACAACGACATTCATTTCTTCATTTTCAATTAGTTTACATGCACTAATTTAAATTCAAGTTGATTCGCTTTCAATTTAAATCCAATTACATAGCTTTCAATTTTTATCAATTCAATTTCATTAACACTTAATGAATTATATACAATCAACCAACAATCATATAATCAACCAATGTCATTCAACACAACCAAATTTATTCACTTTGCTTACCTTCAATTTGGTTTAACACTTTTAATTTCAATTGGTTTAATATTAAATTGGCTTCCATTCAATTTATTCAAATTCCAATTTATTAGCTTTAATGAATTAACACTTACATCCATTATTCCATATTAATTTATTCACATTCGATTGATTAACATTCAATTCATTTGTTAATTCAATTGCTAATTCATTTTACAAATAAAGTTGAATCTCATTTATATAACTCAAGTTCACATTCATTTAATTCACTTTGTTATTTCACTTCGATACAAAAAAAAATCAATTTCATTCAACATTACTTAAGTTATATTCCATTTCAAATTTCCACTTACATTTGCTTTCACTATACAACTTAAGTTATATTCCTTTTAAACATTATTTGTTTAGCTTAACTTAAATTTCCACTTATAAATCCAATTCAGATTTTGTTTTTCTTAACAAAATTGTTTAACCATTTTATCATTTGGTTTCACTTACATTTTCTCACTCTATAAGTTATACAACTTATTATTCAACTTCCAAATCTGATTTAATTTATTTAACTTCCTTTAGTTAAATTCCAAATCATATATTTACTATGCTAACCCAAATTTTATTCCAACTTTACCAAAGCTAAATTTATTATCCCATATTATAAGTTCAAAACTCGTTTTACTTATATTTATCAATTACAACTTGGATTTTAATTTCAAATTTGGTTATCACAACAAAACTTCAATTTTGAATTTACTATGGTAGCAAATCAATCACATAGAAACTAGAAAATGATACTGATGATGCTGCAGTCATCACCCTTATTATTTCCCAGTGACAGTAATGAATTCAGTGCTTAAATTCTTTCAAAATTTACTTTTAATTATAAATCACATTTATAAATCTTTTACTCATATAATTTCACTATTTAACTTTTAATTTTGAAAAATAACTTCCAAAATAAACCGGATTCAAAATTTTCAAATTCATAGTTCAAATTCATTTTTATTTACAACTCATAATTATAAATATATTCATATAATATCACTTCTTATATATAAGACTATTTCACAAGTGCAAATCATATTAATTATAATTCCATACTTAATAATTCATTTGCTTATATACTTCATTCTTTTACAATTGTTGTTTTTATTTAGATTATTCAAACAACTTTTATTGACTTATATATATTCTTACATTTTCAACAACCAACAATTCAATTTTATATACACTTTAATAATTCTGAAAAATTATTCCTTTATATACAAAATATAATCGAGGTAAAATTATTTCATTTACCCAATTTAAAATAATACTGTGTCGGTTTATCTCGTTTAAGAGTTTAGAAACCCCTATCGATTACAGTTAGCTAGACTGCATCGACCAGAATCTATAAACAATCAACCGATAAGTCAACACAATACAAAACAATTTCATATTGACTAACAAATACGCGCTCATATCTATTATTACACTCACACTCATTCTAGAGTACTACTGACTCTATCTCTAATGAGTAACACCCAACAGTGCCAAGGTTATCGCTTAACCATATGCTCCGATACCACATGTAACATCTCGGATTTTCGACTTCCGAAAATCGACATTAATACGTCCACTGTATCAACTGCCGAGCAATCGAATGCCGGAAAACCAAATTGTTATGGTTAAAAAGAAGAGGTAGAAGAAGACAGAAGAAAAAGAGAACAGAAAAACATAGAAACAGAAACAATATCAGAATCTCACATTCGCAGCGGAACAACATATAATAGATAAATGAATAATCTTTAAAACAAAGAACTATATTAGTTTATACATTACAACAATGAGAGTCAATATACAACTCAATACAACAATGGACAATTATAAAAACTTGTCCTTATACAGAATACACAGCGGAATAATAATATCATATACAAGTGATACGTCTCGCCATCCAGCTCGCCACCTGAGCTCCAAAATCTCCTGAAATCCAGAATGACCTGATAACCTGACTCTAGGCTACCCGTGTGGAAAATTATGGGCACCCAGAGTTTAGGAAAAGAACAATAAACTCCAACAGTCATGGGACTGGTTTGAGAACTAAAACAGTTATTTATCTTTAAAACAACAACAACAAAGGAAGTGGAAAATATCTGCAATGCTTTTGGAAAATGAAACTACCATAAGGCCTCCCGCCACACACACAATGCAAATGCAGAATTGGAGGAGATTTCTCCTTATGATAGTAAAGCATGCTTATTACGCAAAATCATTTGATTTGATATTATTATTAGTGCATAGTGGAAAACATTTCGAAAGTATAATATTAATCTTAGCCAGCATAGACATTTCGCACTTATGCCTACTATAGCTACTATGTTCAATAGCAGGTTACCGCCATTCCATAGTATGTTATACAACTAAAACCGTACAAGGTTCATATTGTTTCTTTGGATTTCCAACAAACGGTCAGGCTAAGGAACTTCCTACTGCCAATGGGATCGCCTCTGGCGGGACGTCCCGAGAACCTAACCGGATCTCTGCCAACACAAGGCCGGGTTACCCATTACACTGGGTAACTACTACACGAATATGCCACCCCCCGGTCCTTTGGGACCTTTATCCGAGGCGCCTCGATCACACAGTAAATGAGATTGGAGTATCCACATAGGTTAAATACCAGGGCTCCATACCTGATACCACCCTTTTCCAAAAGGAAATGACATACCCTAAAGGGAGCGACCCTCACAACCTTGCCGCATATTCCTGTTTTAACCATTTCCGGGTTGTGAGGTCCGAAGAGGTCTCGTCCACAAAGCTACGCTTTTTCACAAAGCCACGCTTTGATCAACAAATGATCAATAAATAATCATCACACAGCAACACTCAGCATGCCACATTACCAAATTGGGAGTATATCACTGATAACTTTCAACTACATAACCTTTGAGCTCGTACGTCTCAGAGAAGGGTGTTAAGCTAGGAGAATAAATTCTCCGCCACTAACAGAAATGTATTTTTAAAGAAATCAGCTTTATATCTCAAAATGTAATGTCAGACATGTAACCATACAAGTCTGTTCCGGGTTCGAACAGAACCGAAGGCACTTCCGAAGAAGCCCTTGCAATCCGGGTATTCACAATCCTGATCGAACTTCCCATCACAAAGGAAATCTCTATACCGTAGCTAACGGTGTAGAGACAATCGATAGGTCATCCTATCGTTTTCACAAATACCCGGTCTTCACCACCGGTCTTCAATACGATCCATATCGTCGTATCACTAATTCAGAATGGGTTATATGACACAAAGGCCTTTTCCCAGCTAACCCGAATAGTGAGCACAATATTTAAAACATATGGATATAGGGATTTCAATTAAGTCACAACTTATTACCCAAATCCTTTCCTTTAAATGGTTTAAACAAATTACCATTTTAAATCTTTAAACAAAAATATTTACTTCACAAAGTTCACCCAGTTTCGCAAAGATTCATTCATAGATTCCCAAATTAATTTCCATTTCAATTGGATTAACCCATTATATCTTTAAATTAAGATTTAATTTATAGCTTTCAAAACTATTCACAATTCAAGTCTTTTATAATATAAAAGATACACCTTTTAAAATCTTCTTTGATTTCACGATAAAGCTTAATCATCTTCACAAAGGTTAATTCATAGTTTTTCCAAACTATTTACAATTTCATTTCAACTTGAAATGTTTCGATACAAATTTGAAATCTTTTCACTTTATGAAAGCTATTATTATTTGAAAACAAATAGTTTTCGTTTTGGGAAAAACTGGTTACAATTACACATTTTAAAGCCATCCAAGTATAAAACTTGAATATAAATTTAAATTTCCAAAACCATATTTTAAATGGTTAAAAACCCATATAAACACCTTTTATAACTTGTAAAATCTTTTATATCAAAATTCCCAAATTATTGAATTCAATTTCAAAATATTGAATTAAAAATTTAAATCAAATGATTTAAATTCCAAATTAAGTTATTTAAAATAACTCTTATTTTTGAATCTCATTTTTAAAAACTTTCAATTCCAATTCCAAAACTAATTTGGATTCAAAAATTCAATCTTTAGAATTGTCAAAAATCTGTGACTTAACCGATTTCCACGTGAAATCCACATTGGTGTGTTTATTGTGTAGTCCAAGGGTTTAAAACAATAGTGCAACAACATTCAACCATCACAGATCAAATATAACAATAAAATTGATAAGCGGTATATACTATAACGCTTATCTTTCATTCACAGATAAACAAATCACAGATCACAACACAAATCAGGATATATCACAAAGCATCACACATTTGGGATATCAAACAATTCAACATCCAATATAATCCAAACATCCATAAGTAGGATTAATTCAATTATCTGATTAATTTAAATCAGATAAATTTCTATAAATAAATTTGGCTAGTTATGGTAAATTAAAAATCAATTAATTCCAAATTGATCTACAAATTTATTTCAAAACACCAAATCAAATTTTCAACGAATTTCCAAATTATTTCCTTTTTAAAATAAATTTCTTTATCTCTTCAAATCTATTTAAAAATCCAAATTTTTAAATAAATTCTTCAACTTATAAATAATATTCTTCAAAATCCCTTTATTAAAGTCTTTTCTCCGTAATTTGAAATTTTATTCAATATGGTTCAAAAATAACTTTATCTTTTTAAAACTCCTTTTAAATTTATCCAATTCTCAAAAATAAGTTTTAAAATAATCTTTCAACTTGAATTTTCAAAAATCCAATTTTTATTTATTTTCGGTATCCAAGGATACCAAAAATATATTCGGCTAAATTATAGCCTTCAACAATTCCAATTCACAAATATAATCACACGGAGATTATAAATAATCAACACACAACATATGAAACAAATTCAAATGTTTGAGGAATCCAGTTGGATCCCTCCAACCTGTTTCCCTGCATCCACAGATGTTAGCTCAATACCAATTCCACTTCGAGGTGGAATATCGCGGTATATGGGATTTATAAAATACTATCCGCTATTATGCGGCGCAATAGGGTCTCATCCGCTATATAATGCGGGAAATCAACTCCAAATAAATATATAATACCAATTCCACTTTACAGTGGAATATCGCGGTATATGTTTTTAATATAATAACCTCCGCTTAATATACGGCGTATAGGGTCTATTACAGCACAATAGATAGCAATCATCATTCAATTCACACAATCAAACAATTTTAAATCTAACTATTTAAAATTTAAATCGAAACAAATTCGATTGAGTGAGGAGTTCTCACCTAGCTTTCAATAACGGTTGCAGTGTTTTATTTCAAATAAAATTAAACACGCATTTAATTTTACTCAAAATTATCACAAGTTCCAATCAATCCCAATCCAGCTCCATCGCGTAGTGCTCATCAAAACGAACCCGACATAATTCGTTTCGTCAGTTTTCGACCTCGTATGAAAAAGTTATGCATTTTTAAAGTTTATACGATTTTATATAAAATCAATTTCACAATTTTTCTTTAAATTTTAAACCCTACAATCAATCACAGCCGTACGTTGCTTTCATCAAATCCTGGCTATGATCTCCTTCTTCCCTCCAACGTGAAAAACGCACGCACAAACAACCCATCCCAACCGCCTCTAAACCCTATTCGTCGCGCCCAACCACCATGCCTAGACGTCGATCAGGCGACGCCAACTTGAAGGACATCACCTCGCCTACCATCGCCCAGTGACCGGCCCAACTCGGTCGACCCTATGGTTCGAAAAACGTGAACGAACGCTGGCCTTCAAACCCTTTTTCACGTCGATCCATGGTTTCATTCTCGATCACAGCCGTATCGATTTGTAGATCTCACTTCCCTCTATCATTTTGTAGTTGATGATTTTTGATGAAGGTGGGAAGAAGTATTGAACGTTTCTGGCCATCGAATTTTTAATGGCGGCTAATCCTAGTTGCTTAGGGTTTGAGTGCAAATGCTGAAAAACAAGTCCTTTTATAGAAAATGGCCAAAACACTATTCATCCGAGATTTTCCGAACTCCAAACGAAGCGTGCCGGCTGACGTTTCTAAGGTTTTACCCGCATTCCGGACACAATGGAAAGTGTTTCGGGAGCTAATTCGATCGTATGTGAGTGTTACGAAATTAAACGATCAATTTAAAATTAAATCGATTAAAACGATTTCTATGCGTTTTGGCTCACCCCGGACAAACCGTAAATCCGATTGACACGAAATTTGAAATCTTACAATAATTTCACATTACGGATCCGATGAAACTAGTTTCGTCGAAATCCGAGACTGTTTGAAAAATGACTATTTTCACTCGTCAATTAAATATTAAAATATTCAATTTTCACAAATTAACTTTTAATTCAATTTTAAAAGTTCTACAACATCATTCTAACTCCAATATGATTCAATATAACTTTATAAATCATTTTTATACACATTAAATCCAATTTACAATTATTTCTGGAATTTCAAATATTAAATTATCGATTTAATTAATCAATTAAATCACTATATTCGAATTTTAATTTATTCAACTTACAAATCTCACTTGTTAATATTTAAAATCAATTAAATATACGAATTTCAAATGACAGAAATTCTGGGTCGTTACAACTGGCCCCTTATGGATCGTGACCTAGGCCTATCTTCATGGCCGTACACCCCATCGGCCCTTCCTAGGTTGAGCCGCACCCTACCATTTTCTGCCTTCTAGATGCCGACCACACGAACTCAAAGCAACCACCCGCATGACCTCTCATCGCCTAATTTCCAAGCAAAGCCAAACCTTTATTTTGCTATGCCTATAAACCTCCACCGTCGATCACCGAACCTCTACCGAGCAACCCAAAATTTGTATGGATGTGTAGATCTTGGCTAGACTAGATCAAAGATACCAACTTTGTATTTTTTTATTATTTTTATTTGAATTGTTTTTGAATTTATAGGAAGTGGATAAAAGGTTTTCTTTTTTCCTTTTTGATGTAATAGTGAAAAAGAGAGAAGAAGGAAACATGTGATCTGATTTTTCTAAGTGTTTGGGTTAAATTTATTTTCAGTTTTCCAACATTTCGCTGCACGGGTTTTCACTTGCGTACGGGCTGCAAACGACAAAAAAAACGGCCGCACTTAGAAATGCGACACGATCTCAAAATAGTGATGATAATAATATACACTGATTAACTAATTGTAAAATCATAAAAAATACCATCGTTTGCCAGAAATCGTTAAACGATTACTTTAGATATTTTTCAAATTAAAAATTATAGAAAAATCAAATTAATTAAATTAAAAATATATCATTAAAAATCAAGTCGTAAAAAAAATTCATTTTCTTATTATTTATTATCGCAAATAAATTTACAAAATGAATTTACCGTTATTATTTCATTAATTTAAAAGGGGTTAAATACGACCATTAAATCCATTTAATTAATATTCAATTTAAAATCTAGGTATTTAAATCACTATTCTAATATTAAATTAAAAATCCAAATATTTGAAATAATCCATGCATTTGAATTTAAGTTATTAAACTTTAAAACCAATATTTCAATATTTAAAATAAATTAAATATTTTAAAATTCAATGCCCAAAATTTCGGGTTGTTACATCGATGGTGGGGTTCTGTGTTTATTATTATTATTATTTCCATTTTCATTTTAAATTATCTTTGCTCTGAAAAGTTCATACGCTGATAATTTCTTCATTTGAATTTCGATCGCAAAACTCCGAGTATGAAAGTTGCTCAGAAAATCGCCACATATATAATAGTGCAAGTTTCATAGCCAAATTGCAATGTTCGCTGAAAATTTCATTTTTGAAGCCTTTTTAATTATTTATTAATTATCGTTAATTTTACAGGGTGTTACATTCTCCCCTCTTAAAAGAATTTCATCCCCGAAATTACCCAAGGGTTGAATCATGTAAAATAGCACATAATTAATCTATGATATCCAACCAATTATTGTACAACCAATTTAGAAGTCAAATGTGTACAAGTACACGGTGTATCACAAAATATGAGACATGCATGCATAATGACTCTAAATCGACGCCTCCTATATAAATGCATTTTTAAAAAACATTTTGAAAATATGATGCAAACAACCTATATATACTTATAGTTCTATATGTATATAAGTTTTCAAAAATCAAAATTACCTTTTCACACAGTAATTTCCACACTCCTACAGTAGGACTTATTAGTAGAAGTATGGTTCAACCAATTTTGCATCCAACTCCTACCATCCAAAACCTAACACACAATTTATAACATCCAAAAATTTTGAAAATCCAATTTTTCTGAATCTATACACCTGTGTCAAAAAAGGAACTGAGATGGAAATTATTTATAGTTCCACCTTTCTTTTAGATAATATTCAATTGTATCTTGGAACCTTCTCTTCTAGTCCCAAAACTTTTCCAATACAATTTGCATAAGGAGATTTATTTTTGGATGTTAAAATGTAATCATCCTAAGCGTAAGTTTCAATTCACTATCAACAAGGTATGGAATAGAAATTCTAAAGCTAAAACAGTCTTTTCCCTTGTTATTATTGTAGGATTTAGATTAACCCTAGAGGGGGGGGGTGAATAGGGTTATAGCAAATTTCTCGAATTAAACACGTAATCAAAATGCAGATAAATAAATATACAGAAAAGTAAATCACACACAGAATTTACCCAGCTTCGGCAACCCCTGCCTACTGCTGCATTCCCAGATTTCTATTAAATTAAACAGTATCCCGCTTACAAACACTCCTACAGACTCGCACACCCTGCTCCGCCTATAGAGTTTTGTAAACTCGCACACCCTGCTCACTGAACTAACCCTAACTAGACAATCTGACACTACCTAAACCCTAGGTGGTGATTTACCCTTACTTGACTTGAAAAAGTAAAAACTGAAAACAAAAAACAGATTAAAACCAGGGCAAAAATTTAAATTGCAAATTTAAATCAGTTTTGCCCTCAAATAAATAACTCAAGCCTAAAACAAGCCCGGCCCACTATTATTTTATCTCGATCAAAATTGTAGACCCGCTTCCTCTTATTTGCTAAAACGTCGGCCCGTTTCCTTTATCTCTTCGATCCCCTATTCAATTTTATCTCCGGCCCGATCCCCTTTGAGAAAAAAAATGGCGAACAAAATTAGGACTTCGGCGATATTTTGATTCTCTGGCGATTATGCGCTTCAGCTCCTCGAATCTCTGTCGCTGGCGATTCTAGAATTGCGACTCTGCCCTGTTGCGATTTTGAGACTAGAACTTCGGTTCTTCGAATCTCTGTTGCTTCTGAATTGCGATGATCTAATCGATCATCTGTTGGCTCTGGTATGTATTTCTCTGTTCTGTTTATCTGATTTGAACTTGATTGCTTGAGTTTGATCGATGATTCGAGCAGATTAATTTCTGTTATCTGTTTTGCTTGAACTCGAATAACTTATTTGTCGATGATGTTAACCATTATATAGGAGTCGGATCTCCTTTAATTTCGTTCGTATATTCGTGTTTGAATTTGTCATTTTCTTTGATCGGCCGTTCGATTATTGTTGGATGTTTGAGATTTATCTGACTTGTTCATAGTGAATTCTTTCCCTTACTTTACTGTCATGGTTTTAGTTTGAAACCGTTCGATCCTTCCTTGATTGTCACGGTAGCAACTTTCCTATTTTATTTGAATTTGACTTTTTCAAATGAGTATATGTTGCGATTCTTGACTTGACTTTAATTTCGTGTTGACCATGGCTTTGATTTTATTACTCCGTGAATTTCATGCTTTACTTGTTCTACTCACGGCTTCGATCATTTTGAAACTTTGTGAATTTCTGGCTTTGTCGACTTCACTGTGAATTCTGTCACTTCTCTGCAGTTTTCTCCTTGTTGACTTCACTGTGAATTATGGTTTCGGTTTTCTGTTGGCATTGATGTTATTGACACTCTGTTTCACCTGTTGCATTTGACTTTAAAATGTTTGTCACTTGATCATTTGAGGCATTGGGTCTTATATCTTAACTGCTGCTATATTGTTGTACTTGAACTGTCATTGTTACATGTGTTGCTTGTATTCATTTGATTACTTTCTGGAGCTTGCTTGTATTCATTCCAGTCTGGTAGCTGCATGTTGAACTGTTGTCGAGTTGCATCCATGTGTTTGCTGTGTTGCCATATCTTGTGCTTGTTCCTTCCTATACTTGAGTCTGACTTGGAGCATTTTGTTGCTAGTCTTGTGTTCTTCACTGTACTGCACATTGATCATCATCTTGCTTGCATATAGTCTGGTTGATGATCTTTATTTCATTTGATATGATGTTTGTATTTAGTCTGGATAGCTTTGAGTCCAGTTCCATTCTAGTTCATGTATTCATTTGTACCACACTGTGTATTGATTGCTTTGCCTCTGTCGTTGCCTAACTTGAAGTTGTTAGTCTGTTTCATTGTATATGAGTTCATTTTGTTGGCTGCTTTTTATGGTTTATGCACTTCTGCCCCTTCTATTTGTGCACTAGCTTGAAGTGTATTGATTGTCTGCACTTTGTCTTCACTATTGCCTAGTCTTGCTTTTGGCCAGATTTGAAAATTGAGTTGAATCCGGTTTTAAACCTCGGGTTTGACCTTGTACTGATTGTTGTGACATTGTTTTATTACACCTGAGTTGAATCCGATAGTCTGGGTTTGACCTGTGCTCACCTGTCCCTGTAACATTATCAAGTGTACATTTCGGTGTGCACGGCCTTGTGGCATGTACAGTGATACACTGTGCATGTCACAAGCTGTTCGTGAATGATGAATTCAAATATAAATGATGACGAACAACCCAAATAACTGAGGCAAATATTATTTTCAAAATCCATATTTTGTTTTATACTGCAAAGACATTTTATTTTCAATTTTACTGCGTCAATGTATATTTCTGCAGATTGCTCAGATGCTGGATTCACATTGGAATGAAGTTGAAGATAAATACGAGTGTGAGTGATATGTAGTGAGGAACTGATGTAACTTTTAAAATGTAATAGTATTGTGACTGAAATTGTATAGTTATAGTGAGAGCTTGAAATTGTACTATCAAAATTGTAATAAATATTTGTTTGAATAAAATATTCGTTTGAATTCCAAATCTGTTTTATTTATTTTATTCAGCAAATATTTATTTTATCTGTGAAAAATAAATAGTACAATATCAAATACATTTAAATGAATGTATATATGTTTATTATCATCAAACAAAAAGCATATACATGCATATTCCACAATCTCCCCCTTTTGATGATAACAAACATATATTTAAGATTTTGACTATTGTAAATGTATTTGATTATTCAATTTGCTCCCCCTATTTAAATGTTCTCTTTCTACACAATACTCCCCCTACATATATGCATGAGAATAAAGAATTCAAATGAGCCTTGATGCAATTAGAAAATCTTTGACCTTTTTTTTCAAAATCTTAACTTTTCTCTCCCCCTTTTGTTATCAGCAAAAGAATAATAGTAATAGAAAAATGGAGATATAGTGATAGACATTAATACAATATTAATGCTCAATCGAGTGTAATTATTAATTTCAATAAGAAAATCAAACAAAAATCATAAATACTTTAATTGACACATATTCCACTTTAGAATGATAAGATGATATCATCAAATAAAACCATATAGTTGTGTCTTTTTGTGGTATATCTATTTCAGGAAATTTGAATATCTACTAACCATGCATAACCGTTAGGACTTTTAAATGAGATTAGTGGTATTCCCAATTTTTATTTTTATTTTAAAAATGAATTCAAGTATCTTCTAACCACGCATAACCGTGAGGACTTTTAAATGGGATTAGAATCTTGTCTATTTAATCAATTAATTTTGATATGCGTTCCATACATTCATAACCGTGAGGACTTTTAAATGAGCATGGAAGCACATAATCAAAAATCCAAGTAATTCACCCATGCATAACCGTGAGGACTTTTAAATGAGAGTGAATATTTTGGATATTTTAACTTATTGTTAGAAATATAATAAAATTGAAGCACAAATGATTTCCCGTTTAAACTACCACATATTGACATACTATATTGTCTTTTGATGAGTGATGGTTGATAGAAAAATGATAGAAATAGAAATGATCATGGAATATTTATCAACAAAAAAAGTTTTTATAACTCTTGTTTAAATTTCTAAAGAAATTTTCTAATTATACTTTCTCTAGTCATAATATATGATTAATATCAACACTCATCTTATTTTCAATCACTATCTATCTTTTTTTTTGATAATTATTAGGGGGTCAGATCAGTTACCATGGTTATTTAAAATCAAATTTTCTTAAATAACTAATCTGATACAATGTCAACAGAAATTATTTTCTAGAAAGGTTTTTAAGAAAAATTTCTGCTAAAAATAGAGCTTATTTCAAGTGAAAAATATGCAGATATTTTCTTTGAAAAATGATGCAGCAAATGAATGTCTCGAAATATAATCACGTTCCACTAGTAATTTTTCTATCAACTATATTACCAGTGTGATCTGCATCTGACTTTAAATTTCACTCAAAATTCACTCGTTGGATGTCCTAGACTAGATTGTGAAATTTCAACAAACTACCTCAGAATTATTTTCAACAATCTCTTAAAAACCTTTTTATAGCATGAGTAATCAGTAATCGGTCAACATCATAATTTGACCAAACAGATTAAGTTCAATGATGAAAACTGTTTGGTCAACTTTTAAGCACAAATCAAAGTCACAGATAAGAACAAGTCATATCAAGTTAGTTAGAATCTGTCAACCATCATAATTACTCCAAGTAATTCTCTTTAAAGATGATAAAAAAAATCAGAATTAACATCATCAATCATTTCACATAACTGGCTGATTTTAGATTATGGTGCAGATTTTCACATTTTATCTATCGTTTGAAAATAAATACAATTACCTATTTTACCTGTACGATAATCTTTCGTTGTTTGCCCATTGTGAATCTGTCACCTTTATACAAGGCTAAGGAACGTTGATTTGTCGCCCGTTGTGTGTCTGGAATAGCCAGAATCCAGATAACACTAATGTTGTTCCTTAGCCTGCCACCACACCTACACGGTAAAATATTTTTGTGACCTATTTGTTTTTATAGGTCCATGGTTGTTAGTAGCAGAATAATTTGATGAATATGTTTGAGTAGACCCAAAACTATTAACATATGTTCCTTTTGGCATCCAAACTTGTTTTGTCCTTTCATTCTTGTTCCAATAGACATGAAATTTGTTTGTAGAATTCTTAGGAACCCAAACTTGTATAAATTTTGTGTTCTTGTTCCTATGACTATAATTTTCAGCACGATGTCCAATTATTCCACATCTAGCAAAGACACTCTTACCTTTTGCATTATCATCAACTTGTGTTTTCCCAAAACCTAGTCCTTTTCTGTTGTTATCAAAAAGTTGATTTCCTAATAACATGTTGAATGATTTTTCTCCTCTTGAAAAGTTATTCAGAGTTTTCTCAAGATTTTGGACTTTGGTTTTTAGTGTTGTGTTTTCAGTCACAAGTGAGGTGCATCTATTTATAAAATCCTTTCTCCTAGTGTCAATGGTTTCCTTAAGATTCAAGTTTTCTTTTTCAAGATTCTCAAAGCTATTCTTCAGTTTTGATAATTCTGAATCTAAAGTTTTACAGCTTTTACAGTCAAGGTTTTGAATATTTTCAAGTTCATTTTTTAACCTAAAATTTTCACGGGCAAGTTCTCTCCTATCAGATTTCAGTTTTTCAATTTTAGAATCTAGAGCATCAACTGTTTTAGTAAGATCAATGCACATAAAGACAAGTTCTTTATAAGAATAGTTCTTTACCTCACTAGATTCCTCTGAGCTTGCTTCTGAATCTGATCTTGCCGTAAGACACAAGTTTTCCTTCTCTGAGCTATCAGTTGAAACTTCCTCTCCTTCCTCATCATCCCAAGTCGCTGCGAAGGCCTTTTTCTTCTTTTTCTTTCCCTTGTTGTTTTTGAGAAGTGGGCAATTTTGTTTGAAGTGACAAGGCTTGTTCTAGTTATAGCAGGTTAATTCATTTTCGGAATTGTCAGAATCTTTTGACCTATTATCACTCGTTTTCTTCTTTCGTGGCCTGAATCTTGACAATTTTCTAAGATTATTGACAGCCATTGCAAGTTCTTCAATTGGATCTTCTACTTCATCATCGCTTTCTTCTTTGCTCTTTAAAGCAATCATCTTCTTCTTTGATTCGGAGTTGTTGCGTTCCTCCTTTGCTTTTAGCTCAAGCTCATATGTCATCAGGTTACCGATCAAATTCTCCATGCTGAGTTTACTCAGATCTTTCGATTCTTGTATCGCCGTGACTTTTGCCTCAAAGTTCATCGGTAAGACTCGTAGTATCTTCCTCACTAGCTCTACCTCGGAGAACACCTTTCCAAGTGCTCTAGCATTGTATACCAAGGTTGAGAAGCGTCCAAACATATCCTTTATCCTCTCGCCTTTGTCCATCACGAAGTTCTCGTATTCATTGCTGAACAGGGCTAGACGAGACTCCTTGACTTGAGAAGTTCCTTCGTGTGTCACCTCCAAAGTATGCCAAATTTCCTGTGCTGTTTTACAATGAGAAATTCTATTAAATTCAGTTTTATCAAGAGCACAGATCAAAGCATTCATGGCTTTAGCATTTGTGGTTTTCAATTTCTTATCGTTAGCATCCCACCTCTCCTTAGGTTTAGGAATCTCAGTATCACCAATAGTTATAGTGGGAGGTGTATAGCCAGTTTCAATAATATCCCAAACATCATAATCAACAGAACTAAGATAAATACTCATCCTAACTTTCCAGCAAGCATAATCATTCCCATTAAACATTGGTGGCCTAGCAATAGATTGCCCCTCAGAAAAAGCACTATTTGATGAATTCATGACTCTAGAGTTAAAGAAAAAAAAATACCGGGCTCTGATACCACTTGTAGGATCTAGATTAACCCTAGAGGGGGGGCATTCCCAGATTTCTATTAGAATTAAACAGTATCCCGCTTACAAACACTCCTACAGACTCGCACAGCCTGCTCCGCCTATAGAGTTTTGTAAACTCGCACACCCCGCTCATTGAACTAACCCTAACTAGACAATCTGACACTACCTAAATCCTAGGTGGTGATTTACCCTTACTTGACTTGAAAAAGTAAAAACTGAAAACAAAAACCAGATTAAAACCAGGGCAAAAATTTAAATTGCAAATTTAAATCAGTTTTGCCCTCAAATAAATAACTCAAGCCTAAAACAAGCCCGGCCCACTATTATTTTATCTCGATCAATATTGTAGACCCGCTTCCTCTTATTTGCTAAAACGTCGGCCCGTTTCTTTTAGCTCTTCGATCCCCTATTCAATTTTATCTCCGGCCCGATCCCCTTTGAGAAACAAAAATGGCGAACAAAATTAGGGCTTCGGCGATATTTTGATTCTCTAGCGATTATGCGCTTCAGCTCCTCGAATCTATGTCGCTGGCGATTCTAGAATTGCGGCTCTGCCTTGTTGCGATTTTGAGACTAGAACTTCGGTTCTTCGAATCTCTGTTGCTTTTGAATTGCGATGATCTAATCGATCGTCTGTTGGCTCTGGTATGTATTTCTCTGTTCTGTTTATCTGATTTGAACTTGATTGCTTGAGTTTGATCGATGATTCGAGCAGATTAATTTCTGTTATCTGTTTTGCTTGAACTCGAATAACTTATTTGTCGATGATGTTAACCATTATATAGGAGTCGGATCTCCTTTAATTGCGTTCGTATATTCGTGTTTGAATTTGTCATTTTCTTTGATCGGCCGTTCGATTATTGTTGGATGTTTGAGATTTATCTGACTTGTTCATAGTGAATTCTTTCCCTTACTTTACTGTCACGGTTTTAGTTTGAAACCGTTCGATCCTTCCTTGATTGTCACGGTAGCAACTTTCCTATTTTATTTGAATTTGACTTTTTCAAATGAGTATATGTTGCGATTCTTGACTTGACTTTAATTTCGTGTTGACCATGGCTTTGATTTTATTACTCTGTGAATTTCATGCTTTACTTGTTCTACTCACGGCTTCGATCATTTTGAAACTTGGTGAGTTTCTGGCTTTGTCGACTTCACTGTGAATTCTGTGACTTCTCTGCAGTTTTCTCCTTATTGACTTCACTGTGAATTATGGTTTTGGTTTTCTATTGGCATTGATGTTATTGACACTCTGTTTCACCTATTGCATTTGACTTGAAAATGTTTGTCACTTGATCATTTGTGGCATTGGGTCTTATATCTTAACTGCTGCTATATTGTTGTACTTGAACTGTCATTGTTACATGTGTTGCTTGTATTCACTTGATTACTTTCTGGAGCTTGCTTGTATTCATTCCAGTCTGGTAGCTGCATGTTGAACTGTTGTCGAGTTGCATCCATGTGTTTGCTGTGTTGCCATATCTTGTGCTTGTTCCTTCCTGTACTTGAGTCTGACTTGGAGCATTTTGTTGCTAGTCTTGTGTTCTTCACTGTACTGCACATTGATCATCATCTTGCTTGCATATAGTCTGGTTGATGGCCTTTGTTTCATTTGATATGCTGTTTGTATTTAGTCTGGATAGCTTTGAGTCCAGTTCCATTTTAGTTCATGTATTCATTTGTACCACACTGTGTATTGATTGCTTTGCCTCTGCCGTTGCCTAACTTGAAGTTGTTAGTCTTGTTCATTGTATATGAGTTCATTTTGTTGGCTGCTTTTTATGGTTTATGCACTTCTGCCCCTTCTATTTGTGCACTAGCTTGAAGTGTATTAATTGTCTGCACTTTGTCTTCAGTATTGCCTAGTCTTGCTTTTGGCCAGATTTGAAAATTGAGTTGAATCCAGTTTTAAAACTCGGGTTTGACCTTGTACTGATTGTTGTGACATTGTTTTATTACACCCGAGTTGAATCCGATAGTCTGGGTTTGACCTGTGCTCACCTGTCCCTGTAACATTATCAAGTGTACATTTCGGTGTGCACGGCCTTGTGGCATGTACAGTGATACACTATGCATGTCACAAGCTGTTCGTGAATGATGAATTCAAATATAAATGATGACGAACAACCCAAATAACTGAGGAAAATATTATTTTCAAAATCCATATTTTGTTTTATACTACAAAGACATTTTATTTTCAATTTTACTGCGTCAATGTATATTTCTGCAGATTGCTCAGATGCTGGATTCACATTGGAATGAAGTTGAAGATAAATACGAGTGTGAGTGATATGTAGTGAGGAACTGATGTAACTTTTAAAATGTAATAGTATTGTGACTGAAATTGTATAGTTATAGTGAGAGCTTGAAATTGTACTATCAAAATTGTAATAAATATTTGTTTGAATAAAATATTCGTTTGAATTCCAAATCTGTGTTATTTATTTTATTCAGCAAATATTTATTTTATCTATGAAAAATAAATAGTAAAATATCAAATACATTTAAATGAATGTATATATGTTTATTATCATCAAACAAAAAGCATATACATGCATATTCCACAATTATCTATGTTTAGCATCATCACCACATTTGAACAATAAAAATTCATATTCATTAACGCGTTGACCCGCCTTATGTTAAGCTTGTGGCACTAGTAAATTGAAATTTTTGATTTTCCATCAAAAATCCTTTTCCTTTCCTAATCAAACTTACAAAATAATTTAAAAACTCAAATTCCCAAAAGCATTTAAACACCATTTTTTCAAAAGGGCTTGAAGAATATTTTCCAAAAACATTTTAACTCAACTTCTCAAAAGCATTTAAATAAAAATTTCAAAAGCATTTAAATATAATTTTTTAAAACAATTGCTGCTACATCCTTAAAACAAATCAAGCCACGTTCTAACATAATCGGGACTCAGTCAATGAATTAATACATATGATTGATCCTAACATTGTGCAGTTAATCACAGATTTGGAGAACCTTTTCTTTTATTCTAAAACAACAAACTACCTACAAGCGTATTTATAAATTTTAGACTTTAAGGCATAGGGATAGTAACCCATGATTTCGCAACAACCTTTCCTTATCCTTCATTTACTTAAATTTATTTTTCCCAAAATTCTAAAATTTTAGGATCTAAGCATTCTTAATTTCTAGTTGATAACTTAATTTCCAAATTTATTTGATAAACTTTCGGTTTTAATAAAATTTGTCGCTGGTTAAGTGCCCTTATGAGATCTCCTTATTTACTCTATTTCCCTATATATATATGTATTATATACATTCACACACACACATACACACATATATATATAGCGGTCAAAGCTCATCCAAACCATCAATACAAAATAAAATATGAACATATCTCATACCATATTGTAAGCTTTTCTAATAATCAAAGGGAGATAATCAAAGGGAGGCAACTGACGATTACATCCAAAACCTATAAGAAAACAATAGTTAGAAGTTGCCCTTCATCATCAACTAGCATTAATGATGCTGTGGCTCCATCGCTTCTTGCTAAATTAAGATGGACATTTCTAGTATCCATTCAACTATAGTCCTCATGACTTAGCTTACCTCCTTGACATCTAATAAATAAGGTACATCCATTACTTCAATTACTACACTTGATTAAGGTATACTATGTGCATTCCAACACTGCAGTGGGTAAGAAATATAAACTATGCACATATAGAATAAATCTCTGGAAAATTAGCTTTGTGGAATAACTTTCCTACCATCCATCTTGCCTTCTTTAACCTTGAATCAACCAACATCCTTTATGTGTATTGCCATCTTATTACCCTCTTCTCCAATCTTACTACTATCTTCTTTCAATCAAAATCTCTTGATAGTATTCTGAACTTTGGTAATACTTTTTATATCATTGACCTTTCATGCGAGTATATCCTAGTACCCAAAAAGCTGTACTGTAATATGATTCCACATTCTATTGAGGGTTCTTCTTATGGATTCCATGCATATCCAACAAAATATTCCTAAGTTCATACCAATATTTCGTATATTTAATGGGGATTCCTTATTGCCGCCCCACGAGCATTTATAGCTCTTTTATTCATAGCATGGACCTTTACCCTGTCTTACCTTGATCGTGATCCCTATCTACTCCATATCAAAAATTGGTTTCATTTTTCATACTCTTTTAAAAAATAAATCTTCATAGTCATGAAATACCTAATCCAGAACTTTTATCTTTGAAAACCTAAACTCAGAAACCTTTTCATTAAATCTAAAAACTACTTGGTTTCCATAAGGAAACATGAAAAATATCCTATTCTAATTATCTTTCCCTTTTTAAAGACTTTATGTAACATAAATTTACTTCTTTAAAAGTTTGATTTTTAACTTAAAATATCTTTCACGTTCAAAAACCCAATTGTAATATCAAACCATTTTTTTTTGTCAAAAACATCTTTTATAATTTTAAATAATGAAAAATGGAGTAGACGAGGAAAACTTCCATCTTATTATTTTCTTACTACTCATGCTATTTCCACTTTCAAAGCTAGCGCAGCTTCTAATAGCATATAAGGGGGACTTCTAAAAGATATGCGCAATTACAACATCTATCTAAGTGTCTGTCGAAAATATATGTGCAATCACTACATATAAAAGGAATTTATCCATTCTTCCTATCCTATTCCTATTTCTTTTCTCATATATTATTTTTAACTAGATTACTAATCCTATTTCTGTTACTTTTCCCAATATTGGCTCATTGTGGCTCATTGTAGTGCATTCGTAGATTGCTTTAGTTATTGGGCTTTTCTTCAATAATATGAAAAGAGATACTATATTTTTCAAGTGTCAACCTTCATATTTTCCTTATTGGAGAGAGTTAGGCACTTTAGTCTTAACCGATGTATTGATATCCTTTCTCAAAACATTTGAACTAGGAATATTTAAAATAAAATGTTATTTTATTTTGTGATTAATTACTCATGATTGCAACTACAATCACATAACATTTTATTGAAGGATTGTTAATATACTTTAAATTAATTACTTAATTAATTATAACATAATATAACAAAAATCAAACACCTCTATTACAAATAAAATTGACTACATAATTAGATACATGTAATAATTACCATTAGGTCATGCCACTATATCTTTCACTATTAACAAAAGAAATAATTACAAGAGAGAGATCCAAATAGAAATGAATACAAAATAAGGCCTAACAAAGCAAAACGGCCCAAACAAAAGAAGTGAATTTCATCCGACCCCTACTCTTACAAGAAGATGAGATTCGTTTTTGATATGGCGTATGTCCATAAAAACTTGCTTATCGACAATGTCGAAATTGGCTTTAGCTGTATTTATCTTGGTTGTAAATATGCAGCAATTTCTCTCCACCCATATAATACTAATGAACCTTTTTAGCATAACTAGCAGTATTGATGATCTTGGGGTTTTCCACCAAGTAGCTCTAAAATTTGTTTGCCATGCTTTCTTGTTGATGATTGAAGAACTATGGAAGTTTCCTCCAAACATTATTAACGAATGGGTATTTAAAGAAAATACGAGTGTTTGATTTAGTGTTAGTGCAAGTAAAAACACGATGGGGATTGTCAATGGTTCATAAACTAGCAAGCTTCCCTTTTATTTGTATTGAATTTTCCATGACCTTCTAGAGGCGAAAGTTGCTTTCCATTACACCACTAGAGTTATAGATGTAAGAGGACCAAAGGAAAATATCACGATGTCCTCGGAGGCTCTTGTATACAAGGGAGATGGAGTGCTCTTTCCTGTTAAAAGTCCATAGAACTACAACATTTGATGAAGCTAAAGTGCTTGAAACCATATTTGATCAAATCCCTTTCACTGAAGTGGAACTGGAGTAGAGGAGATTGACATGACCATCAATAATAAAATCAGCAGCGAAGGCGTTATGAGAATACCAAAATCATGTTGCTGATTGGGGATCATACTATTTGCACTTTTATTTTATGTTAGTAGTGTGACGACTCACATTTCGGAAGGTTTAAATTGACAATAATCCACACATGTCCAACTTAAACAATCTGGAACGTAGATAATCAATGGGGTTAATTTAGAAAAATAAGAAAAGAAGAAGAAAACAAACATAGAATCTCACAGCGGAATGATAAAATATAATAATCAACTAACAGTTCATGAAGATGTTTACTATACATTTGATTATAGTCTATACAACATTGATCAGAGTTATATATATACATCAGGGATAAATAAATAATAGTTGTAACGACCCACTATTTTGGACCATTCAAATTGACAATAAAACCACACATGTCAGACTTGAATAATTCAAAACAATAGATTGTAAATAAATTTGGAGCAAATAAAACCAATCACGGAATCACAGACACAGAATATCAGAATAAGTCGCAGCGGAAATAAAATACATAGTAGTTCATGAAGCAACTAAAATACACAGTCTCAAAACAAATACAAAATACCATAGTCTGAAAAACAGATACAACAGAAGTCAGAATACATAAGTTTACAAATACATAAGCAAAGCTGAATAGGAAATAACTGAAATGGAAATAGACAACTAGATAGATAGATAAACTCCAGCAAATCTCTAGCTCCAAAAGATGAATCCAAAGCTGTGATACTCAGGCTGACCCGAGCGTAAAGCAAAACACAAAACACTCGAGTCAGGACATGCATACTTATAAAATGTAAATCAACTCAAGTGAACTGTAATAGAGATACATCAATAACTTAAAGGATGCTTGGGATCGCCCATCCTTTAAGGATCCGTTAAACTATCTACTATGTAGTAGGATACGCTATTATAATAATGTCTAAATTAAAGTAAACTATTTAAAAATAGCGTTAAGGCTTTACATTTTCCACCTTAACACATTTTTAGGTATGCCAATAGTCTATACAGTACCGTAATACTCCGAGAACTGGAGCTACCAGAGGATACTCCATAGGTACGACACAAATCAAACTCGTAGTAAAGCACGCTATGGTAAGTGACACGGCACAACTAGTCAATGCCAGGGTAGATATACCAATTACACTTCCGGGCCGATGGTAACGCAGAGCCGCAGCAATCGCCCACCTCGAGCCACACTCCCGAATCAAGGGGTGCACCCAATCAATCACAAATTAATAGAATGGTATACGATGGAATGTGTCCGATCAGAGGAGCTACCTCATTAGCCCGTCGATTGCTCATGTTTTAGCCACCTTATGCCAACTCACGGGAGTTGGGTCCACGTTTATACTTCAAAATAGAATCATCGCCACCATCCTACTTCATTCTGGAATCTCCACTGCGTACCCAGTTGTTAAAGTGGTTTTCGGTATCGATAGAGAGTATGTCCATATCCGATCCCGGTCTCTTTAACAACCAACCGTTATTATAACCCGTGGTTGTAAATTTCAAAATGGTTTATATTTCAAATCAAAACATATTCATTTTTAAACCCTTTAAATTCGATGTTAATATCTTTCAAAAATAATATTCATTTCCAAAGTTGTAGCATTTCCACGTTCATTCATTCAATTATAACATTTCAAAAGCATTGTAGTTTAGCATTCGTAGCACTTTGAAAATGTGATAATACATATAGTAGCATTTTGAAAATATTATCTTATTAGAAACAGTAGCACTTAGAAAATGTTACTGTAGATATAGTGGTGTTTTGAAAAACAATACATTATTAGAAATGGTAACTTATAAAACGCTACCTTAAAACCACAGCATTTTGGAAATGCTAACAATACTAATCTAAGTTTTACTATAACATTTCAAAAACATTATATCTTCAGTTTTCCATCATTTTAACTTATAAAACTTATCTCACTTTTCAAAAATATTTATTTTGATATCATTCACTTATGATTTTAGTAAAATACAATTTTATAAATAAAATATCCAATAAAACGATAATTCATTTATTAAGTCAAAAATACACTTAAATTGCTTAACTTTTATTTTAACAAATAACTTGATACTTTATTTACTTTAAAAATATCCATTTCATAAATAAAATATTTTATTACTAATTTAAGCCAAAAATTCCATTTTAAATCAAATTTTCAATTATTAAGTTAAACCAAAATTTTAATTTACATTTTTAATCATTTATTAACTCATACAATTTTTAACTTATAGAAAATCGCTATAAAATTTATTTAAATCATTTAAATCCAATTTAAGTTAAAATCTCATATATTTTAAATTCCAAATACTTAAATGTTTCAGAAAATATTTATATTTAAAATTAACCATGGGTCTGTATAATATTTTCTAACCTAGGTCAAGTGATACGAATATATACCACTTCAATCCGAAATAAAATCCCGGGTTTTATTATTTCAAACCTGCAATCCCAAGTCAACTAAAATCGCTCAAGCCTATCATTTCAGCTCATAACAACTTTTCCTTATTCTAAAGTCCGTTCGGGTATGTATCATTTCAACCCATAGTGAGGGAACTTGCAGTGTGAGAAACAGAAATTTAAAATAAACAGTAAAGCATCGCATATCATATCAGGTGATGAAACAGGTATATAATCCGGTTATAACATCAAATATCATATCACTGGCATATATGAAACCACTATCAATATGGCATACAATTCACATGACATTGTTTCACTATTTTATAAGTACGAAGTCGAGAGTGATAAACTCACCTTCTAAAGCTAGAGATGACAATTCAAGACACACAACCAAACTCCGAAAAGCATGACAAAGCACGAACTAAATTCGAGGAGAAGTAGCACCCAAATCCAAATCTTGTAAACAAATAAATACAATCATATATAAGAAGATATTTATGCAAGAAAAATAAAACAAAAGATAAGAAAATAGGCAAGACAACATAAGTGGGATCGGCCACTTGTGAAATAGGCTCGACCATCATCACATAAGGCTCGACCATCTTGGTTTAAAGGCAAGTATGCTCGGCCATGGTCAGTTTGGGTTAGGTAGGCTCGGCCTAGGCAAGCAAAAGGCATGGCTAAGAAATGGGAATGTGAAGAGATGGCTTATGGAAGGCAAAAGGACAAGGCAACATGAAAGGTCATGTGCACAAGTGGTTCGGCCATAGGTAAAAGTGGCTCGACCTAGGTTTTTTGTTTGGTCAAGTGGTCAGGTCAGGTCTGAAGAGGCACGGCTATGGATAGAGGATGGTCACGGCAAGGCATGGAAGGTGGTGGAATTGGTGGTGGCCAAGGCTAGCAAGGAGGAAGGTGATGTAGAGGAGCTCAGCTATGAGTTTCAAGCCTAGTTTGGTGCTGGGGTTTTGGATCATGGGTCACGGCCAGGGGTAGGAGGTGGTGAAGGGGAGATGATGGCCGGTCATAGGTGATTGATGGTGGAGGAGATGAGGTCGACAAAAGGAAGGAGTATGGATGAACATGGCCGAACATGGCAACAAAGAAAGAAAAGAGAAAAAAAGAAGGAGAAAGAAAAATGTCTTACTGTAAATTTTTGATCAGAAGATGCAAATGAGAAAGAGGAGATGGAGATATGTTTTGTACGGCTAGGAAATGGAAAAGGCATCTATTCATTTAAAAGAAAAGAAACTTATGCCTCTTGGAATTTCCAAAGCCCATTAGTCAAGCCCAAATAAAAAACAAGCTCAAAACTAAAAAAAAATCAAAGTCCAAACAAAAATAAAATAGAAATAAACATAGAAAAATAAACAATAAAATACTGAAAATAATTTCGTGTAAAATGCTGAATTTTATCAGATTTAAAAAGTATAAAACATAATTTGACAAAACGAAAAGCAGAACGAATATCAGAATCAAATTTAGCTTAAAAGAAAAGGATTGGAAATTTAAAATTCAAATTTAAAAATTTCAACTGAAAGTCAAAGTTTGACTAAAGTTGACCAAAATATAAATTTTTTAGAAAATCTTTATTGTATTATATTTGGAAAAACAATTATAAACAAAATCCAAAAATACATTGGAAAATTCCAAAATTTCAAATGATTTAAAAATCAAAGTTTCAAATAAATTCAATTAAAATATTTGTTAAAATTTATGGGTTGTTACAATAGTAATATAGCAAATCTTCATCTTCGTCCTCTAGAGAATAATCTTCAATACACTGGAAAAACTCAGGACTGACCCGAGCGTAATGGAAAACAAAACACTCGAGTCATGACTAAAATACTCTTATCCAAGTCAAATCAATATCATGAAATATGAGTGCGATAACATAAGTGATGTTACGGGGTTTTCCATCTCCTAAGGATCCGTCAAACTATGTATATATAATAGTGTACGCTATAATAGATAATGTAACGACCCGACTTTTTCTCCACAGAAAGTCGTATCATTAATAAGAAAGAAAGGGGTAGAAAATAGAAAAGAAGAGAAGAAAGAAAGAAACAACAACAACGATCTCACAGCGGAACGAATAAATTATATTAATAACATATACATTTACATAGTATACAACACTTTACAGAGTTACACAGCATATACATCACTTACTAGACAGTTATAACATCTGTCTAGACATTACAACTCAATACACTACAGAGATACAGACACAGCGGAACTACTATATATATCTACAACGCTGAAGCCTCCTGCTCCATTGCTCCTCCACAATTCGTCAAAGCTAACCTGAATCCCTTGGCTACTCGTAAAAATTTGAGTACCCAAGAGTTTATAAAACAGAAATAAACAACTTGGGTCAGACATGGGTCTGGTGTGAGTAAACGGTTAGATTGCTTAACTTTGAAAACTTTTGAAAACAAAAGTATCACGTAAGACTCCCCACACATAAACATGGGTAAGTTTTTACCTTACGCTAACTAAAACATTTGATAGGAAATCCATTTATATTATAATAGGGTCTAGGGTTTCCAAGTAAAATACAGAAATAGCTGAAATGCTTACATCTCACATTTCAACATAGTTGGGCACAACTAATACGTACGGCACTTATTGGAGTTTGGATTCCATACAATGGCAGGGCTACTGGGGTACCGCCCGTCACAGTACGTGGCCTAGATCACCGTACCGAGGAGTACGCCCGCTCCCCTGCAACACAAAGCCGGAACCATCCCTTACTGGATAATCCCGAACAAGACAATCCCGTAGTTGGCGCGACCAACCACACACTAAGCCGAATAAAAGAAAAGGGACCTCTAGACAGGGATCTATCTTGCTCTCAGTGGGTGCTACCCACGAAACCTTGCTGCACCTCCCCTGTTTTAGCCATTCCCGGTTGATGAGGCTTGAGGTTACGATTACCTTTAATCAGAACATATCACCTAGAATGCTCATCGTCCGCCTGACGATGTGCTGAAAGCATTCAATCCATACAAGTTCGTTCCGGGTTCGAACGAAACCGAAGGCATTATCTCGTTACACTCGTTTTGGAATCACCCTCAGAGTTAACGACAATAACCCTTGCACTCTGAATCTTCATCTTCACTTGAGATTCACGACCTATCGTTAATTTGGATCGATGTGGTATTCGGGTCTCCAGACCTGGAATCCCGGTATACGGAAACCCGATCCCGGTCTCATCGAAATCCAAAACGTATCTTTTAAGGGCCAAGTTGTTTTAAGGTTAAAACAATTTAACTTATCTATATTCATACAGATAGATAATTTACAAGTCACAATTGATAATCACATTATCAAATAAACAAATGATCCATAACAAAATAGGTAATCCATATCAACATCACAATAGTTAATCTATATTACCATCATAATGCAACCAAGCATTTATACCACACAACATTACTTATCTCATTTCTGAGATTACATCCATTCAAGACAATCAATGTCATCCATTTATACATAAGCAATGATTTACTTAATCACAACATAATTAATTTAAAATGAATTAAATTAACTATCTCTATCTTTAATTAATTTAAAGTGAATTAAATTAATTACTTCACCTCTTAATTAATTTAAAATAAATTAAATTAATTACTTATCATTATAAATCTTACTTATATAATCACTAATCAATTACAAATAAATTAATTAATCATTCTCTAATTATCCATTTCAATTAATCACCCTGATTAATTATACTTTAATTACATTTAAGTAATTATCTTTAATTAATTTCACAAATTAATTATCCTTAATCAAATATAGTAATTAACCTTTAATTACTTCATTAATTAATTAATTAATTATAATCAATTACTTTAATCCTTAATTAATTACAATTACTTAGTTATTCTATAATCTCTTATCATTTGATTAATTAATCTTAATTAATCAATCCTTAATTACATCATTAATTAATTATAAATTAATGATCTCTAATTACATCTTTAATTATTTATTCTATTTAAATTAATTACATTAAGTAATTAAACCACAATTATTAATCATCTTTGATTAATCTAATCCGGTAATTAACTTCCCTTAATTACTTCCATTTATTTAATTACTTTTTAATTAATTACCTTATTAATTAACCTTAATCCTTTAATTAACTTTATTAACTAAATTATTTAATTAATAACACTAGGTAATTAACTCTTAATTACTTCCATTAAATTACTTTCATAATTAATTTCTCTTTTCTTAATTACATTTAGTAATTATCCATTTATTACTTTACTAAGTAATTATTCTTAATTAATCATAAGTGATTATCATTAATTAGACTAATTAATTAACCTAAAATTAATTGCATTAATTAATTAATCAATAAATCATCCCTTAATCTTTAATTATCCATCCACTAATTACTTCATTAAGTAATTATTCTTAATTATAAATAAATAATAATCTTTAATTTATTTTACTCATTAACTATCTTTAATTAATTCCAATCTTTAAAGATAAACTCATCATTTGAATTAAATAATTATTTCTAACATTATATTTCATTTTAAACAAGTTTAGAAATCAATTATATATTTAAATATAATTATACTTTAAAAACAAAACAATTTAAACCCTTAATTTTTAATACATTTAAAATCTTGAAAAATCCTTTTTAAACATGTTTTATTTAAATTAACCCAATATTCATCTTCGAAAACTTGATTATCATATTTTTTTTAAACTTATTCACTTTAATTATATTTTAAAACTAATTAAAACATTCATTTTGAACGGATTACTTCCTTAACTTAAAAACTTGTCTTAACTTGTTTAAGAATTTACAAACTTGATTCTTTACAAAACTATTGCTTTTGAACTCGAAACAAATTGAAAAAAACAAACTTCCAGTTTTAAAAACAGAATAACCCGAGTAAACTTCACAAAATCACTAGCCTTTCCCGAGTCTTCCATCACTCTTATCTACTTCGAGTCGTCATGCAACAATCACGAGACTAAACCCGAGACTCCTTCTTCTTCTCCAACAAACCCATCCAGATACACGCGAACGTAACCAACGTGCATGTGCACACCTCATCCACGTCGCTCTGACCATTGATGATCATGCCGGCAAGACGACCACTATCCTCTCACACGATTCCGACTACCCCGATCATAACAACGATCGCGAATACGATTTCGACCCATAGGAACGAAACTGGACAGAAGCTATGATCAAAATCCTGCTCGTCTCGATGACTTCAACCACCAGAGATCATGAGTCTCCGCCTGAAAATTCGCCACGAACCTCCTGCAATGATCCCTCCCATCGCGATTGACTCAAAAGCGACCACGACGACGCATCACCCTAGAAAACAATGTCGACTAAAACAGGCTTCAGAGCCCTAGATCGCCGTTGACAAGCCACCACGGTGATAAAAAAAATCACCCACTATTTTTCTCTTGACCCCCGACCTTCACACTACCTCCAGTATCAACCCGCGACTCCATCCATCATCGATTGTCGAGAAATCAAACAAAATTCAATTTCCGTTCATCTCGCAAGTTCTATCCAAATACATACTTAAAATTTGTGATTTTTCTTTTAAAAATCCTAGTTTTCAAAGACAATTTAGATTATACACAAGTAACACTGAATTGTTGAAATTGAATTTTGCCAAACTTTGGGTTTTTACTGTATATTTAAATTTTCCAGAAATCTTTAAACTATTTATACTTAGAACTATTTTTAAAATTTAAATCTTACAAATTTAAACAACTTTTGTTTGAACAACAATGTCTAAAAAGAATCAGGGAATGAGATTTTTGATTTTTTTGAATAAGTTTGAATCTGTAAAACAGAAACAGAACAAGCACAAACATGCACACTTATATCACATACATATATTTGCAAATCCAGATAAGTTCAGAAATTCAATTCAATCCAACATCATCACATGCACTTAAGTTAAAACAAGATTAACTGTTTTTAAAAAATATTTACTCACCAGAAATTATAAAACAGAGAACAGAGAACAGATTTTGTCCCAGGCTTGTTCCAGACTGATATTGATTTTGAACTTGCATTTCTATTTGCTTTGTTGAATTTAAACTTGCTGTTGATCTTTGAAACTGATTTGTATTTGAGAAAATTTGAAACTGATGTTGCCTTTGATCTCCTTTTGCTTTGCATGTTCAGATTTACATTTCTTTTGAATTTGATTTCCAGGTTTTCATTCTTCTTTGATTCCAGGTTTTTTTTTTCTTTAGATTCGAATTAGTAGAGAATGAAGAAGTGAAGATAGTTTAGAGCTGAAGAAAGAAAATTGCAGATCTTTCTTCCATTTTTAAAATTTTAAAACTTTAATTATCAAAAAGAAAACAAGATAAAGCCACTTGTCTTTTAAGTATATTATCTAGCTTACACCTATGCATACAAATTTACAAATGTCTTTAGACCTCCTTAATATGCTAACAAGTGTTACTCTTGTTTTAATTAATTTATTTAAGTTATACATATGTATTTATGAAATATTTACATATATATAATGTATTTACCTTTTATAAATAAGCTTTTAGATCCTATATAAATATACAAATATGAATTCATGTAAAAATTTATTTATAATAACTTATGCTTTGATCAAATAAATATAACATATTTTTATATGCTTGAGAAACTTATTTTAACTTTATATATATTTTTACAAATCAATTTATCTTATGTTTGAATTTTATAACATAACTCCAATCACAATATATATACATATATATTATAATTTGAAAACATATCCTTTATTAAATTAAAGACTCCCTATTTATAATATATACATCAATATATATACATTATAAATAGAAAACATTTATATAAGCTTTGGAAGATAAATCTTACCAATTTTAATTTGTTTAGAAAAGATATAAATAAATATTGCCAATTTAAAATATTATTAACTTTTAAAAGAATTAAACTTGTCAATTTATAAAATAAAATCAACAAATCAATTTAATTATTAATAAAGATTATTAAATTGATATTGCCAAAATTCCGGGATATCACATTCCTTCCCCCTTAAAATAATTTCGTCCCCGAAATTTAAAAGCAAAGATAATTAAATAACCCAGCAAATTTTTAATTTTAAACAGCAATCATACATATCAATCATATTCTAACAACCATAGCAAACAATTTAATCAAACAAATTTAACTATCCAGTCAAAATCTGGATAGAATTTACTCGAGTTTCCCCAAGTATATATATATACCGGGAGACTCGTTCTACAGGATCTAAACTAACTATCTACAATAATCTAGAAGTCCTTCCTTTCTAGATCACAAATCTGAACAAGATATCAGACTAACTCAAAACCATCCCAACTATCCTTCTGAACTGCTGATTCCATCACTCGATGAATCATACACATATTCCTCAGAGATATGTGAAATAAAATGAATTCCAGTTATCCGAACTGGCAACTCAATCCTGGGGATCAAAATCTAATCTCCAAAGAACACAGAAAAAATCTCATAATACTTCTGGAGCTTACTCTCCAGTCTTACCAAATCTTATATCTCCTTTGACGATCCTGAGTCACTTCATTCTTCCTGATCAGCTTAACCCTTGCTGATGCTTCTTGAAACAGATTAGACCAACATCAAACCAATTTCCGGATCCTACTCAACAAAATGGTTTCTCAAAAATATGCCGAAATCCAAAACACAACTCTACTCTACAAACATTAGAGAACTTCGCACTACCTCTCCTATCTGAAATAGTCAAAACAGTTGCACTTGACAACTTTACCTCCAAATCCCGAAAATTTCTTCACACTTAGAGATACACTTGAATTTCCTATAGAAATCCTCTACTCGAAGAAAATTACAACTCTCGGTTGCTTCCACTCTAGAATAGCTGCTATCCTGCTTCCGCTGCACAACTCTGATCTGGAATAGATGAGAATGCCATCGGAGAAACTCGAGCACAAACTTGATCATCCAAAGTTCACCATACCATAAAATCTTAGTGAACCATTCCACTTGGTCAAAAACATCCCAGTAGAATCCCCTCCAGAAAATTAGGACTGATCAATCCTTCTCCAAAGAATCCTGAGCTGCTTCACCAAATTCTTCTCTAGAAGACATCCTTCTACTAAGCTGAACTTCCGGTAACTCCATGAATCAAGTCGATACGGAATCTCAATCTCTAATAATCCCAAGAGAATTCTCAAACAATCGCAAGTCACTTTTGCGATCAGCCCAACCTAATTTCAAAGATAACTGTTCTCTCTTCACAAATTAGAACAGCTCATACTCAACTATCCAATTCATCGAAGAAATGGATTCACTCAGCTGCTTCTGGACTCCAACTTCAGAAAAACTACTCAGCCAGAAACTTCCTGCTAACACACAGAACACTCCGAGCCGCACTACTGTCACAGATACCAAAGACTTCTTATCCGAAACTCTTTGAGAAACTCGGACTTCAAAGCAAAAAGAAACACCCCGCTGGACCCAGCCACAACACCGAAACAGATCTACTTCCTTAAACTTGCTTCAGAAGAAACATCTTCAGAAACGTCCATAGTCACCGCGTCTCACCACACAGCTACTACTTCCTGAAGTTGCCAAGATACCATCACTTGCTTCAGCTCATCCAATAGATCTAACTCTATTAATCCAACTTCAAAGACAAACTCCGAACCTTAACAGGTTTCCTTCAGAGATCGGTGAAATCTTTACACCACAACAAAGTTCACTCGAGACAGTATTAGGTCTACAGTCTCGTCAGATATACTTCCAACCTCAACACTCAAATTCTAACTATTGGTAGTCGTGTTACTCACACTACCACCTTATCTACCTTTATAACTTATATTGGAAAACCCGAACAGGTAACCCAACAAATAGGTAGAAATATATATATTTAAAATGATACTTTTTATATAGAAATTATTTCTGGGTAAAATTATTTCATTTACCTCTTTAAAACAATATTGTGTCCGTTGGCCTGGTTCAAGTGTTTAGAGATCCCTATCAATAACGTTAGCTACTCGTATTGACCAGAATCCATATACCACTCAACCGATCAATTAACACAATATAAAATCATTTTTATATAACTAACAATTACGCGCTCTCAAGATAGACACCACTTCAGAGCCTAGGTATTCACTCAACCTACTGCTCTGATACCACTGTAACGACCTAGGCTTTTCAACCACAGAAAGTCGTATCATTAATAAGAAAGAAAGGGGTAGAAAATAGAAAAGAAGAGAAGAAAGAAAGAAACAACAACAACGATCTCACAGCGGAACGAATAAATTATATTAATAACATATACATTTACATAGTATACAACACTTTACAGAGTTACACAGCATATACATCACTTACTAGACAGTTATAACATCTGTCTAGACATTACAACTCAATACACTACAGAGATACAGACACAGCGGAACTACTATATATATCTACAACGCTGAAGCCTCCTGCTCCATTGCTCCTCCACAATTCGTCAAAGCTAACCTGAATCCCTTGGCTACTCGTAAAAATTTGAGTACCCAAGAGTTTATAAAACAGAAATAAACAACTTGGGTCAGACATGGGTCTGGTGTGAGTAAACGGTTAGATTGCTTAACTTTGAAAACTTTTGAAAACAAAAGTATCACGTAAGACTCCCCACACATAAACATGGGTAAGTTTTTACCTTACGCTAACTAAAACATTTGATAGGAAATCCAGTTATACTATAATAGGGTCTAGGGTTTCCAAGTAAAATACAGAAATAGATGAAATGCTTACATCTCACATTTCAACATAGTTGGGCACAACTAATACGTACGGCACTTATTGGAGTTTGGATTCCATACAATGGCAGGGCTACTGGGGTACCGCCCGTCACAGTACGTGGCCTAGATCACCATACCGAGGAGTACGCCCGCTCCCCTGCAACACAAAGCCGGAACCATCCCTTACTGGATAATCCCGAACAAGACAATCCCGTAGTTGGCGCGACCAACCACACACTAAGCCGAATAAAAGAAAAGGGACCTCTAGACAGGGATCTATCTTGCTCTCAGTGGGTGCTACCCACGAAACCTTGCTGCACCTCCCCTGTTTTAGCCATTCCCGGTTGATGAGGCTTGAGGTTACGATTACCTTTAATCAGAACATATCACCTAGAATGCTCATCGTCCGCCTGACGATGTGCTGAAAGCATTCAATCCATACAAGTTCGTTCCGGGTTCGAACGAAACCGAAGGCATTATCTCGTTACACTCGTTTTGGAATCACCCTCAGAGTTAACGACAATAACCCTTGCACTCTGAATCTTCATCTTCACTTGAGATTCACGACCTATCGTTAATTTAGATCGATGTGGTATTCGGGTCTCCAGACCTGGAATCCCGATATACGGAAACCCGATCCCGGTCTCATCGAAATCCAAAACGTATCTTTTAAGGGCCAAGTTGTTTTAAGGTTAAAACAATTTAACTTATCTATATTCATACAGATAGATAATTTACAAGTCACAATTGATAATCACATTATCAAATAAACAAATGATCCATAACAAAATAGGTAATCCATATCAACATCACAATAGTTAATCTATATTACCATCATAATGCAACCAAGCATTTATACCACACAACATTACTTATCTCATTTCTGAGATTACATCCATTCAAGACAATCAATGTCATCCATTTATACATAAGCAATGATTTACTTAATCACAACATAATTAATTTAAAATGAATTAAATTAACTATCTCTATCTTTAATTAATTTAAAGTGAATTAAATTAATTACTTCACCTCTTAATTAATTTAAAATAAATTAAATTAATTACTTATCATTATAAATCTTACTTATATAATCATTAACCAATTACAAATAAATTAATTAATCATTCTCTAATTATCCATTTCAATTAATCACCCTGATTAATTATACTTTAATTACATTTAAGTAATTATCTTTAATTAATTTCACAAATTAATTATCCTTAATCAAATATAGTAATTAACCTTTAATTACTTCATTAATTAATTAATTAATTATAATCAATTACTTTAATCCTTAATTAATTACAATTACTTAGTTATTCATAATCTCTTATCATTTGATTAATTAATCTTAATTAATTAATCCTTAATTACATCATTAATTAATTATAAACTAATGATCTCTAATTACATCTTTAATTATTTATTCTATTTAAATTAATTACATTAAGTAATTAAACCACAATTATTAATCATCTTTGATTAATCTAATCCAGTAATTAACTTCCCTTAATTACTTCCATTTATTTAATTACTTTTTAATTAATTACCTTATTAATTAACCTTAATCCTTTAATTAACTTTATTAACTAAATTATTTAATTAATAACACTAGGTAATTAACTCTTAATTACTTCCATTAAATTACTTTCATAATTAATTTCTCTTTTCTTAATTACATTTAGTAATTATCCATTTATTACTTTACTAAGTAATTATTCTTAATTAATCATAAGTGATTATCATTAATTAGACTAATTAATTAACCTAAAATTAATTGCATTAATTAATTAATCAATAAATCATCCCTTAATCTTTAATTATCCATCCACTAATTACTTCATTAAGTAATTATTCTTAATTATAAATAAATAATAATCTTTAATTTATTTTACTCATTAACTATCTTTAATTAATTCCAATCTTTAAAGATAAACTCATCATTTGAATTAAATAATTATTTCTAACATTATATTTCATTTTAAACAAGTTTAGAAATCAATTATATATTTAAATATAATTATACTTTAAAAACAAAACAATTTAAACCCTTAATTTTTAATACATTTAAAATCTTGAAAAATCCTTTTTAAACATGTTTTATTTAAATTAACCCAATATTCATCTTCGAAAACTTGATTATCATATTTTTTTAAAACTTATTCACTTTAATTATATTTTAAAACTAATTAAAACATTCATTTTGAACGGATTACTTCCTTAACTTAAAAACTTGTCTTAACTTGTTTAAGAATTTACAAACTTGATTCTTTACAAAACTATTGCTTTTGAACTCGAAACAAATTGAAAAAAACAAACTTCCAGTTTTAAAAACAGAATAACCCGAGTAAACTTCACAAAATCACTAGCCTTTCCCGAGTCTTCCATCACTCTTCTCTACTTCGAGTCGTCATGCAACAATCACGAGACTAAACCCGAGACTCCTTCTTCTTCTCCAACAAACCCATCCAGATACACGCGAACGTAACCAACGTGCATGTGCACACCTCATCCACGTCGCTCTGACCATTGATGATCATGCCGGCAAGACGACCACTATCCTCTCACACGATTCCGACTACCCCGATCATAACAACGATCGCGAATACGATTTCGACCCATAGGAACGAAACTGGACAGAAGCTATGATCAAAATCCTGCTCGTCTCGATGACTTCAACCACCAGAGATCATGAGTCTCCGCCTGAAAATTCGCCACGAACCTCCTGCAATGATCCCTCCCATCGCGATTGACTCAAAAGCGACCACGACGACGCATCACCCTAGAAAACAATGTCGACTAAAACAGGCTTCAGAGCCCTAGATCGCCGTTGACAAGCCACCACGGTGATAAAAAAAATCACCCACTATTTTTCTCTTGACCCCCGACCTTCACACTACCTCCAGTATCAACCCGCGACTCCATCCATCATCGATTGTCGAGAAATCAAACAAAATTCAATTTCCGTTCATCTCGCAAGTTCTATCCAAATACATACTTAAAATTTGTGATTTTTCTTTTAAAAATCCTAGTTTTCAAAGACAATTTAGATTATACACAAGTAACACTGAATTGTTGAAATTGAATTTTGCCAAACTTTGGGTTTTTACTGTATATTTAAATTTTCCAGAAATCTTTAAACTATTTATACTTAGAACTATTTTTAAAATTTAAATCTTACAAATTTAAACAACTTTTGTTTGAACAACAATGTCTAAAAAGAATCAGGGAATGAGATTTTTGATTTTTTTGAATAAGTTTGAATCTGTAAAACAGAAACAGAACAAGCACAAACATGCACACTTATATCACATACATATATTTGCAAATCCAGATAAGTTCAGAAATTCAATTCAATCCAACATCATCACATGCACTTAAGTTAAAACAAGATTAACTGTTTTTAAAAAATATTTACTCACCAGAAATTATAAAACAGAGAACAGAGAACAGATTTTGTCCCAGGCTTGTTCCAGACTGATATTGATTTTGAACTTGCATTTCTATTTGCTTTGTTGAATTTAAACTTGCTGTTGATCTTTGAAACTGATTTGTATTTGAGAAAATTTGAAACTGATGTTGCCTTTGATCTCCTTTTGCTTTGCATGTTCAGATTTACATTTCTTTTGAATTTGATTTCCAGGTTTTCATTCTTCTTTGATTCCAGGTTTTTTTTTTCTTTAGATTCGAATTAGTAGAGAATGAAGAAGTGAAGATAGTTTAGAGCTGAAGAAAGAAAATTGCAGATCTTTCTTCCATTTTTAAAATTTTAAAACTTTAATTATCAAAAAGAAAACAAGATAAAGCCACTTGTCTTTTAAGTATATTATCTAGCTTACACCTATGCATACAAATTTACAAATGTCTTTAGACCTCCTTAATATGCTAACAAGTGTTACTCTTGTTTTAATTAATTTATTTAAGTTATACATATGTATTTATGAAATATTTACATATATATAATGTATTTACCTTTTATAAATAAGCTTTTAGATCCTATATAAATATACAAATATGAATTCATGTAAAAATTTATTTATAATAACTTATGCTTTGATCAAATAAATATAACATATTTTTATATGCTTGAGAAACTTATTTTAACTTTATATATATTTTTACAAATCAATTTATCTTATGTTTGAATTTTATAACATAACTCCAATCACAATATATATACATATATATTATAATTTGAAAACATATCCTTTATTAAATTAAAGACTCCCTATTTATAATATATACATCAATATATATACATTATAAATAGAAAACATTTATATAAGCTTTGGAAGATAAATCTTACCAATTTTAATTTGTTTAGAAAAGATATAAATAAATATTGCCAATTTAAAATATTATTAACTTTTAAAAGAATTAAACTTGTCAATTTATAAAATAAAATCAACAAATCAATTTAATTATTAATAAAGATTATTAAATTGATATTGCCAAAATTCCGGGATATCACATTCCTTCCCCCTTAAAATAATTTCGTCCCCGAAATAAATTCGAATATAATTATTTAAACAGATTATTTATTCAAATTGTTCGAATATTTATAAAATCATCTAATATTTATTCAAGGTTAAAATCCCAAAGGAAACAAGCTGATTGGGTTGGATTGCAAACAAAATCAAAGGTGAGTTATTCTCACTCAGTTAAATTTTAATTTAATTTAATTGGTTAAATTTGAATGTCTGGTTGAATGATTGATTTGATTGATATGGTATATATATAGTAGTATATACCAATATATATATATTGGCATATGTATATATTGGAATTGATATTCCCGCATTATATAGCGGATGAGACCCTATGCGCCGCATAATAGCGGATGATATTTTATAAACCCATATACCGCGATATTCCACCTTGAAGTGGAATTGGTATTGTGCTAACGTCTGTGGATGCAGGGAAACAGGTTGGAGGGATCCAACTGGATTCCTCAAAATATTTAATTTTGTTTAACTATTCTGTGATATGATTTTGATATCCTGTAATGAATTGTATGGATAATTGGATGTTATGGTTGGGTTGGATCGATTTGGATATGCTGAGTTATCAAAATCTATAGAATGGAATTTTTGAAAAGAAATAAAAGAGTAAATTTTTAAGTAAAATAATTATAAGGAGTTTGGAATAAATTTGAGAATAAATCTGATTAAGAATAAAAGTGATTTCCAAAATTCTAATAAATATGGAAAAGAGGAATTTTGAATAAATAGAGAAATATTGAATTTAAAGAAAACTTATGTGATATTATTTAAAAGAATAAATAATTTATTTTAATTCAATGCTTAAATGTAATTAAAAAGAAAGAAAGAATTTGGGAAATCTGAAACTTGTGTTCAGTTTAAAGATTTTAAATCATAATGAGAAATAAAATCTGAAAGTTAATAAATTTGGGAATAAATGGATTAAGTGAGGAAATTTATTTCAAAGTAAAATAAATTGGAAAATCAGTTGTAAATTGATTTAAATATTTTGGGATTCGAAATTTAAAGAGAAATGAGATTTTGGAGATATAAACTGGGTTTATAAAGTGAAATGGAATATAAGAGGATATTTGAAATATAAATTCAAGGTGGGAATTTATAAAGGAATATGAATTGGTTTAAAAATAAGTGTTGATTTATTTTTAAAGGGATGTGAAGAGAAATAATTATTTGGGAAATGTATTCCGAAAGCAGAAACTGTTTTGAAATTGTTTTCAAATGAGTTTTGAAAATTTGGAAATATATCTTGGAAAGATTTTTTGGGCAAATAAATAATGTGGGAAATTATTTAATTGTGTGATGGTTGCTTGTGGATGTTAATTGATAGTTAAATAACCGACTATCAATATTGGCCAAATGCGCTGATCGTTTCGAAGAGACCGGGATCGAGTTTCCGTATACCGGGATTCTAGGTCTGGAGACTCGAATACCACTTCGATCCGGATTGAACGTTTCGTGTAACGATTTCGGAGTCGAAGATGGAGCAGTAAAGTGCAAGGGCTAGTCGCTACTAATCCTGAGGATATTTCCAAAATGGATGTAGTAGGAGTAGTGCCTTCGGTTCCGTTCAAACCCAGGACGGACTTGTATGGACGAATGCTTGCGAAACATCGTCAGCGGACGATGGGCATTCTAAGGGATATGTTCTCTAAAAGGTATCGTTTAGCCTCGAACCTCATCAACCGGGAATGACTGAAAATCAGGGGTTATGCAGCAAGGCTTCGTGGGTAGCTCCCACTGGAGGGTAAGGTCATCCCTGTCTAGATGTCCCTTTTTATTTCGGCTTAGTGGTGCGGTTGCTGATCCCAACCGTGGGGTGATTTTATTCGGGATCATCCAGTAAGGGATGGTTCCGGCCTTGTGTTGCAGGGGAGCGGGCGTACTCCTCGGTACGGTGATCTAGGCCACGTACTGTGATAGGTGGTACCCCAGTGCCTAGTCATTCGTTGGAAATCCATTCTCCCTACGTGCCTGTACGGTTTTGATTGTGCCCAACTATTGTTGAAATGTGAGATGCAAGCATTTCAGCTAGATTCTATTTTACTTTCTGTAGACACTATTATAATATCAGAGGATTTTGATATAAAGTGTTTTAGCTATCGTAAGGTAAAAACCCGACATGTTTATTTGTGGCGTGGTCTTACGAGATGCTTTTATTTCAAAAGGATTTTGAAACTTTAAAAATCAATTTGAGTGTGATTTTCTCACGCTGGTTTTCCAGACTGACTCGGGTATTGTTTTATATGATGCTCGGGTCAGACCGAGATAAACAGGTTCAGGATATGATGCTGTGGAGCTCAGGAGACGAGCTGGATGTCGATACATACTCCCGTACTTGCTATTATTTTTCCGCTGTGTATTCAGTTGTATGTTATGGATGTTGATGTACTCTGATGATGTATTCTGATGATGTATTGTATAAACAGATATAGTTTTTGATTTGTGTAAAGATATGTTGATATATTATATTTTATTCCGCTGCGATGGTTAGATTCTGATGTTGTTTTTCTTTTATTTTCTTCTTCTACCTCTTCTTTTTACCCAAATGGTCCGGTTTTTCGTGTTAGAAAAACCCGGGTCGTCACAGTGGTATCAGAGCATAGGTTGAGCGAATGCCTAAGCTTTTGGTTAAGTGAATATCAGAGCGCTAGGTTGAGTGAGTACCTAGGTTCGGAAGGATTGTTCATTAGAAATAGGATCTGTAGCAACCTGTTTGAGTCTGAGTATATCTATATACGAGAGCGCGTATTTGTTAGTTATATAAAATGGTTTTATATTGTGTTAATTGATCGGTTGAGTGGTATATGGATTCTGGTCAATACGAGTAGCTAACGTTATTGATAGGGATCTCTAAACACTTGAACCAGGCCAACGGACACAATATTGTTTTAAAGAGGTAGATGAAATAATTTTACCCAGAAATAATTTCTATATAAAAAGTATCATTTTAAATATATATATATTTCTACCTATTTGTTGGGTTACCTGTTCGGGTTTTCCAATATAAGTTATAAAGGTAGATGGGGTAGTGGTGTGTGAAACACGACTACCAATGGTTAGAGTTTAAATGTTGAGATTGGAAGTGTATTTGTCGAGACTGTAGACCCAATACCATCTCGAGTAAGCTTTGCTGTGGTGAAGGATTTCATCGATCTCCGAAGGAAACTGTAATGGTTCGGAGTTTATCTCTGAAGTATGGATGAGTAGAGTTGGATCTGTCGGGTAGGCAGAAGCGAGTGATGGTACCTTGATACCTCATGTAATAGTAGCTGTATGATGAGATACAGTGACGATGGATGTTCCTGAAGATGTTTTCTTTGGAACAAGATTAAGGAAGTGTGTATGCTTTGGTATTGTGGCTGAGTTCAGCATGAAGTTTCTGCTTTGGTTTGGAGTCCGAGTTTCTCGAAGAGCTTTGGATAAGAGCATCAGTGTCAGCAGTGCAGCTCGGAGTATTCTGTGATGGCAGGAAGTTTTCTGGTTGAGCAGTTTTTATGGAAGTGAAGTTCAGAAGCAGCAGAGTGGATCCATTTCTTAGATGGATTGGATAAATAAGTGTAAGCTGTTCTGATTTTTAATTTTTAAAAGAGAGAACAGTCTGTTGGAATTAGGATGGGTTGATCGCAAAAGTGACTTGCGATTGTCTGAGTGTTCTCTTGGGTTGTCAGAGTTTTTCTGGATGTTTTCAGAGAAGTCAGGAGTTGTCCGCATCTGAAGGTTGAGTTTTCTTATCGACTTGGATTCCAGGAGTGATACCGGTGGTTCAGTCTAGTGGAAGGATGTTTCCTAGAGATGGAGTTGGTGAAGCAGCTCAAGTTTTGCTGGAGTATCTGAGTTTTCTTTATGGATCAGTGAACCTTATTTCTGGAATAAGTTGTCCAGTCTGTGCTTGTGTTCTACCTCAGATCAGAGTTGAGCAGCGAAAGTAGTTTGGAGTGTATCTCTGGATGGGAGAAGTAAGTTTAGAATCTACTGATGTTGTGAAGTAGAGTTGTGTTTTGGATCTCTTCTGTGTTCTGACCTGGATAAGTATTTGGTCTTCGGAATTGAATGGTCAGTTTGGATAACTGGAATTCATTGAGTTTTACGTATCTCTGAGAAAGTACGTATTTGATCTATCTTTGGTTTTAGAATCTGCAGTTTTGGGAAGTTTGGTAGTTGAGTCAGACTCGTCTGTAGTCTGTTTAGTTCTGTAGATGTAGATGAGTAGGAGATCTATAGCTTAGTAGTTTAGATTGTTTGTAGAGCGAGTATCCCGGTATATATATACTTGGGGAAACTCGAGGAATTTTATCTAGAATTTAGTCTAGATAGTTAGAATTGATTGATTGGATGATTTGGTTGCTATGGTTGCTAGCATATGGATGATAGTATATGCTTGTGTTTTAAATTAAAATCTTTAATAAGATTATTAAATTACCTTTGTTTAAATTTCGGGGATGAAATTATTTTAAGGGGGAAGGAATGTAATATCCCGGAAATTTTGACAATATCAATTTAATAATCTGTTGAATAATTAAATTGATATTGATGATCTTTGATAATAAGATTTGAATTTAATTTAAGTTTTGAAATTCAAAGGAATAAATATTTAAATTGTTTGGATATTATAATATTTGTATAAACTTTTATTTATAAATAATTAGTTTTGTTCTTTAAAAAGTGATTTATATATATATATAGATAAGCATTTAAATAAATAAAGAAAAAGGTTTAATTTACTTTTAAAATAAATAAAAATAAGCAAAAATACAAATGTCATCATATTAAGCCTTGTTTTAACATGTGTAATGTAAGTAATCAATGTTTATGACAAGTGTCTTATTTATTTTCTTTTTCTTTTATTTTTTTATAAAATCACAATTTACTTACATATATATTATAATTTGAAAACATATCCTTTATTAAATTAAAGACTCCCTATTTATAATATATACATCAATATATATACATTATAAATAGAAAACATTTATATAAGCTTTGGAAGATAAATCTTACCAATTTTAATTTGTTTAGAAAAGATATAAATAAATATTGCCAATTTAAAATATTATTAACTTTTAAAAGAATTAAACTTGTCAATTTATAAAATAAAATCAACAAATCAATTTAATTATTAATAAAGATTATTAAATTGATATTGCCAAAATTCCGGGATATCACAGATAACATCTATCAGTAAAATAAATATCAAAATAGCGTTAAGGCTTTACATTATCCCCCTTAACACATTTTTACAGTTCTAAACCAAAGGCGTAATAGGGTCGTATAGGGATAAATATGACAAGGCACGTGAGGCAATGCCCAAGGTAGGTTCTACCAGTTTACCCTTTCTGGCTAGTCGTAACCCATCCGTGGCCGACCGCGACAATCAATCCAAACAAAAATGGTACACCCATCGAATACGAAATCACAATAGTAATACGAGGGATTAACGTCGCTACAGGTAGGTAACCTCATTGGCCAGACATAGGCTCCTGTTTTAGTCATTTTAATTATGACACGAGTGTCAAAGCTATTCATCATCATTCTCTTACTTCATTCCAGTAAACGTCGCCAATTCAACCACTACATTTTGGATATCGTCCACCGCATACACGGTTGTCAAAGTGATTCCAATATTGACAAAGAGTATGCCTATAAGAGGCCCATGTCCCTTTAACAACCAATCATCATTTTACACACCGGTTGGTACTTTTATATTTCAAAAACAATTCATACTTGATATCAAAATATCATATTTTCTTCAAAAATCTATTTGTGAGTGTATAAACACTCACCTTTTATTTGAAACCGAAATTTTTTCCAGTTTCAAATAAATTCCAAATCGGTTCCATGCCGAAGCCCTCGTCGATACGATTTCACTGCGACTCGTTTCGTCCAAAACGGACCTCGTATGAAAGATTTTATGATTATATTAGGATAACGATTTGATTTAAAACTAATTTTACTTAAAAATAAAAATAAATAAATGAATAAATATAAACAAACCGAACCTCGTCTTCCTCATCACGCAAGCTCCAGGAAATGGCGATCGAGATAAATTTTCTTTTTTTTTCATGCTGAAGAAAATGAGAAGGAAGGGGTAGAGGGACATGTATGAAAAGTTTGTTTAGGATATATATATATATATAATTAAAATTTAGAAAATATCTTACCTCATACGTCCGAATTTCTTGAATTCCAAACGAAGTGTGCCACCTGGCGTTCATAATGTTTTACCCTCATTCCGTACACAATGGAACTAGTTTCGGAAGCCAATTCGATTGTATGTAGAAGATAGCTTTTCAAATCGAATTATTAATTAAATTTTAAAATTAAATTCTATGCGTTTCAAGATCGCACAGCCAAATGACAATTTCGATCGCTACGAAACTTGAAATCTTATAATAATTCACTATTACGGATCCAATGAAATGGTTTTGTCGAAATCCGAGACAGTGGCCAAAATGGCTATTTTAACTCATTAAATAAAATATTTTTTTATGTAGTTGAATTATATCGTGAAGTGAATTGAATTTATTGATTGTTGTTTGAAGTTTTAATTGACATTTAAATTGACATCTAAATTAGTTGATAGGATTTGAATTGACAGTTAAATTAAATTAGAGTTTAATTGCCAGTAAAATACCCGATATTGATATCTATAAAATTGTTGTGAATTTTATTGACTGTTTGGATGGTTGGATGTTTATTTATATTATATATCACTTTATCATCTTGTATATTATTTGCAGTATATAAAATTGTAAATTGAATTATTTTAAATAAATTAAGAAATAGGTTGAAATGATATATACCTATGGCATTTAATTTGGATTGAAATGATATATATCCATCCCTGGAATTAAATTGAAATAATTGATTCACTTGGCCATAGGATAGAGAACTATATATGGACACCGAATTGGTTAAATTAAATGATTTTAAAATTTTGATTTGAAATTATTTAAATGATTTGGTTTTAAGAAATAAAAATCGAATTTATGGAAATTGAATTATTTCCGGATTGGAACTCGAAATGTTGAAATTTAAATTTGAAACAGGAATTGTTTAATTAATCGAAGTTGAGATTTTTAAGTTATAATCGGAATATGATGTGAATTTCAAAAATTGATTTGTTTTACAAGATTGGAATTTTATTCGAACTTTGAATATTGCTAAGTAAAAGTGATATAAAACGATATTTTGAAATCGAGCTCGGAATTGAATTATATTTGAAGATTTGGATTTTAAATTGGATATTGAAGTAAAATTTGATTTAAGTGTTTTGAATTGATATTTTGGAAATCGAACTCGGAATTTATATACATCGAAATGGTTTAAATTTGAGACTTGAGTGAAATTTAACCATTGATTTGGATAATTTGAAATTGAAATTGAAATTTATTTAGAGTTGAAAATTGAAACTAATTTGTAGTTGAAATTGAAATTAATTTGGAATTAGAATTCAAATTAATTTGGAATTAGAGTTGAAATTAATTTGGAATTGGAATTGAAATTAATTTGGAATCGAAGTAAAATTCGACTTGAAATCAGAATATAATCGATTAAATCAAAATAGAAATTTAGAATGGATTTGAATTGGGAAATTTGGAATTGAACCGGTTTAACTTTGAAACTATTTTCAAATGAATTATTTTAGTATAAACGGTTTACAATCTATATTATTTAAATATTTAAATTATTTTTCAAACTATTTTACTATATAAACCATTTTTAATACTCAAACTATTTTCTATTAAACTATTTTAACTATTTAAACTTATTTCAAAAATTCAAACCGGTGAAAGGGTGGAATGTTTATATTTAAATCTTGGATTTAAATGCAAATTGGGTTAAAGTGAATTATAACCAAAATTGTAATTCGAATCAAGTTTTGAAGTGAAATCGAGATATCGAATTGAATTAACATTTTGACGTAAAAATATGGATTTTAAAGCGAATATGATGATTTTGAAATGGAATTGATTTTTGAAGCGAATATGATATTTTGATATCAAGTATGAATTATTTCTGAAATATAAAAGTACCAACCGGTGTGTAAAATGACGATTGGTTGTTAAAGAGACAAGGGCCTCTTATTGGCATACTCTCTGTCAATATTGAAACCAATTTGACAACCGTGTACGCGGTGGATGATATCCAGAATGTAGTGGTTGAATTGGCGACGTTTACTAGAATGAAGTAAGAGAACGATGATGGATATCTTTGACACTTGTGTCATAATTAAAATGACTAAAACAGGAGCCTATGTCTGGCTAATGAGGTTAGCTACATCTAGCGACGTTGATCCCTCGTATTACTATTGTGATTTCATATTCGATGAGTGCACCTTTTTCATTTGGATTGATTGTTGTGGTCGGCCACGGATGGGTTACGACCAGCCAGAAAGGGTAAACTGGTAGAATCCTACATTATCATTGCCTCACGTGACTTGTCATATTTATCCCTATACGAGCCCATTACGACTTTGGTTTAGAACTGTAAAAATGTGTTAAGGGGGATAATGTAAAGCCTTAACTAACGCTATTTTGATATTTATTTTACTGATAGACATTATCTATTATAGCATACACTATTATATATAGATAGTTTGATGGATCCTTAGGAGATGGAAAAACCCGTAACATCTCTTAAGTTATTGCACTCATATTTCGTGATATTGATTTGACTTACATAAGAGTATTTTAGTCCTGACTTGATTGTTTTGTCTTCCATTACGCTCGGGTAAGTCCTGAGTTTTTCCAGTGTATTGAAGATTATTCTCTAGAGGACGAAGAAAAGATTTGGTATATTACTATTATTTATTTATCCCTGATGTATATATATAACTCTGATAAATGTTGTATAGTCTATAATCAAATGTATAGTAAGCATCTTCATGAACTGTTAGTTGATTATTATATTTTATCGTTCCGCTGTGAGATTCTGTGTTTGTTTTCTTCTTCTTTTCTTATTTTTCTAAATTAACCCCATTGATTATCTACGTTCCGGATTGTTTTAGTTGGACATGTGTGGATTATTGTCAATTTAAACCTTCCGAAATGTGGGTCGTCACAAGTAGGTTAGTCATCTCTTTTATTTTATGCAAGTTACTCTTTCTTTTTAATTATGTGCAAATGGAATAACATAGAATAGTTCTTTTTCTTTATTCTTTACCTTTTTATTTGATTACGAAATCTAAAGGTATTGAAACGAAATCTAAGATGAATAGTTAAATCTCATTAATTTAAGGATAATGAAGCTCTCATGGTTCATACAAAATCAACACTATAGTTTCTTATGTGACCTCTTTCATTTTGTGCTTCATGTTGGTTTAGATCTCTATGGATATTAATGTTCATATATGATATTTGATAGGCTATGTTATTTGGTATTTTATTATCATAAACAAGATATGCTAAAATCAATAATAAAGTCAAGTTTTATTTTAATCTAATCTTTATGATCTGGATATCATATCAGAAGTAGAGTTGAATTGGTGGTTTATGTTACCTTGTTTTTATTGTAAATAAATCATACTTAAGTAGATTTTATTTCCAATGTCATAACCATTTTCATACGATTTAATAAGTGGGTTGATTTATGTATTGAAATTTGTTGATTTATGTAACTTCATCAAATAGTCCATCTTTCATGCTCTTAATAAATACATGAATTTATCTTATTTATTCCTTGAATGAGATCATAATTTTGTGTGTGTTCATTTTGATGAACATATTAGTGGATTTATTCCTAAATTGCCTTTTTGATATAACCTTTCTTGTTTTAATTTTATAGCTTTCTTTATTTTAGCATTTTTAATTTTCAAGTATGTTTTTCCATTTTCATTTTTACAAAACGTCAATTTTCATTGGGTTAATTTGATTGAGGAGATTGAAATTAAACTTTTCCTTGTGCTTTTACCCATACTTGCATACGCAATATTATTATATATTGTGCATTGGCAATAGTTATTACGATATCGTTATTTTCTAATTCAGTAGGAAAAACATCGAACAAGTTCTTGACTTCATTGCTACGGAAAACAATTTAGTTTTTGTTTATTCTTCGAATTATTTTTACTAGAGAAATACAATAATATTATTCCTAAATTTCTTTTCTCTTTCATCACCTATTTTGTATGGATTAAATTTCATAAATTTTGTAATTTCATCTATTCGTTTTTTTTCATTTCTCTTTCTTTCATGATGCCACCTTCTTTCCTTGCACTTATATTTGCTTTACCTTTTGGTGAAGCCACAACATATTTGTGTGTAAAAAATCAACTTTTTCTTAAAAGAATATTTGCGTGTAGAAAAACAGTATAAATTCTTTTTTCTTCCAGCCTTTTCTTTTAGGTTGCTAATTCTGCATGCTTGGTATTTTTTCTCTATCTCCATTACTTAGTTTATTTTGCATTGTTGTTTGTTTGCGTTTAAAATTAAAAAAATATCATTTGTTGTTGCATTTTTAATGCATATTTAATTTTTTGTTCGCACTATTTAATCAATTTTATTTTCAAAAGGGCGCCACTCGAATTCAGATAAGGTGGGCATTCATCACCCTTTCTTGGCCTGGAAATTGCATTCATTATATAAAAAGTTGCATAAATAAAAACTAGACGTTGGACCTAAGAGCATCATAGCCTCATATAAGACAAAGCTGTTAATTGTCATTGGTTCAATTTAACAATATCTCTCATGGTTTCTAAGGAAATAGCAAAGTATGATTACCTATAATTATTGCAACAATCTAGGTGATTCGTGAGAAATTATATGTAATCATTTCTTTGAAGGTACTTAAACTTTAGTGCATAGCTAAGGTGATTAGTAGTGCATTGATGAGCAATGTTTGTGCCTGGCCAAGAGTTGTTTAGTTAATTGGAACAAATAATCAATTTTGGTTAGGAGACACTGAGGACGGTTGAGTCCTTGCATTCAATTAGTTGCATTACTTTCATGAGTTTATAAAAAAAATCCAAAAAAAAAACAAAACAAAAAACATTTTTCTTAACTAAATAAAATCCTTTTGTCTTCTTTTTTAAAAAAGAAACAAAAAAATAATATTCTTTTTTTTAGAAAACCACACTTTCATCTTATTCTCTTCTCAAATCTTTATTTATCACTCTTTCTTTTATCCTCTCTCCCTTAATCTTCTCCTTTGGCATGGGTTGTTGGAATTGTCACACTTAGAGTAGCTAATTATCTCGAACAAACAATCCTTCCTCCAGGCGAATGAAATCCTCCATGAATTCAATGGATAGAATTTTCCCAAACGAGTTTCTATCCTTTCTTGCATTACCTTACTCGCATCTATGCATAACCACTTTAGCATCCAGTCAATCCATATAAACACACACTTTCAAAATTTGGCAACTTTGAAAATGACTATTCTTATATCCTTTTAACAAAATTTAAACAAGTTTGGGCAACATCAAAACTTCAACAATTATGCGAACGATGATATAAAACTTAGGTTGATCTCATTTGTACTTGCAGACTATGCCGAGAAATGGTTGTTTAGCTTGCTTTCAAACTTGATTATAACATTGAACAAATTTGTAGAAAAACTCTTAAACAAAATTTACCCTTCAGGAAAACATCAAAAATTTGAAATGAAATTGTAACTTTTCATTAATTTGGGAGTGAATCCTTTGAATAATATTTTGAAAGGTTTAAGAAACTTTTGGAAAAGTTCATCACAATTTTGAAAAATGGACTCTTTGCCAAATTTTATGTAGTGAAATTGAAAACAACTCTCGAATAGTGTTTGAATTAGCGTGTCAAGGAAACTTTTTAGCACAACATCACGGTGCCGCTTAGCAATTTCTTGAGAATTTAGCTAAATCTCAATGGGAATGATCTAACAAGAAATAAATCTAATCAAGATCTAACGTACGTTCTATAGGATCATCGTTAGTTTTAGAAGAAAAAGTTGATATGATGATAAACAAATTTAATAATATTTTTGCATCTAATTAGTTGAACCAAGTTTCTCAAGCTTTATGTTATAATTATAATGATCCAAATCACATTGTCGATCAATGTTCTCATATGTTAGAACAAATCAACACTTTTAACAAAGTTAGGAATGATTCGTTCTCTTTAAGGTAAAATCCATGGAGAAATAATTCAAACACAAATTCGGTTAGACCACCTTTTCAAGCATTTCACAAAAAATGCTTCAAATACTCCATTTCAACCAATAATACCAAAACTTTATGCCATCTTCCAAAACCAAATTCCACAATCTTTCCTCACAATGATAAAATCATGACATTACTTGAAAAAAGTTTGGAAACTTTGGCTAAAGTAACCACTCAAAACCTTCTATAAAATAACAATTTGCAAAATTTGTTTGCATCATACATGCAAAACACAAGTCTATCGATAACTATACTTAAAATGCAAATGAGATAGTTAGCAACCACCATGAGTGAACGAGGAAAGGGTACATTTTGGAGTCATCCTATTCTAAACCATAGGATTCAAAGCACAAGCTCAAACCAAACTCTTATCGGGTCATGTGAATAAAACGAACGCTATCACCACTTCACTATTCGGTAAAAAATTTGACAACCAAGTTGTCAGTCCAAACAAATTACCGGAAATTTCTCTCACCACTTTGAAAGCAAAAACAATTTAGACCAAAACATTAAGTCAAACACTCTACCATATTCCAAGTCCGGTTCTTTTCTAGCTTTAGTAGACCGACCTACTGAGTTTTGAGTTTCATTTCCACATAGACTTCGGCCTAAGAAATACTTAGATCAAATGGAAATGATTTTAGATATTTTCAAGCAAGAAAAAGTAAATATTCTATATTAGATATCACCCAACAAATCTACTCTAAGTTTTGAAGGACATGTGCAATCAAAAAGAGACATATTTAAATGCCATATTATTTTATCGATTGGTCTAAGTGTGGTTTTATCTAAATCTTTTTCAGTAAAATACAAAGATTCGAACGGCCCCCACAATCTCATGTATGATGGGAGATAAGAAAACCAATAAATGTTTATTAGACCTAGATGCTAGCGTAAACTTGCTCCAATGTTCAGTTTACCAGCAACTAGATTTAGGTGAGCTTAAACTGACAAAGGTCATCCTTTAATTGATTGAAATTTTGTAAAGAAACCGATATGATAAATCCAGGACATATGCACTAAAGTAAGGAAATTTATGTTTTCAGTCAATTTGATCGTTCTTGAACTACAACCTATAAATAATCCTACGAGCCAATTCCTTTGAGTTTGGGACAACCGGTCTTAGCCACCTCGAATGCCTTATCAATCATCGAAATTATTTATTAAAACATTCGCTTGGTAATATGACAGTATACTTAACATCTTTAGGATATAAAATAAATCAACTGAATCATATGATCACACTTTTAAAGTAAGTGCAATTCATAAAAACTTTAAAAGTGAAACAATCGACCTTGATAATGAATAAGAATCTGAGTATGAACAATTGTTCTAAGACTTGCCAAATGAGATCGAGACATGCTTCCCTTCAAACCTCTTGCATTTGAGCTCGAAACTCAATTAGTTTCTTAGATTGAGAAACCTCCTAGGCTAGGGTTCAAACCTCCTCCTTATCATCTTGAGCATGCGTACGTAGGTGACAATGAATCTTACCCATCATTATTTCGACCAATCTTTCCCTTGACAAAAAACCTAACTTCTTTCAATCCTTTTGAAAAAAAAGAAGCGATGGGTGGTACATTGCTGGTATTGAGAGAACTAGCCATATGATTTATCAATATTGCATCTATTTGATTGACAAAGCTAAGCCTATTCATGGTGTGCATCAAAGGCTTAACCTAAAAGGAAAGAATCAGTTCATAAAGAAGTTCTCAAATGTCTTGATGATGTTACCATTTGTCCCATTTTTGATAGTATGTGGCTTATCCCAATTCAAGCCATTCCTAAAAGTTCTAGTATTATAGTAATCAAGAATGATGCTAGTGAAATCATTCCAACTTGTACTCAAACGGTTTGGCATATTTGCATAGACTATATGTAAACGGCCCATATTTTACGTATCGAAAGATTATAAAATGTTATTTTAAATACAAATTAGGTCGTATGCGTCTATAACTTTAGGGAATGTTGATTATTGGCGTTTTTGACTCTTAGAAATTTTATTTTATGGTTTTGACCATAAAAACTTGTAAGGCAAATAACTTTTGATAGGAGCCGAGTTAGGGTCTAAAACCATTTCCATCTAAAAAGTATCATGGTTTCTCTTTTCGTAGATTGGTCATAATAGCCTTTTGGACTTAAATTTTTTGAGATACGAACATTTGAAGTTAGACAGTTTTTGGATAGATTAGTGAGTAATTAGTTAGACTCGAATAGGGCCTAATAGCTCATTTCGGGATTTGTGCCTAATGGTGCCGATGGGATGGTCTCCTAATCATTCTCTATGCTTCCAAAAAATAGTTATAAAATGCATTAATTTGATTTTAGCCAAAAAGCATCAAAAACTTAATTTAATTAGCCAAATCAAGGGATTATCGAGGCAATATACTATTTAGGATGCATTAGAATCTAGAAGCTGCCGTTCATCTCGAATTTTCATTGATATTTATGCATTTTTGGGTCTAGATGAGTGGCTTTCACTTCTCACCATACTATGCTAGTTAATATAGTTAAAAATGATGTTTTTGAAATGGTTTCAAATGTTAAAATGATTTCTAACATAGATCTAAGCTTAATATTAGTTTTAAAATGGACCTAGAAAGATAAATGGTGATTTGATTCAATTTTGACCATTTGACCATACCGATCATCATTTTCCATTTTGGTTAACTTAGAATGATACTTATGTTTGGACATTGTTTGTATTGCTTAAATTTTATGTTTGGATGTTGTACGATGTTTGTATATGTATGTTTAATTAGTTTTTGTGTATTGAGTGACTGATGTGTATTTGAATGGATTGGCTAATTAAATTGTTCAAAACGTGCTACGGTTGATAAGCAGTGTTAGTGATGGCCTAAGAATGTTATGACTTTGTTTGCATGGAGTTTGGGAAAGAAATGGTGAAGTTTTGAGAGTGGTTGGTTAAGCTAAAAATTATGGTAGGTGGTGGAAGTTAGGTGTAGTCGGTGGTACATCACTTTGGGGGCCATAGAGTTGAACTTTGGGAAAATAGGTGGGAGGCGCCGGGCTTAACTTTGGAGTTTGGACTTAAGAAAAAACACACTCCACCGAACATACGACTACCATCTAGAGGTCCAGGACGAATAGTTTTGAGGTCGAGCATTGAAACTTCAGGCTTGGTGCATAGGTATTGCGGGATGCAAGGAAGATTGCTTCAGGGAAATGAGTGACACTAAAAGGTTTTTGGCATTCAATACTTAGCCAACTATCGGCTAAGTGATTGGCCTGAGTCGTCGGTATCTGTAACTACCCTCTCTAGAATGGGCCTAATTTTTGACTCAATAGAAGCCTATCGAACCTTAGGTCCATTTCCAAGATGATCGTTGGTTGGTAAAATTGATACTATGAACAATATGCAGAGCCATCTATCCATGTTTTTAGAATCTCATAGCGGAAGGGATAGAATATAATAATAGAAATAAGTACCCATTTCATGAAAATCAAATCTCAAAAATACAACATCCCAAAATAATCATAATACAATATCTTGAAATAAAACATCATCATGTCTATAATCTGGGTACATCCAAATACCTTAAAAACATAGATAAATAACTAAACTGCCATAAATCTTCAATGTTGCCTTCATCTTCTCCATCATCATGGTTCCCCTTAACCTGTGGGTTGTAATGAGGATGGAGTCGAAACAACAATGTCCGATGAATGAAAATCTCAAGTCTTAACATAATAGTATTTGGGCAGAATTATTTAGATGAGTAATAAGTCTAATTCATCCTGTATCCTTCTAAGTATACCTCCAACTGTAAGCCAAAGGCTTTTCTAGTCTAGCTCCATAATGTACACTAATTGTAGGCCAATGGCCTTTTCCTGTCCAACTTTATAACTCTAATGCTGGTACAATGCAACTATCATCAATCATGCCCCAACGATGCGAGAGAAAGAACCTGAGCCACTTAATACCTCTTTAATGGGAAATAGGTAGACTCTGATGATTTAATACCTATACCCTAGACAGATCCCTATCATTTAATACCTAAACCCAAGGAAGATCCCTCTCTGGTAATTTCTAATCGACATTGTAAGAAATCACATAAGGCATTTAATACTTCTTTTATGGGAAAGAGACAGACTCTAGAATAGCCACTTAATACCTCAATCCTAAACCGGACCTCCTCCAAAGATTTACCATTATCGCACCTTAAAGATAATCCCATCCATTTAATACTTCTTGAGCGGGGGAGAGGAGGGAGGGTAGGGGAGGAGACCTACAATAGCCACTTAATACCTCCAATCCATAAGCAGGCCAGTACTGAGATATCTGTCTTATAACCGGTAACTCAAACCATGACATCTCACATTAGTCCGACTATTTATAGGCGCTGGTAGCCAGATTAGCTGGGTAGACTTACCCTACAGAATTAGTGTGACGACCCGGAATTTTTGTATATTTGAAATGTGAATATTTAATTTATTTTAAATATCCGAAGGTTAAATTTTAACTTTAATTTCAAATATACAGTATTTATTTGGATAATTAATTATTAAATTTATTTATCGGGATTAGGTAAAATATTGAATCTTGATTTTAAGCCTGTTAAAAATAGTTCAAAGGTTCAGAAAATTTATATTGTTAATACTGAAGATGATAGAACTTTTAAAATGGAATTTTAAAAGAGTTTTGTTCAGTTTTAAAAATATATCGTTGTAATTAAATTTAAAAAAATAGCCGTCCGAGGCACAGTCTCGGAATTCAGCGAAACCAGTTCCATTGGATCCGTAATATGGTATTATTATTGGATTTCAATTTTCGTAGTATTTGGAGTTGTCGTGTGATCGTACGGAATGTAAACGCGCTGAAATTTAATCGGAAATTTAATATTTTAACTGGTCGATATTTCTTTCCATATCCAGACTACGAGCCTTCTGGATCACGCTGTTTGTCCACGCGTTGAAACATCTGTACACGCGTCTCCTTCTCCTTTACAACTTTTCAGCCGAGCATTCCCCTTAGTTTCTAAAGAAATAAAATAAAATGAAAATGATCGAACAACAGAAGGCACAAAACTCTGTTCCTCCTCTCTAAATCAAACAGCGTTCCCTTCGTTTTCCCTTTTATCCATTCGCGAAATCAAAGAGAAAAAGGGATTCAAATCAACGCCTTCGAAATAAGCATCGCTGCGTACTTGGCTATGCCATCAGCAATCGTCAGCTCATCCTTGTCTCCTACGCGATATTTTCTACTGCTGATTTGAAGCCCAGACGAAGACGAGGGTTCGCGTTCGATTTGGGATAGTGGCGATCGACGCTAGTTCTGCGGGGTCGTGGGTGGCTGCGATCGATCGAAGTTCGCGGCGGCGTCAGCTAACCGCGACCTAGGGTTTCGCGCTCGTGTGGTCAGCGAGAGGACGTGGGTTGGTCGATAGGTTCAGCAGAGGGCGGCGCGACTGTGGAGGTGGGAATTCTCGAGCATTGGAAGGTGGTTCGAGCAGTGATTGGAGATGGTCTCATGGGCAAAGCAGGGTGTTCTAGGTAGCTGCTTCTTCTCTTGTCGATTTGGGGGGTGTGCGTGAAGACGCTTTTGGCGATCTGAACTGCGAGTGTTGGTTAAGGGCGGTAAGGTAAAATTCTTTTGTTTTAATTTCATAAAATATCTGTAAATTAGAAAAAGAAATTTTATTGACTGCAAGGAGAAAACTATAGTTAAAGCCGTTTTAAAATTTTCCAGTTAAATACTGTTTTTATTTTGCAGATAAGAATAAAAATAATTTATAGAGAAAATTTTATAAGATTTTGAGGGAAAAGATTTATGAAGATTTTATTTAAAGTTTGATATTTTAGATTTATAAAAGTGATATATTAACTATTATGAAATTTATGATATTTAGGGAAAAATTGTTTTCTAATTGAACAGACAGTTATTTTGAAATAAAATCTGAGAGCAGATTCTAAGAAAAAATAAATATATTAAACCATTAGTTAATTAAATTTATAAAATGGATAATAAATGGTTTGATTAGTTCGATGGAAATAAATCGTAAAATTTATTTTTACAAGGGTTAAAAACAAGTCAAGGGGGATTGGATTGCAAATAGAAAAGCAAAGGTGAGTTAATCTCACTCAGTTGAATTTTATTTTAAATTTAAATGGTTAAATTTAAATAATTGATTGGATGATTGCATTGATTGAATATGCTATATTATATATATATAGTAGTATATAGCAATATATACATATTGGCATATGTATATATTTGAGTTGTTGATATTCCCGCATTTATATAGCGGATGAGACCCTATGCGCCGCATAATAGCGGATGATATTTTATAAACCCATATACCGCGATATTCCACCTTGAAGTGGAATTGGTATTGTGCTAACGTCTGTGGATGCAGGGAAACAGGTTGGAGGGATCCAACTGGATTCCTCAAAATATTTAATTTTTGTTTAAATATTCTGTGATATGATTGTTGTTATTCTGTGATAATTTATATTGGATAATCTGGTTGGATTGAATTTCCCAGTATAATGAGTTATCAAAAGCAATTGAATTGGATTTTTGGAAAAATATAAAAGAGTAAAATTAAGTTAAGTAATTCTAGTGAATTCGAATAAATTAAATATGGAAAAGAGGAATTTTGAATAAATAAAGAAATGTTGAATTTAAAGAAGACTTATGTGATGTTATTTAAAGGGATAAAAATTTATTTTAATTCAATGTTTAAATGTAATTAAAAAGAGAAGGAATTTGGGAAATCTGAAACTTGTGTTTCGGTTTAAAGATTTTAAATCATAATGAGAAATAAAATCTGGAAGTTAATGAATTTGGAAATAAATGGATTAAGTAAGAAAATTTATTTCAAAGTAAAATAAATTGGGAAATCAATTATAAATTGATTTAAATACTTTGGAATTTGAATTTTAAAGAGAAATGAGATTTGGGAGAGATAAACTGGGTTTGTAAAGTAAAATAAAATATTAGAGGATATTTGAAAATATAATTTCAAAGTGGGAATTTATAAAAGGATATGGTTTGGTTTAAAAATAAATGTTATTTTATTTTTAAAAGATGGGAGTGAGAAGGATATTTCTCTGTATAGCCAAGTGCGTTTTCAAAGCAATTTTAATATAAGTTAAAAGTTCTAATTGTATTTTTAAAAGCATATTTTAGAAAATTTATTATTTCTAAATGTTAATTTCCTAAGTAAGTATGTTTTGGAAAATCTATTCTTTGTAAATGTTTAAACTTTAAAGTAAGTATTTTTCAAATCTATTATTGTAGTAATTACATAAAAATGATTTGGTATTATGTTTTAAAAAGAGAAATTTAGTTTATATTTGTAAAGTGGTTTCATTTTAAATATTTCTTAAGTATATATTTTGTTAAGGTATTAAAGTAGTTTTTTTTAAATTTCAATATTATTAAGTATATTTATAGTAAAGTGTTTTAAGATTATTTTAAAATCTAAGTGTTTTGTACTTGGTGTTTCAGAGGAAATAAATATTTGGAAATGTATTCCGTAAGCGGAAATTGTTTTGAAATTGTTTTCAAATGAGTTTTGAAAATTCGGAAATATATCTTGGAAAGATATTTGGGCAAATAAATAATGTGGGAAATTATTTATTGTGTGATGGTTGCTTGTGGATGTTAATTGATAGTTAAATAACCGACTATCAATATTGGCCAAATGCGCTGATCGTTTCGAAGAGACCGGGATCGAGTTTCCGTATACCGGGATTCTAGGTCTGGAGACTCGAATACCACTTCGATCCGGTTTGTACGTTTCGTGTAACGATTTCGGAGTCGAAGATGGAGCAGTGAAGTGCAAGGGCTAGTCGCTACTAATCCTGAGGATATTTCCAAAAATGGATGTAGTAGGAGTAGTGCCTTCGGTTCCGTTCAAACCCAGGACGGACTTGTATGGACGAATGCTTGCGAAACATCGTCAGCGGACGATGGGCATTCTAAGGGATATGTTCTCTAAAAGGTATCGTTTAGCCTCGAACCTCATCAACCGGGAATGACTGAAAATCAGGGGTTATGCAGCAAGGCTTCGTGGGTAGCTCCCACTGGAGGGTAAGGTCATCCCTGTCTAGATGTCCCTTTTTATTTCGGCTTAGTGGTGCGGTTGCTGATCCCAACCGTGGGGTGATTTTATTCGGGATCATCCAGTAAGGGATGGTTCCGGCCTTGTGTTGCAGGGGAGCGGGCGTACTCCTCGGTACGGTGATCTAGGCCACGTACTGTGATAGGTGGTACCCCAGTGCCTAGTCATTCGTTGGAAATCCATTTTTCCTACGTGCCTTGTACGGTATTTGTTTGTATTACCCACTTTTGTGGCTAGTATGCTGGAATTTAATAATGTAACAATTTCAGCTATTTTAATAAGTATTTGTGAATAGACACTATTATAATATCAGAGGATTTTATAAAAAGTGTTTTAGCTATCGTAAGGTAAAAACCCGACATGTTTATTTGTGGCGTGGTCTTACGAGATGCTTTTGTTTTCAAAGGATTTTGAAACTTTAATAATCAATTTGAGTGTGATTTTCTCACGCTGGTTTTCCAGACTGACTCGGGTATTGTTTTATATGATGCTCGGGTCAGACCGAGATAAACAGGTTCAGGATATGATGCTGTGGAGCTCAGGAGACGAGCTGGATGACGATATGTACTCTCGTACTTACTATTATTTTTCCGCTGTGTATTCAGTTGTATGTTATGGATGTTGATGTACTCTGATGATGTATTGTATAAACAGATATAGTTTTGATTTGTGTAAAGATCTGTTGGTATATATTATATTTTATTCCACTGCGATGGTTAGATTCTGATGTTGTTTCCTATTTTCTTCTTCTACCTCTTCTTCTTACTTAAATGATCCGGTTTTTCGTGTAAGAAAAACTCGGGTCGTTACACTTGGTATCAGAGCTTAGGCTAGCGATAACCTTGGCTCTGGTGGGAATTTGAGAGTACTAATAGATATGAGCGCGTATTTGTTAGTGGATATAAAATGGTTTTATATTGTGTTGGTTGATTTATTGAGTGGCATATGAACCTTCGTCGGCACAGTCTGGACAACTGTATCGAAGGGGTTTCTAAACACTTGAATAGAACAGTTCGACACAATATTGTTTTAAATAGGGTGAATGAAATAATTTTGCCCAAATTATTTTGTATATAAAAGAAATAATTATTTGAAATTATTATAGTTATATATTTGGATGCTTGGTTGTTAGAAAATGACAATAATGAGTTAGTCTCATTATTGAGTAGGAATTGAAACTTATAACCTAAGTTGAAGAATAAATTTATATATCAAAATGGAATTTGAAATATAGACTAAATGAAATTTATAAATTGAGATAAACTTTATATACAAATGTGAATTACAAATGTGATTTATAATCAAATGAGATTAATTCATAAACAAATGAAATTTGTAAATGTAAATGGTAAAAGTGACTTATAACTTGAAATAAAATGTGATAGAATTCCAGAGTAATGTTTGGATATAAAAATTGGATGGATTTTGAATTTGAAGTTTTGGGAAAGATTTAAATTCCTTTGGATTTAAAAATAGTTTTTAAAGGTTTTGGGGAAATAATAGTGATATTATTTCATGAATATTTTTGAAATTGAATTGAAATCTGGTGGAATTTGGGATTTTAAAAATGTTTGAAATGTTTTAAAGTGATAAAAGCATTGAATTCTCTTTCGGTCGCTGGAAAATAATTTCGGTGATGACTGCAGCATCATCGATGTCTATTTTCGAGTTTCCAAAGAGAAATTGCTACCAAACTGTTTTAAATTGGAAATGATTGTGAATTGGGTTGGTTTTGAAATTCAAAGGGAAAATTGTTTGATAAAAGCAGATTGTTTTGGAAATTGGATTCTGGGAATTCTATTTAAAATTTAAATGTGGAAATTTAAATGAATCAACAATATAAAGTATAGAATGAAGTTGATTGAAATAAGAAGAGAATGAAAGTTTAATTCTGGGATTATAATTATGAGATGGAAATAACTCAATGAGTAATATAAGTTGGTAGATAAAAGAGTTAGAGAACTTGAAGGTGAATGAATTGTAAAACTTGTATAAAATTGTATCCTAGAATTAAAATTTAATTCGAGTATATGAAGGTGAATAAAATATATTTGAATTTAACTTAAGATGAGTTAAATAAAATTGAGAATTGGAATTGAATTAAATGTAAGTAAGTTGAAGTTGAATTGAATTGGATATAAAGGTAATGTAAAATGCTTATAATTGTGTAAAGAAATTCATATTCTTAAAGTTCTTAAGTATAATAATTTGAAAATTGATTATAAAGATGAAAATGGACTTAAATGAATAGTCCTAGATCTTAAGTAAGTAAGTTAAACTTATGAATAGAAATGAAATTGTAAGTCATAAATGGGAATTCATTTCTTTGAACCATTAAGAGTTATAATTTGAAATTGTAATTATCAAATGGAAACGACTAAGATGAGCAATCTTAATTTTTAAATAAATCCAAACTTGAATTATAAAATAAATTGAACTTATGATAATTAAGTGAAGTGATATTTGGAATTAAAAAGCAAGTATTTAATTTTAACCAGCGAAGGAACTAATGAGATAATAAATTAGTTAATGAAATTGGATTAACATAGTGATGGTTTAAATTGCGAATGAAATCCAAATAAGTGAAAATAAATTGGAAAGGGCCTGGTTATTAATAAAATAATTCCAAATGAATTGAGTATGGAAATTAAAATTCATAATGATTGAGTGAATAAACCAATTATATTAAATAAATAAATGGATGGAATTTGATTAAATAAGAATCAAATGAAAGATGGAAATAAAACTTAAAAGGGTTGGTTAAATGGAAAATAAACTTAAGTTATTGACTTAAGTAAATGTTGAAGGGAAACTGAACTTAAACAGAGGAGTGGTTTAAATAAGTTGAGAAATAGTTATTGAATGAGTTAACTTGGAGTGTTTTCGAGCTAAATAAAATTCAATTTTTGGAAGTTGGAGATGAATTGAATTTAAGGAAAAAAAATTGGAAATGAAGTAGTAAATAAATATAAGAAAGATTTATATTGGACTTAAGAATTGAAGAATGAAATTCTTAAGAAAATTGGTATTGGAAATATACTTAGTAATTTTGGAATGGAAAAATAAAAATATATATATACTAAGTGAATAGTTGAATGAAGACAAAAACTGAAGTTGTGAAATGGGATAGTTGTGAATAAGGGGATAACAATCAAAAGGAATGTGAATAAAGAGAATTGATATAACTGATAATCAATTGGGCTAATTACGTAAGATGTACGTATATTATTTTATTCGCATAGCTATTTGGTCCAGATGTCGAACACAGAATTTCGAGATAGTTTTATCGATCCGAATCAGGATTTTTCACTCGATTTTCAACGGCGAGCCTGGATATGGATTGTTGATTGATTCTGGATATTCTCTATCATAGTTTGTGGCTATGCAAGGAGAATGACGGTTTCTGATCAAGGAACCAGATCTGAGTCCGCACTAGGAAGTCGGGTGGACGATACTAGTTCGGAAGTGGAATTGTGTGATCGATTGAGCGATCGAATGTGATATTGCGTACGGATGATATATGTGCATCGTACGGGCTTAAGTAAAGCAAATATTGAAAATTTGTAAAGAAAAGTATAAAATGACTTTGGAATTGTGATTGAATATTATTGCTTAGTAGGATATACAGGTGTATAAAAGCAATGGATAATTGGGATTTTTGATTTTAGAAGATAAAATTTAATGGCCCGACAAAAGGTATGTATTTGAATTTCTATATGAAATTTGATTGGGTTTTTGATCCAGCCACTTGGCTTTTTGTTTTCTTTTTGAGATTGGGAGGCCGTAGAGCCATTTTGTAGTAGTACCGAGCTAGCCGCGCAAAGGAGACGCTGGCGAAATTTTTCGGAAATTTAGGGAGTTAGAAAAATTTTGGAAAATTTTGATAAATTAAAATTTGAATTCAAATTTAAATTTGAATGGATAAGCAGGTGGTATGGGTTGAACTTATGAATAAGTTTGGGAAGTTAAAGGATGATTAGTGTATCATTAATAAAAGAATTGTTATGGAAAGTTGTTAAAACTATTTGGATTGGGAAAAAGAACGGGTATCGAATCATTTCTCTTAACTGGTAATTTCGGGGACGAAATTCTTTTAAGGGGGGAGGAATGTGACGACCCGGAATTTTTGTATATTTGAAATATGAATATTTAATTTATTTTAAATATTCGAAGGTTAAATTTTAACTTTAATTTCAAATATACAATATTTATTTGTATAATTAATTATTAAATTTAATTATCGGGATTGGGTAAAATATGGAATCTTGATTTTAAGCCTGTTAAAAATAGTTCAAAGGTTCAGAAAATTTATATTGTTAATACTGAAGATGATAGAACTTTTAAAATGGAATTTTAAAGAGTTTTGTTCAGTTTTAAAAATATATCGTTGAAATTGAATTTAAAAATAGCCGTCCGAGGCACAGTCTCGGAATGCGACGAAACCAGTTCCATTGGATCCGTAATATTGTATTATTATTGGATTTCAATTTTCGTAGTGTTTGGAGTTGTCGTGTGGTCGTACGAAATGTAAACGCACTGAAATTAAATCGAAAATTTAATATTATAACTGGTCAATATATCTCCCATTAGTGCTTTTTGCTTTCATTTCTCAACACCTGTAGCAAGCCTATGCAGACCCGCAAGGCAGTTCAAAACACGTGTTCGCTCTGGTATAACACGCGTCCTCTCTCAAGAAATAAAAGACAAAAGGAAAGGAACCCCGTGCCTCCTATACTCCTTCCAATTGAAATCAAAAACGAAATCAATCACCGGCCTCTCCCTTTTCAAATTAAATCAAATCGTGCTTCAATATAATGGCCGAAGTTCCCTTTTCTTCAAATCGAAATTAAAATCAGAGCCATGTTTAAATTGTCGACCCTTCTTCCATTCATTTCAGCCGTGGGGAAAAAGAAATAGGGTGGTGAAACCGAAGTCGATTTCGACTTCGACAAAGAGGGCAGTGAGGCAAGCGATTATGCGAGATGATGGGCCGCATGTTCGCGTTTGTCGAGTCAAGCATGACGACGTCGTCGCGTTTCAAGTCGCTTGCTATCGTGGGATTCGCGTGTAGAGTAGACATTTGGAGGCGCCACGAAGCTGGGTAGGGTCGTAACCAAACGCGCGCGTGGGTGGGATTCAGCGATGCTCGAGTCTGGTCGAGTTGACGATTTCAAGTTGTTCGGCTGGATGTAGTTCGTAGTCAAGGCGATGTCGCGGCAAGGCTACAGTGAAGAGCTGGATCGAAATCAGAAGCAGCAAGGGAAGTCCAATTGACTCGATGGATGCTCGATTGTTCTCGGCAGAACAATTCGTTTGCTAGGGATCGTCGTCTCCAACCTCTGATTGAGGTCTGAAAATCTTGGAATCCAATCGAGAGTGAAGTGGGTTGCAAAACAGGAATCAATTGTGAGTTAATCTCACTCAGTTAGATTTAAATTTAAATGGTTAAATTTAAATAATTGATTGAATGGTTGATTTGGTTGATATGATATATATATAGTAGTATATAGCAATATATACATATTGGCATATGTATATATTGGAGTTGTTGATATTCCCGCATTGTATAGCGGATGAGACCCTATGCGCCGCATAATAGCGGATATTTTATATAAAACCCATATACCGCGATATTCCACCTCGAAGTGGAATTGGTATTGTGCTAACGTTTGTGGATGCAGGGAAACAGGTTGGAGGGATCCAACTGGATTCCTCAAAATTATTTAGATTTTTTGATATTCTGTTCTATGAATATTGATATCCTGTGATGAATTTATTGATGATTGAAATATTGGATGATATGGTTGGATTGAATATTTCAATAAAAGGAGTTATCAAAATATATTGAATTGGATTTTGAAAGAAATAAAAGAGTAAATTTTAAGTAAATAATTCAAGTGAATTGGAATAAGGGAATTTCGAAATAACAAGGGAAATATTAACTTTAAACTAAAGTGATATTAAATTTAAAGAATAAAGGATTTATTTTGAATGTAAGGATTAAATTTAATTAAAGGCTAAAGAAGGAATTTTGGAAGTTTAAAATTGGTATTTTCAGTTAAAAAGGGTTTTAACTCAAATAAAGGAATAAATCTAAAAGTTAATGTATTTTGAAATAAATGAAGTAGTAAAGGAAATTTATTTCAAAGTAAAGTAAAGTAAATTGGAAAATCAATTGGAAATTGATTTAGTTGTTTAAAATTGGAATTTTAAAAGAGAAGTGAGATTTTGGAAATATAAACTGGGTTTATAAAGTAAAATAAAATATCAGTGGATATTTGAATATAAATTCAAAGTGGGAATTTATAAAAAAGATATGGTTTGGTTTAAAAATAAATGTTGATTTATTTTTAAAAGATGGAAATGAGAAGTGTATTTCTCTGGATAGCCAAGTACGTTTTCAAAGCAATTTAAATATAAGTTAAAAGTTTTAAGTATGATTTAAAAAGCATGTTTTAGAAAATTTATTATTTCTAAATGTTAATTTTCAAAGTAGGTATTTTTAAAATCTATTATTGTAGTAATTATATAAAAGTGATTTGCTATTCTGTTTTAAAAAAAAAAGAAATTTAGTTTATATTTATAAAGTGGTTTATTTTAAAGTATATATTTTTAATAAAGTATTAAAGTAGTTTGATTTCAATGTTATAAAATATATTTAAAATAAAGTGTTTTTAAATTATTTTAAAAATCTAAGTGTTTTGTACTTGGTGTTTCAGAGGAAATAAATATTTGGAAATGTATTCCGTAAGCGGAAACTGTTTTGAAATTGTTTTCAAATGAGTTTTGAAAATTCGGAATTATATCTTGGAAAGATATTTGGGCAAATAAATAATGTGGGAAATTATTTAATTGTGTGATGGTTGCTTGTGGATGTTAATTGATAGTTAAATAACCGACTATCAATATTGGCCAAATGCGCTGATCGTTTCGAAGAGACCGGGATCGAGTTTCCGTATACCGGGATTCTAGGTCTGGAGACTCGAATACCACTTCGATCCGGTTTGTACGTTTCGTGTAACGATTTCGGAGTCGAAGATGGAGCTGTGAAGTGCAAGGGCTAGTCGCTACTAATCCTGAGGATATTTCCAAAATGGATGTAGTAGGAATAGTGCCTTCGGTTCCGTTCAAACCCAGGACGGACTTGTATGGACGAATGCTTGCGAAACATCGTCAGCGGACGATGGGCATTCTAAGGGATATGTTCTCTAAAAGGTATCGTTTAGCCTCGAACCTCATCAACCGGGAATGACTGAAAATCAGGGGTTATGCAGCAAGGCTTCGTGGGTAGCTCCCACTGGAGGGTAAGGTCATCCCTGTCTAGATGTCCCTTTTTATTTCGGCTTAGTGGTGCGGTTGCTGATCCCAACCGTGGGGTGATTTTATTCGGGATCATCCAGTAAGGGATGGTTCCGGCCTTGTGTTGCAGGGGAGCGGGCGTACTCCTCGGTACTGTGATCTAGGCCACGTACTGTGACAGGTGGTACCCCAGTGCCTAGTCATTCGTTGGAAATCCATTTTTCCTACGTGCCTTGTACGGTATTTGTTTGTATTACCCACTTTGTGGCTAGTATGCTGGAATTTAATAATGTAACAATTTCAGCTATTTTAATAAGTATTTGTATATAGACACTATTATAATATCAGAGGAATTTGATAAAAAAGTGTTTTAGCTATCGTAAGGTAAAAACCCGACATGTTTATTTGTGGCGTGGTCTTACGAGATGCTTTTGTTTTCAAAGGATTTTTGAAACTTTAATAATCAATTGAGTGTGATTTTCTCACGCTGGTATTCCAGACTGACTCGGGTATTGTTTTATATGATGCTCGGGTCAGACCGAGTATTATAAATTACAGGAAATGATGCTATGGAGCTGGATGGCGATACGTACTTTCGTATTTGAGTTATATATTCCGCTGTGTATTCAGATTGTGAGGACAAGTTATGATTACTGTCCAGTTGTATGATATTGATGTGATGTACTCTGATGATGTATTTGGATGATGTATATGTATACAGAAATAGATATCTTTTTGTGTAAAGATCTGTTATTACCTATTATATTTTATTCCACTGCGTATGTGAGATTCTGTTGTTGTTTTCTATTTTTCTTCTTCTACCTCTTCTTCTTAACTAAAATGGTCCGGTTTTTCGTGTTAGAAAACCTCGGGTCGTCACACTTGGTACGCTAACTAAAACGTTTGATAGGAAATCTGATTGTATTATAATAGGGTCTAGGGTTTTCAAATAAATATGAAATAGCTGAAATTGTTACATTATTAAATTCCAGCATACTAGCCACAAAGTGGGTTATACAATCAAAACCGTAAGGTAAAAACTTACCCATGTTTATTTGTGGGGAGTCTTACGTGATACTTTTGTTTTCAAAAGTTTTCAAAGTTAAGCAATCTAATCGTTTACTCACACCAGACCCATGTCTGACCCAAGTGTTTATTTTCTGTTTTATTAAACTCTTGGGTACTCAAATTTTTACGAGTAGCCAAGGGATTCAGGTTTAGCTTTGACGAATATTCTGGAGGAGCAATGGAGCAGGAGGCTTCGGCGTTCGTAGATATAGTATTCCGCTGTGTTGATATCTGTGATAGTGTCTTGTCTTGTATTTGAGTTGTAATGTCTAGACAGATGTTTATAACTGTCTAGTAAGTGATGTATATGCTGTGTAACTCTGTAAATTGTTGTATACTATGTAATAGTTTATGTTATTAATATAATTTATTCGTTCCGCTGTGAGATCGTTGTTGTTGTTTCTTTCTTTCTTCTTTTCTTTTCTATTTTCTACCCCTTTCTTTCTTCTTAATGATCCGACTTTCTGGGCATAGAAAGTCGGGTCGTTACAATTGGTATCAGAGCCTATCCTTGAATAGAGGATTATTAATAAAATTAATTAAGGTTGATTAATAAAAGTAATTAATATAAGTATGATTAATTAATTGTAATTAATTGAGGATTAATATAATTAATTATAGTTAATTGATTAATGAAGGTTCATTAATTATTGTAATTAATGATAGTAATTAAAGGTTAATTACTGAATATGGTTAAGGATAATTACTTGAATGTAATTAAAGTATAATTAATCAAGGAGGATTAATTAGGGAAGATCATTAAGAAATGATTTATTAATTTAAAATTAATTAATGATAGTGAGCAGGATTAAGATAATCCAAGTAATTAAAGGATAGTAATTAATTTAATTAAAGGTTAATTAAATTGATATGGAGTTAATCAATTCTGTTTAGATAATTGATTAATACTGGATGTTTGATATTGGGTGATTGGTTGATATTGGATGATTTGTATGTCTCTGATATATATATGATATATGCTGCTTTGTGAGATGAATGTTGATATGAATTATTTATTGTGATAATGTTATTTATCTATCTGTTTATATCATTCAGAATATAAGTTAGTCAAAATAAAGCCTAATTGTCTCTGGCAGTAGGAAAAACATCAGTGCATGTTAAATAATGTGAAAATTCAAATATTGTAATTTTTAATGATGGATTGAGTGTGTAGTTCTGGGATGAACTAGAAATGGAAATATGGGGTTTTCTGATGATCTATGTGGTCTGGGAGGAAGGGGTTCTATCTAGTGATAGTCTGAAAATTATAGTGGTTTATAAATTCCCACCTTGAATTTATATTCAAATATCCACTGATATTTTATTTTACTTTATAAACCCAGTTTATATTTCCAAAATCTCACTTCTCTTTTAAAATTCCAATTTTAAACAACTAAATCAATTTCCAATTGATTTTCCAATTTACTTTACTTTACTTTGAAATAAATTTCCTTTACTACTTCATTTATTTCAAAATACATTAACTTTTAGATTTATTCCTTTATTTGAGTTAAAACCCTTTTTAACTGAAAATACCAATTTTAAACTTCCAAAATTCCTTCTTTAGCCTTTAATTAAATTTAATCCTTACATTCAAAATAAATCCTTTATTCTTTAAATTTAATATCACTTTAGTTTAAAGTTAATATTTCCCTTGTTATTTCGAAATTCCCTTATTCCAATTCACTTGAATTATTTACTTAAAATTTACTCTTTTATTTCTTTAAAAATCCAATTCAATATATTTTGATAACTCCTTTTATTGAAATATTCAATCCAACCATATCATCCAATATTTCAATCATCAATAAAATCATCACAGGATATCAATATTCATAGAACAGAATATCAAAAAATCTAAATAATTTTGAGGAATCCAGTTGGATCCCTCCAACCTGTTTCCCTGCATCCACAAACGTTAGCACAATACCAATTCCACTTCGAGGTGGAATATCGCGGTATATGGGTTTTATATAAAATATCCGCTATTATGCGGCGCATAGGGTCTCATCCGCTATACAATGCGGGAATATCAACAACTCCAATATATACATATGCCAATATGTATATATTGCTATATACTACTATATATATCATATCAACCAAATCAACCATTCAATCAATTATTTAAATTTAACCATTTAAATTTAAATCTAACTGAGTGAGATTAACTCACCTTTGGTTTTGTTTTTGCAATTTAAATATAAGTTAAAAGTTTTAAGTATGATTTAAAAAGCATGTTTTAGAAAATTGATTATTTCTAAATGTTAATTTTCAAAGTAGGTATTTTTAAAATCTATTATTGTAGTAATTATATAAAAGTGATTTGCTATTCTGTTTAAAAAAAAAAAGAAATTTAGTTTATATTTATAAAGTGGTTTATTTTAAAGTATATATTTTTAATAAAGTATTAAAGTAGTTTGATTTCAATGTTATAAAATATATTTAAAATAAAGTGTTTTTAAATTATTTTAAAAATCTAAGTGTTTTGTACTTGGTGTTTCAGAGGAAATAAATATTTGGAAATGTATTCCGTAAGCAGAAACTGTTTTGAAATTGTTTTCAAATGAGTTTTGAAAATTCGGAATTATATCTTGGAAAGATATTTGGGCAAATAAATAATGTGGGAAATTATTTAATTGTGTGATGGTTGCTTGTGGATGTTAATTGATAGTTAAATAACCGACTATCAATATTGGCCAAATGCGCTGATCGTTTCGAAGAGACCGGGATCGAGTTTCCGTATACCGGGATTCTAGGTCTGGAGACTCGAATACCACTTCGATCCGGTTTGTACGTTTCGTGTAACGATTTCGGAGTCGAAGATGGAGCTGTGAAGTGCAAGGGCTAGTCGCTACTAATCCTGAGGATATTTCCAAAATGGATGTAGTAGGAATAGTGCCTTCGGTTCCGTTCAAACCCAGGACGGACTTGTATGGACGAATGCTTGCGAAACATCGTCAGCGGACGATGGGCATTCTAAGGGATATGTTCTCTAAAAGGTATCGTTTAGCCTCGAACCTCATCAACCGGGAATGACTGAAAATCAGGGGTTATGCAGCAAGGCTTCGTGGGTAGCTCCCACTGGAGGGTAAGGTCATCCCTGTCTAGATGTCCCTTTTTATTTCGGCTTAGTGGTGCGGTTGCTGATCCCAACCGTGGGGTGATTTTATTCGGGATCATCCAGTAAGGGATGGTTCCGGCCTTGTGTTGCAGGGGAGCGGGCGTACTCCTCGGTACTGTGATCTAGGCCACGTACTGTGACAGGTGGTACCCCAGTGCCTAGTCATTCGTAGGAAATCCATTCTTCCTACGTGCCTTGTACGGTATTTGTTTGTATTACCCACTTTGTGGCTAGTATGCTGGAATTTAATAATGTAACAATTTCAGCTATTTTAATAAGTATTTGTATATAGACACTATTATAATATCAGAGGAATTTGATAAAAAAGTGTTTTAGCTATCGTAAGGTAAAAACCCGACATGTTTATTTGTGACGTGGTCTTACGAGATGCTTTTGTTTTCAAAGGATTTTTGAAACTTTAATAATCAATTGAGTGTGATTTTCTCACGCTGGTATTCCAGACTGACTCGGGTATTGTTTTATATGATGCTCGGGTCAGACCGAGTATTATAAATTACAGGAAATGATGCTGTGGAGCTGGATGGCGATACATACTTTCGTATTTGAGTTATATATTCCGCTGTGTGTTCAGATTGTGAGGACAAGTTATGATTACTGTCCAGTTGTATGATATTGATGTGATGTACTCTGATGATGTATTGGGATGATGTATATATAAACAGATATAGATTTCTTTTTGTGTAAAGATCTGTTATTACCTATTATAGTTTATTCCGCTGCGTATGAGAGATTCTGTTGTTGTTTTCTATTTTTCTTCTTCTTCTACCTCTTCTTCTTAACTCAAATGGTCCGGTTTTTCGTGTAGGAAAAACCCGGGACGTTACAGATGTAACGACCACGACTTTCTCTCCATAGAAAGTCGTATCGCTAATAAGAAAGAAAGGGGTGAGAAGTAGAAAAGAGAAGAAGAGAAAAGAAACAAACACAAATACTCACAGCGGAAACGAAACAAAATATAATATATCACATAAATATTACATAGTATCATATACAACACTTATCAGAGTTACACAGATTACATATCATATACTAGACAGTTATAAACATCTGTCTAGTTATTACATCTCAGTACAAAACAAAGATCTAAACAAGATCAACACAGCGGAAACTACTATCTATATCTACAACGCTGAAGCCTCCTGCTCCATTGCTCCTCCAAATTACTCGTCAAAGCTAACCTGAATCCCTTGGCTACTCGTAAAAATTTGAGTACCCAAGAGTTTATAAAACAGAAATAAACAACTTGGGTCAGACATGGGTCTGGTGTGAGTAAACGGGTTAAACTTGCTTAACTTCAAAACCCTTTTGAAAACAAAGGTATCACGTAAGACTTCCCACACATAAACATGGAAAAGTTTTTACCTTACGCTAACCAAAACATTTGATAGGAAATCCGATTTTATTATAATAGGGTCTAGGGTTTTCAAATAAATATGAAATAGCTGAAATTGTTACATTATTAAATTCCAGCATACTAGCCACAAAGTGGGTTATACAATCAAGTCCGTTGGCACTTATTGGATTTTGGATTCCATACAATGGCAGGGCTACCGGGGTACCGCCCGTCACAGTACGTGGCCTAGATCACCGTACCGAGGATCACTCCCAATCCCCTGCAACACAAGGTCGGAACATCCCTTACTGGATAATTCCCGCACAAGATACCTCACGGTTGGGATCAGCAACCGCACACACTAAGCCGAAATAAGAAGGGACTTCTAGACAGAGGTAATCTTGTCCTACTTGGGTGCTACCCACTAACCTTGCTGCACCTCCCCTGTTTTAGCCATTCCCGGTTTGTGAGGCTTGAGGTCACGATTACCTTTAAAAAAAGAACACATCACTTAGAATGCTCATCGTCCACCTGACGATGTGCTGAAAGCATTCAATCCATACAAGTTCGTTCCGGGTTCGAACGAAACCGAAGGCATTATCTCGTTACACTCGTTTTGGAATCACCCTCAGAGTTAACGACAATAACCCTTGCACTCTGAATCTTCATCTTCACTTGATTCACGACCTATCGTTAATTTGGATCGATGTGGTATTTGGGTCTCCAGACCTGGAAATCCGGTATACGGAAACCCGATCCCGGTCTCATCGAAATCCAAAGCATATCTTTTAAGGCCAAGTTGTTTTAAGGGTAAAACAATTCAATTCATTATCTTTATTCACAAAGGAAGATAATTCACACAGATAATCAACATTATCAGATAATCCATTCAATTCAACTAACATCCATATCATACAGCATATATCTCATCAGAGATATCAATCAATGTCAAGTATCCAATACTAACACCCATTCATAAGTAATGATTTATATCATCTTAATTTAATTTAAATTGAATTAAATTAATTACTTCATTTTATAAATCCATTCTTACTTAACCATTAATTAATTACAATCAATTAATTAATTATCCTCTAATAATTCATTTCAATTAATCATCTTGATTAATTATCTTTGATTACATTCAAGTAATTTATTCTCAATTAATTACTTAAATTAATTATCCTTAACCACTTATTTTATTTAACCTTTAATTACATCATTAATTAATTAACTAAAATTAATTAACTTAATCAACTATAATTAATTACATTAATCCTTAATTAATTACATTGATTAATTACTTCATTTATTAATTATTACTTAATCAACCAATCTTAATTACATCATTAATTATATTAATTAATGATCCATAATTACAACTTAATTATTAATTACTTAATTAAATTAATTACATTAAGTAATTAACCTTTAATTAAACAACATTTATTAATCACTCTTGATTAATCTCATCTAGTAATTAACTCCCCTTAATTACTTTCATTAACTAAATTAATTACTCCTTAATTAATTCCTTAATTAATCTCTTGATTAATTATTCAAAGTAATTAACTCAAATTACTTCTATTAATAAAATCATTTATTCGACTAATTACTTCCAGTAATTATCTTATTATTTACTTATCTAAATAAACTTACCTTAATAATTACATTAAGTAATTATTATCAAATCATCTCTTGATTATTCTAAATTAATTAAACTTAATTAATTAATTTAACTAAATCAAATTAACTTAAATTAATAAGTAATTAATTCTTAATTACTTCCAATAAGTAATTACATTTAAACAATTTCATAAATGATTATTCTTAAATTAATTCAACTAATTAATTATCAAAATTAATCCTATTAATTAATTATTTAATAATCCATAGTTAATGACTTCATTAACTATTATTTAATTACTTTCCTTAAGTAATTAACTTATATTAATTATTATTAATTCTAAATTAATAAATCTTAATAACCAATTTATTAATCTCTAATTACTAAATTAATTAAGTGTTAACCATAACTTAATTAATATTTAATTACTTATTAATTAATTCCTAACCATTAATTAATACTCTAATTTATAATCCCTAACTACAAATTAATCATCCCTAATTAATTAATCTTAATCATAAATAAATTAGTTTTAAACCTTTAATTACCTATTTAATTAATCCAAATGATTAATTAATCAAATTAAATTAATTATTTATTAAATCTCCTAATAAATTAAATAAACACAAGTCTTTAATTATTTTAGGATAAACTTTTTTTTATTGATAAACAAGTTATCATTTATAATTTATATTTGAAATATTCATTTCAAATCTATTTTTAAATTTCATTTTAAATGTTGTATTTAAAATGAATACCAATTTATTGTTAACTAAGTTTTTAACCAATTTAAAAACTTTTACTTATTAAAAATCTTATATTTTCTAAGAAGTTTTTAAAAGAACTTAAATCAAATTTCTTCTTAGATTTAACATTTAAACATATCTACACTTAACCTATTTAAACATTTAAATTCATAAACTAATTATCTAATATTAAAGTTTAAAACTAAACTTGTCTTTATAAATCATACTTTGATTTACTGATTTAATATTACTTCAAAATTTAATTTAAATTTAAATTTCAAACTGACAGGTATAAAACCTGGCAACACTAAAAGTACTCGAGTCTCCACTAAATCACTTCGAGTCGCAACCCTAAATTCCCCGAGTCTTCCCCGCAAAAACCCTCAAAAATCTCGAGTCCTTCCTGCCACTTGAGTCCAACCTTCCAGCTCCAACTACTTCGAGTCACACATCAAAATCCCCGAGACTCCCACGAACAAAACCCGAGACTTGCATTGCCTTCTCCAGTAAAACCAACTTCACCCAGATACATCCTCGATCTCGTGCACGTGCACGGTCACCTACGGTAACTCTGGTCATCGACGACAACTTCCATCAGTCCACGTTCATCCACATACTCGAAAACGATCATCCTATCTTCGATTCATTCATCAAATCAAAATCGAACCCTAAAATCAAAAACCTGGAACAGAACCATCACCACTGACCAAACCTGGCACATCGCTCGTGCTCGCGATTCCGATCATCAGAGAAACTAATTCTCTGGCAATGACTACGTCTATACCTAAACTTCCATTTCCCAAAGTTTTAGAACACTCGGTCCATCCATGAAAACAAACGAAACAATTTCGTATCCTAACTTAAAACTAGGGCTACAGGAAAGAAACCATCACCACGGCTACCAAAAGAATTTGCATCACCATCATCCATTTTTCCAAGCTTCTCTGATGGCTCCTCTACCCACAAGAACAATCCCGGCCCTTCACTATCAATAGATCACCAGAATTTACAAGTTTTCCCCTTTTTGTTAAAACCAGAACTGCTCTTATTATACTAGACCAAAAACTATGATATTCATACTAAAAATCATATTATCATTTATGTTTTCGATTTATAAGTCTGAATATATAAATTATAAAGTTCAAATTTTCACTTTATTATAACATGCCTCTGTTGTTTTAGATTACAGGGGCAACCAGGTATGAATTTTGACTTAACTAGGGTTTTTAAACCTTAGTATATGATAATTAAACAATACTTACTTATAAGTTAAATCCTAATAAAAACTAAATCAAGTAGAAAGAGATTTAAAGGAGAATTCTGGAGTCTGGCAATAAACAGATCAGAGAACAATATCATACATGCACACTTATATACATTCATGTATATACAAAATCATCAACAAACATTCACATCCAAACAATATTTATCACCGGGTTAAACATGCATCATGATTTCCTAATTTAATTTAAGTAAAAATGTTACTCACCAATAAAAATGGAGACAGAGCCTTATTCTTTTGAAAACTGTTTTGACTTAAGACTGGAATTGATAAAATGCTTGAGTTGATGGAGCTTTACTGATCTAAACTACATGCATGTTGCTCCCAGTTTGAAGAATTTCGAAATCCAAAGCTTTGATTTAAAATTTCATGCTTGCTTCCAGTTTTGAGAAGAATGCAGACAGTTTGAATTGTTTTCAGAGTTGAAAAGAATACAGCAGTTGCTCTGATTTGATTCCAGATTTGAGAAAATGAAGGCTGCAGGCTGATTCTTTGATTTGGATTTTGGAAAATTGTTTTCAGAGATTTGATTTGAATTGAAGTTTTGAAGTTCAAAAGAATAAATATTTAAATTGTTGGATTTTAAAATACTTGTATAAACTTTTATTTATAAATATAATTAGCTTTTGTTTTTCTTTAAAATAGATATATATAGATAAGTGTTTAAATAAATAAGAAAAGGCTTTTTAAATAATTTTAAAATAAAAAGAAATATGAGTAATTACTTGAAATTATTTATTGTGTGATGGTTGCTTGTGGATGTTAATTGATAGTTAAATAACCGACTATCAATATTGGCCAAATGCGCTGATCATTTCGAAGAGACCGGGATCGAGTTTCCGTATACCGGGATTCTAGGTCTGGAGACTCGAATACCACTTCGATCCGGTTTGTACGTTTCATGTAACGATTTCGGAGTCGAAGATGGAGCAGTGAAGTGCAAGGGCTAGTCGCTACTAATCCTGAGGATATTTCCAAAAATGGATGTAGTAGGAGTAGTGCCTTCGGTTCCGTTCAAACCCAGGACGGACTTGTATGGACGAATGCTTGCGAAACATCGTCAGCGGACGATGGGCATTCTAAGGGATATGTTCTCTAAAAGGTATCGTTTAGCCTCGAACCTCATCAACCGGGAATGACTGAAAATCAGGGGTTATGCAGCAAGGCTTCGTGGGTAGCTCCCACTGGAGGGTAAGGTCATCCCTGTCTAGATGTCCCTTTTTATTTCGGCTTAGTGGTGCGGTTGCTGATCCCAACCGTGGGGTGATTTTATTCGGGATCATCCAGTAAGGGATGGTTCCGGCCTTGTGTTGCAGGGGAGCGGGCGTACTCCTCGGTACGGTGATCTAGGCCATGTACTGTGATAGGTGGTACCCCAGTGCCTAGTCATTCGTTGGAAATCCATTTTTCCTACGTGCCTTGTACGGTATTTGTTTGTATTACCCACTTTTGTGGCTAGTATGCTGGAATTTAATAATGTAACAATTTCAGCTATTTTAATAAGTATTTGTGAATAGACACTATTATAATATCAGAGGATTTTATAAAAAGTGTTTTAGCTATCGTAAGGTAAAAACCCGACATGTTTATTTGTGGCGTGGTCTTACGAGATGCTTTTGTTTTCAAAGGATTTTGAAACTTTAATAATCAATTTGAGTGTGATTTTCTCACGCTGGTTTTCCAGACTGACTCGGGTATTGTTTTATATGATGCTCGGGTCAGACCGAGATAAACAGGTTCAGGATATGATGCTGTGGAGCTCAGGAGACGAGCTGGATGACGATACGTACTCTCGTACTTACTATTATTTTTCCGCTGTGTATTCAGTTGTATGTTATGGATGTTGATGTACTCTGATGATGTATTGTATAAACAGATATAGTTTTGATTTGTGTAAAGATCTGTTGGTATATATTATATTTTATTCCGCTGCGATGGTTAGATTCTGATGTTGTTTCCTATTTTCTTCTTCTACCTCTTCTTCTTACTTAAATGATCCGGTTTTTCGTGTAAGAAAAACTCGGGTCGTTACACTTGGTATCAGAGCTTAGGCTAGCGATAACCTTGGCTCTGGTGGGAATTTGAGAGTATTAATAGATATGAGCGCGTATTTGTTAGTGAATATAAAATGGTTTTATATTGTGTTGGTTGGTTTATTGAGTGGCATATGAACCGTCGTCGGCACAGTCTGTACAACTGTATCGAAGGGGTTTCTAAACACTTGAATAGAACCGTTCGACACAATATTGTTTTAAATAGGGTGAATGAAATAATTTTGCCCAAATTATTTTGTATATAAAAGAAATAATTATTTGAAATTTATTATAGTTATATATTTGGATGCTTGGTTGTTAGAAAATGACCATAATGAGTTAGTCTCATTATTAAGTAGAAACTGAAAACTTATAACCTAAGTTGAAGAATAAATTTATATAACAAATGGAATTTGAGAATATAGACTATAAATGAAATTTATAAATTGAAATAAACTTTATATACAAATGTGAATTACAAATGTGATTTATAATCAAATGAGATAAATTCATAAACAAATGAAATTTGTAAATGTAAATTGTAAATGTGATTTATAACTTGAAGTAAAATGTGATAGAATTTCAGAGTAATGTTTGGATATAAAATTGAATGGATTTTGAATTTGAAGTTTTGGGAAAGGTTTAAATTCCTTTGGATTTAAAAATAGTTTTTGAAGGTTTTGGGGAAATAATGGTGACATTATTTCATGAATATTTTTGAAATTGAATTGAAATCTGGTGGGATTTGGGATTTTAAAAATGTTTGAAATGTTTTAAAGTGATAAAAGCATTAAATTCTCTTTTGGTCGCTGGAAAATAATTTCGGTGATGACTGCAGCATCATCGATGTTTATTTTCGAGTTTCCAAAGAGAAATTGCTACCCAACTGTTTTAAATTGAAAATGATTGTGAATTGGGTTGGTTTTGAAATTAAAAAGGAAAATTGTTTGGTAAAAGCAGATTGTTTTGGAAATTGGGATTTGATGTTATGCCAGATGTGTATGAGTTATTTATGGATTCAAAATGGTTTTGAAATAAAACCGGGCAATTGGATTCTGGAAATTCTATTTAAAATTTAAATGTGGAAATTTAAATGAATCAACAATATAAAGTATAGAATGAAGTTGATTGAAATAAGAAAGGAATGAAAGTTAAATTCTGGGATTATAATTATGAGATGAAATTAACTCAATGAGTAATATAAGCTGATAGATAAAAGAGTTGGAGAACTTGAAGGTGAATGAATTGTAAAACTTGTATAAAATTTGTATCCTGGAATTAAAATTTAATTCGAGTATATGAAGGTGAATAAAATATATTTGAATTTAACTTGAGATAAGTTAAATAAAAAATTGAGAATTGGAATAGAATTAAATATAAGTAAGTTGAAGTCGAATTGAATTGGATATAAAGGTAATGTAAAATGCTTATAATTGTGTAAAGAAATTCATATTCTTAAATTCTTAAGTGTAATAATTTGAAATTTGATATAAAGATGGAAATGGACTTAAATGAATAGTCCCAGATCTTAAATAAGTAAGTTAAAACTTATGAATAGAAATGAAATTGTAAGTCATAAATGGGAATTCATTTCTTTGAACCATTAAGAGTTATAATTTGAAATTGTAATTATCAAATGGAAACGACTAAGATGAGCAATCTAAATTTTTAAATAAATCCAAACTTGAATTATAAAATATATTGAACTTAAAAAAAAAATTAAGTGAAGTGATATTTGGAATTAAAAAGCAAGTATTTAATTTTAACCAGCGAAGGAACTAATGAGATAATAAATTAGTTAATGAAATTGGATTAACATAGTGATGGTTTAAATTGCAAATGAATCCAAATAATTGAAAATAAATTGGAAAGGGCCTGGTTATTAATAAAATAATTCCAGATGAATTGAGTATGGAAATTAAAATTCATAATGATTGAGTGAATGAACCAATTAGATTTAATAAATAAATGGATGGAATTTGATTAAATAAGAATCAAATGAAAGATGGAAATAAAACTTTAAAGGGTTGGTTAAATGGAAAATAAACTTAAGCTATTGACTTAAGTAAATGTTGAATGGAAACTGAACTCAAACAGAGGAGTGGTTTAAATAAGTTGAGAAATAGTTATTGAATGAATTAACTTAGATTGTTTTCGAGCTAAATAAAATTCATTTTTTTGGAAGTTGGAGATGAATTGAATTTAAGGAAAAATTGGAAATGAAGTAGTAAATTGAAGTAAGTTGGAATTCATATGAAATGGGAGTTCAATTTGAATATATACACTTCGGTGGTGAAGTAGTAAATAAGTATAAGAAAATTTATATGAACTTAAGAATTGAAGAATGAAATTCTTAAGAAAATTTGTATTGGAAATATACTTAGTAATTTTGGAATGGAAAAATAAAAAAAAAATATACTAAGTGAATAGTTGAATGAAGACTAAAACTGAAGTTGTGAAATGGGATAGTTGTGAATAAGGGGATAACAATCAAAATGAATGTGAATAAAAGAAAATTGATATAATTGATAATCAATTGGAATTTATACGTAAGATGTACGTATATTATTTTATTCGCATAGCTATTTGGTCCAGATGTCGAACACAGAATTTCGAGATAGTTTTATCGATCCGAATCAGGATTTTTCACTCGATTTTCAACGGCGAACCTGGATATGGATTGTTGATTGATTCTGGATATTCTCTATCATAGTTTGTGGCTATGCAAGGAGAATGACGGTTTCTGATCAAGAAACCAGATCTGAGTCCGCACTAGGAAGTCGGGTGGACAATACTAGTTCGGAAGTGGAATTGTGTGATCGATTGAGCGTTCGAATGTGATATTGCGTACGGATGATATATGTGCATTGTACGGGCCTAAGAAAAGCAAATATTGAAAATTTGTAAAGAAAAGTATAAAATGACTTTGGGATTGTGATTGAATATTATTGCTTAGTAGGATATACAGGTGTATAAAAGCAATGGATAAAGTGGGATTTTTGATTTTAGAAGATAAAATTTAATGGCCCGACAAAAAGGTATGTATTTGAATTTCTATATGAAATTTGATTGGGTTTTGATCCAGCCACTTGGCTTTTTGTTTTCTTTTTGAGATTGGGAGGCCGTAGAGCCATTTTGTAGTAGTACCGAGCTAGCCGCGCAAAGGAGACGCTGGCGAAATTTTTCGAAAATTTAGAAAGTTAGAAAAATTTCGAGAAAAATTTGATAATTCAAAATTTGAATTCAAATTTAAATTTGAACTGATAAGAAAGATAATATTGTTTGGGACTTAGGAGTAAGTTTGAAAGGTTAGAAAGAGGGATAATGTATCTCTATTAAAGGATTTGTTTTGGGAGGTGGTTAAAACTATTTGGGGTTAAGGAAATAGTTAATGGGGATTGAATCATTCCTCTTAACTAGTAATTTCGGGGACGAAATTCTTTTAAGGGGGGAGGAATGTGACGACCCGGAATTTTTGTATATTTGAAATGTGAATATTTAATTTATTTTAAATATCCGAAGGTTAAATTTTAACTTTAATTTCAAATATACAGTATTTATTTGGATAATTAATTATTAAATTTATTTATCGGGATTGGGTAAAATATTGAATCTTGATTTTAAGCCTGTTAAAAATAGTTCAAAGGTTCAGAAAATTTATATTGTTAATACTGAAGATGATAGAACTTTTAAAATGGAATTTTAAAAGAGTTTTGTTCAGTTTTAAAAATATATCGTTGTAATTAAATTTAAAAAAATAGCCGTCCGAGGCACAGTCTCGGAATTCAGCGAAACCAGTTCCATTGGATCCGTAATATGGTATTATTATTGGATTTCAATTTTCGTAGTATTTGGAGTTGTCGTGTGATCATACGGAATGTAAACGCGCTGAAATTTAATCGGAAATTTAATATTTTAACTGGTCGATATTTCTTTCCATATCCAGACTACGAGCCTTCTGGATCACGCTGTTTGTCCACGCGTTGAAACATCTGTACATGCGTCTCCTTCTCCTTTACAACTTTTCAGCCGAGCATTCCCCTTAGTTTCTAAAGAAATAAAATAAAATGAAAATGATCGAACAACAGAAGGCACAAAACTCTGTTCCTCCTCTCTAAATCAAACAGCGTTCCCTTCGTTTTCCCTTTTATCCATTCGCGAAATCAAAGAGAAAAAGGGATTCAAATCAACGCCTTCGAAATAAGCATCGCTGCGTACTTGGCTATGCCATCAACAATCGTCAGCTCATCCTTGTCTCCTACGCGATATTTTCTACTGCTGATTTGAAGCCCAGACGAAGACGAGGGTTCGCGTTCGATTTGGGATAGTGGCGATCGACGCTAGTTCTGCGGGGTCGTGGGTGGCTCCGGTCGATCGAAGTTCGCGGCGGCGTCAGCTAACCGCGACCTAGGGTTTCGCGCTCGTGTGGTCAGCGAGAGGACGTGGGTTGGTCGATAGGTTCGGCAGAGGGCGGCGCGACTGTGGAGGTGGGAATTCTCGAGCATTGGAAGGTGGTTCGAGCAGTGATTGGAGATGGTCTCATGGGCAAAGCAGGGTGTTCTAGGTAGTTGCTTCTTCTCTTGTCGATTTGGAGGGTGTGCGTGAAGACGCTTTTGGCGATCTGAACTGCGAGTGTTGGTTAAGGGCGGTAAGGTAAAATTCTTTTGTTTTAATTTCATAAAATATCTGTAAATTAGAAAAAGAAATTTTATTGACTGCAAGGAGAAAACTATAGTTAAAGCCGTTTTAAAATTTTCCAGTTAAATACTGTTTTTATTTTGCAGATAAGAATAAAAATAATTTATAGAGAAAATTTTATAAGATTTTGAGGGAAAAGATTTATGAAGATTTTATTTAAAGTTTGATATTTTAGATTTATAAAAGAGATATATTAACTATTATGAAATTTATGATATTTAGGGAAAAATTGTTTTCTAATTGAACAGACAGTTATTTTGAAATAAAATCTGAGAGCAGATTCTAAGAAAAAATAAATATATTAAACCATTAGTTAATTAAATTTATAAAATGGATAATAAATGGTTTGATTAGTTCGATGGAAATAAATCGTAAAATTTATTTTTACAAGGGTTAAAATCAAGGAAAAACAAGTCAAGGAGGATTGGATTGCAAATAGAAAAGCAAAGGTGAGTTAATCTCACTCAGTTGAATTTTATTTTAAATTTAAATGGTTAAATTTAAATAATTGATTGGATGATTGCATTGATTGAATATGCTATATTATATATATATATAGTAGTATATAGCAATATATACATATTGGCATATGTATATATTTGAGTTGTTGATATTCCCGCATTTATATAGCGGATGAGACCCTATGCGCCGCATAATAGCGGATGATATTTTATAAACCCATATACCGCGATATTCCACCTTGAAGTGGAATTGGTATTGTGCTAACGTCTGTGGATGCAGGGAAACAGGTTGGAGGGATCCAACTGGATTCCTCAAAATATTTAATTTTTGTTTAAATATTCTGTGATATGATTGTTGTTATTCTGTGATAATTTATATTGGATAATCTGGTTGGATTGAATTTCCCAGTATAATGAGTTATCAAAAGCAATTGAATTGGATTTTTGGAAAAATATAAAAGAGTAAAATTAAGTTAAGTAATTCTAGTGAATTCGAATAAATTAAATATGGAAAAGAGGAATTTTGAATAAATAAAGAAATGTTGAATTTAAAGAAGACTTATGTGATGTTATTTAAAGGGATAAAAATTTATTTTAATTCAATGTTTAAATGTAATTAAAAAGAGAAGGAATTTGGGAAATCTGAAACTTGTGTTTCGGTTTAAAGATTTTAAATCATAATGAGAAATAAAATCTGGAAGTTAATGAATTTGGAAATAAATGGATTAAGTAAGAAAATTTATTTCAAAGTAAAATAAATTGGGAAATCAATTATAAATTGATTTAAATACTTTGGAATTTGAATTTTAAAGAGAAATGAGATTTGGGAGAGATAAACTGGGTTTGTAAAGTAAAATAAAATATCAGAGGATATTTGAAAATATAATTTCAAAGTGGGAATTTATAAAAGGATATGGTTTGGTTTAAAAATAAATGTTATTTTATTTTTAAAAGATGGGAGTGAGAAGGATATTTCTCTGTATAGCCAAGTACGTTTTCAAAGCAATTTTAATATAAGTTAAAAGTTCTAATTGTATTTTTAAAAGCATATTTTAGAAAATTTATTATTTCTAAATGTTAATTTCCTAAGTAAGTATGTTTTGGAAAATCTATTCTTTGTAAATGTTTAAACTTTAAAGTAAGTATTTTTCAAATCTATTATTGTAGTAATTACATAAAAATGATTTGGTATTATGTTTTAAAAAGAGAAATTTAGTTTATATTTGTAAAGTGGTTTCATTTTAAATATTTCTTAAGTATATATTTTGTTAAGGTATTAAAGTAGTTTTTTTTAAATTTCAATATTATTAAGTATATTTATAGTAAAGTGTTTTAAGATTATTTTAAAATCTAAGTGTTTTGTACTTGGTGTTTCAGAGGAAATAAATATTTGGAAATGTATTCCGTAAGCGGAAATTGTTTTGAAATTGTTTTCAAATGAGTTTTGAAAATTCGGAAATATATCTTGGAAAGATATTTGGGCAAATAAATAATGTGGGAAATTATTTATTGTGTGATGGTTGCTTGTGGATGTTAATTGATAGTTAAATAACCGACTATCAATATTGGCCAAATGCGCTGATCGTTTCGAAGAGACCGGGATCGAGTTTCCGTATACCGGGATTCTAGGTCTGGAGACTCGAATACCACTTCGATCCGGTTTGTACGTTTCGTGTAACGATTTCGGAGTCGAAGATGGAGCAGTGAAGTGCAAGGGCTAGTCGCTACTAATCCTGAGGATATTTCCAAAAATGGATGTAGTAGGAGTAGTGCCTTCGGTTCCGTTCAAACCCAGGACGGACTTGTATGGACGAATGCTTGCGAAACATCGTCAGCGGACGATGGGCATTCTAAGGGATATGTTCTCTAAAAGGTATCGTTTAGCCTCGAACCTCATCAACCGGGAATGACTGAAAATCAGGGGTTATGCAGCAAGGCTTCGTGGGTAGCTCCCACTGGAGGGTAAGGTCATCCCTGTCTAGATGTCCCTTTTTATTTCGGCTTAGTGGTGCGGTTGCTGATCCCAACCGTGGGGTGATTTTATTCGGGATCATCCAGTAAGGGATGGTTCCGGCCTTGTGTTGCAGGGGAGCGGGCGTACTCCTCGGTACGGTGATCTAGGCCACGTACTGTGATAGGTGGTACCCCAGTGCCTAGTCATTCGTTGGAAATCCATTTTTCCTACGTGCCTTGTACGGTATTTGTTTGTATTACCCACTTTTGTGGCTAGTATGCTGGAATTTAATAATGTAACAATTTCAGCTATTTTAATAAGTATTTGTGAATAGACACTATTATAATATCAGAGGATTTTATAAAAAGTGTTTTAGCTATCGTAAGGTAAAAACCCGACATGTTTATTTGTGGCGTGGTCTTACGAGATGCTTTTGTTTTCAAAGGATTTTGAAACTTTAATAATCAATTTGAGTGTGATTTTCTCACGCTGGTTTTCCAGACTGACTCGGGTATTGTTTTATATGATGCTCGGGTCAGACCGAGATAAACAGGTTCAGGATATGATGCTGTGGAGCTCAGGAGACGAGCTGGATGACGATACGTACTCTCGTACTTACTATTATTTTTCCGCTGTGTATTCAGTTGTATGTTATGGATGTTGATGTACTCTGATGATGTATTGTATAAACAGATATAGTTTTGATTTGTGTAAAGATCTGTTGGTATATATTATATTTTATTCCGCTGCGATGGTTAGATTCTGATGTTGTTTCCTATTTTCTTCTTCTACCTCTTCTTCTTACTTAAATGATCCGGTTTTTCGTGTAAGAAAAACTCGGGTCGTTACAATTAGGACTAACTTTGCACCCTTCATAGGTACTTAATATAAATGATGTCTCACATCAGTCCCAAAGTCAAACTATTAGTAGCCAGATTAGCTGGGCATGCTTCTGTGTACTTTTGACTAACCTCACATCTCTATAACTTAGTCATATTTATGCTCTTTGAATATACTACCATATATATATATATATATTATATGTATATATTACACCTCACCCGCATCTACGCATTACGACTATATAAGGAAAATTCCTTATTCTACCTTTAATTATGGATCAATTACCATAATTATCCTTAACTTTTTTTTATAGGGTTTAATGCTATCAACCTATTTATTCTATACGATACAATTTATACATGACTATTTATACACTATTAATATATTTAGTTGAATGTAAATTTTAGGCTAACCAAATATTCCTAAGCGTGCATAGAGATATTCCTATTCTAAGGTTTTCGCTTCCTGCACTAATTATTAAAATGTCAAAACTCCCATATTCATACAAGCCTCAGTTCCATACAATAATTTGTAAAATAGCTGGTTTCCTTAGCTAGACAAAACATACTTCTGTGTGTGTGCGTGCGTGCGTGTGTAAATGGAATCAAAATGCCAAACTTATTTTACATTAATATAGTAGAATCAACACCTTTATTTCAAGGAAACTAAACTTTACGATTTAAACCCTTTATATTTCAAGGAATCAAAATGCCAAACTTATTCAACTTTTACGTGTACAAACTTGATGTAGAAAAAGGGATTCATATTTGTCTAAATTACGGAAATATGCGATGCAAACTACAAATAGAAAATCCATCATTTGCAAACCATTTCCTAATAATCTTGTTTTTGAACCCTTTATCACAACAACATAATTTAGAAGTGGAAGTTGAATAAAACATAAATTATTTAAATTGCAAATAACAAATTAAATTCTACTATACTAACATAAAACAATTGAAATTCCAATTAATCCAGGAATTAAATTTTATTTGAGGGAATTTTGGAATTTTAGATTTAGGGTTTTCATATAAAAAATTCCTCAAGGCATAAAACAAATCTAAACTTTTACTATGCAAATTACTAAATTGTGAGAAACTAAGATTTCCACTCGTGGATAAATTTTCCTGATTTTCTTTAAATTCGACCTCACACCTTTGCCTAATTCCTCATTAGGCTTTCTTCTTTTGGAATATACAATAATTCAATTGTACAAAATTTAGATTCCAAATTCAAAGATTAGGGAAGAATAGAAATAGAAAAATGTGTATGTGTATAATTTACTGATTGAATCCTTTCCTAAAAGTTGAAATCTTGAACAAAAGACCGAGGAAGGGAACCGATAGAGTTTCCCTAGCATTGCAATTTCTTTTGAATAAAATTGAGGGCGCTAGAATCTTATTCATAGTGGTTAGAATGCGTCTGGACTGTAGGGTGTATGTGTAACGACCCGAAATTTTACCGCCTTGATTTGCGAATATTTAATAAATTTTATATATTCAAATAATAGGTTTTATATGTAATTATAAATCTTTTAAATAATAACAAATGATGGTAAAACAAATTTGTGATGATCTAGGATTTTGCAACTTTGAAATAGGCTATTTAAATATATTTTATATAATCAATAAATGGATTTTTATTAGCAAATACACCTATTTTAATTATTTAATAATTATGATAAAATAGTTTTCAAAATTTGTTTACCAATATAGATAGTTCAAATAAAAATAGAAAATGTGACCGAAGAACATTTTCTGAAATTTTGACCTTTCGACACCCGAAAATCGTCAGAAACATTGTGCACACTTAGTGCAACGTGCACAAATTTATATATGTTAGGATTAGTATTAATTAAGCATACATGTATGTTAACTTATATATTTATACCTAAGCTTAGAAGTGACAAATTATGTTTTAAAATGGCATATATATACATATAAACACATTGTAACGCCCCACCTCTATGCTCATAATAACAAAGAGTATTAAAAGAAATACTGTCTATTATTACGAAGAATAAGGCTGGATAGGAGCGACCATCCGTAGTTGGCCTTACACTAATATTGGTTATCTCGATAGGAGTGGTATATACTTTTTATTTTTCATCTATTATTTATTTACTCCCATCGACACACCCAATTATCAGTATAAAACAAACTACGATAGTTCATAATGGTTTAGGACATTAGATATAACAATAACACAGATAATATAAATGCGGAACACAGATTAACAAAAAATCTCATATATATATAACCGATGTCAGTTACAATATAGTTGACACGATACATATGATACAACTACAACTGTCGACTCTAGAAGTTATATATACAAGTACATTATCAACTAATATACATGAATACATATCGTTCTATACAATGACACGACTACTACAAAATAACAGAGACAACTTCAAAAGATGTGAAAAGTCTTCATATCCTGAACAACAACTCAAAGAAGAAAATCTACAACCTGAAATAACTCGGGTCTGACCCGAGTATTACATTCAAAAGAAAATAATACCCAGGTCAGTCTAATTCAAACCAGTTTATTAGTGCATATAGGCAGTAATAATTTAAATAGACGACAGTCACAATAATTCCCGTCTATCCGATTCTTTAAACAAAGAAACCGGATAACGGTCAATATAACACTTAACAGTGTTAAACAACAACTCAGCAAATCCAAATCAACTTCCGGTGTGGCTGCAGTACACGCACGCGTGTACTGCCTCGCCACTACCGCGATGAAATACACGAAAGCTCAAGGAAAATTTCAACAAACACAAGGTCAAACCCGAGCATTTAAGCTGGGTTCAACTCAATGTACAAAAACAATTACAAAGCAAAGGAAGAATCAAATCTCCATGTTGCTGTTCCAACAATCAATACATCATATATACAACTGAGTTCGAAACAAGAGAGCTAATTATGCAAATAGAAATATCAACAGTGGATGGTTAAAGCAGTGAGCACATACTTGAATGAACAAGTGCAGACAGAAGGTAGTCTGGCAATGGCTACACAGGGTATATGAGACCGAAGACCGCAATACTACAACTCGACATCTAACAATCGTGCCTACTTACAACATGAGTGATCATTTTCAACCAAGTGAATAACCCGCATATATGATGACATCCAAGTAATATATACATGGAGTGCAGTTGAACAGGGTCAACTAAATGAAACTGGAAATGCAAACACCATATATGATCAAAGTGCAGACGTGAATTTCAACCCACTACAAGAGTAACAGGTACAACATGCAACAGCAAGTAGTAACCCAGAGTATACAGGGACTACAAGCTAACTAAGGGAAACTTCAAAAAGTATCAGACCTGAAACAGAGGCAAGTACACAAAATCCAAGTTTTATAAGCACTAAACAATGCAGTAGAAACATGCGCACTTATATATAGATATGCAAGAACCAATACATATGTACTCAGGTAGACTGCAAACTGGAAATGCAGTGATGGCTCAAAGAACCCAAGTTTTTATGCAATTGAACAATGCAGTAAATTCAGATACACTTATATAAATGTCTGAGCCGAGAAATCAATTTTTAAAACCAATCTGAATTCAAATATCAAATCCAATTCGAAGTCAACCGAAGGAAAATGTCGTGCAGCCATAGTCGAAAATCACAGAAACAAAGTCTGTCATCACAATTTTTAAAGCCAATCAAGCAATCTCATATTTTCGCAAATGAATTAGTCGAGAGACCAAATTCAAACTAAGTTCAAAACCGAGAAACGCGCAGCCAGACCCCAAGTATGCTCAAGTCAAATTACAACAAATTCGAACAAAACTTAGTGTACGACTTACAAATGATAATATCAGATAGAGTCAAAACTGTAAGCAATCGAACAAGTCAGGGAATAGTATTTGCAAAGTCAGATATAAGTCGAGCCAACGTGGCCACGATATAAAACAATACTGTTAATATCAGAAACAAGAAATCAGTATCATCAAAACGACTGAGGCGGTCACGAAAACAATTCGAAACTATGACGAACAAACCATCATCAAACCAATGAAATTGACAAAGCCAGAAATTCACAAAAATCAACCTAGTGGTCATGCCGAAGTCAACAAGTGACAGGGGTACGAATGGGTAACAGTTTAAATATCATCAACATAAGTGTCGAGGCCGACATTAACAAGTCAGGGCCGAGGTGAAAACACATCTAAGTAAATTTCTTTTCTACCAAAGACACTGAAAAGAAGCACGATGCCAAAGTCACATAAGAGATTCTCATAGCAACATCAGTTTCTAACCGCGAACGAAAATAATTGGTCAACTCAATTCAGTTCGAACAATTATATACGAACAAAAACAAAGAGTTCAAACCCTAAACAAGCGAATCATCATAAAACCAATTCGAACTACTGAAACTTAGTCGAAATTAGATGTGAGTAATTTAATTACTCACCTTTTTCGAGCAGCCAACAATCGACGAAAGCAATGACTTTCGATACAAAGACGAACCCAGATCCACTCTTTCGACGACCATGCACGCAACCCTTTTCTCGATCGAGCTAACCACGGTCAGTGCCTTCGAAAAACCAAAGCTCTAATTCGTAAAAAAAAAGGGGACGAGCGAAAAGAAGATGTACGAGGCTGCCATTTTCTCGTTTATTTGGATTTAGGGTTGCGAAAAATGAATGAAGGGGGAAACGGTGGCGAATAAGATAAGTGTTTTGGCATCAAACAATTGGGTCAAGATAACACTAAAGCCCACAATCCTTAAATAATTTGTAAAAGAATTTAAACCGGATTAAAAATTTCCAACCAGCGATTAACCCACAATTTAATCGTCATTCGACGACAATCAAATGTTATAAAACTCCGGGTTGTTACACACATTTACATATATATAAAATCCTATGGTATACCTTAAGTACCCTACAACATGGCTATTGGGAGAGGGGGTTTCATGGTGGACATGTGCACCTAGGGTGAGGAGGAGGGTATAGAAGCATGCTACATGACAACATTTAATATAGTTTAAATGTTAAAATTAATTTAAATTATTACTTCATTTTATTGCCTATAAATACTTCCTATCTCTACACATTGTTCCATTACACCATTATTCCCATATTCATTTCTATCCTCTTCATGTCTTCAAGTTCTTCCATGGCTTACAAGAGAAAATTCCTAAGCTAAATGGCCTTACTTTGTTTCCAAATATCATCCTCCACCAAAACAAGCTCCTACACCCCCAAACCACCAAGGCCGAGCCCTATGTACACCCTAGGCCGAACCATATTTGCTTGCTCGATGTCCAAAAGTTGAGTTTTTATAAGGAGAAGCTAGGTCCATTAGTCGATCGGTGATTTTGATAGCTTTTGTTTAAAGTTGTACTTAGTTTGGTGAGTAAAAGTTCTCTTTTTGAATCAAGTTACTAACCTTGAATTTGATGTATAAATGGTAGTAAATAATGATGCTTGGATGTGTAATTATGATGTGAATTGGTTACGCTTGAGTTTGTTGGAAGTGTTGACGATTTGGTTGTGCATATGCATGTTATGTATGTTGTAGTTAAGTTTGACATTTGAAGTTATTTAGTGAATGGAAAGTTAGTATATTGTTTATGATCATGGCTATGATGTGAATGTATGATGAATATGGAATTTAGTAAAGTTAGTTAATGTTAGAAAAGTTAGCACTTACTAAATTTAAGCGATATGGAAATTCCTTTTATAAAAGGGTGAAATTTGATTTTTGAAATTGTAATTATTATAAAGTTAAAATCTTTGTTTTGGGTTTCAAAAAAAATTTCTTTATATTTTACAAGTGATAAGAGTTTCAAAAGCTAAAGTTTTAAAAGTTTGAAAGTATAGTTTTAAGTTTGAAAATTACGGGTCCGTATAGCAGTAGTCGATGTACACGTAGTTCGTGAAAAACAAACTAAATTTTCAAAATCTTAAGTGTTTACACTTAAAACTTTGTAGAAGATGTTTTCTAACTTTAATTTAGTAATTAGAGAACAATTATTTAATTATTTATTTATTTAGGTAATTATTTAATTGATTAATTAATTAATAAAGGTAATTAGTAATTAATCATTTGTTAATAATGGTTTTAAACTTAAGTGTTAATCATTTAAGTTAATCATGATTTGTTACTTAATTAAAGTTAATTATTATTTAATTATTAATTAAGGATTAATTAATTATTACTTATTATTTATTTAAGATAGTTATTAATTAATTATTATTTTAAAAAGGGATTTTATTTAATTAATCTTTGATTAAAGTTAATTATGTTTTAATGAGGTTTAATTATCTTTAATTAGGGTTTAATTGCTATTTAACAAGGGATTGATTCTCATTTACAAGGGTTTTAATTTACTTTATAATCACTTTTAGTTTAAGTAATCAGTTTTGTTTTAAACTGTTTTCTTTTCAAATTTGTTTTAAATCAATGGATTTTTGTGTCACTTACCCTTAAGTAAACTCATATGATTAGGAAAACTAAATGGCATCTATTAGCAGAACAAAACACCATTCTGCTATTATAATTAACTTGGACACTTACTTATATTGATTGAATTTTATGTGTTGATTCCTTATACACCTGTTGTTATGTGGTGCCATGTTAAACTGGATAAGTAAAATCAAATTAAAAGCACCATTATGGTCGCTAAGCCTCCATTTGATTTTGTAAAGATAAATATTTCATTTTATTTTGAAATGGTTTCAAAGTTATTGCATTTTGACCAAGATATTTAAAGAAATTTGGAAATTTATAAGATGTTTTTGGGTAAATGGATTTGATTTTTTTTAAGCAAAGAAGATTTCATAAATAAAGGAGATTTAAAAAAATAGATTTTCTTATTAAAGGAAGCTAATGTGATTTAAGGTTATTTAAGAAGTTGTTTAAACAGGAAAGGTTTATAAAGAAGTTTTATAAATGATTTTGGGGTATTTATAAAAGAAGTTTTAGAAAATGATTTGGATATTCATAAAGGGAGTTTATAAAAAGGTTTGGATATTTATAAGAAATTTATATAAAAAGTTTGGATAGTTAAAAAAGCAATTTATATAATGATTTTGAATATCCATAAAAAGGGTTTTATAAATGAATTTGGAATTTTGGAAAGTATTTTGAAATGGATTTGGATTTCAAGTAAAAATGATTTCATGAATGAAATAGATTTGATTAAAAAGGATTTATCGAAAGAAATATAAGAACTTGAGATCAGGGTTTTCTCTAAACCGACCTTTTAAAAATGGTGGTATGAAACATCTGTTCCACACTTAACACCGAGGGAATATTATTTAGGATTGTCCTTACCTTCCAATTTAAACAACATTTGTTTAATCCTTTTTAACATGATTTGGAAGCAAGAAGTTATTCGCAAATGGTTTGTGAATATACTTATGTCAAAGAGATAAGTATATGAATGTTTTAGACAAATGTTTTTGAAAGAGATTTATTAAATAAAGATTTGCTTTGAGGCTTAGTGGTTGCTATAGATAAATAAATCTCAAATGGAATTGGTTATTGTTTGTTTATTTGATAGTTAAATAACCGACTATCAAATCTGGATCTGTTTGACTCAGAACGTATGTCGGGTATATTCGAGTTCCCCGGTGAGGACTCGATTGCTTAGTGCATACTTCCAAAAGAACCGGAATTGTGTTAGACGAAAATTATCGCTTAGTTTTGGAGACACCGGTTCTCGGATTTTATCTGAACCGCTCTAAATTAATATCATTCGTAAATCATATTTAAGTATGCTGTGGAGTTATACTATTCTTCCCATGGGTGATTCCGAAATGGAAGATAGTAATGTGGAATGTTTGTTTGATCCCAGAACAACTTGCATGGATGAATGTTGGCATTGTATCTCTGCCTAGAGGGCAGTGTTAGCATTCCAAGATGGTTTGCTGGTATGAAAGAAGGTAAAGCATAGCCTCAAGCATCACAACCAGGAAAATGGCAAAAACAATGTATGCAGCAGAGCTATGTGGTCAGCCACCATCAGGAGTCGCCATCCCATTCTGGATTGTCCATATTCGAGGTGTTTTGCATGCAAACACCATGGTAGTATAAGGCCTCGATGTCCATAAAGGATGGGGTAATCCGATGTGCCATGTTAAAGGGGCAGCCAACTCTGTGTAGCAGGGGTACAAGAAGTTCTTGTCAGACTCCAGGTGCATTTTCTCGGGGTGTACTGTAGGAAGGTAGTCCCTTACCTTGCCATAGTATGGAATCCATTCTTCAATACATGTCTTTATGGTTTTAGATGTACCCAACTATGTTGAAATGTGAGATCCAAGGATTTCAGCTATATTTATAGTTTTCTTTGACCCTTAGACATTATTATACTATCATTGGATTTTATATACAAATGTTTTGGTTATTGTAACGTTTTCTGTATTTATGTGCGGTGTGGTCTTACGAGATGCCTTTGATTTAAAAGTTTTTATAAAGTTAAAGACTTATGCTTTATTCACACTAGACCTATGTCTGATTCGGAATTTATTTTCCCTTTTCCTAAACTCTTGGGTGCTCAAATTTGAATGGGCATCCAAGTAGTTCAAGTTTTCCGTAGATTCATCTCGGAGGAGCTTGGAGAAGGTGGCTTCACCAATAGCTAGTTGTTACCTTGTTTTCCGCTGTATTATATGTATATTGTATCTATTAGGTAGGGACAGACTGTTACAACTGTCCTAGGGTAGAATTTGTATTAGTATGACTCTGATGTACCATTTTTGAAATTACTTGTAAATATTATGTTAAATAACTTATATTTTTCCGTTGCGTTATGAGATTATGTGTTGTTTAGTTTTCTTCTATTCTATCATTCTTTCTTTCACCCCTAACGACTTGTCTTTCGAACGACTAAATGATCGGCACACGAATACCGATGATGTATTAAGTGTCATCTTTGGTAGTAAGAAAGACGCTTTCTTACAGTAAATCAGTTTAATATAATAAAATCCAGGCCGTTCCTGGCCAATGAAAACCCTAGTTGATATAAACCGACCAGTCGATCGGGCTACCACGGGCAGTCGACCGCCCATGGTAGGTTGGTTGACCAGCCTAGTAGAGGCGGTCGACTGGCACCCTACCACCAACGTTAATTTATCATTGTCATTATCTTTTGATTTGTTTCCCATTTTATTACTAACATTAACGCCTCTCTTAAACATTAAGTTTCAATTAACGTTAAAATATTTAATAATGTTTTTAAATTCAAACATTAATGTTATTAAAAAATTTAAATTCAAATTCATTTGAATTAATTTAAATTCGAAAACTTTAAAAATTAATAACTTTTCCATTTGAGCTCCGATTGCAAAACTTTATATATGAAAATTGATCAAAAATCGCCATAAACACAATGTTGTAACTTTCGTGGACAAATTCTAACATTTGCATAATTTTCATTTTTATCCTTATTTTAATTAATCAATTTCTTATTAATTTTTACGAGGTGTTACATTCACCCTACTTAAAAAGGGTTTCGTCCTCGGAATCCCTAAGGGATAGATAATGTAACGTACACTCTACAACCATGTTATACAACTAAGTTATCTAGACAACCATCTACTCAACCAAAATGCAATGTGATTATGTATGCATCATACTATAGATAAGCTCGACCCTAGCATGAATGCAAGATCGTGACATATAGGAACATATGCAAGTATCCTAGATATGTATAAGAGTCTATGTGAGTGCAAAAATAACAATAAAATGTGTGGGACCATCCCCTACCATCGAATCTAGCAACCATGATGCAACCAAAACCTATACAATACTAAATTTTGGAGAGAGAACGTTTATCGGAGAAAAGCTCATAATGAGAAGCCTTTATCTTTTTTTTGGTTTCCCACATTACCCTTGATTATCTCCTCATTTTTCTTAGACTAGCCTAATTTCTTTGTTACGGAGCTTCCTAACTTTGTGCTCCACTATACGTGCAGTGGCATGGGTGCCATCGGCTCCATCTCTATATCTTCTAATTGATCAGGCTATACCATGGTAGTTGTTCTATGTAGACATTCCTCAAGTGTGATACATGGAAGACATCATGGACTCCCGCTAGCTTGGTCAGAAGCTCTACTCGATACGCTAGTTTCCCCATCCTTTCCAAAACCGGGAAGGCCCAACAAAATTTGGCCTGAACTGTAACGACCTAGAATTTTCGATCGCGAAAATTCCAGATAGTTAGGAAAAGAAGAAAGAGATAGAAGAAGAAACAGAAACACAGCACTAATTCTCACATATTGCAGCGGATCAAAATATAATATCAAATAATAACAGTTTACAAAAGAATACCTGTATCTGTCAATTATATTTTTACATCAGAGTTACACTCATACATAAACACTGGACATATACAAATCGCATGTCTTAGATGTTGTGTGCATTTCTACCACCGAACCAAAAGGCAAGAACCAACTCTCATCCGGTCTCCCACCGAACCAACTCTCATCCGGTCTCCCACCGAACCAACTCTCATCCGGTCTCCCACCGAACCAACTCTCATCCGGTCTCCCACCGAACCAACCCACATCCGGTCTCCCACCGAACCAACCTACATCCGGTCTCCCACCAAATCAACCTACATCCGGCCTCGCCAACCCAACCACCGGACCAACCTCACCGAACCAAACCCCCGGACCAAGCATTACCGGTCCACACCATCGCACTCCTACCACCGAACCATGGGATGCCGAACCAAGGTGTGCCAGGCCAGATTGCATCAGCCCAGGCCCACCAGCAGCTATATACATCCAAGACCCCTGCCCCCAACCTCACTCTATAAATAGAGGGGCAGGGGTACAACAATGGGGACAAGTTTTTGAGAGCTCAAGCACGGAAGGAACCCTTCAAACAACTTTCTTTTACTCGTATCAAAGCTTTGTACTTGTAATCAAAACTAGAGAAGTGAAATAACATATAAAGTGGACGTAGGCACATTCTGGCTGAACCACTATAAACTTGCGTGTCTTTTTACAGTTTAGTCCCTGCTTTTTATATATTTGCATAAACCTCCAAAATCGCTAAGAACAACATAAGATTTGCAAAATCATACAACTTTGAGGTGTTTGTCCATTTTTTGTGCAAACATTTTTGGTGCTTTCACTGAGAAAACTAGAAACTCGAAGCTTCAGCTTCATCTACTTAACGAGTTTTCCTAACAGCATCGTCCGCCACTTGGAAAACATGCCTCCCAAACAGAGAAAAGATGTTAACAAAGGAAAAAACATCGCATCCAGTAGCCTTCCTGATCCAGCTGTCGCGAATCAAGTAAATCGTCCTCCTCCAGCAACGGTAACAAATGAAGGACAGGCTAACCCAACCACTCCTGCCACAGAACAGCCTGCAGCAATTACTAGGGCAGATTTGGACAGAGTTGTTGTTGAAGTAACTAACCGCTTCACGTCCCAGCAGGAAGCCTTGGTGGACCATCTCATGTCACGCTTGAGGGACGCTGAAGAATCCAACCGCAACACTGAATCATGGGGCGAGTCCCAGTCTGGAGGATCTCAGAGACAGCAAAGATCTTCCTTCTTCGAAGGAGCTAACGGCAGAAGTAGCCGTGGTAGGAGCCGAGACCGAGCACAACCCGAAGTTAGGCCTGAGGAAACGTTTGGTACCGAACCCAACAGGGAAGGTACCGGACGAAGGTCAACTGTAGCTGAGCCTGTCGTGCTGCCTGACCGCAGAAACACCAGTGAACGGGGCCGAGCTAGAGTTCAGCCCGAAGTTGGACCCGAGGAAGTGCTTAGATCAGAACCCAACAGGGGGAGATCAAGGCAAGGGCCAACTGTAGCTGACCCAAGCATGCTCCCAGAAGATCAAAGGCAGCCACTGGAAAATATGAGGAATGATAGACGATACCATCCCTACAGGTTATCTGGACGGAATCAATCCCACAGAACAGAACCAAACTCATTTCTATCTGCTCCAAGTTCTGATGAAAGGATGGCACGCTTATTCAGAGAGTGTGTCCAACGGGAGCAAAGAGATCGAGGGATAGGCGCTAGGGTAACCAGCCCTTTCGCCCGCAATATCGAAGTCGCTATCACCCCCCGAGAATGGAAGATGCCGACAATGGAACCCTACAAAGGAACCTCCGATCCCGTTGTACACTTACAGAGGTACACACAGCATATGCTCATGAGTGGAGCAACAGAGGGAGTACTATGCAAATGCTTTCCGCTCTTCTTAGCAGATCTTGCTACCTCCTGGTTCTGTCATCTACCCCAAGGATCCATCAGCTCATGGGAAATGTTGAAAGAAAAATTCATCAGTCAGTTCCGCATTCATGTGGAGCAACCTAAGGACGCTTATTCCTTATCCAGCGTCAAACAGAAACCTGGAGAAAAGCTGCAGCAATACCTAACCAGATTCAACGCCGCAGCAGCCGCAGTTCAAGATGCCGATGAGAAGCTTATCCTAATGGCCCTCTGCAGTGGGGTGCATCCGGACACTAAATTTGCTAGGAGATTGACAAAAGAAAAACCAGCTACTTTACCCGATTTCTTCCATGAAGCCGGGAAATACATGAGGCTTGAGGATGCTGCCATTGAGGGGCAGTCAGGACAGCAAAGTAAGACGACCCATGGCAACGCCCCTGCTGTGGCGAGGGACGTTCGAAGAAATGATTCCAGAGACAATGCTGGGGGCAAGAAAGTAGAAAAACGCCTATATCGGCCAGGACCAAGATTCGACTCTTACACCCCTTTGAACGAGACCGTCGAAAATATCTTCCTTGCCACCCAAGGCGAAGTTAGATACAAACGCCCACCATACAAGAAGGAATCAGATAACGCACAGAAGTCTGGAAAATTCTGCCGCTTCCACGAATCTCACGGACATGATACCAACGAATGCCATCATCTCCGAGATCTGATTGAGGAACACATCAGAAGGAAGAAACTGGAACGCTATGTAAAAAGTCAAGACAGGACTCCAGCTCCTGCCAATGAAAACCCAAGGCTACCCTCACCAGGGACCGGCAGAGGCGACCGCAATGCTAGCAGCTCTAGTCAAGAGAAGATAGTGGTCCACACCATCTCAGGAGGTCCGCACATCGCAGACAGAAGTTGGAGAGAGATGGAAAGATATGGGAAGTCGCTTAGAGACAATAGAGACTGTGTCAATACGGTTATAGAAGAGCGCCACCCAAAGCGGAAAGAAAGTGATGACATCACATTCAGTAAACGCGACCTAGAAGGAAGACAGTACCCTCACATGGATCCCATGGTTATCTCTGCCCGACTCGGTCCCGCCGAAGTTTACCGAATCCTGGTAGACATTGGAAGCTCTGTAAACATCCTGTTCAAACACGCATTCGACAAAATGAAGCTATCAATGAAGGATGTATCTCCCTGTGATAAACCACTACACGGTTTCACTGGGGATGCGAAGATGCCCCTCGGGCAGCTGGACCTCTTTGTTGAGATTGGAAGCCATCCCCGCTCCGTTGTAAGGAAACAGACGTTTGTGCTGATAGAAAACCATTCGGCCTACAACGCCTTCTTAGGAAGACCAGCCTTGTCTGACTTCCAGATTGTCCTAGCCCCATGGTGCCTGAAAATGAAGTTTCCAACAGACAATGGGGTAGGGGAAGTGGAAGGAGACCAGGATATTGCACGAGACTGCTATGTAACCGAACTTCGCAACAACCACAGGAAAGATAAAGGGAAAGGTGTAGAGATTGCCCTCTGCACAAAAAGCCTTGAAGCATAGCAACTAAAGAAAGCCCCTCCTCTTCGATACACCAGCGACCCTTTCAATGAATTAGACCCTAGGGACAAAGAGGAGGAGGCCACCGCCGAGCCTGTAGAGGCTATGGAGTTTATATCTGTAGACAAGCACGACTCAAGTAGGCTACTGAAAATTGGGTCGCAGCTGAAAGCTGAATTGAAGGAACAACTCATTGATTTTCTCCGCCACAACTTGGATGTGTTCGCTTGGTCACACGCTGACATGACCGGAATCTCCCCCGACATAGCATGCCACGTATTAAACATTGATCCTACCAAGGCGCCTGTAAAACAAAAAAAGAGAAGTATGGGGGCAGAGCGATCAGCAGCCCTCGACGAAGAAGTAAAGAATCTACTCGCCAATGACTTCATACGAGAAGCTGTTTACCCAGAATGGATCGCCAACCCGGTACTAGTAAAGAAGGCTACTGGGAAGTGGCGGACCTGCATTGACCTCTCCAACCTAAACGACGCCTGCCCAAAGGATTGCTTCCCGCTTCCCAGAATTGACCAACTTGTAGACAGCACAGCCGGGCACGAACTCCTATCTTTTATGGATGCATACTCAGGATATAACCAAATTCCTATGCATGCTCCCGACCAAGACCACACTAGTTTCATCACCGACCGGGGTTTATACTGCTACAAAGTGATGCCCTTCGGACTTAAAAATGCAGGGGCCACCTACCAGCGCCTCGTCAACAAGATGTTTGCAGGGCTAATAGGACAAACTATGGAAGTATATGTAGACGACATGCTGGTGAAATCACGGAAAGCCAAGGATCACGTAAGCCACTTAGGCGAAATGTTCTAGGTACTTCGACAGTATGGAATGAAGTTGAATCCACTAAAGTGCTCCTTCGGCGTGTCATCGGGAAAATTCTTGGGGTTTATCGTCCATGCCCGAGGGATAGAAGCAAACCCTGAACAAGTCCGAGCATTAAGGGGCATCAAGATACCTTCCACCCGAAAGGAAATGCAAAGCCTAAATGGAAAAGTGGCTGCCCTAAGCCGATTCATCTCCAAAGCAACAGACAAGTGCGTCCCCTTTTTCGAAGCCCTAAAGAAAGATAAAGGAAAGTTCGAATGGACGGACGAATGCTTAACCGCTTTCCTTAACCTAATCGAACACCTCCAGAAACCACCGGTACTCTCGACCCCAAGCGAAGGCGAAGAATTATACCTATACCTTGCCGTGTCATCTCACGCTCTAAGCGCTGCCTTGGTAAGGGAAGACAACCGCACGCAACGACCAGTTTACTTCGTCAGTAAAAGGTTTACTGGAACAGAAGTCAGATATCCTAAGCTTGAAAAGTTAGCATACTGTTTACTAATCACTTCACGAAAGCGACGTCACTACTTCCAATCCCATTCCATCAAAGTTCTGACCGATCAACCACTGAGGCAGGTACTCCATCGTCCCGACACTTCCGGGCGACTACTTAAATGGTGTATTGAGCTGAGTCAATATGATATCACCTATCACCCTCGCACCGCCATCAAGGGACAAGCCATGGCTGATTTCATTGCAGAATTCACTACCAACGAGGATAAGGAGCAACTGGAAATAACAGAAGATATCAAGTGGAATCTCTTTGTGGACGGTGCATCTAACGAACAAGGCTCGGGGGCAGGTGTGGTAATAATCACTCCCAGGGGAAATAAACTGCACTATGCTATAAGGTTGGAGTTCGCTGCCACCAACAACGATGCAGAATATGAAGCAGTAATAGCCGGATTAGAAATTGCTATCGAGATCGGAGCTAATTCTTTGTGTCTTCACAGCGATTCTCAGCTTATTGTTAATCAAATACTAGGGGAATTCCAAGCTCGAGAAGAACGACTCATAGCATATCTAAAGAAGACCAAGTTACTTCTCAGCCGATTGGACCACTACTTAGTCAAACACATCCCTCGGGAAGAGAACCAAGAGGCCGACGAATTGGCAAAGCAAGCAAGTATGAGAGACGTCGCCATCTTCGGGGCAGTAACTGTCTCAAAGCAAACGATTCCAAGTTTTGAGCAAGTGAATCTGATAGCTGCAACCGAAGAAGCAACTTGGATGACTCCCATCCGAGACTACCTACAAAATGGCACACTACCCGACGGGCGTAACGAAGTCAAGAAAATCTTGAGGAAAGCGTCCCGCTACACAATACAAGGAGACATCCTCTATCGCCGCGGGTTCTCTAACCCATTGTTAAGGTGTGTCGCCAGAAGGGAAGCCAAGGAAATCTTATCCAACATTCATCAAGGAAGCTGCGGAGATCACACCGGAGGGCAAACGTTAGCAAAAAAGATACTCCGATACGGATATTTCTGGCCCACCTTAAGCAAGGACGCCTTAGATTTCGTCAAGAAATGTGACAGATGCCAAAAATTTGCTAAGATCCCTCGGCTACCAACAACCGAGATTACTCAGATGACCGGCCCTTGGCCCTTTGCAGTATGGGGGATTGACTTAATCGGTGAACTGCCAATGGGTCGAGGCGGCGCCAAATATGCTATAGTAGCAGTCGACTATTTCACCAAATGGGTGGAAGCAGAACCTCTAAATAAAGTATCTTCAGCGAAAGTTATCAACTTCTTAATCAAAAATGTTCTGTGCAGGTACGGAGTCCCACTAAAAATCATATCAGACAATGGACTTCAGTTTGACAGCGAGGAATTCGCCAACTGGTGCCAAGAACACGGAATTCACAAAAGCTCCTCATCCGTAGCATATCCCCAAGCAAACGGACAAGTCGAAGCAGTCAACAAAATTCTGAAAACTCTGATCAAAAAGAAGCTCGAAAAGTCAAAGGGCGCTTGGGTGGATGAACTCCCTACGGCACTATGGGCCTACCGCACATCTTTCAGAACATCAACAGGGCACACTCCTTTCTCTTTGGCATACGGATCGGAGGTTATGCTCCCAGTTGAAACCATTGTGCCTTCCCACCGTAGGATCCACTATAACCCAGAAGAGAACGAAGAGCTCCTCAACATGTCTTTGGATCTAGTCGAGGAGAGAAGGAATGATGCAGTCCTAAAAACAGCAGCCCACAAGCAAAAGGTGGCAGCACAATACAACTCCAAAGTCAAGCATCGCACCTTACGAGAAGGGGATCTTGTCCTCAAGCGAATCTTCCCTCGCCCCGGAGCACTAGACCCAATCTGGGATGGACCATATGTAATTCATAAAGATCTCCACAACGGAGCCTATATTTTGTCAACAGTGGACGGAGAGGTGTTCCAGAGGGCATGGAACATCCAACACCTCCGTCGATACTTTTCTTAACTTGTATTGCCCATATGAAGTGAATTAACAAAGAGAATCAGTGGACGTAGGCATTTTTTCGTGCCGAACCACTTTAAAAAAAGCCTTGTCTCTTTTTTAACTTGTTCCTTTGTATCTTGGCTGCTTGTTAACTTTATCCTTTTCTGTTGAACAAAATCCTGAGCATATAGCATTTCTATTCAAAGCACTCCACAATGCAACTTCACGTGGACAAGACCCAACAGGTACTATGCGAATCTATACCCTCGCCAATGAGACACTTTTGCTCCAGCATCCCTCTGCTGCGGGTTAACTCATTGCTCGCGACGGCCCTTAAAGCCAACTGTAATGAGCCGATTATAAGCCACCGAGAAGGCCGACTATAGCCGAGGCAGCTCATTACGGCGTTAGGCTCGCCGGCAACTGTGAACCGATTATAAGCCCCAACATAAGGTGTGGCCAGCCAGGGGCAGTTCACAGTTGACGATCAGCACCCACGCTAGCCGGCCACAGTAAGTCGAATAATACCCATGAGTACGGGCCATAATGGCCCGGGTAGTTACTGTGCGCGATCTCGGCTCCGGTGTGTCTTAAGTGCGGCTGTGGTAAAAAAGAATTAACTCCCCGCGGAGGCGTAAGATGGGTGACAAATGTCTCCAAGACCCACAGCTAGGGAAAGTGACTACAAAACCCGTTTGCCACGAACTTAAGCACATCGAAGGCCTTCCGTGACTGGAAGTTTTACTATTTCACATATTTCAATTTTACTTAAAAAAACTTTCCTCCTATCCTCTATAACAAACCATAAAGTACAGGATGCAGGGTAAGAGATACCTGCCAATGGATGCAGAGATTCACAATCAAATGGCAGGGCATTCAACCGCTTTCCATGCTTGGTCATACAAGATATTCGAAGCTGCCATTTACAAACAGAACATGAAAGGCGGTATTTTCTTCTTTTATGTACAAATACATGACTATAATTTGTTCACACCACACGCTAATATTGCAAGTCATAAAATCATGGTGTAGAACCAGAGTCTAACATCAAACACAATTTAATTACAAGAATATACATAGCCACATTTCTCATACGATATGTCGAAATAGCAACAAATATTCAAGAAACGACGAAATCAGCTTAAGTTAAAAAATTACACGTCAAGAATAATGTTGATTATTACAAGTAGCAAGAATTACAACTTAGAAGTTACTCTACTGTCTTAAGACTAACAGATACAACAATATCAAACCTACAAAAAGAATTTTCCAGGTCTAATCAGGGAGTCGGTTGCGTCAAAGTCTTGTCCTTGCTCTTTTGCCCGCCTGTCCGGTCATAAAAAGGATTCATTAGTGATAAGTAACCAAGCTAACGGAAAGACTAGAAAGGAAGACTTACCAGCACCTGCTTCTTGACCGTCCTGGTCGTCATCCTCTACCTGCACACCTGCCTCTTCAGCAGCAAGCAGCCGCATACCCTCCTTTACCACCGCTTTCTCCTCCTTGGTGAACTGGGCAGTGACCACATCCATACTGAAGACCGTTCCACCCTCTTTATCTGCATCAGCCTTAGCCTCCTCCAAAGCCCGAAGATAGATCTTGGCCATGACCCTGGGATAATCATCCATCCAAGAGAGATTGCCCTGCTTCCAAGTTCGGAAATACATGTCCTGGAGCATGTCATCCATCATTCCCTCATTCTCCTCAAACTCCCTCATCCGGGCATCGGAAGCCGACAACCTTTCGACGGCAGCATCTCTCTCCAATCTGTATCTCGAGCAATCAGCCTGAAGGGACCTCCGCATCACCTCCATCTCTTCCCTCAACTTAGCTTGAGCAAGCTCTGCAGCCTCAAGTTTCTCGGACAATTCCTCCACCTGCTCGAGATCCGCTCTCCGAACCTCATCCACCGTGGCAATAGCCATGTCAATCCGCTCTTTGCAAGCAGCTTCCATTTTCCGCAGTTCGGCCCGACTGGCCTCTTCCATGGTTTTCCTTAGTCGCCCAGTAGCAGCCTCATGCTGAGAAATCTGGATAGCCTGATCCGCAAGCTGTTTAGCCTGATCCGAAACCACCAATCGAAGTCGGATATTGGCGCTCCCAATCTCCTCTCCGGCCTTAACCAGCCGAGCATGATGCCCCATCAGCTTCTTGGTCTCCTCTGCCACCCGATCAATATTAGCCTTGGCCTCGTCTCCCATAGTGACTATACGAGTAGTGAGTAGATCGAGATCTAAGGCCTTGGCTTCATCAAGTACTCGTACCATGGGGTTACGGGGGAGAAGATGTTCACCAGTGACTTCGTCGAAAGTAATATCATAAGAACTGGGATCCAGATCAGGATGACCCGCAAATGGATTACGGGCCAAGTCGGGACGGTCGATATGAATAACAGAAGGGTTTCCGGACGGGTGCGGAGAAGGTGCAAACTCGCTACCCTCCTCAGTAATGTCATGAATAGGCTGAGCCGGAGGCTGAGGACCGGGCGAAGTTTCGGATAAAGGATGACTCCTCTTCCTCTGTTGAATACCCTCTTCGATGACCCCAAGAAGAGGACGGTATCCGACTACATCCCCGGAGCGTCGGGTTGAGGGCTTCGGCTTAGCAGAAATTTTGGAAAGTTTATATTGCTCAAGCCTATGTCGAAGGTCTGGAGCTTTGGACGTCTTGCCTGCTCCTAATATAAAGAACAAATGTCACAATCTTACATCACTATACGATTCGAGAAACGCGGTAAATTACAAGTTAAAAAAGGAAAAGAAACACAGCTATGGTTGTACAAACCCTGGGGAGGAGTGGGATACTGCAATAAGTCCTGGATTTCAGTCCAAGACGGGAGCGGATCATAAAATATTCCTAAGTCCCTATCATTTATGAAGCATGCAGGAGTCAAGAGTTCACCTTGAGTCGTCAGAGCCGCCTTGGCCGGAATGGTCGGAGAAGACTCGCTTGCACCAGTCCCGGCTTTGTCCGCCTTCCCGGTCTTCTCTACCAAAGCCGGATCATCATCCAACCCCTCAAAAGCTTGGCGGAAAGCATCATCCGTCCACTCTTGCATTTCGCCTACTTGCCCAGAAGACAGAACCCTGGAGCCATCACCACCCTGTCCATCGCCACCATCATCACCAAGACGCTCAACGTCACTTCCGCCCTCAGCCTCACCTCTTTCTTCCTCCGCATCTATCTCCCCCTGAGTAAGTGGACAATTGCTGGGAGAAGGACCGTCCGACCTCTTAAGTTTCTTACCTCCGACGGTTGGAGGTTTCGTGAATGGTTTTCTCTTTCCACCCTCTACCGCAACGCCTCCCTTAACCTGAGCAGCCGCCCTCTCTTCCGCCGTTTCCCTCAACTTAACTACAGACTGCTGCGGAAGGATCAGGTTATATTCCAGAAGAATCGCATTTCTAATCAAGAAGGCAGATGATCTGTATTTCCCAAGAATGGCTTCTATCTCAGCCGCCGTCTGAACCAGGCGGTCAGTCTCCACAACCGGAAAGCCACCTGTCGCTAGCAAAAATGAGAAAGTATGAGAAGAAGCATCGCAATCGGAATAAAAATTATAAGTAAAAGCATCAACTTACATCCAGAGGTAAAGCGCCGGATGGAGACGGAGTCGTCCCTAACAAAGAACCACTCTTTCTTGAACATACTGAATTTAGAGTACAGGTCCAGGACCGGCTTGAAGGTCACAGCGGACTCCAAGCTAATATATGGGGACCCCTTCTTATAGCCCCTTAAATTATACAAGTACCGGATCTCCCGGTTGGAGGGAGCGCGACCATACTTCCTCCGAAAAATAACGAAAAGGCTCACCAGTATGGCATAAGAGTTGGGCTGAAGCTGGAATGGGGCCACCTTCAGATACGTGAGGAAGCTGACTACCCAAGCATTGAGAGGCGGGATAGCACCACACATGCAATGGTACCTACTATAAGCAAAGTATCCTTCGGGAGGACTGTATGGCATGACTCCTGGGCCCGGCAGCAGCATGAGGGCTCTATCGATCCCAAAGGAACGAGATATAACATCGAGTTGCTCCTCTTTGAGAGAGCTAGGAAAGCAGTCAGGCGGGGAATCCAGCAGCTCCTGGGGACCATATCCATCCACTAATGACCTCGGGGCGGGCCCGTGACGCTCCGATCCTGATTGAGCTGGGGGCACGGCCGAGGACTCTCCTTCACCCCCGGATCTCCTCTTATCTGATCGAGTTTCAACTTTTCGAGACATTTATCTGCAAACATGGGAAAAGTATATCGTTAGAATATACAAGCAGCGTAATCTGGAATTTCGCTTAAAAATTCGAAGTATGAAACACATGTTCACTCGATACAACAGTTCATTCGGCGGGCAGATGCAACAAGTCAATAGTCCATTCGGTAGTATGATATAAAGTTCATTCGGCACTCAACTCGTAAGTTCATTCGGCACTCAACTCGTAAATTCATTCGGCGCTCAACTCGTAAGTTCATTCGGCACTCAACTCGTGAGTTGATTCGGCAAAATACAATACCTCAGTTCATTCGGTAGTACGAGAATGAAAATTCATTCGGCAAAAAGAACCTCACCTTGATTCGGCTAGCAACGTGATTCGGCAAAGAAGTTGATTCGGCTGGGAGGGATCTGGTTCGGTTGCTACACTTGGTAGGGAATAACGGTGGCACATGGCCTCTACTTATAGACGAAAGTGGACTACCGGACCGGTTGGCTCGGTAATGAAAACCGGAAGAAAGCTCCTCCAAACTTAAAGCAAAGCACGCCATGCGCACGCACATACCCTACTTTGGGGGGCAAGTGTTGTGTGCATTTCTACCACCGAACCAAAAGGCAAGAACAAACTCTCATCCGGTCTCCCACCGAACCAACTCTCATCCGGTCTCCCACCGAACCAACTCTCATCCGGTCTCCCACCGAACCAACTCTCATCCGGTCTCCCACCGAACCAACTCTCATCCGGTCTCCCACCGAACCAACCCACATCCGGTCTCCCACCGAACCAACCTACATCCGGTCTCCCACCAAATCAACCTACATCCGGCCTCGCCAACCCAACCACCGGACCAACCTCACCGAACCAAACCCCCGGACCAAGCATTACCGGTCCACACCATCGCACTCCTACCACCGAACCATGGGATGCCGAACCAAGGTGTGCCAGGCCAGATTGCATCAGCCCAGGCCTACCAGCAGCTATATACATCCAAGACCCCTGCCCCCAACCTCACTCTATAAATAGAGGGGCAGGGGTACAACAATGGGGACAAGTTTTTGAGAGCTCAAGCACGGAAGGAACTCTTCAAACAACTTTCTTTTACTCGTATCAAAGCTTTGTACTTGTAATCAAAACTAGAGAAGTGAAATAACATATAAAGTGGACGTAGGCACATTCTGGCTGAACCACTATAAACTTGCGTGTCTTTTTACAGTTTAGTCCCTGCTTTTTATATATTTGCATAAACCTCCAAAATCGCTAAGAACAACATAAGATTTGCAAAATCATACAACTTTGAGGTGTTTGTCCATTTTTTGTGCAAACATTAGATAAATAGATAATATCACAGCTGAAACACTCCATACGTTCCTGCCATCCAGCTCGTCTCCTGAGCTCCAGAACGTCCTTACTTGAAAATCTGTAATACTCGATCTGAACCGAGCATTACATCAAAGTAACACCCGGGTCAAGCTGGAAACCAGCGTGAGTAAACCCATATGATATGAAATACTAAGTTATAAAATTTATTTGCAAACCACGGTAACTCGTACCTTTTACGAGTTCTTACTTATAATAGTCAATCATTTATCACACACAATCGTTCTCCTGATTGAATGTCTAGGTTACTTAACTTATTTCATTCCAGCCTGATTTAATCTCACATATCCAATTTATGAGGAATTTAGATTACTATTCGAAGTGTTTTAGGGTATTTACTGATACCCAACCCCTGTCTCTTCGAATTCAATAACGTTTCTAATCCAAGTTTTTAAGTTTTAAAACAATCATTTCAATCCAAATTTTAAGGCAAGCAACATGATTTACATTCATTATTCATCTAAATATTCACATAATTTCACTACTATATACACACAGACATATTTGGCTTCAGATAATAATCATGCAACCTTATTTCATATACTTAAAATTTTTAAAAGTAATGTATGTGTATGTATTAGTATTGAATGCATGTATATAAGCAAAAAATTGAATTTGTTTTTAACAGGTTTTGTTTTCTCTATTTAATCCAATATCTAATCATTAAATCGTAGTTAGCTTTTGATTTGTAAATAGAAAGTGTTTGAAATCATGCAATAACACAATTAAAAATCATTCCAGAAATTTATATTGAATATTTATGTGGAAAATTTATAAATAACAGTGAGTAATATAGGCCATCGTCGATCGTCGCGATGCTCCTCCACAACTCCACGAACTCACGCGATCACGAATCCAAACCCAGATTCGAGGATACAACTCAAAATCGAAAACGAGCCTCCTCGTTCAATAACTGGAACCAACCTGATCGGGAAATCACCAACCACCAACGTCTTCGACTTCGAGAACCCTCGCCGACCTTACCCAAGCGTCGCCTCGTCGCCACGCTTCTAAATTCCCTCACGCGATCACCTCCGGTACTCCACTCATGTCGAAACTGCTTCGACAAACCAGACGAACAAAACTCAACGTAAAACCCTAGTTCGCCCATTCCCGATCACCTCGGCCAACAAGAAAATCCACCAGTATTTTTCCTGCAATCTCCATGCCTCAGACAACCTTCAGCCCAAATATCAATTCATTTTTAGGACATCATACCATTCATCAATTTATCTTAGATAGATAGCCCACATTATCACAGTTCTACCCAATCATATCACAGCACATCTCAATCGCTCATCAGAGACATCAACAAATCCAAGTCATCCGATGTCATTCAACCATACATAAGTAAGATTTGTTAGATATATAATTCCTAATTAATTTAATTTACCTCCAATTAAATTAATTACCAACTTTAATCACTTGGATTACCTTAACCCTACTTACTTAACATTAATTAATTATAACCTAATTAATGATCCATCTTAATTAATCCTCCTTGATTAATTATCTTATAATTACATTTAATAATTGTCTTTTAATTAATCACTTAGATTAATTAGCCTTAACCATTCACATTAATTAATCTTTAATTTATTAATGACATTCATTAATGATCCTCTAATCACTTCTAGTAATTAACTATTCTTTTAATTAATTACATTTAACAAGTAATCTTTTATAAATTAATTAACCTTAATAAATCACTTTCAATAATTCTCCAATAATCTCTTTATTAAGTAATTATACTTTATAAATTACATTAAGTAATTATCTTAATCACTTTCTTTTAGTGATTATCCTTAATCATTAATTAATTAGTTTTTCTTCAATTACTTTACTAATTTAATTAATCATTAATTATCCAAAAATCTTAATTAACTTTAAGATTACCCATTTACCTGTATCAACTTCTTAATTATGATTAACACATAAATTTAAAACATTTTACCTTATAATAAACTACTTAACTTTATATTTCCTTAAGTTTAAAAATAACTTAAGAACTTAACTTAATAAATTTTAAGCTAAACAAAACATACCACTTTTCTTAAAAACCAAGTATTTAAACACATAAATTATAAAGAAAATTTGATTTATGTTTTAAAATCTTTAAACTTGTTTTTATAGAACTTTAAACTGTTATACTCATTTACTTCGGGTCCAACCCAGTATACACTCGAGTCCAGACCCGAGTATCTCCAATTTTTTTTAAGTTTTATCTTAAACCTGGAAACCAACACACACGCAAAAATCTCGAAACCCAACTCGAGCCACAATGCATCTTCCCCGAGCCCTTACCTGAGTTCAGCAACACAGATACACGACAACTCGGTGTACGTGCACACGTCTCCGATCCCCGCTCCGATCATCGGCACCTTCGCCGTAAGACAACCCAAACTTCTCTACCTGAATACGACAATCAGTTCTTGAATTCGAACTCGAAAACAAGATCGAGTCAGAGTAAACCCAAACCAAAACGAACCATCATCCAAAAACTTCCCCAAGCCACCAGCTTCATCGTCATTCTGACCATCACTTCGCTATAGGCCCACGCACCAAACCCCCCTCCTGCGATCAAACCCGAAACACCCACGATGGAGAAAACGATCGAGAACTCTGACGAACCCAATAGGCGAAGAATAGATCATCTTTCCCCGGCCATCACGAGTGATTATAAGGTTTCCTACTATTTTTCCATCGATAGCCATACATCCAGCTACCTGCAGCTCAAATTTTGATGACCATCTCCGCGTGGATCGTCAGAAATCGACGAAAAACCAAAACCCGTTCAACTCGAAATTTCTCAACAACCCCAAACTTAGAAATCGTGATTTCTATATTAAAATTCATCCCTTTCTAATGCAAATCAGTTTGTATGATCAAAACTTGAAATCCAGATGATCGATTTCTGACTTATTTTTAGATCATCACTGTAATTTGTCATTTTTGAAATGAATACTCAACATAAACACTTGAAACCATTTTTAAAATTGATATTACATTGTTACAATCATTTTTCATTTAGAGATCGTAACTTAAAATTGATTGTATAAAGAGAAATTGAATTTATTTAGTGGATTTGAACCTGTATTTCAACAGAGAAATATATACTTGCATATACAAAGACATGCACATATAAACATCAACATATATACCTGAAATCATACTTAAACAATCATGCAAAGCATTTCACATCATTACATCTACAATTTGTCAGGTTAAAAACAGATTTAAACTTTTATAAAAGTAGTTTACTCACCTTTCTTTTGAACAGAGATGTTTTTGAAACACTGCTACTTGCTTTTGATCCTCTCTGAACTTGTGTTGTTTGATCTTACTTAAGTTTGTCAGTCTGTTTCTTTTTTTTCTATTTTTAGTTGGGTTCGAATGAATACAAATGAGATAAGGAAACCAAGAACAAGGCAGTGATACATATATTTATAAAGAGTGGAAGTGTGTGGTAAAATCTAGGCTGAGGTGCTGTACAGGTTTTCAAATATTTACATTTTTATTTTATTTCCTTTTGTTTATTTTGATTTGTACATATGTTGACCTGATTTAACCAAAAGGTGATTTGATATTTTATAAAAGCTTGATGTTATGTTTTGTGTGCTAAGATTAAATGCTTGTCTCCCTATTTGTCTACAAATAATTTTATATGAATATATATATATATATCCATATATATTTCGTATGCATACATGTAAGTAAATTTGCTTTTACCAAATGTAAATGCACTTTTATTTGTTATCCTATATACAATTATACATTTTCATATTTCCAAACACTATATGCTCCTTAATTTATGAATATATACATATGTATTTATTTATTTTATCATATTTTCATTTATGCCTTACTATAAATTTTTACTTTATTTATATAAATTCGTATACCCATTGCTCCATATGGCCCAACTACATTTACATATTTTGATATACATTGCTTAAATATATTTTGTCATTGTATGTATGAATACATATATATATTCTCATTTATACAAACTTCCATATATACTATTTCATATGGCATACATTCAAATACTTGTATACCTATATATTTAAGTATATATTATCAATATCATAAAGCTTGTATATATTTTTCTATATATTTATAAATATTTATCTTAATTTGGATGGTGGAATATATATATAATTTATTTTCTATAAGATTTATCATATTCAGAGATTTATAATTCAATATTTATTATAGTTTTTTTTAAGCCATCTATATACCCAGTATTTTAATCATTAGAAATTTATTTATTGGACTAACTAATATTCCAATAATTACATCCGTTAATCACCCGATAAATAGATGTTAAAAATCCGGGTCGTTACATTCCTCCCCTTTTAGAACTTTTCATCCTCGAAAAGGAACGAACGAGAATTTTTATTACTGCGTATTGTATTCAAATTATTAACTCTTTTACTCTCTTATTTCAAACTTTCAAAACTTTAAACACTTATAAATAACACAATATAACCAAAATAGCTTTTATATAAAAATACTTTTTATAACTCGATGTTTCAACAAGTCCATCCTTGCTCTCATAGAAATTCGGTCATACGTTGATCAGACGCAGGACTGAAAATCTATAAGTACTTGTTAAACCCGTTTCCAATACCCAATGAAAATACTTGGAAAATATTTTGGTGAAAATATAGAAAACATTTTGGAAATAGAGGAAATATCTTTGGTGAGAATGCTCTGGAAATCATCACTCCCATCCACGGTCGTAGTTAACCCGATGGTTACGTTGCCGTCCTGGCAAAATCCATAGAAAACAGTAGGCCTCCGCTCCCCTCGATTACACCATGGAACCCACTACAGATCGTAGTTATACCTAGGCTTTACGTTGCTATCACAGCAAAAACCCATATAACCGTAGGCATCAACGCCCTCGAATTTTGCTACCAAAAGAATGAAACTTCTCCACTCGACCATAGATCGCAGTCTACCGATGTTACGTTGCCATCCCGGCAAAATCAAGTGTAGACCGTTGGCACTCATCCTCCACACGATTTTCGCTATGGTCCACACAGTAGATCGCAGCGACATCGAGTTACACTGTCGTCACAGCATAACCCAAATGCCCCTATAGGCATCAGCGCCCTCGACTTTCGCTACCCAACAATCCTCATGAACTAGTTTGTCCGGACTCCTCACAGGATCAACTTTAGAACCCCCCTAGGGCTCAAGGCAGTACCACCCTGTGGCACTCCTGAGAAGTTCATTCAAGGGAGCGCCTTTTTCCCTAGAGCCACTTTTCAAAACACTTTATACTATACACATATAGTATTTTCCAAATCATACACCTAGTATGAATTTCATATAAATCTCCTTTCTCAAAATCGATTATCCCAAAACCGATAATTCACAAACTAGGCTTTCCTAGTTCCAAATTTGATTTTCCTCTAAAATCAAAAGCCTTTTTAGAAACCCATAGGTTCCCAAAACCTTTTTCCAAAATCATTTTCACAAAATCCTTTATATATATGTGTGTATATATATATATAACCTTGGGAAATTTTTGAATCACTTCATACTTGTATAAATTCACTTTTATACTTCAAATACTTTCAAAACCCTTTTTCTTCTATCAATAGATTCAACAATGGGAGTTTACCATATATAACAAAGATATATAACTTTGTTTATTCCAAATCAAATATTCAAATTTGATTACTCTTTTGCAAAGTTATTTACCATATTGCTTACTTCCATAAAGTAAATTTTAATCATACGAATATTCAATTCCCACTTTATTTCATCACATATTTCACAACATATATTTTCCATTTCAAAAACCATATTACAGTTCTTATCTCCAATTTCAATATCAATCTCATACAAACCCGTACGATGTACACATATCATCCGTACGCCATACCCATTTGATCGTTCACTCGATCACACAATTCCACTTCCGAACTAGTATCGTCCACCCGACTTTCTAGTGCGGACTCAGGTCTGGTTTCTCGGTCAGAAACCGTCATTCTCCTTGCATAGTCACAACTATGATAGACAATATTCAGAACCAATCAAAAATCCATATCCAGGTTCACCGTCGAAAATCGAGCGAAAAAATCCGAACTCGGATTGATAATACTATCTCGAAATTCTGTGCTCGAATCTGGATCAAATCACTATGCGAATAGAATAATATACGTACATCCTACGTATTTATCTTCATTGATTATCAGTTAAATCAATTTCCTTTCTATTCATCCTCACTTTGATTTTATTCACTTATTCACATTTGCCTTAATCCCCATTTGGATTATCACTTCAATTCTTATCTCAGTTGGGTATTTAATCAATAACAGTTTGAACTCCGACCCGTTTATATTTAGAAAATAGCTTGAAAATTTTTAAAAATAGATAATTAGTTGTAAAATAGTAACTAGTTATAAAGTAGCTAGAAAGATAGTAATTAGTTTATAAAATAGTTGTAAAATAGCTAAATAGTTTCAAAAGTAGTTGTTAAATAAATATAAGATAGTCTTGGGATTTAAAAAGAAAAGTTGTATAGTAAATAGTTAGGAAAATAGATTTAAAATAGTTTATATCAAAATGATTTATTTAAAAATAGTCCAGAGCCAAACTGTTCAATCCCCAACCTCCATTTCTAATCAATTCAATTTAAATTTCCACTTCCCATTTGAATTCCAATTTAAATAACTTCAATTTCCATTGAAATTGATTTAACCCCAATTCATTATTGAATTAATTCTCAATTTCTTTCCTAAATTCAAATCAAACCCCATTTGAATTTACTTATTCAACTTTAATCACAATTTTTAATTAATTCAAATAAATTTCAAATTTAAACCATCCTGAATTATATAACATCGAGTTAAATTTTTAAATGTTGATTTAACCCCTTAAATCAAATTAACCTTTATTTTTAAATCAATAATCCAAATCTTTAAATAATTTAATTCTGAGCCCAATTCTCAAAATTCCATTTTAAATTATCTTTACTTAACTTATTTCAAAGTTCAAATAAGAGTTCAAAACAATTTTAATTTACAAATTCAATTATTCAAATTTTCTGTTCAAAGTAATTCCATATCCTTAATTTCAAATTAAAGTTTAATTTTCCTATTATCACAATAATGGATATATTACCACACTTCATTCCTCATTCATTTAAACAAATCCAATTCATAATTTAAAGATTATTAATAACAATAGGATGACATCATCCAATTTATTTTAAAACATCCACCTATTTCCAATTTCCAGATCTCAAACCCATTTTGAGATCACACAAACTCCCAATTCAAATTAACCATTTAACTCCCCAAGTTAAATCTCAATTTCATTTTGAAATTTCCAATTCAGGTTGCTTGTTAACTTATTTAACTTTCCCAAAGTTAAATTCAATTTAATTTCATTAACCTTACCCAATTTGAATTCCTACTTCAAATTTTAAACTTCACATTAATAATCTTATAAGTTCAAAAACTTATCACCTTGGGTATCACATCTCATTCAAAATTTAAAACTCAACATTTAGAGTTTATTTCAACCCATTTTTGATATTATGAATATTCCTCATATATACATATTATTTCCTTTACACTCTAAGTTATCCTTAAATTTTAAACCACTTTTGGTTTTAGTTCAAACAATTTCCTTTAATGCTTTCAAACAACTCTTGTTTGCAACAAGTCCCTTTTATTCAAATAATACTTATTTATTATTTCTTTTAGCACTTTGAAACAAATTCCAAATTTTCTGGCTTAGATTTAAAACTTCTCAATTTAAATTATCTTCAATTCCAATCTACAAGCCATACTTACCTAAATGTTTACTTCCTCAAAACATTTATTTGTTTATTGGAAAACAATCATCCTATTTAAACTCAATAACCATTTATTTTCTGGTTTGAAACCATTTTAATTCATCTTATTTGTGTAGTTCATTTTATCCAATCCCTATTTGGATATATGTGTGTGTGTGTATATATATATATATGTTACTTAATTTCTTATTTAATAACCAATTATTGCTTTATAAATATTATATAAGATTTTATAAAATCATCCAGTTTTAAAACCATTTTTAAAACCTTTATATAAGAAAATAACAAGTACGCTCTCATATATATATACACACATATATATACTCAACTCATTCTAGGGTACTACTGACTATCCTTAATGAGTAAACCCTCAAGAGCCAATGTTCTCGCTTAACCTTCAGCTCTGATACCAAATGTAACGACCCAAAATTTTCGATCGCGAAAATTCCAGATAGTTAGGGAAAGAAGAAAGAGATAGAAGAAGAAACAGAAACACAGCACTGATTCTCACAAATCGCAGCGGATCAAAATATAATATCAAATAATAACAGTTTACAAAAGAATACCTGTATCTGTCAATTATATTTTTACATCAGAGTTACACTCATACACAAACACTGGACATATACAAATTGCATGTCTCAGATAAACAAAAATAATATCACAGCGGAAACACTCCATACGTTCCTGCCATCCAGCTCGTCTCCTGAGCTCTAGAATGTCCTTACCTGAAAATCTATAATACTCGGTTTGACCCGAGCATTACATCAAAGTAACACGCGGGTCAGGCTGCAAACCAGCGTGAGTAAACCCATATGATATGAAATACTAAGTTATAATATTTATTTGCCAACCAGGGTAACTCGTACCTTTTACGAGTTCTTACTTATAATAGTCAATCATTTATCACACACAATAGTTCTCCGGATTGAATGTCTAGGTTACTTAACTTATTTCATTCCAGCCTGATTTAATCTCATATATCCAATTTATTAGGAATTTAGATTACTATTCGAAGTGTTTTAGGGTATTTACTGATACCCAACCCCTGTCTCTTCGAATTCAATACCGTTTCTAATCCAAGTTGTTAAGTTTTAAAACAAAACAATTCATTTTTAGGACATCATACCATTCATCAATTTGTCTTAGATAGATAGCCCACATTATCACAGTTTTACCCAATCATATCACAGCACATCTCAATCGCTCATCAGACATCAACAAATCCAAGTCATCCGATGTCATTCAACCATACATAAGTAAGATTTGTTAGATATATAATTCCTAATTAATTTAATTTACTTCCAATTAAATTAATTACCAACTTTAATCACTTGGATTACCTTAACCCTACTTACTTAACATTAATTAATTATAACCTAATTAATGATCCATCTTAATTAATCCTCCTTGATTAATTATCTTATAATTACATTTAATAATTGTCTTTTAATTAATCACTTAGATTAATTAGCCTTAACCATTCACATTAATTAATCTTTAATTTATTAATGACATTCATTAATGATCCTCTAATCACTTCTAGTAATTAACTATTCTTTTAATTAATTACATTTAACAAGTAATCTTTTATAAATTAATTAACCTTAATAAATCACTTTCAGTAATTCTCCAATAATCTCTTTACTAAGTAATTATACTTTGTAAATTACATTAAGTAATTATCTTAATCACTTTCTTTTAGTGATTATCCTTAATCATTAATTAATTAGTTTTTCTTCAATTACTTTACTAATTTAATTAATCATTAATTATCCAAAAATCTTAATTAACTTTAAGATTACCCATTTACCTGTATCAACTTCTTAATTATGATTAACACATAAATTTAAAACATTTTACCTTATAATAAACTACTTAACTTTATATTTCCTTAAGTTTAAAAATAACTTAAGAACTTAACTTAATAAATTTTAAGCTAAACAAAACATACCACTTTTCTTAAAAACCAAGTATTTAAACACATAAATTATAAAGAAAATTTGATTTATGTTTTAAAATCTTTAAACTTGTTTTTATAGAACTTTAAACTGTTATACTCATTTACTTCGGGTCCAACCCAGTATACACACGAGTCCAGACCCGAGTATCTCCATTTTTTTAAGTTTTATCTTAAACCTGGAAACCAACACACATGCAAAATCTCGAAATCCAACTCGAGCCACAATGAATCTTCCCCGAGCCCTTACCCGAGTTCAGCAACACAGATACACGACAACTCGGTGCACGCGCACACGTCTCCGGTCGCTGCTCCGATCATCGGCACCTTCGCCGCAAGACAACCCAAACTTCTCTACCTGAATACGACAATCAGTTCTTGAATTCGAACTCAAAAACAAGATCGAGTCAGAGTAAACCCAAACCAAAACGAACCATCATCCAAAAACTTCCCCAAGCCACCACCTCCGGCCACCAGCTTCATCGTCATTCCGACCATCACTTCGCCATAGGCCCACGCACCAAACCCCCCTCCTGTGATCAAACCCGAAACACCCACGATGGAGAAAACGATTGAGAACTCTGACGAACCCAATAGGCAAAGAATAGATCATCTTTCCCCGGCCATCACGAGTGATTATAAGGTTTCCTACTATTTTTCCATCGATAGCCATACATCCAGCTACTTGCAGCTCAAATTTCGATGACCATCTCTGCGTGGATCGTCAGAAATCGACGAAAAACCAAAACCCGTTAAACTCGAAATTTCTCAACATCCCCAAACTTAGAAATCGTGATTTCTATATTAAAATTCATCCCTTTCTAATGCAAATCAGTTTGTATGATCAAAACTTGAAATCCAGATGATCGATTTCTGACTTATTTTTAGATCATCACTGTAATTTGTCATTTTTGAAATGAATACTCAACATAAACACTTGAAACCATTTTTAAAATTGATATTACATTGTTACAATCATTTTTCATTTAGAGATCGTAACTTAAAATTGATTGTATAAAGAGAAATTGAATTTATTTAGTGGATTTGAACCTGTATTTCAATAGAGAAATATATACTTGCATATACACAGACTTGCACATATAAACATCAACATATATACCTGAAATCATACTTAAACAATCATGCAAAGCATTTCACATCATTACATCTACAATTTATCAAGTTAAAAACAGATTTAAACTTTTATAAAAGTAGTTTACTCACCTTTCTTTTGAACAGAGATGTTTTTGAAACACTGCTACTTGCTTTTAATCCTCTCTGAACTTGGGTTGTTTGATCTTACTTAAGTTTGTAAGAGCAGTCCGTTTCTTTTTTTTCTTTTTTTAGTTGGTTTCAAATGAATACAAATGAGATAAGGATACCAAGAACAAGGCAGTGATACATATATTTATAAAGAGTGGAAGTGTGTGGTAAAAGCTAGGCTGAGGTGTTGTACAGGTTTTCAAATATTTACATTTTTATTTTATTTCCTTTTGTTTATTTTGATTTGTACATATGTTGACCTGATTTAACCAAAAAGTGATTTGATATTTTATAAAAGATTGATGTTATGTTTTGTGTGCTAAGATTAAATGCTTGCCTCCCTATTTGTCTACAAATAATTTTATATGAATATATATATATATATATATATATATCCATATATATTTCATATGCATACATGTAAGTAAATTTGCTTTTACCAAATGTAAATGCACTTGTATTTGTTATCCTATATACAATTATACATTTTCATATTTCCAGACATTATATGCTCCTTAATTTATGAATATATACATATGTATTTATTTATTTTATCATATTTACATTTATGCCTTACTATAAATTTTTACTTTATTTATATAAATTCGTATACCCATTACTCCATATGGGCCAACTACGTTTACATATTTTGATATACATTGCTTACATATATTTTGTCATTGTATGTATGTATACATATATATTGCGACGACCCGGTATTTTAGCAGTATTATTTTAATAGATATTTAATCTAATTTAAGTAAAAAGTAAATTTATCATTTTAAAATGAATATGACTTTCGGAATAATTGCCATTTATTTGTATGGATTTATATTTTTGAAAAGAAATTGATTTGAAAATTTAAATTAATCTCTTAATAATAGTTACAATAAAACTTATCTTATAATTGAATTAAAATATTTTACTTTGTTTATATTTGGTAAATATTATATATAGATCATAAGCAATTACTACTATCTATTCTTAAGCCTAAATCAAAATTACTTCAGCCAAAGGAAGTTTGTTGGTCAAAGGAGGTAGGCAAAGAAATAAAATTAAGGAGCTATGCTAATAATAATAACACAAGTGTTGCTGTGTAAGATACATAAGTGCTGTATAACTAATGCAAAGAGACAAATTATTCATATCATATTCAAAATATCTTTATACACAAATACTAATATCAACAAACCATAATTTTGTAAACATATATGAAGACATGTTCATTAAATGCTAGCACACATTTGTCCTTTCAAATCTACAAAAGAAATATCTCAGTACAAATATATGTTCAGCCGAAATTTTGCAATATCACTTCAACTTACAGAAATTTAACAAAATCAAATCTGATCTATACAAGTTGACATTATAACAATAAGTATAACCACTTTAAAGTGAACACTTAAGATAATTCTAGAGATATATAGTCAATAGGAATACATGCATTTGCAAGGTAAGAAAATCATGCATGTACATACAAATCAAAATCAGTGGATAAGTATGCAAATACAACCAGACAAACATTAATTGCTATCATTTCAGCCTCCAAAAAAGAGAAAAAAATCTCTGACTAAATTTGTACTAGCAAAGAATACAAGCCTGCATACAATCTTTTATATATCATCTCCCCTCTATTTCGATGATAAAAACTGAGTATCATATTATAAAAATAATAATATAGCAACCTGAAACAATTAACAACAACTAAACTATCATCAACAAAACAAAAAAACTGGGAAAGCTAGAGCAAGACTGTGATCTTCTCAAGGCCTGAAATTATCCTCTGTTCAAAATTTTAGGTGAGTGGAACAAAACCCTTCTACTTACTGAAGATCTTTCACAAATCAGAATGTTGCTAGGCATATAAGTGTTAAACAGTTGATGATTTACTTTGGGTTATGATAATATACCCTGTATATAAACAAAGAATTATCGTGCTTCTTCCCTTAACCTCTGTTTGTTTTCTTTTTGTTAAAAACAAATAAAGCTTCAGTGTCTAAAATGAGTAATTTTTGTTTTAAATTCTTAAGTATATGAACCTAGTTGCTTGAACAATATCTGAAATGAATATGTTATGTGAAAATTTGCAAGTGCATCCTTCTGTGTGTACATGTGAATGTATAGTAGTATGTATATGTGTTGTATTCTGTTTCCCAGGGTTCTGATTTAAAAAAAAGAAGAAATCACTATTTCTTGAACAAAACCTTTGTTAGGTTTGAAGTCCCAAACAAAAAAAAATAGTTTGTTTACCATAAACTAAAGTTTTAAAATTTAATTAAGATAAAATTTATTTAAAACTTGCTCTGGAAATAAAAATGAACAGGAAGACTTGAGTTTTGTTTCAAATTCAAATCCTCAAATTCATTAACTTAGGGTTGTGATCTGAAATCTTACATAAAACATGATTTTTAAAACTAAAATCATAATTTTTTGTTTGGGTTTGAATGAGTACGGTGGGGTTGATCAGGAAACAGAAATTTGGTGGTTGCTGGCGATCTCTTTGATCTGGGAAGTCGTAGCTTTTAGTGATGTAGGGAGATGATCGTGGAGTGGAGGAAAAATGTCTAAAGGATGCTCAGATCACCGTAGCGGTGGTGGTAGATCAAACTTGCCTGTAACCCTAGTTTTAGGCATGGCCAAGTTTATGGGTTGCGTAGGCTCCTTTGGTGCATCGAGTTCATCGGTACTCTGGGAATTTGAAGCTGAGACGTCGGCGAAGTGGTGGCGGAAGCTTCTGACTTTCTGGTGAACAGAGAAGTGAGTACGAGGTAATTTCAGGTTGGTGTGGTGTTTCCAGTTATCTGTTCCAGGCTTTGGGTTTTGAACTCGAATTAAATTTCGAAGTTTGAGAGGGTGATCTGATGATCAAGATAGAGTTTGGGGATGATGGTCGATGTGGGAAGATGGTTGGTGATAACTAGAGGCAGACCAAGCCACCGTGCATGTGCACGGTGCATTGTTTTCTGGTGAAGCCTGTGGATTGCAGGGGATAGAATACTCGAGTTTGTCTCGAGTGATTCAAGTATTTTACTCGAAGTTATTCCGTTGTGACCTGAAGCATTTTAGAGGGGGCATGAGTAATAGTTCTTACAGGTTTTTCTAAAACTTGTCTGGTCAAATTCAAATTTAATTTTTAAATTTGAAAACAAGTTTTGAACAAAGTTTAAAACCGGATTGGTAATATGGGTTCAAACTGAATTTGTAACCTAGTTTTAAATTTTAATTAAGTTTTTTTTTTAATTAAGTTGTTTTAAACAACTTTAAATGTTTAAAGTGCATTTTAAATGGTAAGAATTTAAAAGTAAATTTGGTTTAATCCTTTAGTTTCTTTTATAAGATGAGTATGACTTAACTTATGATTTTAAAAGTTTATAAATGGTCTTTAAACTTTGCTATCTTTAAACCTTGCAAAAGTTAGATTTTTCTTTCATTTTAAATTTTATATTGGAATGAATTTGAAAGTAAAATGTTTTCAAATGTGTTCGTAAATGATAATTAAATCATTAATAAGAAAGTGTTTTACCTTAAATCTAATTAAGGGTTAGGAATTAATTCATCAAGTAATTAAGAGTAATTAAGATATTGTTAAAACTTAATTACGTAAATGATAGAGATTAATTAGTGGGTTGTTAAGGATTAATTAAATTGTAATTCAAAATGATTAATATAAGCAAATTTCTTAAGAAAAGCAATTAAAGAATTGATAATAGTTAATGAAGATCATTAAATTGAGATTATTTAATAATTAATTAATATGATTAATTTTAATATTTAATTGTATTAATTAATTAAGGATAATCAATTGTGTAGATTGGTAAGTATATTTATTTAATGAAAGCAATTAGGGAATAAATTACTCATTGTAATTAATTAAGTTAATGTGATTAATTTAAGTTAGTTAATTAAGTTTAATTAATTTAAGATAATCACTAGATGATTTGTTAAGTATAATTATTTAATGTGATTAATAATGAATAATTACTTAGTGAAGTAATCAAGATGGGTAATTACTGGATGTGATTAATTGAAGAATGGAAGAGATTTGGAATTTATTACTTTGTGTAATCAATATGAAGGATGATTACTTAATGAAAGTAATTTATAATTAATTACTTGGTGTAATTAAATTAAGGAAGATTAATTAAGATAAAGGCTTATTGGATGATTAATTTTTTGTTTATAATTTATTTATAAGCAGGATTTAAAAGTAATTTAAGTAATTGATCTAATTCAAGTATAGTTAGTTAAATTAATCAGAGATGGTATGGTTGATTTATCTTGTATTTATCTTGTTGAATGATATTTTGTGCTCAAGATTGGTTGATATCTCTGATATGTGATGTGGAATGCTATGTGATAATATGAGGGGTTAAAGCAGTGACATTCCGTATTTTGAATAGTATTTCCTTAAATAACTGGGATTAAGATGACATGAGACTCGAAGAGACTAGGGTCAGGTATTAGAAAATACCCGAAACCACTTCGAATTTTTATAGATTGATGTGTGAAATCAACAGGCTGGAATGAAGTAATTTAATTGATGTGGACTATTTAATCTAATTTTGGTACTTAGAAATTGATGTGAAAAAATAGTGATGTTTTCCAACAAATCGTGGGTTTATAAATCGATACAAGTCATCCCGGGGTTTATATAAGTTGTATGCTGTGTATTCCATGTTAGATGGGTTTACTCATGCTGGTTTCCAGCTTGACCTGGGTGTTACTTTAATGTAATGCTCGGGTCAGATCGAGTATTACAGATTTTCAGGTAAGGACGTTCTGGAGCTCAGGAGGCGAGCTGGATGGCGAGAACGTATGGAGTGTTTCCGCTGTATTTTATTGTTGTATATATGTGACCTGATAATTGTGTATATTTAGTATCTATATAGATGTGTAACTCTGATGTATAAAAATGTAATCGACAGAATATTATTCTTTGGTAACTGTTACTATTTGATATTATATTTTGATCCGCTGCGAATGTGAGATGTTGGTGTTCCTGTTCTTCTTCTTCTTCTTCTATCTCTTTCTTCTTTCATAACTATTTGGAATTTTCGGGATCGAAAATTCTGGGTCGTTACAGTTGGTATCAGAGCAAAGGTTAAGCGAAAACCTTGGCTCTGGTAAGTGCACTCATCTAAAGATAGGGTCAATAGTATCCTAGAATGAGTTGAGTGTGTATATATCTATATGAGAGAGCATACTTGTTATTTTCTTATATAAGATTTTAAATGAGAATATATTTTGATATATATATATATATATAAAGCAATATTTCTTTCTAGTAAATATTAAGAAAATTGGTTGTTAAATTATTGGAATTTAATTAAGTGGTAATAGAAATATAACTAAATTGAATTTTATAAGGCTAAGTTTGGAATGGATTCAAACTGAAATTAAAATCTTGAAGTTGGGAAAGAGCTTCAGGATAAGATATGATAATCTTGGTTATTATCATAAAGGGTTGTTGTATTTTATAATAAGATTTATAAATTGGAATTTAAGATGATAAAAATTGTGAAGTTTTAAATCTAAGTCCGGAAGTTGAAAATGGTTTCACAGAGATAAAGAAATAATAAATGATATTATTTGAATGCAGAGTGTTGTTTCAAACAAGAGTTGTTTGGAAAATTTACAGGAATTTGTTTTGAATTAAACCCAAGACAGTTTAAAATTTAAGGGTAACTTAATGTGTAAAGGAAATAATATGTATATATGAGGAATATACATGATATTAAAGATGGGTTTAAATAAACTCTAACTGTTGAGTTTTAAATTTGGAATGAGATGTGATGCCCAAGGGGATAAGTTTTTAACTTATAAGGTTATTAATGTGAAATTTAAAATTCGAAGTGGGAATTCAAATTTGGGTAAGGTTAACTGAAGGAATGAATTGAATTTAACTTTGGAAAAGTTAAATAAGTTAACAAGCAACCTGAATTGGAAATTTAATTTAAAATTGAAATTAAGAATATGGAATTTCTTGAACTGAAATTTTAAATGATTGACTTTGAAAATTAAAATTTGTTTAAGAACTGGTTTCAAAACAGAAAGATAAATTGGGTAATAAACTGAACTCGATTTGAGTTAATGGGAATTGTGATTTAAGATTGAATGAGTTCAAATTCAAATGGAATTTGATTTGAATTTGAAAGAAGATTGAGGTTAATTCAACTTGAATTTGGGGTTAAATCAATTTCAGTGGAAATTGAAGTTATTTAAATTGGAATTGAGTCAATTCAAATGGAAATGGAAATTTAAATTGAATTGGGATTGGAGATCGGGAATTGAACGGTTTGACTCTGAGACTATTTTCAAATAAATTGTTTTAATATAAACTAATTTCTTAAGCTATTTACTATACAACCTTTCTTTTTAAAACCCAAACTATTTTATATTTATCTTACAATTATTTTGGGAACTAATTACTAGTTTATATCTGTTTTACAAGCTAATCACTATTTCATAACTACTTTATAACTAATTACTATTTTACAACTATTTTGAGATTATCTTACTGTTTTACAACTATCTTAAAACTACTTAACTATTTTACCATCTATTTTTCAACTAATAATTATTTTTCAACTACTTATCTATTTTAAAAAAAATTCAAGCTATTTTCTAAATATACTGGTCGGAGTTCAAACTGTTTATGAGTAAATACCCAATTGAGATAAGAGTTGAAGTGATAATCCAAATAGGGATTAAGGAAAATGTGAATAAGTGAATAAAATCAAAGTGAAGGTGAATAGAAAGGGAATTGATTTAACTGATAATCAATGAAGGTAAATACGTAGGATGTACGTATATTATTCTATTCCCATAGTGGTTTGATCCAGATTCGAGCACAGAATTTCGAGATAGTATTATCGATCCGAGTTGGGATTTTTCGCTCGATTTTCGACGGCGAACCTGGATATGGATTTTTGATTGGTTCTGGATATTCTCTATCATAGTTGTGACCATGTAAGGAGAATGACGGTTTCTGATCGAGAAACCAGATCTGAGTCCGCACTAGGAAGTCGGGTGGACGATACTTGTTCGGAAGTGAAATTGTGTGTTCGAGTGAGCGATCAGATTGGTATAGCGTACGGATGATGTGTGTACATCGTACGTGATTTGAATAAAATTGATATTGAAACATGTATAAGAAACGGTAAAATGGTCTTTGAAATGAAAAGTATATTTTGTGAAAATATATGATGAAAAATGAAATTTAAAATTTCTATAATTATGAAGAAAGTAAAGAGTAATCAAATTTGAATATTTGATTTGGGATAAACAAGGTTATATATCTTTGTTATATAAGATAAACTCCACTTGTTGAATCTATTGCCAGAAGAAAATGATTTTTGAAAGTGTTTGAATTATAAAAATGAATTTATACAAATATGAATTGAACCAAAGATTTTCCAAGATTATTATATATATGTATTTATAAAAAGGATTTGTGAAAATGATTTTGAGGAAAGGTTTTGGGAACCTATGGCATTTGGAAAGGCTTTTGATTTTTGGATAAAATCAATATTGGGATTTGGAAAGCCTGATTTGTGAATTATCGATTTTGGGAATCGATTTTGTAAAGGAGCTTTATATGAAACTCATACTAGGTGTATGATTTGGAAATACTATATGTGTATAGTATAAAGTGCTTTGAGATTGGCTCTGGGGGAAAAGGCGCTCCCTTGAAATGAACTTCTCAGGAGTACCATAGGTTGGTACTGCCTTGGGCCTCTAAGGGGGAGGTTCTAAAGTTGATCCTGTGAGGAGTCCGGACAAAACTAGTTCCTGAGGATTATTTGTGTAGCGAAAGTCGAGGGGCTAGTGCCTACAGAGGCATTTGGGTTATGCTGTGACGACAGTGTAGCTCGATGTCACTACGATCTACTGCAGACCATAGCGAAAGTCGTGTGTGCCGCTGAGAGCCAACAGTCTACGTTTGATTTTATATCGGTAGACTGCGACACTATGGTAACATAGCGAAAGTCGTGTGTGCCGCTGAGAGCCAACAGTCTACGTTTGATTTTATATCGGTAGACTGCGACACTATGGTAACATAGCGAAAGTCGTGTGTGCCGCTGAGAGCCAACAGTCTATGTTTGATTTTACATCGGTAGACTGCGACCTATGTGAGAGTGGAGAAGTTTCATTTTGACAGCGTAATCGAGAGGCCGCAGAGAGCCTGCAGTTACATGGACTTTTGCTGTGATGGCAACGTAACCCTGGAATGTAACTGCGATCTATTGTGGGTTCCATGGTGTAATCAGTTACATGGACTTTTGCTGCGATGACAATGTAACCCAGGATGTAACTGTGACCATGGATGGGGGTGATGATTTCCAGAGCATTCTCACCAAAGATATTTTCTCTATTTTCGAAACTGTTTTCTATATTTTCAATAAAATTATTTTCCAAAGCACTTTCACTGGATGTTGAAAGCGAGTTTACTAAGTACTTATAGATTTTCAGTCTTACGCCTGATCAACGTATGACCGAATTTCTATGGGAACAAGGATGGACTTATTGAAACATCAAGCTATAAAAGTATTTTTATAAAAGCTACTTTGAAATAGTATTATATAGATATTAAAACAAAAGTGATTTCAAAATGATCAAAGGATGTTTATTCGATTTTAAGTATTTTCATAAATTCTGGCTTCGTTCCTTTTCGAGGACAAAAAGTTTTAAGGGGGAGGAATGCGACAACCCGGTATTTTAGCAGTATTATTTTAATAGATATTTAATCTAATTTAAGTAAAAAGTAAATTTATCATTTTAAAATGAATATGACTTTCGAAATAATTGCCATTTATTTGTATGGATTTATATTTTTGAAAAGAAATTGATTTGAAAATTTAAATTAAATCTCTTAATAATAGTTACAATAAAACTTATCTTATAATTGAATTAAAATATTTCACTTTGTTTATATTTGGTAAATATTATATATAGATCATAAGAAATTACTGCTATCTATTATTAAGCCTAAATCAAAATTACTTCAGCCAAAGGAAGTTTGTTGGTCAAAGGAGGTAGGCAAAGAAATAAAATTAAGGAGCTATGCTAATAATAATAACACAAGTGTTGTTGTGTAAGATACATAAGTGCTGTATAACCAATGCAAAGAGACAAATTATTCATATCATATTCAAAATATCTTTGTACACAAATACTAATATCAGCAAACCATAATTTTGTAAACATATATGAAGACATGTTCATTAAATGCTAGCACACATTTGACCTTTCAAATCTACAAAAGAAATATCTCAGTACACATATATGTTCAGCCGAAATTTTGCAATATCACTTCAACTTATAGTAATTTAACAAAATCAAATCTGATCTATACAAGTTGACATTATAACAATAAGTATAACCACTTTAAAGTGAACACTTAAGATAATTCTAGAGATATATAGTCAATAGGAATACATGCATTCGCAAGGTAAGAAAATCATGCATGTACATACAAATCAAAATCAGTGGATAAGTATGCAAATAAAACCAGACAAACATTAATTGCTATCATTTCAGCCTCCAAAAAAGAGAAAAAAATCTCTGACTAAATTTGTACCAGCAAAGAATACAAGCCTGCATACAATCTTTTATATATCATCTCCCCTCTATTTCGATGTTAAAAACTGAGTATCATATTATAAAAATAATAATATAGCAACCTGAAACAATTAACAACGACTAAACTATCATCAACAAAACAAGAAAACTGGGAAAGCTAAAGCAAGACTGTGATCTTCTCAAGGCCTGAAATTATCCTCTGTTCAAAATTTTAGGTGAGTGGAACAAAACCCTTCTACTTACTGAAGATCTTTAAGAAATCAGAATGTTGCTAGGCATATAAGTGTTAAACAGTTGATGATTTACTTTGGGTTATGATAATATACCCTGTATATAAACAAAGAATTACCGTGCTTCTTCCCTTAACCTCTGTTAGTTTTCTTTTTGTTAAAAACAAATAAAGCTTCAGTGTCTAAAATGAGTAATTTTTGTTTTAAAGTCTTAAGTATATGAACCTGGTTGCTTGAACAATATCTGAAATGAATATGTTATGTGAAAATTTGCAAGTGCATCCTTTTGTGTGTACATGTGAATGTATAGTAGTATGTATATGTGTTGTATTCTGTTTCCTAGGGTTCTGATTTAAAAAAAAAAAGAAATCACTATTTCTTGAACAAAACCTTTGTTAGGTTTGAAGTCCCAAACAACAAAAAAATAGTTTGTTTACCATAAACTAAAGTTTTAAAATTTAATTAAGATAAAATTTATTTAAAACTTGCTCTAGAAATAAAAATGAACAGGAAGACTTGAGTTTTGTTTCAAATTCAAATCCTCAAATTCATTAACTTAGGGTTGTGATCTGAAATCTTACATAAAACATGATTTTTAAAACTAAAATCATAATTTTTAGTTTGGGTTTGAATGAGTATGGTGGGGTTGATTAGGAAATAGAAATTTGGTGGTTGCTGGCGATCTCTTTGATCTGGGAAGTCGTAGCTTTTAGTGATGGTAGGGAGATGATCGTGGAGTGGAGGAAAAATGTCTAAAGGATGCTCAGATCACCGTAGCGGTGGTGGTAGATCAAACTTGCCTGTAACCCTAGTTTTAGGCATGGCCAAGTTTATGGGTTGCGTAGGCTCCTTTGGTGCATCGAGTTCATCGAAACTCTGGGAATTTGAAGCTGAGACGTCGGCGAAGTGGTGGCGGAAGCTTCTGACTTTCTGGTGATCGAAGAAGTGAGTACGAGGCAATTTCAGGTTGGTGTGGTGTTCCAATTATCTGTTCCAGGCTTTGGGTTTTGAACTCGAATTAAATTTCAAAGTTTGAGTGGGTGATCTGATGATCAAGATAGAGTTTGGGGATGATGGTCGATGTGGGAAGATGGTTGGTGATAACTGGAGGCAGACCAAGCCACCGTGCATGTGCACGGTGCATTGTTTTCTGGTGAAGCCTGTGGATTGCAGGGGATAGAATACTCGAGTTTGTCTCGAGTGATTCAAGTATTTTACTCGAAGTTTTTCCATTGTGACTTGAAGCATTTTAGAGGGGGCACGAGTAACAGTTCTTACATTTTTTTCTGAAACCTGTCTGGTCAAATTCAAATTTAATTTTTAAATTTGAAAACAAGTTCTGAACAAAGTTTAAAACCGGATTGGAAATATGGGTTCAAACTGAATTTGTAACCTAGTTTTAAATTTTAATTAAGTTTTTTTTAATTAAGTTGTTTTAAACAACTTTAAATGTTTAAAGTGCATTTTAAATGGTAAGAATTTAAAAGTAAATTTGGTTTAAATCCTTTAGTTTCTTTTATAAGATGAGTATGACTTAACTTATGATTTTAAAAGTTTGTAAATGGTCTTTAAACTTTGCTGTCTTTAAACGTTGCAAAAGTTAGATTTTTCTTTCATTTTAAATTTTATATTGGAATGAATTTGAAAGTAAAATGTTTTCAAATGTGTTCGTAAATGATAATTAAATCATTAATAAGAAAGTATTTTACCATAAAGCTAATTAAGGGTTAGGAATTAATTCATCAAGTAATTAAGAGTAATTAAGATATTGTTAAAACTTAATTACGTAAATGATAGAGATTAATTAGTGGGTTGTTAAGGATAAATTAAATTGTAATTCAAAATGATTAATATAAGCAAATTTCTTAAGAAAAGCAATTAAAGAATTGATAATAGTTAATGAAGATCATTAAATTGAGATTATTTAATAATTAATTAATATGATTAATTTTAATATTTAATTGTATTAATTAATTAAGGATAATCAATTGTGTAAATTGGTAAGTATATTTATTTAATGAAAGCAATTAGGGAATAAATTACTCATTGTAATTAATTAAGTTAATGTGATTAATTTAAGTTAGTTAATTAAGTTTAATTAATTTAAGATAATCACTAGATGATTTGTTAAGTATAATTATTTAATGTGATTAATAATGAATAATTACTTAGTGAAGTAATCAAGATGGGTAATTACTGGATGTGATTAATTGAAGAATGGAAGAGATTTGGAATTTATTACTTTGTGTAATCAATATGAAGGATGATTACTTAATGAAAGTAATTTATAATTAATTACTTGGTGTAATTAAATTAAGGAAGATTAATTAAGATAAAGGCTTATTGGATGATTAAGTTTTTGTTTATAATTTATTTATAAGCAGGATTTAAAAGTAATTTAAGTAATTGATCTAATTCAAGTATAGTTAGTTAAATTAATCAGAGATGATATGGTTGATTTATCTTATATTTATCTTGTTGAATGATATTTTGTGCTCAAGATTGGTTGATATCTCTGATATGTGATGTGGAATGCTATGTGATAATATGAGGGGTTAAAGCAGTGACATTCCGTATTTTGAATAGTATTTCCTTAAATAACTGGGATTAAGATGACATGAGACTTGAAGAGACCAGGGTCAGGTATTAGAAAATACCCGAAACCACTTCGAATTTTTATAGATTGATGTGTGAAATCAATAGGCTGGAATGAAGTAATTTAATTGATGTGGACTATTTAATCTAATTTTGGTACTTAGAAATTGATGTGAAAAAAATAGTGATGTTTTCCAACAAATCGTGGGTTTATAAATTGATACAAGTCATCCCGGGGTTTATATAAGTTGTATGCTTTGTATTCCATGTTAGATGGGTTTACTCACGCTGGTTTCCATCCTGACCTGGGTGTTACTTTAATGTAATGCTCGGGTCAGACCGAGTATTACAGATTTTTAGGTAAGGACGTTCTGGAGCTCAGGAGGCGAGCTGGATGGCGAGAACGTATGGAGTGTTTCCGCTGTATTTGATTGTTGTATATCTGTGACCTGATAATTGTGTATATTTAGTATCTGTATAGATGTGTAACTCTGATGTATAAAAATGTAATCGACAGAATATTTTTCTTTTGTATCTGTTACTATTTGATATTATATTTTGATCCGCTACGAATGTGAGATGTTGGTGTTCCTGTTCTTCTTCTTCTTCTATCTCTTTCTTCTTTCATAACTATATGGAATTTTTGGGATCGAAAATTCTGGGTCGTTACATATATATTCTCATTTATACAAACTTCCATATATACTATTTCATATGGCATACATTCAAATACTTGTATACCTATATATTTAAGTATATATTATCAATATCATAAAGCTTGTATATATTTTTCTATATATTTATAAATATTTATCTTAATTTGGATGGTGGAATATATATATAATTTATTTTCTATAAGATTAATCATATTCAGAGATTTATAATTCAATATTTATTATAGTTTTTTTAAGCCATCTATATACCCAGTATTTTAATCATTAGAAATTTATTAATTGGACTAACTAATATTCCAATAATTACATCCGTTAATCACCCGATAAATAGATGTTAAAAATCCGGGTCGTTACATGAACTTTCCCGATGTACCAAACCTCATAACCTTCCTAAGAGGTGAAATCTTAACAAATACCATGTCTCCGGCCGAAAACTCCAACTCTTTCCTTTACCCGTCAGCATAGGACTTTTGACGGCCCCATGCGGCCTTTATTCGCCACCTAATCATCTCTATTTTATCCGAGGTTTCGTGGATCAAATCTAGTCCAAGTAGAATTTTGTCAGTAATTTCCTACCAACAATTAGTTGACTTGCATAGTCTCTAGTACAAGGTTTCAAAGGGTGCTATGTCAATCATCGCTTAGTAACTATTATTTCACGTGAACTCTATCAACAGTAAATATTGCTCATAATATCCTCCAAAATCTATGACGTAAGCTCACAACAGATCTTCCGAAATCCCGTTTACCCTTTCTGTTTATCCGTCGGTCTGCAGGTGGTAAACCGCGCTAAGATTTGACGTCGTTCTTAAAGCGGATTGAAAACTCCATAGAGGCCCCTTATTCACTAGTGAATAAGGGGCCTCTATCACTAAGAATACTAACCAGAACTCCATACAGTCATACCACTTCTTTGATATAGATTTGTGCTAGAGATGCTACACTCCTATTAGTCCTTATGGGAACAAAGTGGGCCCTTTTAGTGAGCTTATAGACTATAACCCAAGTGCCCTTATTGCCTCTTTGACTCCTAGGCAACTCATCTATAAAGTCCATTAATATATGCTCTTACTTTCAAGTTGACACCTCTAACAACAATAACAGTTCTCCAGGCCTCCCTTGTTCAGCCTTCATCTTTTGGCAAATCAAACACCTAGAGATATACTCCACTACCATTATCTCCATCCTCGGCCAATAGAAATTTTCTTTATATCCCTATACATTTTACCTCCACCAGGGTGAATAGTCATCATGGAATGGTGACACTCAGCCAACACTTCCTCCAAAACATCCTCCACCATTGGAACACATATGCGTCCATCTCTCCTCATACATCCTTTTTATCTATTTTATACCAACTACCACGGCATAAATGTTCTCGTCTACTTAGCTTACCAAAAATATCCACTATTGCCGCATCTTTCTTCTGTTCTTGCCCGATGTAGCCTATTCATGCCAGCCTTACTTCCATTACTTTCAAACAACCTAGAGTGAGTTTTGATGGTGGTTGGAAATTGAAATTCGTAAGGAACTCCAATTGCCTCCACTCATGTATAGCACCAAGAGTAGCATACCTCCGGCTAAGGACGTCGGCAACCACATCTCCTTTTCTAGGGGTGTACTATATCTCAAAATCATATGATGCCATAAACTCCATCCACATCTACTGCCTAAGATTCAACTTTTTTTTTGGAAAAATAGGTATTTAAGGGATTTGTAGTTAGTGAATAACTAAAACCTTTCCCTAGCCTTCACATCTTCAAAGCAAAAAACGATAGCCGCTAACTCTAAGTCATGAGTGGGGTACCATTTCTCATGGTTCTTCAACTACCTACTTGCATAGGCTATCACTTTGCCTTCTTGCATTAGACTCCTAGCCCCATACCACATGCGTTGATGTAAATAGAGAAAGGCTTCGTCCCGTCCAGAACAGTAAGTACTGGTGCAGCAGTCAACAGTTCCTTCAGTTTCTCAAATGCCTCCATTCATTTCTCATCACAAAAAAACTAATTTTTTTTGGTTAAGCGAGTCAGTGGAAGTGCTATCTCTGCAAAGTCCTTAGCAACTTGTCCCTCCTTCTGACATCTATGACATGTCACACTACCTTTCTTGATCTTCCCCTTGGCTTTCTTGTCAACCTAGATCCTAATTTCTCCGCTCCACCTTGATTTTGCACATGTCTTACGTCCTTCTTCTCTTCAATAACGATAGTCTGAAGTAGGGCCATTTCAAGTATCATCTCATAAGTGGCGTCTGTAAGAACTTGGTTTAAAAGCAGCTCGCTAAGTGGGGAATTTAGTCCTTTAACACACTTCATAGCTATAACGACCGAAATTTTTAACCCTCGAAAATCAACACTAATACATCCTCGTGCCGCAAATCCAAGTGCTGAAAAGCCCAATTGTTAGGGGAAAAAGAAAATAAAGATAGAACATAATCTCACATGAACGAAATAACATATATTATTTCAACAATAATCTTTACAGTGGAAAATTTTGAATACAATATCAGAATCTAACCTGGATTCAGCTTGGACAGTTATAAACCCTCTGTCCTTACAAATGCTGAAGAATAAAAACAAATGCAATAAATGTAGTGGATAATAGAATACATTCATATGTAGATGAATATCTCTAGCTCTTCTTTGAAAACTCCAAGCGTCTTCAACTAAACCTGAAACTACTCGGATCTGACCCGAGTATTAAAAATACCTGGATCAGGCTTTATAAACCCGTGTGAGATACTCGAAATTTTTAATGTATAGATCATGCTGAAGTCGATCAAAATATTTGAAAATAAGGGTATTTCATAAGACTATGCCCACACATAAATACAGACGGGTTTTTACCTTATGATAACCAAAATACTTTATGCGGAAAATCACTTTTAAATTAATATTTAACATTAGTTTGAAACACTTTTAAATAAATATATACACAAAGAAAGTATCAATACCCGAACTATGGTAATATATCCGTACTAGGTCAACGGAATATATTGGGTGAAATATATGATACCAAAAAGGGTAGCTGAAATGTTTGCAAAGCATTATAGCTATTTTGGGACTATAATCAAAACTGTAAAGCTCGTATTTGGAATTGGATTTCCAACATGATAGGGAGCTAATGGCCTTTTCCTTCGATCCACACATAAAAATCATAGTTCCCGCAGTGACCTTATCACTTGTCTCAAGCTAGCCACTTGGAACTACACTTGCTACACTACTATGGTACAGAGTATTACTCAGTGGCTTTACACGATCTCCATCATCCTCCATACCTGTCAATTTCATCATCTTAAGGCAATAGATGCCTTGCGGCAACAAATGCCTTTCATTCCTCATAACCGATAGCCTGATATATATCCTGCAAACCACATGGTATCCCGTATCATTTCTGGGATGTGAGGCTCGTGAGGCTACATTCCACAAAGCCGAGCTTTGATCATAACAGGTTCCATTGTGAATGCCACATTGCCATTCCTTCTATTACTATTGACTTTCTTAAAGGAAAACATTTCATCCTAAAGGAATCATTCCAATTTAAAAGATAATTTAACTTTTATTTTCCAAAATTACAATCAGCTTCTCTCATTATAATATATTCTTTTTTAACCATCCTTGATATTAACCTATCAAATAATGATTCAAAATCAACCTTTTAACTAAAAGAAAATTATATAGATCGAGTAACTTTAAAATAATACCAAAGAACTGGGTGCTACCAATAGTATCATATATCCCCTCAACAAGAAGGGTAATACTTAAGAGAAGTGTTTACCATCCGAACATATCTCTTGCCAATTTTTAGTTATTTTCGAGCCACTCAAGCTAGTTATCATTTGAGACTTTCTTACTTTTCAAATTTCTTATTTGAATTTTTTTTCAGAAATCCATTAGAAATTATTTTGTTTATAAAATCCATTTTATAAATCACTTTTATAAAATCATCATATATTAACTTATTTCCTTTTGAAATTTCATAATTCTTTTCCAAAATACCTAAAATTTAGTTTCTCAAAATTTATATAACATATTTTTCATATCTATCTTTTCAAAATTATTTTATTTGTGTAAAATACATCTTTATACTACATGTTTATTTTATTATCTTATACAAATTTATTAACCTTAATCCCATATTATATTAAACATCTTATAGTCAAATCATGAAACTTAATTCATAAGGTGTTCGTTCAATCAACAAATGATAATAATCGAATATTATTATTCCCTTAACCAGAAATTGACACACACAAATATCTATATCTTTCAAAAGATATTTCTTTATACTTAAAATATAATCTTTTTAAAATAGTGTGTTGGTTTGCCTTATTTAAGTGTTTAGAAATTCCTATCGATAACGGTGATCAGGCGCATCGACCAGAATCTATAAACCACTCAATAGACAAATCAACACAAAACATTTTTATACCAAACAACAGATACACACTAATATATATAATATTCACAAACTCATTCTATGGGTGCTACTAACCCTATCTCTAACGAGTCACTAATTCTAGGGTATTACTTACCCTATCTATAATGAGTTTTACCCCACCAAAGCCTAGTTGTTCGCTCAACCTAAGCCCTGATACCAAATGTAACATTCTAGGCTTTTTAACTATCGATAGTGGATACAACCCCCAATCTAGGCTTTTAAACCATCAGCTATGGACACAACCACCATGGCACCCATTGGTACCTCGAATCTGATTTTATGGCTAGCCTCGTGACTAACAACCAACCCTTTTCCTAGGGACATGTATGGGTAAGAGTCTCTTACTCGCCATCAAACAGAAAGTGAGAACCCCCTATCATGATGCATACTCCAACACAAGGAGCATACCCCTACACAAGGGGTAAGTGCCAGATCAGATCTAACCCTGGTTTCTCCAAACCAACCATCGATAAAAAGGCATTTAGGTATATAGGTGATTATCATACAACAATCAATCAATTAACCTTTTTATTTAAATCAAATTTCTCTTAGAGATATGTTCATTAAATCATTTCTTTATCTTTTTTAGAGTATTTGGAATCATTAAGCCTCATTTATCAAATCCTTTGGTTAATTAAAGACCTTTTCGAATCTTGGAATAATTCTAAATTGTTTTAATGTTTACTAAGGAAAAACATTTCCAAATTATTTATTTAAATCTCATGTTGGAAAATATTATTGAGTAAAAAGGATCATGGAAATTATACTAATTTACTCAATATCAATCTGTATTCAACCTTTACTTTCTGTCGAATAATGGTGAAATCACCTTTTAAATTCACACGAATAGTACGGGTTCTCTCCTCGGAATGTAATACCAAGTATAAGAAGATTATTTATATACAATCCAAGTTGTTTGAATTTGGAAAATTATATCTTTTATACTTTGGGAAATTTTGATCCGAGTAAGTCAAATTTACTGTCCCCTCCGTCGGGTTAGTCCGGGTAGCTAGGAAGGGCAGGCAACTGGTTTCCCAAACCCAAGCCTAGAGACTACCTCTCTGTCACCCATAAGATGGTCAAGTTATTTGATCTACACTAAACCTTTTAACATACTTAATTTACTTTTAATTATCTTAGAGCATCCGGGCTTTCCCTACGATCTGTTTCATTCCTTGGTCGGATTTTCAATGACACTTACAAATGGAATAAATGTACTAGACATTTCCGCATACTCATTTTCAAACCTCTTAATCATCTTTAAATAACTTAATTATATATTTGAAAAGGTTCACAAAAGATTCAGGAAAGGATAATTAAGTTAAAACCATTGTTTGCAAAAGTTAATAAAACTCTGCGAAAAAATGCTGCAAATAGTGTTTTAAAAGCTTATTTGGTTAATACAACTTTTCTATCATTTTGGAAATCCATATTTATAACTCAAATCTCCTTTAAAACATTTTAAAAGATTTATAAAATTTATTCCATATTTTAAAAACTTTTAAAAATATTCATTTTAAATCAATTTCAATTCGGGTATTAAACTACAAAACCGCGATTTTTCTGAAAACTTTTTTTGGACTTATTTAAAAATTTATAAGATGAAATCTTGATTTTCTTTCTTCATTTAAAAACTATGGATATAATAGTTCAGAAAATTCTTATCTCGAAGAATTTCGAGCTATATTCCATTCTCTTGGCTTGTTTGAATTTTACGGTGCGAAATTGCGAACTACTTTTACGCGATGCGCCAAGTTTTGGCTTATTTTTCAATTTCTTTTCAAACTTCATGGAAACACTTTTAAATGTTTATAAAACATTTCTAAACCATTTTAAACTTATTTAAACAAATACTTTTCATATTCCAAACTCATTTCCATTTCATTTCATATTATACCATATTATTATAATATACATGTTAACTCTTTTTTATATATTTAAAACCATTAAGAGGCTAAACAACTCCACACACATATTATTTATCGATTAATTTTCCATTTAATTAACTATGGTTAATTTCTAACCATTGCTCTTATCATTTATCAAACCAAGTAATCATCCATATTAGCATCGATATATTCAAACAAGTAATTAACAAGTATCAAACATTTAATCATCCAATATATTTAAACTTTCAAATCAATGTACTTGAAATAATTTAGGGACTAATTAGTAAAATGTGAATACTCACTATTAAATAAATCGTTTCGCTTCCTACCAACATTCATTCAATCCAACACTTCACTTAAACTTTTGTTAACTTCAACTAATCATCATCTACTCCATTGCTCCTTGCTTTATGCTCTTGACCATACCCTACACCATGCTTCGCTCTCGGCCTCTTCTTCCAAACCCCAAGTGCTCATGGCCATAAGCTTTTCCATCACTCAAAGCTCATGCCAACTCCCTAAATTACCTTTGCACATGCCAACACCACATCCATCCCATAGTGCTCGGCCTCCGTAGGTTCCATATACTCCTCCATCATTTCTTCACTTCTTAGATGCTAAACCATGTTTTAATGATGATATAAGAACTTTGGGAAAGTTTGGTAGAGTTTGAAATTGGTTTGATATTATTTTAAGAAAGTTAGTAAGGAAAGAGAAGAGAAGAAGCCATGGATTTCAACAAGAAGAAGAAGAGAGTGATTTGTGTGAGAATTGAAGTGATATGCATGACTATTTATAGCCTTTAATTCCTTAACCCTTAAGCTTTGTCAAATGACATAAATAACTTTCCTTAACCTTTAAGTAAACATGCATTTTCAACACTTATCATCATCACATCACATCATTACTTTATGTCATCTTTACTTAATACTTAAGGGATAAACCTATTTGGAAAATTGATTAAGGTGGAGATTTGGTTTGATTTGCTTTTGTTTTGATGTGATTTCACTTATGTTGGATTTGGTGAAAATATCTTCTTCAGGTACTTTTCTTTACTTAATTAAATACTTAGCTTAATTAATCCTTAGTTGGTATAAGTGGGATGTTTATTTCTTTGTTAATGTGTTTATATAATAACTATTCAAGTTGCAAAAACGTTTACACAACTTATATTGAGCAAAACGTTGATTTATGACAAAACGTTTTCCGGTCACATTTTCTATTTTTTAACAGACTATTTATTTATGTAAATAAAAATTGAAAATAAGTTTCTTATCATCTTTAGAAAATTAAAACAAGTTTATTTTAGTTATAAAACGATATTTAATAATATTAAAATTCAACTGTAAAAATACGACATCGACTGGTCGAAGTGCGACGAAGTTTGTCTATCTTTATAAAACAAGTATATATATATTTATAAAAAATTTATCAATCAATTACTATCATTTTATAAGAATTTAAAAGGATTTATTTATCATTTATAATAATTATTTGACTATATATCCAATTTTGTCGAAAAATGGCTTTTGCCAATTTTACGATGAAACTCCAAAATCTCTTATTTTTGTAAACCAGTTCTAAAAATAAGTTCACCATTCTTATTTATCACATAAAACATGATTATTTAAGTTTGAAAATCTATATTTGAATATTTAAAACAATTAAATACTCCATTTAACAGTAATAAAATTACGGGTCGTTATCTACTTCCCCCCTTAAAAGAATTTCGTCCCCGAAATTAAACCAAAACCAAAAACCCAATAATACTTACTCAAAACAATCTTTAAACTCAAATTTGTATGATATACACAGATCATCTATACACGATATCTTATTTGATCTACTATTTTAATTCACAACTTTACTTCCGAACTAGTATTGATCCCTCGATCCTCTAGTGTGGACTCTGATAAGGCTTCTTGATCAGAAAACTTCGTTTCCCTTACATAGCTCTCAACTATGGTAAAATACTCAAGTACCAAATCATAAACCCTCAACAATGTTCATCGCCAAGAATTGAGTGATAAATCCTCTTACGGACTAGTGTAAACACCTCAAAGTTCTGTATTCGAACTTAGATCAAAATCGTGTGACGTAATGATCAATATACCTCATATGTACTTATTAACATTCAAAAATCTTTATGAAAACTTTTCATAAATTTTTTATATTTTTTTAAAAATGCTTCTTTATATATAATCGCTCTAAATATTTTTCTTAAAGGAAAACATTTTATCCCAAAGGAATCATTTCAATTTAAAAGATAATTTACCTTTTATTTTCCAAAATTACAAGCAACTTCCCCCATTATAATATATTCCTTTATAACCAACCTTGATATTAACCTATCAAATAATAATTCAAAATTATCCTTTTAACTAAGGGAAAATTATATTGATCGAGTAACTCCAAAATAATACCAAAGAACTGGGTACTACCAATAGTATCCTATATCCCCTTAGGAAGAAGGGTAATACTTTGGACGTGTTAACCATCCGAACATATCTCTTTCCCATTTTTAGTTATTTTCGAGCCACTCAAACTAGTTATCATTTGAGACTTTCTTACTTTTCAAATTTCTTATTTGAAATTTATTTTCAAAAATTCATTAGAGATTATTTTGTTTATAAAATCCATTTTATAAATCCCTTTTATAGAATCATCTTATATTAACTTACTTCCTTTTAAAATTTCATAATTCTTTTCCAAAATACCTTAAATTTAGTTTCTCAAAATTTATGTAACATATCTTTTATATCCATCTTTTTCAAAATTATTTTATTTGTGTAAAATACATTTTTATACTACATGCTTATTTTATTATCTTATACAAATTTATAAACTTTAATCCCATAGTATTATCAAACATCTTATAGTCAAATCATGAAACTTAATTCACAAGGTGTTCATTCAATCAACAAATGATAATAAATGAATATTATCATTCCCTTCACCATAAACAGACACACATAAATATCTATATCATTCAAAAGATATTCCTTTATACTTAAAATATAATCTTTTTAAAATAGTGTGTCGGTTTGCCTTGTTTAAGTGTTTAGAAATTCCTATCGATAATGGTGATCAGGCGCATCGACCAGAATCTATAAACCACTTAATAGATAAATCAACACAAAATATTTTTATATCAAATAACAAATACACTCTCATATATATAATACCCTCACTAACCTATCTCTAATGAGTCACTCATTCTAGGGTATTACTAACACTATCTATAATGAGTTTTACTCCATCAAAGCCTAGTTGTTCGCTCAACCTAAGCTCTGATACTAAATGTAACGTTCTAGGCTTTCCAACCATCGACAATGGATACACCCCCTAACCTAGGCTTTTCAACCATCAGTAGTGGACACAACCGCCGTGGCACATAATGGTACCTCGAATATGATTTTACGGCCAGTCTCGTGATTAACAACTAACCCTTTTCCTAGGGAAATGTAGGGGTAAGTGTCTATTTCTTGCCACCAAACAGAAAGCGAGAACCCCCTATCATGCTGCACACTCCAATACAAGGAGCTTACCCCAACACGAGGGGTAATTTCCAGATTAGATCCAACCCTGGTTTCTCGGAACTAACCATCGATAAAAAGGCATTTAGGTATATAGGTGATTATCACACAATATTCAATTAATTAACCTTTTTATTTAAATCAAATTTCTCTTAGAGATATATTTATTAAATCGTTTCTTTATCTTTTTTAATGTATGGAATCATTAAGCCTCATTTATCAATTCCTTTGATTAATTAAAATTCTATTTTAATCTTGGAATAATTATAAATCATTTCACTTTTTTACTTAGGAAATTGTGCTAATTTTACTAAATATCAATTACCGTATTCAACCTTTACTATCCATCAAATAATGGAGAAATCACCTTTTAAATTCACACGGATAGGACGGATTCCCTCCTTGAAATTTAATACCAAGTATAGGAAGATTATTTCTATGCAATCCAAGTTGTTCGAATTTGGAAAATTATATCTTTTATATTTTGGGAAATTTTAATCTGAGTAAATCAAATTTACTATCCCCTCCGTCGGACCAGTCCATATAGCTAGGGAGGGCAGGCAATTGGTTTCCCAAACCCAAGCCTAGAGACTGCCTCTCTGTCACCTATAAGGTGGTCAAGTTATTTGATAGAATCTAAGTCTTTTAACATGCTTAATTTACTTTTAATTATTTTAGAGCATCCAGGCTTTCCCTTCGATCTGTTCTATTACTTGGTTGGATTTTCTGTGACACTTACAAATGGAACAAATGCACTAGTTGTTTCTGCATACTCATTTTTAAACCTCTTAATTATCTTTAAATTACTTAATTATTTATTGAAAAGGTTCACAAAAGATTCAGGAAAGAATAATTAAGTTAAAACCATTTATTGATAAAGTTATTAAAAGTGCTGCAAAAAGTGTTTTAAAAGCTTATTTGGTTAAAACAACTTTTCGATCATTTTGGAAATATATATTTCTAACCCAAATCTCTTTTAAAGCATTTTAAAATATTTATAAAATTTATTCCATATTTTTAAATCAACTTCAATTTAGGTTTTAAACTACAAAACCGCGATTTTTCTGAAAACTTGTTTTGGACTTATTTAAAAATTTATAAGATGAAATCTTGATTTTCTTTCTTCATTTAAAAACTATGGATATAATAGTATAAAAAATTCTTATCTTGAAGAATTTGAACTATATTCCATTCTCTATGCTTGTCTGAAATCTATAGTGTGAAATCGCGAACTACCATTACGTGATGCGCCTAGTTTTGACTTGTTTTTCAATTTCTTTTCAAATTTCATGGAAACACTTTTAAATATTTATAAAACATTTCTAAACCATTTTAAACTTATTTAAACAAATACTTTTAATATTTCAAACTCATTTTCCATTTCATTTAATATTATAATACTATATTATTATAATATTCATTTTAACTCTTTTTTAGATATTTAAAACAATTAAGAGGCTAAAAAACTCCATACACATATTATTTATGGATTAAGTTTCCATTTTAATTAACTATGGCTAATTTCTAACCATTTCTCTTATCATTTATCAAACTAAGTAATCATCCATATTAACATCCATATATTCAAACAACTAATCAACCAAGTAATCAAACATTTAATCATCCAATATATTTAAACTTTCAAGTCATTAGACTTGAAATAATTTAGAGATTAATTAGTAAAATGTGAGTACTCACTATTAACCAAATTGTTTCACTTCCTACAAACATTCATTCAATCTAACACTTCACTTAAACCTTTGTTAACTTCAACTAATCATCATCTAGTCCATTCCTCCTTGCTTTATGCTCTCAACCACACCCTACACCATGCTTTGCTCTTGGCCTCTTTTTCCAAACTCCAAGTGCTCATGGCCATAAGCTTTTCCATCACCCAAAACTCATGCCATCTCCTTAAATCACCTTTGCACATGCCAACAACACCTCCATCCCCATAGTGCTCGGCCTCCATAGGTCCATCCCTTCCTCCATCATTTCTTCACTTCTTAAAATGCTAAACCATGTTTTAATGGTGATATAAACTTTGGCAAAGTTTGGAATTGGTTTGATATGATTTTAAGAAAGTTAGTAAAGAAAGAGAAGAAAAGAAGCCATGGACTTTAAGAAGAAGAAGAAGAGAAGAGAGTGATTTGTGTGAGAATGTAAGTGGTATGCCTGGCTATTTATAGCCTTTAATTCCTTAACCCTTAAGCTTTGTCAAATGACATAAATACCCGTCCTTAACCTTTAAGTAAACATGCTTTTTCAACGCTTACCATTATCACATCATACCATTACTTTATGTCATCTTTACTTAATATTGATGAACCTAGTTGGAAAAGTGGACTAAGGTGGAGATTTGGTTTGATTTGTTTTTGTTTTGATGTTATTTGATTTGACTTGTGTTAGATTTGGTGAAAATATCTTCTTTAAGTACTTTTCTTTACTTAATTAAATACTTATCTTAATTAATCCTTAGTTAATATAAGTGAGGTGTTTATTTCTTTGTTAATGTGTTTATATAATTACTATTCAAGTTGCAAAAACGTTTACACAACTTATATTGAACAAAACATTGATTTTTGACAAAATGTTTTCCGGTCACATTTTCTGTTTTTAATCAAACTATTTATTTATATAAATAAAACTTGAAAATAAGTTTCTTATCATCTTAAAAAATTAAAACAAGTTTATTTTATTTATAAAACCATATTTAATAATATTAAAATCCAATTGTAGAAATAAGATGTCGATTGGTCGAAGTGCGACGAAGTTTGTCTATCTTTATAAAACAAGTATATATATAACTTTTATTAATCAATTATTATAATTTTATAACAATTTAAAAGGAGTTATTTACCATTTAAAACAATTATTTAACCGTTTATCCAATTTTATCGAAAACCGGTTTTGGTCAATTTTACGATGAAACTCCAAACTCTCTTATTTATGTAAACCAATTCTAAAAATAAGTTCACCATTCTTATTTTTCACATAAAATATGATTATTTAAGTTTGAAAATTCTATATTTGAACATTTAAAATCAATTAAATATTCCATTTAAAAGTGATAAAATTATGGGTCGTTACAATAGCCTTCTTTGCATGGGTGTCAATTAGACTTAATTCAAACTTAGCTAATTCTATGAACTTATTGACATACTCCTTTAAAGTGGAGTCTTCTTGCCTCAGTTGTATAAACTTCTCCAATTGCAAGCTTACTTCAGCTTTGGACATGAACCGTAACTCGAAGCGAGCCCTAAATTCAACCCAAGTAATTCCTTCCTTAGCATTCTCTTTAATACTATGGTCCACCAATCCAGCGCCTCACCCTTTAAATGCCATGTTGCCACTCTCCTCTTAATTCGGTCTTCCTATCCCAGCTCCCGAAATATACATTCACATCGTTAATTCAAGCCTTTATTTCAACAAAATCTTTAGCCTCCGTATATGCTCGCCCTCCCATATTTTGAAAGTATTTACACATTTTGGGGAAGTCTAGTGGGTAGATTGCTGCTTCAGTGGGTTGAGCAACTGGTGCCGCTAGTGCAGCTTGTTGAAGAATAAAAACTTGCCCTATATGCCTTATGTATTGCTTAAACCATTCTAACATACCTCGTATAGTGGGTATTTCTTGAATAGCGGGAAGGGGGTTCTCGGCCTTCGAGCAATTGTTTTTACCCCTAATCAACTATCTATAGGTTTGAGTATTTAGTTACAACTTGCTAAGTATTATTTACTGAATTAATGATTTTCCTAGTATGTTTGCGTAAGTTTATAAAAGTGTGTATATATATAATATGGTTTTGAAAAATACTTTCAAAAATAACAAGTACGCACTCTCATGTATACCTATTCTCACTGATCGGATAACCTAAATTTTGATACCAAATGTAACAACCCTCTTTGCAAAATGCCTATTTTTTGACCCAATAGAAGCCCATTGAACCTTAGGTCCATTCCAAAGCTGGCTATTGGTTGATAAAATTGATACAATGAACAATATACAGAGCTATCTATCTATGCTTTCAGAATATCATAGCGAAAGGGATAAAATATAATTACAGAAATAAGTATCCATTTCAAAAAAATTAAACCTTAGAAATACAACATCCCAAAATATCCATAATACAATATCTCAAAACAAAACATCATAATGTCTGTAGTCTGGATACATCCGAATATATCAAAAACATAGATAAATAACTAAACTACAATAAATCTTCACCGCCACATTCATCTTCTCCATCAGCATCGTTTCCTTTAACCTATGGGTCATAACAAGGAGGGAGTCAGAACAACAATGTCCGGTGAATGAAAATCTCAAGCCTTACCATAATAGTATTTGTGTTATATCATTTAGATGAGCAATATGTCTTTCACATCCTATATCCCACCAAGTATACCTCTAACATAAGCCAAAGGCTCTTCTATTCCAGCCCTTTAACATACCTCAATATGTAGGCTAAGGGCCATTTCTAGTCGAACTTCATAACTCTAATGCAAATATAATGCAACTACCATCAATTATGCCCGAACAATATGAGAGAAAGCGCCTGAGCCACTTAATACCTCTTTAATGAGAAATAAAAAGACTCTGATCATTTAATATCTATACTCTAGGTAGATCACCGTCAATTAATACCTAAACCCAAGGTGGACCCCTCTTCGGTACTTTCTACTTAACATCGTATGAAATCCCATAAGGCCACTTAATACTTCCTGTATGGGAAAGAGGTGAACCTTATAATTGCCACTTATTACCTCAATCCCAAAGCAGACTGCCTCTAGAGATTTCTCACTATCGTGCCTAAAAGATAATCCTGACCAATTAATACTTCTTAAGTGGGGAGAAGGTGGATCCTACAATAGCCACTTAATACCTCCAACCCAAATGGAGGCCCATACTGGAATATCCGTCGTATGACCCGTAACCTAAAACATGACGTCTCACATTAGTATGATTATTTATAGGTGTTGGTAGCTAGATTAGTTGGGAAGACTTACCCTATAGAATTGGGACTAACCTCGCATTCGCTGCGGGCTTCCATGTGCTTCTAACTGACTTGCATCCCTATAATTTAGTCATTTTCCGCTCTTTGAATATACAGCCGTATACACACACACACAATATATATATATATGGTATAACGAAATCTCCTTATTTTGCCTTTAATTATGGATTAATTTCCATAATTATCCTTAAATTCCTTCCTATATGGTTTAATATTATCAACCTATTTATTCTATACGATACGATTTATACGTTACTATTTATATGCTATTAATATATTTATACATATGTAAATTTTAGGCTAACTAAATATTCCTAAGCGTGCATAGACATATTCCTATTCTAAGGATTTTATTTCCTATATTAATTGTTAAAATGTCAAAACTCCCATATTCTTACAAGCCCAAGTTCCATACAACAATTTACAAAATAGCTAATATCCTTAGCTAGATAACACAGACTTGTGTGTATATACATATACATATACATATACACATATACATATACATATACATATATGTGTACATATATTCAAAAATGGAATCAAAATACCAAACTTATTTTACATTAATATATTAGAATTAATGCCTCTATTTCAAGGAAACAAAACTTTATAATTTAAACCCTTTATATTCTATTTAACTTTTACATATACAAACTTGGAGCGGAGAAAGGGATTTATATTTGTCAAAATTAGGGATATAAGTGTTGCAAACTACAAAAAGGAAAACTCAAACTTTACACATCATTTTCTAATAATTTTCTTTTTGGACCTTTTATCGCAACAAAAAAATTAGAAGTGGAATTTGAATAGAATTATTAAAATTGCAAATAACAAATTCAATTCTATTATATTAACATAAAAGAATTGAAATACCAATTAATTCAAGAATTGACATTTTATTTGGCAAAATTTTAGGGTTTACGTGTACAAAATTCCTAAGGCATATAACAAATCCATACTTTTAGTACATAGATTACTAAAATGTGAAAAACTAAGATTCTCACTCACAGATAGCTTCTCCCGATTCACTTTGGATACGACTTCACGCCTTTACCTAATTTCTCTTTTAGTTTTCTTACTTTTGGAATATACAACAATTTAATTATATAGATTAGATTCAAAATTCAGAGATTAATAAAGATTAGAAATAAAAAAACATATACATATATGTATGTATGTATGTGTGTGTTTGTGTAGACATACATATATAACTTATCGATTGATTCATTCCTTACAAGTTTAAATCTTGAATGTAACAAAAGATTGAGGAAGTGAACCGATAGAGTTTCCTTTGTGTTGCAATTTTTTATGAATAAAATCGAGTGGGCTAGCCTCATATTTATAGTGGTCAAAACATGTCTGGACCGTAGGATGTAAGTCAGTTTAATATAATAAATTCAAGGCCGTTTTAGCCAAAATAACCCTAGCCGACATAAACCAACCGATCGACCGACCTACCATGGGCGATCGACCGCAAGCGGTCGACTGGCTTAGCAGAAGTGGTTGACCAGCCTATTGCCACTAGCGTTAATTTATTATTACTGTTATCTTTTGATTTGTTCCCCATTTTATTGCTAGCATTAATGCCTTTCTTAAATGTTAAGTTTTCGTTAACGTTAAAATATTTATTAGCGTTTGTAATTTAAAACGTCAAGGTTATTAAAAATTTTGAATTCAAATTTGTTTGAATTATTTTAAATTCGAAAAAATTCAAACGTTAATAACTTTTTTGTTTGAGCTCCGGTTGCAAAACTTTATATGTGAAAGTTGATCATAAAATCGCCATGAACATAATAGTGTAACTTTCGTGGCCAAATTCTAAAGTTTGCAAAATTTCCATTTCTAGACTTATTTTAATTAATTAATTTCTTATTAATTTTTAAGGGGTATTACAGTGTCAACTACTCTGAGTGGTCGGTACTAACTACTATTAGCGGAGGTAAAAAATTGGAGTTTTGAAGGGGAACCCTAAGGGATCGTGCCAAGATGCTCGCGTGTTCGTTCAATAAATGGATAAGAAGTTATAGCTATATGATGGGCAGTTGTGCAATTGAAGCGACAATGCGAAATTTTGTATTGGTGTTTTTAGGACTTAGTGATGATGAATCTATGACTTGTTATGGGCATCTAGGGATGTTCTGAAGTTCAGCGTACCGATGATGTGAATCGTTTTGGTCAAGTACTTCAACGAGAAGTGCATGTGGACTTAATGATCGTTCAAGGAGGCACATTTAACAATGTGAAGCTATAGAGTGGAATGTACTATGTTCAACTATTGAATCGTGTATTGGAAGGATCGATGATAATTCTGGATGTGATGGGTATTTTGTGGGGTAAGGGTATATAAGAAAGCTCACCTGTGTACCTTGGACCTTGGTGATGATCTGCCTTGCCTTGATGACGGAAGTACTTATGGGATTTGTATTGTAACGACCCGTATTTTATGCATCAGAGGATCATAAAATATTATTTTTAAATTCATGGAGGTCGTATGACTCTATAAATTCGGAATATGGCAATTAGAGAAATTTCCTATATTTAGAATTTTTCCAGACGATTTTACCCATGAAAACTTGTATCAGCAGTAACTTTTGATAGAAGCCAAATTAGCATTCGAAACCATTTCCATTGGAAAGATACGATGGTTTCATTTTTCGTACAGTGGCCATAATTGCGATTTGGACTTTCTAACTAGGAGATATGGCTATTTGTAGATTGGTAGTTTTGGAGTAGCTTAGTGGGTAATTACTGCATTTAGGGGCAAGCCCACTAACCCATTTCGGGTTTGGAGACCTTATATGGCTGAACCATCATCCCAAAATCACTTTTACATCTTCTCCCTTAGATCTAAGCCTCCATTAACCTATTATCCACCAAAAACCTTTTCTTTCCTCCTGTAAATCAAGTCTTAATCATATATCAGTGATAGATCAGCAAGGAGATTCATTAGAGATTTTCAAATCAACATTTTATGGAAGAAAAATTACACCTTTATTGTAACGCCCCACCTTTAGACCCTCATTAACAAAGGACATTGCTATGTAATATCGTCTGCTAATGCGGAGAATAAGGTTGGTTAGAAGCGACCATCTATAGTATTGCTTTGGACGAGTATCGATACGTCGAATTCGGTGGATATTTATATCTATTTTCTTTCCTTACAAGAGAGGATTCGGCGTATCCGATCCATGCACAAAACAATAATAAAGTGGCTTAAAATAATTGAGAACAATATAAAATATTACAGATCACAAAATTTCAGAATACAACATAGAAATATATATATATATATCTCTCATAAAGATGAAAGAGACATGTACACTATACATGGAGTGGACAACAAAACAGTGGTCATAAGAGATCCAGAAGATACATATGGGATACATAAGACAACCTAAACGAACATACAACAAAATGAGTCTCTATCTTAACATACATAATAGACTACATACACTACTAGACTACTATAACATATGTGCTAGCATCAAGAAAATCCAACTCTAAGGTCATCATGCTGAAGTACCTGAAACAGCTCGGTCTGACTCGAGTATTGTATAAAGATAATAAACGGGTTAGTCTAGTTTTAATTCGAATCAATGTGAGAGAGTAATGATAATGGTATAACAAATCTCAATAAGAACACATAGCCATATAGTGTTAAATCTCAAAAGAACATTATCATTCTTAATTTCATTCACCAAAATCCAAATCAATTTTAGCTTATAAAAAGCAAATCCCAAGAAATATTTGGCGAAACACAAATCTTCTAGAATCCAGAAATCAGTAATAGAAATCCAAAAATAAAAGGGGGAGGCACCTAAGATTACCACAGATTGGTTGGCATGTAAACTCACTAAACACGCGTATTATACAAAGATGGTCATGAAGACCCACAAATGGGCATGAAAACCTATAAACCATAGATGGGGAAGACCATCAATGAAATATATGGATACCTGATAAGCAAAGATAACATAAGATATGATCACTATTGGATCGATACAAGAAACTCGAATATGAACTTAACTCTTAAGTTCACATTACCTGTCCCATTTCCAAACTAGGATGTCCAGTGGTTGCAATAAACTGGGACTTTGATGCTCTGCCTTAACAAGCTGACAAGTTGTAACAACCCCTATCTTGAGGCCCGAAGCTAAGCGCTACAAATGTTGCAGTCATCCATAGTATTAACTTCCGGTGACAAACTATAGTAACATTAATGGTATCCATAATATCAGAAGCACATGAATATGAAATAAAATTAACACAGATTTAAAACAACTTTTCTGATTTCATTTCAAATCAATATTTCATATTCAGATACATAATCCCAAACGATTCCCAGGTTTTGATCAAATATAATTATTACAAATTACGCCAAGAGCGACATATGAAGATGCCCCCTAGGATGATCAGAGTACTCAATAGACATAGTAGTCTAAATGCGTCACAGCGGAAATAAAAATAACAACTCCTAAATAGCTAACTTTGCCTCCAACATGTCTTCGGAAGCTTTATTCATCCACCTACTAAACCTATAAAACCCTGACTCTCAATCTACTCAAATTAATTTTGATCACCCGAGAGTTTAAGGGGAAAACATAAACTTCGAGTCAGACATAAAGCCTGGCGTAAATAATACTATTACATCTCGGTTTACTGAAATTAAGTGAGACCACGCCACTTAATGGAACGAGTTTCTCCTCACTAATATCCCTTTAAAACATATCTTTTTGCAAATTAGAATCCTGCAATCAAACTGATTATACAATAATAGCAATATCATATATGCTCATAAATCAGGTAATAAATGGATCATTTGTCCGAACAATATAGTTTTGTTTGGCTAATTACTAACCATTGGCTGACTTGGGCCTACCAGACAAAATAAATAGTCTACAATCTGTTAGACAAACTTCTGGACGATCAGTCCATAACTTACTTCTCCCAGGGTCACCTGAACCTAATGGTTTTGCGGGCTCATCAATAACCTATCCTCCTTCTCTGTATGTTCCTTTCTATGTGTAACATCATTTAAGTCTTACCTATGACTAAGCCCTACACATTGGAATTTTGGACTAAATTAGCTAGAGGCAATAGCTAATGTATAGGGCACGACCCTATACCAGTCCAATCTGGTATTCAAATATCCGAGTCATTTACTTAGGGTAAACCACCCTTTAAATTTTCCTTAAAAACCTTTCAAATTGGTTTGATCCATTAAATCATACTTAAACAAGGAAAACATACTATTAGCTTTACTCAAATCTCTTTGCCATGATATATGCTTTACTCAAAACGTTGTTGACGAAAACCTTGAAAACCCATTGTTTAAAACCTTTAAACAATCTCTTTCGAAACCTTTAAAAGTACCACTTTCGAAACAAGTTAACTACTTTACTTTATAACATTAGGCCGATAGGCCAAAACATACATTTCGAAACCATTTACAAAAGACCTTCCGAAAACATTGAAAGTGTCCCTTACGAAAGTTTTATAAAACCTCAGACATCCTCTTTCGAAAACATTGCAAACTTGACTTTCGAAAACATTGGAAACCTTCCATTCAAATACTAAAGGTAAACCTTTCGAAAACATTAGGGAATTACCCCTTCGAAACCTTTATCATATACCTTTCAAAAACACTAGGGAACATCCCCTTCGAAACCTTCATTAGATACCTTTCGAAAGTATTAAAATCCTTTACATTTAACAAAACTTTCGAAAGCATTGGGTTCAAGTAAAAATGTGTGGAACATAGTTTCGAAACCTTTAGAACCATTCCTTTTGAAACCTTTGGGTTTAGCTTTCAAATTATTAAAAAGGGTCTTAAAAGAACTAGTTTGAAAGCAACTCTTTTGAAAGCAATTTCCTAAGTAGAATAAAGTAGATGGATTTGAAACCATCCCCTTCGAAAGCATGGAGAAGCGGCTCCTTATTTTAAAAACGAAAGCACCCTTTCGAAACCAATGTTTAAAGGCACATTGCGGCCTCAACTGGGTCGAAAGGTAGAATGCAACAGCGAGTGTTTCGACCCTGCCGAAAGCTTGTTTAAAACAAAAGGCGGCAACCTTTGTCGAAAGCCATATTAAAACCCTTACGAAACCATTCTTTTAAAAACAAAGCAAGCGGCATCTCTTTTGAAAGCAAAACAAGGCCTCGGCCCCTTCGAAAGCACTGTTTCGACCCTATACCTTTCGCCTATCTCCGATCCACTACATACCAAGTCATTGATACCATGTTTATAGGTTTCGACTATGATGGAGGCGGTAGTATGAACTCGAAAGGTAGCTGTCGAAAGTGGCGAAATAGCAAACCTTTACAAAAACTGGTTTTTTTTCTTTATAAAGTAATATCTTTCCAACTAGCTTGCTTATTTGTTATCATATAATTAGTTGCCAATTTCTTTTCAACAATCTTTCCTAAAGGTGCTGCCGAATTCAGTATTTGATAATTTATAGCAAATTTCCCTTTCTCCTTTTATAAACATATAAAACATTTAAATCCCATACCTTAAATAATTTTATATACTTATTAAAACACTTGGGAAAATTCTCCAAAAATTCCCATAAGTCACTTTCATTATGTTTTCTAACATATATAAATTTCTGACCCAAAACTAACATATAATAGCTGTAATTAATTTTAAATCCAATTTAACTATTTCTTTACTAGAAAATTCATAATAAATCCATAGAAATTCAGAAAATAATGAAACTTGAAAACCATCTCTAAAATATTATTTCTGGCCATATATCAAAATCGCAAGGCATTTGGATGTCATTTGATAGGTTATTCAAAACAAAACTTGTCATAAAATCTATATGAACAAACAAAATTCATCAACAAGCATATATATATCTATTTATCATTCAAAAAATGGAAAAATACTTTGCAAAACATACTCGGATCTGATCTAGAACCGAAATAAGAAAATATGAGATGTAACCCATTATTCACCTTAGCTTGTTGTTAAGGAATTGAGATTTTCTCTTGAATTAAATTGATTAAGCTTCCCTCTTGAAATCTTGTTTATCTTCCCCTTGTTACCTTCTAATGGTGGTCGGCCTTACTTAATTTAATTTTTGTTTATGAACATGTAAATAAGATTGCATGAGTGTTTAGGGTATAAGAATATAACCTATTCCTATTTTGCCCTTATCCTATTACCCTTACTTATTTCATTTTAATTCCTTTTATGTTCATTAGTTAATTAGGCACGACTACCCCATATTATTCAAATCTCAATCCCTTGACCATTTACATTATTTCATTTAATTTACCTAATTACATGTCCTAAATAATGTTAATCAAAATTAGGGTCGTTACAGACTCCCCTCAATGAATTTCGTCCTCGAAATTACGATAAGGCACTCATCAAAATCAATATAAAGGTAAAACATACCATAAACAAGTCAGGATAAGCATCTCTAATCTTGCTCTATGTTTCCCAAGTACAGTCTCTCTTGTTGTCGCTCCACTGGACTTTAACTAATTTGACTATCCTGTTCCTTGGTTTTTCTCATCTCTCGCGACTATATGAACTGGTTTTCTAACTATAGTCAAATTCGGTTCCACTACTAAGTCATCTAACACAGTCAGTTTTACAATAGTCTCTGGATCTCGAATACACTTCCTTAGATGAGAAATATGAAAAACATTGTGGACTCCTGCCAAACTGTTCAGTAACTCTAATCTATATGTGAGTTTCCCACTCCTTTCTACAATAGGAAATGGTCCAATGAATCTCGGTGCCAACTTTCCTAATTTCCCGAATCTGATTACACCTTTCATCGATGATACCTTGATGAAATCATGATCTCCAATTGAGAATTCAAAATCTTTCCATCTCTTATCATCATAACTCTTCTGCTTAGACCAAGCTTTCTTCATTCTAGCTCGAATGAACTCAATCTTTTCTACATCTTCTCTAACCAAATCTGGACCAAGAACTAACCTATCCAAGGTTTCTAACCAACAAACTGGAGATTTGCATGGCCTTCCATACAAAGCTTCAAACGGTGACATCCCTATATTAGCCTTATAACTGTTGTTATATGAAAACTCGACTAAGTGTAGACGGTCTTCCCATGATCCTCTAAAATCTAGCACACAAGCTCATAACAAATCTTCTAAGATTTTGTTAACTCTTTCTATTTGCCCATCTTTCTACGGATGGTAAGCGGTACTCATCTTGAGCTTGGTACCTAAAGTCTCCTGTAGATTCTTCTAGAACTCACTAGTGAATAAGGAATCTCTGTCACTTACTATACTACTAGGAATTCCATGCATTCTAACTACATTCTTCATAAATAACTTAGCTAAAACAGGTGCCGTTATGGTTAACTTAACCAAAATGAAATGGGCACTCTTGGTCAACCTGTCCACTATAACCCATATAGTGTCATTTCCTCTATTTGACCTTGGCAACCCGTCTATAAAATCCATTGAAATAAAATCTCATTTCCATACTGGAATATCTAAAGGCTGAAGTAACCCACTTGGTTTCTGATGTTCGGCTTTTACCTGTTGGCAGTTCAAACACTGTTTCACCCATTACATCTCTCTTCATACCTTCCCAGAAGAAACTTCTTTTCATATCTTTATACATCTTAGTTCCTCCCGGATGAATAGTGAAATTCGAACGATGGCATTCTTCAAGAACTTCTTTCCTAATGTTTCCCACAATCAGAACACACAACTTTCCTTTCTTCCTTAACCATCCATTCTGGTCAAGACTGAAATCTTTCAAGTCATCGCTCTCTGTTCCATCCCTTAGCTTTCTGATATGTTCAACTAATAATGGATCCTACTTCTGCTTAAAAGAAATCTTTTCAATCATCATCGGTCGAACTTCAAAACACGACAACATAGCAGTTTCCTTACTAGACCTAGCTTCATATCTCCACTGTATCTTGCATGTAGTCAATGCTTCTAAATCTTTCCACTCAGCTACCATTGCCAACATTACATTTTGATATTTTCTTCTAAGTGCATGCACAACCTTGTTGCCTTTCTTTGGTGTGTACTCGGTACCAAAGTCATAAGCGGCTAAAAACTATAACCACCTCTGCTGTCTCATATTAAACTCATTCTGAGAGAATAAATACTTCAGTGACTTATGATCCATATACAACTCAAATCTCTCTCCTATGAGGTAATGTCTCCATACTTTCAATGCAAAAATTACTGCAGCTAATTCCGAATCATGCATTGAATATCTCACCTCATGCGGTCTAAGCTGTCTAGATGCATATGTAATCACTTTACCCCTTTGCATTAACATAGCTCCTAGTCCTGTTCCACACGCATCTGTGTACACCACTAAGTCCTGATTCCCTTCTGGAACAACTATCACAGGTGCATTTGTCAATAAGTGTTCAGCTTACGGAATGCTTCCCCACAATTATCAGTCCAAACAAACTTCACATCCTTTCGCGTTAGCTTGGTCATCGGTGCCACTATCCATGAAAAATCCTTAATGAATCTTCGATAATATCCAACTAATCCAAGAAAACCCTTTATCTCAGTCACTGTCCGGGTCTCTTCCAATTATTCACCGCTTAGATCTTAGTCGGATCTACAGACAACCCTTTCTCTGAGACTACATGACCAAGAAACTTCACTTCCTTCTTTTAGAAATGACACATTGAAATTTTCGCTTTCAGTTGATGCTGCGTCAACGTCTCAAGCACCACTCTAAGATGAACATCATGCTCTCTTTCATCTTTAGAGTATATCAAAATATCATCTATGAAAACTAACACAAACCTATCCAAGTGCTCTCGGAAAAATCGGTTCATCAAATCTACAAAGAATGATGGCACATTAGTTAGTCCGAACGGCATTACTAACCATTCGTACGATCCATATCTGGTTCTAAACGCCTAAAAAGGAATACTATCCTCTGCCACTCTAAGATGATGGAATCCTGTTGCTAAATCCAACTGGGAAGCTCTACTCAATTGGTCGAACAAATCATCAATTTTAGGTAATGGATATCAATTCTTTATCTTCTTCTCATTCAACTTACGATAATCGATACATAACCTTAACGATCCGCCCGGTTTCTTTACAAACACTACGGCTGCTCCCCAACGTAAACTACTTGGTCTGATAAAATTCTTGCCTTCCAAATCCACCAACTGCACCTTTAACTCCCTCATCTCGGTAGGTGTCATTTTGCTTGGTGGTTTATTTACTAGTTCTGCTCCTGGCACTAAATCTATTCGAAATTCAATAGCTCATTTCGGCAGGAATCCTACTACAGGTTCAAAGACATCTGTGAATTCTCTAACAACGAAAACTCGATTCAACTCGTCTTCTACCTCCACAACACCCAACAAAGCATTAACCTCAAAACTAGGGTTTTCTACGGAGTATACAATCCGATCACTACAGTCAGGGTGTCTAAACGATATTTTCCTATCATGGCAAAATATCCTAGCATCGTATTTACTTAACCAATACATACCCAAAATAATTCAGAACCCTACGAAATCAAACATATGCAAACTGCAAACAAATGTATGACCTAACAATTCAAACTCTAACTGGTCACACTTCATCCCAAGTGTCGCATACCCTCCTATCAGATTTGCAACCCTTAAGGAAGTTACTAGGTATGAGGGTTCTAGGTTAAGCTTATCTACCAAACAACGAGATATAAAAGAATGCGATGCACCAGTATCAAATAGAACTTTAACTGATACACCATGAATCAAAAGCGTACCTCCCAACACAGCTTTTCCCTTCTGCTCTACTATTAGCCTCGAGGTAGCTGGTTCTAATGCAAACATCTTTCCTTTTCCATCCTTGGCTGGCTCCTTGCACTGGTTCTTATAGTGCCCAATCTGATCACAGTTAGAACACCTTACTCCTTTCTTCTCAACGGCTTTCGTTCCTTTACCAGTCCGGCATGCATGAGCATGTTGTCCTTTCTTATCACACTTATAACAGACAACCTCTACCTTTCCTTTCTTAGAAGCTCCACCCTTCTGAGCTCCTTTCTTATGGAAAAACTTCCGCTTTTGACTCTACCCTCCTTGAGTTTCCTTTGCCTTGTTTCCTTCCAGAAAAGTAAGCATCTCTTCCTGCCTCAAAGCCATCTCAACAACGACATCACATGGGTCTCTAATATGTGATAACGTGGCCTTAGCAAGCTCAGGCTTCAACCCCATGAATGAAATTTTCATTCCTTTTGATGACAGTATCAACCGTAGTGTATCCGTATCTTGCTAGCTCCTCAAACCTAGTTGTGTACTCAAGTACTGTCATATCTCCCTGCTCCAACTCAGCGAACTTCCTGAGCAAAGTAGACTTTGAAATATCTGACATAAACCTTTCTTCAAACCTTCTTCTAAACTCATCCCAAGTCATAGTCTCCTCATTGACTCCGACAATAACACGGTTCCACTAATACAGTGCTGCCCCTTGTAGTTGTCTAGAAGCTTGTCTCATTTTTTGCTCATCGTTGAGCCCTAAATCAGCAAAGATCCTCTCGTAATGAAGTAACCAATTCTCCCCCTCCATTGTGTCTTCAGTACCACTAAACGGCTTTCCTCCCAACCGAGCATAATCTCTACTCAAAACAACATAGTTTTTGACCACTGGAGCTCCTTGATTTCCTCATTCAGCATTTCCTCCAACTAACCCCGCAGCAACTCCTACTTGCATCATGTTAACAAAAAACTAATACATTTCTCCATATCAACTTGCGAGACACCTGCACCCACATTTTCCGCTTGTGCCTGACCTGGGTTCGTCCTAGTATTTGGTCTAGCATTTCCATTAGTTGTGGTGCTTCCCCACCAATGTTAACTCTTCCACTTCTAGCATATATACCTTACGTCCGTAAAATCTACATTCGAGCCTTTGTAAGATACATAAGAATAGCCTAAAAGAGATGGGAGAATAGAGATAATGCTTATACTTATATATAGCAAATATAAGTACGTTGCTATAGCGTTATCCCATACCCCGATCTTTTCTCTAATTCCTTAAAATTATGTTTTCAAAATCATTTTAAGTTTGAAATTTCTTTTAAGCTTTTCATAAACCTATGCTCTGATACCAAGTTGTAACATCTCCTATCTTGAGGCCCGAAGCTAAGCGCTACAGATGCTGCAGTCATCTATAGTATTAACTTCCGGTGACAAACTACGGTAACATTAATGGTATCCATAAATCAGAAGCACATGAATATGAAATAAAATCAACACAGATTTAAAACAACTTTTCTAATTGCATTTCAAATCAATATTTCATATTCGGATACATAATCTTAAAATAATTCCCAGGTTTTGATCAAATATAATATTACAAATTACGCCAAGAGCGACATATGAAGATGCCTCATTGGATGATCCGAGTACTCAATAGGCATAGTAGTCTTAATTCATCACAGCAGAAATAAAAATAACAACTCCTAAATAGCTAACTTTTCCTCCTACACGTCTTCGAAAGCTTTATTCGTCCACCTACTAAACCTATAAAACCCTGACTCTCAATCTACTTAAATTAATTTTGAGCACCCGAGAGTTTAAGGGGAAAAACATAAACATCGAGTCAGACATAAAGCCTGGTATAACTTTATATACTTGATAGAACACTTAGGAAAATTCTCCAAAATTCCCATAAATCACTTTCAATATGTTTTCTAACATACACAAATTTCTGACTCAAAGCTAACATATAATAGTCGTAATTAATTTTAAACCCAATTTAACTATTTTCTTCACTAGAAAATTCATAATAAATCCATAAAAATTCAGAAAATTATGAAACTTGAAACCCATTTCTATTTCTGACCATATATCAAAATCGGATGGCATTTGGATATCATTTGATAGGTTTTTCCAATCAAAACTTGTCATAAAATCTATACGAACAAACAAAATTCATCAACAAGCATATATATATATATATATATATCTATTTATCATTCAAAACATGGCATAATACTTTGCAAAACATTCTCGGATCTGATCTAGAACCAAAAATAAGAAACTATGAGATGTAACCTATTATTCACCTTAGCTTTTGGTTAAGGAGTTGAGATTTTCTCTTGAATTAAATTGATTAAGCTTCCCTCTTGAAATCTTGCTTATCTTCCTCTTGTTATCTTCTAATGGTGGCTTGCCTTACTTGATTTAATTTTTGTTTGTGAACATGTAAAATGATAGCGCATGAGGGTTTAGGGTATAAGAATATAACCTATTCTTATTTTGCCCTTATCTTACTACCCTTACTTATTTCATTTTAATTCTCTTTATGTTCATTAGTTAATTAGGCATGGCTACCCCATATTATTCAAATCTCAATCCCTTGACCATTTACATTATTTCATTTAGTTTACCCAATTAAAAATTCTAAATAATGTTAATCAAAATTAGAGTCATTACACATGTCATACAACTCTTCATAAAGCTAGCCACATTACGCGTCTTCCCTTCCCAGTATTAAAGTTGCTTCATGTCTTCATACATTTTACTACTACCAGGGTGGATGGTAAGTTTACAGCGATGACAATCCTTCAAAATATCTCTTCGGAGATACTCAACATTAAACACTAAAAGTCTTCCTTTTCTCCGAACACAACCAAGAGCATCCAACTCGAATTCCTTTACTTCATCCATTCCACTTCCATCTCTATAACTCTGACTAAGACGAACCAAATCAGGTTCTTACTTCTGAGCTTCAACTATGCAATCCAACAGAGTTGGACAAGATTCCAAACTAAACAACAATATAGAGGAACCGATATCTGAACCACTAATCTCATAAGAAAATAAAACCTAAAGATCCTTCCATTTAGCCAACATCAAGGAAACCATCGCCTGCTGCTTATGACTAAGTGCATTAGCCACTAGATTTCCATTCCCCGTATTATACTGGATATCAAAATCATAAGATGTAAGGAATTCGTGCCACCTCTTCTAACACATATTAAAATGTTTTTGAGAGGATAAGTATTTTAATGACTTATGATCGGTATAAAGCACAAACCTCTCGCCTAATAAATAATGCCGCCAAATCTTAAGGGCAAAGACAATAGCCGTAAGCTGTAGATCATGTATGGCATATCTAACCTCATTTAGTTTTAACCGCCTTAATGCAAAAGCAACTACTCGATCTCTCTGCATGAGAACGACTCCCAAACCAAATCAACTAGCATCAGTATAAACTATAATGTCATGGTTCCCTTTTGGAGCCATAAGAATAGGAGCATGAGTGAGGAGTTCCTTTAAACTCTGAAATGCAGCTTCTTACTTATCCGACCAAATGAACTTAACTCCCTTCCTCGTCAAACTAGTAAGAGGCAAAACAATCATAGAAAAGTGTTTGATGAATCGACGGTAATAACCCGCCAATCCTAAAAAGCCTACGAACCTCCAACACATTCTCTGGCCTCTTCTAATTATGAATAGCTTTAATCTTAGATGGATCCATAGAAATTCTAGCCTTGGAAATCACATGTCCTAAAAAACCCACTTGCTCTGCCAGAAATGACACTTAGAAAATTTTGCTTTTAATTGATTTTTCTTAAGTGTCTCCAAAACAATTCTAAGGTGTCTTTCATGCTCTTCCTCAGACTTAGAATAAACCAAGATGTCGTCGATGAAAACAAGAACAAACTTATCCAAAAACTCCCGGAACACTCTATTCATAAGATCAACAAAATAAACTAGGGCATTCGTTAACCCAAAGGGCATTACGAGCCACTCATAAGATCAATATCTAGTATAGAAAGAAATTAGAGGAATGCTACCCACTGCAACTCTAAGCTGATGAATACCGGTTGCTAAGTCTAGTTGGGAAAAGACCTTAGCGCCACAAAGTTGATCAAACAGATCGTCGATCCTGGGCAATGGATATTTATTCTTTATCGTAAGCTCATTAATCTTACGATGATTTATGAAAAGCCTAAGAGTTCCATCCGCCTTCTTAACAAACACTATAGCTGCACCCCATCAAGAAGAACTAGACTGACTAAATTGCCTCGCTTCCAACTCAGATAATTGCTACCTCAATTCTTCATTCTCTTTCGCCGACATCCTTGTGGGAGGATGACTCAGCGGATGAGCACCAGGAACCAAATCGATTCTAAAATCAATTTGTTGTTTAGGAGGTAATCCCCAAACGGGTTCAAAGATATCAAGAAAATCACATACGAGAGGAATTCGGGCTATATCCTATGCTTCTCGAGATTCTAGAGAAAATAAAGAAGCTTTTAAATCAGAATTGATATCTTGAAGAGTTACTGAAATCCGCTCTTCCAGATCAAGATGCTTAAGATTTCTTTTAGGACATAGGATATAAGCTTCGTATTTACTAAGCCAACCCATTCCCAAATAATTCTAAAGCCAAAATATTGAATTGCATGCAAATCAACTAAGAAAGAATATCTACCCAAGATAAGTTCAACATTTCTACAAAGTATACTAAGAGTTGCGGACCCACCAATAAGATTCTCAATCCTTGGTGAAGTAATCAAGCACACAACATCTAAAGATAAGGTATCAACATGCTCTTTCGATAAGAATGAGTGATAAGCACCCATATCGAAAAGGACTCATATAGGAAATAAAATAGTACTCTCTAAGGCAAAAGGAAAGACACCTCCACATAGACCAGAACCACCAGAAGATCCCACTACTTCCATTCCCTTTTCCCATAAGCTACTATAGGGCAAGAAGTAATAATATGACCTTCTTGTCTGCAATAACGACACATAATAGGTTTCGGGCAAGCCTTGAAAAAACACTCCTTAGAACCACAATTGAAACACTCCCCACGAATGAATGTTGTACTCTTGAACCCGAATCTTGCTTCTTAGCCTTCTTGTTGGAGTTAGAAGACTTGGATTTGTTGAAAGGATGCTTCTTCTTCTAACTGAATTTCTTCTTCGCACCCAAGCCTCATCCTTGTTATCTCTCTCCCTTCTTCAAGTCTAAGTGTGGTATCAAATAACTTCTCAAAAGATACCTCTAGCTTCAAGAGTAAAGTCTTCTCGAGAATTTTCTTCAATCCATAAACAAATTTATGATTCTTCTTTAGCGGGTTAATAATATGCTTGACTCTATACTTAGACAGTGCCTCGAAAGTTGCCACATACTCCAATACTGAATATTTCTCTTATTTGGGATTTACAAACCTTCGAGCCAATATTGCCTTCTTACCCTCGGGCACAATCTTCATCTTGAACCTCTCATGGAACTATTCCCAAGTAAGTTCTGCCTCCATTACCTCAACTATCAATACTCGTACCAATTCGACGCTCATTCCTAAAGCAAACTCAAAGCCACCTGAACTTTATGCAAATATGAGAGGCCCTTGCGAGAAAAGATACGCTCGCATGTTCTAAGCCATGCTTGAACCTCCATGACTCCTTCTGTGCCTTTAAATGGATTCCCTCCGAAATGAGCGAAATCGCTGCACATGCGTGTGAAACTTGACTTTTGGGGAGGAGAATCAGAAGTGGGACTAGAAGATTGGGCATTCTTTGCTAGATTCACAAGCTGCTGGGTAGACATAAATACACCGTCCTAGCTGGGACCGCTGGATTGTCCAGCATCAGAACAAGTAGCTCTACCATTGACCATCTCACTTCTGTTAAAGATAAGATTGGATAAAAGATTCTACTAGAGTTATTATTCATAGATAGAACCATATAAGTTTGATATCAAGATATTTCTTATTCCCAGTAAGAAGGAACCCTAATATCCTAATCAAAATCTTAAGGGACATTCTCTAAGACACACCTAGGATAAGTTTCTCTTCTTTACTATTGTATACTATTCCAAACTCAGTTCTAATACCAAGTTGTAACGCCCCACCTTTAGACCTTTGTTAACAAAGGACATTACTATGTAATATCATCTGCTAATATGGAAAATAAGGCTGGTTAGGAGCGGCCATCCGTACTATTGCTTTGGGTGAGTATCGATACGTCAAATTGGGTGGACATTTTTATTTATTTTTGAAATGACCCACTTTTCTTCACCTATAATTTTTAGTGAATTTTAGTTAGGAATTTTTTTTACTAAGGGATCACCTCTCTTCTTGCTCCTTTTATTTCTTCTAATTAATTACCCAAGATCCTGAATTTTACTAATATAAATATATCAGTATTTAAATCAATTCCTATCATTTATATATATGAGGATATACAAATGTTTCTTTGCAAATCAGAGTGTTTAAAGTAGCAAAGAATTTTAATTCACATAATATTTTTCATAGTTGAAATGTCTTGTGTCCTGTGCAGTTAAAGCGCTCGGCCGATTCAAAGCGGTGGAGGTGCAAAAAGTCATAGCGGGGATACAGCGAGGATATAGCCGGATATAGCGGATGACTTTAAAATAGCATATAAAACTCGTACTTAATGTTTTTATGAATATATAAATGGTAATTAAATGAAAAATTATCATTCAATTGAATTATAACTAATACATAAATACTTTTTAAATAAAAACATGTGCGAATATACTTTAAATAAACGTAAAACTGTTATATAACATAATTGAATTTAGTAGAATATTAGAGTATTTTCATTTCTGAAAATATATTAAAAATTAAATCAAATAAATTAGTTTCATAATTTTTATAATGTATAAATTGAATTTTTCAATTCATTTTATTAAAGAAGATATAGCGGGAATAGCGGAATATAGCGGAAATAACGGGATATAGCGGAAATAGCGGGGATTAAAGCGGAAAGGCTATATTGTTGGGCTATATGGAAAAATCGTAGCGGCAGAAACCCGCTATGAGATATAACAGGGTTATAGCGAGGTAATAGCAGGGCATTAACTGCACAGCTTGTGTCACATAGCTTGTTTCTACACTAATATCTCTTCACTGACTCAACATTGAATAATACTAAATACAAATATTATCACCTTAATGAGACTCAAGATTGACCAATGCATAATTCAGATTTTATCTTCTTTTATAATGACTCAAGATTGACTAATACAAAATAAAGTATTAGTTCCTCATATTTTTATTTGTATTGTTTTCCAGAGTTTTCATTAAACCAAATTATTTGATTTGTAGTCTAGTATCCCATGGGTTTGATTCTGGGGTTTTAGTAATTCATACCTGTTATTTAGAAATAATAGAAGATGTCAAAACATAATTTGATTAATGATTCAAGGGTTTATCTAGCCCAGATTCATGGTTTATACACAAACATGCACCAAACGTGCACAAAACATGCACAAGCAATTCAGTTCAATCAAAATGCATATATTCAGGTTTATAAAACATGTAATGATCATGTAAGTGATAGGGTTGTTTGCTGATTTAGAAATCATACAAACTTTGCTAATAAAACTGGAAAACATATTGAACTTGGTTTTGAATGATCTTTGCATATTCTGAATGATAAGTGAGCAAAAGTAATGTTCTGGATTTCTAAATACTTAACCAAATTACTCTATTTTCTTACTTGATGCATTGAATCGTTTGATCTGCTTCTTTTATTAAACTTGCTACTTCAATCATATGTTTGATGTCATTTCTAGATTTTATCAAAATTCAAATCCTAAAACCTTAGCTGCCTATGATTTCCAGGTTCTATAACATCATATTCTTAGTCTTATTCTGGATTCAACTTATGACTTGATTTCTTTTCAAATTAGTTTTACACTATGGATTTACTTGCTTTAGAAAGTTGAAGCATATGGCTTCAGACATATGCATGCACTTGTATCAATTACAAGCCATGTATAGGCCCTTCTGGTTAGCCATGGTCAAGCTCAAACTCATCTAATGTAACTCTTGTACATTCTCTTTTAACACAACTTAACTACTAATACAAGGTTTAGTTGCAATTCAAATTAACTTGTACTATGGTCTTGTTTGCTTCAGTGATTTCAAGCTTACACATGAACTTGTATTAGTTACAAGACATGTAAAAATATTGTTGGCTAGCCAAGACCAAATTTAAACCCATCAACTCATTACTTTGGCTAACATTCATTCAAAAACAACCCATAATCCTATCTGAAACATAATCAATAATAGCAAGGAGAATATGTCCATATATCAAATTATATGTCATACTTCTCATTCATCATAACTTACTGGATTTAATTCCAGAGCATATTACTTTGATCAACCACTCACAAGCACATATAAATGCATAAGTCTTACATATTCATTACAAGGAAACAAAGCACTAAGAATTCTGGACACACATAATCCTTAAGAAAGTTTTTGCCCAGATTATTTATTACAAATAAAAACTTCTACTTCTCTAAAGTGTTTTAAAACAGCAAGCTCTTTAAACACCCATGGAAGCAGAGCTACTATGCCTCTTTCCCTGCAGCAATACCTGGAACTGCCTCAATGATAATGAGACACCCCATAGTTTGCAAAGGCAACAAATAGGGTCAGAAATAAATTCTGGTATGAGTGAAATCAAAATATAATAACTTGTCATTTTCTAATTATTGTGCAGATAATTCATATACTTGATGCTTATTTGAATTTATAATATAAACTGGGTACATATATATATATATGTATATATATATATATGAAAGCCCCTACTAACACTCATGCACACAAGCATCCATTCATCCATTCAATTCAGTACACATGTATACATACTCCTATGGATTAACTCATTTTAATACCATAGCTCAACTCTCAATCTCAATTTATCAATTTAATTTGGTCTTAACTCTTTGCCATTGAACACCATGTGTGCATTGCAAGGGACTCAATTCTGTTAACCCCCGCACAGAGGCTTACAGGACTTAAACAAGTCATGCACATACCCATCATCCCCCTTATGATGAATAAATCAAGGCTCTACTCCTAGATTAGCTTTATAATCTAGTGACCATTCTCATTTTCTTTCAGAAAAATTTATTAACTCTTGAAATGCTTTTATATTCTTTTCTTCTTTTTCATAAATCAAAGAGAGTTAAGCTCACTCAGGGATTTCAGCCAACCATACTAAACATTCATGAAAAGGATACCATATCTCATTTTCCAGTTATTTTATTCAAAGTATGTTTTAACACTTGCATGTCTCCTATATTCAGGAATATCATGATCACTTAAACAAATCTAGTGAAATCATATAAAATCCTTATACTCAATTCTACTATGAATATAGGGTAAGGTTTTTGAGAAAAACCCATAAAACATTTTAGCTTAAGATCTGAACAAATCAGCAAATAAATAATTTATTGCATTGTTCATCTCATTTTTAAAACAATCTAGACATAAGCATGAATCTCCTTTATTCACACTGCCTAGTTTATTTCCCAGTAATACCCTACTTCTCAATAAAATGTATTTATCTTACTAAACATATTTATAAACTGATGTTTTAAGGTAATGGATCCATATCAGTGATCAGGGTATTTTTCTTATCAAACAATCAATCAAAACAAATCAAAGCATCAACCAAAGATTTATCAAAACACCAACCATTCTCAGCATTCATTTATTCAGAAAAATAGATCAAGCACAAACATGATATTGTTTTTATAAAATAATATGGCTTCCCTTAACTTGGGTCTTAATGCCTTAAACCTCATAAGATTGATTAATCACTCACTTTCCTTCCTCTTTTCCCCGAGAATACTTTAACTTGAAAATTGTTTTGGTTTGCTCTTCTTTCTTTTCTTAATATTTTCTGTTTTCTGAAGTGATACTGCTGCTACCCTCTTTAATTTTTAAAACATTGTTTAGGGTTTTAATAGAGTGAAAAACCCATCTTATCCCCACACAAATGAGAGAATTCTGCATATGATGTTATGGCTAGAAATGCCATTTTCTTTTTGATTTCCATTTTGGGTATTTTCAGCTGCTTTAGCTTTTTTTCTGGTTTGCATGCTATTTGCATGTTTCATACACACACCTTATTTTCATGTGACTTTCTTACATTATTTATTTTCTTAAGACTAATCTGTAATGTATACATGTATATCCTTTTATCAATTAATTCCTTGTTAATGTTTCAAGCTATTTGTTTTCTCTTTATATATAAAATGTATTCATTAATTTAATTACCATAGTGTTTTCCTTATTACTTTATATTTTTCCTGGTTGTAAAAATATAACATATGGTAATGTATAATCCATATATACACTCAGTCACATTTCCTCATTCTTTCTCTCTGAAATACCATTTCCTTCTTATTATTTATTTTTAATTACTATAAAAGTCTACTTTATCATTTTATTCCTTTCTGACTATTTATATTCAATATATACATACATATGAATATAAGACTTACTCATACTTAGTTATTTTCTTCTCATTATTATTTTACTGAAAACAGCTATCCCCTTCATTATATATTTAACTCATTCTCAATATTTATTTTCAAACTATATTTTTCCTTGAAAATTCTCCTTTCATTGATTTTATTAAAATTATTCTTATCTCAATAATTTGGGTCTTCACATACTCTCCTCCTAAAAGGAATTGTGTCCCACAATTATTCTCTCATACATTTCCATCCAAATATATATAAAGCATAATTTCAATTGAATGAAATTTCAGAAACTCATTCATTCAAAATCAATCGAACACACATAAATAATATTAAGGTTTCATCATAATTTTAAACATACCTTTAAGCAGAAAATAGATTAGGATATTTATCCTTCATCCTATCTTCAGCCTCCCATGTACAATCATTCTCATCCAGACTCCACTGAATTTTTACCAATTTAATTATTTTATTCCTCAATTTCTTTTCTTCTCTAGCCACAATACCCACTGGTTCCTTCCTATAAACCAGATTTTCTTGAATTTCAACTTGTGTAGGTGATTCCAGAATTGCTTCCTTATCATGTACCCATTTTCTCAATTGAGATACATGAAATATATCATGGATATTACTCAATTCCTCTGGCAACTTCTGCTTATAAGACAAATTTCCTACTCTTTGAATTATCTCATATGGCCCTATAAATCTTGGAGACAATTTTCCTGCCTTGCCAAACCTTAATATTTTTCTCATTGGCGAAACTTTGAGAAATGCATAATTTCCCACTTCATACTCCACTGGCCTCCTTCCTTTGTCTGCATATGCCTTTTGCCTTTCTTGTGCTGCCTTCATTCTCTGCCCTACCAGTTCAATTCTTGCAGAGGTTTCTTTGATGTGATCTGGTCCTAGCAACACTCTTTCACCTGGCTCCATCCAACATGCATGAGACAAACAAGGCCTTCCATATAAAGCCTCATATGGAGCCATACTTATAGTGGATTAGTAGCTATTGTTATAAGCAAACTCAGCTAAATGAAGATGATCTTCCCAGTTGCCACCAAAATCAAGTATACATGCTCTAAGCAAATCCTCCAAAATCTTGTTAACAATCTCTGTTTGACCATCTATTTAGGGGTGGTATGTTGTGCTTAGACACAATTCTGTCCCCATTGCCTCTTGAAAGCTTCCCAGAACCTTGAGGTAAACAAGGTATCTCTATCACTAATGATAGTCTTGGGGATTCCATGTAATTTTACTATCTCCTTCACAAATAATTGGGCTAATTTGTGAGCATTTCTGTTTGAGTTCACTGGAATAAAGTGGGCTGACTTTGTGAGTCTATCAACTACTACCCAAATACTATCATTGCCTCTTCTTGTTCTTGGCAAACCATCCACAAAATCCATTGAAATGCTTTCCCATTTTGAGGCAGGCACTTCCAAAGGCTGTAGTAGGCCTGAAGGTCTTTGATAATCTGCCTTGACTTGTTGGCATGTTAAACACTTTGCCACATATCTTGCCACCGCCCCTTTCATTCCTGGCCACCAATAGCTTCTTTTGAGATCATGATACATTTTAGTACCACCTGGATGTATAGTGTATTTTGTCTTATGATGTTCATCCATAACTTCTTGCTTCAGTTCTTCTACACTGGGTACACAGAATCTCCCTTTCTTCCTTAGGTAGCCTCTATCATCTACTTCATAATTTTCCACTGATATTCCTTGTGAAATCATGTCTTTCTTCTCCTTTAAATTTGAGTCTTGATCTTGCATATTTCCTATTTTATCAACCAGTGTTGACCTTAAGGAGATAAGACTCAATCATCCATATTCAATCATATCATTATGCACATTGTCTGGTGCACTAATTTCTTCCTTCATCTCCACTTCACTAAGGATTGTTAAATCCTTAAACTCAGTCATCATTAAGCTTGCTAATCTTAGTTGATGTCTACTCAATGCATCTGCTACTCTATTAGCCTTTCCAGGAGTATACAATATATCTAAATCATAGGCAGCTAAAAATTCCACCCACCTATGTTGTCTCATATTCAAGTCTTTTTGGCTAAACAAATACTTGAGTGATTTATGGTCTGTAAACAATTCAAATTTAGTACCCAATAAGTAGTGTCTCCATAGCTTTAATGCATAAACTATGGCAGCTAACTCTAAATCATGTGTGGCATATCTGGTTTCATTTGGCTTGAGTTGCCTTGATGCATAGGCTATAACCCTCCCATGTTGCATGAGTACTGCCCCTAAACCAGTCCCACTAGCATCAGTGTACACCACTAAGCCTTCATTTCCTTCTGGCACTTGCAAGACTGGAGCTTCCATCAATGCTTTCCTCAATGATTCAAAAGCTTGCTCACACTTCTCTGTCCACACATAAGGTTGCTCTTTTCTGGTTAACTTGGATAGTGGAATAGCTATTCTTGCAAAGTCCTTTATGAACCTTCTATAGTAACCTGCCATCCCTAGAAATGATCTTACTTCAGTCACTGATTTTGGACTACTCCAAGATTGCACTGCCATCACCTTAGTTGGGTCTACACTAACTCCTTATTGTGATATAATGTGTCCCAAAAATTTTACTTCATTCTGCCAAAATGTGCATTTAGAAAATTTGGCCTTTAAATCATGTGCTCTTAGTCTAGACAAAACCAGATGTAAATGTTTTGTATGTTCTTCCTCTAATTTTGAATACACTAATATGCCATCAATGAAAACTACTACAAATTTGTCTAAATAATCTCTGAATGTCCTATTCTTTAGATCTACAAAACAAGATGGTGCATTTGTCAACCCAAAAGGCATTACTAAATATTCATATAACCCATACCTTGTGTTGAATGCTGTGTATTTAATACTCTCCTCTTCAACCTTCATTTGGTGAAATCCAGAGGCTAAGTCTAGCTTGAGAAAATTCTTGCTCCATTTAATTGATCAAACAAATCATCATTTCTGGGAAGTGGATATTTATTTTTAATGGTGACTTTGTTTAATTCTCTATAATCAATGCACATTCTCAAAGTACCATCATGCTTCTTCACAAATACAACCGGAGAACCCCGGTTTGAACTACTAGGCCTTATGAAGCCTTTCTGCTCCAATTCTTCCAACTGATGTTTCAATTCCACTAATTCTTTAGGACCCATTCTAGTAGGCTTCTTGATGATTGGGCTTGCTCCTGGGATTAGCCTTATTTGAAATTCTACTTGCCTATTTTCTGGAACACCTATGACTTTACCAAAGACATCTGGGTATTCATTTATAATTTTTATGTCTTCCAGTGTTAGTTCTTTCTCAGTCATGCTACATATTTGGTTAAGGTAATTGATTTTAGCAATTTCACTCATGACTATAATATTTTTACCATTTTCTGTTTTCAGAGAAATAGTAAAATTTTCTAAGTTTAAAATTGCTTTGTATTTTCTTAGCCAATCTACTCCTAGAATAATTCCTATTCCAGGATATTTTAGCACAAACAAATCAGAATTAAACATATTTTCACCTATGTTTAACTCTACTCCCAAACATTTAATCCCTAACATGCAAGAACTACCTAGTGGGCTTTGAATAAACAAGGGATTATCAACTAAATAGCATGTGAGAGTCAATTTATTCACTATGTCTTGGGATATTAGTGAATGTGTTGCTCCAGTGTCATATATAACTGTGATGGGGTGATCTTTAATTAGAAGTATACCTTCCAATTGTCCAGAATTTCCCACTGCATTTGCTTTTGCTTTGCCCTCAAGTGCTCCTACCTTTGCTCCTTTTTTGAATTCTGGGCAATTCTTTTTAATATGACCTTCTTTCCCACAGTTGTAGCAACTGAATGGGGTTTTCTTAGCTACTTGACACCTATTACTCATGTGTCCTTCCTTGCCACAATTGTAGCAAATGATCTTCTTCTCGACTTCTCCACTGGTTGCTCCTTCAACCTTCTGATTTGAATTCTTCTTGTCATAAGGGTGAGTGTTATCCCGCCTTTTGGCAAGACCGTGACACCAACAACTTGACTAGAGACCAAAGATAGTTCGTCTAGAAAATCGGTTATACGCAGGTTCACTATGGATATCGACAAATTTTGTCCAAGTCCGGATCGAGCCAAAATTGATATGACACGACAAGAGAAGCTATGAGAGCCAACATTCCAAATTTCAAGTCAATCCAAGTTTGTATGTTCAAGTTATAATCGATGAAAGATTGGATAGAAACAGCCTCGCGTTCGACTCGCTCAGAATGACTCGCTCCGCATAAGCCAACTTCGACTCGCTCCACTTCGACTCGCTCCGCCACGCATCCATCAGGAGAGTCTACTTCGACTCGCTCCATTCCACATCCATCAGAGAGTCTACTTCGACTCGCTCCATTCCACATCCATTAGAGAGTCCACTTCGACTCGCTCCGCCGCGCATCCATCAGGAGAGTCTACTTTGACTCGCTCTATTCCACATCCATCAGAGAGTCTGCTTCGACTCGCTCCATTCCACATCCATCAGAGAGTCTGCTTCGACTCGCTCCACTCCACATCCATCAGAGAGTCTTCTTCGACTCGCTCCACAGCCTTCACAGAACCACTGTTCGACTCCATCCAGTTCGACTCCACCAAAGAGCCATGTCATCGAGTCGAATGGAAGCGAGTTGAAACAGAAGCGAGTCGAAGGGAACAGAAGCGAGTCGAAGGAAACAGCTTACCGAGAACCTCATTTCATATCGATCATATCTCCCAATCTACAAGTCCAAATGCTATGAAATTTTCACAGAAGACTACGTGCAAGCTAAAGAATGTCCACGCCAAATTTCGACTCCATTGGGTGAAATCTTGATCGAGTCGAAATCTGTTTGTGTCGATCACGGATTAGACCAAAACTTCACGGGCTTGGGCGTGTGGGCCTGGTCACGTGCCAGAGAGGGTCTCCCGAGATCTGAGCGAAATATCAGCCTCCTACACCTATAAATAGACCCCCAAGGCCAACGGAAAAGGGGTTCTTCTTCTTTTTTGAGAGCTTCAACACCCAGACTCTACCGGATCCAGATCTGAACTCCATTGCTGCTGCTACCAACGAATTCCACTGCTGAAAATCATAATTACCTATTGTAATTCATTGAATTCACTTGTAATCGTCAAAGATAGATCAATAAAGCAAACTACTTCATAGTGGACGTAGGCGATACGCCGAACCACTCTAAATTCCTGTGTCTCTGTCTATTTCTTTCCGTTTTAAGTTTATTATTCTTCACCTTTTATCCTCTACATTACTTAGATCTGAGATCTGTGATTACATACTGCTAATTTGTGTTCATATATTGGTGTTTTCACGATATTTGGGGTTTGTGCCCAATTTGGTACTTTCACTAAGAGCTGAACTCAGGATCCCATCATTTGGAAGTTGAGTTTGAAGGCTTAGAGATTCAGATCTGAAAAGCTATGACAAGACAATCAAATAGAAGACAAAGGCCAGAGAGAAGTCAGCATGAAGGGAGTCAAGAGGCTTCTTCAGGTGCAAATCAGACATCGATCTTCATCACCAGGGATGAGATAGAGACAATGATGAAGAGACAAGAGGAAATGATCCAGAACTTGCTTCTTCAGATTGGACAACTTGGAGCGCAAAATCAAGGAGCAACCAGAGTTCAGAATGGAGCAGGACCATCTGGCACAGCGCCAGAGCTAGGGGGCAATAACCCAGAGCATGTTGGCCCAATCCCGAGCGGAGTACCATGTGGAACTGCGCAACACGACATTGACAGAGAAATGAATGCTTAGCCAGGAGAGAAGATTCCAGGAATCCCTCGTGGACTCGGGGGGAAAATCGGAAACAATGGACAAGGACTACAACTTGGAGATAGTGACAGATTGGCAGAGATGGTCAGACGAGCCATGAGAGGCGGACTAGTGAACAGAGATCTGGAGGATGTGAATAGGAGTCCCTTTGCCCCTACGATCAGGCAAGCTAGGAATCCACCAGAATTCAAGCTACCAATAGTGGAAATGTATGATGGAAGGACGGATCCTACGGTCCATCTGACAAGGTATATGAGGCACATGGAAGTGATGGGGGCATCACAGGAAGTCATGGCCCGGTGCTTCCCATTGTATTTGACAAACATCGCGGTGCTATGGTTTAGACAACTAGAGAGTGGCTCCATTGGAACATGGACTGATTTGACGGAAAGGTTCATGAGGCAGATCAGGGTTCACATTTCGAGACCCAAGAATGTGATGAGTTTGGCAGCGCTAAAGCAAAGAACCGGGAATCTTTGAGGAACTTTCTGACGCGATTCAATACGGCGGCAACTTCAGTGGATCGACCTAATCCATCCATGGTTTTGATGGCAGCTGTATCCGGCATAGCTGATGGCACAGAATTCAAGAATTCATTGACAAGGGATCCACCTATGGATCTGGGATTATTTTACCATGAGGCTGAGGGATTTTTGCGATTAGAGGATGCAAATGCTGAGAGAGAGGAAGGAGAAGGAGTTGATGTTTACGTAGTCAAGGGTGAAACCCTCATAAAACAGATTCAGGAACCGATAGAGGGAAACGAAAATCCCAGGATAATGATGATGGACCGACGCGACCACAAAAGGAACCAAGATTCACCTCCTACACGGAGTTGAGTGAGACTTTGGAGCGATTCTACCAGGACACCAGGGGGCAGATTCCTTATCGAAAGCCAATAAGAAGGGATCCGACCAACAATGAAAGAAGGTCAGACAAGTACTGCTTATTCCACGAGCTGAATAGCCATAGCATGAATGATTGCAGACACATGAAGGATGAGGTTGAGGGACATATCCGGAATGGTCTGCTATCACAGTATGTAAGAAGGGGTACAACAACGGTGGAACGGGAGCGGCCACCACCTGCACCTACTGGAGACGGCTCAGGATCGAGGCGTCAGCTTGTCATCAATTGATTGGGATAATGATGAATAAGTAGCAAACTCCACACCAACGCGACTTAGTCTTTTTACACATTTACAGGACTACGACGATCCTCGGGCATGCTCTGATACGACTACCGATCGCAACGGTGTAGGTGTTTGCACTTTGACGTCCCTATTTTACCTTTGTTTTCCATTTCTAATGATTGAACCTGATTTTGTTGAACATCTCCGTTGAAAAACTTATTTTGAACGAAAATCCACTACCTATGATTCCACAACGGCTAAGCCACTTACACATGTAAGGGATCACGAATGGTCCTTAGGCATGCTCTGAGATGACGATAAATAGCCACCACAAACAGTACTGAAACTCACTCGAACGTGAAATCTGACATTGTTAATACTAAGTCCCCCCCGGGCACACACAATTCGCCTCGAACGGCACCCGACCACGAATGGTATCAATTCGCCTCGAACGGCACCCGACCACGAACGGTCACAATTCGCCTCGAACGGCACCCGACCACGAACGGTCACAAATCGCCTCGAACGGCACCCCGACCGCGAACGGTCATCATTCGCCGCGAACGGCATCCAACCTCGAACGGTCACATATCGCCCCGAATGACATACGATCCCGAACGATCGTCATTCGCGGTCAGATAAATACTATCAATTCCTTTGCAGGTCATCAACAGGATATGAACATCCAGCTCATGGCATCACAAAGCAACAACTTTCATCGAAGAAACGATAACTATTCAGAGTAAAGATTGCAGCATTTCAAAGCACATCATGTTTCCACAAGACGTACTTTGGGGGGAAAATGTTATCTCGCCTTTTGGCAAGACCGTGACACTAAGAATTTGACTAGAGACCAAAGACAGTTCGTCTAGAAAATCGGTTATACGCAGGTTCACTATGGATATCGACGAATTTTGTCCAAGTCCGGATCGAGCCAAAATTGATATGACACGACAAGCGAAGTTATGAGAGCCAACGTTCCAAAATTCAAGTCAATTCGAGTTTGTATGTTCAAGTTATGATCGATGAAAGATTGGATAGAAACAGCCTCGCGTTCGACTCGCTCAGAACGACTCGCTCTGCATAAGCCAACTTCGACTCGCTCCACTTCGACTCGCTCCGTCGTGCATCCATCAGGAGAGTCTACTTCGACTCGCTCCATTCCACATCCATCAGAGAGTCTACTTCGACTCGCTCCATTCCACATCCATCAGAGAGTCCACTTCGACTCGCTCCGCCGCGCATCCATCAGGAGAGTCTACTTCGACTCGCTCCATTCCACATCCATCAGAGAGTCTACTTCAACTCGCTCCATTCCACATCCATCAGAGAGTCTGCTTCGACTCCACTCCACATCCATCAGAGAGTCTGCTTCGACTCGCTCCACAGCCTTCACAGAACCACTGTTCGACTCCATCCAGTTCGACTCCACCAAAGAGCCATGTCACCGAGTCGAATGGAAGCGAGTCGAAACAGAAGCGAGTCAAAGGGAATAGAAGTGAGTCGAAGGAAACAGCCTACCGAGAACCTCATTTCATATCGATCATATCTCCCAATCTACAAGTCCAAATGCTATGAAATTTTCACAGAAGAGTACGTGCATGCTAAAGAATGTCCACGCCAAATTTCGACTCCATTGGATGAAATCTTGATCGAGTCGAAATCTGTTCGTGTCGATCACAGATCGGACCGAAACTTCACGGGCTTGGGCGTGCGGGCCTGGTCACGTGCCAGAGAGGGTCTCTCGAGATCTGAGCGAAATATCAGCCTCCTACACCTATAAATAGACCCCCAAGGCCAACGGAAAAGGGGTTCTTCTTCTTTTTTCAGAGCTTCAACACCCAGACTCTGCCGGATCCAGACCTGAACTCCATTGCTACTGCTACCAACGAATTCCATTGCTGCAAATCATAATTACCTGTTGTAATTCATTGAATTCACTTGTAATCGTTAAAGATAGATCAATAAAGCAAACTACTTCATAGTGGACGTAGGCGATACGCCGAACCACTCTAAATTCTTGTGTCTCTGTCTATTTCTTTCCGTTTTAAGTTTATTATTCTTCACCTTTTATCCTCTACATTACTTAGATCTGAGATCTGTGATTACATACTACTAATTTGTGTTCATACATTGGTGTTTTCACGATATTTAGGGTTTGTGCCCAATTTTGGTACAAACAGTGAGCTCTATTTTTTGCTTCTTATTGTTGTTGTTAGCCCTCATGCTCCTGAATTTTTCTCCGGCATTATCATGTTGTTCAAAAGAGAGAGTGAGGTCTATGACTTGATCAAATGTTTTGTCTTTGTATGGTAACATCACTCTACTTAAATTAGCATTAAGTCCTTGAATAAATCTGGAATTCTTTGATTCTTCATTCCCTATGAGCATGGTTCCATACTTAGATAAACTCTCAAATTTTTGAGTGTATTCAGTCACACTCATTGATCCTTGCCTCAATATTATAAACTCCTCAAGCAATGATGCCTTAGCTGTTGTTGGGACAAATCTGGCCTCAAGCATGTCCTTAAATTGATCCCATGTTATCTCATTTTCTAGCCTTCCTATGATAATAACCTCCCACCAATCAAGTGCTGCTCCTTTGAGTCTTCTGGAAGCAATTTGCCTTTTCTTTTGATCATTTATTTGCATGTCTGCAAATATCCTATCCAAAGTTCTTAGCCATGTTTGCACACCCATGACTCCTTCAGTACCTTTAAAATCCTTGCCCCCTAAGTTTGAGAATGTTTTCAGTAGCTTGGACAACTCCTCATGAGGATTCTCTTCCCTTTGCACTGCTCCTTCCCTAAATGCCCTCACCAAATCTTGCAAATTGACTAAAGGTTTTGCATTGGAGGGACCTGCTCCATGATTTGGTGGTCTTCCTACCATGATTTGCTATACAATTTACATAACTAGTAAGTTTAATTTGTAATTTAATTGTTTCAGTGGTTTTATTTACACTGAAAATATTGTTATGTATTTGGTCTCATAAGATTTTATTCCTATAAGAGAATTTGATCTTTATTTCTGCTATGTTTAATAACATAGCTTTGATACCAACTGAAATGACCCACTTTTCTTCACCTGTAATTTTTAGTGAATTTTAGTTAGGAATTTTTTTTACTAAGGGATCACCTCTCTTCTTGCTCCTTTTATTTCTTTTAATTAATTACCCAAGACCCTGAATTTTACTAATATAAATATATCAGTATTTAAATCAATTCCTATCATTTATATATATGAGGATATATAAATGTTTCTTTGCAAATCAGAGTGTTTAAAGTAGCAAAGAATTTTAATTCACATAATATTTTTCATAGTTGAAATGTATTGTGTCACATAGCTTGTTTCTACACTTATATCTCTTCACTGACTCAAGATTGACTAATACTAAATACAAATATTATCACCTTAATGAGACTCAAGATTGACCAATGCATAATTCAGATTTTATCTTCTTTTATAATGAATCAAAATTGACTAATACAAAATAAAGTATTAGTTCCTCATATTTTCATTTGTATTGTTTTCCAGAGTTTTCATTAAACCAAATTATTTGATTTGTGGTCTAATATCCCATGGGTTTGATTCTGGGGTTTCAGTAATTCATACCTGTTATTTAGAAATGATAGAAGATGTCAAAACATAATTTGATTAATGATTCAAGGGTTTATCTAGTCCAGATTCATGGTTTATACACAAACATGCACCAAACATGCACAAAACATGCACAAGCAATTCGGTTCAATTAAAATGCATATATTCAGGTTTATAAAACATGTAATGATCATGTAAGTGATAGGGTTGTGTGCTGATTTAGAAATCATACAAACTTTGCTAATAAAACTGGAAAACATATTGAACTTGGTTTTGAAAGATCTTTGCATATTCTGAATGATAAGTGAGCAAAAGTAATGTTCTGGATTTCTAAATACTTAACCAAATTACTCTATTTTCTTACTTGATGCATTGAATCTTTTGATCTGCTTCTTTTACTAAACTTGTTACTTCAATCATATGTTTGATGTCATTTCTAGATTTTATCAAAATTCAAATCCTAAAACCTTAGCTACCTATGATTTCCATGTTCTATAACATCATATTCTTAGTCTTATTCTGGATTCAACTTATGACTTGATTTCTTTTCAAATTAGCATTACACTATGGATTTACTTGCTTCAGAAAGTTGAAGCATATGGCTTTAGACATATGCATGCACTTGTACCAATTACAAGCCATGTATAGGACTTTCTGGTTAGCCATGGTCAAGCTCAAACTCATCTACTGTAACTCTTGTACATTCTCTTTTAACACAACTTAACTACTAATACAAGGTTTAGTTGCAATTCAAATTAACTTGTACTATGGTCTTGTTTGCTTCAGTGATTTCAAGCTTACACATGAACTTGTATTAATTACAAGATATGTAAAAATCTTGCTGGCTAGCCAAGACCAAATTTAAACCCATCAACTCATTACTTTGACTAACATTCATTCAAAAGCAACCCATAATCCTATCTGAAACTTAATCAATAGTAGCAAGGGGAATATGTCCATATATCAGATTATATGGCATACTTCTCATTCATCATAGCTTACTGGATTTAATTCCAGAGCATATTACTTTAATCAACCACTCACAAGCACATATAAATGCATAAGTCTTACATATTCATTACAAGGAAACAAAGCACTAAGATTTCTGGACACACATAATCCTTAAGAAAGTTTTTGCCCAGATTATTTATTACAAATAAAAACTTCTACTTCTCTAAAGTATTTTAAAACAACAAGCTCTTCAAACACCCATGCAAGCAGAGCTACTATGCCTCTTTCCCTGCAGCAATACCTGGAACTGCCTCAATGATAATGAGACACCCCATAGTTTGCAAAGGCAACAAATAGGGTCAGAAATAAATTCTAGTATGAGTGAAATCAAAATATAATAACTTGTCATTTTCTAACTATTGTGCAGAGAATTCATATACTTGATGCTTATTTGGATTTATAATGTAAACTAGGTATATATATATATATATAAGCCCCTACTAACACTCATGCACACAAGCATCCATTCATCCATTCAATTCAGTACACATGTATACATACTCCTATGGATTAACTCATTTTAATACCATAGCTCAACTCTCAATCTCAATTTATCAATTTAATTTGGTCTTAACTCTTTGCCATTGAAAACCATGTGTGCATTGCAAGGGACATAATTCTGTTAACCCCTGCATAGAGGCCTACAGGACTTAAACAAGTCATGCACATACCCATCATCCCTGTAACGACCCGCCTTTTTGGATAGTTTAAATCTACAAATCAAACACACATGCCGATTCTAAACCATTAAAAAGGGCGGATGGTTAATGGGTTAAATAAGAAAAGAAAGGAAAAGAAAAGAAAGAACAAAAACAAACTCAGAATCTCGCAGCGGAAGGAACAAGATATAATAATAAAATAACAGTTCATGAAGCTGTTAAATAAATAAATTTGATTATTATTATACATCTTAAATCAGTGTTACATACATATCAGAGATAATACAATAATGCAGCGGAAAAATAATATGGTAGTAGAATACAAATGATGTAATACCAAACTCCGTCTTCGTCCTCCAGAATAGATCTTCAACCTTATCTGAAATGCTCAGGCTGACCCGAGCGTAATGAAAAGGCAAAACACTCGAGTCAGGACTAAAATATCTCATGTAAGTCAAATCGAATAAGAAAATATGAGTGTGACGGCGTCAGAGATGTTTACGGGTTTTGACATCTCCTATCCAGTGTCAACGTGAGTGCAATAACTTAAGAGATGTTACGGGATTTTCCATCTCTCAAGGATCCGTTAAACTATCTACTATGTAGTACAATACGCTATTATAATATGTCTATATTAAAGTAAAAGTATTAAAATAGCGTTAAGCCATGGCCCATTCCACCCTTAACACAGTTTATATTCCCAAGAGCATATACAAGACGTAGTTTCCCCAAAACCGGAAGTCACTAGAGGGCAATCCATATACTAAAGGTACAAATCAAAATCGTAGTGGTCGCGCATAAATGGAATACAAGTATGACAAGGCACATGAGGCAATACCCAAGGTAGTGATACTACCGTTCGCCTGATCCGGACTGGTGAGAACGCAACGCCGTAGCGCCCGTAACACCGTGAGACAACACTCCCAAAATCAAGGGTGCACCAATCGACAACAAGTATAAGTAGTTCGAAGAAGTGTGTCCACTTGAGGTAGCTAATCCTCCATTGGCCCGGCACAGCTCCTGTTTTAGTCATTTCCAATTTGACACAAGTGTCAAGGCTATCCATTATCGTTCTCTTTCTTCAGTCATCACGTACATCAATCCAACCACTTCATTCTGGATCATCACTCCACGTATAGTTATTAAAGTGGTTTTCGGTTTAGATAGAGAGTATATCCATAACCGATTCCGGTCTCTTTAATAACTTCGAAATTATTTCACCGATTGGTCGTTTATTTATTTCAAAACCAAATCAATTACAATCTCAATTAAAATTTATAAATCAACATTTCATTTGTCTTTCTAAATCAATTTCCACAATTTACGTTTCAAAACTTCCAAATCAAAATTTCAAAATCTTATAATTCAATTTCAATTTCAATTTAAACAATTCAAATATTGATTCAAGTTCGTATATAAGTTTCATTCCAAAATCATTTAAATTAATTTAATTCAACATTCAAATCAATTTAAATTCATTTATCGATTTCATTTAATATCCGTTAAGGTACTTTATCATTCAAAACAATTTCTATTAAATTTCAAATCCATTACACTACCTTTTTAAGTTCAACTTCATTAAATCAAAACTTACAATTTTGAATTAAATTAAATTCATCAAATCAATTCTTCCAATTACAAGTCTTACATTAATTCCAAAAATATCACATTTTCATTTCTTGTTAAAAAAATTCAATTTCACTTATTTACTTTCTTAAATAATTTTCCAAAACTTAATTAATAAAGAAACTCAATTTCAATTATTTATGAAGTAAAAATTCACTTATTCAAAAGTTCAAAATTTTCTTATTAAAGAATTTCAATTCAATTTAATCATTAAATAATTTAACCTTATTTAATTATTAAATAATTCAATAGTTTCAATTTAGTCCAATTCATAAATATCTTTGAATTTCAATTAAATTCCAAATTAATTAAATCTCAATTTTAAATAAATTTTCAATTCCAAACTCAAACTTGAAATATCATTTCATAAAAATTTTCTTAGAAATATTCAGAGTTCGATTAAAAGTCCAATCTTTTAAAACAAATCAACTTTCGAAAATTTACGCTGTATTTCAAAAATTTTCTTAAAAATCTAAACTTCGAATAATTAAACAATTTCATTTACCAAGTTTAAATTCCAACATCTTGAGCTTCAATTCAAAATAATTCAATTTCCATAAATTCAATTTTATTCTTAAAATCAATTCATTTAAATAATTTCAAAACAACTTTTAAAATCATTTAATTTAACCAACCCGGTGTCCGTATAAAATTTTCTAACCTATGGCCAAGTGGATAATTATTTCAAATTTAATTTCAAGGATGGACATATATCATTTCAATCCAAATAGATGTCATAGGTATATCATTTCAACCTATTTCTTAATTTATTCGAAATGATTCGGTTTACAGTTTATATGCAATAAACAATATACATGATGATAACATGATATATCAAAATAAATAAACAACCAATATCGACCAATAGCATCCATCACAACCAATCAACCATAAAGCCAATAACATTCACAACAACTTCATAATTATCAATATCAGGAAATTTGATCGCAATTAAAATTTAACTTTAAATTTGACTGTCAATTTAATTTTCAACGGTGAATTCAAATGACAATCTATATGACAATTAAATTTTTATCAAACAACGACAAATAAATCCATATCACTTCATAATTTCAAATTTAACTACCATAAAGATATTCAGTACGTTGTGAGCGTTATAAAACACTCACCTTTTGAATTTAAATTGAATTTAAATTCAATTTAAACCCAAAAATTTGACAGTCTCCAAATCCATCCAAACCAGCGTCAAAGTGTCCGGAATTTTGATACGATCCTAACAAAAGAAACCTCGCCCAAATCCGAGTCCGTATGCAAAAGTTATGAAAATTTGAAGATTGGAAAATTCTGGTGCCGAGTCGACTTCGAGTTCCCGCCTCAAATACCCGATGCCTGCTTGGAGTTTTTTGCAAAATCGACCCGATGAGCCGAGTAGTTTTCTTCCCGACTCGAAGTAGCTCCAGGGTTTTTCCTCCTGAAACCCAAGCGCGACCCGAAGCGCGTAAATCTCGAAATTTTTTTTTTTTGATTTTGGAATTTGGGAATTAGGTTTTGTCTGCCATTGGAATGAGAAGCTAAGAAGAAGATGAATTGTACGTACAGACAAATGAAGATTAGGGAGGCTAGGGTTTATAACTGTGTTTATATAGGTATGTTAGAGATAGAGTAGATAGACTGGATAGATGAACGTGCGGAACAAACTATGGCCCGAAAAGCCCGTTCTGACTCCGGAACGGAATTGGGTAAACCCATATATCAAAATAGGTGTTTTAAAATATTTTAAACGCAATGGAAAAGGTTTCAAGTCCAAATTCCATCGTATGAAGAAGTTATGCTAAAATCAAAATTTCAAATTGATTTTAATTGATTATAATTGCATTTATTTCAAGGCGTTTCGAGTCCGTACGATCAAACGACAAGTCCGATTGCTACGAAAATTGAAACCTTACAATAATTCACTGTTACGGATCCGATGAAACTAGTTTCGTCGAAATCCGAGACAGTTGTAAAAATGGCTATTTTTACTGTTTAATTTCAATATAAAATTCCCAATTTTAAATTATTAACTTTTAAATCAAATTTCAATTGTTCACAAATTTTATTTTTAATTTCACAGTAATTAACAATCTTTTACAATGCAGTTTTCCATTATAAATCCAGTATAAAAGATTACATTAGATTCAGCGTTCAATTATATTGTAATTCAAATTCAAGTTATTTAATTCCAATTGAATTCTTTTATTTCGATTTACACTTTCATTATTGCATCAACCATTTACTTATACATTATTATCAATAGTTTATAATTCATTTACTTTCATTTTCTTCAGCTATCATCTTATTTAAATTCACAGTAATATTAAATTACATTCATTTACGTTGATTTCCATATTATAACTTCAATATTAAATGTACATTTTATTTATTTCGTTGTTTACAATCAAATTCAATTCAATTCAATTTCTTGTTACATTCAAATCTAAATCTTTACTTACGTTCAATTACCAGTTAACATCTTTATCAATTTACAGTTTTGGTTATTATTTGATTTCAATCAACTGTAATATTAAGTTACATTTATTTATATTAGTTTCAATAACATAAACTTCCACTATTAAATCTACCGTTTTATTTATTCTTTGTTTACAATCATAACCAATTTGGTTTACAATCAAACTCAATTCATTACTTACATTCAATACAGGTTAACATCCATATTTAATTTACAAATAAGTTATTTCAGAATTCAGTTTTGCATTATAACTTGTAATTCACATTTAACAACACAAAATTTAATTTCCTTCGGATTTTTATCCAAAATTTTTATTTTAATTCGTATTTTTAAAGTGTTAAAAATACAGGTCGTTACATTCTCCCCCACTTAAAACTTTTCGTCCGCGAAAAGGAACGGAGAAGGGGAAACCATCATTTAGATATAATTCATTCAAAATATTCGACTTATTTGCAAAATTTAGTTATAGGATTTTTTTTTAAATCTCAAAATTTTCTAACTCCCGGATTTTTGAAAAATTTCGGCAGCACCTCCTTTGCGCAGCTAGGAACGAAAAATTTCACAGTGGTAATAATTGCATGATACACATCTCATTACAAGAATGAGGCATCCCAAAACATGGGGAACACAATAATATACCACAACATAAACTGTAATCCGAGAACATACCTTTTATTTAGCGTTTATTAGCATTTTAACTTACATTTTGCATTAAGCGCAGAAGCGAGCTCCACAAGCGAAGCGCAACCTCTTTGCTACCTACTAAAATGCTCAATAACCAAGTTAGAACCAAGCATATATAGATAGATCGATATACTTATCATAAACAACACACATATAACATGTTTAGTTTCAAAACTGAAATTCCAATTCCAGGACAGCAAACAAATCTCAGTTTTTGGTCACCTAAACGATAAAATTTGACAATGGAATCTAAACAAAAGTTGTTGCATTCGTTTCAGGCTTTTCGGAATGTCCAAAATCATTGAATTCGGACCTTCTGTTCAAATGTTACGACCGTTTTACTAAATAGGAACGCCTCAGCCTGGCAATGAATTGCGCAGGTCAGCGACATTTGGTCACGTTTTCGACCCTCTAAATGACAGCAAAACACAAAACACTTAAAGTAAAAGTTTTAACTTAAGATCTTAGCTTTCCAGAAAGTGCAAGATCATCAAAATACGATACACCAGTAAAAAGTTATGGCAAAAATACTAAGAGTATATGCTACTGATTTTGCTTCCCTTTTACACAGGCCAGCGAGAAGATTCAAATTTTTAACTAAGTAAATGAAGGAATTTCTCAAGACAGTCTAAACAAAAGTCGTGCTACAGTTTCTACGCTTTCCGAAAAGTCTAATATCGTTGAATTTCGTCCATCCATTTAAAAGTTATGCTTATTTCCGTTTCAGCATATATTGGACAATTTTGGATTTTTTTTTCCAAAATTTTGCTTTTATTATTTCAAAGTACAAACCATCAAACTTCAAATTTCTAAAGATCAATCACAAGCCCAAAGTCGTTTATTTTCTTATTTATCCATGAAATAAGTTTACATTCGATTTGTTTCCGATTTATTCAAGTTTGTTTCATTCATAATTTAAATTCAAGTCAATTTGCTTCAATTTAATTTGAATTCAATTATATTTAATTCCACTTTGCTTCAAATTTGAATTTAATTATTAAAAAAAAATTATTCCGTTTATTCAATTCCATTAACACTAATGAATTCTATTTAATCAATTATCATCCATCTAACAACCAATGCATATCAAACATTAACATCCATCCAAATCTATAATAAATCAATTATACATTTCCAAGTCAAAATTTTAATTTCATACACTTCCAAGTTTATTGACATTTAATTTTATTCAAATTTAATTAGTTTCCATTTACTAATTCTATATTTAATTAATTTTAAATTTAATTCATTTTAAAACTTAAATTTCCTTTATATTTACAACTATCAATAGATCTTCACATTTTATTATTCACTCTCACACTAGTATATTATTCCTCTACTTATCCTTATTAGCATTTTAAACTTTTTAAGTATTTGGTAAGTTTTTGTTATGCAAATAGAATGTAGTTAAACAACATACAACCTCTTTTCATTCAAAGTTGAATTTTCAATTAATTAATTCTTAAGTCATTACTTAAATTTCACTATAATTTAATTTCACATTTACATTCACATATAGTATTTCCATTTTAAATTAACATAATGGTGAATCACCATTATGTTAATTTAAATTCCAATTATTTACTAACAATTTTATTTATATTTGCAAACCATTAATTAAATGCATATTTCATTTTTCAAACCTATACTTGTATATTATCCAATTAACAATTCATATAACATTTTTGAACTTCTTAAATGATTTGGTAAGTTATATCTATGCTATAGAATGAAATTTAATACTATGCGAGTTTTACAGTTTCAATTTTATTTTAAATTCATAATTTCCTAATTCTAAGGATTTCTACTTTAATTGATATTTCACTTAGCTCTTAGGTTCATTTCTTATTTCGCAATTCAGAAGTTCCGTAATGATTCAAGTATTAATTCATTTCAACCATTAAAGAAAAAATCATTAATTATTAAAGAACTCAAGAATTCCAATCCCGGTTTCATTTCAAATCAAGTTTTGAAATAATATATACTTATATAATTTATATATCAAATCATACTATAGAGAATACAAAATAAAATTCAATTTTTTTAATCAAAACAGGGTTTAGAAAAACTATTAAGTGATCTCCCCCACTTGGACTCTCGAAAATAAACGTCGATGATGCGTGCACTCATCACCGAAATCATTCTCTAGTGTCAAGAGGGGAGTATAACACTTACTTCATTTGAAAATCCTTTGAAAACAATTTCTAATCGAATATACTATCATATAATACTTATATTATACATTTCGAATTTTTGTTAATAAATTTTCAAAACACCGGAATTTAAATTCTCCATCTTAATTTAAATTCATTTTTATTTTATTTTATTTTATTTACCATTTATATTCATTGTCAATCATATTTACAAGTTTCATTTCTTAAAATCGTCCAATAGTCAATAGTTAGAAATATTGACTAATCAACAATAAACGATGATAATCTAATATTATCATCTCCTAACAACCAATACAATCAAAATTTATAAATTTTCAAGATAGTTCTTTTATATAAAAATATAGTCCAAAACAATATTATGTCAATCTGTCCTATTCGAGTGTTTAGAAATTCATATCGATGCCTTGGCGTCCCAAGTACCAACCAGAATTCATAAATACTCAACGGAACAATTTAACACAATATAAAATCATTTTTATATCAAAATTACAAATACGCTCTCTCATATACACTCGAACTCATTCATAAGGTTTAACCCTATTTCAATGAGTTATTCCCCACTAGAGCCAAGGTAATCTAAACCAAAGCTCTGATACCAACTGTAACGACCCGCCTTTTTGGACAGTTTAAATCGACAAATCAAACACACATGCCGATTCTAAACCATTAAAAAGGGCGGATGGTTAATGGGTTAAATAAGAAAAGAAAGGAAAAGAAAAGAAAGAACAAAAACAAACTCAGAATCTCGCAGCGGAAGGAAAAAGATATAATAATAAAATAACAGTTCATGAAGCTGTTAAATAAATAAATTTGATTATTATTATACATCATAAATCAGAGTTACATACATATCAGAGATAATACAATAATGCAGCGGAAAAATAATATGGTAGTAGAATACAAATGATGTAATACCAAACTCCGTCTTCGTCCTCCAGAATAGATCTTCAACCTTATCTGAAATGCTCAGGCTGACCCGACCGTAATGAAAAGGCGAAACAATCGAGTCAGGACTAAAATATCTCATGTAAGTCAAATCGAATAAGAAAATATGAGTGTGACGGCGTCAGAGATGTTTACGGGTTTTGACATCTCCTATCCAGTGTCAACGTGAGTGCAATAACTTAAGAGATGTTACGGGATTTTCCATCTCTCAAGGATCCGTTAAACTATCTACTATGTAGTACAATACGCTATTATAATATGTCTACATTAAAGTAAAAGTATTAAAATAGCGTTAAGCCATGGCCCATTCCACCCTTAACACAGTTTATATTCCCAAGAGCATATACAAGACCGTAGTTTCCCCAAAACCGAAAGTCACCAGAGGGCAATCCATATACTAAAGGTACAAATCAAAATCGTAGTGGTCGCGCATAAATGGAATACAAGTATGACAAGGCACATGAGGCAATACCCAAGGTAGTGATACTACCGTTCGCCTGATCCGGACTGGTGAGAACGCAACGCCGCAGCGCCCGCAACACCGTGAGACAACACTCCCAAAATCAAGGGTGCACCAATCGACAACAAGTATAAGTAGTTCGAAGAAGTGTGTCCACTTGAGGTAGCTAATCCTCCATTGGCCCGGCACAGCTCCTGTTTTAGTCATTTCCAATTTGACACAAGTGTCAAGGCTATCCATTATCGTTCTCTTTCTTCAGTCATCACGTACATCAATCCAACCACTTCATTCTGGATCATCACTCCGCGTATAGTTATTAAAGTGGTTTTCGGTTTAGATAGAGAGTATATCCATAACAGATTCCGGTCTCTTTAATAACTTCGAAATTATTTCACCGATTGGTCGTTTATTTATTTCAAAACCAAATCAATTACAATCTCAATTAAAATTTATAAATCAACATTTCATTTGTCTTTCTAAATCAATTTCCACAATTTACGTTTCAAAACTTCCAAATCAAAATTTCAAAATCTTATAATTCAATTTCAATTTCAATTTAAACAATTCAAATATTGATTCAAGTTCGTATATAAGTTTCATTCCGAAATCATTTAAATTAATTTAATTCAACATTCAAATCAATTTAAATTCATTTATCGATTTCATTTAATATCCGTTAAGGTACTTTATCATTCAAAACAATTTCTATTAAATTTCAAATCCATTACACTACCTTTTTAAGTTCAACTTCATTAAATCAAAACTTACAATTTTGAATTAAATTAAATTCATCAAATCAATTCTTCCAATTACAAGTCTTACATTAATTCCAAAAATACCACATTTTCATTTCTTGTTAAAAAAATTCAATTTCACTTATTTACTTTCTTAAATAATTTTCCAAAACTTAATTAATAAAGAAACTCAATTTCAATTATTTATGAAGTAAAAATTCACTTATTCAAAAGTTCAAAATTTTCTTATTAAAGAATTTCAATTCAATTTAATCATTAAATAATTTAACCTTATTTAATTATTAAATAATTCAATAGTTTCAATTTAGTCCAATTCACAAATTTCTTTGAATTTCAATTAAATTCCAAATTAATTAAATCTCAATTTTAAATAAATTTTCAATTCCAAACTCAAACTTGAAATATCATTTCATAAAAATTTTCTTAGAAATATTCAGAGTTCGATTAAAAGTCCAATCTTTTAAAACAAATCAACTTTCGAAAATTTACGCTGTATTTCAAAAATTTTCTTAAAAATCTAAACTTCGAATAATTAAACAATTTCATTTACCAAGTTTAAATTCCAACATCTTGAGCTTCAATTCAAAATAATTCAATTTCCATAAATTCGATTTTATTCTTAAAATCAATTCATTTAAATAATTTCAAAACAACTTTTAAAATCATTTAATTTAACCAACCCGGTGTCCGTATAAAATTTTCTAACCTATGGCCAAGTGGATAATTATTTCAAATTTAATTTCAAGGATGGACATATATCATTTCAATCCAAATAGATGTCATAGGTATATCATTTCAACCTATTTCTTAATTTATTCGAAATGATTCGGTTTACAGTTTATATGCAATAAACAATATACATGATGATAACATGATATATCAAAATAAATAAACAACCAATATCGACCAATAGCATCCATCACAACCAATCAACCATAAAGCCAATAACATTCACAACAACTTCATAATTATCAATATCAGGAAATTTGATCGCAATTAAAATTTAACTTTAAATTTGACTGTCAATTTAATTTTCAACGGTGAATTCAAATGACAATCTATATGACAATTAAATTTTTATCAAACAACGACAAATAAATCCATATCACTTCATAATTTCAAATTTAACTACCATAAAGATATTCAGTACGTTGTGAGCGTTATAAAACACTCACCTTTTGAATTTAAATTGAATTTAAATTCAATTTAAACCCAAACATTTGACAGTCTCCAAATCCATCCAAACCAGCGTCAAAGTGTCCGGAATTTTGATACGATCCTAACAAAAGAAACCTCGCCCAAATCCGAGTCCGTATGCAAAAGTTATGAAAATTTGAAGATTGGAAAATTCTGGTGCCGAGTCGACTTCGAGTTCCCGCCTCAAATACCCGATGCCTGCTTGGAGTTTTTTGCAAAATCGACCCGATGAGCCGAGTAGTTTTCTTCCCGACTCGAAGTAGCTCCAGGGTTTTTCCTCCTGAAACCCCAAGCGCGACCCGAAGCGCGTAAATCTCGAATTTTTTTTTTTTTTTATTTTGGAATTTGGGAATTAGGTTTTGTCTGCCATTGGAATGAGAAGCTAAGAAGAAGATGAATTGTACGTACAGACAAATGAAGATTAGGGAGGCTAGGGTTTATAACTGTGTTTATATAGGTATGTTAGAGATAGAGTAGATAGACTGGATAGATGAACGTGCGGAACAAACTATGGCCCGAAAAGCCCGTTCTGACTCCGGAACGGAATTGGGTAAACCCATATATCAAAATAGGTGTTTTAAAATATTTTAAACGCAATGGAAAAGGTTTCAAGTCCAAATTCCATCGTATGAAGAAGTTATGCTAAAATCAAAATTTCAAATTGATTTTAATTGATTATAATTGCATTTATTTCAAGGCGTTTGAGTCCGTACGATCAAACGACAAGTCCGATTGCTACGAAAATTGAAACCTTACAATAATTCACTGTTACGGATCCGATGAAACTAGTTTCGTCGAAATCCGAGACAGTTGTAAAAATGGCTATTTTTACTGTTTAATTTCAATATAAAATTCCCAATTTTAAATTATTAACTTTTAAATCAAATTTCAATTGTTCACAAATTTTATTTTTAATTTTACAGTAATTAACAATCTTTTACAATGCAGTTTTCCATTATAAATCCAGTATAAAAGATTACATTAGATTCAGCGTTCAATTATATTGTAATTCAAATTCAAGTTATTTAATTCCAATTGAATTCTTTTATTTCGATTTACACTTTCATTATTGCATCAACCATTTACTTATACATTATTATCAATAGTTTATAATTCATTTACTTTCATTTTCTTCAGCTATCATCTTATTTAAATTCACAGTAATATTAAATTACATTCATTTACGTTGATTTCCATATTATAACTTCAATATTAAATGTACATTTTATTTATTTCGTTGTTTACAATCAAATTCAATTCAATTCAATTTCTTGTTACATTCAAATTTAAATCTTTACTTACGTTCAATTACCAGTTAACATCTTTATCAAATTACAGTTTTGGTTATTATTTGATTTCAATCAACTGTAATATTAAGTTACATTTATTTATATTAGTTTCAATAACATAAACTTCCACTATTAAATCTAGCGTTTTATTTATTCTCTGTTTACAATCATAACCAATTTGGTTTACAATCAAACTCAATTCATTACTTACATTCAATACAGGTTAACATCCATATTTAATTTACAAATAAGTTATTTCAGAATTCAGTTTTGCATTATAACTTGTAATTCACATTTAACAACACAAAATTTTATTTCCTTCGGATTTTTATCCAAAATTTTTATTTTAATTCGTATTTTTAAAGTGTTAAAAATACAGGTCGTTACAATCCCCCTTATGATGAATAGATCAAGCCTCTACTCCTAGATTAGCTTTATAATCTAGTAACCATTCTCATTTTCTTTCAGAAAAATTTATTAACTCTTGAAATGCTTTTATATTCTTTTCTTCTTTTTCATAAATCAAAGAGAGTTAAACTCACTCAAGGATTTCAGCCAACCATACTAAACATTCATGAAAAGGATACCATATCCCATTTTCCAGTTATTTTATTCAAAATATGTTTTAACACTTGCATGTCTCCTATATTCAGGAATATCATGATCACTTAAACAAATCTAGTGAAATCATATAAAATCCTTATACTCAATTCTACTGTGGACTTAGGGTAAGGTTTTTGAGAAAAACCCATAAAACATTTTAGCTTAAGATCTAAACAAATCAGCACATAAATAATTTACTGCATTGTTCATCTCATTTTTAAAACAATCTAGACATAAGCATGAATCTCCTTTATTCACACTGCCTAGTTTATTTCCCAGTAATACCCTACTTCTCAAAAAAATGTATTTATCTTACTAAACATATTTATAAACTGATGTTTTAAGGTAATGGATCCATATCAGTGATCATGGTATTTTTCTTATCAAACAATCAATCAAAACAAATCAAAGCATCCACCAAAGATTTATCAAAACACCAACCATTCTCAGCATTCATTTATTCAAAAAAATAGATCAAGCACAAACATGATATGGGTTTTATAAAATAATATGGCTGCCCTTAACTTGGGTCTTAATGCCTTAAACCTCATAAGATTGATTAATCACTCACTTTCCTTCCTCTTTTCCCCGAGAATACTTTAACTTGAAAATGGTTTTGGTTTGCTCTTCTTTTTTTTCTTAATATTTTCTGTTTTCTGAAATGAGACTGCTGCTACCCCCTTTAATTTTTAAAACATTGTTTAGGGTTTTAATAGAGTGAAAAACCCATCTTATCCCCACACAAATGAGAGAATTCTGCATATGATGTTATGGCTAGAAATTCCATTTTCTTTTTGATTTCCATTTCGGGTATTTTCAGTTGCTTTAGCTTTTTTTCTAGTTTGCATGCTATTTGCATGTTTCATACACACACCTTATTTTCATGTGACTTTCTTACATTATTTATTTTCTTAAGACTAATCTGTAATGTATACATGTATATCCTTTTATCAATTAATTCCTTGTTAATGTTTCAAGCTATTTGTTTTCTCTTGATATATAAAATGTATTCATATATTTAATTACCATACTGTTTTCCTTATTACTTTATATTTTTCCTGGTTGTAAAAATATAACATATGGTAATGTATAATCCATATATACACTCAGTCACATTTCCTCATTCCTTCTCTCTGAAATACCATTTCCTTCTTATTATTTATTTTTAATTACTATAAATGTCTACTTTATCATTTTATTCCTTTCTGACTATTTATATTCAATATATACATACATATGAATATAAGACTTACTCACACTTAGTTATTTTCTTCTCATTATTATTTTACTGAAAACAACTATCCCCTTCATTATATATTTAACTCATTCTCAATATTTATTTTCAAACTATATTTTTCCTTGAAAATTCTCCTTTCACTGATTTTATTAAAATTATTCTTATCTCAATAATTTGGGTCTTCACAATTTTCTTTCCTTACAAGAGTGGATTCGACATATCCGACCCAGGCGCAAAACAATAATACAGTGGCTTAAAATAATTTAGTACAATATAAAATATTACAGATCACAGAATACAGCAGAGAAAAATATATATATATCTCATAAAACTGAGAGCAATATGTATACAATACATAAAGTGGACTACAAAACTGTGGTCATAAGAGATCCATAACATATCTATGAGATACATAAGACAACCCAAAAGAATATACAACAAAATGAGTCTCTATTTAAACATAATAGACTACATACACTACCAGACTACTATAACATATATGCTGGCATCAAGAAAATCCAACTGAAGGTCATCATGCTGAAGTACTTGAAAAACCTAGGTCTAATCTGAGTATTATATAAAGATAATAAACGGGTCAATCTAGTTTTAATTCAAATCAATGTGAAAGAGTAACGGTAATGTATACCAAATAAGAACACATAGCCATATAGTGTTAAATCTCAAAAGAACATTATCATTCTTAATTTCATTCACCAAAATCCAAATCAACTTTAGCTTATAAAAAAACACCAATAAATATTTGGTGAAATAAAAATCTCATGGAATCCAGAAATCAGTAATAAAAATCCAAAAATCAAAGAGGGAGGCGCCTAAGATTACCACAGATTAGTGGACATGTAAACTCACTCAAAATTAAGTTTTTCTACTTTTAAATAAATCATTTTAAAATTATTTCCAATATTTTTTTCAAACTTTATATTGAATTCTTTCATATGGGGTCAGACTCAAAGTGGGTTTTTACTTGTCCCTACTTTTGGACTTTTTCTTCTTTTGCCTTTACTTCAGACTTATCTTCTTTCAGAATATGAAAATCCAGTTATCATCTTTGAGTGATTACTACACACCTAATTACGGTAACTTATTTAATTCTACATCCTAATATCTGCAACATAGAGATTCTTTCCTTTCCCTTGTTTGGATCTAATTTACATCATCAATCGGCAATCCTATAGGGATCTACAACCATAGGGCAATCTGTGCTCTACAAGGGAGTCAAGTACTATCCAGCTTCAGGGACTCTTCCATATGTTGCATTCATGCTCTTGTTAAGTCAACGCCTTCCAATATGACCTACTTTCCATGGGGTAATCGGGATGTGTGTATATCTTTAACTTCATCTATTGTTCCCACTCATAGTCGCATTGTCTATCTTTTCAGAATATGATTGCAACTACTTCTATAATCGGAATTTGTAGAATTTGGTGTAAAAACATTTATTTATAGGTAAAAATACAAATACGTTTACTCAACGTATCCTAATTCCTAAGATCGACTAACCTAAGCTCTGATACTAAATGTAACAACCCTCACCTTAATGGCCCCGAATTTTTGCTAAATCGAAAATCCAAGTCCATCAAAGTACAGATCATTGGTGTTTGGTATCCTGCAAAATAAAAAGTATATCAGAGCACTATCGATACAAACTCACAGTGGAATAGTAAAGTATAAACAAACATATGATTACGGATCAAGTTTGACACCTTTGATCTTTAATGCCCTTGTCAGTGTCGAGCATGCATAAGGAAACCTGTCCTTCACTGTTCCAACCTTGTACTAGTACTTATCCCTGTAAAACTATCCCATGGGTTGTAACGAGGAGGGGGTTGGAATAACGATCTAGTGATTGGTAAATTACACACTTTATACATAACACTAATTTAAGCCGATTGCCTTCCATTACATGTTACATCTATTGTTTTACTTAGTTGTATTGACTTCATGTACGCGTACGATACACCCTATCTACTTAAGGTAGACAATAACTATATACATATATAATACAAATGCTATAGTCCATCTTTTGACCAAGATAATTTCCCCGCTAGTATCTGTAACTCAACACCTTGTCAGAATCCATCGTCAATGCAGTATCACACCCTCATCGTCATGCATACCAAGGAACTCTCATAGTGCCTAATAACGACATTACAACTATTTAGCCATATTCTATCTTGTTTTTGAAAAATCTCCATTGAAAGGTTATCTAGCCTTGCCTCCTAACAACAAACTAACTAACAAATAACTGTGAGGTAGTACATGTCCTAAATATGATCTACACTAATAGGAGGTGTAGCCCGTTTAGGCGTAACCCTTGTCTTTCCGTAGATCGCTCAGAGTCGATAACAATCTCGATTTATGTAAACAGTTCCCACTCCTTGTATATTTGGTACCAATCTCACCGTCATAGTGTCGAGCCTAGCTCTCCATCCCTTTTAGATTGCCTAATGTAATTAAGTAAATTCCCATTTGGTTACTTAAAACGTACCTCCTAAAAGGGGTATGCAGACTCTACTTGTCCTACGACCGGGGTAAACCCTCCTACTTTGGTATATTCCCTTCACCAATACGCAAACGTATAATTCCACGAGTCCTGTAGTTGGTGATGTTTCACATCAATACACAACCGCTGGTGGTCCCTTTCGATGGGCAGACTTCTGTTGTGTAACATTACTGACCTCACATCCCAACTCATACTAATGACTGTCATTTCTAATTAATCTAAGTTATTGACTAGAATCAACTATTCACCCCCGTCATAAACACATACTCAAGGCTTATATAAACTTATTTAATTACTACACCTCTTATGTTCAACAACTGTGTTTATTTATTTTTACACAACATACTTCCTGTTCGTTTAATACCACTTTAATGTCATTTACCACTTACTTCATACTTAAGTAGATTAATCTCATTTTACTACTTAACTTCCACTTGATACAAGTAAATATATTTTCTATTGTTCCTTATTAATTGTTACTATCTTTCTTTGATTACTATAATCTTCTTATTTACTTATTTCGTCATTTTACATATACTTCATCTTCTATTGTTTATCTCCTAACCTATCGCATATGTTAGACTTATTATTAAATTGTTGTTATTATCTCTACATACACTACTTTCGTTGTACTCAGGGATTTCTGCATTTTAATGCGTTGGAAATACATCTTCCAAAAGGACATGTTAATGCTATAAATTTCCATAACTTACGTAAAAGAGGACATATGTTACATTTCAAATTACAAGGTATCTTTTTTGTTTTTATTGAAATAGACAGTACAAAATGCGATAAACATCCTTATTTTGAACATCTCTTTCTTTTAAGCATATTTCTTGTTATTTCAAATGTTACACTTTTATTCATATTTATAAAACTAGATAATTTATCAAATTTTACATTGCAACACACTTCATTACAATGAATTAAAATACTACTTAAATCCCAATCCTCTTTATAATAACTTCTAATTCACATTTACGTACATATATCATTCAATCAACAAACCTGGAATTACTGTATAGTCTCATTAATTTAGGGACTACTTTTACCCTTTTCGGATTCAAGTTTATGTAATATTAAGTCAAAGCTAACTATTCACAGAATATGTAGGCATGGTTTTCAAATTTCTTTAAATGTAAATATTTAAGCTTACAACTCTAAAATTATATTCAAACATACAAGGAACAGATTAGCAATGATATAAATTTAATATCATATAAAATATATAATTCCTCACTTACCTTTAAGCTTCAAATCTCCATATCTAAACCCTTTTATTCCTATTTGACTCCCTTTTCTTCCTACTGAAATATGCACTAAAGAATACACATATTTATTAGAAATTTAAATTCGAAAAGAGATTTGAATTTTATTTAGATTTACCTTCTCTTCGTAGAATTGATACAACCGTTGTTCTTCCTCTCTTTTATTTTTTTCTATTCCCCCGTTCGCACACACATATGTAATATACTAATTTATAATTTTTATATTTCCTAGAATTTATAGAGAAAATAAAATAGCATAGCTTCGCTCTCTAATTTAGAAAGTATAAGAAGAAAAGTAAGAGGTTAGGCCCGTATTTATAAGGGTTCGAATCAATGCCATCCGTTAGATTAACTCCTATTAAACCTAGGCTATTTGGCCTAGTGTAACATCCCCTACATGGAGGCACAATACTAACGGCTACGGATGTTGTAGTCATCCATAGTTATTAATCTTCGGCGACTAAATACGATGGTGCTAGATATACTGATACACAGATCACAGAAATATGGAAAAATCTTGACAATCCAAAAACATATTTCCATATTCAGATTTTCATGTTCATAACATAATCCTAAAATATGTTAACCACGTTCAGCAAATTATAATTGTTACAATTACGCTAAGAGCGACGTATGAAGATGCCCTCTTGGTTGATCAGACTATATAGTAAGGCTAATAAATCTGCCTTTACAAACAAATACACAGCAGAAAAAAGAAAACTCTAAATAACTATTTGTCTCCTGCACGCCTCCGAAAGCTTTATTCGTCAAAGAAGAGAACCTGAGAACCTTAACTCTCAAACTACTCAAAATCAATTGAGCCCCCGAGAGTTTAAGGGGAAAACAAAAAATTCAAGTCGGACATAAAGCCTGGTATGAATAATAATCAACATCTCAATCCTTTTAGATATCTAGTGAGACCACGCCTTTTAGCAGAACGAGTTTTCCCCTTATTAGTATCCTAAAACCTTTATAAAGCCATACACTGTGCTCCTGCATCCACAATGGTTAAAACATACATTTTCAAAATATTATAATGATATGCATACTTGAAAATAATTAGGATTTCCCATCCCCCGTCTAATATGACACCCTGTCCTATCCATATTTTTTGTGGGATCACTAAGAACCTATAGGCTCCTGCCAGTATCTTAATTAATTCATGGGTTCCCCAGAACCTATTAGTTATTTCAATAACCAATTACCACATCCTAGTGCTCATGGGTTGACTAGGAACCTATGGATTTATCCAGTAACTCACTTCACATCTTAGTTTCATGGGTTGACTAGGAACCTACTGATACTTCCATTAGCCACTATCTTATCCTAGTTTTCATGGGTTTACTAGGAACCTATTGAATGATGTCATTTCTTAATCCGGATATAGTTTTCATGGGCTCACTACAAACAAATTAGCCCCTGCTAACTATCCTTAACACATAGTTTTCAAGGGTTAACTATGAACCTTTTGGTTTACTCCAATAACTACTTAATCATAGTTTTCCATGGGTTTACTATGAACCTATTGGTTCACACCAATAACAATAAAGTTTAGGCATCCTATATTTTTGGTCACCCTGGCTCCTTGGATGCAATTCTACTCATCCAGGAGTTCAAGCAATTTATATTCACTATTGAGTTAACCTAGCTAGTTCTTCTAACCCCCTTCCCCCAAAATACAGTTATGTGTTACCATGTGAATATATTCATATTTGAAGAAATAAAACAACAATTTAACAATACCACTCTTGTGGGTATAAAGTCCTTGAAATACATTTCTCAAAACATTTTAACACCTTTAACTTATATCTTTATCAAAGCAATATTTCTTCAAAATCCCAACCCTAAAGTCATTACCAAACTCCTTTATATATGTTGTGGGTTTTCCTTTAAAAATTAAAGTACGGGTTTTTTAAAACCTTTCGACAACGTCAAAAGCTTTTACTTTCAACCTTTTCGAAAGTATTAATCGGTTCTTTTAATACAATAGGCTCCAGCCTCTTAAATACTTTGAAACACTTCTTTCAAAACCTTTCGACCTTGTTAAAGTATTCATTAAATAAGAGTGGAAGCATAAATTCCAAACCACTTGAAAGTAAACCTTCCGAAAGCTTGGGAAATCAAACCTTTCAAAACCATTGAAACTCGGACTTTTCGATGCCATTGAAAAGAAAACCTTTTGAAACCATTGAAACTCAAACCTTTCGAAACCATTGGATTTATACTTAATAATATTACTTTGGGTCATAGGTGAAAGTATATCTTTCAAAACCACTCTTTACTTTTATAAAATATTGGGAAAGACAATTGAATCTTTCGAAAACATCGAAAGCTTATGCTTTCGACCCCTTCGAAAGGTTTGGGAAGCGGCTTATAAAAAAAGCAGTTGAACCTTTGAACAACGTCGAAAGCTTTTGCTTTCGACCCCTTCGGAAGGTTTGAACAAAATTAAAGGTGGAAACTCTCTTTCAAAAACTCTTGAAACCTTTCAAAATCATAGCTTTCGACTTTGTCGGAAGCTCCATAAAACAGGCAAGTGAATTTTCTTTTTTAAATCAAAGTAACTAGGGACCATCTCCTTTGAAACCAACCCTTCGACATCTTACCTTTCGACTTGGTCCAATTCACTGCATACCACCTTAATGATATCATGTGCATTGCTTTTGACCTTGTTGGTCAATGAAGTCGAAAGGTATCAGTCGAGAGGTCTAAGTTGAAAGGTTTGCCAAAGAAGGTGGAACAATCTTTTTTGGGTAAAAGTTGATTTTGCCAAACTAAGCAAACTTTTTGTAACAAACTTGCCTACTTGTAAACATTTGATTGGCTTTCACAAACTTCTAAATAATTTGGATAATGTTTGCCACATTATCTCAGATCTAAAATCAAGTTAACCTTTAACAAATAAGCCCTTCCTCTTATAAAAATAATTAAATCATTTAGGACCTCCTTTCGAAATAATTTATTTTCCATACTAAATCACTCAGTAAAAATCCCCAAAAATTCCAGCAATTCACTTTAATCATGTCATCTGACAAATTAAAATTTCAGACCCAAATTTTTAATAAAATTTTCAAAATAAATTTATAAACCCAAATAACCATATTTTCCTTTGAAAATTCATAATCAATTCTCCATGGCTTGGAAAATTATAAAAATTAAAACCCCATTCCAAAATTATATTTTCTATAATGTATAATTTTCCCATGGCATTTAAAAATCATTAAGTCTCGGTTTTACCCTAAAACCATATATATCTCCTTTAAATGACCTTGTTTAAATCATATAAATCATAAATCAAGCATATCACCAATCAATATATATATCATAAAACACATTTATGATTAAATCCAACACCATATAATAATAAAATCAAAATAGAGTTGTAGATATTATTATTCACCTTAGATCGGATAACGAAATTGTAGTTTGATTGAGACTGATGAAACACCCCACACTCCTTAATATACCCAAAAGGACACATTAAAATGTATGCTGCGTTATAGGTATAACTGAAACTAACAGAGACTAAGATTCACAAGAAAAAAATAGGTAAAAACAGCAAAAACTAAGATAATAACTTATTTAAAACAAGACTTCATAATTGTTTCATAAATCAAATAAGCCGAATACCAAATACACATACATGTATCAAAACCCAAGATGTCTCATAAAAACTCATAGTCTTAAAAAATCAGAGTACATAATATCCCTCATAGTAAGCCAATACACAGAAAGAGCTAAAGCTAGAATAAACGAAATACATAGTAGAAATCTTCTCCAAGAACCCTCCAAGTAACCGCGATCTACTATCTGCTCCCTTGATTGCCTGGGGGGAAGGGGAAAATAGAGGAGTGGATCAGACTAAAAGTCTGGTGAATGGTAGTAATTACTAGAACCTTTAAGCAAAGTAAATATAATAGACTTTACAACGGTTCTAGTATATAAAAGGAAACAAAGGAAATAGAAAAGAGAGAAACTGGAAATAAATACGAATAAACTATTGCTTAATTAGTAAGATAGGTTAACTTTTATTGTTTGCAGTTGTCCTTGATAACTGCTTTGATTAGGCTGAATTCCTAATTCTACCCTTTGATCGGTCTGCTACTCCATAGAATCTACCGTGCACTGGACGTTTCCCTACACAGTAGACTTTGGTGTCTACGAAAGACACACTTACTAAGCGCTTGGAACTCATAGCGATTACTGAGCACCAAAATGGAAGTCGCACGCATAACTGCCACCATGCCCATGCTACCTGCTGCTCCCTCTTTTGACCTTTTATTTACCCTAGCCAGCATAAGCATGCCCCTCGCCTCACTTCAGGATTATGTGAAGCACCTCGTCTCACTTCAGGGTTATGTGAAACACCGTGTCCATAGAAAAATAGGGAAAATGCTGTTGGAACTTGTCCCTATCAAATAATAATCTAGTTGCGCTCCTTGTTCAAACCCCTTGATTTGAACTACCATAGATTGACCGTTTACTACCACTGCAAGCATAAGCGTACCCCTAGCCTCACTTCAGGATTATGTGAAGCACCTCGTCTCACTTCAGGATTATGTGAAAGACCATAAAAATAGAAATATTAGGGGAATGCTATTTGGTGCAGGTCCTACTCTTATCTTTGCTTATTAACTTAGATAAATTATTTAAATAAGCCTTTATTTTTATCAGTTATTATTATTGCTTATTAATTTATCCTAAGTCGTAAAATAAGCGCCATAGTTTCCATAGTTACCATAGTTTATCAATTTATAACTTACGTTATTATCATGCTTATTACTTAACCCAAGGTTTAAGTGTGAAAATAAACTTCTTTCTCCTTTATTCCTTTTAGTTATAATTCTAAGTTATAACTAGGCCAATCTTCTTAATTCAGTCCAATTAATATCATAATTAGGCATAATTTCAGTCCTATTCCAATTATATTATAGTCTTTATAATTTACGTCTTATATTCCATTATTTCAGATTTCTTATAATTTAATCCAATTTCCCGTTAATTCTATTCTAATCCTTATGCGAAGAAGAAGGAGGAATAAAAGAAAACTGAAAATATAAGGAAATCCAAGGCGTAAGAAGAAGATGTAAATAACGCATAAATAACAGTAAATAAATGGAAAAGCTAGAAATAAACTAAAAATAATTCTAAAAACTATAAATAAATTACTAAAAAGGTTACTCTAAAAACCGTATTAAAACTACAACTATTGGAAACCCTATTATTTTAAATTACTTAAAGAAATTTAAAATAATTACAATCACTCACCTCTAGTCCTTAGCTCTTCCCTTTAGGACTTCACGGATCTACTTGAGGGTATTAAAATATTTTTATTGAAAAGATTCTCTCCTTGGAAAATTATTCCTTTTAGGGTCCTTTCTGAAAAGGTGAACCCAAGCGGAAAAAATCTAGAATGAGAAAAAGTGTTAGGCCTAGGGTTCTATTTATAGGTGTAGAAGTCGATCTCGGACTGTTGGATTTGAGGATTGAATAGGATGCAACCACATCATAGGCTGAATAGGAGCTATTAGATGCAAGAATAGAAGGACCAGATCAGTTTAAACAATGCAAATTATGTGTTCAACTTTCGAATGAACGAACGTTCGTTCGTTCATGAAAATAGGCAGGTGGGTCGACCGGCGATCGACGCCAGGTCGACCGGCCGGTGGACCTGGTCTATATATATATATTTTATTTTTTTCGTTTCTTTGATTATTTTTCTCCTTGCTCATACTAACTTGGATTCTAACGTTCTATATATGGAAATTGACCAGAAAATTACCACGGAAACAATGGTGCAACCCCCATGGCTCAATTTTGATAATTTCACAAAGTTATTTTATTATTTAATTAATTAATGAATTAATTATTACGGGTTAAATTTCAGGTTGTTACATTCTCCCCTCCTTAAGGGATTTCTTCCCCGAAATCTCTAAGGATAAAAGAATGTACTAAATGTTTTCATCCAATTCTACAACCAACTACTCAATCATCGATGATTCATCCATTGTCCTTAAGTTTTTCTAATGCAATTTATGATACTTATGCAATTAGTTTAGTGTAAATGTTCCTATCTAATGCAAAAGATTAGGCCGTCCACTGATTCGGTTGACCTCCTTTTATGCAATTATGTCCGTGCCATGTATTCAAATGAATGTGAAAATTCCCTAATGACAAATGATAGTTCTATATGCATGCTACAAACATCATTCAAATGCAATAATCATGTGATAATCATCCATTTATAGCAACCATGAAAAATAGAATAGTAATTAAATTAATTACTACATAGGGTTAATAATTGTTGCTTATGGATGATTGTTGTGTAGAATATCTGAATTGGATGATATCTATTGGATGATATGTTGTGATATTATGTGATATGATATTGGATATATCAGTGATAAATGTGTGTTATTTATCTGTGAATGTTGTGTGAATTCAAGTATTGAATTGAATTGTTTAAACCTTTAAACAACTTGGCTTTTAAGATACGTTTGGATTTCGATGAGACCGGGATCGGGTTTCCAGATTTGGATATCCGAATACCACATCGATCCAAATTAACGATAGGTCGTGAATCTCAAGTGAAGATGAAGATTCAGAGTGCAAGGGTTATTGTCGTTAACTCTGAGGGTGATTCCAAAATGAGTGTAACGAGATAATGCCTTCGGTTTCGTTCGAACCCGGAACGAACTTGTATGGATTGAATGCTTTCAGAACATCGTCAGGTGGACGATGAGCATTCTAAGTGATGTGTTCTGATTAAAGGTAATCGTAGCCTCAAGTCTCATCAACCGGGAATGGCTAAAACAGGGGAGGTGCACGTAAGGTTAAGTGGGTAGCACCCAAGTAGGATAAGATTTTTCCCTGTCTAGAGTCCCTTTTTATTTCGGTTGTGTGGGCGGTTGTTTGGCCACAACCGCGTGGTTGTCTTATTCGGACTATCCAGTAAGGGATAGCTCCGGCTTTGTGTTACAGGGGATTGGGAGTGATCCTCGGTATGTTGATCTAGGCCACGTACTGTGATGGGCGGTACCCCAGTAGCCCTGCCATTGTATGGAATCCAATCTCCAATAAGTTCCGTACGTATTAGTTGTTCCCAACTATGTTGGAACGTGAGATGTAAGCATTCCAGCTATTTCTGTATTTTACTTGAAAACCCTAGACCCTATTATAATATAAATAGATTTCCTATCAAATGTTTTGGTTAGCGTAAGGTAAAAACTTACCCATGTTTATTTGTGGGGAGTCTTACGTGATACCTTTGTTTTCAAAAGGTTTTGAAGTTAAGCAACTTTACTCGTTTACTCACACCAGACCCATGTCTGACCCAAGTGTTTATTCTGTTTTCTTAAACTCTTGGGTACTCAAATTTTTATGAGTAGCCAAGGGATTCAGGTTTGCTTTGACGAATTCTGAAGGAGCAATGGAGCAGGAGGCTTTAGCGTTTGTAGATATATAAGTGGTTCCGCCGTGTTGATCTCTGAGTCATTTGTTTTGAATTGTATTTGAAGTTGTAATAACTAGACAAGTGTTTATAACTGTCTAGTATGTGTTGTATAAGCTGTGTAACTCTGATAGCTGTTGTATATGATACTATGTAATATCTTATGTGATTAATATAATTTATTCGTTCTGCTGTTTAGATTCTTATGTTGTTTCTTCTTTCTTCTCTATCTTTTCTCTTTTCTATCCCTTTCTTTCTTCAAGATGATACGACTTTCTATGGGCTAAGAAAGGCGGGTCGTCACAGTAACTGTAACGACCCAGAATTTTCGAACCCGAAAATCCCAAATAGTTAGAAGAAAAAGAAAAGAGATAGAAGAAGAAATAGAACAAGACACAGATTCTCACATTCGTAGCGGATAAAATATAATATCAAATAATATTCATTACACAAAGAAAGCTGTATCAGTCAATTACATTTTAATACATCAGAGTTACAACATTCACAATCAGTGGACAGTAAAACAACATGTCCCAGATAAATAACAATGTATCACAGCGGAATACACTCCATACATTCCTGCCATCCAGCTCGCCTCCTGAGCTCCCGAACGTCTTACCTGGAAATCTGTAATACTCGGTCTGACCCAAGCATTACATCAAAGTAACACCCGGGTCAGGCTGGAAACCAACGTGAGTAAACTCATCTAACATGAAATTCCAATCCATATAACTTATTTAAAACCCGGGGTAACTCGTACTTACTACACGTAATCATCTTATATAGTCACTACTTATTTTCACAAAACAATATCTAAGTATCCAACTTAATTTAAATGGTCCATATTATCCCAATCCAGCCCATTGATTTCACATATCAATCTATAAAGAATTATAGACTATTTCAAATCGAAGTGGTATCGGGTATTTAACGATACCCGACCCCGGTCTCTTCGAGTCCCATGTTATCTTAACCCAGGTTATTCTAATGAAATACAATTCAAACTTAAATGCAAGATATCTCTCTTACATAGTAATTCATCAACAAGAGATAACTTTATTATCACTATTCCACCCGAAACATAACATATCACAATTCTCTTCATATAGAAATATCAACCAATTCAAGACATTTAACATCATTCAATCATTCATAAGCAAGATTTATCACTTCCAAAATTAATTTAATTTATCTCTAATTAAATTAATTTCTAATCTAATCACTTAGATTATCTTTACTTAACATTAATTAATTACAAACCAATTAATTAGTCATCCTTTAGTTTTTCCATCTTAATTTAATCACCCTTGACTAATTATCCTTTAATTATAATAAGTAATTAACTATAAATTAATTACATAAATCCTTTAAAATCCATATTAATTATATTGATCCTTAATTAACTTCTCAAATTAATTATCTTATAATCATAAATTAATTCACCTTTAATTATTAATTAATTAACCTTTAATTTATTAATTATCTTTAATTATTAAATAATTAACCTTCAATTATTAAGTAATTAATCTTTAATTACTAATTTATTTATTTACCCTTAATTAATTTCATTAACAAATTAATCCTTTAATTACTTCCATTAAGTAATTAACTTTTAAGTAATAAATCATCCCTTAATTACTTTCATTAATTAATTAATCTTAAATTAATTACCTTAATTAATTAATTACATTAATTAATTTATCTCCTTGATTAGTTATCCTTTAATTAATCACTTTAATTAATTAATCTTTAATTTTAAAGAAATTAACCTTTAATTACTCAATTTATCATCCTTAAATAAATCACATTCAGTAATTATCCATTAATTTATCACATTAACAAATTATTTAATTACATTTTTTATTTTTATTTTTATTTTGAATACTTAAGAAATTAATAAAAGGTAACATAATTAAATAATTAATTCTTACTTAATTCAAAATAATTTACTATAAAATCTTTAATAAATCCCAACATAAACCAAAATAGTTATTTTAAAAGAATTTGTTAAGAAATTGTTTTAAACTTGATCTCTTATACAAAGCAAAAGAAAACCCGAGCCAAATCTTCTTTTACCCGAACCATCTTCGAGTTCCCCCACCTTCCACTTGCTTCGAGTCATCTAGCGATTTTCTTCGGGTCTGACCCGAGTTACCCTTGTCTTCCCCAACTCCACAACTTCAACTAATACCACGGTCTCGCGTGCACGTGCACAGATATTCGCCATCGTTCTGACCATTGATGCCGACTCCAACACATCGTCGACGACCTCGCCGATGATCTCGACAATCCAGATCGATGAAAAAAACCAAGAAATCAAAATCGAGCTACCCAGGATCTACCTGGAACCCAACGCCTCAACGAAAACACCATGCCCCAACGATTACGACCACCAGAAACTACGCAACCACGACCAGAGCTATGTCAATGACCCACGCGACGTTTCCCCCCCGGTCCGATTTAGACCGATGCATCCACGCCTTAGCAATCGCCTCGCAAACCTTGTCGACTCAAACAGGGACTTAAACCCTAAAACTTCGTTGACCGGCCACCACGGTGGCTTAAAAATCCAGCGAACATTTTTCCAGAAACCACCTTGCTACCACCTACCTTCCGACCAAACCCCAACGCTCACCTCACCTCCAATCAACGGCAATCAATTGAAATGTCCAAACCGTTCAACTCGAAAATTCCCACCGACTATCAAACTAAAAATCATGATACCCATATTAAAAATCGTGATTTTCAACCATGAATACATCCATGCGATCCAAATCTGAAATTGAGATTGTTGATTTTTAACATATATATGTATTTCACTGAAAAAAATTATGTTTTAGTGAAAACTGTATTCAATTTCTCTTTTTACAATTATTTTTAAAACTTAATCCTTGCTTTTATAAACGTAATCGATTCATATATCTAAGTCTAATAGAAATCAGGGAAAAAATTCGACTTGGAACATCTTAGAAGCTTGTATAAGAAGAACAGAACATAGATATACTGTTATGCAGACATTTACACAAGTACTTAAATGTATATTTACATGTATTCATTTTAAAATTATCATGCATACATTTATGTTAACATTCATCAAATTTTACTTAAATAATTTACTTCCTGAACCAAGTTTGAATTCAAGTTTATTCACTGTTTCAGATTGAACAGAGATTTACTTTCCATGTTCCCATCATGTATATAATTATTAACACACATATATATACTTATAATCATTATAAAACAACATGCACAGCATAGTTCACATCATTTTCAAAGATCATCACATACAACTTCAGGATATACCAAAAGTTTCAGAGTTACTCACCTATATTGAAGAACAGAGGAAGCTGGAAGCTGATCTGCTATTGGAAAATGAAATTTTTGATTTTCTTAATCGAATCTAGATTTGCTTTGGAACTGAATTGATCTTGAATTAAATTCTAGCATTGCTGAAGCTTGAAACTGACAAAGTTGTTGCTAGCTTGATCATCCTCTAATTTTGGTTTTCAGTTTATTTTTTTATTTTTTATTTCCAGGTTTGTGAAGTATGAAGCCTGGTCTCTCTCTTAAGCCTATTTTACTTAAAATTCAAATTAAAAGAAGATACTAGTTTTGCCATTTGTATTCATTATCCTCCACTTGTAAATCTATGTTTTTATTAAGCCTACACTTGTTAATCATTATAAAAATATTTACATTTGTCAAAAATATGTATCTTTATGTCTAAATCCTTTATAAAATTTTATTTTCTTATGTTGTTAAGTACCTTATAATTATACAAATGTGAAAACAATTATTTTCTTATATATATATATATATATATTGATTCTAATAAATATGAAAGAAAGCGTATTATGTGTTTATAACTTAACATATGTTTAATTTTTTTATGTATATACAATTTATACTTATCTCATGTTACAAATGTATATTTCAAAGCTTTTATTAATTCTTGTTTTAATATCATATATATATTTGTTCCTTTGAAATATAAAATTAATAAATCCAATTTTATTTATAAGGTATTTATTCTTGAATTCTAAATCAAATTTCTATTTACAATCTCTATTGATACTTATTTTTATCTTGGAAAATTTCACTATTATAAAGTTTTGCATATATCTATTAACATAATTGAATTTATCATAAGATTTATTATAGTTTTAAATTCATTAATAAAAATATATATCCAGATATTTCTAAATTATCAGAATTCCATTTATTCACTTATAAATTAGTATTTTATTAATTTAATCTAGTTAATTATCAATTAACAAATGTCCAAAAAAACCGGGTTATCACATTCCTCCCCCCTTAGAATCTTTTCGTCCTCGAAAAGGAACGAAATCAGAGTTTATTCAATACTTAAAATTAGATAAATTATTCTTTGATCATTTTTAAAACACTTTTAAAATCTATACAATATTATAAAATAGTTTTTAAAAATAATTTTTATAACTCGATGTTTCAACAAATCATCCTTGTTCTCATAGAAATTCGGTCATACGTTGATCAGGCGTAAGACTGAAAATCTATAAGTACTCGGTAAACCCATTTTCAACACCCAGTGAAAATATTTGAAAAATAATTTTATTGAAAATATCGAAAACGTTTTTGAAAATAGAGGAAATATCTTTGGTGAGAATGCTCTGGAAATCATCACCCCCATCCATGGTCACAGTTACATCACGGGTTACGTTGCCATCGCAGCAAAAGTCCATATAACTGATGATAGCATGGAACCCATAAACAGATCGCAGTTACATTCCAGGGTTACGTTGCCATCGCAGCAAAAGTCCATGTAACTGTTGGCTCTCAACGGCACACATGATTTCGCTATCAAAATGAAACTTCTCCACTCTACATAGGTCGCAGTCTACCGATATAAAATCAAACGCAGACTGTTGGCTCTCAGCGGCACACATGACTTTCGCTATGTTACCATAGTGTCGCAGTCTACCGATATAAAATCAAATGTAGACTGTTGGCTCTCAGCGGCTCACACAACTTTCGCTATGGTCTGCAGTAGATCGCAGTGACATCGAGTTACACTGTCGTCACAGCATAACCCAAATGCCTCTGTGGGCACCAGCCCCTCGACTTTCGCTACACAAATAATCCTCAGGAACTAGTTTTGTCCGGACTCCTCATAGGATCAACTTTAGAATCCCCTCTTGGGGTTCAAGGCAGTACCACCCAGTGGCACTCCTGAGAAGTTCATTTCAAGGGAGCGCCTTTTTCCCCAGAGCTATTCTCAAAACACTTTATACTATACACTTATAGTATCTTCAAATCATATCCTTTATGATTTATATCAAAATCTCCTATACTCAAAATCAATATCCAAAATCGATAGTTCCAAACTTGGCTTTCCAAAATCCAAAATTGATTTTCCCAAAAATCAAAAGCCTTTTCCAAATTCATAGGTTCCCAAAACTTTTTCCAAAATCATTCTCATAAGATCCTTTTTATATATATAGATATATATAACTTTGAAAATTTTTGGATCATTTCAAACTTGTATAAAACCTCTTTTATACTTCTAATATTTCAAAACCCTTTTCTTTTAGCAATAGATTCAATAAGGGAAGATTTATTTTATATAACAAGGATGTATAACTTTATTTTATTCCAAATCAAATATTCAAATTTGATAAATCTCTTATAAAGTTATTAACCATATTACTTTTCATTTCAAAAACCATTTTACAGTTCTTATCCACAAATTTTCAATATCAATTTCATTCAAACTCGTACGATGTACACATATCATCCGTACGCTATATCAATTTGATCGCTCACTCGATCACACAATTTCTCTTCCGAACTAGTATCGTCCACCCGACCTCCTAGTGCGGACTCAGATCTAGTTTCTTGATCAGAAACCGTCATTCTCCTTGCATAGTCGTAGTTATGATAGAGAATATCCAGAACCAATCAACAACCCACATCCAGGTTCGCCGTCGAAAATCGAGTGAAAAATCCCAACTCGGATTGATAATATTATCTCGAAATTTTGTGCTCGAATCTGGATCAAATCACTATGCGAATAGAATAATATACGTATATCCTGCGTATTTATCTTCATTGGTTATTTGCCAAATCAATTCTCTTTTCTATTCACATTTCCTTTAATTCCATTCACTTATTCTCAATTGCTTCTATTTCCAATTGAGTTATTACTTCAATTACAAACAGTTTGAACTCTGACCTATTTAAATTTAAAAATAGCTTGAAAATGTTTAAAATAGATAAGTAGTTGAAAAATAGTTATTAGTTTGTAAAATAGTTAAGTAGGTATAAAATAGTTAGATAATTGCAAAATAGTTTTTAAAATAGTGATTAGATATAAGTAACTGAAAAATAGTAATTAGTTTATAAGACAGTTTCAAAATAGTTAGATAGTTCCAAAATAAATGTAAAATAAGTATAAGATAGTTTGGGGTTTAAGAAGAAAGATTGTATAGTAAATAGTTTGGAAAAATATATTTGTATTAAAACAATTTATTTTGAAAATAATCCAGAGCCAAACTGTTTAATTTCCCAATCTCCATTTCCAATTAATTTCCCATCAATTCAATTTAAATTTCCACTTCCATTTAAATTGACTCAATACTTCAATTTCCATTGAAATTGATTTAATCCCAATTCAAGTTGAATTAACCTTAATTCCTTTCCAAATTCAAATCAAATTCCATTTGATTTTTAAACTTATTCAACTTTAATCACAATTCCAAATTATTTCAAATCAATTTGGATTAATTTCAAATTGAACCAGCTTCAATTTCAAAACATTTCAATCCTAATTTAACATTTGAATTTTTAAACTTATACATCTTCAATCACAATTCTAATTAATTCAAATCAAATTCAATTTGAACTAATTCTATTCAAATCTCAACTTAAAACCATCTCGAATTATATAAATTCGAGTTAAATATTTTAAATGTTGATTTAATCCCTTAAGTCAATTTAACCCTTACTTTTAAATCAATCAACCTTTATTTTTTTATTTAATAACTTAAATCTTTAAACCATTTAATTCTAAATCAAAATTCCAAAATTCCATTTTAAAATTATCTTTACTTAACTTATTACAAAGTTCAAATTAGAGTTCAAAACTTTTTAAATGATTAAATCTTCAGAATCCAATCAACCTTACTCAATTTGAATTCTCCATTTCAAATTTTAAACTTCTTATTAATAAACTTTCCATTTAAGTTTAAAAACTTACTTCACTTTGGGTTTCACATCACATCCCAAGTAAAATTCAAAACTCAACCTTAGAGTTTATTTCCAAATATAGATATTTATTTCCTTTACGCACCAAGTTATACCTTAAATATTTTTTTTTTAAACCACCTTTGGTTCTAATTCAAAACAGATTTCTTTAACATAATTTCATGTTTTCTGGATTTAGATTTAAAACTTCGCAATTTTAAATTATCTTCAATTCCAATTTATAAGTCATACTCACCTAAAAGTTCACTTCTCTAAAACATTTCATTTTGCTTAATCATTAATAACATTTCATTATTAAATACAACAACCATTTATGATAATAACCAAAATTATCATATCTGGAAACCAATTTATTATTATCTTTATTCTTATAACACTTCTACAAATTCAAGATTTTAATTTCAGTTCAGATCCATTTCAAACTTACCTTCATTAAATTTCAGTTTGGTTGTATTACCATTACCACTTAATTCTCATTATTTTATTTAATTCCAATGATTCCACAACCAATTTCTTTAATATATTTAATAATTAGAAAATTATTTCTATATATCAAAAGATAAACTTATATAAAAACCACTTATTTTTAAAACCTTTATATAAGAAAATAACAAGTACGCTCTCATATATATATATATATATATATATATATACTCAACTCATCTTAGGGTACCATTGACCCTATCCTTAATGAGTATACCAGCCAGAGCCAAGGTTCTCGCTTAACCTTCAGCTCTGATACCAATTGTAACGACCCGGAATTTTCGAACCCGAAAATCCCAGATAGTTAGAAGAAAAAGAAAAGAGATAGAAGAAGAAATAGAACAAGACACAGATTCTCACATTCGCAGCGGATAAAATATAATATCAAATAATATTCTTTACACAAAGAAAGCTGTATCAGTCAATTACATTTTAATACATCAGAGTTACAACATTCACAATCACTGGACAGTAAAACAACATGTCCCAGATAAATAACAATGTATCACAGCGGAATACACTCCATACGTTCCTGCCATCCAACTCGCCTCCCGAGCTCCCGAACGTCTTACCTGGAAATCTGTAATACTCGGTCTGACCCGAGCATTACATCAAAGTAACACCCGGGTCAGGCTGGAAATCAGCGTGAGTAAACTCATCTAACATGAAATTCCAATCCATATAACTTATTTAAAACCCGGGGTAACTCGTACTTACTACACGTAATCATCTTATATAGTCACTACTTATTTTCACAAAACAATATCTAAGTATCCAACTTAATTTAAATGGTCCATATTATCCCAATCCAGCCCATTGATTTCACATATCAATCTATAAAGAATTATAGACTATTTCAAATCGAAGTGGTATCGGGTATTTACCGATACCCGACCCCGGTCTCTTCGAGTCCCATGATATCTTAACCCAGGTTATTCTAATGAAATACAATTCAAACTTAAATGCAAGATATCGCTCTTACATAGTAATTCATCAACAAGAGATAACTTTATTATCACTATTCCACCCGAAACATAACATATCACAAATCTCTTCATATAGAAATATCAACCAATTCAAGACATTTAACATCATTCAATCATTCATAAGCAAGATTTATCACTTCCAAAATTAATTTAATTTATCTCTAATTAAATTAATTTCTAATCTAATCACTTAGATTATCTTTACTTAACATTAATTAATTACAAACCAATTAATTAGTCATCCTTTAGTTTTTCCATCTTAATTTAATCCCCCTTGACTAATTATCCTTTAATTATAATAAGTAATTAACTCTAAATTAATTACACAAATCCTTTAAAATCCATATTAATTATATTGATCCTTAATTAACTTCTCAAATTAATTATCTTATAATCATAAATTAATTCACCTTTAATTATTAATTAATTAACCTTTAATTTATTAATTATCTTTAATTATTAAATAATTAACCTTCAATTATTAAGTAATTAATCTTTAATTACTAATTTATTTATTTACCCTTAATTAATTTCATTAACAAATTAATCCTTTAATTACTTCCATTAAGTAATTAACTTTTAAGTAATAAATCATCCCTTAATTACTTTCATTAATTAATTAATCTTAAATTAATTACCTTAATTAATTAATTACATTAATTAATTTATCTCCTTGATTAGTTATCCTTTAATTAATCACTTTAATTAATTAATCTTTAATTATTAAGTAATTAACCTTTAATTACTCAATTTAACATCCTAAAATAAATCACATCCAGTAATTATCCATTAATTTATCACCTTAACAAATTATTTAATTACATTTTTTATTTTTATTTTTATTTTGAATACTTAAGACATTAATAAAAGGTAACATAATTAAATAATTAATTCTTACTTAATTCAAAATAATTTACTTTAAAATCTTTAATAAATCCCAACTTAAACCAAAATAGTTATTTTAAAAGAATTTGTTAAGAAATTGTTTTAAACTTGATCTCTTATACAAAGCAAAAGAAAACCCGAGCCAAATCTTCTTTTACCCGAACCATCTTCGAGTTCCCCCACCTTCCACTTACTTCGAGTCATCTAGCGATTTTCTTCGGGTCTGACCCGAGTTACCCTTGTCTTCCCCAACTCCACAACTTCAACTGATACCATAGTCTCGCGTGCACATGCACAGATATTCGCCATCGTTCTGACCATCGATGCCGACACCAACACATCGTCGACGACCTCGCCGATGATCTCGACAATCCAGATCGATGAAAAAAACCAAGAAATCAAAATTGAGCTACCCAGCATCTACTTGGAACCCATCACCTCAACGAAAACGCCACGCCCCAACGATTACGACCACCAGAAACTACGCAACCATGACCAGAGCTATGTCAATGACCCACGCGACGTTTCCCCCCCGGTCTGATTTAGACCGATGCATCCACGCCTTCGCAATCGCCTCGCAAACCTTATCGACTCGAACAGGGCATTAAACCCTAAAACTTCATCGACCGGCCACCACGGTGGCTTAAAAATCCAGCGAACATTTTTCCAGAAACCACCTACCTTCCGACCAAACCCCAACGCTCACCTCACCTCCGATCAACGGCAATCAACTGAAATGTCCACACCGTTCAACTCGAAAATTCCCACCGACTATCAAACTAAAAATCATGATACTCATATTAAAAATCGTGATTTTCAACCACTAATACATCCATGTGATCCAAATCTGAAAGTGAGATTGTTGATTTTTAACATATATATGTATTTCACTGAAAAAAAATTATGTTGTAGTGAAAACTGTATTCAATTTCTCTTTTTACAATTATTTTTAAAACTTAATCCTTGCTGTTATAAACATAATCGATTCATATATCTAAGTCTAATAGAAATCAGGGAAAAAGTTCGACTTGGAACATCTTAGAAGCTTGTATAAGAAGAACAGAACATAGATATAATGTTATGCAGACATTTACACAAGTACTTAAATGTATATTTACATGTATTCATTTTAAAATTATCATGCATACATTTATGTTAACATTCATCAAATTTTACTTAAATAATTTACTTCTTGAACCAAGTTTGAATTCAAGTATATTCACTGTTTCAGATTAAACAGAGATTTACTTTCCATGTTCCCATCATGTATATAATTATTAACACACATATATATACTTATAATCGTTATAAAACAACATGCACATCATAGTTCACATCATTTTCAAAGATCATCACATACAACTTCAGGATATACCAAAAGTTTCAGAGTTACTCACCTATATTGAAGAACAGAGGAAGCTGGAAGCTGATCTGCTATTGGAAAATGAAAATTTTGATTTGCTTAATCTAATCTAGATTTGCTTTGGAACTGAATTGATCTTGAATTAAATTCTAGCATTGCTGAAGCTTGAAACTGACGAAGTTGTTGCTAGCTTGATCATCCTCTAATTTTGGTTTTCAGTTTATTTTTTTATTTTTTATTTCCAGGTTTGTGAAGTATGAAGCCTAGTCTCTCTCTTAAGCCTATTTTACTTAAAATTCAAATTAAAAGAAGATGCTAGTTTTGCCATTTGTATTCATTATCCTCCACTTGTAAATCTAGGTTTTTATTAAGCCTACACTTGTTAATTATTATAAAAATATTTACATTTGTCAAAAACATGTATCTTTATGTCTAAATCCTTTATAAAATTTTATTTTCTTATGTTGTTAAGTACCTTATAATTATACAAATGTGAAAACAATTATTTTCTTATATATATATATATATATATATATATATTGATTCTAACAAATATGAAAGAAAGCGTATTATGTTTTTATAACTTAACATATGTTTAATTTTTTTATGTATATACAATTTATACTTATCTCATGTTACAAATGTATATTTCAAAGCTTTTATTAATTCTTGTTTTAATATCATATATATATTTGTTCCTTTGAAATATAAAATTAATAAATCCAATTTTATTTATAAGGTATTTATTCTTGAATTCTAAATCAAATTTCTATTTACAATCTCTATTGATACTTATTTTTATCTTGGAAAATTTCACTATTATAAAGTTTTGCATATATCTATTAACATAATTAAATTTATCATAAGATTTATTATAGTTTTAAATTCATTAATAAAAATATATATCCAGATATTTCTAAATTATCAGAATTCCATTTATTCACTTATAAATTAGTATTTTATTAATTCAATCTAGTTAATTATCAATTAACAAATGTCCAAAAAAATCGGGTTATCACAATAAAAATGCGCACACATCCATATGCATATGCTCTAGTGTCCTAGTTAGGCCGATCCCTAAAGAATAATAGTGCCTAGTGTACCAATATGCGTCCATTAGCATCCACTAGCAAACACTTGCAACCACTAGCATACATCATTCATAACATGTTCTAATAACATGTTTACATCAAATCCTATCATCCATAGGTTAAATCCTAAGTTCTACCCTCTCAAAGGATAATAAAGGAAAGAACCTATTCAAAACTAAAGATGGAAATAGGAAATTCTAAAAACTTACAATCGAAAAGACGAGGATAGGAAGTACGAATCTTCTCTTCTGCTTCCCAAGTGGCATCTGCAACATCATCTCTCCATTGCACTTTTACTAGAGGAACCTCCTTATTCCTTAGTCACTTGATGTCTCTTCCAACAATCTTCATGAGGATACGCCGAATAGATGCTTCCCTTTCTACCTCCAACTCCTCTAACTGACTAGGCTCTACAACCTCCACCGAGTTATGTAAGCACTTTCGCAAGTGCAAAACATGGAAAATGTCATGCGCTCCTGCAAGCCTATCTGGTAACTTCACTCGGTAAGTCATCTTCCCAACTCTCTCTATGATAGGAAATGGTCCAACAAATCTGGGGGCTAATTTTCCATTCGATTCGAACCTTACCACCTTCCTAAGCGGGGATACTTTGATAAAAACCTAGTCTCCAATCTCAATCTCAATGTCTCACCTCCGCTTATCCGCATAATACTTCTTCCTATCTTGGGCTGTCTTCATCCTTCGCTGAATTAAATCCACTCTCTCCGATGTCTCCCTCACCATGTCAGGCCCAAGTAGCAACTTCTCCGTAGACTCCACCCAACATGAAGGGGACTTGCAAGGTCTTCCATATAAAGCCTCAAATGGTGCCATTCCTATGCTCGTTTGGTAACTGTTATTATACGCAAACTCAACCGATGGAAGATGGTCCTCCCAAGTTCCTCCAAAGTCAAAAATGCACATCCGTAGCAAATCCTCAAGCACTTTATTCACTCTCTCCGTTTGGCCATCCGTTTGAGGGTGATAGGTCGTACTCAATCTAAGTTGCGTCCCTAACGCCTCATGTAAGCTTCTACAAAACTCACTGGTGAAAATAGGATCTCTATCACTCATCATGCTAGAAGGTTCTCCGTGAAGTCGGACTATCTCTCGAATATAAAGTGATGCCAAATATGATGTCGTGCGCCTACTCTTAACTGGGATGAAGTGGGTACTCTTGGTCAACCGATCAACAATCACCTAAATGCTAGTATTCCCCTTCCTAGAACGGGGTAAACCATCTATAAAATCCATAGAAATACTGTCCCACTTCCATCTTGGCAAATCTAATGGCTGAAGTATACACCGGGCTTCTGCTACTCTACTTTTACACTTTGGCAAATGAGGCATTTAGCTACGAACTCCGCCACGTCCCTCTTCATGCCATTCCAATAGAACATCCTCCTCATATCCCAATACATTTTGTCACCACCCAGATGAATAGTCATACGGTAATGGTGTGCCTCCTCCAAAATCGCTCTCAACAAATCACTGGTGCAGGGAATACAAGGCCTCCCATCTCTCCTAAGCCTCCATTTTCTATCAATGGAATAACGTTGGAGATGTCTAGAGAACTCTCCTCGACTAAACATATCCATCACATCCATAAGCTTCGAATCCTCTTGTAACAACCCACATATTTTTACAATAATATATTTAAACAATTTATTTAAATATAGCATTGTTAGTTGAATTTAAAAGTCCAAAACGTGACTTTTTGCAAATAGTCGACTTAGGACTCGAGACTACTTTCATTGAGTCCAAATTGGCGTTTGCGACCTTTTTGAGTATAAACATCGATATGTTTAGAGTTGATTAGAATTTTGATATTTTCAATTGGGGCTTTGGGTTTGGGTTTCAGCCCAATAACCTAACAAGAGAACCCAACTCATCTAATACCCTAACTCCACCCTACTTCTCTTCATTCATTCATTCCATTTCCTAACACTTTCAAGCTAAAGAAAAATAGGGGAAAGAATGGGAAATTAAAATTCCTAAGCCCTAGTTCTCTTAGGAAATTCAAGTTCTTGCTCTAAAATCAAGGAGAAGCTTAGGTAAGCATCCTCTTCATCTTCTCCATCTCAATCTCTCTCCAATTTTCAAAAATTCCTAAACCCTAACTTAGGAAATATTTTCTTATGAGCTTAGATTGGAGCTTCTAGAGGTGTTGTGGAAGAGTGGTTGATCTTTGCTTGTTTTAGAGCTTCTCATTTCTATATTTAGGTTTAAAGGTGAGTTTTTGAACTCACATCTATGTCTATAGTTTTCATTGTGGTTAGGTATGAATTCCTAACATCTATTCACGTTCATTTGCTTTTGATTTAAATTGATTTGGTGAATTTTCTAAATTTTGGTGTTTTAAGTCAAAATCTTTAAAGATCCTATCTTGGATATTTGGATGTGTTATTTGGGGTGTATCAAAGAGCCTATAGGACTGGGTTGTCGCTTGGCACAAATCCCTAGCCTCCGTCGCTCGTCCGATCGCTTCCGAATCAATTTGGTCATCATTGGCCTGGCAAATTGTTGCCCAGAAAAGGCAACCAGACGTCTGGTTGGAAGGTCCAGACGTCTGGTTAGGGCAGCAGATAAAAATAATACGGCGGAAAAGAAAAAAAATGGCAGAGACTTGACCAGACGTCTGGTCTAAACCTACCGGAAGTCTGGTTAGTTTTCAAATGTTTGGTTAGAGTTCAAACGTCTAGAAGGTTTCTGAAAATTTCCAGAACCTAAATCCAGACGTCTAGGTTTTCAACCAGACGTTTGGAACTGTTCATTTTGCCTATTTTGGTTGTTTTTTGAGTGGATTTCCAATTTTAATCGATTTTTGTTGATCCGGTTAGTTGTTATCACTTATTATCGACTTTGATGACTTCTTTCTTTGGATTTTTGGGAATATCCATTTGATGGATTTTATATCGATTTTTATGGATTTAATTCACATTGTCGTATGTGAATTTTTGGTGATTGATTGTTTTTACAATCATTTTTGTGATTTGTCACTTTAAAATACAAAGGTTTCTATACTAGTAGTAAATACTAAAACTCTTTCAATAAAACGATTTCGACACTATTTTAAATATAAATCTCGCTTTTAAAACCGTTTTCCAATCTATTAGTATATACAAACCTTTACCTCATTCGTATGAGAAATCTAATTAAACGGCTTAGCAAAACAAGTGGTATGAAACGCTTGCGTTTACTTTGTCGATTAATTCTTGGACTTGTTCGACTGAACTCTCATGACAATTTTCGAGTGGAAATCTACAATTTGTTCGTAAATATTTTAAGTTAAGCTAGTGGTTATGGGACATGAAGCTAAACTCATTTATTTACTAGCTTAGTGTAATTTACACATATCGATCATTGATGATCATTTTGTGATTTAGACTAGCGATGTGCGATGTCTCTTTGTTTGTGTGGGGGACTAAAATCCACGTTTGTGGAGCTTTGGCTCAAATTGGTGGGGTAGTGACCCATGGTCTACGGGCCGTTTGTGGAGCTTCGACTCAAACTTGATGGTTAGCGACCATGGAATAGCATTCCGTTTGTGACAGACGTGTTGGTGAGTTCTCATGCTCCCGTTTGTGATAGGCCTCCCCCTTTGTATTTTCTGGATGTCTGGTTGTTGATTCCTAGAATTGGTGTTTTACCAATTTTCGTGGTTTTCATTGATAAGCTTTATTAATATTTTTGGTTTGGTGAATAAGTTAAAGAATATGACATTCTTTTTGGTGTTTGAATAGATTTGAGATATTGTTTGATTTTTATTGTTATCGTATGTATACTTGTCACAGTATGGCATTATTGTTATCATGCATTTTTGTGGTATCTCTTAACCTTTCTCATCTCATATGTTATTTATAGCTAGACTGATCTGTTTATTATTTTTCTTCCTAAATAATACTCAGGTCAGACCGAGGTGTTACAGGTGCTTCCACTTGACTATTTATCAGGGACTAGCTTCTGACTTTTGGATAACTACTATAGCTTAGTAGTTTTGCTTTTATACATTCTAGATAGAGACTCTTTGATGTATACATATTCTTTTGTGATGTAGTGGATCTTGTATGACCACTTCTATGATGTACACTTCTATGTGTTATATTTATATCTATGTCCGCCTAAGTGATATGAATATCTGTGACTTATTTGTGTTATGCTTATTTTATATTTGTTTCCGAAGTTCACATAGCCACTGTGTAGTAGCTTTGAGTTTGTTATTGATATGTCAGATTTCCTCTTGAAACAAAATGCATGTAATACTATCTGACATATTGGTACTCGCACAAAGCAATTACACAGATGGTCGTGCCTCAACAGCCTTATTCATCGTACTAGTCGATGACATTACCCCGTAGTGTCCTTGTCTAGTGTGAGTATAGAGGTGGGGCGTCACAGCTTGGTATCAAAGCCAAACTTCGGAACAATGTAGAATAATCTAGCAAGGATCATTGTCCTAAGTCTCTCTTAGGAATCGTGCCTTAAGATTTAATCCGAGTCTTTGGACCCGTTCTATCCTATTTCCTTTTATGATGCCTTGTTTTATCAATCAAGTATGTTTGATATTCATTATGAGAATAACATTTTTCCTCTTCTTTCTTTCTTTCTTTCTTTCTTAAAGAAGAGAAATGGTTAGACTTGGCAGTCCTAGCGCTGGTCAATCCAGTAGTCCTATTCTGGATGGCGTATTCATGTCTGCCCAACAACTTTTGGATATTGTAAAGAATCAAAGGTTTATCTGTGCATTGATTAAGAACCCTAAAAAGGTTTTACCTCTGAAATTGGAAGTGCCTTTCGACCAGTTTGTAGATATCACTCTTCGACTTGAAGAGGCCGATAAAGGAAGTGATGGTGATATTGGGGTTTCCAAGAAGAGGCATATTAAGTTCAAAAGCCCTAATCCCAACAAGAAAGTGAAGCAAGCAACTTTGGTAGCAAAGACTCCAATCCCTAATCGTGGAGTATGCTACAATTGTAGTTCTAAGGACCACTATGCAAATAAGTGTCCGAAGCCCCTTACTTGTCGCTATTGCAAAGGTTTGGGTCATCTTTTATCTTCATGTCCCAAACTTCCAAACAAGAAAGAGGGAAAGCTAAATGTTGTGCAAACTCCTAGTAACACTTCTCTTGGTCAAGTTATTTCTCATTCTTCCTTGATGGCATTATTTTGTTTCATGATTATCCTATTCGAATTCTTTTGATACGGGTGCATCTCATTCTTTTATATCAAAAGAACTTGTTGATACTTTTTCTTTAATATTATGGGTTTGATGACTTCACTGAGAATTGCGAATCCGGTTGGTGGATCCGCAACACTCAGTTTGCTTTGTAAAGATGTAGAGATTATTTTAGGTGATTATTCTTTCCGAGCCGATCTGCATGTTAGGCGTTACTCAGGCTTCAAAATTGATTTTCGGGAAAGGATTGGCTTAATCATTATGAAGTCCATATCCTATGTCCCGAGAGGACTATCCATCTTCGACATTCTCAATCTATTATGCAGGTTTTTAATTTTTGCTTAATGATTTCGATTTCCAATTCGGTGGCATCATTTTATTCTTTAAACCCACATGATGAGGAAAATGTTATTTCCCTCATTCAAGTAGTTTGTGAATTTTCCAGTATTTTTGAGCTTGGCTTAGGACTATCACCTAAGCGATCTATTGAGTGGTGCTAAGGTCTTTTCAGCTCGACCTTGCCACCGGTCTTCATCAGCTACGAGTTGCGGAGGGTAGCATTCCACTTACAGCATTCCACACTCGTTATGATTCTTATGAGTGACTCGTGATGTCATTCGGTTTGTCCAGCTTATTTCCTCCATCTTATGAGTCGAGTATTGTGCGAATATCTCGATGAGACCATCCTTGTATTCATTGATAATGGATGAAAACAACAATTTAAAATTTGCAAATCTTTCTAATAAGATATATTTATAAGTATAATTGGATTTTGTTCTTAAAACGAGCAAAGAATATTCGTAAAATTTTAAAAGACATGTTTATCATATAGAAGATGATTTGTGTTTTAGTGCCCATTGAGTGCTTTAAGAATTTAGGTTGATGCGCCTCATCAACGTTATCGATAGGAATCTCCTAAATGCTATGTTGAGACAGTCAGACACAGTAAATTGACTTGTAATAAGTAAAATTTTCTAAAAAGATGATTACATGAAGTTAATTATAATTTTGAATGTCTTAGCTTTTCGGGAGAGAGGATCATGAAATAAATGATTTAGCATAGATGCCGCTTTTCAGAAATTAAAAGAACTCCTTTTTGATGCTCCTATTCTTGTAATTCCCGAAGGGAACCAAGACGTTATTGTTTATACCGATGCTAGTCGTGTTGGTTTGGGAGCCGTTCTCATGCAAAGGAATCGTGTTATCGCTTATGCTTCAAGGCAATTAAAGCCTGCCGAGACTAGATATGCCACTCATGATTTAGAGCTCGCGGCTATTGTTTTTGCCCTTAGAATTTGGCGTCATTATTTTTTGGGAGAGAAATTTATTCTCTACACCGATCATAAATCTTTGAAGTATTTATTTTCTTAAAAGGAACTTAATTTGCGTCAACAACGTTGGCTCGAGTTCCTTGCATCTTATGATCTTGATATTCTTTATACTCCTGAAAAGGGAAATCATGTTGCTAATGCCCTTAGTCGTAAGCAACAAGCGGTTGTTTTCATGATGATATCTGAATGGAATGATCTCGAGACTTTATCCACTTGTGAGATTCGAGATCGTGAATCCAATTCATGTTCATCTCTTGTTTTATGTAGCATTGTGGCTCATCCTTCTCTTTTAGACCGCGTTCTTGAAGCTCAAATGCATGATCCCGAATTGGCTCTTCTTAGCCAAAGTTATAGGGATAAAATTGATATCAAAGGTTTGAAAGACTTTGATATTGATGCTCGTGGAGGTATTCGAAAATTTGGTAGACTTATCGTGCCAAATATTAATGATCTTCATAAAGACATTTTAGAGGATTATCATCGTTCTATATTTACCATTCATCCCGGTAGTAGTAAAATGTATGCAGACATGAAATGACTTTATTATTGGTATGGAATGAAATCTAATATTGCTAACTTTATTAAGCGTTGCATGACTTGCCAACTCATTAAGGCAGAGCATCAAAAGCCCGATGGATTATTGCAACCATTGGACATTCCAATTTGGAAGTGGGATCAAGTCTCCATGGACTTTATTGACGGTCTTCCCCGTTCTCGTTTGGGTCATGACAGTTTATGGGTGATTGTAGATAGACTTACAAAATCCGCCCATTTTATTCCCATTCGTTCCAATCGGACCGTACCTCTTTTGGCCAAACTCTATGTTAAAGAAATCATTAAATTGCATGGAGTTCCTACTTCTATTGTTAGTGATCGTGATCCATTATTTACTAGTGGATTTTGGAAGGGTCTTCAAAAAGCTTTGGTAACGAAGCTTAATTTTAGCACCGCTTATCATCCTTAGTTCGATGGACAAACGGAGCGTATGAATCAAACTCTTGAAGGTCTCCTTCGTGCATGTGTTCTTGATTTTGGTGGAAGTTAGGAAGATCATATTTCTCTTATTGAGTTTACTTACAATAATAGCTTCCAATCTAGTATTAGTACGACACCTTTCGAGGTGCTCTACAGAAGGCCATGCCGATCTCCTTCGTGTTGGCTTGAAGCCAGTGAGAAGTTGGTTTTAGGTCTAGATTTTATTCGTGATTCCACAGAAAAGATTGAACTTATTTGTCATAGGATGAAAGAAGCTAAAAGTATGTAAAAATCCTATGCCGATAAGCAACGAAGGAAATTAGAATTTTCTGTGGGAGATTTGGTGTTCATTCTTGTTTCACCTATGAAGGGTGTTGTGCATTTCAGTCGTTCGGGGAAATTATAACCTCGATATATTGGTCTATTTCCCATCACCGAACGTATTGGTTCTATGGCTTATCGCCTTTTGTTACCGGCTTAATTTTCTGCTATCCACGACGTGTTCCACGTTTCTCAACTACGGAAATGCCTTAGATATTCCGACTTTATTCTTGAGCCCGATGTTATTGAAGAAATTGAAGTTTCGCCTAATTTGACTTATGAGCAACATCATATTCGCATCATTGCTACGGAGGTTAAACGCCTTCGAAATAAAGATGTTCTTCTTGTGAAAGTTCAATGGTCCTCAAATCCTAAGGATTGCTCTTGGGAATCCAGAGAATTCATCGAGCGAACACATCCAGACTTACTCTCTCTTGCTCCTTAAGGTGAACTTCTCATTTCAAAATTTCTTCTTTTGTGTTGTTATGTCTTAGTACGGTTGTTACTTTTCATTTTCTTCTTAAGTATTGCGAGTACGCAATTTCTTTAAGGAGGGGAGTCTGTAACAACCCGCATATTTTTACGATAATATATTTAAACGATTTATTTAAATATAGCATCGTTAGTTGAATTTAAAATTCCAAAATGTGACGTTTTGTAAACAGTCGAATTAGGACTCGAGACTACTTTTATTGAGTCCAAAATGGCATTTGCGACCTTTTTGAGTATAAATATTGATATGTTTGGAGTTGATTAGAATTTTGATATTTTCAATTGGGGCTTTGGGTTTCAGCCCAATAACCTAACAAGAGAACCCAACTCATCTAAAACCATAACTCCTCCCCACTCCTCTTCATTCATTCATTCCATTTCCTAACACTTTCAAGCTAAAGAAAAATGGGAGAAAGAATGGGAAATTAAAATGCCTAAGCCCTAGTTCTCTTAGGAAATTCAAGTTCTTGCTCTAAAATAAAGGAGAAGCTTATGTAAGCATCCTCTCATCTTCTCCATCTCAATCTCCCTCCAATTTTCAGAAATTTCTAAACCCAAACTTAGGAAATATTTTCTTATGAGCTTAGATTGGAGCTTCTAGAGGTGTTGTTGAAGAGTGGTTGATCTTTGCTTGTTTTAGAGCTTCTCATTTCTATATTTGGGTTTAAAGGTGAGTTTTTGAACTCACATCTACGTCTATAGTTTTCATTGTGGTTAGGTATGAATTCCTAACATCTATTCACGTTCATTTGCTTTTGACTTAAATTGATTTGGTGAATTTTCCAAATTTTGGTGTTCTGAAGTAAAAATCTTTAAAGATCCTATCTTGGATATTTGGACGTGTTATTTGGGGTGTATCGAAGAGCATATAGGGTTGGGTTGTCGCTTGGCATAAATCCCTAGCCTCCGTCGCTCATCCGATCGCTTCTGAATCATTCTGGCCATCATTGGCCTAGGCAAATTGTTGCCCAAAAAAGGCAACCAAACGTCTGGTAGGAAGGTCCAGACGTCTGGTTAGGGCAGTAGATAAAAAAAATATGGTAGAAAAGAAAAAAAATGGTAGAGACTTGGACCAGTTGTCTGGTCCAAACCAACCTGACGTCTGGTTAGTTTTCAGATGTCTGGTTAGAGTTCAAACATCTGGAAGGTTTCTGAAAATTTCCAGAACCTAAATCCAGACGTTTGGGTTTTCAACCAGACGTTTGGAACTGTTCATTTTGCCTATTTTGGCTGTTTTTTGAGTGGATTTCCAATTTTAATCGATTTTTGTTGATCCAGTTAGTTGTTATCACTTATTATCGACTTTGATGACTTCTTTCTTTGGATTTTTGGGAATATCCATTTGATGGATTTGATATCGATTTTTATGGATTTAATTCACATTGTCGTATGTGAATTTTTGGTGATTGATTGTTTTTACAATCATTTTTGTGATTTGTCACTTTAAAATACAAAGGTTTATATACTAGTAGTAAATACTAAAACTCTTTCATTAAAACGATTTCGACACTATTTTAAATATAAAGCTCGCTTTTAAAACCGTTTTCTAATCTATTAGTTGTAACGCCCCACTCCAAGACCCTAGCGCTGGTCAATCCAGTAATCCTCCTCTGGATGGTGTATTCATGTCTGCCCAACAACTTTTGGATCTTGTAAAGAATCAAAGGTTTATCTGTGCTTTAAATAAGAACCCTAAAAAGGTTTTACCTCTGAAATTGGAAGTGCCTTTCGACCAGTTTGTAGATATCACTTTTCGACTTGAAGAGGCCGATAAAGGAAGTGATGGTGATATTGGGGTTTCCAAGAAGAGGTATATTAAGTTCAAAAGCCCTAATCCCAACAAGAAAGTGAAGCAAGTAACTTTGGTAGCAAAGACTCCAATCCCTAATCGTGGAGTATGCTACAATTGTAGTTCTAAGGACCACTATACAAATAAGTGTCTGAAGCCCCTTACTTGTCACTATTGCAAAGGTTTGGGTCATCTTTTATCTTCATGTCCCAAACTTCCAAACAAGAAAGAGGGAAAGCTAAATGTTGTGCAAGCTTCTAATAACACTTCTCTTGGTCAAGGTATTTCTCATTCTATCCTTGATGGCATTATTTTGTTTCGTGATTATCCTATTCGGATTCTTTTGATACGGGTGCATCTCATTCTTTTATATCAAAAGAACTTGTTGATACTTTTTCTTTAATATTATGGGTTTGATGACTTTACTGAGAATTGCGAATTCAGTTGGTGGATCCGCAACACTCAGTTTGCTTTGTAAAGATGTCGAGATTATTTTATGTGATTATTCTTTCCGAGCCAATTTGCATGTTATGCGTTACTTAGGCTTCGAAATTGATTTTTGGGAAAGGATTGGCTTAATCATTATGAAGCTCATATCATATGTCCAGAGAGGACTATCCATCTTCGACATTCTCAATCATTAAGCAGGTTTTTAATTTTTTCTTAATGATTTCGATTTCCAATTCGGTGGCACCATTTTATTCTTTAAACCCACATGATGAGGAAAATGTTATTTCCCTCATTCAAGTAGTTTGTGAATTTTCCAGTATTTTTTAGCATGTCTTAGGACTACCACCTAAGCGATTTATTGAGTGGTGCTAAGGTCTTTTCAGCTCGACCTTGCCCCCGGTTTTCATCAGCTACGAGTTGCGGAGGATAGCATTCCACATATCACATTCCGCACTCGTTATGATTCTTATAAGTGACTCTGATGTCATTCGGTTTGTCCAGCTTATTTCATCCATCTTTTGAGTCGAGTATTCTGTGAATATCTCGATGAGACCATCCTTGTATTCATTGATTATGGATGAAAACAACAATTTAAAATATGCAAATCTTTCTAATAAGATATATTTATAAGTATAATTGGATTCTGTTCTTAAAACGAGCAAAGAATATTCGTAAAATTTTAAGAGATATTTTGTCATATAGAAGATGATTTTGTGTTGTATTGCCCATTGAGTGCTTTAAGAATTTGGTCGATGCGCATGATCAACGTTATTGATAGGAATATCCTAAACGCTATGATGAGACAGTCAGACACAGTAAATTGACTTGTAATGAGTAAAATTTTCTAAAAATATGATTACATGAAGTCAATTATAATTTTGAATGTCTTAGCTTTTAGGGAGAGAGGATCATGAAATAAATGATTTAGCATAGAAGCTGCTTTTCAGAAATTAAAAGAACTCCTTTCCGATGCTCATATTCTTGTGATTCTCGAAGGGAACCAAGACTTTATTGTTTATACCGATGCTAGTCGTGTTGGTTTAGGAGCCGTTCTTATGCAAAGGGAACGTGTTATCGCTTATGCTTCTAGGAAATTAAAGCCTGCCGAGACTAGATATGCCACTCATGATTTAGAGCTCGCGGCTATTGTTTTCACCCTTAGAATTTGGCGTCATTATCTTTTTAGAGAGAAATTTATTCTCTACACTGATCATAATTCTTTGAAGTATTTATTTTCTTAAAAGGAACTTAATTTGCGTCAACAACGTTGGCTCGAGTTCCTTGCATCTTATGATCTTGATATTCTTTATAATCCCGAAAAGGGAAATCGTGTTGCCGATGCCCTTAGTCGTAAGCAACAAGCGGTTGTTTCCATGATGATATCCGAATGGAATGATCTCGAGACTTTATCCACTTGTGAGATTCGAGATCATGAATCCAATTCGTGTTCATCTCTTGTTTTATGTAGCCTTGAAGCTCATCCTTCTCTTTTAGACCGCATTCTTGAAGCTCAAATGCATGATCCCGAATTGGCTCTTCTTAGCCAAAGTTGTAGGGATAAAATTGATATTGAAGGTTTGAAAGACTTTGATATTGATGCTCGTGGCGGTATTCGAAAATTTGGTAGACTTATCGTGCCAAATTTTAATGATTTTCGTAAAGACATTTTAGAAGATTCTCATCATTAAATTTACCATTCATCCCGGTAGTAGTAAAATGTATGCAGACATGAAACGACTTTATTATTGGGATGGAATGAAATCTGATATTGCTAGCTTTATTAAGCATTGCATGACTTGCCAACTCATTAAGGTTGAGCATCAAAGGCCCGGTGGATTATTGCAACCATTGGACATTCCAATTTGGAAGTGGGATCAAGTCTCTATGGACTTTATTGACGGTCTTCCCCATTCTCGTTCGGGTCATGACAGTTTATGAGTGATTGTAAATAGACTTACAAAATCCGCCCATTTTATTCCTATTCGGTCCAATCAGCCGTACCTCTTTTGGCCAAACTCTATGTTAAAGAAATCGTTAAATTGCATGGAGTTCCTACTTCAATTGTTAGTGATCGTCATCCATTATTTACTAGTGGATTTTGGAAAGGTCTTCAAAAAGCTTTGGGAACGAAGCTTAATTTTAGCACCGCTTATCATCCTCAATCCGATGGACAAACGGAGCGTGTGAATCAAAATCTTGAAGGTCTCCTTCGTGCATGTGTTCTGGATTTTGGTGGAAGTTGGGAAGATCATATTTCTCTTATTGAGTTTTCTTACAATAATAGCTTCCAATCTAGTATTGGTGTGGCACCTTTTGAGGTTCTCCACAGAAGGCCATGCCGATCTCCTTCGTGTTGGCTTGAAGCCGGTGAGAAGCTGGTTTTAGGTCTAGATTTTATTCGTGATTCCTCAGAAAAGATTGACCTTATTCGTCATAGGATGAAAGAAGCTAAAAGTAGGAAAAAATCCTATGCCGATAACCAATGAAGGAAATTAGAATTTTCTGTGGGAGATTTGGTGTTCATTCGTGTTTCACCTATAAAGGGTGTTGTGCGTTTCAGTTGTTCGGGGAAATTAGCACCTCGATATATTGGTCCATTTCCCATCACCGAACGTATTGGTTCCATGGCTTATCGCCTTTTATTACCGGCTCAATTTTCTGCTATCCATGACGTGTTCCACATTTCTCAACTACGGAAATGCCTTAGGGATTCCGACTCTATTCTTCAGCCTGGTGTTACTGAAGAAATTGAAGTTTCACCTAATTTGACTTATGAGCGACATCCTATTCGTATCATTGCTACGGAGGTTAAACGCCTTTGAAATAAAGATGTTCCTCTTGTGAAAGTTCAATGGTCCTCAAATCCTAAGGATTGCTCTTGGGAATCCAGAGAATTCATCGAGCGAACACATCTGGACTTACTCTTTCTTGCTCCTTAAGGTGAACTTCTCATTTCAAAATTTCTTCTTTTGTGTTGTTATGCCTTAGTACGGTAGTTACTTTATATTTTCTTCTTAAGTATTGCGAGGACGCAATTTCTTTATGGAGGGGAGTCGGTAACAACCCGCATATTTTTACGATAATTTATTTAAACGATTTATTTAAATACAGCATCGTTAGTTGAATTTAAAAGTTCAAAATGTGACTTTTTGTAAACAGTCGAATTAGGACTCGAAACTAATTTCATTGAGTCCAAAATGGCATTTGCGACCTTTTTGAGTATAAACATCGATATGTTTGGAGTTGATTAGAAATTTGATATTTTCAATTGGGGCTTTGGGTTTGGGTTTCAGCCCAATAACCTAACAAGAGAACCCAACTCATCTAATACCCTAACTCGACCCCACTCCTCTTCATTCATTCATTCCATTTCCTAACACTTTCAAGCTAAAGAAAAATGGGGGAAAGAATGAGAAATTAAAATTCCTAAGCCCTAGTTTTCTTAGGAAATTCAAGTTCTTGCTCTAAAATCAAGGAGAAGCTTAGGTAAGCATCCTCTTCATCTTCTCCATCTCAATCTCCCTCCAATTTTCAGAAATTCCTAAACTCTAACTTAGGAAATATTTGCTTATGAGCTTAGATTAGAGCTTCAAGAGGTGTTGTTGAAGAGTGGTTGATCTTTGCTTGTTTTAGAGCTTCTCATTTCTATATTTGGGTTTAAAGGTGAGTTTTTGAACTCACATCTATGTCTGTAGTTTTCATTGTGGTTAGGTATGAATTCCTAACATCTATTCACGTTCATTTGCTTTTGATTTAAATTGATTTGGTGAATTTTCCAAATTTTGGTGTTTTGAAGTCAAAATCTTTAAAGATTCTATCTAGGTTATTTGGACGTGTTATTTGGGGTGTATCGAAGAGCCTATAGGGCTGGGTTGTCGCTTGGCATAAATCCCTAGCCTCCATCGCTCGTCCGATCGCTTCCGAATCATTTTGGCCATCATTGGACTAGGGAAATTGTTGCCCAGAAAAGGCAACCAGACGTCTGGTTGGAAGGACCAGACGTCCGGTTAGGGCAGCAGATAAAAAAAATGTACGGCAGAAAAGAAAAAAAATGGCAGAGACTTGGACCAAACGTCTGGTCCAGACCTACCAGACGTCTGGTTAGTTTTCAGACGTCTGGTTAGAGTTTAGACATCTGGAAGGTTTCTGAAAATTTCCAAAACCTAAATCCAGACGTTTGGGTTTTCAACCAGACATCTAGAGCTGTTCATTTTGCCTATTTTGGATTTTTTTTGAGTGGATTTCCAATTTTAATCGATTTTTGTTGATCCGGTTAGTTGTTATCACTTATTATCGACTTTGATGACTTCTTTCTTTGGATTTTTGGGAATATCCATTTGATGGATTTGATATCGATTTTTATGGATTTAATTCACATTGTCGTATGTGAATTTTTGGTGATTGATTGTTTTTACAATCATTTTTTTGATTTGTCACTTTAAAATAAAAAGGTTTCTATATAGGTAGTAAATTCTAAAACTCTTTCATTAAAACTATTTCGACACTATTTTAAATATAAAGCTCGCTTTTAAAACCGTTTTCCAATTTATTAGTATATACAAACCTTTACCTCATTCGTATGAGAAATCTAATTAAACGGCTTAGCAAAACAAGTGGTATGAAACGCTTGCGTTTACTTCGTCGGTTAATTCTTGGACTTGTTCGATTGAACTCTCGTGACAATTTTCGAGTGGAAATCTACAATTTGTTCGTAAATATTTAAGTTAAGCTAGTGGTTATGGGACATGAAGCTAAACTCATTTATTTACTAGCTTAGTGTAATTTACACTTATCGATCATTGATGATCATTTTGTGATTTAGACTAGCGATGTGCGATGTCTCTTTGTTTGTGTGGGGGACTAAAAACCCGATTTGTGGAGCTTCGGTTCAAATTAGTGGGGTAGCGACCCATGGTCTTCGGGCCGTTTGCGGAGCTTCGCCTCAAACTTGATGGTTAGCGACCATGGAATAGCGTTCCGTTTGTGATACACGTGTTGGTGAGTTTTCATGCTCCCGTTTGTGATAGGCCTCCCGCTTTGTGTTTTCTGGATTTCTGGTTGTTGGTTTCTAGAATTTGTGTTTCACCAATTTTCGTGGTTTGCATTGATAAGCTTTATCAATATTTTTGGTTTGGTGAATAAGTTAAAGAATGTGACATTCTTTTTGGTGTTTGAGTAGATTTGAGATATTGTATGATTTTTATTGTTATCGAATGTATACTTGTCATAGTATGACATTATTGTTATCATACATTTTTGTGGTATCTCCTAACCTTTCTCATCTCATATGATATTTATAGCTAGACTGATCCGTTTATTATTTTTCTTCTTAAATAATACTCAGGTCAGACCGAGGTGTTACAGGTGCTTCCACTTGAATATTTATCAGGGACTAGCTTCTGACGTTTGGATAACTACTATAGCTTAGTAGTTTTTGCTTTTATACATTCCAGATAGAGACTCCTTGATGTATACATATTCTTTTGTCTAGCACTTGTACCTATTCTTTTGTGATGTTGTGGATCTTGTATGACCACTTCTATGATGTACACTTATATGTGTTATATTCATATCTGTTTCCGCCTTAGTGATATGAATATATATGACTGATTTGTGTTATTCTTATTTTATATTTGTTTCTGAGGATCACATAGCCACTGTGTAGTAGCTTTGAGTTTGTTATTGATATGTCAGATTTCCACTTGAAACAAAATGCATTTAATACTATCTGACATATCGGTACTTGCACAAAGCAATTACATAGATGGTCGCTCCTCAACAGCCTTATTCTTCATACTAGTCGATGGCATTACCTCGTAGTGTCCTTGGCTAGTGTGAGTATAGAGGTGGGGCGTCACAGCTTGGTATCAAAGCCAAACTTCGGAACAATATAGAATAATCTAGCAAGGATCATTGTCTAAGTCTCTCTTAGGAATCGTGCCTTAGGATTAAATCCGAGTCTTTGGACCCATTCTATCCTATTTCCTTTTATGTTGCCTTGTTTTACCAATCAAGTTTGTTTGATATTCATTATGAGAATAACCTTTTTCCTTTTATTTCTTTCTTTCTTTCTTAAAGAAGAGAAATGGTTAGACTTGGCAGTCCTAGCGCTGGTCAATCTAGTAGTCCTCCTTTGGATGGCGTATTCATGTCTGCCTAACAACTTTTGGATCCTGTAAATAATCAAAGGTTTATCTGTGCTTTGAATAAGAACCCTAAAATTTTTACCTCTGAAATTGGAAGTGCCTTTCGACCAGTTTGTAGATATCACTCTTCGACTTGAAGAGGCCGATAAAGGAAGTGATGGTGATATTGGGGTTTCCAAGAAGAGGCATATTAAGCTCAAAAGCCCTAATCCCAACAAGAAAGTGAAGCAAGCTACTTTGGTCGCTAAGACTCCAATCCCTAATCGTGGAGTATGCTACAATTGTAGTTCTAAGGACCACTATGCAAATAAGTGTCTGAAGCCCCTTACTTGTTGCTATTGCAAAGGTTTGGGTCATCTTTTATCATCATGTCCCAAACTTCCAAACAAGAAAGAGGGAAAGCTAAATGTTGTGCAGGCTCCTAGTAACACTTCTCTTGGTCAAGGTATTTCTCATTCTATCCTTAATGGCATTATTTTGTTTCCTGATTATACTATTCGAATTATTTTGATACGGGTGCATCTCATTCTTTTATATCAAAAGAACTTGTTGATAATTTTTCTTTAATATTATGGGTTCGAAGACTTCACTGAGAGTTGCGAATCCGGTAGGTGGATCCGCAACACTCAGCTTGCTTTGTAAAGATGTCGAGATTACTTTATGTGATTATTGTTTCCGAGCCGATTTGCATGTTATGCGTTACTTAGGCTTCAAAATTGATTTTTGGGAAAGGATTGGCTTAATCATTATGAAGCCCATATCCTATGTCCCGAGAGGACTATCCATATTCGACATTCTCAATCTATTATGCAGGTTTTTAATTTTTGCTTAATGATTTCGATTTCCAATTCGGTGGCATCATTTTATTCTTTAAACCCACATGATGAGGAAAATGTTATTTCCCTCATTCAAGTTGTTTGTGAATTTTCCAGTATTTTTGAGCTTGACTTAGGACTACCACCTAAGCGATATATTGAGTGGTGCTAAGGTCTTTTCAGCTCGAGCTTGCCACCGGTTTTCATCAGCTACGAGTTGCGGAGGGTAGCATTCCACTTACCACATTCCGCACTCGTTGTGATTCTTATGAGTGACTCGTGATGTCATTCGGTTTGTCCAGCTTATTTCATCCACCTTACGCGTCAAGTATTCTACGAATATCTCGATGAGACCATCCTTGTATTCATTGATTATGGATGAAAACAACAATTTAAAATTTGCAAATCTTTCTAATATGATATATTTATAAGTATAATTGGATTTTGTTCTTAAAACGAGCAAAGAATATTCGTAAAATTTTAAGAGTCATGTTTATCACATAGAAGATGATTTTGTGTTGTAGTGCCCACTGAGTGCTTTAAGAATTCTGGTCGATGCGCCTGATCAACGTTATCGATAGGAATCTCCTAAACGCTATGATGAGATAGTCAGACACAGTAAATTGACTTGTAATAAGTAAAATTTTCTAAAAAGATGATTACAAGAAGTTAATTATAATTTTGAATGTCTTAGCTTTTCGGGAGAGAGGACCATAAAATAAATGATTTAGCATAGAAGCTACTTTTTAGAAATTAAAAGAACTCCTTTCCGATGCTCCTATTCTTGTGATTCCCGAAGGGAACCAAGACTTTATTATTTATACCGATGCTAGTCGTGTTGGTTTGGGAGCCGTTCTCATGCAAAGGGAACGTGTTATCGCTTATGCTTCTAGGCAATTAAAGCCTGCCGAGACTAGATATGCCACTCATGATTTAGAGCTCGCGACTATTGTTTTCGCTCTTAGAATTTGGCGTCACTATCTTTTGGGAGAGAAATTTATTCTCTACACCGATCATAAACCTTTGAAGTATTTATTTTCTTAAAAGGAACTTAATTTGAATCAGCAACGTTGGCTCGAGTTCCTTGCATCTTATGATCTTGATATTCTTTATACTCCCGAAAAGGGAAATCGTGTTGCCGATGCCCTTAGTCGTAAGCAAAAAGAGGTTGTTTCCATGATGATATCCGAATTGAATGATCTCGAGACTTTATCCACTTGTGAGATTCGAGATCGTGAATCCAATTCATGTTCATCTCTTGTTTTATGTAGCCTTGAGGCTCATCCTTCTCTTTTAGACCACATTTTTGAAGCTCAAATGCATGATCCCAAATTGGCTCTTCTTAGCCAAAGTTGTAGGGATAAAATTGTTATTGAAGGTTTGAAAGACTTTGATATTGATGCCCGTGGCGGTATTCGAAAATTTGGTAGACTTATCGTGCCAAATATTAATGATCTTCGTAAAGACATTTTAGAAGATTCTCATCGTTTTAAATTTACCATTTATCCCGGTAGTAGTAAAATGTATGCATACATGAAACGACTTTATTATTGGGATGGAATGAAATCTGATATTACTAACTTTATTAAGCGTTGCATGACTTGCCAACTCATTAAGGCCGAGCATCAAAGGCCCGGTGGGTTATTGCAACCATTGGACATTCCAATTTGGAAATGGGATCAAGTCTCCATGGACTTTATTGACAGTCTTCCCCGTTCTCGTTCGGGTCATGACAGTTTATGGGTGACTGTAGATAGACTTACAAAATCCACTCATTTTATTCCCATTCAGTCCAATCGGACCGTACCTCTTTTGGCCAAACTCTATGTTAAAGAAATCATTAAATTGCATGGAGTTCCTACTTTTATTGTTAGTGATCGTGATCCATTATTTACTAGTGGATTTTGGAAAGGTCTTCAAAAAGCTTTGGGAATGAAGCTTAATTTTAGCACCGCTTATCATCCTCAATTCGGTGGACAAACGGAGCGTGTGAATCAAACTCTTGAAGTTCTCCTTCGTGCATGTGTTCTTGATTTTGGTGGAAGTTGGGAATATCATATTTCTCTTGTTGAGTTTTCTTACAATAATAGCGTCCAATCTAGTATTGGTATGGCACCTTTCGAGGTGCTCTACAGAAGGTCATGCCGATCTCCTTCGTGTTGGGTTGAAGCCGGTGAGAAGCTGGTTTTAGGTCCAGATTTTATTCGTGATTCCATAGAAAAGATTGACCTTATTCGTCACAGGATGAAAGAAGCTCAAAGTAGGCAAAAATCCTATGCCGATAACCGACGAAGGAAATTAGAATTTTCTGTGGGAGATTTGGTGTTCATTCGTGTTTCACCTATAAAGGGTGTTGTGCGTTTCAGTCGTTCGGGGAAATTAGCACCTCGATATAATGGTCCATTTCCCATCACCGAACGTATTGGTTCCGTGGCTTATCGCCTTTTGTTACCGGCTCAATTTTCTACTATCCATGACGTGTTTCATGTTTCTCAACTACGGAAATGCCTTAGGGATTCTAACTCTACTCTAGAGCCCGGTGTTATTGAAGATATTAAAGTTTCACCTAATTTGATTTATGAGCAACACCCTATTCGTATCATTGCTATGTTAAACGCCTTCGAAAAAAAGATGTTCCTCTTGTGAAAGTTCAATGGTTCTCAAATCCTAAGGATTCCTCTTGGGAATCCAGAGAATTCATCGAGCGAAGACATCCAGACTTACTCTCTCTTGCTCCTTAAGGTGAACTTCTCATTTCAAAATTTCTTCTTTTGTGTTGTTATGCCTTAGTATGGTTGTTACTTTTTATTTTCTACTTAAGTATTGCGAGGACGCAATTTCTTTATGAGGGGAGTCTGTAACAACCCGCATATTTTTACGATAATATATTTAAACGATTTATTTAAATATAGCATCGTTAGTTAATTTTAAAAGTTTAAAACATGAGTTTTTGTAAACAGTCGAATTTGGACTTGAAACTACTTTCATTGGGTCCAAAATGGCATTTGCGACCTTTTTGAGTATAAACATCGATATGTTTGGAGTTGATTAGAATTTTGATATTTTCAGTTGGGGCTTTGGGTTTCAGCCCAATAACGTAACAAGAGAACCTAACTCATCTAATACCCTAACTCCACCCCACACCTCTTCATTCATTCATTCCATTTCCTAACACTTTCAAGCTAAAGAAAAATTGGGGAAAGAATGGGAAATTAAAATTCCTAAGCCCTAGTTCTCTTAAGAAATTCAAGTTCTTGCTCTAAAATCAAGGAGAAGCTTAGGTAAGCATCCTCTTCATCTTCTCCATCTCAATCTCTCTCCAATTTTCAGAAATTCCTAAACCCTAACTTAGGAAATATTTGCTTATGAGCTTAGATTGGAGCTTCTAGAGGTTTTTTTGAAGAGTGGTTGATCTTTGCTTGTTTTAGAGCTTCTTATTTCTATATTTGGGTTTAAAGGTGAGCTTTTGAGCTCACATCTATGTCTATAGTTTTCATTGTGGTTAGGTATGAATTCCTAACATCTTTTCACATTCATTTGCTTTTGATTTAAATTGATTTGGTGAATTTTTCAAATTTTGGTGTTTTGAAGTCAAAATCTTTAAAGATCCTATCTTGGATATTTGGATGTGTTATTTGGGGTGTATCGAATAGCGTATAGGGCTGGGTTGTCGCTTGGCATAAATCCCTAGCCTTTGTCACTCGTCCGATCGCTTTCGAATCATTTTGGCCATTATTGGCCTAGGCAAATTGTTTCCCAGAAAAGGCAACCAGACGTCTGGTTGGAAGGTCCAGACGTCTGGTTAGGGCAGCAGATAAAAAAATATAGGAGAAAAGAAAAAAAATGGCAGAGTCTTGGACCAGACATCTGATCCAAACCTACCAGACGTCTGGTTAGTTTTCAAACGTCTGGTTAGTTTTCAAACGTCTGGTTAGAGTTCGGACGTCTGGAAGGTTTCTGAAAATTTCCAGGACCTAAATCCAGATGTCTGGGTTTTCAACCAGACGTCTGGAACTTTTCATTTTGCCCATTTTGGCTGTTTTTTGAGTGGATTTCCAATTTTAATCGATTTTTGTTGATCCCGTTAGTTGTTATCACTTATGATCGACTTTGATGACTTCTTTCTTTGGATTTTTGGGAATATCCATTTGATGGATTTGATATCAATTTTTATGGACTTAATTCATATTGTCGTATGTGAATTTTTGGTGATTGATTGTTTTTACAATCATTTTTGTGATTTGTCACTTTAAATTACAAAGGTTTCTATACAAGTAGTAAATACTAAAACTCTTTCATTAAAACTATTTCGACACTATTTTAAATATAAAGCTCGCTTTTAATACCATTTTCCAATTTATTAGTATATACAAACCTTTACCTCATTCGTATGAGAAATCTAATTAAACGGCTTAGCAAAACAAGTGGTATGAAACGCTTGCGTTTACTTCGTCGGTTAATTCTTGGACTTGTTCAATTGAACTCTCGTGACAATTTTCGAGTGAAAATCTACAATTTGTTCGTAAATATTTAAGTTAAGCTAGTGGTTATGGGACATGAAGCTAAACTCATTTATTTACTAGCTTAGTGTAATTTACACTTATCGATCATTGATGATCATTTTGTGATTTAGACTAGCGATGTGCGATGTCTCTTTGTTTGTGTGGGAGACTAAAAACCCCGTTTGTGGAGCTTCGGTTACAATTGGTGGGTTAGCGACCCATGGTCCTCGAGCCATTTGTGGAGCTTCGGCTCAAACTTAATGGTTAGCGACCATGGAATAGCGTTCCGTTTGTGACACACGTGTTGGGGAGTTTTCATGCTCCCGTTTGTGATAGGCTTGTGTTTTCTGGATTTCTGGTTATTGATTTCTAGAATTTGTGTTGCACCAATTTTCGTGGTTTGCATTGATAAGCTTTATCAATATTTTTGGTTTGGTGAATAAGTTAAAGAATATGACATAGTTTTTGGTGTTTGAGTAGATTTGAGATATTGTATGATTTTTATTGTTATCGAATGTATACTTGTCACAGTATGGCATTATTGTTATCATACATTTTTGTTGTATCTCTTAACCTTTCTCATCTCATATGATATTTATAGCTAGACTCATCCGTTTATTATTTTTCTTCTTAAATAATATTCGGGTCAGACCGAGGTGTTACAGTGCTTCCACTTGACTATTTAGTAGGGACTAGCTTCTGACTTTTGGATAACTACTATAGCTTAGTAGTTTTTGCTTTTATACATTCCAGATAGAGACTCCTTGATGTATACATATTCTTTTGTCTAGCACTTGTACTTATTCTTTTGTGATGTAGTGGATCTTGTATGACCACTTCTATGATGTACACTTCTATGTGTTATATTCATATATGTTTCCACTTAGTGATATGAATATTTATGACTGATTTGTGTTATGCTTATTTTATATTTGTTTCCGAAGATCACATAGCCACTGTGTAGTAGCTTTGAGTTTGTTATTGATATGTCAGATTTCCTCTAAAACAAAATGCATGTAATACTATTTGACATATCGGTACTCGCACAAAGCAATTACACAGATGGTCGCTCCTCAACAACCGTATTCTTTGTACTAGTCGACGGCATTACCCCGTAGTGTCCTTGGCTAGTATGAGTATAGAGGTGGGGCGTCACACTTCTCGCTGCCTCGAGCCAATCTGATCCGTAAGGGTAGGCCTCACCTCTAATGCCGCTAACATTCCGAGAGTAATGTCCGTATAGGGCTTAAAATCAAATGTTGAAATGAACTCCAAGCTCCTTTACTCCATAAACAAAGGACTAAGGGTTGCTTTCTTTCTACTCAATGCATCCGCAACCACATTACCCTTGCCAAGGGGTATAAGCTATCTCAAAATCGTACAGGCTAAAAACTCCATCCATCTTTGTTGCCTCAAGTTCAAGTCCTTCTACGAGAATAGGTACTTCAGTGACTTGTGGTCGGTGAAAAGCTTGAAACTCTCTCCAAGCAAATAGTTCCTCCAAGACTTGAGTGCAAAAACTATGGCAGCCAACTCCAAATCGTGGGTAGGGTAGTTCTTCTCATGCATCCTCAACTGCCTACTTCTCGAACATACTACCCTCCCTTCTTGCATCAACCCAGCTCCTAGGCCCGTCCCACATGCATCAGTGTATATGGTAAAAGGCTTAGCTCCATCGGGTAGTACTAACACTGGTGCACTAGTAAGGGCTCTCTTAAGCTTTGTGAAGGAATCCTCACAATCCACGTCCCACACGAAAGCTTTATTCTTCTTAGTAAGGCGCGTGAGTGGTGCCAAAATCTTAGCAAAGTCTCTGTTGGACTTTCTATAGTAGCCAGCTAATCCTAGGAAGCTCCTAACTTCAGTGACGTTCTTAGGGGCCTTCCAATCTTGTACAGCTATCACCTTAGCGGGGTCAACATCCAAACCTTCCTTCGAGACCACATGCCCCAAGAAACGTACCTCCTCTCTCCAAAAGTGACACTTCGAAATCTTAGCTCTCAAATGATGACTACAAAGTGTGCGGAGAACCTCCTCTAAATAAATAGCATGCTCCTCTATATTCTTGGAAAATACCAAGATGTCATCCACGAATACCACCACGAACTTATTTAGGACTTCTCTAAAGACGCGACTCATCAAGTCAACAAAGTAGGCTGGGGCATTGGTTAGCCTAAAAGGCATAACCAACCACTCATAAAGTCTGTCTGGAGTCCTAAACGCGGTCTTATCTATGCTGTCATCGGCGACCCTAAGCTGATGGAATCCCGTGGCTAAATCAAGCTGGGAGAATACCGAAGAGCCAACTAACTGGTCAAAAAGATCGTCAATCCTAGGGAGTGGATATTGGTTCTTCTTTGTGAGCTTATGTAACTCTCTATAATCAACGCAAAGTCGAAAAGAAACATCCGCCTTAGTAGCGAAGACGACTGGTGCTCCCCATTCTAATATGCTCCTTCTTATGAATCCCTTCTCCAAAAGCTCACGAATTTGCTTGCTCAATTCCTTCCTCTCCCTAGGTACCATGTGCCTCACTGGTAATGCTACTGGCTTAGCATTCTCGGCCAAATAAATCCTGAAGTCAATCTCTCTCTTAGGGGGTAGTCCCCTAACCACCTCAAAGACGTCCGAAAAATCTTTGACGACAGGAACCGAATCAAGCTCTGTTGAAGATGAATCGAGGGAATAGAGAAAACTCAACGTGACCGACCCTTGCGGGTCGCAAGATACCTCGAGAGTCCTACCACTCCTTGTCTCTAATCTAACGACTCTCCTCTCGCAGTCTAATATAGCTCCATATGTGGATAGCCAATCCATACCCAAGATCATCCCATACCCCGAGAATCCCAAAACATAGGCGTCGCAGTCAAATTCTACGCCTAGGATATAAATTTTCAAACCCCTACAAACCTTAGACAAGTTTGTCGATCCACGTATGGGGTTTGAAACAACAATGTGGTCTACCACTAAAGAATTGTCTAAGTGCAAACAATCCACAAGAGAACTAGAGATAAAAGAGTGTGATGCTCCAGAATCGAATAAAGTTTGAATGGGAAAGTCAGATATAGAAATCAAACCTTCAACTGAGACTTTCCTACCTCTATCCGAAATGCTGCCTGAAGGTGCTGCATCTAATGCCTAGATCTGCGCGACTGGTGTACTAGTCCCCTTCCCTGCTCTTTGGGGATAATTCCTACTCAAGTGACCGGGTTTTCCGCAATTGAAGCACTTCCCTTCATCTTGTCCCTTCTGCAATCCTTGGCGATATATCCAACAATCCCACAATTACCGCACTTCAAACCTTTCTAAATCTGCTTCTAAAGGCCATCACCTTTCTTCTTCTCCTTGTAGTTTTTCCACCACTTCTTCTTTGGACCTTCCGACTTAACCACCTCTTTAGACTCTCCTTCCTTGACTGCATCAGACATAAGCGCCATCTCAACCGAAGACTCATAAGTGGCTCCCATCGGTACATGAGTCAGCAATAATCCCTGAAGGCGTTGATTCAATCCCTTTGCAAACTTCATAGCTTTCTTGTGCGGCGTGTTCACCAATTCCATAGCAAACCGCGACAGCTCATTGAATTGATTGATGTATTCCTTAACAAACAAACTCCCTTGCTTCAAATTGTTAAATCTCTCTAACTAAACACTCTCTTCCGCTTGAGATAAAAACTTCCTCTCAAACCTCTGCCTAAACCCATTCCAACAAACTTCTTTCCTTCCAACTCAACAACCTCTCACCAATAAGAAGCCTCCTTTTTCAGTTGCGAAGAGGCTAGCTGAACCCGCTGCTGGTCCTCCAATCCTAATAAGCCAAATATCCTCTCGGTGTCCCTAAGCCAAGCTCTCGCCTCCATAAAAGTCTCCTTGCTATAAAAGTCTTTCCACGCAAACTCACAAAATCCTTACAAAGCTTAGAGAAAATTGATGGCGGCAGGTGGGTTGATGGGGTTCCTACCTGCTGGTGCAGGATTAAGCGCTGGCCCGTACACCTCTGGAGTCGTGGCTTGTAAGTACCTATGAAACCAGGCTGTTACTGGAATGCCCTCAGGAAGGTTCGGGGCATCAGCCATTCTACGAAAAGAAAGAGATAGTTTAGGAAAGAGTCAAAGGGAGATTGAATTGGACTTATGAGGGGATTTTTATAAAAACTCTTTTATTCTTAAAAACATTTCTTAGAGTTCTTTTCTGAAAAATACTTTTTAAAACAAGTTATTTTAGAAAATACTTTATTTTTAAAATAAATCTTTAGGAATCTTGTAACCTTAGGCTCTGATACCAAGTGAAACACCCCACACCCCTTAATATACCCAAAAGGACACATTAAAAGGTGTGGTGCGTTATATGTATAACTGAAACTAACAGAGACTAAGATTCACAAGACAAAAATAGGTAAAAACAACAGAAACTAAGATAATAACTTATTTAAAACAAGACTTCATAATTGTTTCATAAATCAAATACCAAATACACATACATGTCTCAAAACCCAAGATGTCTCATAAAAACTCATAGTCTCAAAAAATCAGAGTACATAATATCCTTCATAATAATCTAGTACACAGAAAGAGCTATAGCTAGAATAAAAGAAATACATGGTAGAAATCTTCTCCAAGAACCCTCCAAGTAACCGCGATCTACTGTCCTCTCCATTGATTACCTAGGGGGGAAAGGGGAAAATAGAGGAGTGGGTCAAACTAAAAATCTGGTGAATGATAGTAATTACTAGATTCTTTAAGCAAAGTAAAAGTAGTAGACTTTACAAAAGTTCTAGTATATAAAAGGAAACAAAGGAAATAGAAAAGAGAGAAACTGGAAATAAATACGAATACACTATTTCTCAATTAGTAAGATAGGTTAACTTTGATTGTTTGCACTTTTCCTTGATAACTGCTTTGATTAGGCTAAATTCCTAATTCTACCCTTTGATTGGCCTGCTACTCCATAGAATCTACTATGGACCGGATGTTTTCCTACATGGTAGACTTTGGTGTCTATGAAAGACACACTTACTAAGTGCTTGGAACTCATAGCGATTACTGAGCACCGAAATGGAAGTCGCACGCATAACTGGCACCATGTCGATGCTACATGTTGCTCCCTCTTTTGATCTTTTATTTACCCTAGCCAGCATAAGCATGCCCCTCGCCTCACTTCAGGATTATGTGAAGCACCTCGTAGCACTTCAGGGTTATGTGAAACACCGTGTCCATAGAAAAATAAGGGAAATGCTATTGAAACTGGTCCCTATCAAACAATAATCTAGTTGCGCCCCTTGTTCAAACACCCTTGATTTGAACTACCATATATTGACCATTTAGTACCACTATAAGCATAAGCGTACCCCTCGCCTCACTTCAGGATTATGTAAAGCACCTCATCTCACTTCAGGATTATGTGAAACACCGTAACCATAGAAATATTAGGGGAATGTTATTTGGTATAGGTCCTACTCTTATCTTTTCTTATTAACTTAGATAAATTATTTAAATAAGCCTTTATTTTTATCAGTTACTATTACTGCTTATTAATTTATCCTAAGTCTTAAAATAAGCGCCATAGTTTCCATAGTTTATCTTAGTTTCCATAGTTTATCAATTTATAACTTACGTTATAATCATGCTTATTACTTAACCCAAGGTCTAAGTTTAAAAATAAGCTTCTTTCTCCTTTTATTCCTTTTAGCTATAATTCTAAGTTATAACTAGGCTAATCTTCTTAATTAAGTCCAATTAATATCATAATTAGGCATAATTTCGTTCCTATTCCAATTATATTATAGTCTTTATAATTTACATCGTATATTCCATTATTTCAGATTTCTTATAATTTAATCCAATTTCATATTAATTCTATTCTAATCCATACGTGAAGAAGAAGAAGGAGGAATAAAAGAAAATTGAAAATAGTAGGAAATCCAAGGCGTAAGAAGAAGATGTAAATAATGTATAAATAACAGTAAATAAACTAAAATACTGTAAATAAACTGTAAATAAATGGAAAAGCTAGAAATAAATTAACTGAAAATAATTCTAAAAACTGTAAATAAATTACTAAAATGGTTACTCCAAAAATTGTAGTAAAACTACAACTATTGGAAACTCTATTATTTTAAATTACTTAAAGAAATTTAAAATAATTATAATCACTCACCTTTGGTCCTTAGCTCTTCCTTTTAGGCCTTCACGGATCCACTTGAGGGTATTAAAATATTTTTATTTAAAAGATTCTCTCCTTGGAAAATTATTCCTTTTAGGGTCCTTCTTTAAAAGGTGAACCCAAGTGGAGAAAATCTAGAATGAGGAAAAGTGTTAGGCCTAGGGTTCTATTTATACGCGTAGAAGTGGATCTCAGACCGTTGGATTTAAGGATTGAATAGGATGCAACCACGCCATAGGCTGAATATGAGCCATCAGATGCAAGAATAGAAGGACCAGATCAGTTTAAAAAATGCAAATTATGTGTTCAACTTTTGAATGAACGAACGTTCGTTCGTTGACAAAAATAGGCAGGCGGGTCGACTGGGTGGTCGACCGCCCTTGTGCCCAGGTCGATCGGCCGGTCGACCTGGCATATATTTTTTTTTTCGTTTCTCTGATTATTTTGCTCCTTGCTCATATTAACTCGGATTCTGACGTTCTATATATGGAAATTGACCAGAAAATTACCAAGGAAGCAATAGTGCAACTCTCGTGGCTCAATTCTGATAATTTCACAAAGTTATTTTATTATTTAATTAATTAATGAATTAATTATTACGGGTTAAATTTTGGGTTGTTACAATTGATTTCTTCTAGCTTGATCCTAAGCTTTACTTTGATTTTCTCTTCCCTTCCTAATGGCCGGCCTTGCTCTTCTTATAACGGTTACTATTTTGTTTGAGATAAAAATGAACGTGTATGACCTAATGAAAATGGTATAAGGGGAAATGTGGGTGGTAATTAACCCTGATGCCCTTATGTTCAATTGCTTAATACTTAATCATTTATAAATTCATTAGTTTATATAAGCACAACCACTTAATTTATTAATCAACCTCAATTTCCTTATCTACATTATTCTATTTAATTTATTCTAATTAAATCTTCGGAATCATGTCAATAAAATTAGGGGTGTTACAGGCTCCCCTCCTTAAAGAATTTCGTCCTCGAAATTCAGTAAGGACTAACTAGCAAACATAACAATCGTCTGTAACATCTCCTAACAACCATACTATCCTACCTGACTAGCAACAGTCTATATAAATCTAATATAGACATACCATCAAAGCAGATCAAGATAAGCCTCTCGAATCTTGTCCTCTGTCTCCCAAGTACAGTCTGTCTCATTGTCGCTCCACTGAACTTTCACCAACTTTACTGTCTTGGTCCTCAATCTCTTCTCATCTCTCGCTACAATCCGAATTGGATGTCTAACAAAAGTCAAATCAGGCTTCACTACCAAATCCTCCAACTCTGTTTGAGGAATAGTAGCCTCTAGATCGTGGACATACTTGCGGAGATGAGACACGTGGAATACATTATGGACACCTGCCAAACTGCTCGGCTACTCTACTTTGTATGCAAGCTTTCCAATCCTTTCTATGATCTGAAATGGACCAACATACCTCGGGGCCAACTTTCTCGATTTTCCAAATTGTACCACACCCTTTATCGATGATACTTTAATGAAAACCACGTCCCCTACTGAGAACTCTAGGTCTTTACTCCTCTTATCAGCATAACTCTTCTGCCTGGATTGAGCTTCCTTCATCCGTCCTCAGATTAACTCAATCTTTTCGGACGCCTCTCTAACCAAATCTGGACCTAAGACTAATCTATCTCCTGTCTGTAACCAATATGCTGGTAATTTGCATGGCCTTCCATACAAAGCTTCAAAAGGCGCCATTCCTATATTAGTTTGATAACTATTATTATAGGAAAACTCAATCAAATGTAGGTGATCTTCCCAAGGTCCACCAAAATCCAATACACAAGCTCTCAATAAATCTTCGAGTACCTTATTGACTCTCTCTATCTGCCCATCTGTCCATGGGTGATATGTTGTACTCATATTGACTTGGTATCTAATAACTCTTGTAAACTCCTCCAAAATTCGCTAGTGAATAATGCATCTATGTCGCTGACTATGCTACTAGGAATCCCATGGAGTCTAACTTCATAAACAACTTATCCAAAACAGGTGCTATCCTGGTTGACTTTACCAGAATGAAATGGGCACTCTTTGTCATCCTGTCCATAATAACCCATATGCATTCATTTCCTCTCCTTGACCTTATCAACCCATCTATGAAATCCATCGATATCGAATCCCATTTCCAAATTGGAATATCAAAAGGCTGAAGTAACCCACTTGGCTTCTAATGTTTAGCTTTCACTTGTTGACAGTTTACACACTGCCTAACTCACAAGCCAGTATCTCTCTTCATGCCTTCCCAATAAAAGCTCCTCTTCATATCTTGATATGTCATGGTTCCTCGAGGATGAATCGTAGACTTCGATCGATCACCATCCTCTATAACTTCCCTCCTTAAGTTCTCTATATTCGAAATGCAGAGCCGTCCATTCTTTCTTAACCATCCTCTTTGGTCAAGACTAAAATCCTTTAGGTCATCATTCTCTGATCCTTCCTCAAGCCTTCTAATCCTCTCGGTTGAAACTGGATCTTCTCTTTGTTTAGAAGCAATTCTCTTGATCAGCACTAGTCAAACTTCTAAACAAGATAACATGGTAGTACCCTAACAAGAACTAGCAGTAGATCTCAACTGCACACCACAACTGGCTAAAGCTTCTAGATCCCTCCATTCTACCAACATCGCTAACACCACATTCTGATGTTTCCTACTGAGAGCATCTACTACCTTATTTCCTTTCCCAGGAGTATACTCTATGCTGAAATCATAAGCAGCCAAAAACTCCAGCCATCTCTACTGCCTCATATTCAACTCCTTCTGTGAGAATAAATACTTTAATGACTTATGATCAGTATACAACTCAAATCTCTTTCCCAAAAGATAATGCCTCCAAATCTTCAAGGAAAATATCACTGCAACTAACTCTAAGTCATGAGTATGATATCTAACTTCGTGCGATTTAAGCTGCCTAGATGCATAAGCAATAACCTTGCCCCTCTGCATTAATATTGCTCCCAATCTAGTGCCACATGCATCAGTGAATACTACTAACCCTTGGTTACCATCGGGAACTACGAACACTGGCTCATTAGTTAACAAATCCTTTAACTTAAGGAATGCTTCCTCACATTTTTCGGACTAAACAAACTTCACATCTTTTCTGGTCAACTTAGTCAAAGGAGCTGCTATCCATAGAAAATCCTTGATGAATCTCCGGTAATAGCCAGCAAGTCCAAGAAAACTCCTGATCTCGGTTACCATCTTTGGCCTTTTCCAACTATTGACAGCTTCGATCTTAATTGGATCGACTACCAATCCCTCCTTTGAAACCACATGACCAAGAAACTTAACCTCTTTTTCCAAAAGTGACACTTGAAAAACTTCGCCTTCAGCTGATTCTACCTCAGCGTCTCCAACACCACTCTAAGATGAGTCGCATGCTCCATTTCGTCTTTAGAGTACACTAAAATGTCATCTATAAATACCAACACAAACCTATCCAAGTGTTCTCGAAAAACTCGGTTCATCAAATGAACGAAGAAAGCAGGCGCATTCGTCAATCCAAATGGCATCACCAACTACTCATACAAACCATATCTAGTCCGAAATGCCATCAAAGGAATGCTATCCTCTGCCACTCTCAACTGATGGAACCCCATCGCCAAATCTAATTAGGAAAATACTCTGGTTCCACTCAACTGGTCAAAGAGAACATCTATCCTTTGCAGAGGATACCTATTCTTGATCGTCCTTTCGTTTTACTATGATAGTTGATGCACATTCTTAATGACCCATCTAGTTTCTTCACAACCACCACGACTGCTCCCCAAGGCGAACTGCTTGGTCTGATAAAATTCCTTCCCTCAAGATCCACTAGCTGCACCTTCAATTCCTTCATCTCTGTCGGTTTATCCTGCTAGGTGGTCTACTAATAGGCTCAGCTCCCGGTACAAGGTCTATCCGAAACTCAACAGCTCATTTCGGGAGTAATCCGGTGACCGACTCAAATACATCTACAAATTCTCTCGCTACATGAACCTGACTAAGCATATCTCCAACCTCCATGGCACTTAACAAAGCATAAACACTCTTACTGGAACTCTCCACTGAGAAGATGATTCGGTTATGATTATCTAGGCACCTTAATGATATTTCCCGATCCTGGTAAAATATCCTAGCCTCGTACTTACCCGACCAATCCATACCCAAAATGATCCTGAAATCTACGAAATCAAAAACATACAAGCTGCATGCAAACTTATGACCTAGTAAATCAAGTTCTAACTGGTCACATCTCATCCCAAGAGTTGCATACCCTCCTATTGGATTCGTAACCCTTAAGGAAGTAACAAGGTATGTGGGTTCTATACATAACCTGTCAACCAAATACTGAGATATAAATGAATGTGATGCATCAGTATCAAAAAGTACCCTAACTGGTATACTTTGAATCAAAAGCGTACATTCCATCATAGTTTTCCCTTTATCTGCTGTAGTTGGTCTAGAAGAAGATGGTGGTCCAATAGAAAACACCTTCCCTCTGTCCGCCTTGATTGGCTTTGGACACCGGTTCTTATAATGCCTAACTTGGTCATAGTTGAAGCATTTCACATTCTTCTTCTCTGCATGCTTCTTCCATTTACCAGTTCCGCACTCGTGAGCATAATGGCCCTTCTTATCACACTTATAACACACTAAATCAGCCTTCGCCTTCTTGGCAGCATCCCCTTTTTGGGCTCCTATCTTCTTGAAGAATTTCCTTTTCTTTCCCTGAGAGCCTTGGGACTCAACTGGTTTCTCCCTAACAGACACAACAAGCATCTCTTCATGGCGAATGGTCATCTCTACCATCACATGATATGATTCTCTAATATGAGTCATAACCATTATGCCTAGCTCTAGCCTTAATCATCTAATGAATCTCTCATTTCTTCTAACATCATGGTCGACCAAAGCATAACCATATTGAGATAGCTCATCAGACTTAGCAGCGTACTCGATCACATACATCTGTCCTTGGAAAAGATCCATAAACTTACACATTAATGCTGATTTGGCAACCTCAGACAAGAACCTCTGCTCAAACCTTCTCTTGAAATTAGCCCATTTCAGCTCTTCTTCCGGAACTCCAGCTATCACATTGTTCCACAAATGAAGCGCTAACCCTTGCAAATGTCTAGAGGCTAGCCTTCTCTTCTCTCCATCATTCAAGCCTAAATATGTAAAGATCCTTTCACAGTTCAATAGCCAGCTCTCAACCTCAACAGCATCTTCTGTTCCGACAAATGGCTTCCCACCAAGACTGATGTAGTCTCGGCTTAGCTTGGCATAGTTATAACCAGCTAGAACTACAGGATTAGCTCCTCCAACATTACCAACAGCTCCCACTGGCAAAAGATTAGCCAATAACTGATACATCATCCCTGCATCTACTGGTGTATTTCCAGCACCTACATTGGCCTCAGCATTTTGATTAGCATTAGCCTGTCGACCTTGGTTCCTCCGAGTATTAGGTCGAGCATTTCCGTTAGTCGTGGTGCTTCCTCCATTTGGATTTCCTCTTCCATTACCTACCTCCATATCATCTTTCTCGTGAATCTGCATACGAGCCTTAGTAAGATACAGAAGAACGGTCTAAGAGAGAGGGGAATACGTACTTAGATATATACCTGTATATCAAGTACAAGTACGTTACTATAGCGTTAAACCAAATCTCGATCTTATTTTCAAATTCATTGGATTATGTTTCAAAAAGCTTGTTGAATTTTCTTTTCTTTTAAAGTTTCATAAACCTATGCTCTGATACCAACTTGTAACATCCCCCGTACTTGGAGGCCCAGTACTAACGGTTATGGATGCTGCAGTCATTCATAGTTATTAATCTTCGGCGACCAAATACGGCAGTGCTAGATATATTGATACACAGATCACAGAAACATGGAAAAATATTGACAATTCAAAAACATATTTCCACATTCATATTAAAATATTTCATGTTCATTACATAATCCCAAAATACGTTAACTACGTTCAGCAAAATATAATTATTACAATTACGCCAAGAGCGACATATGAAGATGCCCCCTTGGTTGATCAGAGTATATAGTAATGCTTATAAATATGCCTTTACAAACAAAAACACAACGGAAAAAAGAAAAATCTAAATAACTATCTGCCTCCTGCATGCCTCCGAAAGCTTTATAAGTCAAAGAAGAGAACTTGAGAGCCTTAACTCTTAAACTACTCAAAATCAATTGAGCATCCGAGAGTTTAAGGGGAAAAAATACTTCGAGTCAAATATAAAGGCTGGTATGAATAATAATCTAACATCTCAATCCTTTTAGATATCTAGTGAGACCACACCGCTTAGCGGAATGGGTTTTCCCCTCACTAGTATCCTAAAACCTTTATAAAGCCATATAGTGTGCTCCTGCATCCACAATGGTTAAAACATACATTTTCAAAATATTATATTGATATGCATACTTGAAAACAATTAGGATTTCCCATTCCCCGTCTAATACGACACCCTATCCTATCCATAGTTTTCATGGGATCACTAAGAACCTATAGGCTCCTGCCAGTATCTTAATTAATTCATGGGTTCCCCTGAACCTAATAGTTATTTCAATAACCAATTACCTCATCCTAGTTTTCGTGGGTTGACTAGGAACCTATGGATTTATCCAGTAACTCACTTCACATCTTAGTTTTTATGGGTAGACTAGGAACCTACTGATACTTTTATTAGCCACTGTCTTATCCTAGTTTTCATGGGTTTGCTAGGAACCTATTAAATGATATCAATTCTTAATCCAGATATAGTTTTCATGGGTTTAATACAAACCAATTAGCCCTTGCTAACTGTCCTTAATACATAGTTTTAATGGGTTAACTATGAACCTTTTGGTTTACTCCAATAACTACTTAATCATAGTTTTCCATGGGTTTACTATGAACCTATTGGTTCACACCAATAACTATAAAGTTTAGGCATCCTATATTTTTGGTCACCCTGACTCCTTGGATGCAATTCTACTCATCCAGGAGTTTAAGCAATTTATATTCACTATTGAGTTAACCTAGCTGGTTCTTCTACTCCTTTCCCCCCAAAATACAATTATGGGTTATCAAATGAATATATTCATATTTGAAGAAACAAAACAACAATTTAACAATACCAGTCATGTAGGTATAAAGTCCTTGAAATACATTTCATAAAACATAGTTAACACCTTTAACTTATATCTTTATCAAGGCAATACTTCTTCAAACTCCCAAGCCTAAAGTCATTACGAAACTCCTTTATATATGCCGTGAGTTTTCTTTTAAAAATTAGAGTATGGGTTTTTTAAACCTTTCACAACGTCGAAAGCTTCTACTTTCAACCCCTTCGAAAGTATTAATCGTTTCATTTAAAACAATAGGCTCCGGCCTCTTAAAAACTTTGAAACACTTCTTTCAAAACCTTTCGACCTTGTTAAAGTATTAATTAAATAAGAATGGAATCATAACTTCCAAACCACTTGAAAGTAAACCTTCCAAAAGCGTTGGAAATCAAACCTTTCGAAACCATTAAAACTCAGACCTTTCGATGCCATTGAAAAGCAAACCTTTCAAAACAATTAAAACTCAAACCTTTCGAAACCATTGGATTTATACGTAAAAATATTACTTTGGGTCATAGGTGAAAGTATCCCTTTCGAAACCACTCTTTAATTTTATAAAATATTGGGAAAGACAATTGAACCTTTCGATAACATCGAAAGCTTCTGCTTTCGACCACTTCGGAAGGTTTGGGAAGCGGCTTATAAAAAACAGTTGAAGCTTTAGACAACGTCGAAAGTTTTTGCTTTCAACCTCTTCGGAAGGTTTGAAAAAAATTAAAGGCGACAACTCTCTTTCAAAAACTCTTTGAAACCTTTCGAAATCATAGCTTTCGACTTTGTCGGAAGCTCCTTAAAACAAGCAAGTGAATTTTCTTTTTTAAATCAGAGTAACTAGGGACCATCTCCTTCGAAAGAAACCCTTCGACATCTTACCTTTTGACTTTGTCCAATTCACTACATACCACCACTACACCAGAAATAGCTTTTGACAGCGTTTCAAAAACGCTGTTATATGATACGACAGCGTTATTATAAACGCTGTATAACGACATGCTGTCGTAGATGCAAAAGTTTTAACAGTAAAATAGAAAACGCTGTAAAAAATTTGATACCACAGCGTTTATTAAACGTTGTTATATGACACAACAGCGTTAGAACAAACGCTGGATAATGATAAGCGATCGTATAAAGAGAACTTACAACAGCTTAATTTTAAACGCTGTGGAAATTATTCTTTTGACAGCGTTTTATTTAGGCTGTTAATATTTTTATTACAGCGTTTAATGCGTGCTATGTTATGTTTTTACAGTTGAGATGATGTTTTACTACAGTTTACAACAGCGTTTAATAAACACTGTTACTCACTATTTAATGATAATTACAACACGAATTAAACGCTGTTGTTTCTTCATTGACAGCATTAAAATAGATGATGTCTTCTATTTATATGATTTTTACAGCATTAACATTCCACTATATTTGCATATTCCAAAACTACATTTTGAGTATAATCAACCAACCAGTATATATAACATGTTTTAATGAATAATAATCTGTTAAATAAACTAGCTAAAACAATATTAATATACAAAAAACATCTATAAATCAAGTTTCAATAATATCCATAAACAAAAATAACACAGTAGACCAAGTTATCATAATATTGTTAAACAAAGATAAGGTATATGTTAAATAAAAATATAATATCAATAAAGTAAGTCCGCACCAAATGCCAACAACAAAACGTGCATCTAAAAAGTTTCATATGCTTGCTACTTGCTACGGAAGAAGAATGTGCCATCACCAACTTTAATTACCTGCGATGAAAAAATTTGAAGTCAGTGAGTAAACATAAATTAAAATCTAAACCCATCTGATAATCTCAATACAATTATTACAAGCAAATCAATATTTTTATCACAGTTCTCGGTTTACACTAATAGATATTACATAGATGAGTTTTATTGTAGTATCCAACATTATTGTTAAGTATGATTTACATAGATGAGTTTTATTGTAGTATCCAACAATATTACACAATTAAGTGTTTCACAAGTATGATATAATAATGTAAAAATAACTAGTTAATATTAAGTCATTTTAAAGCTGTTTTAGTTACCAATGAGAAGTTGTGGAACGTTCTCTTATTATTTGCTGTGTACACCAGCATAATGATAGTTAATAGTCATTTATTTAACGACGCTGTTGCTGAATAATTGAGTTTTATACTAAACATCAAAAAATGTTTAGACCTTGTGCTTGTAAATATCGTATTTCAAATCACATTTTTGGACCTTCCATTATCAGGTATGTATTGTAGACTTGTAGCATATGACTAGTTAATTATGGAAGTTAATTTTGTGGATACTTCATAAAAAATAAAAGAATAATCATTACCAAGAAGTGAGAAGCAGAGTGGGAAGCAAGACAAAGAACAGGCCTTTTCTTCCTGTACCTCATAATCCTGACTTTTCTCTCATTAAGTTCGCTCTCCTCTCCCCCTTCATCAACAGAAACAGAAACATTCGATGAGGAAGAAGAAGAATCCAAAGACATGGCTTGAGAATCTTTCTCCGATGCTCCGTCACCAGCATCCCAATACTTGAGTGCAGTACGGCTACTCTTCCTTCCAAATCGAAGGGACGCTGCCCTACGAAACAAGGAGTAAGGCCTATCTAGGATGCTGGTAGGAGATGTGTGGTTTTTGAACCTATGGGAACCGCCCCTCCTTTCAGAGGCCGATGCAGAGAGCCTGGGAGGAAGCTCTAACCACCTTTCATATATTTTATGTGTTAGTACAACTGCATTTGAAATGCCAAAATATTATGATTGTAATTTGGTGCTATGCTGGTACATCATGATTGTTAAACTTAATGGAAGAAAATACCTGTAATACAAAGAACTCCACCTAATGTACCCACCCTTGTACACCTGTTCTTCTGAAAAAAAATCCATACATGTAAACAAGTGAAAGTGCACGGTAAATGCCCAGTTCCAGTCTGGAATACACCCTAACAAGGCAATGAAATGTAAATTACCTGGACCATGGTTTTTCAGAGCAATACATTGCTACTGACTTTCATTCAATCCTGAGCATCTTCTTATCAAACAAATAGTTTCATATTCCTCCATGTCACCATCCTCAAAATCGAGAAACTACTCATATTCAGGTATGCAGATGGAGAATCAGATGTTAGGGCAGGATTGCTCCAAAATATTAGCAATCCTATCTGCACCATTTGAAATATTGAAAATTACCTTGTTTTCAAACTGCAATTCAATGTATGTCATTCACAATCGTCTGCAAAGGACTACAGACTAATATGAATGGCATACATACTTTATATCGCTTTTTGATTATTTTATTCGTAATTATCAAATTTGAACGACATTGTGTTGCCAATCGATGTGAATGACATACATACATTTCAATACCGATTGAAACTGGGTAATTTTCAGTATCATTGATGGTGCAAATAGTAACGCTTTTTAGACTAGAAACATCAGTTATAGAATCGTATTATATTTTTAAAACAAGGTTGGTTCATATGAGTCATATGAATAACTAGAAAATAGTTCTAACCTGATACTTCAGATCATCATGTAGTAAACAGCCTCAATTTTGAGGAAGCATTGCCTAATGCATAACATGTGCAAGGTACTCCCGGCTCTTACTCAAAGGGGCCTCATTATGCTGCAGCACTTGCTTTGGTAAATGCAATTTACATACAAAACATTTCTCAAGCTCATACTGTGCTTCTGATAACTTGCTTTATGATAAATTTTCACTGACTCTATTTTTCCTAGTGATCTCATCCATTATTTAGATTACTTAGTACAAGCTTATTACTCTTAGGACTTTTATACATACTGGATGGAGAAAATTAAACTATAAGTTTTAACTCAACCAAAAAAGTAGGTTGACATGAAAATTGGATCATAAAACTTGAAGTAGGGAGTAAAATGATGGTACTGTTTTCCAGCATTATAACGGTAGTCAATTGTTTTGTTTTATTCGTTTTTTATTTAAAACAATATGAAATGTTGGATCCATGAAACCTGCTCCCATATTCTATATGACTCTTTTTTTCTGTTTAATATACCTTATTTCAAAGATATAAAAAGAGCAAACAAGCTCCCATATTTACAGTTTCATGTAAATAATATATTCAATAAATATACAATAGTTCATGCTAATTGATACATTGGTAATAGGCTGATCAGTAAGAACTACACTATTCAACTAGGAAAGCTGCACATTCAAAAATTGGTTCATAGCAATCAAATACCAAAAACTTACGAAGGGTACGAGAATGTGTACTCGTTCAATGGAACCAATCCGCCCAAGGAAAAAACCACTATTTTTATAGTGGGCTATTGGGTTAAACTATCTTATACCTAAAGTAAATGGGAAAGATTCAAAACCAAAATAAGAATATAGGGTACCAGGAAAGAAATAGTCGAAGATTTCTTTTATGAAGGAACATATATCGAGAATTAATATTTTGAAGGGAGATGGATTTATAATGAAAAACAAGTAAAAGCAAACAATACATTTACATTACGGTGGTTCAAGCCATCCATCTCTAATTCCAAAAGAAAATGTCTTCATTCGGACCTTATAGTGGTTTCGTTTTAAGTTACTGGTATTCGATTTTACAAGAAAAAATAGTCAGCGATGGTAGCTTCGTAAATTGTTTATAATAATTTCTGCTAACTAATGATTTTCATAATCACAACGTGTAATGGATAAGAATATAATATGAACTTCAGTAGCATACAAAAGCTAAAAGATATTGTTGAAATACTACATTGAAAAGGAAAGAACTCGCAATGTGTTTACAAGCACAACTGAAAATAAATTCAATATCTGTAACATGTTTTGGTTAAAGGCGAGTTATGAATAACTCCAGGTATACATATAGTTCTCATTTTGCTTAACTCAAATCCACATGGCTTTCCACAATTTTTACTATAAAATAAAATAAGTTATGACAAGTTAGACAGTGAAAGTTATTCTTTAGTTCATTATAAAAAAATAAGTTATGAATAACTGCGAGTATACATTCAATCAGTGCAACCAACTTAGACAATGAAAGTTATTCATTATTCCATTATAAAAAAAGTTATGGTTATACATGTTTCCACACTTCACTCTTAGTATCTAGTAACAGTTTCAATTCTTGAATAAGGTAGACTTCAATATCAAGGAACAATTTACATTAGCATTTATGCATATAAATCATTTCTCCAAATACAATTACTAACCACACATGTGAACAGTATTTTATTTCTGTGTTGATTATCAGACAACATAAGAAACATATTTTTTCCTTGTAAGGTAAGTAAGTCAATAATAACCATTTACAGTTATAGCTTGTAATAACTAACAACTTATAATATCAGTTAGAGCAAGGGAAAATTGCTTCTCATAATGATATTTGAACTTTATTCCAATTGGCTCATGCATAAAAATAACAATAACAAAAAAACTAAATTAGGGATTAAAACATAAAAGCACTCCGATTTATTAGTGAAATACTAATCAGGTAGAAGCCAAATGTTTATATATATAATTTTGGAAAAATGTGTAATTTGGACTGTTAAAATGCACACAACTACTTAAAAATGTTTCTATATTTACTATTGCTTGATAATTGAAGCTTTGAATATTCATTCATATAAAAGTCAATAAAACTAAACTTTTGTTTAATAGATTGATAATTGAAGTTTCATATATATTTATTTTTTTAGCACCATTCTTACACTTTATTCACATTGTCACTATCCTGACTTCACTTTTCGTACAATTCATTTTTGCTAATATGTATCTCTTTTTTGTCTCCGTTGTGTTATTGTCAAAGTCGAAACCAAAAATTTAGATTCTTGCCAAAACATATGCTCAAAGATTATTAAGGTAAGAAAACTAATTTTAATAATTGGTTAGAGGCTGGTTTTAATGCTTCGATCTACACTGCACTTTTAGCCCTCATAAACAAGGAAAGATTTTCCTTTGCATTTGTATCATTTGACTACTCCTTAAATAAATTAAAAGATAACATACGATGTAAATTTTTTATTGTCCAAATCACTTATCCTCTACTCCTTGTATAGTTTTGTTGTTTAAGGCAGTAAGGGATCATATATTAGCTATGGTTCCATATGTCAGTACACCATTATGTGCAATCTTGCCACTTTCTTGACTAAAATGAATCCAAAAACTTAATTCATTGATAGCATATCAAATGAGAAGTTAGATAGTGGTAGTGAAACATCATATCAAAATGTCAACAAAGAAACACAACCTAAATCACACCTTTTTATTAATTAACATAAAAGGAAAAACATGTTAGCAAACACCTTTGGTAAGTCTGCAACAAAAAATAGCAAATGAAAATGAAAATCAAGAAGGCAATATAATCTTGGACCTTGTCATCAACTTGAGAAGAAGGAGATACCTGATAATCCTTTGGCATATACTCAGTAGAAGAAGGAGCATATAGCAACTGCACTTGAGTATTTCCTGTAACTATTCCAGAAACGTCATCCTGGAACTGTGCTGGAGACAATATGATAAAGTACTTCTTAAATCTTATTGTATATGTATGCTTTGCATTAGCTAAAATAAATCTTTAACTATGCTCTTGGTGATGTAATATATTTATACATCTATTACCAGAAACCAACTTTGCAAAACCCTAGTTAATAGTGCTAATCCGGTAGTGTTAATAAACAAACTACAAATTTACCTTGTTTTTTTCTCTTGCATTTCAGGCCCTTTTGCATTCGTCCCACATGTACCATGAAGCCAAGCATTCATTTGCAAACCATGGTATCTAGTTCTTTGAACTCGAAATCGACCTCCCTGCCATAATGACACAGAAAGACAACGCAGCCTCCGGCCTAACTCGAGGCATAGAAGGCTAATTCAAGAAAAATAAAGTAAACTACGAAAAGGCCATAACAAATTCCTATCACCAACCAAAATCTCAGTCGACACCCTCGACAGCGAAAATGCAACCGTCAAGGGCAAACACGTAATCATCGCCACTGGCTTTGATGTCAAATCCCTTCCTGGAATCACTATAGATGACAAGAAAGTCAACTCTTCCACCAGTTCCCTTGCCCTAATTGAAATCCCCAAAAACCTAATAGTCATCTAAGCCGGGTACATCGGTTTAGAAATGGGTTCGATCTAGAACCGGCTTGGGTCTGAAGTATTATTACAACATACATTTACAATCAGAGCATGTGGAAGAGGTGGATTTCATGAGAGATCAACTCAAGATATAAAGCTTCAAAGCTCCGAAGTTGCAAAGAGTTGTGATAGACAGTGGAAAGTCAGAGCGAGAAATGGAAAGTACTGGAGGAAGATGATGAACGAGGTAGAGAAAAGCTGGACCGAATTATGTAGGGCTAGAGTCATTTCTGATTTTTTGAAGCTTTTCCTTACATAGATTTAAAGGAGAGATGGTTGGAAGTGGAAGGGAAAAAATGGATAGGTTTTTTTTAGGGGAAAAAGGAAAGAGAGCTAAAACGAGGTAGGAAAAGTAAGCGGGAATATAAGTATATAGCCCGCCACGAAATTTTATCCAGTCGGAGCCAATTAGAACGCTGTAATAATTTTAAGCATACCAAAACAACAGCATTTAATGTCCAAACGCTGTCCTTTATTGCAGTAAAAAGCATATTTTCTTGTAGTGCACCTGAATGATATCATGTGCATTGCTTTCGACCTTGTTGGTCAATGAAGTTGAAAGGTCTCAGTCGAGAGGTCTAAGTCGAAAGGTTTGCTAGAGAAGGCGGAACCATCTTTTCTGGGTAAAAGCTAATTTTGCCAAAATAAGTAAACTTTTTGCAACAAACTTGCCTACTTGTAAACATTTGATTGGCTTTCACAAAATTTTAAATAATTTGGATAATATTTGCCGCATTATCTCAGATCTAAAATCGAGTTAACTTTTAACAAATAAGCCCTTCCGCTTATAAAAATAATCAAATCATTTAGGACCTCCTTTCGAAATAATTTATTTTCCATACTAAATCACTTAGTAAAAATCCCCAAAAATTCCAGAAATTCACTTTAATCATGTCGTCTAAAAAATTAAAAATTCAGACCCAAATTCTTAATATATTTTCCAAAATAAATTTATAAACCCGAATAACCATATTTTCCTTCGAAAATTCATAATAAATTCTCCACGGTTTGGAAAATTATAAAAATTGAAACACCACTCCAAAATTATGTTTTCTATAACATATAATTTTCCAATGGCATTTAAAAATCATTAAGTCTCGGTTTTACCCTAAAACCATATATATCTCCTTTAAACGACCTTGTTTAAATCATATAAATCAAGCATATCACCTATCAATATATATCATAAAATGGATATATGATTAAATCCAAACCACATGATAATAAAATCAAAGTAGAGATGTAGAAATTATTATTCACCTTAGATCAGATAAGAAAATTGAAGTTTGATTGAGATTGATTTCTTCTAGCTTGATCCTAAGCTTTACTTTGATTTTCTCTTCTCTTCCTAATGGTCGGCCTTGCTATTCTTCTTAAGGTTACTATTTTGTTCGAGATAAAAATGAACGTGCATGGCCTAATGAAAATGGTATAAAGGAAAATGTGGGTGGTAATTTACCCTAATGCCCTTATGTTCAATTGCTTAATACTTAACCATTTATAAATTCATTAGTTTATATAAGCACGTCCACATATATTAATCAACCTCAATCTCCTTATCTACATTATTTTATTTAATTTATTCTAATTAAATCTCCTGAATCATGTCAATAAAATTAGGGGTGTTACACCTAGGTTCAATTCACACCGCCAGTCAAATAGCGGTCAACCGCTATCCCTCCATCAATCGACCGCTATCTGTCGACCGGCCCCTGTTAGGGGTCGAATCGGTTGTTCTTTTTTTGTTAGGCATTGGTTTCATTCCTTTTATATTATTTTGTTTATTTTACGCTACTTTTAAGTGACCTAATTTAACGAAAATTATTCCTAAACGTGAAGTAACTATTAACGCTAATGAACGTTAATCAATAACATTTACTTCCTTAATTACATATATAATTATTTCCGATTTGAAATATTCAAACATTAATTACATTTTGTTTAAACTCCGATCACATAACTTTATGCATGAAAATTGATCATAAAATCGTCATGAATGCAACGGTGCAAGTTTCATAGCCAAATTCTAATGTTTCCATTTTTTGGCTTGATAATTATTAATCAATTCTCTTTAATTTATGTGGTGTTATAGATATGCAGACCATGTTCATTAAAATAATGAGGAACATGCTATAGAACGCCCACTAGGTGCTCTAGTTCCTGTTGGTGATGGTGTTCTAGTATATGCACCCATATCCAACTTTTCTAAGTTAAATAAAGAATACTCTAGTCTTGGTAGAACACCATCTCTTTGGAATAGAGTCGCCTATGGAGGTCTATAATTAGTTGGATACCTACGAGTGCATCTTCGAGGACTTAAAGTTGGAAGATGCAATAAAGAGAAAGTTGGCCTCTAGGCAACTTCAAGGTCTAGCCATAGGATGGTGGAATGCTGTTAAGACCGCTATCCCTGAGGATAAGTTCACTTGAGAGCAGTTTAGATGTCGATTCGAGTAAAAGTTCATAATGACTGCCCAGAAGTCGATGCTGTTCATAAAGTTTACTGTATTGAAGCAAAGTTATATGACTGTTTTAGAGTACATGGTCAAGTTCAACATGCTGTCGAAATATGATTTATCTTTTATCAGTACACCATTGAAAAAGAAGGAGAAGTTCACTATGGACTTAGATGGTTATCTTAAAGAACAACTAGTGGTCGTGTTGATGAATCCTTCGAGAAGCTTGTTGAGTAGGCACTTTGACATGAGAGCCTGTATCCAAAGCCTAAGCCTACAATTATTTCCAGAGAAGAGCCAAAGCCGCAAGTGAGCGGGGGAGGAAAAAGAAAGTGGAACAACAACAAGGGGAAGAAACAAATTCAGGGAAAGAAAGGAAAATGGGAGCCCGTCTGCTTTAAGTAAAAATGAGAGGGGAATCTCAACAAGAACTACATGAACCACAAGATTAGGGAGAGGAAATGCTTTAATTCTGATAAGGTTGGGCTTTTGAAGAACTATCGTAAGCCATTGAAGAATAAGTAGGTAGTGCCTGCTTATGTGTCATTTCAACTTCGTCGAGTGATCCTTCGGCAAAGGAAAAGGAGAAGGCATTACAATCCAAGGTATAAATTCTATTTATGGTATACTTATACATATTTTATTCAATACTGAGGCTTTACATCTCTTTATATCAATTGACTTGGTAGATAGATTATGATTGAGACTTGACTTAGTAGACTGACCCCTGATTATGTCAAACTCAATGGGTGGATTGATCGGTTTGAGCATGATTTGTTGTGATGTAGTCTTGTCGAGTCAAGGATGCACTTTTATTTATGGTTTTTGTATTGGGTTTTGTGGGTTTCAATGTTATACTTGGGATGGAATGGCTAAAGAAGTATAGAGTCATGGTGGACTATAAGAGGTCGTTGCTGATGATAGGGACTGATGATATTCAACCAATGATTTAGAGCTGGCAGCGATCATGTTCACTTTGAAAATTTAAAGGCACTCTCTATTAAGAGAGAGGTTTGAACTATTCACTGACCATAAATCATTGAAGTACCTCTTCTCATAAAGAATCTTAACCTTCGACAACAGTGATTGTTAGAGTTCCTGATCTCCTACGACTTTGACATTTCATATATGCCTAGAATGGGAAATGCAGTTGCTGATGCTTTGAGTAGGAGACATGCCAGCTTGTGAGTGATGTTTTTGGAGTGGAAGCAGCTTGAGTATATTGCTGGTTATGATTTCTGACCGAGATGCAAGCTAAAGCCAGAGATGTTGGTGAGCTTGTCGATTAGATCTTCACTGATAGGGTGGATTAGACCGAGTTAGATATGAGATGCTAAACTAGTAGGTATCATTGCTAAGATCAAAGAGGGAGTAGAATCTATGGAGATGAGGCTGTATAGACTCGACCAAGATGCTTGGCTCTATAAGGATGAGAGATTGTTTGTACCTGACATAGATGTGTTGGGGGATAAGGTGCAATGAGAGTGCTATCATTCGAGATTGATTGCACATCCCGAAGGTAATAAAATTTACTATAGTATGAATCAAACATTTTATTGAGGGGATGAAGAAGACATCAGGACATTCATCTTGAAGTGTATGAACTGCTTGAAGTTCCCAAGTAGAAGTGGGAGTATATATCGATGAACTTCATCGATGGATTGTCGAGGACTAGAGGAGTGTATGATGGCATCTGGGTCATAGTTGATAAATTGATGAAGAAAGCTCGATTTATACCCATAATGTCAAATAGAATGCATCCAAATTGGTCGAGTTGCATGTGAAGTGGATATTACGGCTCCGTGGTGTGCCGAAGAACATTATAAGCGATTGAGATCAATTATACTAACAAATACTAGAAGAGCTTATAAGAGGCATTGGAGGTAGAACTACATCTCAGTATAGTTATCACCCCCAAACAGATGGGAAAGCCGAGAGAGTGAATTTTATCTTAGAAGATCTCTTGCGAGATTTTTTACTTGACTTTGGTGGTTCATGGATGATTATTTGCATCCTAATGAGTTTGCATACATCAATAGTTATCAGTCGAGCATTGGTATGGAATAAATTGAGGCATTATGTGGATGACCATGCAATGCTCCTTCATGTTAGTGGGAAGTGAGCGAGAAATTGATACTTGTGCAAGATATGATAAGAGAGACTTCCGAGAAGACCGAGCTCATTCGGTAATGAATGAAAGCTGCTCAAGATAGGCATAAGAGCTACATTAATAAGAGAAGATATAATTTGGAGTTCACTGTTAGTGATATGGTGTTTGTTAAGATCACTCCACTAAAGAATGTAGTTCGATTCGATACAAGGGGAAGTTGGTATCTAGATTCATTGGTCCGTTTCTAATACTTGAGAGGATTAGGAGCCTAGCATATAGGGTTGACTAACCTTAGAAGATGACGGGTGTGCACAATGTATTCCACATCTATCATCGTAGGAAGTTCGTGCATAACTCATGATGTTACACCAGATCTTCTAGATGATATCGATATTGAACCAGAAACTTCGAGACCTCATAGGCCTATTCGTATAGTTGGACATGATACGAAAAAGTTTAAGAAGAAGACAGTGAAGTTGGTGAAGGTTCAATAGAGTGAAAGCGAGAGTGATTTCTATTTGGAGATCGAGGAGAGCATGAGGACCACTTATCTGGAGCTCTTTACTTGGTAAGATTTCCATTTTTAACATTAGCTCTCACATTTGATATCACATTGATGTTCTATATTAGGTAGTTTAGTACTTTATATGCTAGGATTGGCATAGATGTTATTTCGTTCTTACATGTGCATGTTTGATATTTAAGATGCTTGACTATGGTTGTTAGGCATGCGAGGTAACTACGTTGTTTGACTTTGCCTTTATTGATGGATATTTCGAGGGTAAACTTTTTGAAGTGGAAGAGGATAACGAACTGTATTTTATATATTGGAGTATCGTAAAATATTATTTTTACATCCAAGTTGGGTCGTATGAGTCCATGACTTTGGGGAATGTTGTGTATTGGCATTTTTTACCCTTATAAACTTTATTAGACGGTTTTGACACTGAGAACTTGTAAGGCCTATAAATTTTGATAAGAGCCAAATCAGGGTTTGGAACCACCGCCAGATGAAAGATATTATGGTTTCTCTTTCTATAGAATGGTCATAATGTCTTTTGGACTTACCATTTAGGAGATATTGCCATTTGAAACTAGATAGTTTTTGGATAAATTAGTGGGCAATTAATGAAGCCTAAAATAGGCCCAATGGACCATTTCGGGATTTGTACCTAATGGAGTTAATGGGACAACCACATAATCATTTTCCATACTACCCAAAAATAATTCTAGCTTCCATTAATTCATTTTTATCCAAAAAGCCATCAAAAAACTTACTGTAATTAGCCAAATCAGGGATTAGCAAGGAATTAATGATAGATTAGCGAATCTACTATTTTGGGTGCATTAGAATCCATTAACCTATTGTTCATCCTGAATTTTCATTGATATTTGTGAATGTTTGAATATAGATGAGTGGTTTGTACTTCTCACTACGCTATACTAGTTAATATTGTTAAAAATGATGCTTTTGAAATGATTTCAAATGTTAAAACAATTTCTAATATAGATCCAAACTTAATTTCAGTTTTAAAATGGATTAAAAATGTTAAATGGTAATTCTGATTTGTTTTTGACCATTTAACCATACCGGTCATCATTTTCCATTTTGGTTAATTTAGGATGATATTGATGTTTTGACATTGTTGGTATTGCTTAAAAATAATGTTTGGATATTGTATGATGCTTGTATATAGTCGTTGGATGTATGTTTGGTTCATTTTTGCATATTGTGTGACGATGTGCATTTGAGTGGATCGGTGTTACATTGTTCAAAACATGATGCAGTTGATATGAAGTGTTGGCGACAGCCTAGGAATGCTATGGTTTTGGTCACATGAAGTTTGGGAAAGAAATGGTGGAGTTTTTAGAGTGGTCGATGGTGGGGCAAATTGTATTTGGCTGTTGAAGTTAGGAGTGGTCGATGGTACATCACTTTAGGGGCTATGGAGTTGAACTTCGGGAAATTAGGTAGGAAACTCCTGTCTTGACTTTAGGCTTTAGGAAAAACACACACCACTGAATGTTTTTCTATACCTGAAAGTCTATGATGACTAGCATTGGGGACAGGCTTTGGAACGTCGCAGTTGGTGCATGGGTACTTCAGGCTACAAGGAAGATTGCTTTAGGGAAATAAGGGAGGCCGAAAAGTTTTTGGGTGTGGCCAAGTTTTGGCTAATTGATTTTCCTGAGTGGTCCATGCCAACCTTGGTGGAGGAAAAATGTTTGGGGTTTGAAGAGGAACCCTAGGGGATCGTGTCTTGATTTACATGTGTTCGTTCGACGCTTGGATCAAAAGTTATGGCTCTACAACGAGAGATTTTGCAAGCGAAGTAATGACGTGTCATGTTGATTTGGTTATTTTGGGACTTGGTGATGATGACTCCATGACTTATGATAATTGTTTAGGAATGTTCCGAGCTTCGATTTATCGATGATGTGAATCATTTTGGTTTACTACTTCAGCGAGAAGTGTATATGCACTTAGTGATAGTCCAAGGAGGCACGTTCGATAATGTGAAGTGATGGGGTGGAACATAATGTGTTCTACTATTGAGTCGTATTCTGAAGGGATCGTTTATAACTCTGGATGTGATGGGTGTTTCATGGGGCAAGGGTAAGTAAGGATGGTCATTATGTACTCTGGACCTTGGTGATAGTCAAGCCTGCCTTAGTTATGGCAGTACCTATTTGATAGGTATGTGATCGAGCACCGAATCTGATTGCAAAGACGTGGTGTGTTGCTGACCTTGGTAATGGTCAACAAGTTATCCTATATCCTAAGGCATCTTGGTGGTGATGCGAGACCTTGGTGATGGTCGTTATGATTGCTGTGATTACTTTTTCTAATCCTATTGTTGTTTGATGGGGATGGATGTCATATGAGATAGGTTTTATTATGTTTGATACTCTGACACCTATATTGTACTTAGTGTTGTACACACCTATGATGATAGTATAACATATATACTATTTTAACTTGTTGGATATAAGTACGTGACAGGTATGACTTCTCATACTTTATGTTCCTCATTTACTATATTGGCTTTTATAGTATTTTAAGGTTGTAGCTCGCTTATACCAGACTGTTTTCTAACTCAGGTTTTTACGCTTTGCCTCTTATTATCTCAGGTACTCTTAAATCAATAGACCAGATAATAGGTATAAGGCGGTACATTTTGTTGTGTAAATGCACTAGCAGGAGGCTATGCATTCTTATATATACTTTTGTCTTACAACTACTTATATTTCACTAGCCGCACTATGGAACTTTATCAATGCTACTTTTTATTTTAGAGACAATACATTTAGGTTTATTATTTTTATGTATGAACTCTGTGATATGTGTATATAACTATGGTGAACCTATTGCACTATGATTATGTGGTTCATATTAGTTATTACAGTCTCACCTAATTTATATCTGCGTTCCATGATGTATTTTAACATTGCGTTATCAGATATACAACAGATTTTGTTTAGATGATTTTTTAATTTATTTTACCCTTGACAATCATCTTACATTGGCCGAGTAATGCTCAACGCACTATAAAGGTTATATTGGGAACAGAAGGTGCTGGGAAGTCGTCATGCTATAGGAAGCTCAACAATGCAACTCATAAAGATCATGTCCTTCTTCCTTTCATCGACCAAATATTTGACGATTAGCCGACCATGAATTCTATTAGCTTATTGATGGTTATTCTAGCTACAATCAAATTTTAGTCTTTTACAAAGACCAAGAAAAATTGAATTTTACATGTCCTTTCAGCACCTTTACTTATTATCGTATGCCGTTTGGACTTTGTAATGCCCTTGCGACTTTCTAAAGATGCATGGTTAACATCTTTTCTAACTTGATTGAATGCCTTTTATAATTTTTTTGGCAATTTCCCAATCTTTGGAAACTCTCATTTTGAATACTATATCATCCCAAGTTGTTCCATAATCAATATAAAAAGAAACACTTAAATTTAAACTAGAGAAAAATACCACTTTATGGTTAAACAAGGCATAGTTCTAGAATATTTCATGTCAAATAAGGGCACCGACGTAGATAAATCTATTGACATCAAAAATGGATTGGTGCTCAAAGACCTGTAGAAATATTGAGATCTAGCAGAAAATATATGGAAAACAGTAAGAACAATAAGATTTTTAAAGTGGTTCGACAATAACTGGCTTACGTCCACTGTAGTTTTTATAATTGTGGATTTGAGAGTCACTAGTACAAGGGATTAACCGATTTAAAGCCTAGAACATCTATTAATAGCTTACTTAGTGACTTTAATGGAGGAGAGATAGAAGATGAAGAAGATAATGAGCAAAAGTCAAAAAGTCCTTCACTAGTTGCTATTAGGTCCATATTTATAGGGAAAATTGTCTAACAGAACCGGAGGCCCATGAAATATCAAGTCCAGATCCAGTCCTGAGCATGTAGGGGAGAGTAACAGGGCTCAAACACGAATAAAAATCACTCGGTACCGAGTGATTTTGTTCGGTGCCGACTGGTTTTTAAGGAGGAACTCCCCCATTGGTTTTCTATCTCTGATTCATTGTGTTTCAGACACTTTTCCTTTGAGATTGAGTTGTTTCTAAAAGGTTTTTATTTTGCTTGTTCTTTTCTACTTTCTTTGCTTTCTTCAAGAAAATCCTTAGAGTTGTTCATTAATTCTTCGAGAAATGTATTTAATTACAACTACTTGATCCAGAGCTCTAAGTACAAGATTTTGAAGGACCCACATGCAACACAAAGCACTTAGTACCGAGTGGTCCTCTCTACTCTAATGCTTCTGGAATATTTTGAGTGTGTTCCTATTGCCCTTCTAAGCATGTTCCTAAGTCCGTGGATCGTTTCATCTTCATTTTGACGTTTAATTTCTAGTGAAAACTTGTTTGGCCAAAAAGCTGAATAATGCTTGCCCCCACAATATGCTCTTGCTAAAAAAAAGCATACTCTTGAGCAAGACAAGCATTAACTATTATCTTCGTGTTCCGTTTAGTAATCTAAGAGTCGCTTTACAACATTGCCTTTATGCCGTAGATATCTGTTTGACTTTTTTACATAGCTAGAATTTCATTCACCATGTTAAGGACGAGATCTGCATTCTGGAGATCGTTCCATTCCATAGCTAGGTATTCTCCATCCTTCCCTCTTCTTTCCCTCTATTTTGGTTGAAAATTTCAACTTGGGACCAGGTGGTTCCTCTCGGTACCGAATGTTTTTGCTTTGCCATGGGTACTATATATTCAACACTTAGAGATATTTCTTCCTCATTTCTTCAATTTTCGTACTCATGCCCGATCCCTTCCATACCGAGCTCTCATGATCTCTATTCCTTCGCTAAATAACAACCGCTAACGTGTATAAAGTGCCACCGCCATCTCCTTTACACTGCCATCGACCATCCAAATTTATCATCACCATAAGGTCATCATCTCAACAATCGCTGCCTACTCCAGAGGATTCATCGCTGACCTCCTTCATCTTCCAATCTGAATCTGAATCTCGACTTAACCTAAGGTCGGCGAAACTTCCATGTCATGGCGATCGATACAAGAGATGGTGATATGGAGGACACTAATGGGGGTAAGTCAAAGTTTGGTCAGGGTTTGACGTATGGTTAACCTAGGATGGCCCCAAGTTCAGCCTAGGACATGATTAGGTCATTCTAAAATGATGCTCAATGCTTTGACTTTGACTAACTCCTTTCAAAGCTCGTTCGATTGCAAACCATCTTTTGAATTCTAGTAGGATGGTTCATTTCCAAGAATGGTCGTATTGGAGGGGTTTCCAAACTCTAACGATTACATCGCCAAGTACTTTCAATAACTGTACTCTAAGTGTTCCTATAAAAGAAGGACTTCCGCATCGCTCTGGATAACTGTTCCATTATTGATTATCCGACGATACTTAAGATCTAATGCATAGTTCCGTCGTGCGGCATGGCTCATTTTCCTAGCACGAGCGAGCTATGTACACATGATGGTGCATTCGTCGTGTATAGGACACATGAATCACCCTGCATAGATTAACAATTTGACTTGTCCTAGTCGATGTTCAGAATCCGACTGGTTAACACACGTCGACATCCATGGGATTCTAAGCATTGGCTACACGGCTTTAATATTTGAAATAAAAACATAACTAACCATGTTGAACGCCAAGTTTTCCTATTCAAAATGACTCGTCAATTACCTCGCTTCCAGACCGGTCTGTGATATCTACTCCTCCTGAATCCGAGTCCTCCACAGCTTAGGATTTACCTACCATTGACATTGGATCAAGGTGTTCAATCATTAATGAGTTACAAGGCATGGTTGTCCCAGTAGGGCCAATGCAAATCTGCCTCCTCCTCTAAACGAATATATTGGTATAAGGGTCCTGGATGACCTACTAGAACAAATCCCGACAATTATTACTTTGAAGCTACTTGAGAACATCTGTCGCCAATACGAGATACCCGAAGGCAACATACTTCTCCCAATATAGGTCCAACGAGCACACAATCCTCTGTTGGGATATATGGCATGCAATAGATACATGTGCTTAAGTGGTGCTGTACCACCCTTTAATCCATTTCTCTATATGATTGTCCAAGAACTCGGCTTGGCTCCCTCTCGAGTTTATCCTAATAGGTACACTCTTTTGAGTTCCTTGTATATGCTCTTTATGAACCAATTGCGATGGCCTTCGACTTTTAATGAGCTTACCTACCTGTTGCACTTTAAATAAAGGCATGACTTGCCATCTTATATCATTATCAAGGCCTGGTGTAGAAGAAAGGTCATCGAAACTTCACAATAAACATTTTTACTTTAAGATTGAATATTTCTTTGTCCAATGCCCATTCGGCTTCAACCAACCCTGGCTCTTTGGAAGTAAGATTATTTCCTTTCTCCCTTCCACACCTGAACTTTCATCATCTCAACGTCTAACTTCTTACCCAGTTCCTTTGCAGATATTCCTACTCACGATACTAACGAAGAGCATGTGATATCTTGGACGCTTTGAGGAGAGTTCCGATCCGTGATCGCTCTACCCTAAACCTTCTAATGAATGAAAATTTTCGTCCTTTCAACCTTCATCTCCCCAATCACTTTGCTATTCTTGGTGAAGTATCTCCGAGCAGCTCCAGGATGCCAACTAGTGCCCTCGCATGCGGCTCTGACGATAATCTCCAAGGGGAAGTGAAAGGCCATTCAGGTGTGTCAAACGTTGATGAACCTGCTAATAGAACAGTAGACGAAACTGCTGTTGGGGAAATTCTGAGAGAAATGGATGAAGGTATAGGAGAGCAAACAATTCAAAAAGAGAGTGAGGAATTAGGGAGAAGGGAAGGGAAAGAAGTGATGGTTGAAGTGGAAGGAGAAGAAAACGAAGAGGAAGAGAGTGCGAAGGAAGGTGACAGTGACTATGATGACAGTCCTGAGGGAGATGAGTCATGCGACAAGAAATCTCCCATGGCCACTGAAATTCCTACCTTGCCCTGCCAAAAATGTATAATCATCAATCTCCTAAAAAGGCTACAGAAACGAGCACAATACCAATAATCGCAGTGGTCCCTCTGGTCAAATCTTTCGCCGATGTCTTTGCCTCCTTAAGCTACTTCGATATCTCCATTGGCGATATCCTTAAGGAAGGCTCTCCAAACTTCAGCTTTTTGACCAGGGGAATTTTAGACAAAGGTGGCGGGACACCATCTTTAATTCCATGTGAAGATGGTCTGTAGAGTACTTAGGGGGTCATCGGCACTCTACACTTCACTAGGATCATGGATACACATCCTTGCATTCATCTACATTCCGAAATACCAAAACTTAAACAAAATTTTTCTCATTTAAGGTTACATAGCCAGAGACAGATACAGAAAAATCCAATATAGCATGCGCAAGTCTACAGGATAAACCCCCGATTCATATCCATCTCGTTCCAGCTATCGTCGAGGATAAGAATCCGAGGAGGAGAGGGCTAGACAAAAAAAGTGAGCGAAGAGCAAAAGATGACCACCACGATGAGCAAGCGGATAAGAAAAGGTAAGCTAAAAAGAGGAAGCTTAGTGATCCAAGAAAGTGACACAATGACTCGCATGACCACCATGACTCCTTATTCCAGCATTCCTTTAGGTTATTCGGGACCTTAAATTCCTCCAATTTGACAAGCTCCAACCTCTCGCTTCTTAACTACAACCGTGCCTCCTTGCCCCAAAAGAATCTCCATTCCTCTAACTTTTACTCCTAGTTTACCGCCCGTCTACAGGGTACTTTTCTTGACCTTTTCTTATAGGGTGTTATGTTTGACCGTGACATCAAAGATATTTCAAAGGAAGAAGCCAAAAGGGACATCCAGCGAGTCTAGATGCACATTGATCAAGGCTACAAGTGGAAGCGAGTCTGATATACCATGTCCAAGGTCAACCGCATTAGTCATACAAACATCCCATTCTATGAGTCTGAGAAGAAAACTTATGACGACCTCATTACTAGGTACAAAGGAGACTTAGAGAAGATGAAAGTAAAAGAGATGTCGCTCTGGATTCCAAAGCCAATGCCAACAATCTAATAGAGCAGATGAGGATGGCACACACCGATGCTAAAGTTTTGCTAAAAAACCTATTTAAGACTACAGATAAGAATGATGCAACTCTAAAGACTCAGATCGCCGAGAAGAACCTAGCTCTTGCCACAAAAGATGAAACTATATGGGCTAGGGACAATGCCATCAAAGAGAAATCAGCCGAGATCCGGAGGCTTTATGAGGAGAATGAGAAACTTGCCAACGGTCTACCACCAATTAAGACTAAGAAACATATGGTGAAGTCAAGCATGCGATCGTTGCACAAGAGCTGAAAGAACTTAATGAGGAAAAGGCCAAGAAGAAAGAAGATTTAAATAATACTCTCCAACACTTCTTTGCAAGCGTAATTCAATACAAGAATTTGAAGTGGATAGGAAGCATATATGCTGAAACTCTTGCCGACACCTAGAAAGAGGTGTTATGTCATTCGAAAGTAGTTGGTAAAGGCCTCACCGAGGAAGAGCCGATGACCTAGTGCCTTGATGCGAAAGATATTGCAAAACTCAACGACGGAAAAGCTATCTTAGCTGAAGAAGACGCCGCTGCTAAGCTGCTATGGTCGAGGCTTCCACTGGCTTAAGTGGGTCAGGTCCAAAAGAATCGTCTATTCCAAAACCCGAAGAGCCTACCACAGATGTTCATAAGATTGAGAAGGCCAACTCCGAGGCCACTCGAACCGTTCTGGCATCTGCAGCAACTTCTCTTGTTGATCCCTACGTTCCTACCCCCATTGACCAACTGATCAAGCACTCTCCTGAAGAGGGTGAAATTTCTAAGTCTCCTACTACATAATCAACTCTGGGTGAAAGTATATCTCTTATTTCACCAGTTTTTGAGAAAATTCAGTTTTCGTGCAAGTCCAATTCTACTTCTACCATTATATGTACCAACTTGCAGGTCATCCACATCTTCCTCCTCCGCCTCCGACCATTCAGGGCTTGGGTTCCACATCTATTTTCAGCGCATTGACCTCTATCTCCATGGTGCTAATAACTTCCATTCCTCCTTTGGGTTCCGACCCAAGGCCTGATTATGAGAAAATAGCCGCCTTGGAGAATTTGGAGGATGTGCCCTTGTCCCTAAAGGGAGAAGTTACTATCACTAGTTCTATAGACCCAACCGATTAGATTACTACTACGAACGGCTGAAAATCAACTTTTCCAAGTTTAAAATTAAAAAGGATTCTGGTATTGAAAAAATCAGTCAGCTCTATGCCTACAAGCCCTACTAGCAAGCTTCCCCCGATTAAGCTGAAGCCCTACAAAATCAAATCCTTCGAGACCTCTAGCGAGAAGAAAATTGATCTCCATGCTACAAACGAAGGAGAAAGTTCATAATCCGAAGGCGACTCTCCCGAAGAGGGTATATCCAACAGTAGACGAGTGCACAGGAGGCAACTCGGTAGCTCCGACCATAAGGGCGGCAAGAGAGGGAAAGCTAAATAGGATATTGAAAGTGTACATAGATCTTGTATAATATGGCTTATATGTATATACAAGTATATAGTCTAAACTAAGCAGTACTAACTATTAGAGTATTGTAAAGTAAATAAAAGCAATCACACCAGGATCTTTATACTAGTTTGGAGCTCCGGTCCTATGTTCGGTCCCAGACTCCTTTTGGAATTAACTAACCAACTCTCAATTAACCCGGAGGAATAGGTATCTTACAAAATGACTGAGCAGCCGAACAAGACTTCAACCTTTTCTTGAAGATCGCTTACAAGAACTTACAATACGAGAAAAATTCTATGACTTCTGATGAGTTCTTGATAAATTGAAAATAATTAATTGTAGTATAGGACTTCCTATAATCTCCTTAATGATTCAAGATGCATGCCCCATGATTATGGAAGTGCAACAAGTGATTCTTGAGTACAGAATAAGATTTGAATGCAATACTTCAAGAATGCTCAAGTGTAAGATTTTAAATCATTAATTTCTCCGTCTCGTCTTAGGAATTCCACACATAGTATCTCGTATCGGAAAAGAACTCGGGTAAGATGAGTGTATCTCAAGTGTACATCTTGGATTGACATCTCAGATTTTAAATTACATCTCGAGACTATCTTAGAGTAACTTAAGCATCCAAAATTGACATTTTAAAGATTTTCACGATAACCATTATCTAAATATAGACTTATTAACATACACAGTTCATAAAAAAACAATAATACCAAATTTTCTTTTTAAAGGATAGTGGTTAAATAATTATTTTGGTATTGATTAAATGAATTCTACTAATTTGAATATTAAAAATAAAAAATAAACAAAAAGTCATCTATTTTTTGCACTCGTTAAAAAATAAAAAATAAAAGTAGAGAGCTAGTAAAAAGTTAACAGTGCAATTTCTTTTGGACCCACATAAGAAGTTAATGAATATATAAATGAAAAAGTATCTTCAAATTAGACCTTCTATTATGATTTATATCAAATTCCGCTTGAGATATTAATATCTCGAACGAGATGAGTGCTAAATATGGTATAAACAAAATTTAATGTCTCATCTCGCCCAAGTTTGAAAATGAAATCTCGAGCGTGATCTCGGGTGAGATATGTTAGTCTTTGAGATGATGGTATTGATGACAACAACCTTAGGACTTGTTATAAAATATAAATACTAACGTTATGGTTTAGATATATATATATGTATATGCAGAATATAAACATGTAGGTACGAAGAATGAAGACTGTACAGTATAGAGATACAAGACTGATGAATTTAAAGATCGAAGAAATCAAGATTGAAGACTCATGAGTATCAAGAAATCAAGTTATCAAGAGTTCGAGATTTCAAACAGTACAAGATAATGTAGCTAGTCTAGAATTATGTTAAAACTTCTTGAAAGCACTTACATCTTTATTCGAAATTTATTCGTGGAATGGAATCCACTTCGAGCTTGTTAAAGGGATGGAACCCTAGTGGGATGGAACCCACGACAATATCTAGTGGAACATATAGTGGTCCTATTTCGATATCCACTAATTTTATAAAAATGTTTTTCAAAAATATATCTCTTGTTTTCAAAAATGTTTTCAAAACTTTCTTTTCAAAAAGACATCTCTCTTGTTTGAAATATTTTAGCTTCAAAACAATTTTTATCGTTTTTAATATTTTGATTTCAAAATTGTCCTTATTTTTAAACCATCTCTTGTTTTAAATATTTAGCTTTAAAATATTTATATACTCAGATTTTAAATCACTTTATAGATTAAGATTATATATATTAAAAATTATTTTCTAAACTCTTTTATATGTTTAAACTATATTCAAATATATTTACGAAGTTTAGAAATTGTTCTGAAAAATTATAGAAACCAATTTTAATAAGAAAATCAAAATATCAATTTTGCCTTGAGCATGTCGACATCCCTCAACCCCCTATATTGACATGGTGTCCGTTATTTTCAAATTTCAATTTTCAAAAGAAGTGTCTATTCATCGTATCCTTTCACGAATAGATATGGTTGTTGCTCTACTGTAAATACCAGTAAGTTCTAAATAAATTTTTACCATATTTTTCATTTATTTTCTCTCCTCTTCATCTTCCACATTTATTCTAAAGAATCCTAAACTATACTCTGCCGAAATACCAAGTGAATCAAACTTGATTATCTCTTGTTTGATTCTCTGCCACTCTCTCCATAAGATCTCAGTGCTATTCAGAGTTATAGGATTATTTGTAAATCAAACTATTGAGTAAAAGGTGCGGTTGAGTCTTGAAATCAATTGGGTGTGATTATTGCCCTGGAAATCGATTAGGTGATCTTGTGGCCTGGTAAATCAAGAGAGTTTGCCCCGGACTCGAATACAGGAGGGTGTCCCTCGTGGCTTTGAAATCGAGGGTGTAATTTGGGAGATCATTTTTGATAAGAAATCCGTACGTTTGTGTGGGACTGGATGTAGGGTAACTCCGAACCAGTATAAAATCCTGGTGTGTTCTTTCCTTTACTGCTTTTATTTATTATTTGTATCTGTGTCTGATTCTGTGATTATATTTGTGTCTGTGAATTGCATTTGTTGGTGATTAAATTTACATAAGTTTCAAAAAGATTTAGAAAATCCATAAAACACTATTCACCCCCCCTCTAGTGTTATTCCAGCCTTAAGATCTGTAATCCGCATTTCTCACATTTGGTATCAGAGCGTAGGTTTTCAAAATTATCATAATCTAATTTTTGAAAAATTTTAAAATGGCAATTTTTTTTGATAAAATTATTAACACTATTTTCATATGAATATTTAATAGAATCATCATGATATTGTTGTTTAAAACTATATTTAGTTATTTTGAAAAGTCATTTGATTCTTTAAAAGGTTATGTTGTTTTTCAGGAGAAGAGTTATGTCTAATGACTGTTGGTTAAAAGATACCACATAATCATTCATCGATCAAGAAGAACAAATGGATATATAATGGCAATCGACAATGAAATGTGCACCAGATCAATATAAAACTTTTGATTCTCATCTACAACTTGGTTTGATACTGTACTTCTATCCATCTGCTTCACAATGTCACTAGTTTCATGCGAATCCGTCAAGAAATGACCAAGTTATGGTCAAATGAAGTTTTGGTGAACAAAGAGAAAAAGAAAGCAAAACTATCAATGGTATTCTTCAAATTGTATCCAGAGATTTGAGGATTTTGTCCCAACTCCTTTTACAGATTGTAGTTCTTGTTCTGACGGTCGTTTTGATGGGTGGATCATCAAATTCCGATCAAAAATGAGTGAGATATGACAGTTTGAAGTTGGCCATCCAAAACTGAAAACTGTATATGGGATTTCCTGCATTTCTCTTACTGTTCGGCCTGTTGCACCAAAATTCCATCCAAATTCGTCACCAAACTATTACTAGATCGTAGCCCTTGCCTTCCTCTTCGATTTTTCGCCGGTTTCATCCAATTCCGTTAAGAAACGAAGGAGATATGCCTTCTAGAAGTTTGATAGTAAATAGAAAAACGGGAAGAAGAAGAGAAAGTTTCATGAAAAGTGGTGTCCTTTGAGCCTATTTATAGTGGTTGAAGTGTCCATTCATTCAAAATTCAAATTCAAAGTTTTGGTGCCAAGTTGGTCAATCTACTAAATCATCTGTATCTTTCTCATACGGTCTTCAAATTCAACAAATGAATATACTACGATGATCAGAAAAATAAGCCCGTCGCAATAGAACAGATCTCGTTTTCAAATTCTGAAAGATATAAATGTGTGGTTCACGACAATGGAAGAACAACAAAGTTAGAAAGATAGAGGAGTGCAAAAAGTGGTATGTTTTACTATTATTTCATCTTTATTGTTGCATTTAGGAATATATATTTATGCATTTAGTTAGGTATAGAAATTTATCTCTTTTATAAGTTTTGATATTTTGGTTCATATATCGACACACTATGGTATACATATCGATATACCAGTCTAAACTTTTGTTAAATGTCTTTTAAAATGTATTTCCTTTCAAATAAAATCTTACTACTAATTTATTACAACTATACTAAGTAGAAAAGCATACCTTCATTCGTGATTTCAACTTTTCTAATGTTGTTTTTACTTCTCGTACTCTATTTCTTTTATGATAATAATTTTATGTCTTTAAGAAATTAATAGAATGAATTTAAGAATGTTAGAATAAGTCTCTATTTATACATTTCTTCATTTAGTAAGATTGCGCCACATCACATGACACTTGTCATATAAATAGATAGTGACATACATGCAAAAAGACACGTGTCATTACACTTGTTCTTTAATAAAAGCATTTTTACATGCATAATGCCAAGTGTCTTTACACATGTTTTTTCATTATTTTTCTTTATTTTTTTATTTATTTTAATTATATTAACTACTATAAAAAAATTGGATCAAAAATCAATTATTTACATGTCAAAATCTCGTCGTAAAATTAGTGCAAAATCATGTTAAAAACAGGCCCAGAACTTTAGATAGCATTTCTGAAATGCTGTATTTGCTTCTGTTAACGTTTTTTAAGCACTACAAATTCGTTTTTATAGCATTACTGTGCTATAAAACGCTGTAGTATTTTAGAACCTTTTAACAGCATTTGTTAAATGTTACAGTTTCTGTTTTATAATGTTTTGAATATATTTTACTGCAAAAACTTTTTATAGCATTCTGTAAATGCTGTCTTTTCTATTTGAAACTTTAAACTATGTAAAAATGATATTTAAATTAAGTATTTTTCTCTATTTTTTTAGAGTTATTTTCTAACTTATATTAGAATATTTTAAAATTAATTTCATGTTTAAATATCTTTTAATAATTAACTAAATTTTTTAATGTAAGAGGCCTTAATATAACACATGTTTATTTTAGTTTTTCAATCTTTGTTATTTTATTTAATATTTCATTATGATATTTTTTTTTAATTTAGAAGGTGTTTAAACATGTTTCTAAATATTTTAATCAATAATAATTTAATATATAGGTTTTAATTAGTAAGTTAAGTATTTTATAAACATGGAAGTTTGGATTCTTAAAAAAACAATTAAGTTAAAAAAATTATTTTAAAGAAATTAAATTAGGAGGGTATTAATTTTTAAAAACCATATTGATCATATATATAGTTTAAATCCATATTTCTTAGCAATTTGATTTTGATATTGAGTGTGATTACTACCATTCATGAATATGTTATAGTTTTAATATCATTTATTACCTTTAAACTCTTGTCTTTACTACTCTTTCAGTCCCATTCATTAGTTTCCTTAACCTAAGTCTAGTAATTAGTGTATTACCTTTGTTAGGTTGAAGTGATTTATAATAAATAGTTTGATATATGTATACATACATACATACATACATACATACATACATACATACATACATACATATATATATATATATATATATGCTTGTCAATTAGATATTACTTATCACTCATGTTTATCTTATAATTTGAAAATCTCTTACAATAGTATATATATCATCATATCATTCTGCATATTATTATTTTTACTTCGTTATCATTTTATTTCATATTACATATCATTATGCATCCTATTTCATATCACATTTCATTGCATATTACATCACAAATTACAATGCATGAAATATCATAATCATTTGCATCATAAGTTGCACTTCATTCTGCATATCATCTCATGCTACATTGCATATGTCATACATTTCATACTGCATTACAAACTACATATTGCATACATGTACACATAACAAGTGTATTTTATTTAGGGGGAGTTTATATTATTGTCTTATAGTATAGGGTTATTAGTTTTTGATTTGTTTGGTATGTTTTGATTGACTTGTTTGAATTGATTGACTTGACTGACTTGTTTGACTTGATTGACTTGTTTGACTTGATTGACTTGTTTGACTTGATTGATTTGTTTGGCTTGTTTGACATGATTGGATTTGATGTGTGTGTTGATTAGATTGTCTGAAATATACTTATACATATTTATGTATTGAATAATTATAATATAATTATGTTAATGTCTTTCACATTCCATTTACTATACTTTGTTCTAGTATTAGTTTAAGGGGGATTTTTATAGTTTTATGGTTTTAGGATGGTTTTGTTGATGACAAAGGGGAAGAATTATAAAATAGAGTAGTTAGGCTTAGATTAAGGGGGGGTTATAGTGAAGGTGAAGTATATTTTATAAACATAGATTGTCATCATCAAAAAGGGGAAGATTGTTAGTCCTTGAGATGATGCTTTTGATGACAACAAGCTTAGGACTTGTTATAAAATATAAATACTAACGTTATGGTATAGATATATATGTATATGCCGAATATAAACATGCAGGTACCAAGAATGAAGACTGTACAGTATAGAGATACAAGACTGATGAATTTAAAGATCGAAGATATCAAGATTGAAGACTCATGAGTATCAAGAAATCAAGTTATCAAGAGTTCGAGATTTCAAACAGTACAAGATAATGTAGCTAGTCTAGAATTATGTTAAAACTTCTTGAAAGCACTTACATCTTTATTCGAAATTTATACGTGGAATGGAATCCACTTCGAGCCTGTTAAAGGGATGGAACCCTAGTGGGATGGAACCCACGACAATATCTAGTGGAACATATAGTGGTCCTATTTTGATATCCACTAATTTTATAAAAATGTTTTTCAAAAATATATCTCTTGTTTTCAAAAATGTTTTCAAAACTTTCTTTTCAAAAAGACATCTCTCTTGTTTGAAATATTTTAGCCTCAAAACTATTTTTATCATTTTTAATATTTTGATTTCAAAATTGTCCTTATTTTTAAACCAGCTCTTGTTTTAAATATTTATATACTCAGATTTTAAATCACTTTATAGATTAAGATTATATATATTAAAAATTATTTTCTAAACTCTTTTATATGTTTAAACTATATTCAAATATATTTACAAAGTTTAGAAATTGTTTTGACAAATTATAGAAACCAATTTTAATAAGAAAATTAAAATATCAATTTTGCCTTGAGCATGTAGACATCCCTCAACCCCCCATGTCGACATGGTGTCCGTTATTTTCAAATTTCAATTTTCAAAAGAAGTGTCTATTCATCATATCCTTTCACAAATAGATATGGCTGTTGCTCTACTGTAAATACCAGTAAGTTCTAAACAAATTTTTACCAGATTTTTCATTTATTTTCTCTCCTCTTCATCTTCCACATTTATTCTAAAGAATCCTAAACTATACTCTGCCGAAATACCAAATGAATCAAACTTGATTATCTCTTGTTTGATTCTCTGCCACTCTCTCCATAAGATCTCAGTGCTATTCAGAGTTATAGGATTATTTGTAAATCAAACTGTTGAGTAAAAGGTGCGGTTGAGCCTTGAAATCAATTGGGTGTGATTGTTGCCCTGGAAATCGATTAGGTGATCTTGTGGCTTGGTTGATCAAGAGAGTTTGCCAAGGACTCGAATACAGGAGGGTGTACCTCATGGCCTTGGAATCGAGGGTGTAATCTGGGAGATTATTTTTGATAAGAAAACTATACGTTTGTGCGGGACTGGATGTAGGGTAACTCTGAATCAGTATAAAATCCTGGTGTGTTCTTTCCTTTACTGCTTTTATTTATTATTGGCATCTATGTCTGATTCTGTGATTACATTTGTGTCTATGAATTGCATTTGTTGGTGATTAAATTTACATAAGTTTCAAAAAGATTTAGAAAATCCACAAAACACTATTCACCCCCCCTCTAGTGTTATTCCAGCCTTAAGATCCGTAATCCGCATTTCTCATAAGATAGACGAGATCTGAAATAGTGCTCAAGTGAGATAACAGAGATCAAGAAAGCAAGTAGAGAAGTTAAAATGATTTGTGAAAGTTGATCTCTTTTTATAGATATCAAAGAGTTTCATCGAGGAGTTGTAATCGTTCAAGAAACAGTCATTACCATTCGTAGAGATGCTCTTGAATGATCGCAACTATTCGAAGTGACTCTTCAAAAAATAGCCTTTATAGGGTAATCAGTTGACTGAGTATAAAAAGTCAGTCTATTGGATATAAACACTAAATTACATGGAAAAAATTGAAAATAAGTTCATATAAGAAACTATAAGAGTTCAATCAATTGGAAATATTTTCAGTCGGCCCTCAATCGACTGAAAATACATTTAAGTCGACTGAATTGTACAAAAATAGTTTTTTTTTATATAAACAGCCTTTTAAAAACTTGTTCAACTCTTTGATATTTGAAAATATTTGTGTACAGGTATGTGCGTATGTGCATATAAACTAACCAAGGAGATTTTACAAGTATATCTAAGACTAAATACATACACTTGACTCGACAATCCATATTTCCTTAGCATTTGATATGTAAATGATTTGCGTTGCTTTCTCCTTGATTCTCTAATTCAATAGCTTCTTATACCTGCATAATATTATATAGTAGATATATATAGAGATATAGTTCTCATCAGTAAAACATAAAACCAGGGTTCTAACAATCTCCACCTTTTTTGTGATGACAACTGTGACGACCCGGAATTTTTGAGCATTTGAAATTGGAATATTTAATTAATTTAAAATATTCAGAGGTTAATTATAAACTTAAATTTCAAATATCGCTGTTTATTGAGTAATTTAATAATTAAATTAAATTTATTTGAAGTTGGATAAAATAGTAAATCTGGCATTCTAAGCTAATTAAAATATTTTGAAAGCTCGTAAAATTCGTAATGATAATACTAAAGATAATAGGAGCTTCAGAATGTAATTTCAAACTGTTTTATTCAGTTTTGAAATTTTAACGTTTAAATTGAAATTAAAAATAGCCTTCCGAGGCACAGTCTCGGAATTCGACGAAACCAGTTTCATTGGATCCGTAATATTGTATTATTATTGGATTTCAATTTTCGTAGTATTTGGAGTTGTCGTGTGATCGTACGGAATGTAAACGCGCTGAAATTTAATCGGAAATTTAATATTTTAACTGGTCGATATTTCTTTCCATATCTAGACTACGAGCCTTCTGGATCACGCTGTTTGTCCACGCGTTGAAACATCTGAACACGCGTCTCCTTCTCCTTTACCACTTTTCAGCCGAGCAAATAAATCTATCGAAAAAAATAAGGGCTGATGTCGTTCAAATCTATTCTTCTATGTTCGAAATCATTTGTAAGTAATGGCCGATCCTCTGTGAAATAAGAAAAATAAAGTATCGAATTCAAGAAAAATCACAGCCTCCTCAAAACCGAGCATCCCAGTTTCTTTATTTTGAAATCGTTCAAGGACAAGCAGAACGAAAATTCAAACGAGAGGAAATACACGTTCTCCTCGACTTCTTCTTTCCCCTAAATCAATGTGAACCCTAACCCATTCGAATCACGACCCCGTGGTTTCCTTCTGCTCGATCGAACTCAACCGCGGGTTGTCTTCTTCAATAGATTCGCGGCAGCACGATTAGGGGAGACTAGCTCGAGTAGCAAGGCGGCGGCTCGCCTGGAAGGATCTGCTCGAATCGAGACCGGTGTTCGAAGGAAGGCTGATGGCATGGGAACGATGAGTACATCTCGAGTTGACTTCGAGGTCGCGTACGCAGAGAGAGGTGGAGGTTTCGTCTCTAGAGTTGCTGCGAGGTTCAGTGAAGGCTCGCGAATGGGGTCGTTCTCGAGTAAGGTAAAGTTTAAACAATTTTAATAAATTTTTTTTTTAGTTAACTTTAATTTAGTTTAGACCAGAAATTATGTATATGCAGAAAAAGGATATTTACAGTAAAGTAAATCTTATTTGTACTGTTACAGAAAAAATAATATGGTAAGATAAAAAGATTCTGTTTTCGTTTAATAAATATGTTTATATTAATTCTTATATATATTTTATATTTCGAACAGTAAAAATGCATATAAGAGATAGGACTTCGAAGAAATATATATATAAGAATTTTAAACGTTGAAAGGTTTATTTATATTAAAAAAAAATTAGATTTTTTAAATCTATATAAATTATGTTTTCTAGTAAATGCAGTTTCAAAAGGAAAATAAATATACAAGCATACACTTTAAATTTATTTACTTATTTTAAAAGAAAAGTATTAAGGTAATTTATTTGTTAAATAGATGATTTAATGGTAATAGATGGTCCAAATAGCTTAAGTATTAATAAATCATGTAATTGTTTATACTAGGACAATAATCGTGGAATCAATGCGAGAACGAAGTGGATTTGCAAATTTAAGTGGCAAAGGTGAGTTAATCTCACTCAGTTTAATTTTATTTAAATTTAATTGGTTAAATTTAAATATTGATGAATGATTGAATTGATTGATTTGATTGATATGGTATATAGTAGTATATACCAATATATATATATTGGCATATGTATATATTGGAGTTGTTGATATTCCCGCATTTATATAGCGGATGAGACCCTATGCGCCGCATAATAGCGGATGATTTATATAAATCCCATATACCGCGATATTCCATTTTGAAGTGGAATTGGTATTGTGCTAACGTTTGTGGATGCAGGGAAACAGGTTGGAGGGATCCAACTGGATTCCTCAAAATTATTTAGATTATTTGATATTCTGTTTTATGAATATTGATATCCTGTGATGATTTTATTGATGATTGAAATATTGGATGATATGGTTGGATTAAATATTTCAATAAAAGGAGTTATCAAAATATATTGAATTGGATTTTGAAAGAAATAAAAGAGTAAATTTTAAGTAAATAATTCAAGTGAATTGGAATAAGGGAATTTCGAAATAACAAGGGAAATATTAACTTTAAACTAAAGTAAAAGAATAAAGGATTTATTTTGAATGTAAGGATTAAATTTAATTAAAAGCTAAAGAAGGAATTTTGGAAGTTTAAAATTGGTATTTTCAGTTAAAAAGGATTTTTAACTCAAATAAAGGAATAAATCTAAAAGTTAATGTATTTTGAAATAAATGAAGTAGTAAAGGAAATTTATTTCAAAGTAAAGTAAAGTAAATTGGAAAATCAATTGGAAATTGATTTAGTTGTTTAAAATTGGAATTTTAAAAGAGAAGTGAGATTTTGGAGATATGAACTGGGTTTATAAAGTAAAATAAAATATAGTGGATATTTGAATATAAATTCAAGGTGGGAATTTATAAAAGGAATATGAATTGGTTTAAAAATAAATGTTGATTTATTATTAAAAGATGTGAAGAGAAGTGTATTTATCTGGATAGCCAAGTATGTTTTTCCAAAGCAATTTTAAATATAAGTTAAAAGTTTTAATATGGTTTAAAAAGCATATTTTAGAGAATCTATTATTTCTAAATGTTAAAGCCTAAAGTAGTATTTTCAAAGATCTATTATTGTAGCAATTATATAAAAGTGATTTGGTATTATATTTTAAAAAGAGAAATTTAGTTTATATTTGTAAAGTGGTTTCATTTTAAATATTTCTTAAGTATATATTTTGTTAAGGTATTAAAGTAGTTTTTAAATTTCAATATTATTAAGTATATTTATAGTAAAGTGTTTTAAGATTATTTTAAAATCTAAGTGTTTTGTACTTGGTGTTTCAGAGAAATAATTATTTGGGAAATGTATTCCGTAAGCGGGAACTGTTTGAAATTGTTTTCAAAAAGGAGTTTGAAAATTTGAAAATATATCTTGGAAAGATATTTGGGTAAATAAATAACGTGGGAAATTATTTAATTGTGTGATGGTTGCTTGTGGATGTTAATTGATAGTTAAATAACCGACTATCATTATTGGCCAAATGCGCTGATCGTTTCGAAGAGACCGGGATCGAGTTTCCGTATACCGGGATTCTAGGTCTGGAGACTCGAAAACCACTTCGATCCGGTTTGTACGTTTCGTGTAACGTGTTCAGAGTCGAAGATGGAGCAGTGAAGTGCAAGGGCTAGTCGCTACTAATCCTGAAGATATTTCCAAATGGATGTAGTAGGAGTAGTGCCTTCGGTTCCGTTCGGACCCGGGACGGACTTGTATGGACGAATGCTTGCGAAACATCGTCAGCGGACGATGGGCATTCTAAGGGATATGTTCTCTAAAAGGTATCGTTTAGCCTCGAACCTCATCAACCGGGAATGACTGAAAATCAGGGGTTATGCAGCAAGGCTTCGTGGGTAGCTCCCACTGGAGGGTAAGGTCATCCCTGTCTAGATGTCCCTTTTTATTTCGGCTTAGTGGTGCGGTTGCTGATCCCAACCGTGGGGTGATTTTATTCGAGATCATCCAGTAAGGGATGGTTCCGGCCTTGTGTTGCAGGGGAGCGGGCGTACTCCTCGGTACTGTGATCTAGGCCACGTACTGTGATAGGTGGTACCCCAGTGCCTAGTCATTCGTTGGAAATCCATTCTTCCTACGTGCCTGTACGGTTTTGATTGTGCCCAACTATTGTTGAAATGTGAGATGCAAGCATTTCAGCTAGATTCTAATTACTTTCTGTAGACACAATTATAATATCAGAGGATTTGATATAAAGTGTTTTAGCTATCGTAAGGTAAAAACCCGACATGTTTATTTGTGGCGTGGTCTTACGAGATGCTTTTGTTTTCAAAGGATTTTTGAAACTTTAATAATCAATTGAGTGTGATTTTCTCACGCTGGTTTTCCAGACTGACTCGGGTATTGTTTTGTATGATGCTCGGGTCAGACCGAGTATTATAAATTACAGGAAATGATGCTGTGGAGCTGGATGGCGATACGTACTTTCGTATTTGAGTTATATATTCCGCTGTGTATTCAGATTGTGAGGACAAGTTATGATTACTGTCCAGTTGTATGATATTGATGTGATGTACTCTGATGATGTATTGGAATGATGTATATATAAATAGATATAGATTTCTTTTTGTGTAAAGATCTGTTATTACCTATTATAGTTTATTCCGCTGCGTATGAGAGATTCTGTTGTTATTTTCTATTTTTCTTCTTCTTCTACCTCTTCTTCTTAACTCAAATGGTCCGGTTTTTCGTGTAGGAAAAACGCGGGTTGTTACAGTGGTATCAGAGCCAGGGCTAGCGATAACCTTGGCTCTGGTGGGAATTTTGAGAGTATTAATAGATATGAGCGCGTATTTGTTAGTGAATATAAAATTGTTTTATATTGTGTTGATTGGTTTATTGAGTAGTTTATGGATTCTGGTCGATGTGTGGGACGCCACAACATTGATAGGGATCTCTAAACACTTGAATAGAACAATTCAACACAGTATTGTTTTAAAGTAAGGTAAATGAAATAATTTTACCCAAATTATTTTTGTATAAAAAGAAAATGTTTTGTAAACTATTCTAGTTAATATATATGGTTGTTTGGATGTTAGAAGTGATAATATGGAACTATTATCATTAATATATGGAAACTTAACTAGAAATTGAAATTTATAACCAAAGCAAAGAATAAAATTTTATAATAAAATAAAATTTGAGATATAGATTATAAATGTAATTTATAAAATTGAATGAACTTCATATACAAATGTGATTTATAATTGGAAATAGGATTCCAGAGAAATGTTGAAAATAAATCGGAATGGAGTTCAAGTTTGGAATTTTGGGAAAAATTCAAATTCCTGGGATTTGGAAATGGTTTTCAAAGATTTTGGAGAACTAATAGTATTATTTCAGGAATATTTTTGAGTTGAATTTGAAATCTTGTGAGATTTGGAAATTAAAAGTATTTGAAATGTTTTTAAAGAGATGAAAGCATTAAATTCTCTTTCGGTCGCTGGAAAATAACTTCGATGATGACTGCAGCATCATCGATGTTCATTTTCGAGTCTCCAAAGAAAAATTGTTACCAAACTGTTTTAAATTGGAATTGTTTGTGAACTAGGTTTGGTTTTGAAATTCCAAAGGGAAATGAAAATTGTCAAGGGTTTTGAATGAAGTTGATTTCAAAAGTGATTTTGAAATTTTGGAGAATTGTTTAAACTCTGGAATCATATTTAAAATGTTTATATGGAATAATAAATATGCCAAACTAAATAAAATATAAATCCTGTAGTAAAGTATTAAAATGTGAATGAAATCGATTGTAAATGAATAAAATATAGATGTAAATAAATTTGGGACTTATAAAATTTGGGAGTAAAATAAATAAGCCAAATAAAACTGTTTGTAATAGTAAGGAATATATTCCAGAAATTTAAATTATAAAATAGATTGAACACTTGAAAATAGTAAAGTGTTTTTGAAATAAAAAAAAAAATCAAATATTAGAAATAAGTAGATTGGAAACGGGTAGTGGATCTAGAACTCGAGTTATAAATTAAAAGTTAACATGAAGTGTTAACAAATTAATTATAATTGAAATTGTATCATATAAAAATGAAATTGGGTTAAAATAGAAATGGTATGAATTGCAAATAGAATCCAACTAAGTGGAAATAAATTTTAATCGAACTAAATTTAGGTGAGTTACAGATAACATTTAATTGGAATGCGTCGAGCTAAATAATTGTTGTGAATGAATTAAGATAAAAAGGAAATCCACTTGGTAATGAAGATGAACCTAAGTAGTTAAAGGGTTCGAATTTAAAATGCAATGAAAATGAGATTGTATAAATCTATTGAGTTAATATAAACAATAAAATTTGTTTTGAATCAATTGTAATGATATGGGTTTGTTTGGACTTAAAAATAAATTGAAGTTAAGAAAGGAAGTTGTAAAATCATTTAAATTGAATGGGATGGTTTAAATGTTGTTGGGAAACAATTAAAATTAGTGTTGGAACATTTCATACGTGTTTATGGAAGTATATAACATGCATTGTAATAGAATCCATATTTTAGCTATTTAAATATAAGTGAAATGCTATGAACTTCCTATATTTGTCACTTACACTTTTAAATTGAGTTAGTACAGGTTCAGGGAAGCCGTATAGCTAATTTTGGGTTGCATTAATTGCTAAATAATAAGCCGCTTGCTTTAAAAATGCTAAAATAGAGGTACGCCTACGCAAAAGAATTTAATAGGAGATATGAACTGCATATATTGATATATATTGTGATTTCCGGCCTGAGGCCGATGTATATACATATTTGTGCATCCTGCGATATCGCAGAAGTCCCTCCGTACAAAGGAGACTCTGCCAAAATTTTCTAGAAATTTTGAGAGTTAGAAAATTTTTGAAAATTTTTGGAAATTTTCACTGACAACAAATGATTTAAAATTTGTTAAACAAATAAGGTTGAAACTGAGTATTGAAATCTATTTAAAATGTGAAAGTAAAGTAAGTAAAATCGAAGGAACTAACGAAAGTAAAGCTTGCAAACAAACTTTTAATTGAGGTTTAAATTAATTAGTAAGTGCAACTAATTCAATATTCAAAGTGGAAGATAAATTGAATTCAAGTGGAAATGTAAAGGCAAAAGTGGATAGAAATGGATAGGAACTTCAATAGTGAAGTGAAAATATGTATAAGCAGTATGTAAAATGTTTATCTTAAACTTAAGAAATGAATAGTGAATTCTTAAGAAAATGTGGTACTGAAAGTATGCTAAGTGAATAATTGAATTAAGGTGAGACTGTAAATTGTGAAATGAGATAGTTGTGAATAAGGGGATAACAATAAAAAAAAAAGGGAATGTGAATAAAAGAGAATTGATATGACTGATAATCAATTGGAATTTATACGTAAGATGTACGTATATTATTTTATTCGCATAATGATTTGATCCGGATTCGAGCACAGAATTTCGAGGTAATTATACCGATCCGAGTTGAGATTTTTCACTCGATTTTCGACGGCGAACCTGGATATGGATTGTTGATTGATTCTGGATATTCTCTATCATAGTTTGTGGCTATGCAAGGAGAATGACGGTTTCTGATCAAGGAACCAGATCTGAGTCCGCACTAGGAAGTCGGGTGGACGATACTAGTTCGGAAGTGAAATTGTGTGATCGATTGAGCGATCGAATGTGATATTGCGTACGGATGATATATGTGCATCGTACGGGCTTAAGTAAAGCAAATATTGAAAATTTGTAAAGAAAAGTATAAAATGACTTTGGGATTGTGATTGAATATTATTGCTTAGTAGGATATACAGGTGTATAAAAGCAATGGATAAATTGGGATTTTTGATTTTAGAAGATAAAATTTAATGGTCCGAAAAAAAAAAGGTATGTATTTGAAATTCTATATGAAATTTGATTGGGTTTTTGATCCAGCCACTTGGCTTTTTGTTTTCTTTTTGAGATTGGGAGGCCGTAGAGCCATTTTGTAGTAGTACCGAGCTAGCCGCGCAAAGGAGACGCTGGCGAAATTTTTCGGAAATTTAGGGAGTTAGAAAAATTTTAAGAAAATTTTTGATAGTTCGAAATTTGAATTCAAATTTAAAATTTGAATTGATAAGTAGGTGATATGGGTTGAACTTATGAATAAGTTTGGAAAGTTAAAAGATGATTAGTGTATCATTAATAAAAGATTGTTTGGGTATTGTTAAAACTGTTTGAATTTGCGGAATAGTTAACGGGGATTGAATCATTCTTCCTAACTAGTAATTTCGGGGACGAAATTCTTTTAAGGGGGGAGGAATGTGACGACCCGGAATTTTTGAGCATTTAAAATTGGAATATTTAATTAATTTAAAATATTCAGAGGTTAATTATAAACTTAAATTTCAAATATCGCTGTTTATTGAGTAATTTAATAATTAAATTAAATTTATTTGAAGTTGGATAAAATAGTAAATCTGGCATTCTAAGCTAATTAAAATATTTTGAAAGCTCGTAAAATTCGTAATGATAATACTAAAGATAATAGGAGCTTCAGAATGTAATTTCAAACTGTTTTATTCAGTTTTGAAATTTTAACGTTTAAATTGAAATTAAAAATAGCCTTCCGAGGCACAGTCTCGGAATTCGACGAAACCAGTTTCATTGGATCCGTAATATTGTATTATTATTGGATTTCAATTTTCGTAGTATTTGGAGTTGTCGTGTGATCGTACGGAATGTAAACGCGCTGAAATTTAATCGGAAATTTAATATTTTAACTGGTCGATATTTCTTTCCATATCTAGACTACGAGCCTTCTGGATCACGCTGTTTGTCCACGCGTTGAAACATCTGAACACGCGTCTCCTTCTCCTTTACCACTTTTCAGCCGAGCAAATAAATCTATCGAAAAAAATAAGGGCTGATGTCGTTCAAATCTATTCTTCTATGTTCGAAATCATTTGTAAGTAATGGCCGATCCTCTGTGAAATAAGAAAAATAAAGTATCGAATTCAAGAAAAATCACAGCCTCCTCAAAACCGAGCATCCCAGTTTCTTTATTTTGAAATCGTTCAAGGACAAGCAGAACGAAAATTCAAACGAGAGGAAATACACGTTCTCCTCGACTTCTTCTTTCCCCTAAATCAATGCGAACCCTAACCCATTCGAATCACGACCCCGTGGTTTCCTTCTGCTCGATCGAACTCAACCGCGGGTTGTCTTCTTCAATAGATTCGCGGCAGCACGATTAGGGGAGACTAGCTCGAGTAGCAAGGCGGCGGCTCGCCTGGAAGGATCTGCTCGAATCGAGACCGGTGTTCGAAGGAAGGCTGATGGCATGGGAACGATGAGTACATCTCGAGTTGACTTCGAGGTCGCGTACGCAGAGAGAGGTGGAGGTTTCGTCTCTAGAGTTGCTGCGAGGTTCAGTGAAGGCTCGCGAATGGGGTCGTTCTCGAGTAAGGTAAAGTTTAAACAATTTTAATAAATTTTTTTTTTAGTTAACTTTAATTTAGTTTAGACCAGAAATTATGTATATGCAGAAAAAGGATATTTACAGTAAAGTAAATCTTATTTGTACTGTTACAGAAAAAATAATATGGTAAGATAAAAAGATTCTGTTTTCGTTTAATAAATATGTTTATATTAATTCTTATATATATTTTATATTTCGAACAGTAAAAATGCATATAAGAGATAGGACTTCGAAGAAATATATATATAAGAATTTTAAACGTTGAAAGGTTTATTTATATTAAAAAAAAAATAGATTTTTTAAATCTATATAAATTACGTTTTCTAGTAAATGCAGTTTCAAAAGGAAAATAAATATACAAGCATACACTTTAAATTTATTTACTTATTTTAAAAGAAAAGTATTAAGGTAATTTATTTGTTAAATAGATGATTTAATGGTAATAGATGGTCCAAATAGCTTAAGTATTAATAAATCATGTAATTGTTTATACTAGGACAATAATCGTGGAATCAATGCGAGAACGAAGTGGATTTGCAAATTTAAGTGGCAAAGGTGAGTTAATCTCACTCAGTTTAATTTTATTTAAATTTAATTGGTTAAATTTAAATATTGATGAATGATTGAATTGATTGATTTGATTGATATGGTATATAGTAGTATATACCAATATATATATATTGGCATATGTATATATTGGAGTTGTTGATATTCCCGCATTTATATAGCGGATGAGACCCTATGCGCCGCATAATAGCGGATGATTTATATAAATCCCATATACCGCGATATTCCATTTTGAAGTGGAATTGGTATTGTGCTAACGTTTGTGGATGCAGGGAAACAGGTTGGAGGGATCCAACTGGATTCCTCAAAATTATTTAGATTATTTGATATTCTGTTTTATGAATATTGATATCCTGTGATGATTTTATTGATGATTGAAATATTGGATGATATGGTTGGATTAAATATTTCAATAAAAGGAGTTATCAAAATATATTGAATTGGATTTTGAAAGAAATAAAAGAGTAAATTTTAAGTAAATAATTCAAGTGAATTGGAATAAGGGAATTTCGAAATAACAAGGGAAATATTAACTTTAAACTAAAGTAAAAGAATAAAGGATTTATTTTGAATGTAAGGATTAAATTTAATTAAAAGCTAAAGAAGGAATTTTGGAAGTTTAAAATTGGTATTTTCAGTTAAAAAGGATTTTTAACTCAAATAAAGGAATAAATCTAAAAGTTAATGTATTTTGAAATAAATGAAGTAGTAAAGGAAATTTATTTCAAAGTAAAGTAAAGTAAATTGGAAAATCAATTGGAAATTGATTTAGTTGTTTAAAATTGGAATTTTAAAAGAGAAGTGAGATTTTGGAGATATGAACTGGGTTTATAAAGTAAAATAAAATATAGTGGATATTTGAATATAAATTCAAGGTGGGAATTTATAAAAGGAATATGAATTGGTTTAAAAATAAATGTTGATTTATTATTAAAAGATGTGAAGAGAAGTGTATTTATCTGGATAGCCAAGTATGTTTTTCCAAAGCAATTTTAAATATAAGTTAAAAGTTTTAATATGGTTTAAAAAGCATATTTTAGAGAATCTATTATTTCTAAATGTTAAAGCCTAAAGTAGTATTTTCAAAGATCTATTATTGTAGCAATTATATAAAAGTGATTTGGTATTATATTTTAAAAAGAGAAATTTAGTTTATATTTGTAAAGTGGTTTCATTTTAAATATTTCTTAAGTATATATTTTGTTAAGGTATTAAAGTAGTTTTTAAATTTCAATATTATTAAGTATATTTATAGTAAAGTGTTTTAAGATTATTTTAAAATCTAAGTGTTTTGTACTTGGTGTTTCAGAGAAATAATTATTTGGGAAATGTATTCCGTAAGCGGGAACTGTTTGAAATTGTTTTCAAAAAGGAGTTTGAAAATTTGAAAATATATCTTGGAAAGATATTTGGGTAAATAAATAACGTGGGAAATTATTTAATTGTGTGATGGTTGCTTGTGGATGTTAATTGATAGTTAAATAACCGACTATCAATATTGGCCAAATGCGCTGATCGTTTCGAAGAGACCGGGATCGAGTTTCCGTATACCGGGATTCTAGGTCTGGAGACTCGAAAACCACTTCGATCCGGTTTGTACGTTTCGTGTAACGTGTTCAGAGTCGAAGATGGAGCAGTGAAGTGCAAGGGCTAGTCGCTACTAATCCTGAAGATATTTCCAAATGGATGTAGTAGGAGTAGTGCCTTCGGTTCCGTTCGGACCCGGGACGGACTTGTATGGACGAATGCTTGCGAAACATCGTCAGCGGACGATGGGCATTCTAAGGGATATGTTCTCTAAAAGGTATCGTTTAGCCTCGAACCTCATCAACCGGGAATGACTGAAAATCAGGGGTTATGCAGCAAGGCTTCGTGGGTAGCTCCCACTGGAGGGTAAGGTCATCCCTGTCTAGATGTCCCTTTTTATTTCGGCTTAGTGGTGCGGTTGCTGATCCCAACCGTGGGGTGATTTTATTCGGGATCATCCAGTAAGGGATGGTTCCGGCCTTGTGTTGCAGGGGAGCGGGCGTACTCCTCGGTACTGTGATCTAGGCCACGTACTGTGATAGGTGGTACCCTAGTGCCTAGTCATTCGTTGGAAATCCATTCTTCCTACGTGCCTGTACGGTTTTGATTGTGCCCAACTATTGTTGAAATGTGAGATGCAAGCATTTCAGCTAGATTCTAATTACTTTCTGTAGACACTATTATAATATCAGAGGATTTGATATAAAGTGTTTTAGCTATCGTAAGGTAAAAACCCGACATGTTTATTTGTGGCGTGGTCTTACGAGATGCTTTTGTTTTCAAAGGATTTTTGAAACTTTAATAATCAATTGAGTGTGATTTTCTCACGCTGGTTTTCCAGACTGACTCGGGTATTGTTTTGTATGATGCTCGGGTCAGACCGAGTATTATAAATTACAGGAAATGATGCTGTGGAGCTGGATGGCGATACGTACTTTCGTATTTGAGTTATATATTCCGCTGTGTATTCAGATTGTGAGGACAAGTTATGATTACTGTCCAGTTGTATGATATTGATGTGATGTACTCTGATGATGTATTGGAATGATGTATATATAAACAGATATAGATTTCTTTTTGTGTAAAGATCTGTTATTACCTATTATAGTTTATTCCGCTGCGTATGAGAGATTCTGTTGTTATTTTCTATTTTTCTTCTTCTTCTACCTCTTCTTCTTAACTCAAATGGTCCGGTTTTTCGTGTAGGAAAAACGCGGGTTGTTACAACAACTATATAAATTGAGGTAGAATAATATATACATGTCTCCCCTTTAATACGTGCTCCCCTTATCAATATTCTCTTCCCCATTGTCATAAACAAAAAGGCGAGAATATAAAAGAGATAAGATTACATATGAAAACCATAGGGGAATTGGACGAAATACACAATAATACCAAATATTTAAAGAATAAGAATATATGAATGTAAAACAAACAAACAGATAAACAGAACATACAGAACTATAAAAACAAGAGCACAAATTCACATAACTACAACAACAAGAAACAAACTTAATCAACATAACCACTAGTTCACCACAATAATAACTACCATAACAACATATGTTTGTCCAAACATAGACAACCAACTCATAACCCCAACAATAACATGAGTACCATTACTAAACAACATAAATCATCAAACAAATATCACATGAGTTTACAAAACCATCAACAAGTTCGTAGGTAAACACAACACAAAACTTGTAAGCTTACCAAAATAATATGCATATCAAAATTTTCGACTCCGAGTCATTGAGAGAGGATGGTCGAGAACATAAAGAAAGTTTATTCCAAATCTTGTCCCAAAATCCAACCGACATTTTCTCAAAATTATTTTGTCGCTCAATCATTTTCTTTTGTTGCTTATAAAGAATTTCTTGGTTTTTGAGAATGGAGGTCTTAATGGAGATATTTTTAGATGGCTCAACAAGGGTAAGTTCTTTATCACTATCGGAATTCCAATCCACATCCTCGGTAATCTCTTGTTGGGTAGGTTGTTGAATGGTCGGTTGAGCTTGTGATGAGGATTGGGCTAAGTTTTCTTGAACCAAGCGAGATAAATAAATGTTGTATGGTACAAGAGTCTCCATTTTTGAAGATAACTTCATAAGAGAAATGGATTTTTAGTTCATTACCTTAGGTAAAGTAAAATCTATCATGGTTTCAACATCAGTGCCATATTGAATGAAAATCTTAGTCAAGTATGACGCAAAGAACATCGTGTGTCTAGGTCGTGCATGAAAACTCTTGATCGCATCATGAATGATCTTGGCCCAATTCAGTTTCTTATTGTAGTAGATAACGTACAAAATCTTGTAGTTATTATCATATATCTTTTCATAGCTACCGGTTCGTGGTAAGATTGTATGAATAATAATTTTGTTAAGAGTCCTAGCTTGGGGACGTAAATTAATGGAAGTATTTTTGGTTTGTTCCATTTCGAAAAGATAATTAGTAGAATTATAAGCAAATTCATCATGGTTAATATCTTGTAATTCATATTCGGAACTAGAACAACCAAGGATTGACCCCAAATCCTCTATAGACAACTTAATTTTAACACCAAGAACTTTACTCTAAACAATCCATCTTCATTTTCAGGCCTATAAAACGTTTCACATAAATTTACATAGAACATTCTTACTAAAAAGGATAGATTTTTACCTTGTTTTGATTAGCGTTGGTTGAAGAAAGAAATTCATATGCCTGAGCAAGTGCTTCAATCTCAAAGGCTTCAAAATCCGACATCTTATAGATGGTTCCTTGAAACACCCACTTATCATTCAATTCATTAAAATGCTTCAAAGCAATTTTACTGCCATTTAACTAAAGGAGTATTTGCCCATCGAAAGCAAACTCGGGATGAGAAGGGTTAGATGTTGAAGCCATAGCCTTTTCTCTTTGTGGTATTTTCTTTGTAATGGGGAGTTTAAGTTTTGGAGCCACAGAATCATTTTTGAAACTTTTGAAAAACTAGGGTTTAAAATTTAAAAGAGTAAAGTGAAGGAATGAATGAAATGTCTTCTATTTATAATACATGCAATTACCAATTCAGTCGATTGGCCATAGTATCAAGTCGACTGAAATCATATAGAGTGTTTCTCGAGAGTAAGATGCAATTTTTAGTCGACGGTAAAACATAGAGTTAGTTAACTAAATCATACTAGCTTAGTCGATTGGATTTTTGTTCAATCAACTGAACTTGGTGAATTTGAAAACAAAGAGCGGGTATGTATATAGTTGACGGTTTTATTATATTTTAGTTGGCTGTTTTTGACTTTGGCTTATGTTCAGTCGACTACGAAATTTTAGTCGACCGAATGGATAAAAAACAGGTGTTATGCATTTTTTGAAAAAATAATACACACACACACACACACTTTGAACTTCTTTATTTTCTTATATATGTATATTTAAAAAACTTATTTATAAGATATATAATTTTATTACATGTATTTGAAAAATATATACATTCGTTTATTACATATGTATGTACACTTATTTAAAAGCTTTATTTGCTTATATATTACATAATGTCATTCATGAAAACTTAAAACAAACTTAGTTCATCAATGGATAAGGCTGTTTTTGTAGTTGAAAACCTTGTTATGGTTTATATATACATAAGTTTTACTAAAATTAGCAGTACAAAACTATTGGTAGATAAATATTTACCATAAAATCTTTTCATCAACCTTCTATTTCTAGAAAATTTATATATTTTCCAAAAAATTTAGAAAATGAATATGAGTCAACCATAGTTTTAGATCCAAGATTTTTAGATAAATTTGTATTATACCTTTAAAATTTGATATTTATAATCAAATTATTGTTAATATTATAAAATTATAGAGATCTACTAGTTAGTAGAAGAAGGTAGCAAAAGGGTTTGGAACCTTTAGAAATATAATTATCATTATAAACAACATTTACTAGATAATCATCTATATATTTCTGCCTAATCAAATTATTATTAGTTTTAAGAATCCAAAATTTTAAGATTTTTGAATTTGAATTACGTGATTTAACACTGTTTTTGGACTTTTTAAACTTAGTATACAAGGTACTACATTTCTTATGGCTTTGTTTATCTTTGAAACCAAGTCTATTTATGTTGCCAGAAGGTTTTGAAATTTTAATTAAATTTTCTAAACTCCGCTTTCCTTTGTCAAATTTTGAAACATTGCTAGTAATTTGTTCCAATTTTTTTTTAGTTCAAATTTTTTATTTTCAGCCGAGTGCAGACTAGATTTTAATTCACAAACATCACCGCTAACCATATAATTCTCAGTTTTGTAAGTTTTAATTTCATCGGTTAGAGCAGCATTTTGAGAGGATTAGTTTTCATAAGATTTTTGTGAAATTTTTAGTTCCTCCTCTAGAATACTTTTTTTATCTTTTAGTAAACCATTTTCTAGTTCAGCTCTATTTAACTTTCCTATATTTTCCTTATATAATTTCTTTAAATCTCTAAGTTTATCATCTAATTTAATGCTTATTTCTAAAATATCATTATAGCAGAGTTCATGATTTACCTCACAAGTAGCCGTGAAACAAATGTTTGCTTGTTTCATGTCACTATCGCTATCACTGTCCGATGAAGATGAGTCCAAATCATCCCATGTAACTTGAAAAGCTTTTCTTTACTTCTCAAATTTATGCTTCTTCTTTTCCTTGTTTAGTTATGGAAAATCCTTCTATATATGTTCGAATTTGTCACATTCGAAGCATTTGATTGAGATAGAGTTTCCGCCGTTTTGAACCTTCGTAAAAACTTTTTGAATTTGTTGTAGGTCTTGGTGATAAACACAATCTCATCTTCATCTAATTCCAAGTTATCATTGGCTTGGAATGCTATACTTTTCTTTTCTTGATTTTGTTCGTTCCTTGCCTGCAAATTTGCTTCGTACGACATCATATTTCCAATTAATTCTTTAACTTTGAGCTAGGAAAGATCGTTCGTTTCTTCTATAGCTAGAACTTTTCTTTCCTATTCAACAGTTAAATTTTTTAAAATGCATGCGACAAGGTCAAAATCAGTGAATGTGACTCCTAAAGCCATGATATCGTTTTGAATTGTTTGAAATCTAGCATATAGATCTATAATGGTCTCATTTGCTTTCATTTTAAATTATGAAAACCGATTCTATAGAATAGATATTTTAATTTATTTAATTTTTTCATTCCTTCTTGAGTGTTCTGTAGTGTGTGCTAAATATCATATGCAGTTTTACATAGCATAACTCTAAAGAACTCATTTTTATCAAGCCAACAGAATAAAACATTCATAGCTTTTGTATTGCTGTTTGTTGCTGTCGTGTTAGCATCTATCCAAGTACTCCTTTCAGTTGCAAGAGCTTCATACTTAGTTTGAGTAGCTTGCCAGATTTCAAGACTGTTAGCTTCCATAAAGATTCTTATATGTATAGACCAGTTAGCATAGTTAGATCTAGTGAATAGTGGAGGACGTGCAGTTGACTGACCCTCTAGAAAAGTGCTTGTCATACTATAATGATTATTCAAATACTTTTTTACGGTAATCTAAATTGACCATGCTCTGATACCAAATGAAAGTGTACATGGATCTTATATAATATGGCTTATATGAATATACAAGTATATAGTCTAAACTAAGAAGTACTAACTATCAGAGTACTGTAAAGTAAAGTAAATAAAAGCAATCACCAGGATTTTATACTGGTTTGGACTCTCATCCTACGTCCAGTCCTAGAATCCTTCTGGAATTAACTAACCAACTCTCAATTAACTCGAAGGAATGAGTATTTTACAAAATGCCTTAGCAGCCGAACATGACTTCAATCCTTGCATGAAGATCTCCAATAGGACTTCACAAAACGAGAATAATTTTCTGACTTTTGATGAGTTCTTGATAACTCGAATATTATCAATTATATTATAATACTTCCTATAATCTCCTACATGATTCAAGATGTGTGCTCCGTGATTATGGAAGTGTAGCAAGTGATTCTTGAGTAAAGAATAAGATTTGAATGTAATAGTTCTAGAGTGCTCAAGAGAGAGAATAGAGATCAAGAAAGCAAGTAGAAAAGTTAAAATGATTTGTGAAAATTGATCTCTATTTATAGATATCAAAGAGTTTCCTTTAGGAGTTGTAATCATTTAGAAACATTCATTACCATTCGTAGAGATGCTCTTGGACGATCGCAACTATTCAAAGTGATTTTTTGAAAAATAGCTAATATAGAGTAATCAGTAGACCCAGTATAAAAAGTCAGTCCATTGAATATAAACATTGAATTACACGACAAATTTTGAAAATAAGTACATATAAGAAAATATAAGAGTTCAATCAATTGGAAATATTTTTAGTCGACTGAAAATATTTTCAATCGACTGAACAGTATAAAAATAGTTTTTTATATCAACAAACCATTAAAAACTTGTTTAAGTCTTTGATATTTGAAAATATTTGTATACAAGTGTGTGCGTCTGTGAATATGAGGAATATTTACCAGTATATCTTTGACCAAATACATATATTTGACTTGATGATCCGTATTTCGCTAGCTTTTGATATGCAGATGATTTGCATTGCTTTCTCCATGATTCTCTGATTCAAGAGTTTCTTATACCTACACATACTAGATATATATAGACATATAGTTATCATCATTAAAATATAAAGCCAAGGTTCTAGCAGATGTTCCTAAAACTTGCAGGTTGGATGTCCTTTTGCTGTATGTTTTGTTTTCCTTTTTGGTGTATGCATGCCGAGGTTGTGCGGAAGCGGCTCCCATGATCTTTTGTACACAAAAGTTTAAGTAATGAAAGATTTTTTTTTCTGTAATCTTTGTTCCGCTTGCTTTTCCATATTCTTATATATTGTACCTGCTTATATATATATAATATAACTGCCTGCATATATAGTATAACTACTTGTATTGCAATTTGCTTATATTATACATGCTTAATTTCATGCAACACTTTTATTTACTTCAATTCTGTGCATATAAATGTGATTGCTTTGGCTGCATTCCATTTCTTAGTCCTGTTTATAGTTGCCTAGCAAAATAGAAGTATAATTAAACTAGCTCCGTTGTTAATCCTGTTTCTGTTAGGTCAAATTTCAACCAACTAATCACTAACCATGAATATTCCAAGTTCCATGCTACTCCATACTACAGGGAAGCAAACGTTAGAACGTTATTATTTTTCATATAATTACGCCATGCGCTTAATCCTGCTTGCAGGACTTGCCATTTCAAATGCCAGAGTCTGGGCATTTGTTGGAGAGAAACATTGTGTGGAAAATTATCCGATTGCCCCAGTCCGATCGCATTTTCCCAATTTTGGTCTAGACTGCAAAAGTTCGATAATACCTGCTTTTATTTTTCGACGATTATCTTCGCTTATCATCGACCAAGCATGCTTTGGTAGGCTGCTAGTGCAGTCGTGAAAATCCAGTCCATATACCAATTCCCGTCTCTAAGAACCGATGGGTTGGATACCTATCCCTAGGAATCGGCTTCCAACTACACCTTAAGCCTGGCGTTGGCTAAAAGTACATGTTGACCGTTTTAATTGTCTTTGGCCCAGTATATCCTGCTTGGCCCCAGGTAAGGTCTTTAGAGTTATAACCATGCACCAGTTTCTATTTCTAAAATCCAGTGCTTTCAATTTTTCGATTCTAGGTATCTCGTCCTGAACTTGCCTGAGTTTGGGTAATGACAAATACTTGAAAATAGGGGTCGAATTTTCCAATCGACCCTTACGTAGTCATTCCTTCTTAACGTTGCCAAACTTTGAGCAATGGTATATACCTAAAGGATGGGGTCAAATTATCTGATCGACCTGTAATGACCTGAAATTTTTAACATTTCGAATGGAAATATTTAATTTATGTAAATATTCAAATATGATTCAAATGTGAGTAATAATAAGAAAATCAACTATTAATAAAATGAATTGATTTTTAAAGATGTATTTTTAAATAAATTTATAGGATTTTTCTATAATTTTTAATTTGGAAAATATTTGAATTATCGTTTGATGTATTCTTTCGGTAAATGATGGTATTTTGAAGTTTCATAGAATAAGACAATTAGTATATTTTATTGTTATTTTGTGATCATGTCGTATTATTATGGATCGTATTTCTATTTCTGTCTTCTGTGTTCGTACATGAACAAAATTCTATGTAGCGAAGTGTCCGAAATTTTAAAATAAAAACAACCCCACATATACAACTATACATTATTTTTACTCTTTCCCCTTTTCACATTTCCTGTAAACACTTTAACCCTAGCCTCCTCTTTTGAAATCAAAATTAAATCATTTACACAGCGATAAATTACAATATTTGATCTGTTGAACTCGTACGAGGATAAGCTTCAAATCTATATAAGGATTGAGGGGTGTGACGTTGATTGGGGAGGTGTGACTATTCATGGCCGTGCCTAGGGTTTAGGGGTAGCGGGCTTGCGGTCGACGATTGGTGAAACGGAATTCACCATCGTGTTTCTCATATGAAGAGGCACCATTATGTGAAGTTTGGTGAGATGCGATCAAGGGAAGGGGTGTGTGACATTTTGAAGGGTGGGAGCAGGTGGTTTGGTCGCGATTCGATTCATAGGGCTGAGCTTGTCGAGGTGGACGTCATCGCAAGGCTCGTGCGATGAGAAGAAAGGTTGCAAAGTCGGATTGTCGATTCATGGTTCGTAGCTCAATTTGGAGCGTGTGTGCACGTATGTTTGATCGTGTGTGTACATAAAGAGTAATTAGGGATTGGGGAAGAAAGGGTGAGTGAGGAGATTTAGGGCAATTAATTAAGTAATTGGTAGTTTAATTATTTTTTAATCTCAAAAACTTATAAAATGAATATCTTCTCCATACGAGGTCCGATAGAGACGCGGTCTTTGCATCGTGCTTATAGGAGCATTATCTATGTCCGGGAGTTGATTTTTTCGAGTTTGGAGCAGCGCAATTTTGAACTATAATTGAACGCCATTTGATTTTAGATCAAATAGAAATGCTTAAGTGTTGATTGGAATTTTGATGGGTTATCTCACCTTTGGATGAACACTATGATATATATTAGATATAAATAATTGTTTTCATGCTTGAATGATTTATTTGTTTGGTTTCGTAGAATTTTCGCTCCGAAAAGTAGAATGACATATATAATGAAATGCATAGAATTTTGTAGAGGAATCCAGATTCCTCGACATTATGATTTTAAATTTCACCTATATACTTATTGTATAGATTATTGAATGTTAAAGGTTTGGTAGTTGGCCATATTGGATATGACAGTTGTTATCCTGCCTTTTGGTTTGGCTGGGATATTATGGATTTGGCTAAAGTGGATGGATTGGAAATCGATTATAGTTGAGACTATGGACGATAGTTGAATGAATTCGGATGGACAATGCTTAAAAAATGGCTAAGTACCCATTCAAGGTGTAATCAGTATGAAATGACAATGAAGGCCCCATGAGGTCACATTTCAAATTTTAAGTCAATCGGAATTCGTATGCTCGAGTTATGGACAAATGAACAATTTATAAGGATCGGTCTAGATAGATCCATAAAACAGTGTAAATCGACGTAGATTGATCAATATCTCAAAATCAACAAGGCCAATTCACTTGAAACTTTCAGAGCATCAATAAAATAAAGAGTAGAGTCTACAAGAACGATCGTAGGTCAAAACATTGAAATTCAAGGATGGCCGATCATTTTAGGCCGACCGTTTTAGCCGATCCTTAACAACGATCGGTACGACTCAATGAATGATCCAATTTCAACCAAGATCGATCCATATCTCCCAAGTTATAAGTCAAAATGATTCCATATTTCCGAAGGAGTATCAAGAGACATGTGCAACCCCCTAAAAACGATCGCGAGTCTTAAATTTGCATTTAGGGTTTAGCCGATCGTTATTGGCCCATCGTTTTGGCCAAGCCCTAAAAGCGATCGGTATCCTCCAGTGCATAATCCAATTTCAACAAGGATTGATTCGTATCTCATAATCTATAACTCAAAATGTTTCCATATTCTAGGAGCAATGTCAAGAGATATGTGGGAACTTCCAGAAACGATCGCACGTTAGTAGGAGATAAAAATATCGATCGATGATACTTTAGCCAATCGTTCCAATCCGCCGAGTTAGGTTCGCCGATCGTTATGGTGGGCCTATGGACCTAGAGAGCCTTTTGCCGAAATCTTAGCGAAATATCTCTTCATCTCTTCCTATAAATACAGCGGAAGCTCATTGCAAGGGACCTTTTTTAGGAGGGGACTATCCTTCATCACGATCTATCTCTTCCTCCATTATTTTTCTGAGGCAAAAACAACTGTACTTGTAATCTAATAGTATAAATAAAATATTATTGGAGTGGACGTAGGCTAGAATTTGCCAAACCACTATAAAACTTGCTTGTTCATTTACTTTTTTGCAATCTATTCTATGATCTGTGTATCTATACTTTTCTGTTTGGATCTAAATATTGGATATTGGTGCTTTCACATACAACAGGATGTTTTTGACAATTTTTGGTGCAAACATTTTTGTGCTTTCATTGAGAAAGCTAGCCCTTGCGAATTTGGAGTTTAGACTTGGAACCAACTGAGAACTTGGAATTAGAGAAATGGGGAAACCATCAACATGGAGACAAAGAGCGAATATGAGCCATTATGAAGGGAGTCAGGAGGCTTCCTCATGAGCTAATCAAACCTCAATCTTCATTACCAGAGATGAGATGGAAACAATGATGGATGCTATGCAGGAAAGGATGCTAAAGAGACAATGGGAGATGATGTTGAACCTAATATGATAGATTAGACAAGCTAGAGCGCAATACCAAGGAAATGGAGTAGTAGGAAACGCTGGAAATATGGATCACGGAGTTGGAGCAGCATGAGCTAAGGAAAACTAGAATCAAGACTAAAGAAACAAATTTAACATATAGCAGGATGGAGTAGTACAACCGGGGATAGTCCCCGGTCGACACATAATGATCAGTACCGATCGTTCCAGAACGATTGACGTCGATAGATCTAGACTCGGGGGCATGCCCCCGGGTTATGTTAGATCAATCCAAGGTGGGGTATTGGATAATGCTAAGTAGTTTGGTGTCAATCAGAACTTAGATCCACGTCTGGAAGAAGATAATCTGAGATTCCCTTGTAGACTTGGGGGGCAGGATGGAAATGATGATCAGAGACCACTTATGGATGTTGGAATAGCTGGAAATTGGAATCTAGGACTTGGAGAGGAAACTAGCAGACTTGGATATGGGTTGAAGCAACCAACCATGGCCAAGGAGAATGGATCAGCACTGCTCCCCATGGAATTGGGGGAACAGATCTAATTGACTCTAGAAGGAATCAAATAACGGTGATGGAACATGAGCGGCCATCATCCACCACAAGTTGGAGCAAGCCCGGATTAAGTGCACATGCCGTCATCTCTTGATTTTGATGACATGAACTAAATAACTAATAAACTCTACATTAAAACGGCTAAGTCACTTACATAAGTACATGATCGAGGATGGTCCCTAAGCATGCTCTGAGATGGTGATAAACCACCATAACTAATGAATCATAAAACACTTGGATCTGCACTACTGCGATAAATGACACAGGTCATGGTTATGGCCCCGACCGGAGAGACGGGGCAATAACCACGAGTCCCTTAGCCGAAGAGCGACAAGATGGATTCATACACGGATTAAGTCCTCGACTGGGGATCAAGGCCGGAGAAGGATACCCTATGGATTATGTCCTTGACCGGGGATCAAGGCCGGAGAAGGATACCCTACGGATTATGTCCTCGACTGGGGATCGACTTTGAAGAAGGATACCCTACGGATTATGTCCTCGACTAGGGATCGACTTTGAAGGATACCCCATGGATTAAGTCCTCGACTGGGGATCAAGGCCGGAGAAGGATACCCCACGGATTAAGCCCTCGACAGGAGAGTCAAGGCTAGAAAGTAAAACCCAACAGGTCATCGAGTACGTATTGTGCTCGGTAAGGATCCAGTGAGATCAACGATTTGGATTAAGCTAATGACCTGGAGAGGTCTATGGATTTGGATATGGACTAGAGTGGTCCTGGATTTGGATAAAACAACCCTGAGAGGTCTACGGATTTGGTTATGGACCTGGTGCGGTCCTGGATTTGGATAAAATGACTCGGAGAGGTCTATGGATTTGGATATGGACCCGAAGCGGTCCCAGATTTGGGTAAAACGATCCGGAGAGATCATGGATTAGGTTAATGAATTTGGAATGGATTCGGAATTGGATATCGACTCTAATCGGTCATGGATTTCACTAATGATCTGGAGAGATTAAGGAATTGGATTGGCAACAGATTGGATTCTGGATTGGGCACTACGGCTATCAATAGATTATGGACTATAGATTTTGGATTTATAGCAATTCAATACATGCTTTCCTACCGCAAGGCATGTTTTAGGGGGCAAATGTTATCCCGCCTTTTGGTTAGGCCGGGAGATCATGGATTTGGCTAAAGTGGATGGATTGGAAATCGATTACAGTTGATACTATGGACGATAGTTGAATGGATTCGGATGGACAATGCTCAAAAATTGGCTAAGTACCCAATCAAGGTGTAATTAGTATGAAACGACAAGGAAGGCCCTATGAAGCCACATTTCAAATTTCAAGTCAATCGGAGTTCGTATGCTCGAGTTATGGACAAATGAAGAATTTATACGGATCGATCTAGAACGATTCATAAAACAGCGTAAATCGACGAAGATCAATCAATATCTAAAAATCCACAAAGGCAATTCACTTGAAATTTTCAAAGCATCAATAAAATGAAGAGTGGAGCCTACAAGAACGATCGCAGGTCAAAACATTAAATTCATGGATGGTCAATCATATTAGGCTGACCATTTTAGCCGATCCTTAACAACGATTGGTACGACTCAATGAACGATCCAATTTCAACCAAGATCGATCCATTTCTCCCAAGTTACAAGTAAGAATGATTCCATATTTGCGAAGGAGTATCAAGAGACATATGCGACCCCCCAAAAACAACCGCGAGTCTTAAAGTTGTGTTAAGGATTTACCCGATCGTTATTGGCCGATCGTTTTGGTCAAGCCTTAAAAACGATCGGTATCCTCCAGTGCATAATCCAATTTCAATAGGGATTGATCCGTATTTCGTAATCTATAATTCATAATGATTCCATATTCTAGGAGCAATGTCAAGAGGCATGTGGGACCTTCCGGAAACGATCGCATGTTAGTAGGAGATAAAAATATCGATCGATGATACTTTAGCCGATCGTTCCAAGTCGCCGAGTTAGGTTCACCGATCGTTATGGTGGGCCCTATGGACCTAGAGAGCCTTCTGCCGAAATCTTAGCGAAATATCTCTTCATCTCTTCCTATAAATATAGCGGACTTGGCTCATCGCAAGGGACTTTTTTTGGGAAGGGACTCTCCTTCATCACAACCTATCTCTTCCTCCATTATTTTTTAAGTCAAAAACAATTGTACTTGTAATCTTACAGTATAAATAAAAAATTAATGGAGTGGATGTAGGCCTGAGTTTGCCGAACCACTATAAAACTTGCTTGTTCATTTACTTTTATAGAATCTATTCTGTGATCTGTGAATCTATACTTCTCTGTTTGGTTCTAAATATTGAATATTGGTGCTTTCACATACAATAGGGTGTTTATGACCATTTTTGGCACAAACAATAGTGATATATATTAAAGTTGAACCTTTTTAGTGATAAAGGTAGTAGTAGCATTGGTTAAGTGCTATGGTAGCTATTGGCCTCATTATAGCATTTTGAAATACTATGGTTTGCTGTTTTGATTTGAAAATGGTTTTGATTTGGATGATGATTTTAAAAGTGATTTTGGGAATTTTCTATGGCATTTTATTTCATCTTTTTTATTAATCTTTTCTTATTTGTATGGAAATGTTTTAAATGTATTTTGGAAAGTATTTATTGTACAGGAAAGTTTATATAATAACGAATGTTTATTTTAAAACAAAATAAAAGGGGAACTTATCTTTTGTAATAAAGTAATTCTGTTTTAAAATAACATATCAATATTTTGGAATAAATATTGGTGAAACGTTTTATTAAAATGTTGTACAGAAAGAGTGATTTTTAAATCGTATTTTGTAAATAAATGAATAGATTTATAAATGATATTTTATAAATAAAAGTGAGATTTATAAACGGTATTTTATAAATGAAAAAATAGATTTATAAATGGTATTTTATAAAAAGGGAAATGATATCATTTTTATAATTTGGTATAATAAATCACATTTGTGGATTTATAGTAATATATGAAATGATCGTTTTATGAAAAGTATACGGTTCTACCTTGAAACTGAAGGTTTGTGATAAGTAAATGAGATTTATAAATCACAAAATTTGAATATTTATAAAAGTGGAAAATAGGCATAAGGACAAACTTTGAACAAAATTAAGGCTGAAGGACATCAAGTTTCATCTTTGGGTTGAAGGACAAACTTTGATAAAAATTAGGATGAAGGACAATGCTAGTTAGAACGAGCATTTTGTATAATGTAAAAACTGAATATAATGTTAGTCTATCTAGCATTTTGTATAGTGTAAAAACTGAATATAATGCTTGTTAGAACTAGCATTGTCCTTCAACCTAATTTTTTTCAAAGTTTGTCCTTCAGCCAAAAAATAAAACTTGGTGCCCTTTAAACTAATTTTTTGTCAAAGTTTGTCCTTTTTCCTAATTCCCTCTTTATAAAAGGTGTATTATAATTTTACTTAGAGATTTATAAAAGGAGTTTTATAAATATAAAAGAGATTTATAAAAAAGAGTTTTATGAAAGGAATGAGATTTGATTTCTATAAATGATCATTTTAAATTATAGTGGTATGGAAAGTATTCTTTTCCTACTTAACACCAAATTCCAAGATAGGGAAACTCGTCTCTATCCTGAGAACTAAGAATGTATGTCGAGGCAAGGATAGGACGCTAACTTGTCCAACTTCATTGTTAATTGAGGGATATCACAAGTTTGAAATCGGGAAGTGGTGGTAAGTATATTTGGTCTAATTTACATACGATCCATTTACTTACACCAAAGGGAAATTGTTTTGGTTTATTGTTATTAATGTTTTAAATGACATTTGTTTTAACCCAAATTAGTATGGTTTTGAAAGTGAAGTCTTTCTTAAGGTTTTGTGAATATACTTATACCGTTAAGATAAGTATATGGTTACATTTTCTAAGTATTGAAAGTGTAGTGGTTTATGAATATACTTATATCGATGAGATAAGTATATGGATATTTTTCCTAAGCAGTGAAAGAGTATAAATGAGTAGTGAATGAGTAATATACTTGTGCATATCATTTGTAAAAGTATTTAATAAAAAATTTTACAAAGTTATTTTTAATTAATGAAAGCATCAATTAAAGAGGCTTAGTGGTTGCTTATGTGCTTAACCATGCTTGGTTTCCATATGAAGTTAAATCTCCGATTTTATTATTTATTTATTTGATAGTCAAATAACCGACTATCAAATCTTGGCCAGTTTTGAAAACTATCGATCATTGGTTTGGAGAGATCGGGATCGTATATGTTATCTAAAAACCACTTCTAATCAGCATAAGCATTCGAATTGAAGACATCTTGAAGATGATGGAATCAAAGTGAAGTGCAAGGGCTACTTACTACTAGTCCTGAGGACGATTCCAAAATGGATGTAGTAGAAGTAGTACCTTCGATTTGTTTAGTCCCAGAACAATTTGTATGGATAAATGCTGGCATTGCATTGTTGCCTGAAAAGCAATGTTATCATTCCAAGTGGGATTTGCTAAAGAAAAAGGTAAAACGTAGCCTCAAGCCTCAGAACCGGTAATGACTAAAATAGGGGAGGTGCAACAAGGGTTTGTGGTTTGCTACCATTAGGGTATGGTCATCACTCGATCTATATCAATATTGACCTATTTATGTATGCTAGTGACTCTGTGTGGTTGTTGGTCGACAACTAGAATGATGACGTATTAGGTACTTTCCAAGAAGAGGTAGGCCGGTTCTATGTTGGCAGGGGTTGAAAGGTTATCGACCTCGATACATTTTTCTAGAGTGTACCATGGCAGGCAATACCCCAGTAGCCTTGTCATTGTGTGGAATCCATTTCCAATACATCCCTTTATGTACATAGTTGTATACTTAATATGCTGGAATGTAATTAATGTAACCATTTCGGCTATGATTAAATATTTATTTTAAACCGTAGACATTAATATAATATCATAAGATTTCTTATAAAATGTTTTTGTTATCGTAAGGTAAAAATCCGCCCGTGTGTAAGTGCGGCGTGGTCTTACGGGGTACCTTTATTTATAAAGGTTTTATGGTAATAAAGCTCCATATGTTTTGTGTTTGTTACACTGATTTACTAGACTGATCTGGGAGTTATTTTCTTATAATTCTCGGGTCAGCCTGAGCATATTTCCAGATTTAGTTATGGAAGATTTGGAGCTTCAATAGACGAGCTGGATAACTCTAAGACGTACTCACATATTTTATTTTCTGCTACATCTCTTGTTTTGTATTTATCAGCATATGTAAGGACATGTTTTTATAACTATCAAGGCTGATAATAAGTTAGTTTACTCTAGTTGTTGTATGTATAATAATCTTTCTTTCTGTAAATGTCTTCTGTATATTATACATTACTTGTCATGGTGTAAGATTATCTTCTGTCTTTTCTATTCTTTCACCCTAATAATATGTCTTCCCGAAACTTGGATGTTTAGCATGTGAATACCTTGGTTGTATTACTATCTACTTTTGAGGGACGAAAAGGTAGGTCGATACAGCATAGTATCAAAGCCAGGTCGGGCGAACATCTAGGCTTTGGTGGGATAGACTTATTAGAGATAGGGCTAGTACCAGCCTAGATTGAGTTTGAGTATATGTGTGTGTGTGTGTGTATATATGAGAGCGTGTATTTGTTAGTGCTATAAAAATGTTTTATATTGTGTTAATTTGTCTATTGAGTGGTTTACGATTTCTGGTCGATACAGAAGGTACAACTGTATCAATATGGGTTTCTAAACGTTTGGACAAGGCAAACCGACATAGTATTATTTTGAAATTGGTAAATTAAATAAATTTACCTAGACATTATATTTTATATATAAAAGAATAATTCTCAAAAATTGATATAGTTATTTATGATGTGTTTGTTTGTTAGGAAATGATAATATTCAATATTATCATTTATTGTTCGATTAATTGTGCTCGACCAATTTATACTAGTTTACCTTTTCACTTCATGGGTTGGGTAGATAATAATTGTAGGAACATTGAAATGAACACCTTGTGAATTAAGTTTCATGGTTTGATTAAAAGGCATTTGATGATAATGTTGGGTTAAAATTTAAATTTAACAAAAATTGTTTATTATAATCAAAACAAAGATAAACATTCGTGAAATGATTTTATATAAGAAAGTGAGATTATATAAGTATGGTTTATAACTAAAAAGGATTTAAGCTGAGAATTTGAGAAATTAAATTTTGGTGTTTTTGAAAAATTATTTTCAATGTTTTAGGGAAAATAATAGTATTATTCGAGAGTATTTACGAATAGAAATATTTTAAAAGGATTTTGAAGGAGACAGAAAGCATTAAACTCACTGTAACGACCGGTATTTTTAACTATTTTAAATTAAGGAATTTGATATAATTATTGAATAAAAATGGTTAAAAAATAAAATTTTAATGATTTTGAATGTAAGTATTGGATATGAACTTGAATAAAATTATAAATCTGGAATGAACTTTACAACTTTACAAACATTCTACAACAATAAATATTTGAGACTGAGTTCAAGTTTCCAGATTATGTTTTACATACTATTCCTATTCCAATTACCTATTTATTGAATATGTAGGCGATAACTTATACGTTTGTTTTAAGCCTACAACTCATCAAATATTATACAGGCGTGATAATTAAATAAAAATTCAACAAGATAAATTTCAATGTTATAAATAAATTATATAATTTCCTACTTACCTTTCTAGCTTCCCAAATCTCTCAAATCTGAATCTGTTCCTTTATTTGACTCCCTTTCCATTCCTTTACATGACTACTTTTCCATTCTACTCAAAAAAAATATGTATGATAGGGTATATACATACTATTAGAAATACAGATTTGAAAGAATATTTGGGGTTAAGGGGAATATCTATTTATAATAGTAAAATCTTACCTTTTTCCACAGTATTAATTCGCTCCTTTAAATTAATAGAAATAGTGGAGATTGGTAAATGGCAGAGCTTCACTGCTTGGATTAGAAAATACGAGAAGAGATGTGAGGGGTTAGGCATGTATTTATAGGTGCTCAAATCAAATATAACCGTTAGATTAAAATAATTAAATCTGGACTGTTTAGCTAAGGTTCGAACCCTAGCTTCCACCACATGACTAGTCGACAACCCCTATAAGCGGTCGATCGCTAACAGTCGACCGGGCCAAGTAAGGGGGTCGGCTAATGGGGTTCTGCATTTATTGTAATTTATTTCCTTTTTCTTATTTTTAATGATTTTTGTTTCGAAAAATTCAAACACCAATAATTTCTTCTTTTGAGCTCCGATCATGAAACTCCAAATATGAAAGTTGCTCAGAAAATTGCCACAAACACAACGATGCAAGTTTCACGGTCAAATTCCGTCATTTGCTCAAATTCCATTTGGAGCCTTATTAATTATCATTATTTTTGCGAGGTATTACATTCTCTCTTCTTTTTAATAAATTTCATCCTCGAAATTCTCCAAGGGTTGAATCATGTAGCGTGCAACTAATCTAAGCCATCCAAACAATAGTGTACAACCAATTTTGCAGCCAAATATGTACAAGTGCATGGTGTATCACAATATATAAGACATGCATGCAGAATGATTCTAAATCGGTGCATCCTATATGAATACATTATTTTAAAAAAAATTGGAAATATATTGCAAATAACCTATACATACTAGTAGTTCTATATGTATGCAAGTTTTCGAAAATCAAAATTCCTTTTTCACATAATAATTTCAACCCTCCTACTAGTAGGAGCTACTAGTAGAAGTGTGGTTCAACCAATTTTACATCCAATCCCTACCATCCAAAACCAACATTCAATTTTTAACATTCAAAATTTTTGAAAATCTAGGTTTTTTAATCTATACTCCTATGTTGGAAATGGAATTTAGATTGAAAATTTTATAGTTTCACCCTTCTTTTGGATACCTATTCCGTTGTTTTTTGAAACCTTCTCTTCTGCCCCCAAAACTTTTCCAACTTTTCCAGTACAATTTGTATAAGGAGATTTATTTTTGAATGTTAAAACGTAATTATTTTAAGTGCAAGTTTCATTTCACTATCAACAAGGTATGAAAATAGAAATTCCAAAGCTAAAATAGTCCTTTTCCTTGTTATCTATGTTTTGTATACTGTCATCCTTGTCAGACATTTAAATTCATATTCACTATGACGAACACCCTACATTTTCAATGCTCATATAATAGAATAGTGTGTTGCTGCAGCATCCGACCAATGTAGGACGATTGTCAAAGGAAAGAAATAGAAGTAAAAAAGAGGAATAGTGAAAATGAGAAGAGAATATTAGGGGTTGGCACTGTCGGTTAACCGAACCAATCAGTTAATTAACCGGTTTAATCGACCAAATTATATGGTTCGGTTAACCGAACCGAAAATGAAAGTGAGTAGTTTATACCGATCGCACCACTCAATTTTAACCGCGGTTAACCACCTCTACCAATTGGTTAACTGATTAAGCTCCACCGGTTAACCAAAAATTGGTTTATTGCGATTAATCAAATAATAATTAGCAGTTTAAAATTGATTGAAACTGAAACAAACAAGTACAACCAGTTACTACAAAGACCAAAGTTACTACAAAGTTGCAACTCAGTACCTCAGCAACTCACCAAGAAAACATATGATGAAACTCAACAAGAAAGCCAACAACCCAACAAGCAAGAAACTCCAAGCTCCAAAGTCTAAACTGATGACAAAATTTAATCATTGATGATAAAACAATGATGATAATCATAAAAGTGATGATAAAACTGATGAGATTATATGAAACTCGGTAAGGCTTAAATAATGTAAACCATACACTGACGAGATTAAATGATTATGTATGAATCTTAGCAAACAAGATTATATATGATAAACAGGCTTGAATTGTAAACTTTAATATATACTGTTATCCCGCCTTTTGGCAAGGCCGTGACACCAAGAACTTGATTAGAAACCAGTGACAGTTCGTCTTGGAGATCGGTTACACAAAGGCTCACTATGGATATCGATGGATTTTGTCCGAGTCTGGATCGAGCCACGATTAACAAGACATAACAATCAAAGCCAGGGAAGCCAATGTTCCAAGTTTCAAGACGATCCGAGTTCGTATGCTCAACTTATGATCGATTCGAACAACCGACCATCCATCCATCAACCTCCACATTTGACTTGGAGACCTAAACTGCTTGGAATGAATATGGCCTGATCATCCACTCCAATCGAGTCATAGAACAAAGTTCGACAAAATACCCCTCATGAAGCTCAGTGACGCTGGGATCCGTCTAAAGTAGACGTGATTTGATCATCTACCGATCAAATCCTACCCTGAACACGAAAGGTTATTCGAAAGCCCAACTTGAAGTAGCTATGGTAGACTGCGTACTCGCTAACCATCGCTATCAATATATGGACACGACTGCACCTTGGAACATATGCAACTTACTTTGTCTACTCAATAATCTATTATCCTTATTTTCTAGAAGGAGATACGGAGCAAATTGTAAGAGATTTAGCTATCTAACCCAACATGGATGTGATTCAACCATCTGCCATATACCTCCTTCCTTGACTTGATTGGAAGAGCTATAATCACCAAGCGGACGAGAATCGATCGTCCATTTTTCAAATTCCGTCCCTCATCCTGGGGGGCAGAATCCCATTCCATGAGCAAACGTGGTTCGATTGTTCATTCGACGACATTAGCCTCGATACAGTAGATGAATACAAATTAAAGAGTGGAAATACGACTGCTCTCAACTAAAACCTCCAAGTCCCCAGAGTGCGGACTGGATTACTCTAAGTCCCCAGAGCGCGGACTAGAGTATAAACGACTTAAACCTCCAAGTCCCCAGAGTGCGGACTGGAGTACTCTAAGTCCCCAGAGCGCGGACTAGAGTATAAATGACTAAAACCTCCAAGTCCCCAGATTGCGGACTGGAGTACTATAAGTCCCCAGAGCGCGGACTAGAGTATAAACGACTTAAACCTCCAAGTCCCCAAAGCGCGGACTGGAGTACTCTAAGTCCCCAGAGCGTGGACTAGAGTATAAATGACTTAAACCTCCAAGTCCCCAAAGCGCGGACTGGAGTACTCTAAGTCCCCAAAGCACGGACTAGAGTATAAAACGACTTAAACCTCCAAGTCCTCCGAGCGCGGACTGGAGTACTCTAAGTCCCTAGAGCGTGAACTAGAGTATAAACGACTTAAACCTCCAAGTCCCCAGAGCGCGGACTGGAGTACTCTAAGTCCCTAGAGCGCGGACTAGAGTATAAACGACTTAAACCTCCAAGTCCCCAGAGCATGGACTGGAGTACTCTAAGTCCCCAAAGCACGGACTAGAGTATAAACGACTTAAACCTCCAAGTGCGGACTGGAGTACTATAAGTCCCCAGAGCGCGGACTAGAGTATAAACGACTTAAACCTCCAAGTCCCCAGAGTGCGGACTGGAGTACTCTAAGTCCCCAGAGCGCGAACTAGAGTATAAATGACTAAAACCTCCAAGTCCCCAGATTGCGGACTGGAGTACTCTAAGTCCGCAGAGCGTGGACTAGAGTATAAATGACTTAAACCTCCAAGTCCCCAGATTGCGGACTGGAGTACTCTAAGTCCCCAGAGCGCGGACTAGAGTATAAATGACTTAAACCTCCAAGTCCCCAGAGTGCGGACTGGAGTACTCTAAGTCCCCAGAGCGCGGACTAGAGTATAAATGACTAAAACCTCCAAGTCCCCAGATTGTGGACTGGAGTACTCTAAGTCCCCAGAGCGCGGACTACAGTATAAATGACTTAAACCTCCAAGTCCCCAGAGTGCGGACTGGAGTACTCTAAGTCCCCAGAGCGCGGACTAGAGTATAAATGACTAAAACCTCCAAGTCCCCAGATTGTGGACTGGAGTACTCTAAGTCCCCAGAGCGCGGACTAGAGTATAAATGACTTAAACCTCCAAGTCCCCAGAGTGCGGACTAGAGTACTCTAACTCCCCAGAGTGCAGACTCGAATATAAGCGAATCGGATCTCCAAGTTCCCTGAATATGAACTATGACACAAATGACTTGAATTTGTCAAATCCTTGACATACGGGCTAGAAAGTATTCTAAGTGCTCGAAGCACAGAATGGAAATTCAACGACTCCCGAAGAGTTTCCGAGTAATATGAAGATGGACTGAGAAGTCTATGTTACTCACAACTGCTTGGATTAAAGTCACAATCACAAAGAAAACTGAACCATAAGAGTCTTTTGTAAGACAGAAAAAGGAACTAAACCTTATTCAGAAATGAGTTTCTATTACAACCCCTCCAAAGTTCGGAGTCGACATTTTATTTATAAGGACTAAGGAAATAGATGAAAATAATTACATGACTTAAACTAACCCTCGTTGAACGAGGATAGTAGTCACTTCTTGTGCTTCTTCAACTTATTTCCAAACGGCTCCTCTCCAGAGCATTTACCCTTGGTACTCTTCTTTGATAGAGGGGTAGCAACTGAAGGAGTACGGGGGCCTTCCATGGGCTTGGACCCGCCAGGAAGGATGACCTTCAACGGCTTGTTCAAAGGATCGTCCAAGTCCACAACTCGGGGCTCTACTATTACCTTGATTGTCTCCTCCTTCTCTATCTCGAGCCGTTCCTCCATGCTCAATTCGGATGTGTGCTCAGAGGTGCTTGTAATTTCTACTTCATAACCCCCGTCGGTAGGAGAGGAGGTTTCAGACTTGTCTTCATCAAACGCTCCGATCACCTGAGCGTATGAACCAGGAGCCTTCTCTGCGTGAGTGGCTTCACTTGTTTTCTCCCCCACTTCCTTGGCGACATCGCTTCTCGGAGTGGGCTCGGGGTCAGAACGGCCTGCACAAAATCGTGGAAAACAAGCATTAGAATGCAATAGTCCTGCATAAAGAATAACGACTTTCGAAATCTTAAAGAGAACCTTAAAGAGAAGGATTATCTACCAGGTTTAGGCAAACTCTCAGCCATCCGGGGGGTCTCACCCTTTGGAACGGGAGACAGAATGCGGACTAAAGTACTCTAAGTCCCTGAGTGCGGACTAGAGTATAAATGACTCAAAAACCTCTACGTCCCCAGAGTGCGGACTACAGTACTCTCAGTCCCCAGAGCATGGACTAGATTATAGACAACTTCAGAAAAATCCCTAAATCCCAAAAGCGGACCAGATTACTCTAAGTTCCCAGAGTGCGAACTAGAGTATAAACGAGTTGACGAAAATCTCTACGTCTCGAACTGTGGACTAAAGCATAAACCGTTCGACAAATCTCTAAGTCCCCGGAGCGTGGACCGAAGCATGAACACAAATTGGGTGCGAGTCAACCGGAGGGAGAATAACACTAAGTCACCAGAATGCAGACGGTGTATAAACATCGATAAATAGACGAGTGGATCCCGACCATTTTCTATTCCGTAAACTTCGGCCTGGAATCGACAGGAGGATTATTAACCTGCTGAGGATGGAGTTAGACCATCCAACTAGTGACCTGGCTAAGTCAATGCTGGGGGCAGGGGTACAAAATACTAAAAAGCCGAATACGACAGCTTACTATAGCCCTAGCATGGCGTTCTTTATAACTTGAGGCAGCGACTGCAGGGAGGCCTCAATACAGAACCAATCGAAATGGCATCCAAAGCTACGAGCAACCTACTATATCATACCTCAGAGCAAGGGTCAATGTTGATCCGCACCAAGCACATACGAATGTGACTCGGATGTTTGTTTTTTTGAAAAACTATGACCCCTAGAGTATGGAAAGGAGGGTAAACCACGAATACTTGGTCAAAAAATTCTCCAGCACCCTCGTTCAATTCGTCAGGAGGAGTATGAAACTGGATGAGCATAACTCGACTGCATTTGTAGCCAACTTTACCCCGAGACCTGATTACAGAGCATGAACCAAAGTGGACGTGGATGACCATCCACTGTCCAAATTATGCCCTAAAACTTACGTGGCATCGAAGTATTCCTCTTGGAATGAAAAACCACGATAAAATCCAAGATAAGCGAGACCTGGTCTCCTATCGACTGACATGATCCCATGATTCAACGGGAAAGAGAGTAAAGCTAAAGTGGGCGTGGCTGGCCTTCCTACTTATCGGTATATGCCCCAGACCTGGGGGCACGAGCGAGAAGCAAGATGAATGTGAACCGACTATTCACCAATCACCTTTATGTCTTTGGAGTTTAGGTGAAAGCATAAACGTAGCTAGGACGAGACTCAACCGTCCATGCAGTACATTTATTAACCCGAGACTGGGAGAAGACGCATGGTCATTCAAAAACTGGCTACGATAGCTCAGTATTAAAACTTATATATAGTGCTTACAGCTACTCAAGGCAACGACCGAAAGGATGCCTAGAGATAGAATCATTAAATCGATGCCAAAGCTTGTGGGCAACTGACTATCACTCCAACTCGAAGGGCGAGTGAAGGATCATGAATGCATTGAATAGAAAATACGTTACTCGAATATACAAGCAAATTCAAACTCATATCAAGATCCAGCTATGCAGTTGCACGCAACTCGAGGCTGGCCCCTACTCGACATTTCCTTCAACGTGCTTTTAAGCCTGATCTTTGGCCATTTGCAGATAATTAATTAGAGCATTCAGAGCCCTTCATTATTTGACTTAACAACTCATGACAAGACTCTAGGATTCGACCAGAATAACCATCAACATTGACCGTCTCAACCATATTTCACATTGAATGTTATGCAAAATAGTTACATCTTTACTCAAAGAATCTGGGTTGGCACCTGCTAAGCTGACGGTCGACATTACCGCCAGCCATGGCGACCCTTTCCGGGTGTTGAATATTGGATCATAGCTCAATGCAGTGATGATAAAAGAATTAGTTGGATTTTTCTGAATAAATGATGATATGTTCCCTTGGACCCATTCTGACATGCATATGTGATTACATTAACTATCGCGAGCCATGCATTGGATATCAACCCGAAGCTACAAAAGCTAGCACAATCCTATTGATTTCATCATGAAAGCTCCACTCTTACTTTTAGGCTCACCCCATCAACGTCTATGTCTACCAGCCGTTGCGACAGGGCATACAATGACCTGAGACGTCTAAAAGACTACTTAAATAGAATATCGAACTAAGCTAATTCGATATCACTTATTTCCCACGAAGGGCTATCCAAGGACGGAAATTAGCAGACCTCACACCCAAATTCACTACCTTAGATGACTACTCGAGGAGTAGCAGAGAACCAACCATGAGATGGAAAATGTACGTGGATGGAGCATCCAATGATCAGTGTTATGGCATAGGAGTCATGATAATGACTCCTGAGGAACGATCAATCTGCTACGTCCTAAAACTCGATTTACCTGTAACAAACAACGATGCTTAGTATGAAGCCTTGACTGCTAGCCTCAAACTTGCTAGAGGATTTGAAGTGAAAACTTTACATATCTTTTGTGAATCTTGATTGGTAGTGTACAAATTTAAGGAAGTTGATCTTGCTAGGGGGCATTGTCTTGCTCCTTATCTCGGCCAAGTCCAAGAGCTGCTAAACGACTTCACATATTACATCATTACACACGTACTCAGCGAACAAAATGAAAAGGTGTCATGGTTGACTCCTATCAAAGACTATCTACAATGAGGAATTCTTACTGAACGGAGGAATGGAAAACGACAGATCCTCCTCAAAGCTTCACGCCAAATCATCTAAGAATAAGTCGTGTGTCAAAAGGAGTCTATCCATCCCCATGCTTCGGCATATCGCCCATGATGATATCTTGAGCAAATTCTATGAAGAAGAATGCGGTAATAACATCAGGGGGAAAACCATGATAAAGAAGATACTCTGCTACAGGTATTACTGGCCAACTATCAACCCAGAAGCGGTTGATCATGCTAGACAATGTGACGAGTGCAAGATGTTTGCAAAAAATCCGGGAACCCCGCCGATGGAAATTATTCAAATGGCTAGTTCATAGCCGTTTGCCACTTGGGGGCACTGAAATCATCTTCTTGTCGATCCTAAAGGTGGTGCGAAATACACCATCATAGCAGTTGATTACGTCACCAAATGGGCAGATAAAGAACTCTTAACCACGACCAAGATGAAGAAAATAATCAACTTCTTTATCCGTAACGTCATCTGTCCTTATGACCTTCCATGATCCATTATAACTGCAAATGGACAGGTTGAAGCTGTGAACAAAATCATAGAGTCTGTACTGAAGAGAGGTTTGGAAAACTACTCAAGTGGCTGATTGCAACCCTTATTTCACAGAAAATTCAAACAAGGAATCGCGATTGAATTACAATTAAACTGGATGGAGTTGGCGACGACTTATGAGCATATAAAACGCATCCGAGAGCCAATGTCAAGAACATGTACCCGAACGTGCATGTGTACATCCGAAAAAGTTCGACTTCTTGAAATCAACTGAAATTGAATTCTCACTAAGGGTTATTAAGAGAAGACTAGATCATATAGCCGAAGCTTATTAGCTCTGCAGAATCAGACATGGATGGCCACTAATGAACTACAACCCTGTATTTATAATATTGGGAATCGACCAAGCATCATGATGACCAAAGAAGGATACAACACCTTGGGAGGATAAATTGGAGGATAATGACTATTCAAGAAACATGGGGGATTTCTTTCTGAAGACAAGGAATACTCGCTGATTCAAAGCGTGTTGTGTTGCTTCACACGACACACTTTGGGGGGCAAGTGTTTCCTGGAGATTTGACCAGGCAACTGAGTACTCGGCGTACAGGACGACTCGGTGTCAACTAGCGATCGGCATCTCATAGTACTCGGCGTAGTACTCAGCGTCTCATAGTACTCGGCGTAGTACACAGCATCCATTGTACTCGGCATCAGGTAGCACTCGGCATCTCATAGTACTCGGTGTAGTGCTCGGCATCCAGTGGTACTCGGCGTTAGAAGACGTTCGGCGTATATAACTACTCTACATGGCAGCATCGTTCGGCCAAAGGATCGTTCGGCTAAGAAGCATCGTTCAGCCAGAAGGCACGTTCGGCTTCGACTGACAACTGTTCTGCACTTCCCACCCATCAAACGTACCGTTCGGCATTAAGAAGGTGGTTCGGCGTCAACGTGTTCGGTCTACTTGGTTCGGCATACAGCGACCACTACACTTGGGCTAGAGGTTCGGCCACCAAGCCCACCTGGGAAGTCCAGCCCATATTTGTCTATAAATAGAGGGGCAGGGTCACAGTGAAAAAAAACCTTTTTTGGGAGAACAATGGGGAGACTCTGCCATTGTTTATACTCTCCTCTTTTTAACTAAAACTTGTATTCAAGTCATTAATATATGGATTGTATCTGTATTCAACTACTTATGAAAGAAATAAAGATCAAAACTCAAAGTGGATGTAGGCAGTTACGCTGAACCACTATAAATCCGGTGTTCTTACTTTCTGCATTTAAATTAGCATATTCTTTCTTGTTTAATTTAACTTCATCACTTACATCTCTACACAATCTTTTTCAACGAGGTTAGTGACCAATTTTGGTGCTAACATATACGTAACTAGAATTACTGACGAACTGAATTAGTAAAGACTTAGGAGTATTTATTTACTTATTGTTGAAAACTGATAATTATATCATATATGGTTATATATGAAATTAATGATCTCTTCAAAGTTTATATGTGATTAACAATATCTTCACCATTAGGCAGTAAATAGGCATCATTCATAGATATGTTTGAAAATGTTACATATAAACTAATAGCAAAAGATCACAATCAGATTATGCAAGGTATACATTTAACAAAATATCTAGCATACTATCAAAGTCTCAATATCAACAAATTTAGACTGTTTCACTTACTTCTGCTTTTTATGGTATTTTACAAATTAGAATTTAAAAGTATACTTAACAAGTCATTTATAAGTACAAATTAAATATTGCTTCTAGCTATAATTGATTTTATCTAGAGTTGAACTTGGAGAAGAAGAAAAAAGCATGTATACTATAACATAAGGTGAGTTGAATATGTGTAAAATAAAATACAAAAAGCTTTATTAAAAAGACTATGCCAAACATTGGTAAAATAGATAATTAAGTCTAAAACATGCTATGTTAACACTATTTGTTTCAACTAATTTAGGAATAGTTTTATTAAGTCTGGCAGCTTATTGTTGTCTCTTGAAGGACATGCATGATATTAAATAAAATTCAGTTTACATATATTTTCTTCATGACATCCACACCAGAGCATTAAATCTATATAGTATGTCAAAATGAAAGTTGTAGTCAAATACTTCAAAGTCAAATACATTAACTTGTTCAAGTTGATGTTAATTAGAATTTTATATATCTAAGGAGAAAATTTTATGGTTTAATACCTTATAGTAAATTGAAAGATAATCAACCAAAAAAACTTCATTATTAACAAATGCTAACAAATGTTTCTGTAAAAGAATCTTCAATTCTACATGCTAAGTTATCATTATTTACCATAAACTTTAGTAGATAACCCATTGGTTGATGTGAAGCAAATCCATACTAACTCATCCTAGAGACACTGCTCAAACAATTATTGGAAGATAAAGGTAATACACGGTTTTTAGTGAAGAAATCTTAACCATAAATTTTTAAATCAAAGCAGATTCAGTAAATAAAAGAAAATTCACCTGTTAAGTCACTAATTTACAACTTAATTACAAAAACATACAACTGAATTCGGTAAGTAATCAGACTAGAACATAACTTAATTCACATATTTACAGTAGATCAATAGAATCAAATATAGTAATTTAACCAATTTATAAATTTATCGAACGAAAAAGTATACTCACATGCTTTCTCTTCCTTCTTGATGCCATTAATTTCTATACATTGTCATAGCATGAAGCATTGCGATTCATGTCGGTGATTTGCAGACGAGATGAGCACCGAGTAGATCTAGGTTTTGACTTTTTTCATTTATTTTTTTAATTTTATATGGATCTAGAAATGAAAATTGGATCTAGAAAGGAGAATATTAGGGCATATGCTAACTATCGGTTAGGGTATAGGTTGTTAACAAATGGGCTGACAGTGATTTGGGCTATGGAATAAAAAGATTTTTTGGTCAGTTAACGGTTAATCGATCAACCATGTTTTGTTAACCGTTAATCGAACCGAAAATGTTTGGTTATAGTCGATCGGTTAACCAATGATGTCGGTTAACCGAATTTATCGGTTAGGTCAGTTCGGTAGACGTCGGTTAAATCAGTTAAATGCCCACCCATAGAGCATAGAAGAGAAGAGGATGAAAGAAAATATCAAACAATCACCCAACATGTCGTATATCTTACAACACATTGGATAAAATATAATAGTCATCATAGATATAAATAGGCGAGGCAGTATTAACTGCATGAACCACATAATCAGAGTACGTAGGCTCATACAGTTGTACAATATAGTAATAGAGTCTATATAACTGATAAATAAACTCAATTGATAAGCTATCTCTAATAAAGGTAAGTCAACACTTTCAAGGCTCCATAGTGTCATGCAGCGGAATAAGCAATAATAAGCCCAAAATATAAACATGAGAAATCATCACCTCCTACTAGTCTATCTGCAAGGCTCCAAAACTATTTACACCTACTATCTAGTCTATCATTTAAGAGTACCTGAGATAATAAGAAGCAAAGCATAAAACCTTGAGTCAGAAAAAAGTTCGGTGTGAGTGATAAATAATCTCAAAACACTATAAAAGTCGATATAGTATATGGAACAAAGGATATAGACATTACAATAAAAATACCATTTTACAACACTGATTCTGCAACAGTTCACCAAAGTATTGTAAAAATGGTAGATCTTTCATAACGTTTGGTAAAAAAATGTTGTAACAGAATTTTCCAAACAACGTTCTCTGTACAAATATTGTAAAATAAAAAACATCTACAACGTTTGTTCAAACTGTCGTAGAAAACAACTTTTAACAATGACTTTTTTACATTGTATTATATTTACTTTTTCATAACATATATGTAATATTATTGAAATGTGCAACTAAAACAACATTTTTTAAACATGGTAAATCTATGGTGTTCAACAATATTTATTAAATGTTGTAAACTCAAAGTTAAACAACAACAAAAACTAGTTGTAAATACTATTTATTTTCTATTTACAATATTTGCATAATGTTACCTAAATTCACATTTAGAACAATGTTTATTTTACATTGTTACTAACATTATATTTAACAACTTTTTGTTGATGTTGTTAATTCTCATATTTCAACAATATATTAGTAACACTGTCATAAGTTGGCTTTATTACTTTTATATGGTATTGCTAAAGGTCTTAATAAAGACAACAAACTGTAAATATTATAAAAACAAAATGTTTAACAACTTAAACTTGATGTGAAAAGTTTTTGTACCAGACAAAAACATTTTAGTGATATTGTAAAATATTTTGCATTTAATGATGCTTGTTTGCTATGTAAAACCACATCATATTCAATGAAGTTAGCCAATATTGTAAAATATTTTAACAAGAATGTTTTATTACTGATATGAATATATCATTATGCATTTCCATGTTTAAACTACATTTAAACATCGTCCATCCAAATCACAAATTTTATAAGGTGTGTGTCGTTAATACAATCAATATACTTTTCAAATTCATAATCTTCTAAATTGTATTTTTAACCTGAGCTAGAGATAGCATTTTGAGCTAGGAGAAGAGGCCAGAAATATCAGCTCGGAAACAGGTAAGAAATTTACAACGTTTCATAACATATTCAATCAATCGCATGATAATTGGACATTCAGTACGTAATCAAACTAAGAGTACAGATTACTCCAAATGTTTGTAGCAAAATAAAAGATAATACACCAAATGAAAGGTAAATTTATTTGAAATGTGTTAACAAAAGGGAGAACGGGAAACCTTACAAAAACAGGTATAACTCTATGATTGATAAATTATTAGAAGCTGGTCTTTATTTTATAATTCTCTTTCAGATCTTTTTGCTTGCCAGGAGCTCGAACTTCCTAGTGTGTTGTTACTGCATTAAAAAGGAAGAAATATAACAGACGGAATCAAATCATAGTTTGCAGCTCAAATAAAGGACCTCGAATATACTAAATTCTACTTGAAAAAGACTTCAATTAACATGACAATAAAAACCATAATATACTCAATAACTTGAGCAATCAATACAATTTTAAATTTAAAAAAAGTGCTCAACATAAACTGAAATAGTACATCTAATCCTCAAATTTAAACTACACGTACTATGCAGTTCTTAAAGTTTTATTACAAAAGAGTTGATAAAGTTTGTTTTTCACCAGCAATAACATGCAACTAATAATAAAAAGTTGTTAAAAAAACTTAAATTTTGCTTAACGAGGAGAAATTTAGGAGATTACAATCAAAATAAAAAAAATACGAAAAATATATCAGTAATTGTTTACCTGAAACGCCTGAAACAAATACCGAGTAGGCTAATGAATTGTCTTTCTCTCATCATCCATCTACAAGCTTGTCACGGATTTGCATATTGCCTAAATGCAGTTTTCCTCCAAAATGATTGGCTAGACGACCATCATCATCATATACAATCAAGGATGCTCCACATATGTCACAAATATATATTTTTTCATCATTAATTTGGACACCAGCAGTAGTATACTTTGGGATTGAAGAATCTTGTGTTGGGTCTTGTCTTCAACTTAACTATAGAAGTAGCAAATACATTATTTTAGTTGACAAGGACTGAGAGAGGCACATTTCCCTATTTAGATCCATAATCACAGTAAATGCTAAAGTTAATAATAACATGTAGATTAAGAGAAAAGGTTCATGCACATAGATTGATAGACTTGACTAAGAACATGAGTATATGGGCAGTGCGTCTTACCTTTCTCAATGCTTCTGCCTCTTCTAAAGCCTTTTGTGCCTCGTCTATCATTCCTTTCTCACCAAGGTCCTCTGCTTTCTTCAACTTTTCATTGATCATTTCCTGCATTCAAAGATCCGGAGGAAGTTAGAAGGTAGTGCCATTTGTGAGGGTTTCTGAAGTGGTAGTGATAGTGAAGCCCTGTTCTTTTTCAATGCATCAAGAGAAGTGCATACTGCAACTGCAAGTCTGCCCTTTTTGTCCTTGGCTCTTCCAGCTTTTTGTTTTGCTTTTTTATATTCTCCCTGCAACTGCAAGGACTTCAATTTTGAACATGGACCCGGATCCGTTTTAGTGAGCTGGAACAGGTCATGGAGGCACAAACCAGACAGGTGCGATTTATTTCGGTGACATCGCCGTTGCGGTTTTTGCCCATTAAAACATCTAATTGCTTGCGAAATCAAGAGAATGTATTGTACATTACATGTGTCATCTAAAAAACACGGTAAACAACTAGTTCTCTTCTAGTAAATGATTGACTACCATGCAGTATGTACATGTGATTACAATTTTCTTTGTAAGAGAAAACGTGTCTACATAGTCCAATACAATATCTTCCTTGGGTATTTGATAAATTTAATTTTCAATAGGAAAAAGTCTTGCTTCCTATTTGACACAAGTTATAATTACTAAACATGTTATAAGTTTCCACGGTACTAACATCAATAAAATATAAAGATCAAAGAAATTAATTGTATTCTTCGAACCATTAATATATTCATTATTACCGAAACTCAAAACTATTACAATTAAAGCATGTTAATCAAATTGTAGGGTTCTTAATCAGTACTCACCTGTTAGCTGCTCGATGAAATATTTGTCTGGCTACCTTCCTCAATTTCCCAAGTTTCATTCTGTTACAATTACTAAACATATTAACCAACAACTTTCGATAGAAGCAAGCAAAATAATCTTTCAACCCTGCACAGGCTTCTCCAATTGCTCCATGACCAGAGTTTTCTCCTCCAACTGTACATACATGGCCAAATGAAGCTGTGTTATTTGTGTCTGATTATGCTGTGTAGAGTCTGTTTATTACTATTGTTAAGCGCCCTTCAGTTCACAAGTGTACTCCAGTTATTTCTTGATTAGCTTTTCACTCTTCTGCAGCAATTAACTGACATAAAATTATTTACTGAAATGGTCAAAAAATGTATATAGTAATCGTATAATATTAGCCACAACAGTACAAAAATAAACATTTACCAGTTTTTGCTCTACTCTTGCATACCAGTGCCATCTCATCATTGTGGTTGAGTATGTTTTTCACTTACTTGCTTCATCAAAACACTTTTAGCCTAAATCAAAAGAAATCGCCAGATAATTTCTTTCAAAATATTTTGAGATGATTTCAGACTCTACTGCTAATGCTTTTACTAATTAGTGATAAATATATGTTTATTTCTAACAAAAATATTTGCTTTAGTACTAAACCTATGGATAATTATAACTTACTTGAAATTTTACCAACATTCTATTCTTTGTGAATACACTTTATTCGTGATCAGTCAAGTTTAAAGGCTTTAACTCGACAAGTTTTTTATTTTATTTTTCTTCCTCGTCCAGTTGTTGAGCGATTACCACGCCATTCCCCACATGGCATCTATACTCTCTTAAAGTGGTTGACATCTATTGTAATATGTAATCCTTGTGTGTTTCATCTAAATTGTATCTTGGCTGTAACACACATTAAGTATAAATTCAATATATAGTAGGATATCAAGCAAAATGTGTGTGGATATGTATATAAACACACGTATAATGTATATGTATGTGTATGTTTGTATGCATGTAGATAAAACGGTGTATATATAATTCGCGTGCGCTCGTGTATGTGTGTGGAGCACTTTTCTTGCCTCAAAACCAATATTGCCTCCACAAAATAGTCAATACTGGAATACACCGTGGGTATTCCAAGTCTTATTTTGGGCAATGTGCTCGACTACGACCAGCGTTCTAATCACAATCATACATGCAGATAACCTTCGTACCAGTCCTATAACTATCAGGGAATTATGGCAGCGGCTCTCTCCTGTTCGGATGCCTTTATTTGGCCAAAGCATCATACAGTTCAATGGCAAGAAATTCACATTGTTGCCAACTATAAAGTTATTTAAGCTCATATAATCTGGAGTAACCGGCCTGACCGAGGAGATTCTGAGTTTGTGGGTTACATTGGGGCATTACTGGTGTGCCTACTGATGCGGCTGAAGCAAATGTGCGCTTACTTAATCCGGTGACTTGTAAACATGAGCTATTTCCAGAACTAAAGGTCATACGAGTTTGGATCTGTTAACAAAGAACATATCAACAGAAGCATGTTTCAACCATTTGACTACCAATTCCAGCTAAGTAGTCCCGTCTGCCACTTTATGCTGCTTTGCCTATAGTCTCAGGATATAAACCATAAGCTCGGATGGCATTTAGCCTTCAGTTTTTTAGGAACTGCGGTTTATTTCATATATTTAGTAGTTGACAATGTGTATATTAAGTAACAACTCAATGTAAACATGGGCTGCTGGATTAGTTTATGTTGGAAACAATGTATCTTCGGCTGAGTCGTGGACTACGTCACTCTCTTGAAGACGTTTCGACGATCTGCTATGTAGTGCAAAGCAGTTCGGATCAATCGCCGCCGCCTCTAGGATAAAACAGCCTCTCAAGTTTGGTGGTATCGATTCGTTTGCACGTACGAATCGATTCTGTTTGCACTCAAAAATTTTGCTCTGATATTTAAGAAAATGATTTCGAATCGTATGTAGTTCTTTCTGTTTCGTCTTCTTATCAGTTCGGAAAATTGAATAGCAAAAGAACGTTACTGGTTGGGGGAACGTGGTCTCGAAAAACGGATCTGAGAAAATAATGGGTCAAAATAATGAACGTTATATAACGTTCTCTAATACCGTTCCAGCCCGGTCAAAACGGTTAAAGAAATTTTCACCAAAAATATAAGTGTTACACCACTACAAGCCCGAACCCGAGCCCGGCCCGGGTCGAGTCGAGTCAGTCGGTCGGCGCTCACGCGCGCGTGTGGTGGTCAAGCATGGTCTCCCTCCTCACAAAAGAGCATCATTGGGTGCCCAAAGGGCCCAACTTAGCTTCAAAGAATCAAGTATAAATACTTGATTCTTTCATATAGTCCTACAATGTGGGACTATTCACATATAGGAGCCATTCATTCACTTAGTCAATTTTTTTAATAATTCACTTATTTTAAACATTTTCCAACAATCCCCCACTTGAATTTGAAAAAAAATTCGAGCAATTTTTGGAAAAACATAAGATTGTGGATAAACAAAGGTGTCTTTCGACTTGAACCTTTGCATAGTGGATAAGATTCAGTTTTAACTAGAGTGACACGTAGTCTTGAACTCTATTCCTGACATCAGACCATACACAATCTTTCTAGAGTGCAATCAAGTTAGCCCGTGCATTTTTGGCCCTGCACGTCCATCCCAGTTTAGTGAATGCTCTAGGAGTTTTGCCCAAAACTCCATAGAAAACGGCCAAATTTCCACATTCACACAGGTGAGTCTATCAAGAGTACTCCTGAAGGTAGGTACTCCACTCCAAATGGAGTATAGATCTCATTAAGAGTTTCTATTAACTCAACCTCTAATCACTTCAGGAATATATGCTTCTATATATATGAAAAATAGCATATTCAACTCATATCACTACACAACTTGTTCTTACCCATTGAACATAGTTCTTGGGATCTCCAGTCATTAGGTCGGGTTACCATTGTGCGTGACACAACAATCTAAGGGCAATAGCCCCATTTTTCTAGAAGTTGTATAGACTTTCTCTCTGGCCAGTCCTTTCGTCAAAGGATCTGCCAAATTCTCATCACTGCTTATGTGATCCACTCTAACGGCTCCTAAAGAGAGTAGCTCTCTAACAGTGCTGTGCTTACGACGTATCTGTCATCTCTTACCATTATAATAACGGTTCTGTACTTTTGCAATAGCCGCGGTACTATCGCAATGGATCAACACAGCAGGTATCGGTTTTTCCCATAAGGGAATCTCAGCTAGCAGATTTCTTAAATACTCTGCTTCTTCACTAGCTGTAGCTAGTGCTATCATCTCAGACTTCCATAGTAGACTGAGCCAAAATAGTCTGTTTCCAAGAAACAGCTCCTCCAGCAATGCTAAATATATAGCCACTGGTTGCTTTTGAATCACCAGATAAAGTATTCCAGTCTGCATCGGTGTAACCTTCAAGGACAGCTGGAAACTTTTCATAATGTAACCCTAGGTTCATGGTTCGTTTTAGGTATCTCATGACCCTCTCAATAGCATGCCAATGCTCTATACCAGGTCTACTAGTAAACCTACATAATAATCCCACGACATAGACAATGTCGAGTCTAGTACAATCAGTGGCATACCTAAGGCTGCCAATGATGCTCGCATAATCAGACTGTCTTACACCTTCACTAGTGTTCTTGAATAGCTTTACACTAGGATCATATGGTGTACATGCAGGTTTACAGTCAAAGTAATTGTATTTCTTTAAGATCTTCTCAATATAATGAGATTGATCCAAAGAAAGTCCCTTATCAGACCTAGTAATCTTAATACCAAGGATTACACTCGCTTCACCTAGATCTTTCATATCAAAATGGCACTTAACAAAGATTTAACAGTGTTTATGGCATGAATGTTTGATCCAATAATAAGTAGATCATCTACATACAAACATATTATAGTGCAAATGTCATTTTCAGATTTATAATAAATGCATTTGTCACTTTCATTAACTTTGAAACCATTTGAGATTATTAAGTTATCAAATTTTTCATGCCATTGTTTAGGTGCTTGTTTTAAACCATATAATGATTTATCTAATTTGCAAACTTTATGTTCTTGACCATGAATTACAAAACCTTCCGGTTGGTCCATATAAATTTCCTCTTCTAATTCACCATTTAAAAAAGAAGTTTTAACATCCATTTGGTGTATAATTAAATTATGAATAGATGCTAATGAAATTAGTACTCGAATGGATGTGATTCTAGTTACGGGTGAAAAGGTATCAAATAAGTCTACATTTTCTCTTTGTCTAAAACCTTTAGCTACCAAACGGGCTTTATATTTATCAACTGTGCCATCAGGTTTTAATTTCTTTTTAAGTACCCATTTACAGCCTATAGACTTACAACCAGGTGGTAAATCTACTAAGTGCCAAGTCTTATTGGATTCCAAGGAATCCATCTCATCATTTATAGCCTCTTGCCAGAAATCGGCATCTAATGAAGATAAGGCTTCTTGGAGGTTTGTGGGATCCTCCTCTATAGTAAAAGTGCAAAAATCCGAGCCAAAGTGTTTATCGACTCTTGCTCTTTTACTTCTTCTAGGTTCGATTTCAGAAGATTCATTAAGTTCTGTTCCAATAGGCACTGTGTTATTTGACGTGCCCCCACTATTCCTTAATTTAAAAGGAAACTTAGTTTCATAAAAATCAGCATCATTAGATTCTACTATATTATGTGTATTCAGGTTATAAAATCTATATGCTTTGCTATTAACAGCATAGCCAATAAATACACATTCGTATGCTCTACTTGCTAATTTTATTCTCTTAGGGTCAGGTATACGAACATATGCCAAACATCCCCAAGTTCTAAAGTAAAATACATTTGGTTTATAATTTCTTAAAATTTCAAAAGGTGAAATCTTACTTTTTGATTTAGGGATTCTATTCAATACATAGCATACAGTCAATAAAATATCCCCCCACCAATGTTTTGCTGCACCCGAATTTAGTAAAATAGCTACAACTAATTCGGTAAAGGTCATATTCTTTCTTTTAGCTTTACCGTTCATTTCAGGTGAATAAGGTGCAGTTCTCTCATGAATTATACCATGCAATTTATAAAATTCAAGAAATGGACTAGACTCATATTCTGTTCCTCTATCACTACGAAGTCTCTTAATTTTCTTATTAGATTGATTCTCGATTTCAGTTTTAAATAATTTAAACATCTCAAATGCATCACTTTTATTTTTCATAAGATATACATAAGTGAAATCAGAGCCATCATCAATGAAAGTGATAAAGTAACGGTGTCCATGTCTAGTAAAAGTGCCATCAAGCTCACATATGTCGGAATGAATTAAATCTAAGGGTTCAGAGTTTCTATCAACTGATTTATGGGGTTTCTTAGTGATTTTTGCTTGACTACAGAATTCACACTTATCAAAGTCAGATTATGACATTTTAGGAATCAAATCTAAGATGCTCATGTTATGAATAATGCGTTTGTTTACATGACATAATCTAGAGTGCCAGATATTAAAATCACACAACATATAAGCAGAACTGGTTACTTTATTGGATTCAACATTAAGTTTAAACATACCCTCACAAACATAACCCTTCCCTACAAACATCCCCTTATAAGTCAAAGTGTACAAATCAGCCCCTATAACTTGAGTAAAACCAGCCTTATTAAGGAGAAATCCAGAAACCAGATTCTTTCTCATCTTTGGAGTATGCATCACATCTTTCAGTAGAACTGTCTTTCCAGAGGTAAATTTTAATTCCACATTTCCAATGCCAGCAACTGTAGTGGTGTGAGAATCTCCCAACAACACTTTCTTAACATCATCAGCCGTGTATGTACTAAACATAGCACGATCATAGCAGACATGGCGTGATGCACCAGTGTCTACCCACCAACCCTCTGATCCACCAACTGGATGAATCTCAAAAATCATAGCCGTAAGAGGCTCCTCAGCCAGGTTAGCCTGCGGTGCAGGGCCTAGTCTGTTCCTACACTTGCATGCCATATGACCTGGTTTTCCACAGTTGTAACACAGAAACAACTATCCAGAATCATCCTTTTGGGTCGGTTTCTGCTGTCCCTTTTGGTTCCCTTGCGGGTTCCAATTCTGTTTGTTGCGGTTGCGGTTCTAATTCTTAAAAAATTTCGGATTCGGTTTCAGAATCGCGGGCTTGGACCTTTTAGTGTTGTTGTTGGTGACAACAAGCACTTCCTCTTTCTGGTCCCGCTTACGAGCCTCCTCCTCAATACGGAGGCGAGTGATCAAGCTCTCTAAGGAGAATTCCTTAGTCTTGTGCCTAAGCACATTTTTAAAATCTTTCCAACCTGTGGGCAATTTATCTATAATAACAGCAACCTGAAATTGTTCATCCAAACTCATACCTTCGGAGATGATCTCATGAGCAATTTTCTGAAGCTCATGAGACTGCATCTCTATTGACCTGTCATCCGTCATCTAGTATTTCAGGTAGCGACTGACTGCATATTTCTTCGCTCCAGCCTCTTCCGTATCATACTTCTTTTGCAACGCTTCCCAGATTTCTTTGGTTGTCTTGTCAGAGTTGTAGTAGTCGTAGAGGTCATCACTGAGGCCGTTGAGTATGAAGTTCCTGCATAGGTAGTCTTGCTCTGTCCAGTTCTGCAATTGGTTCGACTTTTCTATCCAGGCTCGCATGAGATCTGTGTCAGCTTCGTTTGGCCTTTCCTGTAGCTGTGGTCTGTCAGTTGTCAGCGCAGCCACCACCTTTCTCATGGTCAGGAAAAATTCCATCTTTTGTCTCCAACGTTTGAAATGGAGGCCTTCGAACCTGAAAGGCGCAGCTGATACCATCGGGACCTGGAAGAACGAAGTGGGAGTAGCGGCATCTAGATCTGCAGCGGAAGTCATTGTCAGTGGAACGTCTTCAAATTGTTGGAAATAATGTCTCTTCGGCTGAGTCGTGGACCATGTCACTCTCTTGAAGACGTTTCGACGATCTGCTATGTAGTGCAAAGCAGTTCGGATCAATCGCCGCCGCCTCTAGGATAAAACAGCCTCTCAAGTTTGGTGGTATCGATTCGTTTGCATGTACGAATCGATTCTGTTTGCATTCAAAAATTTTGCTCTGATATTTAAGAAAATGATTTCGAATCGTATGTAGTTCTTTTTGTTTCGTCTTCTTATCAGTTAAGAAAATGGAATAGCAAAAGAACATTACTGGTTGGGGGAACGTGGTCTCGAAAAACGGATCTGAGAAAATAACGGGTCAAAATAATGAACGTTATGTAACGTTCTCTAATACCGTTCCAGCCCGGTCAAAACGGTTAAAGAAATTTTCACCAAAAATATAAGTGTTACACCACTACAAGCCCGAACCCGAGCCCGGCCCGGGTCGAGTCGGTCGGTCGGCGCGTGCGCGCGCGCGCGCGTGTTGTGGTCAAGCATGGTCTCCCTCCTCACAAAAGAGCATCATTGGGTTCCCAAAGGGCCCAACTTAGCTTCAAAAGATCAAGTATAAATACTTGATTCTTTCATATAGTCCTACAATGCGGGACTATTCACATATAGGAGCCATTCATTCACTTAGTCAATTTTTTTAATAATTCACTTATTTTAAACATTTTCCAATAGTTTATCATGGACAGTGTTAGGAATTGTAATTAATGAAATGGAAAGAAATTACAAGGCACGGGAAAATGTTCTTACCAAAATTCAAAATGATGATTTTAAATGGTTGTAAAATATACAACTTTAGAAAGTCTTAAGATAACAAGTTGGATTTAACTTTCGTCGTCAATGACAATGAATTCTGAAACCCTGTTAAGCATCCAAGTTAACACATATTGCTAGTAAACAACGCAACAGACTGAACAATAATATAACTCCAATTAATAGCAAAGAAAATAGAACATATATACTATACCACATTCCATGTGTGAATTGATTTTATTTTTACTGAAAGAAAGTTGGCAATAAAAACCTTCACCGTTTTTCTACTCAATTTATCTAGCAGTTGAGTGAGTTAGAGTTAGCAACCATAATATACAATGTGTCATAGGGTCATGGCATCCATTTGAAAATAATTATCTAGCAATATGATAGAATTTAAGTAGAAATAAAATAGAGCAATAAAACATAGCCATAAATTTGTTTGTAGCTTTTAAATCAAAGCCTAAGCCAAGGAATACTTCTCTTATTGAAAATCTTAACAATAGCATACCATATCTAGTTATTGAATTGGATTTTGCCATACTTTTACAACAATATCAGCAGCTTGCTGGTTTTATTTTATATATATATATATATAATATTATATATATAATAAGTTATTTAGTAGTTTTGATAAAATCAAATATTACCTCATAGGCAAGCTTTTTGAATAAATGCATTCATTTCTCAAGACAGATGGTAGGTTTTGTGCTCTTCACTATTAGTTGCTCATTTTTTATTTTTGCTGGAGACCCCAAAACCTGTAATTTAAAATGATCAAATTTTCAATAACTTTTGTCACAGCACTGGTTTATTTTATTATATAATAAAAAAATGCAAGTGGTAAGAAATTACCTTCTCCATGATGTCTGCTATCTACCATCTTTCAATATTTAGCAGTAATCAAGTAAAAGATGCATAAAAATTCCATCACAATTCCAGTACATCGAGTAAACATTTGAATATTCAAACAATAAAAATTAATGCTATTTAGTACCATCTTTATGAGATGAATTAATCAAAATAGACAAGCCATAAACAAATAATTGAAAAAAACCCAGAAATGAAATTATGCAAAAAGTCGACTGAACATCTAAAACTTCAAAACATTACAAACATTTTAAAGTGAAAAACAAAATCAAACATCCTAATTCAAAGTACTTTATAACGGAACTAAATTAATATCTTATTATTAAGAAAGATCTAAATTGACGAACTCCTTGCTCCAAATAACTGTGGAGCCTACCGCATCTCTAACAACTTTAAATTCATATGTACTTCGCCACAAATAGGCTTCTTCATTCTTTAGCATAATCTGTTGGGAATTTTGCGGTTCGAGACAAATTTGATGGCGATTGCGATGAAGACAATGCTGTACTTCCGACTTCAAGGATCTATGGAATTGATTCTTTCATAAAATAGTTCAACCCACCAGGTACAAACTGGTTATCGAACTATCGACTTTCAGGATTCAATGAAGCCCTATAACAGCGTAATCGGATTCAAAGTTTGCACGCCTTTGATCCGACCAAGAAAACTATAGAAATGGTTTATGATGATGCAATTTATATAGAATAGAATGAAGAGGAAGAAGAGAACAATTCTGCGATGTTTTTTCTGAGTTTGCGACACCTGAGGGGCGTCACAAAAACAGAGCAATGGAGATGGAGTTATGGCGTCGCAGAACTGTGAAGAAGAAGATGATGATTCAGATAATATTAGTTTTGAAACGTTTCTGGGCGTTGCTATTTATAGATGTGAAGAGGTGTCTATTCGCGAAGTGTCACAACCGTTTGTAACGGTTCGTAATTTAAACGTCACGTCCATTCATATTTTGCAACGGTTCAAAACGGTCGCATCCATTCATTTTGTAAACGTTACAAATTTCCCGCCATTTATTCAAATTCAGGAATTTCGGTTTTTGGGTCCTTAACGGGCTGAAATCTGGCCCGTTACTGTTCACTTATGATCCAAAAATATTTTCGAACCCGGAACCCGTACCCGGCCCGGTTCGGTCGGACGGACGGCGGCGGCGTGCGCGTGGTGTTGCATGACTTCTCTCCTCACAACAAAGCAAACATGTGGGAGCCCCAAGGCCCCAACATCCACATGAGAAAACTATATTTATGCAAATATAGTTTTCATTTTCCTACAATGTGGGACTTATCTCTTTCTTTTCTTCTTCTTTCTCTACTTCTTCTCTTCTAATCAAAACCCAAACCCCAAAATATTTTGAAATTTTACAACAATCTCCCCCAATTTCAAAAATAAGAAAATTAATAAATAGGATGGCTACATCACTAGAGTGACTTCCTACATACCCAAGTGGGATCAAGCCTATGTAGTTCTAAGATCAAGTTTTGCATCATCGTGAAAACCAACACATAAATAATGGTATCTTTTGGATTTGAACCTTTACTTAGTGTAAACCATTCAAAGCCTTATCTAGATTCTATGGTGAACGAATCTTGAACCAAGTATCCATAATGATAAAACCAGAACAATCACACATGTTGATTTCATTAGGTAAAGTGTTCTGTATTGCTCAGCACGCTAATGACCATGTGCTTCCTGGTTCATGAGTCTACTTAGAAAGCGGTCTTACTTTCCTAGGAAACGGCCTGATTTCCATACTCATATAGGTAAGTCTCTTAAGATGTTTCTACGATTCACCTTTTAAGATTTCTAGACTTATTAAGGATATATATCCATCCTTTGTTCTTGTAGAATCCAACACTAAATATTATGGAATTATCGATTTAGTGTTCCATAATCATTCTCTTAACTTGTTGGTACCCATTGAACTTTGTCTATCCTTTTCAAGACATAAGTTGGGTTTCTGTTAATGATGATCAACCTTCATTCACAGACCTTAGTCCCATTTCTTGTGACTTTATAGAAACCATTGCCTTTGGAAGACTCTTCGTAAGTGGGTCAGCCAAGTTTTTCTTCGTTTCTGTGTAGTCAACAGTTATAACTCCTCGTTTGAGTAACTGTCTCACCATTTGATGTCTTAGACTCACATGTCTAGACTTCCCATTATATGTCTTATTAGACACATTGTATATCAATGCTTGATTGTCACAGTTAATCAAGACTGTTGGAGATGGCTTCTTCCATAAAGGGATTTCCATTAATAAATTCCTAAGCCATTCCACTTCTTTACATGCATCTGCTAATGCAATCAATTCTGACAACATTGTTGAGTCAGAATTACAAGTCTGCTTCTTGGAAGCCCAAGACACAGCAGCGCCTCCTAATGTAAAGGTCCATCCAGTCGTAGACTAGGATTTGGATTCTACATTGTTCCAGGTTGCATCACTCTATCCTTCTATTACAGCAGGATATCCTTTATAAGATAAACCATATTCAATGGTTCCTTTCAAATAAGCTAAAACTCTGGAAATAGCTTTCCAATGTTCGAAACCTGGATTACTCGTAAATCGACACAATACACTTATAGCATGTGTGATGTCTGGTATAGTGCAATGCATAGCATACATAAGACTCCCAATAACACTGGAATACTCCAGTTGAGAGATAGTACGTCCAGTGTTCTTTTCTAATTTAATACTAGGATCTAAAGGAGTTGGTGCTGGTTTGTCATCGTAATGACCATACTTTTGTAGGAATTTCTCTATGTAATGAGATTGAGTTAGTAATAACTCCCCCTCTTTCCTAATAATTTTAATTCCCAAAATTACATCAGCCTCTCCTAGATCTTTCATATCGAATTTAGAAGATAGAAACTTTTTAGTTTCATTCACACATGATATATTGGAACCAAATATTAGCATGTTATCAACGTATAAACATATTATAACACTACCGTTGTTATCCGATTTGCTATAAACACATTTATCAGCATCATTAACAATGAATCCATATGACAGTGCAACTTTATCAAATTTCTCATGCCATTGCATGGGAGCTTGCTTCAGGCCATAAAGAGATATTTCTAATTTGCAAACTTTCTTTTCTTGGCCTGGGGTCTTGAAACCTTCAGGTTGTTCCATATATATCTCTTCTTCTAAATCTCCATTTAGAAAGGCAATCTTTACATCTATTTGATGTATGACTAATTTATGAATTGATGTAAGTGCAATTAAACAGCGTATAGAAGATATGCGAGCAACTGGAGCATATGTATCAAAGTAATCTACTCCATGTCTTTGCTTATATCCCTTCGCAACTAATCTGGCTTTAAACTTATCAATGGATCCATTTGTATTTAACTTTTTCTTGAATATCCATTTACATCCTATAGGTTTAGCACCAGAAGGTAAATCAGTTAAAACCCAAGTTTGGTTTAACAGTATGGAATTCATTTCATCATTGATAGATTCTTTCCAGAAATTGGAATCTCTGGAACTCATAGCCTCAGAATAAGTTTTGGGATCGTCATCGACGTTCATTACATATTTAGTCACATTAAGGACTTCGTCCTTACTGCCTTCTACAAGATATGTAATGAAGTCAGGATCATAGTCCTTTTCTATTCTCGCTCTTTTACTTCTCCGTTGTTCAGTACTATTATCTGGTACTGATACTTCCTTGCTGTTTTGAGCAGGAGCATAATCATCGTCATTGATATCATTAGCCATACTAGGTTCTGGACTAGATGATCTCAATGGGATCTCAACAGTTTGATTTTTAAAAAATTCTACATCTACAGATTCTATAACTTCTAGGGTGTCAAGAATAAGGAATCTATAAGTTATACTATTAAGTGAATATCCTATGAAAACACATTTAAATGCTCTACTTCCTAACTTTGGTCGTTTAGGGTCTGGTTTTCTAACATATGCTAAGCAACCTCAAACTTTAAGTCTAGTTAGGTTAGGTTTCCTATTAAACCATAATTCATAAGGGGAAATATTATTCTTTTTAAGTGGTATTCTATTTAAAATATAACATGCAGATAACATAGCATCACCCCATAGGTTATAAGGTAAATTAGAACTTATGAGCATGGCATTAACCATTTCTACTAAAGTTCTATTCTTCCTTTCAGCAACACCATTTTGTTGTGGTGTATATGGAGCAGTACATTGGTGAACTATACCTTGTTGTTTAGAAAATAAGGTGAATTCATTTGAGAAATATTCACCACCACGATCTGAATGTAATATTTTAATTTTAACTCCTAATTGTGTTTCGACCTCTGCTTTGTAAATTTTGAATTTATCAAAAGCCTCATCTTTAATTTTCATTAGATATATATATGCATATCTAGTATAATCATCAATGAATGTTATATAGTATTGGTTACCACCATAGGTGATATGACTTTTTAAGTCACCCACATCACTATATACCAAATCAAGCAAACCAGTTTTCCTTTCTACGGATTTAAAGGATTTTCGGTGTATTTTTGCTTGAACACATATTTCACATTTAGAGATGGTATTGAAATCACAATCAGAAATAAATCCTAATTTCTGTATATTTCTAATGGAATTATAATTAACTTGTCCTAATCTACCATGCCATAAATTAATAGAATCAACAATATAAACAGAAGATTTCTTTATTAGATTCAACTTAATCATGTCGTTACCAGAGTATCCCTGTCCAATGAATCTATCATTCTTAGACAACACTAGCTTATCAGACTCATACACCATCTTGAATCCTCCTTTGTTAAGAAGGTACCCAGGGACCAAATTCTTACACATATCAGGTACATAAAATACATTTACTAATGTAAGAACTTTTCCAGAGGTGAAAAGAAGTTCTATAGTGCCTTTTCCCAGAACTTTACTTGGAACTTATTTGCTTCAATAACTTCGTCGGCTTCTCCTTTATTTTCTTCGTAACTCTTGAACAGATTACGGTCTTTGCAAATATGAATGGTTGCTCCAGTATCGAACCACCAATCATTATCATTGCTGCTAACGGAGTTCGCCTCTTGCACTACAGACACAAGCGAGTCTTCGACCACATTCACCTTTTGTTGTTTCTTCCGAAGACGGCAGTCTCGGGCATAGTGGTCGGGCTTGTTACATTAATAACAAGCACCTTTCTTTTTGTTGTTGGTTTTGGAATGATTTTTCTTCTTAAACCGTGTCTCATTCTTTGGCTTTAACTTATCAGTAATTTCAACATTATTTGCCTTAGAATGGGACTCAGCTTGTGGATTATCATCTAGATCGCGTTTGCGAGAGTCTTCTTCAATACGAAGATGACGCTGTAAACTATCTAAATTATAATTCGTTTCTGCATGCTTCATCTTTTTTTTATAATCATTCCAACTATGTGGAAGTCTCGAAATTATAACTCCAACAACAAAAGATTCAGGGAGATCAATTCCAGCATCTTTAAGTTGATTCACCAATAGCAAGATTTCGCTTACTTGTCCAATTATGGACTTATTGGTGACCATTTTGAAATCCATAAAATTAGAAATAAGAAACTTTTTATTACTTGCCTCGGATATGCGGTACTTATTCTCCAGAGCAGTCCAAAGTGCCTTCGCTGTTTCCAAGGTCCTATGAGCATTGTAGACTGGGGTAGATAGCGTATTCAGAATATGGCCTCTGCATAGAAAATCGTCCTCTTTGCGTTTTGCACGTTTAGCCTTTAGAGCAGCATCATCCTGATCAGTTTCCTCTGGGATTTCTTCCAAGTCATTTTCCAAAATATAGAACAACATGACGGTGACCAAGAAAAATTTCATCGTCTCTTGCCAACGAGTGAAATTGTCGCCATCAAAACGCTCTAATCGAGATAGGTGCTAATTCATAACTTGTAGAGCGCTCGAACCTTCCATGGTTGAAGAATATTGTCTGAAATTTGTTGGGAATTTTGCGGTTCGAGACAAATTTGATGGCGATTGCGATGAAGACAATGCTGTACTTCCGACTTCAAGGATCTATGGAATAGATTCTTTCATACAATAGTTCAACCCACCAGGTACAAACGGGTTATCGAACTATCGACTTTCAGGATTCAATGAAGCCCTATAACAGCGTAATCGGATTCAAAGTTTGCACACCTCTGATCCGACCAAGAACACTATAGAAATGGTTTATGATGATGCAATTTATATAGAATAGAATGAAGAGGAAGAAGAGAACAATTCTGCGATGTTTTCTCTGAGTTTGCGACACCTGAGGGGCGTCACAAAAACAGAGCAATGGAGATGGAGTTATGGCGTCGCAGAACTGTGAAGAAGAAGAAGATGATTCAGAAAAAATTAGTATTGAAACGTTTCTGGGCGTTGCAATTTATAGATGTGAAGAGGTGTCTATTCGCGAAGTGTCACAACCGTTTGCAACGGTTCGTAATTTAAACGTCGCGTCCATTCATATTTTTCAACGGTTCAAAACTGTCGCGTCCATTCATTTTGTAACGTTTAGTAAACGTTACAAATTTCCCGCCATTTATTCAAATTCAGGAATTTCGGTTTTTGGGTCCTTATTGTTCACTTATGATCCAAAAATATTTTCGGACCCGAAACCCGGTTCGGTCGGACGAACGGCGGCCGCGCGTGGTGTTGCATGACTTCTCTCCTCACAACAAAGCAAACATATGGGAGCCCCAAGGCCCCAACATCCACATGAGAAAACTATATTTATGCAAATATAGTTTTCATTTTCCTACAATGTGGGACTTATCTCTTTCTTCTCTTCTTCTTTCTCTACTTCTTCTCTTCCAATCAAAACCCAAACCCTAAAATATTTTGAAATTTTACAACATAATCGATGGATACATTCCAAGCATCAAGACCTAGAGGTTTTAAGTGAACCAAATCACAAGGATTTGTGGAAAAAATTACACCTTCGGCCACCACTTCCTCTTTCTTATAACAGTTCATCAATTTGCATTTAGTTACAATCGCTGGATCATGTGAAACGGCTGTTCCAACTTTTTCGTAGCTAACATGGTTTTCAACACCATTTGACTGCTAGAACTATAAAATAAATTAAACCAGTTCACCAAATGGCAATAATTTAAAGTAGAATAGAACATATTTGCATTATTTTCACATTTACCATGGAATTATCAAACTCATGAGAGTGTGCATTATCAGCTTAATGATTTGATTGTCATGAGCATGGTAAACATAACAAATTAGACCATGGATTTTAATAAATTATGCAAAAGTGTGAAAAGAAACCTCTAATGCTTACCTACAAAGTGCCCAAAGGTTTATTTTATGATCCATATGAACCTTTCTCCAATCATCATAAAGTATTGAAACTTTATCATGAACTAGTGCACATATGAAAGAGGCTAATTTAACAAAAATTATCACCTACTGGTTATCCATTTTCATTGAAATCCAAATATATGCCAGCACAGTATGCATCTCGAATTCCCAAAACGTTGAGTTTTGCTATGCCACGTTCCATCTTTTTGATTTCAGGGTTGTTGTCTTTGCTGTTATGGTTATTTTCTTCCGTTGTGTCATTTGGCAATAGTGAAACATTTAAACTAGACTCCTGAATATTATCATCATCAAGCAAAGCTGAATTTGAATGCAAAGGTCCGCTTTCCAGTACTTTTTGATTTCTGTAACAACAGTTATTGAATAAACTTTAAATACAAAAAAAAGGAAAAAAATAACATAACATTAACAAACTGAAGTGCTATGTGTTGTCTTTGTACTTTACTTCAAGTAAGGCTTCTAAGCACAAACCTTTGATGTCGCCCTCCTAGACTCCAATATTGTTTATGGTGATGGTTGTAGTCTTTTTGAGGAACGAGTTACCTTTTTCGGGTGCTTAAAACATTATAATTTTTGTATCATTAATATGTTAGAAAAATATAAATATAAATTAATTAGCATATTATGATTGTAGTTACCTCCATATGCTTTTGCATGACAAATGCGATCCTTAATCCAAAGTAAAGGTAATCACTCCTTAAAATAGTTTTTCCCATGTTAACGAAAATTTCATCAGAAATTACTGATCAATAAAATATCTCATGAATTCATAGTATCTGAAATTTTTTCAAAGATCTAATATTAGATATAACAACCATCAAATAATATCTATGTTGACAATTATGAAATATGAACATATAACTCGTTAACAATCCGCATCATATAACAAAACTATATTGAAGTTGTACGTGTGAGTTAAATAATAATTTCAAATCACCATTTGATACTTAACATAAAATATTTCCTATCCTAGTGCGGCAAACTCCAAAACAAAAACCATAGGATCTCTATATTTAGTCCCTTAAATCCAAATAAATTTAAAGTACAAAGATATAACATATATAGAATGATGTTTAGAAGATTGAGTAGGAAAAATAAAAAACATTGAACCAATCAAGTACAAATAAGAAAAATATTTTACTTTTCTAACTCAAAATCCGAGGATCGTGATGGAAAACAACTAATTAGCAAGACGTGAGTTGAATCGGATAAAAGGAGTTTCCTGAACTTTGAAATTAACTATTAGGATAAGCCTCGCGAAGATTAACCATAAACCTTTAAGAAAAGCAAAAAAATAATCGTAAACCCTATAAAAAAGTAAACATCAATTAATACAGTTGAAATTTAACATCAAGATTTAGCCATAAACCTTGTCAAAGAAGAAATAATAATCGAATTTACCAAGTTTGCACCTGGATTTGCATGAGAGATCAAGCAGACTTTTGCGAACATTTGCAGAGTTCTATTTGGGGAAGCGAACTTTATATTAGGAGTACAGAATGGCCGAATTAAGCGTCGTTTATACATCCACAACGCGCCAAAATATACCGCCTCAATTATAATGGGGATGATCTCCACAAAATTATTGATTTTCGCTGAAGCATTTGCCGCCAAATATAAAGGTATTTTAATTGACAAAAACAAGCATGCTTGAAAATCCCTAAAATTAAGATACATTTATATTATGGAAGTGACATACAACTTTAATTATGGAATTACACTAAAGAACAGCTGATTAAATATTCAAACTATGCTCAATCTCAAATTTTGAATTATCAAATTTTCTAGTTTCAAAATTTATAAAATTTGCTTCTGAAAATTTTCCAATTCAAGGTTTTCTAATTTCGAATTTTTAAATTCATCGATTGAAGATTCAAATTTGGAATTTCAAAGTTTCAAATTTTGAATCATCGAATTTTCAAATTTTTAACTTTGAAAATTTCACAATTTTTATTTTTCTATATTCAAATTCCAAATCTATATTTTTTAGTTCAAAATTAAACTTTCAAAATTTTAAACTATCAAATTTCACATTTTGAATTTTCAGATTCAAAATTTGGACTTTCGAAAGACATGTTTCCAAATTTTAAAATTAAAATTTTCGAAATTTGAACTTTCAAATTCAAAAGTTGAATAAATTTTGGAATTTCAAATTGAATTTTTAAGATTAAAAATATTTAAACTTTTAAGTAAAAATTTATATGACTTTCTATGAATAAATCATAATTATTATAAACAAAACTATGTTTGGAAATACATTTTATTTGAAGTGAATTTTTGTACGAAAATTAGTTTAATTAATGGAAATTTATATTTTGAGGTTTAGAATTATTAAAAAAACTAAAGTTTATATGAGAAAATTTTGAAAAGAATTTTATGAGTTTAAAGTGGAGTTTTATATGATTTCAACTCTATTGCATCATTATTTATGGGCCGAGTCCTATATGGGTATTTATGAGGCTGAGAGCCGATCTAATCATCAAATGAGACCAATGCCGAAATAATTATTTTAGGCTGAGAGCGCTAATGATTGTGCATAGGGATGAGAGTCCATATGACTATCTACAAGACTGGAAGTCGAGTGGATTAATTATTTGAAGGCTGAGAGCCCATATGATTGCTCACGAGGATGAGAGAAAAGTTGACTAACTATGAGGCTAAAAGTCAAGATGATTATTTATGCAATTAAGGACTACTTGGACTATTCATAAGAGCGAGGGTTCATGAAGTAGTGTGACCCCGTACATAACTATTGTATAGTTATCGAAGAGATGAACCTTGGCTGCTGAGTGCATGCCTTGTCGGTGTGTGATGTGTGTTTGACTTGGATGTTTTCATTTGATATGTTTCTTATATGTTGAGTTTGACGGACTCGGCCATGTCTATTACATGATTATCTGATAGATAATCTAGGCTTTGTGGTGAGTAAGCCATAGTTGTATTTGATGTGTGTTGATGTGTATGGATGTATTGTTTCGCCCACTCTGATCATGGGTTATTTGATGAGTTGATGTATTTGTTTATTTATTTTGGTGATGTTTCGTGTGCATGGTATTAAGATGAGATGTCACTTTTTGATGTTTACGTGCTATCTTGTTTTATATTCTTTTTTATACCATGCAAGTTGTTGTAAGTTAATATCTACATTTTAGACATTGTCTAACCCACATGTTATTTATGTAATATTCAGGTTGATTTGAGACATTTCAGGTTTAAGGGCGAAGCAACCAACTTATGGTTGTTGGATATAGATTCGAAGGCTAGTTTATTGCAGGGCTAAGTTTTGTATATATGTGTGTATTTGTGTAACCCCATTTGTATATGTTGATGATATGTGAGTAGTATGTATTTGACCATGCTATGTATATTCTTGGTGATAGTGTGCATTTGGCTCTTTTATGTTGACCCGCTTGGATATGTATATTTTAACTATTATGTTTTATTGTTGTGTATTTAATGACTTTGTGTACTCGGATTAGTTATATCATGTATCGTTCTATCATGGAAACAAACGTGTTTATTGCTTTGTCCCGATATCGAGTGCGTATATGTGAATTGTATATGATTTTCGAATACGTATTGATGTTAGCCCGAGAGAATATTCACGTGTGACAGCCCAATACAGTCTTATTCTCCGTATTATCGAATGGTATTGCTTAGTAATACTCTTTGGTAGTATGAGTATGAAAGTTGGACGTTACGAGTTTCGGTTTATCTAGTTTAAATATTTTATTTTCAAAATGGTATTTTCAATTTTTCAAATTCAGACTTTACAAAATTTGGTTTTTAGATTCAAATTTATGGGTTGATTATCAATGAATTTAATGTTGAAAGCGAACAAATTAACGATAAGGTTTTGTTGGTTTATTTCGTTTGAGCAAAAACTTTATCACCGTAATGGGAAACCCAATGGATTAAAAATAGGATTCAAAAATAAATGATCCATGAATACCAAATTACATGGTTCTTAGTGGAAAAATGCAACTGAATTTAGTCACCGTCATTGAAAAATACTCATTCGTGTATTGTTCGCTTGACGGAAAAAAGTTTAGGTTTCAAACTCTTCTAGTTATCCCCACTTCCATCTCACCCACCAAGAATTTCGCTATAGACACCTCTTCTCTTAAATCCATGCCACTTTGGAAGGCCGTGACAGTAGCCTCATATCGTAAAAGTCCAAGGCAGGTTACCATCATAAGATCTAGAGTTGCGTCGTACGATTCAAGTGAGCTACCTCACTAACCCCTTATTTACGAGTATACATTGAAACCTCTGAGTTATCAACGATCTCTTACCATATGTCCAGTAGAACCCATCGTTGAACTTGTCTCCTTGGGCCATCAGCACAACTCATATCATCGAGCTATCATCATTCGAAACTTCTTCGGACTACCATAGAAAGTCGCAAAATTCCATCATGTCAATCCCGAAGGAATCTCCCAGTCTCTTCGTGTTGGTCCCCGAAGTAGACCTAGATTTTCCTTGTCTGAAACTCACTTCACTTTCTTAAGCGTTAAATCGATCGTCCTTTGTCATATGCATCTAATCATACATCCAAATAATCAATCGATCGTCACACATGTCTCAAAAACATGCCAAAAACCAAACATCAAAGAGTGATCGGGACCGATCACTTTAGCTAAGCACTAAAACAAATTTGGCTAAGTGCTAGGATAGCCAAAATCAATTGTCAAGGTTGAAGCCCAAAGTTCCATTAACCCCTACCCAAAGTGGAATGCGCCGCGCTCTGAAGCCTTCAACTGCAAGCTCTCAAAACCCGTTCGGTGCTTCCCCAAACCGTTCATTGTTGCGTTTTTGAAGCATTGGACCGAAGCTTACCACACCAAATCCCCAAGTAGCAATGTAAAGACCCGCAAATCCGTCTTCCAAAAACCCGACACTGCTACGTCCACTGTAGCAACCGTCGAACAATCGGATGGCGGAAACGCGAACTTTAATGTTTAAAAGAAGAGGTAGAAGAAAAGATAGAGGAAAAAGAAAAGAAGAATAACAGAACAACATCAGAAACAGAAACAATATCAGAATCTCACATATCGCAGCGGAACAATATATAATAGATAATCATTAGTCTTTTAAAACAAAGAACTATATCATTTTATACATACATCAATCAGAGTCAATATACAACTCAATACAACAATGGACAGTTATATAAACTTGTCCTCATACAGAATACACAGCGGAATAAATAAACAAATACGGATGATACGTTACGCCATCCAGCTTGCTTCCAAAGCTCCAGAATATCCAGAATATCCTGATAACATAACTCTAGGGTGCCCGTGTGGAAATTGGTGGGCACCCAGAGTTTAGAAGGGAAACAATAAACTCCGAGTCAGTCATGGTGACTGGTGTGAGATCGTAAAACAGTTTATCTTTAAAAGACAACAAAGGAATATTTTAAAATAGATTCGCAATGTTTTTGGAAAATGAAACTACCATAAGACCTCCCGCCACACACACAATGCAAACGCAGAATTGGAGGAGATTTCTTCTTATGATAGTCAAAGATGCTTACTACGCAAAAATCAAATCTTTTTGATATTATTATTAGTGCATAGTGTAGAAAACATTTCGAAAGTACAATATAAATCTTAGCCAGCATAGGTACCATTATAGTATGCTTACTATAGCTACCATATTAAATGGCAGGTTCTACAACTAAAACCGTACAAGTCACGTATTGTTTCTTTGGATTTCCAACAAATGGTCAGGCTAAGGAACTTCCTATGCCACAAAGGAACGCCTCTGGAATGACGTCCCGAGAACCTAACCGGATCTCTGCCAACACAAGGCCGGGTTACCTCTGCAAAAATAGGTAACTACTGACATGCGTATGCCATCCCCCGATCGTAACCGATCTTCCCGAGGATCCCCGATTTCCAACAACCACATAATAAGCAGTATCAACATAGGTTAAGTATCTGGGCTCCATACCATGATACCACCTTTATCCAGAAGGAATGACATACACTAAGTTGTGCTACTCTCTAGAACCTTGCCGCATCCTTCCTGTTTTGACCATTTCCGGGGTGTGAGGCTCGACGAAGTCTAGTCCACAAAGCTACGCTTTGTCACAAAGCCATGCTTCGGGTCAAACAAATGATCAAAGTAATGATCACAAAGATAAATGATCAAACAAATGATCCTATCACAAATGATCAAACAATGATCATTTCACAGCAACACTCAGTATGCCACGTTACCAAATTAGGAGTATATCGCTGATAAATTTCAACTACATAACCTCTGAGCTCGTATGTCTCAAAAAAGGGTGTTAAGCTAAGAGAATAAATTCTCCGCCACCAACAGAAATGTTTTTGAAAGAAATCAGCTTTATATCTCAATTTGTAACGTCAGCCACACAATCCATACAAGTCTGTTCTGGGATCGAACAGAACCGAAGGCACTTCTCACGAAGCCCTTGCACATTCGGATAAATTTCTAATCACGAAGCCGATGTAGAGTAACTCGACGGTAATCCTTCCGTTTTCAAAAATATCCGGTCTTCAACACCGGTCATCAAATGCAATTCATAACGACGTATCACATATTCGAAATGGGTTATACGACCCCATGGTCCTTTCCCAGCTAACCCGAATAGTGAGCGCTTATTTAAAAATAAGTGTGGCATTCAAATTCATCCAATTCACAACAAATACCCATTCAAGGTAATTATTGATAGTCGGTTATTTAACTATCAATAAAGATGCGCAACATCATCAGATTCCAAATAATTTTCCCAATTATTTATTTTCCAAAATATCTTTACTAGATATAAAATTGCCACACTTTAAAAATAAATCAACGTTTATCTTTAAAACGAATTCCCATTTCTTTTATAAATTCCATAGTGAATTTATATTTCAAATATCTACTGATATACGATTTTCAAATCGATTTAAATATTCACTTTCAATTTATCTTTAAGAAGATAAAATCTCAAAACGTTTCATTTCATTTTGGAAAAGAACATTTCCATACTTATTTAATAATAAGTAATTCACAAATCATTTATTTTCAACACTTGAAAAATATTCGATATACTTAAATCAAAATTAAGTATATATTTCATTCTTTAAGGAAATCATTTACTATAACAACATCTATTTGAGTCAAAACGAATGTTACGTAAAACATTGTTACGACGACTCAAAATCACTAGTATAGGGATTCAGAATTAAGATAGATATATAAATCCCAATACTATATAAAACATTTCCTTTCGTAAATCATTTACTATAACAACAGTGTTATAGTCCACCATTTCCTTATTCCTTGAAAACGTCTATTTCAATAATGGATGTTGAAATCTATGGTTTCGATATTTAACACATTTTAAAACATTGTTAAAACAATTAAATTCATTTTTTTATGTCACTTTTCCAAAACAATATCCATTTTTCTTAAAAATATATTCACTGTCCAAAATCGTGAATATACTTCACTAACCACATTTCAATATTTTCTACATATTTCATTTCAGGAATTTATCCACTATCCAAAATCGTGAATAAAATTCCCAACCAGACTCTTATTATTACAACATTTAACTTAAAGGATAATTCGCTGTCCAAAATCACGAATATAACTCCTTTAATAACTTCTATGTTTAATTTATCAAATTCAATTGGTTTCGGATTTATAAAACAACGTTTATAAATTCACCTTTATATTTCATAACAACTTTGATTTATAAATCTCCTTTTATTAACAAATTCGATCAATATTCCATTTAAAGGCAAAAATCCAATTTATAAGTTAATTTCTTATAAATCTTTTATTCTACAATTTCATTCATTTTCAACTTCACAATTTATAAATCTATAAATTTCGTTCACTTACAAATTCCATAATTATTTCATTTTTTTAACACTTATAAAAACTCGTTTTATAATTCCAGTATTTTTAATTTATAGATATCAATTTTATAAATCTTTTATTCAAATCGTTTATAGTTATTCAAAAATCCCAACTTAAACCATTTTATAAATCAATCAACTATTTATTTCAAAAATCACAATTTGGTTATATTTCACCAAAAATCATAATTTCTATAACTTTAAAATTTGAACGTTTATAAATCAATTCAAAAATAAAATAACGTATACTTTCAAAAATGACTTTAAAAATCTCTTTAAAAATCAACATCGTTATTTTTAAACTTCAAATTTGAATCTGATGATGCAACAACACCAATTAATCAATCACGACAACAAACATCATATATCAATATGATAATCAACAAATATCACAATATCTGTAATCAAATAAATACTGGTGAGGAATCCAGTTGGATCCCTCCAACCTGTTTCCCTGCATCCACAGATGTTAGCACAATACCAATTCCACTTCGAGGTGGAATATCGCGGTATATGGGATTTATAAAAATATCATCCGCTTACTAACGGCGCAATAGGGTCTCATCCGCTATACAGTGCGGGAAATCAATCAATCCAATATATACATATGCTAATATGTATATATTGCTATATATATAGATATATCCTATTATATCTAATATCACAACCAAATAGCAATCAATCAGTCAATAACTGCAAAACAAAATTTTATTTGAGTGAGAAAAATCTCACCTTAGCATTTATTTTTCAATCCATTTTCCATTTTGACCATTTCTCCATTTTAGACCTTGTAACAGACATTATAAGGTTTTATTAATATTCGAAATAAATCCGAACAGTTCAATTCACCATTTAAAAATTTTAATTCAACTAAATAAATTTTATTTCAAACTAGTGATTTAATTTTCTAAACAAAAATTCCTTTAACAAAATATTTGAACTAATTGAATAATCACTTACCATAAAAAATTAAATTTAGCTGATACTTTACTTTTTTTTTAAACTGATCTCTCTTTAACCATTTAAAAAAATCAAACAAGTAAATTAAACAAATTTATTTTACTGTATACAATTTTTCCCTGTACATATTAAAATTATACAATTTGAACTAGACAGTAAACCATCTTTACTTTAAAAATATATGCACATATATTCTCTCTTTTTTTCTGCATATACAATTTATAACAGTTATATATATATATTATATTATTAAATTTTTAATGACATCCAATTCTCAACAAATAAAAGAAAAACGAAAAGCTGCTTACCCAACTCACATCGCCGACGAACTGCTCCTCCAACCATCGACCGACTCAACCATCGACGCTGCCTCGCGTACCACCTAACCACCTCGTCGCCAATCGTCGCCGCCTAAGTCTCCCATTGATGTCGAGCTTGAGATGAGCCACCCAGGCTCGAAGTGCCCCCACGCGACCATACGCTCGTTCGACTGAATCGCCAACTTCGAGTGAGAAATTAAATCGCGACCCAACCTGTAACGACCCAGAATTTTGAACAAATTAAATTGGAAATATTTAATTAATTTTAAATATTTGAACGATGATTTAATTTGAATCCCCGATATAACTTCGAATTTGGCGATTAAATTATAGAATTTAATCTGTTGAGAGTTGAACAAAAATTTGAATCTTCAATTTAAAGCTGAAGAAAAATATTTCAAAAGCTTTTAAATTTTATTTTGATGATACTGAAGATAACGGAAGCTTCAGAATTTAATTTCAGACTGTTTTGTTCAGTTCTGGAATTTATATCGTTCGTATCGATATTTAAAAGTAGCCGTCCGAGGCGCAGTCTCGGAATTCGACGAAACCAGTTCCATTGGGTCCGTAATATCGAATTTTTATCGGATTTCCAATTTCGTATTTTTCGGAGTTGATATGAGAGCATACGGCGTGTAAACGCATTGAAATTTAATCGATTTCAATTTAAATTTAAATTAAAATTTGTCAATATCAGCAACACGTTATCTCCCGTTGAACACGCCTGGTATCACGCCGAGAATCACGAAAGATAATCGTGCAATCCATGTCTTCTGCCTCATCCTTCTATTTTTAAATCACGCTCCTCTTTTCAGTTGAAATCAAAACAAAAGAAAAACGAATAATGGCCGAATAGAAATCACTCTCTCGTTCAAATTCAAAGCGCTGCTCTTTCTTTTTCTCAAATCTTCGAAGGAGGCGACATCATCGCGAGGCAGCTGGGAAGTTCATCGCGAGGCCTGGGGTCGACGCGGCAGGCTAGGGCAACGATTCGCGTCGCCGGTGATGGTCTGCTAGTTCGTAGTGGCGACGAGTGAAACTGGAAACGCGCGCGCTCGAGGGCGGCGGCGCCTAGGATTTGGGGAGCGCGTGGACGCGACAACGTCGAAGGCAGCGAAATTGATATCGCGATTTCGATTTTGGGGAGTTACTCGCGAGCTCGTGGCAACCGGAGGTGAAGGCGATTCGATTGGGGATGCGACGATTTCAGTTTGGCATGGGCAGTCGATCGATCTGGATGCGAGCTAGCGATTGGTTCGTGGCAGCTTCGTTCAAACTGTTGTAGTCTACGGCATTGTTGATGTCTCGAGTTCGATCTAAACAGTAAGGTAATAATTTCAATTTTATTTTAAATCTACATATGCTGTATAAGTATATTGGGAAAACGAGAAAATGAATATAGGAATTTATATAAATGTTTACTATAAAAATCTTCATGCAGTGACTAAAGAAATATATATATATAACGTAGTATTATTTTAAGTTATGAAATATCTGTTTTAATTTAAAAGTAATAGATAGGAAATTGGAAAATATATATATATACATGCTGTTCGATTTTAAGATATGAAAGTTTAAAATAGAGATTTTTATAAAAGTCAGATCCTTTGAAATCTGTTTTTTTGTAATTGTATATATATATATATGTATGATTTCAAAAGGGATTTAATTTTTGTTAAATAAATTTATAAAAAGGAATGGTTTAAAGAAATCTAAATGGTGGTTAAATAAAATTTATTAATTTAGAAATTGGTTTAGAACGAACTATCAAAATTTAACAATTAAAAACGGAAATTGGTTATTTGATTGGTTCGAATATTAATAAATTTATATAATTATTTATACAAGGTATAAATCAAGAAATTGGGTCGAGAATGGAAAATGGATGGCAAAATAAAAGCTAAGGTGAGATTTTTCTCACTCAAAAAATGAAAGTGGAATTTTCAGTTATTTATTGATTGTGTTGATTGCTATTGATTGTGATATTAGATATAGTAGGATATATCTATTATATATATAGCAATATATACATATTGGCATATGTATATATTGGATTGATGATTTCCCGCCTCGTATAGCGGATGAGACCCTATTGCGCCGTTAGTAAGCGGATTTTTATAAAACCCATATACCGCGATAATTCCGTACTGGAGCGGAATTGGTATTGTGCTAACTTCTTTGGATGCAGGGAAACAGGTTGGAGGGATCCAACTGGACCCCTCACATTGATTGAATTTATTTCTATTATGATATGAATCTGTGAATGATTATAGTGATGCTATTAATCATATTGATATCTGGAAATTGTTTGAAAGCTAAAATTTAGCTGAATGGATGTTTGACATCATTGGATTCCAAAGATAAACGAAATCGAATTTTTGAAATTCAAGTAGAAAATTTCTAAGTGAATCAATTTTTGAAATTGAAGAAATTTTGAAGAAAGGAATTTTAAAGTATAAAAAGTTAATTTTTATAATCTTATCGAATTTATTTCCAGAATAAAGTGAAAACGTTAAATAAATGAATTTCGTATAATAGTGATTTTAAATTGAGGAAATTAATTTAAAATCTGGATTTTTAAATAGATTGAAAGAGACAAAGAAATTTATTTTCTTTAAAAAAGGGATTTATTTAAAAAGAAATAAGTGAGAAGTCCAATTTGAAATTTAATTGGCAAATTGAAACGAATTTGGAAAGTCAATATGAAATGAGTTGGGATGGGAAATTTATTTAGAAATGAAGATTGAAATTGATTTGGTATTGAAGTAGAATTAGAAATTAATTTGGAATCTGATTTTGGGGTTAAAGTGAAGAATTGGAAAATGAATTAAATTGAAATAAGGGAAATTAGTGTAAAAATAAATATTGATTTATTTTTAAATTTGTGGAAATAGATTTACGAATTTGGAATAAAGATTTAAATAAATCGATAAGGATTTATTTAATTGGTTTAAATGGACCATTGTGAAATAAAAGCATTATATAGAAGATTTATAAAATTTGATTTTGTATAAATCAAAGTGATGAAATTTTAAAGGAATTTTGTTAATATTGAAAATGAATACAAATAGAATTTATAAAAAGTGTTTATAAATTCGAAATCGATTGAATTTGACAAATTTAAGATAGAAGATTATTAAAGAAGATATATTCGCGATTTTGGATAGCGAATTTTTATTGAAATAATAAATGTGTAGAAAAGATTTAAATATGGTTAAGTGAAGTATATTCACGATTTTGGACAGTGAATATATTTTTGAAGTAGAATGGATATGGTTCTGGGAAAGCGATATTATAAAAATGAAGTAACTGTTTTAAAAGATGTTTTAAAACGTGTTAAGTATCGAATACATAGATTTCAACATTCATTGTTGAAATAGACGTTTTCGAGAAATAAGGAAATGGTGGACTATAACACTGTTGTTATAGTAAATGATTTCCGAAAGGAAATGTTTTTATCTAGTATTGGGATTTACATATCTATCTTAATTGCGAATCCCCATACTAGTGATTTTTGAGTCGTCGTAACGATGTTTTACGTAACATTCGTTTTGACTCAAATAAATGTTGTTATGATAAATGTTTTCCTTAAAGAATGAATATATACTTAATTTGATTTAAGTATATCGAATATTTTCAAATGTTGAAAATAAATAGATTTGTGAAATACTTATTTTTAAATAAGTATGGAAATGCTTTTCCAATATGAAATGAACTGTTTTGAGATTTTATCTTCAAAGATAAAATGAAATGTGGAAATTGATTTGAAATTGTTTTCAAATGATTAAGTGTGGAAATTTTATATCTAGTAAAAGATATTTTTGAAGATGAAATAATTGGGAAAATTATTTGGAATCTGATGATGTTGCGCATCTTTATTGATAGTTAAATAACCGACTATCAATAATTACCTTTAGATAGGTATTTGTTGTGAATTGGATGAATTTGAATGCCACACTTATTTTTGAATAAACGCTCACTATTCGGGTTAGCCGGGAAAGGACCATGGGGTCGTATAACCCATTCCGAATATGTTATACGTCGTTATGAATTGCATTCGAAGACCGGTGTTGAAGACCGGATATTTTTGAAAACGGAAGGATTACCGTCGAGTTACTCTACATCGGCTGATCTCCGGTTTAGAGGTTTTATCACCCTTAGTGACGGGAAGTCCGGACGTGATTAGAAAATTATCCGGAAATGCAAGGGCTTCGTGAGAAGTGCCTTCGGTTCTGTTCGATCCCGGAACAGACTTGTATGGATTGTGTGTCTGACGTTACAATTTGAGATATAAAGCTGATTTCTTTCAAATACATTTCTGTTGGTGGCGGAGAATTTATTCTCTTAGCTTAACACCCTTCTCTGAGACGTACGAGCTCAGAGGTTATGTAGTTGAAATTTATCAGCGATATATCCCAATTTGGTAACGTGGCATACTGAGTGTTGCTGTGAAATGATCAGTGTTTGATCATTTGTGATATGATCATTTGTTTGATCTTATATCTTTGTGATCATAGGTTGATCATTTTTGTTTGACCCAAAGCAGGGCTTTGTAGAAAGCGTAGCTTTGTGGACGAGACTTCCTCGAGCCTCACACCCCGGAAATGGTCGAAACAGGAAGGATGCGGCAAGGTTCTAGGGAGTAGCGCCCCTTAGTGTATGTCATTCCTTCTAGATAGAGGTGGTATCATGGTATGGAGCCCAGATACTTAACCTATGTGGTTGCTGCATTATTATCTATGTGGTTTGTTGGAAATCGGGGATCCTCGGGAAGATCGGTTACGATCGGGGGATGGCATACGCGTGTCAGTAGTTACCTATTTTTGCAGAGGTAACCCGGCCTTGTGTTGGCAGAGATCCGGTTAGGTTCTCGGGTCGTCTATTCCAGGGACGTACCCATCGTGGAAAAGGAAGTTCCTTAGCCTGACCATTTGTTGGAAATCCAAAGAAACAATACGATCTTGTACGGTTTTAGTTGTAGAACCTATCATTCACTTATGGTGGTCACCACTGTTTGGATGGTAGCTATAGTAGGCATAAGTGCGGAATGCCTATGCTGGCTAAGATTAATATTATACTTTCGAAATGTTTTCTACACTATGCACTAATAATAATATAAAAAATGATTTGATTTCGCGTATCAAGCATCTTTGACTATCATAAGAAGAAATCTCCTCCAAGTCTGCGTTTGCATTGTGTGTGTGGTGGGAGGTCTTATGGTAGTCTCATTTTCCAAAAAGCATTGCGAATTTACTTTAAAATTTTTCTGTTGATTATTTTAAAGAATAACTGTTTTACGATCTCACACCAGTCACCATGACTGACTCGGAGTTTATTGTTTCCCTTCTAAACTCTGGGTGCCCACCAATTTCCACACGGGCAGTCTAGAGTTAGATTATCAGGATATTCTAGATATTTTGGAGCTTTGGAGATAAGCTGGAGGACGAGACGTAGTATTTGTATCTGATAGTATTTATTCCGCTGTGTATTCTGTATGAGGACAAGTTTATATAACTGTCCATTGTTGTATATTGACTCTGATGATTGATGTATGTATAAAATGATATAGTTCTTTGTTTTAAAAGGCTAGTAATTATCTATTGTATATTGTTCCGCTGCGATGTGTAAGATTCTGATATTGTTTTCTGTTCTGATGTGTTTTCTGTTGTTCTATCTTCTTCTTCTTCTACTTTTTCTTTTTCTTAAAACCCTCACTATTGGAGTTTCCGGCACTCGATTGCTCGGCAGTCGATAAAGTGAGTATCGATGTCGAATTTTCGAAAGTCGAAAATTTCGGTATGTGACAAGTGGTATTAGAGCATATGGTTAAGCGACAACCCTGCTCTGTTGGGTGTTACTCATTAGAGATAGAGTCAGCAGTACTCTAGAATGAGTTGAGTGTAATAATAGATATGAGCGCGTATTTGTTAGTGAATATAAAAATGTTTTATATTGTGTTTGCTTATCCGTTGAGATGTTTGTGAATTTTGGTCGGTATGTGGGACGCCATATTATCGATAGGGATTTCTAAACACTTAAACGAGGCAAGACGACATAGTATTGTTTTAAATAGGGTAAATGAAATAATTTTACCCAAAACTATTTTTGTATATAAAAGAAATGATTTTTCTATGAATTATCATAGTATATGGTTGCATGGTTGTTAGAAAGTGATAATATTGAAATGTTATCATTATTATATGAAATTGAATAAGAAATTGAAATCGTAACTCCAAAGTTAAGAAATAAATTCACATATAATTGAAATGTGAGAATGTAAATTATAAATGTGAATTGTAATTTAACACGGAATTCCAAAGAAGTATTTGGAAATGTTTTGAAAAGAATTTGAAAATTTGGGAGATTTGGAAATTTAAATTCCTTTTTGATTTGAAAATGAATTTCAAAGGTTTTGAAAAGTATTTTGGAGAGATGAAAGCTCTAAACTCTTTTCGGTCGCTGGAGAATAATCCTGATGATGGTGGCCACATCATTAGAATTTATTTTCGGGTTTCTAAAAGAGGAATTGCTGCCAAATTGTTTTAAATGAAAGTTGTTTGGAAAATTGAGTTTTGTTTTGAAAATTCAAAAGATAAATTTGAATTGTTTCAAAATGGTTTTGAAAGGTTGAAAAGACTCTGGAATACTGTATAAGAATATTTATGGAATATGATTGAATTTATAACTTATACAAATAGAAATTGTTAATGTAAATTATGTAATTGTGATTGGAATTAAAGTTCATTAACAAATGAAATCTATAAATGTGAATAGAAAGTATAAGGAAATAAATTCATATATGAACAAAAATTATGAATATGAATTGTAAATATGATTCATAAATGAAAATAGAATTCCAAAAAGATAATTGAAAATAAAATTCCTTAATGAAATGGAATTGTGAATGTGAATGTATAAATGATTGTATAAATCAAGATGTAAATAAGTTGATAAATTATAGAATATTTGAAATCTGATTGGAATGAAATTCAAAATTGAAGATAAATCGAACTCAAATAGAATTGAAATTGTGAATTAAATTCAAATGAAATTGAAATGTAAAGACTGAACAAAATTGAATAGGTGTAACTTCAATAGTGAAGTAATGATGATATAAGCAGTTATATTGAAAATTTTGTAACAGAATTTGCAAAATGATTTGAATGTGTAACTAGATATTATGGCTAGTAGGACATACAGGTGTTATAAAAGGAATTGGAAAATTTATTTCAAAGATGAATTTGAATTGCTCGAAAAAGGTATGTATTTAAATTTGAATATGAGTTTTTGATGATTTCTTGTCTAGCCGCTTGGCTTTTTCTTTTTCTTTTTGAAATCTGAGAGTCCGTAGGGACGTTTTGTAGTCGTGCCGTATTAGCCGCGCAAAGGAGACGCTGGCGAAATTTTTCGGAAATTTAGGGTGTTAGAAAATTTTTGAGAAAATTTTGAAAGTTAAAATTTGAATTTAAGTTTAAATTTGAATTTTGAAGTAAAACAATGTTGTTTGAAAACTATGAAAGGTTTAGAAAGATAGTTGGAATGATAACGAATCTTTAGTAGGAAGATTTGTTTTGATAAATTGATAAAACTACTGAATTGTGAAAAATAGTAGACGAGTTAAGGACCACTTTTTCTAACTTGTAATTTCGAGGACGAAATTCTTTTAAGGAGGGAAATTTGTAACGACCCAGAATTTTGAACAAATTAAATTGGAAATATTTAATTAATTTTAAATATTTGAACGATGATTTAATTTGAATCCCCGATATAACTTCGAATTTGGCGATTAAATTATAGAATTTAATCTGTTGAGAGTTGAACAAAAATTTGAATCTTCAATTTAAAGCTGAAGAAAAATATTTCAAAAGCTTTTAAATTTTATTTTGATGATACTGAAGATAACGGAAGCTTCAGAATTTAATTTCAGACTGTTTTGTTCAGTTCTGGAATTTATATCGTTCGTATCGATATTTAAAAGTAGCCGTCCGAGGCGCAGTCTCGGAATTCGACGAAACCAGTTCCATTGGGTCCGTAATATCGAATTTTTATCGGATTTCCAATTTCGTATTTTTCGGAGTTGATATGAGAGCATACGGCGTGTAAACGCATTGAAATTTAATCGATTTCAATTTAAATTTAAATTAAAATTTGTCAATATCAGCAACACGTTATCTCCCGTTGAACACGCCTGGTATCACGCCGAGAATCACAAAAGATAATCGTGCAATCCATGTCTTCTGCCTCATCCTTCTATTTTTAAATCACGCTCCTCTTTTCAGTTGAAATCAAAACAAAAGAAAAACGAATAATGGCCGAATAGAAATCACTCTCTCGTTCAAATTCAAAGCGCTGCTCTTTCTTTTTCTCAAATCTTCGAAGGAGGCGACATCACCGCGAGGCAGCTGGGAAGTTCATCGCGAGGCCTGGGGTCGACGCGGCAGGCTAGGGCAACGATTCGCGTCGCCGGTGATGGTCTGCTAGTTCGTAGTGGCGACGAGTGAAACTGGAAACGCGCGCGCTCGAGGGCGGCGGCGCCTAGGATTTGGGGAGCGCGTGGACGCGACAACGTCGAAGGCAGCGAAATTGATATCGCGATTTCGATTTTGGGGAGTTACTCGCGAGCTCGTGGCAACCGGAGGTGAAGGCGATTCGATTGGGGATGCGACGATTTCAGTTTGGCATGGGCAGTCGATCGATCTGGATGCGAGCTAGCGATTGGTTCATGGCAGCTTCGTTCAAACTGTTGTAGTCTACGGCATTGTTGATGTCTCGAGTTCGATCTAAACAGTAAGGTAATAATTTCAATTTTATTTTAAATCTACATATGCTGTATAAGTATATTGGGAAAACGAGAAAATGAATATAGGAATTTATATAAATGTTTACTATAAAAATCTTCATGCAGTGACTAAAGAAATATATATATATATATAACGTAGTATTATTTTAAGTTATGAAATATCTGTTTTAATTTAAAAGTAATAGATAGGAAATTGGAAAATATATATATATACATGCTGTTCGATTTTAAGATATGAAAGTTTAAAATAGAGATTTTTATAAAAGTCAGATCCTTTGAAATCTGTTTTTTTGTAATTGTATATATATATATATGTATGATTTCAAAAGGGATTTAATTTTTGTTAAATAAATTTATAAAAAGGAATGGTTTAAAGAAATCTAAATGGTGGTTAAATAAAATTTATTAATTTAGAAATTGGTTTAGAACGAACTATCAAAATTTAACAATTAAAAACGGAAATTGGTTATTTGATTGGTTCGAATATTAATAAATTTATATAATTATTTATACAAGGTATAAATCAAGAAATTGGGTCGAGAATGGAAAATGGATGGCAAAATAAAAGCTAAGGTGAGATTTTTCTCACTCAAAAAATGAAAGTGGAATTTTCAGTTATTTATTGATTGTGTTGATTGCTATTGATTGTGATATTAGATATAGTAGGATATATCTATTATATATATAGCAATATATACATATTGGCATATGTATATATTGGATTGATGATTTCCCGCCTCGTATAGCGGATGAGACCCTATTGCGCCGTTAGTAAGCGGATTTTTATAAAACCCATATACCGCGATAATTCCGTACTGGAGCGGAATTGGTATTGTGCTAACTTCTTTGGATGCAGGGAAACAGGTTGGAGGGATCCAACTGGACCCCTCACATTGATTGAATTTATTTCTATTATGATATGAATCTGTGAATGATTATAGTGATGCTATTAATCATATTGATATCTGGAAATTGTTTGAAAGCTAAAATTTAGCTGAATGGATGTTTGACATCATTGGATTCCAAAGATAAACGAAATCGAATTTTTGAAATTCAAGTAGAAAATTTCTAAGTGAATCAATTTTTGAAATTGAAGAAATTTTGAAGAAAGGAATTTTAAAGTATAAAAAGTTAATTTTTATAATCTTATCGAATTTATTTCCAGAATAAAGTGAAAACGTTAAATAAATGAATTTCGTATAATAGTGATTTTAAATTGAGGAAATTAATTTAAAATCTGGATTTTTAAATAGATTGAAAGAGACAAAGAAATTTATTTTCTTTAAAAAAGGGATTTATTTAAAAAGAAATAAGTGAGAAGTCCAATTTGAAATTTAATTGGCAAATTGAAACGAATTTGGAAAGTCAATATGAAATGAGTTGGGATGGGAAATTTATTTAGAAATGAAGATTGAAATTGATTTGGTATTGAAGTGGAATTAGAAATTAATTTGGAATCTGATTTTGGGGTTAAAGTGAAGAATTGGAAAATGAATTAAATTGAAATAAGGGAAATTGGTGTAAAAATAAATATTGATTTATTTTTAAATTTGTGGAAATAGATTTACGAATTTGGAATAAAGATTTAAATAAATCGATAAGGATTTATTTAATTGGTTTAAATGGACCATTGTGAAATAAAAGCATTATATAGAAGATTTATAAAATTTGATTTTGTATAAATCAAAGTAATGAAATTTTAAAGGAATTTTGTTAATATTGAAAATGAATACAAATAGAATTTATAAAAAGTGTTTATAAATTCGAAATCGATTGAATTTGACAAATTTAAGATAGAAGATTATTAAAGAAGATATATTCGCGATTTTGGATAGCGAATTTTTATTGAAATAATAAATGTGTAGAAAAGATTTAAATATGGTTAAGTGAAGTATATTCACGATTTTGGACAGTGAATATATTTTTGAAGTAGAATGGATATGGTTCTGGGAAAGCGATATTATAAAAATGAAGTAACTGTTTTAAAAGATGTTTTAAAACGTGTTAAGTATCGAATACATAGATTTCAACATTCATTGTTGAAATAGACGTTTTCGAGAAATAAGGAAATGGTGGACTATAACACTGTTGTTATAGTAAATGATTTCCGAAAGGAAATGTTTTTATCTAGTATTGGGATTTACATATCTATCTTAATTGCGAATCCCCATACTAGTGATTTTTGAGTCGTCGTAACGATGTTTTACGTAACATTCGTTTTGACTCAAATAAATGTTGTTATGATAAATGTTTTCCTTAAAGAATGAATATATACTTAATTTGATTTAAGTATATCGAATATTTTCAAATGTTGAAAATAAATAGATTTGTGAAATACTTATTTTTAAATAAGTATGGAAATGCTTTTCCAATATGAAATGAACTGTTTTGAGATTTTATCTTCAAAGATAAAATGAAATGTGGAAATTGATTTGAAATTGTTTTCAAATGATTAAGTGTGGAAATTTTATATCTAGTAAAAGATATTTTTGAAGATGAAATAATTGGGAAAATTATTTGGAATCTGATGATGTTGCGCATCTTTATTGATAGTTAAATAACCGACTATCAATAATTACCTTTAGATAGGTATTTGTTGTGAATTGGATGAATTTGAATGCCACACTTATTTTTGAATAAACGCTCACTATTCGGGTTAGCCGGGAAAGGACCATGGGGTCGTATAACCCATTTCGAATATGTGATACGTCGTTATGAATTGCATTCGAAGACCGGTGTTGAAGACCGGATATTTTTGAAAACAGAAGGATTACCGTCGAGTTACTCTACATCGGCTGATCTCCGGTTTAGAGGTTTTATCACCCTTAGTGACGGGAAGTCCGGACGTGATTAGAAAATTATCCGGAAATGCAAGGGCTTCGTGAGAAGTGCCTTCGGTTCTGTTCGATCCCGGAACAGACTTGTATGGATTGTGTGTCTGACGTTACAATTTGAGATATAAAGCTGATTTCTTTCAAATACATTTCTGTTGGTGGCGGAGAATTTATTCTCTTAGCTTAACACCCTTCTCTGAGATGTACGAGCTCAGAGGTTATGTAGTTGAAATTTATCAGCGATATATCCCAATTTGGTAACGTGGCATACTGAGTGTTGCTGTGAAATGATCAGTGTTTGATCATTTGTGATATGATCATTTGTTTGATCTTATATCTTTGTGATCATAGGTTGATCATTTTTGTTTGACCCAAAGCAGGGCTTTGTAGAAAGTGTAGCTTTGTGGACGAGACTTCCTCGAGCCTCACACCCCGGAAATGGTCGAAACAGGAAGGATGCGGCAAGGTTCTAGGGAGTAGCGCCCCTTAGTGTATGTCATTCCTTCTGGATAGAGGTGGTATCATGGTATGGAGCCCAGATACTTAACCTATGTGGTTGCTGCATTATTATCTATGTGGTTTGTTGGAAATCGGGGATCCTCGGGAAGATCGGTTACGATCGGGGGATGGCATACGCGTGTCAGTAGTTACCTATTTTTGCAGAGGTAACCCGGCCTTGTGTTGGCAGAGATCCGGTTAGGTTCTCGGGTCGTCTATTCCAGGGACGTACCCATCGTGGAAAAGGAAGTTCCTTAGCCTGACCATTTGTTGGAAATCCAAAGAAACAATACGATCTTGTACGGTTTTAGTTGTAGAACCTATCATTCACTTATGGTGGTCACCACTGTTTGGATGGTAGCTATAGTAGGCATAAGTGCGGAATGCCTATGCTGGCTAAGATTAATATTATACTTTCGAAATGTTTTCTACACTATGCACTAATAATAATATCAAAAATGATTTGATTTTGCGTATCAAGCATCTTTGACTATCATAAGAAGAAATCTCCTCCAAGTCTGCGTTTGCATTGTGTGTGTGGTGGGAGGTCTTATGGTAGTCTCATTTTCCAAAAAGCATTGTGAATTTACTTTAAAAATTTTCTGTTGATTATTTTAAAGAATAACTATTTTACGATCTCACACCAGTCACCATGATTGACTCGGAGTTTATTGTTTCCCTTCTAAACTCTGGGTGCCCACCAATTTCCACACGGGCAGTCTAGAGTTAGATTATCAGGATATTCTGGATATTTTGGAGCTTTGGAGATAAGCTGGAGGACGAGACGTAGTATTTGTATCTGATTGTATTTATTCCGCTGTGTATTCTGTATGAGGACAAGTTTATATAACTGTCCATTGTTGTATATTGACTCTAATGATTGATGTATGTATAAAATGATATAGTTCTTTGTTTTAAAAGGCTAGTAATTATCTATTGTATATTGTTCCGCTGCGATGTGTAAGATTCTGATATTGTTTTCTGTTCTGATGTGTTTTCTGTTGTTCTATCTTCTTCTTCTTCTACTTTTTCTTTTTCTTAAAACCCTCACTATTGGAGTTTCCGGCACTCGATTGCTCGGCAGTCGATAAAGTGAGTATCGATGTCGAATTTTCGAAAGTCGAAAATTTCGGTATGTGACACAACCCCGCGCGAGCACGTGCGCATGCGCCTGCGCCTCCACTAGTGGCCATGCGAATCCTCCCATCGCCTCCCCTTGCTGACGACCTCTAGAGACAACGCGCCCCTGCCATTACATCGCGCGCCACTGCTTCGCGTTCGAGCTTCGAGCTCACGCGAGAAAAAAAAAGAAACTTGACAGTCGCCTTCGATCTCGCGATGATTTACATTTTTGTGGTGAATGGGTTTCAATTTTTTATCCCCTTTTTCGATTTGAAATTACTGTGCTCAAAAGGGAAGAAGGTAGATGTGGTTTTTAAAGAGATCGGCATTGATTTTTTTGAACGAACTAAACTGTGAATTGAATTTTTAAGAGGGAGATGGTTCTTTAAAATTGAGGGAGGTATGGTTTACACGATTCTTTTATCGTGATTTTAGGCAGAAACAAAGGGGCGTGATTTAAGGAACGAAAAGTAAATGATGTGACCAATTTAAATTTAAATTTAAATTGAATCCGTTTTAAAAATTTAACGCGTTTATTCATCGTACGCTCACATAATAGCTCTGATAAATTCGAAATTTGAAATCCGATAATAATTCAATATTACGGACCCAATGGAACTGGTTTCGTCGAATTTCGAGAATGCGCCTCGGAACGCTATTTTCAAATATCGATTCGAACGATAAATTTTCAAAACTAAACAAATCGTTTTCAAACTCAATTCCGAAAGTTTCTATTATCTTCAGTGTTATCAATATAAATTTTAAAAGCTTTTGAAATATTTTTCTTCAGCTTAAAACTGAAGATTCAAATTTTTATTCAACTTACAATAGATTAAATTTTTAAAATTTTATCGCCAAATTCATCTGATAATTTAAAATTCAAGTCAAACCATCATTCAAATATTTAAAATTAATTAAATATTTTCAATTTAAATTATCGAAAATTCAGGGTCGTTACAATCTTCCCTCCTTAAAAGAATTTCGTCCCGAAATTACAAGTTAGGAAAAAAAGTCCTTAACTCGTCTACTATTTTACCAAAACCCAATAGTTTTATCAAATTTTCAAAACAAATCTTTCTACTAAAGATTCATTATTAATTCAACTAATTTCCAACTTCAATTATAAGTTCAAAACAATATTGTTTACTTCTCAATTCAAATTTAAATTTAAATTCAAATTTCAAACTTTCAAAAAATTTCCAAAATTTTCTAACACTCGAAATTTCCGAAAAAATTCGCCAGCGTCTCCTTTGCGCGGCTAACACGGCACTACTACAAAACGTCCCTTCGGACTCTCAGATTTCAAAAAAAGAAAAGAAAAAGCCAAGCGGCTAGACAAGAAATCAGCAAATCTCGTATTGAAATTTAAATACTTACCTTTTGTCGAGCAATTCAAATTTATCTTTGAAAATCAAATTCCCAATTCCTTTATACCTGTATATCTACTAGCCATAATATCTAGCTACAATATTCAAACTATTTTGCAAATTCCACTACAAAATTTTCAATATATGCTTCTTATATCATTTCTAATTCACTATTGAAGTTATATATTCTTTTTTTTAACAAAAACGAATCCATATCCATTCTAGTTTATAACCAATTCAAATTGATACAAATTCAATTTATTTTAATTCTACTTCATTTGCAATTGATTCCATTCAATTTAATTCGCATTTCATACTTTCATTCGGTTTATTTTATTAACCAAACAAATTTCAATCAAACCATTTCAAATCTATTCCATTCACTACTTTAATTCAATTAGTACATTCACTTACAATTGTAAATTCCTATTCATTTGAAAATTTATTTCTACTCATTTGAATTTATCTTTAAATTCGAACCATCTCTTTTCATTTAGCTCAAAATTCAAGTTTCAATTTAACTAATTCAACCTCCATTTCTGAATTAATTAATTATCAAAGTAGTTTATTCGGATTCAATCCTTATTCATTTTTCTTTTCCAAGTTAGGAATTTTCTATTCAATGTGATTCAAATCAAATCACATTTCATTATTGAATTTTTTATTCATCTTTCATTTATAATTATTCAATTCAATTCATTGCTTTACAACTTCAAAATGAATCTCAACTTTCAATCCCACTTTCATTTAATTGATTCACTTGTATTTACTTTAATTTAACTCCATTCTTTAAGTTAAATTTATTCTATCAAAATTTGAATTGTATAAGTTATCAACTTATTTATGATTCCCATAAATATTTTAAATAGGATACCAGAGTCTTTTCAACCTTTCAAAAACCATTTTGAAATCAATTCAAATCATCCTTTGAATTTCAAAAACAAAACCCAAATTTTCCAAACATATTCCATTTAAAATAATTTGGCAGCAATTCCTCTTTTGGAAACCCGAAAATGAACACCGGTGATGTCGCGATCATCATCGGAATTATTTTCCAGCGACCGAAAAGAGTTTAGAGCTTTTCATTCCTTCAAAACATTTTTCCAAAATCCTTTGAAATTCATTTTCAACCCTAAAAAGGATTTAAACTTTCCAAATCTCCAAAATTTTCAAATTCTTTTCAAAACTTTTTCAAAAAAACTTCTCTGGGATTTCGTTTCAATTTACAAATCACATTTATAATTTATATTCTCAAATTTCATTTATATGTGAATTTATTTCTTATGCTTCAATTCATATTTATAAATTTCATTTGTATGTGAATTTATTTCTTATCTTTGGAGTTATGATTTCAATTTCTTATTCAATTTCATATAATAATGATAACATTTCAATATTATCACTTTCCTAACAACCAAGCATCCATATACTATGATAATTCATAGAAAACCATTTCTTTTCTATACAAAAATAGTTTTGGGCAAATTATCTCATTTACCCTATTTAAAATCAATACTGTGTCGGTTTATCTTGTTTAGAGTTTAGAAACTCCTATCAACACAGTTAGCTAGACTGCACCGACCAGAATCTATAAACAATCAACCGATAAGTCAACACAATACAAAACAATTTCATATTCACTAACAAATACGCACTCGTATCTATTATTACACTCAACTCATTCTAGAGTACTACTGACTCTATCTCTAATGAGTAACACCCAACAGAGCAGGGTTGTCGCTTAACCATATGCTCTGATACCACCTGTAAAGACCCGCAAATCCATCTTCCAAAAACCCGACACTGCTACGTCCATTGTAGCAACCGTCGAACAATCGGATGGCGGAAACGCGAACTTTAATGTTTAAAAGAAGAGGTAGAAGAAAAGATAGAGGAAAAAGAAAAGAAGAATAACAGAACAACATCAGAAACAGAAACAATATCAGAATCTCACATATCGCAGCGGAACAATATATAATAGATAATCATTAGTCTTTTAAAACAAAGAACTATATCATTTTATACATACATCAATCAGAGTCAATATACAACTCAATACAACAATGGACAGTTATATAAACTTGTCCTCATACAGAATACACAGCGGAATAAATAAACAAATACGGATGATACGTTACGCCATCCAGCTTGCTTCCAAAGCTCCAGAATATCCAGAATATCCTGATAACATAACTCTAGGGTGCCCGTGTGGAAATTGGTGGGCACCCAGAGTTTAGAAGGGAAACAATAAACTCCGAGTCAGTCATGGTGACTGGTGTGAGATCGTAAAACAGTTTATCTTTAAAAGACAACAAAGGAATATTTTAAAATAGATTCGCAATGTTTTTGGAAAATGAAACTACCATAAGACCTCCCGCCAAACACACAATGCAAACGCAGAATTGGAGGAGATTTTTTCTTATGATAGTCAAAGATGCTTACTATGCAAAAATCAAATCTTTTTGATATTATTATTAGTGCATAGTGTAGAAAACATTTCGAAAGTACAATATAAATCTTAGCCAGCATAGGTACCATTATAGTATGCTTACTATAGCTACCATATTAAATGGCAGGTTCTACAACTAAAACCGTACAAGTCACGTATTATTTCTTTGGATTTCCAACAAATGGTCAGGCTAAGGAACTTCCTATGCCACGAAGGAACGCCTCTGGAATGACGTCCCAAGAACCTAACCGGATCTCTGCCAACACAAGGCCGGGTTACCTCTGCAAAAATAGGTAACTACTGACACGCGTATGCCATCCCCCGATCGTAACCAATCTTCCCGAGGATCCCCGATTTCCAACAACCACATAATAAGCAGTATCAACCATGGTTTTAAATCTCCAATATATCGCCCGAGATCTCCTCCGAGATCTCATTTTCACACTTAAACGAGACGAGACATCAAATCTCCTCCATATTTCACTCGACACTCATCTCGTCCGAGATATTCAAATCTCACCCGAAATATGGAATCCGAGATCTCATCCGAAATTATACATTTTTCTTATTTTGCATAATATTTTTTATTTTCATATTGATTCAAAAGAAACTACTCAATCCAATTATAATTTACCAACTTCTTGAACATATTCTTTACTTTTTATCTTAATGAGTCATAGCGAAAGGTTTCACTCCTTTATTATGTTCAAATAAAAGGATATTATTCAATCATTACCAAATCAATTAAGCTAATCAAGCTACCACTCTTCTAAAAATATTCCTTTTTCCATGTAAATCAAGTATGTTACCATTTTTATTTTTACTAAGAAAGTTATAACCGTTAAATAAATTTTTGACACATCAATTTTAGACACATAAGTACATCCAAGATATTTCCGAGATGCATTATAAGACCCGAGATGTCAATCCGAGATGTGCACCCGATATGTACTCATCTCGTCTGAGATCTTCTCCGATATGAGATAACTTGTATAAAAATTCCGAGACGGAACGTGACCGAAATCCAATATTTAAAACCTTGGTATCAACATAGGTTAAGTATCTGGGCTCCATACGATGATACCACCTCTATCCAGAAGGAATGACATACACTAAGGGGCGCTACTCCCTAGAACCTTGCCGCATCCTTCCTGTTTTGACCATTTCCGGGGTGTGAGGCTCGACGAAGTCTCATCCACAAAGCTACGCTTTGTCACAAAGCCATGCTTCGGGTCAAACAAATGATCAAAGTAATGATCACAAAGATAAATGATCAAACAAATGATCCTATCACAAATGATCAAACAATGATCATTTCACAGCAACACTCAGTATGCCACGTTACCAAATTGGGAGTATATCGTTGATCAATTTCAACTACATAACCTCTGAGCTCGTATGTCTCAGAAAAGGGTGTTAAGCTAAGAGAATAAATTCTCCGCCACCAACAGAAATGTTTTTGAAAGAAATCAGCTTTATATCTCAATTTGTAACGTCAGCCACACAATCCATACAAGTATGTTCCGGGATCGAACAGAACCGAAGGCACTTCTCACGAAGCCCTTGCACATCCGAATAAATTTCTAATCACATCCAGACTTCCCGTCACTAAGGGTGATAAAACCTCTAAATCGGAGATCAGTCGATGTAGAGTAACTCGACGGTAATCCTTCCATTTTCAAAAATATCCGGTCTTCAACACCGGTCATCAAATGCAATTCATAACGACGTATCACATATTCGGAATGGGTTATACGACCCCATGGTCCTTTCCCAGCTAACCCGAATAGTGAGCGCTTATTTAAAAATAAGTGTGGCATTCAAATTCATCCAATTCACAACAAATACCCATTCAAGGTAATTATTGATAGTCGGTTATTTAACTATCAATAAAGATGCGCAACATCATCAGATTCCAAATAATTTTCCCAATTATTTATTTTCCAAAATATCTTTACTAGATATAAAATTGCCACACTTCAAAAATAAATCAACGTTTATCTTTAAAACGAATTCCCATTTCTTTTATAAATTCCATAGTGAATTTATATTTCAAATATCTACTGATATACGATTTTCAAATCGATTTAAATATTCGCTTTCAATTTATCTTTAAGAAGATAAAATCTCAAAACGTTTCATTTCATTTTGGAAAAGAACATTTCCATACTTATTTAATAATAAGTAATTCACAAATCATTTATTTTCAACACTTGAAAAATATTCGATATACTTATATCAAAATTAAGTATATATTTCATTCTTTAAGGAAATCATTTACTATAACAACATATATTTGAGTCAAAACGAATGTTACGTAAAACATTGTTACGACGACTCAAAATCACTAGTATAGGGATTCGGAATTAAGATAGATATATAAATCCCAATACTATATAAAACATTTACTTTCGGAAATCATTTACTATAACAACAGTGTTATAGTCCACCATTTCCCTATTCCTTGAAAACGTCTATTTCAACAATGGATGTTGAAATCTATGGTTTCGATATTTAACACATTTTAAAACATTGTTAAAACAATTAAATTCATTTTTTATGTCACTTTTCCAAAACAATATCCATTTTTCTTAAAAATATATTCACTGTCCAAAATCGTGAATATACTTCACTAACCACATTTCAATATTTTCTACATATTTCATTTCAGGAATTTATCCACTATCCAAAATCGTGAATAAAATTCCCAACCAGACTCTTATTATTACAACATTTAACTTAAAGGATAATTCGCTGTCCAAAATCACGAATATAACTCCTTTAATAACTTCTATGTTTAATTTATCAAATTCAATTGGTTTCGGATTTATAAAACAACGTTTATAAATTCACCTTTATATTTCATAACAACTTTGATTTATAAATCTCCTTTTATTAACAAATTCGATCAATATTCCATTTAAAGGCAAAAATCCAATTTATAAGTTAATTTCTTATAAATCTTTTATTCTACAATTTCATTCATTTTCAACTTCACAATTTATAAATCTATAAATTTCGTTCACTTACGAATTCCATAATTATTTCATTTTTTTAACACTTATAAAAACTCGTTTTATAATTCCAATATTTTAATTTATAGATATCAATTTTATAAATCTTTTATACAAATCGTTTATAGTTATTCAAAAATCCCAACTTAAACCATTTTATAAATCAATCAACTATTTATTTCAAAAATCACACTTTGGTTATATTTCACCAAAAATCATAATTTCTATAACTTTAAAAGTTGAACGTTTATAAATCAATTCAAAAATTAAATAACGTATACTTTCAAAAATCACTTTAAAAATCTCTTTAAAAATCAACATCGTTATTTTTAAACTTCAAATTTGAATCTGATGATGCAACAGCACCAATTAATCAATCACGACAACAAACATCATATATCAATATGATAATCAACAAATATCACAATATCTGTAGTCAAATAAATACTGGTGAGGAATCCAGTTGGATCCCTCCAACCTGTTTCCCTGCATCCACAGATGTTAGCACAATACCAATTCCACTTCGAGGTGGAATATCGCGGTATATGGGATTTATAAAAATATCATCCGCTTACTAACGGCGCAATAGGGTCTCATCCGCTATATAGTGCGGGAAATCAATCAATCCAATATATACATATGCTAATATGTATATATTGCTATATATATATATAGATATATCCTACTATATCTAATATCACATCCAAATAGCAATCAATCAGTCAATAACTGCAAAACAAAATTTTATTTGAGTGAGAAAAATCTCACCTTAGCATTTATTTTGCAATCAATTTTCCATTTTGACCATTTCTCCATTTTAGACCTTGTAACAGACATTATAAGGTTTTATTAATATTCGAAATAAATCCGAACAATTCAATTCACCATTTTAAAATTTTAATTCAACTAAATAAATTTTATTTCAAACTAGTGATTTAATTTTCTAAAAAAAAATCCTTTAACAAAATATTTGAACTAATTGAATAATCACTTACCATAAAAAATTAAATTTAGCTGATACTTTACTTTTTTTTAAACTGATCTCTCTTTAACCATTTAAAAAAAATCAAACAAGTAAATTAAACAAATTTATTTTACTGTATATAATTTTTCCCTGTACATATTAAAATTATACAATTTGAACTAGACAGTAAACCATCTTTACTTTAAAAATATATGCACATATATTCTCTTTTTTTCTGCATATACAATTTATAACAGTTATATATATATATATATATATATATATATTATTATTAAATTTTTAATGACATCCAATTCTCAACAAATAAAAGAAAAACGAAAAGCTGCTTACCCAACTCACATCGCCGACGAACTGCTCCTCCAACCATCGACCGACTCAACCATCGACGCTGCCTCGCGTACCACCTAACCACCTCATCGCCGATCGTCGTCGCCTAAGTCTCCCATTGATGTCGAGCTCGAGATGAGCCACCCAGGCTCGAAGTCCCCCCACGCGACCATACGCTCGTTCGACTGAATTGCCAACTTCAAGTGAGAAATTAAATCGCGACCCAACCCCGAGCGAGCACGTGCGCCTGCGCCTCCACTAGTGGCCACGCGAACCACGCGAATCCTCCCATGGCCTCCCCTTGCTGACGACCTCTAGAGACAATGCGCCCCTGCCATTACATCGCGCGCCACTGCTTCGCGTTCGAGCCTCGAGCTCACGCGAGAAAAAAAAAGAAACTTGACAGTCGCCTTCGATCTCGCAATGATTTACATTTCTGTGGTGAATGGGTTTCGATTTTTTATCCCCTTTTTCGATTTGAAATTACTGTGCTCAAAAGGGAAGAAGGGAGATGTGGTTTTTAAAGAGATCGGCATTAATTTTTTTGAACGAACTAAACTGTGAATTGAATTTTTAAGAGGGAGATGGTTCTTTAAAATTGAGGGAGGTATGGTTTACACGATTCTTTTATCGTGATTTTAGGCAGAAACAAAGGGGCGTGATTTAAGGAACGAAAAGTAAATGATGTGACCAATTTAAATTTAAATTTAAATTGAATCCGTTTTAAAAATTTAACGCGTTTATTCATCGTACGCTCACATAATAGCTCCGATAAATACGAAATTTGAAATCCGGTAATAATTCAATATTACGGACCCAATGGAACTGGTTTCGTCGAATTCCGAGAATGCGCCTCGGAACGCTATTTTCAAATATCGATTCGAACGATAAATTTTCAAAACTGAACAAATCGTTTTCAAACTCAATTCCGAAAGTTTCTATTATCTTCAGTGTTATCAATATAAATTTTAAAAGCTTTTGAAATATTTTTCTTCAGCTTAAAACTGAAGATTCAAATTTTTATTCAACTTACAATAGATTAAATGTTTAAAATTTTATCGCCAAATTCATCTGATAATTTGAAATTCAAGTCAAACCATCATTCAAATATTTAAAATTAATTAAATATTTTCAATTTAAATTATCGAAAATTCAGGGTCGTTACAAGCAACCTTAAGTCGCCAACCACACTCCTCTGTGCACACTCATGCATTCATCTACCACCACCGATCATTTATGACTTATCGATGATGATCGGTTGGGGCTTGAGTAAAATTGACCAAGTTTCCTCCGACGATCTCCAGCACCGGCCCTTTGTCCATCTTCCATTAGCTTTGATCCTTGTTCAAGCATACAAATCTATTATAGTTCACCGTTCTTTGATATTTGACAAAAAATTCTAGATCTCCCTCTACCAATATGAATCTCCATCATTTTGTGTATCCAACTTCAATGATCTAACATCTTAATCATCACAAGCACACGATACATCATAGAATGATCCCTATACTCTAATTCGTCTTTGATCAACTTTTTCACATAATACAAGCAAAGAAATGATTTATACATGCAAACATCATATATTTCATCCACATAACAATCAAGAAATCAGTATTAGTATATTGTTCAGAATCAAAGAAAACCAATGTAAAAAGCATGTCCATGTGAAATCCGATGAACGGTACAAAAAACGACGATCGATATTAGAAAATGGTTAAAATGAATCAAAATCCATATTAAATCATTTATTCTCATTTTAAAAACATAGCAAGTTCTTTATTTATCATACAACATGTTTTAAGCTTTAAAAAACATTTAAACAACTGTTTATTACTAAATCAACAATCATAGTAAAGTTAGGAATATAAATCACTCACCCAAAAACGAGATGAATCAGATCTAACTAGCAAATACATGCTTGCCAACACAGAATTCACATGACCCAAGCGATTCTCTTCGTTGATCCCGCCTTAATCATTTGATTTGGCTAATTAGAGCAAGGATTTGATGATATTCTGGCAAATGGAGGGTTAATCGAGGTTTGAGAATATTTTAGAAAATGAGAAAAGTGAATAGGGGAGTTAGATCTGGCTGTATCAGGCACTAATTCCGAGATGAGCTAATACGCCTCACTAATCTATCTCTAATTACCCACTAATTAATCAACCTAAAAATAATCCAAAATTCAAACGGTCATATCTTCTAAACAGTAAGACCAAAAAGTTATTATGACCACTCTATGAAACGAGAAACCATCAAATATTTTACTTGGAAGTGGTTTCAAGACCCGATTAAGATGCTATCAAAGTTATAGGTCATACAAGATTTTCAAGGTCAAAACCGTCTAATAAAAATTTTATGGGTGAAAATTGTTACTACTCAATACTACACAAAGTTATAGTCTCATATGATCAAATTTGAATTTTAGAATAATATTTTACGATCTTCCGATACACTAAAGTACAAGTCGTTACATATAATGGCCAATCCATCAAAAATCAGTTACAGATCAATCACGGATACTAGAATCAAAGCTAATATTTGTGACAAATAATATCAGTATCATACTACCTAGTCCGTCACAAATCTTTACAAAATTCCATATCAAATACATATTTAATTTTTTTAACTAAAAATTTGTAATGGATATTATATTTTAATTTTTCTTATCGAGAAAAATGTATTTCTCTCTTAAATTTATAACGAACTTTATATGTAACTATGACGTGTCACATAAATTAAATGTATATTGTGTCTCAGAAATTTTATTAAAACAAAATATCATAAAAAACATTATTTAATCTCAAATTTGTACAAAATATTATTTTTTAATGATATAAACTTCTAAAAAGAATCATCTTTACATCGCTCATTAAAAAAGGTCAAAATGAACAAACAAATATAGTTTTGATATATCACAGATATGTCACCTGATCTTTCATTTGCCGCTTCTACTAATTATTCCCAAATCGGTCGCTCCCTCCTAAATTATGACCTAGACTTTTTTTCATCAAACCCACCGCTCCAAAAACCATCGACGCTGCCATCGATAGCTCAAATCGAGGTGAGCAACGAGCAGCTGGCCGCATCACTCCACGCGCGCATGATCGTTCCAACTCCACCATTCAAGCTCTGCCGCGCATCTTTAGCCCACCGCAGTTCCGACATCTCAATTTTGTTTCAACTTTGGTTGAAGGTAACTTGCGATTCTAATATGGATATCTAATTTGCATATATAGTTTGTTGAAATTATTCTAAAATGTCTGTCCGTTTGCAACCTTGTTTGAAGGATACTTGGTTCATTCGCTTAGTCTATTGCTTTACCTGAGGGTGAACCGTGTTCAACTTCAGTTTCTTATCAAAAATGTCCTGCAGACTTTTCAATATTTTCATATCCTATTTCAAAAAATTATATTTATGCATATATTTTTCGCGATGTATGCATTGGACTGTAATATTATGTCTAGTTTTGAAAATTAATGAAGATTGCGAGAAACCCTAGCTATTTTCAGTTTCATCTCTTTTATGTTGATGGTTTCTCAAACAATTCAAATTATGTATTCAGTAAAAAATTAATTGATTGTTGACTAATTTTTCAAGTACTTCATTTTTAAATCTTAAATTCTACCTAGGGATATAATTTATTGTAATGGCTATGAATGATCGCCTTCAAGCAAGTTCAAGCCTCAGATAACACTTAATTTTTCTTTATTTTAGTAAACAATTTTAAATAACAAAGAGCACTTGGGTTTTGTTCAATTTGTGCCATTAATAGTCATTTCAAGGTCAACCAATTGTGATAAGTCTAGGAACTTCACTACCAACTATAATTTGGTTTGTGCTAAATTTATGTTGCAAAAGACACACACACATTATATGATGTGTGTGTGTGTATGTAATACATGTGTGCGTGTGTGGTGGTGGTTGCAAGTATGGAGAGGATATGAGAATAAATTTGAATATCAAAGTAGAAATGGTACACCATGAATAAATTTGAATATTAAAGTAGAAGTTATACCATGACTGGGTTAGCGACAAAAATTCTAGAGATTAGTTGTCAAACGTTAATTAGAAACATGGACATAATCTGGAATTGAATATTGAACACTCCATGCATGATGTAGGAAAAAAAATAAAAATAAAATAAATATAGTTAACTTATTTGATAGCATCTACAGCATTGTTTTAATAATCAATACCGGTTTATTTACTGAAATCAGTAGACTTGCCTCTAATGTCCTTTTAAAGTTTTTGGGATATCATCAAATGAATATGAGTCAACTAGCATCACATAAAGGGAAACTCCACAAGACCATACATTAGCAATCTATAATATTATCAACTGTAAAAAAAGTTACTCAAACAGATGGATTTGAGCGTTCTAGGTTTGAACAAAGATTTGGAAGTTGTAAATGATGGATTATAAAGTTGAAAGCTGTAAGTACCCACAACCGAAGAAGTAGATTATATTTAACAAGTTTATACTAATAACAGTAGAACATACATTTTTATCAAAAAAAAGAGTAGACCATGCAAAAATTTCTACACACGTTGTTGTAAATGAAAGATGTGTTTGAATAGTTAAGTTCTGATGCTTTTATGGCGCCTACACTCAACAGTTATGGCATGGAACAAATATATTATATGTCTATAATATCTTTTTTTACAACTTTTTGTAACTACTTTTAGTCAAAGAAGTGATATATTGCTAATTTTTTATGTCTACACCACAAGAAAGGAAAATATTTTTCTCAATGGTTGTTTCTATTATAAATCTAGTGGGTACAATAACTTTGATACACAGAAAATTACCGATAAACTTAAATATTAATCATAATTTAATATATGGTATTAGAATCTGATACGATCCATGTGAACTGCAATACCTGAATAACTATTTCATTTGTTTGCACTTGATATTCACAACATCGAGTCGGTAGAGTTTCACCACTATGAGATGCAAGAAATGAGCACTTTCTATATTAAATATACATTATGCAACCACGTTAGGTTGTATCTGGTTTCCTGGCATTGCTGGAGAACTCAATATCGCTAATAAATAGCGACAGATATGGAAGGACAATAATTTCAAAACAAATGTATTTTTCCTTGGATAGATTAAAGGAGACCGCATTATATTCGTCATGTTGACTGAACCGTGGAGTAAAATCCAAAATTTTGCTTTTGCGGATTTATAAGCATTAGAGCAACATTTTGATACAAGCTTGATGCTAGATCTCACATGTCATTAATCTGATATAACCATTATATCATGTCAAGAGAAAAAACAGTTATGACCCAGCTATTGAATTGATTGTTATTGCAATCAAACTTTTATTGTCTGAGTTCAAATTATATTTGAAAGTAATTCCAATTATTTGTTGCAACATTATAGCCTCTTTCATTTTTATTTTATTATTTCTGTTTAGAAACAATATTGCACTACCAACAATATACTTGATCTAATATACCTGGCCTGATCATTCAATAAACATTTGAGGTTGATTTTTACTGTATTTGATCTGATATATATTCAAACATAGCTCTTTCTTCTATAAGTTTTTCTACGATAACCTTAAATATTGCAGTTTAATTATATAATCTGACTAAATTTAAATTATAAATTCAATAACCAATGGAGGTAAAATACATTAAAATCTCAATCTATTCCATATATCATGAATTAAATGTTAATGTGGTCAACTAACGTGTGCGCATACATACACCCCCACACGCGCGCGCGCACACACATGCACATTTCATGCATAGAAACCATCTTCTATATGTACATAATTTTAATTTCATTTTGCAATAAAAGACAAATGTTTACATAAGATTATGTTAATACTAAACAAAAGTTTAAAACTCTTATAATTATGGTTCATTAACAAACAATACAATGAATTGATTTTTGTTAATTTACTTTTAACAGTACAATACACTGTATGCACATTTAAGAAGAAAACAAGGAAACCTTATTAAAAAGGAGTTTGCACTCTCATGGTGCAGATTTATAGTTGAATGATGGATGGAAAACGTTGACGTGTAAAATTATACAAAAACAATTGATTTTAAAGCATGCGAGCAAAAGTTTTCACTCACATAGCTCAATATACATCAATATACTGTATGTACACTATGGATGGTAAACTTTGATGTGTAAAATTATACAAAAACAACTCATTTCATCATGTGAGTAAATGTTTTCATTCACACAGCTCAAAACACGGTATGCGCATTTAGGAAGAAAATAATGAAACCTTATTAGGAAAAGGAGTTTGCACTCCCATGATGCAGACTTATAGTTGCACTATGGATGGAAAACGATGATGCGTAAAATTGTACAAAAACAATTGATTTTCAACCATGTGAGGAAAAGTTTTCACTCACACTGCTCAAAACTAACATACGAAAGATAACTTGCAAAATCAACTAATATAAATTTTAGGGGTAAAATGCAAAAATAAAGGTGATAGTTTGGAAGGTAGGGATGCAAAACGTGTTACCCAATGCTTTAAAATGAAAAGAAATTATTTAATTATAAATTGAAAAGCAATTTAACAATTAAATTAAAACAGGGGAAATACACTTTTAAACGCTGTATTTGATTTGTAACGGAAATGTTAATACATGATAAGGGTGCTTAAAATACGACAATGCTATTATAATTTAATCTTATATAAGAGAAGATATAACACAAAAAGGTTACATTGATGTTACAAGTACGGATCGACCACCAATTAAATTTATGCACCGTATTACAATCTAAATCATATGTATTTAATTAGACAACATTGCATTAAATACAATATCTAGGACTAGATAGGATAAATGAAACTTAAAGATGGTTGGTACAAGACCAATAGCTTAACCATGAAAAGTTTTATGTAAAACAAAAGATATTGACACTATGTTTTTAAATCCTGTTCGAGCACCATCAAAATAGACATGCAGATTAAATCATAAGTGCAGTAACCATATATATAATAAATAGCTTGATGAGAAAATGGAAGATGTTGGGAAAAAGCATGTTATATATAGAAGCTCACCCGACGTAGGAGATGCCCGCATAGTGAATTGCGTAAGGAGTAAAATTCAATCATGGAAACTATTTTTCACATGGAATTAGAATTGTAGGAAGCATGACCAAGCCAGTAGAACATGGCCATGTTAACATAATGTTAGATATTTTCAATCTTCACCTTGTTTTTTTCTCCTAGTTTAACTATCTTTTTTTTATCGGAGTACATTACATTAATTAGTTTTAATTAAAATTTTGTGTTGCACATAATGCAGGAAATAATGGTGCTTCTAGGAAGAAGGCTTTTGACGCCGCCATATTTTTGTTTAAAGTAATTGCATTTTTGTTCAATTTATATTTGGATTCTCGTTTGTAATGTAAAGCCTTCCAAACCACAAAATACTTTTTGATGACTCATGTAATGTTTCATTTACTAGTAAATAGTTGATCCAATGTATTGTCTTATATATCATATACATGTTTCTCGTTGAAATTTAATAGATTAATCAATTTTGTCATTTGTGCATGTGCATATATACGTAGTTTGAATATTCTAGAATGTTTTGGATGCAATTGTAATAATATTTTGTGGTTGTAATAAAAATATTGTTATATTATTTTATGAATATTGTTGAAATGTAAGATATGATTTGGTAATTTACATACAATGCATGTAATTAGTTGTAAAATAATTATGCACAACGTTTATTGTATGAATTAAATTTATTTTTATTTATGTTAAAGCAATGTTGTAGAAAATTTATTTACAACAATTCATATTCGTTGTGGTAATACAAAATACAACAGTTAAAAATGGTTGTTCGAAATTTGTTTTGCAATGTTTGGCAACTGATGTAAATGAAGTTTGAGTAACATATAAACAACGTTGTCTAGCTTATAGTTACAACGTTGATTAAATATGATTAAATTATAAAATAGGACATTAAAAAATAGTTGTATAAATGTAATAGACAACTTTTACTAAAGGATGTGAATAATGGTTTTACCATAAGTGGCCAACGTTGTTGAAATTAAATTACAACATATAGAAACCATTGAAAAAGCGGATATACAACACATAAATAATATCGTTAAAAACTGTGTCAAAATATTTGAAATATGTTGTAATTAGCTATCTCGTAACATTCAAAAAATGTAGTAAATAGTTTTTCATTTAATTTTTGGTGTTTTCATTATATTTTTGTTTTGTTGTAACTAATTTTTTTTACAATGTTTTGTACAACATTCAGATAAATGTTGTAAAAGATACCACATCTTTCACAACTGTGGATATAACAACGTTATAATAAATGTTGTTAATATGCATTGATTACATTTATTAAGTGTTGTAAAATGGTATTTTTGTTGTATTGAGAGAATCATACCTGGCTTGTCTCTACACCAAAGAGTTAGCACATGACATCGAGTGTATGCTACTCTATATTGTAGTCATCGTGGGTGTACTATAGATCAAAGTATGAAGGGTGTCTAGATATCTACATTGATAATATCTAAATTGTGTGACCTCCATATGATGATAAATAATCATGCAAATATAGCATGCATCATCCATCCTCATATTCACCCACTCGGTGCGTTGGTTATATGACACTCAGATGATCTCCCCCATAGAGTCAAGGACTGCCCAATGTTCTGGTTTCTCGATACTCGAATCCATGCCACTCATTAGGCCAAGAACTAGACTACTCATATGATAGTCTATGGTACAGTGGATCTAAACATCGTGCAATCCCGGGGCCATCGTATCCCCAACGGATATTATCACACATATCCTCACTTTATGAGTACACATCGAAGCCTATGAATATTAATGGTCTCTTTGCATACATCATCCATAGCAGTGCTCATCTCGGAACTGTCCTCACAATTCCCATCTGAAGTCATTGCGGTTGGGAACTATTCTAGACAGCCATCGTTAGTCATAGAATGTCATCTGCATCCCATAACCTTTCTACATAGTCTCTTCAATCTGACTACTCTGCATCCCGAAGTGTAGCTATCCATCGTCAAAGTCATCACTCTACATTATAGAATCATCATCATCGAATAGCGAAGTCATCGCATCGAAGCATCACATCTTTGCTTCACCATCAAAACTACTCGTCGAAGACTAGCAACACCAAAATCGAACGTTGAACGAACCATCGCATGGTGCTCCTTGAAGCCACTCCATCGTTCACGTCAAAATTGGACAAATTGGTCATCATCAATGGTGGTAGATATCGACCACTCAGTCGATGATGACCACTGTGGTCGTGTACTTAACCAAAAATGGTTAAGTACAAACCAAATGAAAACTTCCGGCATCTATCCTAAAATCTGAAGCACATCTCCAAGTTTATCTTCGGTCTTCAGATCAATCGGCATGCATGAAACTCTGTGAATGAAATCCTATCCTATAGGATTTTTCCTTACACTATATCGCCTTCGAATGACGTCTTCGACCAAACTAAGCAAAGAAGCATACATGCAACCAACAAGCATACAAATGTCTATAATAGCCTATATACATTTATAATAACACATAGACAATACATCTAAGCAACCAATGTGGTATTAATATCAAAAATAGCCTAAGTCTAGCAATGTTGTCAAAATAGTGCGTTAATAGAAAAAATGTTATATTTGATTTAAAACCATTTTAAATGCCTTATTAATTCTTTTATAAAATAAGATGTAGGTTTAAGTATAATAAAAATCACGTTTTAAAGTTAGAAATCATCACAAAATGTCGTTTTAATACTATAGTAACAATCATAATACGGTAAGATAAAATATAACTCACCTTGACAAAAGCTGACCAAACCAACACCAAGTCGTAAAGCTCTCCATCACGAGAGCAATGCAAGAAACAACATCCAAAATGGATCTTGCATGCAAAAGATATGGACGATATAAGAAATCGATTTATATATAATAAAATTAATAATTAAATTAATTTGATTAGTAATTTATTAAACTTTTTTTCATAATTACCTTTCATAATTCACTTCCTCTCACTTACAACTCACACATTCTCTCTCTTCCAACCTATACATGATCTCATCCCCACTTATGCCTTACATAATTCATTCCTAGACCCATATATCCATGCAAGCACATAAACCAACCACTACCGCACCATCGCGTCTACCATCAAACTCCGCCTTCGGCTACCACCTGCTCCACTTGAACCACTACCTCCAGCCAACTTCCAACCACCGTGAGATGCTGCTTATGTATACATAATTTTTTTCTTCTTTCTCCATGCAACTGCCTCCACACAAAAATGCTACACCGCCTAACTATTTCGACCAATGGCGCCTTCATCACCAAGGACCCTACTAGCACCGCCTAACCCTACAGTCACCAATAAGCCTTCCTTGACAACCGGAGACCCCATGCATGCAAAAAAATGAATAAACCTATATATATATATATATATATATTTCCAAACTTCTCACCATTGCCACATCCACCATAGTCATCTTCAGCCCCCATCATTTACGTTTCCGAAATCCCCTCACTGACATGAATAAAACCTGTATAATCATTTCCCCATTCGATCTCCTTTAAAAACCACCCACTTGTCGGATCTGCAATTTCCGACCACCACGGTCGAAGTCGGGCTGATCTGTGGTTATGGTTGAGTAGCCCTCGGAAAAATAGAGGGACCCGACTCTTAATTTGTCAAAAATTGTGCCCATTCACTTGAGAAAGAGGAGGAGAAAGAAACATAGAGAGGTGGGTTTCATGGTGAGGAGGAAAACGTGAATTAGAAGAAGTGGATAATGCAGCCAGAAGAAGATGTGAATATTTTAAGAGTATGGGTAAGGCATAGGGATATGGTCTTTTGTCTATATGGATTCTTGGAATGTGCGATTGAGATGATTGTTTGACTGTGCAAATCATTGCATTTTCCCATTCCAACGACACAGGTTTCATCGAAATCCGAGATAGTGCCCCAAAACGTTATTTTTACATTTTTTTAAGTCGAACGGGATGTCGGAACGTCCAATTTTGAAATTTTTTGACTACATAGCTCATACACTTTCTATTTGACCCCAGGACAATTTTCATTCCTCTAAATTCTCCAGTGCGACGGTGTGCATATATCAGCGTAATATATGTAACTATTGAAAATGCCAAGAAATAAATCAATGTTAAAATCGCCCGATAAAATTACCGTAGGTAAAAATTGTAAATAATCGATAGCGTCCAAAGAGTCTTACGGTCCAATATGAATTTAAAAATAATATTTTAAGATCCTCCAATGCATAAAATACGAGTAGTTACACTCTCCCCCACTTTAGGAATTTCGCCCTCGAAATCTCCGAATCAAATAGAACCAAATCATTCATAGCTGCCCTGCATGCCTAACAACCATATAAGCAATAGTAATCATATCTAATGCCAATAATCAAACATCAAACGAGCACATATAAAATAGAACATCAAAAAGTAACATCCATGCCTATCCTAGCATGTTGGATACCGAACTATCTAGTATAAGCATCAAATATAATATCTAATATGAAAGCTGATGAAAAAATGAAAATCTTACTAAGTGAAGAGCTTTGGACAAGCGGTCATTTTGATCTCATCAGTCTCTCATGTGCAATCGCCTTCCTTTCACTCTACTGAACCTTTAATACTCCACTGCCTTTCTCCTAACTTGTCTTGTATCACGTCTATCGGTATGAATAGGCATACGAGGTCTCAAATTTTCAGGTTTGGTCTCAATATCATCTAATCAATTTGGTGCCAAATTTTCAAACGCCTCTTGTAAGTTTTCCCAAAACCTACTAGTGAACAATGCGTTTCGACCAATTACATGCTCTAGGCATACGATGGAATCACAATATCCATTCCACATATAACTTGACTAATTTTGATGTCGTTCTATTAGACATAATGTAACGACCCTAATTTTTACTAACATTATTTAGGACATTTCGTTAGATAGATTAAATGAAATAATGTAAGTGGTTAAGGGATTGACATTTGTATGATCATAGGGTAGCCGTGCCTAATTAATCTAAAACCAAAGAGAACTAAAATGGAATAAGCAAAGGTAATAAGATAAGGGCAAAATAGGAACAGGTTATATTCTTATACCATAAACCCTTATTTAAATTTCATTTGCAACATTCACAAACAAAACTAAACCTAAGTTTGGCCAGCCACCATTAGAAATAATCTAAAGGAAGATAAGCAAGGATTCAAGTAAGAAGCTTAATCAAATCAATTCAAGAGCAAATCTCAACCTTCTTAACAATCAAACTAAGGTGAATAATAGATTACATCTCATTTTTATGGTTTTCGGTTTGTAGATAAGATCCAAAATTATTTTTCAAGTAAAATTCCATGTTTTGATTATTTAAATGGATATATATGCTTATTGATGATTTATGTTGTTTTATATAAATTTTATGATAAGATTTGATTTGAAAATCGTATCCAATGACATCCAAATGGCTTGCGTTTTTAATATAAGGTCAGAAACATTATTTTAGAGATGGGTTTCAAGTTTAATTATTTCTTAAGTTAATGTGGATTTATTATGAATTTTCTAGTAAATAAAATACTAAAATTGGTTTTAAATTATTTTCGGCTATTATATGTTAGCATTGGGTCAGAAATTTAAATATGTTAGAAAACATATTAAAAGTGATTTATGAGAACTTTTGGAGAACTTTTCTAAGTATTTTATTAAAGATTAAAATTATTTAAGGTATGCGACTTAAATGTTTTATATGTTTATAAAAGGAGAAGTGGCAATTCGCTAAATGTTTTAAATTGTTAATTATTGAATTCGGCAGCATTTCTAGAAAAGATTTTGAAAAAGAACATGCAACCAATTATATGTTAAAAAAAAGCAAGTTAGTTGAAAAGATATTGCTTTAAAAAGTTAAAAACCAGTTTTGAAATAAGCATTCGAAGGGGTCGAAACCCCTGCTGCCACATTCAACCTTTCGAATCAATGTCTTCGAAAGGGTTCTTTTGCCTTAAACTTTGAAGCCACTTCTCCATGCTTTCGAAAAGGTTGGTTTCAAAACCATCCACTTTCTTTTACTTAGGAATAATGCTTTCGAAAGGGTTGCTTTCGCCCCAGTTCGTTTAAGACCCATAGATATGTTGAAAGTTTTAAATGTTTCGAGAGGAATGGTTTTAAATGGTTTCGCAACTACGTTCCACAAACTTTTATTTGGATCCAATGCTTTCGAAAGGTTTGTTTCAAGTAAAGGACTTTAATGCTTTCGAAAGATATATATACAATGTAGGTTTCGAAGGGGAGGTACCCTAACGTTTTCGAATGGTTTGCTTTTAGTCTTTGAATGGAAGGTTTCCAATGTTTTCGAAAGGCAAGTTTGGAATGTTCTGAAAAGAGGATGTCTAAGGTTTATAAAGCTTTCGAAGGGACACTTTCAATGGTTTCGAAAGGTCTATTTTAAAAGGTTTTGAAAGGTATGTTTTGGCCTTTCGGCCTAGTGTTTCAAGGTAAAGTAATTAACTTATTTTGAAAGGGGTACTTTCAATGGTTTTGAAAGGAACTGTTTAAAGTTTTTAAATAAGGGTTTCGAAGGTTTTCATCAACATTGTTTTGTGTAAAGCATATATCATAGCAAAGGGATTTGAGTAAAGCAAAAAGTATATTTTCTTTGTTTATGTATGATTTAAAGAATTGAATAAATTTGAAAGAAATATTTTCAAGGAAAATTTGATGGGGTAGTTAACCCTAAGCAATTGACTCATATATTAGACTACTAGATGGGACTGGTATAGGGTCGTGCCCTATACTTTAGCTAATAAGCCCCTAGCTAATATAAGTCCAAAAATTCCAGTGTTTAAGGCTTTGTCACAGGTAAGACTAAAATGATGTTACACACTAAAAGGAATATACAGGAAGAAGATAGGTTATTGGTGAGCTCGCAAAACCATTAGGTTCAGTTGACCGTAGAAGAAGATAGTATAAGGCAGATAGCCCAGTAGTGTGTCTAACAGATGTTAGATAATTAATTATGTCTGGTAGGCCCGAGTCAAGCAATGGTTCATAGGTAGCCAAACAAAACTATATTTTTGGGGACAGATAGTCCATTGATTACCTAATTTATGTGCATATATGATATTGCTACTATTGCTTTAACCAATTTGATTGCTGGTTTTTAATTTGCAAAAGATATGTTTTAAAAAGGGATATTAGTGAAGGGAAACCTATTTCGCTAAGCGGCATGGTCTCACTTAATATCAGATAACCAAGATGTATAATATTATTCACACTAGGCTTTATGTTTGATCCGAAGTTTATGTTTTCCCCTTAAACTCTCGGGTGCTTAAACTTTAATTTGTGTAGATTGAGAGTTAAAATTTTCAGGTTTAGTAGGTTGGACGAAGAAGCTTTCAAAGACGTGTAGGAGGCAAGGCTAGCTATATAGGAGCTATTTAGTTTTATTTCCACCATGATGTATTAAAACTGATATCTCTATTTAGTACTCTAATCATCCAAGGAGGCATCTTCATATGTTGCCCTTGGAGTAATTTGTAATAATTATATTTGATCAAAACCCAAGAACCGTTTGCGGTTATGTATCTGAATATGAAATATTGATTTGAAATGTAATCAGAAAAGTTGTCTTAAATCTATGTTTATTTTACTTCATGTTCATGTGCTTCTGATATTATAGATATCATTAACATTACTGTATTTTGTCACCGAAAGTTAATACTAGGGATGACTGCAGCATCTGTAGCGCATAGCTTCGGGCCTCAAGATAGGGGATGTTACAACTTGGTATCAGAGCATAGGTTTACGAAAAACTTAAAATAAATTTCAGACTTAAAATGATTTAGAAAACGTAATCCTACGTAATTAAAGAAAACATTGGGGTTTGGGATAACGCTATAGTAATGTACTTGTATTTGCTATATATAAGTATAAGCTTTATCTCCATTCCCCCATCTCTCTTAGGCTATTCTTCTGTATCTTACAAAGACTCGAATACTGGTTTTACAGATATAAGATATGGATGCTAGAGGGGCAGAGTTAACATTGGTGGAGGAAGCACCACAACAAATGGGAATGTCAGACCAAACACTAGGAGGAATCCAGGTCAGGCACAAGCTGCTAATGTGGGTGCTGGAATGCCGTAAGTAGATATGGGAGCTATGTATCAGTTCTTCATTAATATGATGTAGGTTGGAGTTGGTGCTGGATTAGTTGAAGGAAATGCTGAAGGAGGAAATCAGGGAGCCCTAATAGTCAATAATTATGCTTTGTTGAGTAGAGATTATGCCAGCCTTGGAGGAAAACCGTTTATTGGGCCTGAGGATGCAATTGAAGTGGAGAATTATTTAGTTCATTGCGAGAGGATTTTTGCTGATTTGGGACTCAATGATGAGCAGAAAAGGAGGCTTACTTCTAGGCAGTCATAGGGAGCAGCACTGTACTGGCGGAACAGTGTTACGATCGGAGTCATTGAGGAAACCAGCCCTTTGGCTGAACTTAGGAGGGGATTTGAAGAAAGATTTATGTAGGAGATTGCTAAGTCAACTCTGCTCAGGAAGTTTGCTGAGTTGGAGCAGGGAGATATGATAGTGCTTGAGTATGCAACCAGATTTGAGGAGCTATTAAGATACGGATATGCTATGATAGATACTGTCATTAAAAGGAACAAGAAGTTTATCTGTAGGTTAAAGCCTGATGCTTCTAAGGCCACATTATCGCATATTAGAGATCTGTGTGATGTAGTTGTTGAGATGGCTTTAAGGCAGGAAGAGATGGTTGCTTTTCTTGAAGGAAAAAAGGCAAGGGAAGCTCAAGGAGGGCAGAACCAGAAGAGGAAGTTTTCCCATAAGAAGGGAGCTTAGAAGAGTGGAACTCCCAACAAGGAAAGACAGAAGTTATCTGTTATAAGTGTGATAAGAAGGGATACTATGCTCATGAGTGCTGGACAGGCAAAGGGAAGAAAGCTGCTAACAAGAAAGGAGTGAGATGTTTCAACTGCGATCAAATTGGACATTATAAGAACTAGTGCAAGGAGCCAACCAAGGATGGAAAGGGCAAAGTGTTTGCATTGGAGCCAGCTACCTCAAGACCAATAGCAGAGGAAAAGGGAAAAGCTATGTTGGGAGGTACGCTTTTGATTCAAGGTGTAACGGTTAGAGTTCTATTTGATAATGATACATCGCAATTTTTTATATCTCATTGTTTGGTAGATAAACTTAATGTGGTGACCCTCATCTTTAAAATCACTTAGATTTTTTTTTATTCAAAAGGAACTCACCACTAAACCCCAAATACTTTTATATTTAAATTTTTATATAGTTTCCAAATATTTTTCCCAAGACCCTGGAATTACTAATGTAATCATATCAGTGTACAAAGATTAAACCAATTATATATTTGATGATATACAATTGCTCTTTTATTATTTACATATATATTTTTATATATATATCAGAGTCAATTTAAATCAATTTGAAAACAAAATATCATATAAGCTATTGACAAGCCACTGATTTTCTATTTAAATCTTATTCTACTGCCAGAGGTATATTTTTAGCAAATTATAATACCTAATCTTGTTATCTGACTATATATAAATATTAATCTGCCTAAATAAGGCTATTAGCATTTATTTGTTCTTGTGACAGTTATTAGGCTTATGCATAAAATTATTTCAAGATCTGTAACGACTCGGGTTTTGCCCGCTCGAAAATCAACATCCGTACTTCACATTGTACTAGAATGCCGCATATTCGACCGTTCAAATCCGATTCGTCGGAGCTATAACACAATTAAGTAAACAACACAGCGGAAGAAAGAAAACAATATAGATATACAACATCTGATACAATATCCAGATACAATGATGATACAATGAATATCTATATACATCAGAGATATGATACAACAAATAGCAGCGGAAAAGAAAAGATAACATCAGCAGCGGAACAATATAAATAGAAGTGATAACTCCAAAATGATCTTCAGACAAGAATGAATCCACAACTCCAAGATAAGCAACTTCGATGAATGAACTAGCTCCTGATAATCTACTAAACCTGAATATCTGAAAAACCCAACTCTAGACTGCCCGTGTGGAAAATAGTGGGCACCCAGAGTTAGGAAGGGAACAATAAACTCCGGATCAGTCATGGGACTGGTGTGAGCAACAAAAACAGTTTATCTTTAAACAAACACAAAAGAATTTTAAAATAAATTCGCAATGCTTTTCGAAAATGAAACTACCATAAGGCCTCCCGCCACACACACAATGCAATCGCAGACTTGGAGGAGATTTCTCCTTATGATAGTCAAACATGCTTACTACGCAAAATCAAAACTCTTTTGATATTATTACTAGTGCATAGTGTAGAAAAACATTTCGAAAATATAATATTAATCTTAGCCGGCATACAACATTTCATCGTATGCCTACTATAGCTACCATGTTCAATAACAGGTTACCGCCACATTCCATGGCAGGTTATACAACTAAAACCGTACAGGGTTCGTATTGTTTCTTTGGATTTCCAACAAATGATTAGGCTAAGGAACTTCCTTACCGAAATAGAAACGCCTCTGGAAAGACGCCCCGAGAACCTAACCGGATCTCCGCAAACAAAAGGCCGACGCTACCTCACGCTCTAACTGAGCTGTAACTAGGTAACTAACACATGAGTCATTTCATCCCCCGGTCGTTACCGACCTTTATCCGAGGGCCCTCGATCATAAAGCAACAACCACAAAGTATAATAACTGTGCAGCATCCACATAGGTAAAATATCTGGGCTCCATACCATGATATCACCTTTTATCCAGAAGGAAATGACATACCCTAGGGGCGCTACCCCTACAAACCTTTGCCGCAACATTCCTGTTTCGACCATTACCGGGTTGTGAGGCTCGATGAAGTCTCGTCCACAAGCTACGCTTTTCCACAAAGCCATGCTTTTTCACAATGCTCCGCTTTTTCACAAAGCCACGCTTTTTCACAAAGCCACGCTTTTTCACAAAGCAACGCATCATCAGCACTTCGTATGCCACATTACCAAATTGGGAATGTATCACTAGTAACCATCAACTACATAACCTCTGAGCTCGTACGTCTCAGAGAAGGGTGTTAAGCTAAGAGAATAAATTCTCCGCCACTAACAGAAATGTATTTGATAGAAACTAGCTTTACATCTCAAAGTGTAACGTCAGACACACATCCATACAAGTCTGTTCTGGGTTCGAACAGAACCGAAGGCACTTCCGAAGAAGCCCTTGCAAATTCGGAAAATTTCTAATCACGTCCGGACTTCCCATCACTTAGGGTAATAAAAATCTCTATACCGGGGATCAGCCGATGCAGAGACAATCAATGGTAATCCTTTCGTTTTCGAAAGTATCCGGTCTTCACCACCGGTCTTCAAATGCGATCCATATACGTCGTATCACTATTCGGAATGGGTTATATGACACAAAGGTCCTTTCCCGGCTAAACCGAATAACGAGCCCAATTAAAAAAAATCATATGGATACTGGGGTCTCAGTTAAATCACAGCTTAAAGCCCAAAATTTTTCATTCGAATGGTAAAACAAATTACCATTTCCAATCTTTTAAACAAAAGATTAAATTCAAAAACCTTCAATGGTTTAAACAATTTCCACACTTTTAATCTTTTAAACAAAAAGATTCAATTCACAAAGTTTACCCCGTTCACAAAGATCCATTTATGGATTTCAAAAAAATTTCCATTTCAATTGAATTAACTCGTTAAATCTTTAAATCAAGATTTAACTTATAGCTTTCAAAACTCGTTTCCAAAGATTCATTCATAGCCTTTCAAAACAATTCTATTTCAAGTTAAATTAACTCGTCCGGTCTTTGAAATCAAAGACTCATTTTATAGTTTTCAAAACATTTCAATTCCATTTCAAACTTGAAATTCTTTCAACACAAATTGGAAGTTCATTACTTTTGTGAAAGCTTTTACTATTTGAAAACAAATAGTTTCGTTTCAGAAAAATCCAGTTATATTTACACGAGTTAAAACCCATGAATTAAATTCAAATTCCCAAATCAATACCTTTAAAATGGTTTAACCCATATATAACTTGTACAGTATTTTTAATCCCTAGTTTCAAATCATAGGATTCAATTTCAAACTTGAATTCAAATTTAAATCAAATTATTTAAATTTTCAAAACTCGATTAAGTTATTCAAAATAACTTTTATCTTTGAAATTCCATTTCAAAAGCTTTTCATATTAAATCCCAATTTCCAATTTCAAAATCAATTGAAATTAAAATTTCAATTTCAAAAACATCAAATTTAAATTATCTGTGACTTAACCGATTTCCACGTGAAATCCATATTTGTGTGTGTAAAAGTGTGGTCCAGGGGTTTCACACAATAGTGCAACACAATGAATCATCACATATCAGAATACAGAATTATAATTCGATAAGCGGTATAAGAACAACGCTTATCGTTCATTCACAGATCATAGATATATAAAACAGATAATAAATTACAGATCACAACATAAATCAGGGTATATCACAAATCATCACATATCAGGAAATATCAAACAATTCAACATTCAATAAAATCTAAACATTCACAAGTGAATTTATTAATCAACTATTTAATTTTAAGCAGATGTATCAATTTATTAATCCAGGTTAATTATCGTAATTTAATTACAAATTATTTGAAAATCTTTCTTTCAAATTTATTAGTTAACCCTTAATCATTAACTAATCATTCTTAATTAAATGAATTAATTGATCTTTAATTATTAAATCTTAAAATCAAATAAATCATGAACTATTGATTAACTTAAAACTTTAAATTAAATTAATAATTGAAACACTTATCTTAATTAATTTACGATTTAATTTCATGATTTAATTAAGATCAAAAATAACATAAGGATTAACTTAATTAATAAAACTTAAAATACTTTCTCAACTTATTCAAACATTTAATTATCACTTATCTTAAAATAGTTTAAAGAGAATTAGTTTAAACTTAACTGCCAACCATTTAAAACCTACAGTGCTCAAGTTTTAAAGAAAATTTGTTTTACTTAACTTTATTTGAAATAAAAACATTTCAGCTGAAACTCGTGCCTTCCCTTATACAAACTCGAGTGGTACTTCGAGTTCTCCACGTATTTACCCGAGACCCTCCACTGGTCTTCACGCAAACTTCTTCTTCTACCCTTATCCTTTTGCTTTGAGTCTCCCCTTGCATGACTTCGAGTAAACCACTCACAAACCCCGAGTAAAACCCGAGACAAGAAAAACAGCACTCCCTTAAAAAGACAGCCTCTTCCCCAATATGCACGTGCACCGTGCCGCCTTCGCCTCCGGTCTCCTACCGATCATCGAGGCAAGTCGGAAACCCTCCCCACGTCATACTCCGACAATCGAAACTTCGAACTCCCTTAAAAATCGAATTTTTACATTCGTACCCCCCTGGAACACGAACACGGCCCACCTTCAAAACCTGTCAACGCCTCCCCTTTGAAGCTCCGACCATCGTTGCCTCCGAAACTCCAGCGTCGCCTTTCTCTTCGCGATAACTACCATTACCCAAAGACTCGTCGAACTCGATCAACTCTCCTGGCCACAGTGATCGTTTATTCTTAGCTTAGTAAAATTAGGGTTAAAAATTTTAAACACTAACCGCTGTCGCCACCGTGGCCGTGGTCATCAACCACCATTTTTCCAATCACCCTCATAGACTCCTCCACCCCCTCACACAACCCCGACCACCCTCGACCACGTGATCACCGGAAAAGCTCGAAAACATGATTTCCAGACAAACCCAAATAACCCATTCAATCTTACATTAAAATTTGTAAATTAAATTTTAAAAATCCTATCTTTTATATACGATTTCAGATATATAATCATATCAACAAATTACAAGATTTTATTTTTGACATATTTCAAGTTGCTCTGTGTTTTCTTCTACCAGACAATGTTTCCAATTTTAAATTATTGCAAATATTTTTAAAGCCTAGTTAAGTTTAAAACAACAATCTTTGGTTTAACAACTTAAGCCTAAAGAAGATTAGAGAAAAAAAGAATTTGAAGTTTGAAACTGAGTTTAAATCTCTGGAACTTTAAAACAGAGATGATCACAGTAGTTTATCAAAACATACACACATGTTTCCAGGGTCTTAAAACAATCATACAAACCTATTTACATACATACATCACAAGTCTACTTAAACATAAGTCATATCCATCAAAAACTAAAGGTATCTTATGTTTACAGTTTAAAGCAGGGACTTGAAACTAAGATATGAGATGTTTTAAAACCACAGATATGCACACTTATATACATTCACAAGCATTGCACATACATACATATAAACAAACATCATCACAGAAATTCTCAGGGTATTTAGGTTTTAGTTAAAAAATTTACTCACTTGGAAAATTGAAAACAGAGAGTTTGCTCACCTGGTTTTAAAGAAGAAACAGAGTTCCTTTGGAGCTAGCATTTCATTTGCTTGATCTTTTGATTTGCCTGAAACTTGATATGTTTTACTTTGTTTGTTTTAGAGGAGATGATATACTTTAGTTTTTCTTTTTTTTTCTCAGTTTTAATGGGGTGAACGAAAACTGGAATGAAGCTTTACTGCATGATGAATTGTTCAGGGTGACAAAATATATTTGTTTGTACAATTTTCTAGCAGAGATATTTTTCTTTGTTTTTATTTTTAAATCTTTAGCCAGAGATTTTCGTATGGAGGCTGAAGTGATACCTTTCGTGCGTGCATTAAATGCAAAAGTCCTTTCTTGTTCACAACTTATGCTGTTTGAATTATGTATGTACAATAGGCAGAGATATTTGTTTCAAATTGTTGGCTGAAATCTTGCTTTTCCAGTTCCCATTTGTTTTTTTATGCCTTGTTTTCGGCTGAGATAATTTTGTTTGTGTTCATAGATATGTTTATTTGTTTTATTACTTTGAAATGTTATATATTGTTATGTTGTTTTAGTTATTTAACTTAGGTTGCATACTTGTCTTTATACTTACTTGAATATATTTTATTTTGGTTTATTTCTATACTTTTGTTCTATTAGTTTAAATGAGATTCTATAATTATTTTACTTCATATTTATTAGCTTAAGTATTTTGTATTTGCTTTTATTATTTTATATAACTATAAATTTTTTTAAAATATTTGTTCGAAACAAACATTTATTCGTTCCGGGGAAACTCACATCTCTTCAATCCATTTATCGTTTTATTTCACAAATATTAATTCAAAAACTCATTAAATTATTAATTTAAATTTATATAAAATTCGGGGTCGTTACAAGATCCTACGTGTAGTTAGGAACATTATAAGTGATTTCCTAATCACTGTCTCAAATTAAACAATTGAAGTTAGATTGCATTTCCATGTTTGACATGGTACAGATTTTTAGTTGCTTGGTATATCACTATAATTGCTTGGTGTTATCTGAGGGTTGCTTGGTGTTTTCCTTGGTTTTGTCCCGGATGCACTCACACTTCATCAATTGAAATGAAGAGATTTCAGGCTCCAAGGGTTTGACCCATGACCACCTAGACCAGCGATAGTCCCCCTTTTACCACTTGCAACCCATACCCTTCATTTTTTACAAGCTTTTACAAAATTCCTACTCCTAAATTTCCAAGCCTTTTTATGCCTTGTTTAATTTTTCTGGAAAATACTTTCTTATAGGTGTTCACCCAAATATCCAAAGTCCATTACCCTTCCAGGTCTACTATTCTCAAGATCCTCTTTTTTTTTTAATTTTAAATGCTCAAATCCATACAATTTTCCAGAATTTATGCACCTGCCAGTATCATTTACTTGCCATGCACAAGTTCATTTTTGCTTGAATGTTCTGCTAAGATCTTTGAGAGTTCATTTCAAAAATTATATCCCCTTAGCTGTTTAATCTTCATAAGACAAAATATGAACAATAGAAATCAGAGATTCAAATATATCTATATAGATCTCAGTATCAGTTTCAAACATATTTATATATATATCTCAGTATCAGTTTCAAATATATTTAAATATCTCAGTATCAGTTTCAAACATATTTATATATATATCAGTATCAGTTTCAAACATATTTATATATCTCAGTATCAGTTTCAAACATATTTATATATATATCAGTATCAGTTTCAAACATATTTATATATCTCAGTATCAGTTTCAAACATATTTATATATATATCAGTATCAGTTTCAAACATATTTATATATCTCAGTATCAGTTTCAAACATATTTATATATATATCAGTATCAGTTTCAAACATATTTATATATCTCAGTATCAGTTTCAAACATATTTATATATCTCAGTATCAGTTATCTGACATGCATACATTTTATTCCACTTGAGTATTTCTTATTCAAATCTTGTCAAATCTATTGTAATTCTATTTAAAGAAAATCATAGAATAAACTCAGGCAATAAAACCAGAGATCATTACATTCACATTTTATATTTATGTGTTATATCCATCCCCTTGTTTTCTCCCAATCAGATGATCATAAAATCAATAAAAATCAAACTCCATCAAATATCATTCAAAATGAATTTTACTTAAGTACAAGTTTTCATCCCCAATTACTTAGGAAGTTTCATAATAGTACTTCAATTACAGAAAATAGAATTTGTCTAGTAATTCCATTACAAAACAACTGCAAATTTAAAACAAGACTCTCTTATTTATACTAGCAGCCAATGCCTTCCTTACTCATCAAGCCAACTTCAATTTCCTACAAGCAAATCATTTAGCTGCCCCAAATAAATTTTGAGACACCCAGATGATTGCAAGGGCAACCAAAAAGGGTCAGTTTACACTGGTATGAGCATTTATCAGTTTTTGTATACATGTACTTAATTTGTAGTAATCTTGCAATGCCTTCCTAGATTAACAGGTTTTATACTTAGCAAGTTTTTGGTTCATGCAAGAAGACACAATATCACATTCAACAAATTATACATTGCACAACAGTCAGTTAAAATTAATCATGTGTACAATTTTAATTCATCCTCATCAAATCTTGGATAAGTAATCACTGATTTATAATCCAATGTTCCACCCAGCAATTAATCAATGAACAATATTTATCTTGATTAAATCTAACACCAGATCTGAATGTTTATAACCCAGATTTTCAAACCCCTACCCCCATTTATTTTATGGTCTTTAACTCCTTGTCAAATGAACACTATGTATGCATTGTGATGGAAACTCCCAGGTTGTTTAAATTATTCCAACACACAAAGGCCTCAGGGTGCAGTTGCACCATACACATACTTGCTTCCACCTGAAGTAAGCAGATCATTGACTACCCCCAAGTGACCAATATAGTTTTTTTTTGTATTTTTTTTTGTATCAGAGAAATATGACTGCCTGCATATTTTCTGGCTCAACCCCATGTTCCCCTATTAATCTTAATCCATGTTTAATGATGATAGAACAAGAATACTTAAAACATGTTAACTCTGAAAGCCAAATTACAAATCAATGCTCCAAACAAAAATGCACAAACAAACATCCATATCACCAATAACAAATCATTTCAGGGATTCAAATAGCTCATAGTATTTTTAGGCTGCCTGCAATAGGACTTAATGCCATTGCATACAAAAGATAAATACTCACATAATGTTTCTCCTTTCACTGCCTTAATTTCTTAGAACAGCAAATCCCCCAAAGCCTCAAGCTAGTGTTTCTCCTTGTTTATTTTATTTTGTTTTTGATCCCGAGAGAGTGATGGTTTTGGTTATGTGCAGTTATTTATAAATCCATTCTAGGGTTTTAGAAAATGGGTAATTCCCCTGATACCCTTAGATGTTTATGTACTCATCATATTTCTGTGTGATCATAAGTTGGAAATGCACACTTTAATTAGCTATTTCGGGGATCATGCATTTTTAGACACTCAATACTATTTTCATGACTCTTTTCTACTCATGCAATAAGCATGTGACCCTCAGTTCATTATTTCTTTTTTTTATAAGCTTTAAGGAAATCTGAAAATCTACTTTGTATATTTTTTTCTCTACCTATCTATTACCTCCATTAAATCAGACATACTACCATACTTTGTAATGTAAAATCATTTACACAATGTATTTGCTTAGAATAAATATGGTATGGAAATTTTATTTGATTCTGTATATGTGTATGTATATTTATATATATTTCTGCCTTTATGTCAAATCAGTCAACTCCCTTTTAAATTAAAAATCACATATATTATGCTAATTATTTTCTGGCACAATTATAAGACATATAACCCTTTATATTAAACTTCTTCTTCATATAAAACAGCAAACACCCCATATATATTAAATGTATATATATATTTACATAATTCTTTGAACATAAAGCTATATATTTTTTTGAGTTCCAATTTTCTTCTAATTACCTTAATTCCTTGCATTTTATCAAACAGAAGCTCCCATTTAATTTTATTTATTGCCAAATTCTTTTCTGTTTTAATGCAATATATATATATATATTTATATATATACTAATATAAATATATATATCATTTTATTTTTATTTTAGGGTCACTACATACCCTCCCCCTTAAAGGAATTATGTCCCCTTAATTTCACCTAATTTCTCCAACTAAAAGCACTAATCCATAGCCTATTTTAACTCCATAACCCCATACCCATATTTTATGAAAACAAACAATGTATAAGTATATTTAGAAAAATTATCTTAGGCTGTTTAAACATACCTCTTCATCAGTAAACAAATTGGGGTATTTAGCCCTCATTTTATCTTCAACCTCCCATGTACAATCATTAGTGTCCAAGCTCCATTGGATTTTCACCAGTTTGATCATCTTGTTTCTCAACTTTTTCTCTTCCTTGGCAACTATCCCTATTGGTTCATTGGTATAAACCAAATTTTTCTGGACTTGAACTTGAGTAGGTGACTCCAGAATTGCTCCTTCATCATGCACCCATTTTCTCAATTGAGAAACATGAAACACAGGATGCACACCACTCAACTCCTCAGGTAACTTAAGTCTGTAGGCCATAGCACCAATTCTCTGCATAATTTCATATGGTCCTACAAATCTTGGTGATAGCTTACCAGATTTTCCAAACCTGAACACTTTCTTCATTGGTGATACTTTCAGAAAAACTTGCTCTCCTACTTCAAACTCCATTGGCTTTCTCTTTTTATCTGCATAAGACTTTTGTCTTGATTGTGCTGCCTTCATTCTGTGCCTAACCAATTCAATCATGTTGGTGGTTTCTTTAACATGATCTGGCCCCAATAGTACACTCTCTCCTGCTTCCAACCAACAGGCAGGAGACATGCAAGGTCTCCCATACAAGGCTTCAAAGGGAGCCATTCCTATGGTTGATTGATAGCTATTGTTGTAAGTGAATTCTGCCAAGTGAATATGATCCTCCCAATTACCCCCAAAATCAAGCACACATGCTCTAAGTAAATCTTCCAATATTTTATTCACTATCTCTGTTTGCCCATCACTTTGAGGATGGTAGGCAGTGCTTAAACAAAGTTGTGTTCCCATTGCTTCTTGGAAACTTTCCCAAAATCTTGAGGTGAACAAAGTGTCTCTATCACTTACAATAGTCTTGGGTATGCCATGTAGCCTCACTACTTCTTTAATAAACAATTGTGCAAGCCTAGATGCATTTCTATCTGACCTGACAGGAACAAAGTGAGCTGATTTGGTTAGTCTATCAACAATTACCCATATACTATCATTGCCTTTCTTAGTTCTAGGCAAACCATCCACAAAATCCATGGAAATGCTTTCCCACTTCCACTGAGGTACCTCCAAAGGTTGCAACATGCCAGAGGGCTTTTGGTGGTCTGCTTTAATTTGTTGACATGTGGAACATTTTGCCACATATCTTGCCACTGCTTGCTTCATTCCTGGCCACCAGTAGCCTCTTTTTAAATCATGATACATCTTAGTACCACCAGGGTGTATGGTATACCTGGTCTTGTGATGCTCATTCATGATTTCTTCCTTCAATTCTGCAATGTTTGGTACACAAAGCTTATCATTTTTCCTCAAATAACCTTGGGAATCTATTTTAAAATTCTCTGACTCAATGTTATTTAATAACATTTCTTTCTTCTCCTTTAGACTTTGATCTTGATCTTGCATGCTACCAACTTTCTCCACCAGATTAGACTTCACTGAGATTATTCCCAGTGTACCATACTCCACCATATCACCATGTTCTTTAAAATTCACTGTATCCTTGCTGTATATATCTGCCTCCCCAAGCACTGCAAGATTTTTAAACTCATCAATCATCAAACTGGCTAATCTAACATGATTTCTGCTCAAGGCATCTGCCACTCTATTAGCTTTTCCAAGGGTGTATAATATATCTAAATCATATGCAGCCAGAAACTCCAACCACCTTGTTTGCCTCATATTTAAATCTTTTTGAGAAAATAAATATTTCAATGCTTGATGATCTGTGAATAATTCAAATTTTGCCCCAAGCAAATAATGCCTCCATAGTTTTAGTGCAAACACTATTGCAGCTAATTCTAGATCATGAGTTGCATATTTGGTTTCATTGGGTTTAAGCTGTCTTGATGCATATGCCACTACCTTGCCATGTTGCATAAGCACTGCACCTAACCCAGACCCACTAGCATCAGTGTATACAACCATTCCTTCATTTGCTTCAGGGATTTGTAGGACAGGAGCTTCCACCAATGCTTGCTTCAATTTCTCAAAAGCTTGTTCACACTGCTCAGTCCACACATAGGGTTGGTTCTTCTTGGTTAGTTTGGTCATTGGTGCGGCTATTCTTGAAAAATCCTTGATGAACCTCCTATAATACCCTGCCAAACCTAAGAATGACCTCACCTCAGTCACTGTTTTGGGTCCACTCCATGATTGAACTGCAATGACCTTGCTTGGATCTACACTTACTCCCTGCTGTGACACTATGTGTCCTAAGAATTTTACTTCATGTTGCCAAAATGTACACTTTGAATACTTGGCTTTTAATTCATGTTCTCAAAGTCTGGATAATACTAAATGTAGGAGCATGGCATGATCATTTTCTGTCTTTGAATAAATTAATATGTCATCTATAAATACCAAGACAAACTTATCCAAAAAGTCTCTAAAAATTCTATTCATCAAGTCTACAAAATAGGAGGGAGCATTGGTCAAGCCAAATGGCATTACTAGAAATTCATAAAGGCCATACCTTGTATTAAAGGCTGTGTACTCAATGCTTTCCTCTGCAACTTTCATCTGATGAAATCCAGAGGCTAAGTCTAGCCTTGAAAATATTTTAGCCCCATGCAATTGATCAAATAGATCATCTATTCTAGGCAGTGGGTACTTATTTTTAATAGTCACCTTGTTTAAATCTCTGTAGTCTACACACAACCTCATTGTTCCATCATGTTTCTTGACAAATAGCACTGGGGAACCCCAACTGGAACTACTTGATCTTATAAATCCTTTCTCTTCTAATTCTTCTAGTTGATGTTTTAATTCTACCAACTCTTTTGGACCCATTCTATAAGGCTTCTTAATGATTGGATTTGTTCCAGGAATTAATTTTATTTTAAATTCAACTGGCCTGTTTTGAGGAATTCCTTTCACTTCTCCAAACACATCTACATATTCATTGACTACTGGGATTTCCTCTATTTTTAATTCCTTTTGAACTTCATTAATACTCCAGATTTTATTAAAACATGTATTCTTTGCTATTTCACTTAAGATGGTAATTCTTTTGCCTTCATTTGTTTCCAAAGAAATAGTAAGGTTTTCTAAATTTAAAATTGCTTTATTTCTCATTAACCAATCTACCCCCAAAATAATCCCAATTCCAGGATAATTTAAGGTATATAAGTCTGAATTAAATTCATAACCCCCTATAATTAATTTCAGACCCATACACTTCTTCCCCAACATGCAATGACTCCCTATGGGACTGTGTACAACCAAGGGCTGATCAATGGAAACACATGCAAGTGTTAACTTCTTTACAATTTCCAAAGATATTAGTGAATGTGAGGCACCAGTATCATATATTGCTGATATGGGTTGGGTATGAATAAAAATTATACCTTCAAGTTGCCCAACATTCCCAGTGTTACTTGCTGCCAAAGCTCCTACCCTTGCTGTTCCCCTATTGGTTTCTGGGCAATCCTTCTTGAGATGACCCATCTTTCCACAATTATAGCATCCTCCTCTGGGTATCTTAGGGTCAGGGCATTGGTTACTATAATGTCCAGCTTTTCCACAATTAAAACAATGAGTAAACTTCTTGCTTTCAGGTGCTGTTGCTCCTTCCCCTTTCTTAGCCCCTTTACTTGCATTTCTCTTGTCATAAGGTTGCATTTTGTTCTGACCACCCTTCTTCTTGTTGAGCTTCATATTCCTGAATTTCTCTCTTGCAGTGTCATGTTGCTCAAATGAGAGAGTTAGATCAATTACTTGATCAAAAGTTTTGTCCTTGTATGGCAACATTGCCCTTGACAAACTAGGGTTCAAGCCTTGAATGTACCTTGCATTCTTTGCTTCTGCATTCCCTATTAACACCAGTCCATACTTGGATAATGCTTCAAACTTCTGAGTGTATTCATTCACGCTCATGCTTCCTTGCCTTAATCTGATAAAGTCTTCAAGCAGTGTGGCCTTGGCAGATGCTGGGAAAAATCTGGCCTCAAGCATGTCCTTGAAATTATTCCAAGTAATGGTATCCTCTTGTCTTCCTGCTGTCACAACTTCCCACCAATCCAGTGCAACCCCTTTCAATTTCCTTGAAGCTATCTGTCTCTTTCTTTGGTCATTGATTTGCATATCTGTGAAGACCCTCTCCATAGTTTTTATCCAAGTTTGAACACCTATAGCTCCTTCAGTACCTTCAAAATCCTTTCCTCCCAAAGTGGTACAAGTCTTAAGCAGTTTGGAGAGTTCCTCATGAGGATTGTCTTGCCTTGGTGCCATTCCATCCCTTAAAGCTCTCACAAAATCCTCCATGCTCATCACAGGTGGCTCACGTGATGATCCTGCACCTGTGTGATGCCTTGGTCCTACCATAATGCTATAAATATGATTTTTATGTTAGTTTATTTACCCCTATCAGTTTTTGGTGTCTTTACTTGGTTCATTTTCATTTCTGTGCACACTGTGCATGTGTCACATGTACACACATATATTTCTTGACATAAAGTAAAAACATTCAACACCAACAATTCAAACAATGCATTCAAACATCCATATGCATACAACAACATTTACTATGTTATTTAAAACATAGCTCTGATACCAACTGTGGTGACCCTCATCTTTAAAATCACTTAGATTTTTTTTTATTCAAAAGGAACTCACCACTAAACCCCAAATACTTTTATATTTAAATTTTTATATAGTTTCCAAATATTTTTCCTAAGACCCTGGAATTACTAATATAATCATATCAGTGTACAAAGATTAAACCAATTATATATTTGATGATATACAATTGCTCTTTTATTATTATTTACATATATATTTTTATATATATATCAGAGTCAATTTAAATCAATTTGAAAACAAAATATCATACAAGCTATTGACAAGCCACTGATTTTCTATTTAAATCTTATTCTACTGCCAGAGGTATATTTTTAGCAAATTATAATACCTAATCTTGTTATCTGACTATATATAAATATTAATCTGCCTAAATAAGGCTATTAGCATTTATTTGTTCTTGTGACAGTTATTAGGCTTATGCATAAAATTATTTCAAGATCCTACGTGTAGTTAGGAACATTATAAGTGATTTCCTAATCACTGTCTCAAATTAAACAATTGAAGTTAGATTGCATTTCCATGTTTGACATGGTACAGATTTTTAGTTGCTTGGTATATCACTATAATTGCTTGGTGTTATCTGAAGGTTTCTTGGTGTTTTCCTTGGTTTTGTCCCGGATGCACTCACACTTCATCAATTGAAATGAAGAGATTCCAGGCTCCAAGGGTTTGACCCATGACCACCTAGACCAGCCATAGTCCCCCTTTTACCACTTGCAACCCATACCCTTCATTTTTTACAAGCTTTTACAAAATTCCTACTCCTAAATTTCCAAGCCTTTTTATGCCTTGTTCAATTTTTCTGGAAAATACTTTCTTATAGGTGTTCACCCAAATATCCAAAGTCCATTACCCTTCCAGGTCTACTATTCTCAAGATCCTCTTTTTTTTAGTTTTAAATGCTCAAATCCATACAATTTTCCAGAATTTATGCACCTGCCAGTATCATTTACTTGCCATGCACAAGTTCATTTTTGCTTGAATGTTCTGCTAAGATCTTTGAGAGTTCATTTCAAAAATTGTATCCCCTTAGCTGTTTAATCTTCATAAGACAAAATATGAACAATAGAAATCAGAGATTCAAATATATCTATATAGATCTCAGTATCAATTTCAAACATATTTATATATATATCTCAGTATCAGTTTCAAACATATTTATATATCTCAGTATCAGTTTCAAACATATTTATATATATATCAATATCAGTTTCAAACATATTTATATATCTCAGTATCAGTTTCAAACATATTTATATATATATCAGTATCAGTTTCAAACATATTTATATATCTCAGTATCAGTTTCAAACATATTTATATATATATCAGTATCAGTTTCAAACATATTTATATATCTCAGTATCAGTTTCAAACATATTTATATATATATCAGTATCAGTTTCAAACATATTTATATATCTCAGTATCAGTTTCAAACATATTTATATATCTCAGTATCAGTTATCTGACATGCATACATTTTATTCCACTTGAGTATTTCTTATTCAAATCTTGTCAAATCTATTGTAATTCTATTTAAAGAAAATCATAGAATAAACTCAGGCAATAAAACCAGAGATCATTACATTCACATTTTATATTTATGTGTTATATCCATCCCCTTGTTTTCTCCCAATCAGATGATCATAAAATCAATAAAAATCAAACTCCATCAAATATCATTCAAAATGAATTTTACTTAAGTACAAGTTTTCATCCCCAATTACTTAGGAAGTTTCATAATAGTACTTCAATTACAGAAAATAGAATTTGTCTAGTAATTCCATTACAAAACAACTGCAAATTTAAAACAAGACTCTCTTATTTATACTAGCAGCCAATGCCTTCCTTACTCATCAAGCCAACTTCAATTTCCTGCAAGCAAATCATTTAGTTGCCCCAAATAAATTTTAAGACACCCAGATGATTGCAAGGGCAACCAAAAAGGGTCAGTTTACACTGGTATGAGCATTTATCAGTTTTTGTATACATGTACTTAATTTGTAGTAATCTTGCAATGCCTTCCTAGATTAACAGGTTTTATACTTAGCAAGTTTTTGGTTCATGCAAGAAGACACAATATCACATTCAACAAATTATACATTGCACAACAGTCAGTTAAAATTAATCATGTGTACAATTTTAATTCATCCTCATCAAATCTTGGATAAGTAATCACTGATTTATACTCCAATGTTCCACCCAGCAATTAATCAATGAACAATATTTATCTTGATTAAATCTAACACCAGATCTGAATGTTTATAACCCAGATTTTTAAACCCCTACCCCCATTTATTTTATGGTCTTTAACTCCTTGTCAAATGAACACTATGTATGCATTGTGAAGGAAACTCCCAGGTTGTTTAAATTATTCCAACACACAAAGGCCTCAGGGTGCAGTTGCACCATGCACATACTTGCTTCCACCTGAAGTAAGCAGATCATTGACTACCCCCAAGTGACCAATATAGTTTTTTTTGTATTTTTTTTTGTATCGGAGAAATATGTCTGCCTGCATATTTTCTGGCTCAACCCCATGTTCCCCTATTAATCTTAATCCATGTTTAATGATGATAGAACAAGAATACTTAAAACATGTTAACTTTGAAAGCCAAATTACAGATCAATGCTCCAAACAAAAATGCACAAACAAACATCCATATCACCCATAACAAATCATTTCAGAGATTCAAATAGCTCATAGTATTTTTAGGCTGCCTGCAATAGGACTTAATGCCATTGCATACAAAAGATAAATACTCACATAATGTTTCTCCTTTCACTGCCTTAATTTCTTAGAACAGCAAATCCCCCAAAGCCTCAAGCTAGTGTTTCTCCTTGTTTATTTTATTTTGTTTTTGATCCCGGAGAGTGATGGTTTTGGTTATGTGCAGTTATTTATAAATCCATTCTAGGGTTTTAGAAAATGGGTAATTCCCTTGATACCCTTAGATGTTTATGTACTCATCATATTTCTGTGTGATCATAAGTTGGAAATGCACACTTTAATTAGCTATTTCGGGGATCATGCATTTTTAGACACTCAATACTATTTTCATGACTCTTTTCTACTCATGCAATAAGCATGTGACCCTCAGTTCATTATTTCTTTTTTTATAAGCTTTAAGGAAATCTGAAAATCTACTTTGTATATTTTTTTCTCTACCTATCTATTACCTCCATTAAATCAGACATACTACCATACTTTGTAATGTAAAATCATTTACACAATGTATTTGCTTAGAATAAATATGGTATGGAAATTTTATTTGATTCTGTATATGTGTATATATATTTATATATATTTCTGCCTTTATGTCAAATCAGTCAACTCCCTTTTAAATTAAAAATCACATATATTATGCTAATTATTTTCTGGCACAATTATAAGACATATAACCCTTTATATTAAACTTCTTCTTCATATAAAACAGCAAACACCCCATATATATTAAATGTATATATATATTTACATAATTCTTTGAACATAAAGCTATATTTTTTTTTGAGTTCCAATTTTCTTCTAATTACCTTAATTCCTTGCATTTTATCAAACAGAAGCTCCCATTTAATTTTATTTATTGCCAAATTCTTTTCTGTTTTAATGCAATATATATATATATATTTATATATATACTAATATAAATATATATATCATTTTATTTTTATTTTAGGGTCATTACACTTAACCTAGAATCCTCATACCTAGTTACTTCCTTAAGGTTTGTGAATCCGATAAGAGGATATGCGACTCTTGAAATGAGATGTGACCACCTAGAGTTTGAATTGTTAGGTCATGTATTTGTTTACAATTTGCATGTGTTTGATTTCGTAGGGTTCGAAATTATTTTGGGTATGTATTGGTTAAGTAAATACGATGCTAGGATACTTTGCCATGGTAGGAAAATATCGCTTAGACACCCTGACTATAGTGATCAGATAATACACTCCGTTGAAAACCCTAGTTTTTTAGCTTAATGCTCTATTGGGTGTTGTGGAGGTAGAAGATGAGTTTAATTGAGTTTTCATTGTTAGAGAATTCACAGATGTCTTAGAGCCTGTAGTAGGACTACCGTCGAAACAAGCTATTGAGTTTCGGATAGATTTAGTAGCGGGAGCAGAATCGGTGAGTAGACCGCCAAGTAGAATGACACCTATCGAGATGAGGAAGCTAAAGGTGCAGTTGGTGGACTTGGAAGGCAAGAATTTTATCAGACCAAGCAGTTCGCCTTAGGGAGCAGCTGCAGTGTTTGCAAGGAAACCGGATGGATCGTTAATGTTATGTATCGATCATAGTAAGTTGAATGAGAAGACGATAAAGAATCAATATCCGTTACCTAGAAATGACGATTTGTTCGACCAATTGAGTTGGGCCAAAGTATTTTCCTAGTTGGATTTGGTAATAGGATTCCATCAGCTTAGAGTGGTTGAGGATAGTATTCCTTTGATGGCGTTTAGAACTCGATATGGATCGTACGAATGGTTAATGATGTCGTTCGGATTAACTAATGTGCTAGCATTCTTTGTAGATTTAATGAACCGAGTTTTTTGAGAGCACTTGGATAGGTTCGTGTTGGTATTCATAAATGATATTTTGATATACACTAAGGATGAAAGAGAGCATGAGGTTCATCTTAGAGTGGTTCTTGAGGTGTTGAGGCAGCATCAACTGAAACCAAAATTTTCAAAGTGTCATTTTTGGAAGAAGGAAGTGAAGTTTCTTGGTTATGTAGTCTCAAAGAAGGGGTTGTCTATAGACCCGGCTAAGATCGAGGCGGTGAATAATTGGAAGAGTCCCAAGTCAACGACCGATATAAAGAGTTTTCTTGGATTAGCTGGCTACCATAGGAGATTTCATAAAGGATTTTCCGTGGATAGCGGCAACGATGACTAAGCTAACTCGGAAAGATGTGAAGTTTGTCTGGACTGATAAGTGTAAGGAAGCATTCCAAAAGCTGAAACACTTATTGATGAATGCACCTGTATTAGTTATTCCAGAGGGGAATCAGGACTTAGTGGTGTACAAGGATGCATGTGGAACATGATTAGGAGCTGTGTTAATGCAAAGAGGTAAAGTGATTGCTTATGCTTCTCGACAGCTCAGACCGCATGAGGTTAGATATTCAACTTATGATTTGGAATTAGCTACGGTAATCTTCGCAATGAAGGTGTGGAGACATTACCTTATGGGAGAGAGATTCGAGTTGTATACGAATCATAAGTCATTAAAGTATCTATTCTCTCAAAAGGAGTTGAATATGAGACAACAGAGGTGGTTAGAGTTTTTAGTCGCTTATGACTTTGATATTGAGTATACACTAGGAAAAGGCAACAAGGTTGCAGATGCACTTAGCAGGAAACATCAGAATGCGGTATTGGCAATGGTAGCTGAGTGGAAAGATTTAGAAGCATTGATTACATGCAGAATAAAGTGGAGATCTGAAGCTAGATCTAGTAAGGAAACCACTATGTTATCATGTTTAGAAATTCGACCAGTGATGATCGAAAAGATTGCTTCTAAACAGAAGGAGGATTTATTATTAGTTGAACGGATTAGAAAGATAAGGGATGGAACAGAGAGCGATGACTTAAAATATTTCAGCCTTGACCAGAATGAGTGGTTAAGGAAGAAAGAAGACTATGTGTTCCGAATGTGGAAATATTAGGAAGGAAGTTCTTGAAGAGTGCCATCGTTCAAAGTTCACCATCCATCCAGGAGGAACTAAGATGTATCAGGATATGAAAAGAAGTTTCTTCTGGGAAGTCATGAAGAGGGATGTAGGCTTATGGGTAAAGCCGTGTTTGAACTGTCAACGGGTAAAAGCCGAGCATCAGAAACCAAGTGGGTTACTTCAGCCTTTAGAGGTTCCAGTATGGAAATGGGATTCTGTCTCAATGGATTTTATAAATGGATTACCATGGTCGAGTAGAGGAAATGAAAGCATATGGGTCATAGTGGACATGTTGCCCAAGAGTACCCATTTCATTCTAGTTAAGTCAACTTGGCTATGTTATTCATGAAGAATATAGTCAGACTACATTGAATTCCTAGTAGTGTAGTAAGTGAAATAGATTCCATATTCACTAGAATGTTCTGGAAGAGTGTATGGGAGACTTTGGGTACCAAGCTCAAGATGAGTACCACTTACCATCCGTAGACAGATGGGCAAACGGAAAGGGTCAACAAAGTCTTAGAGGATTTGTTAAGAGCTTGTATGCTAGATTTTGGAGGATCATGGGAAGAACATCTACACTTAGTCGAGTTTTCGTATAACAACAGTATCACGCTAGTATAGGGATGGCACGGTTTGAAGCTTTGTATGGGATGCCATGAAAATCTCCCATTTGTTAGTTAGAGACCGGGGATAGGTTAGTTCTTGGTCCAGATTTAGTTAGGGAAGCCGTAGAAAAGATTGAGTTAATCCAATCTAGAATGAAAGAAGCTCATTCTAGGCAGAAGAGTTATGCTGATAAGAGACGGAAAGACTTAGAGTTCTCAGTTGGAGATCATGTTTTTGTCAAGGTATCATCAATGAAAGGTGTAATTAGATTTGAAAAATCAGGAAAATTGGCGCCAAGATTCGTTAGACCATTTCTTATTATAGAAAGGATATGGAAACTCGCATATAGAGTGGAGTTACCAAGTAGCTTGACAGGAGTCCACAATGTTTTCCATGTTTCTCATCTAAGGAAGTGTATTCGAGATCCCGAGACTACTACTGCACTGACTGGGTTAGACAATTTAGTAGTGGAACCGGATATGACTATATTTAGAAATCTAGTTCGTATAGTCGCAAGAGATGAAAAGAGACTAAGGAATAAGACGATCAAACTATTCAAAGTCTAGTAGAGTGACGACGAGAGAGACTGTACTTAGGAAACTGAGAGCAGGGTTAGAGATACTTATCCTGACTTGTTTCATGGTATGTTTTACCTTTATGATTGATTGTTATGAGTACCTTATCGTAATTTCAAGGACAAAATTCTTAAGGAGGGGAGTCTGTAACGACCCTAATTTTGACTAACATTATTTAGGACATTTAATTAGATAGATTAAATGAAATAATGTAAATGATTAAGGGGTTGAGATTTGTATGATCATAGGGTAGTTGTGCCTAATTAATCTAAAGCCAAAGAGAACTAAATTTAAATAAGTAAATGATGATAAGGGTAAAATAGGAAAATGTTATATTCTTATATCCTAAACCCTTATTAAAATTTCATTTACAACATTCACAAACAAAACTAAGCTTGGCCGGCCAGCATTAGAAGTAATCTAAAGGAAGATAAGCAAGGATTCAAGTAGGAAGCTTAAGCAAATCAATTCAAGAGCAAATCTCAACCTTCTTAACAATCTAGTTAAGGTGAATAATAGAATACATCTCATTTTTATAGTTTTCGATTTCTAGATAAGATCCGAAATTATTTTGCAAGTAAAATGCCATGCTTTGATTATTTAAATGGATATATATACTTGTTGATGATTTATGTTATTTTATATAGATTTTATGATAAGATTTGATTTGAAAAACCTATCCAATGACATCCAAATGGCTTGTGTTTTTTATATAAGGTCAGAAACATAATTTTAGAGATGGGTTTCAAGTTTCATAATTTTCTAAGTTAATGTGGATTTATTATGAATTTTCTAGTAAAAAATGGTTAAATTGGGTTTAAATTGTTTTTGGCTATTATATGTTAGTTCTAGGTAAGAAATTTAAATATGTTAGAGAACATACTAAAAGTGATTTATGGGAATTTTTGGAGAATTTTCCTAAGTATTTTATTAAAGATATAAAATTATTTAAGGTATGGGACTTAAAGGTTTTATATGTTTATAAAAGGAGAAGGAGGCAATTTGCTAAGTGTTTTAAATTATTAATTATTGAATTCGGCGGCACTTTTAGAAAAGAATTTGAAAAAGAATAGGCAACCAATTATATGTTGACAAATAAGGCAAGTTAGTTGGAAAGATATTGCTTTAAAAAGTTAAAAACCAGTTTTGTAAAGGATTGTTGCTTCGCCACTTTTGGTAGCCACCTTTCGACCCCATACTGCCGCCACCAACCTAGTCGAAACCAATACACATGATATCATTACCCTGGTCGTAGTGGATTGGAGATAGGCGAAAGGTATAGAGTCGAAACCTACTTTCAAAGGGGTAGAAGTAGTCTTTATAAACCCAAAACTATTTTGATACAAAATGAGGCTTTCGAAGGAAATAACTTTCGACTTAGTCAAATACACCTCTGGTTTAGAAAAAGAGCATTCGAAAGAGGTTGTCGCCTTTTGTTTTGAAATAAGCATTCGAAGGGGTTGAAAGCCTTGCTACCGCATTCAACCTTTCGAATAAATGTCTTCGAAAGGGTTCTTTTGCCTTAAACTTTGAAGCCGCTTCTCCATGCTTTTGAAAGGGTTGGTTTGGAAACCACCCACTTTCTTTTACTTAGGAATAATTCTTTCGAAAGGGTTGCTTTCGCACCAGTTCGTTTAAGACCCTTGATATATTGAAATTTAAACCCAAAGGTTTCGAAAGGAATGGTTTTAAATGGTTTCAAAACTATGTTCCACAAACTTTTATTTGGACCCAATGCTTTCGAAAGGTTTGTTTCAAGTAAAGGACTTTAATGCTTTCGAAAGATAAATATACATTGTACGTTTCGAAGGGGAGGTACCCCAACGTTTTCAAAAGGTTTGCTTTAGTCTTTGAATGGAAGGTTTCCAATGCTTTCGAAAGGCAAGTGTGGAATGTTTTGAAAAGAGGATGTCTAAGGTTTATAAAGCTTTCGAAAGGACATTTTTAATGGTTTCGAAAGGTCTATTTTAAAAGGTTTCGAAAGGTATGTTTTGGTCTTTTGGCCTAGTGTTTCAAGGTAAAGTAGTTAACTTATTTTGAAAGGTGTACTTTCAATGGTTTCGAAAGGGGTTGTTTAAAGTTTTTAAACAAGGGTTTCGAAGGTTTTCATCAACATTGTTTTGTGTAAAGCATATATCATTGCAAAGAGATTTGAGTAAAGAAAAATGTATATTTTCCTTGTTTTTGTATGATTTAAAGGATTAAATAAATTTGAAAGAAGTGTTTTCAAGGAAAAATTTATGGGGTAGTTAACCCTAAGTAAATGACTCGGATAGTAGAATACCAGATGACACTGGTATAGGGTTGCGCCCTATACTTTAGCTAATAAGCCCCTAGCTAATATAAGTCCAAAAATTCCGTTGTGTAGGGTTTTGTCACGGGTAAGATTAAAAATGATGTTACATGCCGAAAGGAATATATAGGGAGAAGATAGGTTATTGGTGAGCCCGCAAAACCATTATGTTCAGCTGACTCTATAAGAAGATAGTAAAGGGCAGATAGTCCAGTAGTGTATCTAACACATGTTAGATAATTGATTATGTCTGGTAGGCCTAAGTCAGCCAATGGTTAATAGTTAGCCAAACAAAACTATATTTTTGGAGACAGATAGTCCATTGATCCAGTATTTGAAATTCCTTTATTATAGGAAATAAATAGATTTTATATTAGAAAAATAATTTCAAAATACTATATAATAATAATTTGAAATTTTCATTTATTTTCAAAATCACTTCAAAATGGTTTAGTGAAAACCGTGCTCGAAAACAATGAAAAACAAGAAAGATAACTCAAGATCAATAGACTAGCTATATTTGGAGAATCTGAAATTCAAATTTAAATAGAATTTGAATTGATTTTGGGTTAAATTTGAATTGAATTCGTTTACCTAATTTATGTGCATATATGATATTGCTACTATTGCTTTTACCAGTTTGATTGCAGGTTTTTGATTTGCAAAAGATATGTTTTAAAAATGGAAATTAGTGAGGGGAAACCCGTTTTTCTAAGCGGCATGGTCTCACTTAATATCAGATAACCAAGATGCATAGTATTATTCACAGCACGCTTTATATCTGACTCGAAGTTTATGTTTTCTTCTTAAAATCTTGGGTGCTAAAAATTTAATTTGAGTAGAATGAGAGTTAAAGTTTTTAGGTTTATTAGGTTGGACGAATAAGTTTCTGAAGACATGCAGGAGGCAAGGCTAGCTATATAGGAGCTATTTAGTTTTATTTCCGCTGTGACGTATTAAGACTGATATATCTATTTAGTAATCTGATCATCTAAGGAGGCATCTTCATATGTTGCTCTTGGCATAATTTGTAATAATTATATTTGATCAAAACCTGAGAACCGTTTGGGATTATGTATCTGAATATGAAATATTGATTTGAAATGTAATCAGAAAAGTTGTTTTAAATCTGTGTTGATTTTATTTCATATTCATGTGCTTCTGATATTATGAATACCATTAACATTATCATATTTCATCATCGGAAGTTAATACTAGGTATGACTGCAGCATATGTAGCACTTAGCTTCGGGCCTCAAGGTAGGGGATGTTACACATAAGGAATATAAACTTAGCATTCTCCATCAATCTATCAATGATGACCCAAATGCTATCGTATTCTCTTCTAGTCATCAACAATTCATCGATGAAGTCCATCAATATCCATTTCCATGTCCACTTGGGAATCTCAAGCGGTTATAGTAAACCACTTGGCTTCTCCTACTCAGCTTTTACTAGCTAACAATTCATTCATCTCGAAATGAATGCTTCGACATCCTTCTTCATCCCTTTCTAATAAAATGTCTTCCTCGTATCATGGTGCATTATGTTATCATCAAGATATGTAATAGCCCGACTTTCTACCGTATAAATTAATATGTTTTATTAAAATTTAAAAAAAGTGTTTGGATTCAAATTGTGATGATTACATTTTAAAAACAATTTTTTTATAATGGAACAATAAATTGTTAAATAAAAATAAGGGAGCGTCGAATTGAATAAATTGGCTATTATCAAGATGTAATTTGCAGAATAGAGCATTAATCAGAATAAATTAAATTAAAATTTGTTTGCAAACAAATAAAAGGAACTACTTAAATGAATAGGAATAAAAATTTGTTTGAATTTAATTTCGCCCAAAAATCTAATCCCAAATTAAACAAATCTAAGTCCACACTCTTGCCTATTACAAACTCCTCTTTTCTTCTCTATAATTTTCTAGTTTTGGATCCAAATAAAGCCCGGTCCCATAATCAACCCCTAATTCCTAAACTAAATCGTGATGTCATTTAAAAAAGAAATCGCAAGCAGGCTTGGCCAAATTGGCGATGTCTATGATGTGAGAGGAAGGGGAGACTGGGGTTAACAATGGCATACAACGCGATAGAGAATCTCGCGTTCAAGATAGGAGGTGTAACATCCCCCACTTGGAGGCTCAAAACTAACGGCTATGGATGCTGCAGTCATCGATAATTAATAATCCTCTGCGACCAAATACGGTAATGTTTGATACATTGATATAATAGAAACAAATGGAAATGGGAAAATTTTAAAATCATGAAACAACTTTCACATTCCATTCCAAAACATTTCAAATTCATTACATAATCCTCGATTTGAGAACCATGTTCTTAGAAAATATAATCATTACAACATACGCTAAAAGCGACATATGAAGATGCCCCATTGGATGATCAGAGTATATACATCTAGGCAATTAAACAAATTTTCCTTTACAACAAAACATAGCGGAATCAAAATAGAAAAGAACTCCTAATAGCTATCCGCCTCCTGCACGTCTCCGGATGTTTATTCATCTAAAGAGGTACCTGAAAACCTTAACTCTCAAACTACTCAAAGTTAATTGAGCACCCGAGAGTTTAAGGTGAAAACATAAACTTCTAGTCAGACATAAAGCCTGGTATGAATAATAACCTACCATCTCAAACCATTTAGATATCCAGCGAGACCACGCCGCTTAGCGGAATGGGTTTTCCACTCACTAGTATCTTATCCAAAACTTTATAATAACCATATACTACACATCCATAATAGTTAAAACATAACAATTCAAAATATTTGATGATATGCAAACAAGTAAATCAATTCTGGATTTCCCATCCCCATTCATTTTGACTATCTGTCTCGGTTATAGTTTCTAGGGTCACCATTAACCTATTAGTTTCCATAGGCTGACTAATAACCTGTTTAAAGCGTATGGACTATCTATCCGGTTTCATTGTTTTTATTGGATCACTAAGAACCTATTGGGCCATGCCAATAACTTCATTGTTTCATGGGTCCTTTCCGAACCTATTGGTATCTCCAATAACTTCCCTCTTATCACAGTTTTCATGGGTTGACTAGGAACCTATTGACTTCTGTCAATAAGTTAATCTGGATATAGTTTTCATGGGTTTACTACAAACCTATTGACCCCTGCCAATAACTCTTTCTAAACATAGTTTTCGTGGGTTTACTATAAACCTGTCTATCTAAATACTTCTTTAATCAGTATTTAGGCATCCTATATTCTGATCTACCCGACCTCCTGGATGTAATTCTACTCATACAGGAGTTAACTCAATTTATATTCACTACTAGGTCAACCTAGCTGGTGATTCTGCCCTTTTTCCCCAAAATACAGTTATGGGTCTGTTATACAGTGAATATATATATATATATATATATATATATTAGAAGAAGCATAATAACATAATAAGACCCACACCCGTGGTTTAATATCCTTGAAATAATTTTCATATAAAAAATGGTTATCCCTTTAACCTATTATTTTTTAAGGAAAGCTTCATCAAAAACTCCATACTTAAAAGCCATTTTAAAACTCCTTTATTTCTGCCATGGTTTTTCATTTAAAATGAGATTGGGTTATTTATTTTGAAAACTAAGGCTTTCAAAACCTTAAACCTTTACTTTTAACTTCCACGGTAAATTACTTAGGAAAAATCCACAAAAATCATTGAAATTCACTTTTAATATGTTATCTAACATATATAAATTTCAGACCTAAATTCTTTCTATAATTGCCGAAAAAAATTTAAACCCAATTATTCATTTCTTCTTTCCAAAATTCATAATAAATTTTCCATAGCTTGGAAAATTACAAAAAATTAAAACCATCTCCAAAATAATGATTTTCATAACATAAAAAATCCTCATGACATTTGAAATCCGATATAAACGATTTTAACCTTAAAATCGTATATAACATTTATCAAACAAACTTGTTTGAACATATCATATCATAAAATCCAAGCATATCATCATCAAAAATCATCATAATGGATTTAAACTTAAACCCAAAAATCAAATGCTCTTTAAAAAAAATAGAGATGGTTTTATTATTATTCACCTTGGATTTGGATAAGGACTTGAGATTTGATCTTGCTTAATTCTCCTAGCTTGATTCCTTAGCTTTTAATCGAATTTTCCTCTTCTTTTCCCCTAGGTAATGGCCAGCTTGAGCATTTTGTTTTATGTTTTAAATATTTGGATTATGAACATGTAGAGTATGGGAACAAGGTTTTAAAGATAATGGGATGGCGGCAAATCCCCATAATGCCCATGCGTTGTTTCCTTATTTGTTAATTTATAAAAACATTTTCATAGCCTATTCTTTCTTGTTTAATTAGCACGGTCTCTAAATAAATTTCCAAATCTCAATCCCCTTATCAGTCTAATATTTACATTATTCTATTTAATTTATCTAACTAAATCTCCTGAATAATGTTATTAAAAATTAGGGGTGTTACAGGCTCCCCTCCTTAAAGAACGTCGTCCTCGAAATTCAGTAAGGATTATATACGAAACATAACAATCATCTGTAATAGCTCCTAACTACAATACATTCCTACCTGACTAGCAACAGCCTATATAAAGCAAATATAGAACATACCTTCATAGTAGATCAGGATAAGTCTTTAATCTTGTCTTCTATCTCCCAAGTACAGTCCTTCTCATTGTTGCTCTACTGAATTTTCACCAACTTGACTATCTTGTTCCTTAACCTTTTCTCATCTCTCGCTACAACCCGAACTGGTTGTCTAACAAATGTCAAATTAGGTTCTACTATCAAATCTTCCAATTCCGTCGGAGGAATAGTAGTCTCTGGATCATGCACATACTTGCGAAGTTGAGACACATGAAACACTTTATGTACTCCTGCCATACTTCTCAGTAACTCTACTCTGTATGCGAGCTTTCCAATTCTCTCTATAACTTGGAACAGACCAACATATCTCGGTGCCTGTTTCCCTGACTTTCCAAATCATATCACACCCTTCATCAGTGATACCTTAATGAAAACCCTATCTCCAACTGAGAATTCTATATCTTTATGCCTCTTATATGTGTAACTCTTCAATCTGGACTGAGCTTCCTTCATTCTTTCTCGGATCAAATCAATCTTCTCTATTGCCTCTCTAACCAGATATGGACCTAAGACTAATCTGTCTCCAGTCTCCAACCAACATGCTAGTATTTTGCATGGCCTTCCATACAAAGATTCAAAAGGCGCCATTCCTATACTTGTCTGATAACTGTTATTATAGGAAAACTCAACCAAATGTAGGTGATCTTCCCAAGGTCCACCAAAATCTAGCACACATGCCCTCAATAGATCCTCGAGTACCTTATTGACTCTCTCTGCCTGCCCATCTGCTTGAGAGTGATACGCAGTGTTCATCTTGAGCTTGGTGCCTAATACATCCTGTAGACTCTTCCAGAATTCGCTTGTAAACAAAGCATCTCTATTACTGACTATACTATTAGGAATTAAATGTAGTCCAACTATGTTCTTCATGAACAACTTAGCTAATACAGGTGCCGTCCTAGTTGACCTAACTGGAATGAAATGGGCACTCTTTGTCAACCTGTCCACTACGACCCCATATACTTCCATTTCCTCTATTCGACCTTGGCAACCCATCTATAAAATCCATGGATATCGAATCCCATTTCCAAACTGGAATCTCTAAAGGTTGAAGCAACCCACTCGGCTATTGATGTTCGGTCTTTACTTGTTGATAGTTTGCACACTGCCTAATCCACGAGCCAACATCCCTCTTCATATCTTCCCAATAGATGCTCTTCTTCATATCTTGATACATCTTGGTCCCTCTAGGATGAATCGTAAACCTGGATGATAACTTTCCTTAAGAACTTTTTTCCTTAAGTCCTCAACATCTGGAACACACAACCATCCCTTTTTTCTCAACCATCCCCTCTGATCATTACTAAAATCCTTTAGATCATCGATCTCTGCTCCCACCTCAAGATTTCTAATCCTCTCGGCTAATACTGGATCCTCTTTATGCTTAGAATCAATCCATTCGATCAACACTGGTCGAACTTCCAAACAGAACATCATGGCGGTGCTTTGACTAGAACTAGTAGTGGATCTTAACTACACACTACAAGTAGTCAAAGCTTCTAAATCTTTCCATTCTGCCAACATAGCTAACACCACATTCTGATATCTTCTGCTAAGAGCATCTGCTACTTTATTTCTGTTCCCCGAGTATACTCTATACCAAAATCATAAGCTACTAATTAAAAACTCCAGCCACCTCTGTTGTCTCATATTAAACTGCTTCTAAGAGAATAAGTACCTTAAGGACTTATGATCTATGTATAACTCAAATATCTCCCTTAAGAGATAATGTCTCCATATCTTCAACTCGAAGATCATTGCTGCCAACTAAAAATCATGAGTAGGATATCTTACTTCATGCGGTCTAAGCTATCGTGAAGCGTATGCAATAACTTTACACTTCTACATCAGCACAGCTCCTAATCCAGTCCCACATGCATTGATATACACCACCAACTCTTGGTTTCCATCTGGAACTACTAACATAGGTCCCTTGTTCAACAAATGCTTTAACTTAAGGAATGCTTCCTCGCATTTGTTGGACCAGACAAATTTCACATCCTTCCTGGTCAACTTAGTCAAAGGTGCTGCTGTCCATGAGAAATCCTTGATGAATCTCCGGTAATAGCCAGCAAGTCCAAGAAAACTTCTAATCTCGGTCACCATCTCTGTTCTCTTCTAATTATTAACAGCTTCGATATTATCTGGATCGACTGACAAGCCCTTCTCAAAAACCACGTAACCAAGAAACTTAACCTCTTTCTTCCAAAAATCATACTTGGAAAACTTCGCCTTCAGCTGATGCTGCCTCAGTGGTTCAAGTACTATCCTAAGATGATCTTCGTTCTTCTTTCATCCTTAGAGTATAATAAAATGTCATCTATAAACACCAACACAAACCTATCTAAGTACTCTCGAAAAACTCGATTTATCAAATCCGCGAAGATAGCAGGTGCGTTCAATAATCCAAATGGCATTATTAACCATTCATACGAACCATACCTAGTCGGAAATGTTGTCAATAGAATACTGCCCTCTGCCACTCTTAACTGATGGAAACCTATTGCCAAATCCAACTGGAAAAATACTCTGGCTCCACACAACCGATCAAATAGATCATCAATTCTTGGAAAAGGATACTTATTCTTAATAGTCTTCTCGTTCAACTTACGATAGTCGATACACATCCTTAACGACCCGTCCGATTTCTTCACGAACACTGCGGCCGCTCCCTAAGGCGAACTGCTTGGTCTAATAAAATTTCTCCCTTCTAAATCCACTAGCTGCACATTTAATTCCTTCATCTCAGTCGGTGTCACCCTGCTAGGTTATCTCTTACAGGTTCAGCTCCTGGCACAAGATCTATCCAAAACTCAACAACTCGTTTTGGGAGTAATCCTGTAACCGGCTCAAAGACATCTGCAAACTCTCTTGCTACCCGAACCTGACTTAACTCTTCTTCTACTTCCATAGCTCTCAACAAAGCATAAGCACTTCGGTCAGAATTCTCCACTGAGAATATTATTCGGTTATGACTATCAGGGTGTCTCAATGATATTTCCCTATCCTGGCAAAATATCCTAGCCTCATATTTACCCGACCAATCCCTACCCAAATGATCCCGAAATCTACGAAATAGAAAACATACAGACTGCATGCAAACTTATGACCTAACAAATCAAGTTCTAACTGGTCACATCTTATCCCTAGAGTTGCATACCCTCCTATCGGATTCGCAACCCTTAAGGAAGTAACAAGGTATGTGAGTTCTAAGAATAACCTATCAATCAAACACTGAGATATAAATGAATGTGATGCACTCGTATCAAATAGTATCCTAACTAGTATACTATGAATCAAAAGCGTACCTTCCATCACAGTATTTCCTTTTTCAGCTGCAGTTAGCCTAGCAGATGATGGTCTAACAGCAAAGACCTTTCCCTTGTCCGCTCTAGCTGGTTCTGGACACTGATTCTTATAATGCCCAACCTAGTCACAGTTAAAGCACTTCACGCTCTTCTTTTCTACAACCTTCTTCCCCTTGCCTATCTGGCACTCATGAGCCTAATGAACTTTCTTATGACACTTGAAACATACCAGATCAGCCTTTGCCTTCTTAGCAGCCTCTCCCTTCTGGGCTCCCTTCTTCTTAAAGAACTTCCTCTTCTTCCCCTGAGAATCCTGGGTTTCAACCGGCTGTTCCTTCCCACAAATAGCAATCATTTCCTCATGTCAGATTGACATCTATACAACAACATTACAAGGATCACAGAGATGTGGTAGGGTCGCCCTAGCAATCTGAGGTCTTAACCCCGAATAAACATCTTATTCCTCTTGATGATGGTGTCAATAGTAGCATACCCATATCTGGACAGCTCGTCAAACTTAGTAGCATACTCAATTATCAACATCTCTCCCTACACCAGATCCATGAACTTTCTCAACAATGCCGACCTAGCAACTTCAGACAAAAATCTCTGCTTGAATCTCCTTCGAAATTCTGCCCAAGTCAACTCTTCCTCAGATACTCCAGCAGTAACACTATTCCACCAATAGAGTGCTGCCTATTGCAACTGCCTAGAGGCTAGTCTCCTCTTTTGCTCATCATTCAAACCCAAATCAGTGAAGATCAACAACCAATTCTCAACTTCTATGGCACCCTCCATTCTTACAAATGGCTGCCCACTAAGACTAGTGTAATCTCTACTCAACTTAGCAAAATTATTCCCAATTGGAGCCACGAGATTAACTCCGCCAACATTCCCGGCAACTCCAGCCGCTACTCCACTTGCATCAGATAGACGAAGGACTGATACATCATCCCATATCTATTGGGGAATTTCCAGCACCTACATTGGCATCTGCATTTTGATTGGCATTTGCTTGTCGACTAGGGTTCTTCTTGGTATTAGGTCAAACATTTCCATTTGTTGTGGTGCTTCCTTCACCCGAGATTTCCTGCCTCCATATCTTCTTTCTCATAAATCTACATACGAGCCTTAATAAGATACAGAAGAACGATTTAAGAGAGAGGGGAACACATACTTATATATATATATATACCAAATACAAATACTTTACTATAGCGTTAACTCAAACCCCGATCTTATTTTCTGATTCATTGGAGTATGTTTTTGAAAAATCTTTTAGGCTTAAATTTCTTTTATATTTTCATAAACTTATGCTCTGATACCAACTTGTAACATCCCCCACATAGAGGCCCAAAACTAACGGCTACAGATACTGCAGTCATCCATAGTTATTAATCCTCGACGACCAAATATGGTAATGTTAGATACATTGATATATGGATATGGAAATTTTTTAAAACCATTAAACAAAATTCATATTCCATTTCAAAACATTCAAATTCATTACACAATCCTAGATTCGAGAACCACGTTCAGAGAAAATATAATCATTACAACATACGCCAAGAGTGACATATGAAGATGCCCCTTGGATGATCAGAGTATATATATCCAAGCAATTATACAAATTCACCTTTACAACAAAATACAACGGAACCAAAATATAGAAGAACTCCTAATAGCTATCCTGCCTCCTGCACTTCTCCGAAAGATTATTCATCTAAAGAGGTACCTGAAAACCTCAACTCTCGAACTACTGAGTTTAAGGGGAAAATATAAACTTCAAGTCAGACATAAAGCCTGGTATGAATAATAACCTACCATTTCAAACTATTTAGATATCTATTGAGACCACGCAACTTAGCGGAATGGGTTTTCCCCTCACTAGTATGTTGAGACCTCGGTTACGAAGTCTACTATGTATTTTGACAAACGACAACTATATACATTAATTACTAACATATTTTTTGCAGGAATATCTACAAGACTGGAATCATATAATCTTCATGCTGCATTTATGTTATTTTGGGTCATTGTTTAGAATTAAAATATTATGAAAATCTCTCCTTTGGATATATATATATATACACACCATTGCTCAAGACTAAAACTCAATTTCAGGCCCAATTCAGACGTCTGAAATGACCTATTCAGACGTCTGAATCTGAAGTTAAATTTAAATTTTTTAACAATATTCAGACGTCTGATTCTGTAATTTCAGACGTCTGAATCTAGGCAAAAATAGCCTATTTTCTCTCTGGTTTGCACGCTTCAAATTTCAAAAGTCTGAAATTTATTTTCAGATGGCTGAACTTATACAACTGCTATTTTTTCTTGAAAAGACACTTCTCTTCACCGAAGAGAAACTCTTTCAAAATCAATGGTTGCACCTGTTCTTTTCAACATAACTTTTCGTCTATAGTTGCAACTCTTTTTACACTATAAATAGATTACAGAATTCAACAAACAACTTACCCGAATCTAATTTTAATATTCTTGAATTCTTATCTATTCTATATTTTCAAACTGCACTCAAACTGATTACATTCTCTTATCGTTGATCACTCTATCTTCCACTATTCTCAAAGCGCATCACACTATATATCCTAAAGGAGAAGATTATAGGAATATTGTACTATCAAGAGACAAATTCGTGTTATTGAGAACACACTGTGTCAAATACCTTCTATATAAGTTGAAGTCCTGTTCTGCTGTTCAGGCAAGTGAAGTCCTCTTCGGTTGCTGAGGCAATATCCTGTTCTGCTGCTCAGGTCCCTTGTTCGGCTGTTCAAGGGTTGTTGTAAACCTATTCCTCCGGGTTAAGTGAGGATTGTTGTTAGTGAAATTCCAGAAGGAGTCTGGGACTGTACGTAGAACGGGAAGTTCGAACCAGTATAAAAATTCCTGGTGTGCTTGTTTCATTTTATTCATTTTACCATTTTATCTTAGTTTATTTCCGCATTAGTATAATTCCATATAGCACGATCCCTACCATACTTTCATTTGGTATCAGAGCAAGGTTTCTTATAACCGTTACAAAGTTATCTGATACTTTGCTAAGAGGGAAAACAACACCAACACTGATAACACTAGTTTTTCTGAAGGTCAATCTACTGCACGAACTCCACTATTCAACGGTATGAATTACAACTATTGGGTAACTCGAATGCGTATTTATATGCAAGCAAGTGGTTTTGACTCATGGAATATCACTCAAACTGAATATAACATTCCTACAACCGAATACTCTACATGGTCAAACACACAAAAACTAGATGCTACTGCAAATGCCAAAGCTATGAACATGTTATTTTGTGCGTTAGATAGAAATGAGTTTAACCGTGTTAGCATGTGCACAACTACTTATGAAATATGGAGAATACTTAAAGTTACTCATGAAGGAACTAACAAAGTTAAACAAAGCAAAATATCCATGCTCAAAAGTCAATTTCAAAATTTTAGAATGAAGCAGGATGAATCGATAAACGATATGTACTCTAGATTTCAAGATATATATCACTCATTACTAGGACTTGGAGAAAAGTATTTTTATTTTGATATTGTTTCAAAAATTCTTAACTCTCTAACAGATGAATGGGAAAGAAAAGTCTTAGCTATTGAAGAAGCTAATGATCTTTCTACCATGAAACCAGAAGAATTGATAGGAAATCTAATGTCCTATGAAGTGAATTTGCAGGCTAAAAAGGTACAAGCACAAGATAAAAAGAATATGGCATTTCATGCAGAGAAAGAAGAATCAGACTCAGATGAAGAAGACTTAGCATTCATTGCTAAAAACTTTAAAAAGTTTTTGAAGTACAGAAAAGGAAATCGAAACAACGGGAAACGAAACTTCAACAACAATTCAAATAAGCCATCTTCATCTATACTAGAATGCTTCAACTGTCACAAGAAAGGACACATGCAAAAGGATTGTCCAGACTAAAAGGAGACACATCAAAATAAGAATCGAAAGGACAAATCTAAAAGAAAAGCATTTTCAGTAACATGGGATGACTCGGATTCTTCTTCTTCTTCTTCTTCAGAAAGCAACAGTGTTAGTGAGAAAGAACAAGCAAATGTTTGTTTTATGGCTACAGAGAGTGAGGACCCACTTAAAAAGAGAGGAAAATGGATACTCAACAGCGGTTGCTCAAAACATATGACTGGAGACAAAAACATGCTATCTAACATCACTTACTCAGACGGAGGTTCTATCACTTTTGGAGACAATTCCAAAGGATATATCATTGGAAAAGGCAACGTCAGCAATGTCGGTACATCTAATTTACCTCTTATTTCAAATGTTTTATTAGTCAAAAATTTAAAACACAATCTTTTAAGTATCAGCAAGTTATGTGACAAAGGATTCAAAATCTCTTTTTCTGAAAATAAGTGTAGCATATTTGATTAAAAATCAAAATCTTATATTTGAAGGAAATAGAGACAGAAATATCTATGTTCTGAATATGAAAATCAATCACAATTCAGATAGGTGCTTAATAGCTAATGAAAATGATCCTTGGTTATGGCACAAAAGATTCTATCATATCAACTTCAAAACTATTAACAAACTTTTTAAAAATGATTTAGTCAGAGGATTACCAAAAATGAACTTTAAAGTCAATAATATTTGTGATGCATGTCAATTAGGAAAATTAACTAAATCATCTTTTAAATCTAAGAAAGTACTTTACAACCACTTGAGTTACTACACATGGATTTATTTGGGCCTACCCAAGTTCAATCCTTAAACCATAATAAATATGTGTTTGTAATAGTAGATTATTTCTCTAGATATACTTGGACCCTTTTTATGAAAAACAAAAGTGATACATTTGAGAATTTTAAAATTTTTGTCAAACGTATTCAAAATTTAAAAGGTTTAAAAATAAAAAATATAAGAAGTGATCATGGAGGAGAATTTGAAAACGAAGTTTTTGACCATTTTTGTAAAAGGAAAGGAATTTTTCATAATTTTTCGTTTCCTAGAACTCCCCAACAAAATGGAGTTGTAGAACGTAAAAACAGAACCTTACAAGAATGTGCACGAACCTTGTTAAATGGAAGCACTCTTTCAAAACATTTGTGGGCAGAAGCTGTTGCAACTGCTTGTTATGTTTTGAATCGTGTTTCTATTCGACCTCTTACGAAAAACACTTCTTATGAACTATTTACTGGGAGAAAGCCAAAGATTTCTTATTTCAAAGTTTTTGGTTCAAAATGTTTTATACTAAATACAAAAGATCAGCTTGGAAAATTCGATGTGAAATCCGACGAAGGAATCTTTCTAGGATATTCAGATCGTAGTAAAGCTTATCGCGTATTTAATAAAAGATCTAAAACTGTTGAAGAAACTTTACATGTTTCTTTCAATGAAAATTTTCAACAAAAACCAAGTAAAAAGGATGATGAAGATTTTCTGAATGACATCACAAATATAGAAACTACAAATCTTGAAAACAATGAAAACATTGTTGATAAAAGTAATATTGAATTAAGATCTCCACCAAAAATATTACGGGATCATCCTGTTCAAAATATTATTGGAGAAATTAATTCAAACATTCGAACTAGAAGTCAACTAAACCAAATGGGCCATGTAGCATTTCTCTCAAATATTGAACCTAAGAATCCCAAAGAAGCTTCCACAGATGATTATTGGATAATTGCAGTGCAAGAGGAACTAAATCAGTTTGAACGCAATGAAGTTTGGGAACTTGTTCCTCGACCAAGTGATCAAACTGTTATTGGAACAAAATGGGTATATAAAAACAAAGCAGATGAACAAGGTAACATTACTAGAAATAAAGCAAGACTAGTTGCACAAGGATACAATCAAGAAGAAGGAATTGACTATGAAGAAACGTTTGCTCCAGTTGCTAGACTAGAAGCAATACGAATCTTAATGGCCTATGCATGTTTTCACAATTTCAAACTTTATCAAATGGACGTTAAAAGTGCCTTTTTGAATGGTTATATAAAAGAAAAAGTGTATGTTGAATAACCTTCCTTATTTATTCACGATAAATTTCCTAATCATGTTTATAAACTTAAGAAAGCTCTTTACGGTTTAAAACAAGCACTGCGTGCTTGGTATGATAGATTAAAGACTTATCTAATATCTTGGGATTTCAAATTGGAAAAGTTGATCAAACACTTTTTATTAAACATTTGTAAAAGGATATTTTAACAGTTCAAATTTATGTTGATGATATTATTTTTGGTTCTACTAATGACAAGTTGTGTCAGGATTTCTCAGAAATAATGACCGAAGAATTTGAAATGACTCACATGGGAGAATTAACATATTTCCTTGGGTTACAAATTAAACAACTTCCAAATGGCATTTTCATTAATCAAGAAAAATATTGTAATAATTTAATCAAACGTTTCGGAATGGAAAATACTTCTACCAAATCAACTCCAATAAGTACAACAACACATCTTGAAAAAGATGACAGTGGCAAAAGTGTTGATCAGAAGCAATACCAAGTATGATTGGATCATTACTATATTTAATTGCAAGTCGTCTTGACATAATGATGAGTGTCTGTTTGTGTGCTAGATTCCAAGCCAATCCAAAAGAATCACATTTAAGAGTAGTGAAACGTATATTACGTTATCTCACAAACACAAAGGATTTTGGTCTATTCTATTCTAAAGGATGTCCATTCGAATTAGTTTCATATAGTGATGCTGACTTCGGTGGTTCTCGAACAGACCAAAAAAGTACAAGTGGTACGTGCCATTTTATTGGAAAATCACTTGTATCTTGGTTTATCAAGAAACAAAATTGTGTTTCTCTTTCTACATGTGAAGCAGAATACATTTCTGCTGCTTTGGCTTGTACTCAAGTAATCTATATGCAACCAACACTTAAAGATTTCAATATAAATTTATCAAATTCAACTATATATTGTGACAACTCTAGTGCTATTAACTTGTCTAAAAATCCAATCAATCATTCACGAACAAAACAAATTGACATTCGTCATCATTTTCTTCGTGACAATGTTGAAAAAGGGACAATCAATTTAGATTTTGTTTCTTCTGAAAATCAGTTGGCTGATATTTTTAAAAAACCTCTTTTAGAAAATGTTTTTATAAAACTGAGGCGAGAACTTGGTATTGTTTCTCTTCAAAATTTATGATTTTTTATTCGATGCTTCTATTCGAAAATGTTTGGCTAATATCCTTTTGCTATTTTTTACCTTTAGTTTCTTTTTAACAAATGGATAATACTAACTAAAGATTCTCAGCCATTCCTTTAAATTCTATATATAAGCTTTCTATCATCTTTTAATACACACAATCCTAGTCTTCTTATTCATCAAAGAAATTTCTGTTTTCAAAAAATTCTCTCTACAATGGAATTCAACTTGATCATACTACTTCTCTTCATGGCCTCTGACTCTGACAATTCTCCATCATCTTATTCTACATCATCTATTGAAATTTTGGTAACTCCAACACCTCATGAAAAAAATAGACCTTGTCCTTCTCGTCAACGTTCTAGTTATATTCCTAAAAAGAAGAAATCTCGACGGTTTCTTTTCTTTGGCTCTCCATCAACCAAAGAGAAAATATCAGAGATTCATCATTACCAAAGAGAACAGTTGGATTTGCAACGAGAGATGTATTACGAACAGAAAGTTAATACTAAACGACTTAGTTTTATTAAACAAGTAGCTTTGAAATTCTGTGGTACATCTCCAAAGAAAGATGTAGTTCAACCCTCAACATCTCATCAAATAACTTCATCTGGATGGAATCCATGGGAGCCGAGTCCACAAACTCCTTCGGTTCCACTAAACTCTTGGGAACGTCAACCATATTGGTCTCCTTTGCGACCATACACGGAGATAACCAAGGTCGAACCGGAAGAGTGCAAAACTCCAAGTGATTCGGATAAATAATTTCTTGTAGCTTCATATTTGTTATAATAATTGTATTTATATTCTTGTAAAAAATTCAAATTTCAAACGTCTGAACTCATTATTTCAGACGTTTGAATATTATAGAAGAATATTTTTTTCCTTCAGTTTTAGACGTCTGAAACAATGAATTCAGACGTCTTAAAATAGGCAAATTTACACTAATTTCTTTCTGTTTCAATTTTCTTATATTCAGACGTCTAAAATTTTTTTCCAGACGTTTGAAATCTGGAGATTTTTTCAAACTTCGAATTTATGATGCACGTGTTTCAAGATACCTACCCCTTAATTCAAACCCGTCCTTTGCTTTATTCTCCTTCTTCATCTTCTCATTTCAGTTTTTCCTTCTCCATTTTTTTAAAATCCTTCTTCTCAAACAATCAAATGGCACCAAAATCAAAAAGATCGAGACCATCATCATCTTTATCTACACCAAACATTGATCAGTGGCTGTGGAACGACCAAGCTAGGCAACGATTTGCTCAAATGAGTAGACCTAATTTTTTCCCTGGAGCTTTCATCAAATTCAAGGAATTCAGCGCTTATCGTATTCATCAATTTGTAAGAGCTAATGGGTTAGAGTCTCTAGTTTCTTTTGATGCCAACAATATCAAGATTAATCATCTTTTTGTAAAATTATATTTTGCAAATATAAATCTAGACCATCATACACGTCACAATCGAAATGATTGTATTTGGACTTTGGTATGTGGAGTTAAAATATATCTACCAATTTCAAGGCTTGGTGAAATTCTACGATGTCCATCAACCGGGATCGATTTAGATGAGATTGATGTGTCTTTAGATTTGAATAATAGAGATGAAGTTTCACATCAATTCTTGAATGATGATATTACTCGACTCACTTCTATTCAACTTCGTCCTCAAGCTCGCATTCTTCATAGGGCATTAATTCATTCTGTCATTCCACGGACGGGAAGTTATGAGATTGTTAATAAAAGAAATTTCCAAGCCCTATATGCTATGTACTCCGGTCAATTTATAAATTGGGCTCAAATAATTTTGGAAGAATTCATGGATGTCAATCATCGGAGACGATATAAGACTTTTCACTATGGTGCTTACATTATGAAAATCCTTCAAATTTTAACATTCCCTTTCCTGAGTTCGAATTTTCTTCAATCAAAGAACTTGGGTCTAAAACCTTAGGTCTTATGGGATTGCCAAAACACCCGAAAAGTTTGGCATATATCTCTTTTCAAGAATGAGTTGCTAACCGTGATCAAAACCGACCACAACCTCGTCGTCACGATTCTCATACTCAACCAACTATTCCTCCATCGGAAGAAGAAGACGATAATGATATTGTGATTCTTTCTCCCGACTCTAGCTCAAGGAATGCCTTAGTAACACTTTCCCAAAATCAAGCAAAGCTTCAAAACCGAATGATAAAAATTAAACGGAAATCTGAAAAACGTTTTAATTCCATTCGAGCCTTTCTTAACAAAATTTGGGAACGTATTGGTTGTTCAACCTCGTCATCTACCGAAGTTTTCAACCCCACTCCTTTTCAATGGTCGTCAAGTTCGGAGAATAGAATTAGTGGTGATGATGATGATGATGATGATGATGAAGTTGGAAGTGACTCAAGTCCTAGATTCTGATTTTTTCTGGACTATTATGTTGTTTGTTATTTGTCTTGAACTCCTTATTATCTTGTAATCTTTTAATTAATGTCTACTTTGATCTATCTTATAAAATTATTGATTACCTTTTTGCAATGACAAAGGGGGAGAAAAAGGTGTTAATGCTTTTTGACAGGGGGAGTTTAGTATATAGTTGTCATCGTCAAAAAGGGGGAGACTGTTGAGACCTCGGTTACGATGTCTACTATGTATTTTGACAAACGACAACTATATACATTAATTACTAACATATTTTTTGCAGGAATATCTACAAGAGTGGAATCATATAATCTTCATGCTGCATTTATGTTATTTTGGGTCATTGTTTAGAATTAAAATATTGTGAAAATCTCTCCTTTGGATATATATATATATATATATATATATACGCACCATTGCTCAAGACTAAAACTCAATTTCAGGCCCAATTCAGACGTTTGAAATGACCTATTCAGACGTCTGAATCTGAAGTTAAATTTAAATTTTTTAACAATATTCAGACGTCTGATTCTGTAATTTCAGATGTCTAATTCTAGGCAAAAATAGCCTATTTTCTCTCTGGTTTGCACGCTTCAAATTTCAAAAGTCTGAAATTTATTTTCAGACGGCTGAACTTCTACAACTGCTATTTTTTCTTGAAAAGACACTTCTCTTCACCGAAGAGAAACTCTTTCAAAATTAATGGTTGCACCTGTTCTTTTCAACATAACTTTTCGTCTATAGTTGCAACTCTTTTTACACTATAAATAGATTACAGAATTCAACAAACAACTTACCCGAATCTAATTTTAATATTCTTGAATTCTTATCTATTCTATATTTTCAAACTGCACTCAAACTTATTACATTCTCTGATCGTTGATCACTCTATCTTCCACTATACTCAAAGCACATCACACTATATATCCTAAAGGAGAAGATTATAGGAAGATTGTACTATCAAGAGACAAATTCGTGTTATTGAGAACACACTGTGTCAAATACCTTCTGTATAAGTTGAAGTCCTGTTCTGCTGTTCAGGCAAGTGAAGTCCTCTTCGATTGCTGAGGAAAAATCCTGTTCTGCTGCTCAGGTCCCTTGTTCGGCTGTTCAAGGGTTGTTGTAAACCTATTCCTCCGGGTTAAGTGAGGATTGTTGTTAGTGAAATTCCAGAAGGAGTCTGGGACTGGACGTAGAACGGGAAGTTCGAACCAGTATAAAAATTCCTGGTGTGCTTGTTTCATTTTATTCATTTTACCATTTTATCTTAGTTTATTTCCGCATTAGTATAATTCCATATAGCACGATCCCTACCGTACTTTCATTTGGTATCAGAGCAAGGTTTCTTATAACCGTTACAAAGTTATCTGATACTTTGTTAAGAGGGAAAACAACACCAACACTGATAACACTAGTTTTTCTGAAGGTCAATCTACTGCACGACCTCCACTATTCAACGGTATGAATTACAACTATTGGGCAACTTGAATGCGTATTTATATGCAAGCAAGTGGTTTTGACTCATGGAATTTCACTCAAACTGAATATAACATTCCTACAGCCGAATACTCTACATGGTCAAACACACAAAAACTAGATGCTATTGCAAATGCCAAAGCTATGAACATGTTATTTTGTGCGTTAGATAGAAATGAGTTTAACCGTGTTAGCATGTGCACAACTACTTATGAAATATGGAGAATACTTAAAGTTACTCATTAAGGAACTAACAAAGTTAAACAAAGCAAAATATCCATGCTCAAAAGTCAATTTCAAAATTTTAGAATGAACCAGGATGAATCGATAAACGATATGTACTCTAGATTTCAAGATATATATCACTCATTACTAGGACTTGGACTAATGTATTCTGATTTTGATATTGTTTCAAAAATTCTTAACTCTCTAACAGATGAATGGGAAAGAAAAGTCTTAGCTATTGAAGAAGCTAATGATCTTTCTACCATGAAACCAGAAGAATTGATAGGAAATCTAATGTCCTATGAAGTGAATTTGCAGGCTAAAAAGGTACAAGCACAAGATAAAAAGAATATGGCATTTCATGCAGAGAAAGAAGAATCAGACTCAGATGAAGAAGACTTAGCATTCATTGCTAAAAACTTTAAAAAGTTTTTGAAGTACAGAAAAGGAAATCGAAACAACGGGAAACGAAACTTCAACAACAATTCAAATAAGCCATCTTCATCTATACTAGAATGCTTCAACTGTCACAAGAAAGGACACATGCAAAAGGATTGTCCAGAACAAAAGAAGACATATCAAAATAAGAATCGAAAGGACAAATCTAAAAGAAAATCATTTTCAGTAACATGGGATGACTCGGATTCTTCTTTAGAAAGCAACAGTGATAGTGAGAAAGAACAAGCAAATGTTTGTTTTATGGCTACAGAGAGTGAGGACCCACTTAAAAAGAGAGGAAAATGGATACTCGACAGCGGTTGCTCAAAACATATGACTGGAGACAAAAAAATGCTATCTAACATCACTTACTCAGACGGAGGTTCTGTCACTTTTGGAGACAATTCCAAAGGATATATCATTGGAAAAGGCAACGTCAGCAATGTCGGTACATCTAATTTACCTCTTATTTCAAATGTTTTATTAGTCAAAAATTTAAAACACAATCTTTTAAGTATCAGCCAGTTATATATGTGACAAAGGATTCAAAATCTCTTTTTCTGAAAATAAATGTAGCATATTTGATAAAGATCAAAATCTTATATTTGAAGGAAATAGAGACAGAAATATCTATGTTCTGAATATGAAAATCAATCACAATTCAGATATGTGCTTAATAGCTAATGAAAATGATCCGTGGTTATGGCACAAAAGATTCTGTCATATCAACTTCAAAACTATTAACAAACTTTCTAAAAATGATTTAGTCAGAGGATTACCAAAAATGAACTTTAAAGTCAATCATATTTGTGATGCATGTCAATTAGGAAAATTAACTAAATCATCTTTTAAATCTAAGAAAGTTATTTCTACTTTACAACCACTTGAGTTACTACACATGGATTTATTTGGGCCTACCCAAGATCAATCCTTAAACCATAATAAATATGTGTTTGTAATAGTAGATGATTTCTCTAGATATACTTGGACCTTTTTATGAAAAACAAAAGTGATACATTTGAGCATTTTAAAGTTTTTGTCAAACGTATTCAAAATTTAAAAGGTTTAAAAATAAAAAATATAAGAAGTGATCATGGAGGAGAATTTGAAAACGAAGTTTTTGACCATTTTTGTAAAAAAGAAAGGAATTTTCATAACTTTTCGTTTCCTAGAACTCCCCAACAAAATGGAGTTGTAGAACGTAAATACAGAACCTTACAAGAATGTGCACGAACCTTGTTAAATGGAAGCACTCTTTCAAAACATTTTTGGGCAGAAGCTGTTGCAACTGCGTGTTATGTTTTGAATCGTGTTTCTATTCGACCTCTTACGAAAAACACTTCTTATGGACTATTTACTGGGAGAAAGCCAAAGATTTCTTATTTCAAAGTTTTTGGTTCAAAATGTTTTATATTAAATACAAAAGATCAGCTTGGAAAATTCGATGCGAAATCCGACGAATGAATCTTTCTAGGATATTCAGATCGTAGCAAAGCTTATCGCGTATTTAATAAAAGATCTAAAATTGTTGAAGAAACTTTACATGTTTCTTTTAATGAAAATTTTCAACAAAAACCAAGTAAAAAGGATGCTGAAGATTTTCTGAATGACATCACAAATATAGAAACTACAAATCTTGAAAACAATGAAAACATTGTTGATAAAAGTAATATTGAATTAAGATCTCCACCAAAAATATTACGGGATCATCCTGTTCAAAATATTATTGGAGAAATTAATTCAAACATTCGAACTAGAAGTCAACTAAACCAAATGGGCCATGTAGCATTTCTCTCAAATATTGAACCTAAGAATCCCAAAGAAGCTTCCACAGATGATTGTTGGATAATTGCTATGCAAGAGGAACTAAATCAGTTCGAACGCAATGAAGTTTGGGAACTTGTTCCTCGACCAAGTGATCAAACTGTTATTGGAACAAAATGGGTATATAAAAACAAAGCAGATGAACAAGGTAACATTACTAGAAATAAAGCAAGACTAGTTGCACAAGGATACAATCAAGAAGATGGAATTGACTATGAAGAAACGTTTGCTCCAGTTGCTAGACTAGAAGCAATACGAATCTTAATGGCCTATACATGTTTTCACAATTTCAAACTTTATCAAATGGACGTTAAAAGTGCCTTTTTGAATGGTTAAATAAAAGAAAAAGTGTATGTTGAACAACCTCCCTTATTTATTCACGAGAAATTTCCTAATCATGTTTATAAACTTAAGAAAACTCTTTACGGTTTAAAACAAGCACCACGTGCTTGGTATGATAGATTAAAGACTTATCTAATTTCTTCGGGATTTCAAATTGGAAAAGTTGATCAAACACTTTTTATTAAACATTCGAAAAAGGATATTTTAATAGTTCAAATTTATGTTGATGATATCATTTTTGGTTCTACTAATGATAAGTTGTGTCAGGATTTCTCAGAAATAATGACCAAAGAATTTGAAATGTCTCACAATGGAGGATTAACATATTTCCTTGGGTTACAAATTAAACAACTTCCAAATGGCATTTTCATTAATCAAGAAAAATATTGTAATAATTTAATCAAACATTTCGGAATGGAAAATACTTCTGCCAAATCAACTCCAATAAGTACAACAACACATCTTGAAAAAGATGACAGTGGCAAAAGTGTTGATCAGAAGCAATACCGAAGTATGATTGGATCATTATTATATTTAACTACAAGTCGTCCTGACATAATGATGAGTGTCTATTTGTGTGCTAGATTCCAAGCCAATCCAAAATAATCACATTTAAGAGTAGTGAAACGTATATTACGTTATCTCACAAACACAAAGGATTTTGGTCTATTCTATCCTAAAGAATGTCCATTCGAATTAGTTTCATATAGTGATGCTGACTTCGGTGGTTCTCGAACAGACCGAAAAAGTACAAGTGGTACATGCCATTTTATTGGAAAATCACTTGTATCTTGGTTTAGTAAGAAACAAAATTGTGTTTCTTTTTCTACATGTGAAGCAGAATACATTTCTACTGCTTTGGATTGTACTCAAGTAATCTATATGCAACAAACACTTAAAGATTTCAATATAAATTTATCAAATTCAACTATATATTGTGACAACTCTAGTGCTATTAACTTGTCTTAAAATCCTATCAATCATTCACGAACAAAACATATTGACATTCGTCATCATTTTCTTCGTGACAATGTTTAAAAAGGGACAATCAATTTAGATTTTGTTTCTTCTGAAAATCAGTTGGCTGATATTTTTACAAAACCTCTTTTAGAAAATGTTTTTATAAAACTGAGGCGAGAACTTGGTATTGTTTTTCTTCAAAATTTATGATTTTTTATTCTATACTTCTATTTGAAAATGTTTGGCTAATATCCTTTTGCTATTTTTACCTTTAGTTTCCTTTTGACAAATGGATAATACTAACTAAAGATTCTCAGCCATTCCTTTAAATTCTATATATAAGCTTTCTATCATCTTTTAATACACACAATCCTAGTCTTCTTATTCATCAAAGAAATTTATGTTTTCAAAAAATTCTCTCTACAATGGAATTCAACTTGATCATACTACTTCTCTTCATGGCCTCTGACTCTGACAATTCTCCATCATCTTATTCTACATCATCTCTTGAAATTTTGGTAACTCCAACACCTCATGAAAAAAATAGACCTTTTCCTTCTCGTCAACGTTCTAGTTATATTCCTGAAAAGAAGAAATCTCGACGGTTTCTTTTCTTTGGCTCTCCATCAACCAAAGAGAAAATATCAGAGATTCATCATTACCAAAGAGAACAGTTGGATTTGCAACGAGAGATGTATTACGAACAGAAAGTTAATACTTAATGACTTAGTTTTATTGAACAAGTAGCTTTGAAATCCTGTGGTACATCTCCAAAGAAAGATGTAGTTCAACCCTCAACAGCTCATCAAATAACTTCATCTGGATGGAATCCATGGGAGCCGAGTCCACAAACTCCTTCAGTTCCACTAAACTCTTGGGAACGTCAACCATATTGGTCTCCTTTGCGACCATACACGGAGATAACCAAGGTCGAACCGGAAGAGTGCAAAACTCCAAGTGATTCGGATAAATAATTTCTTGTAGCTTCATATTTGTTATAATAATTGTATTTATATTCTTGTAAAAAATTAAAATTTCAAACGTCTGAACTCATTATTTCAGGCGTTTGAATATTATAGAAGAATATTTTTTTCCTTCAGTTTCAGACGTCTGAAACAATGAATTCAGACGTCTTAAAATAGGCAAATTTACACTAATTTCTTTCTGTTTCAATTTTCTTATATTCAGACGTCTAAATTTTTTTTTCAGACGTCTGAAATCTGGAGATTTTTTCAAATTTCGAATTTATGTTGCACGTGTTTCAAGATACCTACCCCTTTATTCAAACCCGTCCTTTGTTTTATTCTCATTCTTCATCTTCTCATTTCAGTTTTTCCTTCTCCATTTTTTTAAATCCTTCTTCTCAAACAATCAAATGGCACCAAAATCAAAAAGATCGAGACCATCATCTTCTTCATCTACACCAAACATTGATCAGTGGCTGTGGAACGACCAAGCTAGGCAATGATTTTCTCAAATGAGTAGATCTAATTTGTTCCCTGGAGCTTTCATCAAATTCGAGGAATTCAGCGCTTATCGTATTCATCAATTTGTAAGATCTAATGGGTTAGAGTCTCTAGTTACTTTTGATGCCAACAATATCAAGATTAATCATCTTTTAGTAAAATTATTTTTTGCAAATATGAATCTAGACCATCATACACCTCACAATCACAATGATTGTATTTGGACTTTGGTATGTGGAGTTAAAATATATCTACTAATTTCAAGGCTTGGTGAAATTCTACGATGTCCATCAACCGGGATCGATTTAGATGAGATTGATGTGTCTTTAGATTTGAATAATAGAGATGAAGTTTCACATCAATTCTTGAATGATGATATTACTCGACTCACTTCTATTCAACTTCGTCCTCAAGCTCGCATTCTTCATAGGGCATTAATTCATTCTGTCATTCCACGGATGGGAAGTTATGAGATTGTTAATAAAAGAAATTTCCGAGCCCTATATGCTATGTATTCCGGTCAACTTATATATTGGGCTCAAATAATTTTGGAAGAATTCATGGATGTCAATCATCGGAGATGATATAAGACTTTTCACTATGGTGCTTACATTATGAATATCCTTCAAAATTTCAACATTCCGTTTCCTGAGTCCGAATTTTCTTCAATCAAAGAACTTGGGTCTAAAACCTTAGGTCTTATGGGATTGCCAAAACACCCGGAAAGTTTGGCATATATCTCTTTTCAAGAATGGGTTGCTAACTGTGATCAAAACTGGCCACAACCTCATCGTCACGATTCTCATACTCAACCAACTATTCCTCCATTGGAAGAAGAAGACGATAATGATATTGTGATTCTTTCTCCCGACTCTAGCTCAAGGAATGCCTTAGTAACACTTTCCCAAAATCAAGCAAAGCTTCAAAACCGAATGATAAAAATTGAACGGAAATTTGAAAAACGTTTTAATTCCATTCGAGGCTTTCTTAACAAAATTTGAGAACGTATTGGTTGTTCAACCTCGTCATCTACCGAAGTTTTCAACCCCACTCCTTTTCAATGGTCATCAAGTTCGGAGAATAGAATTAGTGGTGATGATGATGATGAAGTTAGAAGTGACTCAAGTCCTAGATTCTGATTTTTTTCTGGACTATTATGTTGTTTGTTATTTGTCTTGAACTCCTTATTATCTTGTAATCTTTTAATTAATGTCTACTTTGATCTATCTTATAAAATTATTGATTACCTTTTTGCAATGACAAAGGGGGAGAAAAAGGTGTTAATGCTTTTTGACAGGGGGAGTTTAGTATATAGTTGTCATCGTCAAAAAGGGGGAGACTGTTGAGACCTCGGTTACGATGTCTACTATGTATTTTGACAAATGACAACTATATACTTTAATTGCTAACATATTTTTTGCAGGAATATCTACAAGACCGGAATCATATAATCTTCATGCTGCATTTATGTTATTTTGGGTCATTGTTTAGAATTAAAATATTGTGAAAATCTCTCCTTTAGATATATATATATATATACACACACACACACCATTGCTCAAGACTAAAACTCAATTTCAGGCCCAATTCAGATGTCTGAAATGACCTATTCAGACGTCTGAATCTGAAGTTAAATTTAAATTTTTTAACAATATTCAGACGTCTGATTCTGTAATTTCAGACGTCTGAATCTAGGCAAAAATAGCCTATTTTCTCTCTAGTTTGCACACTTCAAATTTAAAAAGTCTGAAATTTATTTTCAGACGGCTGAACTTCTACAACTGATATTTTTTCTTGAAAAGACACTTCTCTTCACCGAAGAGAAACTCTTTCAAAATCAATGGTTGCACCTGCTCTTTTCAACATAACTTTTCGTCTATAGTTGCAACTCTTTTTACACTATAAATAGATTACAGAATTCAACAAACAACTTACCCGAATCTAATTTTAATATTCTTGAATTCTTATCTATTCTATATTTTCAAACTGCACTTAAACTGATTACATTCTCTGATCGTTGATCACTCTATCTTCCACTATTCTCAAAGCACATCACACTATATATCCTAAAGGAGAAGATTATAGGAAGATTGTACTATCAAGAGACAAATTCGTGTTATTGAGAACACACTGTGTCAAATACCTTCTGTATAAGTTGAAGTCCTGTTTTGCTGTTCAGGCAAGTGAAGGCCTCTTCGGTTGCTGAGGCAAAATCCTATTCTGCTGCTCAGGTCCCTTGTTCGGCTGTTCAAGGGTTGTTGTAAACCTATTCCTCCGGTTTAAGTGAGGATTGCTGTTAGTGAAATTCCAGAAGGAGTCTGGGACTGGATGTAGAACAGGAAGTTCAAACCAGTATAAAAATTCCTGGTCTGCTTGTTTCATTTTATTCATTTTACCATTTTATCTTAGTTTATTTCCGCATTAGTATATGTAACAACCCTAGATTTTGGCCTATATTTTAATTTTTGACTTTATTTTATTTTAAATTATTTTAAACTTGTTCTATTTCAAACATTTCATTTTAAATATAAATGTTGACTATTAAGTGATTTATAGTTCAAACTAGTATAAATTGGATATTTCATTGAAAAGTGAATTTCTATTGAAACTGGTCAAACTTTGACTTTTGAACTTTAAATTTAAATATTTCAAATTCTTAAATTTTATCTTTTATTATGAAAATAGATTTAATTCCATGGATACAGCTTTTCATTTCGTTGGAAACGGAGTTAAATTGTGAAAGTTATGTATATTTCAATATTGTGTGTAAACTGATGTATTTAACAATATTGTCTATTTTAAATTATATTTTATTTGTCATATTTTGTTCTAATATGTGTTAGTATTTTATTTTATGTATAATTTTGTCTTTTAAATAATTTAAAGTGATTATATAATTTTTCCAAAGCGTATTGAATTTATTTTCTATTTTTAAAGGCTAGTTTCTATTTTTCTGCTATTTTCTTCAATTAAATTATATTTAATTAAAATATATTTATTCATTTTGTGAATGCATTTTTATTTTATGTTATTATCTTTGTTTATAAATGTTTTACAAGTCCATAAACTTTTTCCAAAGTTCATTGCATTTATTTTTCATATTTTCAAGACTAGTTGCAATTTTTGCTGTTTTACTTAATTAAATTTTATATAATTAATAATTAATTAATTTTTTTTTATTTACTAAATTTTCGTATTTTATCTGAGTTTATATATATATATTTCAGTTATATAAAACTTAAAAAGAAATTAGAGAAAATATGAAAAGTTTTAAACTATTGAAATTCCTATGGCTATTCACCTCCCGACCTTTCACTTTCTCAACTCCTCTCTTCAATGTTTTTGGCCATGCATACCCTATTCTTTTCAGCGGACTTCTTTTCATTTTTTTCACGCAAACACTTCTCTTTCTCCTCCAAAAAAATCACGGCCATGGCTTCAAGATTTTGGGTAAAAATTCCTTCTTTCTTCCTTGTTTTCTATGTTTTTTCTATTGAAACTCCATATGCTCTCTACCTTCATAGTTTGGTTCCTCCTCCTCCAGGCTTTGGCCGACCACCACGACCCCCTTCCTCTGACCATCACCCATCCTAGCAACCCTCCTCCTCAGGCCTAACCAATCCAAGTCCAAGATCTACACAAAATCCACCAAAAACCATCACAAACTATCACTTATGACCTAGAATTGTCATATCCTCCTTCTACCACCTTTTGCCACCACTACCTCCACCACCACCACCTCTGACCTGACCTTCCACCACCTCTGGCCCACACTCCAGCCACCACCTGACCACCACATACCATGGCCAAGCCACATCAGCAAGGGGCCAAACCCTATGGTGCAACAAAAGCCACACTTTGCCTTGAAACCCTTTGGTATTCCATTGCCTTCAACACCTTGTAACTTCCACTCACCTTCATCACCTTGTAACCGCACCTTTTCCAGACCATACCTGATCCAAACCATGCCTTTAGCCGTGCCATTTCAGATCTGGAGCTGAAGCATAGGTGGTAGGAAGCAAGTGCAAACACTTTGACTTTGTTTATGCATCCATTTCTAGCATTGTTTATTGAATTTTTGGGTTGAAATCTTATGTTGTTTGTAATTGTTTGGTTTGAATGTGACAAGGCAATTATCTTTGGCTCTCCCACACTCAAATAATTATCGTGCTCTCGTGCCTCTGGAAATCTTTGTTGTGCGTTTGTGGTTGTCATCTCCAGCTTGAACAAGTGAGTAATTCTCACCAGACAATGTGTACTTATATAACTAGTAAACTGACACCATTTGAATCTGTAAAATTATATCATCCTGTTGTAACTGTTATATTATGATCATATAATGTTTACCCCTGTTATTACATATGTTATATCATCTATTACTGTTATCTCATGCTATTCTGTTTATTTATATCAGTTTATCACACTGCAAGTTCCCTGTAGATTAGAATCACTATGGGTTGAAATGATACATACCCGAACGGACTTTAGAATAAGGAAAAATCGTTATGGGCTGAAATGATAGGCCTGAACGGTTTTTATTTATTTATTTATTTATATTACTTGGGATTGCGGGTTTGAAATGATAAAACCCGGTTTTTCTTTGTAAACTGCGGATTGAAATGATACATATCCGTATCACTTGACCTAGGCTAGAAAATTATATACAGACCCGTGGTTTATATATTTTTCTGAAATTTTTAAAATACTTTTTTTAATGTAAATATTATGGTATTTTGATTTAAATTTCATTAAAATGATTTCTATAAAGTATTTGTGATTTTCTACAAATTAAATAAGTGAATTAAGTAAATGGTGAAGTAGAATTTGAAATATAAGTTAATTTTGGAATTTATGATTTTGTTTATAAATGGAATATTTGTAAAGTAAGAAAATATGACAAATTTGATTTAAAGATGAATTTAATGATTTTTATTAAGTAATAATAATGTTTTAAAGGTGTTAATGATTTTGTATAAATTAAAATATGGAATAAATGAACATTTAAGCTGAATTTGGAAATATAACTTAAATTGAATTTTGTGAAATTTGTTTAAAAGTGAAATTTTAATAGTAAAATAAATGGAAATAAGCTATATTTTTGGAAATTTAAACTTAGTTGTTAAGTTAATAATTTAATTAAAGAAATGAAAATTTAATTGTTATTAAATTTGATTTTTGTATGGAAATTTGACTTTATAAAATCATAGAAATAAAGGTATTTAAATGATTGTGTTAAATGTGAAATATATGATTTTATAAGTTAAAATGATTTATATTAAAAGTTAATTATTTGTGGAATTGTAAATAAAACTCTGAATATGATTTAATAGCATTTTGAAATGTAATGTAAAGGATATTACAGCATTTTGTAAATGTTGTAGTGTTTTAAATGAACTAAAAGGTTAATTTGAAATAAAGGCTATTATAACACTTTGTAAGTGCTATAGTGGTTAAACTTAACATGTAAGTTAATTGAAACTTAAAAGAAATCTATTACAGCATTTAACGCTGTCTTTTGTTAATTAATTGTTTTAAACTACAACTTTACGTAGCATTTTATAAGTGCTACGGAAACTATATTTTGTTGTTTTAAATTAATTTTAATGAAAAATAATCTTTGGAAAATGATATAATTTTGGGAAATTAAATTTTAAATTTCTAAAGATAATGAAGAGATATTTAAGTGGAAGAATTTGATTTCTAATGTGAGTTTAAAATGGTATTTAAATTTAATAAAATGAATGGATTTAAATGGTATTTAAATGAATAAAAATGAATGGTGTTTTGAATAATATTTTGATATTGTGAAATGAGTTTGAAATGATACTTGATTTCTGACTTATTTAATTTATTTGATAAATGAATATTTGAAGTATATATTAATTGAGTTTATTTAAATGATATTGGATTTATGAAATGTGGGAGATTTAAAGTTTTGAAATATACTAAAGATTGAATATTGTATTTTGTGGATTTAATCTATATTGGGAATTGATAAGATTTGAAACGGTTTGTTGGTAAACTGTAATTGAATTGAAATTTGATGGTTTGAATTTAATAAGTTTGTAAATGTATAGAATTAAAAGATGATTTTAAATATATGATTTCGAAATGCTGTGATTTTCAAAGTATAATGATTTCAAATGTTTTGTTTCAAAAGAGTTATAACTTTGAAAGTATAGACTATTTGAAAGGTGAATATATGTTTGAAATGGAAATGATGTTGTTTTGAAATGAACATAGTTTTGAAATAAAATGATTTTGGTTTTGAAGTATAACTATCAAAGGTATGATATTTTGATATATAAAAATGATTTGAAATAAAGTTTGAAAAGATATAATATTTTGATGTATTAAAATGATTTGAAAAGAAGTTTGAAAGGATACGATATTTTAGAATATTGAAATGATTTGGAAATGATAAATCTTTATTTTGATAAAGACATGATTTTGAAATGATATCTTATTTTGAAGTAAAGTATTGTTTTTAAAAGTTATAACCACGGGTTATAATAACGATTGGTTGGCAAAGAGACCGGGATCGGATATGGACATACTCTCTGTCGATACCGAAAACCACTTTGACAACCGTGTACGCGGTGGAGATTCCAGAATGAAGTAGGATGGTGGCGACGTTCTTAAGGTATGTTACGTGGACCCAACTCCCGTGAGTTGGCATAAGGTGGCTAAAACAGGAGCGATTGACGGACCAAGGAGGTAGCACCTCTTATCGGACACACTTCTTCGATACCATTCTATTACTTGTGATTGATTTGGTGGCCACCCTTGATTGGGAGTGTTGTTCGAGGTGGGCGGTAGTGGCTGCTATGCGTCACCACTAGTCCGGATGCGTAATTGGTATATCTACCCTGGCATTGCCTAGTTGTGCCGTGTCACCTACCATATCGAGCTTTACTACGATTATGATTTTAAGATCCGACCGCGTTAAGGTTCTCCATCCCCTTAACGCTATTTTCTATATGATTATACTTTACTGATTAGACATTATTATAATAGCAAATATTACTACATAGTAGATAGTTTAAAGGATCCTTAAAGAATGGGCGGTCCCAAGCATTCTTTAAGTTACTTGTACCTTATTACAGTTCACTTGAGTTGGTTTATATTATATAAGTATATATTGTCCTGACTCGAGTGTTTGTGTTTTGCTTTACGCTCGGGTCAGCCTGAGTATTCACAGATTTATTTCCACCTTCTGGAGATTTGAATCGCTGGAGATTATCTACTAGTCTTGTTCTATCGACTTCAATTAGGTTGCTCTGTTCAGCTTGTACTTGGTTATCTTATTTATACTTCCGTTGTACTCTATTTCTTCTATTGTATCTTATGTACTATGATATATTTATATAGTAGCTTCATGAACTACTATTTCTTTTACTTCCGCTACATTATTTTACTCTGTGTCTGTGATCTATGATTATATTTATTTACTGTATATTCTGAGATTTGCCAAATTTTAATTACAACGCGGTATTTTGAGCAATTCAACTCCGGCATGAGTGTCTACCTATACACTTATAATGGATGCGAATGGTTGAAAATATCGGGTCGTTACAGTTGGTATCAGAGCTTTGGCTTTGAGGCAAAACTCAGCATATAGAGTAGATTTATTTACAGAATCACTTTCATTCGAGTTTGAATCTTTTCCTCTTGATTCGAATTTCCTTTTAATTTTTGGAACGTTCCCTGCGGTTCCAAAATTCATTCTTGTCCCTCACTATTCATCTTCTTTTGATTCTGGAGTATCCCATAACTCCGCTTCGAATGAGCTTTATAGTGAATTGGTGGTCTCGCCAATATTCTAATGACTTGTAAAAGGGGGAAAACTCCTTTACAAATTTGCATCGATTCACCAGAGATTTATATTTATCCTTGGTTTAGATGCTAATATCTTTTGTTATTCCAAACTCTATCTCTTGAGATCGGATGTAGATTTACCCCAGGAAAATCCACATGTGCTCTTATTCATTAAGTCACGGTTGACCCGGTTAAGGTTGCCCGCAATTTATCTAAGCTTATCCATCTTCATATTTTGTTAATTAATCATCTTGTCTTTATTTCTAAACTATCTCCAACATTTTGAATTGTACTTTTAAATCTATATTTTATTATATATTGTGTTGTTTGAGCTGTTGATGTCGATTTGGGTTTCCGATCGATTCGTCTGATCAACGCTATCGATAGGATTTCTAAAACACTTTGACAGAACAAACCGATACAATATTATTTTAAAATTTGGTTAATTAAATAAATTTTAATATATAAGTAAATTTATGGAACTTAATAAATTGGTTTAAATTGATTATTTAAAATGATAATACTTGATTTATCATTTATTGTTCTACAAAGGAATTTATAAATAGTTGTTTATAAATTTATTTGGGAACTGAAATGAATTTAAAACAAGAAATTTAAAGAGTTTAATTTCCGATGGATTTCAAACCTTGTGTTTAAAATTTTTAAAAGGATATTATTTAAAGTATTTTTGAATAAAAAAAAATTGTCTCTAAAGGATTTTAAAGTTTAAAATTTAAGTGCTCTTCTCTTTGTCATTGGAAAATAATTTCAATGATGACTGCAGCATCATCGACGTTCATTTTCGAGTTTCGAAGTGAAGAAACCATTATGTAGTCTTGCTACAACTTTGTTTTGGGAAACTTGATTGATATAAATTTCTAAAATATGATTGATTTATAAAATATATAGATATATGATTTAAATTTGATTTGACAAATTATGTACATACATTTATCTATCTCTAAATGGTTTGAAAGGAATCAGAGATTTTATTCTTAAATTCTATCTTAAATAATAACTTCAAGTATAAAAAGAAAATCAAAATTTTTGAATAGATGATTCAAGCTTGAAATGATTGAATTAGGATGTTTATAGTGTATATTAATTTTAGAAAGTTTTATTTGTATAATTCTCAATTGCATTCCAATATAACTTACCTTAATTTTTAGAAGTTAACAATGTAATTGGATAATATACAATATAAAAAGATTTTTATAAATAAAATTTGAGTGGTTATAATAAATATTATACACTTAAATTTTAGTTATAAAAAGATTAACACAGGTAAATAGACTAAAAGGTTAATTGAATAATTTACAATACAAATGATGTTAAGGGAATTAGGAATAAATTAAAACAGTTATAATAAGTGTAAGCATATTTAACATATGTGATAAAATATTTGAGAGGGATAAATTTAATTATAATTAGGAATAAAGAAGAATTAAATTTATTGAATGTTATACACTTAATTTTAATCAAATCATGATTTTAGAGATTGTTTGTTTAAGAAAATTTGATGATAGATAATGAAATTAGAGATAGTTAAGATTTATTTAACTTGTGTAAAATTAATTATCAGTTAAGCTGAAACCATGGAAATTTCAAACCTATTATCTTATTTTGTTTTTCAAACTTATTACCTAATTTTGTTTTTCAAACTGTCTGTTAGTTGTCCTTATTTTTCCTTATCTTGCTACAGACTGGTATAGGCATCTATCTATAATCTTTTTGCTTAGAAATCTTTCTATAATCTTTATAATCTTTGGTACTCATTTTAAATCTGAGCACTGCTTTCCACCCACAGACTGTCGGTCAAGCGGAAAGAGTGAATCAGATTCTAGAGGATCTTTTCGTACTTGCGTTCCTGATTCTGGAGAATCTTGGGAAGACCATCTCCACCTTGTTAAACTTACCTATAACCACAGTTATCAGGTATAATTTCAATCTTTTGTCATCTTGTCTTAATCTCATTTCAATTTTATCTTTCCTGTGTTTTCCCGTACTTCATTCCTTTTCGGGGACGAAAAGTTTTGAGTGGGGGAGAGTGTAACAACCCTAGATTTTGGCCTATATTTTAATTTTTGACTTTATTTTATTTTAAATTATTTTAAACTTGTTCTATTTCAAACATTTCATTTTAAATATAAATGTTGACTATTAAGTGATTTATAGTTCAAACTAGTATAAATTGGATATTTCATTGAAAAGTGAATTTCTATTGAAACTGGTCAAACTTTGACTTTTGAACTTTAAATTTAAATATTTCAAATTCTTAAATTTTATCTTTTATTATGAAAATAGATTTAATTCCATGGATACAGCTTTTCATTTCGTTGGAAACGGAGTTAAATTGTGAAAGTTATGTATATTTCAATATTGCGTGTAAACTGATGTATTTAACAATATTGTCTATTTTAAATTATATTTTATTTGTCATATTTTGTTCTAATATGTGTTAGTATTTTATTTTATGTATAATTTTGTCTTTTAAATAATTTAAAGTGATTATATAATTTTTCCAAAGCGTATTGAATTTATTTTCTATTTTTAAAGGCTAGTTTCTATTTTTCTGCTATTTTCTTCAATTAAATTATATTTAATTAAAATATATTTATTCATTTTGTGAATGCATTTTTATTTTATGTTATTATCTTTGTTTATAAATGTTTTACAAGTCCATAAACTTTTTCCAAAGTTCATTGCATTTATTTTTCATATTTTCAAGACTAGTTGCAATTTTTGCTGTTTTACTTAATTAAATTTTATATAATTAATAATTAATTAATTTTTTTTTATTTACTAAATTTTCGTATTTTATCTGAGTTTATATATATATATTTCAGTTATATAAAACTTAAAAAGAAATTAGAGAAAATATGAAAAGTTTTAAACTATTGAAATTCCTATGGCTTTTCACCTCCCGACCTTTCACTTTCTCAACTCCTCTCTTCAATGTTTTTGGCCATGCATACCCTATTCTTTTCAGCGGACTTCTTTTCATTTTTTTCACGCAAACACTTCTCTTTCTCCTCCAAAAAAATCACGGCCATGGCTTCAAGATTTTGGGTAAAAATTCCTTCTTTCTTCCTTGTTTTCTATGTTTTTTCTATTGAAACTGCATATGCTCTCTACCTTCATAGTTTGGTTCCTCCTCCTCCAGGCTTTGGCCGACCACCACGACCCCCTTCCTCTGACCATCACCCATCCTAGCAACCCTCCTCCTCAGGCCTAACCAATCCAAGTCCAAGATCTACACAAAATCCACCAAAAACCATCACAAACTATCACTTATGACCTAGAATTGTCATATCCTCCTTCTACCACCTTTTGCCACCACTACCTCCACCACCACCACCTCTGACCTGACCTTCCACCACCTCTGGCCCACACTCCAGCCACCACCTGACCACCACATACCATGGCCAAGCCACATCAGCAAGGGGCCAAACCCTATGGTGCAACAAAAGCCACACTTTGCCTTGAAACCCTTTGGTATTCCATTGCCTTCAACACCTTGTAACTTCCACTCACCTTCATCACCTTGTAACCGCACCTTTTCCAGACCATACCTGATCCAAACCATGCCTTTAGCCGTGCCATTTCAGATCTGGAGCTGAAGCATAGGTGGTAGGAAGCAAGTGCAAACACTTTGACTTTGTTTATGCATCCATTTCTAGCATTGTTTATTGAATTTTTGGGTTGAAATCTTATGTTGTTTGTAATTGTTTGGTTTGAATGTGACAAGGCAATTATCTTTGGCTCTCCCACACTCAAATAATTATCGTGCTCTCGTGCCTCTGGAAATCTTTGTTGTGCGTTTGTGGTTGTCATCTCCAGCTTGAACAAGTGAGTAATTCTCACCAGACAATGTGTACTTATATAACTAGTAAACTGACACCATTTGAATCTGTAAAATTATATCATCCTGTTGTAACTGTTATATTATGATCATATAATGTTTACCCCTGTTATTACATATGTTATATCATCTATTACTGTTATCTCATGCTATTCTGTTTATTTATATCAGTTTATCACACTGCAAGTTCCCTGTAGATTAGAATCACTATGGGTTGAAATGATACATACCCGAACGGACTTTAGAATAAGGAAAAATCGTTATGGGCTGAAATGATAGGCCTGAACGGTTTTTATTTATTTATTTATTTATATTACTTGGGATTGCGGGTTTGAAATGATAAAACCCGGTTTTTCTTTGTAAACTGCGGATTGAAATGATACATATCCGTATCACTTGACCTAGGCTAGAAAATTATATACAGACCCGTGGTTTATATATTTTTCTGAAATTTTTAAAATACTTTTTTTAATGTAAATATTATGGTATTTTGATTTAAATTTCATTAAAATGATTTCTATAAAGTATTTGTGATTTTCTACAAATTAAATAAGTGAATTAAGTAAATGGTGAAGTAGAATTTGAAATATAAGTTAATTTTGGAATTTATGATTTTGTTTATAAATGGAATATTTGTAAAGTAAGAAAATATGACAAATTTGATTTAAAGATGAATTTAATGATTTTTATTAAGTAATAATAATGTTTTAAAGGTGTTAATGATTTTGTATAAATTAAAATATGGAATAAATGAACATTTAAGCTGAATTTGGAAATATAACTTAAATTGAATTTTGTGAAATTTGTTTAAAAGTGAAATTTTAATAGTAAAATAAATGGAAATAAGCTATATTTTTGGAAATTTAAACTTAGTTGTTAAGTTAATAATTTAATTAAAGAAATGAAAATTTAATTGTTATTAAATTTGATTTTTGTATGGAAATTTGACTTTATAAAATCATAGAAATAAAGGTATTTAAATGATTGTGTTAAATGTGAAATATATGATTTTATAAGTTAAAATGATTTATATTAAAAGTTAATTATTTGTGGAATTGTAAATAAAACTCTGAATATGATTTAATAGCATTTTGAAATGTAATGTAAAGGATATTACAGCATTTTGTAAATGTTGTAGTGTTTTAAATGAACTAAAAGGTTAATTTGAAATAAAGGCTATTATAACACTTTGTAAGTGCTATAGTGGTTAAACTTAACATGTAAGTTAATTGAAACTTAAAAGAAATCTATTACAGCATTTAACGCTGTCTTTTGTTAATTAACTGTTTTAAACTACAACTTTACGTAGCATTTTATAAGTGCTACGGAAACTATATTTTGTTGTTTTAAATTAATTTTAATGAAAAATAATCTTTGGAAAATGATATAATTTTGGGAAATTAAATGTTAAATTTCTAAAGATAATGAAGAGATATTTAAGTGGAAGAATTTGATTTCTAATGTGAGTTTAAAATGGTATTTAAATTTAATAAAATGAATGGATTTAAATGGTATTTAAATGAATAAAAATGAATGGTGTTTTGAATAATATTTTGATATTGTGAAATGAGTTTGAAATGATACTTGATTTCTGACTTATTTAATTTATTTGATAAATGAATATTTGAAGTATATATTAATTGAGTTTATTTAAATGATATTGGATTTATGAAATGTGGGAGATTTAAAGTTTTGAAATATACTAAAGATTGAATATTGTATTTTGTGGATTTAATCTATATTGGGAATTGATAAGATTTGAAACGGTTTGTTGGTAAACTGTAATTGAATTGAAATTTGATGGTTTGAATTTAATAAGTTTGTAAATGTATAGAATTAAAAGATGATTTTAAATATATGATTTCGAAATGCTGTGATTTTCAAAGTATAATGATTTCAAATGTTTTGTTTCAAAAGAGTTATAACTTTGAAAGTATAGACTATTTGAAAGGTGAATATATGTTTGAAATGGAAATGATGTTGTTTTGAAATGAACATAGTTTTGAAATAAAATGATTTTGGTTTTGAAGTATAACTATCAAAGGTATGATATTTTGATATATAAAAATGATTTGAAATAAAGTTTGAAAAGATATAATATTTTGATGTATTAAAATGATTTGAAAAGAAGTTTGAAAGGATACGATATTTTAGAATATTGAAATGATTTGGAAATGATAAATCTTTATTTTGATAAAGACATGATTTTGAAATGATATCTTATTTTGAAGTAAAGTATTGTTTTTAAAAGTTATAACCACGGGTTATAATAACGATTGGTTGGCAAAGAGACCGGGATCGGATATGGACATACTCTCTGTCGATACCGAAAACCACTTTGACAACCGTGTACGCGGTGGAGATTCCAGAATGAAGTAGGATGGTGGCGACGTTCTTAAGGTATGTTACGTGGACCCAACTCCCGTGAGTTGGCATAAGGTGGCTAAAACAGGAGCGATTGACGGACCAAGGAGGTAGCACCTCTTATCGGACACACTTCTTCGATACCATTCTATTACTTGTGATTGATTTGGTGGCCACCCTTGATTGGGAGTGTTGTTCGAGGTGGGCGGTAGTGGCTGCTATGCGTCACCACTAGTCCGGATGCGTAATTGGTATATCTACCCTGGCATTGCCTAGTTGTGCCGTGTCACCTACCATATCGAGCTTTACTACGATTATGATTTTAAGATCCGACCGCGTTAAGGTTCTCCATCCCCTTAACGCTATTTTCTATATGATTATACTTTACTGATTAGACATTATTATAATAGCAAATATTACTACATAGTAGATAGTTTAAAGGATCCTTAAAGAATGGGCGGTCCCAAGCATTCTTTAAGTTACTTGTACCTTATTACAGTTCACTTGAGTTGGTTTATATTATATAAGTATATATTGTCCTGACTCGAGTGTTTGTGTTTTGCTTTACGCTCGGGTCAGCCTGAGTATTCACAGATTTATTTCCACCTTCTGGAGATTTGAATCGCTGGAGATTATCTACTAGTCTTGTTCTATCGACTTCAATTAGGTTGCTCTGTTCAGCTTGTACTTGGTTATCTTATTTATACTTCCGTTGTACTCTATTTCTTCTATTGTATCTTATGTACTATGATATATTTATATAGTAGCTTCATGAACTACTATTTCTTTTACTTCCGCTACATTATTTTACTCTGTGTCTGTGATCTATGATTATATTTATTTACTGTATATTCTGAGATTTGCCAAATTTTAATTACAACGCGGTATTTTGAGCAATTCAACTCCGGCATGAGTGTCTACCTATACACTTATAATGGATGCGAATGGTTGAAAATATCGGGTCGTTACAGTATAATTCCATATAGCACGATCCCTACCGTACTTTCATAGTATCTTATCCAAAACTTTATAATAACCATATACCATGCTCCTGCATCCACAATGGTTAAAACATAACAATTCAAAATATTTGATGATATGCAAACAAGTAAATCAATTCTGGATTTGTCATCCCCATTCATTTTGACTATCTATCTAGTTATAGTTTCTAGGGTCACTATTAACCTATTGGTTTTCATGAGCTGAATAATAACCTGTTTAAAGCTTATGGACTATCTGTCTGGTTTCATAGTTTTCATAGGATCACTAAGAACCTATTGGTATCTCATATAACTTCCCTCTTATCATAGTTTTCATGGGTTGACTAGGAACCTATTGACTTCTGCAATAAGTTAATACGGATATAGTTTTCATGGGTTCACTACAATCCTATTAGCCCCTGCCAATAAATCTTTCTAAACATAGTTTTCATGGGTTTACTATGAACCTGTCTATCTGCAACATTTTTAATCAGTATTTAGGCATCCTATATTCTGGTCTACCTGACCTCGTGGATGCAATTCTACTCTTACAAGAGTTAACTCAATTTATATTCACTACTGGGTCAACCTAACTGGTTATTCTGCCCTTTTATCCCCAAAATACAGTTATGGGTCCATTATACAGTAAATATATATTTTAGAAGAAGCGAACATAATAACACCCACACCCGTGGTTTAATATCCTTGAAATCATTTTCATATAAAACATGATTAATCCCTTTAACCTATTATTTTATCAAGGAAAGCTTCTTTAAAAACTCCATACTTAAAAGCCATTTTAAAACTCCTTTATTTCTGTCTTGGTCTTTCCTTTAAAAATGAGATTAGGTTCTTTGTTTTGAAAACTAAGGCTTTCGAAACCTTAAACCTTTACTTTCGAAACCATTGGATAACCTCCTTCGAAAGCATTTAAATATTCTTTTCAAACACTAAACTTATGCCTTTCGAAACACTTTAAATCACCCCTTCCAAAACCATCAAAACATACCTTTCGAAAGTATTAAAGAATTACTTATTAACTCTTATAAGCATAGCTTCGAAACCATTTGAAACTACCTCTTTCGAAACCATTTGAAAGTACCCCTTTCGAAATCATTTGAAAGTACCTCTTCCAAAACCTTTGGGTTTATCCTTAAAAATATCTTTTGGGTCTAAGTGAATATAAATGAAAGGACCCCTTTAGAAACCAATAATCTTCATTTAAAATAGTTTGGGGAACAACTGATGGCTTTGGAACCATACTTTCGAAAGCTTAAATCATCTAAGTAAAACATTTTGAAGAATAGCTTCGAAACCCCTTTCGAAGCCTTTGCCTTTGAAACCATTAGTATAAATGGCTTCTGGATCCCTTTCGAAAGCATTAGGAAGCGGCTTATTACTTTTAAAAAACAAAAGCTACCTTTCGAACTAGTTAATGACTTCAATCCATTCGAAAGGCATAAGGTCGGCAGCATGGTTTCAACTGGTTTCAAACTACCCTTTCAAAAGCATTCATTTAAAAACAAGGCAACTCATCCGAAAGCTACTTTAAACAAAAAGGCGGGGACTTCTTTGAAAGCTATAGTAAACCCTTTCGAAAGCATTCCTTTGGAAACAAGGCAAGTGCATTTCTTTATATAGTAAAACAAAGGCTACAACCTCTTTGAAAGCTAGGTTTCGACTCCATACCTACCGCCATTCTCCAATCCACTACATACCAACACATTAATACCTTGTGTATTGGTTTTGACTTGGTTAAGGCGGAAGTATAGGGTCGAAAGGTAGTGTTTGAAAGAGGCGAAACATAATTTCTGTACAAAAACTGTTTTATTGTCTTTTCAAGTACTTGCTTTTTAACTAACCTGCCTATTTGTAAAAATTTAATTGGTTGCCATAAACTTTTCAAATTCTTTCCAAAATAAAACTACCATATTTATTTTAGTTCTAATTAAAATAATTTAGCAAATAAGCCCTTCCATTAAGCAAAACAATTAAAACATTTAAGTCCTCTTTCAAAAATAATTTAATTTCCATAGTAAATTACTTAGGAAATATCCCCAAAAATCATAGAAATTCACTTTTAATATGTTATCTAACATATATAAATTTCATACCCAAGTTCTTCATATAATTACCAAAAAAAACTAAACCCAGTTATTCATTTCTTCCTTCAAAAATTCATAATAAATTTTCCATAGCTTGGAAAATTATGAAAAATTAAACCCATCTCCAAAATAATGTTTTTCGTAACATATTAAATCCACATGGCATTTGAAATCCACTATAAACGATTTTAGCCTTAAAACCGTTTAAAACATTTATCAAACAAACTTGTTTGAATATATCATATCATAAAATCCAAGCATATCGTCATCAAAAATCATTATAATGGATTTAAACTTAAACTTGAAAATCAAATGCTCTTTAAATACAAAAATAGAGATGGTTTTGATTATTATTCACCTTTGATTTGGATAAGGACTTGAGATTTGATGTTGCTTAATCCTCCTACCTTGATTCCTTAGCTTTTAATTGAATTTTCCTCTTCTTTTCCCCTAGGTAATGGCCGGCTTGAGCTTTTTGTTTTACGTTTTAAAATTTTGGATTATGAATGGGTAGAGTATGGAGCAGGGGTTTAAGGATAATGGGATGGCAACAAATCCCCATAATGCCCTTGCGTTATTTCCTTATTTGTTAAATTATAAAAACATTTTGATAGCCCATTCTTTCTTGTTTAATTAGCACAGCCTCTAAATAAATTTTCAAAGCCTAATCCCCTTATCACTCTAATATTTACATTATTCTATTTAATTTATCTAATTAAACCTCCTGAATAATGTTATTAAAAATTAGGGGTGTTACAGGAGGTAAGACTGGAGCGAGCATAGGAGATTGGAGCGAGCGCAAGCGACTAGAGGATCTGCGATGTAGGAGGAGGATGAACGAGCCGGAGATAGGAAACTGCAAGGGAGGTGGTTCAAGTGAATGACTTTGGAATGGAATTGCTATTCATGTAAGGGAAAGAAAGGTGAAGTTGTCGTGTTACAATTCGCTACTAATTCCATCATTTTATGAGTTCATCACTCACAACTCTTTCTACTTATCGCGTACATTATTTATTTATCATGTTTATTAATTAAACTACTTGGTTAAATTTTTTGGTTGCATTACTTGATTGAAATGATCCTTTGGGATATTGGTTGTTGTGATATTGAATATGATATTGGATTGTTTGTTGCGATGATAAATATAATTTTGGATTTGATGGTAGAGTAGTGTGTTGGTTGGACGTTTGAAATGCAAAGAAGATGCCGTCTGTTTGCATTTTAAATTTGATTAATTTATCCAAATTGGGTATGCAATGTTTGGATGGCAGGAACTTGATGTGGATTGACTCGGGCCATACGATATAGGTTGTATATATTTATATAAATTAAAATCCAATAATCTATATATAAATATTAAAAGATAATGTAAATTAAAATAAATATCATAAATATACTTATATAATATATATGAATGTAAAATAAATTAAAAAATATACTTATATATTATATATGAATGTAAACATAAGTTCAATAAATTAATAAAGTTAAATTAACTATATTATTTAAATGGTCTTTAATTATCATCTTATAAAAGAGTATCAAATGTTATTAGAGAAAGTTAAATGGTTGATTAATTATATAAAAGATTAAGAAACCATTTATTTATTGTTTATTTCTAAATAATTATTTTCTTAGAAAAGATAGTTATGCTAGTATAAATTTGATAAATTGATTTATATGATTTGAAATTATTCATAAATAATATTTGATTATTGAATTTATGAAATAGTGAATACTTGCAATATTTGGTTTTCGTAGTCTATTTGGTTTAATCAAATGAAAGAAAAGGGATTTTCTAATGCTATTTATGAATAATAATTTATTATTTAGTTTTATAAAAGATTTGAGAAATTAATTATTATTGTATAAAATGTCTTATATTTGATATTTGAGTTTAGTTAATTACATAATTAATTCTAGAATATATATATATATACATAATATTTATTATCCAATTCCAAGTATTAATTTAGTTATATAAAATTGTATGTTGAAGTTGATTATTGAATATTAATTTGTTTGTATTATACATACATTTTTATATATAAGTCGTTAATCTGTTTTATCTTGCTTTTTTTTATTTTACTTATTTTTATATATTGAACCGAATTATATCAAAGGTTTAGCTTTGAATATTATTTTAGGGTTCCAAAAGTAATATATGTAATTTCCGAATTAGTAATCAATTATTAAATTAAATTTGTTTTTGAATATCTATTTATTGTTTGTTTATAAGTATTTATTTTCTTATATGAGCTAAAATTGATGTTTTATGATTTTATTAATTATCAACCTAGTTGTTTTATAATTATATTTATTCGGATAAATTATGTCATAATTTACCAGTTCAATCTTTCCCTATATATTGATTTGGAATATATAATTATTTATTAATGATTTTAGAGTTTATAAATTTCTCATCTTCTCTAAATGGATTTTATGATATGAATGATTCACCATTTGATGTTGATTTAGTAGATGATTTTGGTATGATGTGGTGATGACATCCTTCTATGTGATTTCATGATATTTTAATTCTATGTAGCGAGAATAAACGGAGTTATAATACCATTTGGGATGGGGCATTCGGTAATATTTCTTGGGTTATTATTTGGACTCCTTATATAGAATATGAGTTATTGAGTGGAGTTTATAAGCAGTGAATAAATGTTTGAGTATCACGCAGCGGTATGTGTGTTGTGATATTTATTCGGTTAGTCATTGTAAGTAGATGACACTCACGTGATGGGAGTATAGTGGATAGTGTGAGGTGATATATAGTGGTATATGGCTCTGTGCCTGTATTTATTGAGTATGGCTCCATGCTTAACGATGACCATGACTTCGTCTCTATATGTATTGGTTATATATGCCACTATTACGATGTACTACTATTTATATTTTTTAGAGAGGACCAGAGGCTAGAATCCACCCTAGCGGGCTGATCGTGGGGTCGCTCCCCAAATTTTTAACACAATATTATATAGCTTTGTCTGTTACCTATACCTTTATGGTATTTATAAGGGCAATTGGAGCGTCGTAACTTATTAGTCTTCGCGTTGACAAGACGCTAGTGGATACGTGTCACGATGACTATAGAGGTAACTAAGACTGTAGAGAATCCATGCCTCTCGGGCTTGCGTGCGTGCTATTAGTCTCCCTGGTGGCACTAACGGAGTAGTAGATTGACGTATACGACTGATACACCTTACCATAGTATTGATGTAGCTAGGTGCCACATATTATATGACTCTACTTGGGACTTTGTGTCCGTCGTATAGTCATTTCCCATCATGATACTTTCTGACAGATAGATATGAGAAGATGAGATCATACTTGAGATATATGGTCAGAGTATAGTAGATTCTCATTTGTGTTGATAGGTAGCCTATCCTATTCTATATATTGATGATGTTTTATTGAGATTGAGAGTAATACTTAGGCAATGCTTCGTGCTAGCCTAATTATACTTGATGATATCTCGTATATTAATATTTTTGGATTTGATGATATTTTGAATATGTACGATTCACCCATTTATATTTGATCTGAGATTTCTAATTTAACATGTTTCTATATGGACGATGACATCTTTTGATATCAGTGCTATTTGTTTCATATGATTTTGAGTAACTTATGAGGTCGATGCCTTGATAAGTATTTAAAGTATCATATAACTCTTTAAGGCATGCGTTTCTATATTTATATTTAGATATTGACGTGTCATCTAATGATTTGCATATCTCTGGTTGAGTTATCATATTATTATTCCTTGTTTATACTATGTTACCGATATTATAGATACTTGAGTAGACATAGTCTGACCCATGTGTTATTTATTTAATACTCGGGTCGGTTTGAGATATTAGGTATAGGGACAACATGATAACATCAATTTTATTGGGCTTAGTGGAGGTTTATATTAGGATTATGGTATGATATTTGCATGATATTGATTCACTATATATATTTGATACATTATTGTATAGTGATTGTTTTTCACATTTGATATATTTGTACCTACACTGTATTATATACTATATATATTATCGATGCAATTGACTCTGTGATCTCTGTTATATACAGTATATTGTGTATTTTTCTATCCTGAAGGCACATGTGTTTATTGCTTTGTAACTATGTAGGTACAGAAGTGTTATTATTTGATGTTTTAATACGTACCAGTGTTAGTCCAAGAGAATATTCATGTGTGTACCCCATATAGCCTCATTCTCCGTATTATCTGACAATATTACTTTGTAATATTCAATATATGTATGGAGATAGGGTGTTCCAATTATGGTATCAGAGCGAGGTTTAGAACAACACATCTTATATAAGAGGCACAAGTCAAGACCTTAGATGAGACTTAGATTCCTTGACCCTTGGGAGCATTGGCAATATTCTATATTATATGAATATATAAGATGATTACATGGCTAATTATCAGGTGACTTATTTGTGATTTTGTAAATATAAATATTTAAATATAAAATTAATTTTTCTTTCTTCCAATTATGAAGTACGAAATGGTTGGGATAGCAAGGATGAAAAGAGTTAGTCCAACTAGTAGTACTTGTATGTATGATACTAGGTGGTTTTGTATGGTAATATGGTATTTGATTTGATATTGTGTAGATGAGTTTTCATTTGATTTTAATCAGAGTGTGCGGTGGTTGCTGATAAATAACTTTCTACTGAAGGCATTTGTTTGTTGAATGATTAATGTGATTGTATTATTATTAATGATTGTTAAATTAAATGTATATACGAGTTTTAAATTTTAAAATTTTATTTTGACCAAGCAAATGAGTTACTAAATATGAAAATTGTTTTATATAGTGATTGAAAATGTTTTTATAGTTTATTTTGGTGTTAACTTGTCCGTTGAGTGCTTTAAGGATTTTGATCGATACGCTTAGCCAACGTTATCAATAGGGATTCCTAAACACTTGGATGAGGCATGTCGACACAATAATTTGAAAAGAATAATATGGTTTGACAGGAAAACAATGTTTTGAAAATAATATAACACATAAAAAATATATAAAAGCAAAGTTTTTGAAAATTAATAGGTTTCATATATACCTAGAATTAATTTATTATCCAATTAATCACTGCTTGCACTGTGATTTCTTACCAAATTAATATGCAATCAACACCATATTAATTCGTCACATATATGCATATTAATTTATTTTATTCCCATAATTATTGCATGCATATATTCTACAATTGAATTTTGAATTACAATCTTAATTATATATGTTACCATAAGTCTCCATGTTATTAATTGAAAATTGATTACTTGCATAAATGACTCTTCCTCCATTTTATTCTCTTACACTAACATATATGTTTCCAATCATATCAATTTTTTGCTACAAATATGTTCCCCTTCTTGTCAGTTCCTATCAATTAATCACCTCTACTAATTAATTAAATATTAATTTCCCTTTTAAACAAACACCGTCAATTAATCTTCCCTATTAAGTGATTTTATATAATTTCTCTCTCTAATTTATTTGTTACACAAATATATGTATTCCAAATAATATTAATTAGTTTCCCAATTTACAAACATTTCTTTGTTTTAAAATTTCAAACATATATAACTTAATTAAATTATTTGCATATATAATTGTAATTTAACGTGAGGTGTTACATTCTCCCCCTTAGGAAATTTCGTCCCCGAAATTTGATAAAGGTTCAATTATGTAATTTCTAGTATTAATCACATCCATTTTGTGTACATCCAATTTTGCAACAATCAGTGCATAGTGCACAGCGCAATACATCATAAAATATATGCATGTACAAGAATTTCTATGCGGTACCTCCTATATGAATGCTTTTTCTTTTAGAAATTCCTTTTTAAACATGATGCGCACATCCTAAATATACTTGCAATTTCTATATGAATGCAATCTTTTGAAAGCTCAAAACATTTTTCATTCAATTTTTCCCACACTCCTACTGAATAGGAGCATAGTTCAACAAATTTTTACGTCCAAACCTACCACGCAACTTTTAATATTCGAATTTTATAAAATTATAATTTTCCAAATTCGATTTCTTATTATAAAGAAGGTGGAAAACGGAAAATTTTCATATTTCTCCGATTTTCTTTTGCGCACATCTTCCTCCTTACTGGGGATTTATGCTACTATTCTAAAAAAAATTATTTACTTCCCCAAGCACAGTTTACATAAGAAAATATCTCTTTTTAAATTTTTCTGTTGACATTTCTATCACTTTCTTTAAATTTGTTATTTTCCTTTTAGTTATCTTATTCTGCTTTTACTCTTTTTTTATATAGCAACTAAACACAGCTATCATCTAGGGCAAGGAGGTCTAGGACCATGTCCACTTTGACAGAGAAAGGTCCTACTCTAGGAATCCAAGTAACTCATATGCTCCTCCTACCGCCTATTACTTGTTACCAACTTATGCTGTATTACTCACGACGAATAAGATCTATTCATCTCTTCTATTACATGCTCACAAAGGAATAACTAAGTCTCATTTACTGCAATGGATATGGGTTTTAAGCTATGCAGTCTCTATCTAAAAAGACAACTAAGCTTGGTGAAATTTTCTCTTTACCTTTTATTTTTCCCCAACTAAGGTCTACCTATCCCAACCACGCGTGTCTTACCATCTTACTAATATCATTTCACTATTCTTCTATAGTTTGCACACAAGAAGCAACATTTCTAGGTTTTCAATAGTGTCCTATACACCTTACGGGAACTTTTATTATTACTAAGAGTAATTACTTCTATAACCTTATACTTTTCCCGTTACACCTAGGAAATGATTCCTATCTACTCCATATTTAAAAGTCTGATTTTGTTTGGTATTTATCAATTTTTCTTCAAAAATTCAAACTTCTAAATTTTATCTTTTCAAAAACTTATTTACTTTTTCACCAAACCATCTTTTTTTAAAACATGTCTTGCTTGTTGTTAAAACATTTTTGTTTTTCTAGACTTTAAAAAAAATGTCCTCACATGTTTTCAAAATATCCTTCTTTTTTTATTGATTTTCAAATTTACTAAAACTGGGGTAAATAAGAACAATTATTTTATCAAAAATCTCTTAACTTTCCTACTCTTCCATTTACTTAACCTTGAAGGAGTTACTAACTTACTACACTTAATGGTTTTATACCTTAATGTATTGGAATTACTTTCTCTTATGAGAAACCATTAACGCTAAAACCTTCTATGAATCCTTTAAAGGAGGATTTCATGTTTATGTGAAATTATGAGGAATTTGTTTTATATTTTATCGAAATAGGCTATACAAAATATGGTGCTTTCCATACTTTGTACATCTCTTTCACGTATTCCTTATAGCTTGCACAAACATCTTTATTTGTGATTCATAGAAAATTATATCATTATTCATTTCATTCCAATAGATTAAGGTATGTTTACCCTATATTTACTTACATAAGATATTTCCTACTTAATTCATTAATTTATCGTACATTATTTTTCAAAAGAACTAATTTTTAAAACCTCTTTATAACTAGAAAATATTTTCATGTGCTTATTTAAATAATAAGTGTACATACAAACCACTTTAGAAATTATCTCCAAAACTCATTTGGGTCAAAACAGATGTTGCGTAAAACACCGTTACTACAACCCAAAAATACTAATATATGGATTCAATTAAAATAAATATTAATAAATCCCGTATGCTATGTAAAAACATTTACTTTGGAAGTCACCTACTATAACAATAGTGTCATAGACTATGCTTCCTTTATTTTTACTGAAAACATTTATTACAACAATAAATGTTATAACCTACGTTTTTGATACTTAACACACTCTAGGTTTTTATATTTAAAATCATTGTTTACCTACAAAGAAACTAGCGAGCTATACATGCTCTATAATACTTCAAAAAGAATTTCACTTTTAACATAATTTACATCATATAAAAACCAATTTAAATTTCATACCACTTACTTTTTCAAAAACCCAATATTTACTTCCTCAAATATATTAACAATTATATTTTTCAACTTTTTTAGTTCAAAAGTTTCATTTTTATTGGGTTAGACATAAAGTGGATTTTCTTCATACTAAAACCTTTTATTCTTCCTGAGATAAAAACACTCTCCCTACTATCCCTAAGGAACTTCCCTACTTCATAAAACATATGGATACAAATTTTATCTCAAAAGATGGCTAATTTGTATGCTATAAATCGGAAATAACATAGGGCTCTACATACTTGGGTCATCCCAAACCTAACTATCAAACTATGCACAAATATACTTCTAAAAACTTTCCATATGTTAAACTCTATGGTTGGGGACTATTTGGATTTTAGTACATAATATATTTATATTTTATTCAAAAATACAAAAACGTTCACTCACTATCTACCTAGGAATCCTAAACCTATGCTCTAATACCAAATGTAACAACCCGAATTCCAATGGGTCCAGATTTTTTGCAAAAATGCTAAAACCCAAGCCCACTGAAACCCGAGTTGGGAATCTGGTATCCTGCAAATAGGAAAAGACAAATATATTAGAGCTCAATTAAATATCTCACAGCGAAATTGACTAAAATATAGTAGTAAGTAAATACTCACCAATATAATAACACTTTCTAAACAAGTGTCTTAAAGCTGGGAAGTCTCTACCATCTACCTAACCCGTAGGATGTTATGAGGAGGGGGTCAGAACTAAAGTTCTGGTGAATGGATAAATTATACACTTTTAAGCTTAATTCTACATATACCGTTTTATTTCTGTTTACTGTTATATTAGGTTCACTAGGTTTATCATACTCTCGCCTCTGTGCGTAAATCATACCCATCTACTCCTTAGTAGATTAAAACCTAATAATTGATATATATAAGTAGCTGTATGCCCAATGACCATATTGGTCCTAGGTACCACCCATGGTACCTTCCGTATCCTCCTCGAAAAGGGCTCTATCGTCTTGCTTCAAGGGCGTTCCGTAACTACATCTGTAAAGGACTGCTTCGTAAGGCCTACAATACAGATGCTCCATCGTCTTGCTTTGCGAGCATCCTGTAGCTACATCTGTAAAGGACTGCTTCGTAAGGCCTACAATACAGATGCTCTACTACTTACTATGAAAACGTAAATCACATCCGCACTAGTCTATACCGGTGCTCAGACATCCATAATGTACCACCCAGTACGTACATTGAGGACTACGTAATCGTTCTATCTACTATCTAAATCCCGCCAACAAGGTTTACTTTGTACGAAATTCAGTCGAGGATTTCTATATCTGTAAAGGACTACTTCGTTAGGCCAACAATACAGATATTCTAGTTGGTCTGTCTCTTTTTCATCGTGGCTATGGCCCCATGCAGCTACCCCTCAACTAATAGAAAGACTTCTAAAGAGTTAAGTGGTTGTTCCCTACTGCAAACAATCTAACATCCATATGGCGGTGCCCCCCATCCAATGTCTCGATAATGAAAGAATCATTGGCCTGTTGGTTTAACTCTAGTCTTTCCCGAAATCGCTCTTGGTCTTGATGCTGGCCGATATCTGCATGCGACTATCCTTAAACTTACTTGGAAGTACTGGACATACGAATACCCTACTCCGAACACCAAGCCCTTTTGACTGCCTAAAATGGTCTACTTCGTTAGGCCTATAATGCAAATGCAGTCAAGGCATACTCTCTTGATGGAACACCTACAGACCTGCCTCCGGGGGTGCAGCTTCGTTAGGCCTACCTAGAGGGCCATCCAAGAGTATCCTCATGTCCCGTTGAAGTCTTGTACTACCTTGAAGTCCAAAAATACTAAGTTGGACGTGCTTCTCCATTTCTGAAATCCGTGATGAACTGCTTCATTAGACGCTTCATCCTTTGGGCTGCTACAAACGCATCTCAATTCTTTTATTAGACCCTAAGTCTAATCTTTTAATTTGCGTTTAGTTTACTTTCTTATTCTGTTGGCTACTTATTTACCCTAATTAGCATATTCTTGCCCTCGTCTCACTTCTGGCTATTGTGAGACCACCATTGATCTAATAGGGAATGATGTTGGTACTGCCACTTCTATTACCTTGCTTATTTAACACAATTTAAGTCTTACGTTTATTAAATAAGCATCTTCTATTATCTCTGTTCTATTTGCTTGTTAACTTAATTTAAATCTTAAATAAGCCTTTCCATTCTTTCTACTTTAACTATAACCTATGTTATAATTTTACTTGTAATTGTCACTTTTATCTTCTGTTATAATCTGTATATGATTACAAGTGTCTCTCTTCTGTTCTAGACTTTCTTCTTTTATTATGATATAGAATTCTCTTTAATTCTCTTATATTATATAATTCACTTATCATAATAACTATCTTATTGTATAGTCTACGCAGTAAATGCAGATCTAGGTTCAATATCGTTTATAGCTTCAAATTCTTTTCTAATAATTTACTTGATTCCTATCATACTTTAATTTATTTTCTTCTATTCTAGAAAGTAATTCTATTTGATCTGGCTGGGTATGAAACTATACTAAAAATCCATTTCCATATTTTAATACTAAATAATACTATAAACAATAATTCGTAACTGCAAGGTATTTCTTTTATTATTTTGGAATAGTGTAAAATACAGTGGTTTCTCTATTTTACACTAGTTCCCTTTTTCTTTCTTTTATTCTTGTAGTTACATTTATCGTTATCTTTTAGATATTAAATTATAGAAATGCATCATATTTTCTAAACCAACCAATTAATCTATTACTTACTTCCAAATCAAGTTATTATATTAATTTATTATTTCTGTTTTAGCGTAATTTATTGCAGAATTCCATTTTTCTAGCTTTATTCCAACTTTTCTTATTTACATCTAATCTAGTATTTTCCCATTTTAACCCATAATCTCGAATTTTATTTTTAACTATATTATTCGCGTACAAAGAGAATAAAAAGAAACTAGCATTTAGGCTAAATTATAACTTCAAATTAGATGTAAATTACTGTAAATTTCTTTCAGTTCAGCATAACTAATTAACAGAATTAATTACTGAAATACCAAATAAAATTATTTATTTAACGATAATATATCATAAACGTAAAAGATATAATTAAATCCACTCACATTGCTAGCTTTCCAAATCTTCTTGTTTTTATTTTAGATCTGTCCCTAACATCTATATTCACCTCCCTTGTAATCCCTATTTGGAATTACAAATGATATATTTACAGATCTATAATATTTGAAAGAGAAAAGGAAGAGATTTGGATTAGAAATAGCAAATAAAACTCAGATCTAGGGTTTTACCTTTGACATAGCCTTTTGATTTGAACCAATTCCTAATTCCCTAATTAATTATATTCTCTTTCTATTTAGATCTAAATTCGTGTGAAATAGATCTAAAATTTTGTTATTAATAAAGTGTAGAAGAGATAGAAAAATGGCAGAGCTTCTGTAGGAAAGAGAAAAATAATGAGAATAAAAATGAGAATCTGCACCTATATTTATAGTGGCTCAAATCAGTGCTAACCGTTAGATATAAAACCCTAAAATCTAAAGCGTATACTCAGTCTATGGATATTAAATTAATATGTTTTCTTCTGTGTTTGTTTTTATTTCAAATTGATTCTCCAACAATCTTTTCATTAATCACTTTCACCTTCTCTCTCGCAGTCTATTGAAATATATATTTTAAATGTGACGTTTCTTTTAAATATGATTCCCCTATTAATCACCCAACTAATAGATTTCATATATACCTAGAATTAATTTACTGTCCAATTAATCCCTGCCTGCACTGTGATTTCTTACCAAATTAATATGCCAATCAACGCCATATTAATTCATCACATATATGCATATTAATTTATTTTATTCCCATAATTATTGCATGCATATTTTCTACAATTGAATTTTGAATCACAATCTTAATTATATATGTTACCATAAGTCTCCATGTTTATTAATTGACAATTGATTACTTGCATAAATTACTCTTCCTCTATTTTATTCTCTTGCACTAACATATATGTTTCTAATCATATCAGTTAGTTGCTACAATATATGTTCCCTTTCTTGTCAGTTCCTGTCAATTAATCACCTCTACTAATTCATTGAATATTAATTTCCTTTTTAAACAAACACCGTCAATTAATCTTCCCTATTAGTTGATTTTGTATAATTTCTCTCTCTAATTTATTTGTTACACAAATATATATGTATTCCAAATAATATTAATTAGTTTCCCTATTTACAAACATTTCTTTGTTTTAAAATTTCAAATGTATATAACTTAATTAAATTATTTGCATATATAATTGTAATTTAACGCGGGGTGTTACATATAAAAGTGTTATTGTAACAACCCGGAATTTTCGAACTCGAAAATTCCAGATAGTTATGAAAAAGAAGAAAGAGATAGAAGAAGAAGAAAACAGAACACAACACAGATTCTCACATTCGAAGCGGATCAAATATAATATCAAATAAATAGCAGTTATACAAGAAAAATTGTATCAGTTAATTTACATTTTTATACATCAGAGTTACAACATTTCATAATCGCTGGACAGTTAAAAATAACTTGTACCAGATAATAACAATATATCACAGCGGAATACACTCCATACGTTCCTGCCATCCAGCTCGCCCCTGAGCTCCCGAACGTCCTTACCTGAAAATCTGTAATACTCGGTCTGACCCGAGCATTACACCAAAGTAACACCCGGGTCAGGCTGGAAACCAGCGTGAGTAAACCCATATAATAAGAAATCCTAACTCAAACCATAAAAGAAAACCCGGGTAACTCGTACCTTCCTACGAGTTCTCAACTTATTAAAGTAAATCTCTTATTTCCAAAATAACATTCATGAACTGTTACTTAACTTAGCCATGATACTTAACTTATTTCATCCCAGCTAGTTTGCTTTTAAATCCAAATTTAGAAAGAACTTACATTACAAACAAAGTGGTTTTTGGGTATCTGCTAATACCCGACCCGGTCTCTTCGATTCAATATCATCTAAATCTCAATTGTTTAAGTGGATACAATTCAACTTTAAATACATGTTCTCACAGCAAATCAATTATCGATAGATAACTCATAATATCACCGTTCAATCCATCATATCATATCACAATACATTACAAGTTATCAAACTAGTTATAAATCAAATCATTCAATTCAATTCAATTACCCATAATCCAGATCAATTAATCACATACATCCATTCATTAAATCTAACCAATTAAATTAATTACTTATGGATTTATTACTCATCCCAGCATAATCAACATTAATAAATTAACCAATCTTAAAATACTTTCATTATCCTTTCCTTAATTACATATATCACTCAGTTATCCTTACTTAATTAATTACATTAATCAACCAACCTTAATTAAATTCATTGATTAATTAACCTTTAATTATCTATCCCTTAATTTTCCTTAATTAATTAACTTTAACAACTTTCCTTAATCAATTAATCCTTAATTATTAATCAATGAATTAATTAATTAATCTTTAATTACTCAACCCTTAATTTAATAAAAGATGAACCATTGTCTTAATTACTTCCTTAATTATCATTTTATAAACTTTGGAATTTAAAATCATCAACTTACAAATTACATAAGTCCTTAAGTTTACTTGCTTATTCTCACCTCGTCTTCTTAACTATTACTTAATTACATTATTAATTAAGTTTAAATTAAACATAAGTATATATATATCTAAATTTTGAAATTTTGTTTATTTTGCTTTTACACTTGTAATTTCCTAATGTTTGAACATATTCATATTCATTCTAAAAAACACTAGTTCATACTTTATATTAAACCCTGTACTATAATTGATTGAGTAAAATCTATCTACTTTACCTATTTAACCTGGTCAAAACTAAATTTAACAAGAGGAAAAGAAACCCGAGCCTATCTCCAGATTTCCCGAGTAACACCCGAGACATTACTAGTCCCTCATCACTTCGAGTCCACTTGCCAACAACACGATAATAAACTCGAGGAAAAACAGTCTCCTGCCAACGTCTCACCCATCTGATACATCGTGCATGCGTGCACGTATACGACGTCTAGCCGACTCTCCGGCGAGTCACGCGTCTCCCCCATATACGGAAGCAACTATCGATTCGACATAAATGATCTCAAGGCGAAATCGAGCTCCTGTTCGAACACTCGAACTTCCACTCTCGTCAAAATCACCTCGCCCAAATAATTCCGATCACCGGATACGTCACACCTTCGTCCATGCCTTCGTCCATGCCTCAGGTACAACCACGCCTCACCTGGCCACGCTCGATGCAGCCTCGAGTGCATACGAACCTAAAACCCAAACGCAAATTCTCGTGACCTTAAACCCTAGTTTACCCTACGGCCGACACCACGACAATCTGGAAACTCTGCCCCTATTTTTCCTGGCTTCGCCAACAGCTATACAAGCTTCGTGCACACTCTCGACACCCCGAGTAACTCCGATCACCAGAAATCGCTTAAAACCCATTTTCAGTTCAAGAGACCTATGTTCTTTGAATACTGAACTAAAAATTTCTATCTAAGTCTTAAAAATCATATTTTCTGATGACAATTCAAGTTACATAATTAAATTCATGTTTTACGACATTTAAATTTATCATAAAGTTATGGTTTCCCTGTAAAAATTAAGTTGTTCACACTGTATTTGCTTGTTCTTCATGAAACTGTTTTTAACAAATAATTCGTTTTTAAACACAACTATGTTGTTTTGAATCCAAGGTCTAATTCTAATTGGATGATGAGAAATTGAATGTCTTGGTTGATTTTAACCTATAAGCTAAGCAGAGAAGATTTTAATTACTTCAATACTGTCAATATTGAATATATATGCATACAGAGTTGAACAAAGCAGATATCCAACATACATATCCATCACGAATCATTCACATATTATAGTTACTTTAAATTTTATATTATGTTGTTTACTCACCTGATTTTGGAAAGGCAGAGGATTTTTAAAACTGGGTTGTCAAAGCTGGAACTTGAAAAGCTTTGAAACTTAAAACTGAAGGCTTTTAAAACTCGAAACTTGAAACTGGAAGGAACTTCAGAGATGTATTTTGAGAAGATCACAGGCTGAGTTCTCCTTGTTTAAAATGAATTACAGGTTTGGCTTGTTTTCTCTTGTTTTGAAAATGGTTACAGGATTTGTTTTTCTCTGGTTTACATTTCTTGAATGAACGAAAATGAAAAAGGAACTTGATATAAAGAATACAAGTGTGCAGAGGCTAGAAAATGCTAGTACAAGATTTTTATGTTTTGATCAGAGAATTTTTTCTCTCTTTAGCTTATCAGGCAAGCTTGGTTTGGGGCTGAGGTGATTTTTAACATTTCGAATTGATTTAAGTGTGCTAGCATTAAATGTTTTAAGTACTTTATGTCCTATTTAGCTCATATTATATTTCATGTTTCATAGATATCCTTGCCTGCAAAGCTTCATGGCCATAGTAAATATGTTTATTTAATTTTGTTTTAGACTTATTTCTTTTTGCATATACATCTACATGTTTATAAAACCATTCATTTGCAGGTACCATCTTGTATATCTTATTTTAACTTGTTACTTGCATATACTTATGATTATAGTATGTATATTTTTGACTTGGCTTTTGGCTTAGTTCTTTGCATACATATGGTTCAAGCACATTTATTTCTTGCCTGCAAACTACGAGTATACCATATAACTCTAGACTTACTTAGGCTTTGATAAAGTTGTTATATTTATTTTATTATATTAGCTTGTATTCACTCCTATTTTATCACTCAATATATTTAACTAATGTATCTTCTATTTTTAAACTTAATTTACCAACACTTATTTTATATTTATTCATTTTAAAACGATAAGTTTACTTTTTATTTAAATTAGATCAAATATTTATTAAAATGATAGGGCCAAAATTCAGGGTCGTCACATTCCTCCCCCCTTAGAATCTTTTCGTCCTCGAAAAGGAACGAAACCAGATTTATTAAAATGTTTAAAATCAGATAAATTTCCTTTGATCCCTTTTAAATTACTTTTTAAAAAAATCTTATAATATTTCTGAAATAGTTTTTATAAAAATTCTTTTATAACTCGATGTTTTGACAAGTCCATCCTTGTTCTCACAGAAATTCGGTCATACGTTGATCAGGCGTAGGACTGAAAATCTATAAGTACTCAGTAAACTCATTTTCAACACCCAGTGAAAATACCTTGAAGAATAATTTTATTGAAAATATAGGAAACAGTTTTGAAAATAGAGAAAATATCTTTGGTGAAATTGCTCTGGAAATCATCACACCCATCCATGGTCACAGTCACATCCTGGGTTACGTTGCCATCGCAGCAAAAGTCCATGTAACTGATTACACCATAGAACCCACAACAGATCGCAGTTACATCCAGGGTTACGTTGCCGTCGCAGCAAAAGTCCATGTAACTGTTGGCTCTCAGCGGCACACACGATTACGCTGTCAAAATGAAACTTCTCCACTCCCACATAGGTCGCAGTCTACCGATGTAAAATCAAACATAGACTGTTGGCTCTCAGCGGCACACACGACTTTTGCTATGTTCCCATAGTGTCGCAGTCTACCGATATAAAATCAAACGTAAACTGTTGGCTCTCAGCGGCACACATGACTTTCGCTATGGTCTGCAGTAGATCGCAGTGACATCGAGTTACACTGTCGTCACAGCATAACCCAAATGCCTCTGTAGGCACCAGCCCCTCGACTTTCGCTACACAATAATCCTCAGGAACTAGTTTTGTCCGGACTCCTCACAGGATCAACTTTAGAACCTCCCCCTTAGAGGCTCAAGGCAGTGCCACCCTGTGGCACTCTTGAGAAGTTCATTTCAAGGGAGCGCCTTTTTCCCCAAAGCCAATCTCAAAACACTTTATACTATACACATATAGTATTTTACAAATCATACACCTAGTATGAATTTCAAATATAAGCCTTTACACCAAATCGATTCTCAAAATCGATAATCCACAAACTAGGCTTTCCAAATCTCAATATTGATTTTTCCCAAAAATTAAAAGCCTTTCTCAATCCATAGGTTCTCAAAACCTTTCCTCAAAATCACTTCCAAAATCATTTTCACAAAAATCCATATATATATAATAAATCTTGAAACCTTTTGAATCAAATCTTATACTTGTATAAATCCACTTTTGTACTTCAATATTTCCAAAACTCTTTTCTTTTGGCTATAGCTTCAACAAGGTGGTTTTTATCTCATTTATCAAAGATATACAATTTCCTTTTCTTTCCAAAACAAATATTAAATTTAAATTTTAAATCTTCTTATAATGTCACTTGCCAAATTACTTACTTTTATTATAAAGTAAAATTTTAATTAGTAAGATACCCAATTTCCACTTTACTTCCATAAAGTTAAGTTCTACTATAGAAATATCAAATTTTAATTTATTTTATTGAAGGTCATCATATATTCGCAAAATATACTTTCAATTTCAAAAATCATTTACAGTTCTTTATCCACAAATTTTCCAAATCAATTTTATTCAAACCGTACGATGTTCACATATCATCCGTACGCAATATCAATCTGATCGCTCACTCGATCACACAATTTCACTTCCAAACTAGTATTGTCCACCCGACTTTCTCGTGCGGACTCAGATCTGGTTTCTCGATCAGAAACCGTCATTCTCCTTGCATAGTCACACCTATGATAGAGAATATCCAGAACCAATCAAAAATCCATATCCAGGTTCGCCGTCGAAAATCGAGCGAAAAATCCCAACTCGGATCGATAATACTATCTCGAAATTCTATACTCGAATCTGGACCAAATCACTATGCGAATAGAATAATATACGTACATCCTACGTATTACCTTCATTGATTATTAGCCAAATCAATTTCCCTTCTATTCATATTCGCTTTAATTTTCATTCACTTATTCACAATTGCTTCAATCCCATTTGGATTATCACTTCAATTCTTATCTCAGTTGGGTATTTAATCCATAACAGTTTGAACTCCGACCAGTTTATATTTAGAAATATAGCTTGATAAATTTTAAAAATAGATAATTAGTTGAAAAATAATTATTAGTTTGTAAAATAGCTGCAAAATAGTTAAGTAATTGGAAATAGTTAGAAAATAGCAAAATAATTGCAAAATAGTTGTAAAATAGTAATTAGTTATATAAACAGTGGTAAAATTATTAAATGGTTTCAAAATTAATTGCAGAATAAGTATAAATAGTTGGCCTTGAAAAGTAAGGTTAGATATAGTAAATAGCTTGAAAAGACAGATTCAAGAAACTTATATTAAGATAATTTGTTGAAAATAGTTTCAGAGTCAAACTGTCTCACTACCCAACCTCTAACTCAATTATTCAATTTAAATTTCCATTTAAATTGACCCAATACCAAAATAACTTCAAATTTCAATCACTCCCCATTCCGATATTGATTCAATCCCAATCAAGTTGAATTATCCTTGATTTCTTTCCAAATTCAAATCAAATTCCATTTGATTTTGAACATATTCACTTAAACTACAATTCCAAATTATTCAAATTAATTTAGACAAATTTCGAATTGAACCCACTTCAATTTCAAATCATTCCAATTTCCTTATGAATTAATCCCAATTCCCATTTGAATTTTTATACTTATCCGTCTTCAATTTTAGTTAATTCAGACTAAATTCAATTTGTACTAATGAAATCTGAATTTCAACTTTAAACCATCTCGAATTATATAAATTCGAGTTAAATTTTCAAAAGTTGATTCAACCCCTTAATCAAATTAACCTTTATATTTTTTTTTCTAAATTAATAACCCAAATCTTTAAACAATTTAATTTTGAGTCCAATTCTCAAAATTCCATTTTAAGTTATCTTTATTTAACATATCTCAAAGCTCAAAACAATTAAATCTTCAGATTCTAATTTATCATCCATTTCTAACCTCAAAACCAATTCTCAGTTTCATAAATTATTTACAACAATAGAATGATATTAGGATAAATAAACATCCAAATTTATCCAAACACCCATTTTTAATTCCAAATCTCAAACCCATTTTGAGATTACTCATAACTCCATTTAAAATCAACCATTTAACTTCCCAAGTTAAATTTCAATTTCATCTTGAAATTTTCAATTTAGGTTGTTCTTATTTAACTTCCCCTAAGTTAAATTCAATTCGTTCATTCATTCAGTCAACCTTACTCAAATTTGAATTTCTACTTCAAATTTTCAACTTTCTAATAATATTCATTCTTACTCATTAGTTCAAAACTTATATCACTTTGGGTTTCACCTCACTTTCCAAGGATTATTCAAAACTCAATCTTAGAGTTTATTTCAAATATACATATTTATTTCAAAGTTCAAATAAGAGTTCAAATCAATTTTACCTTAAAAGTTAAATTTATTACCCAATTTCAATTTTGAAACAAGTGCTTAACAATTTAAATTTCCAATTCTTTTTAAACATTTAAACCTTAAATTCAAAAGGGTTTCATCAACTTAATTCCAAATTTCAATTCCCTTTTAGCTAAACAATGGATATACCACCACAATCCATTTCTTTACTTATTTAAACAAATCCAATTCACAATCTAAAGATTATCAATAACAATAGGATGATATCATCCAATTTATTTTAAAACATCCATCAAATCTCAAACCCATCTTGAGATCACACGACTTCCCAATTCAAATTAACCATTTAAAACCCACTTTAATTTACAAGTCATATTTGCCTAAATGTTTTACTTTCCCAAAACATTTCATTATTAATCACAATAATCATTTATGATTATTACCAAGGTTATCATATTAGGAAACCAATTCATTATCAACATATTCTGAAACTTTCCCTCACATTCAAGATTTAGTTTCAGTTTGAATCCATTTCAAACATACCTTTAATTTCAATTTGGTTGTATTATTATTACCACTTAATTCTCATTATTTTATTTAAATCCAATAATTTTTAACAACCAATTACTTTAACATTTATTATTAAGAAATATTATTTTATATATCAAAATATATTCTTATAAAATCATTTAAAATCTTTTATATAAGAAAATAACAAGTATGCTCTCTCATATATATTACACTCAACTCATTCTAGGGTACTATTGACCCTATCTTTAGATGAGTACACCCACCAGAGCCAAGGTTTACGCTTAACCTTTGCTCTGATACCAACTGTAACAACCCGGAATTTTCGAACCCGAAAATTCCAGATAGTTATGAAAAAGAAGAAAGAGATAGAAGAAGAAGAAAACAGAACACAACACAGATTCTCACATTCGCAGCGGATCAAATATAATATCAAATAAATAGCAGTTATACAAGAAAAATTGTATCAGTTAATTTACATTTTTATACATCAGAGTTACAACATTTCACAATCGCTGGACAGTTAAAAATAACTTGTACCAAATAATAACAATATATCACAGCGGAATACACTCCATACGTTCCTGCCATCCAGCTCGCCCCTGAGCTCCAGAACGTCCTTACCTGAAAATCTGTAATACTCGGTCTGACCCGAGCATTACACCAAAGTAACACCCGGGTCAGGCTGGAAACCAGCGTGAGTAAACCCATATAATAAGAAATCCTAACTCAAACCATAAAAGAAAACCCGGGTAACTCGTACCTTCCTACGAGTTCTCAACTTATTAAAGTAAATCTCTTATTTCCAAAATAACATTCATGAACTGTTACTTAACTTAGCCATGATACTTAACTTATTTCATCCCAGCTAGTTTGCTTCTAAATCCAAATTTAGAAAGAACTTACATTACAAACAAAGTGGTTTTTGGGTATCTGCTAATACCCGACCCGGTCTCTTCGATTCAATATCATCTAAATCTCAATTGTTTAAGTGGATACAATTCAACTTTAAATACATGTTCTCACAGCAAATCAATTATCGATAGATAACTCATAATATCACCGTTCAATCCATCATATCATATCACAATACATTACAAGTTATCAAACTAGTTATAAATCAAATCATTCAATTCAATTCAATTACCCATAATCCAGATCAATTAATCACATACATCCATTCATTAAATCTAACCAATTAAATTAATTACTTATGGATTTATTACTCATCCCAGCATAATCAACATTAATAAATTAACCAATCTTAAAATACTTTCATTATCCTTTCCTTAATTACATATATCACTCAGTTATCCTTACTTAATTAATTACATTAATCAACCAACCTTAATTAAATTCATTGATTACTTAACCTTTAATTATCTATCCCTTAATTTTCCTTAATTAATTAACTTTAACAACTTTCCTTAATCAATTAATCCTTAATTATTAATCAATGAATTAATTAATTAATCTTTAATTACTCAACCCTTAATTTAATAAAAGATGAACCATTATCTTAATTACTTCCTTAATTATCATTTTATAAACTTTGGAATTTAAAATCATCAACTTACAAATTACATAAGTCCTTAAGTTTACTTGCTTATTCTCACCTCGTCTTCTTAACTATTACTTAATTACATTATTAATTAAGTTTAAATTAAACATAAGTATATATATATCTAAATTTTGAAATTTTGTTTATTTTGCTTTTACACTTGTAATTTCCTAATGTTTGAACATATTCATATTCATTCTAAAAAACACTAGTTCATACTTTATATTAAACCCTATACTATAATTGATTGAGTAAAATCTATCTACTTTACCTATTTAACCTGGTCAAAACTAAATTTAACAAGAGGAAAAGAAACCCGAGCCTATCTCCAGATTTCCCGAGTAACACCCGAGACATTACTAGTCCCTCATCACTTCGAGTCCACTTGCCAACAACACGATAATAAACTCGAGGAAAAACAGTCTCCTGCCAACGTCTCACCCATCTGATACATCGTGCACGCGTGCACGTATACGACGTCCAGCCGACTCTCTGGCGAGTCACGCGTCTCCCCCATATACGGAAGCAACTATCGATTCGACATAAATGATCTCAAGGCGAAATCGAGCTCCTGTTCGAACACTCGAACTTCCACTCTCGTCAAAATCACCTCGCCCAAACAATTCCGATCACCGGATACGTCACACCTTCGTCCATGCCTTCGTCCATGCCTCAGGTACAACCACGCCTCACCTGGCCACGCTCGATGCAGTCTCGAGTGCATACGAACCTAAAACCCAAACGCAAATTCTCGTGACCTTAAACCCTAGTTTACCCTACGGCCGACACCACGACAATCTAGAAACTCTGCCCCTATTTTTCCTGGCTTCGCCAACAGCTATACAAGCTTCGTGCACACTCTCGACACCCCGAGTAACTCCGATCACCAGAAATCGCTTAAAACCCATTTTCAGTTCAAGAGACCTATGTTCTTTGAATACTGAACTAAAAATTTCTATCTAAGTCTTAAAAATCATATTTTTTGATGACAATTCAAGTTACATAATTAAATTCATGTTTTACGACATTCAAATTTATCATAAAGTTATGGTTTCCCTGTAAAAATTAAGTTGTTCACACTGTATTTGCTTGTTCTTCATGAAACTGTTTTTAACATATAATTCGTTTTTAAACACAACTATGTTGTTTTGAATCCAAGGTCTAATTCTAATTGGATGATGAGAAATTGAATGTCTTGGTTGATTTTAACCTATGAGCTAAGCAGAGAAGATTTTAATTACTTCAGTACTGTCAATATTGAATATATATGCATACAGAGTTGAACAAAGCAGATATCCAACATACATATCCATCACGAATCATTCACATATTATAGTTACTTTAAATTTTATATTATGTTGTTTACTCACCTGATTTTGGAAAGGCAGAGGATTTTTAAAACTGGGTTGTCAAAGCTGGAACTTGAAAAGCTTTGAAACTTAAAATTGAAGGCTTTTAAAACTCGAAACTTGAAACTGGAAGGAACTTCAGAGATGTATTTTGAGAAGATCACAGGCTGAGTTCTCCTTGTTTAAAATGAATTACAGGTTTGGCTTGTTTTCTCTTGTTTTGAAAATGGTTACAGGATTTGTTTTTCTCTGGTTTACATTGCTTGAATGAACGAAAATGAAAAAGGAACTTGATATAAAGAATACAAGTGTGCAGAGGCTAGAAAATGCTAGTACAAGATTTTTATGTTTTGATCAGAGATTTTTTTCTCTCTTTAGCTTATCAGGAAAGCTTGGTTTGGGGCTGAGGTGATTTTTAACATTTCGAATTGATTTAAGTGTGCTAGCATTAAATGTTTTAAGTACTTTATGTCCTATTTAGCTCATATTATATTTCATGTTTCATAGATATCCTTGCCTGCAAAGCTTCATGGCCATAGTAAATATGTTTATTTAATTTTGTTTTAGACTTATTTCTTTTTGCATATACATCTACATGTTTATAAAACCATTCATTTGTAGGTACCATCTTGTATATCTTATTTTAACTTGTTACTTGCATATACTTATGATTATAGTATGTATATTTTTGACTTGGCTTTTGGCTTAGTTCTTTGCATACATATGGTTCAAGCACATTTATTTCTTGCCTGCAAACTACGAGTATACCATATAACTCTAGACTTACTTAGGCTTTGATAAAGTTGTTATATTTATTTTATTATATTAGCTTGTATTCACTCCTATTTTATCACTCAATATATTTAACTAATGTATCTTCTATTTTTAAACTTAATTTACCAACACTTATTTTATATTTATTCATTTTAAAACGATAAGTTTACTTTTTATTTAAATTAGATCAAATATTTATTAAAATGATAGGGCCAAAATTCAGGGTCGTCACAGTTATTTTTTTGATGTTTTAATACGTACCAATCTTAGACCAAGAAAATAGTCACGTGTATACCCCATATAGCGTCATTCTCTGTATTATATGATAATATTACTTTGTAATATTCCTGGATAATATGGGTATAGAGTTGGGGTGTGTCAATTATGGTATTAGAGCGAAGTTTAGAGCGATACATCTTATATAAGTGGCATAGGACAAGACCCATGGGAGTGTTGGACAATATTATATATTATATGAATATATAAGATGATTACTAGGTTAATCATCAAAGGACCTACCTATTTATGAATTTGTAAATATAAATCTTTAAATATAAAATTAATTTCTTTTTCTTCCAAGTATGAAGTACGAAATGGTTGGGGTAGCAAAGACGAAAGGAGTTAGTCCAACCAGTAGTACTTGTATTTCTGATATTGGATGGTTTTGTATGGTATTGTGGTGCTTGATTTGATATTGTGTAGATAAGTTTTCATTTGATTTTAATCAGAGTGCACAGCGGATGCTGATAAATAGCTTTATGCTAAAGGCATTTGTTTTTTGATTGATTGATGTATGTTTGATTGTATTGTTATTAATGATTGTTGAATTGAATGTATATACGAGTTTTAAAATTTAAAATTTTATTTTGAACAAGTGGATGAGTTAATAAAATATGAAAATTGTTTTATATTTAGATTGAAAATGTTTTTACAATTTATTTTGGTGTTAACTTTTCCATTGAGTGCTTTATGAATTCTTACTGATACACCTAGCCGACGTCATCGATAGGGATTCCTAAACACTAGGACGAGACATGTCGACACAATAATTTGAAAAGAAATATGGTTTGAAATGAAAACAATATTTTGAAAATAATATAACGCATGAAAAGTATATAAAAGCAATGTTTTGGAAAATGGAGATTGCTATTTTGAAAAAAAAATATTGAAAGATTTTGGAAATATTATAAATAATAGTTTGTGTAGTAATTAATGTTTCAGAAATTATATTATGAGTGATGTTTGAGATGTAAAGAAGGAAGTTTGAAATGATTAAATTTTTAGTTAACTGTTGAAAAAGAATTGCTTTAAGTAAATAAAAATATTTGAACCTTCCCGTGTGTGTATAAGAATGCCTATGTTCGTATAAATGTGAATAGGAGGAAGACATAATTTACCGTATAAGCAGCATGTGGTTTAACATGGGACAATGGATATGGGAGTTCACTAGTTGGTCTACAAGAAAAAATATGGTTGTGTCAATTTTTATAGTTTATGATTCATCATTTTATTAACAATTTAGTTCATATAACTAAATGAACAAAAACAAAAATAATCAATGAACTCATGTTCATGGCATAGTGGAAAAAAATGTAGATTGACACTATTAGTGCCTCAGCCACATGAGTATGCCTTGAACAAACATCTATCCAAGTTCATATTCAATCTTTTGCATAAAATATTAACCTAGGGCTAAGTAATGTAAAATATGAACTATACAAAAGTAGAGACACAAACAGGAAAACAATACAAAGAAGATTGGAACAATGAAACAATAAAAAAAATATAAACAAGAATGATAGTCATAATATAGAATAAAGCTAAATAAGCACCTTGCCATAAGCAGGGGATTTGCAATTATGGCATGTGGCTTGAAGGTAATGTTTGTATTCATATCAGGTTCTTTACAAGTTGAAAGAAGGGAAAATATGATTTCCCTCATCTGTTTCTTTTGTACTAGTATTTTAGCTTTTCTGAACAATATATAGGAAACAAAATTGCTGCCAGCACATGAATAGCTGCTGCAACATGCAGCAGCGATGAAAAAAGGAAAAAAAGAAGAAGCCTAAAGTAATAAAGATAGTTACAACTACACAATGACTAGTTATTAATCAGAAGAATGTATTTGTGTGCATTGGGTTGAGTGTAGCACAATTGAATAACCGCTATGTAATAAAAAAAGTTTGAATAATAGATTTATAGAAGTTAGGTTTATCTTTTACCGTTTAAATTTCATTTTTGATTTTATTTTGCAACAAACTCTATGATAGCTCGCTTAAATATGCTAACAAAAGGTACGCCTACCGTTCTAAAATATAGAAATGTTAAAAATATTAATAAATATTGTGTTTTCGACTGTGTGGTCAATGCATATTGTATATAACATATTTATGAAATTGCAAATGGCTCTTCATACAAAGAAGACTCTGGCGAAATTTTTCAAAATTTCGAGAGTTAGAATTTTTTTTCAATATTTTATCGTAGGAAAAAATAGAAAGTTATGAATTGAATGTATTTAAATTGTAATAAAGGATAAGAGAATTAGAATAATAGCCACATAGATGACTTCATAGTTTCAGTTCGAGAGAAGATCATATATTCGAAGGAAGTTAGGGTATGAGTTGTTTATGTAAACTTCCTGATAGGAAATTACGAGGACACAATTTTCTCAAGGGGAAGACTATAATAGCCTGACTTTCTACGCTGTATAAATTAATAACTTTTGTTAAAATTAAAAAAAATGTTGGAATCTAACTGTGATGTTAATATTTAAAAAAAAATATTTTGCAATAAAACAATGAATTATTAAATAAAAATAAGCAAGCGTCAAATTGAATAAAATTGGCCATTATCAAGATGTAATTTGCAGAATGGAGGATTAATCAGATTAAATTAAATTAAAATTTGTTTACAAACAAATAAAAAGAAATAACTTAGAGGAAAATGAAGAAAAATTTGTTTGAATTTAATTGAGTCCAAAAACCAAATCCCAAATTAAACAAACCCAAGTCAATGCTCTGGCCTATTTTGGACTCCTCTTTTCCTTTCTAGAATTTTCTATTTTTGGATCCAAATAAATCCCGATCCCCTAATCAAAAATTTAAACCCTAATTCCTAAATTAAAACTGCGATGTTATTAAAAAAAATCGCGGGCAGGCCTTGCCAAATTGGCGACGCCGACGATGTGAGTGGAAGGGGCGACTGGGGTTCACAACGGCATACATCGCGATGGCGGATCTCGCCTTCAATATAGGAGGCACGACTGGAGCGAGCACGAGCGATTGGAGCGAGCACAAGCGACTAGATGAGCTGCGATGTAAGAAGAGGATGCACAAGCTGGAGACAGGCGGTTACAAGGGAGGTTGTTCAAGTGAACGACTTTTGAATGAAGTTGATGTTCATGTGAGGGAAAGAAGGCTGAAGCTGCAATGTTATAGTTCGCTCCCAGTTCCATCATTTTGGTGAGTTATCACTCACAACTATATCTACTTATCGCCTACAATTTATTTATTTATCACATTTATCAATTAAACAGCTTGGTTAAATTATTTGGTTGCATTACTTAATTGAAAATGTCCTTTGGGATATTGATTATTGTGATATTGAATATGATGTTGGATTGTTTGTTGCAATGTTAAATATAATTTAGGATTTGATGGCAGAGTTGTTGCTGGTTAGATGTCTGAAATGAAAAGGAGATGCCGTCCGTTTGCATTTTAAATTTGAGTAATTTGTCTAAATTGGGCGTGCATTGTAAGGACAGCCGGAACTCGATGTGGGTCGACTTGGGCAATACGATATAGTTTATATATATATTTATAAATTAAATTGACATATATAGATATATATATATATTAATAGATAAAATAAGCTAAAATTTTAGGACCCGTAAAAATTTAACGGTTTTTATAATGTAATTAACTGAATTTTTTCTTGAAATTAAATAATTAAATTTAACAATGAAAATTTGATATTTGAAATGTGTCTATTTAAACATAGCAAATGGTAGATTTTCACTAGTAATTATGAATGTTAGTCCTGTTGTGTAATTTCAATTTTAATTTCAATTTAAATCAGTTAAAATTGATGTAAATAAAATATTGTTGAAATTTGAATATTTTTATATAATAAATTTGTAAATCATTTTCTAAGGGAGACGTCATATTTCGTTTCGCCAAATTTGGATTTCTATAACCCCGTTTATCTTATTTTCGGCATTTTAGTAGCATTTTCAGCAGAGAAAAAACCGAGTTTTAATAACTTGGTTGTATCTCTGATCTCTATGTACCATTTTGTTCATCTCGTCGTGCTAATCTCTGCAGTATATTCAATTGTCAATTTTGATGTCCGGTGCATGGCGGAATCTGTGAAACAGATAACCGTATCGGAACCCGTTTTGTGCCCTTTCGTTTCTTGTGTCCTTTTACTGTCAACGTAACAATAGCCATTAATAATTTCAGAATTCAATGTGTGCCTTTTGTTATTCACTACATTTCAATATTATATGTGCCCATTGGTTTTCAATGGTTCAATTCTCTCCGTTGCTTTCGTTGAGCACGCTTTATAAAAATATATTTATATACAAATGTATCGGAGGATATTACTTCTTCTTCTTTTGCATGAAGCCAGCCACAAACCCATGCACCCACATCTCCTCTCCATCACACGTGTTCTCACCACCACTTTCCCGAAGCAAAACCCTATCACTCCCCTAGCAGACCCGCACCACCATCCCCATCACTCCCCTACCAGATCTGCACCACCATCCCCTCGCCTCCCCTTCTCTGACCGAAGCCTGACCCGAGTTGCTAGCCTCTCCAACCCGAAGCGCCACTAGAAAACCGACCACATCTCATCCACTCGCCGGCAGCGCAACCTCCCTCCACCGAAGTCTACCCCTTTCTCATTGTATTCTCTACCCTCTGGCCACGTCACCGGACTTCCCATCACCAACCAGAAGCCTGTCGCCACCTCCTCTTTCCCAACGTGACAGCCTCAACTCCTCCATTTTCGTTACACAGCCGTGCCCATCACCACCTCTCAAACAACACCCCGCCTTCCATTATCCCCTGCTCGCCTCCAACCTGACCAACTCCTCTACTGAGTCACCCACCTCTGAACGTGACAGCCCACCATCACCAGTCAGACCACGCCATCAAGCCTCAACCACCACCATCTCCTTTCCTCCTTCCATTGAATTTGTATATATAATAATATGGTAAGTGTATATAAAGTGCTTTAGTGTTGTTTTATATATATACGATAGGGTAAAAATTTATATATATATATATATGTTATATAAGTTGTATGTTGTTATATATATAAATTACGTAAATCGTATGTCATTTGTTGTTCTGTATATAGGTTATACAAGTCACATATAACCTGCTTGTTTGGATATAAGTCTAAATATGTTTAATTTAAGTTATATTTATATAAATTACAATAAAGTGAGTTTATATTGACTTTATAATAAATATTGATTTTAAAATAAAATATGTTTGTGATTATATATTAGTTTATATACACACAAATATACATGAGTTTAGTTTCCAAAAATATATATTATAACATGTGTACGTTTTATATATACTATTTTATAAACAATATGTAGGTGCTCTGAGTCGAAGGAATATGGTATATATACGAGTCAGTATTTCAGATTTGAAGTATAAATTTTAAGTCTAAATAATATATGTATGCAAGTCTGTGTATTTAGATTTAAAGTGTATATATATATAGTCTAAATAAAAAGTATACTTAGATTCCACTTTTAAAGTATATATATAAATATTGGGTTTTAAATATAATATATATATATATATCTTCGATTTTTAAATATATGTTTTTTAACATTTATGATTTTGAAGATATATATTTTATTTTAATATTTGTCTTAATTTAAACATTGATTTTTTAAAAATAATAATATGATATCTATTTTCCGTTTATATCAAGCTGATTTGATCTGTTCTCATTGATTCTATTTATCAGCTTTGTCCGTCAAATCCGTGTTAAACTTACTTCGCTTTGAGATTTGTTGTTTGGATTGATCAATTTCAGAATTCGTGATTTAGTCCGTATGCTTGTCCTGTTCTCTCTAGCCTCGAAAGGTGAGCAATCACTCACGATTAACATTCTTATATTTAGTAAATTGATTTCACATGAAATGACGATTGAAATATGTTGTAAAATTTGAATTGCTAGTTATTTAATTATTGAATATGATATGTTGTTATTTAAACTGTTCATCTCTGTTAGTTGATATAATACACTATATCATGTTGTATATATTTTATTTAATTTGTTACTTATGATATATGCCTGTTGTCGATATGTTATATTATTATCATATTTGTTCCCACTCTGCAAGTTCCCCATAGTTTAGAAATTCCCTATGGGTTGAAATGATACATACCCGAACGATATTCTAGAATAGGGGAAAATCATTATGGGTTGAAATGATAAACCCAAGCGATTTTCATTGATTTTGGAATTTTGGGATTACGAGTTGAAATGATATACACCCGTAAATATTAAATTATTGTGGATTGAAATGATAAATATCCGTATCACTTGACCATAGGATAGAAAATTATATATGGACACCGTTGGTCTATATTGAAAAATGATTGCCAAAGTTGGAAAGGAAATGTATGGATTTTATTAAATATTGATTTTTAAATTATAATATAAAGAATTTATTTTAATATATGTGTAAAATTTATATTTTTAAAATTATATATTTTGGAATTTTAAATTTATAAGTTAGTTTTGAAAATATAATTTTTAAGATTTTTCTTATAATTTTATTATTTTAAAAATATATAAAATATGATTTAATACAAATACATTTAATAATAAGATTTAATTTAATAAAATTTAATTTAATTAGTTTATAAGAATTTTAAGTATTTATTTAAATTTATATTAATATTTGAAAAATAGATTTTTTTAACTTTAATAATAAAGGTTGGGAAGATAAATAAATGTTGACTTGGAATTTAAATTGGTTAATAATTGAATTTAAATAAGAATTGATTTGAACTTATTGATTTTGAGATTTTGAAAGATATGATTTATAACTTGATTTGATAAAATGTGATTAAATGAATATTCTCAATTTAAATTAAAATTGAGACTGAATATTTAATGTTGATTTAAATTTATAAATTGAGAATCTATTTAATTGTTATTAAAATGATTAAGTGAATATTTTCCTATTTGAATAAAATTAAAATTAAATGTTGGAAAATAAATGAAACTTACATTATAAATGTTGGATATTTGAACGTTGAATCTTATTGGAATTGAAGTGATAGTTCAAACCTGGATTTGAAATCGATAAAAATTGAAATGGTTTATTTAGATTTTGAATTGAATCTTTAACCCTTTAAATTTAAAGTGTTGAACATGGATTGATTTAAATTGAATTTTGAAATTTAAGTTGATTTGAATCGATTTGTGAAATTTGATGAAACAATTCTAATTTGGAAACTATTTCTGTATAATCTCTTTAAATAAATGTAAACAATTTTTGGTTTAAAACTATTTTAATATATAAACAATTTTAATTTATAAATATTTTAATATATATACTATTTTCAATATCTAAACTGTTTAAGTTGGAAGGGTTATGATTTCAAAAGTGTTATGATTTCAAAAATGTTATGATTTTGAAAGTGTTACGATTCTGGAAATGAATATTATTTAAAGTGAATAATGATATCGAATTGATATGGTTTTGAAATGAATATGATATTTTGATATGAAGTATGAACTATTTGAAATGAAATGACCACGGTGTGAAATAAGCATTTGGTTGTGGAAGAGACCGGGATCGGATATTGTCATACTCTTTGCCAATACCGAAAACCACTTTAACAACTGTGTACGTGGTGGAGATTCCAGAATTAGGATGGTTTGGCGACATTTCTATATGAGGTATTAACGTAGCCCTGACTCCCGTGAGTTAGCTTGATGTAGCTAAAACAGGAGCCATGCCGGGCCAAGTGAGGTCATTACTCCTATCGGACACATTTCTTCGATACCATTCTATTACTTTGTGATTTGATTGGAGGCACCTTTGATTTGGGTGTGTGTCACGAGGTGGGCGGTAGTAGCTGTTATGCGTTACCACCATTCCAGATTCGCAAACGGTATATCTACCCTGGCATTGCCTCGCATGCCTTGTCACATGCCTTATCCCGCCTTCTACGAGTTTGTTTTGTACCGTACCTATGTGGTGTCCTCTGGGTAAACCACCGGTTTGGTGGAGCGTATGGCATTTTATAGACTATGGGAATATATAAAATGTCTTAAGGGGTATATGGGTAACGCCTTAATGCTACTTTAATAGTTTACTTTACCGATAGACATATTATAATAGCATATATTACTACATAGTAGATAGTTCCACGGATCCTTAGAGGATGAAAATCCCAAGCATCCTTTAAGTTACTTGTATTTCAGTTGACATTTCACTTGAGTTGAATTTACTGGTATAAGAATGTTAATCCTGACTCGAGTGTTTTGTGTTTTACTTTATGCTCAGGTCAGACTGAGTGACACAGCATTTGACACTCACCTTTGGAGTTTGAAGCTTTGCTTGAAGATCTATCTTATATCTAGTCAGCTTTCAGTTGTTTCCAGTTATTTCTATCCAGTCTTGTAGTTACTTTTGTATTTGAGACTACTTTGTATTCGAGATTTCTGTTGTATTTTGTTTTAAACTCTGATGTTTATTTAGTAGCTTCATGAACTACTATTTTTCTATTCCGCTGCTTATTGTTATATTACTCTGTGTCTGTGATTCTGTGATTTATTTATTTACTGTATATGCTGAGTTTTGCCAATTATAAATTAACAATCTATTGTTTTAAGCAATTCAAGTCCAATATGTGCGGATGCGAATGGTTCGAAATAGCGGGTCGGTACAGTTGGTATCAAAGCTCTGGTTAAGGAAAAACTTAGCATATGGAGTAAAAATTAATTACAGAATCACCTTCGTTGGAGCTTGAATTTCTCCTCTTTGATTCGGATTTCCTTTGAATTTTGGAACTTTCCCCTTCGTTCTGAAAAATTCATCCTTGTCTTCTCCCGTTTGTGTTCCTTTGATACTGGAGCATCACATAGCTCCATTCTATTGATCCCTCTAATAATTTGAGCTCATCCTGCAACCTCAATTGGCAACTTCGTCCTTGTGGGTGTGACTAATCCCATTGGTATTTCCGCAAACTTTGGTATGATGAGAAAAGGGGTGAAACTCCTTTGCAACAGACGTCGATTCACCGGAGATTTCTACGTCCTCGGTTTAGATGCTGTTATTTCTCGCAAAGCCCAAATCGTTCCTTTAGTAGACAACTCGGGCAATCCTTTCGTGATCCAACGTCGATTGCCTCAGGATTTTGCAGGCAATTTATCTTTTCGTTTGATTCTCTGTCTAGTGATCTTGACTCCACCCGATAGTCAAGGAATATCCTGATGTTTGGTGAAGTCTCTTCTCTCCCTCCTAAGCGAGAAATTGAATTCCGCATCCATCTTATTCCTAGAGTTCGACCTGTAGTTCTTTCCCCGGATGAATGGTTTCTAAATGGTTAGTCATCCCTTTCAGATTAACCAATACTCCAAACCTCTTCGTTGATCTCTTGAATCGCGTTTTCTGCGATGTCTTAACTAGTTTGAACTGGTTTCATTGATGATATTCTTATTTTTTCTAAGTCTCGGTTGACCAGTTAAGGTCACCCGTGATTAATATTAGCATATCCATCTTTCCGCTTTTGTAATTTAATTATTTTATATTCCTTTCGAGCCTATCTTCTGAGTTGAATTCTCTTTGTTGTGGAGACCCAAAAATTTTGAGATAAAAAATTAAATAATATATATATATATATGATAAATTGGTTAATAGAAATTAATTGAAGAATAAAATGATTTGAAAACGAATATCAAAAGGGAATAAATATTTCAGCAAATAATGAGGAGAAAAGAAAAATTAACTAAGGCATGAATGAGTTTTAAAATACACATGTCTTATGAATACTATAAATTTATATGTCCAGAAAAGTATTTGGGCAGTGGAATAATTCCTTTTAGTAATTGAAATGCATACCAACTAGTCTGGTAATATTTATAGGTATGAATGTATTTTAAAATAAATCAAGATAGATGACAAAAATTTGTTAGCCAAAAATAAAGCTTACAAAAGAAATGTAGGGCTGAGTCACATAAAAATGATGTGCAAGGAAATCATGCAAATAGCATGTGCACAGAAAAGTAATGAGGTAACTGTTTTACTGAAAATAGAAACCAAGAGAAAATGGCACTTTTAGCCATAAAAATGCATACATTAATCCCTGAGTAAGGTAAGGATAGAATGGGTTTTTCCCTCCATTTAAACCCTAACAGAATGATTTAAATCTAGGGAGGAGCAATAGTTGTCCAGGGAGAGAAAACAAAAATAAAAATAAAATAACTCACATTGCCTTCAGACCTGAGCATTCCCGGAGAGAAGCAAAGGAAGGTGAGTGGTAATCACTTTGGGATTTATGGCACTAAGACCCATATTAAGGGCAGCCAAGTTATTTTCATATATAAAATTTTATTATGATTTTTAGTTTGATTTTATTCTCTGAATAAATGCATGCTAATTATGGGTGATGTTTTGATTGAACTTTTGGTTGGAGTTTTGATCTGTCTTTGTTTGTTAAGATGGTTTCAGCCTTTTGTTTTAAAATAAAAGTGATCAAACATGTATTCAGATCATAGAAATGGATTTAATGATCCAGTTTTATGTAAGAAATAAACTGAATATTATACTGAGAAATGGGGTATCAAAGGAAAATAGTAGGCAGCATAAATAATGAGATTTATGCTTATGCCTAATCTATATTAAAAATATCATGAACAATGCAGTGTCATGTATAGGTGATGAGTTGTTCCTACTATGAGTAATATGTTTTATGAGTTTATCTTAAAGAAAAATCATGTCCTATGTTCTCAATAAAAACAAATAAATGGGATATGGTTTCATCATATTTATGTGAAATATAGGAAAACTTCTGTAGATATATATATACATGTATATAAGTTTCAGAAATATGATTTGAATAAATTGACCTTGGGATGGGATTTAGTATTTATGCATGAAAGCTTGTTATGTCTAATTAAAACCCTTGATGGAGTTTCTTAAACTATTGATCCATGAGAGAAAAGGAAAAGAATGCAAAGCATTTCTAGTGATAATAAAATTCTCTGAAGATAAATAAACATGGTCTCTAAATTATAAAAATAATTTAGGATTGGTGCCTTGATCTGCTCATCATCAGGAGGATGATGGGTATGTGCATGACTTGCTAAAGTCCTGTAGGCCTCTGTGAAAAGGGATAACAGAACTGAGCCCCTTTTCAATGCACACATAGTGTTCAAAGGCAAGGAGCAAGACCAAACACAAAATGTAAAGAGAAATGAAAGGGGATTGATCAGTCAGGCTATGGAATTTGAAATGATTTCACAGGAGTATGTATATGAAAATCTGGATGGAATGAATGCATGGTTGTTTGAGTGTATGATTGATAGACAAGTTCACCAATACTCAGATTTAGTATGAATTAGTTCTCATGAAACTGTTATGTTTTCCATGTAGCATTAAGAATTTACAAAATGTTTAACCTGTGATTCCACTCATACCAGAAATTTATTTCTGACCCTATTTGTTGCTTTGTAACATTTGGGGTGTCTCATTTTTGTTGAGGCAGCCCTAGATGTTGCTGCAGGAAAGGAAGCATAAGAGTCTTGTTAGCATGGATACTTGAAGACCCACTTGCATTTAGAGTACTTAAGGAATTTGGCAGAAATATTGTAATAATTTGGCTAAGCAAAACTTTATTATGTTTAAGTCTTTTCTGGATTGATATATGCTTATCTTTCTGAGTAAAGAATATGTAGAAACTTTTGTACTGCATGTACGGGGTTATTGGTTTCTGTTTTAAATGACTGATCTGGATGATATCTGGTGAAGTATGATATAGAGGGTCATGCCATATAACTTGATATGTGACCATGTTTCCCTTGGCAATGTCTGATTAGTTTTCAAAATGGCAAAGTAGAAATAATTATAGGAAGAGAGGAATATAGACATTCAGTAAATATTTTAAAGTCTGAGTTGAATCAAAACTGAGTTAATCAGAAATGCAAGATCATGGCTTATAATTGATATAAGCATATGTCAAGCCTGAAAATGAAACCTCTAATTCTTAGTTAGGCATTTAAATTCACAGTAGAAGCTTGTATTGATTTGTGAAGTAGGTTCATATGCATTTTGTATTACCTGTAGTTCTCACAGCACTATGTTCAACATATCTCATAATCTAGGTACATGACTCAAGTCTGGATGCATTGGGTCATGATCAACTTGAGGTTGACTAAGTAACTAGTAGCTCTGTTTGCAATAGGCATGCCCATCACTTAACAACACCTTGGATATTACTGTTTAGAAATAAAAGAACATTAGTTATCTACCAGATAAGTTCACCTGAGAATCTGTCTTAATTTGGGTTGTAACTTAGCCAAAATCATTTTGTCTCCAAATATATGCTAAGTCTTAGTAAATTATGTGTGATGCATTTGTACTCTGCCTAAATGGATGTGTTTTCTCTGCTTGGTCTTCTATCCAATCTGTTTCTTAATCACTCACATGATTCTTGCATACTAACAAAATTGATATATGAGTATCCTTATCTAATACACAAATTTGTGTAATTAGGAATTATGAACCCCGGGTTAAACTAGAAAGAATGAGCTATTTCAAACACCCTCTTATTTTAGCATAGAACAATTAGTATCAAATCAAAAAAAAATCCCAGGATCTAAATATATATGGCTTTAGATCTAGGAATTACACAGCTGAGAAGTAAAGCAAGAAAAATAAGAAAAATGATATTACTTAATCTATAATCAAGCTTGAGATTTAAGTAAGAGAAATCAAGAAAAGAGGGGCTATGTGACACTAAAAACTCTGGAACAAGAGAAATAAGGTATGATTAAATTTCTTTGCCAACTCCAATTACTCTGGTAGGCAAAGAGTCATCTATATATCTTCATATATATATATGATTTAATTCAATTTAATATACTGATATTTTTATATTGGTCAAATAAGGGATCTTGGGAAAAGTGTGAAAAGGGAAGTGATCCATTGAAGCATATATCTATATATGTAGAAAAAAAAAACTCAACAGAAAATTCATTAAAAATAAATGAATAAGTAGAGGGTCACTTCAGTTGGTATCAGAGCTATGTTATTAAACATAGCAGAAATAAAGATCAGATTCTCTTATCAAAATAAAAATTCTTATGAGACTAAATACATCACACAATTTTCAGTACAAATGAGATTACTGAAATAATTAAGTTACAAATTAAACTAACTAGTTATGTAAAAATTGTATAGCAAATCATGGTAGGAAGACCACCAAGTCATGGAGCAGGACCCTCCAATACAACACCAATGGTTAATTTGCAAGATTTGGTGAGGGCCTTTAGAGAAGGAGCAGTGCACAGGGAAGAGAATCCTCATGAGGAATTAGCTAAGCTATTAAAGACATTCTCAAACCTAGGAGGCAAGGACTTTGAAGGCACTGAAGGGGTTATGGGTGTGCAGACATGGTTGAGAACTTTAGAAAGAATATTTGCAGATATGCAAATTAATGATCAAAGGAAAAGGCAGATAGCTTCAAGAAGGCTCAAAGGAGCAGCACTAGATTGGTGGGAAGTAATTATCACAGGAAGGCCAGAAGATGAAATAACATGGAATCAATTCAAGGAGATGCTTGAGGCAAGGTTTGTTCCAGCAACAGCTAAGGCAACATTGCTTGAGGAATTTATAAGGTTGAGGCAAGGACCAATGAGTGTGACTGAATACACTCAAAAATTTGAGAGTTTGTCCAAGTATGGAACTATGCTCATAGGGAATGAAGAATCAAAGAATTCAAGGTTCATTCAGGGACTCAATGCTGGTTTGAGTAGAGCAATGCTACCATATAAAGACAGAACATTTGATCAAGTCATAGATCTCACTCTTTCTTTTGAACAACATGACAATGCAAGGGAAAAGTTTAGAAACATGAGAACCAACAATCAAAAGAAAGGGAAGAATAGAGCACATCCTTATGACAAGAAGAATGTAGACAAGAAAGTTGAAGGAGCAGCCACTGGGGAGGTTAAGAAAAAGGTTACCTGCTACAATTGTGGCAAGGAAGGACACATGAGCAATAGGTGTCAAGCAGCTAAGAAAGCACCATTCAGCTGCTACAACTGTGGGAGAGAAGGTCACATTAAGAGGAACTGCCCAGAATTCAAGAAAGGGGCAAGGGTAGGAGCACTGGAAGCCAAGGCTAAGGCAAATGCAGTAGGAAGCTTTGGACAATTGGAAGGTATACTTCTAATTAAAAATTACCCAATCACAGTTATATATGACACTAGAGCTACACATTCTCTGATATCACAAGACATAGTGGATAAATTAGCTCTCACATACAATACAGTTGAAAAACCCTTGTTTATTCAAAGCCCACTAGGTAGTTCTTGTCTGCTTGGATTAAAATGTTTGGGAGTAGAATTAAACATAGGAGGAAATATGTTTAAATCTGACTTGTTTGTGTTAAAATATCCTGGAATAGGAATTATTCTAGGAGTAGATTGGTTGAATAAATTCAAAGCAATTTTGAATTTAGAAAATTTTACAATTTCTTTGAAAACAGAAAATGGTAAAAACATCATAGTCATGAGTGAAGTAGCCAAAACAAATTGTCTTAATCAAATATGGAGTATGACTGAAAAGGAAGTGACCTTAAAAGACCAAAAAGTAGTGAATGAATATCCAGATGTTTTTGGGGAAGTTGTGGGAATTCCAAAAAATAGACCAGTAGAATTTCAGATAAGGCTGATCCCAGGATCAAGTCCTATCATCAAAAAGCCTACTAGAATGGGTCCAAAGGAATTAGTAGAGTTAAAGCAACAGTTGGAGGAATTAGAGCAAAAAGGCTTCATAAGGCCTAGTAGTTCAAACTGGGGTTCTCCAGTTGTATTTGTGAAAAAGCAGGATGGTACACTAAGAATGTGTATTGATTATAGAGAACTAAATAAAGTCACCATCAAGAACAAATACCCACTCCCCAGAATTGATGATCTATTCGATCAATTGAATGGAGCAAGGATTTTCTCAAGACTGGATTTAGCCTCTGGATTTCACCAAATGAAGGTTGAAGAGGAGAGCATTAAATACACTGCTTTTAATACAAGGTATGGCTTATATGAATTCTTGGTAATGCCTTTTGGATTGACAAATGCACCATCCTATTTTGTAGATTTAATGAATAGGACATTTAGAGACTTTCTAGACAAATTTGTGGTTGTTTTCATTGATGACATATTAGTGTTTTCAAAATCAGAAGAAGATCATGTAAAACATTTGCATCTGGTTTTATCTAGACTGAGGACACATGATTTAAAGGCCAAATTCTCTAAATGTACATTTTGGCAAAATGAAGTAAAGTTTTTGGGGCATATTGTATCACAACAAGGAGTTAGTGTAGATCCAACTAAGGTGATAGCAGTGTAGTCATGGGATAGACCCAAATCAGTGACTGAGGTGAGATCATTTTTAGGAATGGCAGGCTACTATAGAAGGTTTATAAAAGACTTTGCAAGAATAGCCATTCCATTGACCAAGCTAACTAAAAAGGAGCAACCCTATGTGTGGACAGAGAAGTGTGAACAAGCTTTCTCATCACTAAAGAAAGCACCGGTAGAAGCTCCAGTTTTGCAAGTGCCAGAGGGTAATGAAGGGCTAGTGGTTTATACAGATGCTAGTGGATCTGGATTAGGGGCAGTGCTCATGAAACATGGTAAAGTCATAGCATATGCATCAAGGCAACTCAAGCCAAATGAAACCAGGTATGCTACACATGATTTAGAACTAGCTGCTGTAGTATATGCATTGAAACTATGGAGACACTATTTATTAGGTGCTAAGTCTGAATTGTTTACTGATCATAAGTCACTTAAATACTTATTTTCTCAAAAAGACTTGAACATGAGGCAACATAGGTGGGTGGAATTCCTAGCTGCCTATGATCTTGATATATTATATACCCCTGGAAAAGCTAACAAAGTGGCAGATGCATTGAGTAGGCATCAAGCAAAATTGGCAAACTTAATGATGACTGAATTCAAGGGTTTGACCATCCTTAGTGAAGCAGAAGTAAAAGAAGGAATGGGGGTATCAGATGAAGCACACAATGATATGACCGAATATGGAAAACTAAGCCTCATTTCTTTAAGGTCAACTTTGGTTGATAAAATAGGACAAATGCAGGATCAAGACACAGATTTAAAGGAGAAGAAAGATATGATGTCACAAGGCATGACAGTGGAAAATTATGAAGTAGATGAAAAAGGTTATTTAAGGAAAAAGGGGAAACTCTGCATACCAAACATGGAGGAATTGAAGCAAGAAGTTATGGATGAACATCACAAAACAAAATATACAATACACCCAGGTGGTACAAAAATGTACCATGATCTCAAGAGAAATTACTGGTGGCTAGGGATGAAAGGAGCAGTGGCAAAATATGTGGCAAATTGTTTAACATGCCAACTAGTTAAAGCAGATTATCAAAGACCCTCAGGCTTACTGCAGCCTTTGGAAGTGCCTACCTGGAAGTGGGAAAGCATTTCAATGGATTTTGTGGATGGTTTGCCAAGAACAAGAAGAGGCAATGATAGTGTTTGGGTGGTGGTTGATAGGCTTACAAAGACAGCACACTTCATCCCTATAAGTTCCAGCAGAAATGCTCATAAGCTAGCTCAATTATTTGTAAAAGAGATAATGAGATTACATGGTATTCCTAAGACTATCATTAGTGACAGAGATACCCTATTTACCTCAAGATTTTGGAGTAGCTTTCAAGAAGCCATAGGAACAGAACTAAGTCTAAGCACAGCCTACCACCCACAAACTGATGGGCAAACTGAAATTGTTAATAAAGTTTTAGAAGACTTACTTAGAGCATGCATACTTGATTTTGGTGGCAACTGGGAGGATCACCTTTATTTAGCTGAGTTTGCTTATAATAACAACTACCAGACCACCATAGGTATGGCTCCATTTGAGGCTTTGTATGGAAGGCCTTGCTTATCTCCTGCATGTTGGATGGAGGCAGGTGAAAGAGTATTGCTTGGACCAGAACATGTGAAGGAAACCTCTGCAAGAATTGAATTAGTGAGGCAAAGAATGAGAGTGGCACAAGAAAGACAGAAAGCATATGCAGACAAAAGAAGGAGGCCAGTAGAGTTTGGAGTGGGGGATTATGTATTTCTCAAAGTTTCACCCATGAGGAAAATACTAAGGTTTGGCAAAGCTGGAAAGCTATCACCAAGGTATATAGGCCCATACGAAATTATTCAAAGGATAGGAACTTTGGCTTATAAATTAAAGTTGCCAGAGGAATTGAGCAACATACATGATGTATTTCATGTATCTCAATTAAGAAAATGGGTGCATAACCAGGAAACTATTCTTGAATCCCCTACACATGTTGAAATTCAAGAAAACCTGGTTTATAAGAAGGAACCAGTAGGCATAGTGGCTAGAGAGGAGAAGAAATTGAGAAACAAAATAATAAAGTTGGTTAAAATACAGTGGAGTCTAGATGGAAATGATTGCACTTGGGAGGCTGAAGATAGGATGAAGGATAAATATCCTAGTCTATTTTCTGCATGAAGGTATGCCTGAAACTATAATAAATTTAAGTACTATTTAAACATATATATATTTGATTAGTTCTGGATGCATAAGTTTTTTTAAATTGCTTAGATAAAGATTAAAACTCTTGCACAGTGGAAAAGAGAGATATATTTATAATTGTGGGACACAATTCCTTTTAGGAGGAGAGTATGTGGAGACCCAAAAATTTTGAGATAAAAAATTAAATAATATATATATATATGATAAATTGGTTAATAGAAATTAATTGAAGAATAAAATGATTTGAAAACGAATATCAAAAGGGAATAAATATTTCAGCAAATAATGAGGAGAAAAGAAAAATTAACTAAGGCATGAATGAGTTTTAAAATACACATGTCTTATGAATACTATAAATTTATATGTCCAGAAAAGTATTTGGGCAGTGGAATAATTCCTTTTAGCAATTGAAATGCATACCAACTAGTCTGGTAATATTTATAGGTATGAATGTATTTTAAAATAAATCAAGATAGATGACAAAAATTTGTTAGCCAAAAATAAAGCTTACAAAAGAAATGTAGGGCTGAGTCACATAAAAATGATGTGCAAGGAAATCATGCAAATAGCATGTGCACAGAAAAGTAATGAGCTAACTGTTTTACTGAAAATAGAAACCAAGAGAAAATGGCACTTTTAGCCATAAACATGCATACATTAATCCCCGAGTAAGGTAAGGATAGAATGGGTTTTTCCCTCCATTTAAACCCTAACAGAATGATTTAAATCTAGGGAGGAGCAATAGTTGTCCAGGGAGAGAAAACAAAAACAAAAATAAAATAACTCACATTGCCTTCAGACCTGAGCATTCCCGGAGAGAAGCAAAGGAAGGTGAGTGGTAATCACTTTGGGATTTATGGCACTAAGACCCATATTAAGGGCAGCCAAGTTATTTTCATATATAAAATTTTATTATGATTTTTAGTTTGATTTTATTCTCTGAATAAATGCATGCTAATTATGGGTGATGTTTTGATTGAACTTTTGGTTGGAGTTTTGATCTGTCTTTGTTTGTTAAGATGGTTTCAGCCTTTTGTTTTAAAATAAAAGTGATCAAACATGTATTCAGATCATAGAAATGGATTTAATGATCCAGTTTTATGTAAGAAATAAACTGAATATTATACTGAGAAATGGGGTATCAAAGGAAAATAGTAGGCAGCATAAATAATGAGATTTATGCTTATGCCTAATCTATATTAAAAATGTCATGAACAATGCAGTGTCATGTATAGGTGATGAGTTGTTCCTACTATGAGTAATATGTTTTATGAGTTTATCTTAAAGAAAAATCATGTCCTATGTTCTCAATAAAAACAAATAAATGGGATATGGTTTCATCATATTTATGTGAAATATAGGAAAACTTCTGTAGATATATATACATGTATATAAGTTTCAGAAATATGATTTGAATAAATTGACCTTGGGATGGGATTTAGTATTTATGCATGAAAGCTTGTTATGTCTAATTAAAACCCTTGATGGAGTTTCTTAAACTATTGATCCATGAGAGAAAAGGAAAAGAATGCAAAGCATTTCTAGTGATAATAAAATTCTCTGAAGATAAATAAACATGGTCTCTAAATTATAAAAATAATTTAGGATTGGTGCCTTGATCTGCTCATCATCAGGAGGATGATGGGTATGTGCATGACTTGCTAAAGTCCTGTAGGCCTCTGTGAAAAGGGATAACAGAACTGAGCCCCTTTTCAATGCACACATAGTGTTCAAAGGCAAGGAGCTAGACCAAACACAAAATGTAAAGAGAAATGAAAGGGGATTGATCAGTCAGGCTATGGAATTTGAAATGATTTCACAGGAGTATGTATATGAAAATCTGGATGGAATGAATGCATGGTTGTTTGAGTGTATGATTGATAGACAAGTTCACCAATACTCAGATTTAGTATGAATTAGTTCTCATGAAACTGATATGTTTTCCATGTAGCATTAAGAATTTACAAAATGTTTAATCTGTGATTCCACTCATACCAGAAATTTATTTCTGACCCTATTTGTTGATTTGTAACATTTGGGGTGTCTCATTTTTGTTGAGGCAGCCCTAGATGTTGCTGCAGGAAAGTAAGCATAAGAGTCTTGTTAGCATGGATACTTGAAGACCCACTTGCATTTAGAGTACTTAAGGAATTTGGCAGAAATATTGTAATAATTTGGCTAAGCAAAACTTTATTATGTTTAAGTCTTTTCTGGATTGATATGTGCTTATCTTTCTGAGTAAAGAATATGTAGAAACTTTTGTACTGCATGTACGGGGTTATTGGTTTCTGTTTTAAATGACTGATCTGGATGATATCTGGTGAAGTATGATATAGAGGGTCATGCCATATAACTTGATATGTGACCATGTTTCCCTTGGCAATGTCTGATTAGTTTTCAAAATGGCAAAGTAGAAATAATTATAGGAAGAGAGGAATATAGACATTCAGTAAATATTTTAAAGTCTGAGTTGAATCAAAACTGAGTTAATCAGAAATGCAAGATCATGGCTTATAATTGATATAAGCATATGTCAAGCCTGAAAATGAAACCTCTAATTCTTAGTTAGGCATTTAAATTCACAGTAGAAGCTTGTATTGATTTGTGAAGTAGGTTCATATGCATTTTGTATTACCTGTAGTTCTCACAACACTATGTTCAACATATCTCATAATCTAGGTACATGACTCAAGTCTGGATGCATTGGGTCATGATCAACTTGAGGTTGACTAAGTAACTAGTAGCTCTGTTTGCAATAGGCATGCCCATCACTTAACAACACCTTGGATATTACTGTTTAGAAATAAAAGAACATTAGTTATCTACCAGATAAGTTCACCTGAGAATCAGTCTTAATTTGGGTTGTAACTTAGCCAAAATCATTTTGTCTCCAAATATATGCTAAGTCTTAGTAAAGTATGTGTGATGCATTTGTACTCTGCCTAAATGGATGTGTTTTCTCTGCTTGGTCTTCTACCCAATCTGTTTCTTAATCACTCACATGATTCTTGCATACTAACAAAATTGATATATGAGTATCCTTATCTAATACACAAATTTGTGTAATTAGGAATTATGAACCCCGGGTTAAACTAGAAAGAATGAGCTATTTCAAACACCCTCTTATTTTAGCATAGAACAATTAGTATCAAATCAAAAAAAAAATCCCAGGATCTAAATATATATGGCTTTAGATCCAGGAATTACACAGCTGAGAAGTAAAGCAAGAAAAATAAGAAAAATGATATTACTTAATCTATAATCAAGCTTGAGATTTAAGTAAGAGAAATCAAGAAAAGAGGGGCTATGTGACACCAAAAACTCTGGAACAAGAGAAATAAGGTGTGATTAAATTTCTTTGCCAACTCCAATTACTCTGATAGGCAAAGAGTCATCTATATATCTTCATATATATATATATATGATTTAATTCAATTTAATATACTGATATTTTTATATTGGTCAAATAAGGGATCTTGGGAAAAGTGTGAAAAGGGAAGTGATCCATTGAAGCATATATCTATATATGTAGAAAAAAAAAACTCAACAGAAAATTCATTAAAAATAAATGAATAAGTAGAGGGTCACTTCATGGGTGTTCCTCTAAATTTGAATTCCTATTCTTGTTTTAAAATATATTCTTGAATCGTCCTATAAGGGAGTGGATTTGTAATTACTATAAATGTTTTATATTGTATTGTTTGAGTTGTTAAGATTGATTTGGGGTTTCGATCGATTCGTCTGGCCCACGCTATCGATAGGAATTCCAAAACACTAGAACAGAGCAAGCTGACACGATATTGTTTTCGAAATTGGTAAATGAAGTAATTTTATGTATGATTATATTATATATATATATAAGTATAATTTTCTGAAATTAGATAGTTAAATAAATTCGTTGTTGAAATGATAATACTAGATTTTCATTTATTGTTTTGTCAATATTTCAAAACCATTAACTATTGTTGTATGTTATCAGGAGTTGAATTTTTAAACATGGTTTATAAATTGGATTTGAAAATGAAATAAATTTCTATTAAGGATTTGAGAATTAAATTTCTAGTGTTTTTCTAAAGTTGGTTTTCAAAGTTTTGAAAAAAATATATATTATTTGGGAGTATTTTCGAATGGAAATTATTTTTAGAGAATTTTAAAGAAATAAGTCTATACTCTCCTTTTTGTCGCTGGAAAATAATTTCGGTGATGACTGCAGCATCATCAACATTCATTTTCGAGTCTCAAAGTGGAGAGACCACTTAGTAGCTTTGCTACACTTTTGTTTTGGGAAAAAGGGATTTGATTTAAATTTCTTGTGTATAATTCAATTTAAAAATATATATATGTATATATTTATTTCAAAATAGTTTGAAGTGAAACCAAAAATTTGAATCTTAAGTTTTATATTAAGAAATGGTTTCAATTATTGAAATAAAGTGAAATTTTGAATAATTGGAGTATCTAAAATGATAAATGAAATTGAAACAACTTGAAACGGTCGAACTAGGATAAAAATCTATTTGTATAATACTCAATTGCATTTTTAAACATATACAACTTACCTGAATTATTCAAAAAGTTAAAATGTTAATGAATTTTGTAATTTAAGGTTATATAGGAGGAAATTTAGGTAATAAAGTGTTCAAACTAAAAATTTTGATTAATGGTAAGGTTGTAAATAAAAGGTATATTTGTATGGTGTTTAATTACATTCACAAACATTAATATAACTTACCTACAAAAGTTTAAATGTAATTAGAATGTAATTGAATAATATACAATATGATATAAGTGATGAGATGTCAAAAATGATATTTTGTTAAAGGAATTTATGAATAATAAAAAGAGAATTAATTTGTTGAATAATATATGGTTATAATAAATGTTTATGCACTTAATATATGTTGAAAAATATGTTAAGAGAAAAAAATAGAGAAGCCATTTGAGTGAATAAATATGAACTTAAGAATAGTTGAAATTAGATTATTAAGTGGAATCAACTTAACTGAAGATAAATGGATAAAATAAATGAGCTAAATAAAATAAATTTTATTTTGAAAGAAAATTTTGTAAATCAAATCAACTGAATGAAAATACGTTGAATTGAAATCAACCAAATGTGAATACAATGAATATTTATTAATTTAATAAAATGAATTGAAACCAAATTAGTTGAATATAAATCAATTTATATGGTTTTGAATTAATTGTTGTATTTTGTATTTTAATCTATCTTTTCTTCCTGGTTGTTTATATTCTCCTATCTTCTTCCTTTTCAGAGATGAAAAGTTTTGAGTGGGGGAGAGTGTAACGACCCATAAAAATTTAACGGTTTTTATAACATAATTAACTGAAATTTTGCTTAAAATTAAAATAATTAAATTTAACAATGAAAATTTGATATTTGGAATGCGTCTATTTAAACATAGCAAATGGTAGATTTTCACTGGTAATTATGAATGTTAGTCCTGTTGTGTAATTTCAATTTCAATTTCAATTTCAATTTAAATCAGTTAAAAATGATGTAAGTAAATATTATTGAAATCTGAATATTTTGATATAATTAATTTGTAAATCATTTTCTGAGGGAGACGTCATATTTCATTTTGCCAAATTTGGACTTCTATAACCCCGTTTATCTTATTTTCGGCGTTTTAGCAGCATTTTCAATAGCGAAAAATCCGAGTTTTAATAACTTGATTGTATTGCTGATATATGTATACCATTATGTTTGTCTCATCATGCTGATCTCCGTAGTATATTCAATTGTCAATTTTGATGTCCAGTGCATGGCAGAATCTGTGACACAGATAACCTTATCGAAACCCGTTTTGTGCCCTTTCATTTCTAGTGTCCTTTCACTGTCAACGTAACAATAGCCATTAATAATTTCAGAATTCAATGTGTGCCTTTTGTTATTCACTACGTTTCAATATTATATGTGCCCATTGGTTTTCACTAGTTCAGTTCTCTCCGTTGCTGTCGCTGAGCATGATTTATAAAAATATATCTATATACAAATGTATCAGAGGATATTACTTCTCCTTCTTCTTTTGCATGAAGCTAGCCACAAACCCATGTGCCCACATCTCCTCTCCATCACCCGTGCTCTCACCACCACTTTCCTGAAGCAAAACCCCATCACTCCCCTACCAGACCCGCACCACCGTCCCCATCACTCCCCTACTAGATCCGCACCACCATACCCTCACCTCCTCTTCTCTGACCGAAGCCTGACCCGAGTTGATAGCCTCTCCAACCCGAAGCGCCACCAGAAAACTCATCACATCTCGTCCACTCGCCGGCAACGTAACCTCCCTCCGCCGAAGTCTACTCCTTTCTTATTTGCATTCTCTCCCCTCTGGCCACGTCACCGGCCTTCCCATCATCAACCAGAAGCCTGTTACCACCTCCTCTATCCCAATGTGACAACCTCTACTCCTCTACTTCCGTTGCACAACCGTGCCCATCACCACCTCTCAAACAACACCCCGCCTTCCATTCTCCCCTGCTCGCCTCCAACCCGACCAACTCCTCTACTGAGTCACCCTCCTCTCCACCGCCTGAGCTTGCCCTCCTCTGAATGCGACAGACCACCATCACCAGTCAGACCACGCCATCAAGCCTCGACCACCACCATCTTCTTTCCTCCTTCCATTGAACTTATATATATAATAATATGGTAAGTTTATATAAAGTGCTTTGCTGTTGTTTTATATATATATGTATACGGTAGAGTAAAATTATATATATATATATGTTATATAAGTTGTATGTTGTTATATATATAAATTACGTAAATCGTATATCATCTGTTGTTCTGTATATAGGTTATACAAGTCACGTATAACCTGCTTGTTTGGATATAAGTCTATATATGATTTGTTTAAGTTATATGTATATATATTACAATAAAGTGAGTTTATATCGACTTTATAATAAATATTGATTTTAAAATATAATATGTATGTGATTATATATTAGTTTATATATATATATACAAATATACACGAGTTTAGTTTCCAAAAATATAAATTATAATATGTGTACGTTTTATATATACTGTTTTATACATAATATGTATGTGCTTTGAGTCGAAGAAATATAGTATATATATGGGTCAGTATTTCAGATTTGAAGTATAAATTTTAAGTTTAAGTAATATATGTATGCAAGTCTGTGTATTTAGATTTAAAGTGTATATATATAGTCTAAATAAAAAGTATACTTGGATTCCACTTTTAAAGTATATATATAAGTATTGGGTTTTAAATATAATATATATATATCTTTGATTTTTAAATATATGTGTTTTAAAATTTATGATTTTGAAGATATATATTTTATTTTAATGTTTGTCTTAAATTTAAATATTGATTTTTTTTAAATAATAATAATAATAATATGATATCTATTTTCCGTTTATATCAGGCTGATTTGATATGTTCTCATTGATTCTATTTATCAGCTTTGTCCGTCAAATCCGTGTTAAGCTTACTTCGCTTTGAGATATATTGTTTAGATTGATCAATTTCATAATTCGTGATTTATTCCGTGTGCTTGTCCTGTTCTCTCTAGCCTCGAAAGGTGAGCAATCACTCACGATTAACATTCTTATATTTAGTAAATTGATTTCACACGAAATGACGATTGAAATATGTTGTAAAATTTGAATTGCTAGTTATTTAATTGTTGACTATGATATGTTGTTATTTAAACTATTCACCTCTATTAGTTGATGTAAGACACCATATTCTGTTGTATATATTTTATTTTATTTGCCAGTGATGATATATGCCTGTTGTTGATATGTTATATTATTATCATATTTGTTCTCACTCTGCAAGTTCTCCGTAGTTTAGAAATTCCCTATGGGTTGAAATGATACATACCCAAACGATATTCTAGAATAGGGGAAAATTGTTATGGGTTGAAATGATAAACCCAAGCTATTTTCATTGATTTTGGAATTTTGGGATTACGGGTTGAAATGATATACACCCATAAATATTAAATTATTGCGGATTGAAATAATAAATATCTGTATCACTTGACCATAGGATAGAAAATTATATAAGGACACCGTTGGTCTATCTTAAAAAATGATTGCCAAAGTTTGAAAGGAAATGTATGGATTTTATTAAATATTGATTTTTAAATTATAATATAAAGAATTTATTTTAATATATGTGTAAAATTTAGATTTTTAAAATTATATGTTTTGGAATTTTAAATTTATAAGTTAGTTTTGAAAATATAATTTTTAAGATTTTTCTTATAATTTTTATTTTAAAAATATATAAAATAAGATTTAATACAAATACATTTAATAATAAAATTTAATTTAATTATTTTATAATATGTTTAAGTATTTATTTAAATTTATATTAATATTTGAAAAATAGATTTTTTTAACTTTAATAATAAAGGTTGGGAAGATAAATAAAAGTTGATTTGGAATTTAAATTGGTTAATAATTGAATTTAAATAAGAATTGATTCGAACTTATTGATTTTGAGATTTTGAAAGATATGATTTATAACTTGATTTGATAAAAAGTGATTAAATGAATATTCTCGATTTAAATTAAAATTGAGACTGAATATTTAATATTAATTTAAATTTATAAATTGAGATTCTATTTAATTGTTATTAAAATGATTAAGTGAATATTTTCCCATTTGAATAAAATTAAAGTTAAATGTTGGAAAATAAATGAAACTTACATTATAAATGTTGGATATTTAAACTTTGAATCTTATTGGAATTGAAGTGATAGTTCAAACCTGAATTTGAAATCGATAAAAATTGAAATGGTTTATTTAGATTTTGAATCGAATCTTTAACCCTTTAAATTGAAAGTGTTGAACATGGATTGATTTAAATTGAATTTTGAAATTTAAGTTGATTTGAATCGATTTGTGAAATTTGATGAAACAATTCTAATTTGGAAACTATTTCTGTATAATCTCTTTAAATAAATGTAAACTATTTTAATATATAAATTATTTTAATTTATAAATATTTTAATATATATACTATTTTCAATATCTAAACTGTTTAAGTTGGAAGGGTTATGATTTCAAAAGTGTTATGATTTTGAAAGTTTTACGATTCTGGAAATGAATATTATTTAAAGTGAATAATGATATCGAATTGATATGGTTGTGACAATGAATATGATATTTTGATATGAAGTATGAACTATTTGAAAGGAAATGACCACGGTGTGAAATAAGTGTTTGGTTGTTGAAGAGACCGGGATCAGATATTGTCATACTCTCTGCCAATACCGAAAACCACTTTAACAACTGTGTACATGGTGGAGATTCCAGAACAAAGTAGGATGGTTTGGCGACGATTCTGTATGAGGTATTAACATAGCCCTGACTCTCATGAGTCACCTTGATGTGGCTAAAACAGGAGTCATGCCGGGCCAAGTGAGGTCATTCCTCCTATCGAACACATTTCTTCGATACCATTCTATTACTTTGTGATTTGATTGGGTGCACCTTTGATTTGGGAGTGTGTCACAAGGTGGGTGGTAGTAGCTGCTATGCGTTACCACCAGTCCGGATCCGCAAATGGTATATCTACCTTGGCATTGCCTCGCGTGCCTTGTCACATGCCCTATCCCGCCTTCTACGAGTTTGTTTTGTACCGTACCTATGTGGTGTCCTCTGGGTAAACCACCGGTTTGGTGGAGCGTACGGCATTGTATAGACTATGGGAATATATAAAATGTGTTAAAGGGGATATGGGTAACGCCTTAACGCTACTTTAATAGTTTACTTTACTGATAGACATATTATAATAGCGTATATTACTACATAGTAGATAGTTCCACGGATCCTTAGAGGATGGAAATCCCAAGCATCCTTTAAGTTACTTGTATTTCAGTTGACATTTCACTTGAGTTGAATTTACTGGTATAAGAATGTTAATCCCGACTCGAGTGTTTTGTGTTTTGCTTTATGCTCGGGTCAGACTGAGTGACAGAACATTTGAGACTCACCTTTGGAGTTTGGAGCTTTGCTTGAAGATCTATCTTATATCTAGTCAGCTTTCAGTTGTTTCCAGTTATTTCTATCCAGTCTTGTAGTTACTTTTGTATTTGAGACTACTCTTTATTCGAGACTTCTATTGTATTTTGTTTTAAACTCTGATGTTTATATAGTAGCTTCACGAACTACTATATTTCTATTCCACTGCTTATTGTTATATTACTCTGTGTCTGTGATTCTGTGATTGATTTATTTACTGCATATGCTGAGTTTTTCCAATTATAAATTAACAATCTATTATTTTGAGCAATTTAAGTCCGACATGTGCGGATGCGAATGGTTCGAAATAGATGGTCATTACAAAAACAAACAGACATAACAAATATACTTATATAATACATATGAATGTAAAATAAATTAAAATAAATACACTTATACAATATAAATGAATGTAAATATAAGTTCAATAAATCAATAAAGTTGAACTAACTATATATTATTTAAATGGTCTTTAATTATCATCTTATAAAAGAGTATCAAATGTTATTAGAGAAAGTTAAATGATTGATGAATTATATAAAAGATTGAGAAACCATTTATTTATTACTTATTTCTATGTAGTTATTTTCTCAGAAAAGATAGTTATGCTAGTATAAATTTGATAAACTGATTTATATGATTTGAAATTATTCATAAATAATATTTTATTATTGAGATGAAATAGTCAATACTTGCAAATATTTGAGTTTCGTAATCTATTTGGTGCTATCAAACGAATGAAAAGGGATTTTCTAAATGCTATTTATGAATATTAAATTATTATTTAATTTTGTAAAAGGTTGAGAAATTTGTCATTATTATATAAAATATCTTATATTTGATATTTGAGTTTAGTTAATTACTTAATTAATTTTAAAATATTTATATTTATAATCCAATTCCAAGTATTAATTTTGTTATATAAAATTGTATATTGAAGTTGATTATTAAATATTAATTTGTTTGTTTTATACATACAGTTTTATATATAAGTCGCTAATCCATTTTATCTTGCTTTTCTGATTTTACTTCTTTTTATATATTAAGTTGAAGTATATGAATGATTTAGCTTTGAAAATTATTTTAGGGTTTCAAAAGCAATATATGTACTTTTTGAATAAGTAATCAATTATTAAATTAAATTAGTTTTTGAATATCTATTTATTGTTTGTTTATATGTATTTATTTTCTTATATGAGCTAAAAATGATGTTAATTATTTTATTAATTATTAACCTAGTTGTTTTATAATCATATTTATTCTTGTTAATTATTTCACAATTTACAGGATCAAGCTTTCCCTATATATTTATTTGGAATATATAAGTATTTATTAATGATTTTAGAGTTTACTAATTTCTCATATTCTCTAAATGGATTTTTATGATATGAATGATTCACCATTGATGTTGATTTGGTAGATGATTTTGGTACGATACGATGATGACATCCTTCTATTTGATTTCATGATATTTTAATTCTATGTAACGAGAAATTTTAATAAATGGAGTTATAATACCATTAGGGATGAGGCATTCGGTAATATTTCTCTTGTTATTCTTTGGACTCGTTATATAGAATATGAGTAACTGAATGGACTTTATAAGCGGTGAATAAACATTTGAGTATCACACAGTGGTATGGGACACTGTTATGATATTTATTCGGGCATTCATTGTAAGTAGACGACACTCACATGACAGGAATAAAGTACATAGTGTGAGGTGATACGTAGTAATATATGATTCTGTGCCTATATTCGGTGAGTATGGCTCCATGCCTAAAGATGACCATGACTTTGTGTCTAAATGTATTGGTTCTGTATGCCACTATTACGATGTACTCCTATTTATGTTTGTTTGAGAGAACCAGATTGCTAGAATCCACCCTATTGGCCTGATCATGGGTTCGCTCCCCAGATCCGTGACACTATATTATATAGCTTCATGCTAACCTTGTACGCACGTTTTCCCCTTGTGTCACCTAGGCCAGCAGTCTGTTACCTATACCTTTATGGTATTTCTAGGAGCAATTGGAGTGTGGTGACTTATTATTCTGCACGTTGACGAGACACCGATGGACACATGTCATAATGATTGTGGAGGTAACTAAGACTGTAGAGACTCCGTGTCTCTGGAGCTTGCGTGCGTGCTATTAGTCTTACTTGTGGTACTAATGGAGTAGTAGGTTGGCATATACGATTCATACACCTCACTGCAGTATTGATGTGGTAAGGTGCCACATATTATATATATATGTGACTCTACTTGGGACTTCATATCTGTCGTATAGTCATTTCCCATCACGATATGTTTTGATAGATATATATGAGAAGATGAGATTATACCTGAGATATATGATTAGAGTATAGTGGATTCTCATTTGTGTTGATAGGTAGACTATCCTATTCTATATATTGATGATGTTTTATTGAGATTGAGAGTTATATTTAGACAATGCTTTGTGTCAGCCTAATTATACTTGGTGATATCTCGTATATTGATATTTCTGGCTTTTATGACGATTTTGGATAAGTATGATTCGGTTATTTAAGATTGATTCTGAGATTTCTGATTTGATGTGTTTCTATGTGGGTGATGACATTATTTGGTACCAGTGTTGTTTGTTTCACATGATTTTGTGTAACTTGTGAGACATGATGCCTTGATAAGTATTTATAGTATTATATACCTCTTTAAGGCATACGTTTCTATATTTATATTTAGATATTGACATGTCATCCAATGATTTGAGAATCTCCAATTGAAATATCATATTATTATTCCATGTTTATACTGTGTTACCCATATTATAGATACTTGATTAGACATAGTCTCACTTGTGTTTTATTTACGTAATATTCGGCTCAGTCCGAGACATTTCAGGTACATGGACAACATGACCAACATTAATTTTATTGGGCTTAGAAGAGATTTATATTAGGACTATTGTATGATATTTGTATGACATTGATTCACTATATATTTGATACATATTTTATCACATTTTATTAAGAGAGTTGACATTTGATATAGTTGTATCTACACTATATTATATATTATATATTATATGTATATTATATTATCGTTGCGAATTACTCTATGATCTCTGTTATTTACTACATATTGTATATTGTTCTATCATGGAGGCACATGTGTTTATTTCTTTGTACTGATACTATGTATGTAAAGTAGTGTTATTTATTTGATGTTTTAATATGTACCAATGTTAGTCCAAGAGAATATTCACATGAGTACCTCATATATCCTTAGTCTTCATATTATCCGATAATATTAATTTGTAATATTCTTGGATAATATGGGTATAGAGGTGGGATGTTTCAGGATATATAGTCAATCTCAAATGAGAACACTCTTGTGGTACTTCACCTCTCAACCTATCAACATCGGGAACAAACCATATCTCATCCTTACGGAGCCAATTGTCTTGGTCGAGTCCACACTGTATCACTTCTACAAACACTACTCGTTCCTCTAATTTAGCCATGTCTCCGCTAGTTTAGCTTCACGCCTCAGACTAGCACCGATCCTCTAAATACATGAAAGTCTAATGGCCATCATCTTTGGCCATAGCTTACATCAAGTTCTAAAGTCATAACTAGAAATAAACTCAAGCAATGTCCACTTTAGGAATATTGCTCCTAAACTGGTATGTCTTCAACTCAAGGGATCAACCAATGCATTTCCCTTACAGGCGTATAGGAAATGTCAAAGTAGAAGGAGGCCAAGTATTCCAACCATCGCTACTAGCGAAGTTTAAGATCCTTCTTAGAGAAGAGATACTTCAATGATGTGGGATCAGTGAACAACTCAAACCCCTCTCCTAATAGATAGAGCCTCTACCCAAAGCAAATACAATCGTTGCCCACTCTAATCATAAATTGGATACTTCCTCCTGTGCAGATTCAATGGTCAACCAGCATATGTGACAACCTTACCTTTCTACATCAATACCGCACCTAGCTAAGTACCATAAGTATATATGGTACCATCGACTCCTCATTCCCACTTGGAATGACTAACATCGATGCACTCATCAACCTACCTGTTAGACTCATAAACATGTGTCTACAGCTCGCGTTTCAAATAAAAGTCTGATACTCCCTCATCAAATCGGTTAATGGTGCTACTACCTTTGAGAAGTCCTTGGTAAAGCATATACAAAATCTCGCCAATCCAAGAAAACTTCTTATATCTGCAACACTCTTGGGTCTATTCCAATCTTGGACTGTCGTAACCATCGTGCAATCTACTATGATGTCCTACTCCAAAACAACATAACCTAAGCATCTCACTTCCCTCCTCCAAAAGTGATACTTCGAAGATTTCATCATCAATCGGTGTTTTCTCAACACCTCCAACATAATCATCAATCTTGTCTTATGCTCCTCTTCGACCATGAGTAAACGAATGTATCATCAACGAGCACAAGCACAAACCTACTCAAGTGACCCTCGAAACATGGTTCATGAGATCAACAATCCATGTCGACATATTGGTTAGCCCGAATGGCATAACCAACCAATCAAAAATCAAAGTAGTGTACGAAACGCACTGATCAACACACTCTCTCTAGCTACTCTCACTGGATGAAACCAGATCACAAGGTCCAACTGAGAAAACACCTTCGCGCTATGGAGCTGATCGAACAAGTCATCATTAAGCGAGACTAGTACTTGTTCGTCATCTCATTAAGCTCACGACAATCAACATACAACCTTAAAGAGCCATCCACCCTAGTGGTGAACACTACAGGTGCATCCCACTCAAATACGCACCTACGAATAAACACTCGCCTTAATAGGTCATTCGCTCGCACCTTTAGTTTACTCTCCTCTTTGGGCGTTATATGTCTCAAAGACATAACTACTGGTCTAACACCTCTAACCAGATCAATACGGAACTCAATCCCTATATGGTGGTAATCCGATCACCTTATCGAATGTGTCTAGGCACTCTCAAGCTATTGGCATAGATGACAACTCATTATCTGGGATATCGAGTGAATATAGAAATCTAACCATCACCTCATCGTTAGGTAGGCAGCCGAACACTACCTTCTGCTCATCATCGGTCCCTGTCATCACGAACGGCCTCTTACAATCCACCACTATTCTGTACCCCTTCAGCCAATCAATTCCCAGACTATAATACTGAACCAAATTAAACCCAAAACAAATCAGTAACAAACAACAAACATCCATGACTCGACAAGGCTAAGCCTCGACAAACCATACATAGGCTAGCTGAGCCCCCAATAAGATTCGTCACAATTTAAAGGTCGGTCAACTATTTCGGGTCTTAATTCCAATCTATCTTTCAAATCAATAGATATGAAGTGTAACGACCCTAGATTTTAATTACATTTAATTGATAATTAAATGAATTTTTGAATAAAAATATGTAAAATTGAATTTTAAATGGATTAATTAATTGCGAGTTTCCCCGATATCCAAATATATATTGTATAAATCATTTAAATTTAAAAATATTGTAAATATTGTATATACATTTGAGCCTTTATGAGTAAATTTGAGATTATAAATAATATATATGTATATACATTTGATTTGAATTGTAAATTAATGGTTTAATAATAATAATAATAATGATGGTAATAAATAATTGAAGTAAAATAAATAAGAGACGAACTATAATAATAAAAGTAACACTTAAATAAAATCTAACAACAAAGTAAAAAAATATGGAAATTCATCTATATTAATAAATAAATTTTATCTATATATATATATATATATAGTTTTATACCAATTTAAATCCTAATTACACATTTATAAACCAATATAAATGTAAACCAAATAAACATAAGAACTATGCTATTAACTTAAGTTAAAAAAAATTTATAACCAATAACTAAAACAAAAAATATATATTTGTACATAGGGTAATAGAGTAATGCATTACCCAGGCAAGTAAAAGTAAAGGAAGTATAAAACAAAGTAAAACAATGCAAAGCAAAATGATGTAGCCTGTAAATAGATATGCTAGGCAAGTAGAAATAAGATATGTGGCCTGTAAAGGCAAGTAAAGAGAATCATATCAGTGCAAAAGAAAATATCTATGTACATAGTTAGCTAAGTGGGACACAAAGTACTCAAATAATAAATGCTTTCATCTCTTAGCAGCAAATAGATCATTCGAAATGTTTGAAGTATCATTTCAGCCACCATAACATACCATATCACCCATACCTATTGTATAAACAAATATATATATTCACAAATATGAAACCAGGCTAAGTAATAAATACAAGTATAAAGGTAAGTATGGCCGAAGTCAGCAAGTATGGCATATGAAACATAGAGTACTTAGTAATTAATGCTAGCACCACAACCATATTATCTATCAGCTGTTTGATGAACCAAAGAAAACAAAGATATAAATATACTCAAGTTTGTACAAGCCTAATTTATGCAAGTTTGTACCTAAAAGAATAAAGAATGGGCTGGTGTAAACTTGATAAGGAGCAAGCATTTAATGCTATATCACAAGTACACTAAATATTTCCTTTCAGCCCCAAAGAGATAAAGATCTCTGAATTATTCGTGTACCAGAGCAGTAAACAAATGAGTATACTTGTTTATTTATCAAACTATCTCATTCCATTTCGTATTACAAAAGCTTTACAAATCCAGTTTCTAAAAAGTTTATACAAATACAACCTAAGTAAAAGAAAGAATAGAGGAAATACAAATGAAACCTGGAAATCAACTAGGAAGCAAAAACACTTCAGTTCAAATTTAAAATGAAAGCCTCTCTGTTCTTCTCTGTTCTTCATTTTTCAAGGTGAGCAAACTTCATTTTTAAACCCATTTGTTTGATTTCTGATGCCTGTGATAATTGAAATGTTTGGTTATGAATGGATTTAAGTTTGCATGTCTGATATGTTTAAGTTTCTCTGTTTTAAATCACAGCCATGTTAACTCTCTGTTCAACATTCAAATTATGAGCAACTTCATATTTTGATAACTTAAGTTTTATTTTAATCTAGTTGCATGATTAGTATCTGTATATTTGGTGAGATAATTCCTGCATGTGCTTATACATGTATAGATTTGATGTTCATAAGAGTATACATGCACTTGGACTCTGTTAGAAAATTCCCAGGCTTGATTTAGATCAAAACTTCAATTCCTCTTTCCCTGATTTTCTATAAACCTTGATGTGTAAACAAGATCAGTTAGAAGTAACAAGTTATACATTTTAAAAATACTTTTAGGTATCACAAATAGATGGATTTACTGGGCAAGTTGAAATTACAGTGAAATCAGTTTACTTCAAAATTTAATTAATTTAAATCTGAGTCTCAATTACATAATCTTCTTAGTCTTCCTGAATCGTGAATTTTAAAAGAGAAATCAAGATTTATAATGTAATAACGTTCGAGGAAATAGTAGTTGAACAAAATTGGAATTTTCGTCAAGACCCGATGATCAATGGCGAGTTAGGGATCGAGATTAAGGATGAAGCTAGTTGGTACATCGATGGATACGAGAAAAATACTAGATGATTTTACATTTCATCGTGGTGATTGGAAGACGGCAATTTAGGGTTTTGATAGTTGTTTTGGTCGACGTGAATTCTCGAGTTCGTGTGACGTCGAGAGAGGACCGGACTAGATCGCATAGGGGGGATGGCTTCGGTGGATCGAGGCGCGTCTGGGGTTATAGCAGTTTGGTTGCAGATGGCGTGGTTCGTCGCCGGTAGTTGATTTTCCAGTCGTGGGCATTTGCCTGTTTCGATCGAGATAGCGGTTTTGAGATTGCCTTCGATTTTTGGTTGGCTGCATAGCTAGGATGGTTGTCGAGGTCGTGTGTGGGTTGGCGAAGGTTGGAAGGATGGACGGCGTAGAGATTTCCGGTCGTGCACGTGCACGAGCACGCTTTTCGTATCTCTGGTGTTTTTGGGGAAGACAAGATTATGACTCGGGTTTTACACGAGTCATGCGAGCATGTTACTCGAAGTAGGGGAGGAAATGACTCGGAGCAATTAGGTTGACTCGAGAAATGTTGTTCCAGGCTTTTGTAAAGCAAGCCTGGCAGTTTCAGATTTTTAATTTTAATAAAAAAAATTTGAAACAGAATTTAAAACCAAGTTTGATTAGAATTTTAAATCTGAATTCAATCTAAATTTGAATCTTAGGTTTTGAAAGTAAATAAAGTTTATCACTTTACATAATGTAAATAAGTTTAAAGGTAAAGTATACTTTAATGATTGGAAAATTTAAAGGGAATTTAGTTTAAAATCCTTAAATTTGAATTTAATGATTTGAATTCCTTAAATTATCAAGTTAATTAAAATGGATTGATAAATCTAATTAATAACGGGATTAATTAAGTAATTATGAGTTTTAAACTCATTAATTAAGTTTAAGTTAATTATTAATTAGGAAAAATTAATGTGGAGTTAAAGATCATTAATTTAATAAGATTAGATTTTGAATTAATGATTAAATGTTAATTAATCGGTAAATTTAAAGGTTAATTAATTTATGTAATCAATTTAAAGAATTAAATGATGTGATAAATTAATAAATGTGATTAATTTAAAGATAATAAATTTTTGTACTTAATCTGATTTAAATTAATCAAATTAACTGATTTTACTTATGGATGATTGGATTTGACTAAATGATTGAATCGTTTGATATCCCTGATATATGATGCTCTGTGATATACCCTGATTTATGTTGTGATCTGAAATTTCTATTTCTGTGATATATTACTATGTGAATATGAAACCCTTGGCCCGTAAACGGCACTTGAATTTCGATGCGACAGGGAGTCGGATTCCAGTTGGTTATCCGAAACCCACATCGAATTATAGTAGTTAATCTTTGTGACCGATAAATTTATTTTATCTATGAATCTGTGAATGAAGATAAGCGTTATCGATTATACCGCTTATCAATATATCTGTGATGATTGATGTTGTGCACTATTGTGTAAAACCCCTGGACTACACTTTTACACACACAAATATGGATTTCACGGAGAAATCGGTTAAGTCACAGATGATGTAAATTCAATGTTTTGAAATTGAATTTTTAATTTCAATTGATTTTGAAATTGGAAATTTGGGTTTAAAGTGAAAAGCTTTTGAAATAGAATTTCAAAGATAAAAGTTATTTTGAGTAACTTAATCGAGTTTTGAAAATTTAAATAATTTGATTTAAATTTGAATTCAAGTTTGAAATTGAATCCTATGATTTGAAACTAGGGATTAAAGATGATATAAATGTGTTTGGACGAATCTAAACATTTTAAAAGTAAAATTTTGAGAATTTGGATTTAACCCAAAGACTTTAACTCGTATAAATGAATCAGATTTCCAAAATGAAAACTGTTTGTTTTAAAAGAATAAAAGCTTTCAGATAAGAAATGAAATTCCAGTTTAATTAAAGGAATTTCAAATTTGAATTGAAAAATGGTTTTTCAAGCTATGAATGAAATTGTTTTTGAAAGCTATGAATTGAATCTGTTTATTTTTAACAGATTAAAAATAATGATTTGTTAAACCATTTGAAATGGAATTGTTTTGAAAACTGTAAGTTAAATCTTTGTTTCAAAGATTTAACGGGTTAATCAAATTGAAATAGGAATCGATTTGGAAAATCTGTGAATGAATCTTTTGTTTAAAAGATTAAAGTGTGGAAATTGTTTAAACCGTTGAAGGTGGTTAAAATGAATCTTTTTGTTTAAAGATTTGAAAATGGTATTTTGTTTAAACCATTTGAAAGAAAGTTTGGGTTTAAGTTGTGACTTAATTGAAATCCCAATATCCATATGTTTTAAAGATTGCGCTCATTATTCGGTTTAGCCGGGAGAGGACCTTTGTGTCATATAACCCGTTCCGAATATGTGATACGTCGATATGGATAGCATTGAAGACCGGTGTTGAAGACCGGATATTTACAAAAACGAAAGGACAACTCGTCGAATGTCTCTGCACCGACTGGTCCCCGGTATAGAGATTTTATCACCCTTTGTGATGGGAAGTCCGGACGGGATTGTGAATACCCGAAATTGCAAGGGCTTCGTAAGAAGTGCCTTCGGTTCTGTTCGAACCCAGAGCAGACTTGTATGGATACATGTCTGAAATTACACTTTGAGATATAAAGCCGATTTCTTTCAAATACATTTCTGTTGGTGGCGGAGAATTTATTCTCTTAGCTTAACACCCTTCTCTGAGACGTACGAGCTCAGAGGTTATGTAGTTGAAGGTTATCAGCGATATATTCCCAATTTGGTAATGTGGCATGCTGAGTGTTGCTGTGTGATGATCAGTGTTTGATCATTTGTGATATGATCATTTGTTTGATCTTATATCTTTGTGATCATAGGTTGATCATCTGTTGACCCAAAGCGTGGCTTTTTGAAAAAGCGTAGCTTTGTGGACGAGACTTCGTCAGGGCCTCACAACCCGGAAATGGTCGAAACAGGAATGTTGCGGCAAGGTTATGAGGGTCGCGCCCTTTAGGGTATGTCATTTCCTTCTGGAAAAGGGTGGTGTCATGGTATGGAGCCCAGATACTTACTCATGTGGATACACTTTATTATGTGTGATGTTGGTTATCGAGGCCTCGGATAAAGGTCCCAAAGGACCGGGAGGTGGCATATTTGTGAGTTACCTGTTACAGGGGTAACCCGGCCTTGTTTGGCAGAGAGCAGTTTGTCTCTCGGGACGTCCAGCCAGAGGCGATCCCATGCGGCGGAAGGAAGTTCCTTAGCCTGACCATTTGTTGGAAATCCATTTCTCCAATACGGAACTTGTACGGTTTTAGTTGTAGAACCTACCATCTAATATGGTAGCTATAGTAGGCATAGTATAATGGTACCTATGCTGGCTAAGATTAATATTATACTTTCGAAATGTTTTCTGCACTATGCACTAATAATAATATCAAGATGATTTTACGTAGTAAGCATCTTTGACTATCATAAGAAGAAATCTCCTCCAATTCTGCGTTTGCATTGTGTGTGTGGCGGGAGGTCTTATGGTAGTTTCATTTTCCAAAAGCATTGTGGGTTTCAATGTTTTAAAACTCTTTGTTGTTTGTTTAAAAGATAAACTGTTTTTGTTGCTCACACCAGTCCCATGACTGATCCGGAGTTTATTGTTCCCTTCCTAAACTCTGGGTGCTCATAATTTTCCACACGAGCAGTCTAGAGTTGGGTTTCTTTTCAGATATTCAAGTTTAGTAGATTATCTGGAGCTAGTTCATTCATCGGAGTTGCTTATCTTGGAGTTGTGGATTCATTCTTGTCTGAAGATCATTTTGGAGTTATCATTTCTATTGATATTGTTCCGCTGCTGTTGTTATCTTTTCTTTTCCGCTGCTATTTGTTGTATCATATCTCTGATGTATATTGATATTCATTGTATCACTCTGTTGTATCAGATATTATATATCAATGTATTATTCATTTTTTTCCGCTGTGTTATTTACTTAATTGTGTTATAGCTCCGGCGAATCGGATTTGAACGGTCGAATCTGCGACATTCTAGTACAATGTGAAGTACGGATGTTGATTTTCGAGCGGGCAAAACCCGATACGTTACATTTGGTATCAGAGCTAAGGTTGAACTTTAGCTCAGGAGTATAACACATTAAGTAGATCATTAGAGATAGGGTGAAGTATACCCTAGAATGAGTATTCCTCAGATATCCGTCTGTATGCCTCAGTAAATTCTCTTACTATCCACTAATAGTAAGTATGAGTGCAAGAAGAGGACGAGATAGGGGACAGGGGAATACGACTATAATTGGTCAATACTCTGTAACAACAAGGAAGCAATCTTTTCTCTATCAATCTCTTTTGTTCAACATCTCTTTTCTCAATTCTTCGATAATTTCTGGTGGATCCAGAAAGGAGATTCGATATATTAATATGGGACAATAAACTCCAGATAGGCCAGACTTGTTTGTATGGATGAATTGTTTGATATGGCTGATAGGTATACTTTAGCTTCTAATCTGAAAGTTTTTGAAATTGTATCCATATATCTATCTATTCTTTGGGTCCAGATATATTCTACGAATGGTTAGTTATCCTTTCAAACTGACCGATGCTACTCCATACTTCGTAGATCTGGATAACCCGAGTATCTTGTGAAGTGTCAAACAGATTCGTTCTTGTATCTGTTATTGATGTTCTGATTTGGTAAGCCAAATGCAGAACAGATGTTCAGTTGATTTGATAAATCCTGTTTCGTCTATCTTTTTGTCTCCTTGGCAATTTCGAGGACGAAATTCTTTTAAGGGGGGAAGTTTGTAACGACCCTAGATTTTAATTACATTTAATTGATAATTAAATGAATTTTTGAATAAAAATATGTAAAATTGAATTTTAAATGGATTAATTAATTGCGAGTTTCCCCGATATCCAAATATATATTGTATAAATCATTTAAATTTAAAAATATTGTAAATATTGTATATACATTTGAGCCTTTATGAGTAAATTTGAGATTATAAATAATATATATGTATATACATTTGATTTGAATTGTAAATTAATGGTTTAATAATAATAATAATAATGATGGTAATAAATAATTGAAGTAAAATAAATAAGAGACGAACTATAATAATAAAAGTAACACTTAAATAAAATCTAACAACAAAGTAAAAAAATATGGAAATTCATCTATATTAATAAATAAATTTTATCTATATATATATATATAGTTTTATACCAATTTAAATCCTAATTACACATTTATAAACCAATATAAATGTAAACCAAATAAACATAAGAACTATGCTATTAACTTAAGTTAAAAAAAATTTATAACCAATAACTAAAACAAAAAATATATATTTGTACATAGGGTAATAGAGTAATGCATTACCCAGGCAAGTAAAAGTAAAGGAAGTATAAAACAAAGTAAAACAATGCAAAGCAAAATGATGTAGCCTGTAAATAGATATGCTAGGCAAGTAGAAATAAGATATGTGGCCTGTAAAGGCAAGTAAAGAGAATCATATCAGTGCAAAAGAAAATATCTATGTACATAGTTAGCTAAGTGGGACACAAAGTACTCAAATAATAAATGCTTTCATCTCTTAGCAGCAAATAGATCATTCGAAATGTTTGAAGTATCATTTCAGCCACCATAACATACCATATCACCCATACCTATTGTATAAACAAATATATATATTCACAAATATGAAACCAGGCTAAGTAATAAATACAAGTATAAAGGTAAGTATGGCCGAAGTCAGCAAGTATGGCATATGAAACATAGAGTACTTAGTAATTAATGCTAGCACCACAACCATATTATCTATCAACTGTTTGATGAACCAAAGAAAACAAAGATATAAATATACTCAAGTTTGTACAAGCCTAATTTATGCAAGTTTGTACCTAAAAGAATAAAGAATGGGCTGGTGTAAACTTGATAAGGAGCAAGCATTTAATGCTATATCACAAGTACACTAAATATTTCCTTTCAGCCCCAAAGAGATAAAGATCTCTGAATTATTCGTGTACCAGAGCAGTAAACAAATGAGTATACTTGTTTATTTATCAAACTATCTCATTCCATTTCGTATTACAAAAGCTTTACAAATCCAGTTTCTAAAAAGTTTATACAAATACAACCTAAGTAAAAGAAAGAATAGAGGAAATACAAATGAAACCTGGAAATCAACTAGGAAGCAAAAACACTTCAGTTCAAATTTAAAATGAAAGCCTCTCTGTTCTTCTCTGTTCTTCATTTTTCAAGGTGAGCAAACTTCATTTTTAAACCCATTTGTTTGATTTCTGATGCCTGTGATAATTGAAATGTTTGGTTATGAATGGATTTAAGTTTGCATGTCTGATATGTTTAAGTTTCTCTGTTTTAAATCACAGCCATGTTAACTCTCTGTTCAACATTCAAATTATGAGCAACTTCATATTTTGATAACTTAAGTTTTATTTTAATCTAGTTGCATGATTAGTATCTGTATATTTGGTGAGATAATTCCTGCATGTGCTTATACATGTATAGATTTGATGTTCATAAGAGTATACATGCACTTGGACTCTGTTAGAAAATTCCCAGGCTTGATTTAGATCAAAACTTCAATTCCTCTTTCCCTGATTTTCTATAAACCTTGATGTGTAAACAAGATCAGTTAGAAGTAACAAGTTATACATTTTAAAAATACTTTTAGGTATCACAAATAGATGGATTTACTGGGCAAGTTGAAATTACAGTGAAATCAGTTTACTTCAAAATTTAATTAATTTAAATCTGAGTCTCAATTACATAATCTTCTTAGTCTTCCTGAATCGTGAATTTTAAAAGAGAAATCAAGATTTTTAATGTAATAACGTTCGAGGAAATAGTAGTTGAACAAAATTGGAATTTTCGTCAAGACCCGATGATCAATGGCGAGTTAGGGATCGAGATTAAGGATGAAGCTAGTTGGTACATCGATGGATACGAGAAAAATACTAGATGATTTTACATTTCATCGTGGTGATTGGAAGACGGCAATTTAGGGTTTTGATAGTTGTTTTGGTCGACGTGAATTCTCGAGTTCGTGTGACGTCGAGAGAGGACCGGACTAGATCGCATAGGGGGGGATGGCTTCGGTGGATCGAGGCGCGTCTGGGGTTATAGCAGTTTGGTTGCAGATGGCGTGGTTCGTCGCCGGTAGTTGATTTTCCAGTCGTGGGCATTTGCCTGTTTCGATCGAGATAGCGGTTTTGAGATTGCCTTCGATTTTTGGTTGGCTGCATAGCTAGGATGGTTGTCGAGGTCGTGTGTGGGTTGGCGAAGGTTGGAAGGATGAACGGCGTAGAGATTTCCGGTCGTGCACGTGCACGAGCATGCTTTTCGTATCTCTGGTGTTTTTGGGGAAGACAAGATTATGACTCGGGTTTTACACGAGTCATGCGAGCATGTTACTCGAAGTAGGGGAGGAAATGACTCGGAGCAGTTAGGTTGACTCGAGAAATGTTGTTCCAGGCTTTTGTAAAGCAAGCCTGGCAGTTTCAGATTTTTAATTTTAATAAAAAAAATTTGAAACAGAATTTAAAACCAAGTTTGATTAGAATTTTAAATCTGAATTCAATCTAAATTTGAATCTTAGGTTTTGAAAGTAAATAAAGTTTATCACTTTACATAATGTAAATAAGTTTAAAGGTAAAGTATACTTTAATGATTGGAAAATTTAAAGGGAATTTAGTTTAAAATCCTTAAATTTGAATTTAATGATTTGAATTCCTTAAATTATCAAGTTAATTAAAATGGATTGATAAATCTAATTAATAACGGGATTAATTAAGTAATTATGAGTTTTAAACTCATTAATTAAGTTTAAGTTAATTATTAATTAGGAAAAATTAATGTGGAGTTAAAGATCATTAATTTAATAAGATTAGATTTTGAATTAATGATTAAATGTTAATTAATCAGTAAATTTAAAGGTTAATTAATTTATGTAATCAATTTAAAGAATTAAATGATGTGATAAATTAATAAATGTGATTAATTTAAAGATAATAAATTTTTGTACTTAATCTGATTTAAATTAATCAAATTAACTGATTTTACTTATGGATGATTGGATTTGACTAAATGATTGAATCGTTTGATATCCCTGATATATGATGCTCTGTGATATACCCTGATTTATGTTGTGATCTGAAATTTCTATTTCTGTGATATATTACTATGTGAATATGAAACCCTTGGCCCGTAAACGGCACTTGAATTTCGATGCGACAGGGAGTCGGATTCCAGTTGGTTATCCGAAACCCACATCGAATTATAGTAGTTAATCTTTGTGACCGATAAATTTATTTTATCTATGAATCTGTGAATGAAGATAAGCGTTATCGATTATACCGCTTATCAATATATCTGTGATGATTGATGTTGTGCACTATTGTGTAAAACCCCTGGACTACACTTTTACACACACAAATATGGATTTCACGGAGAAATCGGTTAAGTCACAGATGATGTAAATTCAATGTTTTGAAATTGAATTTTTAATTTCAATTGATTTTGAAATTGGAAATTTGGGTTTAAAGTGAAAAGCTTTTGAAATAGAATTTCAAAGATAAAAGTTATTTTGAGTAACTTAATCGAGTTTTGAAAATTTAAATAATTTGATTTAAATTTGAATTCAAGTTTGAAATTGAATCCTATGATTTGAAACTAGGGATTAAAGATGATATAAATGTGTTTGGACGAATCTAAACATTTTAAAAGTAAAATTTTGAGAATTTGGATTTAACCCAAAGACTTTAACTCGTATAAATGAATCAGATTTCCAAAATGAAAACTGTTTGTTTTAAAAGAATAAAAGCTTTCAGATAAGAAATGAAATTCCAGTTTAATTAAAGGAATTTCAAATTTGAATTGAAAAATGGTTTTTCAAGCTATGAATAAAATTGTTTTTGAAAGCTATGAATTGAATCTGTTTATTTTTAACAGATTAAAAATAATGATTTGTTAAACCATTTGAAATGGAATTGTTTTGAAAACTGTAAGTTAAATCTTTGTTTCAAAGATTTAACGGGTTAATCAAATTGAAATGGGAATCGATTTGGAAAATCTGTGAATGAATCTTTTGTTTAAAAGATTAAAGTGTGGAAATTGTTTAAACCGTTGAAGGTGGTTAAAATGAATCTTTTTGTTTAAAGATTTGAAAATGGTATTTTTTTAAAACCATTTGAAAGAAATTTTGGGTTTAAGTTGTGACTTAATTGAAATCCCAATATCCATATGTTTTAAAGATTGCGCTCATTATTCGGTTTAGCCAGGAGAGGACCTTTGTGTCATATAACCCGTTCCGAATATGTGATACGTCGATATGGATAGCATTGAAGACCGGTGTTGAAGACCGGATATTTACAAAAACGAAAGGACAACTCGTCGAATGTCTCTGCACCGACTGGTCCCCGGTATAGAGATTTTATCACCCTTTGTGATGGGAAGTCCGGACGGGATTGTGAATACCCGGAATTGCAAGGGCTTCGTAAGAAGTGCCTTCGGTTCTGTTCGAACCCGGAACAGACTTGTATGGATACATGTCTGACATTACACTTTGAGATATAAAGCCGATTTCTTTCAAATACATTTCTGTTGGTGGCGGAGAATTTATTCTCTTAGCTTAACACCCTTCTCTGAGACGTACGAGCTCAGAGGTTATGTAGTTGAAGGTTATCAGCGATATATTCCCAATTTGGTAATGTGGCATGCTGAGTGTTGCTGTGTGATGATCAGTGTTTGATCATTTGTGATATGATCATTTGTTTGATCTTATATCTTTGTGATCATAGGTTGATCATCTGTTGACCCAAAGCGTGGCTTTTTGAAAAAGCGTAGCTTTGTGGACGAGACTTCGTCAGGGCCTCACAACCCAGAAATGGTCGAAACAGGAATGTTGCGGCAAGGTTATGAGGGTCGCGCCCTTTAGGGTATGTCATTTCCTTCTGGAAAAGGGTGGTGTCATGGTATGGAGCCCAGATACTTACTCATGTGGATACACTTTATTATGTGTGATGTTGGTTATCGAGGCCTCGGATAAAGGTCCCAAAGGACCGGGAGGTGGCATATTCGTGAGTTACCTGTTACAGGGGTAACCCGGCCTTGTTTGGCAGAGAGCAGTTTGTCTCTCGGGACGTCCAGCCAGAGGCGATCCCATGCGGCGGAAGGAAGTTCCTTAGCCTGACCATTTGTTGGAAATCCATTTCTCCAATACGGAACTTGTACGGTTTTAGTTGTAGAACCTACCATCTAATATGGTAGCTATAGTAGGCATAGTATAATGGTACCTATGCTGGCTAAGATTAATATTATACTTTCGAAATGTTTTCTGCACTATGCACTAATAATAATATCAAGATGATTTTACGTAGTAAGCATCTTTGACTATCATAAGAAGAAATCTCCTCCAATTCTGCGTTTGCATTGTGTGTGTGGCGGGAGGTCTTATGGTAGTTTCATTTTCCAAAAGCATTGCGGGTTTCAATGTTTTAAAACTCTTTGTTGTTTGTTTAAAAGATAAACTGTTTTTGTTGCTCACACCAGTCCCATGACTGATCCGGAGTTTATTGTTCCCTTCCTAAACTCTGGGTGCTCATAATTTTCCACACGAGCAGTCTAGAGTTGGGTTTCTTTTCAGATATTCAGGTTTAGTAGATTATCTGGAGCTAGTTCATTCATCGGAGTTGCTTATCTTGGAGTTGTGGATTCATTCTTGTCTGAAGATCATTTTGGAGTTATCATTTCTATTGATATTGTTCCGCTGCTGTTGTTATCTTTTCTTTTCCGCTGCTAATTGTTGTATCATATCTCTGATGTATATTGATATTCATTGTATCACTCTGTTGTATCAGATATTATATATCAATGTATTATTCATTTTTTTCCGCTGTGTTATTTACTTAATTGTGTTATAGCTCCGGCGAATCGGATTTGAACGGTCGAATCTGCGACATTCTAGTACAATGTGAAGTACGGATGTTGATTTTCGAGCGGGCAAAACCCGATACGTTACATGAAGGAATGTCAAACCTTGATGTTAAATAAAATACGTATAGAAATGCCATAAGTGGAAAGAATACCTCAAATTGTAATGCCACTTCCCTTCTCTTTGGTCGATGGAGCACTTGACGGTATATGAATGGTAATCAATGCATATTCTTTCATGGTTTGTCCTCGCTTAGTTAACTTGGGACAATCCTTCAACACTGGGTACAGACTCTCATATCATAAAGCCTTTCCGATTAACTTCTTGAAGCTCTCATCGATATGACTAATCAATTACTTCCCAAGATGATCACTCGACCCAATGATAAATTCTTCATTCATTCTGAGTGCAGTACCAATGGAAGATAGACCATACTTCTCAGCACATCGAATTCGGCCATATACTCTGATACAGACATATTGCCTTACTTCAAACAAGCGAAATTCCTAACCAATACTACCTTTAGAAAAGTTGATATAATTTTTCTTCGAAGCGAACTATGAACTAATCCCGAGTAAGGTGATCCTTGGAAAATCAATGCTATAAGGGCACTCCACTAGTTTATTGTTTGTCCCTGTAGTCATCTAGAGGTCAACTTCTACCTTATTGCATCATCTGACTCCAAGTCATTAAAGATCCTTTCAAAAATACCCATCCAGTCTTGCACCTCAATAGTTGACTCTGTTCCAAGGGATGGTCTGCCTCTTAGATTCATATGGTCTTTATATAGCTCGGTAAAGCCGACTCTAGGTGTTTGCAATGGAGCACCATAATCATTTGGAGCAACTTAGGCGTTCCAAATAATAATTTGTACCATCTCTACGAACATATTCTTTAAATCGAGGTTAGTGGTCCCTGATCCTACCCACTCCTCTGCTCCAGAGACGGAGTCATTAACATCATATCTCGTATACCAGATCACTTTTAATACATAATAAGAACGATTAGTCTCTCATAACGAAAACTGCATCAATGGTACTCATGTATGCAACACAACTTATATACTATATACACTAATATATAGTTTCAAAAATCAAAATACATAATGAATACGCACTCTCTTGTATATAGGTATACCATCGATCCAGTATAAGGTGAAAACTCCTGCCCTATCTCTACTAGATCATGGTATTAACTTAGGATAATCACGTAACCTAAGCTCTGATACCAAATGTGATGACCGCCCTACACCTTCGATGCTCATATAACTAAATAGTGCACTGCTTGAGCATCCGGTCGATGTAGGATGAGTTTTAAGGGAAAGAAATAGAAGTAAAAAGGACGAATAGGAAAGAAGAGAAGAGAAATAAAACATCAAACAATCACATAACATGTCGTATATCTCATAGTGTATGAGATAAAATATAATAGTCATCACAGGTATAAAACAGGCGAGATAGTATAACTACATAAACCACATAATTAGAGTACACAGGCTCATACAGTTATAAAATACAGTAGTAGAGTTTATACAACTGATAAATAAACTCAACTGAAACCATCTCTAATAAAGTTAAGTCAACACTGTTAAGACTTCAAAGTGTGACGCAGCGGAATAGACAATAATAAGCCTAAAATATAAATATGAGAAAGGAAGGATTGCCTCCTGCTAGTCCATCTGCATAGCTCTAAGTGCTATTTACACCTGCTATCTAACTTTCTCATTTAAGAGTACCCAAGGTAATAAGAAGCAAAGCATAAAACTTCGAGTTAGACAAAAGTCTAGTTTGAGCGATAAATAATCTCAAAACATTATAAAAGTCGATATAGTATATGGAACAAAGGGTATGGAGAATCATACCTGACATGTCCTTGCATCCAAAGAGTAAGCACATGACATCGAATATATGCTACTATATATCGTAGTCATACTGGGTAAACTATACATCAAAGTACTAAGAGTGTCTAGATATCTGCATCGATAATATCTACATCGTATGACATTTCTAAGATGATAAACAATTAAGCAAACATAACATCCATCATCCATCCTTACATTCACTCACTTAGCACATTAGGTATAGGACACTCGTATGACTACCTCCATAGAGTCAAGGACTACTCAACATTCTGGTTTCTCGGCACACGAATCTATGCCACTCAATAGGTTAGGAACTAGACTACCCATCCAATAGTCCAGGGTAAAACATATCTAAACATCGTGCGATTTAGAGGCCATCGTTTCCCCAAGTGAAGTATCCAAGGACCATTGTATCACTAATAAATATTATCACACATACCTTCGCTTTACGAGTACACATTGAAACCTAAGAATATCAACCATCCCTTTGCACACTCATACTTAGCAGAGCTCATCTCGGAACTGTCTTAACAACTCCCATCTGAAGTCATCACGGTTGGGAACTATTCTAGACAACCATCATTAGTCATAGAATATCATCATGCATCCCATAACCTTCCTCTAAAGTCCCTTTAATCTGACTATTCTGCATCCCATAGTGTAGCTATCCATCGTTAAAGCCATCACTCTCCATTATGGAATCATCATCGACGAATCGTGAAGTCATCGCGTCGAAGCGTCACATCTTCGCTTCACTGCCAAAACCACTCATCGAAGAGCAGTAACAATAAAATAGAACATCGAACGAACCATCGCATCATGCTTCTCGAAGCCTCTCCATCGTCCACATCAAAATTGGCCAAATCGGCCATCATCAATACTGGTAGATATCGGCCACTCCAAAGTAGTCGATAACGAACACTTTCATCGTGTACTTAACCAAAAATGGTTAAGTACAAGCCAAATGAAAACTTCCGGCATCTATCCCAAAATATGAAGCACATCTCCATATCCATGTTTCGTCTTTAGATCAATCGGCATGCACGAAACACTATGCATGAAATTTTATCCTATAGGATATTCCTAACACTATATCGCCTTCGAATGGCTCTTTCAACGAAACTAAGAAAACATGCATACATGTAACCAACTAGCATACAAAAATCTATAATAGCCTACATACATCTATAATAATGCATAGATAATACATCCAAGCAACCAATATGGGATTAATATCAAAATAGCCTAAGTCTGCAGAGTCGTCAAAATAGAGCATTAATAGAAAATTTTGATATTTGATTTAAAACCATTGTAAATACATTTTTAATTCTTTTACAAAATAAGATGTAGGTTTAAATGTAATCAAAAAAATCACATTTTAAAGTTAGAAATCATCTCAAAACTTCGTTATAATACTATACTAACAATCATAGCACGATGAGAGAAATTACACTCACCTTAACAAAAGCTGACCAAACCAATGCCTAGTCATAGAGCTCTTCACCACGAGCGCAATGCAAGAAACTGCATCCAAAACGGATCTCGTATGCAAAAATTATTGATGGTATAAGAAATCAATTTTTACATAATAAAATTAATAGCCTAATTAACTTGATTAGTAATTTATTGAACTAACTAAATTTTTTCATAATTATCTTCATAATTCACTTCCTCTCACCTAAAACTCACACATTCTCTCTCTTCCAACCTGTACATGCTCACATACCCACTCATGCCCCACACAATTCATGCCTGCACCGATATATCCATGCATGCACATAAATCAACCACTACCGCACCACTACGTCAACCACTACACTTCGCCTTTGGCCGCCGCCAGCTCCACCTGAACCACCACCTCCAAACAACTCCGCCCGACGACCACCTCCCAACCAACCATGAGATGCTACTTACGTGCACATAATTTTCCTTCTTCTTTCTCCATGTAATTTCCCCCACACACAAACACTGCACCGCCTAACGACTCGGACCAATGGCGCTTTCACGACCAACGACCCACGAGCACCACCTAACCCTACAGCCACCGCCGACCTTCTTCGATAACCGTGGACCTCATTCACACAAAATAATGGATAAACCCATTTATATTTCCAAACTTCTCACCACGGCTGCACCACCACGGCCTTCAGCCCACATCGTTTACGTTTTCGAAATACTCTCACTGATATGAACAAAACCTGTATAATCAATTCCCCATTCAGATCTCCTTCAAACACCACCCACTTGCCAAATCTATGATTTTCGGCCACCAAAGTTCGAAGTCAGGTCGATTCGAGGCTATGGTTGCGTAGCTCTCGAAAAAATAGAGGGACCCGACTCAAAGTTTGTCGAAAACGGTGTCCGTTTGCTTGAGAAAGTGGAGGAGAAAGAAACATGGAGAGGTGGGTTTCATAGTAGAGAGGAAAAATGAATTGGAAGAAATGGATAATGTGGCCAGAAGAAGATGTGAATATTTATAGAGTATGGGTTGGGTTCAAATCATCCGATAAAATTACAATGGGTCAAAAATGTTAATACTCGACAGCGTCCAAAGTTATAGAGTCATATAGCCCAATATGAATTTAAAAATAACATTTTACGATCCTCCAATGCATAAAATATCTTTACATTCACTAACAGGTTGACCCGCCCTACGTCAAGCATGTAGCACTAGAAATTGAAAAAAAAATTCCGTCATAAAAAATCTTTCTCCTTTTCCTATCAAACTTGTAAAATAGTTTGAAAAATCAAATTCCCAAAAGCATTTAAACACCTTTTTATCAAACGCACTTGAACAAATTTTTCCAAAAACATTTGAACCCAACTTCTCAAAAGCATTTAACAAATTTTTTTTAAAGCATTTGGTCATAATTTTTCAAAGTATTTGCCTTTCCATTCTTAAAACAAATCAAGCCACATTCTAACATAATGGGAACTCGGTTAATGAGTTAACGCATATGATTGGCCTTAACATTGTGTACTTAATCTTAAATTTGGGGAAAGTTTTTCTTTATTATAAAACAACAAACTACCGAGAAGTGTATTTATAAATTTTAGCTTTTAAGGTATAGGGATAGTGACCCATGATTTTGCAACAACCTTTCCCTGTCCTTCATTTACTAAAATTTATTTTTCCCAAACTTCTAAAGTTTTTGGGATTAAAGCATCTTTAATTTCTAATTGCTTACTTAGTTTCCTAATTTATTTTATAAACTTATAGTCTTTCCAACATTTTATCAATAGTTAAGTGCCTTTATGAGATCTCGTTATTTATATTGTTTTCCAATATATTTATACAGCGGTCAAAGATCTTCCGAATCGTCAACACAATAATAAAACAGGAACATATCTCATATCATACGCTTTTCCAATAACCTAAGCAAAACAACTAGCGATTACACCCCAAAAACCCTACAAGAAAATTTTGCTGGAAGCTATCATTCATCATTAACTAGTGTTAGCGATGTTGTGGCTCTAACACTCCTTACTAAATTAAGACGGAAATTTCTAATATGCTATTCCACTACGACTTAACTTACCTCCTAGACTTCTAATAAATAAGGTCTATCCATTACTTTATTCATTCCACCCAAGTATGGGATAAATTGTGCATTCGTACGCTACGGTGGGTAAGAAATATAAACTATGCACATTTAGAGTAACTCATCAGAAAATTAGTTTGGTAGAATAATTTTCCTACCACCTACCTTGCCTTCTCTAACCTCTAGTCAACCAACATCCTTCATGTGGGTTTGTTATCTTATTACCCTCTGCTCCAACTATACTATTATCTTCTCTCCATCACAATCTCTTGACAGTATCCACAAAATTTGGTATTTACTTCATCTATATCCTTGACTCTTCATGCGAGTATACCATAGGACTCGTGAAATTGTACTTTGATACCATTTCTCATTCCTTTAAAGGTTCTTCTCATGGCTTCCACACATCTCTAATAAAATATTCCTATGTTCTTACCAACATTCCTTATATTCAATGGGGATTCCTTTTTGCTATCATACAAGCATTCGTACCTATTACATTCCTAGCCTAAACCTTTACCCCGTCTTACCTACAAACTCATCCCTATCTACTCCATATCAAAAATTGATTTGTTTTTTCACAACTCTTTTAAAAATAAAATTTCATTGTCATGAAGTACTTGGTCAAAAACTTTTATCTTTAAAAATATAAACTTATAAATATGTTTATCAAATTCAAAAATTGCTTAGTTTCCAAAAAGGAACCATAAAAAAATTTCCGTTTTCTAACTAACTTAACCTTTTTAATGACTTTCTACAATAAAAATTTACTTATTTTAAAATTAGGATTTTTAAACAAAAACATATATCAAGTTAAACCCAATTGTCATACCAAACCATTTTTTTACAAAAACATCTTTTATAACTTTAAAGAATGAAAAGTAGAGTAGACGAGGATAACTTCCATCCTATTATTTTCCTATTACTCATGCTATTTTTGCTTCTTCCCTTGGCATAGATTTTAATAGCATATTAAGGGGACTTTTAAAAGATATGTGCAACTGCTGTATCTATCTAAGCATCTATCTAAAATATATGCACAGTTGCTATATATCTATATAATTTATCAATTCTTCCAATCTTATTCTTATTGCTTTTCTCATATATATTTTTAACTAGATTACTTATCCTATTTTATATAAATTCCTAATGATATTTGTATCTAAATTTCCTAGTATTGCAACTATTTATAGTTCTCCTACCTAAATGGCTTCTACTTTAGCCGTTATTCTCCATTTTCCTTTATACGGGAATACTCCTCCAAGCTTAGCTATCGGACATTCTTACCTTTCTATTGTCTATACACCATATGAATCAAGTACCATTTCCATTTATCCACTCCTTAAAAAGAATTTTAAAATGAAACTTCTAAATTTACAAAAATAGAAAAATCATCAAGCCAAACCCATGCTCTATTTTCCATTTATTTCAAAAATGAAAAATCCTTTTATCAAAAATCTTTAAACCAAAATTTTTTGACTTGATAAATTTTAAACTAAGAATTTCAAATTTTCCTTGCATTTTCAAAATAACTTCCTAATAAATCCTTTGAAAAACCCATTCGAAACATTTCAAGGAATTTTCAAAATCTTTTTTTCAAATACTTCCACATGGAGTTAACAAAGAAATCGACTTTAATCATTCTTTCTTTTGGACTTTTCTTCTTCCTACTCCTTCTTAACTCTTCTTCGTCAAAAATCCGGCTCTCTATTAGCGGTGATTAATGTGCACCTTCTTGAAGAAACTTTCTCCACTCTTATTATACCTTAATTCTGAATGCTTGCAACATATAGTTTCTTACTTTCCATTTGACTGGATGAAATATGCATCTTCAATCGGCAATCTATCAAAATCCACAATCAAAAGGCAGCATTGACCCAACAAAGGATTCAATTATCATCCAACATCTGGGATTCTTCTATATGTTGTGCTCATGCTCTTCTTGGTCCACTCCTTACGATACGACCTCCGCCCTATAGGCTTATTGGGGAATGAGTATAAATTTAGCTCTATTTTTTTGCCTAACTCATAGTTGCCTCGTCCATCATTTTAGAATATAGTCCCAACTACATCTATAGTCGAAATTTATAGAGTTTCGCGTATAATATATATAATTATAGGTAAAAATACAAATAAGTTCTCTCAGCGAATCCTAATTCCTATGATTGACTAACCTAAGCTCTGATAACAAATGTAATAACTCGGACCTTAATGTGCCCGAATTTCGACTAAATGGATACACAAGTCCATTAGGGTACAGATCATTGGTTTTGGTAACCTATAATAAACACAAACATATTAGAGAGTGATCAATATAAACTCATAGTGGAATTGAAAAATATAATAGAACATACGTACTGACTAAGGCTACTACCTTGGAATCAATATTATTCCTTGTATGTCTAATTGCCTCATAAATGCTAAACATGAATAAGAAGACTTCTCCATCTGTCATTCTTGTCTTGTACCAGTATCCGGTCTATTTAAATCTATCATATGAGTTGTAATATGCAAGAGGTTGGAACAACGTTCTGTTAATTTGAAAATTACATACTTCACCCATACCTTTAATTCATGCCAATTGATTTCCTTTAAGTGTTATGTCCAGTAATTACTTCTAATTTGTTTAATCTTATGTGCACATATGATACCTAACCTAACCTAACCTTCTCCAAGGTATAACCATGAATGTTCACTACCCAAACCCCGGCCACTTAATACTTCTTTAATGGAGGAGCAGACCAAACAAAAATTTAGTACCTCAATCCCTGAAACGTGCCCTCCACAATGCAAATGCTAGCCAATCGGTTCTAGCTACAGTAACCAATGACCCATATATACGGCTCTATAATTTATAATTTAATTGTCGTACAACTAACGGATCTAAAAGACACATCTAAGGGTTAACTAGCCTACCTCCAATAAAAAAATTTCATCTAACCATTTACTTTGAGGTCTGTGTATCTCCTATGCAGATTCTACAATAGTAAGAAGTGAAATTCGTTAGGGCATGATCCAAGTCTTTGCTACCGCTCACTCGGGACTGCTGGTGGTTATAGCATATATGCCAGACCTATTACTAAAGACCGATCCAAAAATACTGACATAGCTCGTTGACCTTCTACAACTGACATCTTGTTAGACAAACCTATGTAAGTCAAGGAAAAAGTACCTTTCGGTTACTTAATATCTCTTAGTGGAAGTAAAGCAGACCTTAGTTCTTAAAAGTACTAGGCCATTTAATACTTCAAATATGAGGCGACCCCCGATATATTTTCCCCTACCTATCTGCAATGCATATCCCATCCCCATGGGTCCTATAGTTGGAGATGTCTCACATCAGTATTAAGTATGCCCAACTACCGGTAGCCTCTAGGTGAAGCGTGGACTTCTGTTGTGTAACTCTACCGAGCTTGCATCCCAACCCACTAAACCAAACCAATCACCCAAAGCCTAAGTGTTGGGCTAGGCCCACTAATTAACGCTCGTTCTAAACGTATAATTGAAGCTATATAACTTCCTACTATAAAAATTATATTGCCTTTTGCATATATTTCATAGTATTAATACTTTCTTGTTTGCCACATAATTATTCCAATTTTATATGTTTAGGCTTTGGCTTCCTCGTTTCTCTCTTATATCCAATAAATGTCCCTTATCCATAATAATTGATCATTAATGTCAAAATTAGATAATCTTCAATGATATTTACTTACCCTCTTCAAAATCCACTTATTATGCATATTCATTTTCCTCATAAATGCTATATTAAATTCTCCAATCACTCCATTTGATTCCCTTAACTCTTTATTTACTACAAATTTATTACCCGTTAAATTTGTAGTTATTGCCCATAAATTTTGGAATTACTACTCCTTCCTTTTACATCCTCCTAATCCTATAATTATTATGTTATTAATAACAAATATGAATATCATCATAAATTACGCTATATTTATATAATCGTTAAGTGCGGTTATACGCATACATAATTTCCTATTTCTAACTATTGATTCCTAAACTAGAACATTCCTTTTCACATTTTAATTAATCAAAGCTATCTTTCCAAAAAGGATTACCATCATAACTTTTCATAAACTACCCATAAATGAAACTTATGCTCCGTTTGAGGTTATAGAGAATTATCTCTTTTCTTTTATTGAAATAGACAGTGTAAACTACAAAGAAGAATATCCTACTTTACACGTCTCTTTCTTTTATGATACATTCCTTTTTAATTCAAACGATGCACCTTTATACATATTTTTGGAATTGGAAAATTTTGTGAAAATTACACAAAAATATGTACAATTAAATTATACCCTACTCCTAATAAATTAAAACATAAAAATTACATTCCTAGTCAATTAGGGGAACCTAATTTAAAACCCAATTATAAATCTGGAATAAATATTACAACTTTACAAACATTCTACAATAATAAATATTTGGGACTGAATTCAAATTATCAAATTAGGTTGTACATAATATTCTTATCCCAATTACCTATTTTATTGAATATGTAGGCAATAATCGTGTATGTTTATTTTAAGTGTACAACTCATCAGATCATATACATGCATAATAATTAAGTAAAAAATTCAATGAGATCAATTTCAATGTTGTAAATAAATTATATAATTTCCCATTTACCTTTCTAGCATTCCAAATCACCCAAATCTGAATACATTCCTTTACTTGACTCCTTTTCCATTATAATCCATAAGAATATGTATAACATGTATATACACATTGTTAGAATCATAAATCTGGGAAGTGATTTGGGGTTAAGGGGAATATGGGTTTATAATAATAAAATCTTACCTCTTTCCGCAGTATTGATTCTCTTCTTCTCTTCTCTTTTATTTTCGACATTCTCCAATTTGTATATACATTTATGATATTTTATAATTAAAAATATAGTGGAGAATGGAAAATGACAGAGCTTTGCTACTTGGATCAGAAAATATGAGAAGAGAAGTGAGGGGTTAGGCATGTATTTGTAGACGCTCGTATCTACCGTAATCGTTAGATTAAAATAATTAAATATAGTTCGTCTAGCCAAGGTTCAAACCCTAACCGCCACCCTTTGACCGGTCAATCGCCCTTATAAGTAGTCGAGAGCTAGTGGTCGACCGACCAAAGTAAGAGGGTCAACCGATGGGATCCCACATTTATTATAATTCATTTCCTTTTTCTCAGTTTTAATTATTTTCGTTTCGGAACTTAAAACGCCAATAGCTTCTTTGTTTGAGCTCCAATCCTGAAACTCTAAATATGAAGTTGCTCAGAAAATCGCCATAAACACAATGGTGCAAGTTTTACATTTAAATTCCATTGCCTGCTCAAATTTCATTTTTGGAGCCTTATTAATTTTTTATTAATTATCGTTAATTTTACGAGTATTAAAGGATATAACCATATACTGATGCATATACCGAACCAGGAACACACCAGGTTTATAATGGATTTTGGATTGTACTGTTATCGAGCTATACCATTCAGTTTGAAAAATGCTTGAGCTACTATCAAAGGTTGGTAAATTCTATGTTTAGGAATCAAATCGGACAGACGATGGAAGTATATGTGGATGGTATGCTGATAAAGTCATGGCTATCACGGAACCACTTGGATGACCTTTCGGGAATGTTTCAAGTTTTTTAAAAGTACATAATGAAGTTAAATCCTTTAAAATGTTCTTTCAGAGTCGCATCTAGAAAATTCTGGGATTTATCGTGAATGCAAGGGGCATAGAAGCCAATTCGAAGCATATTGACACCTTGAGGAATGTAAGGGCTTTGACCATGAAGGAGTTATAGAGATGGAAAGGGAGGATTGCTGCCTTGAGTCGGTTCGTCTCAAAGACAACACACAAGTGCATACCGTTATTCGATAGCCTCCAAAATGGTAAGAAATTTTTTGAATGGAATTAGGAATGTTAGAACATATACAATGAGTGCTACAGTGTATGAAGACACCACCGGTTTATCCAAACCATTGAAGAAAGTGGATTTGTTTTTTTATTTAATGGTGTCTGCTCAAGCGTTAAGTGCAGCGCTAATACATGAGGAGGCAAGGATTCGAAGACTGGTCTATTACATCAGCAAGTGGTTTACATGGATTGAAAAGAACTTCCCAAAGTTGGAGAAACTTGCATATTGCTTGCTAATTGCATTGAGGAAGCTGGGACCACATTTTCAGGATTATTCGATTAAAGTGTTGATGGATCAACGCCTGATACAGGTGTTATACCGACTTGAGACGTTAGAATGGTTGTTGAAGTTGTATATAGAGTTGAGTTGATAGGATATTACCTACCATCCCAGGAGAGTGATAAACGAGCAGGCATTGATGAATTTCATCACTAAGTTTACCATATGGGATGGTGAAGACGAAGACGATATGGTCACACTTTCTCATTGGAAGTTGTTTGTAGATGGAGCCTCGAACGAACAAAATTCAGGTGTAGAAGTAGTACTTGTAACTCCGGAAGGGTGGTCAATTTGTTATGCAGTCAAGTTGGAATTTCCTGCAACTAATAATGAGGATGAGTACGAGGTGTTATTAGCGAGACAAAAGATAGAAAAGGTGTTGGGGATAAGGACGCTGCATATATGCAGTGATTCCCGGCTAGTGATTTGTCAAGTGAGGAAGGAATATCAGGCTAAGGGTACGAGACTTTCTCCTTACCCGGTGAAAGCATCGGATTTGTTGGATGACATAAACCATTATACGATTACGCACATCCCTAGAGAGGAGAACACAAAAGCCGATTCATTGACTAAACTGGCTAGTTCTGGAAAAGCACATGTGAGGGATTTGGTTCCTATGGAGGTTTTGAAGGCTCTAATTATTGATCAAATGGATGTCGAGTAGATTTTGGAGAGCATGGAGGAAGAGGGGTCATGGATGACTCCGATCAAGAACTATTTGATTAAGGGAACTCTTTCGAGAGATAAGAATGAGCGAAAGACACTCTTTTGAAAAAGCACCTCGGTTCATGATGCAAGAAGCAGTGCTGCCTAGAAGAGGATTCCCTACCCCTTGCTTCGATGTGTGACCAAGGAAGAGGCTAGAAAAATCCTCATGGAAATCCTTGAGGGTAGCCATATGACCACACTAGGGGTAGACTTTAGCAGAGAAGGTACTTCGGTATGCATATTTCCGACTAAAACTAAATCGGGATGAAGCTAATTACACCAAATGTTGAGACCGTTGCCAGAGATTAGTGAAGATCCCAAAATCCCCATCTATAGAGCTTACATAAATGGTTAGCTCATGGCCATTTGCAGTTTGAGAAATTGATATTATCGGAGTGCTACCGATAGCAAAATGAGGAGCTAAGTATGCAATAATTTTGGTGGATTACTTCAAGAAGTGGGCCAAAGTGGAACCACTAACCATGATCACAATGAAGAAAGTAATCAACATCATGATGAAGACATTATCTACAAGTTTGGAATACCTCAAAAGATCATAACAGATAATGGGTTTAGTTTGAAAGTGCCAAGTTTAAGGATTTCTACAACCGATACAGGATCGAGAAAAGCTTCTCAACGATAGGACACCCGTAGGCGAACAAACATATGGTAGCGGTGAATAAATTCATCAATTCCACCTTGAAGAAATAGTTAACAAATGCTAAAGGCAACTAGGTTGATGAGCTGCCGGTGGCATTATGGGTTTATAGGGTGACTCGCAAGTCTTGGATTTGACATATGCCATTCACTTTGGCATACAGATAAAAGGATATGATCCTGACAGAGGTGGAGGTCCCTTCTCATCGCAAAAGGTTTTACAATCCAAAGGTAAACAAGGAACTTTTTCTTGAGTCCCTTGATTTGGTTGATGAAAAATGGGAGGAAGCGGAATTAAGGGTAGTAGCACATAAGAAAAGAGTAGCGTGGCACTTTAACACCAAGGTCCAAAAACATACTTTCAAGGTAGGTGATCTCGTTTTGAAATATGTTCTCCCAGGTATGGGGGCACTAGGTCTGAATTGGGAAGGACCTTATGCAATCGACCGATAGCTTGGAAATGGAATGTTTAAGCTAGCTACAGTTGACGGAATCCCGGTTCCATGGGTATGGAACAACAACTTGTTATGAGACTATTTTGTTTAGTTTTATTTAATTTATTTTTCGCCAATAAGGCACCCAAGGATTCTGGGGGCAATGTATTAAGGTAGGACTTGCCGCTTTTTTGTTTATAAATGTAATTTGCTTCTTAAACCAATGGAACCATGTTCTTATAAGCAAAAATTCTGTGCTGCATGATTGTAAGCACAATTAGGAATAAACTCCTTTAGTCTAGGATTAGGACTAAGGAGGATAATCATCAGGGTCGATAGAATAATTTGACCCTGCCATTCCAAAACTCGAAAATAGTTACTACTCCTCTGGCCCAGGATCAGGGCCTAGGAATATAATTTCAAGGGTCGATCGGATAATTCGAACCCAACCTTCAGGCATTTGCCGTTGCCCGAAGATAGGCAACTTCAAGAAGGAAAGCCACATAAGGATCGATCAGATAATTTGACCTCGACCTTCATGCATTTGCCATTGCTCGGAGTTAGGCAATGATAAGAAGGAAAGAGCACATAGGGTTAACCAAATAATCCAACCCTGAACTTCAGGTATTTTACATCGCTTAGAGATAGGCAACGTCGAAAAGGAGAGGCTACATAGGGATTGGTCGGATAATTTAACCCCAAGGTGTCAACTCCATTGGTCAAGGATTAGGACTAAGAAAATTAAGTACCAGGGTCAATCAGATAATTTAACCTCAAGCTTTAGGTATTGGTTATTCCCTAGAATAGGCAACGTTAAGAGGGAATGCTCTACATCAAATAGTTAATGTGCCAATTCCAAAGGTAGAAACTGATCTGCAATCAATATCCCAATGACCATGCTTGCATCTTGGTGTGATACATTAGGCTGAGGTTAGGTAAGGACGGTCAACGGATACTCTCAGTTGACACCTAGAGCTAGGTGAGACTAAGAACGAGTGCCCAAAGATAGGTTTCCAAAAGATGGGTTCTAGGATATTTGAACTAGTGCATGGTCAAAACCTTCATGACGACACTCGTGGCTTAACAAGACATGCTTGGCCAAGAATAAGTGAGAATAGTCGTCGATAGTTGAAAAAAGGTACTATCAAATTCCCCTAGCCCAGGATTGGGGCCGAAAGAGTATAACCAAACTTGGGAAATTAGATAATTTGCCCTATATGATTAAAACTTTGGTTATGCCCAATTGTCAGTGAGATTAGGGACGCCAGAAGTTAGATATCTGGATTGTTGTTGCTTGAAAGTAAGGAGTAGAATGGAACATGGACTATTGATAACTCAATCATGGCCAAAGAATACTTGATCTAACATTAATGGAAATAACGTAGAGTTGGTAAAAACTCTAGTTTATTTTTGCCAAACAAAACACTTCGGTGGCTCCAAATGAGGCTAACTAAAGGAATATGATTAAAATAACCACAGGAATTTTATTTATATGGACAGAGTTGCAGTAAATAAAAGCGTTGCATGGAAATAATCTTCTATAATGTAGGATATAATAAATTATATTTTGTATGCAAGAACAGTATATAAAGTGAGAAAAGTAAAATGGAACAGAGATTAGAGGACAAAAGTGATCTTTTATCACTTAAGCTTTTATATGCATAAGAACATGGGGGATGCTTCCGTACAAACATGGCCTATTTACAACAAATGGAAAAACAAAAATATACAACAAAAGGAGTCGTCTCGCCCGCTGGTCCCAGGAACCTTCTATTTGTTCTTCCCTTTCTTGCTGCCCTTACTATTGGAATTGCCATATCACTTCTTAAGCTTCCACCCCCTTAGTTTTCCCCTCTTTAGGAGTGTCACCCTCGGTCTGGGTAGTCTCTCCCTCGATTTTAGCATGGGCCTCATCAGCTTTCTCGATAGGGGTATCAGAGGATTTGATCTTAAAGGGCTTTAGCTTGATAGGAGAAAGTTTACTAGAGGTGCTTTTGTTGTGAAGCTAATGGATTTTTCAGTTCTAGGCTCGTTCTTGATCGACCTTGGAAAGGTCAATCTTCAATCTCTCCGCCATGGTAATTTGATCGGTCGGTTCCACAACACTTATTATAGCAACATCTTCCTCTAGGGAAAAGGATGCATCCTCTAGGTTCTCCAAAGCTACTATTTTTTGGGAATCAGGCTCTGGGTCAGAATTAGGAGGAGCGATGGGAGTGATATGTCCTATGGAGATGGAGGTCGATGTGGTAAGGATTGCCATAAGACCCATGCCTTGAGTGGCCAGTAGCGAAGAAGGAAGGTGAGAATGAACTACAAGCCGACAAACTGAATAGTAAAGGTTAAAAAAGAACTCAAGCGAGAATTGAAGTAGTTTAAAAATTGGAGAAACAAGCGATATACGTTTGCCTGAACTTTGGTGTATAAGAGATTTAGAAAATTCACCTTCTTCGAGTGAGTGTTGGATAGGTTAATCGACGTGGAGGGGAATGTAAGCCTTAATGCGGATGCCAGAATGATTCAGGTAGCTTTGGAGCTAGCTCCTATGGTAATGGGAATATATATTGAAGGCTACCAGGATTTTTGAGTTGGAGATTCAGGCTGACCCGATGCACATGGACCTGGGAAATCTCGATAGTAGCAATAATAGCGATGACATCTTCTTCAGATAGTATGGCATTTCCCTCCTTAAGTTTATCAATATAATTTGTGTTAAGGTACTTGGCTATTAGTTCTTCTTCAGTGAGGCATTCACCGCTGCTTCCAAATGACGCAACACCTCTTCCCAGGCATCAGCAGGGTGACGGCATATGTACTCCCTATCCATTTCAGATTCTTATGTTGAATCACGTTAGCAAAAAAATCCTGGAAAGTAATGTTCAATTCTTCGCTTTCTTTTGCTTTTCCATCTTTAAGGTCTTTTAGTTCTTGCGTGGCAAAGGAATAATTAACTTTTATATCCAATTTTTCAATCTTCTCAGCAGTAGCTCATCCACGAGTTTCTCATTTTCCTCGTGAAGCTTTTGAATCTCGACAACCTATTCTTCTATGGTTTTGTCCTTGGCACGGCTAAATTTTTTCTCTACGGTAAGCACCAAGCTCTTTTCATCAAGCTGCATATTGAAAGCAGCACTATCCTGATGTGCATTTTTCAATAGGTCCTTCATCATAATTTCAGAATTGGTGTGTGCTCTCCTCGTTTCCTCCATTAGACTTTCGGCTTTAGCCTTGGATTCCACATCAGCATCTCTCTTTTCTTTAACTTCTCCATGTCTCCTTTATACCCCTCAATAAGGCTATCACAAGTCCTTTTCTTGGACACGAAGGATTAGATATTTATATGATTGATTTGGTCGACTTTGGAGAGGGCGTAGCAAAGCATCTTCCACTCTAGTCCTAGTCGATGAGCACCTAGATCCGTTGGACATCTCGGTCTACTTCTTCTTTCGAAATGTTTTGGATGTCACGGTGAAACATGACATCATGAGAGAAGAGGTCCAAAAAAGCAGCCTGCATGTGAGATGAAGGAGTAGGAGTTGGAGGAGAAGATATTCCTTTGGAATGAAGAGGAATGGTTGTGGTTAAGGAGCAAGAAGTAGAGGTCTATTGGTAGGTAGGAATTTGAGTTTCAGAGAGTGGTAGAGGAATGCTAGAAGAGGAATAACGACGAGCATGCAAGTCCTTGTGCTGCTTGCTTTGATCACTAGATTGCCTTTTTTTGGTCTGCCTTTTCTTTCTCTCCACTTCTGCACGACAGTCATCCTCTGCTCTTCATTCACATTCCTTGGGTCTAGCTCTCTCCTCCTCAAATTCTTATACTATGTGATAGTTAGAATGAGGCAGATATGGATTAGGGTTTCGCCCTCTCGATTCTCCAATGCCATATTGGAGCTTGCTATATCTATCTCTGGCCATGGTACCTGGATTGAGAAGAAGGATTATATAGGTTTTGGAATTTTGGAATCCAAATGAATGCAGGGATGTGTGTTCGTAATTCTAGTGTGTAGAGTGCCTGTATCCTCTCTAAGTACTCTGCAGACCGTGTTCGCATGGAAGCAAAGACAGAGTCTCACCTCATTTGGTCATGACATCTTCGAAATGGAAAGTGAAGCCGGGAGCCTTCCTTAAGAAGGTCGCCAATGGAAATATCAAAGTCACTTAAGAAGCGAAAGACATCTCCAAAAGATCCGGCCGGAGGAGTTGTCTCGGTTACTTGCAGCGTTCTCGTTCCGGTGTCCTTCTTTAGAGATTTGGTAACATCATGTTCTAAATAAGCCGAGGAGGAAAGCTAAGTGATTTCTAGAGACATCTCGCTAAATGATTCGTCTCCCTCTGGACTAGCATCATAGTCACTATCGCCTCCCACATCAGTCTCTTATTTTTCCTATCTTTCTTCTTCTTCTTATTCCCTCGTCTCTTCTTTTCCTTCTCTTCTTCCCTCACCTTCACTTTCTTTGGTATCATTTCATTCCATCTCCTTCACCCTGTCTTCTTGGGTTTTCACCAGTGGCGGGCTCTTCAGTTGTCCTATTTATAGGCTCGTCAACATTTTCTCTACCCCTTGGACCTTCACCTTCCCCTTAAAAATTATTGCCAGAGTTACTAGTGAGGGTTGAAGGCCAGGTAGCAATTCTAGAGCTACTAGGTGGAGTAGTTGTAGGAACAACAGAAAGATCAGGAACTAGTAGACCGCACAGGTGCATGGTGGTGCAATGAAGGAAGCTAACTCCTTTCAAAGTTTCTAAGGTTGTGACATGGTCTTCACGGGTACCTCGAGTAGGAACATCCATAAAAGAATTGGATAAAAAGTTAATCACTTAGATGGAACGAATCCAAGCGTGGAAAGAGTGAAGAAAAATGAAGCTTACTACCGAAGAGCCAGCGCCCTTTGAAGCTGTACAGGCACCGGATGAAGAAGTTCTCATTCGTAAGGTACAAGCATTTGTTATGAAGCTTCTCTATGACTTTGCATCGACACTAGGCCTCAGTTACAATATAAGATAGCAAGTCTTGCCCATACTTGAAGCTTAGGAGATAAGTTTGCTCATTGAAAGTTGGAGGCTATTGGAATCGGTTCATGAATAGCACGTACAAGGAACTCAGGAGAGCGTATCCATTGGGGGTAAACTTGGGATAGAGCTAATTCGAGTTCTTGTATAATTACATAGAGGAACGGATTAAAGGGTGCCATGTCACTTCCTAATCACATATATTGGTTGCATGTCGTATAGCTTTTTGGAGTTTGTGCACGTGTTGCCTTTGCGTTGGGAGGAACACATCGTCTTCAGGAATTCCTTGTTGTTGGCAGATGTTTTGGAGCATTTTGGATGTAAGTATTGTTGGCACCTACTTAGGCGGATCTTCCAGGACTCTTAAACTGATATATTTGTTCATAGAAGGTGGCAGATTTTGCAAAAATTTCCGTTGGAACCATCATCCCTTGTAATTTGGCAGTGATTGCGTGCTTGGGACCAGCATGTACAATAGGTGAAGCCTAAGCTGTGGAGGACCTAGCTTAAGTAGGAGTCAACGACCCATTGCCAGTAGATAATACCAGGGACTGACGAGTCATTTTGGACAAGAAACTTGGCGTTCAACACGGTCAGATTTGTTTTATTCTAGATTTCCATTTTAAGTTTAAACCCATGCAACCGGCATCCCGAATCTAATGGATGTTAGCATGTTTTGACCAATCTGAATCTGAACATCAACTTAGGAAAGTGGAAGCATTAATCTATGCACTGTGAGTTTCGTGTCCTGTACACAGCGAATGGACCATCTTGTATAGATAGCTCGCTTGTGTTAGAAAAATGAGCCATACCGCAAGATGGAACTGTGCATTAGATCTTACCCGTTATCATCAGATGATTGATAACAAAACTATTGCCCGGAGTTACATGGAAAATTTTCTTTTATAGGAGTACAGGAAGTGTAGGAATTGGAAATGCAACAGAATGGAATCGATCAATATGATCGTTGTTTGGAAAAGAACCATCCCATTGGAGTTGAAACAACGACTTATAATGGATAATGCCTGAGAAAAATGTTCTTGTGCATCTTGTATGAAGTTATGCTAGGGGATAGTGCAAAAGGAAAAGGGTGTGGCCAACCACAAGTCAAGTGCTCCAAGCATTTTTCAAACAACCATCAGCATACCTACTGATTGATAACCCACCTATAAGTATTGAGTCGAGATTTGGGAATAGGAAGGGTTCGATATTGAGTGGCATGAGACTTCACCAACGATCAGAATGGTGATTGGACATTGGCAATGGTGCACATGAGGCGGTATTAACCCTGGATGGTCAATAAAGATGAATTTGGCTCAAAGGCAAAATGGAGGTTGGAGTTGGATCATCTTGAAATAATGGCGATGGTCAAATCTGATGTTGAGTAGCGGCAGTGAGGCGGGGATGATGGTGGCGATTTGAGGCATTGACAATGGGTGGTTCTGGCAAAGGAGAAGTAACCGCTGAAGTTTGGTAGGAACTTTGGAAGAAAAAGTGCCTGGCAATGAAATGAGAACTCAAATGACCTTTCACCTGTCTCAAGTGATATCCCTAGAGTGATAAAGCATATGAACTTAACTCTAGAGTGATAAACTATAGGAGAAAACATTCAACGCAAACATAGCATCCATCAAACAATCCTCACTATCACTCAGTGTGCTCTGAATATATGATAACTCGAATGACCTTTCACCTATTAGGGATTAATGGAAATCCCAATTTTCGATGTACTTGTCTTTAGCCCAAAGATGATACTAGACCATTCCACTAGTCCAAGGTATACTGATCCATTCAACCGATCTGGGGTAGCCAAACAAAGTACCTATGAGTGTACTTACAATACCGCTTTTTTTAGTACATCAAAAAACACTCCGAGTATCATGATCCCTTAACACGTGTATCCGAGCCTTTTACTTGCTTCATCTAGTTTCCATTATTCTTAAGAAACCATTCCACATTCCTTCCTTCCACGATAGGACTATTCATCATCTTATCTATGGGACAACCTTCCTAGAACCCGCCCATTGTGTACAATCGTTCTCACGACTCCTTTCAACATCGAGCCAACATCATCGTAACTTACTCCATTCATTGTCGAGTTGCTATCATCGAAGTCCTAAAGCCATCGTTGTGCTACTACATCACCATCAGACCCGAAGAGAACAATCAGCCACTTTTACCATGACTTGTAGAGCATACACTTCACCTAGTTTTACCCCGACTTAACCAAAAACTACATGTCAGCATCAACCTATTCTACTCGATGCCGAATAGTATACTTAGCCAAATATTTATGTCCCTCTGCTTCCTTGAAGCCTTTCTCCTCTAAAGCTCCAACTTCCAAGCCACTAGCCCCCCCACCATCATCCAGAAATCTACTCAATGGCAAGCTCTCCCTCTAGTCAAATTTTGGCTTTTGACCTTCAAATTCACCTCCTCGTGTTTTTCTCCAAGCAAGCCCAAAGCACTCCAACCCTTGGCTTGAAGCACGTCCCCATGTGTAGTTGCCCAAGCTAAACTAGCTTTCCATCGACCTGAATTCAATTCAGCATCGAATAGAATCCCATTGTCCAAACTTTATACGAATTAAATCTTAGGCTCAATTCATGCTCCAAAGCCCCTCCTCCAAGTTTCATCCAATTCCAACCAATTTTGACTTTAATTTGCCAAATTCGACCAACTCTTTCCGAACTATCTAAAAGCACTAGCAAACCATATCAACGCTAACCAACCCAAACAATAGTATCATCCAAAAACATACATTAAACACATGTAATACATCCAAACATTATTAACATACAATATTTACCAAAATCTACCCTTTGCACTAGAATATCAATATGACCAAAAGAGGTTGCAAAGTCATTCAAAAACCATTTTATTCTTAATTTCATCACTAAAAATCTATAAGGGTTTGATTAAAGTTAAAAAACATTTTAATATCAAAATCACGTTAAAAAAATCAATTTTAACTATATGGATAAGCATAGAATAATGATAGTTGAAGAACCACTCATTAGTTACCCAAAATACCAATTTAAATTCCTAGATCTAATGTGAACAACATGGAAAGATGAATTCCCAAGCACCAAAGTGATAGTTCAACAATCTGCTTTGCCAAATACCCTTCAAATGATGATTTGGCTAAGATTAGTAAGGAAAAGTGATGATTTTTGAAGAGATAAAGGTTAATGGAAGCTTAACTATTTTGGAGAAGGTGTAAATGATTTAGATCGGTCCTACATCCTCCTCTTGGCACAATTTTCAAATTCATTAGTGAGCCTAAATATGTGCTTAGATAATTACCCATTAATGTAGACCAATAGTAACCAAAACTTAAAATAGCCATAACTTTCAAATGGTTGGTCTGTTTTACTATTATGACCACTCTACGGAATGAGAAACTATCATCTCAAAGAAATGGAAGTAGTTTAAGACCCTAACTTGGCTCCTATCAAAAGTTATAGTCAATACAAGATTTTCTGGATTAAAATTGTCACATTGAAATTTGATAAAAGTTAAAGATTTGTAAAACGTCTCTAAGAGTCATTTTTTCAAAATTGAGTCATACGACCTTATACAAATAAAATAAAAATATTTTACGATCCTTCAGTATGTAAAATATGAGTCGTTGCATTTAAGTATCCAACACTTTGAGATTTCCTTCATTTCCTTTCGTTGCTTTCTCCCGACTTGCTCAATATCGATCCCTTGAGAATTCAATTCCAATGCTTGAACCACTTGCCATTGATCAACTCCCACCGCCACCGCATTGTCTTAGCCGCTGTCATAACCAAATATCCAATTCGATCACCCTTGCATCGCCAAGAGATCTCGTCCCCAAATTCTCCATGTCGCCACCTAGATCTGAAAACAACCTAAGGTTTGTGGCTTCATCATAGTGGTCGAGCTCATTGCGGACGATGGTCAAGTGCTCTCTACGGCAAGTGAAATGTTATTGGCGTTGATTTTGTGGTCGGCCTAGGCCTTACTTCTTGGTTGTTGCAAGTACACATGTCCCTTTAGGGAAACATTTAGCATAGCCCAAAGACAACACTTACAATGACTCGAGTCATAGTGGATATCACCTATATTGTTTATGCTAGAAATTGGCCAACATCCAAATTGCATGAAAGCACCAATAATCCAATATTCCAATCCAAACTGTGCGTTGTTGAGAAAAAATAAAAAGAAAACAAAATTAAAACAGTAAGAAAGTAAATAGAGACAAGGCTTTATAGAGATTCAATAGACTCCGATTTACGTCCACTCCAAAGATTTTCCTTTTATTAATTTATACTGCTAATTACAGTTACAATAATTTTAGTTTGAGTAATGAAAATGGCAGAATGTAGCATAGGGGAGAAAATGAAGGGAGCCATCTAGAAGATTCCTTGCATGAACCAATGATCTGCTATTTATAGAAGAAGATGGAGAAATATCTCGCTCAAAATCCACATCTAGAACCTCCAAACCCAAATAGACGCACGCATAAAAAAGGGGTCCATTAGGGCCCCCTAGAGGGATCGGCCCTGATCCCTATAGGGGATCGGTACCGATCCCTAAGGATCGCGTTTGAGGGTTGGTGATCCCTAGGGTGGGTCTATCATGCCTCCCGCTTCCAGTTTTCGTGGTCGTTCTGTGAGCTGCTTCGATGTTTGTTGAGTTATTGAGCGATCATCATTGAGTTGCACTGCCAATCCATATGATCCATAGCCATATTAATCTGATTCTATCCCTACACAATCCTATTGATCCGATCTGATCCCTTGCCTAAGGGAAGTGCCAATTCCATACTTAGCCAATTCTAGGGTGTTGTCCATCCGAATCCGCTTGACTATCATCCATAGTCTCATATGTAACCAATCTTCAAGCCTAATAATCAACTTTCCGGGCCTTCTGCCTTAACGGTTACGAAATCCATTCAGCCAAATCCATGATATCATGGCCTTGCCAAAAGGCAGAATAATATATATATATATATATATATATAGCCGGCTTCAAGACTTCCATAATCTTTGTAACAACCCTGGTTTTTGAGATTACCTGTTAATATTAAATTATAATGGTAGTTATAATTTAATATTGTAAATTAAAATAAAAATAGAAATTATATTTGCTTATTTGGAATAAATAATGAATTTGAAAATAAAATGAGAAACATAAAGTTTGGAACTTTATTTTATTTATTTGGGGTAATAATGATTGGAAAATGAGTTTTATTTGGAGAAAATACAATAATTGTATTAATTATCGCTAATTTCTTCTTTTAATAATTTTTAAAAGAAGTATGAAATTTTTAAAGATTGTTATTTAAATAAAAAGATTAAAATTGGTTTAAAAATAAGTTTTGGCTATAAATAAAGTTTGTATATGGTTTGAAGTATTTTTCTAAGTAAGAAAATGATTTTGGTTCAATTTTAGAAGTTAAAAATGTAAAATTTTACATTTATTGGTGAAAATTTTGTATTATTATGAAATATAGGATTTTAATAATAATAATGTTCTAAAAATAAAAATTAATCCTTTTATATAGTGCAAAAGAATTCATTTCTTGTGTGCGTAAGTTTACAATTTTATTTGTGTGAAAATTTGAAAGAAAATGGCCTTTGTTAATTACGTATGGGTAAATATATGTATTTTAGTTTAAGTATGAATTAAAACTTAAGCTAATTTATCTTTCCTTTTAATTTTGGGTTCAAAGGCCCATTAACAAGTAATAGCCTATAGTTAGGAAGTGAGAAACATTATCTCATTTCCTGTACGTACAGAAATGAGTTTCACCTTCTTCCTCTTCAATCAGTAAAAGAAAACTCCTCTTTCTTCAAACCAAGCTTTCATACTCAAATATTTTTCAAACAAGTTGTTGTTTTTATCAATTGAGAGTGTAATTAAAAGGTAATCTCATTCCAAAACCGTATTATCACATCAAAATCTTGTTGTTAGAAGAGTTGGTTGTTAATCTCTTCCTTTCCTATTGCATGTGTTTGTCTTGAGTTCTAGCAGGTTAAGAGATGCTCCTTCTTCCCAAAAGCAAGCAAATTTCTTCCGATTCTCCGAGTTTGCTCTCTAATAGCAAAGGTGAGTATCAAAACTCACATCTTCTATATTTGATTGAGATTTCAAGGTAAAAAAAAATCTCAATTTTGTTGTTGCATGTTCATTTGTGAATCGCTGTCAGTAAATTGGGCATATCATTTTCGTTTTAAATCGGAATTTGATTTTCTTTGAAGTTTTGGAAAGCTTAGACATAGGGATACAAGTTTCATGTACTGAGATTTCCACAATTTTTACGTTTGTATGATCAAAATCGTGCTTGTTTGTTGCTGTCCCGATAGCAAATCGACAGCTACAACAATCACAGGCGTGAGAATTGTTTTGGCCATAAATTACTCGTTTCTTATTTAAATTTAATAATTTTTGATGTTCTAGAAAGCTTGGACATAGAACTATAAGTTTCATGTTTTGAGTTTTCCAGAATTTCGAAGTTATCCAGGTCAAAAATGAGTGTTTCTATTGCTATCCCGAGAGCAAAACTAACATTTGCTCTGTGTTTGAATCTGAAACGGAATTAAGCATAACTCTTTCATTTCTTAACCAAATTTAATAATTTTAGATATTTTGGAAAGCTTAGATCATTTACTATAAGTTTCATGTTTTGAGTTTTCTAAAATTTTGAAATTTGCTTGGTCGAAATTATGTTTGTATGTTGTTGTCCTGAGTGCAAAATGACAGCAATAACAATCATTGACCTTAGAATTGTATTAGCTCATTTTGCTTTCATTCTCGTTCGGTTTTGGTGTTGTTTTTGAGATATTTTGGGAGCTATGATGCCTTTCAGTAGGCTAGCTATATTTGGAGAATTTGAAATTCAGATTTAAATAGAATTTGAATTGATTTTGGGTTAAATTCGAATTGAATTCGTATTAAATTCAAGTTATCGGTCTTAAGTTATCTTTCTCGTTTTTCATTGTTTTCGAGCATGGTTTTCACTAAACCATTTTTGAAGTGATTTTTGAAATAAATGGACATTTCAAATTATTATTATATAGTATTTTAAAATTATTTTTCTAATATAAAATCTATTTATTTCCTATAGTAAGGGAATTTTCAAATAGGGTTTTCAAATTGATTTCGAGAATTGGTTTTCAAAGCTTGTTTTCCAAATTAATTATTTTATATATAAATTACACGTTTTTACACATTTCGAGCAAATGAGAAGGAGAATTAAATGGTTTGATAAAACACGTGGTATGGGACACGTGTGTTTACTTTATCGGTTAATTCCTGACTTGTCCGTTTGATCGTTTTGACCTTCGGGTCGAGTTTACCGATGAGATGAGGTAAACTTTTTACTGCTTTGAGTGTGAAATTTACTAGCGGTTAGTAAACCGTTTGGTACGAACGTGTGGTAAGGGATGCATGTTAACACTATTCGGGTTCCTATTCGAGAGTTTGTGACACATTTTCCATTGTGGCGTGCCAGTACTGGACCTTCGGGTGATTGCCATTGCGGCGTTTGCCATTGCGGCGTATTTGTCTTCGAGACGTTTGCCATTGCGGCCTATTTGCCATTGCGGCCTATTTGCCATTGCGGCCTATTTTTCATTGTGACGTTTTGCCTTCGGGCGAGGTACCAATTTGAGATAACAGTACTTGGCAAGGCTTCGGCCACATGCACGTGCAAACACTTTTGAGATGGTTTCTTTGACTATTTTCCCTAATGTATCGCCCCTTTCCGGAATTGGTCCTTTGAACCATTCGATATATATTTGTGGCGATTACCTTTTAGGAATTTGAACTCTTTTTTTTGCAAGGCTTTTTAGGAATTTGAACTCTTGGAAGTTCTATTTTTTAGATTTGAATTGCCTACACTGGCGTTATATGAGATTTGCCTTTTGGCATTTACTTGAGATATTATTCTCCTTTTTGGAGATATATTTGCCTTATGATGTGTTTGAGATGAGATATCTTTATGTGTGTTTTTGATTTGCCAAGATGGTGGGTTTAGGTTTTCCCCTAAACCATATTTGATGTTTTATGAATGCCGATGATATGAGGCTCACTACTTTTAGCATTTTGTGGGTTATTTTATCTCTTTTGAGATTATATGTTTGTGTAGTGATACCATGTTATCACTTGATGTAATCATACACTTTAGTTGTCCCTTCTCACTTGGGAATATTATCACATTATCCTTATGCTCATATTATCGCTTATCCTTGTTAACTTATTTGTTTAGCTAGACTAACCCGTGTATTTTATACTCGGGTCAGACCGAGGTGTTTCAGGTTAGGTACATTTGAACTTAGCCTATTCTGCTTCTGCATGGACTATTCTGCTAGCTCTTTTTGTTATAGTTTTTTTTGTAGTCCTTTTTGGAATGCTACTCTGATATGTATATTCTTTTGACTCGTGTTTGTATTGTGGTCGTCATACCACGTATGTGATGTATCATTTTGTATACTCTGTGATGTATCTATATATGTGTGTGTATATGGGGCGTCACAATCCTGCTTTGTGATGCCCTAAGTCTTGCAATACCTTTGCTTCCTTATTCAATTTTCAAATACACACACACTCCCATGGGACATGGTTGATCCCAAGATGCCACTTCAACGTTCAATGAGATGGTTCACGTCTAAAGAATGGTCACATTGAACGCGTTTCACTGTACACTATTTCCAGTTACTATACATCCAGTGTCCCTGTAAAAGAAATGCTCCACGTTGCTCTAGACAGTAGTTCCATTATTGATTATCAGACGATAATGGGTAAGATCTAATGCATAGTTCCAAGATGCGATGGTGCTTATTTTCTTGCACGAGCGGGCTATCTACACAGAATGGTCCGTTCATTGTGTACATGACACAGGACTCACACTGCATAGATTAACACTTGCACTTGCCTTGATTAACGTTTGAAACCTAATTGGTCAATACATGTTGACATCCATTTGGTTTCGAGCATTGGTTATGTGGGTTCACATTTTAAAATAGAATTCTAAAATAAAACATACCTGACCATCTTGAACGCCAAGTTTTCCTATTCAGAATGACTCGCCATTCTCCTAGATTTCATGTTGGCACTAGGCCATCAACTCCTCCTTAAGTTGGGTCCACCACTTCTCAAGCTTCAATCTCCATGCCTTCTGGACCTAGGCGTTCAATTACTACTAAAGTTCAGAGAATGATAGTGCCAACATAACTGATGCAAGATCCACCTCCCCCTATCAATGTTTATGTGGGTTAAGAGTATTGTATTATCCTTTAGAGAAAATGCTTATAATTCTAACTGCCAAGACACTCAGAATTATATGTCACCAAATGAGATTACTGAGGATGATGTCCTACTCCCAACTCAAATCCAATGGGCGCATGATTCCCTAATGGGTTATACGACATGCTTTAGATATATGTGCCCGAGCGGCACCGTGCCGCCTTTCAATCCATTCTATGCATGTTCCTTCAAGAGCATGGGCTAGCTCCATTGCAATGGATATGTGACACTGAGCTCTTTATCATGTTATTCATGAACTAGTTCCAACGACCTCCAAATATCAAAGAGTTGGCTCATATCTTGAGCTTCAAACAACGGCGTTATTCGATGTGTTATATGATCATTGAGGCCTGATGTCGATGAAATGTCATTGAAAATATCCATAATAAACATTCATATTTTAAGAACGAGTACTTCTTCGTTTGATGCCCATACCACTACACAATGATCATCGATTAGAAACGGTTTAAAACCGTTGCTAACACTATTAGCAACGGTTATAAACCGTTTCTAATAATGGAGTGGTAAAATTTAGCAACGGTAATTAACCGTTGCTTTTAGGTCAAAAAGCAACGGGAAATACCCGTTGCTAAATATAAAAAAAACTACGGTTATTTACCGTTGTATTAGACACATAAGCAACGGTCATTTCCCGTTGTTTATCTGTCTCTATAACACCATTTTTTCGAGAAAAGCTACGGTTAAAAACCGTTGCTTAATGACTAGAAAGCAACGGTTAAAGTCCGTTGTTTTTGTAATAAGTAGCAACGGGTTGTAGCTGTTTCATTTGAGCCATAATTCCATGGCTTTAGTCATAACGTAACGGACAGAAACCGTTGTTATGTACTAATGTACAACGGTTCTTACCCGTTGAAATTCTGTCCGTTTGAAAAAAAAATAGGCATCAAAAGCAACAGCAGATGAGCAACAATAATGCAATAATACAGCATACAATCAGTACAATCAGTACCAGAGAAAATTAATGCAACAGAAACAGAGACATATCATACAATCAGTACCAGAGAACCGGCCAGGAAACAGTGCTACCAGACATACAATCAGTAACAGAGACATATCATATCATACAATCAGTACCAGACATATCATACAATCAAACAGTGCTACCACAATAATGCAATAATATAATGAGTTACATGATACAGTAGGGACAACCGGCCAGGAAACAGAGACATATCATACAATCAGTACCAGAGCAATTACCAGAGAAACAAAGATTCGAGACATCTGAGTTTAGAAACAAAGACAGCAACCCAAAATGCTTCTATTAAAGCCTGCATTTCAAAAACAACACTTAATTTAGAAACAAAAAGGCAAAAGAAACTCAAAAAGTCAATAATTTGGTGATTTGTACAAAATAATAATTTTTGAATGTATATTTGTTACAAACTAATAGTTCTAGAAATGAATTTTCCATGAAAATCAATTAAATGGCATTTGACTTAAATATAGAGAAGATTGAAATATGAAAGCTTGCTGGAAAGTGGGAATTTCATACAGGTGTCATCTCCCCTTTTTTTATGTGTCTTTCACTTCTACTTCCATTTTCATCAAAACTAAAAATAAAATGTGGATCTTCTTATATTTGATTTTATTTATTCAGTTTTAAATCCATAAAAAAGTCATTTTATTAATACTATCGTTATGATTTGAATATTGAAACAGATTTTACAGTGGAAAAACAAATCAAGGGATATGACTTAAAATAAAGATAAATATTTAATTTGCTTAATTTCAAAGATAATCACATGCAGATTTTGCTAAAAGTCGCTTTTCATTTATCAAATGCAGATTTTGCTAAAAGTCACAGCCAAGCCAACAAGTATTCAGGTCATCCAAGTCAGACCCAACAAACAAACAAACCAAGTACACAATGGCAGTAACAAAGTTCAAGTACAACACGACTATGCAAAACAACATATGCAGAGATTGGTCGCTATAAGAAACCTATTAATCAAAATGCTAACGGTGATAATTTTGAAATGGAAGTGGACATGAACACGAATTCTTCAAATGTCAATGTAGTTATTCAATAGCAACGAACACCTATAGTAATTAAGGAAATTCAATGCATATTCTAGCATTTAGAGACAAATTCAGATATCTGACAACGTAAAATAACAAAAGACATACCTCCGACTAAAGATATCGTATCAAACCCTTTTGATGGCACACATAACCTCCGAATCCAACGTCCCTAAAGGTCTCGACCATATGTCGATTCATTTTGGCAGTTGGCTCATCCTCTAACAAAATTTTGTCTAACAAAACTTTTTCATACGCGAGTGGTACTGGTTTTCCATGACATATTGATTATGTGGAATCTCGGCATATAGTACCTGTTATATCATTGTATGTATAATACGGATTTAATAATATCATACAGATTTAATAAGCATTCCAGGAGTAAATATATGTCGAATTATATACACTGATATATAAAATAGTACATGTTGCAATTACTTCCTCCTCGAAGTTCAGGATTTCACATCTTTGGTCGATTGACGGATTGGTCGGAGTGGGAAACTGAGAAGTACCGGTGCTACTGCCTACTTGACCACCTTCGGCTAGCTTGAGAATACGCTCCAGTTTATCATCCATACTATCCACCTTCAACAATTTTTGCTCCACAGCTTGCAGCCGCTGCTCATATTCTCCTTTGGCCTCTTTGAGTCGTTTGCATGGAATGGCAGCACCCTTAACTTGACTAGGAGATATATTGGTCCCAATACATCGGCTCCTGCCCTTTACATCTTTACCAAACACTTTTATAAAGACGTCTTCATCACCACCACTCGTCGTTTCCTTTTCTTTTTCAATTTTGTCCTGAAATGTAAATATATATATATAATGAATAATATAAATTTAATTTAGAGGCGTTATTATTTGTTGAACTTACAAAGAATGAAGATGACGCATCAGACACGCTGCCATCTTTTTTCTTATGTGTTTTCTCCCATACTTGAAGACGTGATACTTCTGTTCCCGAACTTGTATCGACCTGCATACAAGAAATGACAGTGTTAAATCTGCATATATAAGGACATAATTGGAACCATATTATATTTGGAACATACAAAGAGATTTTACATCATTGGAATATACAGTTTATTTTCTTCATCTTTAGGGTTTTTTATTAGAAAGATAAACTGAAACCGGGAAAATCTATAACTATTAATTAAATTTAGCAAAATTTTATAGGTTAGCATTTTAAATTAATGGTGGTATATCACAAAATTCATATCTGGGGACATAGCAAAGTAACCATTTTTTCTCAAGGTTTTGTTTGAAATAATTTGCATCATGTGTAACCTATGCAACCTTAAGAAAAACACAAAGAAACCTGAAAACTTTAAATATGCAAATATCTTTGTTAGTAAGTTCAACAAAAATTAGTTCTCGAAGCACATATATAGTGCAAGTGGCCTAACATTTGAAGCACATATATAGTACACGTACCATTTCTTGAGTAATCATAGCGTGACTCTTACGTCCCGAATGATGACAATATTCGAGCCTTGATCTATTTTGTTTGCCTTTCTTCCTTTTTTCTTTTGCCTCGGGTGTTGATTCGTATCTTATGAACTCCGCCCAATCATTTTTATCAATTTTCGGCGGACAATTTCTCATTCTTTCTTCGTCAGTGTTGAAAATATCATAATAATTCTTGCGCAAATCACTCTTGTGTCCCCTAAAAACCTCGGACATCTTTCTGAGCATAAGGTCCTTTGATAGAGGATCAAGCTCAAAATATTTCTGTATAACAAACCAAGATAAAGGGATTAATTCACATACAATAAAAAAAATGACATAGGCCACAACCATGCATGTCTAATGAAGTATGACTATTTAGAGTTTTTTCTATTTTTCTCTGTAAGTAGTAAATTAAGTCTGTCTCAAATATTACAAGATCATTTTTCTGTTTGTAAAATAATATCTTTATTTGTTGGAGTTGCAGAGATGGTCGGTCCTGTTGATTTTAACAAGACAGTGGACTATTGGCAGCAGGACAGTGGACTATTGGCAGCAGCAGGTCAATTTGTTGGAGTTGCAGAGATGGTCGGTCCTGTTGATTTAGATGAGTTGCAATATCTTTTGAAGACACATTATTAACATTGAACGAGCAAATAGAAGCAAGACGGTGTATATTTGCATGAAAAACAAAACTAAATGAATTTGAAACTACTTGTTCACTGAATTTGAAACTACCTGTTCATGAATATGGAAAATGCATGGATGCACAGAGTGCAGTATCTACTTAACATTATTATTTTAACTTTTAACAAGTCATAAGTCGAAACTGCTCAATGCCTTTTACTTATCCAGAATTGAATTAGATTTTGACTGGTCAATATGTTTAACAACTAAAAAATGATATTCAAATAAGCATGGCATTGGCAATGAAGCCAACGTTCTTATTGTCGTGTCCTTTAAGCATTTCGCTTCAGAACAGTCAGCAATTAAACTCTTTCAATAAATAATACGAATTAAAATTTAAGGCATCAGAAAATAGCCGGAGAATATAATCCTCATAAACATAATGTTATTGTGTGTAGGATAAGAATTCTACCAGGCATAATTAAATCAAGACAGGCATACCAAGTTCAGGCTTATTTTGTTTTCATTAAATCTTTGATACATTAGAAATTTGGATTTGCAATTTGAACAGATCCAAAATGCTTACATAAAACAAATTTTGTTGCTTTATAATTTACAAACAAACATTAGTAAGAAGGTTTAGAATCATATCCATTTTTGTCCATATGCCCTTTGGCATAATTAAATCAAGACTGGCACCATTTAAACAGTTCGAACCATCAAATAACCCAAAATGAAAACTAAATTAGAAGAGCTCATTGATCCAAACAGCATTGATTTTAACTATAATGAGAATAACAGTTTTTACTGAATTAAAATAGTAGAATGTGTATATGTTTTTCAAAAAAAAAAAGAAAGCATCCTATATATAGTTGTGTTTCTCAACATTAAATCCCAAAGGTGCAGCAGCTTGTTTAATTTTAAAAAGAATCTCACTTGCGGGTCGTTTTGAAGTACACCTTGTTTAATTTAGATAGAGAAGTTCTAACTTATAGAAATTGAAAAAACAATACCTCCAATTGATTCCACACGTCTTCCTTGTAATTTGACGGAACTTTTTTCCAACTTGGATAGGAGATTGGCACATGATTTCTTACTAGTTTACCCATCTTCGAGGCGACCTTTGAAGCATTTTTTCTGACTGGAGAACTGTAGTTGTCTATATCAATTTTCTCCCGGTTTAAAGTGGATGATTGTGACGATTGTGACATTATGTCATGCAAAATGCAAACTTGATTTCATTAATATGCCATAACTCTTCTTAATCATTAAGTATGAAGAGCCAGCAGTTACATCACAGGTAACAATAATAATCTATAGACCAACCTTCCCAAATAATCATTAGTATTATGTAATGATGATTCTCCCACAAATCACTGAGTCCAGAAAAATAAAAGGAAGAAACTGAAAAATGAAAAGAGGAAAAAAGTACAGTTCACAAGAGCAAAGATAACTTCCTAATACCTACATGATATAATGACCGTCATATTTTCATTCAGTCCGATAAATATTGAGGTATCAAGAACTAAACAGCGAAAGAAGCAGCAACCATAATCCACAAATATTCATTCTACATTTGTTTTTACTAATTATTCTCTTATGACATGTAAGCAACAAGCAAAATATTCTTACAAACTCAGTACCACAACCCATATTAATAAAATTAAAGTGTGTTCACTTTAAAGTGTGTGTTCACTGTCAACACATAATCAGCAAGGTCAATAATCAGCAAGGTGATGCTTTCTTTCATCTTTGGTCTTTGCAGTCTGCAAATTTAATGTCAATGTATGCTGTTGAATGAAAATACACAGAATACCAATATGTGTATTAATAAAACAATAGAAAACTTACCTTAAAATCATAATTTAAGTGTCTCTTTCGCGTAGGCCTATCCAAAATAGTTAAAGGAAGTGCGTCTTCGTCATCATCTATGAATACATAAGCATTAGTATTGACAAAAAAGAAAAAGTGATTGAGATTTCAACGGAAGAACCTATTAATAGAAAAAGGAGTTTACCATCGAGGACAACATAAACGGATTGACCGCGAGTGTAATCGAAGAGCGGTCCAATTTTTCTCTCGTTTATATTGCAGGGAGATAAATTGGACCACTCTTCGATCACACTCGTAGTCAACCCGTTTATGTAGTCCTCGATGGTAAATTCCTTATCCTATTATTCATGAAAACAATATCAGGATATTATAATGGCACTAATAAAAAATATAATGCATCTATTACTATCATATAACACACCATTTTACATTTTGCACCATTTTAAATAAATATTTTGTTAAGGTACAATAACATAACTGAAATACAAAGTTAACATATGCATTTGATAAGATCTTCTAATTTTTCATTGTCTTCAAAAGCTGATTGATAAACGGTAGAAAACTCAGTGTCATCCACATTTATGGTCAACCATTTTGGTGTATGCAAAACCACAAACCATCCGTCATTTTTTAAATCTTTTGAGTAGAACACTTGACTCGCTTCCGATGCAAGAATAAATGGCTCATCATTCACGCTGTCTTTACTCTTCAATTTTCCCAAGTTAACTGTGATCAAGTTTGAAACAGGATCTATTTTACAACCATTGATCTTATCTTCGACCTTTACCCAATCACAATAAAAAACTGTTTGTTTGAAGTCAATGTAATCCAACTCAATTATTTGTTGAATAACTCCGTAATACGTTGTTTCTGCTTCCTTAAAAATTTTATCCTTCCCACTCGCTCTAAATTGTGTAATTGCTCTCATGCATACACCACTATCCTGTGTTAGCTTTCGCTCTTCATAACTTTTCGGAGAAAATAAAAACCCATTCACTTGGTACTTCATATAACTACGGGCATCAAACATCGGCACGTTAACTAGCCGCCAAAGAGTTGAGTCAACATCGACGGTCTTCAACAACTACAACAAACACAATAAGTAAAAATAACATTGTCAAGGAGGTGTATGGCCAACTTAAAAATACGTTAAATATCTAATATGTATACCTCCTCACGTAACCAAAAAGTGAAATTTTTAATAGCTTCCCCAGATGTACCCCCGCCTCGAGTTCGAGATTTGGTGCTTTGAACATAGGAGTTATACCTCCTACGAAAAACACACAATAATTACTATATATATGAATTGATGAATTGATTTACAATAATAAAAATTCAGAACAAATTTATGAACTTACTTCTTCCACTCATCCAATCCGTCATATTTATCAAGGACCCATTTACGCACTTGTTCAAATTGCACTTGAGTTAACGTTATATCTTTACCATTATCTACTGCTATTTCATCAGCAAACTCATCATCCTTGTCTAAAAACGCTTCACGGGTATGTTTATGAGTGCCATCACCTCCCTTTGGCATATACTCCATGCAGTAAAGACTAGCTTCTTGTACAATATATCCTTCTGCAATACACCCTTCAATATATCTTTTGTTGCGCATATATCCTTTATATGTTTTCATCAACCTATGAAGATGAACAGTTGTAAATTGTAGACATCAATAGCTATTTAAATCGAATAATGATGTACATAATTGAAATTAGTAATTTACCGTTCAAATGGGTACATCCACCTATATCTAACAGGACCAGAAATCAATGCTTCATCGGCTAAATGAATCATAAGGTGAATACTGATATCAAAAAATGCAGGCAGAAAATGTTTTTCAAGAACACACATTGCTTCTACCAAACTAGCCTTTGCTTTTTGAAGATGTTCCCTATTGATCACCTTTGAACATAAAATGTTATAAAAGAGACTTATGCAGTGAATAACATTCCGTAGATCCTTATGTTGCGGAAAACAATGCTGAAGCAATACCGGAAGTAAATGTTGCATTATGACGTGGTAATCATGCGACTTCATATTTCTTAGTTCAGGAGGGTTGATGCTCACATTGTTACGGAAGTTAGAAGAGAATTTGCTCGGCACTTTCAAATTTTTCAAAATGGTGCAAAACCAAATCTTTTCTTCTTTGCTCAAAGTGAAAGTCGCAATTGGTATGGTTAGTTTACTTGTTTCAGGATCTTCTGTCACCCACAACTTTTGTTTTATACCCATGATTTTCAAATCCTTCCGTGCATTGATGCCATCTTTTGACATGTCTTTATGGTCCATAATTGTGTTAATCAAATGTTTCATGACATTCATCTCTGTATGCATAACATCAATATTATGTCGGGTCAAATTTGCTTTCCAATATGGTAAATCAAAGAATTTCGACCTCCTATACCATGCAGGAACTTCTTCATCGATTATCTTTTTTCGTTTTCGACCAATTTCTCGTTTTTCTTTACCAACTTTCATTTTTATACTCGATACCTTTTTTTCAACTTGATAACCGGTCAGTGGCTTTGGAGGATGCTTAAGTTCTTGCTCGTTGTTGAAATTTGTCTTATCGTATCGAAACTTGTGTCCGGACGGAAGAAATCTACGATGTCCCATGTAACAAATTTTCTTACTTTCAAGGAGATAATAAGAATCAGTTTCTTCCCCACAAATAGGACATGCAAAGTAGCCGTGATTTGTACATCCCGATAAAGTCCCAAGAGCGGGATGATCATGGATTGCCCACAACACTCTAGCTCTCATTATGAACTCAGATTTCTTAAATGAATCAAATGTAACGACTCCTTCCCATAACTGCTTTAACTCGTCTATCAAAGGTTCTAAATAAACATCAATATCCTTCCCTGGTTGTTTTGGCCCAGAAATCAACAGTGTTAACATTGAGAACTCTCTTTTCATGCACAAAGACGGAGGAAGGTTATATGGTACTACAATCACTGGCCAACAGCTATAAGGATTTGTTAAAGAAGCATTCGGACAGAAACCATCTGTTGCTATTCCAAGCGTGATATTTCGTGGTTCGGCAGCAAACGAAGAATCAAAAGAATCTACAGTTTTCCATTGAGAAGTGTCATGCGGATGACGCATTACGGTTGTATCGGACTTGGCACGACCATGCCAGGTCATCGCTTCTGCTATCCATGGTACAGTATACAGCCTCCTCAATCTAGAAATTAAAGGAAAATGTCTTACCGTCTTTTGAGGTACTTTGATAGCTTTTCTCTCTTCGTCGAGCGTTGACTTATATCTTGGTTCGGGGCAATTTGGACAACAAACTTTGTTTGCATTATCTTTCCAGTACAAGATGCAGTCATTAATGCATGCATCATAAGTTATGTAATCCATCCCAAGTTGCCTAATGATCTTCTTCACGTCGGGATACTTTGATGGTAGCGTGTTACCTTCGGGGAGTAACTCCTTTATGAATTCGAGTAGTGCAGTCACACCATTGTCTGAAAAGCCGTATTGGGTCTTCAAGCTATTCAGTTTAACAATGGCATACAACTTTGTAATCCCTTTTGGACATGAAGGATACAATGGCTCTGTTGCAGTTGCACTACCGAAAAATGATTTATCCGTAGACTGCTCTCCAATACTAGCATTATCATGCAACTGACTTGTAGGTTGAAAATGATGGAATCTATCCGCATCATTGACCAAATCTTCCATCCTAATATTTTCAGACTCATCGGTATTTGTGGCATGACTAACCGGTTGTTATTTTGGCTTCTCCAGTATTCTTTCCCCGTGAAAATACCACACAGTGTATGATTGATCAATACCATGTCTAAGCAAATGATAATGAATTTCCTTTAATTCAAATGTATCTTCGTTTTTGCACCGCGTGCAAGGGCACGAAAACTTTTCCTTATTGCCACCATTTTCAGTAACAAATTTAATGAAATTTATCACTCCTTGCACATATTCTTCATTTCTTCGATTAGATTCATTCATCCATTGTTTGTCTATATTAAAAGACATACTGAAAGAAAATAATGAGCTAATAAGTACATGAATAATTTCATGTTTAAATGCAAAGGCTTCGAGGATTAAAATGCATAATAATTCTAAAATAATTAAATTGATATTTAAGTGAAATTATTTGAATTAATACATAAAGATGGTTTATCATAATTAACTAAGTTAACAAAATTTTATCATAATTAAATAAATTAACTAAGTTTATTATTTTAGTATCAAACTATTTCCAAAAAAATTTGACATTACAACGATTAACTAAGTTTATTATTTTACTATGTTTTATAAAAATTAACTAAGTTAACAAAATTATATCATAATTAACTAAATTAACTATGTTTTATAAAAATTAACTAAGTTAACAAAAAAGTGATTCTTATTTTTAACATTAGCACCAAACTGTTTCCAAAAAAATTTGACATTACAACGACATGAATTTTAGCACCGGCATAACGTTTATGCGCTACTCCTCTTTTAGGCAACACATGGCTCGCGCCATTTACAAAATTTAATTTACCCAATAATAGTTATCTACAATTACTACTAAACAATTATTTATCATCGATTAATAATCAACTACCAATCGAATAATATCACTAGTTGATATTATCCTACAACAATCAACTCAATCAACTACCAATCAAATAATATCCCTACTGGTTATTATTTTGCACAATCAATCTTATTTTTAACATTAGCACCAAACTGTTTCCAAAAAAATTTGACATTACAACGACATGAATTTTAGCACCGGCATAACGTCTATGCGCTACTCCTCTTTTATTAGGGAATGTGTTTACTTTGATGAATTATGTTTCAGCCAAACAATGAACACAATGGGGAAGAAGATGAGGAATCTATCCACTATCATAACCAAGATATTGTCTATCTGCACTTACAGTTTCATATATTTATGTATGAAACATTACACTATCATTAGTAAGTATTAAGCAATTCAATGGTGAGTTGATTATTTTAAAAATCATACTAAAAAAAGAATGCTCACCAACTATATTACATTATTGCTATAAAAAAGAAAGGAGGATAACTTGTTTCATTCTCATCCGTTTTTTCTGAGCTATAGGCTACAAAATTAACCCTACATGATATCGAACTCAAAAAGGTGTGCATACCCAACTATCATGAATATTCAAAGGAAAAACACCTAACATCAACAGTATCGCTATCGATATATTACTTAGGAAGTTATGAACAAAAGAAGAAAAAAAATCCTGCTCTATGTATATATTGCTTTCTATATTTTTGCATTTATACTTGCATACATTACATAAATTTTTTCATGTAGCACGCCTGAGAAAATTGCATTAGGTTGTCTGTTGGCTACTTGGCTGATTCATTCCTTCATTTTAAGTGAAAATAGTATCACTGTCTTTTACCTCACGAAATTCAAAACGTAATTAAGAAGTGAACATCTTAATTAGAAGTACCTTATTAATAGCTTAACTTTTTACCTATATTGTGTTTTCAGGTGGAATGTCAGTTTACAGAATATATGTTAATATGTACATGTTTTATACATGAAATCTGTACATGAAATCAAATCTTAACTTAGCTATATTTATAATTATCACATCATGTTTACTTCTAAAACCTGTATTTAATAATTATAATTAGTATAACCTGGATAACCTGGATTAAACATGTATAAGTGATTAAATATGTATAACCTTTATTAAATACAGTAACACATTGGATTAAATATACGGAAATCTAAATATAATAATAATACATGTTTATTAAATACAGTTTTGTGACGAAACTGTATTAACTTCTAAAAATTCTAAAACTGACGTTAATGGCTGAATGGTTCTAAAACTTCTAAATACAGTTTTGATGTTATTCATGTATTAACTTCTGCTAATATTATACACGTACGCATGAAGTTTTAATATAGTTGGTGAGCATTCTTTTTTTAGAATCCGCATACTACAAATCAAAAATTAAGTCTAAAAACATGAAAGAAATTAACCCGAAATGGTCCCTAAGCTCTCCTTCCTTGATTGGCACGCTCGGCAGCAACCTGCTCCTTGGAGAGAGGCAAGTAATAGATCCTGGGAGTGGTCTTGGTCTTCCTGAACAGATCGTCCAAAGTGATAATAGGTGGCTCTGGCTCTTTCGGAAGAGGCGGAGGTGGTGGAAATATTTTGGGGCGAAATCGATCTAGGTTTAATTTGGGTCGAAATGGGGATATAATTTGGGGGAAATATGTTTCGTGATGTTGTAAATATTATGGCGCAAAGACTAAATTATACTGCCAGCATGTGGCACAAAATAAACGACGGTTAAATCCCGTCACCAAAAGAAAAGAAACGGACAAAAATATATGGCGCCAAAGGTGAAATTTCCCTCCATCATTTGCGACGGTTAACAACCATTATATTTTACAACGGGAAGTAACCGTTGCTAATTAGGCGGAAGGCCTGTTGTAAAATTCAGTTTTTGGTGTAGTGTACGGCTCAAACAACCCTTGATTTTCAACAGTAAGATCTTCTCCTTCTTCGCTCTTCTCACACTTGGATTTCTACCACCAAACATTTAACTGATTATCAATTCCTTTGCAGATATTCCCACTCGAGACAAAAGTGAAGAGCATGAAACTCTAAAAACTATCAAGAGAGTTAGCTTCCTACATCGCATGATCGCTTACCTTCTAACAAATGAGAATTTTCGCCAGTGCAACCTATTACTCCTGAATGCTTTGTCGTTGCTGCAGCCTCTCCTCCAAGTAGGTCTAGAATGCCTACCCGATCTTCAACCCAACTCGCACCTTTGGTGACAACCTCCTAGGGTAAGTTAAGGGTCCATGTGGTACGATAAACATTGATATGCTGGTTGATAGAGAGCTGGAGATCATTTTATCGATGAAGCTTTAGAGAAGGAGATGAGGGAGCGAAAACACAAACGATTCAAGAAGAAAGTGATGGGGAAGGAAGAGGAGAGGGAAAAGATTAGGAGGAGGAAGAAGAAAGTGACGAGGGAGGAGACGATGACTATAACATCAATCAAGAGGGAGATTAATCATATGGAGAGATGTCTCCCAAAGGCACCGAAGTTCCTACCTTACCTAATCTGAAGCACATCATCATTAAAAATCCAAAGCACATTGAAGAACTAAGCACGAGGCCAACAGCCAGGTGATTCTTTCAAATGGCTCTTTTGATAATATTTTCACCTCATTAAGCGACTTTGATATTCCAATTGTTAATCTTCTTAATGAGAGCTCTACAGGCTTTAAGTTCCCGTCCAAGGATATCCCAGCTGAAGGAGGTGAGACCTTGTCTTTATTTCCTTCCGAGCATGGTCCGTAGAGTACTTAGAGGGGACACCGACACTCTACACATTTATAAGATTACGAACACACATTCCTTGCATTAGTTTACTTTTTAATGTTCTAAAATTGACACACTCCTTTCTTCAATTTCATTACCATGGGCAAAGATAGATTCAGTAAGCTCTATCATGGCATCTACGAAGAGAGGAAGCGCACAACCAATCCATACCATCCACACTCTAGTTATTGCAGGGAGAGGGAATTAGAAGGAGAGAGGTTTTAAAGGAAAGAATGAAAGGCAGAAGAAGATCGCTAGGTCAAGAGGGAACGAAAGAAGAGGCAGACCAATGAGAGGTAGCCTTTGAACACGAAAAAAAATTAAGGACTCACATAACAGCGGTGGTTCCTCCTTTGACGTTCCTCCGCCTCAATCTCTCCCTCAGTTTCCTATACACCGACATATTATGACATCTCATTTCATGCTACTTTTGTTCCTCCCTATTCCAAAGGAATCATTGCTCCTACAACTCCTATTCCAACACCATCAACCTGCATGCAGGCCACCTTTCCTGGCCACTGCTTAACTGGTGTCATGTTTGATCGTGACCTCAAGAACATTCCTAAGGAAGAGTGGACCACAAGGTTGGATGGGTCTAGGAACTTGTTGACTAGGGATATGAGTGGAAGAAGCTCTGCTTTGCTCACTTCGATGTCAACCGAATCAACCAAACAAACATCCAGTTGTTTGTTTTTGAGAAAAAAATTACGATAGCCTCATAAAGGGGTATAAGAAAGGTTTGGAGAAGAGGGCAAAAGAGAGAGATGCATATATAGCATCCAATAATAAGGCCAAAGAGCTTATGACATAAATGAGAAATACTCATACCTAGAAAGAGATCGTAATGAATAATATCTTCAAGATGGTTAACGAAAATAATGTTGCTCTCAAAACACAACCAGCATCCAAAAGACCAAGCCATCCTTGAGAAAGAATTGGTCATTAAGGACAAGCAGCTAAACAACAGGATCTTCTTGTTGAAATCCAAAGGCTCCACGTAGAAAATGAAAAGCTTGACTCCGCCTTACTCCTATTGAAAGCCAAGATGCTGGAGGCTCAAATTGACTATATAGCAGTCGTGCATGATCTGAATGAGTTGAAAGAGAAGAAAGCCAATGAGAGGGAAGAACTCAGCACCACTCTTCAGCGACTCTTTGCCAACGTAATACAATAAAAGAATCCGAAACGGTTAGACGACACTTATGTGGTTACCCTTGCCGATGCTTGGGAGAAAGTGTTGTGCCGTGTAGAGGTGACCGATGAAAGCCTCATCGAAGACGAACTGAAAGCCAGGTACCCGATGTTGAAGACATCCTAAAACTTAAAGGGCGAAAGGCTATCTTGGCTGCAAAAGATGCTGCCACTGAAGCTTATGTCGACCCAAGTGCATCAGGTGTGGAAAAATCATCGAGTCCCAAAGCTTAAGGGCTTACAATGGAATTCCTACAATCGAGGGGGCCAACTCCGAGGCCAACGAAGCAATCACAGTTTTCACAACAATCACTCCTATGAACATTATGTCCCCCCTTCATTGATCCGCCAATTTTGCATTCACTGAAAAAGGGGGAATCTCTAAATCTCCAGTTTCGCAACCATGTCCAGGCAAAGGTATATCCCTTATTTCCCCAGTATTTAGAATCATTCATTTCTCGCCTAAGGCTGTAACTAACCTCCACTTCTCCATTTCTGAATTTATAGGTCATCCTTCTATCCAACCTCCTCCGTCGTCGATTATTTAAAGCTTGGGTCATGCTGCAATCGCTACTAATCGACCTCCGTGACTGCGGGACTGGTCGTTCCAAGCCTCTCCTCCATCTTTGTACATGGACCTGATTTCGAGAAAATCGCTACATTAGAGGGATTAGACGAAGATTGTAACACTCCTAATTTTTTGTTACACATTGTTTTGAATATTTAAATATGAGATAATTAAATGGAAGTTATAATTGTGTGATTTGCTAAAATCAACTAACTAATTAATTAGTGTGAGTTAGCCTTAGTAAATGTAATAAAGAGAATAGTTTTAAGGAATAAGTAAACATGAACATAGAAGAGTAGAAAAGGAAGAGCTAACATTATACCATGCTCTACCCTTTTCATTATTCGTCTCTAATTTATTCTCAAAACAAAAACTAAGAGATAGGGGCTGGCCGCCATTAGGGAGAAAGAGAATTCAAGAAGAAAAGAGGGAGAAAAAAATCTAAGACAAATTCCATCATTTCAATAAGGGTTAAGATGAGTAATATGCATCCATCTCATGATTTTTGTGCGTTTTAAATTTGGTTTGATGTAAATCCAATTTTTTGGATGTTTATATCTTGCATTTGGACTGAATAATCGTCGATATTGATTTATGGGTGTTTGGATATTAATTATCTAATTTTCAGGAATTTTCCTAAACCGTTTTAATGTGAAAAACTAAGTTCTTATCTATAAATGATTTAAAATTTTGGTATGATGTTCGAATTATTATTTTGGAGATGGATTTTAAATTTCATAATTTTTGAAATTAATATGAATATTTTAAGTGAGAAAATGGTTAAAATTTGGAATTTTATTATTAAAAATGTAAAAATAATTATTTTGGTTCAAATTTTTTATAGGAGATATAAAATGATAAAACAGATTTTTGATAAATTTTTGGGATTTCTCCCATCAGTTTTCTATTTTGTATGAATTATTTAGTGAAGAAAAACACTAATTAATTATAGAGAAAATTGATTAATTGAGTTAATTTTAAGGGTTAAGATTTTCTGAAAAGAGAACTGAAAATAATGAAATTGACCAATATAAATTCAATACCAAATTGAGATTGGTAAAAGGAAGTTATTTAAGAGAGCAATAAATCAATTTTTAATTTAATTACAAAACTATCATTAAATCATTTTGACCAAGTAAAACTCAACATCTAAGATTAAGCTTCATATTGCATCAAGAAAAACTTTGTTTAAAAGCTAAGAAAGAAAAGCGAACACCACACGGCAATCCAGCCTTTTAACTCGGGAAGGCTCTTAGTCCTCGAGCACTAAGCTTCATGTTTGCACATGGTCACATTTAATAAATTGATGCGCGGTAACAAGTATAAAGGAAATTGATTCACGAGCACTAAATAATAAAATCTAATAAACAAAGGCACGCATCAGTATGTGTTAGTTAATATGCGAAAAAAGTGAAAAATATGCATGTTAATCGATCGCGATGGCCTACGTTGCATGCGAAGGTACACTCTCAATACACGCGGAGGCTACAGGTATTAAACAAATACGTGAAGATGGACGCATGTAAGCAGAAAGATAGTTTTTGAAACAAGATGTGTGTGTAAACATAAACATGTCACGATGGCCTAAATATTGTACAACTTGGAAGCCTAATGCAAACAAGTTGTCCAAACGTACACACAAAAGCTAATATATTGGGCACAATTAAATGATACACGAGATGGCTTTATGAATCATATACACATGTAGCAGCTTAAATAATAATACACGAAAGTGAATACAAAGTAGGACAAGCAAGGACATGTTCACGTAAGTTGGCAGCATGCTATTTGAATGCCTCCAGATGATAGAAGTTTAGTATGGAAAAATTATACACAAAGGCATTTGAAATAAATGGACGTGAATGCTTTAGAGAGCGCCACCTCACCTCTTGCCAAGACGATTATTCACAACAGAATTTATACATGAAGGCCTTTACATAAGGCATGCATGCAAAGGCTCTGGCCTATTTTAACGCACGAAATTAAGCACATGAAATCAAATGCTGGCCAAGTATTTATATACGAAGGCATGTTCACGATGGCACTTAATAACAAAACAAAATAAAATGATAGCGTGCATAGGCTTCTATACGAATGACTCACGATGGCTTCGATTGAATTTTGAACGTGATGACCATAAAACACACGATGAACTTTATTATTAGTCTATGATGGCTATGAAAATTTTAAGAGGCGATGACCTATATTTTATCGCGCGAAAGTAAGTAAATTTTTAAAACACGATAGCCTACGATTTTGAAAACTGAGAGATAGCTATTGTTAGCACCAAAATTGGTCACTAACCTCGTAGAGAAAGATTGTGTAGAGATATAAGTGATGAAGATAAATTAAATAAAGAAGATAATGCTAATTTAAATGCAGAAAGTAAGAACACCAAATTTATAGTGGTTCAACGTAATTGCCTATGTCCACTTTGAGATTAAACTTTATTGATCTTTCTTCTTGTTGATTACAAATACAATTCGTGAATCAAATGCTTGAATGAAGTTGTTAAGTAGAGAAGATGAGTCTCAAAAATGGCAGAGTCTCCCCGGTGTTCTCTCCCGAAAAAAGGCTCCTCTTCACTGTGACCCTGCCCCTCTATTTATAGACAAAGATGAGCTGGACTTTCCAAGTGGACTTGGTAGTCGATCGCTCTAGCCCAGGTGTAGTGTTCGCTGCTTTCCGAACCAGGCATGCCGAACGTCATAATGCCGAACGGTCCTCCCTATGCCGAACGGTCCTTTCTATGCCGAATGGTATATCTGATGTGTGGAGAGTGCAAGATGGTTGCAGTTGGAGCCGAACGTAACTCTGTTTGAAGCTCTTGACCGAACAATGCTCCCTGACCGAACGATAGTGTCATGTTGAATGATTAGGTACACCGAGCGTCTCCCGGATGCCGAGTACTTCCGTTGCCGAGTACTCCTGTTGGATGCCGGGTGCTCTCGTTTCTCGGATGCCGAGTGCTCCCGTTGCCGAGTACTCCTGTTACGCCGAACACTCCTGTTGCCGAGTTCTATTGATGCCGAGCGCTAGCTGACGCCGAGCAGTCTTGTATGCCGAGCAGTCTTGTATGCCGAGTACTGTCTGACGCCGAGCAGTCTTGTATGCCGAGTAGTCTTGTATGCCGAGTACTGTCTGACGCCGAGCAGTCTTGTATGCCGAGTACTGTCTGACGCCGAGCAATATGGATGATGAGTACTTCGTCGAGCACTCCTAGATGCCGGACATTCTATGACGCTGAGTTCCACTAGGAAGCCGGGTACTTCGCCGAACACTCCTAGATGTCGAGCACTCTCTGACGCCGAGTGCTACCTGATGCCGAGCATTAGTTGCATGGTCAAATCTCCAGGAAACACTTGCCCCCCAAAGTGTATCGCGTGGCCGAACGTGATGCGCTTTGAATCTAGTTCAACTTTCCTTGGTAATGCTTTCTCGAGAATGCCCGTGACGGAGGTGTGTGACGAGCGTGGCCTGGATGCCGAACTATACGTTCGAAGCCGAACAATCCTCATGTGCCGAACGTCACTTTGCTCTGATGCCGAACACTCTGGCACTGACCGGTTCTACCGGGTATAGCCCCTTCGACTTCCACCTCCCTTCTCTATAAAACCAGGCCTTTTCCTTCTTCTCCCCTTTACTTTTTTACTTGTAACGACCCGTAAATTTCAACTGTTTTAATAACGTAATTAGTTGAAATTTTGTGAAAATTTTTAAACGATAAAATTTTGAAATAAAAATTTAATATTTGAAATACGTCTAGTTAAACGTAACAACTGGTAAATTTTCGTTCGAAAATATGGAAGTTTATTTCGCGCGTAAACTTACTTCAATTTAATCAGTTAAAAAGCGATGAAAACAAAATGTTTCCGAAACCTAAATATTTTTACATAGAAAAATTCTAAAACATCTTCTGAGCAAGATGTCAGTTTGTCGTTTTTCCAAATTCGGACATCTTTGGCTCCGTCGATCTTATTTTTCAGCGTTTTTCTTGCATTTTCCGCCGGTAGAAAAATTCGAATTTTTATAATTCAATCGTACCACTGATATCTGTGTGCCGTTTTGCCCGTCTCATCGCGCTAATCTCTACGGTATATTTATTTTTGTAATTTGAGATCCGGTACGCGACGAAATTAGCGTAACAGTTCGTCGTACCGATACCGTATTTGTGCCATTTTGTTTCTTGTCTTTTCAATTGGCAGTTGAGTAGTCCAAACATTAGCTGCTTTAATTATTTTAGCTTGAATTCACGCGTGACTCTTCCTTTCCCTTTTGGGTAACTGTATTGATATCAGTTCTTTCACATTCTTTTGGTTCACCGTTTCATTTACAAATAGATTAGAAGAATATATTCAGTTCGTGCTACAGTGCCTCCCCTTATTTTCCATTGGAACACCCAGATCTACTTTCTACTCTCCCCATTCTCTTTCATTTTTGTTCCATTCTGTTCATAAAAAAAAATTGCCTGTAACTTTAACCCATTCCTTCTTCCTTCCGAGGCAAACCCCAACACGATGGCTTCTTCCCCTGTCAACCAAGCACAACCGAAGGCACAGACACCCGAAGGCCAACCCCATCTCCTTCCAGCCTCCTCCCATCGGCATAGCTACCTCCACTTTCCCATGGTCGCACCGCCTCTCCACCACGCAACGTCGGCCCTTCCCCTTCCCATCCGATCCCATCATCCAAGCACCCGAGCACACTCACCACCACCCACTCCCATGCCGGCCCACCCTGCCACCTATCACGTCTGCACAGCTCGCAATCGGTCCCCTCCATCATCTCTGCCGGTAAAGCATTGTTCGAGCAGTTATATATATTTATGTTATGTAGAAGCTGTTATATTATAGCTTGCTTGTTTTATATTTTTTTTTCTACTTATAGTTTCAACAGCTTTGAATGAATACATAATATATAAGTGTTTCCAAATCTTCATTATATATATATATATATATGTTTTAAATTTAATATTGATTTTATAATAAACATTAAGTTTAAAATATAATCTGTATGTAAAGTTGTATATTGTGGTATTAGTTTTATAAATCGAATTTGTTTCCTGTTGCAACTTGCTGCTGTATATAAAGATGCGTATGTAAGATTGTATACTAGTATATATATTGTGTACAAGTTATGAAAACAATGTATGAATTTAACAGTTTTATAAATGTATTTTAGTAGAAGCTATATTTCATATAGTTATGGTTTATATTAGTATAAGCTATATTTGTCTAAGAGTTATTTTCATTTCCCTGGAACATGCTTTCTTTCGGCAGCCGTTGCCTTATATGCACACACACATATATATATATATATATTGTATATAAGCTATATATATATATATAGTAGCCTAGAAGGAATAATATATATATGTTATACTGTTTGAGTACTTTTTAGTTTATATGCCCCTGTTTATATGAATTTTTTTTACACATGCACCTATTTGTTATTTTGTAGATAAATATAATTCGCATAGCTTTGTTGTATGAGTCTGTGTATACTGATAAAGTTATATTAGTTAGCTGTTGAATTTATATATATTTTATAACAGTTTTTAAGTGATATATATATAGATTTCGTATAATGGTATATACAAATTTTATAATATGTTGTTGCATATATATATGTTCACTTCAGTTTTACAGAAAAATATAAGTAATTACTTATTTTGAATATATGTTTAAAATTGTGATTATAGAGAAAATTATAACATGTATTTTGTTTCAAATCTATATCAAGTTGGTTCTGATTCGTTTTCGTCGATTCCTTATTATCAGCTTCGTTCGTCGATTCGAGTTCTATCTCGCCTTGTTTTGAGATTCGTGCCTGGATTTCGCAACTCAACTCCATTATCTACCTCTCTAGCCTCGAAAGGTGAGCACTCACTCAGGATTAACGTTCTTTATTTATTAGATTTGATTTCAATTGAAACGACAATTGAAATATGCTGCTGTTAGTTAATTACACTGTTATATATGCTATTACCTGTATCAGTTCACCTGTGACATCTGACACCATTATCTGTTAATTATTTATGCGATGATAATACAGTTTGGCTGACAATTGATTGATTGTTGATGTTTATATTGGACGTTAAATTGTTAATGTTAAAATGATAAATAGTATGCAATTGAACTTGATATAGGATAATTAAATGTAAATTTGATTAACTGACATTTGTATAATATGACCCCTTTAACTGTTGAATTTATTGACACGTAGGATTTGTTTAATTATACTTTGAACCACTGAATGTATGTTGTTAAATTGATGATGTATGAAATTGTAAATAGATGACAAGTGAAAAACCGTAATGTAATAATCTTTAATCTACATGAAATGATAGTGTAGATTCTAGAAATAATTATATTAATTCGTACAAATAACAATGCGAATTAATACGGTTATTTCGGGATTATTTGAATTGATTATTGGATTGTTATTGATTGTTGTTATTGCTTGTTTATTTACTTTGAAACCATCCCAGTTATCACACTGCAAGTTCCCTTTGTTATGATTTGATTTTTGAATTGAATTGGAATCGGGTTGAAATGATAAATACCCAAATTGAACTTTGACCTTGGATATAGAGAATTAAATAAAACCCGATTGGTCAAATAATTTGATTTAAAAATAAAATGAAGATTTTATCTGAATAAATAATATGGTTTTGAAATGAAGTTGAATTTTGAATTTTTAATGAAAGGAAAATGTTAATATTTAATAAATCTGAAACAAAATATTAACAATGTAATTGTTGAAAGAATGTTGTTTAATTTGAGAAATGATCGTATTAAACTTTGAAATGATTTAATAATTAAGTTTGAAATTATAATTAAGTTTGAAATTATTAAACTTTGAAATGATTTAATAATTAAGTTTGAAATGATAATTAAGTTTGAAATTATTAAACTTTGAAATTATTTAATAATTAAGTTTTGAATTATATAATAATTAAATAAGATTGAATTATTTAATGATTAAATTGAATTGGATTCTTTAATAAGAGAAATTGAACTTTTGAATAAGTGAAATTTTACTTTGTAAATAATTGAAATTGAGTTTCTTTATTAATTAAGTTTTGGAAAATTATTTAAGTAAGTAAATAAGTGAAATTGAATTTCTTTAACCAGAAATAAAATATGATTTATTGAAATTAATGTAAGACTTGAAAATTTAAAGGATTTGATTTGATGAATTTAATTTAATTCAATTTGTAAGTTTTGATTAAATGAAGTTGAACTTAAGAATTTATTTAATGAATTGGAAATTTAATAGAAATTGTTTTGAATGATAAAGTAACTTAACGAATATTGAATGAAATCGATAAATGAGTTTAAATTGATTTGAATGTTAAATAAAATTTATTTAAATGATTTTGGAATGAAATTTATATAGGAACTTGAATCAATATTTGAATTGTTTTAAATAGAGATTGAAATTGAATTATAAGATTTTGAAATGATAATTTGGAAGTTTTGAAACGTAAATTATTGGAAATTGATTTTGAAAGACAAATGAAATGCTGATTTATGAATTGAAATTAAAATTGAAATTGATTTGGTTTTGAAATAAATAAACGACCAATCGGTGTAATAATTACGAAAGTTATTAAAGAGACCGGGATCGGTAATGGATATACTCTCTATCTAAACCGAAAACCACTTTAATAACTATCGCAGAGTGATGATCCAGAATGAAGTGGTTGGAATGATGTACGTGATGACTGAAGAAAGAGAACGATGATGGATAGCCTTGACACTTGTGTCAAATTGGAAATGACTAAAACAGTAGCTGTGCCGGGCCAATGGAGGATTAGCTACCTCAAGTGGACACACTTCTTCGAACTACTTATTACTTGTTGTCGATTGGTGCACCCTTGATTTTGGGAGTGTTGTTTCACGGTGTTGCGGGCGCTGCGGCGTTGCGTTCTCACCAGTCCGGATCAGGCGAACGGTAGTATCACTACCTTGGGTATTGCCTCATGTGCCTTGTCATACTTGTATTCCATTTATGCGCGACCACTACGATTTTGATTTGTACCTTTAGTATATGGATTGCCCTCTGGTGACTTCCGGTTTTGGGGAAACTACGGTCTTGTATATGCTTTTGGGAATAAAAATGTGTTAAGGGTGGAATGGGCCATGACTTAACGCTATTTTGATATCTTATTATTACTAATAGACATTATCTACTTATCGTACACTACTACATAGTAGATAGTTTAACGGATCCTTAAAGGATGGTTATTCCAAACATCCTTTGAGTTACTCGTATTTCAATTGCTATTTCACTTGAGTTGGATTTATTAATATAAGAATGTTAATCCTGACTCGAGTGTCTTGTGTTTTTGCTTTACGCTCCGGTCAGACTGAGTGTACCAGTATTCGAGACTCACCTTTGGAGTTGGAGCTTTGCTTGAAGATCCAGCCATCTATTCTGCTTTCAGTATTCGATGATTCCAGTGATGTATTCTGATTTTTATCTGATGTATCGTATTACTCTTCCGTTGTATCTGGTTTAACTCTGATGTAATCTTATACATTTATATAGTAGCTTCATGAACTACTATCTCTTTTATTTCCGCTGCACTTATTACTCTGTGTCTGTGATCTGTGATTATTTATTTACTGTATATGTTCAGTTTTGCCAATTTAAATTAACAACGCGGTATTTTGAGCAATTCAATTCCGACATGTGTGTCTGCCTATGCACTTGGCGGGTGCAGCATGATAGGGGGTTCTCGCATTTGGTTTGGTAGCGAGCGTATGACTCTTACTCCTACATGTCCCTGCGGGGTTGGTGCAGTCGAGAGGCTGGCCGTAAAGGCAGAACACAGGTACAGCTGTATGCTACGGTGGGCGTTACCCCACTGGCGACGTCCCGTTACAATTGGTATCAGAGCTTTGGTAGCTCTAGGCAAAACTTAACATATAGGGTAAATGTATTTACAGAATCACTCTCATTCGAGTTTCAATCTCTTCCTTTTGACTCGATTCCTTTGAATTTTGGAACGTTCCCCTCGGTTCCGGAATTCATTCGTGTCCTTCACTATTCGTCTTCTTTCAAATTTTGGAGCATCCCATAACTCCACTTTGAATGATTTTATAATGGATCGGCGGTCTCGCCAATCTTCGAAATTTTGTAAATGGGTGAAACTCTTTACAATTGGCATCGACTCACCGGAGATTTTTATATCCTCGGTTTAGATGCTACTATCTCTTGTATGTCCTGATTATATCTTTGGTGATCGAACGTCGATTTAACCTCAAAATTCTGCATCAGTCTTATCCGAGAAGTCACGGTCAATCCGGTTAAGGTTGCCCGCGATTTATATAAACTTATCCATCTCCATATTTTGTTATTTAATCATCTTATCTTTTCTTTCGAACTTGTATTCGAATCAGAATTCTCTTTGATTTAAGTCCATCAAAATTTGAATCTCTATCCTTGCTTTGAATCCATTCTTGTATCGTCGAGCGAGGAAGTGTATTTGTAAATTTATATAAAAATGTTTTATATATTGCGTTGTTTCAGTTGTTGATGTTGATTTGGGTTTCCGATCGATTCATCTGATCAACGCTATCGATAGGATTTCCAAAACACTTGAACAGAGCAAACTGACACAATTTTGTTTTCAACTTTGGTAAATAAAATAAAGTTTTGTATGATTATATTATGAAATTAAATTGTTAATGAATCTGTTGTCAAAAATGATAATATTTGATTTTCATTTATTGTTTGGAAAACCATTGATTATTCTAATATGATAAATAAATGAAATTATAGAACATGGTTTAAAATTTTAATTTGGAATTCAAATGAATTTAATTCAGAAATTTGAGAATTTAGTTTCCGGTGATTTCAAACTTTGGTTTTACATTTTTAAAGAATATATTATTGGAAGTATTTTCGAATAGAAATCGTTTCAAAGAATTTTAAAATGTTGAAATCAGTGCTCTTCTCTTTGTCGCTGGAAAATAATTTCAGTGATGGCGGCCGCATCATCGACATTCATTTTCGAGTTTCGAAGTGGAGAAACCATTCTGTAGCTTTGCTATGATTTTGTTTTGAGAAAAATATATTTTGATTTGAATTTCTTCAGTATACTTTGATTCACATATATATAGGTATCTTATTTTAAAATTTAATTTGATTTGATATAAATATATTATATATATCTCTACATTGTTGAAGTTAATCAGAAATCTAATTCTTAAATTTTGCCAAAGGATGATTTTAATTATAAATAAAACCAAAATTTGGAATAAATATTTAAACTTGAATAATTGAATTGGGAAAATTTTATTTGTATATTGTTCAACTGCATTCTAATACAACTTACCTAAATCATTCAGAAGTTGAATATGTAATTGGATAATATATAAGATAAATTGAATTTATAAATAAATTCGTGTGTTTATAATAAATGTTATACACTAAATCTTGATTATAAAGATGTTAATAGAGTTAGATAGGATAATAAGTAAACTCAGTTAATAATGAAATAAATTTGTTTTGAAAAAAATTAATAAATTTGTTTTGAAAGAATTAATAAATTGAAATTTGATCAACATATGAAAATACCTCGAATTTAAAAGAAATTAGTAGATGTAAATTAATTTAAATCGAAACTTTTATGGTTTAAATTAATTTATATGGGTTAAATATATGTGATTAGATATATTAAGTAGAATAAATTTAACAATAATTTGGAATAAAGAAGAATCTAAATTGCTGAAAAAAAAATATGATTATAATAAAAGATTATTCAAGTTTATGATTTTATAAATTGTTAATAAAGGATAATTGGATAATAAAACAATGAATAAATGAGAAAAAAAAATTTTGTTTTGAAAAATCTTTTGGTATCAAATATTAATAAATTGGAATTAAATAAACTTATTGAAATACCCTGAATTTTAAATCAAATATTGAGTATTAATTAAGGTAAATTGAAATTTATACGGTTTAAACCAATTGTTTTATTTTGTTTTCAATCTGTTTTTCTTTCTGGTTGTTTCTATTCTCCTACCTCGTTCCTTTTCAGGGACGAAAAGTTTTGAGTGGAGGAGAGTGTAACGACCCGTAAATTTCAACTGTTTTAATAACGTAATTAGTTGAAATTTTGTGAAAATTTTTAAACGATAAAATTTTGAAATAAAAATTTAATATTTGAAATACGTCTAGTTAAACATAACAACTGATAAATTTTCGTCCGAAAATATGGAAGTTTATTTCGCGCGTAAACTTACTTCAATTTAATCAGTTAAAAAGCGATGAAAACAAAATGGTTCCGAAACCTAAATATTTTTACATAGAAAAATTCTAAACCATCTTCTGAGCAAGATGTCAGTTTGTCGTTTTTCCAAATTCGGACATCTTTGGCTCCGTTGATCTTATTTTTCAGTGTTTTTCTTGCATTTTCCGCCGGTAGAAAAATTCGAATTTTTATAATTCAATCGTACCACTGATATCTGTATGCCGTTTTGTCCGTCTCATCGTGCTGATCTCTACGGTATATTTATTTTTGTAATTTGAGATCCGGTACGCGACGAAATTAGCGTAACAGTTCGTCGTACCGATACCGTATTTTGCCATTTTGTTTCTTGTCTTTTCAATTGGCAGTTGAGTAGTCCAAACATTAGCTGCTTTAATTATTTTAGCTTGAATTCACGCGTGACTCTTCCTTTCCCTTTTGGGTAATTGTATTGATATCAGTTCTTTCACATTCTTTTGGTTCACCGTTTCATTTACAAATAGATTAGAAGAATAATATTCAGTTCGTGCTACAGTGCCTCCCCTTATTTTCCATTTGAACACCCAGATCTACTTTCTACTCTCCCCATTCTCTTTCATTTTTGTTCCATTCTGTTCATAAAAAAAAAATTGCCTGTAACTTTAACCCATTCCTTCTTCCTTCCGAGGCAAACCCCAACACGATGGCTTCTTCCCCTGTCAACCAAGCACAACCGAAGGCACAGACACCCGAAGGCCAACCCCATCTCCTTCCAGCCTCCTCCCATCGGCATAGCTACCTCCACTTTCCCATGGTCGCACCGCCTCTCCACCACGCAACGTCGGCCCTTCCCCTTCCCATCCGATCCCATCATCCAAGCACCCGAGCACACTCACCACCACCCACTCCCATGCCGGCCCACCCTGCCACCTATCACGTCTGCACAGCTCGCAATCGGTCCCCTCCATCATCTCTGCCGGTAAAGCATTGTTCGAGCAGTTATATATATTTATGTTATGTAGAAGCTGTTATATTATAGCTTGCTTGTTTTATATTTTTTTTTCTACTTATAGTTTCAACAGCTTTGAATGAATACATAATATATAAGTGTTTCCAAATCTTCATTATATATATATATATATGTTTTAAATTTAATATTGATTTTATAATAAACATTAAGTTTAAAATATAATATGTATGTAAAGTTATATATTGTGGTATTAGTTTTATAAAGCGAATTTGTTTCCTGTTGCAACTTGCTGCTGTATATAAAGATGCGTATGTAAGATTGAATACTAGTATATATATTGTATACAAGTTATGAAAACAATGTATGAATTTAACAGTTTTATAAATGTATTTTAGTAGAAGCTATATTTCATATAGTTATGGTTTATATTAGTATAAGCTATATTTGTCTAAGAGTTATTTTCATTTCCCTGGAACATGCTTTCTTTCGGCAGCCGTTGCCTTATATGCACACACACACACACACACATATATATATATATATTGTATGTAAGCTATATATATATAGTAGCCTAGAAGGAATAATATATATATGTTATACTGTTTGAGTACTTTTTAGTTTATATGCCCCTGTTTATATGAATTTTTTTTACACATGCACCTATTTGTTATTTTGTAGATAAATATAATTCGCATAGCTTTGTTGTATGAGTTTGTGTATACTGATAAAGTTATATTAGTTAGCTGTTGAATTTATATATATTTTATAACAGTGTTTAAGTGATATATATATATATAGATTTCGTATAACGGTATATACAAATTTTATAATATGTTGTTGCATATATATATGTTCACTTCAGTTTTACAGAAAAATATAAGTAATTACTTATTTTGAATTTGAATATATGTTTAAAATTGTGGTTATAGAGAAAATTATAACATTTATTTTGTTTCAAATCTATATCAAGTTGGTTCTGATTCGTTTTCGTCGATTCCTTATTATCAGCTTCGTTCGTCGATTCGAGTTCTATCTCGCCTTGTTTTGAGATTCGTGCCTGGATTTCGCAACTCAACTCCATTATCTACCTCTCTAGCCTCGAAAGGTGAGCACTCACTCAGGATTAACGTTCTTTATTTATTAGATTTGATTTCAATTGAAACGACAATTGAAATATGCTGCTGTTAGTTAATTACACTGTTATATATGCTATTTACCTGTATCAGTTCACCTGTGACATCTGACACCATTATCTGTTAATTATTTATGCGATGATAATACAGTTTGGCTGACAATTGATTGATTGTTGATGTTTATATTGGACGTTAAATTGTTAATTTTAAAATGATAAATAGTATGCAATTGAACTTGATATAGGATAATTAAATGTAAATTTGATTAACTGACATTTGTATAATATGACCCCTTTAACTGTTGAATTTATTGACACGTAGGATTTGTTTAATTATACTTTGAACCACTGAATGTATGTTGTTAAATTGATGATGTATGATATTGTAAATAGATGACAAGTGAAAAACCGTAATGTAATAATCTTTTATCTACATGAAATGATAGTGTAGATTCTAGAAATAATTATATTAATTCGTACAAATAACAATGCGAATTAATACGGTTATTTTGGGATTATTTGAATTGATTATCGGATTGTTATTGATTGTTGTTATTGCTTGTTTATTTACTTTGACACCATCCCAGTTATCACACTGCAAGTTCCCTTTGTTATGATTTGATTTTTGAATTGAATTGGAATCGGGTTGAAATGATAAATACCCAAATTGAACTTTGACCTTGGATATAGAGAATTAAATAAAACCCGATTGGTCAAATAATTTGATTTAAAAATAAAATGAAGATTTTATCTGAATAAATAATATGGTTTTGAAATGAAGTTGAATTTTGAATTTTTAATGAAAGGAAAATGTTAATATTTAATAAATCTGAAACAAAATATTAACAATGTAATTGTTGAAAGAATGTTGTTTAATTTGAGAAATGATCGTATTAAACTTTGAAATGATTTAATAATTAAGTTTGAAATTATAATTAAGTTTGAAATTATTAAACTTTGAAATGATTTAATAATTAAGTTTGAAATGATAATTAAGTTTGAAATTATTAAACTTTGAAATTATTTAATAATTAAGTTTTGAATTATATAATAATTAAATAAGATTGAATTATTTAATGATTAAATTGAATTGGATTCTTTAATAAGAGAAATTGAACTTTTGAATAAGTGAAATTTTACTTTGTAAATAATTGAAATTGAGTTTCTTTATTAATTAAGTTTTGGAAAATTATTTAAGTAAGTAAATAAGTGAAATTGAATTTCTTTAACCAGAAATAAAATGTGATTTATTGAAATTAATGTAAGACTTGAAAATTTAAAGGATTTGATTTGATGAATTTAATTTAATTCAATTTGTAAGTTTTGATTAAATGAAGTTGAACTTAAGAATTTATTTAATGAATTGGAAATTTAATAGAAATTATTTTGAATGATAAAGTAACTTAACGAATATTGAATGAAATCGATAAATGAGTTTAAATTGATTTGAATGTTAAATAAAATTTATTTAAATGATTTCGGAATGAAATTTATATAGGAAATTGAATCAATATTTGAATTGTTTTAAATAGAGATTGAAATTGAATTATAAGATTTTGAAATGATAATTTGGAAGTTTTGAAACGTAAATTATTGGAAATTGATTTTGAAAGACAAATGAAATGTTGATTTACGAATTGAAATTAAAATTGAAATTGATTTGGTTTTGAAATAAATAAACGACCAATCGGTGTAATAATTACGAAAGTTATTAAAGAGACCGGGATCGGTAATGGATATACTCTCTATCTAAACCGAAAACCACTTTAATAACTATACGCGGAGTGATGATCCAGAATGAAGTGGTTGGAATGATGTACGTGATGACTGAAGAAAGAGAACGATGATGGATAGCCTTGACACTTGTGTCAAATTGGAAATGACTAAAACAGGAGCTGTGCCGGGCCAATGGAGGATTAGCTACCTCAAGTGGACACACTTCTTCGAACTACTTATTACTTGTTGTCGATTGGTGCACCCTTGATTTTGGGAGTGTTGTTTCACGGTGTTGCGGGCGCTGCGGCGTTGCGTTCTCACCAGTCCGGATCAGGCGAACGGTAGTATCACTACCTTGGGTATTGCCTCATGTGCCTTGTCATACTTGTATTCCATTTATACGTGACCACTACGATTTTTATTTGTACCTTTAGTATATGGATTGCCCTCTGGTGACTTCCGGTTTTGGGGAAACTACGGTCTTGTATATGCTTTTGGGAATAAAAATGTGTTAAGGGTGGAATGGGCCATGACTTAACGCTATTTTGATATCTTATTATTACTAATAGACATTATCTACTTATCGTACACTACTACATAGTAGATAGTTTAACGGATCCTTAAAGGATGGTTATTCCAAACATCCTTTGAGTTACTCGTATTTCAATTGCTATTTCACTTGAGTTGGATTTATTAATATAAGAATGTTAATCCTGACTCGAGTGTCTTGTGTTTTTGCTTTACGCTCGGGTCAGACTGAGTGTACCAGTATTCGAGACTCACCTTTGGAGTTGGAGCTTTGCTTGAAGATCCAACCATCTATTCTGCTTTCAGTATTCGATGATTCCAGTGATGTATTCTGATTTGTATCTGATGTATCGTATTACTCTTCCGTTGTATCTGGTTTAACTCTGATGTAATCTTATACATTTATATAGTAGCTTCATGAACTACTATCTCTTTTATTTCCGCTGCACTTATTACTCTGTGTCTGTGATCTGTGATTATTTATTTACTGTATATGTTCAGTTTTGCCAATTTAAATTAACAACGCGGTATTTTGAGCAATTCAATTCCGGCATGAGTGTCTACCTATACACTTATAATGGATGTGAATGGTCCAAAATATCGGGTCGTTACATTACTTCTGCCGTTCCTCGAAGATTTTCAATTCTATTCAGTCGTCCGGATTTAAAGCTTAACTACTCCATCCCAATCTCCATTCTGCAAACTAGGTACCTTTTCTCGTACGATAGTAGTAAATTTCAAACGAGATGACCGAGTGTGTCACGTAGAAGGCCTTTGAGTAGGTTGTCTCTATCGCGTCTTTATTGCCGAACGATGAGGTGAGGGGAGTGATTAGGAGTATGTCCACCTATGGTCTTAGTTTCTTCATGTCGAACTGTGGCTAAAGGGAAGAGGAAAGAATGAAGGTGATGGAGGAGGTAAGGGTGTTGTTTGGCGTAGCGCTGCTCCAGCGTATGTCGTCATGCGCCGGATGGAGGAATGGAAGGCTGCCGGATACTCCCTTGGCCGAACAATGACTTCAGCCGAACGAAGCTTTTAGCCGAACGATGACTTAGCCGAACATAGTTTCTAACTGGACAGTGTCTTAGCCGAGCAATGCCTTTAGCCGAACAATGACTTAGCCGAACAAAGCTTTTAACTGGACAATGACTTAGCCGAACAATGCCTTTAGCCAAACAATGACTTAGCCGAACAAAGCTTTTAACTGGACAATGACTTAGCCGAAAAATGCCTTTAGCCGAACAATGACTTAGCCGAACAAAGCTTTTAACTGGACAATGACTTAGCCGAACAATGCCTTTAGCCGAACAATGACTTAGCCGAAAAAAGATTTTTAATTGGACCATGACTCAGCCGAACGAGGCTTTTAGCCGAACACTTGACATGCCAAACAAAGCTTTTAACTGGACAATGACTTAGCCGAACAATGCCTTTAGCCGAACAATGACTTAGCCGAACAAAGCTTTTAACTGGACAATGACTTAGCCGAACAATGCCTTTAGCCGAACAATGACTTAGCCGAACAAAGCTTTTAACTGGACAATGACTTAGCCGAACAATGCCTTTAGCCGAACAATGACTTAGCCGAACAAAGCTTTTTAATTGGACCATGACTCAGCCGAACGAGGCTTTTAGCCGAACACTTGACATGCCAAACAAAGCTTTTTAACTGGACAATGACTTAGCCGAACGAGGCTTTTAGCCGAACACTTGACATGCCGAACAAACATACATGTTGACCTGTACTTAGGCCGAACAATATAATTGCCGAACAAAGCTTAAATGCCGAACAGCATAAATGTCAAACTACACTTAGGTCGGTCACTTTATAAATTATATGTTTTCTGAATCTGGAACTGTAGTCACCACCAGGCGGGCTCTTTGAGACGGTCAGCAATGACGGTCTTCGAAGGCGATGATTCGAAGCTCATTCTTATATCTCTGAAACCTTTAGATTCTTATTGCTTGTACACAATTGCTTGCACTACTTCACACACCACATGGGGGGGGGGGAAACTCGTGTTGTTAATTCTAACGTCCAACGTTTTTTAAGTATAGTTTTCTCAAGCACTTAGCAAGGTTCGTTATTTATTGAGGATGTCAAGAAAGTCTAGCTCCGCTACTATATCCGACAGGCCTGGGCCGTCATCAAGGCGAGAAGCCGCTGATACTTCTAATCCGTCGACTTCTCCTGCTCATAATTTAGCACCTGATGCCCTGGAGGCAGCAATTCTTCTAGACAATCCGATCGATTCACAAGCTTCGAAGATCAACGAAGCCGCTCTCCGACGGATATGCTCCATTCATGGGATCCCTTTCGCCGATGTGTTGGTCCCTTCGCGACACGATCGCCCTCATCTGCCACCAGTCGGGTATACCGCCTGTAACAAGTTCATGTGTTGGATGGGCAGCGTGCCTCCGTTCAATTTATTTCTCCGGGATCTATTGCAGTATGTTGACATAGCTCCGTCGCAGCTGCACCCGAACGGCCATGCGTTTCTAGACGGGACCTACTTACTTTTCATGGCCGTCTTCTCCAGACCTCCAACCGCTGGCGATATCAGATACATCTATATGATCAAGAGACGGAAAGACAGTCCTTCCTTTATGTTCCTCGAGCCGTACCATAAATGCCAAATCTTGATAGGGGCATGCAGTAAATTTGCCCTGTACAAACAGGAATGGTTCTATGTGCGCTGCCCTCCTGGTTTCGCGAGGAGATGGGTTGAAGGCAGTAAGTCTCTCTGCCGAGTCACTATTCGCATTTAACCAGAGTCATGCTTTTCCTAACTCTTCGTTTCGTCTTTTCAGGTATCAACCCGCGTCCGGAAGGCCGAGGATATTCTGAGGCCGTTGAAGCCATTAGAGCTCTTCCTGCCGAGGAACGAGACATCCGGACTATCATTTCAAATGAATCACTGTCGGGGTTTGGCTTGCTAGCCCCTGGTCGTCGGATCAGCCTTCCAGAAGGTGCCACCATTCCCAAACCTCCGTCCGGTAAAGGGAAAAAATAGGCCGGATCGTTGTTGCGCCGCACTCCCGATACACATGAAGAGGGTGAGCGCAAAGAAGACGAAGCTCTTGAGACTCAAGGCGAGAATGTGGGTCCCGCCTAGAATCCGGCAATCGAAGTTCAAGATATCGAGACGTCATCCTCCCCTTCGAAGGGAAAGAAGAAGTTAAAATATAAAGTGCAGAAGGAGAAAATCGGTAGCACTTCGAAAGTCATGCCAATCCCGCCTGAGAAAGAGGCTTCCTCGCAGCACTTGGAAAGTTCCCTGAGGGGCCTGTCGAACCTGTATATTCCCGATGATATTCTTAATTACGGGTTTGACGATCCTGAAGCCCTCTAGTTTTATTCGCCCGCTAAAGGCAACGCGGGAGTTCAACTCCCGATCCAAGGAGACAATACTCCAATTAGCAAAGACAAAAGAACTGGTCCGTCGGGGGAGACACTGGGACACACACGCACACACGCATCCCATCATACACTTCAAGTTTTTTCCTATCTCACGGATTTTTCTTAATTCGTTGCTATTTCCATTCTTTGCAGGTGATATGGGGCGTTCTTACGGACTCGATCGCCTTCATGGCTCTTCCATATTTCATCACTTTGGACAGGACTCTGGTTCAGGCAGACGCAGGGGCAGAGACGATTATGAAGATAGAGACAATCGTCCCCGTGAGTCGTCTCACCGCAAGAAGGCATATTCTCAATCTTCGCAGTCCCGTGATCCTCTTCCTCCAACTGTGCCGGATAAAGAGAAAACTTCATAGAAGGGTTACCACTCTGATGCTCCTCGAGAACAACACTCCAGTTCATCGAGTACAAGGCAAGTTTGAGAGCAACGAAAAAGAGTGGAACTTTCAAAGCCTCCTCCTCCTACTCCTGCGGTGGACCCAACTGTTGCGGAAAAGATGGTCGATCTTAAGGCCAAGTTTCCAAAAATTTGCTTCGACGGTCTGAAGTTCCTCCCGGCCATTCATCATATTCCCAGGCATGTGAAGCAGAGTGCCATTGCCTGCAATAACGGCGTCTATGTTCAACATGACGCATTTGTGCACTTGGTGGAGAAGATCTCAGAGGTATCCGTTGAGCGTCAACATGAGATTGATCGCCTGAAACTAGAGGCTGGCTGCGACAAAAACATCATCGAGCACCAAGACGTAGAGCTCGCTTCGTATAAGTAGAAGCTAGAAGCCGCTGAACAAAGCGCAAAAGATACTGCTGAGGCAGTTACTCGTTTAGAGGCGGCTCACAAAAAGGAGCTTGACGAAGCAGTCCAGCGCAGCGGTGCCCTTGCCCTGGAAAAAGATTCTGTCCAAAAAGAGAGGGATGCGCTCGTCGTGCAAGTCAGAGAGCTGAAAGAATTACTCTCCAAGGAGAAGGAGGACAAGGTAGCTGCTCAAGAAGAATCGCAGCGATACTGTGATGAAATCGTTGCTACTCGTCTCCTGAAAACGAAGCTCGATGACGAACTTGCCGGGGTTGAGAAAATGAAGGATGAGGTCCGTGAGGAGGGCAAAAGAGTGGCTGCGGAGGAGATTGATTCTCGCCTCGAGGCGGCCGCAGAAGCCGGCAGGGAAGAGGTCAAATGCATGTTTGACCCGTTGATTGCTGAATACGGAGCCCGCGTCCTCATGCATCGCGACATAACGTTCTTGGGCGACGGCTAGCTCGAATCCCTAGCTGAGGCATGGGAAACTTTGATAAGGATCAGGAAGATCGAGTCGGGCTCTGAAGAGGTCGATGAGGAGGACTTGGTGAAGGAGTTCCTTAGGGGGAATGAGCCATCGGATTTATCCGCCGCATTGGCACTTTACAGCAAAGGCTCTCCCCTTCCACAAGAGAAAAATGATGAAGCCTGCCCGTCCGGGGTCAGTACTTCTGCTCCTCATATTGCTGCTCCTCCCGCTGCTCAATCGGTCGGTCGGCCGACACTTGATCCATTCGAGCAGCATGCTGGTTATGACCCCGAAGATCCCGGGCTTGGTGCTCATGTGCTATCCCCTATCCTGGAGGGTGAAACCCCATGCGCCACCGATAGCCAACCAGAACCTGGTAGGAAATTATCCTTTCTCTAAAAGTTGAAAGATCCCGTCATTTTTCAGCGGTGGTTACTCGTTCTAACGCCCATCCTTTATGTTTCCATGTAGGTTGCTCTGACGCCGAGCCAACTCCGAGGAGCGATGACGCCAAGGAGGAGGCAGAGAAAACTAGCGATGCTGTCCACGCGGGAGTGATTCCTGGTCCCGATGCTCAAGTGATTGGGGCGCTGGATGACGATAAGCTTGACACTTCATCTCCTGCCGAAGGTAGTGATGAAATTGAAATCACTGGCGCCTCGGAGCATACCTCACATATGAGCTTGAAGGACCGCCTCGCCGTAGAGGAGAAGAAAAAGGCCGAGGTCAAAGTTGAACCTGGAATCCTAGAACTTACCGACCCGCGGAACAGACCTTTGAAAATCATTCTCCCGGGCAGGTCCAAACCACTAGATGTTCCGTCTCCTACTCCTGACTCCGCTTCTTTAGCAAGCAAGAAATCCAAGAAAAAGCGTGAGGGAGAGGAGTCATCGGACAAGACAAAGGAAGACAAGAAGAAGAAATCGAAGAAATAATTGATATACTCGTTCAACGAGCTTTTTGTTTAAGTCTTGTAGCTGCTTTTATCTTTCGTAGCTTGTAGTTTGTATAGTCAGGTCTGAGTTTTGTAGGAGTGATCATGTAATCCCATTTTGAACTTATCGAATAAAGTTTAGTTTCTTTTTGTTTGAATGATTCTCTTGTCTTTCTTTGGTTTGCTGACTAATTGTAGCCATAACTCAAGTTCTTATGAGTTGCATTATCTCCCGGTCCATTCTCGTGTTGTTCAAACATTTCTGGACATGGCGTACCTCTCGTCCCACATCTCTCGAGTACTTGGACTTTTTGCTGACTCTGTGCTCCGGGGACTTGGAGACTTGAAATCGTTTATACTCTTGTCCGCGCTCTGGGGACTTAGAGTACTCCGCTCCGCACTCTGGGGATTCGGAGATTCGCATTCGTTTATATTCTAGTCCACGCTCCGGGGACTTAGAGTACTCCTGTCCGCACTCTGGGGACTCGGAGATTCGTATTCGTTTATACTCTAGTCCGCGCTCCGGGGACTTAGAGTACTCCGCTCCGCACTCTGGGGATTCGGAGATCTGAAATCGTTTATACTCTAGTTCGCGCTCTGGGGACTTAGAGTACTCCGCTCCGCACTCTGGGGATTCGGAGATTTGAAATCGTTTATACTCTAGTCCGCGCTCCAGGGACTTAGAGTACTTCGCTTCGCACTCTGGGGATTCGTAGATTTGAAATCGTTTATACTCTAGTCCGCGCTCCGGGGACTTAGAGTACTCCGCTCCGCACTCTGGGGATTCGGAGATTTGAAATCGTTTATACTCTAGTCCGCGCTCTGGGGACTTAGAGTACTCCGCTCCGCACTCTGGGGATTCGGAGATTTGAAATCGTTTATACTCTAGTCCGCGCTCTGGGGACTTAGAGTACTCCGCTCCGCACTCTGGGGACTCAGAGATTTCAAATCGTTTATACTCTAGTCCACGCTCTGGGGACCTAGAGTACTCCGCTCCGCACCCTGGGGACTCGGAGATTTGAAATCGTTTATACTCTAGTCCGCGCTCCGGGGACTTAGAGTACTCCGCTCCGCACTCTGGGGATTCGGAGATTTGAAATCGTTTATACGAGTCCGTACGTCGTACAAGATAATGTAGTTCGTCATTCAATTACGAGATATAGAAACGTTAGTGATTCATGGAAGGTATGGCTTCAAGCCTTTATTAATGAAAATCAACTAAACTGCTCGATTACAACTTTTAAAAAGAAACTAAGTTATTACTGAATGGAAAGATGCAGGAAATAACAGTGCCTAAAACAAGAAAGGAAACATGCTAAATGTAATAGTGCCGCAGATGTTCACTGTTCCATGCTCGGGGGAGTGTCGTGCCATCAACGGTCGCTAGCTTGAATGTTCCCTCTCCAAGCTTCCGTCCAATGGCGTACGGACCTTCCCAGCTGGGATTCATACATGATGGTACCGGGAAAACTCGTTTCAGAACGAGATCACCCACATCAAAGATCCTTGGGCGGACTCTGCTGTCGTAGTAGCGCTTGACTCGGTGTCTATGCGCTGCCGCCCTTAATTCGGCTTCTTCATGCTTTTCATCGATGCAGTCCAGTGATTCCAACAAGAGATTCTGGTTCGTCTTGGGATCATAGTATGTCACTCGGTGTGATGGGACTTCAAGTTCCACGGGTATAACGGCTTCGGAGCCGTATGCCAAGGCGAATGGAGTGTGGCCGGTCGCGGACTTGTGGGTAGTTCTATATGCCCATAATGCTGTCGGGAGTTCATCTACCCACTTGCCTCCAACCTTCTCCAGACGCTTCTTCAGTATGGACTTGATTATTTTATTGACGGCCTCGACTTGCCCGTTAGCTTTCGGGTGTGCCACGGCGGCGAACTTCTTCTCGATGCCATACTTTAAACAGAACTCTTTGAACTCTCTGCTTTCAAATTGCGTCCCGTTGTCCGTAATGATGGTGCGTGGAAGGCCAAAGCGGCATATAATGTTTCGTACAATGAAGTTAATGACCTTCTTAGAGGTGATTGTGGCCAAAGGTTCTGCCTCAGCCCATTTTGTGAAATAGTCGACTGCAACTATCGCATATTTCGCGCCACCTTTAGATATAGGCAAAGAGCCGATTATGTCGATTCCCCAGATCGCAAATGGCCAAGGACTAATCATTTGTGTGAGTTCCGTTGATGGAGCCCTCGGGATTTTCGCATATCTTTGACACTTGTCGCATTTTCTTGCGTAGTCCGCGGCGTCCCGGTTTACGGTGGGCCAGTAATATCCATAGCAGAGGATCTTCTTTGCTAGCGTTTGCCCCCAGTATGGTCGCCACATTCCCCTTCGTGAACCTCTCTTAAGACCCGCTTTGTCTCATCATGAGCGATGCATCGTAATAATGGGACTAAGAATCCTTTTCGATACATTGACCCATCCTGCATTACGTATCGCGCGGCCTTTCGAAGGACCTGCCGTCTTTAACTCCTTTTTTCTGGTAAAGCCCCGGTCGTCAGGTACAGTTTGAATGGGGTTATCCAGGATTCCTTCTCGATTTCCGTTTCCAACACGCGATCGACTCTCATCTCGTCCATGCTCGAGGCATGCAAGACTTCAACGGGATACAATCCCATTTGATGCGCATCGCCGGTACTCGGAAACTTAGCCAACAAGTCGTCTTCTTTGTTCTGTTCGCGCGGGACATGTGAAATGTCATAACGCTCAAGACTCGAGAGTAGTTCTTGGACCTGAACAAGGTACGGAGCGAGCTTTCGTCCCTTTGCTTGGTAGTCTCCCCGTACTTGGTAAACTACCAACTGTGAGTCACAAAAGATTTCGACTGATTCGATCCCGAGTTCCCTGATGAGCTTCAAGCCAGCGATCAGCGCTTCATATTCTGCTTCGTTATTTGTAGCCAGGAAATCAAGCTTCCGGGCATAACAGATTGATCGATTTTCCGGAGTTATAAGAACTATGCCTGCGCCGGAGCAACGGTCGTTTGATGCACCGTCAGTGTATAATTACCATCGAACGGGGGGAATGATGTCGTGATCATCTGGTTTGACGGGTATGGTAAACTCAACGATGAAATCTGCTAATGCTTGCCCTCGGATGGCTCTCCGTGGTAAGTAGGCGATATCGAATTGGCTTAACTCGATGTTCCATTTTAGCAATCTTCCAGAAGTTTCCGGCCGTTGGAGTACCTGCCTCAGGGGTTGATCGGTATAAACACCGATTGAATGTGCTTGAAAGTATGGGCGTAGCTTGCGTGATGCAATCACCAAGCAATAAGCCAATTTCTCGATTTTAGGGTAATTCCTCTCTGCCCCCGTTAAACGCTTGCTAACATAGTACACCGGCTTCTGGACTCGATCCTCCTCACGAACCAAAGCCGCACTTATCGCATGTGGGGATACAGCCAAGTATACATATAACATTTCATGGTCAACTGGTTTTGACAGCATTGGTGGGCTCTCCAGATGCCTCACCAGATTCTGGAATGCTTCCTCACAACTAGCCGTCCATTCAAAATTCCTCTTCCCTTTCTTTATTATATCGAAGAATGGGATGCACTTGTCAGTTGCCCTGGATATAAATCGACTTAGCGTAGCTACTTTTCCATTCAAGCTCTGTACTTGTTTTATAGTCCTGGGCGCTTGCACATCTCGAATAGCTTGGATCTTTTGTGGGTTGGCTTCAATTCCCCTAGCATTGACGATGAATCCCAAAAACTTCCCCGACGCAACACCGAAGGAACACTTCAGAGGGTTGATCTTCATCCCGTAATACCTGAGTATGTCGAACATTTCAGCCAAGTCTCGAATGTGGTCGTTTGACTGTCGTGACTTCATGAGCATGTCATCCACATAGACTTCCATCGTTCTACCCAGCTGGTCCTTGAACATTCGATTCACTAAATGCTGGTAAGTTGCTCCTGCATTCTTCAATCCAAAGGGCATCACTACATAGCAATACAGTCCGAAATTTGTAACGAAGCTGGTGTGTTCTTGGTCCGTAATATGCATCGGGATTTGGTTGTACCCAGAGTACGCATCCATGAATGACAGCAGCTCGTGTCCCGCGGTGGAGTCGACCAACTGATCGATCCTAGGCAACGAGAAACTGTCCTTAGGGCATGCTTTGTTCAAGTCGGAATAATCTACGCAAGTCCTCCATTTCCCATTCTCCTTTTTTACCAGCACGGGGTTGGATACCCATTCAGGGTATAGGGCGTCGTGGACGAACCCATTTGCTTTGAGTTTGTCCACCTCCTCTCCGAGAGCGGCGGACCTCTCCGGATCCATTCCTCTCCTTTTTTGTTTAACTGGAACGTATTTCGGGTCTATGTTCAACATATGACTCGTGATGGCGGGGGAAATCCCACACATATCAGAATGTGTCCAGGCGAAAACATCAAGATTCACCCGGAGGAAGTCGCTAAGGTCTTCAGTCATCTCGGGGCCAAGCTGTGATCCGATCTTTAGTATTCGTGAAGGGTCATCATGGCTAACTGAAATGTCAATTGTTAATTCAGGCGGTGCCGCCTTCTCTTCCCTGGGTTTCTCATCGTCGTCTCTCGGATCTATATCTCCGAAGATCCGAGAACTATGCCCGAGCCAGGGCTCGGGCACTACTTGTCAATTATTCGCATCAAGGATGCGGACGGGATTGTCCGCAACCTTTCCCTTCTCCCTCCGATGGGCCTCTCGGAGCTCAGCCACATAACAGGAACGACCAGCTGCTTGGTCGCCATGAACAATACCTACTCCTTTGTCCGTTGGGAACTTCAAAGTTAAACACCACGAGGCTAACGCTGCACTAAACTCAGCCAGGGCCGGCCGGCCCAAGAAAACGTTATATGGAGAATCCACATCCAAAACTACGAAGGGTAGAATTCGCACCCTCCGACGCTCGCCTTGTCGCAGTTCAACCGGTAACTCAACGTACCCCACGGCGTCGGTCGCTGCGCCGTTAAAGCCGTGTATACGAGCCTTGGACGGTTTCAGGTCTTTTGTTTCCAGTTTCATTTGGTCGTAAGCCTTCTTGAAGATGATGTTGACTGAACTTCCGCAATCAATCAGAATTCTCTTTACGTAAGCTGGTCCGATCGTTGCAGATATGACCATCGGGTCGATGGTCGGAGCCTTTACCTGATCAGCGTCTCTGTTTCTAAACACAATATCGTCTGTCATTACGCGATGCTGCTTAGCAGGGGTCTCGTCCTCCACGTTCGAACAACACTCAAAATCGGCATGCTTCAGGGAACTTGCATATCGCTCCATCTCCTGCCAATTCTTATCTGTGGGGTGAGGTCCGCCGATAATTGTATTTATGACTAGTCTACCTACGGTTCGGGCAGGCTCCTCGGGATGACGCGGAGCTGGTGCACGACCTGGGTTGGACGTTCCCTGTACTCCTTCCTGTGGATCCTTCACAAATTCCTGCAACTTCTTTTGCCTGATCAACTTCTCGATAGCGTCGTGCAGGTGTCTGCACTCTTCCGTATTGTGCCCATAAGTCTCATGGAAGCGACAATACTTCCCGGTCCGCTTCTATTCCTCGGTTGATTCTTTCGGACGTGGCTTTCTGTATTGAAAAGTATTGCAGGTGGATAGGTAAATGTTCTTAAGTGGTGCGTTCAGCGGAGTATACTCGCCATAGCTTGGAATTCTCGATTTCCACTTCCCCGCTTCTCTCTTCTTCCCTTGATTCTTTCCTCCGGACTCCTTAGACTGCCCAGGCTTATTCTGGACATTGACTTGGACCTTTCCCGAGCTGTCTCCGGACTGCTTCACAGCAATGTTGCTCTTCATAGATTCTTGGACGGGTCCTGGTGCCTTATCTCGTCGTACCCACCTAGCTTCCTCTCTTCTTATGAATTGGTGTGCCTTTGAGTAGAAACGCTCTAGCGTAGTCGGGGGTTTTCCTGCCAACCAGTCTCCAAACTCAGAATCTGGATCCACACCTCTCATTACAGCCATCAGAATTGCATGGTCATTGGGATTACTGACTTCAGTTGCCGCAACATGGAATCTCTATAAATATTCCTTCAATGACTCCCCGGGATTTTGGATTACACTCGACAGAGACATTACGTCTTTTGGGCGTGTAGTGTGTATTCTGAACTGCTCAATAAACTTCCTTGCCAACTCTTCGAAATTCGATACGGACCGCGGAGGAAGTCGGGTGAACCACATAGTAGCGATCCCAGAGAGAGTAATCGGAAAGCATCTACATTTGGTGGCATCATTTGCTCTAGCTGAATCCATCATCCATTCGTACCTCATGACATGCTGTCTAGGGTCAGTCCTCCCTTCATACGCAGGGATAGTAGGCATACTAAACTTCCTGGGGTACGCCGCCTGCAACACAACATCCATGAATGGAGTATGACTTCTTGACACTCCCCAGTCATCATTCGATAAGCCCTGATTTTCTTTCATCAATTGCCTGATCATGGCTGTCAGATCTGGTGTCTGTATGGAAGGCGGGAGGTTAAGGTCTGTTCTACGTGCCTATCCATGCTGATGCCTTCTCTCCTGGTGATCTGACAGTTGCGCGTCTTGGGGTTCGACATCGTAAGCGTTTTGATGGCCTGGGCCACCATCCTCCGTTTGCACTCCGGTCCTGAAGTTTCCAGCTCTTGCTTGGTTACGGTCTCCAGCTGTTTGAACATCAGCTTCTGCTCGTGCAACTTCAGTCTTACGTCGTCTGCGCCTGGGAGGTTCATCAGAGGAAGTTGAGCTGTCAGATGAAGAGTAAGGAGCGGGATTGCCCCCAGCATTCTGTTGCTGCTGTTGAGTGAGTTGTGCCATCAGGTTGGCGTTAGCTTGCATCTGCTCTCCTAGTTGTCTCCTGCTTTCCCTGAGTTCTCTCATCAAGTCATTGAACTCTATTCTGGTGACAACTGGAGTCTGTTCTTGAGCGGCAATTCCTGCACTCGGAATCGCTGGTTGATTGCTAGGTCCTACTTATTGCACGCTAGCAGTTTCGTGGGCATCCGCATTATGAGAAGCTGACCTGGTACGTGGTCTTGCCATAGTAGAGTTATCGGTATGAACTCTGAGTAGAATCAACAGATGTCCTATCAGTGAGTCGGATCTTCTTTGGGGGATTTGTTCAATCCAGTAGCTTCAAAGCAGATCCTTGAGGTCTGAGAATTCAATTCTCAGTGAAAGCACCAAAGTGTTAGCACCAAAATTGGTCACTAACCTCGTAGAGAAAGATTGTGTAGAGATATAAGTGATGAAGATAAATTAAACAGAGAAGATAATGCTAATTTAAATGCAGAAAGTAAGAACACCAAATTTATAGTGGTTCAGCGTAATTTCCTACGTCCACTTTGAGATTAAACTTTATTGATCTTTCTTCTTGTTGATTACAAATACAATTCGTGAATCAAATGCTTGAATGAAGTTGTTAAGTAGAGAAGATGAGTCTCAAAAATGGCAGAGTCTCCCCGGTGTTCTCTCCCGAAAAAAGGCTCCTCTTCACTATGACCCTGCCCCTCTATTTATAGACAAAGATGGGCTGGACTTCCCAAGTGGGCTTGGTAGCCGATTGCTCTAGCCCAGGTGTAGTGTTCGCTGCTTGCCGAACCAGGCATGCCGAACGTCATAATGCCGAACGGTCCTCCCTATGCCGAACGGTCCTTTCTATGCCGAATGGTATATCTGATGTGTGGAGAGTGCAAGATGGTTGCAGTTGGAGCCGAACGTAACTCTGTTTGAAGCTCTTGACCGAACAATGCTCCCTGACCGAACGATAGTGTCATGTTGAATGATTAGGTACACCGAGCGTCTCCCGGATGCCGAGTACTTCCGTTGCCGAGTACTCCTGTTGGATGCCGGGTGCTCTCATTTCTCGGATGCCGAGTGCTCCCGTTGCCGAGTACTCCTGTTACGCCGAACACTCCTGTTGCCGAGTTCTATTGATGCCGAGCGCTAGCTGACGCCGAGCAGTCTTGAATGCCGAGCAGTCTTGTATGCCGAGTACTGTCTGACGCCGAGCAGTCTTGTATGCCGAGTACTGTCTGACGCCGAGCAGTCTTGTATGCCGAGCAGTCTTGTATGCCGAGTACTGTCTGACGCTGAGCAATATGGATGATGAGTACTTCGCCGAGCACTCCTAGATGCCGGACATTCTATGACGCTGAGTTCCACTAGGAAGCCGGGTACTTCGCCGAACACTCCTAGATGCCGAGCACTCTCTGACGCCGAGTGCTACCTGATGCCGAGCATTAGTTGCCTGGTCAAATCTCCAGGAAACAGCTATTTTATAACATTTAAATATTTTCACTCTATTTTGGGACTAAATTTTATTTAAACAAAAAAATGATTTTGTTAAGTATTTTATGAGATTTCAAAAGAGAGGAAAAAGGTATTAGCTCAATTTTAAAAGGCTATTTAAGGAGGAAGCTATTACTTTGGAAAAGTAATTTGTGAATTGGCTATCATATTGAACGTATATTTAATTGGTTGATGATATGTTGTATATTCATCTTTATATCTTGATCATTTATTATTGTATATATTAAATTGTTGACACACTCACTTATATGTTATATGATATCACCCAGCATTTTGACCCTGGGGATTTGGGAACTTATGACCAGTAAGGGTTGTGTTAGTCCTTGAGATGATGGTTTTGATGACAACAACCTTAGAATAAGATTATAAAATAAATACTAACATTATAGTTTAGATATATATGTATATGCAGGATTTAACCATGCAGGTGTCAAGAATGAAGACTGTACAGTATAGAGATACAAGACTGATGAATTTAAAGATCAAAGATATCAAGATTGAAGACTCATGAGTATCAAGAATATCAAGAATAGCAAGATTATCAAATAATACAAGATAAGTATTGAGTCTAGAATTATGTTAAAACTTCATAATAGCACTGAAATCTTCACTCCATATTTCATTTGGGATGGAACTCATTTCTACCTTTTTAGTGGCTTACAAACCCATGACAAGTAGCTTACAAACCTACGATAAGTGGCTTACAAACTCACGAACATCCTGGTTTTGTACTTCTCGAGTCCTGATGTGTTGAGATATTCTGCAGGAAGAAGCTTGCAAAACTACTTCAAAATGATTTTCAAAACTTCTTTTCAAAATGTTATATCCTTAAAAATTATCTTTTCAAATGATTTTCAAAAGGATGTTTTAGCCTTAAAATATTCTTTGATTTTGTTTTTAAATAAACTCTTGTTTTAAACTTCGTTTGTTTTAAACTATCTTTTAATTATAATATATTTATACTTAGATTTAAATATAAAATTATAGTAAAATTTTATATATATTATTCTCTATTTACTTATGTATTTTAACTATAGTTAAGTATATTTATAAAATTTAAAATAGTTTTTATTAGCACCAAAATTGGTCACTAACCTCGTAGAGAAAGATTGTGTAGAGATATAAGTGATGAAGATAAATTAAACAGAGAAGATAATGCTAATTTAAATGCAGAAAGTAAGAACACCAAATTTATAGTGGTTCAGCGTAATTGCCTACGTCCACTTTGAGATTAAACTTTATTGATCTTTCTTCTTGTTGATTACATTCGTGAATCAAATGCTTGAATGAAGTTGTTAAGTAGAGAAGATGAGTCTCAAAAATGGCAGAGTCTCCCCGGTGTTCTCTCCCGAAAAAAGGCTCCTCTTCACTATGACCCTGCCCCTCTATTTATAGACAAAGATGGGCTGGACTTCCCAAGTGGGCTTGGTAGCCGATTGCTCTAGCCCAGGTGTAGTGTTCGCTGCTTGCCGAACCAGGCATGCCGAACGTCATAATGCCAAACGGTCCTCCCTATGCCGAACGGTCCTTTCTATGCCGAATGGTATATCTGATGTGTGGAGAGTGCAAGATGGTTGTAGTTGGAGCCGAACGTAACTCTGTTTGAAGCTCTTGACCGAACAATGCTCCCTGACCGAACGATAGTGTCATGCTGAATGATTAGGTACACCGAGCGTCTCCCGGATGCCGAGTACATCCGTTGCCGAGTACTCCTGTTGGATGCCGGGTGCTCTCGTTTCTCGGATGCCGAGTGGTCCCGTTGCCGAGTACTCCTGTTACGCCGAACACTCCTGTTGCCGAGTTCTATTGATGCCGAGCGCTAGCTGACGCCGAGCAGTCTTGTATGCCGAGCAGTCTTGTATGCCGAGTACTGTCTGACGACGAGCAGTCTTGTATGCCGAGCAGTCTTGTATGCCGAGTACTGTCTGACGCCGAGCAGTCTTGTATGCCGAGTACTGTTTGACGCCGAGCAATATGGATGATGAGTACTTCGCCGAGCACTCCTAGATGCCGGACATTCTATGACGCTGAGTTCCACTAGGAAGCCGGGTACTTCGCCAAACACTCCTATATGCCGAGCACTCTCTGACGCCGAGTGCTACCTGATGCCGAGCATTTGTTGCCTGGTCAAATCTCCAGGAAACACTTGCCCCCCAAAGTGTATCGCGTGGCCGAACGTGATGCGCTTTGAATCTAGTTCAACTTTCCTTGGTAATGCTTTCTCGAGAATGCCCGTGACGGAGGTGTGTGACGAGCGTGGCCTGGATGCCGAACTATACGTTCGAAGCCGAACAATCCTCATGTGCCGAACGTCACTTTGCTATGATGCCGAACACTCTGGCACTGACCGGTTCTACCGGGTATAGCCCCTTCGACTTCCACCTCCCTTCTCTATAAAACCAGGCCTTTTCCTTCTTCTCCCCTTTACTTTTTTACTTCTGTCGTTCCTCGAAGATTTTCAATTCTATTCAGTCGTCCGGATTTAAAGCTTAACTACTCCATCCCATTCTCCATTCTGCAAACTAGGTACCTTTTCTCGTACGATAGTAGTAAATTTCAAACGAGATGGCCGAGTGTGTCACGTAGAAGGCCTTTGAGTAGGTTGTCTCTATTGCGTCTTTATTGCCGAACGATGAGGTGAGGGGGAGTGATTAGGAGTATGTCCACCTATGGTCTTAGTTTCTTCGTGTCGAACTGTGGCTAAAGGGAAGAGGAAAGAATGAAGGTGATGGAGGAGGTAAGGGTGTTGTTTGGTGTAGCGCTGCTCCGGCGTATGTCGTCATGCGCCGGATGGAGGAATGGAAGGCTGCCGGATACTCCCTTGGCCGAACAATGACTTCAGCCGAACGAAGCTTTTAGCCGAACGATGACTTAGCCGAACATAGTTTCTAACTGGACAGTGTCTTAGCCGAACAATGCCTTTAGCCGAACAATGACTTAGCCGAACAAAGCATTTAACTGGACAATGACTTAGCCGAACAATGCCTTTAGCCGAACAATGACTTAGCCGAACAAAGCTTTTAACTGGACAATGACTTAGCCGAACAATGCCTTTAGCCGAACAATGACTTAGCCGAACAAAGCTTTTTAACTGGACCATGACTCAGCCGAACGAGGCTTTTAGCCGAACACTTGACATGCCGAACAAAGCTTTTAACTGGACAATGACTTAGCCGAACAATGCCTTTAGCCGAACAATGACTTAGCCGAACAAAGCTTTTAACTGGACAATGACTTAGCCGAACAATGCCTTTAGCCGAACAATGACTTAGCCGAACAATGACTTAGCCGAACAAAGCTTTTAACTGGACAATGACTTAGCCGAACAATGCCTTTAGCCGAACAATGACTTAGCCGAACAAAGCTTTTTAACTGGACCATGACTCAGCCGAACGAGGCTTTTAGCCGAACACTTGACATGCAGAACAAAGCTTTTTAACTGGACAATGACTTAGCCGAACGAGGCTTTTAGCCGAACACTTAACATGTTGAACAAACATACATGTTGACCTGTACTTAGGCCGAACAATATAATTGCCGAACAAAGCTTAAACGCCGAACATCATAAATGTCAAACTACACTTAGGTCAGTCACTCTATAAATTATATGTTTTCTGAATCTGGAACTGTAGTCACCACCAGGCGGGCTCTTTGAGACGGTCAGCAATGACGGTCTTCGAAGGCGATGATTCGAAGCTCATTCTTATATCTCTGAAACCTTTAGATTCTTATTGCTTGTACACAATTGCTTGCACTAGTTCACACACCACATGTGGGGGAAACTCGTGTTGTTAATTCTAACGTCCAACGTTTTTTAAGTATAGTTTTCTCAAGCACTTAGCAAGGTTCGTTATTTATTGAGGATGTCAAGAAAGTCTAGCTCTGCTACTATATCAGACAGGCCTGGGCCGTCATCAAGGCGAGAAGCCGCTGATACTTCTAATCCGTCGACTTCTCCTGCTCATAATTTAGCACCTGATGCCCTGGAGGCAGCAATTCTTCTAGACAATTCGATCGATTCACAAGCTTCGAAGATCAACGAAGCCGCTCTCCGACGGATATGATCCATTCATGGGATCCCTTTCGCCGATATGTTGGTCCCTTCGCGACACGATCGCCCTCATCTGCCACCAGTCGGGTATACCGCCTGTAACAAGTTCATGTGTTGGATGGGCAGCGTGCCTCCGTTCAATTTATTTCTCCGGGATGTATTGCAGTATGTTGACATAGCTCCGTCGCAGCTGCACCCGAACGGCCATGCGTTTCTATACGGGACCTACTTACTTTTCATGGCCGTCTTCTCCAGAGCTCCAACCGCTGGCGATATCAGATACATCTATATGATCAAGAGACGAAAAGATAGTCCTTCCTTTATGTTCCTCAAGCCGTACCATAAATGCCAAATCTTGACAGGGGCATGCAGTAAATTTTCCCTGTACAAACAGAATGGTTCTATGTGCGTTGCCCTCCTGGTTTCGCGAGGAGATGGGTTGAAGGCAGTAATTCTCTCTGCCGAGTCACTATTCGCATTTAACCGGAGTCATGCTTTTCCTAACTCTTCGTTTCGTCATTTCAGGTATCAACCCGCGTCTGGAAGGCCGAGGATATTCTGAGGCCGTTGAAGCCATTAGAGCTCTTCCTGCCGAGGAACGAGACATCCGGACTATCATTTCAAATGAATCACTGTCGGGGTTTGGCTTGCTAGCCCCTGGTCGTCGGATCAGCCTTCCAGAAGGTGCCACCATTCCCAAACTTCCGTCCGGTAAAGGGAAAAAACAGGCCGGATCGTTGTCGCGCCGCACTCCCGATACACTTGAAGAGGGTGAGCGCAAAGAAGACGAAGCTCTTAAGACTCAAGGCGAGAATGTGGGTCCTGCCTGGAATCCGGCAATCGAAGTTCAAGATATCGAGACGTCATCCTCCCCTTCGAAGGGAAAGAAGAAGTTAAAATATAAAGTGCAGAAGGAGAAAATCGGTGGCACTTCGAAAGTCATGCCAATCCCGCCTGAGAAAGAGGCTTCCTCGCAGCACCTGGAAAGTTCCCTGAGGGGCCTGTCGAACCTGTCTATTCCCGATGATATTCTTAATTACGGGTTTGACGATCCTGAAGCCCTCAAGTTTTCTTCGCCCGCTAAAGGCAACGCGGGAGTTCAATTCCTGATCCAAGGAGACAATACTCCAATTAGCAAAGACAAAAGAACTGGTCCGTCGGGGGAGACACTGGGGCACACACGCACACACGCATCCCATCATACACTTCAAGTTTTTTCCTATCTCACGGATTTTTCTTAATTCGTTGCTATTTCCATTCTTTGCAGGTGATATGGGGCGTTCTCACGGACTCGATCGCCTTCATGGCTCTTCCATATTTCATCACTCTGGACAGGACTCTGGTTTAGGGAGACGCAGGGGCAGAGACGATTATGAAGATAGAGACAATCGTCCCCGTGAGTCGTCTCACCGCAAGAAGGCATATTCTCAATCTTCGCAGTCCCATGATCCTCTTCCTCCAACTGTGCCAGATAAAGAGAAAACTTCACAGAAGGGTTACCACTCTGATGCTCCTCGAGAACAACACTCCAGTTCATCGAGTACAAGGCAAGTTCGAGAGCAACGAAAAAGAGCGGAACTTTCAAAGCCTCTACCTCCTACTCCTGCGGTGGACCCAACTGTTGCAGAAAAGATGGTCGATCTTAAGGCCAAGTTTCCAAAAATTTGCTTCGATGGTCTGAAGTTCCTCCCGACCATTCATCATATTCCCGGGCATGTGAAGCAGAGTGCCATTGCCTGCAATAACGACATCTATGTTCAACATGATGCGTTTTTGCACTTGGTGGAGAAGATCTCAGAGGTATCCGTTGAGCGTCAACATGAGATTGATCGCCTGAAACTAGAGGCTGGCTGAGACAAAAACATGATCGAGCACCAAGACGTAGAGCTCGCTTCGTATAAGTCGAAGCTGGAAGCCGCTGAACAAAGCGTAAAAGATACTGCTGAGGCAGTTACTCGTTTAGAGGCGGCTCACAAAAAAGAGCTTGACGAAGCAGTCCAGCGCAGCGTTGCCCTTGCCTTGGAAAAAGATTTTGTCCAAAAAGAGAGGGATGCGCTCGTCGTGCAAGTCAGAGTGCTGAAAGAATTACTCTCCAAGGAGAAGGAGGACAAGGTAGCTGCTCAAGAAGAATCGCAGCGATACTATGATGAAATCGTCGCTACTCGTCTCCTGAAAACGAAGCTCGATGACGAACTTGCCGGGGTTGAGAAAATGAAGGATGAGGCCCGTGAGGAGGGCAAAAGAGTGGCTGCGGAGGAGATTGATTCTCGCCTCGAGGCGGCCGCAGAAGCCGGCAGGGAAGAGGTCAAATGCATGTTTGACCCGTTGATTGCTGAATACGGAGCCCGCGTCCTCATGCATCGCAACTTAACGTTATTGGGCGACGACTATCTCGAATCCATAGCTGAGGCCTGGGAAACTTTGATAAGGATCAGGAAGATCGAGTCGGGCTCCGAAGAGGTCGATGAGGAGGCCTTGGTGAAGGAGTTCCTTAGGGGGAATGAGCCATCGGATTTATCCGCCGCATTGGCACTTTACAGCAAAGGCTCTCCCCTTCCACAAGAGAAAAATGATGAAGCCGGCCCGTCCGGGGTCAATACTTCTGCTCCTCATATTGCTGCTCCTCCCGCTGCTCAATCGGTCGGTCGGCCGACACTTGATCCATTCGAGCAGCATGCTGGTTATGACCCCGAAGATCCCGGGCTTGGTGCTCATGTGCTATCCCCTATCCTGGAGGGTGAAACCCCACGCGCCACCGATAGCCAACCGGAACCTGGTAGGAAATTCTCCTTTCTCTAAAAGTTGAAAGATCCCGTCATTTTTCAGCGGTGGTTACTCGTTCTAACGCCCATCCTTTATGTTTCCATGTAGGTTGCTCTGACGCCGAGCCAACTCTGAGGAGCGATGACGCCAAGGAGGAGGCAGAGAAAACTAGCGATGCTGTCCACGCGAGAGTGATTCCTGGTCCCGATGCTCAAGTGATTGGGGCGCTGGACGACGATAAGCTTGACACTTCATCTCCTGCCGAAGGTAGTGATGAAATTGAAATCACTGGCGCCTCAGAGCATACCTCACATATGAGCATGAAGGACCGCCTCGCCGTAGAGGAGAAGAAAACGGCCGAGGTCAAAGTTGAACCTGGAATCCTGGAACTTACCGACCCGCGGAACAGACCTTTGAAAATCATTCTCCCAGGCAGGTCCAAACCACTAGATGTTCCGTCTCCTACTCCTGACTCCACTTCTTTAGCAAGCAAGAAATCCAAGAAAAAGCGTGAGGGAGAGGAGTCATCGGACAAGACAAAGGAAGACAAGAAGAAGAAATCGAAGAAATAATCGATATACTCGTTCAACGAGCTTTTTGTTTAAGTCTTGTAGCTGCTTTTATCTTTCGTAGCTTATAGTTTGTATAGTCAGGTCTGAGTTTTGTAGGAGTGATCATGTAATCCCATTTTGAACTTATCGAATAAAGTTTAGTTTCTTTTTGTTTGAATGATTCTCTTGTCTTTCTTTGGTTTGCTGACTAATTGTAGCCATAACTCAAGTTCTTATGAGTTGCATTATCTCCCGGTCCATTCTCGTGTTGTTCAAACATTTCTGGATATGGCGTACCTCTCGTCCCACATCTCTCGAGTACTTGGACTTTTTGCTGACTCTGTGCTCCGGGGACTTGGAGACTTGAAATCGTTTATACTCTAGTCCACGCTCTGGAGACTTAGAGTACTCCGCTCCGCACTCTGGGGATTCGGAGATTCGCATTCATTTATATTCTAGTCCACGCTCCGGGGACTTAGAGTACTCATGTCCGCACTCTGGGGACTCGGAGATTCGTATTCGTTTATAATCTAGTCCGCGCTCTGGGGACTTAGAGTACTCCGCTCCGCACTCTGGGGATTCGGAGATCTGAAATCGTTTATACTCTAGTTCGCGCTCTGGGGACTTAGAGTACTCCGCTCCGCACTTTGGGGATTCGGAGATTTGAAATCGTTTATACTCTAGTCCGCGCTCCGAGGACTTAGAGTACTTCGCTCCGCACTCTGGGGATTCGGAGATTTGAAATCGTTTATACTCTAGTCCGCGCTCTGGGGACTTAGAGTACTCCGCTCCGCACTCTGGGGATTCAGAGATTTAAAATCGTTTATACTCTAGTCCGCGCTCTGGGGACTTAGAGTACTCCGCTCCGCACTCTGGGGATTCGGAGATTTGAAATCGTTTATACTCTAGTCCGCGCTCTGGGGACTTAGAGTACTCCGCTCCGCACTCTGGGGACTCGGAGATTTCAAATCGTTTATACTCTAGTCCGCGCTCTGGGGACCTAGAGTACTCCGCTCCGCACTCTGGGGACTCGGAGATTTGAAATCGTTTATACTCTAGTCCGCGCTCCGGGGACTTAGAATACTCTGCTCCGCACTCTGGGGATTCGGAGATTTGAAATCGTTTATACGAGTCCGTACGTCGTACAAGATAATGTAGTTCGTCATTCAATTACGAGATATAGAAACGTTAGTGATTCATGGAAGGTATGGCTTCAAGCCTTTATTAATGAAAATCAACTAAACTGCTCGATTACAACTTTTAAAAAGAAACTAAGTTATTTTTGAATGGAAAGATGCAGGAAATAACAGTGCCTAAAACAAGAAAGGAAACATGCTAAATGTAATAGTGCCACAGATGTTACTGTTCCATGCTCGGGGGAGTGTCGTGCCATCAACGGTCGCTAGCTTGAATGTTCCCTCTCCAAGCTTCCGTCCAATGGCGTACGGACCTTCCCAGCTGGGATTCATACGTGATGGTACCGGGAAAACTCATTTCAGAACGAGATCACCCACATCAAAGATCCTTGGGCGGACTCTGCCGTCGTAGTAGCGCTTGACTCGGTGCCTATGCGCTGCCGCCCTTAATTCGGCTTCTTCATGCTTTTCATCGATGAAGTCCAGTGATTCCAACAAGAGATTCTGGTTCGTCTTGGGATCATAGTATGTCACTCGGTGTGATGGGACTTCAAGTTCCACGAGTATAACGGCTTCGGAGCCGTATGCCAAGGCGAATGGAGTGTGGCCGGTCGCGGACTTGTGGGTAGTTCTATATGCCCATAATGTTGTCGGGAGTTCATCTACCCACTTGCCTCCAACCTTCTCCAGACGCTTCTTCAGTATGGACTTGATTATTTTTTTGATGGCCTTGACTTGCCCGTTAGCTTTCGGGTGTGCCACGGCGGCGAACTTCTTCTCGATGCCATACTTTAAACAGAACTCTTTGAACTCTCTGCTTTCAAATTGCGTCCCGTTTTCCGTAATGATGGTGCATGGAAGGCCAAAGCGGCATATAATGTTTCGTACAATGAAGTTAATGACCTTCTTAGAGGTGATTGTGGCCAAAGGTTCTGCCTCAGCCCATTTTGTGAAATAGTCGACTTCAACTATCGCATATTTCGCGCCACCTTTGGATATAGGCAAAGAGCCGATTATGTCGATTCCCCAGATCGCAAATGGCCAGGGACTAATCATTTGTGTGAGTTCCGTTGATGGAGCCCTCGGGATTTTCGCATATTTTTGACACTTGTCGCATTTTCTTGCATAGTCCGCGGCGTCCCGGTTTACGGTGGGCCAGTAATATCCATAGCGGAGGATCTTCTTTGCTAGCGTTTGCCCCCCAGTATGGTCGCCACATTCCCCTTCGTGAACCTCTCTTAAGACCCGCTTTGTCTCATCATGAGTGATGCATCGTAATAATGGGACTGAGAATCCTTTTTGATACATTGACCCATCCTGCATTACGTATCGCGCGGCCTTTCGAAGGACCTACCGTCTTTCACTCCTTTTTTCTGGTAAAGCCCCGGTCGTCAGGTACAGTTTGAATGGGGTTATCCACGATTCCTTCTCGATTTCCGTTTCCAACACGCGATCGACTCTCATCTCGTCCATGCTCGGGGCATGCAAGACTTCAACGGGATACAATCCCATTTGCTGCGCATCGCCGGTACTCGGAAACTTAGCCAACAAGTCGGCTTCTTTGTTCTGTTCGCGCGGGACATGTGAAATGTCATAACGCTCAAGACTCGAGAGTAGTTCTTGGACCTGAACAGGGTACGGAGCGAGCTTTCGTCCCTTTGCTTGGTAGTCTCCCCGTACTTGGTAAACTACCAACTGTGAGTCACAAAAGATTTCGACTGATTCGATCCCGAGTTCCCTGATGAGCTTCAAGCCAGCGATTAGCGCTTCATATTCTGCTTCGTTATTTGTAGCCGGGAAATCAAGCTTCAGGGCATAACAGATTGATCGATTTTTTGGAGTTATAAGAACTATGCCCGCGCCGAAGCAACGGTCGTTTGATGCACCGTCAGTGTATAATTTCCATCGAACGGGGGGAATGATGTCGTGATCATCCGGTTTAACGGGTATGGTAAACTCAGCGATGAAATCTGCTAATGCTAGCCCTCGGATGGCTCTCCGTGGTAAGTAGGCGATATCGAATTGGCTTAACTCGATGTTCCATTTTAGAAATCTTCCAAAAGTTTCCGGCCGTTGGAGTACCTGCCTCAGGGGTTGATCGGTATAAACACCGATTGAATGTGCTTGAAAGTATGGGCGTAGCTTGCGTGATGCAATCACCAAGCAATAAGCCAATTTCTCGATTTTAGGGTAATTCCTCTCTGCCCCCGTTAAACGCTTGCTAACATAGTACACCGGCTTCTGGACTCGATCCTCCTCACGAACCAAAGCCGCACTTATCGCATGTGGGGATACAGCCAAGTATACATATAACATTTCGTGGTCAACTGGTTTTGACAGCATTGGTGGGCTCTCCAGATGCCTCACCAGATTCTGGAATGCTTCCTCACAACTAGGCGTCCATTCAAAATTCCTCTTCCCTTTCTTTATTTTATCGAAGAATGGGATGCACTTGTCAGTTGCCCTGGATATAAATCGACTTAGCGCAGCTACTTTTCCATTCAAGCTCTGTACTTGTTTTATAGTCCTGGGCGCTTGCACATCTCGAATAGCTTGGATCTTTTCTGGGTTGGCTTCAATTCCCCTAGCATTGACGATGAATCCCAAAAACTTCCCCGACGCAACACCGAAGAAACACTTCAGAGGGTTGATCTTCGTCCCGTAATACCTGAGTATGTCGAATATTTCAGCCAAGTCTCGAATGTGGTCGTTTGACTGTCGTGACTTCACGAGCATGTCATCCACATAGACTTCCATCGTTCTACCCAGCTGGTCCTTGAACATTCGATTCACTAAACGCTGGTAAGTTTCTCCTGCATTCTTCAATCCAAAGGGCATCACTACATAGCAATACAGTCCGAAATTTGTAACGAAGCTGGTGTGTTCTTGGTCCGGAATATGCATCGGGATTTGGTTGTACCCTGAGTACGCATCCATGAATGACAGCAGCTCGTGTCCCGCGGTGGAGTAGACCAACTGATCGATCCTAGGCAACGGGAAACTGTCCTTAGGGCATGCTTTGTTCAAGTCGGAATAATCTACGCAAGTCCTCCATTTCCCATTCGCCTTTTTTACCAGCACGGGGTTGGATACCCATTCAGGGTATAGGGCGTCGCGGACGAACCCATTTGCTTTGAGTTTGTCCACCTCCTCTCCGAGAGCGGCGGACCTCTCCAGATCCATTCCTCTCCTTTTTTGTTTAACTGGAACGTATTTCGGGTCTATGTTCAACATATGACTCGTGATGGCGGGGGAAATACCACACATATCAGAATGCGTCCAGGCGAAAACATCAAGATTCGCCCGGAGGAAGTCGCTAAGGTCTTCAGTCATCTCGGGGCCAAGCTGTGATCCGATCTTTAGTATTCGCGAAGGGTCATCACGGCTAACTGAAATGTCAATTGTTAATTCAGCCGGTGCCGCCTTCTCTTCCCTGGGTTTCTCATCGTCGTCTCTCGGATCTATATCTCCGAAGATCCGAGAACTATGCCCGAGCCAGGGCTCGGGCACTACTTGTCAATTATTCGCATTAAGGATGCGGACGGGATTGTCCGCAACCTTTCCCTTCTCCCTCCGATGGGCCTCTCGGAGCTCAGCCACATAACAGGAACGACCAGCTGCTTGGTCGCCATGAACAATACCTACTCCTTTGTCCGTTGGGAACTTCAAAGTTAAACACCACGGGGATAACGCTGCCATAAACTCAGCCAGGGCCGGCCGGCCCAAGAAAACGTTATATGGAGAATCCAAATCCAAAACTACGAAGGGTAGAATTCGCACCCTCCGACGCTCGCCTTGTCCCAGTTCAACTGGTAACTCAACGTACCCCACGGCGTCGGTCGCTGCGCCGTTAAAGCCGTGTATACGAGCCTTGGACGGTTTCAGGTCTTTTGTTTCCAGTTTCATTTGGTTGTAAGCCTTCTTGAAGATGATGTTGACTGAACTTCCGCAATCAATCAGAATTCTCTTTACGTAAGCTGGTCCGATCGTTGCAGATATGACCATCGGGTCGATGGTCAGAGCCTCTACCTGATCAGCGTCTCTGTTTCTGAAAACAATATCGTCTGTCATTACGCGCTGCTGCTTAGCAGGGGTCCCGTCCTCCGCGTTCGAACAACACTCAAAATCGGCATGCTTCAGGGAACTTGCATATCGCTCCATCTCCTGCCAATTCTTATCTGCGGGGTGAGGTCCGCCGATTATTGTATTTATGACTAGTCTACCTACGGTTCGGGTAGGCTCCTCGGGATGACGTGGAGCTGGTACACGACCTGGGTTGGATGTTCCCTGTACTCCTTCCTGTGGATCCTTCACAAATTCCTGCAACATCTTTTGCCTGATCAACTTCTCGATAGCGTCGTGCAGGTGTCTGCACTCTTCCTTATTGTGCCCATAAGTCTCATGGAAGCGACAATACTTCCCGGTCCGCTTCTGTTCCTCGGTTGATTCTTTCGGACGTGGCTTTCTATATTGAAAAGTATTGCAGGTGGATAGGTAAATGTTCTCAAGTGGTGCGTTCAGCGGAGTATACTCGCTGTAGCTTGGAATTCTCGATTTCCACTTCCCCGCTTCTCTCTTCTTCCCTTGATTCCTTCCTCCGGACTCCTTAGACTGCCCAGGCTTATTCTGGACATTGACTTGGACCTTTCCCGAGCTGTCTGCGGACTGCTTCACAGCAATGTTGCTCTTCATAGATTCTTGGACGGGTCCTGGTGCCTTATCTCGTCGTACCCACCTAGCTTCCTCTCTTCTTATGAATTGGTGTGCCTTTGAGTAGAAACGCTCTAGCGTAGTCGGGGGTTTTCCTGCCACCCAGTCTCCAAACTAAGAATCTGGATCCACACCTCTCATTACAGCCATCGGAATTGCATGGTCATTGGGATTACTGACTTCAGTTGCCGCAACATGGAATCTCTGTAAATATTCCTTCAATGACTCCCCGGGATTTTGGATTACACTCGATAGAGACATTACGTCTTTTGGGCGTGTAGTGTGTATTCTGAACTGCTCAATAAACTTCCTTGCCAACTCTTTGAAATTCGATACGGACCGCGGAGGAAGTCGGGTGAACCACATAGTAGCGATCCCAGAGAGAGTAATCGGAAAGCATCTACATTTGGTGGCATCATTTGCTCTAGCTGAATCCATCATCCATTCGTACCTCATGACATGTTGTCTAGGGTCAGTCCTCCCTTCATACGCAGGGATAGTAGGCATACTAAACTTCCTGGGGTACGCCGCCTGCAACACAACATTCGTGAATGGAGTATGGCTTCTTGACACTCCCCAGTCATCATTCGATAAGCCCTGATTTTCTTTCATCAATTGCCTTATCATTGATGTCAGATCTGGTGTCTGTATGGAAGGCGGGAGGTTAAGGTCTGTTCAACGTGCCTGTCCATGCTGATGCCTTCTCTCCTGGTGATCTGACAGTCGCGCGTCTTGGGGTTCGACATCGTTAGCGTTTTGATGGCCTGGGCCTCCATCCTCCATTTGCACTCCGGTCCTAAAGTTTCCAGCTCTTGCTTGGTTACGGTCTCTAGCTATTTGAACATCAGCTTCTGCTCGTGCAGCTTCAGTCTTACGTCGTCTGCGCCTGGGAGGTTCATCAGAGGAAGTTGAGCTGTCAGATGAAGGGTAAGGAGCGGGATTGCCGCCAGCATTATGTTGCTGCTGTTGAGTGAGTTGTGCCATCAGGTTGGCGTTAGCTTGCATCTGCTCTCCTAGTTGTCTCCTGCTTTCCCTGAGTTCTCTCATCAAGTCATTGAACTCTATTCTGGTGACAACTGGAGTCTGTTCTTGAGTGGCAATTCCTGCACTCGGAATCGCTGGTTGATTGCTAGGTCCTGCTTGTTGCACGCTAGCAGTTTCGTGGGCATCCGCATTATGAGAAGCTGACCTGGTACGCGGTCTTGCCATTGTAGAGTTATCGGTATGAACTCTGAGTAGAATCAACGGATGTCCTATCAGTGAGTCGGATCTTCTTTGGGGGATTTGTTCAATCCAGTAGCTTCAAAGCAGATCCTGGAGGTCTGAGAATTCAATTCTCAGTGAAAGCACCAAAGTGTTAGCACCAAAATTGGTCACTAACCTCGTAGAGAAAGATTGTGTAGAGATATAAGTGATGAAGATAAATTAAACAGAGAAGATAATGCTAATTTAAATGCAGAAAGTAAGAACACCAAATTTATAGTGGTTCAGCGTAATTGCCTACGTCCACTTTGAGATTAAACTTTATTGATCTTTCTTCTTGTTGATTACAAATACAATTCGTGAATCAAATGCTTGAATGAAGTTATTAAGTAGAGAAGATGAGTCTCAAAAATGGCAGAGTCTCCCCGGTGTTCTCTCCCGAAAAAAGGCTCCTCTTCACTGTGACCCTGCCCCTCTATTTATAGACAAAGATGGGCTGGACTTCCCAAGGGGGCTTGGTAGCCGATCGCTCTAGCCCAGGTGTAGTGTTCGCTGCTTGCCGAACCAAGCATGCCGAACGTCATAATGCCGAACGGTCCTCCCTATGCCGAACGGTCCTTTCTATGCCAAATGGTATATCTGATGTGTGGAGAGTGCAAGATGGTTGCAGTTGGAGCCGAACGCAACTCTGTTTGAAGCTCTTGACCGAACAATGCTCCCTGACCGAACGATAGTGTCATGTTGAATGATTAGGTACACCGAGCGTCTCCCGGATGCCGAGTACTTCCATTGCCGAGTACTCCTGTTGGATGCCGGGTGCTCTCGTTTCTCGGATGCCGAGTGCTCCCGTTGCCGAGTACTCCTGTTACGCCGAACACTCCTGTTGCCGAGTTCTATTAATGCCGAGCGCTAGCTGACGCCGAGCAGTCTTGTATGCCGAGCAGTCTTGTATGCCGAGTACTGTCTGACGCCGAGCAGTCTTGTATGCCAAGCAGTCTTGTATGCCGAGTACTTTCTGACGCCGAGCAGTCTTGTATGCCGAGCAGTCTTGTATGCCGAGTACTGTCTAACGCCAAGCAATATGGATGATGAGTACTTCGCCGAGCACTCCTAGATGCCGAACATTCTATGACGCTGAGTTCCACTAAGAAGCCGGGTACTTCGCCGAACACTCCTAGATGCCGAGCACTCTCTCACGCCGAGTGCTACCTGATGCCGAGCATTAGTTGCCTGGTCAAATCTCCAGGAAACAGTTTTAATATAAGATAGAAGTAATTTTCAAAAAAAAAAAATCACCAAAATTTCCTTTGGGATGTCGACATACCCAAGATACCCATGACGACATAGTGGCAGTTGGTTTCAAAAATTTGAATTTCAAAAGAAGTGTCTATTCGCCATAACCTTTCATGAATAGACATGGCTGTTGTTCTTCTATAAATAGGGGATGTTTTCAACGAATTTTTAACAATATTTTTCTGGTTTTCACTCCTCTTCTTCTTCCACATTTCTTTATATATATTCTTACCATTACTCTACCGAAATCACCATTGAATTTAACTCGATCATTTCTGGTTTGATTCTCTATCACTATCTCAACAAGATCCCAGTGCTATTCAGAGTTATAGGCTTCTTTGTAATCATTCAAGTAAGAAAAGGTGTAATTGTAGCCTTGGAAATCAATCAAGTGAGAAAAGGTGTGATTGTAGCCTAGGAAATCAATTAGGTGAACTTGTTGCCCGGGAAATCAAGTATCTCTACCCAGAGGATTGTGAATCTGGAGTGGTGTACCTCGTGGCCTTGAAATCGAGGGTTGTAATTGTAAAGATTGTTTTTGAAAGGAAATCTGTACTTGTGTGCGGGACTGGATGTAGGGTAACTCCGAACCAGTATAAAATCCGGTGTGTTCTTTCCTTTACTGTTTTTACTTTATATTTGCATCTGTGTTTGAATCTTTGATCATATCTGTGTCTGAATATTGCATACATTTGTGTTCAAATTAATATAACTTAAAAAGAATTGGTAATTCCTTAAAACACTATTCACCCCCCTCTAGTGTTTATACTAGCCTTAAGATCCGTAATCCGCATTTCTCACATTTGGTATCAGAGCAAGGTTTTCAAAGTTTCATAATCTAAAATTTGAAAAGTTTTTAAAATGGCTACCAACACTGGTACTGTTACTAACACTAGTTCTATTACTACTGGTACTAGTTCATTTGTAGAAGGTCAGTCTACTGCTAGACCACCACTTTTTAATGGCAGTAACTATGCATACTGGGCATGTGGGATGAAAATATATTTACAATATGTAAGTCTAGACACTTGGAATATCACACAGAATGAATATTCTGAACCCACAACTAATTTTGCACAGTGGACCACTGAGCAAAAGTCTGTTGCACAGAATAATTCTAAAGCAATGAATATTCTATTTTGTTCACTTGATAGGAATGAATTTAATAGAGTGTCAGTTTGTAAGTCTGCATATGAAATCTGGAAAACTTTGCAAGTTACTCACGAAGGAACAAGCAAAGTTAAACAGACCAAAATTTCCATGCTCACAAATCAGTTTCAATTATTTAAAATGAATTCTAATGAGTCTATTTCCGATGTGTATAGTAGATTTCAGGATATTGTGCATTCTCTAATATCCTTGGGAAAGGAATTTTCTGAAGAAGATCAAGTCAGAAAAATCTTAAATTCTCTTACTCCAGAATGGGATCAAAAGACACTTGCAATCGAAGAGGCAAATGACATCAGTACCTTAAAGATAGAAGAATTAATTGGAAATCTAATGTCGTTTGAAGTACAAATGATCGGGAGAAGAGAAAGAAAAGCATCTGAAAAGAAATCAATGGCATTCAATGTATTAACCGATGGATTGGACTCAAACAACGATAATGATGAAGAGATAGCCTTTATGACCAAGAATTTTCGGAAATTTCTGAAATACAGAAAGATGAATAATCTCAAGAGAAACAACTATAAGAATGCAGGAAGTCAAAATGTAGTGCCAAACAATATCAAATGCTTCAACTGTGACGAATCGGGCCATATCAAAAGAGACTATCCGTATCCAGATAAGCAAAACCTTCCTATAAACAATGATTCCGTAAACAAACGAAAATGTGCTTTTACTGCTACTCTAGATGACTCAGACTCATCTTCAAGCGATGATGATCAAAAGACAGATAATTCAAATATGTGTTTCGCGGCAGTTCACGACTCCAACGAATTCAGAGAAACAGACTCAGAAAAAGGTACACATTTACAATACAATTGGTTGAAATTGCATGCTTAGAATTGATTGCTTGATTGACTAATTTTGAATTGGTGTACTGTTTGAAATTTAAAATTTTTATTTTTTATTATTATCTTATTTTATTATTATTTTTATTTTTTAGTATCATAATATCTTATGGAATATACTAATAATATTCCAGATATATATAGACATTAAATATAATAAGAATATATATCTCTACTACTAATAAAGAGAATTCACTCCAATGCTTTGCTTGGTGTCCTTTTGAAATACCTACAATACCCTTCCTCTTTCTTCCAATTTACGTCCAGCCACCCACTTCTCCGTTTTCCATTTTTTCATTTCGCATCCAGAAACCCAACGCCCTTCTTCCCCTCTGCATCCACTCTTTGTAAACAACTAACAACAACTATCTTTATCACCGATCACCAATTCGATCATCCACCTCCTTATTTTGCATTTATATGTAGTCTTCATCAAAGATTCGATCGCCAATCTACCGATTCGATCGATAAATTTAGTCGCCGCATTCGATCTACCACTTAACAATTCGGTCGCCATTCCAGATCTACCGCCTCAACCACCTATCATCAACCGTCTTCATCAACGACTACTTCTTCAACTCGCCCCTTGGCGTTCATCCAAATGTTAGTGTACACCTCTCTTCCTCTCCTTCTTTTACTTTTCCTTATTCTGTTCATATATTTTATACTTAACAGAGCATTGATTTGAGCGTGTTTATAGACTGTAAGATGCAGAAAATTTTGTATAAGTTTTCAGTTGATCTACCATTGTTGCTCTCTGATTTTATTTTGTATAGTTTACAATAATGGTAGAGCAGATGTAGATTGTAGTCACATTATAAGATGAATTATCATATCGATGTGTAAAACCATAGGCAAACATTGAGTACGAAAACGATTATTCTGTAGTTAGTTTACAATGAAGTTACCAATATCAATCCTATAGTAAACATGGTAACCTATCACTAATTTATGTTAACGGACCTTACATTAAACATGTAATTTATGCTTCTCCTAAAGTCCAACCAAGTTAGTGTTGATATATGTCTTTCAGGTACAAAAAGGTATTTTATACATCAAAAAATGATGAAGGCTGAAATAATTTAGTCCTCAATTTTTGAGTTACAAGATCTAGGCCAAAAGATGAATATGTATGATGAATCATAAAAGTAATTTTCACATGCCTCCATTGTTTTTTCTTCCTTAAAAATTCATTTTCATATGCAGAATCTTACTAATCATTTGTACTTTCAGTTAGTTAATAATCAATCTGTGATAGTGCTTCATCCCTTCGGAACAAATGGATTATACATCTAATATTTCAATAATCAATGTAGAAATATATTTGCACTGTTGATTCTCTTCTAGATTCTTAAGCGAGCAATATGACTCCCTTGGATACCCTGATGTTCCCTTTTAATTTTTTTCTACGACTATCTGCCTTAATAGTTTCAATCTATTGGCATATTCTAGCACGTAAAACCGATGATGTCACTGAAATGAGTGCAAAGATTTTTTAGAAGCCAACATCAACTGACATCTTTGAACTAAAAAGAAGAAAACTACCTCCTTTGTTCAATGAAAATGAAGAATTCGCTTGGTAAGTTGGATGATAAAATATAAATAGAACTCGATTCCAGGTATTTTCTATTTTTTCTTCGATTACCTATACAGATCGATTCCAGGTATTTTCTATTTTATCTTCGATTACCAATACAGATCGATTCCATGTATTTTCTATTTTCTTCTCCATTACAAAATAGCCGAGTGAAATGTGAAAAGTTGAAGTGTTTAGACTGAGAAATAGAAGAAGATCGTTTGTGCTGACTGCTAGATTTAGCTATAATATGGCATAATATATTTTGTCCTCAACTGGAAAAAAAAGTAAAGATACAAACCTCTGTTTGTGGTCCTCATCAATTTACAAATCGATGCACAAGATCACTGTTTGTGAATATTTTAGTAAATGTTTACTATTTTCAACCGATCGATATTATTTTAGTACAAGAAATGACTGTTATGATTGTTATTTTTGTTTGTCGTCTTTTATGATTGAATCAATATTGAAGGATGAGATGAAAATGTGAAACATAAGTTGAACTGTTAAGATTCATTATTTTTACGCAGCCATGAATGTTTATTGTTTAGTGACCAAAACAACTCTGGACTAGGTATTATAATTTCTCAAAGTAGACAAGTTATTAATGTTATTTTTGTTAAAGTTCAAAATCTGTGGAAAAATTATGTTCTCTTTCTCTTTGCAAGTGTTCCCATATAACATTGATGATTGCCAATAGATAATGTGATTATACTTGCAGGGGTATACAAGTAGGTAGCTTTTGCTGTCAAAACAATTATTATAGGTGCCAGATCAGGCTTTGATTTAATATGCTAGCACTGGCAGTATGCCAGTATTCATTCATGGCAGTTATTTATTTTTTATTGTTTAAATGTAATCTTCTATCCATGAATCTTACGTTCTACTAAAATGGTGTTATTTTTTCATTCTCAATGAGTATATTGATTATACTGAGCTAAATGTAAATGTTTTATCTAAAATGAATAAGAATAATTGATAATCGATTCTTTAAAATCTTTCAGTGGAGCAGTTACTCTAAACCACTTAATTGTGAATGTATGATATGTGGATTCTGAAACTGAAATTATATTTTCTGAAGTCCCAGATGAACGTTATGTTGTAAAACAAAAAGTCTCTAAGATGCATGGTGTAGGTGTACAAAGTGATGCTATACATATTGACGCTGGTTCACACAACAAGAAATCTCATACGTGGAAGTTGTAAGTGATATATTAGGTACAAATGTTTAGAAAGATATAAGTGATCCTAGAATATTTCATACAGACTCTCTGATATGATTCGAAAGTTAATGAGATGCATGGTTCCATACAAAATGATGCATAGCAAATTGATACTCAAAGACTTGCACATAAGATGGCTACATGTGATATTTTTTGTTGAGAAAATTTACAGGATTTAAGGAACAAACAAAAGCAAGTGGCTTCAGATGATGTGGCATGCACTAGCAAATATTCAAATACGGTTCTCCTAAATGTGGTTAAATATTGTGACATGGTAGCTGCTGTTAGTAAGATGCATGGTTCAAGTTTACAAACTGAAGCATAGCAAAATGATAGTGATTCTGGATCACTGTGGGATATGTATGTATACATGGATTGTAACATTATTCTTTACGGTACTGATGTGTGTTTGTTATTATTTGTTTGTGATGTGTATGATTATTGTTAATTTCATACGTTGATACACAATTGACTGGGATATGAGAGTGATTCATTTGAGATTTCATACGTTAATTTCATTTGTTTGTATTATCCTTTATTTACCGAGTTTTTCATCATACAAATTTGCTTGCATATGAGAGTGATTCATTTCTCTCAAATTTTGTATTCACATCAAACATATTTGTTATAAATGATAATTTAGTGATTTATAAATATTTAAAAAAATAGTCTTTATAAATATATTTTACAATGTACAGTTCCTAAACTTATACCCATAACTCACTAATTTTTTAAATTGTGCGACTAAAAATGTCATAATTTATGAGTGTGGCCTGGTTTATTGATTATAGAGAAAAAACTAAATATACAAATATAAAGAAAAACCTCCATATCCTAAATAAAAAATAAAAAAGTAAATGGTAAAGTGACCATGACCAAATGCAGGTCCAACTGGACGTGCATTTATACTCGTATATTAGAATTCTTATGAAAAATAAATTATAGAAATTCAAAAACACATGTCGACATGGTCCCTACCATGATGTCGACATGGGTACAGAATTTGAATTCAAATGGTTGAATTTCCCTCCACCTTTTCACTTCATTCAGTTCTCTGAAAAGACATCTTTTGAACAGAGAATATGTCCTTTGAGAATCTATTTATTCACTATCTTTTATCACATATTTTCACTTTCATTTTCAAATTCAAACTCTCTCTTCAAAACTTCAAGCTCTCTACTCGCTACTCTAATGGTTTCTTCAAGTAACCCTTCCACCATGAGAATTTCCAGAAAGATAAAAGTGCAACTCTTCAATAATCCGGAGGCCATAAAAGCATACATCAATTATGCTAACTATGGAAAAGTCCATCCCGGAAAGTTTGATTTCTTTCAATATTTTTCTACTTATGAAATTGATTCTCTTTTTGCAAATAATCATGTTCTCAGTCTTATTGATGCTTCTCAAAATGATTTTGTTTGCTATCCAAATCTTGTTAAAAAAATTTATGCAAATCTTAATCGAGGATTTTATAATGGAAACGATGATGAAATTTGGAGTAGTGTCAAAGGCACTAGAATCGTTTTAAATTATGATCTTTTGGGTACCATTCTCAATTGCAAGAATACGTGATTGGATCTTTCTACTTTTAATATTGATGAAAATGATCGTGAGACGTTTCATCATATTTTTGAAGGAAATGATAATTTTGAATTCAAAAATCGAAACTTTCGACCAAAAGCTAGAATTGTCAATCTTCTTTTACAACATACTTTGACCCCAAGATCGGGGAATTTTAACAATCCTACTTCAAAAGTTTGCAAAGCACTTTTTGCTATTTTGGGAAATTATGATGTTAATTGGGCGCAAGTTATTTTGGATGAACTTCGTCCCAAAACCCTTGAAATGGGTGAGAATACTTTGTATCATGGAATCTATCTCACTCGGATTTTTAACTATTTTGGAGTAGATTTCAAAGGAGAAGAATTTGTTTCAAGAAAGGTTTTCAATCACTCAAATGTTTCTCTTATGAAAATTCCATTTATTTTTCAACCGTATGAGACTCTTGCCGAAAAGGAAGAGCGTTTGGCTCATGAAGAGATGGAAGAGGAGGAAGAGGAAGAGGAAGAAGAAGAAGAAAGGGATGAAATGGAAATAGAAGAAGAAGAAGAAGGTGAAACATCCTTGGAAAGTATTGACTATCCTCCTAATCCAACCAAAAAAACTCTTCTCAATAACCAAAAGACCATTGTTAAGAATCAACGGATTCTTAAACGATCCGTTAGTAAGAAGTTGGATAAAATTTATTCCAAGATGAACAAGTTTATTTCCAAAGTAAGCAAGAAACTTGGATTATCTTCATCTTCATCATCCTCTAACTAGTTCTATCTTTTCAATTCATGTTGTATTAGTTTAGTTTGTTTGAATGCTCATGTAGTTCTTTATGATTAATCATTATATCACTCTATTAAGCAATGAAATTGAATTCCTTTTTCTGTTATCTAGCTTCTTATCTCCAGAATAAATGTTAGTATATTATATAAAGGGTAAGTTTGGCTCACATCCCTAACAAGTTTTAAAATAGAGAAAACATCCTTCCCAACCAACATTTACGTTTCCGCTCCCTGTTTTCAAATTCACGCACGCAGAAAGACCGAAATACCCTTTATGTTTTTAACTTTTCAAACGTGTATAACTTTATTTACAAAAACCGGATCAACATAACGTTTTCACCAAAAAATCGCAAATTTTATGATCTTTAAAATGAGATCCATTGTTGATACCAAAAATTTAAATTTGTATTAAATCTGCAATTATTTCAAATATTTGCAGACAATTCAGCAAATATTGAACATTTTCGATTTTTTTTCAAATATATAAAAATTGCAAAAAATTGCAGATATTTCTACAACTATATGATATAGTTGCAGAAATGTCTGCAACTATTACATATAGTTGCAGATATTTCTGCAACTATATGGTATAGTTGCTGAAATGTCTGCAACTATTTCATATAGTTGCAGACATTTCTGCAACTATTGCAAATAGTTGCAGAAATGTCTGCAACTATTTCATATAGTTGCAGACATTTCTGCAACTATTGCATATAGTTGCAGAAATGCAAATAATTGCAGATGCAACTATTGCAAATAGTTGAAGAAATGTCTGCAACTATTGCATATAGTTGCAGACATTTCTGCAACTATATGATATAGTTGCAGAAATGCAAATAGTTGCAGATGCAACTATTGCAAATAGTTGCAGATGCAACTATTGCAAATAGTTGCAGATGCAACTATTGCAAATAGTTGCAGAAATGTCTGCAACTATTGCAAATAGTTGCAGAAAACGAACTTACACGGTATTTCAGTAAAAATCTTTTATTGCAAACAGATAAATCATTAAGCAAAGATAATTTTATCGTTCAATATAAACCAAATAATCACAGATAGAAAAAATGGAGCACGGTATAAACGAGGGTATTTATGGAAAAGAATTAAGCCGAAACAAAAATAGGGACCGGATTTATAAAGTTTCGAACGGAAGGAGTTTTTGTGAATTACGTTTGGTTTTAGGGATGTGACCCTAATTTTCACTTATATATATATATATACACACACACACAATTATTCACAAAATCAAAACAAACCATCAAAATTCAATGCACCATGTCGACATCCCCCTATGACCATGTCGACATGTACTGGTCAGAAATTGCATTTCATTTTAAATTTGAAATTTGAATAACTACCTTATGTCTATTCATTTCAAACGAATTTCTACACCTATAAATACCTATTTCTTCCAGAATTCATCACTCAATATTATTTCTTATCTACTTTGTTTATCATTCTTCTCTCAAACTAAAAAATGGCCAATCCAATTCATAATTTAACCGAAAATCTTGAAGAAACTCTTAATTCTTTAAAGAATATTCTTTCGTTCATTCTTCGTAACCAGCGACACTTAGAGTTGAGTCAAATGCAGATGATCAAGGAGCAAGAAAGGCATTTCGATGAAATACGATGGATGATTTCCTCCCTACACAAGGATGATAACGAAGCACATCCTCCAGTCTCTCTCACTAATGACAATGAAAATTGGGATGCCATTAAAGCAGACCCTATTTTTGGAGAAGAAGGATGGGTGGAAGTTCCTCATAATGTTTGATTTGATTGCTTTGTTTGATTTGAATTGTTTGCTTTGATTAATTTGATTTCATTTGTTTTGATTTGATTTGATATGGATTGATATTTGGTGTGGATTGATGTTTGTTGTACAAAACATGTATACATATGCATTGATATCTATATGATCTTTGATTAATTATCATGTTTATCAATATAATTATCTCTTAATCTATATATTATATACTCCATTGTATAGTTTATTAATGCAGGTACTTTAGTACAAGAATGAGGGGGAGTTATATAGTTTGGAGTTAGTTTTTGTTGATGACAAAGGGGGAGAAGTATAAAATATAAGATAGTTAGGCATAGATTAAGGGGGAGTTATTAGTTTTAAGAGGAGTCAATAGGATAGAAATAATATTTTATAAACAAAGGTTGTCATCATCAAAAAAGGGGAGATTGTTAGTCCTTGAGATGATGGTTTTCATGACAACAACCTTAGAATAAGACTATAAAATATAAATACTAACATTATAGTTTAGATATATATGTATATGCAGGATTTAACCATGCAGGTATCAAGAATGAAGACTGTACAGTATAGAGATACAAGACTGATGAATTTAAAGATCAAAGATATCAAGATTGAAGACTCACGAGTATCAAGAATATCAAGAATAGCAAGATTATCAATTAATACAAGATAAGTATTGAGTCTAGAATAATGTTAAAACTTCATAATAGCACTGAAATCTTCACTCCATATTTCATTTGGGATGGAACCCATTTCTACCTTTTTAGTGGCTTACAAACCCACGGCAAGTAGCTTACAAACCTACGACAAGTGGCTTACGAACCCACGAACATCCTGGTTTTGTACAAGTTCTCGAGTCCTGATGTGATGAGATATTCTGTAGGAAGAAGCTTGCAAAACTACTTCAAAATGATTTTCAAAACTGCTTTTCAAAATGTTTTAGCCTTAAAAATTATATTTTCAAAAAGATGTTTTAGCCTTAAAATATTCTTTGATTTTGTTTTTAAATAAACTCTTGTTTTAAACTTCGTTTGTTTTAAACTATCTTTTAATTATAATATATTTATACTTAGATTTAAATATAAAATTATAGTAAAATTATATATATATTATTCTCTATTTACTTATGTATTTAAACTATATTTAAGTATATTTATAAAGTTTAAAATAGTTTTAATATAAGATAGAAGTAATTTTCAAAGAAAAACAAATCACCAAAATTTCCTTTGGGATGTCGACATACCCAAGATACCCATGTCGACGTAGTGGCAGTTGGTTTCAAAAATTTGAATTTCAAAAGAAGTGTCTATTCGCCATAACCTTTCACGAATAGACATGGCTATTGTTCTTCTATAAATAGGGGATGTTTTCAACGAATTTTTTACAATATTTTTCTGGTTTTCACTCCTCTTCTTCTTCCACATTTCTTTATATATATTCTTACCATTACTCTGCCGAAATCACCATTGAATTTAACTAGATCATTTTTGGTTTGATTCTCTATCACTATCTCAACAAGATCCCAGTGCTATTCAGAGTTATAGGCTTCTTTGTAATCAATCAAGTAAGAAAAGGTGTGATTGTAGCCTTGGAAATTAATCAAGTGAGAAAAGGTGTGATTGTAGCCTAGGAAATCAATTGGGTGAACTTGTTGCCCGAGAAATCAAGTATCTCTACCCAGAGGATTGTGAATCTGGAGTGGTGTACCTCGTGGCCTTGAAATCGAGGGTTGTAATTGTAAAGATTGTTTTTGAAAGGAAATCCGTACTTGTGTGCGGGACTGGATGTGGGGTAACTCCGAACCAGTATAAAATCCGGTGTGTTCTTTCCTTTACTGCTTTTACTTTATATTTGCATCTATGTTTGAATATTTGATCATATCTGTGTCTGAATATTGCATACATTTGTGTTCAAATTAATATAACTTAAAAAGAATTGGTAATTCCTTAAAACACTATTCACCCCCTCTAGTGTTTATACTAGCCTTAAGATCCGTAATCCGCATTTCTCACAGGTTGTTCCATTAGTGGGTATGGGCGGACTTAAACTCCTGAGTGGGTAGAACTATATCCAGGAGATTTGGAAGATCAAAATTGTGTTAGAATACCTGAACGGATCAAAAGACATGAGTCGTTGACAATTTGAAAACCAAATTTGAGATTTATGACTTAAGGGTAGAAACTAGAGTAGGGACGCTCCTATACTCCAACCATTTAGCCTACAATCGGTCAGGTCTTCCATTGCGTAGGTCCTAGCTGAAGAACAGATGAAGTTTGGATTACGAAAAGCACGAGACTCGTAAGAGTGACGCTCACCATTGTTTTCTTTAGTTGGACAAAAGATGAGGTTATTTCCTCTCGCTGGACGAGAGGTTACGGATTATTTGGTTATATTTTTAGTCTGAGTCAGGCCGATAGCTTTTTAATCGGCCTGCAAAACAATAATAGGTTTCTAATCAGCCTAAGAAAGCTAATATACGTTCGTAGTGACCCTGCGAAAACTATTCCATGGACTGTTTTGGGATTAGGTAATTACGAGAATATGCAATCCTTTAACCCTAATTAATGTCGAACTATTCGTTTTACCCATTATTGTGTGATTATATTATGATTGTGCTCTAATCATTTTGATTGCAAATATGATATGATTTTAGTATTACTAATGAGGGGAAAACTCGTTCCACTCAACTGCTTGGTCTTCTATGTATCTTTTTTGGTTCGAGATGGTATAATATTATTCACACTAAACTTTTTGTCTGACCCGAGATTTTTGATTTCCCTCTAAACTCTTGGGTGCTTAATTTGGGATTGAGTAAGCTGAAAGTAAAGTATTTCAGATTTGAATGAACAAGTTTCTGGAGACGTGCATGAGGCAATCTACTATATAGAAGATTATATTTCCATTGTACAGTAGTTTAACTGCCTTTTTAGTTGGTTGAATGTATGTAATAACATGTACTATAACCATCTTAGTAGTTAAGACTCCAATCATCCAGGATGCATCATCATATGTCGCTATTGAAACTATATGTAATTATTGTATTTTGTCTAAACAATGTATTTGTAGGGTTATGGAAATGAAATGCAATGAAATTGCAAATTAATGAATGAAATATTTCGTTAAATTTTTTGTAAATTCTAGTGCTCTTGGTGTTACTAATTCAATAATGGACTCATTTTACCATTGGGAAATAATGCAAAGGATGACTACTACATCAATAGTATCTATTTTCAAGCCTCAGAATAGGGGATGTTACAACGCTTCCCAATCCCTGGAGGAAGGCATCACTATAACTAGTGCCTCGGGCCCGACCAAATCCATTTCCATAGCAGAGAAGTGGAGATCAATATGTCCAAAGTTAAGATCAAGGCTGAGCCTAGTCTTGATAAGTGTACAAGTGTGGGAGAGCCAAAATCTTCCTCTCATGTCCTCCTATCACTATACATCCTTTGAAGAGTGGCAGCAGTAGCGTCAACGCTACTTCGAAGACCTTCGAGCTCCCTACTAGACATCCTATAGATCATGCCATCATTATTTTTGAAGGCGACAACTCCCCTTTTGGGAACAGCACACTAAAATATGATAAGGGCCAAAAGAGGCCTCATGATGGCTTGGGCAGCAAGGCGGGAAGAAGAAGAGCCAAAGAAATAGACTTCTCGGCTATCCTCGAGTGAAGGCGAGATGGTTTCTATTTGTCTGTTTGGGATATCTCCTTTTGTTTTTCCTTTTGTTGTATATAGGCTGCATTTGTGTGGGAGCAACCCCTACAGTCTCCAGGTATAAAAGTTAAAGTAATGAAAAACTACTCTTCTTTTGTAATCTCTATTCCATTTACTTTTCCAAACTTTTATATTCTATACTTACATATATACAACTGCCTACATATATAATATAATTGCTTGTGCTGCAAGCCTGCAATTTATTCATATTATATATGTCTATCTTTGTGCAATGCTTTTATTTACTGGACTCTATGCATAAAAATATTCCTGTAATTACTTTAGTTATATTTTATTATTTAGTCTTGTTTATATTTGAAAATATATTCTGTTTGGCTAAAGAAAACTATAATTTAACTAATTTCGTGGTTATTTCTGCTTATTTTAGGTCGAGTTTCCTTTGACCTTTAATGATTTCCAAAGTTATATCGCTTTCGAAATCGTAAGTCTTTTAAAATCAAAATACTTTAGAAATCAAAACCTTGAAATTCATAACAATTTGAAACTATAGTTTGAAATCATAACATTTTGGAATTCATAACACTTCCCTCTTAAACAGTTTAGATATTAAAATTAGTGTATATAATAAAATAGTTTATAAAATAAAATAGTTTATATAAAATAGTTATAAGTTAAAATAGTTTATAATAAAATAATATATATTGAAAATGATCTATATAAAATAGTTTATATAAAAATAATTTATAAAGTAAAATATAAATAGTTGTAGATATAGTTTAAAAATACTTTATAAAATAAAATAGCTTCCACTAATTCACAAATCGATTCAAATTAACTCAACTTCCAAATTCAACTTAATTCAATCTCAATTCATAAATTTCAACTCAATTCAATTTCTCAATAAATCATTTCGAATTATAACGATTTCAAATACAGATTTGAAACACAAAATAAACCATTAAATTTCAATATATTTCAAAGCTTTAAATATTCCACATTTCAAAAACTAAATTTGATAATTCCATTTATATCTCAATTTAATTTCATTACATTTAGTTTCTGAGATATTTCTTTAATCATTTCAATACATCTAAATACAACTTCAATTTACAAATTTATATAAACAAAATATCCCATTTAAATTTATATAAGTTTGAAATATTCATTTAAGCCACTTTTTTTTATCAAATTCAAGTTATATAACATATCTTAAAATTTCAAATTTAATAGATTTCAAATCAAACTTATTTAAGTATAATTCTTAAATAATTAAAAATTCCAAATCAATTTTAAATTTATCTTTCAACCTGAAACATTATAAGCTCTATATTTGAAAATATAAATTTTACACAAATACTTAAACATTATTTTATATTGATTAAATCGACTTTATTAAATCAACTTTATTAGATCTTTAAAATCAATATTTAATAAAACCATATATTTCCTTCAAAACCATAGAAATCATTTTTCAAATATTTATATATAGACCAACAATGTCTGTATATAATTTTCTACCCTATGGTCAAGTGATACAGATATTTATCATTTCAATCCGTAATTTAAATATATATATGGGTATATATCTTTTCAACCCGTAACCCCAAATTCAATTCAAATGAAAATCGCTAGGGTTTATCATTTCAACCCATAACGATTTTATCCTATTCTACGGATCGTTCGGGTATGTATCATTTCAACCCATAGTGATTCTATACTAACAGGGAACTTGCAGAGTGATAACAGATATGATAATAATATAACAGGCATATATCATCAATATAAATAACAGATAATGGTGTCAGATGTCACAGGTGAACTGATACAGGTAATAGCATATATATAACAGTGTAAATAACTAACATCAGCGTATTTCAATTGGAAGATAATGGTGTCAGATGTCATAGGTGAACTGATACAGGTAATAGCATATATATAACAGTGTAAATAACTAACATTAGCATATTTCAATTGTCGTTTCAATTGAAATCCAATTTAATAAATAAAAGAACATTAATCGTGAGTGATTGCTCACCTTTCGAGGCTAGAGAAATGGATGGGAATGGAAGAAAATTGTGAATCCAAACACGAATTTCAAAGTGAAACAAGATTGGCACGAATGCGATGGATAGAGCTGATAAATAGGAATTGACGGAAAAAAATTAGAATCAGCTTGACAGAGACAGAAATATATATATATATATATATATATATATATATATATATATATCTATTATTATTATTAATTCCATGAGATCAATATTTAACTTAAACAAATATTTAAAAATATATATATAATTAAAATCATTGTTTTTATCAAATACATATATTAAAATAGAATCCTTATATATTTCCAAGCCATTTAATTTTTAACACATAGATCAAAGATCACTATTTAGAACTAAAATATATATAAATCAATGGACCAAAAATATGAAAGCTTATATATCTAACCAGTATATATATATATATAACTTACAATATATACAACAGCAGACCGAACAAAACTCACACCACTTATATAAACAAATATATATTATTTTATAATATAATACACGGTCCTTTATTTACAGCAAAAGTTTATGAAATCCATAATAACATATAGCGTATGGAGACATACTTAAACATCCTTCAACAATACTGTCACACATACGTATCATATAAAAAGAATTAAAAAAATAAAAATAAAATAAAAAGATAACTATACTAAAATATATATATAGTCAGGCGTAACATATATATACAATAGGTTATATAGTTTATAAAAGCTTCCGCATGCATAAATATATAACTTGAACATATATGCCATATACATTATTACCAAATGTAAACATACCATATATCTGCCCTGTTAAAAATTGTATAAGTGACATATATAATAACCTCTTTTAGAATCTAATATATGTATAAATATATATTCAGAACATATCAAAGTTTATGCTGTAAAAGGAATTATATGCATTTAAAGTAAATATAACATATTTAAAAAATTTAAAGTATATATAATACATGTTTAAAATAATAGCTGAATAGTGTACGAATATAAAACTTAATATATATTTTTTTTCAAGCGAACAAAGACAAAGAAGAAAACAATAAATATAAATATCACCTCATATACAAGGCTGTGCGAGACGTGGCTTCGGCCAATGGTGTCGAACGCGAGAGCAAGGAAGGTGGCGCGTCGTGGAGGTAGCTGAGGCGACAGGCGGTGATGGGTGAGGAGATGTATGCGGGCCTGGGTTTGTCGGAGCGTTGGTGGTTGCTTGGTGGAGATCTGACACGTGAAAGGTGGAGGACGATGGCATTTGGCTGCTATGGTGGAGATGCACTCGGGTGAGGGGACAAGGTCAGGTGATGGTAGCCTGGTCGCATGGAGATGATAGCCAAAGTTGGGGAGGCTTGAGGTGAATGGCCGATGGTGTGGGTGGAGAACGGAGGCAGTGAGATGGATGCTCGGTCGAGTAATGATGGTGGCTGCTTTCAATTGTCAGGGTGGAAGGGAAACAACGTGGAGTGATCAAGCAGAGGGGTGGGGAAGGAAGGTTGAAGGTGGTCTCGAAATTGATTGCTTCAGGCCTTTCATTTTTTTCTTCTTCTTTTCAAATGAAGAAAATGAACTAGAAGAAGAGGAATTTGAAACACGAGCATGCAAGATATGTGAAACTGGTATATGAATGTATACCCATTTTTTTGAGCAATAGTAAACGGAAAAAATGAATGAATTGAAAAGGACGAATTCATGTGTACATTGAACAATGGGAAAAGTGGGAAAGATCAAAAGTCAGTACGTGAATTCCAAGGAATAATAAAAGCTAATGACCATTGGGTTAATGCACCGTGGAAATTGAATAGACACAAGAGATCAAAAGGCACGAACGGGTACCGATACGGTTACCAGTTTCGCGGATTCCACCGCGTACCGAATCTCAAAACACAGAATTGAATATACCGCAGAGATCAGCACGACGAGATGATCAAAACGGTATATAGATATCAGTGTTACGATTGAATTATAAAAATTCGAATTTTCTACTAGCGGAAAATGCAGCAAAAACGCAGAAAAATAAGATCGACGGAGCTAAATAAATCCGAATTTGGAAAAACGAAAAATGACATCTTAGTCAGAAGATGAATTAGAATTTTTCTATGTAAAAATATTCGGGTTTGGAAAACATTTTATTATCATCAATTTTAACTGATATAAATTGGAATAAAATTACACTAGAAAATAAACTCCCAAATTATCTGATGAAAATTTGCCAGTTGCTATGATTAATTAGACGCATTCCAAATATCAAATTTTTATTTCAAAATTTTATCATTTAAAATTTCACAAAATTTCAACTAATTACGTTATTAAAACAGTTAAAATTTACGGGTCGTTACAGAGCTCGTTTCAAAATAAGGTATGCTGCTCAAAGATATGACTTCGGACTTTGGTGTTGAAGTTCCTATTACCTTTTGATTATAATGCCTTTTACGATGAGAAGGGATTTCCAATTATATTGAGATCATGGCTTCAGATCCGTAGGCCAAAGCAAACGGCATGTGTCGAGTTATAGACTTATAAGTCGTCCTATAAGCCTACAATGCCAGTGAAAGCTCATTAACCTAGTTGCCCTTGGCTTTAGTTAACCATTTCTTTAAGGTGGACTTGATGACTTTATTCATCGCCTCCACTTGTCTGTTTTCTATGGGTACGATACTACCGTAAGCTCTTTTCAATCTTATATCGGCTACAAAAAACATTATACTTAGTGCTTTTGAACTGGGTTGCATTATCCATTATGATCTTCTGAGGTATTCCGAACCTACAGATAATGTTCTTATCATGAATTTGGTTAACTTATTTATCGTGATCGTGGAAAGCGATTCAGCTTCGACCCACTTCATGAAATAATCCACTGCAACTATAACAAACTTAGCTCCTCCTTTCTCCATTGGTAGCACATCGATCTGTCAATTCCCCAAATCGCAAATAGTTATGTGCTGACCATTTTCGTAAGCTCCGTTGATGGGGTTTTTGGTATTTTCGCAAATCTTTGGTAATGGTCATATCGTTTGGTATAATCACATGCATCTTGATTTATTGTTAGCCAGAAATATCCATAGCAAAGTACCTTTTTGCTAACGTCTGGCCCCTACCACGGCTACCCTCATGGACAAACATGAGGATTTTCCTAGCCTTGTGCTTTGTTACACATCTGAGCATGGGGATAGAGAATCCTCTTATGTACAACACTCTTTCTTGCATCATGTACCGTGGTGCATTCCAAAGGAGTTTCTTTCATTCATTCCTTTCCCTTAGAAGAATCCCCTTGAGTAGATAATTCTTGACTGTAGTCGTCCATGATTTCTCTACCTCGACGGTCTCCAAAACCCATCGACATCCATCTGGTCGATATTTTGAGCTGTCAAAACCTGCACTAGAACCAAACCCATCACCAGTGCCTCCCTAGAACTAGCTAACTGGGCCAACAAATCTTCTTTTGCATTCTACTCTCCGAGGATGTGTGTAACCGTATAATGCTCTCTATGTCGTCCAACAGTTCCAGTGCTTTTGTCAGGTAAAGAGCAGGTCCTACACCCTTAGTCTGGTATTCCTTCCTTACATGATAAACCACTAACCGGAAATCACTAAATATATGTAGCATCCTTATCCCTAGCTCCTTTGCTATATTTAGCCCCACTATAAATGCCTCGTACTTAGCCTCATTGTTAGTTATGGGAAATTAAAACGCCAATACATAATAAATCGATCATCCTTCCGGAGTCACATGCACTACTCCTACACCTAAACTATATTTGTTCGATGCTCTATCAACAAACAACTTCCAACGAGGGAGCGTGATCGTGTTGCCTTCTTCTTCAATATCATGCAAGATAAACTCAACGATGAAATCTGCCAATGCCTGCTTGTTTATCGCTCTCCTTAGATGGTAAGTAATATCATACTAACTTAGTTCAATATTCCATTTCAGCAATCTTCCTGAGGTCTCAGGTCGACACAACTCCTATTTCAAGGGCTAATCCGTTAGCATCTTAATCGGATGAGCCTGAAAATATGGTCCAACTTCCTCGACCCAATCAGCAAGCAATAAGAATTTTTTTTAAGTATTAATAATTTTGTTTAGCTCTTGTAAATCGCTTGCTGATACAATAAACTAGCCTTTAAATCCTCGCCTCCACATGTACCAATATTGTGCTTAATGAGTGAGCAGACACTACTAAATAGACAAACAAGTCATCTTTGTCCAATGGTTTGGATAGAACTGGTGGCATTTCCATGTGCCATAGCAATTCTTCGAAAACATTCACATTCTGTTGTCCATTCTAAGTTCTTCTTTCCCTTTTTGAGAGCGTTAAAGAATGGTATACATTTATCCATTGCCTTTGAGATAAACCGACTTAATGCAGCAACTTCCTATTTAAGATATGCAACTCCTTCATGATCAGGGCACTCACGTTCCTTAAGACATTAATCTACTCTGGATTAGCTTTAATGCCCCTTGAATTTAAGATAAATCATAGAAATTTCCCCAATGCGACTCCGAAAGAGCATTCTAACCGATTCAACTTCTTTTGTACCCCTACAATACCTCGAACATATTTAAAAGATAGTATATATGATTCCTCGATAGCCATGACTTCACGAGCATATCATCAACGTACACTAGCATCGTCCGTCTGTTTTGCTTCCTGAACATGGAATTCATCCAACCTCTAGTATGTAGCTTCTACGTTCTCTAAACTGAACGACATCACTTGGTAACAATACAACCCCAAATCCATTTTTAAGTTTGTGCGCTTTTGATCCGGTACATGCATTGGTACTTGGTTATAACCAGAATAAGCATCCATAAAAAATGCTACTCATGTCCTCTAGTCCCATCTACTAGCTGATCAACCCTAGGCAAAGGAAAGCTATCCTTAGGGCATGCTCTATTCATGTCAGAATAGTCAATACACTTTCACCATTTTTTGTTTGATTTCTTGACCAACAAAGCGTTCGATACCTATGTCGGATATAAAGCATCATAAATGGAACTGTTCACTTTCAACTTATTTACTTCCTCCTTCAACACCGCGGATCGCTCCGGGCCCAAACTGCCTCTCTTCTACTTCCCCGTTGAAAATTTTGGGTCTACATTCAGTACGTGGTAAGCTAACTTTGGTGATATCCCACACATATCTGAATGTGTCTAAGTAAACATATCCAAGTTAGCTTGTTCAAAATTAACCAACTTCTGCCTCAATCCCGCATTGAGTTGAGATCCGATCTTAAGAACTCAAGTAGGATTGTCCATATCAATTGGAACATTGACCGTTAGTTGAGCCGCCTCTGCTCGCAATTCCTCTGGCTTCTTCTTGGGATCCATAGACTTATCAAACCTGCTATACTTTCTGAACAAGGGCTTGGGTTTTAATTGCTATGCTTTCGACTTCCTAATGCAGAGAGCTTTCGCTACATTCTTACCTTTCTCCCGTCGCTTCGTCTCTTACAGCTCAGTATCTTAATATTCCCTACTTATGCTTTAGTCTCCTCTAACTGATCCAACCCTATTCTTCGTGGGGAATTTCATCATTAAGCACCAAGGAGATAGTGCTATCCTGAAGCCTGCCAAGGTAGGTCGGCCCAAAAGGCGTTGTACATTGAATATTCATCCACTATACAAACTTTTGAATCTGCACCACCTTGCGGTCTTCGTCTCCTAACTCCAAGGATAAATAAATTATCCAATTCGGTTGTTTCGCCTCATCTACAAATCCTTAAATCCTAGATTTACAAGGCTTAACCTCTTTTATACCGATCTTCATCTGATCAAATGTTCTTTTGAATAAAATATTTATAGAACTTCCGCTGCCCACTAAGACCCGATGTACTGCAACTGAGCCAATAACAGCCGTAATCACTATGGGTTCGACAGTTGGCGCTACGAATCCATTAGAATTAGTATTCCTGAACACAATATCAACTGGTACCATCCTTTTCTATTTAGCCAGAGCTCCATCCTCTATTGCAAAACAACTCTCATATGGTACGTGCTTCAACGAGCTTGTGTACCGCTCCATTTCTTTCTAGCCTTTCTCTACTGGATGAGGTTCTCCTATAATGGTATTTAAAACTATCCTTCCATCAATCCACCTAGACCCCTCTCCACTGGGTCCAAGTTGATTTCGTTAGGCATTTGGCCCTTGGGGTCTAGTATTTTGATCGCCATCCTACAACACCCTCATGTACTATTGTAACTTTTTCATCTTTATCAATTCTTCGATAAATTTCCTAAGATGTTGGCACTCGTTTGTGTTGTGTCCATGAGTTTCATGGTAACGACACTACTTGCTTGAGCACCGCACTTCCTCAATCGCCTCCTTCCTAGGCGACCTTTTATAACGTTTTATTCCTTACGTTGCAAGGTATATATATTCTCCAATGTATCGTTTAGAGGCATATACTCATCTGGCCTTATATTCCTTAGGTTCTTTTTAGCTTTTTTCGCCTACCACTAGAACCTTGATTTCTTTTTTTCTGATTATTGGAATGCCAACATTTACTACCACATTATCGGAGCTTTATTCGGATTGCTTAATCATCACATTACTTTACCTCCTTCAGTTATTCACCATCAGTCTTTTCGAAAGCCTAACTCGCTTCTTTAAAATGCAAGAATTGATTAGCCTTTTGGTGGAATTCCTCCACAATTGTTGAATGTTTCATCTTCAGCCATTTTCCAAGGTCCTTGTCCGGATGTATGCCTCTGACCAATGCCGTAAAAACAAAATCTTCCTTCGGGTTATTAACCTCTATAACTACAATGTTAATCCTGTACGAGAATCCCATCAATAAATCTTTAGGTCCTTGAGAAAGGCTCGACAAAGACATCAGATCCTTGAGCTGAGTGGTATGAAGCCTAAACTGTTCTAGAAATTTCCTTTTCAACTCATCAAAAGTCGATATGGATTTCGGCATGTGCCGAGTAAACAATATTGATGCAACGCCTTCCAGGAAAATAGGAAAACACTTAAACCTAACCGCATCGGTCACTCTGGCACCATCTATATGATATTAATATTTAAAAAAGTGCTACCTAGGATTGGTAGTCCCATAATACGATGGCATTGTTGGCATCCAATAATACTCCTCTCTTAGAATATTCTCCATGAATGGAGTTCTACATAGTGCGAAACCCCAATCCTCAGTCTTTCTCCATTAATTTTCTTCCATCAACTGTTTAAACGTATCCACTATATACTCTTCACTAGCTTGAAATTTTGAAGGTGACCATCGGGAACTACATCAACTGTTTGACTCTACGAATGGTCTCGATTTTCTCTTTGATATCTAGGTTCTCTAATCTTTGGATGAAACACTCCTTTAGATCTTTTCTGATGCCCGATTAGCTCCGTAGCGATTGTCTACACACCAGCATCTCGAGCTTCAACATCTTGAACTCCAACATCAAGCTCATAATCATCACCATTGTTACATCCATATTTTTCAAGCTATGTTGAAACCAGATCGAATGAGGTGCAAAGCTATAAGAACGACCACAGAACATGAGAGCTAGCCTGCAGCCAAAATCTTTATTCCAACTAAACGAACTACAGCTAAAAAGCACGAAGTGACAACGAGATGAAGTATCGTTCTCATAAATTATACCATAGAAATATCAGGTCTGCGCCAACGTAACGCGCTGCCATCAGAATGTAGAACAAATGCGGGAGTAAAAAGAGAACAACAATAGAGGAAAACTTCTCTGCATCTAAAGGACCCACTATGTCCAAAAACTAATCTTAAAAACTTATACATTGCTAAATATTTTAAGTATAGATCTTCCCTGTACTTATGGAGGATTCCTTGAGTAGTACCATGAGGAACCAAAAGAATTCCAAGGGTTACACACAAGGTTACCCAAACTTCACTCCACCACAAATCTATGCTAGTTAGAGAAAAGCAAAGTAGTTGGCATCCGATCATAGTAGCTTGCACACCCTCATGCTAAGAGCAGGCTAAAACAAGCCAGAGCAGGAGCAAACCAACATTAAACTAGCACCGCAGCTCAAACCAGGCAACGCAACATAACTCGTCCCCAGCACAAATGTCAAAATCAACACAGCTGATTAGGGAAAGACAGTTTAACTACAATCGTCTCAGTGCAGTATCATCCAACTGAACCGCTCCAGACAACATAGACCAGCCTCATCAATCCTAAGGGCACTCAAAGTAGAACAAAGGCATGGCTCATCACTTTGTCGAAAACAAAATAATGAAGGTTAGACAACTCACTTTGGAAAGAAAGAAGCAGTGCAAATAGTTCCCCTTATAAGGACCCATATGCAAAGCGAATTCAAATTTGAATTCTCCCACCATGATTTCAAATATTCCTGATCCAATTTTAGATATTCCCACTTCAATTTTAGGAATTTCCACCTTCATCTCAAATTTCCCGCCAAAGACACATCAGCAATCCGGGTGCATCAAACAGATGATGCGGATAAATAAAACCTGATAGGATCCAAGGGCTGATGCACAACGACAAGAGAAGGATTGTAGCAATTCGAATACATCTTTATACTACAAACAGAAAAAGCACTATAGCAGGAAAGATACTTTTCCGACTTTTTGATGCTTTTAAGGTTAAGGAGAAGATATTATTCTACTCCCAACCATTAAAATCTCTACAAAAAATATAGAGGAAGAAAGAGAAATTTCCCCCTTGGATGTAGGATTCCTCCACATTCGAACCACGTAAATTCCTTATGTTCTTTACTATCTATTGCATTTTTTATTTACCTACCTAGTTTTCAGTACCGAATCTTACCTTATTTGTGTTAGACTTAAATATTAATGGGATTTGACATTTTAACAAATAGTTAAAGTGCAACTACCTAATTGTGTAAGCATCTATCGACATAATTACTACTTAACAGCAAATTTGATACCACATAATTTTGCTAATTCAAAACCATTATAGTAATTAATATGATATTTACTTCATCATTAGTTTGGGTGTTGTAAGATGAAAAAGCTTATCGACATTTTTGGCACTAGAAGGAGGGCCTGAACCTCCATTACCCTTTTTCGATTTACAATAAACTAGAATTTCCCTTGTACACCATGAACCCCACCAATTCGTCCACCCCACCTGCTCAAGAACTACTATATTGAGCTTCAAAGAACTTGAAAAAGACTTTTGTGATCTCAAAAAACCCAGTTGAGGAGCAAACTTCAACTAAATTTCTCCTAATCAAATAATTACTGCCCTTCATACTTTCATAAGCTAGGTTAGCTAATGTATGGAGAAAATTATGGCCCAACATACTATCCTAAGACCATCCTCTCCACCTCGATCCATAGCTCATCGCCTTTATTCACCTACTGCGCTTACTATTCAGAAAGGGAATGATAATGACACTCCCAAAGATGAGAGCGCTGACGCTGGCCTACTAACCGATACCAAGTTGAAAGGCAAGGTCCAAGAAAATCCACAAATCAAGACAAAACCAGCCAATATTAACCCTCTACCGCTTAGGAAACAAACCCAATTTACTCTGGAAGAGGATAATGCCTTCTCACTATTTAAGGATGAATCGTTACAGTTAGAGCCCAAAGAAGATGAAATTTGCCAGCTAAAAGCTTATGTAGAGCAGTTGGCTTAACTTTGCCAATAAGGAACTTGGGAGAAGATTAGGAAGGAAGGATTTTCCCCATTCAACGAGAATATCATCGAACCATACCAACTTCAAGGCCTCAGTAATTGAAATTTTGATGGGACTTCAAATTCAGCCTTGTATGTTTGAAAACCATATGGATGTTTTGAAAGTGGGAGGAATGGCTAGATGCAAACTTTTCCTAGTTTACCTCGCCGAATCCATGGTTAGATGGTTTATGAGATTTGGAATATGAGAGACCCGTTCCTAGCAACAACTATTTATCAATTTTCTAAAACAATTCCCTATTGGTCATATCATAGCATGAAGTAAGTAATATTTGTAATGATAATAAAGAAAGAAGACAAATCATTTCATAAAAATGCACCGGTACTAGATACCCAAGCTAACGCTGAAGTAAGTAATCTTGCGCCCACGAAATATGTGAAGAAGGAACAAACAACATATATGCACATGATAGGTACTGATGAATATAATCCAATCTATATACAATACTTCTTTGAGGAAGCCCAGAGATAGGCGCTCTCAGTCACCTCCAAGCTAGATGAGGAAGAGGGTGAAATAGACCCAAGGTTGGGGGAAACAAGAACTGAACTAAAGCCGGTGGATGACCTCAGAGATATACAAGTAGACCTAAAAGACACCATAAAGATTCTTAAAATTAGAAAGACACTCAGTGCAGATGCTCATACTGAACTAATAGACATTTTGAAAAAAATCAACAGATGTATTTGCTTGGACACACTCAAACATGATAGGAATAGATCCAACCATTATCTGTCATACACTCAACGTTGACCCCGATGCCTATCTAGTCAGACTAAAGCATAGAACTCTAGATAATGAAAGTTACAACGCTTTGCATGAAGAAATTAAGAAGTTGAAGGAGAATGGAGTCATTAGGGAGGTATACTACCCGAAGTGGATTGCCAACCCAGTACTTGTAAGGAAACCTAATGGGAAATGGAAGACTTCACCAACCTCAACATGGCTTGACCCAAAGGATAGGTTTCCCTTGCCTAGAATTTATCAGTTTATAGATACGACCATCGGGCACGAACTGCTCTCGTTCATGGACGCATATCTAGGGTACAATCAGATAGCCATGTTTGAGCCAAATCAGGAGAATACTAGTTTTGTGATAGATAAAGCATTATACTGCTACAAAGTCATACCATTTAGACTCAAGAACGCGGGGATAACCTACCAGAGCCTGGTTAATATGATGTTTGTAGAATAGATTGGAAAGAATGCTGAGGTATATGTAGACGACATGCTGGCTAAGTCCAAGGCAACATCAAGCCACGTCCAAGACTTAGAGAAGACATTTAAAGTCCTAAGGCAATACAATATGAAGTTGAGCCCTCTTAAATGCACCTTCGTCATCCAGTCAGGCAAGTTTCTAGGATATATAGTAAGCACACATGGCATTAAAGCAAATCCTGAGAAGATTGAGGCCAAAAGAGGAATGAGAATCCCGGTGAAGCTAAAGGATTTGATGAATCTAAATGACAGGGTTACGACACTAAGCGGATTTATATCCAAAGCAATAGAAAGTGCATCCCGTTCTTCGACCAGGTGAAGAAAGGGCAAAACTTCAAATGGAATGAGGAGTGCAAAGCTGCATTTCAAAACCTAAAGGATCATCTGGTCAATACTCCTATATTATCAAAACTGGTGATAGGTAAGGATTTGTACATTTATTTAGCAGTAACTAATAAAGCTGTTAGTGTTGTAGTGGTACGAGAAGATGAAGGGACAGGAAGACCTATCTACTTCACAAGAAAGCGGCTGTCAGGAGTAGAACTAGAGTACTCACTCATTGAAAAGCTGGACTACAACCTGCTCCTTACAGCAAAGAAGCTGCGGCCCTATTTCCAAGCGCATCCCATCAAAGTCCTCACAAACAAACCCCTCAGGGAGATACTGCAGAAGCCAGAGACATCATACCACTTATTAAAATGGGTAATGGAGTTTCATCAGTACGACATCACCTATCGTCTTAGAATGGAAATCAAAGGCCAAACACTTGCAGATTTCATCGCAGAGTGCACCCTACCAGCTGAACCTCAATCAGAGAAAGAAGCAAACACCCCGTAGTTTTGGCAACTATCCATAGATGGAGCGTTGAATGAAGAAGGAGCAGGGATTTGATATACACTAATCACTCCAAATGTTTAGAAACTATATGGAGTAGTGCAGCTCGGATTCGAAGCAACCAATAATGTGGCGAAATATGAGGCTCTCTTCGCTGGCTTGAGAATGGCCCAAGTAATAAAGGTAACCTACATTAAAATTCACAGTGATTCCCAATTAGTTGTAAACCAAGTGCAGGGCAATTACCAAGTGAAGGAACCAACATTAGCCAAGTATGTGGAACTGTCTAATAAGTTATTAGAGTTGTTCGAACAGTTTGGGATAGAAAATAGAAAATATTCCACGTGAAAACAACTCATCCGCCGACTCCTTAGAAAAACTTGCAAGCACCAAGGTAGCTAATGAAATGAAGGCAGTACCAATTAGGCATCAAGCAGAGCTTAGTATAATAGAATTAAATCAGATACTGGTCCTGACTCGAGTCTAGTAGCCCACCGTTCAAGGAAGACGAGATTAGGAAATAACGGAAAATTGAGAACAACTCTCAGTAAAACCTGCGCCTCAACAAACTGAGGAGAATAAATGGGATGAATTTTATCAAGCAATTCCTGCAAAATGGAACCCTACCCTTGAATAGGAATGAAGTCCGAAAAATAAGATATCAAGCATCATACTACTCCTTCTTTCATGGCATATTATGCAAAAGAGATTACTCAACCCTTTAACTTAGGTGTGTTTCCAAAAAGAGGGGGTACGTGTTATGAAGGAAGTATATGAGGGCCAATGTGAAGATCACCCAAGGAGAACAAGTTAGCAAAGAAAGTACAAGCCATGGTTACTATTGGCCTATGACACTTCAGGATATAAAGGAATTTGTAAGGAAGTGTGATAGATGTCAACGATTTGCAATTATCTCCAGACAGCTATCCCATAAGCTCATCCCACTTGCAAGCCCATGGTCATTAAACATATGGGGTATAGATCTGATAGGATCACTTCCTATATTAAAGGAAGGAGCTAATTATGCCATAGTGGTGATAGACTACTTCACTAAATGGGGAGAGGTAAAACCCCTAACCATGATCACTGCAAAGAAGGTAGTGACTTTCGTAGTGAGGAACATAATCACTAGATAGGAGATCCTCCATAAGATCATTTCCGACAATGGCACCCAAGTTAAAAGTAAGGATTTTATGGAGCTTTGTGAGAAGAACGACATAATAAAAAGTTTCTCTTCAGTTGCTCACCTACAAGCAAATAGGCAGGTCGAAGCTGCAAACAAAACCATCAAGAAGCTATTTAAGAAAAGGCTGCAAAAAGCTAAAGGAAAGTACTATGGGATTATCGAACTTCAACCAGATCTCCAATGGCCCATACTCCATTTTCTCTAACATATAAATAAGAGGCCATGCTTCCTGTTGAAGTAAAGGTCCCATTATGTAGAAGAATATCATATATAGTAGAAAAGAACAAGAAAATAAAGGAAACTAGCTTAGATCACATTCAGGAAAGAAGGGATAAGGCAGCGATATTATTGACTGCATATCAACGAAGGATGGTAGAGCTCAAGGAAAGAAACTTCTGCAAAGGGGACGTGGTACTGCAAAGGACAATGGCCAACATAAAGGATCCGGTAGACGAAGCATTGGGTCCGAATTAGGAAGGTCCATTAGTCGTTAGAGAAACTTTAACAAATGGGGCATATCAACTATCATGACCTAACGACAATCTAGTTTCAAGGACTTGGAACTCAGTGCACTTCAAAACTTACTTTGTATGATCAATATTGCTTATGTAATGTACATTTTAATTATTATAAAAAAAATAATACAATGAACAGGATGTAGGGATACTGAATGGCTAGAATAAAATCTCTCTGCGTTAATATTCTCTGACATAACTAAACAATCATTTTGGACGTAGGGATATTAGATTGCCCAAACCAGTTATCAAAACAGAGCTGCTTACAATGCAACTCGGATTCTTCAGCCAACTATCTGGACGTAGGGATATTGGACAGCCTGAACCAATATAGAAACCCTTCTATGTTAGTTCTACTAACATAGCACACTGGACATATAGATATTACACATTAGGAACCAGTATAAAAAACCATGAGCATTATTTAAAAGGTTGCAAATGCGAGACCAGACTTGACAGTCAAACCTCAGTCCTCCCCTAAATGGCAGGGAAGACAGTGCTAAGCACAAAAATAAATGACTTTTCACAGCTCACCACCATCATTCAATAGTTGTACTGACAACACAGCATATGAACGACAACCACAATCTCAAAAATGAGAATGGTGACGCTAAACTATAAATAAACGACTTTTTATAGCTCACCACCATCGTTCAGTAGTTGTACTGACAACACAACATACGAATGGCAGTGGTAATATTAGAAATGTGAATAGTAACGGTAAACTAAAAATAAATGACTTTTTACAGCTCACCGCTATCGTCTAATAGTTGTGCTGACCACACAACATATGATTAACAATGGCCTATCCTCAAATAACAGGGCAGACCATGCCAAGCGCACGACAAAGCTTACATAAAAAGCAATGTCCAAAAAACAATTCATGGGATATAAAGACTTGGTATGAGTAAAGACAAGCCTACATCGACTTGTGATTGCTATAGACTTAGGGGGCAAGTGTTACACCCATATTTTTCAAGCTATGTTAAAACAAACCGAATGAGGTGCAAAGCCATAGGAATGGCCACAAAACATGAGAGATAGCCGACAACCGCAATCTTTGTTCCAACTAATTGAACTACAATTAAAGAGCATGAAGTCACAACGAGATGAAATACTATGCTCATAAATCAGGCCAAGGAAATATCTGGTCTGCGCCAACGTAACGCGCTGCCATCAGAATGAAGCGGTGAAGGATGCGCCACCCTCAGAATGTAATAAATGTGAGAGTAAAAAGAGAATAGCAACAGAGGAAAACCGCTCTGCATCTAAATGACTCGCTAGGTCAAATTACTAATCTTAAGAACTTATACAGTGCTAAATCTTTCAAATACAGATCTGCCCTATAGTTATGGAGGACTCCTTGAGCAGTACCACGAGGAAACAAAAGCATTCCAAGGGCTGCACACAAGGTTACCCAAACTTCACTCCACCACAGATCTACGCTAGTTAGAGAAAAGCAAAGAAGTAGGCGTCCGATCATAGTAGCTTGCACACCCTTATGGAAAGAGCAGGAGCATACCCATATTGAACTAGCACCGTAGCTAAAACCAAGAAACACAACCTAACTCATCCCCATCATAAATTTCAAAATCAACACAACAAATTAGGGGAAGATAGTTCAACTACAATCGTCTTAATGCGGTATCATACAAATGAAGCACTCCAGACAGCACGAACCAACCTCATTAATCCCAATGGCGCTTAAAGTAGATCAAAGGCATGGCTCATCACTTCATCAAAACAAAATGATGAAAGTAAGATACCTCACTCTGGAAAGGAAGAAGCAGTGCATGTAGTTACCGTCACAAGGATCCATATGCAAAGCCAATTCAAATTTGAAGTCTCCCACCATGATTTTAAATATTTCCGCTCCAATTTAAGGAGTTCCCGGCTTCATCTCAAACTTCCCACCAAAGACACACCAGTAATATAGGTGCATCAAATAGATGATGTGGATAGATAACACCTAGCAGGATCCAAGGGCTGAAGCATAACGGTAAGAGAAGGATTATAGCAATCCACGTACATCTCTATACTATAAATAGAAAAAGCATTGTTGTAGGAAAGGGACTTTTCCAACTTTTCGATAATTTTAAGGTTAAGGAGAAGAAATTATTGTACTCTCTACCATTGAAATATGTACCAAAAAATATAAAGGAAGAAAGAGAAATTTCCATGTGGACGTAGGATTCCTTAACATCCGAACCATGTAAATTCCTCGTGTCCTTCGTTATTTCCCACATTTTGTTATTTACATGCCTAGTTTTCAGTACCGAATCTTACCTTATTTGTATCAGACTTAAATATTACTGGGATTTGACATTTTAACAAACAGTTAAAGTGCAACTACCTATTTGTGTAATCATCCAGCGACATAATTACTATCTAACGTCAAATTTAATACTACTTAATTTTGGTAATTCAAAACCAATGAGGTAATTAGTACAATAATTACTTCATCAATTTGAGTGTTGTAAGATGGAAAATCTGACTAACAACCATTATGCTACAGGTCATCTTCAAAATTAGATAGGTCAGCAGCATTAGCTCCTCGCCCCTTAAGGGTCCAAGATTCTTCTCGGTACCGACCTGATTTTGGTCGGTACCGTTGAATCACCTTATGGGGGGCCTTCTTTCTTTCTCCACCAACTTCCTCTACTGGCCCAGTAGTCTTTTCCTTCTACTTTTGTTTTCCACCTCGCCTATTCTGACCAAAAGCGGATGAGACCTCCTCTTTTGATCTGGTAGGTGAAGTCTCCCTCCTTCTCCTCTTGGTTCTCATCGACTATTGGGTCAACAAAGCTATGCCAGCATCTGTCTTACCTAATAGTGCATTCATTCAATTATCCATCCTCAGATTCAGCTTCTGCATCATCTTGTCAAACTTTATCCTTGTGACCATCTCCAAAGGAGTAGATGGTTCTGGCAACGCTGCTTCCTACTGTTTGATAACCTCTATATAATGAGAAGCTCCTTCATCTGCATCAGTTATTGCTCTAGATGATCTTCCAGATCTCCTAGGTTCCATGATTCCAGTTAGCAAAATTTTCAAACCCTTAATTATAATTTTCTCGATATAACTTAGAGACAATCCAAAACAGAATGTTAGACCTACGCTTGAGAATCTCCTTTCTCAATGAAAGCACCAAAATGTTGAGCTTGAAAATGGCACAACACCCAAAGAAAACTGATATAAAGAGAGATCTAGTGTAAAACAATAAGTAAAACGGAAAGGACATTAGAATTTTTATAGTGGTTCGGAAAATCTATGGCCTACGTCTAGTGTATTGTTATTGATTGTAGATTTTTGGTCACTAGTGCAAGAGTTTGGCAGATCCAATAGCCTAAAATAGCCAAGAGTAGCTTCCTTAGTAACTATGGTTGAGGAGAAATAGAAGATGAAGAAAACAAAGTGCCTAAAGTCCTTTTCCAGTAACCAAAGGTGTTGTATTTATGGGGAAATCATCCAGCAAAGTCCTAGATATTAATATACCAATTCTAACTTCAGATCCGAGAATGCAGGATGGAAAGACAAAGTCCCCAAAGCCATAAAACACTAGATACTGACTAGAAGTGGTTGGTACCTACATGCTTTTTAGAGGGGAAGTTACTCCTTCTTCCATCCTTTGGTGTCCTATCTTCGATTCATTGAGCTTCGAGGGCTTTCCCTTAGAAGTTGTGTTGTTTCAGAGAGGTTTTGATATCAGTTGCACTTGCCTACTTTCCTTCATAACTTTTTTGGAGTTGTTCACCTATTCTTTAAAAAATGGGCCTTACGATAACCACAAACAGTATAGAAGCCATAGTTTCAAAGCCCCCAAAGGTGTATAAAAACAGCTCGATACCGACAAGAAAGTGGTCGGTACCGGTCACTTTTTTCTCTAGAAACTGTTCCAAATTCTTCTAGCTGCTTCTTGTACCCTTCCAAGCATGCCTCCAAGTCCTTGATCCATTTTGTCTTCATCCCGACATCTAGATTCATTTGAAAGCCACTTGGTTAAAAAGTCATGTAACAATTACTATATGCCATTTTTGGCTTATTTCTTCTCAACTAACATCACCCCTTGAACAACCGACTGATGACTCTTGATCAATTGACTAATCGCCTTAAGGTGGTCAAATTGAACCTTAATGGGGTGAAATTCCCTAAGGAAACTCATCTCACTGCTTTACTATGCTCCCTCATCACATCAAATTTCCTCGCTTTAACGTCATGTCCAGCTATATGATATATATAACAATGAGACTCCAAAACATGTCTGACACTCACTATACTTCGATCGATGGACATGGTCATGGGAACGGTCCGCAGAAGGTTATACAAGCCTTCATATTGATGGTCGTACGATCCAAATACTCAATATGTGCAACCTGTAATGCCATGATAAGTAAATAAGAGCCATTGAACATAAATACGTAATAGTTACGAACATCGAACATCTACATACAACACATTCGAGCCCATATATTAAACATCCAAACATTCCGTACAAAAATGTCTTGTCATGTCATAACCTTATCTAAAAGAATCACCTCAAAGTTAGTCCAAAATGTCACACAAAAACTATTCCAGAAAATGTACACTGCTTGGTCCGGTCCAATCTATCTAGGTTTGCCCTAGCCTGATAATAGATAATTGTTTGACCACCTTAACTCACAATCGATCGACCAGTTATTGATGACCGGTCGACCAGTTATGAACTTAGGTCGAACGGCTAATGCCACTATTCTTGTTTTGGTTCGACCTATGCTTCTTTCTCCTCTTTGATTTCTTAAGTCCTTCATGTATTTGCTTTGGTTCATTTTGTAGGTGGATTAACATCATTATATTGACATTTCTATATTAGTTTACACTAACATTACAATTATATTAAAGCCAAGTTTGCTTAGATTCTCAGTTTAACAACCTATGAACAACACTAATTACTGTTTAACAATTTTACTCTCTAATTCTTACTTAAACATCAAATTCTTTATAATTATCATTATACACACACACACACACTAAATCTCTCTATAGTTCTAACCATTCATTGTATACTTGATTTCAACTATTTTATTAATAAGAATACCTTAGTTTTGATTTCAACTTCCAAAACAACCACTTATTAACCCAACTTATATATAAACCAAATTATACTCATAAATCAAGGATTAATCATCATTAATATTAAAATCTAGTCCTATCATAGATTAAACCAGTGATGTAACATTTTAATTGATTTATACGCAAAAGAAATGAGCCCCACTCACAATAATTTTGAAGATTGAACCCAAAAAGAGAGAAAAGTCCGATGTTTGGAAAATGCACCTAGAAACTTCACCAATTCATTTCGAATTCCACACCAACCGCAGTCCATGCCTCAATGATTGTTTTGATGGGTAATTAATAGAATTCTATTGAGTAGAATAGAAGTTATACTCTTTTGAGGATTTGAAAAGAGGAGGGAAAGAAGCATATGAGGAAGAAGAAGAGAATTGGAAAGGAACACATTGTTTTTGAAATGGACTACTTAATAAAAGGAGGGAAAGTCAATTTAGAATTCAAATTTAAAATTGAACTGTCAGGCCAAGCCCATTTACCCAATACAACCCAAAAACATATATTCCCCATATCTCCTCCGTACAATCTCCGATTCAAACAAGTTGATAGTCGATACAAATTATAAAAACATGCTCTATGCACTGGCGTAACACTCATCATTATATTTCATTATTTGTAAAATGACCATTTTGCCTTCATTATTTTTAACTGACTAAGGTACACTTATTTATTTATTATATAAATATTGGTATATTACGTACGTACCACTATCGTATGGCATGGACTTGTGGTAATTATTATCATATAACATTTTTCTAATTCAATAGAAAATACTTTGAACACAAGCCTTTGGTCATCGACGATCCCTTAACACTCATAATGGTAGTAGAACCCATGTTTTACCACTCCACAAGTTTCTCCATATAGAACTTTCCATCCTGACAATCCCTGGATGCTCTAGTAACCAACCTCTTATATTCACCATCGATATGTATCAATCCATGACTTAGTCTATTTCTTGAATCTTACAGATCTTCTCTTCGTGCATTTGCTCTAAGAAATCTACACTTGTGTTGCAATATTTTTTTGCAAGAAGATGACAAGATGGCCCCGCCCAGTCTTCCATACTCTTGCCTTACCATGAATAAGCTTGGACTCTACTCCAGCTAGCCCAGTACCATTGCAAATGCCCCAAGTGCCCATAAAAGACGACAACATCTAGGCTAACATATTCGATATGCCGATGGAAATAGTCACGGGTACTTGTTGACGCCAAAAATGGATCAACACCCAAAGATATATTGTATGGAACCTATGAGACCTAGATCTAGCGGATAATAATGGAAATAAGAGAAAAGTAGCACAAAATAAAGTAGAGAGGCACAAGATTTTATAGCGGTTTGGCAATCTATGGCCTACGTCCACTTTATAGCTTTATTTCTTATAGAATTGATGTAGTTTGTTTGAGATTACAAGAGATTTGAAAGAGAATAAGTCATAAGTACAGGGGTTAGGAAGATTCTAAATCTTATAATTTCCTAGAGTAGCTGCCTTGGTGACTATTGTATGGAGGAAGAAGATGACAAAAAGGCAGAGCTTCCGCGTAATGATAGTAGAAATCAGATCCTCTTTTAGTTGCCTCTAGGTTTGTATTAACAGATGTAGAGAAGGTGTTGGTTCAAAAGCCTGTTACCAGCAGATTCTAGTAGTCGGCCCAGAGCAACACATGAGAATTCAACTCCATGCGAGTTTGTTAAAATAACTTGGTGCAGAATCATTCCCTTGGGTGAAAATGACCCAAGTCCTTTTCCACTTCCTTCTTATGTTCGAGTTTATGTGTCCCATGCTTTTTATCTAGTCTTTTGGTTGACTTTGGTGATAGTTCCTTTATTATTTGGATTACTTTGCTATTTCAGTAGTCTTCTCTTCAAACTTGGTGATTGGTCATAAATCCCTTAAGAAAACACCTGGGCACACACTAGAGCAGTGGAGAATAACTTGTATGAAGTTGGAGAGTTATTTTAGGATCAGAAAATGATTTGGCACTGAGTTAAATGACTTGGTACTGAGTTGTTTACTTAGACAATTTGAGGGTGGAATTTTCCAAGACTTTATCTTTCTCTTTTCTAAGCATGCTTGCCAAGTTTCAAGTCGTTTTGTCTTCTTTTCAACGTTCTAACTTCTATTGAATTTTGCTTGACCTAGTTTACAGTACGTTTGCCGAAGGTTGTACAAGCATGCATATTAAAGGTCATGCGATCTGCATACTCAATATGTGTGACCTGTGATGCCATGGTAAGTAAATAAGAGCGACCAAACAGAAATACGTAATCGATACGAACATCGAACATCTGTATAAAACACATTTGAATCCACACATTAAACATTCGAACATTCTAGACAAAAACATCTTTTCATGTCATAGCCTTGTCTAAAAGAATCACCTCGGAAATAGTCCAAAACGTCATACAAAAACCCATTCTAGAAAACGTACACCACTTGGTTCGATACGATATTGTCCAGGTTCGCCCTGGCCAATAATAGGTAATTTTTCACCCCCTTAACTCACAACTGATCGACGGTCTATTGATGACGGGTCGGCCAGTTGTGAATTTAGGTCGATCGGTTAATAATAATTTTTCTTCTTTTCGTTTGTCCTATATTTCATTCTACTCTTTGATTTCTCCAGTTCTTCATATAATTGCTTTGGTTCATTTTATACTTAGATTAACATCGTTATATCAACATTTCTATATGAGCGTACATTAACATTATGATTATATTAAGGCTAAGTTTTCTTAGATTCTCGGTTTAACAATCTATTAGCAACGTAATTATCGTGTAACAATTTTACTCTACGATTCTTAATTAACACTAAATTCTGTATATTATACATGAAATCTCTCTATACTTTAACCATTCATTGTGTACTTGATTTCAATTAGTTTAACAACAAGAATATGTTGATTCTGATTTCAATTTCCAAAACAACCACTTATTAACCCAACTTATAAATAATCAAATTATACTCATAAATCAAGGATTAATCATCATTAATTTAAAATTTTAGTCCTTTCATAGATTAAAGCAATGATGTAACATTATAATTGATTTATACGTAGAAGAAATAAGCCTTACTATTCACAATAGTTTTGAAAGTCCAACCCAAAAAGAGAGCAAACTCTACTGTTTGGAAAACGCACCTTGAAACTCCACCAATTCATCTTGAATTCCATTCCAGATCGTAGTCCATGCCTTAACGGTTGTTTTGATAGGTAATTCATAGAATTCCATTGAGTAAAATGGAAGTTATGCTCTTTTAACGGTTTGAAAGGAAGAGGGAAAGAAACATATGAGAAGGAAGAAGAGAAATGGAAAGGAACACATAGTTTTTGAAATAGACCAATTTATAAAGGGAGGGAAAGTCAATTTAGAATTCAAATTTAAAATTCAAATGTGGGACAATCCCATTTAGCCCATTACAAACCCAGAACATATATTCCCTGTATCTCCTCTATACAATTTGTGATTCAAACAAGTTGATAGTCGGTACGAATAGTAAAAATATGCTTTATGCACTGACGTAACTCTTTTCATTAGATTCCATTGTTTGTAAAATGATTATCTTGCCCTTATTATTTTAAACCGACTAAATTACACTTTTTTATTTATTATATAAATATTGATACATTACGTACGTACCATTGTCATACGCCATAGCCTGGTGGTAATTATTATGATATAACACTTTTTAATTCAATAAAAAACTTTAAACACATGCCTTTGGTCATTAGTGATCCCTTAGCATATGCAATGGTAGTAGAACCCTCTTTTTCCATTGCATAAGTCTTCTCCATACAGAACTTTCCTTCTTAGATAATCCCTATATGCTCCTATCACCAACCACCCATAGTCACCATCAATATGTATTGATCCATGATGGATTGGTATCGGTTCATGACTTGGTCAATTTCTGGAACCTTATTGATCTTCTCTTCGTGCATTAGCTCCAAGAAATCTTGACTGGTGTTGCAAGATTTTCTAGCAAGAAGATGACAAGATGGCCCCGCCTATTTCCATGCTCTTTCCTTACCTCGAATAAGCTTCGACTCTGCCCTGGCTAGCTCAGTAACAATGAAAATGCCCCTGGCGGCCCATAAAAGACCACAACATAAATATGATACTTTTCAAACACAATTTAATAAAAAAACTTTCATATTTCATTTCATCAATAAGATTTCATATTCATTATATAATCTCATTTGATCCCACGCTAAGAGAAAATATATTTATTACAAAACACTCTAAGAGAGACATATAAAGATGCCCCCTTGGTTGATCAGATAAAACAACACAGTGGAAGATAAATCTCCTACTATTAGCTTGCTTGCCCCGTGCATGTCCTCGGAAGCTTATTCGTCTAACTGGAAACATGAAATCCTTACTTCTAGCCTACTCAAATGAGCATCCAAGAGTTTAAGAGAGGAAACAAAAACTTGAAGGTTTGACAAATAGTCTGGTGTGTATAATAACCTACCATCCCGAACCAAAATAGATATCTAGCGAGATCGTGCCGTTAAGCGGAACGAGTTTTCCCTTCACTAGTACCTTAACCAAAACATATTGACCATGTACCGTGCTCCCACATCCACAATGGTTAGAATATAGTAAATAATCATTTGTAGTTGTGCAAAATACAATGGACTACCCATCCCAATTTATTTGACTATCCGTTTCAATTTCATCTGACTATCCATAATAACTTCAAATGACTATCCATCTTATATTTATATAGACTACCCATCTCACAAGTATATAATATATGAACTATCTATCCCCTACTATATAGACTACCGATCACATATGGTTTAACTATCAAAATTATGTGGACTATACTTCACACATGTTTCATTCATCTTAAACTATGTGGACCATCCATCACACATATCATAGTTTTCCTAGGATGAGTACGAACCCTTCATTATCCATATAGAGACTATCCATCTCAGGTATTATGTGGACTATCCATCGCACATTCCATAGTTTTCCTAGGATGACTATGAACCTAACACTTGTTAATTTAAAGCATGTTATACATTATTCACTCAAGTGCACAACCGATGTCTATTGATATCCCCAATTAGGTTGAAAAACTATAAACTTATAGCATGTTGTAATAATATGCATTGGTCTCCCCAATATATTATAAAATAAATGGCAAGTCAAATATAATATACATTGGTGTCCCCAATAAATAATGTCGAAATCATGAAGCATGTGGCTTAACGCCGTTGATACGGTAAAAGAAGACTTACAGCATTTATGATTCAATAACGATGTAGAACCTCTATCCTAGGTTAGAAAAAACTTAATTTCTTAAGTATATGAAAGTTTTCGTATCGAAATATAAGGTTGTCGACATACTTAAGATATAGGCTATCCTTCCCTTAAAACATAGCTTTAGTTAACAAAGAATGACGACAACTCAGCCAACAACGCCTTAGTGTTAACATAAAAGAAATATGGTATTAATGCCACACAACATTGTTTCCAAAAACAATGAATATAGGATGCTAACATTGATAAACCACGACATCAATAGTATTACCCTGCTATTTGGCAAGGCCGAATTTAACCTAATGGATTTTGTAATCATCAAGACAGGACGCCCGAAGAGATAATTATTTGGATTGGAGGTCGGTTATATTTAAAGCTATGCACAATAGTTAGATGGATTCGGATGGATGGCACTCAAAAAATGGCTAAGTATTGAACTAACACTCCCCTAGGGGATCGGTACCTATCCCTGGTTTTTGTCTCGAACTGGTTAAGATCAATATGGAACGACAAGGAAGGCCCTATGAGGCTACATTTCAAATTTCAAGTCATTTGGAGTCCAATGCTCAAGAATATTGAAAAATTACTTCACCTATAAATAGGGATTGGTAATGGAGGGATCGGTAAAAGAGGGATCGGTATAGGAGGGATCGGTATAAAAGGGATCAGCTAAACTCGATTTTGCATCGATGATCGGTCAATAACTCAAAATCTGCATATGTTATCAACATCAAACTTGGAGTACAAGCTTACTACAACATGTGGAACACCCTCTAGGGATCTCATTCCAATCGAAGAAAGTTTGAGGGATCGGCATAACTCCCTCTAACGGGATCGATAGAATCAGAATTCAAGCAACACTACTTTATGGAATATGCGATATTTCACAAATTGTATGTCGGAATTGCACGAAACTTGAGGAGCAGGTAGCTAACATCATTGGGCACCCCTCATAGGGATCGTAGCCCATTTGGACACACTAATAGGGATCGGTACCGATTCCTACTGGGGGCCCCGACGGGTGTGGAAATTATTGGGTGGCCTCAACTTGGTCTCTCGAACCTTCTATGAAAATTTCAACCCGATCCGTGCATGTCTTCCCTTATAAATATAGCAGGCATGGCATCAGAAAAAGGGATCTTCTTTCTACTTCTCTTTATCTTCAACCTAGGCTACATTCAGCCAAATTTATTCTTGAATTTTGGATTGTAATTGAAAACAAACTACAATATGATAAAAAGAATTATTCTGGAGTGGACGTAGGCCGGAGTTAGTCGAAACACTATAAATCTTATCTCTTTTATTTGCTTTCATTTTTAATTTTTTTGTTCTTCATATTATATTTTCTATATTATATACTATCTGAGATCTGTGACTGGATATTGATGCTTTCATACAACTGTGTGTTAGTGGCCAATTTCGATGCCAAAATTTTGGTACTTTCACTGAGAAAGCTAGCCCATGCGGATTTGGAATTCGGATTTAGAGTTTGGAAAAGATCTAGAGCTTGGATTTAAAGTAATGGTGAAGCAATCTACAAGCAGATAGGTAGCGGATAGGAGCCATCGTGAAGGGAGTCAAAAGGCTTCCTCAAGAGCTGGAGCACAGAATCAAAGGAATGGAACAGAGCAACCGAAAGCAGTCCCCAACCATCTCAGAGAGATCGACACCGATCCACAAAGGCTATAGGGCATGCCCTCGGGTTTGGTTGATCGTGATGTTGGAGGACCTGCGATCAATCCCATGGAGCTTTGTGCGAATCAGAATTTGGATGCACGTTTGGAGGAATACGTTCTAGAATTCCCTCATAGACTTGAGGGGCAGCTTGGACATGATGGTAGGAGACTAACACTGGAAGACAATGACAGGTTTGCAGCGATAATCAGGCGAGCTATGTGTGGAGGATTGGTGAACAAGGATCTGGAGGATGTAAATAAAATTCCATTTGCTCCTAATATCGGGAATGCTAGGAATCCACCAGAATTCAAACTACCAACACTGGAAGTTTACGATGGAAAGTCAGATCCAACTATGCATATGATGAGTTATATACGGCACATGGAAGTAATGGCGGTTTGGGAAGAAGTCTTGGCACGATGCTTCCCCCTACACGTAATGGATGCAGTTGCGCTATGGTTCAGACAGTGATCTATTAGCACATGGACATAATTGGTCGAAATATTTATGAAGCGGTTTTGGGTTCACATTACGAGAACCAAGAATGTGATGACACTAACATCAGTAAAGCAGTGGGCAGGAGAACTACTCAAGCTAACCAGGTTCAATGCGGCAGTTGTTTCGGTGGATCGACCAGATCCATCGATGGTTTTGATGGAAGCAGTGTTAAGAGTTGTAGATAATTAAGATTTTAAGATATCACTAATACGGGATCCACCGATGGATCTCAGGGAACTCTATCATGAAGCAGAAAGGTTTTTGCGACAAGAAGATGCGAAAGCTGATGAAGAGGCAACATAAGTTAATATGGTACAGGGTGGAGATCTACCAGTTGAGAGCTCAGTAAAGGACAAGGGTAAATGGAACATGGACAATAACTTCAATGGATCAAAGCGGCAGAGAGGAGAACCCAAATTCTCTTCTTACTCGGAATTGAATGAAACCCTAGAACGTATATATCTGGATACTCGAGGACGCCTTCCATATCGAAAGCCTGCAAGGAGGGATCCCTTTGAATGTGAACGGACATCAGGAAAGCGCTGTCTATTCCATGAGCTGGATAGGCACAATTCAAATGACAGCGGGCATTTGAAGGATATCATTGAGGAACACGTGCGGAATGGTCAGTTGCAACAATATGTAAGGACTCGGGCTGTGGCGATGGAACAAGAGCAGCCACCGTCCACCTTGAATGAAAATGGCACTGGATCAAGGCATCATCATCAACTTGTCATCAATTGATCGTGATGGCATGGAATAAGTAACAAACTCCACAGTAGGATGGCTAAGTCACTTACACATGTATAGGATCGAGGACGGTCCCTAGGCATGCTCTGAGATGATGATAAACCGTTGTACTTGGGTTTGTGAAATTTGTTTTTTCTTTCCTGATTGCTTCGTACACTTGTTTTTCTAGTTTTTATTTGAACTCTGGTTTATTGGTTGTACAAAATCTTATTTTATATTTTAGCAAATGGACTTAGGAATGCTTTAATTTGGATCAATGTGATAGATGACACAGGTCATGGTTGTGGTCCTGTGGAGAGACGTGATAACAATCGCAAGGTACAGGTCTTTTCATCGAGCAAACACGACAAAACAAACTTCTACATCATGGATTAAGTCTTTGACTGGGTATCAAGGCCGGAGAATAAAACCCAACTGGTCGTCGGGTATGGATTATACCTAGCAAGGGGTAGGTCTCTTTGCCCAAACGGGATGGATTGGCCTACTCAAGTCATCGAGTCTGGATTATGCTCGGCAAGGATTTGGAAAGATCAAGGTCATCGAGTATGGACTATACCTGGCAAGGAGTAGGTCGCTTCACCCGAGCTCGATGGATCGACCTACTCAGGTCGTCAGGTATGGACTATGCCTGGCAAGGAGTAGGTCGCTTTGGCCGAACGTGATGGATCGACCTACTTAAGCTGTCGAGAATGGACTATGCTCGGCAAAGACCTGGAGAGGTCACAGATTTGGATATGGATTTAGCTATTGGATACGGATTCGGATGAGGACTTAGTTATTGGATATGGATGGATATGGATTCATCCTTGAAATGGATTTGATTTTGGATTAGACATCGATAGATTATGGATTCTGGACTTCAGATTTTGGATATACAACTATTCAAAACACATCTTCCTATCGCGAGATATGTTTTGGGGGGCAAAGTGTTAACCCGCCTTTTGGCAAGGCCAGATTTGACCCAATGAATTTTGTAATCATCAAGAAGGACTCTCGAAAAGATGATTATTTGGACCGGAGGTCGATTATATTTAAAGCTATGCACGATAGTCGAATTGATTCGGATAGATGACACTTAAAAATTGGCTAGGTATGGAACTAACACTCCCCTAGGGGATCGATACCTATCCCTGGTTTTCGTCTCGAACTAGTTGAGATCGATATAGAATGACAAAGAAGGCCCCATGAGGCTACATTTCAAATTTCAATTCATTTGGAGTGTGGATACTCAAGTTATAGGCAAATTACTTCACTTATAAATATGGATCGGTATAGGAGGGATCAGTATAAAAGGAACGACTAAACTCAATTTTGTAGCGATGATCGGTCGATAACTCAAAATCTACACATGCTATCAATATGAAACTTGGAATACAAGCTTACTACAACATGTGTAACATCCCTTAGGGATCTCATTCCAATCGGAAGAAGTTGTAAGGATCGGCATAACTCCCTTTGGAGGGATCAGCAGAAATCAGAATTCAAGCAACACTACTTCACGGAAAATGTGATATCTCACAAACCGTATGTCAAAATTACACGAAATTTGGAGAGTAGATAGCTAACACCATGGGGCTCTCATCATAGGGATCGCAGCCTATTTGGATACACAGTAATAAGGATCGGTACCGATCCCTATTGTGGCCCCCAATGGGCCTGGAAATTTTTAGGTGGCCATGTCTTGGTATCCCGAACCTTCTGCAGAAATTTTATCCCGATCCATGCACGCATTCCCTTATAAATATAACAGGCATGTCATTAGAAAAGGAATCTTCTTTCTTCGTCTCTTTATCTTCAACCTTGGCTACACTCTACCAATTTTATTCTTGAATTTTGTATTGTAATTGTAAACAAACTACAATATAATAAAAAGGATTATTCTAGAGTGGACGTAGGCCGGAGTTAGCCGAACCACTATAAATCTTGTCACTTTTTACTAGCCGAACAAACTAGTATATTTCTCTACATTAGATAATATCTGAGATCTGTGACTGGATATTGGTGCTTTAATACAACTGGGTATTGGTGGCCAATTTTGGTACCAACAAATACTTTGAGTCGAAACCAAGTACTTATGGAATCATTATAAGTATATCGAAAATATTATACTTCAGATATTATGCCACAAAACATAGGATGACGGCATAGAAGAATCACGACATCAGTATTTTAATCGAAATCACATTTTAGCAGCATTATTACCATAAAGTAAATTAATATCAGGATTGTTGACTTGCGGCATAAAAACTCATGATGTAAATACCTCATATACCCTCGAGATGTGGTATTCACATAACGACGATGTCGGATGCATGACCCAATGCATCACATACTTACAATATAAATATCACATGCATTGCTTCATGTCAATTCCGCCTATTCCGATATCGCTTACAACTGTAAAGTGACTGCCTATTGTAGATGCCGAAATGTCATGGGGATGCCGCATATCGATGGCATTGGTGTAATTATTATAACAACTGTTTTATTTCTATTAAAGGCATTTCTTTACACTGACTTTTATTCCTTGTCAAATTCCTATTGGATAATAATATACTTTACTCATATCATTCCGGAAAAACTGCCGCAAGTCAGTTTCACCTTCCCAAAACATTTGCAAACCAAATTAATTAATATCCTTAATTAATATTAATTTAAATGATTTTCTAGCAAAGTAAATTCATAGAAAATCAAAACCACTTTGGGAAAATCCCCAAAATTCATCAAAAATCAGAATTAACATGATCTTTCTCATATAAAAGTTTAGGGGCCAAAATCATTATTTAATTATTTTTAGTAACTAAAACCCGAAATAGACACCATTTCCTCCTTACATAAAATATATATCTTAACTTGAAAATTTATGAAATTATAAACTCATCTCCAAAATAATGTTTTACGCAACATACCAGAAAATACTAATTGGAGACCAGAAACTTAGATTTTACTTATAAAACCCATCTAATAATTTCATAAAAATTCCATAAATCATTATTCTATCCAAATAATGCCATAAACAATCATAACATGGTAATCATCATAATTAATTCGGAAATTATCCATAACTAAATTAAGCATATGAAATAGAGATGATTAACTATTATTTACCTTAAACTGGATGATGGAGTTAATATTTGATTTGGTTTAATTACCCTAAGCTTTTCCTTTTGAAACCCATGATTTTCCCTTCTTTCTTCCTTGGTAATGGCTACCTTGATTGTTGTTTTTACTTACTATATTTCAAAAATAATAATGGATGAGAGGGAGGAAGGGTTTAGGGATGAAATAAGCTCTTTTCCTAATTTTCCCTTCTCGTTCATTCTTCCTTAAGTTTTAAAACAATCTTATTAGTTGATTAGTTAAGGCCTGACCTTGTTAATTATCAAATATCATCCATATGTCCCAATACATTAGTCTATTTAATCTATCCAATTAAATTTCCTGACTAATGTAAACTAAAATTAGGGGCGTTACAGCGGTCAGTGGAAAAACAAGGGTTATATCTAAGCGGGCTACACCTCCTACTAGTGTAGGTCACGTTTAGGTCATGCACCGCCATAGTTGTTTGCTAGTTTTTTGTTAGAAGGTAAGTATAGATAACCCTTAAAAGAGGACTTTCAAACGATTGGGGTCGTCGAGGAGCCGAGTCCATAATAGTCCATAAAGTCGAGTCCACGATAGTCCAAGGAGTTGAGTCCTCAAAAGTTTTTGGGGCTGAGTCCATAATATGAAGTAGTTAGGTAAATCTCCAAAATGAAATGGAATATGACTAAATAATAGCAACGTCGTTATTAGGCACTATGGGATTTCCTTGGTCCGCAAGATGACGGAAACGTGATACTGCCTTGATGATGGATCCTGATGAGGTGTTGGTTTATGGTACTAGTGGGGATAGTTTCTTGGTCCAAAGGGAGACCGTGATAATTATATTATATACATACACATATGCGGTTATGGTCTACATCAGGTAGATGAGGTGTGTCATAAGCGTATGGGTCGAGATGACTAAGTAAAATAAAAATCCATAACATATGATGGAAGACAATCAACATAAATTAGTGTTATGTATAAAGTGTATAATTTACTAATCACCATAACGTTGCTATGCACCCTCATTACAACCCATAGGATAGCTTTAGAGGGATGGGTACTGGTGCAAGGCGAGAACAGTTGAAGGACGGGTTTCCTTATGCATGCTCGGCACTGTTAAGGACTCTAGTTATTGGAAGTGTCAATCTTGGTCAGTAATATATGATTTATTATACTTTACTATTCCACTGTGAGTTATATCAATAGCGCTTTGATATACATTTATTTATTTATTTGCAAGATACTAAACCAATGACCATACTTCGATAGACATGAGTTTTTGATTTAGCGAAAATTTAGGCCCATTGGGGTATAGGTTGTCACATCTGGTATCAGAGCATAGGTTAGTCGATCTTAAAAATTAGGAAATATTAAGTGGGCGTATTTGATTTTTACCTATAATTATAAATATATTATACACCAAATCCTATAAATTTCGACTATGGAGTAGTTGCAACCATATTCTTAAAAGATGGATAAATCGGTTATGGGTTGAAAAAATGGATGAAGTTGAAGATGTATACCTAACCCTATTACCCTAGCGAAATAGGTTGTATAGAAAGACGTTGACTTAAGAAGAGCATGAGTGCAGCATATGGATGGTCCTTGAAGCTGGATAGTACGTGACTCTCTAGTTGAGCCTACGATAGCCCAATGGTTGTAGATCCCTACAGGATGGTTGATTGATAATGTATAGTAGGTCCAGGTAAATGAGAAGAAAGATTCTATATGTTGTAGATATCCAAAAGAAACAAGTTTTTGAAGGAAGGCATGTAATAGTCACTCGAAGATGATAGCCGGATTTTAATATTTGGAAAAGGAGGTAAGTCGGAAAGTAAGTAAGTAAGAAGGAAAGTCTAAAAGAAGGAACGAATAAAATGCACTCTTAATTTGACTCCTTATGAAAGAATTTAATATAAAGATTTGAGAGAATACATAAATAATATATTTGAAATGATTTTCAAAGGAATTATTTGAAGGTAGAAGAAACCTATTTTTGAAAGTAAGTAAATATTAAATTTTTGAAAAAAAATAAAATATTTACATTTTATTTAAATACAAAGTTTTAATAGAAATTAAAATTAGTTAAATTGGAAATTTTAGTAAATTGGGTTTTAAATAAAAAGTCATTTCTTTTGAAAAATATATAAAGTATATGAATAGCTCGTTGATTTTTCTAAAATGTAAAATATTAATTTATGAAATTCTTTATAGGGATGGGCAATAGGAGGTGGTACAAGTTTAAAATGGGGTAAATAGTATGGAAAAGAAGAATATATCCCAAAAATAAAAGCAGTAGGCAAACACACTATAATGGTTCAATAAAATGATAGTTAATTGAGAGGAAAGCTATATAAATAGAAGAAAGTTAACTAGCAGTAATAGTATTGGAAATTAATATATAATAATGTTAATATTTAGAAATAACGTTAGGAAATTATATTAAAAATAATAGTAGAAATCTAATTAGAGGCAAGTAAGCAAAAATGGATATTTTCCATAGTGGTGCACATTAATTCCACGTATCTCTTAAAAATTCTGCCTTACATGATATTAGAGATTCCGCCAAGGATTGGAAGTGGACATAAAATGTGTAATAGGAAAATAATAGGATGGAAGTTGTCCTTTTCTACTCCAGCCTTTAGTAAAAGTTATAAAGGACGATTTATAAACACTGTAAAGTGCATTTTTAAAGAAATGGTTTGATATAAGAATTCAATTTTTAAGAAAGTAAAACTAAATAAATGGTTTGAGTTAAAACTCCCAATTTTAAGAAGTAAAAATCCTTGTTGTTGATAAAGGGCTTCAAAAGAAGAAGTTAATTTAAAGAAAAAGGAAAAGAACTTTGAAAAATGTAATAGTAGTTTTAAAAGTTAAGACACCAAGTTATTTTTGAATTTAACAAAAAATTTCTAAGTTTATACATCTAAAGATAAAAGTTTGGATTGAGTGCTTTAAAATTTTGAAGTTTTAATTTTTGAAAAAAAGTGGCAAAAAACCAAACTAAAATTTTAATGTAGAGTAGATAGGGATGACTGCCTAGGTAAGACGGGGTAAAGTATAAGGCTATGAAGAAAATAGCGGTGGTTGCTCAAAGAGTAGCGATAAGGAATCTCCATAGAGTGTAAGGAATATTGTTGAGAACCGAGGAATGTTTTATTAGACATGTATGCAAGCCATAAGTAGAACTCGCAAAGGAATGATGAATGATATCAAAGTATACTTCTGCGAGTTCTAGAGTAAGCTCGCAAGAAAGGTCGAGGATAAAGAAAGTAAATATCAGAAATTTGAGAATACTATTAAGAATTGGGATTTAGAGAAGATTGTAATAGGGCGCAATAAGATGGAAAACACGCATATAGGACGTTGGTAGAGGCATGGTTAAGATGGCAAGATAGATGGTGGAAAAGTTAATTCCGCCAAGCTAATTTTTCAATGAGTAATTTTATATGTGCATAGTTGTATTCTTTAGCACACTACAAAGTGGAAATGCACAGATAAGCCTATAATTGCTGGTACTAGTTAAAAGTAAAGAGTGGACCTTATTTACTAGAAGCCAGAAAGAGTTTAGATATGTAGGTTACAGTAAAATGCTGTGTTGGGAAGATCTGTTTAATTTAAGTTAGAAGTGATAAGGCCACAACATCATTACTGTTAGTTGACGTTGAGGGGCAACTTCCAACAATTATTCCCTTGAGGATTGGTTTGTAAGCATCAGTTGTTTCTGTAAAAAGTGTACGATATTATAAGAAATATTCCCTTTTAAATTGGATTTTTGGATGGACCACTATATTAATTGGAAAACTGTGGTAGTAAGAAAATTTCATGTGGACAATTAACTAATGCAAGTAAGACTGGTAGTTTATTAAATACATTAGTAAATTTATTAGCTACTAAAGGTAAAGTAATGTTAAGCCCCAAAAGCCTTAAATTTTGAAAAGATAAATTTTAGCGAGCGAAGGATGGGAAACGTTTGTTGTGAAGCCATGGGTCTGTTTGCCTGTGCCTTAATAGCTGAAATTTATAAAAGAACTCATGTTTTGGTTGTTATTTTAAGATAAAGAAAAAGTTGTTGAAAAATGAAAATATATCGCGTGGTAGGATAGTCCACTGTGGGCGTTACTACTGACTAAATTCCGACTGTGTAGGATGTGACATGATTTATTTCAAAAATATATATACTTTCAAAAAAAATTGTTCAAAATTCTTGGTTTTAGAAAATAAAATACCTTTATAAAAAGTTCTGAAGAAAAATTTTGAGATAAAATTTTGAATTTCAATTTTCTTTCCAAATATTTCAGAAGTTTTATATAAAAATATTTTTGAGGGGAAAAGGATGAAAATGTCTTATTTTTTGAAATGTCACATGCTTAGCATAGGAAAAATGTCGACAGGTTAGCAAACAGAAATTTTATTGTGCAGTAGAGGTGATAGTAAAATAAGATATAGTTAGTGCAAGGGAAAAGGTTGTCTTAGATATGGAATCTATTTCCCCATAACTTATCGATAGATGAACAAATATTGGTTTTAAAACAATTTTGTTTTAAAATTTTAAAATTTTCAAAGTAGATGTAACTGCTGCTATTGATTCAAACCCCTATAAATACAAACCTAACACCTTACTTTCTTCTTATATTTTCTAGAGCGACGTTTGAGCTCTAGCATTTTATCTTCTCTACAAAATTCTTAATTCTAAATACAACTATAGTTTCCATACGTATTTACAAATGGAGAATAGCAGAGAATGATTGAGAAGAAGAATATAGTCAAATCAAATCGTTGAAGCCAAGGTAAATTATAAAATTCAGATCTAAAATCTAAATTAAATCCAAATCTCTCCTTTGATCTAGATTTCTGATAAGTATATGTATGCTTGCGGTACATATATTCAAACTAGGAGAAAAGGGAGTCAAACTAAATAACAAGGATTAAGCTAGAGATTTGGAAAACTAAAAAGGTAAGTGAAATTATATATTTTTATATAAAATTAGATTTAATTGTTGTAAATCTATTCATGTATGCCTAATTGTAATTTTGGAGTTGTAGGCCTAATTATACACGTGTAACGAATTTAAAATCCTACCTACATATTCTATGGTTAATAATTTGTATTTAATATTGCATGTACTTAAATCTGGAAAGGGTTGTGTAGTAGTAGTCCCTGAATTTAGTATTGGGTAGTAGTAGTCCCTGAATCTGATAAATTATATTGTAATTCAAGATTTAATTGATTTATGCAAGTTAATGTAAATTAGAAATTATCACAATAAATTGTTGGGATTTAAGTGTTATTTTAATTCATTGAAATTTAGGGTGTTGCAATGTAAATTTCTATAGATTATCAAGCCCTTTTTTGCAAATAAAAGTGTATCGTTTGAAATAACAAGGAATACGCCTAAACGAAAGATATGTACAAAATAGAGATATTTCACTGTATTTTGTACCGTCTATTTCACTAACTATGAAATATAATTCCTTGTACTTCTAAACGTAACACAAATATCTTTTTGAATAACATATAGAGATTTGTAGTATTAACCTTTCCTTTTGAGGGAGATGTAATTCTAATGCATTAAAATGCAGAAATCTATAAGTATGAATTAAAGAAATGAACTTGTGATAATAATAATGGTTAAAATATAAAATTAATACACACACACACATGCAGTAAAAATGTTGGAAATCAAATAATAAAGGAAAAAGGTAGGTATGGTAATGAATAAAGATGAATTAAAAGTTAAGTAAGGGATAAATGGTAAGTAAGTAATAAAATAAGTAAGTAATGAGGTTAGTAACCAAAAGAAGATAGTAAAAGGTAAAAAGGAACAATAAATGGATTTAATAATAAAAAGAAGAAGTAAGCGGTAAAGGATATTTAAGCCTTTTTAAGTTAAAAGGTAGCGATAATGAAACTAAATTCACAATAATGGAATAAGGCGTAAACACATGAAAAAGTAAAGAAATATTATTAACAACTAAACATTAGAGGCGTAATAATTATATATATATATATATATATATATATATATATAGGGCAACGCTCTACAGCACCCCATTTTGCAACACCCCTCCTGGCCCCTTGATTTCCACCACAAATCCCCATTTAAATAATAGTACTTTTTCTCACCTTCCACTAACTCTATTATTTAAATGGGGATGTGTGGTGGAAATCAGGGGGCCAGGAGGGATGCTGCAAAATGGGGGTGTTGTTGAGTGCTGCTCTACACACACGCACACATATACATACACACACACACACACATACATACATACATACATACATACATATAGGCAGTTTCAAGTATGCGTTTATTATGGGTGTAAATTAATAAGTTAGCTAATAACTGAGATTAAATGAGAGTGACATAGTTATTAAAAATGGGTAGGAATGCGAGGTCGGTAATGTTGCACAACAGAAGTCTGCCACCGCAAGGGGCTACCAGTAGTCATGTATATGTTATACTGATGTGGGACATATCCAACTATAGGACCCATGGAATTATATACGCTTGCATATATGTGAAGGAATACCCCAGTTGGGTTTGCTTCGATCTTTTATGAGAGGTATTGCCTTGATTGCATTAGGCAATCTAAATGGGACAGTGAGCAAGGATCAACATTATATCAGTGTGTAGGCACCATATTAGGGAGTAGGAGCTGTACATAGGTCGAGAACGTCATCGGTCCTGAGCAGTTGGCAAAAATATGAGGGTTACACCTAAACGAACTACACTTCTTACTAGTGTAGGTCACGTTTAGGTCATGCACTGCCACAGTTGTTTGCTACTGTTTGTTACGAGACAAGACTTGATAACCCTTAAAAGAGGTCTCTTATACGATTGGGATAGTCCATGGAGCTGAGTCCTCTATAATTTGTGGAGCAAAGTCCATAATAATATATGGAGCTGAATCCGTAATAATCTATGGAGCCAAGTCCATAATATGAAGTAATTAGGTAAATCCCAGAATGATATAGAATACGGCTACACAACAGTAATGCCATTATTAGGCACTATGGGATTTCCTTGGTATGCACGACGACGAGGACGTGATAATGCGTTGATGATGGATCCTGACAAGGTGCTGGTTTATGGATACTAGCGGGGGTAGTATCTTTGTCCAAAGGTGGACTACGGTAATTATATATATATATATATATATGTGTGTGTGTGTGTGTGTGTAGTTATGGTCTACTTCAGGTAGATGGGGCATATCGTACGCATACGTGGAGCTAAGACGACTAAGTAAAATAAAAGGACATAACATGTGATGAAAGGCAATCGGTGTAAACTAGTGTTATGTATAAAGTATATAATTTAACAGTCACTAGAACTTTGTCTGACCCCTTCCTTATTACAACCCACATGATGGCTTTAGAGAGACAATACTGGTGCAATGCATAAACAGTGGAATGACATGTTTCCTTATGCATGCTCGACACCGACAAGGACAATAGTTATTAGAAGTGTTAATCTTGGTCAGTACTATATGGTTTATTATACTTTACTATTCCATAGTGAGGTACATCAATAGTGCTTTGATATGCATTTATTTATTTATTTATTTGTAGGATAACAAACCAACGATTTATACTTTGGTGGACTTGGATTACCGAGTTAGCAAAAATTCAAGCTTACTATGGTGTGCGTGTCACAGTATGAATTGAGCACTCTTTGTCAATCAACCTATCGACTATGACCCAAATGCCACCTCTATTCCTTGGAAATCCATCGAAATTTTTTCCTACTTCCACTCAGGATTCTCAAGTTGTTGCATTAACCCACTTGGCTTCTTCTGCCTTACCTTTATCAACTGATAGTCTATGCACTTCAAGATGAATGCCTCGACATCCTTCTTCATCCCTTCCCAATAATAAGTCTGCTTCAAATCACTTATTATTGTCATGAGGTATAGTCAATCTCAAATGATGGCACTCTTAGAGTACCTCATCCTTCAATCCATCAACATCGAGAACAAAAAATCTCCATTCCTTACTGAGAAAACCATCTCGGTTGAGTCAATATTGCCTATCTCATCAGACTCTACTACCTCCTTTTTCTTTGCTATGATCTCCGCTAGTTTAGCATCTCTCTTCTGACTAGTGTTATTCCTCTCAATTAGAGTACGTCTGATAGTTAAACCTACCAACACTTCTGGCTCTAACTCACAATGAGGTCTGAATCAAAACCAACGATAAACTCGAGCTACATCCAATCTACAAACATTGCCCCTAAATTGGCATGCCTTATACTCAAAGCATCGACAACTGCATTTCCCTTATTAGACATATAAGAAATGCTAAAGTCGAAGGAGGCAAAAAATTTCAACTCTCACTACTGACGAAGGTTGAGGTATTTCTGGGAGAAAAGGTATTTGGATGATTTGTGGTCCATGAATAACTAGAACCTTTCCCCTAATAAGTAGTACCAACAAATCTTCAAAGCAAACATTATCACCGTTAATTCTAAATCATGGGTTGGTACTTAACATTATGCGGCTTCAAATATTGACTAACATATGCGACAACCTTATACCCTTGCATCAATATTGCTCCCATTCCAGTTCTATGTATTTGTTGATACCATCATCTCCTCATTCCCGCTCAGAATAGTCAACACTGGTGCTCTCATTAACCACTTTTCATACTTACAAATGCATTCTCACTCTTCGCATCCCATACAAACTTCTGATTCTTCTTCGTCAAATTGGTCAACTGTGCTGCTACCTTTGAGAAATCCATGATAAAGTGTCGATAATATTCTACCAATCTAAGGAAACACCTCATATATATATATAGCATTCTTAGGCTGGTCAGCAATACCTTATTCTGAAACGACGTGACCAAGAATCTCACTTCCCTCCTTCAAAAGTGACACTTTGATTACTTTGCCTTCCATTAGTGCTTCCTTAACAGTTCAAGCACAATTCTCAAATGTGACTTGTGTTCTCTTCCATCCATGGGTAGACAAGAATATCATCCATGAACACAACAAAAAAATATTTAGTTGATCCCCGAAGACACGATTCATGAGATCAAAAAATTATGTTGGTGCATTAGTTATCCTGAACAGCATAACCAACCACTCATAAAATCCAAACAGCGTATGAAATGTTGTGATCGGCACACTCTCCTTCACTACTTTGAACTGATAAAACCACATCACAATATCTTACTGAGAGAACACATTTGCACCATGGAGCCGATCAAACAAGTCATCTATACGCGGGAGTTGTGAAACACCCCACACCTCTTAGTATTCCCAAAAAGGGCACACCAAAGGATGTGGTGCGTTATAAGTATAGCTAAAGCATCACAAAGACTAAGATTCACAAGACAAATAAGTAAAAGCAGCGGAAAACATTTAAATAATAACTTATCATTCAGAATTAAACTTCTTCTCAAAATAAGTCATAAAAACATATTATGTCTCAAAAACTCAAAATCTTTCATGTCTCATGAAAATACATCTCAGTCTCACATAATCGAAGTAAAAAATAATAATAATAAACCCTCTCACAAGTGCCAATCCATCATAAGCCAAATGAAAAAGATGAAAAGCAGAAGAATACGTATGAAATGAGAATACTCCGGGAATGAATCTCCAAGCAACCTGAATCAACTATCCTCAACTCTGGGGTCTATTGGTGGAAAGTGAAAGATAGAGGAGTGGGTCAGACAATAAGTCTGGTGAGTGAAAGTAATTACTAGCATTTCTAAGCAAGATAAAGATAATAGACTAAGCAATAGTTCTAGCATGAAAGGAAGATACAAAAAAGATAAAACTCGCATAAAATTCTGTTTCTGATTCTGTTTGACTGTATGCTTTGATTGTTTGCACTTGCCTTAAACTGCTGTGATTAGGCTGAAACCCTAATCCTATCTCAACTGCTAACTTGATTAGGCTGAAATCCTAATTCTACCTATTGATCAGATTTTCCTATCTCTATTGTGTCGCTGTGAGCCAATCCTATTGGTCCCACAGCAAAAGACACCTCTTAGCGCTTAGGACGCGGTAGCGAATTATTTACCCTAATCGATGTCGCACGCCCGGTCAAAGCCAGTACATACTAACTGTCGCCCCCTATTTGACCCTTTATTTACCCTAATCAGCATAAGCGTGCCCAGCCTGACCCACGTGGGAGACCATCAATCCTCGACCTGAAAGGGAATGCTGCTGGTACTGGTCCTAACAAACAAATCTTCTAACTTTGCGCCCCTTGCCCAAATCCCCAAATTTGAGCCTCTATCTATTGGCCACTTATTTACCCTAATTAGCATAAGCATCCAGCCTCACCTACGTGTGAGACCTTCGGTCATAGACCTGAAACGGAATGCTGCCGGCACTGGCCTTTACTGCTATATTTGCTTATTAACTTAATCCAAGATCTAAGTTTTAAAATAAGCCCCTTCTGTTATTTCTTTCTTTCTAATTATAATCTACGTGTTATAATTATTCTTGCAAATGTTACTCTTCTTTTTTCTCTTTTTAGTTATAACCACTTGTTATAGTCATGCTTGCAAATATCTAAAATTTGCCTATTTTAGTACATCTCCATTTTATTTCAGTTTTTCTCATTTTACATCCGATTTCTGTAAATTTAGTGTTTTTCTGTTTTAACCCATATTTGCGAATTCTTCTCTTTTTAATATTTTATTCACATAAAAAAGGATTAAATCTCTATAAAAAGGAATTAACATTTACAAGCTAAATTCTAACTTAAAACAGATGTAAATGACTATAAATAACTGTAAATAACTGTAAATAATTGAATAAAATAGCTGAATAAAAATAGACTGAAAAGAACTTCTAAAATTTACTTAAAAACTGACTGTAAATAAACTTACATAAAAACTGTCTTAAAATTGTAGAAAAACAACAACTATTGAGAACCCTATTATTTTAAATTTCTTACAAATCTAAAATAATTACAAAACACTCACCTACGGTCCTTAGCCCTAATCATGGGCCTTCCTGGATCCATTTCTAGGGTGTAAAATATTTTTATTAAAAAGATTTCCTCCCTAGAATTTTTTTCTATTTAGGGTTCAGCCTCAAGCAATGAACCCAATTGGGAGAAAATCTGAATGAGAAAAGTAGCTAAGCCTAGGGTTCTATTTATAGTGTGGCTTAGGGATCTTTGGCCGTCGGATTTGAAGATTAAATCTGGTGCAACCACGTCATAGGCTCACTAGGAACCATTGGATGCAGCTACGAATGCATGGGATTTCACAAAAATCGAATTTTCACTCTTCGGCTCGTACCTGGATGAAAAATCATCCAGGATGATAGACGGGTCGACCTGTGTTCATTGGGGGTCGACCTATGGGTCGACCAGACCTTAGTATGGGTCGACCTTTGCCCTTTTTTCGATTAATTATATTTCTGATTTCTTGTTTCTCTCATAACTTCTCCATACTAGCTCGGATTTCAACAAGTTATATATGAAAATTGATCAGAAAACTACCACAGACCCACTGGTGCAACTCCCGTGGCTCCATTCTGACTATTTCCCTACCTTATTTTATTATTCAATTAATTTGTTAATTAATTATTATTACTCTAATTTTCGGGTTGTTACATTCTCCCCTCCTTAAAGGATTTCGCCCCCGAAATCTACAAGGACAGAAGAATGAAATAAATATTTTCATCCAAATTCCACAACCACATATTCAACCATCATCCTTTATATCCATTGTCCTTAAGCTTTTTAATGCAATTTATGATATATGCAATAGTGTAGTGTCAATGTCCCTAACTAATGCAAATAATTAGGTGGTATACTGATTTCGTCGACCTCCTTTTTATGCAATCATGTCTGTGCCATGTATCCAAATGAATGCAAGTTTCCTAATGAAAACTGATAGTTCTATATGAAAGCTACAATCATCGTCCAAATGCAACAATCATATGATAATCACTCATTATAGCAACCATGGAAATAAAATAAAAATGCAAGTGCACACACATCCATATGCATATGCTTTAATGTCCTAGTTAGGCCGATCTCTAAGAGATAATAGTGCATAGTGTGTGTATATGCATCCATTAGCATCCACTAGCAAACACTTGCAACCACTTGCGTCCAACATACATAACATGTTCTAGTAACATGTTTACATCAGTCCTACCATCCATAGGTTAAATCCTAAGATCTACCATCCCAAAGGATACTAAAGGAAAGAACCTATTCAAAACTAAAGATTGAAATAGGAAATTCAAGACATACCATCAAAGAGATGCGGATAAGAGATACGTATTTTCTCCTCAGCCTCCCACGTAGCGTCCTCAATACTATCTCCCCACTACACCTTAACCAAAGGGACTTCCTTATTCCTAAGTTTCTTGATATCATGTCCAACGATCCTGGTAGGAATGGGACGAACCGATGCTTCTCTCTCCACTTCAACTTCCTCAAGTTGGCTTGTAACGACCCGCCATTTTGGACCATTCGCATCCATTATAAGTGTATAGGTAGACACTCATGCCGGAGTTGAATTGCTCAAAATACCGCGTTGTTAATTTAAATTTGGCAAAACTGAACATATACAGTAAATAAAATATCACAGATCACAGACACAGAGTAATAATTTGCAGCGGAATTAAAAGAGATAGTAGTTCATGAAGCTACTATATGAATATATAAAATACATCAGAGTTTACAACAGAAGAGTAATACGATACATCAGAGTTAAACCAGATACAACGGAAGAGTAACACGATACATCAGATACAAATCAGAATGCATCACTGGAATCATCGAATATCTGAAAGCTGGATAGATAGCTGGATCTCCAAGCGAAGCTCCAACTCCAAAGGTGAGTCTCAAAAGCTAAACCACTCAGTCTGACCCGAGCGTAAAGCAAAAACACAAGACACTCGAGTCAGGATTAACATTCTTATATTAATAAATCCAACTCAAGTGAAATAGCAATTGAAATACAAGTAACTCAAAGGATGTTCGGAATAACCATCCTTTAAGGATCCGTTAAACTATCTACTATGTAGTAATGTATGCTAAGTAGATAATGTCTATCAGTAATAATAAGATATCAAAATAGCGTTAAGTCATGGCCCATTCCACCCTTAACACATTTTTATTCCCAAAAGCATATACAAGACCGTAGTTTCCCCAAAACCGGAAGTCACCAGAGGGCAATCCATATACTAAAGGTACAAATCAAAATCGTAGTGGTCGCGCATAAATGGAATACAAGTATGACAAGGCACATGAGGCAATACCCAAGGTAGTGATACTACCGTTCGCCTGATCCGGACTGGTGAGAACGCAACGCCGCAGCGCCCGCAATACCGTGAAACAACACTCCCAAAATCAAGGGTGCACCAATCGACAACAAGTATAAGTAGTTCGAAGAAGTGTGTCCACTTGAGGTATCAATCCTCCATTGGCCCGGCACAGCTCCTGTTTTAGTCATTTCCAATTTGACACAAGTGTCAAGGCTATCCATTATCGTTCTCTTTCTTCAATCATCACGAACATCACTCCGCGTATAGTTATTAAAGTGGTTTTCGGTTTAGATAGAGAGTATATCCATAACCAAATTCCGGTCTCTTTAATAACTTTCCTAATTATTACACCGATTGGTCGTTTGTTTATTTCAAAACCAAATCAATTACAATTTCAAATAGAATTCGTAAACCAACATTTCATTTGTCTTTCAAAACCAGTTTCCATATTTTACGTTTCAAAACTTCCACATTATCATTTCAAAATCTTATAATTCAATTTCAATTCAAATATTGATTCAAGTTCGTATATCAGTTTCATTTCAAAATCATTTATATAAATTTTAATTTAACATTCAAATCAATTTAAACTCATTTATCGATTTCATTCAATATTCGTTAAGTTACTTTATCATTCAAAACAATTTCTATTAAATTTCCAAATCATTAAATCTATTTCTTAAGTTCAACTTCATTAAATCAAAACTGACAATTTTGAATTAAATTAAATTCGTCAAATCAATTCTTTCAATTACAAGTCTTACATTAATTCCAAAATATCACATTTTTATTTCTTGTTAAAGAAATTCCATTTCACTTATTTACTTACTTAAATAATTTCCCAAAACTTAATTAATAAAGAAATCTCATTTTCAATTATTTACGAAGTAAATTCACTTATCCAAAAGTTCAATTTTCTTATTAAAGAATTTCAATTCAATTTAATCATTAAATAATTCAATCTTATTTAATTATTAAATAATTCAAAACTTAATTATTAAATAATTTCAAAGTTTAATAATTTCAACTTAATTATAATTTCAAACTTAATTATTAAATAATTTCAAAGTTTAATAATTTCAAACTTAATTATAATTTCAAACTTAATTCAATAATTTCTCAAATTAAACAACATTCTTTCATCAATTACATTGTTAATATTTTGTTCCAGATTATTAAATATTAACATTTTCCTTTCATTAAAATTCAAATTTCAACTTCATTTCAAAACCATATTATTTATTCAAATAAAATATTCGTTTTATTTTTAAATCAAATTATTGACCAATCGGGTTTTATTTAATTCTCTATCCTAGGCCAAAGTTCAATTTGGGTATTTATCATTTCAACCCGATTCCAATTCAATTCAAAATCAAAGCATAATAAAGGGAACTTGCAGTGTGATAGCTGGGATGGTGTCAAAGTAAATAAACAAGCAATAACAACAATCAATATCAATCCAATAATCAATTCAAATAATCCTGAAATAACCGTATTAATCCGCATTGTTATTTGTACGAATTAATATAATTATTTCTAGAATCTACACTATCATTTCATGTAGATTAAAGATTATTACATTACGGTTTTCACTTGTCATCTATTCCAATTTCATACATCATCAATTTAACAACTTACATTCAGTGGTTCAAAATGTAATTAAACAAATCCTACGTGTCAATAAATTTAACAGTTAAAGGGGTCATATTATACAAATGTCATTTTAATCAAATTTAACATTTAACTATCCTACGTCAAGTTCAATTGCATATTATTTATCATTTTAACATTAACAATTTAACGTCCAATATAAACATCAACAATCAATCAATTTCAGCCAAACTGTATTATCATCACATAAATAATTAACAGATAATGGTGTCAGATGTCACAGGTGAACTGATACAGGTAATGGCATATATAACAGTGTAATTAACTAACAGCAGCATATTTCAATTGTCGTTTCAATTGAAATCAAATTTAATAAATAAAAGAACGTTAATCGTGAGTGAGTGCTCACCTTTCGAGGCTAGAGAAGTTTGACGATGAAATGAGCTACGGGGTTCCAAAGTAAGGCTTGATGGACACGATTCAACGAACAAAGCTGATAGATAAGGAATAGACGGAATCAAATCAGAATCGAATCGATTGCAGATATTTGGTATAAGAGAACTTAAATACCGCTATTTACATATATAAAACATATTCTAAATTCAGACATATATTAAATTAAATATATATGCTTTTCGAAAATTATTGTTTAACTAAAAATCATATATTACAGTCAAATATATATATACACAATCTATCCTAATATAATATATATAGACTCAATAGTATAAATATATAGCAATATATACTGATCTGTAACCTTAACTAATATATATAAGTCTTAAACAGAACAGTGGGACTATCTACATATAACCTCATAATAATTTGTATAATATACCTATGACAGCAGCTTGAAACAATTTTTTTTTTAACTTATATCAAACAGTATTAAACTTCCAAATCTCGCAACTCAAAGCATATATATATATATGCGAATGTGTATATATGTATACAGTTAAGATTGTATCCATTATTACAACATAATTATCAAACATTACTTGAAATGCACGCACAGCCTATAAAAGAAAAACGTTACAAAATTATTCTTTTTTTTTATATATAAAATCGAATTGACAAATATAAAATACGTATGCAGACACCATATACTTACCTTATATAATATTATTAATACATTCAGTATAGAGCGTGCATCACTACTCATATTTAAACATACATATACAAAGTAAATCTTGGAAACCTATGTATGAACTATCGGTACAAACGAAATACTTCAATGTTTATAACTAGTATATAAATCAACCTATATATGCGTACAGCACACAAATATACAAATCATACTAAAAATATCTTTACCTAAACAATGACTTTATTATCAAGGCACAACTATTTTAATAAAATATATCAACAATTTAAATGTAAATTTATAAATACGCTTCCTTGTTTGACGACATAGGAACGAATTTTCTTTTCTAACACAAATGTCGAGAAGATTTATAACAATGTATTCAAACTTTGCGGTAATTCTACTGCCATAAACATTTTATAACTGACTTATAGACTTACATGTACAAGCTAACTTATCATGATAGTTATATAGCATATAGTGGGTCTCTACCGATAATACAAACCTTATACAACTTGTATATAAACATATCTTATATATAATTAATCATAAAATCTAATATTTTGTAAACCAACAAATAATATATGCAGACTGTAAATCTATATGTAGACCATACTTTATGAAACCAGTACACCTGTAGCTATATTTAACTATGTACACGTAAACCATTATAAGCTTATATAGAATATATAAACTAACCCAACAGCTAATCTGTACTGTACATGAATTATTTGGTAAACTATGGTTTATATTTATACAATGCAACTTTAGACAAACAATTAACTTATATCTTATACAAAATAGAATGAAATATAAACATTAGTAGAGATAAGTTTATATATACTAACAGTAAACAAACATATAATATATATAACTAGAAAAATCACATGTGACGCCCCACCTCTATGCTCATAATAACAAAGAGTATTAAAAGAAATACTGTCTATTATTACGAAGAATAAGGCTGGATAGGAGCGACCATCCGTAATTGGCCTTACACTAATATTGGTTATCTCGATAGGAGTGGTATATACTTTTTATTTTTCATCTATTATTTATTTACTCCCATCGACATATCCAATTATCAGTATAAAACAAACTACGACAGTTCATAATAGTTTAGGACATTAGATATAACAATAACACATATAATATAATTGCGGAACACAGAGTAACAAAAATCTCATATATATAATCGATGTCAGTTACAATATAGTTGACACGATACATATGATACAACTACAACTGTCGACTCTAGTAGTTATATATACAAGTACATTATCGACTAATATACATGAATACATATCGTTCTATACAATGACATGACTACTACAAAATGACACTGACAACTTCAAAAGATGTGAAAAGTCTTCAAATCCCAAACAGCAACTCAAAGAAGGAAATCTACAACCTGAAATAACTCGGGTCTGACCCGAGTATTAAATTCAAAAGAAAATAATACACGGGTCAGTCTAATTCAAACTCAGTTATTAGTGCATAGCAGCAATAATAATCAGATAGTCAAATAGACGAAAATCACGGAAATCTCGTATATCCGACTCCTCGATAAAAGAGTCGGATAACGGCAGATATAACACTAAACAGTGTTAAACAACAATTAACAATCCAAATCAATTTAAACAATTGAAATGTCAATTTAAAAACGGCAATGCTGATTGGCTGCAGTACACGCTAACGTGTACTGCCTCGCCAATACAGTCTATGAAATACTCAGAAGATCAATGAATCCAAAAGTCAACAGTGAAATGATGTGGGTGGTGTGCTCAAGGCAACATAACGTGCAGCAGACTAAATTAGACACCAACAATTTGAATACCCACTGTACAGCCACCTCACAAACTACATGAAGTCAATGCAGACAAATGAACAATTGCCACGATGAGTATCCAGTAAAATGAAGACAACAATGAGATATACCAAGAAGTGATATCGGTGCAACAGTCAACGGTAAAGCCATGACTCCAACAACTTAACCAATTTCAATACATACCGGCCCAGACTTCAAATCATGAAACAGCAAAATACAAGTGAGTGTATCAAGTCACACTACGACAATGTCCAGACCATCCAACCCATTGTAAATGAATACGACAAAGCAACCTATGGATAACCAGACTACATGAAGCAGTCCATTATCCAAGCACTAACAAGTACGACATGCAGGGGAGACTCAATATCATGTACCAGAACGAAAACAACATGTACTCATGCACAAGGAATGAACAAGCCAATATGGCAACATGATTATCAAAATAAACTACAATACCGAACAGCATATATAGAAGTACATCAACCAATCAACAACAGCTATAACAACACAGTGAATCAGGCATGAACCAGTGATGTGCCACGACAACAAATTGAATGCAGACAAGTCTAACAAACTGGACAATATACAAGATCATCAAAGTGTATACAGTGAAGTACAACAGTGAAGGCTATAGGTCACAGTGAAATAAAACTGCAAAGTGAAGACAACAAACTTCTACATCAACCAGAAAAAACAAGACCAACATACTCAAGGGCAACAGGCAACAAGCAGCACATACATGAAAACTGGAGACTAATCAGTTCGAACTACAAGTTCAAGAATGACATGAACAACACCAACAATGCTACAGATAACAATGAACTTCAAGAACTGCAGACCAGACTTGAGTCGAGACAAGCTACACATGAAGATCAATTGATCAGCTCAACCCAACAAAACTCAAATTTATAAAAGTGCACATGATCAAAACCAACACAAAATGCAGACAGTATACAATGTGCACAGCACCAGACTAAACAAACTACAGTGTGCAAGTGCAAAGACATGCACAAGAAAATGAAGACAACAATGAAACTCGAAACAATGAAATACAACTACAAGTACACAACAAGAAGTGAATGCAGAAAAATCAAGAGACTTCACAGCCAATATGACTCAAATGCCACCGAGCTATATGCAACTCAATAAAGCAACACTGGAATATGCAGTACAACAATGCAGTGCAACAGCAACAAAGACCAGAGGCTTACAAAGAAACTGTTCAACTATTACAAAGTAAAAACCAAGACAGTGATCGATCAAAGCAAAACTGCAATGCACATCACAATCGAACAAGATCAACATACCCAATATCAAGTTAGTGAATGCCAAAGTCAAAATGAAGTCAGAGAATAAAGGCATGTCAGAATTTCACAAAATCAAATATGGTTCCATGCCAAAGTCAATAATTGAACATGTCAAGATTCGAAATTGCAGTATTATCAAGCAACCAAGTATTCGAAGTCATTCAGAGAAACTCACGGAAGTAGTCAAATTCCAGAAATCGTTTCAAATGGACGAAATCACAGAGACCAAAATCATCAAGTGAAGGAATTCAGACACACAAAATCAAGGACTTCGAATCAATTCAGACGGTAGAATGAATTAGATGTGAGTGTAAATCGAGATTCACTCACCTTTGGTTTTGAAGAGCACGAATTCGACGTCGCTAACGAGGGCATCTCACAAGTCGATCGATCACAAAACAAGGAGTCGAGTTGAATCGAGCATTGGAAATAGGCGTCCTCAAATTATCGAAAACCCTAATTTCGAAAGAGGAACGAACGAAAGGAGGCTGCCATTCCTTTTTCTTTTTGTTGCTAGGGTTTTAAAACGTAAAAATGAATTGAGGTCCGGTTTGCCAACGAAAATAAAAAGAGTGATGTGTGTAGATAATTTTCACGGCCACACAGAAAAACATGGGTCAATTAAATTTTGTAAGCCCTCATAATACCCTAACAAATATTTAAATGGATTATCTAAAGAATTTCAACTGATCTGAACCCACAAAAGCAATTAGCCAACAATTTTAATCGTCGTTTGACGATAACTAAATAATAGTGAAATCTCGGGTTGTTACAGACTCCCCTCCTTATAAAAATTGCATCCCCGCAATTTTCATAATTAAGGTCGTTATTAACAATAAATTTTCTAACATAAACCGGTTAAGCTAGAAAATAAAAGGTAGAGGATATAAACACCAAAGAAATCTTTTAATTTCATAAAAGAGATTCACAAATTCTCAACAAAATCTAATTACCAAATGGGTAATTAGAAAACAATCAAAACTGAATTCAAAACTGAATAAATACAATCATCAGCAATATTCAATTATCAACTAGACTATTAGAATTCAGAAATCTCAAATAGCAATATCTAATTATTGATACAGTAATTAGAAAACAACCAAATATAATTATCAACAAAGATAATTATGAAGCACAATTCACAAATCGCAAACTGACAATATCCAGTTATTCAACAATTAACTAGGAAACACACATTTCAAAACCAGTAAACTCTGACTATTTACAGAAATAGATAGAAAACAGCGATTCGATAAAATCAGCATATTCTAGAATCAATTGGAGACTAGAAAATCTCATATCAATAAAATCAGCAAACAACAATTATCTAATTATCTCAAACGATAATCAGAAGACAAATCAAATATCTAATTATCTCAAACGATAATCAGAAAACAAATCAGCACATATCTAATTACCACAACCGGTAATTTAAAATTTCAAATCAACAATTATTCAATTGTCAAAAACGATAATCAAATTTTAAATTCAACAAATATTTGGTTATCTCAAGCGATAATCAAATTCCAAATTCAATAAATATTTGATTATCTCAAGCGATAATCAAATTTCAAATTCAACAAATATTTGATTATCTCAAGCGATAATCAAATTTCAAATCGGCAATCATTTAATTATCTAAAGCGATAATTAAATTCGAAATCAGCAAATATTTAATTATCAAAAGCGATAATTAAATCTCAATCAGCAAATATTTAATTATCTCAAGCGATAATTAAATCTAAAATCAACAAATATTTAATTATCTCAGGCGATAATTAAAAGCAACAAATATCCGATTATCGAAAACAATAATCAGAACCCATATCAACAAATATCTAATTATCACAAGCGATATTTAGAAACAACAAATATCTGATTATCAAAAACGGTAATCAGAACTCATATCAACAAATATCTAATTATCACAAGCGATAATTAGAAACAACAAATATCTGATTATCAAAAATGATAATCAGAACTCATATCAACAAATATCTAATTATCACAAGCGATAATTAGAAACAACAAATATCTGATTATCAAAAACGATAATCAGAACTCATATCAACAAATATCTAATTATCACAAGCGATAATTAGAAACAACAAATATCTGATTATCAAAAACGATAATCAGAACTCATATCAACAAATATCCAATTACCTGCAGATAATTGGAAACAACAAATATCTAGAAATCAATTAAGAAGACTAGAAAATCAACATAAAAGCTTGGATCAATCCCATCAAATGGCGAGTTTTTAATTCGCCGCACGTGCAACAACATATGGCCGAAGCCTACCAAATACTCAACATAATTTTGGCGCCCATCAGATTGACCCGAAGGTCCGCAGAGTGACCCGAAGGTCTAGTACTGGTATTTGACCCGAAGGTCCGCAGAGTGGCCCGAAAGCCCAACAAATGACCCGAAGGTCCAACAAATGACCCGAAGGTCCTCATAGTGGCTCGAAAGCACACGAAAGCATCAAAATGTTTCAATTAACGAGTCCGGAATTAACCGAAATAGCAAACGCACATGTCCCATACCACGTGTTTTACTACATCGTTTGATTCTCTTCATCGTTTCCTTGAAAGTGTAAAAATCATCAAAATCATCAAAACAACAGATATTCATTTTTAAAACGATTTTCCAATCACGTGATTAAAACAGCAAATCAGTAACAATTTCGACAAGGAAATTGTACTTCTCAAAATACCGTAAAAACGGTTACAAATCAGCATTGCGGAATAACCGCTTGAAAATCCACTTTTAAAATTTGACGGTTACGGAAGCCAAAGCGACAGTAGTTTTAAAACGTCAAAATCACATCAAAGCAATCTACATCAAAATGTAATGTCAGTGAATTCTCATTCATCAAAATGCCACAAAACACCGTACTTCAAAATATAGCATTGGTGTAAAATTCCGTTGTAAAAATAACGGCAACAAAATACGTTTCATAACCAAGCATCGGTTCAACGTAAAATAAATGCAATAACGTGCAATTTAAATTTTTGCACGTACTACAAAATGAACAAAGAATCATTCAAATGTATCTTCAATGAAGATAATTTAAAACAGCAAAAATCTAATCAATAGATGATTAGTACAAAAGAAAGCCAGCGGAAATTTCAACAAAAATCACATATCTGCAATTTCTTCGAATCCTCAATTCGGATTCGAAGTTCTTAAAGAAACAAAATAATTACAGCTATGTAAACAACAAATGAAATTCATATCAATTTCGTATTTTGATTTTCAAATCAAAAAGATTATCAGTTGTACTCAGCGAAGACAGTTTCACTGTTTCCACTGCGCACTCTGATAAACAGAACACAAATCAATCAAATCATCAGAACACAATTTCACTATTATTTTTAAATAAAGTTATTTAAAAATTTCATCCAAATTTCAAAACTTTAGTTTTGACTCAAGCACAAATAAAACATCGACCAATAGTTGTAACATATGTTCCTTCCGAGTTAAGTTTTATATTATGTCCATAAACCCCAAGCTCTGATACCAACTGTGACGCCCCACCTCTATGCTCATAATAACAAAGAGTATTAAAAGAAATACTGTCTATTATTACGAAGAATAAGGCTGGATAGGAGCGACCATCCGTAATTGGCCTTACACTAATATTGGTTATCTCGATAGGAGTGGTATATACTTTTTATTTTTCATCTATTATTTATTTACTCCCATCGACATATCCAATTATCAGTATAAAACAAACTACGACAGTTCATAATAGTTTAGGACATTAGATATAACAATAACACAGATAATATAAATGCGGAACACAGAGTAACAAAAATCTCATATATATAATCGATGTCAGTTACAATATAGTTGACACGATACATATGATACAACTACAACTGTCGACTCTAGTAGTTATATATACAAGTACATTATCGACTAATATACATGAATACATATCGTTCTATACAATGACATGACTACTACAAAATGACATTGACAACTTCAAAAGATGTGAAAAGTCTTCAAATCCCAAACAGCAACTCAAAGAAGGAAATCTACAACCTGAAATAACTCGGGTCTGACCCGAGTATTAAATTCAAAAGAAAATAATACACGGGTCAGTCTAATTCAAACTCAGTTATTAGTGCATAGCAGCAATAATAATCAGATAGTCAAATAGACGAAAATCACGGAAATCTCGTATATCCGACTCCTCGATAAAAGAGTCGGATAACGGCAGATATAACACTAAACAGTGTTAAACAACAATTAACAATCCAAATCAATTTAAACAATTGAAATGTCAATTTAAAAACGGCAATGCTGATTGGCTGCAGTACACGCTAACGTGTACTTCCTCGCCAATACAGTCTATGAAATACTCAGAAGATCAATGAATCCAAAAGTCAACAGTGAAATGATGTGGGTGGTGTGCTCAAGGCAACATAACGTGCAGCAGACTAAATTAGACACCAACAATTTGAATACCCACTGTACAGCCACCTCACAAACTACATGAAGTCAATGCAGACAAATGAACAATTGCCACGATGAGTATCCAGTAAAATGAAGACAACAAGGAGATATACCAAGAAGTGATATCGGTGCAACAGTCAACGGTAAAGACATGACTCCAACAACTTAACCAATTTCAATACATACCGGCCCAGACTTCAAATCATGAAACAGCAAAATACAAGTGAGTGTATCAAGTCACACTACGACAATGTCCAGACCATCCAACCCATTGTAAATGAATACGACAAAGCAACCTATGGATAACCAGACTACATGAAGCAGTCCATTATCCAAGCACTAACAAGTACGACATGCAGGGGAGACTCAATATCATGTACCAGAACGAAAACAACATGTACTCATGCACAAGGAATGAACAAGCCAATATGGCAACATGATTATCAAAATAAACTACAATACCGAACATCATATATAGAAGTACATCAACCAATCAACAACAGCTATAACAACACAGTGAATCAGGCATGAACCAGTGATGTGCCACGACAACAAATTGAATGCAGACAGGTCTAACAAACTGGACAATATACAAGATCATCAAAGTGTACACAGTGAAGTACAACAGTGAAGGCTATAGGTCACAGTGAAATAAAACTGCAAAGTGAAGACAACAAACTTCTACATCAACCAGAAAAAACAAGACCAACATACTCAAGGGCAACAGGCAACAAGCAGCACATACATGAAAACTGGAGACTAATCAGTTCGAACTACAAGTTCAAGAATGACATGAACAACACCAACAATGCTACAGATAACAATGAACTTCAAGAACTGCAGACCAGACTTGAGTCGAGACAAGCTACACATGAAGATCAATTGATCAGCTCAACCCAACAAAACTCAAATTTATAAAAGTGCACATGATCAAAACCAACACAAAATGCAGACAGTATACAATGTGCACAGCACCAGACTAAACAAACTACAGTGTGCAAGTGCAAAGACATGCACAAGAAAATGAAGACAACAATGAAACTCGAAACAATGAAATACAACTACAAGTACACAACAAGAAGTGAATGCAGAAAAATCAAGAGACTTCACAACCAATATGACTCAAATGCCACCGAGCTATATGCAACTCAATAAAGCAACACTGGAATATGCAGTACAACAATGCAGTGCAACAGCAACAAAGACCAGAGGCTTACAAAGAAACTGTTCAACTATTACAAAGTAAAAACCAAGACAGTGATCGATCAAAGCAAAACTGCAATGCACATCACAATCGAACAAGATCAACATACCCAATATCAAGTTAGTGAATGCCAAAGTCAAAATGAAGTCAGAGAATAAAGGCATGTCAGAATTTCACAAAATCAAATATGGTTCCATGCCAAAGTCAATAATTGAACATGTCAAGATTCGAAATTGCAGTATTATCAAGCAACCAAGTATTCGAAGTCATTCAGAGAAACTCACGGAAGTAGTCAAATTCCAGAAATCGTTTCAAATGGACGAAATCACAGAGACCAAAATCATCAAGTGAAGGAATTCAGACACACAAAATCAAGGACTTCGAATCAATTCAGACGGTAGAATGAATTAGATGTGAGTGTAAATCGAGATTCACTCACCTTTGGTTTTGAAGAGCACGAATTCGACGTCGCTAACGAGGGCATCTCACAAGTCGATCGATCACAAAACAAGGAGTCGAGTTGAATCGAGCATTGGAAATAGGCGTCCTCAAATTATCGAAAACCCTAATTTCGAAAGAGGAACGAACGAAAGGAGGCTGCCATTCCTTTTTCTTTTTGTTGCTAGGGTTTTAAAACGTAAAAATGAATTGAGGTCCGGTTTGCCAACGAAAATAAAAAGAGTGATGTGTGTAGATAATTTTCACGGCCACACAGAAAAACGTGGGTCAATTAAATTTTGTAAGCCCTCATAATACCCTAACAAATATTTAAATGGATTATCTAAAGAATTTCAACTGATCTGAACCCACAAAAGCAATTAGCCAACAATTTTAATCGTCGTTTGACGATAACTAAATAATAGTGAAATCTCGGGTTGTTACATCACAACTGTTTATATAATATAGAGAAGAACATCATATTTTTAGATGTACACTTATAGATTTCAGATGAGGGAAGGGAGAGAGGTCGGGAAAACGAGGCTGGAAGTACGGTGCAGGGGTGAGGAGATGAGGGAATAGGTTCGGAGGTGACTGTCGGAGCATGTGCGGTTGAGGGGAAGAGGAGTGGGTGCGCGGTTTCGAAAGGTGGTGGAGGAGGTTGCCGGCGTGGTGGGTGATGGTGGTTGCTCGGTGTGGGCTGAGGGCGGTCTCGTGGAACGGTGGAGTCTTGGCCGAGCATGGCAAGAAAAAAAAAAGACAGGTCGGAGGTGGTGGGCTGGAGGTTGGTGGCGATCTCGGTGCGGGCGATTGGTGAGGAAGTGGTGGCGGAAGGCAGCCTTGTGGTGGTAAAGCGGTGGAAGTGAGGCCGAAAATATGAGGAGGTGGTGAGTCGCATGGGAAGCAAGGCCAGGCTGACGTGGCATTTGTGAGGCGAAAGGTGGAGAGGGTTGGCGTGGGTTTGGAAGAGGCGGAGATGCGGCGGTATGGGTTGATGGCGTGCAATTTTTGAGATGCCAGGAAAGGAAGAGGGTGGGTTTGTTTGAGAAGACAACACCCTATTTTGTTTTATTTCTTCTGGGTATAATCAAACGAAAATGAATGGAACCGATTGATATTTAGAACGGATGTGAAACCCAAAAGTAGGTATGCTTTGAATTCTGGTAACGGTTCAATTCCCTTGATTTCAGCTGAAAGCTATTCAATGCAATTGGTTAGTTGCTTGAGCTGCACGGTAAAGATTCAAGAAGGATTGGAAAAGTAAAAGTCACAATTTTGGTACCGGTACGACATACAGTTTTATTTTCCGTCACGTACCGGTATTCAAAATACAGAATTGAATATACCACAAAGATCAGCACGACGAGACGATCAAAACGGTATACAGATATTAGTGGTACGATCATCCGATAAAAATCGATATCGGTACCAGAATGCTGCTATTTTGTAGAAAATAAGAACGACGGAGCAATAGACGTCTGAATTTGGAAAAATGACGAACTGACATCTTGCTCAGAAGATGGTTTAGAATTTTTCTATGTAAAAATATTTAGGTTCCGAAAACATTTTATTTTCATTGCTTTTTAACTGATTAAATTGAAGTGAATTTACGCGTGAAATAAACTTCCATATTTTCGGACGAAAATTTACCAGTTGTTATGTTTAACTAGACGTATCCCAAATATTAAATTTTTATTTCAAAATTTTATTGTTTAAAATTTCATGAAATTTCAACTAATTACGTTATTTAAAACAGTTGAAATTTACGGGTCGTTACACTCTCCCCCACTCAAAACTTTTCGTCCCCGAAAAGGAACGAGGTAGGAGAATAGTAACAACAGAAAGAAAAACAGATTTGAAATACACAATAACATTTAATTTAAACCATATAAATTCAAATTTAAATTGATTTATATTCAACAATTGATTTAATCCATTTGATTTCACTAAAATCAATCTCAACTATTTCTAAATTCATTATCTTATTATCCAATTATCTTAAATTTACAATTTCTAAAACCATAAATTTGAATAATCTTTTATTATAATCATATTTTTATTTTCAATAGATTTAATTTTTTTAATTCCAAATTATTATTAATTTTATTTCACTTAATATATCTTATTACATATTTTTAAACCATATAAATTAATTTAAACCATAAAAGTTTCGATTTAAATAAATTTACATCTACTAATTGCTTTTAAATTCAAGGTATTTTCATATGTTGATCAAATTTCAATTTATTAATTCTTTCAAAACAAATTTATTTGATTATTAACTGAGTTTACTTATTATCTTATCTAACTCTATTAACATCTTAATAATCAAAATTTATTGTATAACATTTATTATAACACTCAAATTTTATTTATAAATTCAATTTATCTTATATATTATCCAATTACATATTCAACTTCTGAATGATTTAGGTAAGTTGTATTAGAATGCAGTTGAACAATATACAAATAAAATTTCCCAATTCAATTATTCACGTTTAAATATTTATTCAAAATTTTAGTTTTATTTATAATTAAAATCATCCTTTAACAAAATTTAAGAATTAGATTTCCGATTGACTTTAAACAATTAGAGATATATATAATATATTTATATCATATCAAATTAAATTTTAAAATAGATACCTATATATATGTAAATCAAAATGTACTAAAGAAATTCAAATCAAAATATATTTCAAACAAAACCGTAGCAAATCTACAGAATAGTATCTCCACTTCAAAACTCGAAAATGAATGTCGATGATGCGGCCGCCATCACCGAAATTATTTTCCAGCGACAAAGAGAAGAGTACAGTTTTCACTATTTTAAAAATTCTTTGAAAACGATTTCTATTCGAAAATACGTTCAATAATATATACATTAAAATTTTAAAACCAAAGTTCGAAATCACCGGAAACTAAATTCTCAAATTTCTGAATTAAATTCATTTTAAATTCCAAATCGATTTATAAACTGTATTTATAAATTTATTTAGAACAATAAATGATAATCAAATATTATCATTTCAATCAACAATTTAATTTACCTGTTAAATTCCAGAAAATTTTTACTTATATTTTCACAATATAATCAAACAAATTTATTTCATTTTCCAAATTTGAAAATAATATTGTGTCAGTTTGCTCTGTTCAAGTGTTTTGGAAATCCTATCGATAGCGTTGATCAGACGAATCGATCGAAAACCCAAATCAACATCAACAACTCAAACAACACAATGTATAAAACATTTTAATATTTATTTAAAAATACACTTCCTCGCTCGACGATACAAGAATGGATTCTAAAGAAAGGATATAAATTCAAATTTGATGGACTCAAATCAAAGAGAATTTTGATTCAAAGATAGGTTCGAAACAAGGATAAGATGATTAAATAGCGAAATAAGAAGATCGATAAGTTTATATAAATCGCGGGCAACCTTAACCGGGTCAACCGTGACTTCAAGAATAAGATCAATGCAGAATTCCAAGGCAAATCTACATTCAATATCAAGAAATAGAATTCAGGTATAGCAGGAGATAGATAGCATCGTAAACCGAGGATACAGAAATCTCCGGTAAACCAATGCCTATTATAAAGGAGTTGCTCCTTTACGAATCATTCGAAGATTGGCGAGACCACCGATATATTATAGATATCATTCAAAATGTAGTTATGGGGTGCTCCAGAATTAAAAGAAGACGAATAGTGAAGGACACGAATGAATTTCGGAACCGAGGGGAATGTTCCAAAATTCAAAGGAATTGAGCCAAGGGAAGAGATTGAAACTCGAATGAGAGTGATTCTGTAAATACATTTACCCTATATGTTAAGTTTTGCCTAGAGCTACCAAAGCTCTGATACCAACTGTAACGACCCGCCATTTTGGACCATTCGCATCCATTATAAGTGTATAGGTAGACACTCATGCCGGAGTTGAATTGCTCAAAATACCGCGTTGTTAATTTAAATTTGGCAAAACTGAACATATACAGTAAATAAAATATCACAGATCACAGACACAGAGTAATAATTTGCAGTGGAATTAAAAGAGATAGTAGTTCATGAAGCTACTATATGAATATATAAAATACATCAGAGTTTACAACAGAAGAGTAATACAATACATCAGAGTTAAACCAGATACAACGGAAGAGTAACACGATACATCAGATACAAATCAGAATGCATCACTGGAATCATCGAATATCTGAAAGCTGGATAGATAGCTGGATCTCCAAGCGAAGCTCCAACTCCAAAGGTGAGTCTCAAAAGCTGAACCACTCAGTCTGACCCGAGCGTAAAGCAAAAACACAAGACACTAGAGTCAGGATTAACATTCTTATATTAATAAATCCAACTCAAGTGAAATAGCAATTGAAATATAAGTAACTCAAAGGATGTTTGGAATAACCATCCTTTAAGGATCCGTTAAACTATCTACTATATAGTAATGTACGCTAAGTAGATAATGTCTATCAGTAATAATAAGATATCAAAATAGCGTTAAGTCATGGCCCATTCCACCCTTAACACATTTTTATTCCTAAAAGCATATACAAGACCGTAGTTTCCCCAAAACCGGAAGTCACCAGAGGGCAATCCATATACTAAAGGTACAAATCAAAATCTTAGTGGTCGCGCATAAATGGAATACAAGTATGACAAGGCACATGAGGCAATACCCAAGGTAGTGATACTACCGTTCGCCTAATCCGGACTGGTGAGAACGCAACGCCGCAGCGCCCGCAACACCGTGAAACAACACTCCCAAAATCAAGGGTGCACCAATCGACAACAAGTATAAGTAGTTCGAAGAAGTGTGTCCACTTGAGGTATCAATCCTCCATTGGCCCGACACAGTTCCTGTTTTAGTCATTTCCAATTTGACACAAGTGTCAAGGCTATCCATTATCGTTCTCTTTCTTCAATCATCACGAACATCATTCCAACCACTTCATTCTGGATCATCACTCCGCGTATAGTTATTAAAGTGGTTTTCGGTTTAGATAGAGAGTATATCCATAACCGAATTCCGGTCTCTTTAATAACTTTCGTAATTATTACACCGATTGGTCGTTTGTTTATTTCAAAACCAAATCAATTACAATTTCAAATAGAATTCGTAAACCAACATTTCATTTGTCTTTCAAAACCAGTTTCCATATTTTACGTTTCAAAACTTCCACATTATCATTTCAAAATCTTATAATTCAATTTCAATTCAAATATTGATTCAAGTTCGTATATCAGTTTCATTTTAAAATCATTTATATAAATTTTAATTTAACATTCAAATCAATTTAAACTCATTTATCGATTTCATTCAATATTCGTTAAGTTACTTTATCATTCAAAACAATTTCTATTAAATTTCCAAATCATTAAATCTATTTCTTAAGTTCAACTTCATTAAATCAAAACTTACAATTTTGAATTAAATTAAATTCGTCAAATCAATTCTTTCAATTACAAGTCTTACATTAATTCCAAAATATCACATTTTTATTTCTTGTTAAAGAAATTCCATTTCACTTATTTACTTACTTAAATAATTTCCCAAAACTTAATTAATAAAGAAATCTCAATTTCAATTATTTACGAAGTAAATTCACTTATCCAAAAGTTCAATTTTCTTATTAAAGAATTTCAATTCAATTTAATCATTAAATAATTCAATCTTATTTAATTATTAAATAATTCAAAACTTAATTATTAAATAATTTCAAAGTTTAATAATTTCAACTTAATTATAATTTCAAACTTAATTATTAAATAATTTCAAAGTTTAATAATTTCAAACTTAATTCAATAATTTCTCAAATTAAACAACATTCTTTCATCAATTACATTGTTAATATTTTGTTCCAGATTATTAAATATTAACATTTTCCTTTCATTAAAATTCAAATTTCAACTTCATTTCAAAACCATATTATTTATTCAAATAAAATATTCGTTTTATTTTTAAATCAAATTATTGACCAATCGGGTTTTATTTAATTCTCTATCCTAGGCCAAAGTTCAATTTGGGTATTTATCATTTCAACCCGATTCCAATTCAATTCAAAATCAAAGCATAATAAAGGGAACTTGCAGTGTGATAGCTGGGATGGTGTCAAAGTAAATAAACAAGCAATAACAACAATCAATATCAATCCAATAATCAATTCAAATAATCCCGAAATAACCGTATAAATCCGCATTGTTATTTGTACGAATTAATATAATTATTTCTAGAATCTACACTATCATTTCATGTAGATTAAAGATTATTACATTACGGTTTTCACTTGTCATCTATTCCAATTTCATACATCATCAATTTAACAACTTACATTCAGTGGTTCAAAATGTAATTAAACAAATCCTACGTGTCAATAAATTTAACAGTTAAAGGGGTCATATTATACAAATGTCATTTTAATCAAATTTAACATTTAACTATCCTACGTCAAGTTCAATTGCATATTATTTATCATTTTAACATTAACAATTTAACGTCCAATATAAACATCAACAATCAATCAATTTCAGCCAAACTGTATTATCATCACATAAATAATTAACAGATAATGGTGTCAGATGTCACAGGTGAACTGATACAGGTAATGGCATATATAACAGTGTAATTAACTAACAGCAGCATATTTCAATTGTCGTTTCAATTGAAATCAAATTTAATAAATAAAAGAACGTTAATCGTGAGTGAGTGCTCACCTTTCGAGGCTAGAGAAGTTTGACGATGAAATGAGCTACGGGGTTCCAAAGTAAGGCTTGATGGACACGATTCAACGAACAAAGCTGATAGATAAGGAATAGACGGAATCAAATCAGAATCGAATCGATTGCAGATATTTGGTATAAGGGAACTTAAATACCGCTATTTACATATATAAAACATATTCTAATTCAGACATATATTAAATTAAATATATATGCTTTTCGAAAATTATTGTTTAACTAAAAATCATATATTACAGTCAAATATATATATATATATACACAATCTATCCTAATATAATATATATAGACTCAACAGTATAAATATATAGCAATATATACTGATCTGTAACCTTAACTAATATATATAAGTCTTAAACAGAACAGTGGGACTATCTACATATAACCTCATAATAATTTGTATAATATACCTATGACAGCAGCTTGAAACAATTTTTTTTTTTAAACTTATATCAAACAGTATTAAACTTCCAAATCTCGCAACTCAAAGCATATATATATATATATATATATATATATATATATATATATGCAAATGTGTATATATGTATACAGTTAAGATTGTATCCATTATTACAACATAATTATCAAACATTACTTGAAATGCACGCACAGCCTATAAAAGAAAAACGTTACAAAATTATTCTTTTTTTTATATATATAATCGAATTGACAAATATAAAATACGTATGCAGACACCATATACTTACCTTATATAATATTATTAATACATTCAGTATAGAGCGTGCATCACTACTCATATTTAAACATACATATACAAAGTAAATCTTGGAAACCTATGTATGAACTATCGGTACAAACGAAATACTTCAATGTTTATAACTAGTATATAAATCAACCTATATATGCGTACAGCACACAAATATACAAATCATACTAAAAATATCTTTACCTAAACAATGACTTTATTATCAAGGCACAACTATTTTAATAAAATATATCAACAATTTAAATGTAAATTTATAAATACGCTTCCTTGTTTGACGACATAGGAACGAATTTTCTTTTCTAACACAAAAGTCGAGAAGATTTATAACAATGTATTCAAACTTTGCGGTAATTCTACTGCCATAAACATTTTATAACTGACTTATAGACTTACATGTACAAGCTAACTTATCATGATAGTTATATAGCATATAGTGGGTCTCTACCGATAATACAAACCTTATACAACTTGTATATAAACATATCTTATATATAATTAATCATAAAATCTAATATTTTGTAAACCAACAAATAATATATGCAGACTGTAAATCCATATGTAGACCATACTTTATGAAACCAGTACACCTGTAGCTATATTTAACTATGTACACGTAAACCATTATAAGCTTATATAGAATATATAAACTAACCCAACAGCTAATCTGTACTGTACATGAATTATTTGGTAAACTATAGTTTATATTTATACAATGCAACTTTAGACAAACAATTAACTTATATCTTATACAAAATAGAATGAAATATAAACATTAGTAGAGATAAGTTTATATATACTAACAGTAAACAAACATATAATATATATAACTAGAAAAATCACAACTGTTTATATAATATAGAGAAGAACATCATATTTTTAGATGTACACTTACAGATTTCAGATGAGGGAAGGGAGAGAGGTCGGGAAAACGAGGCTGGAAGTACGGTGCAGGGGTGAGGAGATGAGGGAATAGGTTCGGAGGTGACTGTCGGAGCATGTGCGGTTGAGGGGAAGAGGAGTGGGTGCGCGGTTTCGAAAGGTGGTGGAGGAGGTTGCCGGCGTGGTGGGTGATGGTGGTTGCTCGGTGTGGGCTGAGGGCGGTCTCGTGGAACGGTGGAGTCTTGGCCGAGCTTGGCAAGAAAAAAAAAAGACAGGTCGGAGGTGGTGGGCTGGAGGTTGGTGGCGATCTCGGTGCGGGCGATTGGTGAGGAAGTGGTGGCGAAAGGCAGCCTTGTGGTGGTAAAGCGGTGGAAGTGAGGCCGAAAATATGAGGAGGTGGTGAGTCGCATGGGAAGCAAGGCCAGGCTGACGTGGCATTTGTGAGGCGAAAGGTGGAGAGGGTAGGCGTGGGTTTGGAAGAGGCGGAGACGCGGCGGTATGGGTTGATGGCGTGCAATTTTTGAGATGCCAGGAAAGGAAGAGGATGGGTTTGTTTGAGAAGACAACACCCTATTTTGTTTTATTTCTTCTGGGTATAATCAAACGAAAATGAATGGAACCGATTGATATTTAGAACGGATGTGAAACCCAAAAGTAGGTATGCTTTGAATTCTGGTAACGGTTCAATTCCCTTGATTTCAGCTGAAAGCTATTCAATGCAATTGGTTAGTTGCTTGAGCTGCACGGTAAAGATTCAAGAAGGATTGGAAAAGTAAAAGTCACAATTTTGGTACCGGTACGACATACAGTTCTATTTTCCATCGCGTACCGGTATTCAAAATACAGAATTGAATATACCACAAAGATCAGCACGACGAGACGATCAAAACGGTATACAGATATTAGTGGTACGATCATCCGATAAAAATCGATATCGGTACCAGAATGCTGCTATTTTGCAGAAAATAAGAACGACGGAGCAATAGACGTCCGAATTTGGAAAAATGATGAACTGACATCTTGCTCAGAAGATGGTTTAGAATTTTTCTATGTAAAAATATTTAGGTTCCGAAAACATTTTATTTTCATTGCTTTTTAACTGATTAAATTGAAGTGAATTTACGCGTGAAATATACTTCCATATTTTCGGACGAAAATTTACCAGTTGTTATGTTTAACTAGACGTATCCCAAATATTAAATTTTTATTTCAAAATTTTATTGTTTAAAATTTCACGAAATTTCAACTAATTACGTTATTTAAAACAGTTGAAATTTACGGGTCGTTACACCATCCATAGGTTTACATCAGTCCTACCATCCATAGGTTAAATCCTAAGATCTACCCTCCCAAAGGATACTAAAGGAAAGAACCTATTCAAAACTAAAGATTGAAATAGGAAATTCAAGACGTACCATCAAAGAGATGCGGATAAGAGATACGTATTTTCTCCTCAGCCTCCCACGTAGCGTCCTCAATACTATCTCCCCACTGCACCTTAACCAAAGGGACTTCCTTATTCCTAAGTTTCTTGATATCATGTCCAACGATCCTGGTAGGAATGCGACGAACCGATGCTTCTCTCTCCACTTCAACTTCCTCAAGTTGGCTAGTTTCCACTACCTCTGCCGAATCATGTAAGCACTTTCTCAAGTGCGAAACATGAAAAAAATCATGAACTCCTACGAGCCTCTTTGGTAGTTTTATTCGATACGCCATCTTTCCTACCCTTTCCATAATGGGGAACGGTCCTACGAATCTAGGAGCAAGTATCCCAGTTGATTCAAACCTCACTACCTTTCTTAGCGGAGACACCTTAATGAAAACCAAATCTCCTACCTCGAACTCAATATCCCTTCTCCGCTTATTTGCATAGGATTTCCTTCTATCTTAGGCCGTCTTCATTCTTCTTCTAATCGAATCAATCTTTTTTGAAGTCTCTCTAACCATGTCGGGACCATGTAGCAATCTTTCTGTAGACTCCAACCAACATGAAAACGACTTGCAAGGTCTTCCATAAAGGGCTTCAAAAGGAGCCATCCAATGCTAGCCTGAAAACTATTATTATAAGCAAATTCCACTAAAGGAAGGTGCTCCTCCCAAGTCCCTCCAAAATCAAGAATGCACATCCTCAACAAATCCTCAAGAACTCTATTAACTCTCTCCGTTTGGCCATCCGTTTGAGGGTGATAGGTCGTACTCAATCTAAGCTGTATCCCTAAAACCTCTTGTAGCCTCCAAAACTCGCTAGTAAAGACAGGGTCTCTGTCGCTCACTATGCTAGAGGGAACTCCATGAATTCGGAATATCTCACAAACGTATATGGATGCCAAATAAGGTGATGTCCTCTTACTCTTGACTGGAATGAAGTGGGCGCTCTTAGTCAAACGATCTATAATCACCCAAATACGGGTATTCCCCTTCCTAGATCAGGGTAAACCATCTATAAAGTCCATCGAAACACTATCCCACTTCCATTCGGGTACATCCAATGGTTGAAGCAATCCGTCAGGCCTCTGTTGCTCCGCCTTAACCCTTTGGCACACAAGACACTTAGCCACAAACTCTACTACATCCTTCTTCATGCCACTCCAATAAAACACTCTCTTCATGTCCATATACATCTTATCACCACTCGGATGAATAGTCATCTGAGAATGGTGTGCTTCTGCTAGAACTGCACTCATCAAATCACCAACGCGGTGTACATAAAGTCTTCCATCTCTCCTTAGCCACCTTTTACTATCGATGGAATAGCATTGGAGATGTCTAGAGACCTCTCCTCGGCTAATCCTATCCAGACTATCCACAAGCTCTAAATCCTCTCGCTGCCTTGAGCCAATCTGATCTACGAGGGTAGGCTTAACCTCAAGTGCTACCAATAATCTAGGAGTAATGTCCATAGAGGGCTTAAAATCAAAGGTGGAAATAAACTCTAGGCTTTTCAATTCCACGGACATTGGGCTAAGAGTTGTTCTCTTCCTACTTAACGTATCCGCAACCACGTTCCCCTAAGAATGCCGCATTCTTCTTAGTGAGGCGAGTAAGCGGTGCTGAAATCTTAGCAAAATCTATGTTAGCTCCATATAATAACCAGCCAAACCTAGGAAGCTTCTAACTTCGGCAGCGTTCTTGGGGGCCTTCCAATCCTATACTGCTACTAACTTAGCGGGATCTACAACTAAACCCTCTATTGAGACTACATGCCCCAAGAAACGCACCTCCTCATGCCAAAAGTGACAGTTCGAGAATTTTGCTTTCAACTGATGAACACGAAGTGTACGAAGAACCTCCTCAAGATGAATATCATACTCTTGGAAAACACCAGAATGTCGTCCATAAACACTACAACGAACTTATTTAGAACATCTCGAAAAACACAGCTCATCAAATCTACAAAATAGGTTGGGGCATTGGTCAGCCCAAATGGCATATCCAGCCACTCAAAGAATCCATTGGGTGTCCTAAATGCTTTCTTATCGATGTTATCGTCAGTGACCCTAAGCTGATGAAATCGAGTGGCTAAGTCAAGCTGAGAAAATACTGAAGTGCCAACCAACTAATCGAAAAGATTGTCTATCCTAGGAAGTGGTAACGGTTCTTCTTCATGAGCTTATTCAACTCTCTATAGTCTACACAAAGTCGAGGGGAACCATCCGCCTTTGTAGCGAAGACAACTGGCGCACCATACTCAAATATGCTCCGTCTGATGAAGCCTTTTACCAATAGCTCACCAATTTGCTTACTTAAATCCATCCTCTCCCTAGGAGCCATATGTCTCATGGGCAATGCCACTGGCTTAGCATTGTCATTCAGATAGATCCTAAAGTCGAACTCTCTTTTAGGGGGTAGTCCCCTAACCTCCTCAAAACGTCTGGGAAATCTCTAACAACTGGAACTGAACCTAACTCTCCTAGTGATGAATCCAGGGAATAAAGAAATCTCAACATGACTGACCGCTGTGGCTCGTAAGAAATCACGAGAGTCCGTCCACTACATGTTCCTAGCCTAACCACTCTCCTCTCGCAGTCCAACATCGCATCATAAGTGGATAACCAGTCCATCCCCAAATCATCCCATATCCTGAAAATCCCAGTACATAGGCGTCACAATCAAACTCTACGCCTAGTATAAAAAATTTCAAACCCCTACAAATCATGGATAAATGTGTCGGTCCTCCTATGGGGTTTGAAACAACTATATGGTCTACAACTAGAGAGATATCTAAGTGTAAACAGTCAACCAAGGAACTAGATATGAAAGAATGCGATGCTTCGGAGTCAAAAAGAGTCCGAATAGGAAAATCCAAAATAGAGATCAAAATTTCTACAGAGACTTTCCTACCTCGGTCCAGTTCACTACTAGAAGGTGCTGCATCCAAAGCCTGTACTTGCACCGTAGATGCGCCTGCTCTCTGCCCTGTCCTCTGAGGACAAGCTCTACTAAGGTGTCCAGGCTGCCCACAGCTATAACACCTCCCCTTCATCGTGTCCTTCTTACAGTCCTTTGAGTAATGCCCAACCAATCCACAATTATGACACTTCTTGCCCTTCTTGATATGTCCCTTTTGAGGTCCTCCTCCTTTCTTCTTGTCCTTATCCTTCTTTTTCTTCCATCATTGCTTCTTAGAGTTTTCTGATTTAGGAACCTCTTTAACCTCTTCTTCCTTAGCAACATCCGATATGAGGGCCATTTCCACAAGTGACTCATACGTTGCTCCCATAGGTACATGTATCAATGCCAACCCTTGTAGGGGCTAGTTCAAACCCTTAGCAAACTTGGTGGCCTTCTTATGCGGTGTATTAACAAGCTCCATCCCGGACCTCGATAACTCATTAAACTAGTTTATATACGCTTTCACCGAAAGACTCCCCTGCTTCAGACTAATGAACTTCTCCAACTACATGCTTTCCTCGGCTTGCGACAATAATTTTCCCTCAAACCTTTCCCGAAATCCATCTCTACAATCTCCCACAAGTAAGAAGCCTCTCCCTTCAGCTGCCAAGATGCAAGCTGAACTCTCGGTCGGTCCTCTAATCCTAATAGCCCAAATATCCGCTCTATATTCCTTAACCAAGTTCGTGCCTCTACGAAATCCTCCGTGCCAGAAAACGTCTTGCCTCCTAAATTAGCGAAGTCCTTGCATAGCTTAGAAAATTGGCTGCTGCAGGTGGATTAACAGGACCACCACCTGCCGGTGTTCCATTGGGCGCTTGCCCTTGCACCTCTGGTGCCGTAGCTTGGAGGTAACTACGGAACCAGCCAGGGACTTGGTGGACACCCTTTGGAAGATTTGGGTTGTCCACCATACTATGCAAAGAAAAGAAAATTTAGGCTCGAAAGAATCGAAAGAAGGTTGAACTGGACTTTGAGGGGATTTTTATAAAAACTCTCTTATACTTGAAAACTATTTCTATAATAAGAGTTTATTTCTAAAAAATACTTTTAGTTTGAAGATATGTTATCTTTGAAAAATACTTTGCTTTTAAAACAAATTTTTAGGAATCCTGTAACCTTAGGCTCTGATACTAAATGAAACACGCCACACCACTTAGTATTCCCAAAATGGATACACCAAAGGATGTGGTGTGTTATAGGTATAGCTAAAGCATCACAGAGACTAAGATTCACAAGACAAATAAGTAAAAGTAGCGGAAAACATTTAAATAATAACTTATCATTCAGAATTAAACTTCTTCTCAAAATAAGTCATAAAAATATATTATGTCTCAAAAACTCAAAATCTCTCATGTCTTATGAAAACACATCTCAGTCTCACATAATCAGAGTACAAAAATAACAAAAATAATCCCTTTTACAAGTGCCAATCCATCATAAGCCAAATGAAAAAGATGAAAAGAAAACGAATACATCTGAAATGAGAAAACTCCAGGAAGGAATCTCCAAGCAACCTGAATCAACTATCCTCAACTCTGATGGCCTGTTGGGGGAAAAGGAAAGATAGAAGAGTGGGTCAGACAATAAGCTTGGTGAGTGAAAGTAATTACTAGCATTTCTAAGCAAGATAAAGATAATAGACTAAGCAATAGTTCTAGCACGAAAGGAAGATACAAAAAAGATAAAATTCGTATAAAATACTGTTTCTGATTCTGTTTGACCGTTTGCTTTGATTGTTTGCACTTGCCTTAAACTGCAATGATTAGGCTAAAACCCTAATCCTATCTCAACTGCTAACTTGATTAGGTTGAAATTCTAATTCTACCCATTGATCGACCTTTCCTATATCTGTTGTGCCACTGTGAGCCAATCCTATTGGTCTCACAGCAAAAGACACCTCTTAGCGCTTAGGACGTAGTAGCAAATTATTTACCCTAATCGATGCCGCATGCTCGGTCATCGCCGGTAAACACTAACTGTCGCTCCCTATTTGATCCATTATTTACCCTAATCAGCATAAGCATGCTCAGCCTCAACCACGTGTGAGACCATCAGTCCTCGACCTGAAAGGGAATGCTGCCGGTACTGGTCCTAACAAACAAATCTTCTAACTTTGCGCCCCTTGCCCAAATCCTCGAATTTGAGCCTCTATCTATTGGCCACTTATTTACCCTATTCAGCATAAGCGTGCCCAGCCTCACCTATGTGTGAGACCATCGGTCCTAGACCTGAAAGGAAATGCTGTCGGCATAGGCCTTTACTGCTATATTTTCTTATTAACTTAATCCAAGATCTAAGTTTTAAAATAAGCCCCTTCTGTTATTTCTTTCTTTCTTATTATAACCTACGTGTTATAATTTTTCTTGCAACTTTTACTCTTTTATTTTCTCATTTTAGTTATAACCACTTGTTTAAGTCATGCTTGTAAATATCTCAAATTTGCCTATTTTAGTCCATCTCAATTTTATTTCAGTTTTTCTCATTTTACATCTTATTGCTGTAAATTTAGTGTTTTTCTATTTTAACCCATATTTGCGAATTCTTCTCTTTTTAATATTTTATTCGTGTCAAAAAAGGATTAAATCTCTATAAAAAGAAACTAACATTTATAGGCTAAATTCTAACTTAAAACAGATGTAAATAACTGCAAATAACTAAATAAGATAGCTGAATAAAGATAGACTGAAAAGAACTTCTGAAATTTACTTAAAAACCGACTGTAAATAAACTTACATAAAAACTATCTCAAAATTGTAGAAAAACTACAATTATTGAGAACCGTATTATTTTAAATTGCTTACAAATCTAAAATAATTACAAAACACTCACCTGCGGTCCTTAGCTCTAATCCTGGGCCTTCCTGGATCCTTTTCTAGGGTGTAAAATATTTTTATTAAAAAGATTTCCTCCCTCGAAATTTTTTCTATTTAGGGTTAAGCCTTAGGCAACGAAACCAATTAGGAGAAAATTTGAATGAGAAAAGTAGCTAGGCCTAGGGTTCTATTTATAGTGTGGCTTAGGGATCTCAGGCCATCGGATTTGAAGATTAAATCTGGTGCAACCACGTCATAGGCTCACTATGAACCATCGGATGCAGCTATGAACGCACGGGATTTCACAAAAATCGAATTTACACTCTTCGGCTGGTACCTAGGCGAAAAATCATCCAGGATGATAGGCGGGTCAACCTGTGTTCATTGGGGGTTGACCTATGGGTCGACCTGACCCTAGCAAGGGTCGACCTATGCCCTTTTTTGATTAATTATATTTATGATTTCTTGTTTCTCTCGTAACTTCTCCATACTAGCTCGGATATCAACATGTTATATATGTAAATTGATCACAAAATTACCGCGGACCCAATGGTGCAACTCTCGTGGCTCAATTCCGACAATTTCCCAACCCTATTTTATTACTCTACTTTTCGGGTTGTTACAAGTTGATACTTGTTCTTCCTTATCACCATGTTCAACTCACTGCATATGCTCTGGCTTGTTGCAGTTATAACACCTTTTCCCTTCAGCCTTGCGATTCTTACTCATGACCCTTGTCACCATACTTATAGTAAATAAGGTTCCACTTGGGCTTTTTCTAAGCATCCTTGTTCTGAAACCGTCTTCACTTGTTATTCCACTTCTCTTGCCTTCGTCGTTCGGTTGTTGCTTTGGCTCTTCTTTAGGAACAACAACATGCTTAGATTTGGGGTACGGACTCTCATGTTGGAGATCTTTCTCAATGAGTTTCTTAAAGGACTCGTTAATATGTCCCATTAACGTCTCTCCCAGATAATCATCCAAACCCATAATAAACTTCTCACGGAGTGTCGATAAATGACTTCTCGTATTTTGATAGAGCATCAAACTGAGCCTTATATTCAAAGACAAACATGCCTCCCTGCTTCATCTCTGCAACCTTCCTGAACAACATCGACTTCTGTGCTATCGGCATGAATTTCTCCTCAATCCAAGTCTTGAACTTATCCTACATGAACTCATCCTTGGGAGTAGCAATCTTTACAACATTCCACCAGTTCATATCTCTTCCTTGGAGTTGTCGAGAAACTAACCATCTTCTCATAACACCGTCCAACTCCAGATCATCAAAGATCCTCTCGAAGGTGTCTAATCAACACTGCACTTTGTAACCTGTAATAAACATAAAAATATGAGAGAGCGATCAATATAAACTCACAACGGCATAGAAAAATATAATAGAACATATATACTGACTAAGGCTACTACCTTGGAAACAATATTATTCTTTTGATACCTAGTCACCTTGACAGTTCTGAGCATGAAAGTGAAGACTCCATCATCTGTAGTTCTCGTCTTACACCAATAGCATGTCCCTCTAAATCTATCTTATGGGATGTAATGAGAAAAGAGTCAGAACAATGTTCTAGTGATTGGAAAATTAAATACTTTACCTGTAACATTAATTTATGCCGACTGATTTCTATTTAAGTGTTATATCTATTATTTACGGCTAATCGATATGTCCAACCTTCTCCAAGGTATAACTATATATAAATGCCTATATACATATTGTAACACCCATAATTTTTGATAAAATTATTCAGGAGATTTAATTAGATAAATAAAATAGAATAATGTAAATGTTAAGTGATAAGTGGGTTGAGATTTGAATAAATATAATTAAGGCAGTGCTCAATTAAATAATTAAATGGGCTTAAGAATGGGTTATAAGTTAATTAATCTACATAGGGGTATATTGGGAAATACGCACATAACCCTTACCCTTATATATATATATATTACACTCACGTTTTATTTTCTCATTCATGTCATTTTAGAAACAAAATGCAAACATTAAGGGGAGCCGGCCATTAACAAAAGGAAGAAAAGAAGAGTTCAATCAAAAGCTAGGGATTCAAGCATAGGGGAAATTAATCTCAATCCAATCTCCTTATCTTAATCAAGGTGAATAATAATAATTCCATATCTATTTTATTTTATAATTATATGTTTTTGTATTTGAGGGTAAATTTGTTTTATGATGATTTGGATGATGATATGCTTGATTTACAATTTGTTTGATTTAAGCAAGAATGTTTAAATAAGATTATATGCGGTTTTAGGGCAAAACCGATTTATGTTGATGTTTAAATGCCATGGAGAAATTTTATATTGAATAAAACATGAATTTGGAATTGGGTTTTAATTTTGATAATTTTCCAAGCTATGGAAAGATTACTATGAATTTTCAAAGGACAATATCATTAATTGGGTTTATAAATTTATTTGAGAAATTATATTGATAATTAGGATCTGAAATTTTGACATGTTAGATAACATGATTAAAGTGAATTTCTGAATTTTTGGGACTTTTCCTAAGTAATTTGCTATGCAAATCAAAATATTTTAGAAGAAGGACTTATTTGCAAAATTGGTTATGCTTAATGGAAGGGCTTATTTGTTAACTTAACCCGTGTTTAGATATGAAATCAGTGGCATTTATTTTAGTAAAGAATTTGAAAAGTTAAGGCAACCAATTATAAGTTTACACGTGGCAAGTTAGTTAGAAAGTGTTTGCTTTAATTAATATTAAATCAGGTTTACCTAGAAAAGTTGGTTCCGCCTTCTTTAGAAGAACCTTTCGACTCAGAGCTTCCGCCTTTAATCAAGTCGAAACCCACTAAGCCGAAACCAATACACAAGGTATCACTTAGATGGTACGTAGTGGATTGGAGAAAGGCAGAAGGCTAGGTGTCGAAAGCATAGCTTTCGATGGGGTCGATACCTTTTTGTTTGTTTTAAAAGTAAAGCTCCTGCCTTTGTTTTAATTAAAGCCTTCGAAGGAGTCGGAGCATATGTTTTCAAAAGAGGTTTTCCAAATGCTTTCAAAGGGGTTGTCATCAACTTATGTTTGCTTTCAAATAGGTTCCTTTACTTATAAAATAATGCTTTCGAAAGAATGGGTTCCAACCTAGTCGAAGCTCTGCTGCCATTCTTTTGCCTTTCGAGTGTGTTGCAGTCATCAATGCTTTCGAATGGTAGTGCTTGTTTTAACGATGTTTTAAGCCACTTCCTAAATGCTTTCAAAAGGGTCCAAGGGTTTCAAAGAAAATGGCTTCGAAAATGGGTTTTGACGCTGTAACGACCCGGTATTTTAGACCATTCGCATCCGCACATGTCGGACTTGAATAATTCAAGATACCGCGTTGTTAATTTAAATTTGGCAAAACTGAACATATACAGTAAATAATCACAGACACAGAGTAGTAAATGCAGCGGAAATAAAAGAGATAGTAGTTCATGAAGCTACTATATAAATGTATAAGTTACATCAGAGTTAAACCAGATACAACGGAAGAGTAATACGATACATCAGATACAATCAGGATACATCACTGGAATCATCGAATACTGAAAGCAGAATAGATGGCTGGATCTTCAAGCAAAGCTCCAACTCCAAAGGTGAGTCTCGAATACTGGTACACTTAGTCTGACCCGAGCGTAAAGCAAAACACAAAACACTCGAGTCAGGATTAACATTTTATATCAATAAATCCAACTCAAGTTAAATAGCAACTGAAATACAAGTAACTCAAAGGATGTTTGGAATAACCATCCTTTAAGGATCCGTTAAACTATCTACTAGGTAGTAATGTACGCTAAGTAGATAATGTCTATCAGTAATATAAGGTATCAAAATAGTGTTAAGGCGTTACCATTATCCCCCTTAACACATTTTATATAAGCGTTATAGTCTATACATCACTGTAAACTCCACCGTAAACTAGTGGGCTATCAGGGAGTACTCCATAGGTATAACACAAAACAAATCGTAGTGGTCGCGTATACAGGGATACAAGTATGACAAGGCACATGAGGCAATACCCAAGGTAGTGAAACTACCGTTTGCCTGATCCGGACTGGTGAGAACGCATCGCCGCAGCGATCGCAACACCGCGAAACAACACTCCCAAAATCAAGGGTGCACCAATCGACAACAAGTAATGAATAGTTTCGAAGAAGTGTGTTCGCTCGAGGTAGCTGACCTCCATTTGGCCCGGCACGGCTCCTGTTTTAGTCATTTCCAATTTGACACAAGTGTCAAGGCTATCCATTATCGTTCTCTTTCTTCAGTCATCACGTACATCATTCCAACCACTTCATTCTGGATCACACTCCGCGTATAGTTATTAAAGTGGTTTTCGGTTTAGACAGTGAGTATGTCCCTAACCGATTCCGGTCTCTTTAATAACTTTCGTGATTATTACACCGATTGGTCGTTTAATAGATTTCAAAACCAAATCAATTACAATTTCAATTTGAATTTGTAAATCAACATTTCATTTGTCTTTCTAAACAATTTCCAAAATTTACGTTTCAAAACTTCCAAATTACCATTTCAAAATCTTATAATCCAATTTCAATCTTTATTTAAAACCATTCAAATATCGATTTAAAATCATATATAAATTTCATTCCGAAATCATTTAATTTAACCTTCAAATCAATTTATCTTATTTATCGATTTCATTCAATAATTCCTTAAGTAAATTTATCATTCAAAACAATTTCTATTTAATTTCCAATTCATTAAATCAATTACTTAAGTTCAACTCCATTATATCAAAACTTACAAATTTAATTAAGTTAATTTCGTCAAATCAAATTCCTTAAATTACAAGTCTTACATTTATTTCAATAAATCACATTTTATTTCTTGTTAAAGAAATTCAATTTCACATACTCATTTACTTAGTTACAATTTCAAGCTCAATTAATAAAGAACTAAATTTCACTAATTAAAAAGTTCAATTTTAATTATCAAAGGATTCAATTTTATTTAATTATTAAATAATTCAATCTCATTAAATTATTAAATAATTTCAAAACTTAATTCAATCATTTCTTAAATTAAACAACATTCTTTCATCAATTTCTTTATTAATATTTTGTTCCAGATTATTAAATATTCACATTTAAATTTCATTAAAATTCAATTTCCAACTTCGTTTCAAAACCATATTATTTATTCAAATAAAATCTTCATTTTATTTTTAAATCAAATTATTGACCAATCGGGTTTTTATTTAATTCTCTATCCTAGGTCAAAGTTCAATTTGGGTATTTATCATTTCAACCCGATTCCATTCCGATTCAAAAATCAAAGCATAACAAAGCGAACTTGCAGTGTGATAACAGGGATGGTGTCAAAGTAAATAAACAAGCAATAACAACAATCAATAACAATCCAGTAATCAATTCAAATAATCCTGAAATAATCGTATTAATTCACATTGTTGTTTGTGCAAATTAATATAATTATTTCTAGAATCTACACTATCATTTCATGTAGATTAAAGATTATTGCATTACAGTTTTTCACTTGTGATTCAATTACAATTTTATACTACAACAATTAATCCAATATACGTCGATGGTTCAAAGTGTAATTATCACTATTCTACATGTCAATTAATTTAACAATTAAAAGGGGTCATATTCAACTAATCAAATTCAACATATGTGTCGATTCAAATTTTAATTATCCTACATCAAATTTATTTGCATAATATTTATCACTTTATACATTACAATTTTAACGTCCAATTGTAAACATCAAACAATCAATCATTTAACAACCAAACTGGATTATCATTGCATATATAATAGATAATGGTGTCAGGTGTCATAGGTGAACAGATACAGGTAATAGCATATATGTCAATGTAATTAACTAACAACAGCATATTTCAATTTGTCATTTCAATTGAAATCAAATTTAATAAATAAAAGAACGTTAATCGTGAGTGATTGCTCACCTTTCGAGGCTAGATAGAACGGGAGATGACACAGATACGCACACTGATACAGATACTGAAATTGAGTTATGAATCCAAGCACGAGTTCGATGATCAAAGCTAATAAATAGGAATAGAAGAAATCAAATCAGAACTGGATCGACGAAGATAATTAGTATAAGTGAACTTATATATATAACAATATATACTAAAATATCATATTCTAAATTCAAATATATGTGTATTTCAAAATCATGGTTTTAAATAAAACCCATATAATAAAACAAACATATCCACATATTATAATTTGAAATATATATATATATATATATATACTTATATACAGCTCTATATAGCTATTGAAATTTTTATAACTACAAGCATATATAACATCTTATCGAAATCATTATATATATATATATATATTAAAAATAAAATGACCATCGAAATAACCTCATAATATACCATATATCTAACCAACGTAAACATATATTTAGACAAAATATCGCAACATGCTTTTTAATATAAAATGTGAACCAGACATTGAGATATAAGAGACACGTTTTTTTTAAAAACATATTAAGATTTAAACTAAACCCCTATATAACAATTGAAACCAGACTCATAAAATATATGCATATACCTATGTATATATATAAATATGTATAAACTAAACCCACATAATAATACAACCGAACCTATACTTAATAAAATGCAAGGCATTGGTATATAATATATATTATTTACTGTAAAACTTATATATACAAAACTTATATATATTATTCACTGTAAAATGCAAACTGTTGTGCAAAACTACACACTGTAACTAATATATATTTACGCAAACATTTACATAAGCTCACATATATAGGTGTATATATAGTCTAACATATATATGCCTCAGGCAATATAAAATGATGATGTCGCTGGTGAAACTAAACAACATCATACTACTCATATATACGCATATCTATTTACTGATATTTAAACAAATTTATAATATATATATCTAGACCATAAGCAACATGCAGAATTTTTTCTTAAAACAAAAATATATACAACCGGAAAATAAGACACGCGTGCTATAAGCACATATATAGAACATCACAAACATATATTGGTTGCCTAGTTGCAACATTTTGAAACCACATTCAGTTATATAACTTACATACATAAAATTTCTTTTATAATATTATATCATTTCAAACCTAAAATATACTAAAATATAAATGAATTGTTATAAAATATGTATACTAAGACATAGTACATATATTAGTTTCAAAACTAACGTAAAATGTAGAAATAAATTTTATATAAAGTAAACGTATACATACGTAAGAAATATATATATTACTAATATATAAAGTGGAGGCTACGGCTGCTTCAGAGCATGGTGATGCGGCGGAACTCGGCAAAGGCTGCAAAGTTGGTGGTGAAAGCGAGGCTCGGGTTTTCACAGGGAAAGCGCGAAGGCGGTCGAAACTTGGTGGAAGCGGATGCATGTCTAGATCCGGTGGCATGGGTGGTGGTTGCAGCAGGTTGAGGCCGAAGGCCGAGGGGTGAGAGTGCTGCTAGATGAGGCGACAGGGCGGGCTCTCTCGTGTGGGCTGTTGGTGGTTGTTTGGTGTCCGGTGTGGTGGCTGTTGTGGAGGAAGAAGTCGGTTGCGGGCTGCCGTGGATGAGCGGCGAAGGCTTTGGTGTTGGCGTTCGGTGTAGCTCAGGCGGAGGAGGTGCTTGCTGGTACGCGGAGGTGGTGCGACTTCGGCAAACCATGCCCACGTGCAAAGATGAGGGAGGGAGGCGCATGGTGAAGATAAATTGATGAAGTGGTGGCACGCATGCATAATTTGCTCCCTGATTTGATTAAAAGAAAAACATGTTGGAACTTAAAGTCTTGGATTTTACCACAGAATTGAAAAGCAAATGAGAACTAACGCACAGTGTGCAAAAGTGAAGAGTTAGGAAGAAATAGTGAGAGAGGGATGAGCCGAACAAAATGAAGAAAGGAACTGGTGAAATATTCAGCTTTGGGAAATGTAAAGGTCTAATGTGCTTGAATTCAAGGAAATTAAATGGTAGTATCCATTGAAATCTGAACAATGGGTCAAAGAATTCAAAAGGAACAAAACGGTACCGATACGATTAATTGGTTCACCGATTCCGTCGTGCCTCGGCCGTCAAAATACAGAAATGATTATGCCGTAGAGGTCAGCACGACGAGACGGTCAAAACGGTATAAAGATATCGGTGGTATGATTGAATTATAAAAATTCGAATTTTCTAATAGCGGAAAATGCAAGAAAAACACTAAAAAATAAGATCGACGGAGTCAAAAATGTCCGAATTTGGAAAAACGGCAAACTGACATCTTGGTCAGAAGATGGTTTTGAATTTTTCTATGTAAAAATATTTAGGTTTCGGAAACATTTTATTTTCATCGCTTTTTAACTGATTAAATTGAATTAAATTTACGCGCGAAATAAACTTTCATATTTTCGGATGAAAATTTACCAGTTGCTATGTTTAACTAAACGCATTCCAAATATCAAATTTATATTTCAAAATTTTATCGTTTAAAATTTCACAATATTTCAACTAATTACGTTATTAAAACAGTTGAAATTTACGGGTCGTTACACTCTCCCACACTCAAAACTTTTCGTCCCCGAAAAGGAAGGAGGCAGGAGAATAGAAGCAACCAGAAAGAAAATAGATTGGGATGCAAGTAAAACAATTAATTTAAACCATATAAATTTCAATTTAAATTAATTAATATTTAACAATTTGGTTAAATCCCTTTGAGTTCATTTAAGTTAAATCGATCCTTCTATTTCTAAATTCATTATTTTATTATCTAGTCATCCTTAATTAGCAATTTCAAAATCATCAATTTGTATAATCATTTATTGTACTCATATTTTATTCAACAAATTTAATTCTTTTTATTCCAAATGATTATTGTGTTTATTTCACTTAATATATCTTATTACATATATTTAAACCATTTAAATTTCAATTTAAATTAATTTATATTCAATAATTGGTTTAAATTTAAGGTATTTCCATAAGTCGATATAATTTCAATTGTTAATTCTATCAGAACAAAATTTATTATATTCATCTCATTCAATTAACTTATTATTCTATCATCTTTATTAGCATTTTTCTTTTCTTTTATAATTAAAATCTAAGTGTATAACATTTATTATAAACACTCAAATTTTATTTATAAAAATCATTTTATATTGTATATCATCCAATTACATTTTCAACTTCTGAATGATTTAGGTAAGTTGTATTAGAATGCAGTTGAACAATATACAAATAAAATTTTCCCAATTCAATTATTCAAGTTTAAATATTTATTCCAAATTTTGGTTTTATTTATAATTAAAATCATCCTTTAACAAAATTTAAGAATTAGATTTCCGATTAACTTTAAACAATTTAGAGATATATATAATATATTTATATCAGATCAAATTAAATTTTAAAATAAGATACCCATATATATAAATCAAATTATACTGAAGAAATTCAAATCAAAATATTTTTCAAAACAAAACCGTAGCAAAGCTACAGAATGGTTTCTCCACTTCGAAACTCGAAAATGAATGTCGATGATGCAGCCGCCATCACCGAAATTATTTTCCAGCGACAAAGAGAAGAGCACTGATTTCAACATTTTAAAATTCTTTGAAAACGGTTCCTATTTGAAAATACTTTAAATAATATACATTAAAATTCTTTGGAAACAAATTATAGTCAAAATACCTTTAAATAATGTGCATTTTAAACCTTTAAAACCATAGTTCGAAATCATTGGAAATTAAATTCTCAAATTCTCAATTTAATTTAATTTCAAATTCTAAATTAGTTTGTAAACCAAGTTTATAAATCCATTTATCGAACAATAGATGAAAATCAAATATTATCATTCCAAAAAACGAATTAATTAACCTCTTTTTTTTCTTTTTTTTAGAAAAATTTACCTATATATTTATAATATAATCATACAAAATTATTTCATTTACCAAGTTTGAAAACAATATTGTGTCAGTTTGCTCTGTTCAAGTGTTTTGGAAATCCTATCGATAGCGTTGATCAGATGAATCGATCGAAAATCCAAATCAACATCAACAACTCAAACAACACAATGTATAAACATTTTTAATATTAATTTACAAATACACTTCTTCGTTCGACGATACAAGCATGGGTTTCAAAGAAAGAATATAGAGATTCAGATTTGATGGACTCAAATCAAAGAGAATTTTGATTCAAAGATAGGTTCAAAACAAAGATAAGATGATGAAATAATGAAATAGAAAGATGGATAAGTTTATATAAATCGCGGGCGACCTTAACCGGGTCGACCGTGACTTCAAGAATAAGATCGATGCAGAATTTCGAGGCAAATCAACATTCGATCTCAAGAAATAGAATTCAGGTATAGCAGGAGATAGATATCATCGTAAACCGAGGATATAGAAATCTCCGGTAAATCAATGCCTATTGTAAAGGAGTTTCACCCCTTTACAAATCATTAAAAGTTTGGCGAGACTGCCGATTCATTATAAAGATTATTCGAAGTGGAGTTATGGGGTACTCCAGAATTTAAAGAAGACGAATAGTGAGGGACACGAATGAATTTCGGAACCGAGAAAACGTTCCAAATTCAAAGGAATTGAGTCAAAGGAAGAGATTGAAACTCGAATGAGCGTGATTCTGTAAATACATTTATCATATATGCTGAGTTTTGCCTAGAGCTACCAAAGCTCTGATACCAACTGTAACGACCCGGTATTTTAGACCATTCGCATCCGCACATGTCGGACTTGAATAATTCAAGGTACCGCGTTGTTAATTTAAATTTGGCAAAACTGAACATATACAGTAAATAATCACAGACACAGAGTAGTAAATGCAGCGGAAATAAAAGAGATAGTAGTTCATGAAGCTACTATATAAATGTATAAGTTATATCAGAGTTAAACCAGATACAACAGAAGAGTAATACGATACATCAGATACAATCAGGATACATCACTGGAATCATCGAATACTGAAAGCAGAATAGATGGCTGGATCTTAAAGCAAAGCTCCAACTCCAAAGGTGAGTCTTGAATACTGGTACACTCAGTCTGACCCGAGCGTAAAGCAAAACACAAAACACTCGAGTCAGGATTAACATTCTTATATCAATAAATCCAACTCAAGTGAAATAGCAACTGAAATACAAGTAACTCAAAGGATGTTTGGAATAACCATCCTTTAAGGATCCGTTAAACTATCTACTAGGTAGTAATGTACGCTAAGTAGATAATGTCTATCAGTAATATAAGGTATCAAAATAGTGTTAAGGCGTTACCATTATCCCCCTTAACACATTTTATATAAGCGTTATAGTCTATACAACACTGTAAACTCCACCGTAAACTAGTGGGCTATCAGGGAGTACTCCATAGGTATAACACAAAACAAATCGTAGTGGTCGCGTATACAGGGATACAAGTATGACAAGGCACATGAGGCAATACCCAAGGTAGTGAAACTACCGTTTTCCTGATCCGGACTGGTGAGAACGCATCGCCGCAGCGATCGCAACACCGCGAAACAACACTCCCAAAATCAAGGGTGCACCAATCGACAACAAGTAATGAATAGTTTCGAAGAAGTGTGTTCGCTCGAGGTAGCTGACCTCCATTTGGCCCGGCACGGCTCCTATTTTAGTCATTTCCAATTTGACACAAGTGTCAAGGCTATCCATTATCGTTCTCTTTCTTCAGTCATCACGTACATCATTCCAACCACTTCATTCTGGATCACACTCCGCGTATAGTTATTAAAGTGGTTTTCGGTTTAGACAGTGAGTATGTCCCTAACCGATTCCGGTCTCTTTAATAACTTTCGTGATTATTACACCGATTGGTCGTTTAATAGATTTCAAAACCAAATCAATTACAATTTCAATTTGAATTTGTAAATCAACATTTCATTTGTCTTTCTAAACAATTTCCAAAATTTACGTTTCAAAACTTCCAAATTACCATTTCAAAATCTTATAATCCAATTTCAATCTTTATTTAAAACAATTCAAATATCGATTTAAAATCATATATAAATTTCATTCCGAAATCATTTAATTTAACCTTCAAATCAATTTAACTTATTTATCGATTTCATTCAATAATTCCTTAAGTAAATTTATCATTCAAAACAATTTCTATTTAATTTCCAATTCATTAAATCAATTACTTAAGTTCAACTCCATTATATCAAAACTTACAAATTTAATTAAGTTAATTTCGTCAAATCAAATTCCTTAAATTACAAGTCTTACATTTATTTCAATAAATCACATTTTATTTCTTGTTAAAGAAATTCAATTTCACATACTCATTTACTTAGTTACAATTTCAAGCTCAATTAATAAAGAACTAAATTTCACTAATTAAAAAGTTCAATTTTAATTATCAAAGGATTCAATTTTATTTAATTATTAAATAATTCAATCTCATTAAATTATTAAATAATTTCAAAACTTAATTCAATCATTTCTTAAATTAAACAACATTCTTTCATCAATTTCTTTATTAATATTTTGTTCCAGATTATTAAATATTCACATTTAAATTTCATTAAAATTCAATTTCCAACTTCATTTCAAAACCATATTATTTATTCAAATAAAATCTTCATTTTATTTTTAAATCAAATTATTGACCAATCGGGTTTTTATTTAATTCTCTATCCTAGGTCAAAGTTCAATTTGGGTATTTATCATTTCAACCCGATTCCATTCCGATTCAAAAATCAAAGCATAACAAAGGGAACTTGCAGTGTGATAACAGGGATGGTGTCAAAGTAAATAAACAAGCAATAACAACAATCAATAACAATCCAGTAATCAATTCAAATAATCCCGAAATAATCGTATTAATTCACATTTTTGTTTGTGCAAATTAATATAACTATTTCTAGAATCTACACTATCATTTCATGTAGATTAAAGATTATTGCATTACAGTTTTTCACTTGTCATTCAATTACAATTTTATACTACAACAATTAATCCAATATACGTCGAAGGTTCAAAGTGTAATTATCACTATTCTACATGTCAATTAATTTAACAATTAAAAGGGGTCATATTCAACTAATCAAATTCAACATATGTGTCGATTCAAATTTTTATTATCCTACATCAAATTTATTTGCATAATATTTATCACTTCATACATTACAATATTAACGTCCAATTGTAAACATCAAACAATCAATCATTTAACAACCAAACTGGATTATCATTGCATATATAACAGATAATGGTGTCAGATGTCATAGGTGAACAGATATAGGTAATAGCATATATGACAATGTAATTAACTATCAGCAGCATATTTCAATTTGTCATTTCAATTGAAATCAAATTTAATAAATAAAAGAACGTTAATCGTGAGTGATTGCTCACCTTTCGAGGCTAGATAGAACGGGAGATGACACAGATACGCACACTGATACAGATACTGAAATTGAGTTATGAATCCAAGCACGAGTTCGATGATCAAAGCTGATAAATAGGAATAGAAGAAATCAAATCAGAATTGGATCGACGAAGATAATTAGTATAAGTGAACTTATATATATAACAATATATACTAAAATATCATATTCTAAATTCAAATATATGTGTATTTCAAAATCATGGTTTTAAATAAAACCCATATAATAAAACAAACATATCCACATATTATAATTTGAAATATATATATATATACTTATATACAGCTCTATATAGCTATTGAAATTTTTATAACTACAAGCATATATAACATCTTATCGAAATCATTATATATATATATTAAAAATAAAATGACCATCGAAATAACCTCATAATATACCATATATCTAACTAACGTAAACATATATTTAGACAAAATATCGCAACATGCTTTTTAATATAAAATGTGAACCAGGCATTGAGATATAAGAGACACGTTTTTTTTAACACATATTAAGATTTAAACTAAACCCCTATATAACAATTGAAACCAGACTCATAAAATATATGCATATACCTATGTATATATATAAATATGTATAAACTAAACCCATAGAATAATACAACCAAACCTATACTTAATAAAATGCAAGACATTGGTATAAAATATATATTATTTACTGTAAAACTTATATATACAAAACTTATATATATTATTCACTGTAAAATGCAAACTGTTGTGCAAAACTACACACTGTAACTAATATATATTTACGCAAACATTTACATAAGCTCACATATATAGGTGTATATATAGTCTAACATATATATGTCTCAGGCAATATAAAACGATGATGTCGCTGGTGAAACTAAACAACATCATACTACTCATATATACGCATATCTATTTACTGATATTTAAACAAATTTATAATATATATATCTAGACCATAAGCAACATGCAGAATTTTTTCATAAAACAAAAATATATATAACCGGAAAATAAGACACGCGTGCTATAAGCACATATATAGAACATCACAAACATATATTGGTTGCCCAGTTGCAACATTTTGTAACCACATTCAGTTATATAACTTACATACATAAAACTGCTTTTATAATATTATATCATTTCAAACCTAAAATATACTAAAATATAAATGAATTGTTATAAAATATGTATACTAAGACATAGTACATATATAAGTTTCAAAACTAACGTAAAATGTAGAAATAAATTTTATATAAAGTAAACGTATACATACGTAAGAAATATATATATTACCAATATATAAAGTGGAGGCTACGGCTCCTTCAGAGCATGGTGATGCGGTGGAGCTCGGCAAAGGTTGCAAAGTTGGTGGTGAAAGCGAGGCTCGGGTTTTCACAGGGAAAGCGCGAAGGCGGTCGACACTTGGTGGAAGTGGATGGCTGTCTAGGTCTGGTGGCATGGGTGGTGGTTGCAGCAAGTTGAGGCCGAAGGCCGAGGGGTGAGAGTGCTACTGGATGAGGCGACAGGGCGGGCTCTCTCGTGTGGGCTGTTGGTGGTTGTTTGGTGTTCGGTGTGGTGGCTGTTGTGGAGGAAGAAGTCGGTTGCGGGCTGCCATGGGATGAGCGGCGAAGGCTTTGGTGTTGGCGTTCGGTGTAGCTCAGGCGGAGGAGGTGCTTGCTGGTATGCGGAGGTGGTGCGACTTCGGCAAGCCATGCCCACGTGCAAAGATGAGGGAGGGAGGCGCATGGTGAAGATAAATTGATGAAGTGGTGGCACGCATGCATAATTTGCTCCCTGATTTGATTAAAAGAAAAACATGTTGGAACTTAAAGTCTTGGATTTTACCACAAAATTGAAAAGCAAATGAGAACTAACGCACAGTGTGCAAAAGTGAAGAGTTAGGAAGAAATAGTGAGAGAGGGATGAGCCGAACAAAATGAAGAAAGGAAACGGTGAAATATTCAGCTTTGGGAAATGTAAAGGTCTAATGTGCTTGAATTGAAGGAAATTAAATGGTAGTATCCATTGAAATCTGAACAATGGGTCAAAGAATTCAAAAGGAACAAAACGGTACCGATACGATTAATTGGTTCACCGATTCCGTCGTGCCTCGGCCGTCAAAATACAGAAATGAGTATGCCGTAGAGGTCAGCACGACGAGGCGGTCAAAACGGTATAAAGATATCGGTGGTATGATTGAATTATAAAAATTCGAATTTTCTAATAGCGGAAAATGCAAGAAAAACACTGAAAAATAAGATCGACGGAGCCAAAAATGTCCGAATTTGGAAAAATGACAAACTGACATCTTGGTTAGAAGATGGTTTTGAATTTTTCTATGTAAAAATATTTAGGTTTCGAAAACATTTTATTTTCATTGCTTTTTAACTGATTAAATTGAAGTAAATTTACGCGCGAAATAAACTTTCATATTTTCGGACGAAAATTTACCAATTGATATGTTTAACTAAACGCATTCCAAATATCAAATTTATATTTCAAAATTTTATCGTTTAAAATTTCATAAAATTTCAACTAATTACGTTATTAAAACAGTTGAAATTTACGGGTCGTTACACTATCCTTCAGTATTTTCTTTAATTGGTTTGAAGCTTTCGAAAGGGATGGTGCCGACACCATCAAATTTTCCCCAATATTTTTATATGATAAAGGATGGTTTCAAAAGAGATACTTTCATTTATATTTACTTTGACTCAAATAATATTTTAAGTATAAACCCAATGGTTTCGTAAGGTGGACTTTCAATGGTTTCGGAAGGGATACTTCCAATGGTTTCGAAAGGGGGACTTTCAATGGTTTCAGAAGGGATACTTCCAACGGTTTCGAAAGGCAGGGTCCTAATGTTTTGAAAAGAGATTTATATGCTTTCGAAGGAGGTTATCCAGTGAAGTCGAAGGCAAGGTTGAAGGTTTCGACAGCCTTAGTTTTCAAAACAAATAACCCAATCTCAATTTTGAAAGAAAACCATGGCATAAATAAATAAAGTTTTTCGAAAAGGAGTTTTTGAAGAAGTTTTCTTTGATTAAATGGAAAGGGATTAACCAAGTTTTTGTGCATGCTTCTTCATATTTGTATATATTCACATTGTAATATACCCATAACTGTATTTTGGAGAAGGGCAGAATAACCAGCTAGGTTGACCCAGTAGTGAATATAAATTAGGTTAACTCCCGAATGAGTAGAATTGCATCCAGGAGGTCAGGAAGACCAGAATATAGGATGCTAAAACATTAAAGGAAAAGATATTGGTAAGGGCCAATAGGTTCTCAGTTAGCCCATGAAAACTTTGTATAGGAAAAGATATTGGCAGGGGCCAATAGGTTCATAGTAAGCCCATGAAAACTATGTATAAATGAAGATTTCAGAAAGACAAGTTCATAGTTAGCCCATGAAAACTATGATTTGATATTGGCAGGGGCCTATAGGTTTATAGTGAACCCATGAAAACTATATCAAGATTTAGATATTGACAGATGCCAATAGGTTCCTAGCCAGCCCATGAAAACTAGGATAAGAAGAGAGGATATTGGAGTCACCAATAAGTTCCTAGTCATCCCATGAAAACTAAGATAATAGTATAGATATTGGAGTTACCAATAGGTTTATAGTGATCCCGTGAAAACTATGTAATTGGACAGGGAGTCCTTATACATTTTACCGATTATTAGTTAGCCCATGAAAACTAAAAGGATAATAGTAATGCAAGAAACTATAATTGAGACGAATAGTTAGAATGAATGGGGATGAGTAATCTTGAATTGATTCATTTTTTTGCATATCATCATATCATAATATCTTGAATTATTTTAACCATTGTGAATGCAGGAGCACAATATATGGTTTTATAAAGGTTTTAAGATACTAATGTGGGGAAAATCCATTCTGCTAAGTGGCGTGGTATCACAAGATATCTAAATGGTTTGAGATGGTAGATTATTATTCATACCAAGCTTAATGTCTGACTCGAAGTTTATGTTTTCCCCTTAAACTCTCAGGTACTCAATTGATTTTGAGTACTTTGAGAGTTGAGGTTTCAGGTACCTCATTAGACGAATAAAGCTTCTGGAGATGTGCAGGAGGCATGATAGCTATCTATAGTTCTCTTTTATTTTGATTCCACTATGTTGATTGTAATGGCGAAGTTGTTGGACTACCTGTATATACTCTGATCATCCAAGGGGGCATCATCATATGTCACTCTTGGCGTATGTTGTAATAAATATATTTTCTTTGAACGTGGTTGACGATTGTGGGATTATGTAATGAATTGGAAAATGTTTTGAAATGGAATGTGATCTTGTTTGATGTTTTAAAAGTTTTACATATTCATGTGTTTCTGGGTATTAATGTATCTAACACCGCCGTATTTGGTCACCGAGGATTAATAACTATGGATAACTACAGCAACCGTTGTCATTAGTTTTGGGCCTCCAAGTAGAGGGATGTTACAAGTTGGTATCAGAGCATATGTTTATGAAACTTTAAAGGAAATTAAAACTAAAAGGTTTTTCAAACATATCCAATGAATCGGAAATTTGATCGGGGTTTGGGATAGCACTATAGTAACGTACTTGTATTTGATATATAGATGTATATATAAGTACATATTCCCCTCTCTTTTAGACCGTTCTTCTGTATCTTATTAAGGCTCGTATGCAGATTTACGAGAAAGAAGATATGGAAGCAGGACACGAAAGAGGAAATCTCGGTGGAGGAAGCACCACCACTAATGGAAATGCTCGACCTAATACCAGGAGGAACCAAGGTCGACAGGCTAATGCTAACCAAAATGCTGAAGCCGATGTGGGTGCTGGAAATCTACCAGTAGCTATGGGGACAATGTATTAGTTATTCATCAATGTGATGCAAGCAGGAGCTCTGGCTGGTGTGACTGGAAATGTAGGAGGAGCTAATCCTATGGCTCTAGTTGGGAATAACTATGCTAAGTTGAGCAAGGACTACACCAGTCTTGGTGGGAAACCGTTTATGGGAACAGAGGATGCCATAGAAGTAGAGAATTGGTTGTCGCATTGTGAGCGTATCTTTGCTGATATGGGTTTGGATGATGAGCAGAAGAGAAGGTTGGCCTCTAGACAGTTGCAGGGGTCAACACTTCATTAGTGGAACAATGTTACTACCGAAGTTCCAAAGGATGAGTTGACATGGGCTGAGTTCAAAAGGAGATTTGAACGGAGGTTTTATCTGAGGTTGCTAAGTCAGCGTTGATGAGGAAGTTTATGGGTCTAGTTCAGGGAGAGATGTCGGTTATCGAATATGCCACTAGATTTGATGAGTTGTCTCGATATGGGTATGCTATTATTGACACTGACATTAGAAGGAATGTGAGGTTTATTCGGGGTTTGAGACCTGAGCTTGCTAGGGCAACCATGACACATATCCGAGATTTGTGTAATGTGGTTGTGGAAATAGCAATCCGCCATGAGTAAATGCTTGCTGTTTGTGCTAGAGAGAAGCCAAATGAAACCCAGGGTTCTTAGGGAAAGAAGAGAAAGTTCTTTAAGAAGAAGGGAGCCTAGAAGGGAGATGCTGCCAAGAAGGCAAAGGCTACACTACAAGCAATTTTATTTTTGGTGGCGCACAAAAAACGATACCAAAACTTATGGTAGCGATTTGATAAACGCCGTGATAAAGCCCACAACTAAAAATCCATGATTTTTAGTTGCATTTATTTCAACACCACTATAAATCTTTTTATTGCAGGGTTTCTCAAACGCTACCATAAATCTTTTTGTAGCGTTTTAAAAACGCCACCAAAAGGTTTTTTGGCGCTACCAATATAGTGTCCAGCTATATATATTTCTGTAGCATTTTTGAAACGCTACTAAAAGTTGTTGATCATTTTGCACCATGTTTTCATGTTATTATTTCCCGTTGATGGTCTATTTTGTTTCTACTATATCAATCAACAATCACTCACATAATCATCATATTCAAACAATTAAAAAAACATATTAATCATATAATCAAATAAGATATCCATAACCATTCTAATACAATAGTTTTTTTTGATAAAATGACTAAACTCACATCAATAACCATTCATATACAAATTTACACATCTAGTACTAATAAAATGTTATACCAAACCAGTGCTAACAAAACGCTTGATTACCCATAATTCTTTGTTGTGTGCACAAGTGAAAGCTAGCACCATAAAAGTCCAACCTTGCTCTCTTCAGAAATCCAATGCCTGCACAAGTGAAAGCAAAACATATAGTCAAACAACTATGTTAATTCGTAGGACTTCAAATATAATAACAAACATCTACAACATTGTACGAGTATATCATATTATAAATAATGTCATATAAATAATCAAAGTTATTAATGAAATGAAATATATAAAGTCCAATCTTACAGTTATATATAAAATATTGTTAAATTAGTTATATTATTATTATTATTATTTATAAAATTTAGTTAACTTAAACTTAGTTAAATTTTATAAAACTTGTTTAATTTTAACAAAGCCTAGTTAATATTTATAAACTTGGTTAACTTAATTTATTATTATTATTATTATTATTCAAACTCAGTTAATTTAATTATATTATTATTATTATTATTATAAACTTAGTTAAATTTTATAAAATAAGTTAATTTATCGTCATCATTGTTATTTATAAACCTTTGTTAAATTAGTTATATTATTATTATTTATAAAATTTAGTTAACTTAAACTTAGTTAATTTTAACAAAACTTAGTTAATTTTTATTAACTTGGTTAACTTAGTTAATTTATTATTTTTATTACTAAAACTCGGTTAATTTAATTATATTATTATTATTATCAACTTAGTTAATTTTTATAAACATAGTTAATTCATCATCATCATCATTGTTATTATTTATAACAACTTTGTTAAATTAGTTATATTATTATTTATAAAATTTAGTTAGCTTAAACTTAACTAATTTTATAAAACTTGTTTAATTTTAACAAAACTTAGTTAATTTTTATTAACTTGGTTAACTTAGTTAATTTATTATTATTATTATTATTAAACAAGGTTAATTTAATTGTATTATTATAATTAGTATTATTATTATTAATATAACTTGGTTAATTTTAAAAACATAGTTAATTCATCATCGTTGTCATCATTATTATTTATAAACATTTGTTAAATTAGTTATAGTATTATTATTTATAAATTTAGTTAACATAAACTTAGTTATATTATTATTATTATAAACTTAGTTAATTCATCATCATCATCATAATTTATAAAACTATGTTAAATTAGTTATATTATTGTTATTTATAAATTTTAGTTAACTTAAACTTGGTTAATTTTATAAAAGTTATTTAATTTTAACAAAACTTAGTTAATTTTTATTAGCTTGGTTAATTTATTATTATTATTATTAATTTATTACTATTTCTCACTTATATACCAATAGGTTTAATGAGCCAAATTTGATGTAAAAAGAACATCTAGTAAGGAATAAATGAAAGCAGTTGTCAAAATCTGCTGGTTATCAAGACTACACGAGCATCAACTACTAACAATTTCCTTGGACAATGTAACACCTACCCGAGGCAAAAAATTTCTTAACCATTTAACTCTGAGTTGTTTCAACAGCCATGGGTTGCTTTGCTGTTAAGTAACTCAGTGTCAACCGCATGAGCCACTGAATTTAGAGTTGCGAGAAACAAAGTGGAAAAAGAAACATTTAATGCCCAAGGGAACACAAGAACTGAAAATAGAGAAACACATAATACTATTCATGTGTATTAGCACTATAGTATATCACAAGTTTTTGCTAGGAATGAAAATATGGAGAGATATTATTAAATAAGAATGTGAAATTACCTTAAGCATATCCAAGGATCTAAAGCTAATGCAAGTAGACTAAGAAATTATGAAAACTTCGCTGATTGTATGACTTAAAAGGGAAACATTATAGCTAAAAACTAAAGATATAAGATAAGTGGATAACTACCCATCTCCCTATACCCAATATGTGTCAATGGATGTTTTAGCATATTACCTATAAACCAAGCTTTTTGCCTAAACCGTAACCAAATTCATATCCTCCTCCAATAAAACCATTAAAAACTAACATAAACTGCATCGGATGTCTACTATAAGCTAATAAAATCAATCCTAAATCAATCAACTCTACTCTCATAATCAATCAATTATAACTTATACTGACTATACATCGTTCTAGAAAAAGTTCAATTATATCTATAAAAATGCAGTACCTAAGAGTGCAACCAAGTCGACAATGGGTTGAAGACTACCGCCATGATCTAACCCATCTCCATTTCGATTGCATATCATATAACCAACTCCAATTGTCGACCCAGTAGTAGCAGGCTTGTCAGATCCACCATTTTTGCTTCCATTGACCGCGGTCTAGTACTCCTACCACCTTGAACGGAACTAAATTTAAGTTCAAAATAAAAAAACCAAAATAAATTTTGATTGGAATTTAAGTTTTCCTTATAGGTTTAAAACATTACATAAATTTGGTAAGGAACCATTTGCACTTATTCAGAAATAGATGAAATTCAATACATCGATTTGTTATTAAAAAGGCTATTAGTAACAACCAATGATAATATATATGTACATTAATCTTTGACGTAGACTACAAATTCCAATACTTACCGATATTGTTCAAATTTTATGTAGATTTGGAGCTTAAGGAGAAGCTGAAAGTGGAGCAGGTTAGTATGCCCAAACACAATCAAAACTATATACCAGTCAGCAACAAAACTACTAAACTTTAAAACACTGCCTTCATGCTGGACGCTGAAGAATTAGAAGACTATGTCAGTTGAACAGGCTACCCTATAGAACCCGAAACTATATCTGGACGTGGCATGGTGATTGGGGGTACTGAGGTAATTTAATTAGTGTATGCTAACCTCTACGCAATCAACTTAGATATTAATCTTTTTTTCAGGTTGACTCAAAAATGGGTCATGGTAAGGAAAAGATTCATGGAAGAACTACTAAAAAGAAAAGGAAGAACTAGTCATGGAGACGATTGACCACTGTGGCATACCACTTCTATCTATCAAGTTCTACACTCTTTGCATCGTCCAGTTTGTTTTCTGAGTACAGTCTTTATTTTAATTTAACTTTGTTTTTAGTTTTTGTATAACAAAAATGACACTTTGCTGTCAGTATTTTAATTTTCATCTGGTGAGGGCTACACATTTGTATCACTCTATATTTATACATCTACCACTTTTTTACCACTTTAACCTGTTGAATTTTAATTTTGGTTTTTTCAGCTTTTATACTCTCCATATATATCACTCTTGATTTGGTCATAATGCAATCCTGCAGCATAACATTTACCTTTATATCCTATAATATATAACTCTGTCATAAGTGTTATACTATAAGAACCCTAATATGTCAGCAAATGAACATTAACTATGTGACAAGCGTTTACAAAACACCCGTTGTTTCTTTCACATAATGGTTCAACCGGATCAAATTTTAGCATATGCAAACAAATAAACTGCCTACTAAGATATCTACCTATTCTGTTAGTTCCCACCTCAGTACTGCTTCCATTCTAAACAAAGGAATATCCAACAAATTTTTTAAACGAACATACTACAAAAATCCTATCTTTGAAATCCACCACGAATTTTTTATGACATAATTAATGTCTTACTAGTGGCATTTTAAAAAACATTTTGCAATTGATAACATGAAATAAACTTTACTCTTAAAAAGCTTTGAAAATTCTATAACGGTTAGAGGAACCATTCCTACCCGAACATAACTTCAACAACGTCTACAGATCAATCTCAATGACATACAGAAGAGTATAATTAAACAAACAACTATAACATACCTTTACCATCCGCATTTGCCCATATGCGTAGCGTGGACGACACACTAGTTATATATAATAGAAGAAAAATACCAAAACAGACATATATCCCCAGAACTAAAGGTTTAGACACTTGAAATCAATTGATAAACTTCAACTACCATATTACATGCATTAAGTTTTCTTTTTCTTTCTCAAAATATGTTGCACGTTATCTATAATGCGCATCGTTATCACTCTTGATCATCACCAATATATTACTTCAAACCTATTTAGAAAACACACTTTTATTTTCAAAATTCAAATAGAAATTGTACTCGAAATCCAAAATTCAAATGGAAACCGTGAATCACAACTTAACCAGGCTAAATTATTCCATGCTAAACCATCCATCATATTTCAACAAGCAATCTTCGATTTCATCTTTAAAACGATATATATGTCCATGTACACATGTTGGCTAGAGATACAAATAATCAAAAGAAGACTATTAACTTAAAATATAGTTGCTTGCAATGATAATATGTATGCTATGTGATTTTCAGATTTGGCTGAACCACTATACTTTATATTCTTTGTTGTTATCAGTTGAAACTAGGTATAATTATCACCTCTAAAATTGTACACAAGCAAAAATCTAGACTGACTGTAAATATGAAACCACTTAATTATTGGAACAACGAAAATTTTCTGTACTCACTAAGAAAAACAGGTGTGATGTATCACTCTAAAATTTTCACTAAACATGATGAAATAACGAACTCACACAAACTACAAATATATGGGTAATATACAGTTTAAGGAGAGAACATTAAACTTTCTCAGGTCTTGCCCTTGACTGACCTGTTACCAATTTCAACTGCTTCCAAATGCTGAAGAATGCTTCAATTATAGAACTGCAATAATTACAAACCTGTGTAGTTAATTCCCCGATATTGCTCCGATATATCCTGTAGCGGACTATTGTGGCAATGATATTTCTATAAAGCGGCCCAATATAGCGGATCCGCTATTATCCCCGATATTGGAGCAATAATCCGCTATATCCTCGATTTTGTTGCCCTGCTATATCCCCTTTTCCTATAAATAAGCATTTTGCTTGATGTCTTGCTTTTAAGTTTTACGGTAACTTCAAAGTTGATGTAACAATTAATGATATACGCTGTTGGTTATTATAACTAGTTCTAAGTTTTTAAGTGTCAACTTTGTTTATCTTTACTTTATTATAACTTGTTTTACTTGGTGGCAAATAATAAGTAATATTTGTCCCTCTTTTTAATGTAGAATGTTCATCATTCCTCCTTTTAAAGTCGTCCGCTATACCCTGCTATATCCTCGATATATCTCTGCTACAACTTTTCGCACCTCAAACGCTATGGAGTGGCAGGGCGCTTTAACTACATAGTTACAAACAAACATTTTTAAATGTTTATGTATAATTTAAAATCTTTCAATTTAAAGAAAAATATATTAGAATGGTGAGAATTTCTGAATCGTATGCTAGTTTAGGATATAAGAAAAAAACAATATGATTAGTTTAACTCATTTTCACAAAGCTACCAAATCTAAAGCCAAAACATTACACAAAACTATCATATATTAAAATAAGCCTCAACAGTAAAGAAACATATATACTGACGGTACCACGTAATTAGTTTCAGTCTCAAACAATTTTGTGTTTCCCTAACCACTACAATATATACTAACAAATTCACATTATAAATTATAAAATATGTCATCAAAGTAGATTATTATGCAACTTGAAACATTTTTTATGCAATTTGACAAGTCTTGATATTCAGACAAAGTTGAAACTACATGCTTATATGTACCAAATGCATCGATCCAGTAACATACAACTAAATAAATAGAAATTCTGGATTAAGCATGCCTAGTAATTCTTCATTAACCATCATAGATCTTGGGTACAGTAATGGTTTTTATCAATGTCTATGCAATACAACAACAAACCAGCCTCAAATTTGATGAGAAAGCATAAATAGATCTCAAAAGTCAAAAAGTTTGACAATAAATATCCACAATCCATGAATTTTCTACATGTGAAACATGTTATAGAGTTGATAGCACAGTTGAAATCCAACAATCCATGAAATAAGCTGCTTTTGTATATATAGAGGAAAAATTACTTACCTATACAGTTTCTTATCAGATCCAACCCTAACCCGCCAAACCCGAACACCACCATCCAAACATTCGCTACAAACCTACAACCCATCATCATCATCTCCTCTCCCTTCCACAATCGGCCTCACTCCGCTTGAATATCCATCCAACACGCAAAGACAACTGTACCCCTCCCCAAACTCTAACTTTCTCCACATCCTCACCGTCCGATCCATCCTACCACTGGCCACCAAGCCGATCCCGACCGCACAAATGCTCATTATTGCTTTCCTATGACCTCTCAAAACCAAAGGGCATCCCCATGTAGTTAGCACTATCTTCCCTCTCCCAAACCAAAATCAACCTATCACTCGATCCCGAATAAGGATGTTTTCAAAATCAAACAGATGTGGGTATCGAAATTGAGAGTTCGTGTAGAGGCAAACTGATTTTGATAGAGTGTGAAAAAGAAACTGATTTCTAGAACTATGTGGAAATGGAGAAGATGGAAGAAAAATTATGGTATAAGGGTTCAGTTTGTGGAATTTGGGAACGTTTAGTTCCATTTACTTTAGAAAGATTTCTAGTAGGGTTTTCTAATGGCAGGAGAAAATTTTTAATGAATTTTTTAAGCAGCAATGAAAGAAAAGAAGATATGATCGACCATAGAAATATCACCCAGATTTGTACCAAATTGTTGAGGCGGGATACTGAAATATTTTTTAGTTACGTTTATAATACAGGGTGAAATATTTTTAGTTGCACTTATAATTAAACACCACTAATTTTTGCAAGGAAAGCCTGATTTCCTTGCAGTGCTAATTTAGTTTGTTACAAGTGTGATAAGAAGGGTCAGTACGGAAATGAGTACCGGTCAGGTAAGGGGAAGAAGGCTACAGATAAGAAGAATGTGAATTCCTTTAACTGTGATCAAGTTGGGCATTAAAAGAAGCAGTGTTTAGAGCCAGTTAGGGTGGGCAAGGGAAAGGTCTTTGCTGTTGGACCATCATCTGATAAGCCAACTACAGCTGATAAAGGAAAGACTGTAATGGAAGGTACATTTTTGATTAAAAGTATACCAGTTAGGGTACTATTTGATACCGGTGAATCACATTCATTTATATCCCAGTGTTTGGTAGATAGATTATGCTTAGAACCTACATACCTTGTTACTTCCGTAATGATTGCGAATCCAATAGGATGGTATGCAACTCTGGGGATGAGATGTGACCAGTTAGAACTTGATTTGTTAGGTCATATGTTTGCATGTAGTCTGTATGTTTTCGATTTCGTGGATTTCGGAATCATTTTGGGTATGGATTGGTTGAGAAGGTATGAGGCCAGGATATTATGCCAGGGAGGGGAGATATCACTAAGACGCTCTGATAGTCATAACTGAATTATATTCTCAGTAGAGAATTCTGACTGGAGTAGTTTTGCTTTGTTAAGTGCAATGGAAGTGGGAGAAGAGCTAAGTCAGGTTTGGGTAGCAAGATAGTTTGCAGATGTCTTTGAGCCAGTCACAGGACTACCACCGAAATGAGCTATTGAGTTTCGGATAGACCTTGTGCCAGGAGCCGAACCTGTAAGTAGACCACCTAGTAGGATGACATCGACTGAGATGAAGGAATTGAAGGTGCAACTAGTTGATCTAGATGAAAGAAATGTTATTAGACCAAGCAATTCGCCTTGGGGAGTGGCCAAGGTATTCATGAAGAAACCAAATGGGTCGTTAAGGATGTGTATCGACTATTGTAAGCTGAACGAGAGGACGATAAAGAATAAGTATCCTTTGCCGAGAATTGATGATCTATATGATCAGTTGAGTGGAGCCAGAGTGTTTTCCCAGTTGGATTTGGCAACGGGTTTCCATTAGTTAAGAGTGGCAGAGGACAACATTCCTTTAGCAGCATTTCAGAATAGATATGGTTCGTATGAGTGGTTAATAATGCCATTCGGGTTAACGAATGCACCTGCTTTCTTCGTGGATTTGATCAACCAAGTCTTCCGAGAGTATTTGGATAGATTCATGTTGGTGTTTATAGATGACATTTTGGTATACTCTAAGGATGAAAGAGAGCATGAAATCATCTTAGAGTTGTACTTGAGACGCTGAGGGAGAATCAGCTAAAGGTGAAGTTTTCCAAGTGTCATTTTTGGAAGAAAGAGGTTAAGTTTCTTGGTCAATGGTTTCATAGAAAGGGTTGTAAGTCGATCCAGATAAGATCAGAGTAGTTAATAATTGGAAGAGACCAGAGACGGTGACTGAGATCAGAAGTTTTCTTAGACTTGCTGGCTATTACCGAAGATTCATCAAGGATTTCTCGCGGACAGCATCGCCTTCGACTAAGCTAACCAGGAAGAAGGTGAATTTTGTTTGGTCCGACAAATGTGAGGAAGCATTCCTTAAGTTAAAGCATTTGTTGACCAATGCACCAGTGTTAGTAGTTCCAGATGGAAACCAAGGGTTGGTGGTGTGTACTGATGCACGTGGAACTAGATTGGGAGCTGTGTTGATGCAGAAGGGTAAAGTGATTGCCTATGCTTCACGACAGCTTAGACCCCATGAAGTGAGATATCCTACTCATGGCTTGGAGTTGGCTGCGGTGATCTTCGCACTGAAGATTTGGAGGCATTGTCTCTTAGGGGAGAGATTTGAGCTATACACAGATCATAAGTCTTTAAAATACTTATTCTCTTAGAAGGAGTTGAATATGAGACAGCAGAGGTGGTTGGAGTTTTTGGCTGCTTATGATTTTGGTATAGAGTATACACCATGGAAAGGTAATAAAGTAGCAGATGCTCTTAGCAGAAGACACCAGAATGTGGTGTTTGCTATGTTGGCAGAATGGAAGGATCTAGAAGCTTTGGCCAATTGTAGTATGCAGTTAAGATCGACTGCTAGTTCTAGTCAAAGTACTTCCATGTTGTCTTATTTAGAAGTTCGACCAGTGTTGATCGAGAGAATTGCTTCTAAACAGAAGGAGGATCCATTATTAGCCGAGAAGATCAGAAGGATTAAGGTTGGAACTGAGATCGATGATTTGAAAGAATTTTTCCTTGACCAGAGAAGATGGTTGAGAAAGAAGGGACGATTATGTGTTCTAGATGTTGAGAACTTGACGAAAGAAGTTCTTGGGAATGTCATCGATCCAAGTTTATGATTCATCTTGGAGGGACCAAGATGTATCAAGATATGAAGAGGATCTTCTATTGGGAAGGTATGAAGAGGGATGTTGGCTTGTGGGTTAGGTAGTGTGTAGACTGTCAACAAATGAAAGCCAAACATCAGAAGCCGAGTGGGTTGCTTTAGCCGCTAGAGATTCCAGTTTCGAAATGGGATTCGATATCCATGGATTTTATAGATGGATTGAAAAGGACGAATAGAGTAAATGAAAGTATATAGGTCATAGTGGACAGGTTGACCAAGAGTGCCCATTTAATTCTAGTCAAGTCAACCAGGACGACATCTGTATTAGCTAAGATGTTCATGAAGAACATAGTTAGACTACATGGAGTTCCTATTAGCATAGTCAGTGACAGAGATGCTTTGTTCACTAGCGAATTCTCGAAGAGTCTATAGGATGTGTTAGGGACTAAGCTCAAGGTGAGCACTGCATATCACCCTCAGATGGATGGGCAAACAGAGAGAGTTAATAAGGTACTCGAGGATTTGTTGAGAGCTTGTGTGTTGGACTTTGGTGGATCTTGGGAGGATCGTCTACATTTGGTTTAGTTTTCCTATAATAATAGTTATCAGACTAGTATAAGAATGGCGCCTTTTGAAGTTTTGTATGGAAGGCCATGCAAATCACCAGCGTGTTGGTTGGAGATTGGAGACAGATTGGTCTTAGGTTCAGATTTGGTTAGGGAGGCGTCAGAGAAGATTGAGTTGATTCGAGAAAGGATGAAAGAAGCTCAATCCAGACAGAAGAGTTACGCAGATAAAAGGCGTAAATACCTAGAGTTCTCAGTTGGAGACAGGGTTTTCATTAAGGTATCACCGATGAAGGGTGTGGTACGGTTCAGGAAGTCAGGGAAACTGGCACCGAAATATGTTGGTCCATTCCAGATTATAGAGAGGATTGGAAAGCTCGATACAGAGTAGAGTTGCCGAGCAGTATAGCAGGTGTCCATAATGTAATTCATGTTTCTCATCTTCGCAAGTATGTGCATGATCCAGAGGCTACTATTCCTCCGACGGGGTTGGAAGATCTAGTAGTAGAGCCTAATTTGCTTTTGTTAGACAGCTAGTTCGGGTTGTAGCGAGAGATGATAAAAGATTGAGGAACAAGATAGTCAAGATGCTGAAAGTTCAATGGAGCGACAACGAGAAGGACTGTACTTGGGAGACATAGGACATGATTCGAGATACTTATCCTGATCTGCTTTGAGGGTATGTCTATATTAGATTCATATAGATATTAGCTAGTCAGGTAGACTAGTATGGTTGTTAGGAGTCGTTACAGATGATTGTTATGTTTAGTATTTAGTCCTTACTGAATTTCGAGGACGAAATTCTTTAAGAAGGCGAGCCTGTAGCACCCCTAATTTTTGATAACATTATTCAAAATATTTAATTAGATAAACTAAATAGAATAATGTAAATGTTAAGTGATAAGGGGGTTGAGATTCGAATAAATATAATTAAATGGGCTTAAGAATGGGTTATAAGTTAACTAATCAACATAGGGGTATATTGGGAAATCCGCACATAACCCTTACCCTTATATATATTCCATTCACGTTTATTTTCCCATTCACGTCATTTTAAAAACAAAACACAAACATTAAGGGGAGCCGGCCATTAACAAAAGGAAGAAAAGAAGAGTTCAATCAAAAGCTAGGGATTCAAGCTTAGGGAAAATTAATCTCAATCCAATCTCCTTATCTTAATCAAGGTGAATAATAATAATTCCATCTTTATTTTAGTTTATAATCATATGTTTTCGGATTTAAGGGTAAATTCATTTTATGATGATTTGGATGATGATATGCTTGATTTACAATTTGCTTGATTTAAACAAGAATGTTTAAATAAGATTATATGCGGTTTTAGGGCAAAACCGATTTATGTTGATGCTTAAATACCATGGAGAAATTTTATGTTTAATAAAAAATGATTTTGGAATTGGGTTTTAATTTTGAAAATTTTCCAAGCTATGGAAAGATTACTATGAATTTTCAAAGGACAATATGGTTAATTGGGTTTATAAATTTATTTGAGAAATTATATTGATAATTTGGGTCTGAAATTTGGATACGTTAGATGACATGATTAAAGTGAATTTCTGGAATTTTTGCGGATTTTTCCTAAGTAATGCTATGCAAATTAAAACATTTTAGAAGAAGGACTTATTTGCAAAATTGGTTATGCTTAATGGAAGGGATTATTTGTTAACTTAACCATGGTTTAGATCTGAAATTAGAGGCAATTATTTTAGTAAAGAATTTGAAAAGTTAAGGCAACCAATTATAAGTTTACACGTGGCAGGTTAGTTAGAAAGTGTTTGTTTTAATTAGTATTAAATCAGGTTTACCCAGAAAAGTTGGTTCCGCCTTCTTTGGAAGTACCTTTTGACTCAGAGCTTCCGCCTTTAATCAAGTCAAAACCCACTAAGCCGAAACCAATACACAAGGTATCACTTAGATGGTAAGTAGTGGATTAGAGAAAGGCGGAATGCTAGGTGTCAAAAGCATAGCTTCCGATGGGGTCGATACCTTTTAGTTTGTTTTAAAAGTAAAGCGCCTGCCTCTATTTTATTTAAAGCCTTCGAAGGAGTCGAAGCCTATGTTTTCAAAAGAGGTTTTCCAAATGCTTCTGAAGGGGTTGCCGTCTACTTATGTTTGCTTTCGAATGAGTTCCTTTACTTATAAAATAATGCTTTCAAAAGAAGGGGTTCCGACCTAGTCAAAGCTCTACTGCCGTTCTTTTGCCTTTTGAGTGTGTTGAAATCATCAATGCTTTCGAAGGTAGTGCTTGTTTTAAAGATGTTTTAAGGCACTTCCTAAATGCTTTCGAAAGGGTCCAAGGGTTTCGAAGGCAATGGCTTCGAAAGAATGTTTCGACGCTATCCTTCAGTGTTTTTTTTAAACCGTTTGAAGCTTTCAAAAGGGATGGTACCGACGCCATCAAGTATTCCCCAATATTTTTATATGATAAAGGATGGTTTCAAAAGGGATACATTCGTTTATATTCACTTTGACCCAAATAATATTTTAAGTATAAAACCAATGGTTTTGAAAGGGGGCTTTCAATGATTTCGGACGGGATACTTCCAATGGATTCGTAAGGGGGACTTCCAATAGTTTCGAAAGGGGGACTTCTATTTTCGAAAGGGGGACTTTCAATGGTTTTGGAAGGGAAACTTCCAACAGTTTCGAAAGGCAGGGGCCTAATGTTTTGAAAAGAGATTTTTATGCTTTCGAAGAAGGTTATCAGGTGAAGTCGAAAGCAAGGTTGAAGGTTTCAACAGCCTTAGTTTTCAAAGAAAATAACCCAATCTCATTTTTGAAAGAAATCCATGGCATAAATAAATAAAGTGTTTTGAAAAGGAGTTTTTGAAGAAGTTTTCTTTGATTAAAAGGTTAAAGGGATTAACTAAGTTTTTCTGCATGCTTCTTCATATATGTATATATTCACATTGTAATGTACCCATAACTGTATTTTGGGTAAGAATGGAATAACCAGCTAGGTTGACCCAGTAGTGAATATAAATTATGTTAACTTCTGAATGGGTAGAATTGCATCCAGGAGGTCAGGAAGACCGGAATATAGGATGCTAAAACATTAAAGGAAAAGATATTGGCATGGGCCAATAGGTTCTTAGTTAGCCCATGAAAACTGTGTATAGGAAAAGATATTGGTAGGGGCCAATAGATTCTTAGTTAGCCCATGAAAACTGTGTATAGGAAAAGATATTGGCAGGGGCCAATAGGTTCATAGTAAGCCCATGAAAACTATGTATAAATGAAGATGTCAGAAAGACAGGTTCATAGTTAACCCATGAAAACTATGATTTGATATTGGCAGTGGCGAATAGGTTTGCAGTTAACCCATGAAAACTATATCTGGATTAAGATATTGACAGATGCCGATAGATTCCTAATCAGGCCATGAAAACTAGGATAAGAAGAGAGGATATTGGAGTCACCAATAGGATCCTAGTCATCGCATGAAAACTAGGATAAGAGTAAAGATATTGGAGTTACCAATAGGTTCATAGTGATCCCATGAAAACTATGTAATTGGGCAGGGAGTCCTTATACATTTTACCGGTTATTAGTTAGCCCATAAAAACTAGTAGGTCAATAGTAATCCTAGGAACTATAATTGAGACAGATAGTCAGAATGAATGAGAATGGGTAATCCAAAATCGATTCATTTGTTTTGCATATCATCATATCATAATGTTTTGAATTATTTTAACTATTGTGGATGCATGAGCACGGTATATGGTTTTATAAAGGTTTTAAGATACTAGTGAGGGAAAAACCTATTCCGCTAAGCGGCTTGGTCCCACTAGATATCTAAATGGTCTGAGATGGTAGATTAATATCCATACCAGACTTTATGTCTGACTCGAAGTTTATGTTTTTCCCTTAAACTCTCGGACACTCAATTGATTTTGAGTAGTTTGAGAGTTGAGGTTTTACGGTACCTCATTAGATGAATAGAGCTTCCAGAGACGTGCATGAGGCATGATAGCTATCTAGAGTTCACTTTTATTTGGATTCCGCTGTGTTGATTGTAATGGCAAAGTTGTTATATTGCCTGTATATACTTTGATCATCTAAGGGGGCATCATCATATGTCGCTCTTGGCGTATGTTGTAATAAATATATTTTCTCCGAACGTGGTTAACTTTTGTGGGATTATGTAATGAATTGGAAAAAAATTTGAAATGGAATGTGATCTTGTTTGATGTTTTAAATTTTTTCCATATTCATATGTTTTTGGGTATCAATGTATCTAACACCGCTGTATTTGGTTGCCAAGGATTAACAACTATGTATGACTACAGCATCCGTAGCCGTTAGTTTTGGGCCTCCAAGTAGGCAGATGTTACACATATATATATATATATATAAATGATATGCTAACCAAAGAAAACCCTGGCCACTTAATACTTCTTAAATAGGGTGGAGGCAGACCCAACGACCATTTAATACCTCATCCCTGAAGCGAGCCCTCCTTAATGTAATCATTGGTAAATTTTCTCTAGCTACAGAGATCGTTGACTCCTAGATACGGCTTTATGATTTAATTGTCGCACCACTAACACATCTCAAAGACTCGTCTAAGGGTTAACTAAACCACCTTCGACAAAAAATCGACTAACTAATTAAACTTTGAGGTTGGTGCGTATCTCAAACAAATTCTACACTAATAGGAAGCGAAATCCATCTGGGCATAACCTGAGTCTTTGCTACTGACTGCTCGGGACCGCTAGTGGCCATAGACTATATGCCAACCCTACAATTTAATACCGGTCCAACAACAATATTGACATAGCCCGTCGACCTCCCATAGCCGAAATCTCGTTTGTACTATCCTAATGTAAGTCAGGGAGCCCATTATAGTTACTTAATACCCCTTATTAGAAATAAAGTAGACTCTATTTCCTTAAAAGTGGTGGGCCATTTAATACGTCAAATCCTAGGCGAACCCTTGGTATATTTTTTCCTACTTATATGCAAACGCATATCCCTTCCTCACGGGTATAATGGTTGGAGAAGTCTCACATCAGTAGTAAGTTTACATAACTGCTGGTAGCCTTTAGATGAAAGGTAGACTTTTGTTGTGTAACTCTATGGACCTTGCATCCTAACCCACTAAACCAAACCAGACCAATCATCCTAAGCCTAAATGTTGGGCTAGCTCCACTAATTCCTGCTCATTCTAAACATATAGTTAAGGTTGTATAATTTCTCACTATAAAAATTATACCACCGTCCAGCATTTAATTCCTATCTTATATACTTATTTACTATATTTAATTCCTAATTGAACAATCTCTATTAACATTTATTTGTTCGTTCTAATTCAACCTGTTATGCCTATTTCATTTTCCCATAAATGCCAAATTAAATCCTTTAACCAATCACATTAGCTGCACTTATATTCTCATATAATTTCTGTAATTCCCTATTAACTACACATTTATTACCCTATTAATTTTGGAGTTACTATCTTTTTTCCATCTACTCCTCCTAATCATATAATTTACTACGCTATTTATAACTAGACATCCTAATTAAAACGAATGCGAATGTCAACGTATATTATGTTGTATAAATATATTTATTTATTTTTGTCGGTATGAGCCGTTACATGTATGTGTATGTATATGATCTTATTTCTAACTATTAATTCCTAAACAGAACGTTCCTTTCCATATTTGAATTTATTAGAGCTATCCTTCCCAAAAAGAATTACAATTATAACTTTCCATAAATTTACCAAAAATGATATCTTTGCTTCATTTGAAATTACAAAGGACTATCTCTTTACTTATATTGAAATAGACAGTGCAAACTATGGGAAAGGACATCCGTACTTTACACATCTCTTTCATTTTTGGTATATTCCTTATTGTTTCAAATGATGCACTTTTATACATTTGTGGAATTAGATAATTTTTGGCAATTACGTGGAAATGGATACAATTAAATTTTACCCATAACGCTTTCAATAAATTAAAATATGGAAATTCACATTCCAAGTCAAACTAAGGCAATATAACCTAAACTTATAACCGAACTATCATAAATCTGGAATAAATCTTTTAATCTTATCAACATTCAACTTTAACAAATTTGGGGACTGATTTTCAAATTTTCAGATTAGGGTGTAAACACCATTCCTATTCCAATTACTTATCTTACAAGATATGTAGGCGATATTCCTATATTTTTGTTTCAAGCCTATTACTCATCAGATCTTATGTAGGAAAAATAATTAAATAAAATTGAACGATATAAATTCAATGTTATAAATAAATAATACAATTTTCCACCAGCCTTCATAGCTTTCCAAATCACCAAATCCAAATTCATCCTATTAACTTGACTCCTTTTACTTTCCAATCCAAAAGAATATGTATAACAAAATATATAAATACTATTAGGATTACAGATCTGAGAAGAGATCTGGGGTTAAGGGGAATATAGATTTATAATTATGAAATTTACCTTTTTATACAGTATTAATTTGCTCCATCTCTTCTTCTCTTTTATTTTCTTTCCTTCTCCGATATATGTATATATATAATATTTAATTAAAATAGTGGAGAAAGGAACATGGCAGAGTATCCTGCTTTGATCGGAAAATATAAGAAGAAAAGTGAGGGTTTATGCCTGTATTTATAAGCACTCGAATTAATCGTATCCGTTAAATTCTAAATCTGGACCATTTGGCCAAGGTTCAACTCTAGCCGCCACCTTCACCAACGGCCAACCGGCCCAAGTAAGGATCAACCGGTGGGTCCACGCAATTTAATACTAATTATTTCCTTTTCTCCTTTTTAATTATTTTCCTTTCGAAGACTTCAATCGCAAAACTCTAAATATGAATGTTGCTTAGAAAATCGCCACGAATACAATGGTGCATGTTTCGTGACCAAATTTTAAAGTTTGCTCGAATTCCATTTTGTGAGCCTTATAATTACCATTAATTTTACCGAGTGTTACATTTTCCGCCCTTAAAAGGATTTCATTCCCGAAATTCCACAAGGGATGAATTATTAACATAGCGCGCAACCATTCTAAACTATCTAACCAATTTTGCAGCCAAACATGTACAAGTGCACAATGTATCATAACATATATGAGATGCATGTTGAATAATTCTAAATCGGCGCATCCTATACGAATGCATTCTTTTAAAAACATCTTTTAAATACGATGCAAACAACCTGTATATGTTGGCAGTTTTATATGTATGCAAGTTTTCAAAAATAAAAATCTTTGTTTTCACACAACAATTCCTACGAGTAGGAGTATGGTTCGACCAATTTGCATCTGATCCCTATCATCCGGTACATAACACACAATTTCTTACATCTAGAATTTTAAGAAACCAATTTTCCTAAATCTATACTCTTATGCCTGAAAAGGAATTTAGATGGAAAATTTTACATTCCCAACCTTCTTCTGGGTACCTATTCCGTTATACCTTGGAACCTTCTCTTTTGCTCCTAATTTTTTTCCAACTTTTCCAAGTATAATTTGCATAAGGAGATTTATTTTTGGATGTTAAAATGAAATTATTCTAAGTGCAAGTTTTTGTTCACTACCTATAAGGCCTGGAAATAGAAATTCATAAGGTAAAACAACCTTTTTCCTTGTTATTCCCTATGTTTAGTATACTGTCACTCTTGTTGGATTATAAAATTCATATTCACTAACACATCAACCTTCCTTACGCTAAACATATTGCCTTTGAAAATCAGAATCCCTTTATTTCCATAAAAAACCTTTTCCCCTTACCAATCAAACTACCAAAATAGTTTGAAAAATCAAATTCCCAAAGCTTTTAGACACCAATTTTTTTCAAAAGCACTTGAACAAAATTTTCCAAAAGCATCTAAACCCGACTTCTCAAAAGCATTTAAACAAAAATTTCAAAAGATTCAATCATAGTTTTTAAAAACATTTCGCCACTCCATCCTTAAAAATAAATCAAGCCACATCTTAACATAATCAGGACTTAGTTAATAAGTTAATGCATGTGATTGACCCTAGCATTGTGTAGTTAATCTTATACTTAGGAAACCTTTCCTTTTTTTGCAAACAATGACACATAAGCCTATTTATAAACTTTAGCTTTTAATGCATATGGATAGTGACCCATGATTTCGCAACAACCTTTCCCCTCCTTTGCTTGTTAAAATTTATTTTTCCTAAAATTCTAAAGTTTTTGGGATTAAAGCATTCTAGATGCTAATTTTAGTTTCCTAATTTATTCTATAAACTTCCATCTTTGATTACATTTTATCGCTAGTTAAGTGTCCTTATGGGATTTCCTTATTTACACTGTTTCCCAATATATATATATATAGCCGTCAAAGCTCATCCAGAAAATCAATACAGTAATAAAATAGGAACATATCTTATACTATATAGTATGCTTTTTCGAAACCTAAAGGGAGAGATATAGTGATTATAACCCGCACAACCTAAAAGAAAACGATTATTAGAAGTTGCCTTTCAACATCAATTGATGTTAAGGATGTTGTGGCCCTATCACCCTTTACTCAATTAAGATGCACACTTCTAGTATGCCATTTAATTATTACCCACACGTCTTAACTTACCTCCTTCGTTTCAAATAAATAAGGTCCATCATTTACATTAATTATTATACCCAATTATGGGATAAATTGTGCATTCCCACACTAAAGTGGATAAGAAATATAAGCCATGCACATTTAGAATATCTTATCGAGAAATTGGCTTGGTGGAATGACTTCTACCACCTATCTTGCCTTCTTTAACCTTGAGTAAACCAACACCCTTTATGTGGGTTTGTTGTCTCATTACTCTCTTCTTCAATCATAATACTAACTTCTCTCAATCCAAATTTGTCGATAGTATCCTCATAATCCGGTATTTACTTCCTTTATCCTTGATCCTATATGTGAGTATACCCTAAGACTCGCAAGATTGTACTTTCATACCACTCCACATTCTTTTGAGGGCTCCTCTTATGGCTTCCACACATTCCCAATAAAATATATCTAGGTTAATACCAATATTCTTTGTATTCAACAGGGATTCCTTGCTGCTACCCTACGAGTACCCATAGCTATTTTATTCATAGCCTAAATCTTTACCACGTCCTACCTAGACAATCACCCATGTCTACTCCATATCAAAAATTGGTTTGGGTTTCACTACTCTTTGTAAAACTAAAACTTCACAATCGAGAAGTACCTAATCCAAAACCTTTATCTTTGAATATATAAACTTAGGAACCTTTTTATCAAATTCAAAATTGCTTAGTTCCAGAAAGGAACCATGAAAAATTTCCTATTTCAAATACTTTCTACAATAAGGATTTACTTCTTTAAAAGTAGGATTTTTAAACTCAACATTTATTTACATTCAAAAACTCAATTGCCATACATACCATTTTTTTCCAAAAACTTCTTTAAACAATGAAAATTGGAGTAAATAAGAATAACTTTCATTCTACTATTTTTCTACTATTCATGTTATTTCCAATTTCACCCTTAGAGGGGATTCTAGTAGCACATGAGGGGGACTTTTAAATTGTACGTGTAATTGATGCATCTATCTAAGTACCTATCCAAAACATATGCACAATTAGTATACATATATATGCAATTTATTCATTCTTCATATCCTATTCTTGTTTTTTATCCTATATTATTTCTAATTAGACTACAAACCCTATTGTAAATTCCTAATGTTGTTTCTATCAAAATTTTCCTAATATTGCTCCTATCAAAATTTCTCCTACGTAAATCGCCTTCATGTGGCTTCTCTTTACATAGCTCTTTCCCTTTGTTATTGTTTTTCCCCATTGACTCATTATAGTGCATTCGCCTGCTGCTTTAGTCATTGGGTTTTTCTTCATTAACATGAAAAGAAATATATACATATATATGTATATGTGTATATATATATATATATATACAAAAATCTATTTCGGTTGTTATTCTCCATATTTCCCTTATGCGGCAATATTCCTTATATCTCTACTATCGGGCATTCTTACTCTTCTATACTCATTATCCCATTTCAATCATGTACCATTTCCATTTATCCATCCCTGAGAAATAATTTAAAAAAAGAAATTCTGTATTTTCAAAATAGGAAAAATCATCAAGCCAAATGCACACTCTATTTTCCATTTATAAACTTGAAAAATATGTTTATAAAAAACCTTTAAATCAAAAGTATTGGACCTAATACATTTAAAAAAAATCATTACTAGAAATCTCTGAATAACCCTTTAACACTTCCAAATTTTCTTGCTTTTTCAAAACAGCGACTTTCCAAAATAAACCCTTTGAAAAACCATTCAAGGAATTTCCAAAAAAAATGTCAAATTCTTTCACACAGGGTGGGACTCAGAAATGAACTTTGATTGTCATTTCTTATCACTCATCCTTAAACCATCTTCATCAAAAATATGGCTTATCATCTAGGAGTGATTAGTCCATAACTTCTTGCACAAACCTGCTCAATCCTTCTTCACATCTTTTTTCGGATGCGTGCAATATATAGGTTCTTATGTACCATTTGCCTAGATGAAATGTACGTCTTCCATTGGTAATTTAGCTATCCACAATCATAGTGTAGTCTAGGCCCAGCAAAGGGGTCAAGCACCATCCAGCCTTTGGGATTCTTCTATATGTCATGCTCATACTCTACTTGGTCAACGCCTTACCGTATAGCCAATGCTCTATAGGGTAATCGGGGTAGGTGTATAAATCTAACTCTATTTATTAGCCCAACTCAAAGTTTCCTCTTCCATCCTTTCAGAATATGGTCGCAACTACTTCTATAGATGGAATTTATAGATATTGGCATAAAATATATGTGTGTGTATATAGGTAAAAACACAAATACATTCTCTCAATGTATCCTAATTCTTATGATCGAATAACTTAAGCTATGATTCCAAATGTAATAACCCGCACCGTAATAGGCCTGAATTTTGACTAAATATAAACCCAAGTCCATTAAGGCATGGATCGTTGGTTTTGGTAACCTATAATAAACATAAGCATATTAGAGAGCGATCAATATAAACTCATAGCAGAATAGAAAAATATAATAGAATATATATACCAACTAAGGCTACTACCTTGGAACCAAAATTATTCCTTGGATCTCTATTTGCCTTCTTAGTGCCAAGGATGAAAGAGAAGACTCTGCCATTTGCAGTTCCCTTCTTGGATCAGTAGTCTGTCTGTCTAAATCTATCATGTGGGTTGTAATGAAGAAGTTGTTAGAACAACGTTCCAGTGACTAGAAAATTACACACTTTACCCATAATATTAATTTGTATCGACTGAATTCCATTTATGTGTTATGTTTATTACTTACGGCTAACTCGTTCCATCATATATGCATGTATGATATATCCAACCTTCTCCGAGGTATAACTATATATGTGCTATATACATATATATCTAAACAATGTACAACCCAAAAGAAAACCTCGACCATTAAATACTTCTTAAATAGGAAGGAGGTAGATCTAACGACCATTTAATACCTCAACTTTGAAGCAGGCCCTCTGTAATGTAATCGCTAGTCAATCACCTCTAGCTTCAAAGATCGTTGACCCTTAATTACATTTTTCTGATTTAACTGCCACACTACAACGCATCTCAAAGACTCATCTAAGGGTTAACTATCCCACCTTCAACAAACAATCAAATAACTAATTAAATTTTTTGGTCTGTGCGTATCCCATTCGGATTTAACACTAAAAGGAAGCGAAATCCATCAAGGCCTAACCCGAGTCTTTGCTACCGACTGCTCGAGAATACTGGTGGTCATAGCCTATATACCATCCCTACCATTAAATGTCAGTCCAAGAACAATTCTGACATAGCCGCCGACCTCCCATAGCCGAAATCTTGTTTAGACTATCCTAATGTAAGTCAAGGAAAATTCTCATTCCAATTACTAAATACCTCTTATTAGGAAAGAAGCAAACTTCATTTCCTTAAAAATACTGGGCCATTTAATACTTCAAATTAGAGGCGAACCCTTGGTATATTTTCCCCTACATATACGCAAACTCATATCTCTTCCCTGCGGGTCCTATGGTTGGAGATGTCCCACATTAGCAGTAAGTATACACAACTATTAGTATCCTCTAGGTGAAGAGAAGACTTTTATTATGTAACTCTACTGACCTCAAATTCCAACCCAGTAAACAAAACCAATTATCCTAAGCCTAAATGTTAGGCTATGCCCACTAATTCACGCTCTTTCTAAATGTATGATTAAGGCTGTGTAATTTCCCATTATGAAACTTATACCGCCTTCTAGCATTTAGTTCATATGTTATAAGCTTATTTACTGTGTTCTATAAATGTCAATTATCCGTAATAAATGGTCATTATTATTTTAATTGGACAATCTCTAATAACATTTATTTATTTATTCTAATTCAACCTACTATGCCTATTTCATTTCCCCATAAGTGCCATACAAACTCCTTTAATAAATCCCATTAAATGCATGTATGTCCCAGTTTAATTCCTGTAACTCCCTATATAATGCACATTTGTTGCCCTATTAATTTTGTAGTTACTATCTCTTGTGGGTAAGCATGATTATATGTATGTGTGCGTTATCCTATTTCTAACTATTAATTCCTAAACTAGAACATTCCTTTCCACGTTTTAATTTATCAAAGCTATCTTTCCCAAAAAGGATTACCATTATAACTTTTCATAAATTAACAAAAAGTGAGACCTTTTCTACATTTGAAATTACAAAGAATTATCTCTTTTCGTATTGAACTAGACAGTGCAAACAATGGGGAAGGACATCCATACTTTACACAACTCTTTCATTTTTGTATATTCCTTATTATTTCAAATGACGAACTATTTTACATTTATTGAACTAGATAATTTGTGGAAATTACATGGAAATTGATACGATTAAATTTTACCCACAATGCTCCCAATAGATTAAAACATAGAAATTCACATTAAGCCAAACTAAGGTAATGTAAACTAAACTTACCATCCAACTATCATAATCTGGAATAAATCTTGCAATCTTATCAATATTCCACTTTATAAAATTTAGGGACTGATTTTCAAATTTTTGGATTGGGGTGTAATTACTATTCCTATTCCAATTACCTATTTTATAGAATATGTTGGCGATATTCCTATACGTTCATATTAAGCCTACAACTCATCAGATCTCATATAGGCAAAATAATTAAATAAAATTCGATGATATAAATTTCAACGTTTTAAATATATCATATAATTTTCCACTCACCTTCTAAGCTTTCCAAATCTCCAAATCCAAATTTATCCCTTTAATTTGACTCCTTTTCCTTTCCAATCCAAAAGAATATGTATTACAAGATATTTACATACTATTAGAATTACAGATCTGATAAGAGATTTAGGGTTAAGGGGAATATAGATTTATAATATAAAATTTATTTTTTTCCACAGTATCGATTCGCTCCATCGCTTCTTCTCTTTTATTTTCTATCCTTCTCCGATATATTTATATATATATATATATAATATGATATGTTATAATTATTAGAAATAGTAAAGAAGGGAAAATGGCATAGCTTCACTACTTTGATTAGAAAATATGAGAAGAGAAGTGAAGGTTAGGCCTTTATTTGAAGGCGCTCGAATTAATCATATGCGTTAGATTTAAAATAATAAAATCCAAGCCGATCGGCCAAGGTTCAACCCTTGCCACCACCTTCACCATCAGTCGACCACCCCTATAAGCGGTCGACTACTAGCGGTTGACTAGCCGAAGTAAGAGGGTCGACTGGTAGGTCCACGCGATTTAATATTATTTATTTCCTTTTCTCATTTTTAATTATTTTCCTTTTAAAAATTTAAAATGCAAATAACTTCTTCATTTGAACTTTGATCTCACAACTCCATATATAAAAGTTGCTTAGAAAATCGCTACGAACATAATAGTGCAAGTTTCATAGCCAAATTTTAATGTTTGCTCAAATTCCATTTTTGTGCCTTATTAATTATAAATTAATTACCATTAATTTTATAGGGTTATACACACTTCTATAGTCGATTCCATTTCTTTGAATGGTTTGCCACCAAAACTGGCAAAATCCATATTTAACTTCACAAAATCAGCTCTAGGTACCTAAACTTGAGCACCGCCACCAACTGTAGCATTCAGAGCAGCCACTTGGGCGTTTTGCAGGATGTTCCTCATCGTGGTATTGAAATCACTTGCAAATCAGGGTTAGCAGCCCACGAGCTTGATCCTTCCTCCTCACCACCATAGATGGAGTTCCTAGTAGTATTTCTTGTATGTTCCTAGCAAAATGATTGGTTTCACATAAAGAAAAGCTGCATCAATGGTACTCGCGTGCAATGCGACTTATACACACACTACTATAAAGTTTTGAAAACCAAAATATATGACAAGTATGCTCTCTTGCATATACCCTCGATCCATTCTTAGGTGATCACTCCTCCTTATCTTTAATGGATCACGGTATAAACATAGAAATAAGCGATTAACCTAAGTTGAATGACTTAACCTAAGCTATGATACCAAATATGTGACAGCCTTATACCTTTAGCACCCAATATAACTATATGATGTGCTGCAATCATGCTCGACCGATGTAGGATGGTTATAAGGAGTTGAAAAGTAGATAAACTATCATAGAACCTATCGTATATCTCACAGCGTATTGAACAAAACATAATCATCATAGATATAAGACATGTAAGACATCAATAACTAATTGAACCACAGAATCAGAGTGTACATGTCCAATAGTTATATAAAATAGTAGTAAAGTTTATATAATAGATAAATAAACTAAAATGATGAACTATTTGTAAATAAATCAAACAAACACAGTTTAGGCTCCATAGTGTCACATGGCGGAATTAAGATAAATATAAGTATGAGAAAGCATCGCCTCCTACTAGTTCATCTATACAGCTCCATGAGTCGCCTAAACCTACTATTTAGTCTACTCATTTAAGGATGCTCGAGATGATAAGAAGCGAAGCGTAAAACCTCGAGTCGAGCAATAGTCTGCTGCGAGCGATAAATAAATCTCAAAATACTATGAGAGTCGATATAGTAAGGAACAATGGTATGAAGAATCATACCCGCCTTTACTCTGCAACCAAAGTGTTGGCACATAATAATATATGTTAATCTACTAACATCATAAGGCGTACAACACCCTAAGTACAACTTCGGGTGTTTTGGTATCCGCCCGCATTTTACCAATGTCATGTGACATCCCTAGAGCGAAAAACAAACATGGTAGACATAGCATCCATCAAACAATCATCATTGTCACTCGTATGATTTGGATATATGATAACTCGTATGATCATTCCTTTAACAGTGATTAATAGATAAATCCCAATTTCGAGGTACTTGAACAACAATCGCATAGTTGCTGGACACTAGATCCCTTCCTCGATCTACAGTACACGGATCCCTTTCTCAATTCGAGGTAACCGACTAAGTACTCAATGAGCGTCCTCACATACACTTGCTTTATGAGTACACTAGAAATATCCCGAGTATCAAAGATACCTTCGCCCATGTATCCGAGCCCTTCCTCGCTCAATTTGTTTCCATTCCTCATAGTGGAACCTTCCTTATTCCACTATCCATAATAGAACCCTTTTTCATTCTACCTATGAGTTCCCTTCCTCGAACCCAAACTTATGGATCATTATCACAACTCCTTGGATTGAGTCATCATCATCGAAACACTTTTGGATGACCTACATCAATCATAGATCCATATATCAAAGTTCTAAAGCCATTACATTGAAGCATCACACCTTCTCCTAGTTATTTATCATCATTCATCATCATGCTAAAATCATCAAAATTAAAAGCCAAATGAATGAACATACATGATACAATCACCTAGGCATCGCACCGCACCCCTAAAACTTTACCTCGATAGCCGCACCCCTAACATGGTAAGTACCAACCACATATGGTCGTCGCCGACCATGTGGGTTGGTCAACAACTTGACCATAGTTGTTAAGTGACTTCCCCAATAATTCCTGTCTTTGACTCGAAGGAAATTCCACCATGGGCTCAAAGCACAGGGGCAAAAATCTCAAAGCAAACATGGTTTGTGCCAACCATATGGCTACACTAAAAAAATGCCTAGGTCCAGGAAAACACTTCCCGCGTTATTCTCTAACTTTACCCAAAGCACACACTCTAAAACCTGAAGCCACTCAATGCCAATCATATTTCACCACCACTGACCATATTTCAATGCACATAATTTGGACCATCAAATCAACTCCAAACCAATTGTGACTTTTTTCGAGTCTCTTAGTTTTTCAAGTAACATTATACTTTAGCAGCGTCTCGTTTCAAACCATTTTGATATCTCTTTGAACCAAATAATGGCCATATTCTTAACTACCAAAACAACTAGCAAACATATCAAAACAATCCATACAACTATTATACAACATCATATAACAATCAATTAACACATATGATCAATTAAAACATGATTTAAAAGCATATGTCTCCCTGGCTATGATTTTATATAGAAAAGGCAATATGGTTGGTATTTGGTATAAAACGAGTTAAAATATAAATCTATCTTTTTAAACTCAGTTTTAAGGTGTCGCTAATGTTAAATCTAAGTTTTAAAACACTTAAACTTTGGGAATCATTTTAAAAACCACAATTTAACCATATCAATAACCATTGAATAGTGAGAGAAGCAATATCGCAACCTAATACCAAATTACCTAAATTTTAGGGAAATTTAGATGATGAATTGTTGATGCACGAATCCAAAGAATCCCTAAACATTAACTCTTCAATATCCCTTGTTGATCCCATGTTTAACCCACTAATTATATTAATTCCTGGATGGGGATGTTGAATCTAGGATTAATTTCATGTTAATGGCAGTTAAAGGCAATTAGAAATGAGGGAAAATGATTAGTGGTTGGTGGTGGAGGTTACCATTAGCCGTAATCTCAATTGGGCTAATGGGCTGTACTAATCACCCACTAATTACTCATCGGTCTGTTTAAAGTCAGTCGAAACTTCAAACAAACATAACTCCAAAATGGTAAGCCCAAATTCCTTTATGAACCCCTTACTGAAAGAGAAACCGTCATCCTCCAATGAAAATTGTTTCAGACCCTAATTCGGCTCCTATCAAAGTTAAAACCCTTACAAGATTTTTAAGGTCAAAATCGTCCGATGAAAACTCTAAGGATAAAAAATTTCACTAGTTACCCGAAGTTATAGAGTCATATGACTTCACATGAATTTATAAATGATATTTTACGATCCTCCAATACATAAAATATGGGTCATTACAATAGCATTTTTAGTGATAGAGACCCATTGTTACCAGCAAGTTCTGAAGAAGGTTACAAAGTGCATTAGGTACAAAGTTGAACTTGAGTACGGCTTACCGCCCATAGATAGATGGTCAAATGAGAAGAGTGAACCGTGTGTTAGAGGACTTGTAGACGGCACATGTTTTAGATTTTATAGGATCATGGGAAGATCATTTGCATTTGGCAGAGTTTGTCTACAATAACTTTTAGCAATTGAGTATTGAAATGGCACCATTTAAGGTGCTTTATGGTAGACCATGTGACTCAACTGTTTATTGGTTGGACACAGGAGATATGACTCATGTTAGGACCTAACTTAGTAAGAGATGCTACCGAAAAGATAGATTTAATTCGTGTTTGAATGAAAGTTGAAAAATCAAGGCAGAAGAGTTATGCCGATAAGAGAGATGGGAACCGGAGTTCGTAGTGGTTGGTCATGTGTTCGTAAAGATTTTATCGACGCGAGGTGTTACGAGCTTTGGAAAGGTAGGGAAACTAGCTTTTAGATATGTAGGTTCATTACCAGTCTCGCATATAAAGTTGAGTTACCAAGTAGTTTGGCGGGTGTGCATAATGTTTTTCACATATCACATTTAAGAAAATGTGTGCATGACCCTAGTACAATAGTGAAACCTAAGGCGATTGAAGACTTATTTATAGGACTTATGTTAGATGACCGAAAGGGGTAATAGGTTGTGATACAAAGGAGTTAAGGAACAAACTTATAGACTTATTCACATCCAGTGGAGTGACAATAAAGATGATTGTACTTAGAGGGTAGAGGGTAAGGTTAGGAATATCTATCCTGAATTGTTTTAGACATTCATGTATGTAGTAGTGTGCTTTCTTTGTCTATTATATGTACTAGTAATGACACCGGTGTACTTATGTTTATGATATGATTATGTGTTAGTAGCTGCATTAATGCATTTTTTGGAGGATTAATGGTTTATATTTGTATTATACTAGTGTAACGTTTGTACTTATGTGATGATGACTGTAACATCCCCTATCTAGAAGCCCAAATCTAAGCGCTGCAGATGTTGCAGTCATCTACACTATTAACTTCCGGCGACTAAATACAGCTATATTAATGGTATCTATAATATCGGAAGCACTTGAATATGAAAGAAATCACAGATTTCGAAACAGAATTTTCCATTACATTTCAAAACACATGTTCCATATTCATATTACATAATCCCAAAACGTTTCCCAGGCAATGATAAAATATACTTATTACAAAATATGCCAAGAGTGACATATGAAGATGCCCCCTTGGATGATTAAAGTCATATAGTCATAATTGACTTAATACATACACAACAGAAATAAATAACAAAACAAATAACTGCAACTCCTAATAGCTATCCGTTAGCCTTCTTCTCGTCTTCGGTAGCTTTATTCTTCATCCTACTAAAACCTTAAAGAACCTCAACCCTCAGCCTACTCAAATCAATTTTGAGCACCCGAGAGTTTAAGGGGAAAACATAAACTTCGAGTCATACGTAAAGCCTGGTGTGAATAATACTATACATCTCGGTTATTAATGTTAAGTGATACCACGCCGCTTAGCGGAACGGGTTTCCCCTCACTAACATTCTTTTAAAACATATCTTTTGTAAATCTTTTCCTGCAACCAAACTGGTTAAATACTGTAAAGCATCATTATGTAAACATACATATCAGGTAATAAAAGAACTATCTATTCAAACACTTTAGTTTTGTTCGGCTAACTATTAACCTTTGGCCGACTAGGGCCTACCAAACAATACAACAAAATAATCTAACATCTGTTAGACACTCATTCTTCTGGATGGTATGTCCTTAGCTATCTATTAAACACTTCTCTTCTGGACGGTCTGTCCCTAACTTAACATCTCATAGGGTCACCTGATCTTAATGGTTTTGCGGGCTCACCAATAACCTATCCGTATACTAATATATATTCCCTTCAGTGTGTAATCATAGTTTTAGTTTTATCTATGACAAAGCCCTGCACACTGGAATTTTGGACAAAATTAGCTAGGGCCAATAGCTAATATATAGGGCGCGGCCCTATACCAGTTGTTTGTACCAAAATTGGGCACAACACTCTTCGAAAGTTTTTGAAGAGATAAAGTGAAGAAATTAAATGGAAGAAGAGGATTATCTAACAAAAACTCCAAATTAAAGATATGAAAGCAATTAAAATGCACAGAGACACAAGAATTTATAGTGGTTCGACGTATTGCCTACGTCCACTATGAAGTTGTTTGCTTTATTGATCTTTCTTTGATGATTACAAGTGAATTCAACGGGTTACAGCAGATAATTATGATTTACAGCAGTGAAATTCGTTGGTAGCAGCAGCCATGGAGTTTAGATCTGGATCCGGCAGCGTCTGGGCATTGGAGAATTCAAAGAAGAAGCAGAACCCCTTTTCTGTTGGCTTTGGTGGTCTATTTATAGGTGTAGGAGGCTGATATTTCGCTCAGATCTCGGGGGACCCCCTCTGGCACGTGACTAGGCCCGCGCGCCCAAGCCCGTGAAGTTTCGGTCCGATACGTGATCGATACGAATGGATTTTGTATCGATCAAGATTGCATCCGATGGAGTCGAAATTTGGCGTGGACATTCCTTAGCATGCACGTAAGCTTCTGTGAAAATTTCATAGCATTTGGACTTGTGGATCTCGAGATATGATCGATACGAAATAGGGACTTTCGGTAGTTCATATTGTTCGACTCGATCATTTCGACTCGCTCTCGATCGAAATGATAACTGCGTGTGACTGTGAGGTGACGTGACGCTCGAATCTCTGGACCACTCCTCTTTCGATGTCGAGTTGAAGGAATTGTCTTCAAACTTCGCTTATTCGTATCAATGGTTCTGCCTTGTTCGTATCGATAAAAGATGCACAGTTCACATCGAAGGGTGCTTCTCTGTTCGTATCGATCTTTATGCTTTGTTCGTATCGATTGCGGGGCCTAGTTCGTATTGATAAATGCGCTCCACCTAGATGGATTCGAACAAAGGCTCTGTGATGGATACGAAGTAATGGTTGTTCTATGGATACAAACTAAGGTCAACCGAGGGATGCGAACTACAGAAGCCTGATGGATTCGAACAAGGCTCCTCAGGCGATGGATGCGAAGTTGATCGAGTCGAAAAGATGCTCTCTGATGGATGCGAAGCGAGTCGAATAGAGGCCCTCTGATGGATGCGAAGTGGATCGAGTCGAACAGAGGCTATTCAATGGATTCGAATGAGAGGCTGTTTTTATCCAATTTTGCATCGATCGTAACTTGAGCATACGAACTCGGATTGAATTGAAATTTGGAACGTTGGCTCTCATTGCTTCGCTTGTCGTGTCATATCAATTTTAGCTCGATCCGAACTCGGAAAAAATTTGTCGATATCCATAGCGAACCTGTGTATAACCGATCTCTAAGACGAACAGTCATTGGTTTCTAGTCGAGTTCCTAGTGTCATGGCCTTGCCAAAAGGCGGGATAACATTTGCCCCCCAAAGTATGTCTTTTGGAAACATGATGTGCTTTGAAATGCTGCAATCTTCATTCTGAATAGTTATCGTCTTTTCGATGAAAGCAGTAATCTTTGTCTGATTTTCTCGATAATGTAAACTGTTGACTGCCAACTACTGTACCCTGTATTGTTGCAACTGGTTGCTGTTTGCTAGTGATTAGCCGTTTGTTGTTGTAATCGTTATCAAATGAATTTCCAATTCTTGTGAATGTCGAAAATTGAATATTAGTCTGACGCATATGCATATACGTTAATTTGACTCTCGCTGACGTTCACGAGTCGTTGTCAGTTTTGTTTTATATCGAATTTCATATCGATCCTCTCCTGAACCGACGTGAAATTCGTTGTAACAATGCTTGATGGTTGTTCTTGAATGCTCCTTCGTAACGATCCTCTCCTGAATCGATGTGAAGGGCTGAAACATTGCCTTTGCATCGATTTTCATTGCATTGATGGATACTAAATGAGCATTTCGAATCGATGGATGTGGGGTTCGATGGATACGAAGCGGTCGTTCGTATCGATGGAGTTCAATGTCTTCAGAACATCCCCTGTTGTGTATTTCGAATCGATGGACCTGGAGTCACTGGATACGAATAGACAATTCGTATCGATGGATTTGGCCTCTGAGAGCCCTTGTTGTATATTTCGAATCGATGGATTCAAACTGCACAGGAGACGGAGTCGAAGGTGATCAATACGAACTGTGGTTTCGTATCGATGGACTTGGGTGACTCAGAAAAGCCCTCGTTGGCAACTTCGTATCGATTAAAGCTCTTGTTGGTGGATTCGAACGACTTATTCGAATCGATCCGTGGTGATGTCTTATAACCGGTCAAATCCACCGGGATGTGAACCGTTTTTGCCTTTTCTTTTGAGTCCATATAAATACTGTGCACTTAGTCGTTTTTCACTTTTTACTCTTCTACTTTCGTGCCTTGCTTTCTTGTTGCTTCTGAGACCAAGAAAAGAAAACTGCTCGACTTCGAATCGATTCAAATCCTTCAATCCCTTAAATCAGTTATCTAAATCAGGTAATCAAATGAACAAAACCAGTCCCAAAATGACGAGATCCAGATTCTCATGCCATTCTATTCCATTCGAGCTCGTGTCTGAACGTTGCTCGTGGAAGTGGGTAACGTGCGAGGTCGAAGAAGGAAGGAATGGAGTTCGAATCGATCTAGGGAAGAGGACGAAACAACGGATTCGAAATGGTTGGTGGGCAGTCTTTTGGCCACAATATCGTATCGATTGAGGAAGAGAGTGTCTTGCTTCGTGTCGATCCCCGAATTGAAATCTCGTATCACTGTCTTGCCTTGGGCTTCATATCGGTCATAGAACAGTTGCTTAGCAATGGCATTTTCGAATCGACAGTGATCGATACGAAATTGACATCCTATGATCGATACGAAATTGATGCTCTCTGATCGATTCGAAGTGGATGCCTTTCTGATCGATACGAAGTAATAAGATCCGATCGATTCGAACTGCGAGCCATGGGATCGATACGAAAACGTCTTTGGTCGATTGATATGAACTCGAATCTATTCCCCTGATGGATACGAACTACTACACAGATCGATGTAAACTTGAACTTTGATGGTCGACAATGGGCCTAACTTCGATGATATCAGAAACCCTTGTGCATTTGAACATCTAATCCCGACGAGCTTCATTTTGGCATAATTGGACTTGACCGTTGAACTGCATATTTGATTTCCCTTCGAAGCTCGTCGATGGAACTGCAACTCTAACAAAATTTTAACAAACTTTAACTTAGATTGATTGCTAATAACTGGATGGCACGGTTGTGACGGTCAACGATGACGGTCATTCCGACTGAATCTTGAAGTCTTATTTTTTCATGCTTTCTCCAATTCTGTAGAACTTCTCAAATGATATACAATACTGCACTGTACAACACACTCACACACTTTACACTGGGGGATGTATGAGCGTTATTGTCTGTTTAACAATGGTTTTTCATAAGCTAGTTAGTCATGGAATCCTCAAGTTCACAGTAGCAGGAACTCCCGAGTTCAATCCCTTCAACCATCGAGGTACCGGTCATTGAAGCCGAAGTTATAGGCCCAGCTCCGGACGAGCATCCAGGCGCCCAGTTCATTTGTCGTCCATAAGATTCTGTGTCATCCGGTATCTCCGAAGATATGCTGGGAGGGATTTGTTTAAGGCACGGCTTGTCGCTTGACGACGTGTTACTGCCTGGGCCAAATGACAGGCCACATGATCCCCCGGAAGGGTTTACTGCTTTCAACCGTCACGCTTGCACAGCGGGGACACTTCCTCCTTTCAATCAATATATAAGGGAGATGTTATCATTCCTTGGAATAGATCCATCCCAGCTACACCCCAACGGGTATGCTTTGTTGAATAGCACCTTCATTCTGTTTATGGAGATTCTCTTTCGACCACCAAAGCCGATCGAGATTAGATATCTATTTAACGTTAAGAGTCGTGGATACAACCCTTCTTTCACCTTCTTGGAAGCGGTCAGGAACTGCCATATTGTGATGGGCTCCTGAGGAAGGCTAAGTTACTTTAAAACTGAATGGTTCTACGTTCGGTGCCCTCTTGGGTTTGCTAGACGATGGTTGGATAGACGTAAGCGTTTCACTCTTTCTCTTGAATTATCGAGATAATAATAATCGTCTCTGAAACTGACATAATTTTCTCCTTTTTCAGCCACAATTTCTCGACCCGATGGTGGATATTTCAGAGAGCTAGTCCGGATCCTCCAAGCTGTTCCGGGCGAGGAGAGGCATATCGACTTGGTTCTGACTGACAGAAACTTGAGGACTGTTGGGCTAATTGAACGGAGGCAAAGTATACGGCTGGAAGGGACACTTAGAGTGGTCTCGAAGAAACGGGTGAAGCGCAAAGCACCCGGAGTAGTAATAGCCGAAGAAGTTGATCCGAAGAGAACGCCTACCAATAACGAGCTCCAAGCTGGGCCTTCTTCCGACGTTCAGGATTCAGGAGGAAGGAGAAAAGGCAAGGCTGTTGCTCACAAGCATTCTAAATCCGAGAGATTAAAATCCGTGGTTATGTCCTTGCCCGTCCCGGGGATTAGAATTTCGGAGGCTCCTCCCCCGCCAGTAGAGAATCCATTTGAAGAGCTTGCTGATATTCCGATTCCGGATTATGTGTCGTCTCAACATGACACCGGGATGGAGGAGCTTGACAATGCTCTTCAACTGAGCGGGTCGCTTGCTATGAGTGCGGCCGACATTTCCGATTGGTCGAGGGGTTGCACATGTAAACACTTCACTGCACTACATGATTCCTAACTGTAATCGTCCAACTTAAGAAACCACTAACTTTTCCTTCGTCTCTCATTTTCAAGTACGATGGCCGGAAGAGGATCAATGCTCGGGAATCTTCGCTCAGCCGGAAAGGCTTCTTCCTATTATGATTCCCGTAGGAGAGACTCGGATAGAGACCGCGATCGCGAGTACTCTAACCAAGATAAGTACGGGCGTGACAGGGACAGAGAATACAGACATCGGTTTAGATCACGCTCGCCTCCTCTTAGACTCCCATCTCCACCTCCCGTTCTTGTTCCACATCCACCAGAGCCTCCTCGTCACAGGCCATCTTCTCACACTTCTAGATCCGAGACTCATCTCCAGAGAGTCGAGACCACGGCCTCCATAATTACAGAGCAGGTCCTAGCTAAGCCCACAGGAGAAGGGGCCCTTAAATTGGCTCAGATGAGGAAGGATTTTCTGAACATATGCTTCGATGGTTACGTCTTTCCACCTCACTTAAAGAGAATCCAATCTGGTGTGGAAAGCACGATGCATGATTACGTTCATGACATCTACACCCAGTATAGAGAGTGGGTAAAGGCTGCAGAGAAAGCTTCTAAGGTGGCCTTTGAGCGAGCCAAAGCGCTTGAGAAAATGGAGACTGAACTTGCTCAAAAGGATCGGATCATTCAAGTTCTCACCGCCGAGGTCGAGTCTTCTCAGAAATATGAAATTGAGGCCACCAAAAAAGCTGACGAAGTGAATGTGGCAATGGAGAGGTTGAGGCAGACGCATGTTGCCTTCGTGGAGGAGATGGGCCATCGGAATACTACAGTTACTGTCGAGCGGGATGTAGCGGTCAAGGAACTCAATGAGCTTAAGGCTAAATTCTCCGACATGGCCAAGGAAAAGGATGATGCGAATAACGCAGCCCAGGAGGCGTGCGAGCAGGCTGTTCTGCTTAGGGTTGAACGGGATGCGGGTGTGGTTAAAGTCCGCAAGGTGGAGACTGAGGTCGAGGAGAAAGTGACGTCGGCCGAGTCCAGGCTAGAGGCTAATATCGATGACCTTCTCGTTGTTTACAACGCTAATGTGCTGAGGCACAAGGGTCTATCCTGGCTCGATGATTATCCGGTGCATCTATACAACGCCTGGGGCCGACTAGTTGAAGAAGAGAAGGAGGCGCATCTGGGTGAGTCTGTAGATGAATTTGAACTCGAGAATCGCATTCTGACCGAAGATGAAAGGAAGATTCTCCACAAGTCCGTGATTCTGCATGAGAAGGAGAGACTCGACGCCCAGCACTTCGAAATAGGAGAGGGTTCAGGGGTTGAACATCATGAGGCGAGTCTTGAAATTCCAGTGACAACCCAGCCCGAATCCTCGTCTGTGGTCGATCCCCAAGCTGTTCCTGCTTACAATCCGGATCAGCCGCAGATGTCTCCGGCTACAGCGCAAGTGACTGAAGCCATTCTGCCGCCGACAAGTCAAACTGAGGAAGGTATTCTGAACATTCCACATATCTGCCTTAGGTCGGAATCTTTATATGAATTAGATTCTAACAGTTCTCTTATTTTTTGTCCAGTGATCGATGTTGCACCGGCCATGCCTCCTGCTACTCAAGAATCATATCAGACGTAGGAGGCTATCGTGACCGAAGCAATCACCATAAATACAACTGCCCCACTTGACGATACGCAAGGAATACGATTGTGTTTGATGAGCAGCTGATGGAAGAACTCTTTCGCCGTCATGGCGACCCTTTAGCTGACTTACCATTTGTCATGGGTGGATCCGTTCCTGCTACAAATTCTTCAATGCCGACTACCGATGCCCCCAGCGGGGCTCGAGCAGTTATTGAAGAGGAGATGTTCGCCCAAATCGACGCTGAAATGGCAGCAGCGGCTCATGGTGGCAATTCTGGAGGTGGGATGGCAGCACCGGGACCAGCTCCGCTTAGAATGATATCTCCCGGTGGCACCATTTTCATCACTAGCATGCCCATTCCACCTTCTGTACTTGATCCTGTTCCTCCGACTCCACCCGCAAGAAGCATCCCTATTCACTCGAGCTCGGAGGAGGATGTCGATATTATGCCATCGCCTGGAGACCGACCGCCAAAAGGCAAAGGCTCAAAGAGGAAAAATAGTGGCGGCTCCAGCGGGTCTACACCGAGAAGGAAGTAAGGAAGAAGAAAGATTAGACATGCTTCCCCGGTTTATTTGACTTGCATTTTGTTGGCCGTGTATAGATGTGGGTTCGGCCCCTACTAGTAAGAATTTCTTGGAACAAACTTGTACATGAATTTCTTTCATGAATAGTAGAAATTAAACTTTTTCTTTTTAAGCTTCTTTGTGCCTTTTTTAAGTGTTTCAATGTTTGAAATGTACTTGTAAAGTTTCAGCTTCCGAGTCAAGTTTGTCTTTTTGCACTAAGCCTGGAAACTGTGGACATGGTTCGCGACTGGGAAGCGAGTTGAATTTTGACGTCATATCGCTTCAGTCAATGGTCGATGCTTAAGTCCTGCCCCCCAGTCTCGGGGATGAGTCGTGGAACATCAGTCAGCGATTGCTTCTCTCTTATAACATTTTGAGTCTAGTGCCACTGAATGGATGACTGAGGCGAGCGGAAATTGAGCGGTTTATTCACGCTTGCCCGATTGCTGACGATCATGTCCGCACTCTGGGGATTCTCATTTGCTTAATGGCGGTTGGTCATGTCGGCTTAAGTTTAACTCATATGTCCGCGCTCTGGGGGCTCGGAATCGACATTTGTACTCCGATTCGCGCTCTGTGAGTTCGGAGTTGATATTTATGCTTCAATTCATGCTCTGGGAACTTGAAGTTGATGTTTATACTCTGTTTCATACTCTGGGAGTCCGGAGTTATTGTTTATACTCCGTTTCGCACTCTGGGAATCCGGAGTTGTTGTTTATACTCCAATTCGCGCTCTAGGAATTTGGAGTTGGTGTTTATACTCCGTTTCGCGCTCTGAGAATCCAGAGTTGTTGTTTATACTCCAATTCGTGCTCTGGGAATTTGGAGTTGATGTTTATACTCCGACTCGCACTTTGGGAGTTCGGAGTTGGTATTTATACTCGTTTTGCACTTTGGGAATCCAGAGTTGATAAGCAGACGGTCAGTCACATCTACTGTATATTTTTGGATTTCATTCGCACTCTGGGAACGAAAGGTGTATCAGGATCATGGATGGTCGGATCACATCCACCCTGAGTTAACAAGTGAGGTCGTTGGATGGATGGGTCCATCCTCCTCAAACTTGGTGCAGATACGGACGAAGTCGTTAGGTGGACGGATCCACCCTCTTCGTAGACGTATTTCAGTACTCCAGTTCGCACTCTGGGAACCGGGAGTTAAGTGAGGGATTGTCGTGTATCAATCTGTTTTTGGCCTTGATGTGATGGCTTGTCCCCAAGCTCGGGTTTCACTTAGTGAGTGACCGGTTGCATCGCAGTCACTCCCTATTTGAATAAATTCCACCATATGGTGAAACTTAGCTCTCCGTGCATTGTGATGATCATATGAAGCATTTCAAGTAAATCACAGCTCTGGCTCGAAGAGATTGCATTTTATTGCTGAAATAAGAAAATATGGCAAAGTCAGTTGCCTTATTACAAATTCTAATTTCGAAATGTAGAAACAAATTGCAAAATGGAAAATAAACTAAATGAATAAACATAGCCTGTCATGTGTAGTAGCGACGAAGACTCTCGCTATTCCAGGCCCTTGGCAAGTAAGACCGTCAACGGTCGATAATTTGGATGTGCTATCTTCGAGCCTTCGTTCAATAACATATGGTCCCTCCCATGTTGGCTTCATATGCGAAGGAACCAGATAGATTCTTTTCAGGACGAGATCGTCTAGCTCGAAGGTTCGCAGGCGGACCTTGGCATTGTAAAATCGGGCGACTCGACTTCGATGCGCGGCTGCCCTCAAATCAGCCTCTTCACGCTTCTCATCTAGTAGATCGAGAGATTCAGCAAGCAATATAGCATTTGTCTTTGGATCATAGTATGTCACACGATGAGAAGGTACTTCTAGCTCAACTGGAATAACGGCTTCTGAACCATAAGAGAGAGAGAATAGAGTGTGACCGGTCGCGGTCTTGTGGGTTGTTTGGTAAGCCCATAAAGCCATAGGGAGTTCATCGACCCACTTGCCCCCGACCTTTTCCAGTCGTTTTTTCAGAATGGACTTTATAACTTTATTAACCGCTTCGACCTGTCCGTTCGCCTGAGGGTGTGCAGCTGCGGAGAATTTCTTTTGGATGTGAAATCGTTTGCAGAAATTTTTAAATTCAACACTGTCAAATTGGGTTCCGTTGTCTGTAATAATGGTTTGTGGGAGACCGAATCGACAGATGATGTTTGCGAACTACAAAGTTGATTACTTTCTTCGTCGTTATGGTAGCAAGAGCTTCAGCTTCAGCCCACTTTGTAAAGTAATCAACTGCGACGATGGCGTATTTCGCGCCACCTTTTGCCAGAGGTAGAGTACCAATGATGTCGATGCCCCACATTGCAAACGGCCATGGGCTGACCATTTGTGTTATCTCGGTAGGAGGGGCTCTAGGAATTCGAGCATACTTTTGACACTTATCACATTTCTTAGCATAATCCGACGCGTCATGATTCACAGTCGGCCAGTAATATCCGTACCGAAGTATTTTCTTGGCAAGTGCTTGCCCCCCGGTGTGATTGCCACATTCTCCCTCGTGTACATCATGCAATACTCGTTTAATTTCATCGTGAGCGATACACTGGAGCAGAGGAACAGAGTATCCTCTTCTATACATGATTCCATTCTGGATAGTGAATCGTGAGGCCTTCCGAAGGACTTGTCTCTTTTCACTCCTGCGCTCTGGCAAGTTTCCGTGCTCAATGTAATTTCTGAGTGGAGTTATCCATGAATCCTTTTCGGGGACGGTTTCGCATACCCAGTCTATTTCTGCCCGGTCAATGCTTGGGGAAGATAGCTTCTCTATGGGAACGAGTCCCATTTGCTGAGCTTCGCCTGTGCTGTCTAACTTCGCCAATGAATCGGCTTTTTGGTTGCGTTCTCGAGGTATACAATAAATGCATAATAATCAAACTGATCCAGTACTTCTTGAACTCGAGCTAAGTAAGCAGCCAACCTTCGATCTCTCGCTTGATAGTCTCCCTGTACTTGACACACAACTAACTGTGAATCACAATAAATTTCCACAGCGGTTATTCTCAAATCTCTAGCAAGTTTCAAACCAACTAAGAGGGCTTCATATTCGGCTTCATTATTGGTCGCATGAAAATCGAACTTCAAAGCATAACATATAGATCGGCCTTCGGGAGTTTCAAGTACAACACCAGCACCCGAACACCGGTCATTTGATGCACTATCGGTATAAAGCTTCCAGACGTGTTCGGGAGATTCACTGGTTTCGGGCAAGTCCTCTGGAATGGTAAATTCAGCTATGAAATCGGCTAGGACTTGTCCTTGAATGGCTCGTCTTGGAGTGTAAGTAATGTCAAACTGGCTCAGTTCGATGTTCCACTTGAGTAACCTACCAGACGTCTCAAGCCGCGAAAGGACCTGTCGTAACGGCTGGTCGGTGTAAACAATAATGGGATGTGCCTAGAAATATGGTCGGAGTTTTCTTGATGCAATAACAAGGCAATAAGCCAACTTCTCTAATATCGGATAATTCCTTTCAGCCCCAGTTAATCGCTTACTGATGTAGTATACTGGCTTCTGTATCCTGTCTTCTTCTCGAACTAAGGCAGCGCTGATAGCGTTTTCTGATATCGCCAAGTATATGTACAACTTCTCACGATCAATGGGCTTTGACAGGATAGGTGGTGTCGATAGATGCTGAACTAGTGCTTGGAAAGCGCCCTCACAATCCGTGGTCCATTCAAAGTTCCGTTTTCCTTTTCGGATCAGATCGAAGAAGGGAATGCATTTGTCTATGGACTTTGAAATGAACCTGCTCAGTGCCGCTACTTTCCCATTGAGACTCTGGACTTGCTTTATAGTATTCGGAGTTTCAAGATTTCTGATTGCCCAAATCTTTTCAGGATTAGCTTCGATTCCCTGATCTTTGACGATAAACCCAAGGAATTTTCCGGATGCAACTCCAAAGTGACACTTCAGTGGGTTGAGCTGCATTCTGTATTCTCGAAGTATGTTGAACATAGTTTCCAGGTCTTTAACATGGTCAGTGGAAAATCGTGACTTCACAATCATATCGTCTACATATACTTCCATCGTTTTCCCGATTTGATTGGCAAACATCTGATTAACCAATCGTTGATAAGTAGCCCCGGCATTCTTCAGTCCGAACGGCATCACTTTGTAGCAATAGAGTCCCAGATTGGTCACGAAGCTGGTATGTTCCTGATCAGGTAAATACATCGGTATCTGATTGTAGCCAAAATACGCGTCCATGAAGGATAAGAGCTCATTCCCAACTATTGAATCTACTAGCTGATCAATTCTGGGAAGCGGAAAACTGTCTTTGGGACAAGCTTTATTCAGATCGGAGTAATCGACACATGTTCTCCATTTACGTTTGGCTTTCGGACGAGCACGAGATTCAACACCCATTCAGGATATAGAGCATCTCGAATGAACCCGTTCGCTTTAAGTTTTTCTACTTCTTCTTTAAGGGCGGCAGATCTCCCTGGATCCATACCACGCCTTTTCTATTTGATCGGGACATGCCACGGGTCAATGTTCAGAGTGTGGCTCGCGATGTCCGGCGAGATCCCATATATGTCAGAATGCGTCCAAGCGAACACGTCAAGATTCACCCGTAGAAATTCAACCAATTCCTCTTGAGTTTGCTGGCTTAGCTGAGACCCGATCTTTATCATTTACGAATCATCGTCATCGTCAATTAGGACATCAATCATCAGTTCGGCCAGGGATGCTTGACTTTCTTTAGATTCTTCTTCGTCTTCTGTTTCTCTGGGGTCAAGATCCCTTTGGAATTGGCTGGGGTGCCCGGGCCTAGGCCCGAGCGTTAATTGTCAATTATCAGCAAAGCGGACGCAGAGAGATTCCTCTATGTCCTTTCCTTTCTCCTCTCGCTGCGCCTCCCGCAACTCTGTGACATAACAGGCTCTTCCAGCAGCCTAATCCCCCTGAATGATTGCCACTCCATGATCAGTGGGAAATTTTAAAGTCAAACACGACGGGGCAATGGCTGCCCTAAATTCAGCGAGGGCCGGTCGGCCCAGGAAAGCATTATAAGGGGAGTCTATGTCCAAAACAACGAACTGTAACATCCGTACTCTCCGACATTCTCCAACTCCCAACACTACTAGCAGTTCCACCATTCTAGTGGGTATAGTAGCACTTCCGTTGAAACCATGTATTCGGGATTGACAGGGTTCCAAGTCCGTGGCTTCCATTCTCATTTGATCATAAGCTCGCTTAAACAAAATGTTCACAGAGCTTCCACTGTCAACTAAGATCCTCTCTATCCAAGTAGGACCTACTTGAGCTGAGATGACCAGTGGATCAATGGTGGGGGCTTCGAATTTATCAGCGTCTATGTTTCTGAACACGATGTCGTCTGTCATCGTCTTCTGTTTCTTGGCCGAAGCCCCTTCATCAAGACAACTATAGCACTCGAAGTCCGCATGCCTGATAGAGCTGGCATACGACTCCATTTCCTTCCAGCTTCGGTCTGCTGGGTGAGGACCACCACTTATTGTATTAATAACCAACCTCCCGCCAGTACGAGCGGGTTCCTCTTGCCTTTCCAGATTTGGCACATGATTTTGATTCGATGGGCCCGCACCACCTGACTGCGGCGCCCGCACATACTGATCCAACTTCTGCTCACGTATCAGTTTCTCAATGAGATCTTGTAAATGTCGACACTCATTTGTGTTATGTCCATAACTCTCATGGAATCTACAAAACTTCCCAGTCTGAACATGTCTTTCTGTTGACGGCTTCGGGGCAGGTTTCTTATATTGCATGGTGTTACAAGTCTGCAAATACACATTTTAAAATGACGTGTTCAATGGAGTATAATTATCGTACATGGGAGCTCTACGTCATGGACCACGATTCTGATCTTACTTCTTGCCCCGATTTCCATTGTCCCTCTGCTGATTCTGTTTATTTTGCACGTTCAACTGAACTTTCCCAGAACTCTCTCCGGATTGTTTAACGGCGACATTACTCTGAATTCCTTCGATGTTGTGCCCTGCGTCATCCTGCTTCCTAGACTGTTTTGCATCCTCCCTTCTCAAGAATTGGGCTGCCTTGGAATAGAAACAGTCTAATGACGCAGGTGGCTTCCCAACTAACCAATTTCCAAACTCGGAATCAACATCAATCCCCTTAGTCAATGCCATCAGGATAGAGTTATCATTGGGATTGCTTATCTCTACACATGCAGCGTGGAATCGCTCCAAGTAACGTCTGAGTGTTTCTCCGGGAGCTTGTGTAACACTAGACAAAGTGTTAACATCTTTAGGCCTCGCCACATGCATACGAAATTGTTCAACAAACTTGGTGGCCATCTGGTCAAAGTTATAGATGGATCATGGTGGAAAACGAGTAAACCATATGGTGGCAATGCCCCCTAGGGAAATAGGAAACTACGGCTTATTACTGCATCATTAGCTCTCGCAGCATTCATTAGCCATTCATACTTCAAGATGTGTTGATTGGGATCAGAAATTCCTTTATAAACTGGAAAAGTTGGCATGCTAAAGCGCCGAGGTGGTTCAGCATACAATATGTCATCGGTGAAAGGGGTATGACTCTGGGAGATTCCCTAGTCGTCATTAGAGAGACCCTGACTTTCACGGATCATTTGGCGGTTCATCGTTGGTATATCCGGCATTCGGATATTAGGAGAATGTTGTGCTAAGGTGTGGTCGAGTTCAACAGCGCGAGTCTGGACCGGACACGGTCGACGGTCCGTGCCTCGCCTCCTTGGTTCAACATTCTCAAGGACATAAGGCTCTAGAGTATGCTCTCGCTGGCTTCGATGAGGATCAGTTCGGTTTCCAGCATCAACCCCTTGTTCAGTAGTGGTGGTAGCAATGTTGCCTATGACATGATAAGGGGCAGCACCTCCTCGGGATGAAGGTCCTGTATGATGACTAGTGGATGGTCCAGTTCTGGGTTGCCCAAGATTCGAAGCATGTTGGTGTCTTGTAGCCTGGGTGTAGCTCACACCCAGTCGTGGGCATGTGGAGCAGTGATGACCATCAGATGAGGTTGAACTCTCTGTGGATGAATAAGAACCTTGGTCTCTTCTGGATCTTCTGCGCCCATGGCGATTTAGCTGGTTGGTCAGCTCCGTATTGGCGCGCAGTTGTTCAGTTAGCTGTTGTCGACTCTGGGTCAATTCTAGGAGCAGCATCTGAAACTCTTGTTTGGTAACCGGGCCTGCTGGATCTGAAGGTCCGGCGGCATCTTGGTTTGATGGAGGAAATTGCACGGGATTCTGCCTGTCCCGTCCTCCTTGATCAGCAGCTGTAGAGGTAGTTTGTGTACTTACCATGGTGAATTGATGAAAGTCCTTTCCTAGATCTGATGCAGATCATAATAAAATGGAAGGGCTTCAAAACTTGATATCTGGATCTTCTTCTTGGATTTATGCAATCCGGTATCGATAGGAGATCCAAGGAGCAGGAGAAAAATTGGGTTTTCTCAGTGAAAGCACCAAAGTGTTTGTTCCAAAATTGGGCACAACACTCTTCAGAAGTTTTTGAAGAGATAAAGTGAAGAAATTAAATGGAAGAAGAGGATTATCTAACAAAAACTCCAAATTAAAGATATGAAAGCAATTAAAATGCACAAAGACACAAGAATTTAGAGTGGTTCGGCGTATTTCCTACGTCCACTATGAAGTTGTTTGCTTTATTGATCTTTCTTTGATGATTACAAGTGAATTCAATGGGTTATAGCAGATAATTATGATTTACAGCAGTGAAATTTGTTGGTAGCAGTAGCCATGGAGTTTAGATCTGGATCCGGCAGCGTCTAGGCGTTGGAGAATTCAAAGAAGAAGCAGAACCCCTTTTCTATTGGCTTTAGGGGTCTATTTATAGGTGTAGGAGGCTGATATTTCGCTCAGATCTCGGGGGACCCCCTCTGGCACGTGACTAGGCCCGCGCGCCCAAGCCTGCGAAGTTTCGGTCCGATCCGTGATCGATACAAACGGATTTCGTATCGATCAAGATTGCTTCCGATGGAGTCGATATTTGGCGTGGACATTCCTTAGCATGCACGTAAGCTTCTGTGAAAATTTCATAGCATTTGGACTTGTGGATCTCGAGATATGATCGATACGAAATAGGGACTTTCGGTACTTCATATTGTTCGACTCGATCATTTCGACTCACTCTCGTTCGAATCGATAGCTGCGTGTGACTGTGAGGTGACGTGGCGCTCGAATCTCTGGACCACTCCGCTTTCGATGTCGAGTTGAAGGAATTGTCTTCGAATTTTGCTTATTTGTATCGATGGTTCTGCCTTGTCGTATCGATAAAAGATGCACAGTTCGCATCGATGGGGGCTTCTCTATTCGTATCGATCTTTATGCTTTGTTCGTATCAATTGCGGGGCCTAGTTCGTATCGATAAATGCGCTCCACCTAGATGGATTCGAACAATGGCTCTGTGATGGATACGAAGTAATGGTTGTTCTATGGATACGAACTAAGGTCAACTGAGGGATGCGAACTACAGAAGTCTGATGGAATCGAACAAGGCTCCTCAGGCAATGGATGCGAAGTTGATCGAGTCTAAAAGATGCTCTCTGATGGATGCAAAGCGAGTCGAACAGATGCTCTCTGATGGATGCGAAGCGAGTCGAATAGAGGCCCTCTGATGGATGCGAAGTGGATCGATTCGAACAGAGGCTATTCAATGGATTCGAACGCGAGGCTATTTTTATCCAATTTTGCATCGATCGTAACTTGAGAATACGAACTCGGATTGACTTGAAATTTAGAACGTTGGCTCTCATAGCTTCTCTTGTCGTGTCATATCAATTTTAGCTCGATCCGGACTCGGCCAAAATTCGTCGATATCCATAGCGAACCTGTGTATAACCAATCTCTAAGATGAACATTCATTGGTTTGTAGTCGAGTTCCTGGTGTCACGGCCTTGCCAAAAGGCGGGATAACACCAGTCCAATTCGGTATTCTAATATTTGGGTCATTTTACTTAGGGATACCTTCCTATAATTTTCCTTAAAACCCTTTTTCATCTGAAATTGATTTACATCATTTTAAACCAAACTTAAACCAGGAAAACTATTTATACTCTATGCTTTACTCAAAATCACCTTGCCATGTTATATATATATATACACTTTACTCAAACTTTAGTTAAGGAAAACATTTAAACACTTGAAAGTACCCTTTCAATTCTATTGAAAGTACCCCTTTCAAAACCCACTGAAAGCATCTCTTTCGAAACCAAGTAAAACCCTACATTTATCTAGGCCGAAAGGCCAAAACCTCACTTTCAAAACCATTCTTAAACCCCTTTCAAAAACTTTGAAAACCTTCCTTTCGAAAGCTTTAAACCTTAGACATCATATCTTAAAACACTTCAAAACATTGCTTTTTAAAACCCTTGGAAAGAACTTCCATTTCAACCCTTTCGAAACCATCGGAAAACATTACCTTTCGTCTCCTTCGAAAACCTTTGGGGAACCACCCCTTCGAAACCATTTTAAATATCTTTCGGAAGCCTTAAACCTTTAGAAACTCAAACCTTTCGAAAGCACTTGGGTTAAATTTAAAACATGTGGAAAAACACATTTCAAAATCTTTTAAGTCGAAACCATTCTCTTTCAAAACCCTTGGGTTATACTTCAACAGAACAAAAAGGGTCTATAAAATCATTTGGGTCGAAACCTACCTTTCGAAAGCTATTCCTAAGTAAAGAAATGATGGTGTCGGAACTATTCCTCCGAAAGCATTGGAGAAGTGGTTAACTTTAAAAGCAAAGTATACCTTTCGAAACCATTGACTTCGAAAGATAAAAGAGCGGCAGTTAGAGGTTTCGAGCCCTTCAAAAGCATTATTTAAAACAAACGAGTGCGACCCATTCGAAACCCTTCCATTTAAAATATTTGACCCATTCGAAACCCTTCCTTTTAGTATAACTAACCTGCCTTGTTTGTCAAACTCTTATTGTTTGCTAATCTTTCTTTTCTAAATATACTGCCATAATTTCAGAATTAATTAATTTAAATCATTTGCAAAACACCCCTTCTCCTTAATTAAATATATAAAACATTTATGTCCCATACCTTAAATAATTTTATATATTCATCAAAACTCTTTGGAAAATTCTACAAAAATTCTAGATAATCCAATTAAATATGTTTTCTAACATAGATAAATTTCATACCCGAATAATTATTTATTTTGCAGTAAATAATTTATAACCCAATAAATCATTTTCTTCACTACAAAATTAATATAAAATCCACATTAATTCAAAAAATTATGAAAATCGAAACCCATCTCTAAAATATTATTTCTAATCTACATTTAAATTTGCAAGGCAATTGGATGCCATTTAGTATGGTTTTCATATCAAATCATGTCATAAAATCCAATATGAACTTTCATGAATCATCAACAAGCATATATAAACTTTTAATCAATCAAAACATGGCATTCTCATGCAAAAACATTTCGGATTATCCTTAAAACCGAAACATAAGAAAAATGAGATGTAGTAATTATTCACCTTAGCTTTGTGATAAAAGATGTGAGATTTGAATTAAACTCGATGTTGATTAAGCTTCCTCTTTTACTTTCTTCTCCTTACTCTTGAAAATGGTGGCCGACCTCTCCTTACTTTTAATTTTTGTAAATGAATCCAAGTGAGAAATCACGGCTAAGGGTTTAAGGTATTAGAGAGCCCTTCTTCCTATATTACCCCTTACTTATTTCCTAACATGTTTTATTCATGCTATCTCATTTTGATTTACATATTAGCAAGGCACGACTACCCTTAATTATATTCAAATCTCAATCTATTAATCATCTTACATTATTTTATTTTATTTACTAATTAAATATCCTAAATAATGTTACTAAAAATATGGGGTGTTATAATCTCCCCTCCTTAAAGAATTTCGTCCTCGAAATTACGATAAGGTACACAGAAAAACAATCAAAGGTAAAACATACCATCAAATAATTCTGGATAAGCGTCTCTAATTCTACTCTCAGTTTCCCAAGTACAGTCTCTAGCATCGCCACTCTACTGGACTTTTACTAATCTGACCGTCTTGTTCCTCAACTTCTTCTCATCTTTCGCGACTATCCAGAAAGGCTTCCTAACTATAGTCATGTCTGGTTCCACTACTAAAACTTCTAACACAATCAGTGCTATAGTATTGTCTGGATCCCTAACACATTTCCTTAGATGAGATACATGGAAAACATCGTGGACTCCTGCCAAACCACTCGGTAACTCTGCTCTATATGTGAGTTTCCCGATCCTTTCTAAAATAGGAAATGGTCCTATGAACCTTGGTGCTAACTTCCTCGTCTTCCAGAACCTGATAACACCTTTCATCGGCGATACTTTGACAAAAACATGATTTCCAACAGAGAACTCTAAATCTTTTCATCTTCTATTTGCATAGCTTATCTGCCTAGACTGAGCTTCCTTCATTCTCTCCCTTATTAGCTCAATCTTTTCTGCTGCTTCTTTTACTGAATCAGGACCAAGGACTAATCTATCTCCGGTCTTTAACCAACAAGTAGGGGATTTGCATGGTCTTCCATACAAAGCCTCAAATGGTGTCGTCCCTATATTAGTCTAATAACTATTGTTATACGAAAACTCGACTAGGTGTAGGTGGTCTTCCTATGATCCCCCAAAGTCTAATACACAAGCTCGTAACAAGTCCTCCAAGATCTTGTTAACCCTTTCCATTTATCCATCGGCTGCAGATGGTAAGTGGTACTCATCTTGAGCTTTGTTCCTAACTTTCTTGTAGACTCTTCTAAAATTCTCTAGTAAATAAAGAATCTCTATCGCTAACAATATTACTAGGAATTCCGTGAAGTCTAACTACATTCTTCATAAATAACTTAGCCAATACAGGTGCCATCCTATTTGACTTTACTGGAATGAAATGAGCACTCTTGGTTAATCTGTCCACTATGACCCATATACTTTTATTCTCTCTATTAGATCTCGAAAACCTGTCTATTAAATCCATAGAACTAGAATCCCACTTCCATACTGGAATGTCCCAGGGCTGAAGCAATCCACTTGGCTTCTGATGCTTGGCTTTCACTTGTTGACAGTTCAAACACTGTTTCACGCATAAACGAAAACCCCTCTTCATGCCTTCCCAGAAGAAACTTCTCTTCATTTCCTGATACATCTTCGTTCCTCCTGGATGAATAGTGAACTTCGAACGATGGTATTCTTCCAAAATTTCTTTCCTTATGTCTCCCACATTTGGAATACATAATCTACCCTTCTTTCTCAACCACCCATTCTGGTCAAGACTGAAATCTTTCAAGTCATCGCTCTCCATTCCATCCTTTAATTTCTTGATCCTTTCAGCTAACACTGGATCCGCTTCCTGTTTAGAAACAATCTTCTCAATCATTACTGGTTGAACTTCCAAACAAGATAATGTAGCAGATCTTCCACTAGACCCAGCCTCGGATCTCCATTGCACTTTGCAAGCTGTCAAGGCTTCCAAATCTTTCCATTCTACTATCATAGCCAACACTATATTCTGATGCTTCCTACTAAGTGCATCCGCAACCTTGTTTCCTTTCCCTGGTGTGTGCTCTATTTCAAAATCGTAAGCGGTCAAAAACTCCAACCACCTCTGTTGTCTCATGTTCAGCTCCTTTTGAGAGAACAAGTACTTCAACGACTTATGATTTGTATAAAGCTTAAACCTCTCTCCTAAAAGGTAATGCCTCCACACCTTCAAAGCAAAAATAACTACAGCTAACTCCAAGTCATGCATTGGATACCTAACCTCATGCCGTCTAAGCTGTCTAGAAGCGTAGGCAATCACTTTACCCCTCTGCATTAGTGCAACTCCCAACCCAGTACCACACACATCAGTATAAACAACTAAATCCTGATTCCCCTCTAGAACAACCAATACAGGTGCATGGGTTAATAAGTGTTTCATGCTCTGGAATGCTTCCTCACACTTATCGGTCCACACAAACTTTACATCCTTTCGTGTTAGCTTGGTCATCGGCACTACTATCGGTGAGAAATCCTTTATGAAGCTCCGATAATACCCCGCCAATCCAAGGAAACTTCTTATCTCAGTTACCGTTTCTAGTCTTTTCCAATTATTAATAGCTTCGATCTTCTCTGGATTGACTGACAATCCTTTCACCGAAATCACATGACTATGAAACTTCATTTCCTTCTTCCGAAAATGACACTTCGAAAACTTTGCCTTTAGCTAATGCTACATCAACGTCTCAAGCACAACTCTAAGATAAACTTCATGCTCCTTCTCATCCTTAGAGTATATCAGAATATCATCTATAAAAACCAACATGAACCTATCCATGTGCTTGCGAAAAATCCGGTTCATCAAATCCATAAAGAATGCCGGCGCATTAGTAAGTCCGAACGGCATAACTAACCATTCGTACGACCCATACCTTGTTCTAAATGTCGTCAAAGGTATACTATCTTCTGCCACTCTAAGCTGATGAAATCCTGTTGCCAAATCTAACTGAGAAAATACCTTGGCTCCACTCAACTGATCGCACAAATCGTCAATTCTTGGCAATGGATATCGATTCTTTATCGTCTTCTCATTCAACTTACGATAATCGACACATAGCCTTAACGTTCCATCCGGCTTCTTAGCAAATACTGCAGTTGCTCCCCAAGGCGAACTACTTGGTCTAATAAAACTCTTGCCTTCCAAATCCACCAACTGCACCTTCAATTCCCTCGCCTCTGTAGGTGTCATCCTACTTGGCGGCCTACTCACCGGTTCTGCCCCTGGCACCAAATCTATCAGAAACTCAATGGCTCGTTTCGATGGTAATCCAACTTCCGGCTCAAAAAAATCTGCGAATTCTCTAACTACGAAAACATGATTCAACTCATCTTCTAACTCCATAACACCCAACAAAGCATTCACCTCACAGCTAGGGTTTTCTACGGTATAAACTATTTGATCACTACAATTCGGGTGTCTAAGTGATATTTTCCTATCCTGGCAAAATATCCTAGCATCGTATTTACTTAACCAATCCATGCCCAATATAATTCCGAACCCAACAAAGTCAAACACGTGCAAACTGCAAATAAAGGTGTAACCTAGCAAGTCAAACTCTAAGTGGTCACACTTCATCCTAAGCATCGCATACCCTTCTATTGGATTTGCAACTCTTAAGGAAGTAACTAATATGTGGGTTCTAGGTTAAGTTTATCTATCAAACATCGCGATATAAAAGAATGCGATGCACCGGTATCAAATAAAACGCTAATAGATATATCATGGATCTGAAGCGTACCTCCCAATACTGCTTTCCTTTCTCCTGCACTGTCGACTTTGAAGTAGCAGGCTCCAATGCAAACACTTGGCCTTTATCTTCTTTAGCCTGCTCTTTGCACTGGTTCTTGTAGTGCCTAACTTGATCACAGTAGAAACACCTGATGTTCTTCTTTCCAATCACCTCCTTTCCTTTTTCCTTTTTCCTTTCCAGTACGACACTCATGAGTATAATGTCCTTTCTTTTCACACTTATAATAGACCACTTCAGACTTCCCCTTCTTTGCTGCTCCTCCTTTCTGAGCATTCTTCTTATGGAATTTTTTTCTCTTTTGGCCCTGTCCAATCTGGACCTCCTTCTCCTTATTCTTCACCAAACAAGCTAACATCTCCTCATGTCTCAATGCCATTTCCACTACCATATCACATGGATCTCTGATGTGCGGTAAAGTAACCCTAGCCAACTCCAGCTTCAGACCTCTAATAAACTTTTCATTTCTGTTCAACATTGTGTCAACAATGGCATACCCATACTGGGCTAATTCTTTGAACCTTCTAGCATACTCTAGAACAGAGATCTCCCCTTGTTCCAGCTCAGCAAACTTCCTAACCAACACAAGCTATGTCATTACTGACATGAACCTTTCTTGAAACCTCCACCTAAACTCTGCCCACGTCATAGTCTCTTCATCCGCACCAGCAGTCACAGTAATCCACCAAAACAAAGCAGCTCCCTGAAGCAGTCTTCAAGCAAGTCTCCTTTTCTGCTCGTCATTGAGCCCTAAGTCAGCAAAAATCCTTTCACAGTGTGGCAGCCAGTTTTCCACCTCGATAGCATCCTCAGTCCCAATAAACGGATTTCCCCCAAGCCTAGCATAGTCTTTACTTAAGTTACCACACTGGTTGACTACTGGAGCTTCTTGAACTCCTCCTACGGCATTTCCTCCAACAACCTCAGCAGCGATCCCAACTTGCATCATGTTTACGAAAAACTAATACCTTGCTCCCATATCCACTTGTGGGACCCCAGCACCAACATTCTCTGCCTGAACCCGACCTTGAGTTCTTCTAACATTCGGTCGGGCGTTTCCATTTGTGGTGGTGCTGTCTCCTCCTAGATTAACTCTGCCTATTCTTCCATCCATATCTGTGTTTAAGCCTAGTGAGATACAGAAGAATAGCCTAACAAAGATAGGAGTATAGAGATAAGGCGTATATTTATATATAGCAAATATAAGTACGTTACTATAGCGTTATCCCATACCCCAATCTCAACTCTAATTCCTAAGGATTATGTTTTCAAAAATCATTTTTAGTAAAAGTATTTCATAAACCTATGCTCCGATACAAAGTTGTAACATCCCCTATCTAGAGGCCCAAAGCTAAGCGCTACAGATGCTGCAGTCATCTATAGTATTAACTTCCGACGACTAAATACAGCTATGTTAATTGTATCTATATTATCAGAAGCACTTGAATATGAAACAAAACACAGATTTCAAAATAGAATTTTCAATTACATTTCAAAACACATGTTCCATATTCATATTACATAATCCTAAAATGTTTCCCGGACAATGATAAAATATACTTATTACAAAATACGCCAAGAGCAACATATGAAGATGCCCCCTTGGATGATCAGAGTCATATAGTCATAATTGACTTAATACATACACATCGTAAATAAATAACAAAATAAAGAAATTGCAACTCCTAATAGCTATCCGTTAGCCTCCTGCTCGTCTCCGGTAGCTTTATTCATCATCCTACTAAAAACCTGATATAACCTCAACCTTTAGCCTACTCAAATCAATTTTGAGCACCAGAGAGTTTAAGGGGAAAACATAAACTTCGAGTCAAACGTAAAGCCTGGTGTGAATAATACTATACATCCCGGTTATTAATGTTAAGTGAGATCATGCCGCTTAGCAGAAATGGTTTCCCCTCACTAACATTCTTTTAAAACATATATTTTGCAAATCTTTTCCTGCAACCAAAACTGATTAAATACTGTAAAGCATCATTATGTAAACATACGTATTAGGTAATAAAAGAACAATCTGTTCAAACACTTTAGTGTTCTTCGGCTAACTATTAACCTTTGGCTGACTCAGGCCTACTAGACAATATAACAAAATAATCTAATATCTGTTAGACACTCATTCTTCTGGACGGTCTGTCCTTAACTATCTATTAAATACTTCTCTTTTGGACGGTCTTTCCCTAATTTAACATCTCCCAGGGTCACCTGATCCTGATGATTACGCGGGCTCACCAATAACCTATCTGTATACTAATATATATTCCCTTCTATGTGTAATCATAGTTTTAGTCTTACCGGTGACAAAGTCCTACACATTGGAAATTTGGACTAAATTAGCTGGGGCTAATAGTTAATGTATGGGGCGTGACCCTATACCAGTCCCATTTGGTATTCTAATATCTGAGTCATTTTACTTAGGGATACCTTCCCATAATTTTCCTTAAAAACCTTTTTCATTAAAAATTTATTTAAACCCTTTTAAACCAAACTTAAACAAGGAAAACCATTTATACTCTCTGCTTTACTCAAAATCACTTTTCTATGTTTTATACACACACACACACTTTACACAAACTTTAGTTGATGAAAACATTTAAACACTTGAAAGTACCCCTTTCGATTCTATTGAAAATACCCATTTCAAAACCCATTGAAAGCATCTATTTCGAAACTAAGTAAAACCCTTCATTTATCTAGGGCGAAAGGCCAAAACCTCCCTTTTGAAACTATTCTTAAACCCCTTTTGAAAACTTTGAAAACCTTCCTTTCAAAAGCTTTAAACCTTAGACATCGTATCTTAAAACACTTCAAAACATTGCGTTTAAAAACCCTTGGAAAGACCTTCCATTTCAACCCTTTCAAAACCATCAGAAAACATTACTTTCGTCTCCTTCGAAACCCTTTGGGGAACCACCCCTTTGAAACCATTTTAAATACCTTTCGAAAGCCTTAAACCTTTAGAAACTCAAACCTTTCGAAAGCACTTGGGTTCAATTTAAAACATGTTGAAAAACACCTTTCGAAACCATTTAAGTTGAAACCATTCTCTTTCGAAACCCTTGGGTTATACTTCAACGGAACAAGAAGGGTATATAAAATCATTTAGGTCAAAAGCCTACTTTGGAAAGCTATTCCAAAGTAAAGAAGTGTTGGTGTTGGAACCATTCCTTTGAAAGCATTGGAGAAGTGTTTTAAAAGCAAAGTATACCTTTCAAAACCATCGACTTCGAAAGGTAGAAAGGTGGCAGCTAGGGGGTACGACCCCTTCGAAAGAATTAATTAAAACAAACGATGGCAACCCATTCGAAACCCTTCCTTTTAAAATAATTGACCCAGTCGAAAGCCAACTGAGTTGAAAGCTATCCTTTCGAAAGCAAAGCGGGCGCTTCTTTAATTTAAAACAAAGCATATCTAACCCTTTAGAAACCCCTTGGGTTCGACTCTTACCTTCCGTCTTTGTCCAATTCACTGTGTACCAAGATGTTGACACTATGTGCATTGGTTTGTGGAAGGAGGCAGAGGGTCTTAGTCGAAAGCTTCCTGGGCGAAACCAAAATAGGCGAAACATGCTTTTGGCATACATTACTGATTTTAAACCTTTTTAAGTAAACTTTTTAAATAACCTGCCTTGTTTGTCAAACTTTTATTGGTTGCAAATCTCTATTTTCTAAAAGTACTGCCATAATTCAAGAATTAATTAATTTAAATCATTTGCAAAACGCCCATTCTCCTTAATTAAATATATAAAACATTTAAGTTCCATACCTTAAATAATCTTATATATTCATCAAAACTCTTTCGAAAATTCTATAAAAATTCCAGAACATCCTATTAAATATGTTTTCTAACATATATAAATTTCAGACCTGAATAATTATTTATTTTTCCGTAAATAATTTATAACCCATAAATCATTTTCTTCACTGGTAAAATAATATAAAATCCACATTAATTCAGAAAATTATGAAAATTAAAACCCATCTCTAAAATATTATTTTTGATCCACATTTAAATTCGCAAGGCAATTAGATGTCATTTAGTAGGGTTTTCATATCAAACATGTCATAAAAACCAATATGAACTTTCATGAATCATCAACACGCATATATGAACTTTTAATCAATCAAAACATGGCATTCTCATGCAAAAGCATTTCGGATTATCCTTAAAACCGAAAAAAATACAAAAAATGAGATGTAGTAATTATTCACCTTAGCTTTGTGATTAAATATGTATGATTTGAATTAAACTTGATGTTGATTAAGCTCCTCTTTTGCTTTCTTCTCCTTACTCTTGAAAATGATGGCCGACCCGTCCTTACTTTTAATTTTTGTAAATGAATGCAAGTGAGAACTCACAGCTAAGGGTTTAGGGTATTAGAGAGCCCTTCTTCCTATTTTACCCTTTACTTATTTCCTAACATGTTTTATTCATGCTATCTCGTTTTGATTTACATATTAACAAGGAACGGCTACCCATAATTATATTAAAATCTCAATCTATTAATCATTTTACATTATTTTATTTTATTTACTAATTAAATATCCAAAATAATGTTACTAAATATATTGGGTGTTACAATGACTTTACACTATCGGTGTGTTAGTGCAAGTTTTATTCTTCCTTATTTGAATTTTGAGGACGAAATTCCTATAAGGAGGGGAGAGTATAAATAATGTATTTTGGAGTGCCATAATATAGAAAATCAAATTACTAATAAGGAATTTTACTAAGATAAATAAATTAACCTACATGTAAGAATTACATGTCGAAGATTTGATTAATTAAGCATGCGACACTTTAAAAAGTAAATTAAATAAACCAAGGGCAATTAAAGTCGGTCTTATTAACGAGAATAAATAAATTTGAACTGTTGGATGAAAGAATTTATTATAAGGGAAATATATTAGTGAGATTAGGCAAAGAGGGATATTAGCCTAAGCCAAAATCAAAAATATATGTGCCCCAACCGTATTCTCATCATTCTACTTCATTTATTTTAAAACAAAACATATAACTCTAATATCCTTTCAAAGCCAACCATCATTTCAAAGGAAAGAAGGAAATCAAATCAAAAGCAAAGGACTTTCATTTCTAAGGAAAAAGAGAAGATTTAAACAAGAGTTTCAAGGTTTAGGCGAGTAAATCTTTCTCTTGAACCTTCCAAACCCATTTGGATATGGATTTAACCTTGTTTTGATGTCTTGAATGTGGATAAAGTTGATTGAATGATGATAAATGATTTACTTTGGGTGAACATATTAAAATAATAAGCTTAGACATGTTTTAGGGTGAAACGCGGTTTAATCATATCCATATACCACATCATCATGGCTGCATCTTTTTAAAAAATGGCGATCTTTAGAGGTGGCTAGGGTTTCTAAACCCTAACTATGGATTCCTATCTTCTTCACATTCCTATCTTATTTTCTTCACATTTCTATTTTCATTTCTCAACTATCCACCTCAATTAATCTCTTTGATTTTCTCGGGTCAATGAACTTAGACAAAGGCAAATCCAAACTAGCGGAAGGCTCGGATCTGGACAATGGTAAGACAGTGGTTGGTGAAGAGGGTTGGAAAACAATGGTGAATAGGAAGAGGAAAGTGAACTCAGTGACTAAATCTGGAGTTTTTCAAGGTGCACCAATTGTTCTGCCGGCTAGGCATCCATTTGTGATAGGTCTGGGATTCAACTCCGTTAGAAATCGACAACATGTTTTCAAGATGCAAATCTCGAAGGATGCTAAAACTCGCATACTTGGAGGCAACCTACAGTAGGACTCATAACTGTGCTGAGGAGGTAAAGCATACTTTTATTGAACCATTTAAGTAGGAAGGGAATGCAATATCCTCCATTTTAAGGCCCGAAACTAACCGCTATAGATGCTACAGTCATATATAGTATTAATTTCCAGTGACAAAATGTTGTATTGTTAGTGGTATCCATAATATCATAAGCACAAGAATATGAAATATATCAAACACAATTTTAAAATAATTTTTATCATTGCATTTCATATTCAATACATAATCCCATAACGTTGCCCAAGTTCAGATAAATATAATTATTACAAAAAAGCCAAGAGCGATATATGAAGATGCCCCTTTGGATGATCAGAGTTACTAAATAGACAGTTATAATGTTTGCCATTACATGTAGCATTTAATCACAACAGAATAGATAATCTCCTACATAGTTAGATCTACCTCTTGCATGTCGTCAGATGCTTTATTCGCTAAAACCAACTAAAACTAAAAACCTTAACTCTCAACCTACTCAAATAAAATTTTGAACACTCGAGAGTTTAAGGGAAAACATAAACTTAGAGTCATACATAAAGCCTGATATAAATAATAATAATATGACATCTCGATTTATCGATATTAAGTGAGACCATGCTGCCTGGTGGAACGGGTTTTCCCCTCACTAATATCCTTTAAAAGCATATCTTTTGCAAATCAAATCCTGCAACCAAACTGGTTATAATAAACAATATACAATAACCTGTATGCATACAAAATAAGTAATCAGGGGACTATCTGTCCCACATCATAGTTTTATCAGGCTAATTATAAACATATGGCTGACTCAGGCCTACTAGACATAATAATTGTTCTAACTTGCTGTTACAGAAAAACTGGACGATTTGTCCATAACTTACTACTTCTAGGGTTAACCAATCTTAATGGTTTTGCGGGCTCACTAATAAACTATCTCTACTCTCTGTATTCCTTTCTGTATGCAACCTTCTTTTATTCTTACCCATGATAAAGCCTTACACACTAGAATTTTGAACTTATATTAGCTAGGAGCTACTAGTTAAAGTATAGGACGCGACCCTACACCAATGCCAGTTGGTTTTCTAATCTCCAAGTCATTCTTTTAGTAAAATTCTGGGTTAACTACCTTATTCATATTTCCTTGATAACAAATTTTTTATAAATGAGTAAACCATTGAAATCATTCTTAAAAAAGGGAAAACATTAGTCCTTTACTTAAAATACTTATGTCATGATATATGCTTTACAAAACATTGTTTATGAAACTCGAAATCATTAGGGTCTTCGAGCCTCTCAAAACTTAGGCTACAAAGCCTAAACTATATAAAACCTTTAAAACTATAAAACTCGATGACGGCATCACCATTAAAAATCTTTGTCAATTCTAAAGCATGTCAAAGTATTTTTTTTAAATACATAGGGATGATGTCGAAGTTATTACTTCATAAATTATTGTGTTGAACTATAAAAATTTAACTTTGGCGACTCTAAAAAATATTGGCATCAATGCCTCGTTGAGGGTATAAAATTTAGTAGATGCAACGTCAATATCTAACATATTGGCATGGTTAAAAACATTATAAGTTAAACATGATGACTAGTTTAACACGGCAGGGGATAAGCTCGATGACAAGTTAAAACGCAACATATATTAGGCTCGATGACAAGTTAAATGTGACTGGGGTTAAGCTCGATGACCGTCGGGTTGGCGAGACAAAAAGCTTAGAGCCACTTATAAAACAAAGTGACGTCGAAGTTATAAAGGTTGGCGTCTCATAAAATATATGCGGCGACATGCCTCTTTGTAAAAATGTGCCATGTATAAGCATCAACATGCCCATGTCGAGTTCTATCTCTTTATCTTTATTACTTCGGTCTCGACGTGGTTCAAAACCAATCCATTTCATGCAAACTCATTGACATCATATGCATTGTTTTTTTCCGCGTCGACGGCACTAAGATGTGGTGAGTTGTGGCTCGACATAGCCAATATCGACATGACAAAGTTGTAATTATTCTTAAAACTGCAAAATTAATATAAAAAGTTGTTTCTTTTCACCAAACCTTTATAATTTATCAAAATCTCATTGGCTGATAAAAACCTTATCAATTTCTTTACTGAAAAACTACCGCCTAACAAAATTCTCAATAACAAACATTTTATAAATTTTCCCTTATCATAAACATTTTAATTAAACAAATAAGACCTTTTGGCTCAAATAATTTATTTATAATTCCTAAACTCTTAGGAAAATCCCCAAAAATAATAATAATTTAATTTATCTATACTCGTCGACATATAAAAATTTCAGGGCTAAAAACTTAATTTAATTATTTTTTAATAATTAAACCTAAAATTCACCAATTTCTTCACTTAGAAAAATTATATAAAATCCATACTTGCTTGGAAAATTATGAAATTAATAACCCATTCTAAAATGATATTTCCAACAACATATCAAAATCTCAAGTCATTTGAGTATCATATGATAGGTTTTCCAACCTAAACATATCACTAAATTTCATAATCAAATTCTAAAAAATGACCAACAAGCATATAATCATTCAGACTTCTAAAACATGGCATAGTACTTGCAAAAGAAACGGGTTTACACTTAAAATTAACAAATAAAAAACGTGGGATGTATATTCATTATTCACCTTGATTTGGTTGAGAAACATGAGATTTGGTGTTGACTTGATTTCCTTTTAGCTTTGATTTCTTAATCTTTTAATTTCCTTCTTGTTTTCCCTTTGTTATGGCCGGCCTCACTCTAGGATTAGTTTGTATGTGTGTAAATGAATGAAGGAAATGAAGATAAAAAGGTTTAAGGGTTAAGAATGAGGGCTATTCCCATATTTCCCTTGTCATATTCCTCCTCCTTATTGTAACTTTTTTTTCTCTAATTTGTTTATTAACTAAGACGTGGGCTAAACTTGATTACCAAATCTCAATTTTCCTATCCCTTTATAGTACAGACTCCCCTCTTTAAAGAATTTCGTTCTTGAAATTAAGATAAGGTACATACATCAATCAAGCATAAAGGTAAAACATACCATCAAACAAGTCAGGATAATTGTCTCTAATCGTGCTCTCTGTTTCCCAAGTACAGTCTCCATCGTCCTCACTCCAATGGACTTTTACTAATCTGACTGTCTTGTTTCTTAGCATTTTCTCATCCCTAGCCACCATACTAACTGGCTGTCTAACTATAGTCATGTCCAGTCCCACTACTAAATCTCCTAATGCGGTCGGGGTAATAGTAGTTTCTAGATCTCAAACACACTTCCTTAAATGAGAAATATGGAAAACATTGTGGACTCCTGCCAAACTATCTGTTAACTCTATCCTATAGGCGAGTTTCCTGATCCTTTCTATAATAGGAAATGGTCCAACAAATCTAAGTGCCAATTTCCCCGATTTCACAAATCTTATTACATCCTTCATCATTGATATCTTGACGAAACCATGATTTCAGACTGAGAACTTTAAGTTTTTTCATCTCTTATCTACACAACTTTTTTACCTTGACCGAGCTTCCGTCATTCTAGGCCGAATTAACTCAAATTTTTTATTCGGCTTTCCTTACTAAATCTAGACCAAGAACTAATCTATCTTCGGTCTCTACTCGACATACGGGAGATTTGCATGGCCTTTCATACAAAGCTTCAAACTGTGTTGTCCCTATACTAGTCTGATAACTGTTGTTATACGAAAACTCGACCATGTGTAGATGGTCCTTTAATGATCCTCTAAAATCTAGCATATAAGCTCTTAACAAATCTTCTAAGACTTTGTTAACTCTTTCTGTTTGCCCATTGCTCTGGGTATGGTAAGCGATAATCATCTTGAGCTTAGTACCTAAGACTTCCTGCTGACTTTTCCAGAACTCATATGTGAATAAGGAATCTCTGTCACTTATTATTCTGTTAGGAATCCTATGCAGTCTAACTAAATTCTTCATGAATAACTTAGCTAAGACCGGTGTCGTTCTAGTCGACTTATTGGGTATAAAGTGTGCACTCTTAGTCAATCTGTCCACTATAACCTAGACATTTTCTTTTCCTCTATTCGACCTTGGCAACCCGCCTATGAAATCCATAGATATAGAATCCTACTTACAAACTGGAATATCTAAAGGTTGAAATAACCCACTCGGTTTCTGATGCTCGGCTTTTGCTTGTTGATAGTTCAAACACTGCTTTACCCATAAGCCTACAACCTTCTTTATACCTTTCAAGAAGAAACTTCTTTTCATATCCTGATACATCTTAGTTCCTCCTAGATTAATGGTAAACATCAATCGATGACATTCTCTAAGAACTTCCTTCCTTAGAACTTCAATATCTGGGACACATAACCTTCCTTTCTTTCTTAACCATCCATTTTGGTCAAGACTGAAATCCTTTAAATCGTCAATCTTAGGATTCCACTCTATAACCTTCCGATCCGTTGAGCTAGTAATGGATCAATTACTTACTTAAAAGCAATCCTTTCAATCATTACAAGTCGAACTTCTAAACATGATAAGTGGTTTCTTGACTCGAAATTGGCATAGATCTTAACTGCACACCACTTGTAGTCAATGCTTCCAAATCTTTCTACTCAGCTATCATTGCTAACACTGCATTCTCATGCCTATTACTGAGCGCATCTACTACTGTATTTCCTTTCCTCGGTGTAAACTCAGTTCCAAAATCATAAGCGGCTAAAAACTCTAGCCATCTCTGTTGTCTCATATTTTACTCTTTTTGAGAGAATATGTATCTTAATGACTTGTGGTCCATAAACAACTCGAATCTCTCGCCCAAAAAGTAATGTCTCCACAACTTTAGTGCAAAAATTACTCCAGCCAACTCTAAGCCATGCGTAACCTCATGTGATATGAGCTGTCGAGAAACATAGGCAATTACGTTTCCCCTCTGCATTAACCCAACTACTAATCCAGTTCCACATGCATTAGTATACACTACTTAATCTTGATTCCCATCTGGATTAACTAACACCGACGCATTTGTCAATAAATGTTTCTGATTCTAGAATGCCTCCTTACATTTATCGATCCAAACTTACTTCACGTCCTTCCTTGTTAGCTTAGTCATCGGTGCTGCTATCCGTAAGAAATCCTTAATAAATCTCTGGTAATAGCCAACTGTTCGAAGAAAACTCTTTAACTCAGTCACTGTCTCGGGTCTCGTCCAATTATTAACTGCCTTGATCTTAGTCGGATCTACCGACAACCCTTTCTCTGAGACTACATGACCAAGCAACTTCACCTCCTTCTTCCAAAAATGACACTTTGAAAACTTCGCTTGAACTGATGTTGCCTCAGTCTCTCAAGCACTATCCTAAGATGAACTTAATGGTCTCTTTCATCCTTCGAGTGTATCAAAATGTTGTCTATGAACACTAACACAAATCTATCTGAATGCTCTCGAATCTGATCCATTAAGTCTACAAAGAAGGCTGGCGCATTAGTCAATCGAAACGGTATTACTAACCATTTGTACGATCCATACCTTGTCCTAAACGCCTTCAAGGGTATATTATCCTCGCTACTCTGAGCTGATGGAACCCTGTTGCTGAATCCAACAGAGAGAATACTTTGGTTCCACTTAACTGATCAAACAAATCGTCAATCCTCTACAATGAATATCTATTCTATATTGTACTTTCATTTAAATTACGATAATAGATACACAACCTTAAGGATCCGTCTGCTTTCTTAACAAACACTATGGCTGCTCCCCGAGGCAAACTGCTTGGTCTAATAAAACACTTCCCTTCTAAATCCACTAGTTGCACCTTTAACTTCTTCATCTTAGTAGGCATCATCCTACTTGGTGGTATACTAACAGGTTCGGCTCCAGGTACAAGATCTATCCGAAACTCAATAGCTCATTTCAGCGGTAGTCCAGTCACCAGTTCAAAGACGTCTACGAATTCCTTAATAATGAAAACTCGATTCAACTCGTCTTCCTCCTTCGCTACACCCAATAAAGCACAAACATCAAAATTTGGGTTTTCTATAGAATATATAATTTGATCACTACTACCAGGGTATCTTAGTGATATTTCCCTATTGTAGCAAAATATCCTAGCATTATAATTACTTAACCCATCGATACCCAAAATAATTCCAAAGCCTACAAAATCAAACAAATGCTAATTGTAAGAAAATATATGACCTAACAATTCAAACTCTAACTGGTCACATCTCATCCCAAGAGTTGCATACCCTCATATCGGATTCGCAACCCTTAAGAAAGTAACTAGGTATGAGGGTTTTAGGTCAAGCTTATCTAACAAACAATGATATATAAAAGAATGTAATGCACCGGTGTCAAACAGATTTCTAACAGGTACACCATAAATCAAAAGCATATCTCCCATCATAGCTTTTCCTTTCTCTTTTCTCCTCAGCTCTTGGTGTCAAGGTAGCTGGTTCCAATGCAAACACCTTGCCCTTCTCAGCTTTAGCTGGTTCCTTGCACTAGTTTTTATAATGACAGATCTGATCATATTTGAAGCACTTGATGTTCTTCCTCCCAGTCACCTTCTTTCCATCTCCAGAATGATATTCATTCACGAAATGTCCTTTCTTATCACACTTGTAAAACACAACCTCGGACTTTCCCTTCATTGCAGCTCCACTCTTCCGAGCTCCCTCCTTGTGGAAAAACTTCCCCTTCTGATTCTGCCCACCTTGAGCCTCCACTACTTTGCTAAAGAAAGCAAGCATCTCCTCTTTCCTTAAAGCTATCTCAACAGATAGATTAAATGGATTTCTGAGATGTGGTAAAGTTTCCCAAGCAAGTTTAGGTCTTAATCCACGAATGAATTTCTCATTCTTCTTAATTACTGTATCCATGGTAGCATAACCATACCTCGATAACTCCTCGAATCTCATAGCATACCCCAACACAGTCATATCTCCCTGTACCAACTCAGCAAACTTTCTCAACAGGGTAGACTTGGTAATTTCTGACATAAATCTTTCCTCTAACCTTCTCCTAAATTCAGCCCATGTCAGGGTTTCCACCGCTACTCCAACAGTTAATTGTTCCACCAATACAGTGTAGCTCTTTGTAGTTTCCTAGATGCTAACCACCACTTCTGTTCGTCATTCAATCCAAGATCAGCGAATCCACTTGCAATGAAGCAACCAATTCTCTACTTCAGTTGCATCTTCAGTTCCAATAGATAGTTTTCCTCTAAGCCTTGCATAGTCTCTGCTCAGCTCAGCATAGTTGTTGACAATCAGAGCTTCCTGATACACTCCTCATGCATTTCCACCTACAAGTCCAGCAGCAGCTCCCGCTTGCATCTTGTTGACGAAGAACTGATACATAGCTCCCATATATACCTATGGTGTTCCAGTACCAACATCAGTAGCTTGTGCTCGACCCGGACTCCTTCTAGTACTGGGTCTGGAGTTTCCATTGGTTATGGTGCTTCCTCTATCGAAATTCACTCTTTCGTTTCCTGCCCCCATATCTTACTTTCCTTTTAAATCTGCATTGGAACCTTAGTAAGACACGAAAGAACGGTCTGAGAGAGATGGGATAATAGAGATAAAGCATATACTTTTATACAGCAAATACAAGTACGTTACTGTAGAATTATCATATACCCCAATCTTATTCTCTGATTCATTTGGATTATGTTTTAAAAATCTTTTTAGGTTTAAATTTCTTTTTAAGTTTTACATAAACCTATGATATGATACCGAGTTGTAACATTCCCCGTTTTGAGGCCCGAAACTAACCGCTACTGATGCTGTAGTCACTTATAGTATAAATTTCTGGTGACAAAATGCTGTAGTGTTAAGGGTATCCATAATATTATAAGCTTAAGAATATGAAATATTTCAAACACAAATTCAAAACAACTTTTCTTATTTCATTTCGAATCAACATTTCATATTCAATACATAATCTCATAACGTTACCCAAGTTCAAACAAGTATAATTATTACAAAATACTCCAAGAGCAACATATGAAGATGCCCCTTTGGATGATCAGAGTTTACTAAATAGACAGTTATAACGTCTTCCATTACACATAACATTCAGTCATAGTTGAATAGATAAATAGATAATCTCCTATATAGCTAGATCTACCTCCTGCATATCTTCAAATGCTTTATTCGCCAAAACCTACTAAACCTGAAAACCTTAACTCTCAACCTACTCAAATTAAATTTTGAGCACCCGAGAGTTTAAGGGGAAAATATAAACATTGAGTCAGACATAAAGCCTGGCGTGAATAATAATATGACATCTCGATTTATCGATATTAAGTAAGACCACGCTGTCGGTGGAACGAGTTTTCCCATCACTAATATCCTTTAAAAGCATATCTTTTGCAAATCAAATCCTATAACCAAACTAGTTATAATAAACAACATATAAAAACTTGTATGCATGCAAAATAGGTAACCAGTGGACTATTTGTCCCACATCATAGTTTTATCAGGCTAACTATAATTCTATAGCTGACTCGGGCATACCAGACATAATAAATGTTCCAACTTGTTGTTAGAAAAAACTGGAAGGTCTATCTGTAACTTACTATTTCAAGGGTCAACTGATCTAATGGTTTTGTGGGCTCACCAATAACCTATCTCGGCTTTTTGTATTCCTTTCTGTGCATAACCATCTTTTAGTCTCTCCCATGAAAAAGCCTTACACATTGGAATTTTGGACTTATATTAGCTAGGGGCTACGAGCTAAAGTATAGGGCGTGACCCTACACCAGTCTCATCTGGTTTTCTAATCTTTGAGTCATTCTTTTAGTAAAATTCGAGGTTAACTACCATGTTCGTATTTCCTTGAAAATAAAATCTCTGTAAATGATTTAACCCTTGAAATCATTCTTAAAACAAGGAAAACATTGGTCCTTTACTTTACTTGAAATATTTATGCCATGATATAAGCTTTACAAAACATCGTTGATGAAAATTGAAATCATTAGGGTCTTCTACCCTCTCAAAACTTAGGCTACAAGGCCAAAAATATGTAAAACCTTTAAAACTATAAACCTCGGCGATGTCATCGCTGTTAAAAATATTTGCCCATTCTAAAGCATGTCGAAGTTATAAAGGTTGGTGACTCATAAAACATATCCGGGGACAAGCCTCTTTGTAAAAATGCGACATGTATAAGCGTCGACATGCCCATGTCGAGTCCTATCTCTTTATCTTTATTACTTCAGCCTCAACGAGGTTCAAAACCAATCCATTTCATGCCAAACTCATTGACATCATATGCATTGTTTTGTTCTGCATCAACGACACTAAGATGTGGTGAGTTGTGGCATAACATAGCCAATATCGACATGGAAAAGTTGTAATTATTCTAAAAACTGTAAAATTACTATAAAATGTTTTTTCTTTTCACCAAACATCTATAATTTGTCAAAATCACATTGGCTAATAAAACTTTTATCAATTTTTATTGAAAATCTGTCGCCTAACACAATTCTCAATACCAAACATTTTTAAAAACACCCCTTATCATAAGCATTTTAATTAAACAAATAAGACCTTTTTGGCTCAAATAATTTATTTATAATTCCTAAACTCTTAGGGTAATCCCCAAAAACAATAATAATTCAACTTATCTATACTCATCGGCATATAAAAATTTCTGGACCAAAAACTTATTTTAATTATTTTTTAATAATTAAAACCCGAAATTCACCAATTTCTTCACTTAGAAAAATCATGTAAAATTCATACTTGCTTGAAAAATTATGAAATTAAATACACCACTTTTAAAATGATATTTATAACATCATATCAAAATCTTAAGTCATTTGGGTATCATATGATAGGTTTTCCAACCCAAACATTAACTTTCATATTTAAATTCTAGAAAATCACCAACAAGCATATAATCATTCAAACTACTAAAACATGGCATAATACTTGCAAAAAATGGGTTTACTCTTAAACTTGAAACAAATAAAAAACGTGAGATGTATATTCATTATTCACCATGATTTGGATGAGAAACATGAGATTTGGTGTAGATTTGATTTCCTTTTAGCTTTGATTCCTTAATTCTTTAATTTACCTTTTGTTTTCCCTTTACTATGGCCGGCCTCACTCTAGGTTTAGTTTGTATGTATGTAAATGAATGAAGGAAATGAAGATATAAGGGTTTAAGGGGTAAGAATGAGGGCTATTCCGATATTACCCTTGTCATATTCCTCCTTCTTATTCTAACTTTTATTTCTCTAATTGGTTAATTAACTAAGGCACGGCCTAAACTTAATTACAAAATCTCAGTTTTCTTATCCCATTACATTATTTAATTTATCTAATTAAATGTTCTAAATAATGTTAGTCAAAATTAGGGTCATTACAAATTCTTCTCCTTAAAGAATTTCATCCTCGACATTACGATAAGGTACATATATCAATCAAGCATAAAGGTAAAACATACATCAAACAAGTCAGGATAAGTGTCTCTAATCCTTCTCTCTGTTTCCCAAGTACAGTCTCTGTCGTCCTCACTCCACTGGACTTTTACTAATCTGACTATCTTGTTTCTTAGAATTTTCTCATCCCTAGCCACCATACTAACTAGCTGTCTAACTATACTCATGTTCAGTTCCACTACTAAATCTCCTAACGCTGTCGGGGTAATAGTAGTTTCTGGATCTCGAACACACTTCCTTAGATGAGAAATATGGAAAACATTGTGGACTCCTACCAAACTATCTGGCAACTCTATCCTATAGGCGAGTTTCTAGATCCTTTCTATAATAGGAAATGGTCCAACAAATCCAGATGCCAATTTCCTCGATTTCCCGAATCTTATCACACCGTTCGTCAGTGATACCTTGATGAAAACATGATCTCCGATTGTGAACTCTAAGTCTTTTTGTCTCTTATTTGTATAACGTTTTTTACTTAATTGAGCTTCCTTCATTCTAGCCCGAATTAACTCAATCTTTTCTGCGGCTTCACTTACTAAATCTGGACCAATAACTAATATATCTCAGTCTCTAACCATCATACGGGAGATTTGCATGGCCTTTCATACAAAGCTTCAAATGGTGTCGTCCCTATACTAGTCTGATAACTGCTGATATGAAAACTCTACTAGGTGTAGATATCTTCTCATGATCCTCCAAAATCTAGCACACAAGCTCTTAATAAATCTTCTAAGACTTTGTTTACTCTCTTTGTTTTCCCATCGGTCTACGGATGGTAAGCAATACTCATTTTGAGCTTGATACCTAAGACTTCCTTTTGACTTTTTCCGAACTCACTAGTGAACAAGGAATCCCCGGCACTTATTATAATACTAGGAACCTCATGCAGTCTAACTATATTCTTCATGAATAACTTATCTAAGACCGGTGCCATTCTAGTCGACTTAACGGGAATAAAGTGTGCACTCTTAGTCAATCTGTCCAGTATAACCCAGACACTTTCATTTCCTCTATTTGGCCTTGGCAACCCATCTATGAAATCCATAGATATAGAATCCCACTTCCAAACTAGATTATCTAAAGGCTAAAGTAAGCCACTCGCTTTCTGATGCTCGGCTTTTACTTGCTGACAGTTCAAACACTGGTTTACCTATAAGCCTACATCCCTCTTCATACCTTCCCAGAAGAAACTTCTTTTCATACCTTGATACATCTTAGTTCCCCGGGATAAATGGTAAACTTCGATGGATGACATTCTCTAAAAACTTCGTTCCTTAGATCTTTAATACCTGGGACACATAACCTTCCTTTCTTTCTTAACCGCCCATTTTGGTCAAGACTGAAATTCTTGAAATCATCAACCTTGCTTCCACTGTTCTTTTGATCCATTTAGCTAGTAATGGATCACCTCCTTGCTTAGGAGCAATCCTTTCGATCGTTGCCAGTCGAACTTCTGAACATGACAACGTAGTGGTTTCTTGACTCGAACTTGTCGTAGATCTTAACTGCACATGGCATGTAGTCAATGCTTCTAAATCTTTCCACTTAGCTATCATTGCTAACACTGCATTCTAATGCCTTTTGTTGAGCGCATCTTCTACTCTATTTCCTTTCCCCGGTGTGTACTCAATTCCAAAATCATAAGCGGCTAAAAACTATATCCATCTCTATTGTCTCAAATTTAACTTCTTCTGAGAGAATATATATCTAATGACTTGTGGTCCATAAACAACTCGAATCTCTCTCCCAAAAGGTAATGTCTCCACACCTTTAGTGCAAAAATTAATGTAGCCAACTCTAAGTCATGCGTCAGATATCTGACCTTATATAGTTTGAGCTATCAAGAAGCGTTGGAAACTACTTTACCCCTCTACATTAACACAGCTCCTCATCCAATTCCACATGCATCTGTATACACTGCTAAATCTTGATTCCCATCTGGAACAATTGACACCAACGTATTGGTCAATAAATGTTTTAGCTTCTGAAATGCCTCCTCACATTTATCGGTCGAAAGATACGTAACATCCTTCCTTGTTAGCTTAGTCATTAGAACTATTATCCGTGAGCAATCCTTAATAAATCTCTGATAATAGCCAGCTAGTCCAAGTAAACTCTTTAACTCGATCACTGTCTTGGGTCTCATCCAATTATTAACTGCCTCAATCTTAGTTGGATCTACTGACAACCCTTTCTCTGAGACTACATGACAAAAAACTTCACCTTCTTCCAAAAATGACACTTTGAAAACTTTTCTTTTAACTAATGTTGCCTCAGTGTCTCAAGCATTATCCTAAAATGAACTTCATGGACACTTTCATCCTTCGAATGTATCGAAATGTCGTCTTTGAACACCAACACGATTCTATCCAAATGCTCTCAAAAGATCCGATTCATTAAGTCTACGAAGAAGGCTAGTGCATTAGACAATCCGAATGGCATTACTAACAATTCGTATGATCCATACTTTGTCCTAAACAACGTCAAGGGAATACTATCCTCTGCTACACTTAGCTGATGGAACCCTATTGCTAAATCCAACTGAGAGAATACTTTGGTTCCACTCAATAGATCAACGAATCGTCCATCCTCGGCAACGGATATCGGTTTTTTATCGTCCTTTCATTTAACTTACGATAATCGACACACAACCTTTGCGATCCGTCAGGTTTCCTAACAAACACTACGGCTGCTCCTCAAGGCGAACTGCTTGGTCTAATAAAACTCTTCCCTTCTAAATCCACCAGTTGCACCTTTAACTCCTTCATCTGAATAGGCATCATCCTACTTGGTGGTTACTAACAGATTCAGCTCCTGGTACAAGATCTATCTGAAACTCAATAGCTCATTTCGGTGGTAGTCCTGTCATCGTTTCAAAGACGTCTACAAATTCTCTAACATGAAAACTCGATTCAACTCGCCTTCCTCCTCCATTACACCCAACAAAGCATAAACATCAAAACTCGGGTTTTATATAGAATATATAATTCGATCAGTACTACTAGGGTGTCTTAGTGATATTTCCATATCGTGACAAAATATCCTAGCATTATACTTACTTAACTCGTCCATATCCAAACTAATTTTGAAGCCTTCAAAATCAAACACATCCAGACTAGAAGAAAATATATGACCTAATAATTCAAATTCAAACTGGTCACATCATATCACAAGAGTTGCATACCCTCTTATGGATTCGCAACCCTTACGAAAGTAACTAGGTATGAGGGTTCTAGGCTAAGCTTATCAACCAAACAATGAGATATGGAAAAATGAGATGTACCAGTGTCAAATAGATCTCTAACAAGTGTACCATGAATCAAATGCGTACCTCCCATCACAACCCTTCCTTTCTCCTCAGCTATTGGTCTCGAGGTAGCTGGTTCCAATGCAAACACCTTGCCCTTCTCAGCTTTAGCTGGTTTCTTGCACTGGTTCTTATAATGACCAATTTGATCATAGTTGAAGCACTTGATGTTCTTCCTCCCAATCACCTTCTTTCCCTCTCCAGAACAATATTCATTCGTGTAATGTCCTTTCTTATCACACTTGTAACACACAACCTCAGACTTTCTCTTCTTGGTAGCTCCACTCTTCTGTGCTCCCTTCTTGTGGAAAAACTTTCTCTTCTGATTATGCCCACCTTTAGCCTCCACTGGATTGTTATTACTAAAGAAAGCAAGCATTTTTTTATTCCTTAAAGCCATCTCAACAACTACATCACGTGGAGATTTGAGATGTTGTAAAGTTGCCCTAGCAATTTCAAATTTCAATCCACGATTGAATTTCTCGTTCCTCTTAATTACTGTATCCACGGTAGCATAACCGTACCTCGATAACTCCTCGAATCTCGTAGCATACTCCAACATAGTCGTATCTCCCCGTAACAACTCAGCAAACTTTCTCAACAGGGTATACTTTGCAATTTCCAACATAAATCTTTCCTCGAACCTTCTCCTAAATTCAGCACATGTCAGGGTTTCCTCCACTACTCAAACAGTTACATTGTTTCACCAGTAAAACATAGCTCCTTGTAGTTTCCTGTACACTAACCTCATCTTCTGTTCGTCATTCAGTCCAAGATTAGCGACAATCCTCTCATAATGAAGCAACCAATTCTCTACTTTAATTGCAACGTCAGCTCCAACAAATGGTTTTCCTCCAAGCCTTGTATAGTCTCTGCTCAGCTCAGCATAGTTGTTGACAACCAGAGCTTCTTGATTCACTCCTCCAGCTTTTCCACCTACAAGTCCAACAGCAGCTCCCACTTGCATCATGTTGACAGAGAACTGATACATAGCTCGCATATCCACCTACGGTGTTCCAACACCTACATTAGCATCTTATTCCCGACCCAAATTCCTTCTAGTATTGGGTCTGGCGTTTCCATTGGTTGTGGTGCTTCCTCCATTGAGATTCACTCTTTCGTTTCCTGTCTCCATATCTTACTTTCCTTTTAAATCTACATTTGAACCATAGTAAGACACGGAAGAACGGTCTAAGGAAGATGGGAGAATAGAGATAAAGCGTATACTTATATATAGCAAATAGAAGTACGTTACTATAGCGTTATCCCATACCCTAATCTTATTCTCTGATTCATTTCGATTATGTTTTAAACATTTTTTAAGTTTTATCTAAACCTATGATCTGATACCTAGTTGGAACATCCCCCATTTTGAAGTCCAAAACTAACCGTTATAGATGCTGCAGTCATCTATAGTATTAGTTTCCGGTGATAAAATGTGGTAATATAAATGGCATCCATAATATCAGAAGCATAAGAATATGAAATATTTCAAACACGATTCCGAAACAATTTTTCCCATCAAATCAACATTTCATATTAAATAATAATAATTCCATAACGTTGCCCAGGTTCAGAAAAGTGTAATTATTACAAAATACGCCAAGCACGACATATGAAGATGCCTCTTAAATGACCAGAGTTACTAAATAGACAGTTATAAAGTTTGCCATTACATACAATATTCGATCATAGTGGAATAGGTAAATAGATAATCTCCTTCATAGCTAGATCTACCTCCTACACATTTTTAGATGTTTTATTTGCCAAAACCTACTAAAACCGAAAACATTAAATCCCAACCTACTCAAATTAAATTTTGAGCACCAGAGAGTTTAAGGGAAAAACTAAAACTTTGAGTCAGACATAAAGCATGGTGTGAATAATAATATGACAACACGATTTAACGATATTAAGTGAAAGACCACACCGCCTGGGGGAACGGGTTTTCCCCCACTAATATCCTTTAAAAGCATATTTTTGCAAATCAAATCCTGCAACCAAACTAGTTATAATAAACAATATGCAGTAACTTATTTGCATAAAAATAGGTAATCAATGGACTATCTGTCCCATATCATATTTTATCAGGCTAACTATAAACCTATGACTGACTCGGGCCTACCAGACATAATAAATATTCTAACTTACTGTTAGAAAAAACCAGATGGTTATCTGAAACTTACTACTTCTAGGGTGAACTGATCCTAATGGTTTTGCGAGCTCGCCAATAACCTATCTCTACTCTATGTATTCCTTTCTGTGTGTAACCTTCTTTTAGTCTTACCCATGACAAAGCACTATATGTTGGAATTTTGGACTTATATTAGCTAGGGGCTACTAGTTAAAGTATATGGCGAGAACCTACACCATTCCTATCTTGTTTTCTAATCTCTAAGTCACTTTTAATAAAACTCTAGATTAACTACTGTAAGAGTCCAAAAACTCGGCCTTCGAAAATCGGCACCCGTACTTCACTTGTACTCAAAATGCCGTAGATTCAAATGCCGAATCTGGCTTCCCGGAGCTATAACAACATTAAGTAAATAACACAGCGAAAGAAAAGAATAATACATTGATATACAATATCTGATACAACAGAGTGATACAATGAATATCAATATACATCAGAGATATGATACAAGAAATAGCAGCGGAAAAGAAAATGATAACAACAGCAGCGGAACAATATCAATAGAAATGATAACTCCAAAATGATCTTCAGACAAGAATGAATCCACAACTCCAAGATAAGCAACTCCGATGAATGAACTAGCTCCAGATAATCTACTAAACCTGAATATCTGAAAAGAAACCCAACTCTAGACTGCTCGTGTGGAAAATTATGAGCACCCAGAGTTTAGGAAAGGAACAATAAACTCCGGATCAGTCATGGGACTGGTGTGAGCAACAAAAACAGTTTATCTTTAAACAAACACAAAAGAATTTTAAACATTGAAATCCGCAATGCTTTTCGAAAATGAAACTACCATAAGACCTCCCGCCACACACACAATGCAAACGCAGAATTGGAGGAGATTTCTTCTTATGATAGTCAAAGATGCTTACTACGCAAAATCAATTGGATATTATTATTAGTGCATAGTGCAGAAAACATTTCGAAAGTATAATATTAATCTTAGCCAGCATAGACATTTCGAACTATGCCTACTATAGCTACCATCTAAACAGTGGGGCGCCACCATAAGTAAATGGCAGGTTCTACAACTAAAACCGTACAAGTTCCGTATTGGAGAAATGGATTTCCAACAAATGGTCAGGCTAAGGAACTTCCTTCCGCCGCATGGGATCGCCTCTGGCGGGACGTCCCGAGAGACAAACTGCTCTCTGCCAAACAAGGCCGGGTTACCCCTGTAACAGGTAACTCACGAATATGTCATCACCCGGTCCTTTGGGACCTTTATCCGAGTGCTCGATATCCAACATCACACATCATAAAGAAAGTGTATCCACATGAGTAAGTATCTGGGCTCCATACCATGATACCACCCCTTTCCAGAAGGAAATGACATACCCTAAAGGGCGCGACCCTCATAACCTTGCCGCAACGATCCTGTTTCGACCATTTCCGGGTTGTGAGGCCCTGACGAAGTCTCGTCCACAAAGCTACGCTTTGTCACAAAGCCATGCTTTGGGTCAACAGATGATCAACCTATGATCACAAAGATATAAGATCAAACAAATGATCATATCACAAATGATCAAACACTGATCATCACACAGCAACACTCAGCATGCCACATTACCAAATTGGGATATATTGCTGATAAATTTCAACTACATAACCTCTGAGCTCGTACGTCTCAGAGAAGGGTGTTAGGCTAAGAGAATAAATTCTCCGCCACCAACAGAAATGTATTTGAAAGAAATCGGCTTTATACCTCAAAATGTAATGTCAGACATACAATCCATACAAGTCTGTTCCGGGTTCGAACAGAACCGAAGGCACTTCTCACGAAGCCCTTGCAAATCCGGATAATTTCCAATCACGTCCGGACTTCCCGTCACTAAGGATGATAAAACCTCTATATCGGGGATCAGCCGATGCAGAGTAACTCGACGGTAATCCTTCCGTTTTCAAAAATATCCGGTCTTCAACACCGGTCTTCAAATGCTATCCATATACGACGTATCACATATTCGGAATGGGTTATACGACCCAAAGGTCCTCTCCCGGCTAAACCGAATAGTGAGCGAAATATTCGAAAATCATATGGATATGGGATTTCAATTAAGTCACAACTTAAAACCCAAAACTTCCTTTTCAAGTGGTTTAACAAATTACCATTTTAAATCTTTAAACAAAAAGATTCAACCTTTACGGTTTAAACAGTTTCCACACTTTAAATCTTTTTAAACAAAAGATTCATTCACAGATTTTCCAAATTAATTTCCATTTCAATTTGATTAACTCGTTAAATCTTTAAATCAAGATTTAACTTGTAGCTTTCAAAACAATCCCATTTCAAATGATTTAAACCAATCATTATTTTAAATCTGTTAAAAATAACAGATTCAAATCATAGCTTTTCAAACAATTCATTCATAACTTGGAAAACCATTTTTCAATTCAATCTTGAAATTCCTTTAATTAAACTGGAATTTCATTTCTTATCTGAAAGCTTTTATTCTTTTAAAACAAACAGTTTCATTTCAGAAAATCTGATTCATTCATACGAGTTAAAGTCTTTGGGTTAAATCCAAATTCTTAAAATTATACTTTTAAATGGTTTAAATTCAGATAAACACATTTATATCATCTTTAACCGTAATTTCAAATCATAGGATTCAATTCCAAACTTGAATTCAAATTTAAATCCAATTATTTAAATTTTCATAACTCAATTAAGTTATTCAAAATAACTTTTATCTTTGAAATTCCATTTCAAAAGTTTTTCACTTTAAACCCAAATTTCCAATTTCAAAATCAATTGAAATTAAAATTTCAATTTCAAAAACATCAAATTTAAATTATCTGTGACTTAACCGATTTCCACGTGAAATCCATATTTGTGTGTGTAAAAGTGTGGTCCAGGGTTTGAACACAATAGTGCAACATCAATCATCACAGATATATCGATAAGCGGTATAATCGATAACGCTTATCTTCATTCACAGATTCATAGATAAAATAAATTTATCAGTCACAAAGATTCATAATTATAATTCGATGTGGGTTTCGGATAACCAACTGAAATCCGAATCCCTGTCGCATCGAAATTCAAATGTCGTTTTACGGGCCAAGGGGTTTCATATTAATATAACAATATATCACAGAAACAGAAATCACAGATCATGACATAAATCAGGACGTATCACAAAGCATCATATATCAGGGATATTAACCAATTCAATAGAATTCAAACATTCATAGGTATGATCAATCTAATTATCTGATAAATTTAAATCAGATTAAAATTCTATGAATAATTCTTTTCACATTTATTATCAAATAAATTTCAAGTAAATGATCCTCATTAACTATTCATAATTATTTAATGACTATTCTTAAGTAATTAAACTCAATTTAATTATTGTTAATTATCATTTAATTAACCTTTAAATCATATATTTAATCACTAATTATTTAATTAATTAAGTTCTAAACTGTAACTTAATAAATCTTAATTACTTGATTTAAATAACCCTAATCATTTGTTTAAAAGACGACTCTTATTAAATTAATGAATCTTATTTACAAAATTAATTTAACTTAATTAATAACTAATCCTCGGTTAATTATTCTTAATTACAATTTAATTTGACCTTAATTAATTTAACTCAAATCTTAACTTCTTGATTAAATAATTAAATCAATTATTCACTTGAACTAATTTAATGAGTGCATATCATTTTATCTTCACTAATTCAAATTTAAAACATTTTCTATCTAACGGTTTAATCATCATCACAAAGCAAATTTAAACAATTTGTTTTCAAATTTATTTTCCTACTTCATTTTAAACTTAAGGGTTAAAATGAGTAAAATTTCAGATTAAACTTTTATTTCATCTGGAATTATGTTAGCGTTTTGGTTTGAACCCAGTTTTAAAACATTAATTTAAAAACTTAAATTTTATTTCCAAATTTCAAAACAGAAAACAGTTTCTAGTTCAAAACCTGGAACGAGACTTGACTCGAGACCCAAACTATAATTGCTTCGAGTAAACATCCCATTGCCCCGAGTAACCCCCTAGTTCGCACGCGAGAAAAATCATCACCCAGACCCAATAAAAACAGCACTGACCCAGGCAAATGTGCACGGTGCACGTGCACGAAGGCCATGGACGATTCCGACCCTCAACGGCGATCATCCCCCATCCACTAACATCACCAAACTTCAACTCAATCATCAGATTACTTCCAGGTGGACTCGAAATTGAATTCGAGCCAAAAACCAAACCTGGAACTGTCACCAAGCTTCGCCATCACCTAGAAACGTGACTCGTTCATGCACCCTCGACCACCGGAGATCACGAAACTTCGGTCATCTCTTCGTCTTCACTCCCTCTTCCATCCCCCAGAACCACGTCGAACTCGGTCAACCTAAAATGGCGAACGAATAGAAGATCTCGACCTCACAAAAACTAGGGCTACGAAAGAAAATTGCCTGCCGCTGCCACCTCCATGGACGATGCCACCTCCAGTTATTTTTCCCAGCAACCCCGTAGGCTCGTCTACCCCCTCGAACAACCTCGACTACCCCAGTTCACTGTCACGCCGGAGTTTGACCAAAAAACGTTTATAATACAAAGTCGAACTGCTCTTAAATCCTAACACTAAAAATTCTTGTTTTAGTTTTAAAAATCATAAATTCCAGTATGTATTCAAGTTATAAACTTGAATTAGCCTTTTAAAATAATTGAATATATCAGTTCTTACCTAATTTCCTGTAAACATAGCTTCCAGTAAAAAGAATATCCCACTAATCACGTTTAAACTGTTTCGAAAATCTTGTTTTGATGTTTAACATCTTGTTTGTTGAGAAAACAAAACCTAACAAGGATTTAAATAAGAATAACTTGAGTGTTTGAACTAGCTATGTAATCTGCATCAATTACAGAGAAGTAACAGAGCAATATACAAATATTCACAGAATTCTATTCAAAGATCAAACTGACTCCATACCATATAATAAATGAATCATCTTTATTGATTTTTAAATAAACTAAAATTTTAAAGCTTGATGTTTACTCACCAGAAGTTGAAGCAGAGAAGAACAGGGCTTCTCTTTATTTTGAACAGGCTTTGAATTCATCTGTAAATCTTCTTACTTTTTTTTTGTTTATTGATTAAATCATGTTTGAGTTCGTAAAAATAAAAATGCTTGCAATATACTTTTTCTGATTTGCTGTGTAGTGAACGAATGGAATTAATATGGATGTATATATGAAAGAAAAGAGGTGTACAGGCATTAAAATTTGTACAGGGTTATCATATTTGTTTGTACAAATTCTTATTTAATAACACAGGTCAGTGATTTTGCTAGCAAATGGAGGCTGAGGTACTTGAACGTGATGGCTATAGGACATGGCATTTAATACTTGTACAAATTTGCATAAAAGTGTCTATATACTTATGCTTTGTCTCAGCTGATAAAATATGGTTTGGTGGCTGAGAATCTTATTATGGTGGCTAATATTTTCATGAATATAGATATAGATATAAGGTAGTTTTAGTTATGTTATGTATATGTACATAAATGTTTTGTTTTAGTTGTTATCAACTTAACTTATGTATTTAGTTCTTCCTATACAAGCTTTTGTTTACTTGTCTTCATATTTGCATACTATTCTCATGTATATCTTTCTAATGTATTCATTTTATTTTATTTATCGCCTTGTATTTTTTTAATTTATAAATTCAAATTATTATTAACCATTTATTTACACTTTAAATTCAAGTCAAAATATATATCTATATATTTACAATATTTTAAATTGAAATGATTCATACAGAATATACTTGAATCCAGGGAAACTCGCTCCATTTTATCAATTTAATTTTACAATTTTTATTTAAATATTCAATAAATTATCAATTTAAAATAGATTAAAATTCGGGGTCGTTACAGACTTCCCCCCTTAAAAGAATTTCGTCCTCGAAATTACCAAGGAGACAAAAAGATAGATGAAGAATATTTCATCAACTCAAACTGAACATCTATTCTGCATTTGGCTTACCAAATCAGAATATCAATAACAGATACAAGAACGAATCTGTTTTAACACTTCACAAGATACTCGGGTTATCCAGATCTACGAAATATACAATGGCATTGGTCAGTTCGAAGGGATAACTAACCATTCGTAGAATATATCCGGACCCAAAGAATAGATAGATATATGGATACAATTTCAAAACTTTCAGTTTAAAACCAAAGTATACCAATCAACCATAGCAACCAAATCAACCAACACACAATTTTGGTCTATTTGGAGTTTATGTCCCATATTAATATATCGAATCTTCTTCCTGAATCTATCAGGAACCATCGAAGAATTAAGGAAAAGATGCTGAACAAAAGGAATCGATAGAGAAAAGATTGCTTCCTAGTTGTTACAGGATATTGACCATTTATAATCGTATTCCCCTGTCCCCTATCTCATCCTCTTCTCGCACTCATACTTACTATCAGTGGATAGCAAGAGAATTTACTGAGGCGTACGGACAGATATCTTAAGGATTACTCATTCTAGAGTTTATTTCACTCTATCTCTAATGAGCTACTTAATGTGTTATACTCCTGAGCTAAAGTTCAACCTTAGCTCTGATACCAAATGTAACGACTCCGAATTTTAATCTATTTTAAATTGATAATTTATTGAATATTTAAATAAAAATTGTAAAATTAAATTGATAAAATGGAGCGAGTTTCCCCGGATTCAAGTATATTCTGTATGAATCATTTCAATTTAAAATATTGTAAATATATAGATATATATTTTGACTTGAATTTAAAGTGTAAATAAATGGTTAATAATAATTTGAATTTATAAATTAAAAAAATACAAGGCGATAAATAAAATAAAATGAATACATTAGAAAGATATACATGAGAATAGTATGCAAATATGAAGACAAGTAAACAAAAGCTTGTATAGGAAGAACTAAATACATAAGTTAAGTTGATAACAACTAAAACAAAACATTTATGTACATATACATAACATAACTAAAACTACCTTATATCTATATCTATATTCATGAAAATATTAGCCACCATAATAAGATTCTCAGCCACCAAACCATATTTTATCAGCTGAGACAAAGCATAAGTATATAGACACTTTTATGCAAATTTGTACAAGTATTAAATGCCATGTCCTATAGCCATCACGTTCAAGTACCTCAGCCTCCATTTGCTAGCAAAATCACTGACCTATGTTATTAAATAAGAATTTGTACAAACAAATATGATAACCCTGTACAAATTTTAATGCCTGTACACCTCTTTTCTTTCATATATACATCCATATTAATTCCATTCGTTCACTACACAGCAAATCAGAAAAAGTATATTGCAAGCATTTTTATTTTTACGAACTCAAACATGATTTAATCAATAAACAAAAAAAAAAGTAAGAAGATTTACAGATGAATTCAAAGCCTGTTCAAAATAAAGAGAAGCCCTGTTCTTCTCTACTTCAACTTCTGGTGAGTAAACATCAAGCTTTAAAATTTTAGTTTATTTAAAAATCAATAAAGATGATTCATTTATTATATGGTATGGAGTCAGTTTGATCTTTGAATAGAATTCTGTGAATATTTGTATATTGCTCTGTTGCTTCTCTGTAATTGATGCAGATTACATAGCTAGTTCAAACACTCAAGTTATTCTTATTTAAATCCTTGTTAGGTTTTGTTTTCTCAACAAACAAGATGTTAAACATCAAAACAAGATTTTCGAAACAGTTTAAACGTGATTAGTGGGATATTCTTTTTACTGGAAGCTATGTTTACAGGAAATTAGGTAAGAACTGATATATTCAATTATTTTAAAAAGCTAATTCAAGTTTATAACTTGAATACATACTGGAATTTATGATTTTTAAAACTAAAACAAGAATTTTTAGTGTTAGGATTTAAGAGCAGTTCGACTTTGTATTATAAACGTTTTTTGGTCAAACTCCGGCGTGACAGTGAACTAGGGTAGTCGAGGTTGTTCGAGGGGGTAGACGAGCCTACGGGGTTGCTGGGAAAAATAACTGGAGGTGGCATCGTCCATGGAGGTGGCAGCGGCAGGCAATTTTCTTTCGTAGCCCTAGTTTTTGTGAGGTCGAGATCTTCTATTCGTTCGCCATTTTAGGTTGACCGAGTTCGACGTGGTTCTGGGGGATGGAAGAGGGAGTGAAGACGAAGAGATGACCGAAGTTTCGTGATCTCCGGTGGTCGAGGGTGCATGAACGAGTCACGTTTCTAGGTGATGGCGAAGCTTGGTGACAGTTCCAGGTTTGGTTTTTGGCTCGAATTCAATTTCGAGTCCACCTGGAAGTAATCTGATGATTGAGTTGAAGTTTGGTGATGTTAGTGGATGGGGGATGATCGCCGTTGAGGGTCGGAATCGTCCATGGCCTTCGTGCACGTGCACCGTGCACATTTGCCTGGGTCAGTGCTGTTTTTATTGGGTCTGGGTGATGATTTTTCTCGCGTGCGAACTAGGGGGTTACTCGGGGCAATGGGATGTTTACTCGAAGCAATTATAGTTTGGGTCTCGAGTCAAGTCTCGTTCCAGGTTTTGAACTAGAAACTATTTTCTGTTTTGAAATTTGGAAATAAAATTTAAGTTTTTAAATTAATGTTTTAAAACTGGGTTCAAACCAAAACGCTAACATAATTCCAGATGAAATAAAAGTTTAATCTGAAATTTTACTCATTTTAACCCTTAAGTTTAAAATGAAGTAGGAAAATAAATTTGAAAACAAATTGTTTAAATTTGCTTTGTGATGATGATTAAACCGTTAGATAGAAAATGTTTTAAATTTGAATTAGTGAAGATAAAATGATATGCACTCATTAAATTAGTTCAAGTGAATAATTGATCTAATTATTTAATCAAGAAGTTAAGATTTGAGTTAAATTAATTAAGGTCAAATTAAATTGTAATTAAGAATAATTAACTGAGGATTAGTTATTAATTAAGTTAAATTAATTTTGTAAATAAGATTCATTAATTTAATAAGAGTCGTCTTTTAAACAAATGATTAGGGTTATTTAAATCAAGTAATTAAGATTTATTAAGTTACAGTTTAGAACTTAATTAATTAAATAATTAGTGATTAAATATATGATTTAAAGGTTAATTAAATGATAATTAACAATAATTAAATTGAGTTTAATTACTTAAGAATAGTCATTAAATAATTATGAATAGTTAATGAGGATCATTTACTTGAAATTTATTTGATAATAAATGTGAAAAGAATTATTCATAGAATTTTAATCTGATTTAAATTTATCAGATAATTAGATTGATCATACCTATGAATGTTTGAATTCTATTGAATTGGTTAATATCCCTGATATATGATGCTTTGTGATACGTCCTGATTTATGTCATGATCTGTGATTTCTGTTTCTGTGATATATTGTTATATTAATATGAAACCCCTTGGCCCGTAAAACGACATTTGAATTTCGATGCGACAGGGATTCGGATTTCAGTTGGTTATCCGAAACCCACATCGAATTATAATTATGAATCTTTGTGACTGATAAATTTATTTTATCTATGAATCTGTGAATGAAGATAAGCGTTATCGATTATACCGCTTATCGATATATCTGTGATGATTGATGTTGCACTATTGTGTTCAAACCCTGGACCACACTTTTACACACACAAATATGGATTTCACGTGGAAATCGGTTAAGTCACAGATAATTTAAATTTGATGTTTTTGAAATTGAAATTTTAATTTCAATTGATTTTGAAATTGGAAATTTGGGTTTAAAGTGAAAAACTTTTGAAATGGAATTTCAAAGATAAAAGTTATTTTGAATAACTTAATTGAGTTATGAAAATTTAAATAATTGGATTTAAATTTGAATTCAAGTTTGGAATTGAATCCTATGATTTGAAATTACGGTTAAAGATGATATAAATGTGTTTATCTGAATTTAAACCATTTAAAAGTATAATTTTAAGAATTTGGATTTAACCCAAAGACTTTAACTCGTATGAATGAATCAGATTTTCTGAAATGAAACTGTTTGTTTTAAAAGAATAAAAGCTTTCAGATAAGAAATGAAATTCCAGTTTAATTAAAGGAATTTCAAGATTGAATTGAAAAATGGTTTTCCAAGTTATGAATGAATTGTTTGAAAAGCTATGATTTGAATCTGTTATTTTTAACAGATTTAAAATAATGATTGGTTTAAATCATTTGAAATGGGATTGTTTTGAAAGCTACAAGTTAAATCTTGATTTAAAGATTTAACGAGTTAATCAAATTGAAATGGAAATTAATTTGGAAAATCTGTGAATGAATCTTTTGTTTAAAAAGATTTAAAGTGTGGAAACTGTTTAAACCGTAAAGGTTGAATCTTTTTGTTTAAAGATTTAAAATGGTAATTTGTTAAACCACTTGAAAAGGAAGTTTTGGGTTTTAAGTTGTGACTTAATTGAAATCCCATATCCATATGATTTTCGAATATTTCGCTCACTATTCGGTTTAGCCGGGAGAGGACCTTTGGGTCGTATAACCCATTCCGAATATGTGATACGTCGTATATGGATAGCATTTGAAGACCGGTGTTGAAGATCGGATATTTTTGAAAACGGAAGGATTACCGTCAAGTTACTCTGCATCGACTGATCCCCGATATAGAGGTTTTATCATCCTTAGTGACGGGAAGTCCGGACGTGATTGGAAATTATCCGGATTTGCAAGGGCTTCGTGAGAAGTGCCTTCGGTTCTGTTCGAACCCGGAACAGACTTGTATGGATTGTATGTCTGACATTACATTTTGAGGTATAAAGCCGATTTCTTTCAAATACATTTCTGTTGGTGGCGGAGAATTTATTCTCTTAGCCTAACACCCTTCTCTGAGACGTACGAGCTCAGAGGTTATGTAGTTGAAATTTATCAGCAATATATCCCAATTTGGTAATGTGGCATGCTGAGTGTTGCTGTGTGATGATCAGTGTTTGATCATTTGTGATATGATCATTTGTTTGATCTTATATCTTTGTGATCATAGGTTGATCATCTGTTGACCCAAAGCATGGCTTTGTGACAAAGCGTAGCTTTGTGGACGAGACTTCGTCAGGGCCTCACAACCCGGAAATGGTCGAAACAGGATCGTTGCGGCAAGGTTATGAGGGTCGCGCCTTTTAGGGTATGTCATTTCCTTCTGGAAAGGGGTGGTATCATGGTATGGAGCCCAGATACTTACTCATGTGGATACACTTTCTTTATGATGTGTGATGTTGGATATCGAGCGCTCGGATAAAGGTCCCAAAGGACCGGGTGATGACATATTCGTGAGTTACCTGTTACAGGGGTAACCCGGCCTTGTTTGGCAGAGAGCAGTTTGTCTCTCGGGACGTCCCGCCAGAGGCGATCCCATGCGGCGGAAGGAAGTTCCTTAGCCTGACCATTTGTTGGAAATCCATTTCTCCAATACGGAACTTGTACGGTTTTAGTTGTAGAACCTGCCATTTACTTATGGTGGCGCCCCACTGTTTAGATGGTAGCTATAGTAGGCATAGTTCGAAATGTCTATGCTGGCTAAGATTAATATTATACTTTCGAAATGTTTTCTGCACTATGCACTAATAATAATATCCAATTGATTTTGCGTAGTAAGCATCTTTGACTATCATAAGAAGAAATCTCCTCCAATTCTGCGTTTGCATTGTGTGTGTGGCGGGAGGTCTTATGGTAGTTTCATTTTCGAAAAGCATTGCGGATTTCAATGTTTAAAGTTCTTTTGTGTTTGTTTAAAGATAAACTGTTTTTGTTGCTCACACCAGTCCCATGACTGATCCGGAGTTTATTGTTCCTTTCCTAAACTCTGGGTGCTCATAATTTTCCACACGAGCAGTCTAGAGTTGGGTTTCTTTTCAGATATTCAGGTTTAGTAGATTATCTGGAGCTAGTTCATTCATCGGAGTTGCTTATCTTGGAGTTGTGGATTCATTCTTGTCTGAAGATCATTTTGGAGTTATCATTTCTATTGATATTGTTCCGCTGCTGTTGTTATCATTTTCTTTTCCGCTGCTATTTCTTGTATCATATCTCTGATGTATATTGATATTCATTGTATCACTCTGTTGTATCAGATATTGTATATCAATGTATTATTCTTTTCTTTCGCTGTGTTATTTACTTAATGTTGTTATAGCTCCGGGAAGCCAGATTCGGCATTTGAATCTACGGCATTTTGAGTACAAGTGAAGTACGGGTGCCGATTTTCGAAGGCCGAGTTTTTGGACTCTTACATTTGGTATCAGAGCTAAGGTTGAATTTTAGCTCAGGAGTATAACACGTTAAGTAGCTCATTAGAGATAGAGTGAAGTAAACTCTAGAATGAGTAATTCTCAGATATCCGTCTGAACGTCTCAATAAATTCTCTTACTATCCACTGATAGTGAGTATGAGTGCAAGAAGAGGACGAGATAGGGGACGAGGAAATACGACTATCAATGGTCAATACCCTGCAACAGTGGAAACAATCTTTCTCTATCAATCTCCTTTGATTCGTTTCCAAATTCTTTTGATTTCTTCGTACCAGCTACAAGAAGAAGTTTCGATGTGATGGTGGCTTACGAATCGTTGTAGAAAATCCTTATCTTCATCGGTTTCTTATCAGCTTTTTGTTTTAAACCTTAATGGATTAGAAATTGGAAATTTTAAATTGAGTTAAATTGATTAATAGAATATGAAGGATAAAATTGAATTGAATCAATAAAACGATTTCGTTTGAAACCCAAATTTGAAATTTTATTCAAATTTCTTGTGAATACCAAAGTCCGAAGAGGGACAAAATTGGTACATGTTCTGAGATATTCCGACTTGAGTTTAGAATTCATATCTTGTGTTTGAGGAGTTATAGGAGATCGAATCTGTCTATCTGTGTTGTTTTCGTGCCTGTGAATTTCGAGGACGAAATTCTTTTAAGGGGGGAAGTTTGTAACGACCCCGAAATTTAAATTTATTTAAATTAATAATTTAATGAATTTTTGAATTTAATTGAGTAATTTAATAAATTTTTGGATAAAATTTTGTAAAATCAATTGATTTAGTGATGCGAGTTTCCCCGACTCAATTATGAGTGAACTTGAAATAATAAATACACTCAACTCGAATATATATGAAATAGCTTGTTTACAAGTTATAGAGGATACAAACTTAAAACAACATATTAAAGTAAGAATTGTTATATTGTAAAGTAAATGAAAACAAAAAGGAATACACAACACATGTTAAAATTTAACAACAAAGTTTCAACTTTGTTATATCTACAAACAAATACAACAAAACATCTCTAAAAGTGTATACAAATAAAAGGTTTACATATAAAATAAAGTACAAAGTAAATAAATAAAACAAAATCACTTCAGCTATACCTCCAAAAATACTCAGTACAAACAAAGTAAAAAGAAAATACAACATACTTACCCAGCCGAAATGAAGATAAGTATAAACAAAAGAAAACATAAAAGTACACAATATAATACTCATCAACCATTAAAATAAGATTCGCAGCCACCAACAAGTGATCTACAGCCGAGATAAAGGAAAGCAAGTATATATGAATTTGTACATATCATAAATGCAGCCATACCTCTAAAGCAACTTCAAACCATACCCTATTTTATAAACAAGATAACATCTCCCTGAAATATCATTCCCATTTATACATCATTTTCTTTTTCCATTCATTCGTTTATCCAACCTGAAGAAATAAAAGATTTAAAAGCAAACCGGAGATTCAAAAGGCAGTGAAACTCAAACATAAATCAAAATCTACTTCCAGTGTTCAAATTGTTCCAGGTTTTCAAGCTTGCCTCTGTTCCAAGTATAGGTGAGCAAACTTCTTTCCTTAAACTTGAACTTCCTCATTTCCTTGAATCTGTGATGATAATAACTTAGATATGGTTTGTATGAGAGTGAAATGTGATTACATGCCTGGAAAATATGAAATGTTTGTGTGAATATGACTGCAAATATAGGCCTCTGTTATATTAACAAAGTCAAGAACCACATATAGAAAAACAATCTACTCAAACTAGGGATCAAAGAAGCAAGATATCAGTTTACAACATTTCAAACCTGTTACAAATAAACTGCTCTGTTCTTCATCTTTACAAGTGAGTAAACATAATTTTTAAAGAGTTTAAGTTATTTAAAAACAGTTTAAACTTCATTTATGAGCTGTTTGTATATGCTTCAGTTTATATATATGATTTGGTATGCTCTGCCTTCTCTGAAAACTTGATACAGACTGTATTTTGGTTAGAATACTCAAACTATCCTTATTTAAATCATTGTTAAGTTTTGATTTCTCAACAAGCAAGATGATAAACTTCAAATTTAGATTTTTAAAGGTTGATTTAAATTTTCTTTATCAAGCACATCACTGTAATATTGTTTACAGGTTTCAAGTGATAATTTGAATAAAATTAATTGTTGAAAAATATTAATTCAAGAATATATATTGAATCTATACTACAACCCATGATTTTTAAAACAAAAATGAAGATTTTTAGTTGGTTATTTTAAGAGTAGTCTGTAATTCAATAAAAATTGAACTTTTACAAATTTCTTGCAATCAATTAAATCATAAATGCTAAAAATTGGTTCGAAGCTTGCTTTTGTATCAAGGATGAGGGGAAAAATGATTTCGAATTTTTTCTATGGCCGTGGTGTTTGGATTCGATCAATCTAGGGTTTAAGCTTGTTTTTGGTTAGGCTTGGCTATCGAGGCAATTGCGACATGTGTAGTGGACCGGAGTTGATTGCTCCGGTGGGGATAGGGGCGTATGATTAAGGGGAAGCTTCGGTTAGAATTTGGTGTCCTCCGATGGCCAGGGGTGGGAGGACGTGAGTTTTTTTCTGGTGATCTGTTTTGATGAAGTTTGGGTTGCGAAGCTAAATTTCAAATTCGACTTGGATTTGCGGTTCATGGTGGTCCGGAGGTGGGAGCAGATGATCGATGACTTGTTGACGATCGTAGCGTCGGCCAGAGATGGTCGTTCCGTTGGTGCACGTGCACGAGGTCGGCTTTGTGTTAGGAAACTTGAACCTGGGTATGTTGTTAAGTTAAAGTCTTAAGAAAAGAGAAAAAAAAACAGAGAAGAAGAAAGGAACGTGAGGGAAAGGGGTGAGTGACTCGAGTATTTACTCGAGTAAAAGGGTGGTTTGCTTCGAGCGAACCTGGGTGCGTGAGAAGGGTTCACCTAATACCATGGTTTATACTTGAACTGGAATTCAACTAAAAGATTGGTTAATCAATTTTTTACAAATAACAATTAAAGTTAATGAATCAAGTAATTAGGATATAATTACATTTAATGTAATTAAATGTTGATTTATTTATAAAGATGATTAATTACTTAAAGATAATTATCTAATGAAATTAATTAAGATAGATGATTATTGTATGATAAATTTATTTGATATAAAATTAATTAACAAGCAGGATTTAAAGGAAATTAAAGTAACTGATTTAATTCATCTAATTGTTAGATGATTGATTATTATTGAAATGCTTTGAGCAGTCTGATATTCCTGTTTGCGATTCGTGATGCTTTGTGATATAAAGTACTTTGTGCTGAGCTGTAATTTCTATTTCTGTGATATATTACTATGTGAATATGAAACCCTTGGCCGTTAAACGCCACTTGAATTACGATGCGACAGGGAGTCGGATTCCAGTTGGTTATCCGAAACCCACATCGAATTATAATTGTGAATCGTTGTGACCGATAAATTTATTTTATCTATGAATCTGTGAATGAAGATAAGCGTTATCGATTTTACCGCTTATCGATATATCTGTGATGATTGATGTTGCACTATTGTGTGTAAAACCCCTGGACTACACCATACACACACAAATATGGATTTCACGTGGAAATCGGTTAAGTCACAGATAATTTAAAATTGATGTTTTTGAAATTGAAATTTTAATTTCAATTGATTTTGGAAATTGGAAATTTCGATTTAAATGCGAAAAGCTTTTGAAATGGAATTTCAAAGATAAGACTTATTTTTGAATAACTTGATTTAGTCTTGAAATTTAAATAATTTGATTTAAACTTAAATTCAAGATTTGAAATTAAATTCTATGATTTGAAACTAGGGAATAAAGATGTTTATATATGGGTTAAACTATTTTAAAAAAGTATTGATTTTGAAATATGAATATAATTCAAGGACTTTAACCCATGCAAATAAAATTGGATTGTTCTTAAATGAAAACTGTTTGTTTTCAAATGATAAAAGCTTTCGTATGTATATAAGAAATGAAATTCCAATTTAAAGGAATTTCAGGTATGAATTGAAAGATGGTTTTTCCAAGTTATAAATGAATTCTTTTTGAAAGCTATGAATTGAATCTGTTTATTTTTAACAGATTTAAAATGATGATTTGTTTAAACCATTCGAAATGACATTGTTTTGAAAGCTATAAGTTGAATCTTTAATTTAAAGATTTAACGAGTTAATCCAATTGGAAATTGAAGTGTTTTGAAACCTATGACTAGATCTTTATGAAACGAGGTGAACGGTGTGAAATAAATCTTTTTATTTAAAGATTTGAAATGATGATTGGTTTAAACTATTTTGGAAGAAAGGTTTGAATTATTAAGTTGTGACTTAATTGAAATCCCATATCCATATGTTTTAAAGATTTCGCTCGTTATTCGGGTTAGCCGGGAAAAGACATTTGTGTCATATAACTCATTCCGAATAATGATACGTCGTATATGGATAGCATTTGAAGACCGGTGTTGAAGACCGGATATTTACGAAAACGAAAGGACAACTCGTCGAATGTCTCTGCACCGACTGGTCCCCGGTATAGAGATTTTATCACCCTTTGTGATGGGAAGTCCGGACGGGATCGTGAATACCCGGAATTGCAAGGGCTTCGTAAGAAGTGCCTTCGGTTCTGTTCGAACCAGGAACAGACTTGTATGGATACATGTCTGACATTACACTTTGAGATATAAAGCCGATTTCTTTCAAATACATTTCTGTTGGTGGCGGAGAATTTATTCTCTTAGCTTAACACCCTTCTCTGAGACGTACGAGCTCAGAGGTTATGTAGTTGAAGTTATCAGCGATATATCCCAATTTGGTAATGTGACATGCTGAGTGTTGCTGTGTGATGATCAGTGTTTGATCATTTGTGATATGATCGTTTGTTTGATCATTTATCTTTGTGATCATAGGTTGATCATCTGTTGACCCAAAGCGTGGCTTTTTGAAAAAAGCGTAGCTTTGTGGACGAGACTTCGTCGAGCCTCACAACCCGGTAATGGTCGAAACAGGAATGTTGCGGCAAGGTTTCAGGGGTAGCTCCCCTAGGGTATGACCATTCCTTCTGGAAAAGGGTAGTATCATGGTATGGAGCCCAGATACTTACTCATGTGGATACACTTATTTATTACGTGTGATGTTGGTTTCGAGGCGCCTCGGTTAAAGGTCCCAAAGGACCGGGGGTGGCATATCTGAGGTTTCTTTTATCCCTTGGGAAAAGGGGTTGCCGGCCTTGTTTGGCAGAGAACAGTTGGCTCTCGGAGCGTCCCGCCAGAGGCGTTTCTTTCGTGGAATAGGAAGTTCCTTAGCCTGACCATTTGTAGGAAATCCATCTTCCAAATACGAACTTTGTACGGTATTAGTTGTAGAACCTGCCATTTACGTACGGTGGTCACCACTGTTTAGATGGTAGCTATAGTAGGCATACGATACTGGTCGTATGTTGGCTAAGATTAATATTATACTTTCGAAATGATTTCTACACTATGCACTAATAATAATATAAAAAATGATTTGATTTTTGCGTAGTAAGCATCTTTGACTATCATAAGAAGAAATCTCCTCCAATTCTGCGTTTGCATTGTGTGTGTGGTGGGAGGTCTTATGGTAGTTTCATTTTCAAAAAGCATTGCGAATTGACTTTAAAATTCTCTGCTATTTGTTTTAAAGATAAACTGTTTTTGTTGCTCACACCAGTCCCATGACTGATCCGGAGTTTATTGTTTCTTTCCTAAACTCTGGATGCTCAAAATTTTTCTACACGAGCAGTCTAGAGTTTGGTTTTTCAGATATTCAGATTTAGTAGATTATCTGGAGCTAGTTCAGTCTTTGGATCGGACTGCACTTGCTTATTCTTGGTGTATCGTTATTGGGAGTTCGAGCTATTGCTGGAGTTCTCTTTTGAAGACTATCTTAGAGTTATTTGTTCCGCTGCTGATATTAGTTATCTATTTTTCTTTTCCGCTGCTATTTGTTGTATCATATCTCTGATGTATATAGATATTCATTGTATCATCATTGTATCTGGATATTGTATCAGATGTTGTATATCTATATTCTTTTTTTTCCGCTGTGTTATTTACTTAATGTTGTTATAAGCTCCGGAGAACCAGATTTGGCATTTGAATCTACGGCATTTTGAGTACAAGTGGAGTACGGGTGCCGATTTTCGAAGGCCGAGTTTTTGGACTCTTACATTTGGTATCAGAGCTAAGGTTGAACTTTAGCTCAGGAGTATAACACATTAAGTAGCTCATTAGAGATAGAGTGAAGTAAACTCCAGAATGAGTAATCCTTAAGTAATCCTTAAGTAAACTCTGAACACGTGAAACTCCGTCCCTAGCTTCTTCAATGTAAAGACCCAAAAGTTGGCCTTCGAAAATCAGCACCCGTACTCCACTTGTACTAAAAAATGCCGTAGATTCAAATGCCAAATCTGGTTCTCCGGAGCTTATAACAACATTAAGTAAACAACACAGCGGAAATAAAAGAATATAGATATACAATATCTGATACAGTATCCAGATACAATAATGATACAATGAATATCTATATACATCAGAGATATGATACAACAAATAGCAGCGGAAAAGAAAACGATAACATCAGCAGCGGATAATCTCCATCTTCAAAGCACTAATCCAGAAATAGCTTGAACTCCCAATAACGATACACCAAGATAAGCAAGTGCAGTCCGATCCAAAGACTAAACTAGCTCCAGATAACCTACTAATCCTGAATATCTGAAAATCCCAACTCTAGACTGCTCGTGTGGAAAATTATGAGCACCCAGAGTTTAGGAAGGGAACAATAAACTCCGGATCAGTCATGGGACTGGTGTGAGCAACAAAAACAGTTTATCTTTAAACAATCAACAAAAGATTTTAAACATTGGAATCCGCAATGCTTTTGGAAAATGAAACTACCATAAGACCTCCCGCCACACACACAATGCAAACGCAGAATTGGAGGAGATTTCTTCTTATGATAGTCAAAGATGCTTACTACGCAAAATCAATTGGATATTATTATTAGTGCATAGTGCAGAAAACATTTCGAAAGTATAATATTAATCTTAGCCAGCATAGACATTTCGAACTATGCCTACTATAGCTACCATCTAAACAGTGGGGTGCCACCATAAGTAAATGGCAGGTTCTACAACTAATACCGTACAAGTTTCGTATTGGGAAATGGATTTCCAACAAATGGTCAGGCTAAGGAACTTCCTATGCCACGAAGGAAACGCCTCTGGCGGGACGCTCCGAGAGACAAACTGCTCTCTGCCAACAAGGCCGGGTTACCCCTGTAACAGGTAACTCACGAATATGCCACCTCCCGGTCCTTTGGGACCTTTATCCGAGCTCGGTATCCAACATCACACATCATAAAGAAAGTGTATCCACATGAGTAAGTATCAGGGCTCCATACCATAATACCACCCTTTTCCAGAAGGAAATGACATACCCTAAAGGGCGCGACCCTCATAACCTTGCCGCAACATTCCTGTTTCGACCATTTCCGGGTTGTGAGGTCCTGACGAAGTCTCGTCCACAAAGCTATGCTTTGTCACAAAGCCATGCTTTGGGTCAAACAAATGATCAACCTATGATCACAAAGATATAAAATCAAATAAATGATCATATCGCAAATGATCAAACACTGATCATCACACAGCAACACTCAGCATGTCACATTACCAAATTGGGATATATCGCTGATAAATTTCAACTACATAACCTCTGAGCTCGTACGTCTCAGAGAAGGGTGTTAAGCTAAGAGAATAAATTCTCCGCCACCAACAGAAATGTATTTGAAAGAAATCGGCTTTATATCTCAAAGTGTAATGTCAGACATGTATCCATATAAGTCTGTTCCGGGTTCGAACAGAACCGAAGGCACTTCTCACGAAGCCCTTGCAATTCCGGATAATTTTCAATCACGTTCGGACTTCCCGTCACAAAAGAGTGATATAAATCTCTATACCGGCGCGACTCAGTGCAGAGACATTCGACAGGTTGTCCTTTCATTTTCGAAAAATATCCGGTCTTCAACACCGGTCTTCAAATGCTATCCATATCGTCGAATCACTTATTCGGAATGGGTTATATGACACAAAGGTCCTCTCCCGGCTAAACCGAATAGTGAGCGCAATATTTAAAAACATATGGATATTGGGATTTCAATTAAGTCACAACTTAAACCCAAACTTTCTTTTCAAATGGTTTAACAAATTACCATTTCAAATCTTTTAAACAAAAAGATTCATTTTAACAACCTTCAATGGTTTAAAACGATTTCCACATTTTAATCTTTTAAATAAAAGATTTAATTCATAAAGTTCACCCAGTTTCACAAAGATTCATTTACAGATTTTCCAAATCAATTTCCATTTCAATTTGATTAACTCGTTAAATCTTTAAAATAAAGATTCAACTTATAGCTTTCAAAACAATTTCATTTCGAATCGTCATTTTAAATCTGTTGAAAATAACCGATTTAATTCATAGCTTTCAAAAAGATTTCATTCATAACTTGAAAAAAATAATTTTTCAATTCGATCTTGAAATTCCTTTAATTAAACTGGAATTTCATTTCTTATCTGAAAGCTTTTATCATTTGAAAACAACAGTTTCATTTCAGAAAATCTGATTCATTCATACAAGTTGAAATCCTTGGTTTAAATTCAAATTCCCAAATTAATACTTTAAAATGGTTTAATTCATACAAACACATTTATATCATCTTTACTCCCTAGTTTCCAAATCATAGCTTAATTTCAAACTTGAATCCCAATTTAAATCAAATTATTTAAATTTTCAAAACTCGGTTAAGTTATTTAAAATAACTTTTATATTTGAAATTCCATTTCAAAAGCTTTTCACTTTAACCCCGAATTTCAAATTTCAAAATCAATTGAAATTAAAATTTTCAATTTCAAAAACATCAGATTTAAATTATCTGTGACTTAACCGATTTCCACGTGAAATCCATTTTTGTGTGTGTATAAGTGTGGTCCAGGGGTTTTACACACAATAGTGCAACATCAATCATCACAGATATATCGATAAGCGGTATAATCGATAACGCTTATCTTCATTCACAGATTCATAGATAAAATAAATTTATCAGTCACAAAGATTCACAATTGTAATTCGATGTGGGTTTCGGATAACCAACTGGAATCCGACTCCCTGTCGCATCGAAATTCAAGTGCCGTTTTACGGGTCAAGGGTTTCATATTCACATAACAATATATACATCACAGATAAGTAAATTACAGATCACAACATAAATCAGGAGGTATCACAAAATATCACGAATCAGGGATATCAAACAATTCAATCATCCAATCAAATTCAAATATTCACAAGCAAGGACAGTTAATTGTCTGATTAATTCAAATCAGATTAATTTCTTATGAATTTCAAATCCGGGTTAATTAACCATTAATTAATTACAAACCAGTATAATTAATTATCCTTTAAATCATTTATTAACTAACCATTAATAATTAATAAATTATTCTTAAATTAATTATCCTTAATTAATCGCATTGATTAATTAGCCCTTAATTTATTATCTTTCCTTAATCATCTTCATTAATTTATAATTCCTTAATTAATTAACTTAATTAATTAATTCTTAATGACCCATTAATTGACCATTAATTATTTAATTATCTTTAAGATAAATCATTTCTTCTTATTAATGACTTAATTGTCATTTACAAATGCATTTCAAAACATTTTACCTTTGAATTTACTTTTAAATTCCATTTCAATTTAAGATTCAAAATAAATACAAATCATCAATTATCAACTTTAATTACTTTAATGGTTAATGAATTTAAGGCTTTAATCTTTCTTACTTAAAGAAACCCATTTTTCATTTATTTATTTAAATTTCACTTCCATATGTTGGAAACATTTATTTCAAATTTCCCTTTGAACTTTCATTTTAAACTCCAAGTTCAAACGATCATTAATTTAACTTTAAATCACTTTATAAACTAACTTTTAAAACTTTAAATTATAACTTAAAGCAATATTTTGCTAGGAAGGGATTTAAATCAAATTCCCTTTAATTTAAAATATTTAAAATTATTTAAATTTAAAACTTTATTTCTTCAAAAATCTGAAATTAAACTTTTCTTTGGACTCAGTCCAACCTGGTTTCAATTTTAAACCAACACTTAAAACTGTGCAACAAGTTACAGGTTAAAACTTTGTCAACCAAACTACCCGAGCTCACCCCAATATACTTCGAGTAAAATAGGGATTTACCCGAGTAAAACAACGACCTACCCGAGTAAATCTCGAGTCTCTTCCAGCCTAAATTTGAACCCACCAAAAACAGTTCACCAGAGAATCACTCCACCGTGCACGTGCACGTGCACGCCTCCGTTCGCCACTTCCGATTGCCACCCATGCTTCGAGCAAATCGAAGGTCATCCCCAGCTCCGCTTCCAACCACCCAACTCCGGCCGGTTCAACTCGAACGCGAATTCGAGTGAAATTCGAAACCTGGAACACTCGACAGCGACCCCACCACAAAACCTGGCAACGCCACGTTCACGCAGCTCCGATCATCTGAATCCACGAAACTTCGGCCATCCACTCCTCGACACCTCCTCTACCAACTCCCCAACGCACGACGAACTCGGTCGCCTGAGAACGATGCACGAATCGAAACACCCATCACACCTAAAACTAGGTTTTAAAACTTAGATCCCTAACCATTTTCGCCACCATGCCCATGATCACCTACGACCATTTTTCCCATCACCCCCATAGGCTTCTTCATCCACTCACGCAACCCCGACCACCCTCGACTTCGAGTTCACCAGAAATTGGTCGAAACTCACTTCCAGTTCATCTTTGAACTGCTCATCACATACACAATTTAAAATCATCATTTTATCTTTAAAAATCCTATTTTTGTTGATGTATTCAACTTAAAATACTGAATTTATAAATTAAAAAGTTTGAGTTTTAACTTTGTTCAACATACACAGTTGTTTTAAATACTTCCAGAGACAACAAGCCTTATCTTGGCTAACTAAAATATTTAAACATTAGTCTAGGTCAAATCAAACAATATTTGTTTGATAATCAGATCCTATCTAAAACTAGATTAAGTGATAAGGATTTTTCCTTTTAAAAGTTTTACTCTGTAAACCTGGAACTAGCTTATCTGCCTGTAACAAAACATACATACTGTTCTTACTATGAATACATATACAAGCAAGCATACACAAACACCTATTGATCATCACGAATAATCCGAGTCAAAGAACTAGTTTAAAATTTAAAGTTTGCTCACTTGGTTTTGTTGAAGCAGAGAAGAACAACAGAGTTTGATATATCACTGGCTTGTGAAAATTTGCAATTGCTTTTCTTTCTTTTTTTTCTTTCCTGATTGAATGAACTTGAGGTTGAAAACAGTGATGCTTATTTTCTGGTTTTTCAATGTTTTGATGAAGAGCATCTCTGGTTGCAAATAGATGTTGCTTCTTTCTTATCATTTCAGTTTTGTATCAAGGGACGAAAATGAAATGAAGAGGAGGTATAAGGAAAATGAAGTTTACTGGGTAGAAACTTTGTACAGGGGTGTTCATCTTGTACAACATGTTTTGCCTTACTAGCATTAAATGACTTTGTCTATATGGTACACTTACATACCTATTTAAATATATATTTTTTTTGTTTACTTTGTTTCCTTTCTTTCGGCTGAGAAGATATTGAGATAGTGTGGTGGCTTCATTTATTAGCTTTGTACTTGTTTTCATGTTATTCTTTTATTCATAGATGTATATTTAGTTTTATTTGTTTGTACATTGCTTATTTGTTTCTTTTGTTTATTACTTTATCTACTATCTACTTTCCTTTACTTGCCTACTCATCCTTTACATATATTTACTTATTTGTTTTGTTTCAAGTGTACATGCTTATTTGGCTTGCTTTCCTTTTTAACTTGTATTTTATTTTATTACTTTATAAATAATTTTCTATTTTAACATTGTTGTTTAAAGTTTACTTTGTATTGATTTACTTAGATATGTAAAAAAAATCTAATTTTATAAAACTATATATATATATATACACACACAATTATTCATTTTAATCTCAAATGATTTATACAGTATATACTTAGATATCGGGGAAACTCGCTCCAATTTTTTAGTTAAATCTACAAATTTTTATCAAAAACTTATTTAATTACCCAATTTAATTCAAAAATTCTTTTAATTTATTAATTTAAATAAATTTAAAATCTAGGATCGTTACAAATTTCCCCCCTTAAAAGAATTTCGTCCTCGAAATTCGCAGGCACGAAAATAAAGACAGAGATAGATAGAGGTGATCTCCTATAATTCCTCAAACTAACGATACGAATTTCAAACTCAAGTCGGAATATCTCAGAATACATACCAATTTGTCCCTCTTCGGACTTTGGTATTCAAAAGAAATTACAATAGAATTTCAAAATTCGGTTTCAAATGATATCGTTTTATCGATTTGATTCAATTTTATCCTCATATTCTATTAATCAATTTAATTCAATTTAAAATTTTCAATTTCAAACTCATTAAGGTTTAAATCAAAAAGCTGATAAGAAACTGATTAAGATACAAGGTAAGAATTTCTACAACGATTCGTAGAGCGATCATCACACCGAAACTTCTTCTTGTAACTGATACGAAGGAATCAAAAGAATTTGGAAACGAATCAAGGAAAATTTATAGAGAAAGATTGTTTCCACTGTTGCAGGGTATTGACCATTTATAGTCGTATTTCCCTGTCCCCTATCTCGTCTTCTTCTAGCACTCATACTCACTATCAGTGGATAGCAAGAGAATTTACTGAGACGTTCAGACGGATATCTTAAGGATTATACTCATTCTAGAGTTTACTTCACTCTATCTCTAATGAGCTACTTAACGTGTTATACTCCTGAGCTAAAGTTCAACCTTAGCTCTGATACCAAATGTAACGTCCCAGATTTTCGCGTTCGAAAATCGACATTCATACTTTACATCGTACTCGAATGTCGTAGATTCGAGCGTTCAAATCCGAGTCGCCGCCGACCATCCCATGTCAGGCAAACACCCAGAACTCCAAAATCGTCAACGAGTCAAAATCGAGCAACTCGATTCAAAAACTGGAACGAAACACATCCACCCCTTCGAAACCTGTCACCGCGACGTTCACCCAACCTCGGCCACCTGAACACGTGAAACTCCGTCCCTAGCTTCTCCAACAAATATGCACTAATAATAATATCCAATTGATTTTGCGTAGTAAGCATCTTTGACTATCATAAGAAGAAATCTCCTCCAATTCTGCGTTTGCATTGTGTGTGTGGTGGGAGGTCTTATGGTAGTTTCATTTTCCAAAAGCATTGCGAATTGACTTTAAAATTCTCTGCTATTTGTTTTTAAAGATAAACTGTTTTTGTTGCTCACACCAGTCCCATGACTGATCCGGAGTTTATTGTTCCTTTCCTAAACTCTGGGTGCTCATAATTTCCTACACGAGCAGTCTAGAGTTGGGATTTTCAGATATTCAGGATTAGTAGGTTATCTGGAGCTAGTTCAGTCTTTGGATCGGACTGCACTTGCTTATCTTGGTGTATCGTTATTGGGAGTTCAAGCTATTTCTGGATTAGTGCTTTGAAGATGGAGATTATCCGCTGCTGATGTTATCGTTTTCTTTTCCGCGGCTATTTGTTGTATCATATCTCTGATGTATATAGATATTCATTGTATCATTATTGTATCTGGATACTGTATCAGATATTGTATATCTATATTCTTTTATTTCCGCTGTGTTGTTTACTTAATGTTGTTATAAGCTCCGGCGACTCGGATTTGAACGCTCGAATCTACGACATTCGAGTACGATGTAAAGTATGAATGTCGATTTTCGAACGCGAAAATTTGGGACGTTACATTTGGTAATTGAAATTGGAAATTTCAATTTCAAAAACATCAAATTTAAATTATCTGTGACTTAACCGATTTCCACGTGAAATCCATATTTGTGTGTGTAAAAGTGTGGTCCAGGGTTTGAACACAATAGTGCAACATCAATCATCACAGATATATCGATAAGCGGTATAATCGATAACGCTTATCTTCATTCACAGATTCATAGATAAAATAAATTTATCAGTCACAAAGATTCATAATTATAATTCGATGTGGGTTTCGGATAACCAACTGAAATCCGAATCCCTGTCGCATCGAAATTCAAATGTCGTTTTACGGGCCAAGGGGTTTCATATTAATATAACAATATATCACAGAAACAGAAATCACAGATCATGACATAAATCAGGACGTATCACAAAGCATCATATATCAGGGATATTAACCAATTCAATAGAATTCAAACATTCATAGGTATGATCAATCTAATTATCTGATAAATTTAAATCAGATTAAAATTCTATGAATAATTCTTTTCACATTTATTATCAAATAAATTTCAAGTAAATGATCCTCATTAACTATTCATAATTATTTAATGACTATTCTTAAGTAATTAAACTCAATTTAATTATTGTTAATTATCATTTAATTAACCTTTAAATCATATATTTAATCACTAATTATCTATATATAATAGGAAAACTCTCTTTTGAAGCTTTTGAAATGTCTAAAATGTCCTTTAGCATTTCCATTATATGATAAGGGTACTTTTGTCATTTTTGTTACCCACGTCTCAATCAAATGCATCAACTCCAACCGTAATGAACACGTCTCCCACACTCACATATCCTATTTTCTTAAAGAAATAAAGTGGAGCCTCCTTCTTAATAGATAAAAGTTTTATAACAGGTAACATTCCCTATTCTGACCAATCAATGCCATCTTCAATCAAACTCTGGAACAACACTGCCACTATTTAGGCGAATTCCACAACAACTCCAGCATGTGGTTCAGATCAGTGCCAACATGAACATCCAGCCGATAGACGTAGATTTTATCGACCAATCTTAGACATAATCGGAAGTTGTGCTTTTTTTATATTCAAAGGTCAGAATTTAATTTGCTACAATTTAGATCTAAAAAAGGTTAGACTTTAATCCAGGCACTCGATTTTAAGATTATTTAGATACTTTACATTATGAAAACTCAAATGAGGTTGTAGTTGAATGATGCCAAATTCTATTCTGACTTATATTTAATCCCACAGGTCAAAATTTCAATTTATAGACTTAAGTAAGGAATTGTGAATGGTCCATAGTTTTCAGGACAGATTTTGATGATTGTTTCTACGAGAAGGCATGATGATTTCTGAAGCATGAACACTTTACAACTCTAAATGGGAGTGAATTTCTTGGAGGTGAGGGAAGATATAACTGTCGCTATCAGCTCTTTATTGCAAGAGGTTTATTAATTCTATATGTTATTTACATTTTTAGTTCCTTTTGTTTAAGAAATTTTGGAACTGTTTAGGATTTAGTTGAAGGAAATCTAAATATTACTATGATGATATTTGGTAACCTAATGTTTAATAGAGTGAAAATTGTATTGTATGTCTGATTGTTTGTACTTCGAACAATTATACAAGAACATTGGCATTTGGTCGGTTAATAATATAATAGTTGGAGTTGGTGTTTGATGAAACGTACATAAACACAAAAGAGTACCATCATACAATGACACGCTTTGACCAGTTACATAATCACATCAATAAAAATGAGGATATATTCTGTTAAAACAATTTGTAATACCCAAAGGAAAACAATATACAATATGCAATTGTTTTACATAAAACTTTTGTAGCACTCCTTACAATCTATTATTAAACTATAGATCTCAGTCTGTAAATATGGTGAATGCATTATTTTTGAATTGCCATAAATAATTAGGGGGCAATCAGCTTTCTGTCTCAATTATTCGTAATTATTGGAATTTTTGCTGGATTAGTACCCAATTTTGATGCATTTGAAAGTATTGGAATACCCTTCGCTCTTCTCCCAATAAATAAAAATTAATGAAGAGTATTATTGGCTTCTTTTTTCTCCTTCCCCATGTTTTAATTATAATTTTTTATGGCCCACGTATCTCTCCCACTTAGAAAATTGTTCTCTTCTTCTCTTCCCAACCACCAACTTGAAATTCCCAAATTGATCATTCATGTAACCTCAAAATATATTTTGAAAATCCTAATTTATTTAATGGATCTACATGTTCTTTTCCTATCTAATATAGATGATTAGTTTCTCTACGGGTTTTTTCTCAGATTTATTAATTTAATCAATTTAAATAAAAAGATTTAAACATTGCCCATAAAAAATCAAGCGCTTATATCTCATTTTAGGAAATTTGAACCTACGACATTGTTTTAGGATGCTAGATCAAAATTTTATAGCCTTAGTTCTTAAATTAGGATTGTGGATGAGGAGATTCAAGGAGGCGTTTGGTTATGTTCATTTGGAATGACAAAGAGAGAAGGCGTCAATGCTAATTGTGGCCATAATTGAGAGGATTAAGCTTTTGAAGGTAATATTTAAATAGAGATACATATTTTTATATTAGTAATTGCTTTTCTTTAAATGATGAGAATATGGTAGTTGTTGTCATTTAATGAATAATCAGGTAAAAATATTATCTTTGGCTAGAAGAATTTAAAATGATAGACACTTGCTTTTTTCAACTTAATTTGCATTGGATGGAAGATATTTAAACATTTTTGGTAGTTTCCATCAAACAGTATTTCACTTAGTATATTTCCATTATTGTTCAATTATGTAATCTGTTCGTTAACAAAATATTTCTCAGCCCGTCCCAACAAAGTCACTTTTAAAGGAGAAAATTGTAACTAAAATTTTGGCTCAATTGTAATAGGTTTTATGTAACCTTCCCCTCTTTATGCTATGAAACTTGGATTCTGTCTGTCGTAGCAAGTTGATATAGATGTTTCATGTTTCATTTTATTTTTTACAAACACTCTATTTTATGTAGTGATTGAAATGCTATTTATTAGTTTCATAAGTAATCTCAAAGGCTTTATAAGGCACCACTAATCACTGCTATTTATCATCACATAGCTACAGCTGTAACGAGAATAGAGCATGCCTATCTTATGCATGGGATTCATGGGAAAAACTACTAATAAACATATCATGTTTGGTATGAAATAAAATAATGTTGCTTTTGCTTAAGTTGAAAAGTCTCTTGATCCCAAGAGTTACGTTTGACCATGTACTCTTCTAATATGGCTATTAAGAAGATTTTATCACATGGAGATGAATGTTACCCTTGACATTATATCTATATATAAGTTAGAGTTAGGTTTACATGAAAAAAAAAAGAAACTTTGTTTTCTTTTGAATATAGTAATAGAAACCACCGATACTAGAACACATCCCATGTTGGGTATGCAATAAAACAGTATAGGTTGTGCTCAAGTTAAAAAGGTTCTTGATCCTCAGAGTTCCATTTTGTTGTTCTCTCTATTATTTGGCATTAAGGATAGATATTGTTGAAAGCATTGCTTTCCTTTTACATCTTCGATAAATAAGTCAAGCACTGCTTATTTTTGTTTCCAATATAGTTGACCAAAAATTGGAAAATCAAAGCAAATATGCTGTTATCTATATATAATAGGAAAACATCAATTTGAAGCTTTTGAAATGCCTAAAATGCCCTTTTACCCTCCAACCCATCATTTCTCACGTTCTTATCATGTTTCTCACGTTCTCATTTACTTAATCTGGATACCTTTCCTCCTTCACCCTCCGACCTATCATTTCTTGCACGGGAAAAATATCAATCCTCTTTCTTCGGGCAAAATCTCGACAATGCAACTAATCTTGCTTCATTGCCCCTCTTAATCAGACTCTTTTATCTGCAACAGCAAAGATCCGAAAGAGCAAAACCTCCAAGCCCTCGATTATTTGAAATCAAGAAGAAAAGGAAGAGAGTGGAGTGATTTGTTTTGCACTTTCTTTGTAGGAGAAACGTAATTCAAGTGGTGAGAGTTTACTGTTTTTTGTTACTGAATTTTAATTTGAGTGATGATTTAATATCTACTTTTGTCTTAGTTTATTTTTCTTCAAATTCACAATCGGATTCATACCAATTTGTAGCAAGAAGTGTATTTATTTTCCAGAAATTCAATCCAACTCTTAATTTGACACTAGATCTAAAATTTGTATTTTAAACCAAAACAAGAAAAATGGAATTAATGAATGTTTTATATAATTTTAGATTTTATAGGTTTCAAATTCTTCCTTTGCCAGGTGTGGTTCTAAAGTGAGCAGTATGGAGATAACACACTAACAGCAAGATAACCGAGGTATTATCATATTTATGAGAAGGTTGCTTTAATTCATCCATTTCTTTTTCTACAGCAAAAGATTATATATTCTCTTTTTCAATGGTTAACAATATGAATTTACCCTTTATGTTTCTGAATATATATGACTGCTTTTACCTTTTCATGTTGCAGGATGAATTTGCATTCTATTTGCTACACAAATGTGCATGTTTTGGGTTACAATTTTGTTTTGAAATTGATTTCACTAATGCAAATTCATGTGCACTATTGAAGCTGTGAATCATACTCATTATCATTAGGGAAATTAATAAAATGAAACTAAATTTGGAAGGCATTATATTTTATTAAGTTCAAGCAAGAATTTGAAATTGCAAACCTTCGAGTATAAGATAACTGAAATGTTAGTCCATATTTATAGTGGAAATTTAATGAATGTTTATCAAATGTACTTTAGTGTGTTATGTGTTACGGTTGAGATGTATTATTTTAACAAATAATCTTCCATTTCAAATGATTTAAGCTTCGTTGGGACTACTGTGCCTTGCTGTCTCATGTTACAAAAACGGTTTAAGTGTAGTATTTTATAGCAATGTATTGGTTTTGTGAGTTTAAGAGCTGTGTTGTAAGAGGGGGAATACATATTCACATAAGTATGTGTATGTGCAGTGTGTGTTCGAGTAAGTGCGTGGGTTGTGTGTGTTGCCAGTGCAAGGAAGGTGAATGTATATTAGGTGAATGTATATTATATGCGTACAGGTATCTCAGTTGTCAGTGCTAGGGGTTGCATGGTAACGCATGGTAGGGGTTGAGTGTATAATGGACCCAAGATAACAAAATCAAATTGCAATGAATATAAATAGTATAAACTAAGAGTTAACAAAGTTGAAGGTTATTTTTCATTTAATATTTCAACCCATGGTAAGCTGATGCAGCTGTAGGAAAAGGCATGTTTTGTATGTACTATTTTACATTAAAAAGAAGTTAACTCACGGTTGTTTTTGCACACGTCCAACGGACGTGCCATACATACTGGTTTAATTAATTAAGTTCTAAACTGTAACTTAATAAATCTTAATTACTTGATTTAAATAACCCTAATCATTTGTTTAAAAGACGACTCTTATTAAATTAATGAATCTTATTTACAAAATTAATTTAACTTAATTAATAACTAATCCTCAGTTAATTATTCTTAATTACAATTTAATTTGACCTTAATTAATTTAACTCAAATCTTAACTTCTTGATTAAATAATTAAATCAATTATTCACTTGAACTAATTTAATGAGTGCATATCATTTTATCTTCACTAATTCAAATTTAAAACATTTTCTATCTAACGGTTTAATCATCATCACAAAGCAAATTTAAACAATTTGTTTTCAAATTTATTTTCCTACTTCATTTTAAACTTAAGGGTTAAAATGAGTAAAATTTCAGATTAAACTTTTATTTCATCTGGAATTATGTTAGCGTTTTGGTTTGAACCCAGTTTTAAAACATTAATTTAAAAACTTAAATTTTATTTCCAAATTTCAAAACAGAAAACAGTTTCTAGTTCAAAACCTGGAACGAGACTTGACTCGAGACTCAAACTATAATTGCTTCGAGTAAACATCCCATTGCCCCGAGTAACCCCCTAGTTCGCACGCGAGAAAAATCATCACCCAGACCCAATAAAAACAGCACTGACCCAGGCAAATGTGCACGGTGCATGTGCACGAAGGCCATGGACGATTCCGACCCTCAACGGCGATCATCCCCCATCCACTAACATCACCAAACTTCAACTCAATCATCAGATTACTTCCAGGTGGACTCGAAATTGAATTCGAGCCAAAAACCAAACCTGGAACTGTCACCAAGCTTCGCCATCACCTAGAAACGTGACTCGTTCATGCACCCTCGACCACCGGAGATCACGAAACTTCGGTCATCTCTTCGTCTTCACTCCCTCTTCCATCCCCCAGAACCACGTCGAACTCGGTCAACCTAAAATGGCGAACGAATAGAAGATCTCGACCTCACAAAAACTAGGGCTACGAAAGAAAATTGCCTGCCGCTGCCACCTCCATGGACGATGCCACCTCCAGTTATTTTTCCCAGCAACCCCGTAGGCTCGTCTACCCCCTCGAACAACCTCGACTACCCCAGTTCACTGTCACGCCGGAGTTTGACCAAAAAACGTTTATAATACAAAGTCGAACTGCTCTTAAATCCTAACACTAAAAATTCTTGTTTTAGTTTTAAAAATCATAAATTCCAGTATGTATTCAAGTTATAAACTTGAATTAGCTTTTTAAAATAATTGAATATATCAGTTCTTACCTAATTTCCTGTAAACATAGCTTCCAGTAAAAAGAATATCCCACTAATCACGTTTAAACTGTTTCGAAAATCTTGTTTTGATGTTTAACATCTTGTTTGTTGAGAAAACAAAACCTAACAAGGATTTAAATAAGAATAACTTGAGTGTTTGAACTAGCTATGTAATCTGCATCAATTACAGAGAAGCAACAGAGCAATATACAAATATTCACAGAATTCTATTCAAAGATCAAACTGACTCCATACCATATAATAAATGAATCATCTTTATTGATTTTTAAATAAACTAAAATTTTAAAGCTTGATGTTTACTCACCAGAAGTTGAAGCAGAGAAGAACAGGGCTTCTCTTTATTTTGAACAGGCTTTGAATTCATCTGTAAATCTTCTTACTTTTTTTTTTGTTTATTGATTAAATCATGTTTGAGTTCGTAAAAATAAAAATGCTTGCAATATACTTTTTCTGATTTGCTGTGTAGTGAACGAATGGAATTAATATGGATGTATATATGAAAGAAAAGAGGTGTACAGGCATTAAAATTTGTACAGGGTTATCATATTTGTTTGTACAAATTCTTATTTAATAACATAGGTCAGTGATTTTGCTAGCAAATGGAGGCTGAGGTACTTGAACGTGATGGCTATAGGACATGGCATTTAATACTTGTTTAATAACATAGGTCAGTGATTTTGCTAGCAAATGGAGGCTGAGGTACTTGAACGTGATGGCTATAGGACATGGCATTTAATACTTGTACAAATTTGCATAAAAGTGTCTATATACTTATGCTTTGTCTCAGCTGATAAAATATGGTTTGGTGGCTGAGAATCTTATTATGGTGGCTAATATTTTCATGAATATAGATATAGATATAAGGTAGTTTTAGTTATGTTATGTATATGTACATAAATGTTTTGTTTTAGTTGTTATCAACTTAACTTATGTATTTAGTTCTTCCTATACAAGCTTTTGTTTACTTGTCTTCATATTTGCATACTATTCTCATGTATATCTTTCTAATGTATTCATTTTATTTTATTTATCGCCTTGTATTTTTTTAATTTATAAATTCAAATTATTATTAACCATTTATTTACACTTTAAATTCAAGTCAAAATATATATCTATATATTTACAATATTTTAAATTGAAATGATTCATACAGAATATACTTGAATCCGGGGAAACTCGCTCCATTTTATCAATTTAATTTTACAATTTTTATTTAAATATTCAATAAATTATCAATTTAAAATAGATTAAAATTCGGGGTCGTTACAACTACCCTATCCAAATTTCCTTGAAAACAAAATCTTTGTAAATGATTTAATCCTTGAAATCATTCTTAAAACAAGGAAAACATTGATCCTTTACTCTACTCAAATTGTTTGCAATGATATATGCTTTACAAAACATTGTTGATGAAACTCGAAATCATTAGGGTCTTTGACCCTCTCAAAACTTAGGCTACAAGGCCAAAACTATGTAAAACCTTTACAACATTAAATCTCAACAACTTCATCGCCATTAAAAATCATTGCCTATTCTAAAACATGTCAAAGTCTTTTGTTTGAAAAATGCATGGGGATGATATCAAAGTTATTACTTCATAAATCATTGTGTTAAACGATAAAAATTTAACTTCGGCGACTCTCAAAACATTAGCATCAATGCCTCATCGAGGGTATAAAATTTAGTAGATGCGAAGTTGATATTTAAGACATTGGCATGGTTAAAAACATTATAGGTTAAACTCAATGACTAGTTTAAAACGGCAGAGGCTAAGCTTAATGAAACGTTAAAGCGCGGCATAGATTAAGCTTGATGAAAAGTTAAATGCGACAGGGGTTAAGCTCGATGACCATCGAGTCGGCGAGACAAAATGGTCTGAGTCACTTATAAAACAGAGCGACGTTGAAGTTATAAAGGTTGGTGACTCATAAAACATATGCAACGACATGCTTCTTTGTAAAAATGCGCCATGTATAAACGTCGACATGCCCATGTCGAGTCCTATCTCTTTACCTTTATTGCTTCGGCCTTGATGAGGTTCAAAACCAATCCACTTCATGCCAAACTCGTTAACATCATATGCATTGTTTATTATGCATCAACGACACTAAGATGTGGTGAGTTGTGGCTCGACATAGCCAATATCGACATGGAAAAATTGTAATTATTTTTAAAACTGCAAAAATTAGTATATAAAGTTGTTTCTTTTCTCCAAACCTCCATAATTTGTCAAATCTCATTGGGTAATAAAAACTTTATCAATTTCTTTACTAAAAATCTACTGCCTAATATAATTATCAATAACAAACATTTTTACAAATTACCCCTTATCATAAACATTTTAATTAAAAAAACAAGTCCTTTTTGGCTTAAATAATTTACTTATCATTCCTAAACTCTTAGAAAAATCCCCAAAAATAATAATAATTCAATTAATTTATACTCTTCGACAAATAAAAATTTCAGGGCGAAAAACTTAATTTAATTATTTTTAATAATTTATACCCGAAATTCACCAATTTCTTCATTTCGAAAAATCATACAAAATCCATACTTGCCTGGAAAATTATAATATTAAAAACCTACTTCTAAATGATACTTCTAACATCATATCAGAATCTCAAGTCATTTAGGTATCATATGTTAGGTTTTCCAACCCAAACATACCACTAAATTTCATATTTAAATTCTAGAAAATCACCAACAAGCATATAATCATTCAGTCTACTAAAATATAGCATAATACTTGCAAATGAAATGGATTTACACTTAAAATCATAACAAATCAAAAATGTTAGATGTATATTCATTATTCACCTTGATTTGGATGAGAAAGATAAGATTTAGTATAGACTTGATTTCCTTCTAGCTTTGATTTCTTAATCTTCTAGTTTCCTTCTTGTTTGTCCTTTGCTATGGTCGGCCTCACTCTAGGTTTAGTTTGTATATGTGTAATGAATGAAATAAACAAAGATAGAAGGGTTTAAGGTGAAAGAATGAGGGCTATTCCCATATTACCCTTGTCATATTCCTTCTTCTTATTCTAACTTTTATTTCTCCAATTGGTTTATTAACTAAGGCATGGCCTAAACTTGATTACCAAACCTCAATTTTCATACCCCTTTATATTATTTAATGTGGTTTATCTAATTAAATGTTCTAAATAATGTTTGTTAAAATTAGGATCATTATAGGGAATGCAAGGGGAAGTTTTCATCTAAAGTGGTTAAGGAAGCTGAGTTAGGCTGAAATAATTGTTTGCGGATGTATGTGGCTGGTTCTAGACCATACTTTAAGTATTTAGAGGCTTATATTAAGAGGGCTTAGAGGGCAAAACGTGGTTTCTCGTTACAATCAAGGGAAAATGGTTTTTTATTGTCTGTTTCATGGAATCGAAAGATTGCGAAAGAATTCTTAGTAATGGCCCGTGGTTTTTCGACAAGAATTTGATCACGATGAAGAAACTTAGTCTAGAGATGCAAACCAATAGGGATTTGTTAATTTCAATGTTGGTGTGGATCAAAGTTCATGGACCTAATTGTTGACCCAAAAAAATGGACCAACACCCTAGTTTGAATTTGAAAGCACCAGCCCTGTTCTGACAGAGCAATATTGCAGATAACAGATATAGAAAAAGAACAGTAAAAGAAAGAAGGCAGAGAAATTTTATAGTAGTTTGGCTGTTAATGAAGCCTATGTCCACTTTATAGTTTTACTATAGACTGATTGTTGTTACAAGAGATGTTTGGTCACAAGGCTTTGATTATCTTTAGCTAGATTGAATCCCCAGAGGTTGAATCCACTGGAGGATCACAGTGAATTCCTTTGGAGATTGTTGTGAGGGAGGTAAAGAGTGAAGAATAATCCCAACAGAGCTTCAGCAACCAGTCCGGGGAAGATACTATTTATGTTGCAGGGGTGATGGTATTTATAGGGACCAGAGAGCTTCTGGGCCAGGCCACTTCATCAACTGCTCCTAGGTAGGTATGGAATGACCCTGGGAGGGGGGTTAGCTCACGAACCGAGCCAAAACCATGGGTCATTGGCGACCCATAGATTTGGCTCGTAAGTGAGCTAATGACTTGGCTTCTTTTCAGTGCCTCCTTGGCTAGCTCAATTGAAGATTCAAAGGAGTGGCATGGGTCGCTAGCGATCCATAGAGTATGGGTCGCTGGTGATCCAATCACTTGGGATATTTTCTGGAGTTTGGTGTTTGGGATATTTCTATGGTCTTGTGTTGCCGTTGTTCTGTTTTGGTGACAATTTACTAGCTGTTTGCGCTCAGCTGTTGATTGGGATAAAAGAATGCTGGTCTCCTGGTTTAGTCGATCCCAGTCGTTACTTAGTAACATAGCTTGGCTCTCGTTAACTCCTTGCATTAGCCTTTCTGGTTAAGCTCTAAACCATTATGATAACACGAGATTGTTCAGTCTCCCATTGGGTCCTGCCGGGTTAAATACCCGGATAACATTTGCCCCCCAAAGTACGTCTTCATTGAAAACAAGGCGTGCTCCAGAAGTAACTTCTTTAGAGTCTTCATTTAATGAAATCTAATTGATCGTGTTGGGGTTACCATGCAAATTTGGTTTTGACTGTTGAATTTTCGATGTGAATGAGTCCACCTCAAGATGTTTTTCTCAATTGACCGACTTCTAACAAACGTTCGTTTTTTGATTTCGATATGAATTTCAATTCCTAGTTTTGACGATGCAATCTTTGCTCTGTACTTTACACAAGGGTTTAGGTCGATAAGTGGGTGCATGACTTAGGTTTGGATTCGACCTATATAGTTTTTACTTGACTGGCGGTGAAGCTATGTTTTGTCTCGAATGATTGTATGTTGTCTTGGAGTGAAATCTTGCCTTTTGTCCTTAACTTCTCCTTTTCGAGAACTTGGTTAAGTTCCCATCGACGTTGTTGAATTCCAATGTGATGATTTATTCCAAAATCAGATATAGTGGATGATTCGATCGTATCGCACTTCCCGTTTCTATACTCCAGTGATCCTGAAAAGAAAAACTTCCCGTGTCACTTTGGACGGTGGCTCCGTTTTCAATCGTTGATCGATAACGGGTAAGTGTGGAAGAGATAATTTCAAAGGACGATATGGATTGTTTTTCAAATGTAAGCAAGCTATCTACACTAGATTGTTTTTTGCAGTATTTGGGATACTGGACTCTTCTTATGTACATAACACACTGCATCTGCCCCAGTCAACGCTCAGAACCCGACTGGTCAACATACGCCAACTTTCCTTGGATTCCGGGCGTTGGTTATACGTGGATGTTATTTAAAGTAAAACATACCTGATAGGGTTGAATACCAAGTTTTGTTGTTGAAAATGACTTTTCGGTCATCCAATCTTTAGTTTGGCGGAGGGACTTCCACTCCTCTATAAGCTGGGTCCTTTGCAACTTCGGCTTCGCTTATTATTCCTGTCATATTGGGATGATCGACTACAGTTAAATTATAAGGCACAACTGCTCTTGTAGAGTTGTGTTTGGAGTTTGATCAGGCACAGCTTCAATCTTCGGAAACTAGTGCATGAGTTATTCGATCGCGAGTATCCTTCCTTTGTGGTTTTTGGAATTCGATCTGCACACTAGCTTCTGTCTAAGGGGACTATTGGCTTAATTCCTTGGCTTCGAGAATTGCTTTTTATAGAACTATGAGGTAGCTTTGTCTAGCCAGTTTTAGGACTATTATTGTTTATGTTCAGTCGAGTTCATGCTCAGCTGAGCTCATTTGACAAAGCATTAGTGTAAATGCCTTAGCCAGTAGGCTGATTACTTTAACTACTGAACCAACACATTTTGGGAGGTTAAGTCTCCTTAGCGATAAGTTCGATTTCTCCGATTTTATTGACACGAGAGCTCCTATCTTCGGGAACTAGGGACTTTGTTGCTTGATCTCAAGATCTGAGTTTTGTAATGATGTCAGTAGGCATTAGAAAGATGTGTTTCTGGCATCATTTGCTAAAGTAAATTCTTTTGAGTTCGGCGTTGAGATCCTAATCATGTATTGGTTTCTATCTTCATAAATTCATGTACGGATGACTCAAAACTGTGGAATTTTTCTTGATGTTGTGGATCTTTGGATAACGTAAGATTCTAGAAGGTAGGATTAAAGAGTCGTTTAAGCTTTTGCTTCTATTACCAAAAGCAGATGTATCGATAGTTTCATTCTGGGAGTTTCTTCTTAGTATTACCAAACTTCGGGTAATGACATATTCTTGCAAGTTGGAACCACGTGATCTAGTTAAACCTTGAGTAGGCCATCAATCTTTCTCGTCACTGCCAGACTATGAGCGATGGTTAATTTATGAAAGTTAAATCCTTCAATTCCTTTGTTGGAAATTTTATTGCCAGAATGCTCTATTTTGTGATACAGAACCGTTATCTAACCAAACTTGCGGTCATTCATTTTTGGACTTTGAAACATTTCTTTAGATCAAGTATCTATGCGCCTATCCTTATTTAGGGCCTAGCTATTTTGAACACATGTATTTGGGCGATTGGGAGAGATGGAAATCTATGGGGGAAAATTGCTCAATTGCCCCCGGTTTGGCTCTCAATCCCATTCTGGAATCGAGGAAGTTCGGGGATTTTATTTCCGACCTTCCATGATTGTTCCTGCTTGTCCTTGGCTGTAACGACCCCGAATTTTATAAATATTTAAATTAATAATTTATTGAATTTTTTAATTAAATAGAGTTATTAAATGAATTTTTGGATAAAAATTTGTAAATTTAATTTGAAAATTTAAGCGAGTTTCCCCGACTCAATTTCGAGTGAATTTGAAAATAATAAATATATAGATATATATTTTGACTTGAGTTTAAATTGTAAATAAATAATGGATAATAATATTAAATATTAAAATTTATGATTTAATTTATTTTTGATTTAAAGTTGTGAAATTAAATAATAAATTGATATGAAAGTTTTCAAATCATAATAAAATATGTTAATAAATCAAGTAAATTTTAAAGTAACACATTAACTATATAATTCATTTTGATACAAAATATAAAACAATCAACACTTAAATACAAAACAAAGTTGAAAACAATCAACACTTAAATACAAGAACAAAAGCATAGAAACAAAGAAGACATCAAAACAAAATATAAAACAAAGAAATGAAGCCACCATAACATCATTCCAGCCGAAGTCAAAATGAAATAAACAAAGCATATGCCACCATACCATATCAACTTCTCATACCAGCCCATACTCTTAAGTACAACCAAATCAAAAGTTTGTAGGCTGTAAGGAAAACATACAATATTAAATAAGTACTCAAAGCATTTAATGCTTCCATTTCTTAGCAGCACATAGGTCATTCGAAATGTTTGAAGTATCATTTCAGCCTCCAAGCAAAAGAGTATCCCTGCATATTTTTGTACAACCCGTAATCAACTCGTACAAAAATAATACATCAACCTGGTAACTTCATTTCTTTATATCAACATCTTTCTCATATCAGTTCGTTCATTTCAAACTGAGAAAGTATGGAGCAAGCATCATCTCAACCTAAATCACCATTCAACTTAAACAAACTTCAGTAAAATCCAACTTAACATCTCAGCTATGAATCCATACAACCAAAGAATCAGGGGAGGAAGTTCAGCCTGTAAAATTTCAAATCTGTGTCAAGAGAAAAACATAGAAGCAACTCTGATCATCTTTTAAACAAGGTGAGTGACACATTTTCCTTAACTTTTAAGGGTATAAATCTGTTGTTCACATATCTCTGTGAATAAACTCGTTTAGATATGCATGGATTCTCTGAATACATCTAAGAAAAACTGGAAGTATGTGTATTTGCTTGTATACATCCTCTGCTTTGAAAACTTTAGATGCCAGGCTTTGATTCAAATTTTTCTTTCCACCTGATCTACTTGGTGATTGGGGTTAGTGTTAAAACAAGAATTGTTTGTTATAGCATATACTAGAGTACACGATTTTATTTCAACCAAAATAAGTTAGCACTGGCTCGGGAACTCAAGAAACTCAATATTACTTTGAATTTGTTAAAAATTAGAATTTCTAAATTCTTGAATTCAGGGTTATAAATGGATTCTTATACGAAAATACGATTTTTAAAGCAAAAGTATTAATTTTTAGATCAAAGATTTAAGAGCAGTTTGGGTTTATGCAAATTTCATAGATTTGCAAATTTCTGATGTTCTGACTGTTGGTGGATCTCGAGATCGAAGTCGTGGCTAGCTTGAGGGTTTGGGATCCTCAGAAAAATGCGAATCGAATTTTAAAACCAGCATATTGTAGGGGCGAGATCGATTTAGGGTTGAGAACCCATTTTTGTTCACGATCGAAATGAGGATGCCGCGTCATCTAGAGGTGATCGAGTGCTGCGTGTTTTTGGGAGGTGGTAGAGGAGGCATAGACGAAGCTCTGGCCGAAGTTTTGACAGTGCTAGTGGCCTGAGGCGATGGGGAGTGGTGGTTGTAGGTGATTGGGTCTGGGAAGCAGGTGATCGACTAGCTCGATCTTGATTTTTGGGGAAGTTCACCGATCTGGGGGTTCGCCTGAGGTGAGGAGGTCGACTTCAATCTGTCGATGATCAGGAGGTTGGCCAGAGGTGGTCGGGAAGCTGTGCACCGTGCACACGTGCACAGTCGAGTCTGGGATAATGGAATCAAAGAAAAAAACCCGGGTTCTGTCTCGAGTCGATCTCGTGTAGGCCTCGAAGCTGCTTTGTGGGGTGACGTGCACGTACCAGTGAGGCCATGGCGAATTGTATCGAGTGAAACTCGAGGGAGGAAGAAAGGTGACACGAGAAAAAAGAAAACTGAGCGCGTGAATGTTGATGATGGCAGCTGTTTAAATTGTTGAAGAAGCTTTTGGGAAAAAAAGAGGAAGATGGAATCAGGAAAAGAAGAGATAGAGTGGAGAAGGATTCGGGGAGGATGGACGAAGGACTCGAGTGTTACTCGAGACAATCGTGGTTTATCTTGGTCTGTTAAATGCCTAAATGCTTAAAGTATTAACCAGTTCAACATTTATTTAAGCAAATCCTAATTGATCAATTTTTAGTTAGTATTGATTTAACAGTTATTAGCGAACGGTTTGTGAGGGTAAATAGTTAAAATAAGGAAATGAAAAATTAAATTTACTTATACCTGTAATTAAATTAATTGAAAATAAATCTTGAGTTAATCAATTTAACTTAAGAAATTTAATTTATTATTTTAAGTTAATTAATAAATACAAGGGTAGTTGACTTAAGTGAGTAATTAAGGATAAATGGTTAATTAATTGAAAATAAACGATTAATTAAAATAATTTGTAATAATTAAATAAGTAATTAATTTTTATCAATTAATGATTAAGTTTAAGTGATTAACTGAGTAATTAAGTATTAATCAATCAATAAAATAAGTTAATTAATCAGTAATTAATCAAGCAGAATAATAAAGTAGTTTATTTTTAAGTAATCAATTTAGTCGAGTAAACCAAACTGTTTTGATATGAACTGATAATTCTTGTCTGATTGACTCTGATATCTGTTAGTGATATTTCTGTGATATGTTACTATATGAATATGAAACCCTTGACCCATAGAACGACATTTGAATTTCGATGCGACAGGGAGTCGGATTCCAGTTGGTTATCCGAAACCCACATCGAATTGTAATCTTTGTGACTGATAAATTTATTTTATCTATGAATCTGTGAATGAAGATAAGCGTTATCGATTATACCGCTTATCGATATATCTGTGATGATTGATGCTGCACTATTGTGTGTAAAACCCTGGACCACACTGTTACACACACAAATATGGATTTCACGTGGAAATCGGTTAAGTCACAGATGATTTAAATTTGATGTTTTTGAAATTGAGATTTTAATTTCAATTGATTTTGAAATTTGAAATTAGGGTTTAAAGTGAAAAGCTTTTGAAATGGAATTTCAAATATAAAAGTTATTTTGAATAACTTAATCGAGTTTTGAAATTTAAATAATTTGATTTAAATTTGAATTCAAGTTTGAAATTGAATCCTATGATTTGAAATTACGGTTAAAAATGTTTAAATGTGTTCATATGAATTTAAACCATTCTAAAAGTATTGTTTGAAAATTTGGATTTAACCCAAGGACTTTAACTCGTATAGATGAATCAAATTTCCAAATAAAAACTGTTTGTTTTAAAAGAAATAAAAGCTTTCAGATAAGAAATGAAATTTCAGTTTAATTAAAGGAATTTCAAGTTTGAATTGAAAATGGTTTTCCAAGTTATAAATGAATTCTTTTCGAAAGCTATGAATTAAATCTGTTATTTTTAACAGATTTAAAGTGATGATTTGTTTAAACCATTTGAAATGAAATTGTTTTGAAAGCTATTTGTTAAATCTTTGATTTAAAGATTTAACGAGTTAATCAAATTGAAATGGAAATTGATTTGGAAAATCTGTGAATGAATCTTTTGTTTAAAAGATTAAAGTGTGGAAATTGTTTAAACCATTTAAGGTTGTTAAAATAAATCTTTTTGTTTAAAGATTTGAAAATGGTAATTTGTTAAACCATTTGAAAAGGAAGTTTGGGTTTAAGTTGTGACTTAATTGAAATCCCAATATCCATATGTTTTTAAAATATTGCACACATTATTCGGTTTAGCCGGGAGAGGACCTTAGTGTCATATAACCCATTCCGAATAGTGATACGTCGTATATGGATAGCATTTGAAGACCGGTGTTGAAGACCGGATATTTTTCGAAAATGAAAGGACAACCTGTCGAATGTCTCTGCACTGGGTAGCTCCCGGTATAGAGATTTATATCACTCTTTTGTGACGGGAAGTCCGGACGTGATTGAAAATTATCCGGATTTGCAAGGGCTTCGTGAGAAGTGCCTTCGGTTCTGTTCGAACCCGAAACAGACTTATATGGATACATGTCTGACATTACACTTTGAGATATAAAGCCGATTTCTTTCAAATACATTTCTGTTGGTGGCGGAGAATTTATTCTCTTAGCTTAACACCCTTCTCTGAGACGTACGAGCTCAGAGGTTATGTAGTTGAAATTTATCAGCGATATACTCCCAATTTGGTAATGTGGCATGCTGAGTGTTGCTGTGTGATGATCAATGTTTGATCATTTGTGATATGATCTTTGTTTGATCATTTATCTTTGTGATCATAGGTTGATCATCTGTTGACCCAAAGCATGGCTTTTTTTGAAAAAGCGTAGCTTTGTGGACGAGACTTCGTCAGGGCCTCACAACCCGGAAATGGTCGAAACAGGATCGTTACGGCAAGGTTATGAGGGTCGCGCCCTTTAGGGTATGTCATTTCCTTCTGGAAAAGGGTGGTATCATGGTATGGAGCCCAGATACTTGCTCATGTGGATACACCTTCTTTATGATGTGTGATGATGGTTACGAGCGCTCGGATAAAGGTCCCAAAGGACCGGGAGGTGGCATATTCGTGAGTTACCTGTTACAGGGGTAACCCGGCCTTGTTTGGCAGAGAGCAGTTTGTCTCTCGGGGCGTCCCGCCAGAGGCGTTCCCATGCGGCGGAAGGAAGTACCTTAGCCTGACCATTTGTTGGAAATCCATTTCTCCAATACGGAACTTGTACGGTTTTAGTTGTAGAACCTGCCATTTACGTACGGTGGTCACCACTGTTTAGATGGTAGCTATAGTAGGCATACGATACTGGTCGTATGTTGGCTAAGATTAATATTATACTTTCGAAATGTTTTCTTCACTATGCACTAATAATAATAATCCAATGATTTGCGTAGTAAGCATGTTTGACTATCATAAGAAGAAATCTCCTCCAATTCTGCGTTTGCATTGTGTGTGTGGCGGGAGGTCTTATGGTAGTTTCATTTTCTAAAAAGCATTGCGGGTTTCAATGTTTAAAATTCTGTTGTTGCTTGTTTTAAAGATAAATTGTTTTTGTTGCTCACACCAGTCCCATGACTGATCCGGAGTTTATTGTTCCCTTCCTAAACTCTGGGTGCCCATCATTTTCCACACGGGCAGTCTAGAGTTGGGTTTTTCAGATATTCAGGTTTAGTAGATTATCTGGAGCTGGTTCAGTTCTTGGAGTTCAGGACTGCACTTGCTTCTCTTTGTGGTTCGAGCTGATATTGGAGTTATATTGGAGTCATTCTCCGATTGATCATTTGGAGATCTCTTCCATTTTTTGTTACTTCCGCTGTATCATTTTTGTTATCTCTGATATTGTTGTATCATATTGATATCATTGTTGTATATCATACTGGATATTGTATTCATTGGAGTTGTATATGATATCATTTATTCTCTTTATTCCGCTGTGTTATTTACTTAATTGTGTTATAGCTCCGGGAAGCCAGATTCGGCGTTTGAATCTACGGCATTTTGAGTACAAGTGAAGTACGGGTGCCGATTTTCGAAGGCCGAGTTTTTGGACTCTTACATTTGGTATCAGAGCTAAGGTTGTACTTTAGCTCAGGAGTGTAACACGTTAAGTAGCTCATTAGAGATAGGGTGAAGTATACCCTAGAATGAGTAATCCTCAGGTATCCGTTCGTGTGCCTCAGTAAATTCTCTTGCTATCCACTGATAGTGAGTATGAGTGCAAGAAGAGGATGAGATAGGGGACAGAAGAATACGACTATAAATGGTCAATACTCTGTAACAACAAGAAAACCATCTTTTCTCTATCAATCTCTTCTGTTCAGCATTTTTTCTCAATTCTTTGATATTTTCTGGTCGATCTAGGAAGGAGATTCGATATATTAATATGGGACATAAACTCCGGGTGGACCAAAATTGTTTGTTTGGATGAATTGTTTGCTTTGATTGCTATGGCTGATAGGTGTACTCTCGTTCTAAACTAAAAGTTTTGAAACTGTATCCATATATCTATCTATTCTTTGGGTCCAGTATATTCTACGAATGGTTAGTTATCATTTCGAACTGACCGATGCCACTGCATATTTCGTAGATCTGGATAACCCGAGTATCGTGTGAAAGAATTCAACAGATTCGTTCTTGTATCTGTTATTGATATTCTGATTTGGTAAGCCAAATGCAGAATCAATGTTCAGTTTGATTAAATGAAACATTCTTCATCTGTCTTTGTTTTCGTGCCTGTGAATTTCGGGGACGAAATTCTTTTAAGGGGGGAAGTCTGTAACGACCCCGAATTTTATAAATATTTAAATTAATAATTTATTGAATTTTTTAATTAAATAGAGTTATTAAATGAATTTTTGGATAAAAATTTGTAAATTTAATTTGAAAATTTAAGCGAGTTTCCCCGACTCAATTTCGAGTGAATTTGAAAATAATAAATATATAGATATATATTTTGACTTGAGTTTAAATTGTAAATAAATAATGGATAATAATATTAAATATTAAAATTTATGATTTAATTTATTTTTGATTTAAAGTTGTGAAATTAAATAATAAATTGATATGAAAGTTTTCAAATCATAATAAAATATGTTAATAAATCAAGTAAATTTTAAAGTAACACATTAACTATATAATTCATTTTGATACAAAATATAAAACAATCAACACTTAAATACAAAACAAAGTTGAAAACAATCAACACTTAAATACAAGAACAAAAGCATAGAAACAAAGAAGACATCAAAACAAAATATAAAACAAAGAAATGAAGCCACCATAACATCATTCCAGCCGAAGTCAAAATGAAATAAACAAAGCATATGCCACCATACCATATCAACTTCTCATACCAGCCCATACTCTTAAGTACAACCAAATCAAAAGTTTGTAGGCTGTAAGGAAAACATACAATATTAAATAAGTACTCAAAGCATTTAATGCTTCCATTTCTTAGCAGCACATAGGTCATTCGAAATGTTTGAAGTATCATTTCAGCCTCCAAGCAAAAGAGTATCCCTGCATATTTTTGTACAACCCGTAATCAACTCGTACAAAAATAATACATCAACCTGGTAACTTCATTTCTTTATATCAACATCTTTCTCATATCAGTTCGTTCATTTCAAACTGAGAAAGTATGGAGCAAGCATCATCTCAACCTAAATCACCATTCAACTTAAACAAACTTCAGTAAAATCCAACTTAACATCTCAGCTATGAATCCATACAACCAAAGAATCAGGGGAGGAAGTTCAGCCTGTAAAATTTCAAATCTGTGTCAAGAGAAAAACATAGAAGCAACTCTGATCATCTTTTAAACAAGGTGAGTGACACATTTTCCTTAACTTTTAAGGGTATAAATCTGTTGTTCACATATCTCTGTGAATAAACTCGTTTAGATATGCATGGATTCTCTGAATACATCTAAGAAAAACTGGAAGTATGTGTATTTGCTTGTATACATCCTCTGCTTTGAAAACTTTAGATGCCAGGCTTTGATTCAAATTTTTCTTTCCACCTGATCTACTTGGTGATTGGGGTTAGTGTTAAAACAAGAATTGTTTGTTATAGCATATACTAGAGTACACGATTTTATTTCAACCAAAATAAGTTAGCACTGGCTCGGGAACTCAAGAAACTCAATATTACTTTGAATTTGTTAAAAATTAGAATTTCTAAATTCTTGAATTCAGGGTTATAAATGGATTCTTATACGAAAATACGATTTTTAAAGCAAAAGTATTAATTTTTAGATCAAAGATTTAAGAGCAGTTTGGGTTTATGCAAATTTCATAGATTTGCAAATTTCTGATGTTCTGACTGTTGGTGGATCTCGAGATCGAAGTCGTGGCTAGCTTGAGGGTTTGGGATCCTCAGAAAAATGCGAATCGAATTTTAAAACCAGCATATTGTAGGGGCGAGATCGATTTAGGGTTGAGAACCCATTTTTGTTCACGATCGAAATGAGGATGCCGCGTCATCTAGAGGTGATCGAGTGCTGCGTGTTTTTGGGAGGTGGTAGAGGAGGCATAGACGAAGCTCTGGCCGAAGTTTTGACAGTGCTAGTGGCCTGAGGCGATGGGGAGTGGTGGTTGTAGGTGATTGGGTCTGGGAAGCAGGTGATCGACTAGCTCGATCTTGATTTTTGGGGAAGTTCACCGATCTGGGGGTTCGCCTGAGGTGAGGAGGTCGACTTCAATCTGTCGATGATCAGGAGGTTGGCCAGAGGTGGTCGGGAAGCTGTGCACCGTGCACACGTGCACAGTCGAGTCTGGGATAATGGAATCAAAGAAAAAAACCCGGGTTCTGTCTCGAGTCGATCTCGTGTAGGCCTCGAAGCTGCTTTGTGGGGTGACGTGCACGTACCAGTGAGGCCATGGCGAATTGTATCGAGTGAAACTCGAGGGAGGAAGAAAGGTGACACGAGAAAAAAGAAAACTGAGCGCGTGAATGTTGATGATGGCAGCTGTTTAAATTGTTGAAGAAGCTTTTGGGAAAAAAAGAGGAAGATGGAATCAGGAAAAGAAGAGATAGAGTGGAGAAGGATTCGGGGAGGATGGACGAAGGACTCGAGTGTTACTCGAGACAATCGTGGTTTATCTTGGTCTGTTAAATGCCTAAATGCTTAAAGTATTAACCAGTTCAACATTTATTTAAGCAAATCCTAATTGATCAATTTTTAGTTAGTATTGATTTAACAGTTATTAGCGAACGGTTTGTGAGGGTAAATAGTTAAAATAAGGAAATGAAAAATTAAATTTACTTATACCTGTAATTAAATTAATTGAAAATAAATCTTGAGTTAATCAATTTAACTTAAGAAATTTAATTTATTATTTTAAGTTAATTAATAAATACAAGGGTAGTTGACTTAAGTGAGTAATTAAGGATAAATGGTTAATTAATTGAAAATAAACGATTAATTAAAATAATTTGTAATAATTAAATAAGTAATTAATTTTTATCAATTAATGATTAAGTTTAAGTGATTAACTGAGTAATTAAGTATTAATCAATCAATAAAATAAGTTAATTAATCAGTAATTAATCAAGCAGAATAATAAAGTAGTTTATTTTTAAGTAATCAATTTAGTCGAGTAAACCAAACTATTTTGATATGAACTGATAATTCTTGTCTGATTGACTCTGATATCTGTTAGTGATATTTCTGTGATATGTTACTATATGAATATGAAACCCTTGACCCATAGAACGACATTTGAATTTCAATGCGACAGGGAGTCGGATTCCAGTTGGTTATCCGAAACCCACATCGAATTGTAATCTTTGTGACTGATAAATTTATTTTATCTATGAATCTGTGAATGAAGATAAGCGTTATCGATTATACCGCTTATCGATATATCTGTGATGATTGATGCTGCACTATTGTGTGTAAAACCCTGGACCACACTGTTACACACACAAATATGGATTTCACGTGGAAATCGGTTAAGTCACAGATGATTTAAATTTGATGTTTTTGAAATTGAGATTTTAATTTCAATTGATTTTGAAATTTGAAATTAGGGTTTAAAGTGAAAAGCTTTTGAAATGGAATTTCAAATATAAAAGTTATTTTGAATAACTTAATCGAGTTTTGAAATTTAAATAATTTGATTTAAATTTGAATTCAAGTTTGAAATTGAATCCTATGATTTGAAATTACGGTTAAAAATGTTTAAATGTGTTCATATGAATTTAAACCATTCTAAAAGTATTGTTTGAAAATTTGGATTTAACCCAAGGACTTTAACTCGTATAGATGAATCAAATTTCCAAATAAAAACTGTTTGTTTTAAAAGAAATAAAAGCTTTCAGATAAGAAATGAAATTTCAGTTTAATTAAAGGAATTTCAAGTTTGAATTGAAAATGGTTTTCCAAGTTATAAATGAATTCTTTTCGAAAGCTATGAATTAAATCTGTTATTTTTAACAGATTTAAAGTGATGATTTGTTTAAACCATTTGAAATGAAATTGTTTTGAAAGCTATTTGTTAAATCTTTGATTTAAAGATTTAACGAGTTAATCAAATTGAAATGGAAATTGATTTGGAAAATCTGTGAATGAATCTTTTGTTTAAAAGATTAAAGTGTGGAAATTGTTTAAACCATTTAAGGTTGTTAAAATAAATCTTTTTGTTTAAAGATTTGAAAATGGTAATTTGTTAAACCATTTGAAAAGGAAGTTTGGGTTTAAGTTGTGACTTAATTGAAATCCCAATATCCATATGTTTTTAAAATATTGCACACATTATTCAGTTTAGCCGGGAGAGGACCTTAGTGTCATATAACCCATTCCGAATAGTGATACGTCGTATATGGATAGCATTTGAAGACCGGTGTTGAAGACCGGATATTTTTCGAAAATGAAAGGACAACCTGTCGAATGTCTCTGCACTGGGTAGCTCCCGGTATAGAGATTTATATCACTCTTTTGTGACGGGAAGTCCGGACGTGATTGAAAATTATCCGGATTTGCAAGGGCTTCGTGAGAAGTGCCTTCGGTTCTGTTCGAACCCGGAACAGACTTATATGGATACATGTCTGACATTACACTTTGAGATATAAAGCCGATTTCTTTCAAATACATTTCTGTTGGTGGCGGAGAATTTATTCTCTTAGCTTAACACCCTTCTCTGAGACGTACGAGCTCAGAGGTTATGTAGTTGAAATTTATCAGCGATATACTCCCAATTTGGTAATGTGGCATGCTGAGTGTTGCTGTGTGATGATCAATGTTTGATCATTTGTGATATGATCTTTGTTTGATCATTTATCTTTGTGATCATAGGTTGATCATCTGTTGACCCAAAGCATGGCTTTTTTTGAAAAAGCGTAGCTTTGTGGACGAGACTTCGTCAGGGCCTCACAACCCGGAAATGGTCGAAACAGGATCGTTGCGGCAAGGTTATGAGGGTCGCGCCCTTTAGGGTATGTCATTTCCTTCTGGAAAAGGGTGGTATCATGGTATGGAGCCCAGATACTTACTCATGTGGATACACCTTCTTTATGATGTGTGATGATGGTTACGAGCGCTCGGATAAAGGTCCCAAAGGACCGGGAGGTGGCATATTCGTGAGTTACCTGTTACAGGGGTAACCCGGCCTTATTTGGCAGAGAGCAGTTTGTCTCTCGGGGCGTCCCACCAGAGGCGTTCCCATGCGGCGGAAGGAAGTTCCTTAGCCTGACCATTTGTTGGAAATCCATTTCTCCAATACGGAACTTGTACGGTTTTAGTTGTAGAACCTGCCATTTACGTACGGTGGTCACCACTGTTTAGATGGTAGCTATAGTAGGCATACGATACTGGTCGTATGTTGGCTAAGATTAATATTATACTTTCGAAATGTTTTCTTCACTATGCACTAATAATAATAATCCAATGATTTGCGTAGTAAGCATGTTTGACTATCATAAGAAGAAATCTCCTCCAATTCTGTGTTTGCATTGTGTGTGGCGGGAGGTCTTATGGTAGTTTCATTTTCTAAAAAGCATTGCGGGTTTCAATGTTTAAAATTCTGTTGTTGCTTGTTTTAAAGATAAATTGTTTTTGTTGCTCACACCAGTCCCATGACTGATCCGGAGTTTATTGTTCCCTTCCTAAACTCTGGGTGCCCATCATTTTCCACACGGGCAGTCTAGAGTTGGGTTTTTCAGATATTCAGGTTTAGTAGATTATCTGGAGCTGGTTCAGTTCTTGGAGTTCAGGACTGCACTTGCTTCTCTTTGTGGTTCGAGCTGATATTGGAGTTATATTGGAGTCATTCTCCGATTGATCATTTGGAGATCTCTTCCATTTGTTGTTACTTCCGCTGTATCATTTTTGTTATCTCTGATATTGTTGTATCATATTGATATCATTGTTGTATATCATACTGGATATTGTATTCATTGGAGTTGTATATGATATCATTTATTCTCTTTATTCCGCTGTGTTATTTACTTAATTGTGTTATAGCTCCGGGAAGCCAGATTCGGCGTTTGAATCTACGGCATTTTGAGTACAAGTGAAGTACGGGTGCCGATTTTCGAAGGCCGAGTTTTTGGACTCTTACACCTTGGCCATGCATGCTTTTCTTGGTTGCTGACGTCGTCATGGAAGTTTTGTTCACAACTCCTGTCCTTGTGAATTGATAACCTAGTTGCTTGGTTCTAAGCAACATTTCCTCGAGGCTGCCTATTATTGCCTGTATCTAAATTCTTTCTAAGTTGAATTTTGGAAATTCGATTTTCCACCATCTTTCATCCTTAGAAATCAGCACATGAGTAATTCAATCCTGGAATTTCCTTTCCACGCGGCTCTATTTCTGTGCAGTGGCTGGTTCCTATGATGTCAGGTTGAACCATCTGACTGACTTATGAAAGAATATGTCTTCCGGTCGTTGCCTGTCATTGGGTAACGGTATTTTTTTAAAGACAGTGGTAGAAACTCAGTTGAGGTCCAACATCTATCTTCGGAAGCTAGTGCATCGATGGGTCACTACGATGAGTGTTTCTCATCAGCCCTATAGATTAAAGTTTTCGTAGCATTGCCTGGGCAATACCGGTACTTAGTGAGTAGAAGGTTTCCCGGAGTTGCCGGGGCAGCACCGGTACTTATGAAATAGAATGTTTCCCAACGTTGCCGGGGCAACACCGGTAATTAGGAAATAGAAAATTTTCCTGATTGAAAGATTAAAGTTTTCCTGGCATTGCCGGGGCGATACCGGTAGTTAGTGAGTAGAAAGTTTCCCGGAGTTGCCGGGGCAGCACCGGTACTTATGAAATAGAAAGTTTCCTAGCGTTGCTAGGGCAACACCGGTACTTAGGAAATATAAAATTTTCCCGGTATTGCCAGTGCAACAGCCGTACTTGAAAGATAAAAGAAGGCCTTGGCGTTGCCGAGGCAACACCGACACTCAGGAGTTTGGGATCAATTTTTCCCGTCAATTCAGTGGTACTTTTAGTCCAGTTGGGTACTAATTTTGGTCTTCAAAAACTAGCACTTCGATGATTGGATTGTAAAAGTATTTTCTTAGTGCTACCTCCCTTCGAGCAGTTTAAAGTCATGTTAGTGAGGATTGAATCATTCATCTGATCCTGTAGAGGTAGGTAGATTCCTTTTAACCAAATATGGTTGTTTTCTTAATGTTGCTTAAATCTAGGATACGCCACGTTCTTGAAGAGTGAGAGTCCCAGGCATTTCCGTTGCCTATCTTTGTTTAACTATCAAGTATTACCCTTGGAGATGCAAGGTTGTTGCTTAACCAATTCCATAATTATTCTTATTCACGAAAAATCGAACTTCCTCCAACCGGTTTTTGTTATGATTTGACGATTATTGGTGAATTCCTTCATTTCTAGGTCTCATACTCCAGGTTCTTATAGAAAATTTGAAATTGTGAAGCAAGTCATCACATTGCCCCCTGTACGACCGCGTTCATTTCTATACTAATCATGGACCGGTAGAGTTCAGTAGTGTTTGTCTTGAATCCATGACACCTAACCTTGCTTGTTTCAGGCCATATGCATTATGCTGGACTAATAGCATTGTTGTGGATATCAACTTTATTTGTTGGTTCCAATCTTTAGGAATCAATGGTTTAGCTGCTCGATTTTTAGTGTTCTCTCCTTGCCATTGTCTGTCTTCAGATAATAGCTGGTTTTTTGCAAGTTAGGGTTTGAGAGCTTATTCGAGCACCTGCTTCTGACTTTGGAAGCCGTTGGGTCGATGACTTGATTCTTAGAATGTCTTCCATCATTATCTATCTCTGGTCATCGGTAAGTTCCTCCTTTTATCCCTATTTTCGAGCGATGCTGAACTTTAAAGAGTTCAATTGTCTTATTGATACGACGGTATGTAGTTCTCGATGTTGCTGAGGCAATATCGATGTCTAGCAGGTTGGAGCAGTTTCCTTTTTAATTCTGCATTCGGCTAGCCTACTATATTGCTTAGTTTTGTTGTGATTGCCAAAATTCTCTGTTCGGCATAACAGAACCATGGAGTGATTTTTGGTCCCAACCAAGTGTTAGTGTGTTATGTGTCGCCGGTCGATGCGGCTGATTAACCTGAACACTTGATGCGAGACTTGATGTTCTAGGCGGCTCTCTGAATGCCCTCAGTCAAAGTTGTGTCGCAGCTCCTATCTTCGGGAGCTCGTGATTTGAATGTCTTAACTTTAGACATTTTGGTCAAAGATTGGAATTCTTTGTTGGAATCTTGGTTTGGGGACTTTGTGGCATTGCCGGGGCAGTGTCGGTCCTTTTGGGTGGTAGGGATCGGTTCCTGTTAATCCTGAAATAAACAAGTTTCCCGATGGTGTCAAGGCAACACCGATACTTAGTGAATTTTGATGATCCGGTGATGATGTTGGAGCGACAACACATGGAAAGGGGAGCGGTGGAAGGAAGCGTTGATGAGCTTGTGTGGAGACTGGTTTGATTTTGGTTCTTTTTGAGTCATTTTGTTCAAGTGTAGAGTCTGCACTTAGTGTTCTTGTCGTAGAGTCTGTATATAATTTTTTTTGTTGGCTGGTGTTGTGTGGATACAGCCTCTACGTTTTGACCCTATGTAAAGAAATTATAAGCAATACATTGATATTTTGACTGTACTCTTATCTGTCTGTTCATATGTGTTTTGTGCACTTGTGCTTGTTTTGTTTACACTTATCCAATTGTGTGATTGCCACCAAATTCTTATTTGGAGCAACAATTCTTTATTTGGAGTAACAAAACTTGTGAACTTATTGTTTTCAATTGTTTTTTTTAAGTACCGGTGCATGCCCCTAGTTCACAGGGCTGTTTACTTCAAATGACCGGTAACTTATAGTTTGGATAATTTTCATATTAGACTTGAAATTTGGCTAAGTCGCAGCTTGATTTTCCTTCTTTCGAAAGTTTTGTAAGTTTAACATGTAACCCAAGTTTCTTATGATATTCTGGTAAGTATGCAATATATGCGTGTTTGAGAGGAGCACCTTACAGGAGTTAACTGAGGGCAATTTTAATCATTAAATGTCGTCATTTGAAACTTTTCTTTTGGTTTTTAGCACTCTAATTTTGTTCCAGTTGTGCCTATTATTCCTAATCATAGAAGTGGTTGGCACTGGTTATAAGATGCATGGTTTTTGGTGCCCCTCGGCGTTGCCTATCTTCGGGCAACGTAAGGAGTTAGTGTTTTGAAATTTAGTGCATGGCTTATGAAGTGCACGACTTTTCGTTTTCCTCAATGTTGCCTATCTTCGGGCAGTGTGAGGAGTTATTATTTTAGTGTGCAGCTTATGAGGTGCACGGCTTTTGTTTTTCCTCGGTGTTGCCTATCTTCGGGCAACGTGAGGTGTTATTATTTTAGTGCGCGCCTTATGAGGTGCTCGGCTTTTGGTTTTCCTTGGTACTACTCAGCGTTGCCTATCTCCGGGCGACGTGAGGAGTTAGTTTTTGATAATCCTCAGCGTTGCTTATCTCCAGGCGACACGAGGAGTTAGTTTTAGATGCTCCTCGGCATTGTCTATCTCCAGGTGATGGGGGGAGTTAGTTTTTGATGCCCCTCAGCGTTGCCTATCTCCAGGCAACGCGAGGAGTTAGTTTTTTTATGCTCCTCGGCATTGCTTAGCTTCGGGCAATGCGGGGAGTTAGTTTCTGAGGCTCCTCGACGTTTCCTATCTTCAGGCAACGCGAGGAGTTAGTTTTTTGATGCTTCTCGATGTTGTCGGGGCAACACCGTTTTTCATAAGGCAAGGATCGGGTTTCGCCGATCCATGGTTTGAGTCAATTTGCTTCCATAGACCTGGCAGGTAGTTATTGTAAACACAGTTTTGTCGGTTTAAACAGATAATTGGTTTTTGGATTGGGTAACCGTGGCTTGGGCAATCCTCCCATATTTCGGGAAGATGTGTACAACCAAGCAGATAAGGTTGCCATGGTAGAGAGATCTACAGCTGACCGCATGAAGATGGATTGAATAAAGAGCCCATGGGAGTTCAGGGCATGACTCTTAGCTCTTAGTCCAAACTGCCTTTAGAGAATGCGTCTTTGACGAGCATACGGTCTAAAAGGAAGATGAATTGGTCACCAAGAGCGGTAAAATAGTAGTTGGAAAGAAGTGAGCAAGTATTATACTAGTATTTTGTTTGTTGCACTAGCTAGGTCATTAAATCCGCGGTTGTCAGAATGCTAGAATTTTTGATCGGGCATAACAAAACTGTGGTATGATAAGTCTCGGCCTTTCTTATGGCTATTCAAGTGTGTGCGGTGCCCCCTATGCCGCAGGGTTGCTGGCGCACTTGAACTGCATCCATGGTATCTCCCCAACTCATTTGGTTGCCCCCAGTCCAGGTGGTGCGGTTTTCCCAATTGTCGAATCTTGGCTTGATTCGAGTTGGCCTCTGATTGATTACAAGGTCAGTTCAGTTTTGGCTTAGTTTCTTTGAGCGACTTTTAAGCTCTGGAATTTAGCATTGTTTGTCTCATTGGTCGTTGGTAGCGATTCTATTAATTTAGCAGAGTAACTGGTATGATTGTCGATTAGTGGCCCTGGAGTGTGACTTCGTTGACTTTGGGGAGCTCAGGATCAGATGACTTCTGATCTTCCAGTTCACCTTCTTGGATATCAGTCATACATAAATTTTGCTGATCTACCAGTTCGCCTTCATAATGCTTTAGTTCGTGAAAGACCTTCCCACTCACGAAGGGTTTTTTTGATCAGATGACCACTGATCTACCAGTTTACCTTTACGACGCTTTGGTTCGTGAAAGATCTTTGCATTCGCGTTAGGTATTTTGGATCCGACGACCGCTGATCTAACGGTTCACCTTCACGACGCTTTAGTTCGTGAAAGACCTTCACGTTCACGAAGGGTTTTTTTGTGGTCGGATGTTCGATGACCAAACGACCTTGGAATGATAATTTATTGATTCTGAGAGGAGTTTTGGGTCGTGTGTCAGACGGCCTGGCGGGCTTGAAGCAATGATTCATCGACTTCAAAGGGAATTTTTCAGATTCAGCTCGAGGGAACATAGTTTTATCGGTTCATGTAGGCTAAAGTGTTGGATCTAGTCGTTCGATGATCCTTTGGACAAGACTTCTCAACGCCACCAGCAACGTCGGTCTCAAAAGGGGGATCGACAAGACTTGTCGAGGGCATAACATCATTTCTTTCTCCGTGCTGTCTGCGATGCCCCTATTGTCCCGGTATGGCTCATTTGAGAAAGGAGAGTAGACAAGGATGGATGAGAAGGCATCGTTTTAGGTTGATGTCCCATTCCTTAGTTGCTAGCTAGCTAGAGTGTTATTTGATAATCATCTTTTGGTATGATTTCGTCAGTTAGCTGGGGCGCTTTTCTACTAGGTCTTAGTAGCCTTGCTTGGACAGAAGGTCCCTGAGGTCCTATAGCTTCTTCACCGTTTGGTATGTTCTTTGGCACACTGTCGGGTTTTCCTTCTTCTAATTGCACTACTTCTAGTATTTTAGAACCGGTTTTCCTTCCCATAGAATTCTTCCAGGGTAGCAGGTTGTTTCATCCTTTAATGATTCCTGAGGGCCTTGCTGCAGACTGCATCCATCGCCCTCGCTTCGTCCATATGATAGTCATACCTGTAAAGAAGCAATTTCGAATCAGTTGTACAGTTGTATAAAAGGTATAGTTGGTATGATAAACTTCTTTGGATGTTAGCGACAAAATTGGTCAACACCCAAATCTAGTTGAAAGCACCGAATACCAGTCACAGCTCACAGACAGAATGTATGTAGAGAGTAATAACGTGAAGAACAGTAAAAAAATAAAATGAAAGTAGTAAAGAACAACAGATTTTATAGTGGTTCGGCTAACTCCGACCTACATCCACTTAGAAGTTTGCTTTTTATTGCTGTAATAATCAATTACAGTTACAAAATGGCAGAGTTGCCTTAGCCTTAGAAAAGAGAAAGTAAGAGAGCAGAAAGAAGATCCTTTTTCTGAACCCTCACATGCTGTATTTATAGGAAAAACTAGGTAATTGGGCTTCTCAAGTGATACAGGCCCATTAAGACTTTGGCCGAGTTCACACCCTTCACCTCGACCAACCCCAAGTCGTCCATCGGCCGACCCAAAGTAACCAAGGTAATGACCCGAAGTGAAATGCTCCGCGACTCGAAGTAACATGACCTAAAGACTAGGCCAAACTCCAGTTGAAGTAACACTCACCCAAGTGTCGAACAACCAACAATGCCGAACGACCTATACCTCGCTGATGCCGAACGACCACCAATGCCGAATGACCCATAACTCCCTGATGCCGAACGACCAACAATGCCGAACGACCTATACCTCCCTGATGCCGAATGACCACCAATGCCGAACGACCTCCAATGCCGAGCGACTTCCAATGCCGAGCGATGTGCAATGCCGAACGACGTCCAATGCCGAACGACTTCCGATGTCGAGCGATGTGCAATGCCGAACGACGTCTAATGCTGAGCGATGTGCAATGCCGAACGACGTCTAATGCCGAGCGACTTCCGATGCCGAACGAGGTACGTCGCCGACCCACATCACCTTGCCAACCCAAACCATGTCGAGCCGCCTCTAACGCCGAACCATCCCACCAATGCCGAGCCACCTACGACCGAACCATCTAAATGCCGGGCCACCATCAATTGCCGAACCATCCAAATGTCGGGCCACCATCAATTGCCGAACCACCCAAATGCCGGGCGACATCAGCCAACCTACCTAGGCCGAGCCATGCATATTGAACCATCCCTGACTGACTGTCTATCCATCCGGTTGACTAAATCCTTCATGAACCAACCTCGACGACCGAGTAGTCAATTTAGTTAATTCCGCCAATCTACGGCCTTGCCAAAAGGCGAGTTAACACTTGCCCCCCAAAACATGCCTTTCTTTGAAAGGTGTGTTTTGAATAGTCTGGAGTCTGATATCCGAAGTCCATATGTTATCCACATCCATACTTCCAATTCGTAACCCAATCCATTTTATCAAGGTGCCATCGTCGTATCCTTATCCGAATCTATGACTACGACTACTCTGAGTCGATATCCAATTCTGAATCCAGTAACCAAATCCTTAGCCAAATCCATATCCATCTGAACTCGACAACCGAGTTCCAATCCATCCATATCCAATGACCAATAACCACGTCTATGACCTCTCCGGGTTCTTGCCAAGCGCAATCCACACATGACGATTTATGTTAAGTAATTCCATGGTGTTCATGGTTCAGTGTCCCTGAACGTCAAATAATGCCATGGCTTAAGTCCTAAGCCGAATCTTGGTCACTCCGGACCTTTGCCGAGCATAGTCCATACTCGACGACCTGCATAGGAGACAATATGGGGCTTAAGTCCTAGGCCGAATCCCGGTCTCTCCGGACCCTTACCGAGCATAGTACATGCTCGATGACCTTTCAACCAAAATCCAAACCAAAATCCAAATTCAACCAGAAAACCAGAAATCCATATCAAAAATCCAAACCAAAAAACAAACATCCAAACCCGAATCCGAACCAGGAAACGAGCAAAACAGGGAGTTCAAACCAAACTCCAAAACCAAACCAGAAAAAGCAAATGTCCAAGTCAAAGGAAAAAAAAGATTCCACAAACCAGGGCGTCTTGGTAAGCCAACATTTCAGAGCATGCCTGAGGGTTATCTCCGACCCCGTACATGAGTAAGTGATTTAACCGTTTGCCCGGAGTTTGTTACTTATTCCAAACCATCAAGATTAGTTGATGACCAATCGGCCACCATTCCTGGGCCTCATGCCCTCATCGTTCAAGGTAGGCGGTGGCTACTCCTGTTCCACCGCCACATTCCGAGTTCCGACATATTGTCGCAACTGACCATTCCTTATATGCTCCTCGATTATGTCCTTCAAATGCCGGCAGCTCTTAGTATCATACCCATCCAAGTCATGAAAAAGACAGTGCCTTCCTGACGCCCTTTCTCATTCTGAGGGCTCCCTCCTTGCCGGCCTTCGATACGGAAGGCGATCTTGAGTATCTAAGAATATCCACTCCAACGTTGCATTCAATCCTGTGTAAGTGGAGAACTTTAGTTCTCCCCAGCGCTTCCTTTTCCCTTTATCCTTGCCCTCACCCGAGCTTTCGTCGGGTTGTCCTCCATCCTTAATCATGTTTACTTCCTTTGACCTCATGTCCAAACATGCATCCTCTTATCGAAGAAATCTCTCAGCTTCATGAAAGAATTCCCCAAGATCCAACGGTGGGTCCCATATCAACGATATCTTGAAATCCGAATTATCTCTGACTCCTGATACCGCAGCCATCAGAACCATTGATGGATCCGGCCGATCCACCGAAGCAACTGCTGCATTAAACCGAGTTAAGAATGTCCTGAGTGATTCATCCGCCCCATGTTTGACTGACATTAGCGTCATCACATTCTTTGGCCTTTTTATGTAAACTCGAAATTGACTTAAGAACTTGTCCACCAGTTCCATCCATGTTCCAATGGATCCATCCTCCAATTGTCTGAACCACATAGCAGCAATATCAGTCAAGTACAGGGGGAAATATCGGGCCATAACCTCCTCCGTTGCCCCCAGCACTTCCATATGCCTAGTGTACCTCATCAGGTGGTCGGTGGGATCTGCCTTCTCGTTGTATACTTCCAGAGTGGGTAGTTTGAAATCGGGCGGGTTCCTAGTTTTCCTAATGTTCCGGGTAAACAGACTTTTGTTAATTCCCTCTGAATCCCTGTTTGTCAGACCTCCGCGAATAGTCAGCCTGATAATGTCAGCCAATCCAGTGTTTCCAAACTGCCCCCCAAGTCCTCGAGGAAATTCTGGCACATATTCCTCATCACGTACTCCTGTATTCCTATCGACGTCAGGCCGCGTAGCGTCATCCAGTATCCCTCCATGAACTGGTCTAGCATTACCTGGTGGTGTGCCCCCGAGTCTAGGTCCATCTAGATTGTTAGCTGTTTGTTGATTGGGAGCTGCTCCCTGCTAAATCACTCCATCTGTCCGCTGGTTGAGTTCATCTGGTCCAGTTCCAAGAACTTGAGCACCTGAAGTTCCTGGTTATCCAAATTGCCTAAGAAGAGCCTGCATCATCTCCTCTTGTCATTTCATCATCTGCTCCTGCATAGAATTCATCATAACCTGCATCTCATTTCGAGTTATGTAGATGGATGCATGATCCTCTCCAGCTCCAAAAGAGGCTGCTTGACTTCCCTCCTGGTTGCTCCTTTCTGTCACTTGCTTCCTCGCTGATGGTCTAACCATTGCTTCCTAGAATCCAAGTTCCAAGCTCAAAATTCCTGAGTTCGGTTCTCAGTGAAAGCACCAAAGTGTTAGCGCCAAAATTGGTCACTAACACCCAAATCTAGTTGAAAGCACCGAATACCAGTCACAGCTCATAGACAGAATGTATGTAGAGAGTAATAACGTAAAGAACAGTAAAAATTAAAATGAAAGCAGTAAAGAACAACAGATTTTATAGTGGTTCGGCTAACTCCGGCCTACGTCCACTTAGAAGTTTGCTTTTTTATTACTGTAATAATCGATTACAGTTACAAAATGGCAGAGTTGCCTTAACCTTAGAAAAGAGAAAGTAAGAGAGCAGAAAGAATATCCTTTTTCTGAACCCTCACATGCTGTATTTATAGGCAAAACTAGGTAATTGGGCTTCTCAAGTGATACAGGCCCATTAAGACTTCGGCCGAGTTCACACCCTTCACCTCGACCAACCCCAAGTCGTCCATCGGCCGACCCAAAGTAACCATGGTAATGACCTGAAGTGAAATGCTCTGCGACTCGAAGTAACATGACCTAAAGCCTAGGCCAAACTCCAGTTGAAGTAACACTCACCCAAGTGCCGAACGACCAACAATGCCGAACGACCTATACCTCGCTGATGCCGAACGACCACCAATGCCGAACGACCCATAACTCCCTGATGCCGAACGACCAACAATGTCGAACGACCTATACCTCCCCGATGCCGAACGACCACCAATGTCGAACGACCTCCAATGCCAAGTGACTTCCAATGCCGAGCGATGTGCAATACCAAACGACTTCCGATGCCGAGCGATGTGCAATGCCGAACGACGTCTAATGCCGAGCGATGTGCAATGCCGAACGACGTCCAATGCCGAACGACTTCCGATGCCGAGCGATGTGCAATGCCGAACGACGTCCAATGTCGAGCAACTTCCGATGCCGAACGAGGTACGTCGCCGACCCACATCACCTTGCCAACCCAAACCATGCCGATCCGCCTCTAACGCCGAACCATCCCACCAATGCCGAGCCACCTATGACCGAACCATCCAAATGTCGGGCCGCCATCAATTGCCGAACCATCAAAATGACGGGCCACCATCAATTGCCGAACCACCCAAATGTCGAGCGACATCGGCCAACCTACCTAGGCCGAGCCATGCATATTGAACCATCCCTGACTGACTGTCTATCCATCCGGTTGACTAAATCCTTCATGAACCAACCTCGACGACCGAGTAGTCAATTTAGTTAATTCCGCCAATCTACGGCCTTGCTAAAAGGCGGGTTAACACTGGATATTCTGCATGTTGAACGGCTTCGGTGAATGGGTTTCGATTGGGGAAGATGCTCTAATCGTTGTTAGATCGGTTCGTTTTCAAGTTACGGCTATTTATAATGCTTGAGAATGATATATGCATGATGGTCCATGCTTGAAAGATTGGAAATGCCGACTGAATGGAGAATCACTTATGATGGGATCATGGATCAATGACGATCCCCAAAAATTTTTGAACTAGGTGAGATCGGTCGGGGGTGATAAAGAATACTCCACAAGGTTGCATTCCAAAGTTCAAGGTATTCGGAGTTCGCACGTCCAAATGGGCAAAAGAAGATTGATCGGCATTGATGGATTGGTGGTATTTTACTTAGGGTCCAACCCGAGAAAATTTGTCATTTCCTTGGAGTTAGCACATGATTCGCTTGGAGTCATAGAATTTGAAGTGCTGGGTTGGTGACAAACATTGCTTGGAGCCATTTGTAAGTTTGCTTGGAAAAAATCGTGGTTTTACCCGAGTTTGATTTCGGGCCAGAATTTCCTAGGTTTACTTCGAGTCAAATGGGTAATTACCCGAGTTCGACTTCGAGTTAGGGCTGAAGTGAGTTTTTCAATGACCATTTTGACGATTTTTGATGATTTTCGATGACGACCATTCGTCATTTGACAATGGGAGCTCCATGATAGGATTGGAAGCTGGTCAGTCGGAAGTGGTCACAATATACCATAGGAGCTTGGCATTGTAATTGATCTCAGTTTATATCATATCTTCTTGGTTCTCCTGCCTCTAGGAGTACCGTTTGAGTAGAAGTTCCTCGTCCATTGCTTAGCACTGTGCTACGACATGGGTATTAGATCCTCTTCTAGTGTTTTGCGCGTTGGCATTTTCATCCAATTTGTCTTCTTCAAATTGTTTGTCATCTTAAGAGCCGAAGAGAGTCATTGTTATATCCTCCCGTAGGGTTTTCACCCCAAAGTTTAGGTTTGTAGTTGGTGTTTTTGCAGTAGGTGAAGTGTTAACGTTTTCTTCCATCATGATTCTTGGAACTCCGCTCATTGCTTCCTTTCGACTATATCCCCTTCGAACGACCCAGACGTTGTGGATCAAAGTTCCTGTTGCTGACCTAAAAAATGGATCAACACCATGGTTTGAATTTGAAAGCACCAACCCTATTTTGATAGAGCAATATTACAGATAACAGATATAGAAAAAGAACAGTAAAAGAAAGAAGACAGAGAATTTTATAGTAGTTCGGCTGTTAATGAAGCCTACGTCCACTTTATAGTTTTACTATAGACCGATTGTTGTTATAAGAGATGTTTGATTATAAGGCTTTGATTATCTTTAGCTAGATTGAATCCCCAGAGGTGGAATCCACTGGAGAATCACAATGAATTCCTTTGGAGATTGTTGTGAGGGAGTTACAGAGTGAAGAATAATCCCACCAGAGCTTCAGCAACCAGTCCAGATAAGATCCTCTTTATGTTGCAGGTATGATAGTATTTATAGGGATCAGAGAGCTTCTGGGCCAGGCCACTTCATCAACTGCTCCCAGGTAGGTAGGGAACGACCCTGGGGCGTTAGCTCGCAAACCGAGCTAAAACCATGGGCTGCTGGCAACCAATAGATTTGGCTCGTAAGCGAGCTAATGACTTGGCTTCTTTTCACTGCCTCCTTGGCTGGCTCAATTGAAGATTCTAAGGAGTGGCATGGGTCGCAAGCGGTCCATAGAGTATGGGTTGCTGGTGATCCAATCACTTAGGATTTTTTCTAGAGTTTGGTGTTTGGGATGTTTCTATGGTCTTGTATTGCCGTTGTTCCATTTTGATGACAATTTACTAGCTGTTTGCGCTCAGCTGCTGATTGGGCTAAAAGAATGTTGGTCTCCTGGTTTAGTCCATCCCAGTTGTTGCCTTAGTAACATAGCTTGGCTCTCGTTAACTCCTTGCCTTAGCCTTTTTGGTTAACCTCTAAACCATTCTGATAACACAAGATTGTTCTGTCTCCCGTTGGATCCTACTGAGTTAAAAACCCGGATAACACTAATTTTAAGGTGTGGGGTTCTAAGGCTATTAGTGCATTGTTAGCATAGTTGGGCTACCAATATAGATGGATTCACCTACTACTGATAAAATTTGCATTTCTTTTTCACGTGTATTCATGGAATTGAAGGCAGATGTGGGTTTTCTGGAGATTATTGAAGGTGAGTTTGATGATGGAAGTGTGTATTCTCAAATTGTGGAGAGTGAGAACCCCCTCCACAATGTGAAAATTATTTGTGTTTTGGACATGTTAAGAGTCACTATTTGATGACGAAAGAGTGGAGACAGGTAGAACAAGGTTGCAATGGGGTTCAATCTTCTAGAACAAGACCTATAGACTACCAGATATTTTGAAAAAGCAGGATGATGACCAGGGTTACAATGAGGGTAAAACTTCTGGTTCATGCAGCGGGGGTGAAGCTTCTAGATTGGGACCTTTAGACTCAAAGTCTAAATTTAATTGGCTTAAGGAGAAGGACAATAAAGCTAATATTTTACAAATAGTATGGAAGATTGTTGAGACTTTTTTGCAGTTGAACATGGCGAGGAAGAAGGTGTTGGAAGAGGATGAGATCGGTGGCAAATTAGATGCGATCGCGTTCATGGAAAGTTGGGGAGATCAATTCGCAAGAGGTTCTCAAGAACGGAGACACATGCACTACTACAGATATTATCAACCAAAAAAATCTTGTTTAAGAGGTGGATGGGAATAAGGAGAAACCCTTCGATTATTCCAATGTGATTGATTGGGCAAAAGCTGTATTTCCACGGATGAATGTTATACTTCTATACCTATTCAGGGAGCCATGTCATCCGAAGACAACCCCAACCTTGTAGCAGCAGGCCCTAGTAATATGGAGATTTCATCATAGAGTTTTAAGGAGACCTCTTCAAATTTGTATAGTAAGTTTTTTGATCCTGTCAGTGATGTTAACCTAGCAGAAATTAATTGTGTACGGGTACCATTGGTCTGGATGGATGAGCAACAACTTGTCAGAAACGCTACCAGCCCTATTAGCCTGTATGATGGCCAACAATCGAAAAATCCAAATGAAAGGGAGGTGAAAACCAAAAGTCGGGCCAAGGATAAGAAGTTAAGCAATATGAAAATGGAGATGCTCATTAGCATCAGTCCGGCTTGGGATGAGCTGGATAAGAAGAAAGTAGGTGAGGTTAAGCCTAAATTGACTAGTGGAATGGAGTTGAGGAGTGGTAGAAATAAACCAAACTTGTCCAAATGAGTATTCTATGCTAGAATATGAGTGGTTTGCACACACCCTCGAGGAGATTAAATGTTTAAAGTTATATTTATAAATGGGGAGTCAATTAAATGGGTCTGGTTGGAAATAAATTAAAACATGTTGATATTTTGATATGGGGTAGATAGTTTGAGAATAATTGGCAGATTGTTAGTAATATCAAGTACTATTTCAAATGTAGAATTCTAATTTTAGTAGACATGAACATATGGAGTTATTCTATTAGTTCTATGAGTGATCAACATATTACCATTAGTCTGCAGCATAGTGGATTGTCGTAATTTATTTGTTCTTTCATTTATGCACATAACTTTGAACAATTAAGACAACAACTTTGGGACTGGATCGAACAAGACGCATACAGAATCATTCATCCTTGGCTACACATTGGGGATTTTAATTTATCTGACATGCTGGTGATCTTGGGGTGATTCCGCACGTTGAAAAGCAAAATTGCTTTGTGACAACAATAGTGCAATGCTGATCACAAAGGAACCAAGAGCTCATAAGAAGTCGAGGCATATTCTTCATAAGTTCTATATTATAGAATTCGTCGCTAATAAAGAAGTAGTGATTAATAGAGTAAATACCAAGGAAAACATGGCAAATCCATTCACGAAGGGACTAGCTCGGTCGGTTCTAAGTTACCGATCAAAGGGATATGATTGAGATTCCACAGTTGGTTGTAAGAGAAAGTAAGAGAATGATAGAGTTAGGCGTATGCCATAGTAGCAGTTCTGTGATTTATTGTAAATTATCAACTCTGTAATAAAATCTCGTTCGAAATAAAAGGTGTTTTTATTTCTATCATATACTTTTCATACCGTGTTATGTGTTATCCCACCTTTTGGCAAGGCCGGGATACCAAGGAGCTGACTGGAAAAAGACAAGATCATACGTCTTCAACTTTGAATGATCGTTGGGCAACTGCAAATATCGATGGATTATGCCCGAGTCCGGATCGGGCTACAATTGATGAGACACGTCAAGCAGAGCCATGCAAACCGATATTCCAAATTTCGAGGCGATCTGAGTTCGTACGTTCAAGATATCATCTACGCAAGTGAAGGACATAGCCTTGAGTTCATCTCCCTATGGTTCGACTCCCCTAAGGTCGAATCCATCAAGCTCGACTCCGATGAAATTCCCCTGATTGCTTCGAATCCATGAGGAGTGCTTTAGCCTTCGACTCCATCAGACATGCTCTACCTTCGAATCATACGAAGTAGAAGACCTTCGATTCCATCGTCCCTGCATTAGTTCGAAACCATGAGGAGTAACCTTGCTTCGACTCCTTCGAAGCAAACCATGCTTCGAGTCCACCAGGAGCAAGCCATAGTTTGAATCCATCCTTATGCCTTGTTTCGAATCCATCCTTATGCCTTGGTTCGTATCCATGAGGCGTAGCCTAGCTTCGAATCCATCGAGCACTCCTTAGTTCGAATCCATCCAAGCAGACTACGTTCAAATCCAACAGTTCGAACCCATTAGGCATTCCTCTACTTCGAATCCATGTAGTAGGTACACTTCGACTCCATCCCATAAGCTACTTCGAGTCCACCCTGTTAAAGTAACTTTGAATCGACTAAACCAAGGTATGCCTTGATCGATTCGAACGAGCATGTCTATGAGCCCACTACCTCGAATCCACTAAGTCACGGCAGCTAGAAACGTGGATTCGACCCAGTCAACCCGGAGCGAAAGTAGGATCGATATGAAGAAGGCGCGCCACGTCAACGAATGCCACGCGCGAGACCATCGAGTCAACCCTATCGATTCGAAGGGATCGATTCGAACCAAGCTAATCAGCCAGAAGTGCAATCTTGAATCGATCATAACTCGAGATCTACAAGTCCAAATGCTATGAAATTTTCACAGAAGCTTGAGCACATGTTGAAGAACGTTCGCACCAAATTTCAGCTCGATTGGACTCTTTCTTGATCGATTCGAACCAAGGGTCGAATCGATCCCAAAGTGGGCCTGGACTTCCTGAAAGCGGGCATGTGGGCCCCCTGACGCACCAGAACTGGTCTCCCTTCAGTTAAATATCATCCTCCTACACCTATAAATAGAGCCCATGGTCATTCGGAAAAGGGGTCAGACAATTCTAAGAGCTAAAGAGCGCCCAGACTCCGCCAGATTTACTCAAAATCATCACGGTTGTCTTAAATTCAGACTTAGCTCAAAAAACCAGTTGTACGACGTTATAAGAAATTGTAATCTTCGAGTGTCGAGCAATAAAATCATCAAACTTCACAGTGGATGTAGGCTACAAAGCCGAACCACTCTAAATCGCTTGTCTTTGCACTTTACATTTCTGTTATTTGGAGTTTTTGTTAGATAATCCACAACGTTAATCTTTATTCTGCGCATTTATCTCTTCAAAGACTTCCGAAGAGTGTTGTGCCCATTTTTGGTACAAACACTTTGGTGCTTTCATTGAGAAAAACCAGCTTTTTCTCCTGCTCCTTGGATCTACCATCGATACCGGATTGCATAAATCCAAGAGGAAGATCCAGATCTCTAATCCAGAATCCTTCCATTCTATTCAGATTTGCATAAAGTATAGGAAAGGAATCTACAACTCAAAATGGTTAGTACGAGAACCACTTCTACAGCTGCTAGCCAAGAAGGTCGAGATTGGCAGAATCCTGCACAATTGCCTCCGTCCAACCAAGGCGACACTGCTCACTCAGATCCGTCTGGGCCAGTAACCAGACAAGAGTTCCAGGCATTACTCCAGGAACTGACCCAAAGCCGACAACAGTTGGCTGAACAGTTGCGTGTTAACATTGAACTAACCAACCAACTAAACCGCCAAAGCCACAGAAAATCCAGGAGGGGTGATGTTTCCCATGCATCTACTGGAAGTTCCGCTTCATCTGATTATCACCGCAGGTCTACCCGTCCTCGGTTAAAAGGGAGTCACGCACAGACTACTGGGTATCAACCCGCTTTGACCGTTGGACAATTAAGGACGGTGCCGTCGACCAGCTTCCAAACAGGACCGTCGACACGAAGGGGGACTACTCCACAATATACCATGGACAACCGCGCTACAACCGCCACGGCAGAAATGAGGATTGATACCCGGAATCTGTCAGAGCCGAACAATCAACAGTGCGGACATACTCCTGAGCCGTATGTCCCAGAGAATGCCGAGCCAAGGAGGCGAAATACGGACCAACGACAGCACCCGGTCCAAACTCGCGCTGTAGAACCCAACCACACCTTAGCTCAGCATGCCCAGAATGCGCCATTGTCAGATATCTCGACCATAATACGTCAGATGATACGCGAGAGCCCAGGGCTCACTAATGATGATTGGGGCATCTCCCGTGGACATACCCCTTTTACAGACGAAATATTACGCACTGAACCCCCTCGACGATTCAGGATGCCAACTCTCCCAATGTACGAAGGGAATAGTGACCCGAATCAACATATTTTGAAATATGAATGGTCAATGAGTGCTGCAAGAGCTGACAATACAGTGAATTGTCGGAGTTTCCCCATCTCTCTGGGGGGAATTGCAACAATGTGGTTCACAAGGTTGCCACCAAAATCCATCTCATCGTTCGATCAACTGGCTAAGAAATTTGTCGAACAATTCCGCATGCATGTCGCCAAGCCGAAAGACGTTAACACCCTGTCTAGTGTTACCCAAGCACGTGGAGAGACGCTCAGGCATTATTTGGAAAGGTTCCACGCATCCTGCGTTGAGATTAGCAATCCCAACGATAACTCAATCTTGATGGCACTAACGAAAGGAATCGATCCTGATTCTGAGTTTGGAAACTGGTTAGCCGGAAAACCACCCGCATCATTGGACCGCTTCTACTCCAAAGCCGCTCAATTCTTGCAACAAGAGGATGCAAAACAGTCTAGGAAACAAGACGATGCGGTACCCAGAACTGGAGGAATAGAAAGCAATGTGGCAGTTAAGCAATCCGATGAGAGTTCCGGAAAGGTTCAGTTGAACATACAGAACAAACAAACTCAGACAAGGGACAACAATGTTCAGGACAGGAGAAGAGATTAGAATCGAGGCCCACAGCGTAGGACCCCAATGTTTGATAATTATACGCCACTAAATACATCGCTGGAAAATGTGTATCTGCAAACTTGCAACACTATGCGATATGATAAACTTGCTCCGAAGCAATCATCGGAGAGACAAATTCAAACAAGAAAGTTCTGTAGATTTCACGAGAGTTATGGCCATAACACCAATGAGTGTCGACATCTGCAGGACCTCATTGAAAAGCTGATAAGGGAAAGAAAGCTAGACCAGTTTGTACGGGCACCGCAGTCTGTTGAAGCAGGCCCTTCAAATTGGAATCGGGCACAAAATCAAGAAGGACAGAAGGAACCCGCTCATGCGGGTGGAAGACTAGTTATAAACACGATAAGTGGTGGTCCCCACCCAGCAGACAGAAGCTGGGGGGAAATGGAGTCGTACGCTAGTTCGATCAGGCATGCGAACTTCGAATGTTGCAGTAATTGCAAGGATGGAACCCGGCTAAGCAACAAAAGATAATGTCTGATGATATCATATTTAGAAGCAGAGATGCTGACAAAATCGAAGCCCCAACAATCGATCCACTGGTCATATCTGCCCAGGTTGGTCCTGCCTGGATGAAGAGAATCCTGGTTGACAGTGGGAGTTCTATAAACATTCTATTCAAACGAGCTTATGATTTAATGAAGATGGAAGCAAAGGACTTGAAACCTTGCCAATCTCGAGTTCATGGCTTCAACGGGAGCGCTACGATACCCACTGGAATAGTGGAACTGCCAGTGGAACTAGGGGTTGGACAACGCAGGAGAGTCCGGCTGCTGCAATTTGTTGTTTTAGACATCGCTTCACCGTACAACGCATTCTTGGGCCGACAGGCCCTCGCTGAATTTAGGGCAGCCATTGCCCCGTGGTGTTTGACTTTAAAATTCCGGACTGACCATGGGATCGGAGTCATTCAAGGAGATCAGGCAGCAGGAAGAGCCTGTTATGTTGCTGAACTGCGTGAGGCGCAGAAAAAGGAGAAAGGAAAGGGCGTGGAGGAATCTCTCTGCGTCCGTTTTACTAATAATTGACAACTAGCGCCTGGGCCCCGGCCCGGGCACCACTACCAATTCCTTAAAGATCTGGACCCAAGAGATAACGAGGATAAAGACTAAGTTAAAGAGAATCAGGCTTCCCCAGCCGAACTGACGGTGGACGTCCCGATCAGCAAGGATGATAACTCAAGGTAACTAAAAGTCGGATCTCAACTGGGAAAACAGATACAACAGGAATTGGTTGAATTTCTCCAGGCAAATCTCGATGTTTTCGCCTGGACACACTCTGATATGTGCGGGATCTCGCCGGACATCGCAAGTCATTCCTTGAACATTGATCCACGACACGTTCCGGTCAAGCAAAAAAGGCGCGGTATGGACCCAGAGAGACCTGCCGCCCTTAAAGAGGAAGTTGACAAGTTACAATCGAATGGTTTCATCTGAGATGCTTTATACCCAGAGTGGGTATCAAACCCAGTGTTGGTTCGAAAACCGAATGGGAAATGGAGAACTTGCGTTGATTATTCTGACTTAAACAAAGCTTGCCCAAAAGATAGTTTTCCACTTCCTCGAATTGACCAGCTTGTAGATTCAACGGCTGGCCATGAATTGTTATCTTTTATGGATGCTTACTCTGGCTATAACCAAATACCTATGCATTTACCTGATCAAGAACATACCAGTTTCGTGACCGATTTGGGACTCTACTGCTACAGAGTCATGCCTTTTGGTTTAAAGAATGCCGGAGCAACATACCAACGCTAGGTCAACCGGATGTTCGCCGATCAGATTGGGAAAGCCATGGAGGTCTACGTGGATGACATGCTAGTGAAGTCTCGATTCTCCACGGATCATGTCAGAGATTTAAATTCAATGTTCTGCATTCTCCGAAAATACGGAATGAAGCTCAACCCATTAAAGTGTCATTTCGGTGTCGCCTCTAGAAAATTCCTCGGGTTTATCGTTAATGCTCGAGGGATAGAAGCAAACCCCGAAAAAATATGGGCAATAAGGAACTTACAAACTCCAAGAACCATAAAACAAGTCCAGAGTCTCAATGGGAAGGTAGCAGCACTAAGTAGGTTCGTTTCAAAGTCAACTGATAAATGCATCCCTTTCTTTGATCTAATCCGGAAAGGGAAGCGAAACTTTGAATGGACCCCGGAATGTGAAGGCGCATTCCGATCATTGGTTCAACATCTTTCCACACCACCGATTTTGTCAAAACCTGTTGACCACGAGCAATTGTACCTCTACCTGGCAGTGTCAGAGCATGCGATCAGTGCTGCCCTAGTTCGGGAGGAAGACAAAGCGCAGAAACCGGTATACTATGTTAGTAAACGACTAACAGGGGCTGAAAGAAATTACCCCTGATTGGAGAAGCTAGCCTACTGTTTGGTCATTGCCTCAAGAAAGCTTCGACCTTATTTCCAAGCTCACCCTCTTACTGTATATACCGACCAGCCGTTACGACAGGTCCTCACGCGGCCTGAGACGTCTGGTAGGTTACTCAAATGGAACATTGAATTAAGCCAATTCGATATCACTTATACTCCGCGGAGAGCCATTCAAGGACAAGTCCTGGCAGATTTCATAGCTGAATTTACCATTTCAGAGGACTTACCCGAAACCAGTAAATCCCCCGAATACATCTGGAAGTTACATACTGACGGTGCATCAAACGACCGGTGTTCGGGCGCTGGTGTTGTTCTTGAGACACCCGAGGGCCGATCTATATGTTATGCTTTAAAGTTCGATTTTCATGCCACCAATAACGAAGCTGAATATGAAGCCCTCCTAACCGGCCTAAAGCTTGCCAGTGATTTGAGGATTATCGCCGTGGAAATTTATTGTGATTCACAGTTAGTGGTGTGTCAAATACGGGGAGAATATCAAGAGAGAGATCGAAGACTGGTTGCTTACTTGGCTCAAGTTCAGAAAGTACTTGATTACTTTGATTATTACGTCATTTATTATATACCTCGAGAAAGCAATCAAAAAGCCGATTCATTGGCAAAGTTAGCCAGCACAGGTGAAGCACAGCAAGTGGGACCTGTCCCCATCGAAACTTTGTCCTTCCCAAGCATCGATCAAATGGAGACGAGTTGTGTATTTGAAACCACTCCCGAAAAAGAATCATGGATGACTCCATATCGAGATTACATCGAGAATGGGGCATTGCCTGAGCGCAGAAATGAGAAGAGACAGATTCTACGAAAAGCTTCACGATTCATCATTCAAAACGGAGTAATGTATAGAAGGGGTTATTCTGTTCCCCTCCTCCGGTGTATCACGCACGATGAAATTAAACGAGTATTACATGACGTACACGAAGGAGAGTGTGGTGATCACACCGGTGGGCAAGCCCTCGCCAAGAAAATACTCAGGTATGGTTACTACTGGCCGACAGTAAACCGAGATGCAGCAAACTATGCTAGAAAATGCGATAGGTGCCAGAAACACGCCCGAATTCCAAGGGCCCCACCTACCGAGATAACTCAAATGGTCAGTCCCTGGCCATTCACGATGTGGGGCATCGATATCATCGGCGCTTTACCTCTGGCAAGAGGTGGCGCGAAGTACGCCATCGTCGCCGTCGACTACTTTACAAAATGGGCTGAAGCAGAACCCCTCGCGACGATTACGACAAAGAAAGTAATAAATTTCGTAGTTCGCAATATCATCTGTCGATTTGGACTCCCACATACCATCATCACCGACAATGGGGCCCAGTTCGAAAGTGCAGAGTTCAAAAATTTCTGTCAACGGTTTCATATTCATAAAAAGTTCTCGGCAGTTGCACATCCTCAGGCAAACGGACAGGTTGAAGCTGTCAATAAAGTTATAAAATCCATTCTGAAAAAGCGATTGGAAAAGGCCGGGGGCAAATGGGTTGATGAACTCCCTATGGCATTATGGGCTTATCGAACAACTCACAAGACCGCAACCGGACACACCCCGTTTTCCTTATCTTATGGCTCAGAAGCCGTTATTCCCGTCAAGACAGAAGTTTTTTCCCATCGCGTGACTTATTATGATCCGAAAACCAACGCCATACTGCTTGCTGAATCTTTGGATCTACTAGATGAAAAGCGGAAAGAGGCCGATTTGAGAGCGGCCGCACATCGGGGTCGAATCGCCCGGCTGTACAACGCCAAAGTTCAACCTCGAACCTTTGAACTCGGCGATCTCGTTCTCAAAAGAATCTATCTGGTTCCTTCGCACATGAAACCAAATTGGGAGGGACCATACACAATTGCCCGAAGACTCGGAGATGGCACATTCAAACTATCGACCGTTGACGGTCTTGATTTGCCAAGAGCCTGGAACAGCGAAAGTCTCCGTCGCTATTACACATGACAGGCTCTATTTATTTCATTATATTTTTCCATTTAGCCGTTTGCTTTTGCATTTCGAAATTAGAATTTGTAATAAGGCAACTGACTTTGCCATATTTTCTTATTTCAGCAACAAATGCCATCTCTTCGAGCCAGAGCTGTGATTCATTAAAAACAATGTACAACATCATGGTAAGCGAAGAGCTAAATTCCATCACGCAATGGGATTTATTCAAGAAAGAAGTGGCTGTTATACGACCGGCCACCCGCTAAGTAAAGCCCGAGCTCGGGGGCAAGCCATCACATCAGGCCGGAAAAGGGTTAATGCACGACAACCCTCCACCTAACTCCGCACTCCGAAGAGCGCGAGACGGAGTATAAACATTCCTTAACTCCTTACTCCAAAGAGCGCGAGAAGGAGTATAAACATACATCAACTCCGTACTCCGAAGAGCATGAGACGGAGTATAAACATTCCTCAACTTCGTACTCCGAAGAGCGCGAGACGGAGTATAAACATTCCTCAACTCCATACTCCGAAGAATGCGAGACGGAGTATAAACATTCATTAACTCCGCACTCCGAAGAGCGCGAGATGGAGTATAAACATTCCTTAACTCCTTACTCCGAAGAGCGCGAGAAGGAGTATAAACATACATCAACTCCGTACTCCAAGGAGCGCGAGACGGAGTATAAACATTCATCAACTCCGCACTCCGTAGAACGCGAGACGGAGTATAAACATTCCTTAACTCCTTACTCCCAGAGTGGGAGAAGGAGTATAAACATACATCAATTCCATATTCATCCCCAAGACTGGGGGCAGGAAAAATGCAAAGCACGCGGTTGGTCGTTTATCTAATAGAAGATTGCAAGAAGATGACCGTCAAGCAGTTAACTGGACGGACATATCCAACACGAAAGACTGCAGTTTTACAAAGCACATCATGTTTACATAAGACGTCTTTGGGGGGCAAATGTTATCCCACCTTTTGGCAAGGCCGGGATACCAAGGAGCTGACTGGAAAAAGACAAGATCATACGTCTTCAACTTTGAATGATCGTTGGGCAACTGCAAATATCGATGGATTATGCCCGAGTCCGGATCGGGCTACAATTGATGAGACACGTCAAGCAGAGGCATGCAAACCGATATTCCAAATTTCAAGGCGATCCGAGTTCGTACGCTCAAGATATCATCGACGTAAGTGAAGGACATAACCTTGAGTTCATCTCCCTATGGTTCGACTCCCCTAAGGTCGAATCCATCAAGCTCGACTCCGATGAAATTCCCCTGATTGCTTCGAATCCATGAGGAGTGCTTTAGCCTTCGACTCCATCAGACATGCTCTACCTTCGAATCATACGAAGTAGAAGACCTTCGATTCCATCATCCCTGCATTAGTTCGAAACCATGAGGAGTAACCTTGCTTCGACTCCTTCGAAGCAAACCATGCTTCGAGTCCACCAATAGCAAGCCATAGTTTGAATCCATCCTTATGCCTTGTTTCGAATCCATCCTTATGCCTTGGTTCGTATCCATGAGGCGTAGCCTTGCTTCGAATCCATCGAGCACTCCTTAGTTCGAATCCATCCAAGCAGACTACGTTCAAATCCAATAGTTCGAACCCATTAGGCATTCCTCTACTTCGAATCCATGTAGTAGGTACACTTCGACTCCATCCCATAAGCTACTTCGAGTCCACCCTGTTAAAGTAACTTTGAATCGACTAAACCAAGGTATGCCTTGATCGATTCGAACGAGCATGTCTATGAGCCCACTACCTCGAATCCACTAAGTCATGGTAGCTAGAAACGTGGATTCGACCCAGTCAACCCGGAGCGAAAGTAGGATCAATACGAAGAAGGCGCGCCACGTCAACGAATGCCACGCGCGAGACCATCGAGTCAACCCTATCGATTCAAAGGGATCGATTCGAACCAAGCTAATCAGCTAGAAGTGCAATCTTGAATCGATCATAACTCGAGATCTACAAGTCCAAATGCTATGAAATTTTCACAGAAGCTTGAGCACATGTTGAAGAACGTTCGCACCAAATTTCAGCTCGATTGGACTCTTTCTTGATCGATTCGAACCAAGGGTCGAATCGATCCCAAAGTGGGCCCGGACTTCCAGAAAGCGGGCATGTGGGCCCCCTGACGCACCAGAACTGGTCTCCCTTCAGTTTAGGTGAAATATCAGCCTCCTACACCTATAAATAGAGCCCCTGGTCATTTGGAAAAGGGGTCAGACAATTCTAAGAGCTAAAGAGCGCCCAGACTCCGCCAGATTTACTCAAAATCACCACGGTTGTCTTAAATTCAGACTTAGCTCAAAAAACCAGTTGTACGGCGTTATAAGAAATTGTAATCTTCGAGTGTCGAGCAATAAAATCATCAAACTTCACAGTGGACGTAGGCTACAAAGCCGAACCACTCTAAATCGCTTGTCTTTGCACTTTACATTTCTGTTATTTGGAGTTTTTGTTAGATAATCCACACCGTTAATCTTCATTCTGCGCATTTATCTCTTCAAAGACTTCCGAAGAGTGTTGTGCCCATTTTTGGTACAAACTTTATGTTAATTAATTACTTAATTTAAATATATTGAACAGAAAATTCTTAGATAGTATGTTATGTGATAGTAATTGCAATGTTATGTAATCAGGAGAAAATTATCATATTGAAAATAACATATTGTTTAAATATTCCTTGTCGAGATGTTGCAAGAAAGGATATAGATACATTTGTTGAGGCTAGAGTATGTAACGCTCTCCAAATGTTAGATGATATATTACTCATGGATGGTAGGGGATCCAAGGGTTATGCACTTATAGTTATTGGATAACTATGGATTGACTCACTTGAGAGTTTTCTATTAGTTAATATAACTAAGGTCAAATAAGGAATCTTGAAGTGATAATACTATGCAGTTCTTTCGACTTGAGAATACTTTTGAACTTCAATGTGTAAAATCTACTTTGATTATAGTCAAATCATGGCATGACATCCATCGAATGACTATTGTTGGGTTTGAATTGAAGCATTTGAAGTGAAATGATATTCAATAGAGAATTCGTCTCCTTAGTCATATGAAGTTAGTATAACGGCCAACTATAGTCACTCAAAAGTCAAAGTCTCTGACCAGAGCAGTACGATTAATAATAATTGTTATTATTAAACAAAGGACTTTTTGTTTATATTAAACAAGATAAACATGGATAATATTGGAATTTTGAAAAAAACCAAATTCCATAAATCCTAAATGATATAGTTTTGACGAAGAGAATTGGTGTAAATAATGGTTATTACTGGGAACTCCTTAAAACAGTGAAATTAGATTTTATCAAAAAATGTGTAAATGTTAAATTTATCCAAACTTTCACATCACTAGCTAGGGTAATGTGCAAACATTGATATTTGAATTGTTCGATATTAAGCATTAACCTATTGTATGCCTTTGAGTCGCACAATTACAATATTGAAAATTCCAAAATACCGATGATTTATTAAATTATAATTATTACAAATTAATTAATATTTATGAAACATTAGTTATTAATTATTATTTAATATATTTGAATACCATTAGTATTTAATAAAGTGTGTACATACAAGTTATATTTGTACATATGGATATACAATATCGATATTCAAATTGGATTTAGATTGATTAATCACTAAACGGGTTTGGAAACTTTTAAGGTTCCATCATTCCCTTGTTATGGCTGACCATAAGGAGAAGGGGTGAATTTAAAATGCACAAACCTAGATTTAAATTGGTAGAGAGGAGTGAGTAAACAAAGGAGAATAGATCTTCACTATATACTCCACCTTGATGCCAATTTAAAGTTCACCTCTTCATTAATTTTGAGTTTACTTTTTGCCTCCTCTCCACTCTACCTTGGTTGCAAGCATCAAAGGGATTAGCCCATCATTTCCAAAGAAAATTTAAATCAAATTCAGTTTGCATAAGGAGTGGTATTCATCACTAGTCTACCTTATGTTCTGAAGGTGATTTGATTAGATCTTAAAGGAGTTTCATTTATCATTAAGGTGCTAATCACAAGCTGCTAGTTTGGTAAAATTTCATTTCTAAAATAATAATTATTATATATAATGATCGTAAGTTTATGTTGTTTGGATTGATATTATCAAAACAAATTTGGATATAGCTTGTGTTGTCCAATTGTATGTTCCTATTCAAATAGTCAATTTAACATATGAAAATATCATTTATACATCTATTTTATTTTCGGCTGTTGTAAATATATTTTCTTATAATTTTATAAATTTAATATTAATCTTAAATAGATTTAATAATTTTATTATGTAATTTATGTAAATATATATACATAAAATAGTATATTATTTATATTAAATTATTAAAAAAAATTATAACCATATGTATTTTCGGTTTAAAAAATTCCATTTAATTTTTATTAACACACACACACATATATATGTGTATATGCATGCATGTATGTATGTATGTATGTATTGAAAATAAATCTTATCAAACCTGTACAGATTTGCTAATTAAAAAAATTGGAAAAAATATTTTTTGGCCGAAGTAAAAAAATTTAAATTTTAGTGTGCGTGCACGCATTAATTAACAATTTAGAAATGTGTATACACACACACACTTTAAACTGAAATATAAATTATATGTATATTGCAAAAAAATTAGATGATTTATATATATATAAGTTGTATTTGAATCTAAAATTTAAAATATATATTTATATAGATCTCGATCTAACTTTGATTTTTAAACTAGCATAAGATACTAAAGGATATTTAGTCAAAATATATTAAATTGGTCAAAGCTGTTTAAATAAATATCCATAATTATTTATATGTACATGTAAATATAACTTTCATATAAAACTATGGACAACAAAAGCTTATACAAAGGAACAAATATTCCGGTTGCGGTTTAAATCCCACATTTATATACAGGCACATTTAACTATATACACTTTATATGTTGCACGTGCTCTCACATTATTGTATTTGATACACTTGTAAAATTTATCTTATATAAAATAACGTAAAACCTTTTATATTAAAAAAATAGATAAAATAAAGATCTTATTTAGAATATTTTAGATTGGATCTAAAACTAATTAGATTTCATAGGCCCAATAAAGATGTAAAATAGAAATTTTTATGAAATTCACCCATTTAGCTCGATGCGTATTGGCCCAATTCCATCACACACACACACACACATATTTGTGTGTGTTTGTGTACTTAGGCATTTTTATTTTTGATATTCATATGAACTTATCATATGCATATGTAAGTATAATAGTATGTGTATATAATATATATGAATCCCAATATTTATATGCATGTTTGTGCCAAAGTTGGACAAACAACCGATCAAATTATAAGAAGAGATTAATGAAGAAATTAAATGGAAAACGAAGTAAATATCACACAAGAATTTGTATTGGTTTGGAAATTCCCTGGCCTACTTCTACTTAAACTTTTTTAAAGATTTCTGAAGTTCTTTACAACTTTGATTTTACAACTCAGTTGCTTAAAAGTTACTAAGGATCCAACAAACCCTTGGGGTAAAATCAAAAAATTCAGAAAGTAAAAAAGATCGAATATATTTGCTTAACTCCTCCCGTTGAAATAGTGAAATAAGATTTGATATTTTCTACCTATGTTCTCCATATTCGGGAGGAGGTTCAGAAGGGAGATCATGGGCACTTTGTCACCTCGCTAGTCAACTCGACACTGAGCTTTGCCTCATAGCTTGGTGCCGAGTTGTGGATTCCAAATTTCTCAAGTACTTTTCTTTGGTCCTTTACTTCCTTGGACGTATTAGTCGAGTCCATCTCCCCTAGCCTTAAACTTTCCTTTGTATGTATTTCAATCTTCAATTTCTTTGAAACATGGGTACTAAGTTAATTTCATGACCCGGTATCGAGTTGATGGGTTTAACCCGGTATCTAATTGACACTTAAATTCATATTCGGCAATCTTGGATTTCATCTCTTCGTTTATCTGGAGATTGGCAAGGTGTCTTCAAGTGGAAAGCAATGTTGTACATAAAAACTCTTTGGACTTTGATTGGATTCCGACCTCTAAAGTTAGTATTCAAGATTTTTGGTGTACTTTTGGATCATTCACTGGTTCTGACTGGTTTGGATATGGCTTGGTTCAAAATTTGAATAACACTTGCCTCCAAAGTATACCTTGTGTTAACAAGATATGCTTTGGATTAAGACAAATCATCGACTTCGAACTCTGATCCAAATAAACATCTTCATTTTATGAACAGTTTTCAGAAAGCAGTACATCTTCTCCATATCGTCACACCACTTTGAACAGTCATAGATTCGTATTCGTCAAATGGTATAAAAGTTAAAGTATGTTGTTCGAGTTTGCTGTTCGGATTATGGAAGGCCTTTGAAAGTCCTTTCCTTTGTTAAGTTAGGTAGGATCCTAATTCCGAGAGAGCTTTATCTTCCAATGCTCACATTTGCTTTTCCTCATTCTGTTTTTCACTTTTCTTCTCTTTTTTTATTTACATGTGGACAGTGAGTCATGGGGAAAGGGTCGGTACCTATTTTCATTGCTAATATGGGGGCCGATCTGTTGCTTAAATTTTTTACTCCCATCTATTTTTCACTTCACCTTACATTTCCTTTGTTATCATCAAACTCGGAGCTTCCCACCATTGCCAACATTGGATTTAGGCTCTACTTAATGTCGTCACTTGTTTCAGATGCTGCCTGCCATGTACCATCGTCGCCGCAATTGCCCATTTAGAACCAATTCATACAAAATCATTCCTAACTCAACTTGAATTTAGATTTGACTTTTACTGCCTTCTATGTCGTAGCCTTCACTCTTTTCAGATTACTGGTGGGTAGCCTTGCACATGACTTTGTCGATGTTCAGTGGCTATCATCGACCATATTCAACTTCAAGTTAGGATCTCTCCTTCCTTTTTCAGCTTGGTCATAGCATAGCAGGGCTTAAGTGAAGTCATTTTTAAGTACTAGTGTTTAACCTAAATTTTTACCAATTCTTCCTAAGCATCGCCTAGGTTTTTTTATTTGCTTCGACTCAAGCTTGAGTTGTGCCTAGCTCAATTCCAATTTCTGAATGGTCGTAAGAATTCCAAAAATTTAACGAGTACTTGCCACATATGGATGGGGAGATGTTCGACGGAATTCGGATCTTGGTTGTGGTCGAGTATGAATTGATGGTTAGGTTCTGATGGGACTGTTCTAGATATTGGTCACACCAAACACACTTCGACATTCAAATGGACCTTTTATCACAACTTTATCTAAACCACACTTTGGTTGAAATACCTTGTCACTTCGGACAATGGTTCTATTGTCATAAATCATAAGATAACGGGAACAATTCGACACACAGTTCCATTGATCGATAGTGCTCATTACCAGCACGAGTGAGCTACCTACACAAAGTGTTTACGTTCACTATGCTTTGGACACTGGACACACACTATATAGATTGACTTTCATATTATTTCCCCATCAATGTACAATGTTCGATTGCTCAAAACACATTGACATCTGTTGGTTCTTATGCATCAGCTATATAGGGCTGTATTTCGGTATGGAAATCAAAGTTTTATTCTAACCGACCTTACACATCTGTGAATTTTTTAATAGTTATGGATCACAGAAGCTCTTCGCGTATCTCAGCAATGGGTGCGGGTCCATTGAAATCAGAGTTAGTTTCCTCTATGATAGAGTAAGAATCTAATTCAACAACTTCCATGTCATCTACTTTATTGTCCTTTTAGCCTCAATCGCTTTGTCGTCCGACAAGGCAGTCCCCGGAGTTCGTTCCATTTGTGATCCTGGATAAGGCATTCACCAGGGTTGCCATCGACAATAATCTTAGGGGTGTTATAATTCTAGATAATCCTCCATACTCTCCTGCAACTAGGCTAGATGAAGCGGTCATTATAAGAATTTGTGAAATGCACGACATCCCTCTCAAAGTTGTTCTAGTTTCCTAGCCCTTCCGTCGGGCTCATAATATGCCTAAGGGTTTTATAACATGTAGTAGATACATGTGTTTTTCTGAATGCGTCCTGCTTTTAACCAATTTATCCGAATTATAATCTAGTTCATGAAGCTCTCCCTTATCCAGCTTCACCCCAATAGCCAGGTTTCGATACACAGCATGTCCATGGTCTTTCTTCATCATCTGGGTAGGGTCCCTATATTGGAGGATTTGTTATCTGTATGCCTTTAAAACAAGGAAGGACAGTCCTTCTCTTACTTATCTAGAGATTTCCGAACGGTTGTCGTATTATCTTTGGCCTTTGGAACAAGCCAAGCTATTTCAAGGACGAGTACTTCTCTATGAGTTCTCATCCTGGCTTTCCTCAAAAATGGCTATTAGGACGTAAGTTCTATTATAATATTTCATTTTAAAGGTGTTAGTCCATTTGGATTGCTTATATCTTTGTTTCTAAACTTTTAATATATTCCAAAGAGGCCTAGTAATGTAACTCTAGTGCGTGCTCTCCCAGATTTGAAAAATATTCCCATCATATAGCGGAAAAGAGATATCTTCTGATGGATGAAAGGATGTAACACTTCAACCTTTTAAATAATGATCGTAGATTGAGCCTCGTGTTAAATGCTTATGGAGATGCTTAGCCCAGTCGAGTGGTTGAAGAGAACCCAAACATGTCCCCCATTCAAGACCCTTGGGTTAATCAAGAAGAGAATGTAGAGGGAGACAGAAATGATAACACCATCGAAGGAGGAGATGAAAGAGTTGGCGACGACGATGATGATGCTAATAATGAAAACAAGGGTGATGGCAGGAGTTGAACCTCGACCATGAGTCTACTAGCGAGACGGGTGGCGATGATCAAGTGCCACTCATTCTACATCAGCCAAATTAAAGAATATCTTAGCCCATCTAGTTCCACAGCTACATCAGGCTCCGATCGAAAAAGAAACATTGTTTTCCATCTGATGACATATATGGCTTATTCGAGAGCTACCAGATAAAATACCTTCTTATAGCTTGGACAACATTAGCCTCAGTGTTATTGGCTCTCTAATACGTCCAACTACTGATGTACCCACTACCACTGCAGGGAAGATAACCCTTATTAGCAAACTTCAATAGCAGGTCCATGGGGCCACTAGGACACATTAACACTTCACAACACTTTGAATCATCACACATTTACTCTACACATGTTGTCCTTCGACCGTCAGGCTTAACTTGACCACGTTTACATTTTAGGTTCTATGGACCGTTGACATCTCTGTAATGATCTTTAAAGCTATCGTGTTGACTATCATAGGCCTGACTCATCGTGCCAACACTGTGACTCATCTCATGAATTCGACTCAAGCAGCCATCGTAAAAGAGAGCAGAAGATGCGAGACAGAGATAGCAAATGTTGTGATGACAATCATTATGACGCCCCACCTCTATACTCACGCTAGCCAAGGACACTACGGGGTAATGCCGTCGACTAGCACGAAGAATAAGGCTGATGAGGAGCGACCATCTGTGTAATTGCTTTATGCGAGCACCGATATGTCAGATAATATAACTTACATTTCAATTCAAGAGGAAATCCGACATACCGATTCAAACTCAAAGCTACCACACAGTGGCTATGTGGACTTCGGAAACAAATATAGAAATAAACATAACACAAATCAGTCACAGATATTCATATCACAAAGGCGGAAACAGATATGAATATAACACATAAAAGTGTACATCAAAGTAGTGGTCATACAAGATCCACTACATCACAAAAGAATAGATACAAGTGCTAGACAAAAGAATTAGTATACATCAAGGAGTCTATATCTCAAATGTATACTAACAAAAACTACTATGCTAAAGTAGTTAGCCAAAAGTTAGGTGACGGACCCTGATAAGAAGTCAAGCAGAAGTACCTGAAATACCTCGGTCTGACCCGAGTATTATTTAAGAAGAAAATAATAAACAAATCAGTCTAGCTATAAATATCAGATAAAATGAGATAGGATAAGAGATATGACCAAAAACGTATGATAACAAAAATGTAATACTGTGTCAAGTATACATCAAATAACAACAAAAATCATACAATATCTCAAATCATCTCAAAATACGAAAAAGAATCACATTCTTTAAATTATTCACCAAAACACAAATATTGATAAAGGTTATCAATGCAAACCACGAAAATTTTTGAAACACAAATTCTAGAAATCACAACCAGAAATCCAAAAATCACAAAGGGGGAGGCCTATCACAAACGGGAGCATGAAAACTCACCAACACGTGCATCACAAAAGAGACGCTATCCCATAAACCGAACATCGACGTACCTAAAAAGATACGCCCCATACACAGTCGAACATCGATGAACCTAAAAAGGTATGCCCCATGTATAAACTAACATCGACGCACCTAAAAAGACACGCCCCTTGTATAGTCGGACATCGATGCACCTAAAAAGATACACCCCATGCCTAGTCGAACATCGTTGCACCTAAAAAGATACACCCCATGTATAAACTAACATCGACGCACCTAAAAAGATACGCCCCATGTATAGTCGAACATCGATGCATCTAAAAAGATACATCCCATGCCTAGTCGAACATCGATGCACCTAAAAAGATACACCCCATGTATAAACTAACATCGACGCACCTAAAAAGATAAGCCCCATGTATAGTCGGACATCGATGCACCTAAAAAGATACATCCCATGCCTAGTCGGACATCGATGCACCTAAAAAGATACACCCTATGCACCGACTTATCGAGCCGAACGCTCCACGAATGGTACAAAGACCATGGGTCGCTAGCCTATAAAATGAGACGAAGCTCAACAAAACAGGGTATAGACCCCCACGCGGACAAAGAGACATCGCACATCGCTAGTCTAAATCATAAAATGATCATCATCGATCATCAAGAAGTGTCGATTACACTAAGCTAGTAATTAAATGAGTTTAGCTTCATGTCCCATAACCACAAGATTAACTTAAATATTTACGAACAAATTGTAGATTTCCACTCGAAAATTGTCACAAGAGTTCAATCGAACAAGTCCAAGAATTAACCGACAAAGTAAACGCAATCGTTTCATACCACTTGTTTTACTAAGCCGTTTAATTAGATTTCTCATACGAATGAGGTAAAGGTTTGTATATACTAATAGATTGGAAAATGGTTTTAAAAGAGAGCTTTATATTTAAAATAGTGTCGAAATCATTTTGATGAAAGAGTTTGAATATTTACTAGTATAGAAACCTTTGTATTTAGAAGTGACAAATCACAAAAATGATTGTAGAAACAATCAATCACCAAAGATTCACATACGAAGACGTGAATTAAATTCAAAGAAATCGATACCAAATCCATCAAAATGGATATTCCCAAAAATCCCGAAAAAGAAGTCATCAAGGTCGATAAAAGTGATAACAACTAAACGGAGCAACTAAAATCGATAAACAATGGAAATTCAATCAAGAAAAGCCTAAACAGGCAAAAATACACGGTTCCAGACGTTTGGGGGTCAATCCAGACGTCTGGATTTAGATTCTGGAAATTCCAAAAAAACCCTTCCAGACGTCTGGTTCGGCAACCCAGACGTCTGAAATTAGTCTCTGCATTATTTTTATTAATCTGCGTGCATATGTTTTTGCTCCAGGTCCAAACCAGACGTCTGGACTTGGTCACCAGACGTCTGGTCTTCTGGTCTGGGAAACAATTTGCCTAGGCCAAAGTGGCCAAGACGTATCGGGAGGGATCGGACGAGCAACGACGACTAAGGATTTACGCCAAGCGACAACCCAGCCTTAAAAGCTCTTCGATACACCCCAAATATCAATGTCCAAACATCTATAGTTGGATTTTCATAAAATTGGACTTCAAACCAAAAATTGAAGAATTCACAAAACCAATTCAAATCAAAAGCAAATGAATATTCACAAATGTTAGGAATTCATACCTAACAACAATGATAACTATAGACATAGATGTGAGTTAAAGAACTCACCTTTAAACCCAAAAACACGAATGAGAAGCTTTAAATTCAAAAGAAAGATCAACCACACTTCAACTTCAACTCTAGAAGCTCCAATCTAAGATTACAACGAATATCTCCTAAGTTAGGTCATAGGAAATTTCTGAAATTGGAGAGAGATTGAGATGGAGAAGAAGAAGGGGATGCTTACCTAAGCTTCTCTTTGATTTTGGAGCTAGAACTTGAATTTGCAAAGGAAACTAGGGCTTAGGATTTTAGTTTCCAATCTCTTCCCCCATTTTTACTAAAGCTTGAAGTGTTAGGAAAATAATAGAATGAATGAAGAGGAGAGGGGGTGGAGTTAGGATATAAGATGAGTTGGGTTAGTGGGCTGAAACCCAAACCCAAAGCCCTAAGTGAAAATGTCAAAATTCTACTCAACTCTAAACATATCGATGTTTATACTCAAAAAGGTCGCAATCGCCATTTTGGACTCAATGGAAGTGGTCTCGAGTCCTAATTCGACTGTTTACAAAACATAGCTTTTCGGACTTTAATCCGACAAACGATGCTATATTTAAATATACAATCGTAAAATATGCGGGTTGTTACAATCATGGAGGGTTTGATAGAACAGATTGTAGATTTCCACTAAGCTAGTAAATAAATGAGTTTAGCTTCATGTCCCATAACCACTAGCTTAACTTAAATATTTACGAACAGATTGTAGATTTCCACTCGAAAATTGTCACAAGAGTTCAATCGAACAAGTCCAAGAATTAACCGACAAAGTAAACGCAAGCGTTTCAAACCACTTGTTTTACTAAGCCGTTTAATTAGATTTCTCATACGAATGAGGTAAAGGTTTGTATATAGTAATAGATTGGAAAACGGTTTTAAAAGAGAGCGTTATATTTAAAATAGTGTCGAAATCGTTTTGATGAAAGAGCTTGAGTATTTACTACTAGTATAGAAACCTTTGTATTTAGAAGTGACAAATCACAAAAATGATTGTAGAAACAATCAATCACCAAAGATTCACATACGAAGACGTGAAATAAATTCAAAGAAATCGATACCAAATCCATCAATATGGATATTCCCAAAAATCCCAAAAAAGAAGTCTTCAAGGTCGATAAAAGTGATAACAACTAAACGGAGCAAATAAAATCGATAAACAATGGAAATTCAATCAAGAAAAGCCTAAACAGGCAAAAATACACAGTTCCAGACGTTTGGGGGTCAATCCAGATGTCTGGATTTAGATTCTGGAAATTCCAGAAAAACCCTTCCAGACGTCTGGTTCGGCAACACAGACATCTGAAACCCTTTCAGATGTCTGGTTCGGCAACCCAGACGTCTGAAACCCTTTCAGACGTCTGAAACCCTTTCAGACGTCTGAAATTATAATTCAGACGTCTGAAATTAGTCTCTGCCTTTTCTTATTAATCTGCATGCATATGTTTTTGCTCCAGGTCCAAACCAGACGTCTGGACTTGGTCACTAGATGTCTGGTCACCTGGTCTGGGCAACAATTTGCCTAGGCCAAAGTGGCCAAAATGTATCGGGAGCGATCGGACGAGCAACGACGACTAAGGATTTACGCCAAGCGACAACCCAGCCTTAAAGGCTCTTCGATACACCCCAAATATCAATGTCCAAACATCCATAGTAGGAGTTTCATAAAATTGGACTTCAAACTAAAAATTGGAGAATTCACAAAACCAATTCAAGTCAAAAGCAAATGAATATGCACAAATGTTAAGAATTCATACCTAACAACAATGATAGCTATAGACGTAGATGTGAGTTAAAGAACTCACCTTTAAACCCAAAAACACGAATGAGAAGCTTTAAATTCAAAAGAAAGATCAACCACACTTCAACTTCAACTCTAGAAGCTCCAATCTAAGATTACAACGAATATCTCCTAAGTTAGGTCATAGGTAATTTCTGAAATTGAAGAGCGATTGAGATGGAGAAGAAGAAGGGGGTGCTTACCTAAGCTTCTCTTTGATTTTGGAGCTAGAACTTGAATTTGCAAAGGAAACTAGGGCTTAGGATTTTAGTTTCCAATCTCTTCCCCCATTTTTACTAAAGCTTGAAGTGTTAGGAAAATAATAGAATGAATGAAGAGGAGAGGGGGTGGAGTTAGGATATAAGATGAGTTGGGTTAGTGGGCTGAAACCTAAACCCAAAGCCCTAAGTGAAAATGTCAAAATTCTACTCAACTCCAAACATATCGATGTTTATACTAAAAAAGGTCGCAATCGCCATTTTGGACTTAATGGAAGTGGTCTCGAGTCCTAATTCGACTGTTTGCAAAAAGTATCTTTTCGGACTTTAATCCGACAAACGATGCTATATTTAAATAAAATATTTAAATATACAATCGTAAAATATGCGGGTTGTTACAGATTCCCCTCCTTAAAGAAATTGCGTCCTCGCAATAATTAAGAGGAGAATAAAAAGTAATAACCATAAAAGCATATCAACACAAAAGAAAATTTGAAATAAGAAGTTCACCATAAAGAGCACGAAAGAGTAAGTCCAGATGTGTTTGCTCGATGAATTCTCAAGATTCCCAAGAGAAATCCTTAGTATTAAAGGACCATTGAACTTCCACAAGAAGAACGTCTTTATTTTGAAGGCGATTAACGTCCGAAGTAATGATACAAATAGAATGTTGCTCTTAAGTCAAATTTGGTGAAACTTCAATTTCTTCAATTACACCGGGCTCAAGAATAGAATCAGAATTCCCTAAGGCATTCCCGTAGTTGAGAGACGTGGAAAGTGTCATGAATAGCAGAAAATTGAGCCGGTAATAAAAGGCGATAAGCCACAGAACCAATACGTTCAATGATGGGAAATAGACCAAATATATCGAGGTGCTAACTTCCCCGATCGACTGAAACACACAACACCCATCATAGGTGAAACACAAATGAACACCAATAAAATCTAGACCTAAACCAGCTTCTCACTAGCTTCAAGCCAACACGAAGGAAATCGGCACGGCCTTCCGTAGAGTGCCTCAAAAGGTGCCATATCAATACTAAATTGGAAGCTATTATTATAGGAAAACTCAACAAGAGAAATATGATCATCCCAACTTCCACTAAAATCAAGAACACATGCACAAAGAAGATCTTCAAAAGTTTGAATCACACGCTCGGTTTGTCCATCGGACTGATGATGATAAGCGGTGCTAAAATTAAGCTTTGTTCCTAAAGCTTTTTGAAGACCTTACCAAAATCCACTAGTAAAATAATGGATCACGATCGCTAACAATAGAAGTAGGAACTCCATTAAATTTAACGATTTCTTTAATATAGAGTTTAGCCAAAAGAGGTATGGTCCAAAAGAGAAGGACGAGCCTCAAGGCTACACAAAACAAGAGATGAACATAAATTGGATTCACGATCTCGAATCTCACAAGTGGATAAAGTCTCGAGATCATTCCATTCGGATATCATCATTGAAACAACTGCTTGTTGCTATCGGCTAAGGGCATTGTTCACAAGATCTAAAAGTTGTTGAGCTGATATAAATACTCCATCCTGAGGAGTAGCACTGGATTGACCGGCGCTGGGACGGCCTGGTCTAACCATTTTCTTCTTTAAGAAAGAAAGAAGAGGAAAAAGGTTATTCACAGAATGAATATCAAACAAACTTGATTGATAAAACAAGGCATCACAAAAACAAATAGGATTGAACTGTATGAAGAATCGAATTAAATCCTATGGCACGATTCCTAAGAAAGACTTAGGATAATGATCCTTGCTAGATTATTCTACATTGTTCCGAAGTTTGGCTCTGATACCAAGCTGTGACGCCCCACCTCTATACTCACGCTAGCCAAGGACACTACGAGGTAATGCCGTCGACTAGCACGAATAATAAGGCTATTGAGGAGCGACCATCTGTGTAATTGCTTTGTGCGAGCACCGATATGTCAGATAATATAACTTACATTTCAATTCAAGAGGAAATCTGACATACCAATTCAAACTCAAAGCTACCACACAGTGGCTATGTAGACTTCGGAAACAAATATAGAAATAAACATAACACAAATCAGTCACAGATATTCATATCACAAAGGCGGAAACAGATATGAATATAACACATAAAAGTGTACATCAAAGTAGTGGTCATACAAGATCTACTACATCACAAAAGAATAGATACAAGTGCTAGACAAAAGAATAAGTATACATCAAGGAGTCTATATCTCAAATGTATACTAACAAAAACTACTATGCTAAAGTAGTTAGCCAAAAGTCAGGTGACGGACCCTGATAAGAAGTCAAGCAGAAGTACCTGAAATACCTCGGTCTGACCCGAGTATTATTTAAGAAGAAAATAATAAACGGATCAGTTTAGCTATAAATATCAGATAAAATGAGATAGGATAAGAGATATGACCAAAAACGTATGATAACAAAAATGCAATACTGTGTCAAGTATACATCAAATAACAACAAAAATCATACAATATCTCAAATCTTCTCAAAACACCAAAAAGAATCACATTCTTTAAATTATTCACTAAAACAAAAATATTGATAAAGCTTATCAATGCAAACCACGAAAATTGGTAAAACACAAATTCTAGAAATCACAACTAGAAATCCAGAAATCACAAAGGGGGAGGCCTATCACAAACGGGGGCATGAAAACTCACCAACACGTGCATCACAAAAGAGACGCTATCCCATAAACCGAACATCGACGTACCTAAAAAGATATGCCCCATGCACATTCGAACATCAACGCACCTGAAAAGATACGCCCCATGTATAAACTAACATCGACGCACCTAAAAAGATACGCCCCATTTATAGTTGGACATCGATGCACCTAAAAAGATACACTCCATGCTTAGTCGAACGTCGATGCACCTAAAAAGATACACCCCATGTATAAACTAACATCGACGCACCTAAAATGATACGCCCCATGTATAGTCGGACATCGATGCACCTAAAAAGATACATCCCATGCCTAGTCGAACATCGATGCACCCAAAAAGATACACCACATGTATAAACTAACATAGACGCACCTAAAAAGATACGCCCCATGTATATTCGGACATCGATGCACCTAAAAAGATACATCCCATGCCTAGTCGGACATCGATGCACCTAAAAAGATACACCCCATGCACCTACTTATCGAGCCGAACGCTCCACGAACAGTCCAAATACCATGGGTCGCTAGCCCATAAAAATGAGACGAAGCTCAACAGAACGGGGTATAGTCCCCCACGCGGACAAAGAGACATCGTACATCGCTAGTCTACATCATAAAATGATCATCATCGATCATCAAGAAGTGTCGATTACACTAAGCTAGTAAATAAATGAGTTTAGCTTCATGTCCCATAACCACTAGCTTAACTTAAATATTTACGAACAGATTATAGATTTTCACTCGAAAATTGTCACAAGAGTTCAATCGAACAAGTCCAAGAATTAACCGACAAAGTAAACGCAAGCGTTTCAAACCACTTGTTTTACTAAGCCGTTTAATTAGATTTCTCATACGAATGAGGTAAAGGTTTGTATATACTAATAGATTGGAAAACGGTTTTAAAAGAGAGCTTTATATTTGAAATAGTGTCGAAATCGTTTTGATGAAAGAGTTTGAGTATTTACTACTAGTATAGAAACCTTTATATTTAGAAGTGACAAATCACAAAAATGATTGTAGAAATAATTAATCACCAAAGATTCACTTACGAAGACGTGAATTAAATTCAAAGAAATCGATACCAAATCCATCAAAATGGATATTCCCAAAAATCCCAAAAAAGAAGTCATCAAGGTCGATAAAAGTGATAACAACTAAACGGAGCAACTAAAATCGATAAACAATGGAAATTCAATCAAGAAAAGCCTAAACATGCAAAAATACACAGTTCTAGACGTTTGGGGGTCAATCCAGATGTCTGGATTTAGATTCTGGAAATTCCAGAAAAACCCTTCCAGACGTTTGGTTCGGCAACACAGACATCTGAAACCCTTTCAGACGTCTGGTTCGGCAACCCAGACGTCTGAAACCCTTTCAGACGTCTGAAATTAGTCTCTGCCTTTTTTATTAATCTGCGTGCATATGTTTTTGCTCCAGGTCCAAACTAGACGTCTGGACTTGGTCACTAGATGTCTGGTCACCTGGTCTGGGCAACAATTTGCCTAGGCCAAAGTGGCCAAAACGTATCGGGAGCGATCGGACGAGCAACGACGACTAAGGATTTACGCCAAGCGACAACCCAGCCTTAAAGGCTCTTCGATACACCCCAAATATCAATGTCCAAACATCCATAGTAGGAGTTTCATAAAATTGGACTTCAAACCAAAAATTGGAGAATTCACAAAACCAATTCAAATTAAAAGCAAATGAATATGCACAAATATTAGGAATTCATACCTAACAACAATGATAGCTATAGACGTAGATGTGAGTTAAATAACTCACCTTTAAACCCAAAAACACGAATGAGAAGCTTTAAATTCAAAAGAAAGTTCAACCACACTTCGACTTCAACTGTAGAAGCTCCAATCTAAGATTACAATGAATATCTCCTAATTTAGGTCATAGGAAATTTCTGAAATTGGAGAGCGATTGAGATGGAGAAGAAGAAGAGGATGCTTACCTAAGCTTCTCTTTGATTTTGGAGCTAGAACTTGAATTTGCAAAGGAAACTAGGGCTTAGGATTTTAGTTTCCAATCTCTTCCCCCATTTTTACTAAAGCTTGAAGTGTTAGGAAAATAATAGAATGAATGAAGAGGAGAGGGGGTGGAGTTAGGATATAAGATGAGTTGGGTTAGTGGGCTGAAACCCAAACCCAAAGCCCTAAGTGAAAATGTCAAAATTCTACTCAACTCTAAACATATCGCTGTTTATACTCAAAAAGGTCGCAATCGCCATTTTGGACTCAATGGAAGTGGTCTCGAGTCCTAATTCGACTGTTTGCAAAACGTAGCTTCTCGGACTTTAATCCGACAAACGATGCTATATTTAAATATACAATCGTAAAATATGCGGGTTGTTACAATCATGGAGGGTTTGATAGAACTTCTCCTGCTCAACATAGGGCTCGTTCCTTATTGCCTATAAGTATGGATCCATACTCGATAAGAACCGATCTTGTTCCTTCGATCCAAATTTCTACTGTAACCACTTTGGGTCCACCTTCCACAAAGCCAATGATATCTACTCAAAAATCCAGCCTGTCTATTCAACCGTTAGGGTCTACATCTTCTGATCCTTCTAGATGGAAGCACGAAAAAGATCAAACTCCCATTCCTGCATCTACCAAGGTGACAGAGTCTGTTTCAAATTCACAACTCATTGCGATGTAAAGAGCATTCTCTAGGGTATGTTTTTATGGAATTAAATTTATCTACAATCTAAAATATATAACATGTACTGTTGGCCCAGAGGTCGCAGCCTACGTGGGCGATATGTATGATCAATATTAAACATGGAGGAGGTTGGTGGAAACTCTCTCTAATATTAATAGGAAAAAATAGTGGCTTTCCAAGTAAAGGAGCTGATAGAGAAAGATAATAAGCGCATCATTAATAATTTAGATAAAGAATTTAAGGAGCTTAAGACATCTCTAGCAGCTGCGGTGTGAAGAAATTAGAATAGGAGGTCTTTTGAAGAGGAATATAAGATGCATCAGAATCAGGTTGAAGCCACACATCATAAGATCCACACTCTTACTCTGGAAAATGAGCAACTTTGAAAGACTGTTGACGATCAAGCTTCTGAAATCAAAACTTTAAAGGCCACATTAGAGATTAAAAAGAAAGAGAAAGATGATGATTTCACTTAGGCCCAAGAGTATATAGAGCAACTAGTGGATGCTTAACGAGCACAAAAGGAAGCAAAGCTCCAAGTGAAGACTGCCGAGGACCGAATCAAGTCCTAGTTAGAGCCTACCCTTGTTCGTTTCTATGCAAACGTTATCAAGTCTGGGGATTCTAAGTAGCTCGGTAAGGGATACCCCAAGGTCGTAGCTATGGCATGGACGGAAATAATTAGGCAAGAACGAGAACACTCAGAAGGTGTTGTGGTCAATGAAGAAAAACTGATATACGACTTTTGGATGAGGAAGATTTGAATGCCCTTACTGTGGGTCAACTTATGTTAAAAACCCAAGTTGTTGCCTTGACTGATATGCCCACAGGGACCCTTCCTAAGTCTAGCTTTAGTGATCTAGGCGAAATTTGCACTCCCGCTTCTCAGGAATTCCCAGTGGAGAATCCAATTGTAACGATGGCCTCTCCCAATGCCATCACTTCTTATACATCAAGCCCTCTCACTATTAAGTTTGCTATTCCTTCCTCTGGCATTATTATGATTTCAACCACCGTGGCGACTTTGGGAATATCAACTGTTTTTACATCTTCAGTCGATGTGTAATGGCTCGTCTTTTCGACCCTTAAATGTCGACACTAATACATCCGCGATATTCATGTGCCGAGCACCCAAGTGATAAAAAGATGATTTGTTAAGGTAAAATAAAAAGAAAAAGAAAAGGAATAAGGAAGAAGGAACACAATATCATAATCTCGCAATGGAACGATCATATATAATATCAAAAGACAATATAAACTATCATCCTAAGATACAAAAATTTTCAGAGTTACAATAATCAACTTGAACAGCTATAACAACCTATCCTTAAAAATCCTTATGATACACACAAAGTAATGCAGTGGAAATTAATACTATGGTAAGTAGGACTCCATTCTTCTCCAGAAGTTCCAAAGCATCCATGGAAAAATGTGGAAAAATACATGGGGTTGACCCGAGCATTACAAGAAAACAACACTCGGATCAGTATGGTAAACCAGCCTGAGAAACACGGATCAATAGATTTTTATCGTTATAAAACACCTTTCGAAATAAAGGTATCTCGTAAGACCACGCCACCAATAAACATAGATGGGTTTTACCTTACGATAACCAAACCGTCTATAGAGAATCCTGTGATATTTTAATAATGTCTAAGGTTCAAAATAAATATTAATCATAGTCGAAATAGTTACATTAATTGCATTCCAGCTTAATAGGAGTGCAACCAAAATTGATAAGGAACGTTCGCATAATTGATTTTCCATGGAGATCTCTTTGGGAAAGCCGAATCTGAATTCCCTGCAAAGGGATTAGAAAACACCTTCTGAGCGTCGTATATAACTAGATAAGATATACCATAAGGTAAACACAAAAGGCCCAACATCCGAACGTAAACATGAACAACTTGAACCAAATTTCACCAACTCCCACCGTCCAACAATGATAAGTATCTCTAGAAATGGAGTACATAACATGCTGACATGGGTCACTAAATCCCAGGTCGTGCCTCCTACTCTGTCTTTAGTCCCAATTTAAGGTTACGTTCGACATCTTTCACACAAGTCTTCATCACTTGAACATAACGCGAATCCCCAAATTGATTCCATCATCTCAAATAGATTATGAATCCCCAAATGAATTCCCAATAGATCATAAACAACTATATGGATTCGAGAATCTTAAACATATCTTTAACCTCCACATAGGTTCCCCCACATAAGTCTTCTGACGACTGCTAATGGTGTCCTTTAACTTGGAGTACTCCTCCAGATAGACAATCCCATATGATAACATTGTTTGAAATGTTAATGCTGGCCTTTCCCATGGACTTAGCCTTAGGATAGACAGTTCAACTCTATAACATTCCACTTCACAATCTACTCCAGAACATAGATCACGTATAAGGTTTTGAAGTGGTATTAAATAAGTAGAACACTTACCGATCCCAGTCTCTTCGAAACCAATCGATAAATTTTCTGGTTAACTCAATCCCGGTTCTCTTAGAATTAAGCAAAAGCTAGAGATATTTCATACCAATACTCCTCCCCCGGGGTTCTTATTGGTATGAAATTGTGAAGCCTTTCGATAACTTCTTAAGTCATATTTTGGTCAACTCGATAGTCGACAAATCGACTATCTGGTACAGGATAGAGGTTTCTTAATGGAAACCAAGTCTACGTTACTTTCCAAACAAAATAAACACAAAAACTATCATCATCCAAAACACAATCAAGCCACACAAAGTATGATTAAGTTACTTAAGCAACTCTTAATCCCTTCCATTAAATTAATCCTTTTTATTAACTAAAACTCCTTTATTATTAAGCTTCATTTACCTAATAAAAATTTACCTTTTCCTATCTTTTTCCAAAAGATTCCATTACTTACTATTTCCTTCAAAATATTCATTTTAAGGATCTATGTACTTTCACAAATCCATTCAAAAGGCTTAAGATAAATGTTACTCACACATTATCACTACAAACCCAAAACCAATTCACTTTTTCTTTTCTTTAAATCATTCTTTTAAAGATCTATTTACATCCCTAAGTATTTGAACCAAAAAAGGCACAAACACCCAGAAGTTTATGTAGTAGAGATTAAATGAAGAACAGTAAATGAAAATGTGGAGATAAACAAGACACAATCATTTATAGTGGTCCCGCAAAGCGTGGCCTTTGTCGATTTTGAAGTATTATTGCTTATTTTTGATTTGGAGGTAAAAGTTTTTGGGGGTTGGTACAACTCCAACACTTAGAATTTTAGAGTTACAAAAATATAAGAAATAATAGAACTAGAGCCCAAAGATCTCCAAAAGTGAGCCCTACCTTCCTATTTATAGATGTAGGGGGCTAAAATCTCGCATATAATATCTCTTAGCCGTTGTGCTTGAAATTGACTCGTTCTTCCAAAAAGATATGTGCCAGCTCAACAATATCTGAGACTCGGTACTGACCCTCAGGTGGGAGTTGGTACCGATCGCCAAGTTTGATGATTCTTGAGTCTTCAACTCCTTAGCTTGGATCATCTTGGGGTAGGCTTCGTGAATCCATTGTTGTTTGCACCAATCTTAGCTTTCTGAGCCAAAATGATGGAGTTGTGGGAAAATAAAGCTACAAATACTAGAGTTCATGGAGATCGATAGATAATTGCATTGATCCAACAAACCAACTTTGGAAATAGACTCTAGGCATCTAGATAAGCTTGTAGACAGAAGATGGGGTCCATCCAAGTTGTATTTGGGAGTCGGTACCAATCCCTAGTGGGAGTTGGTACCGATCCCAAAATGGGGGATCCCATTGCCTTGTTGTCTTGAATAATTTTTGCTTCGACTTCATGACTCTATCTGTTCTAGGTTTCTAGGATCCTCGACTATCTCTTTAGGCTTTCCTCCTGGATAACTCCAAGTTCTATCAGTTCAGCTTGTCCGCATCCTGCTTGGTCAAAAGGCGGAATAACACTTGCCCTTCAAAGTATATCTCATTGCCCACATGACGTTCTTTCAATCGAGACAAATTTGGATTTCCATGAAGGATTCCACTCTGTGCTTCGAACGGTCACTATCTTTTTGTGAATTAATCGCTTGAATTGTCATATCCATAATGATCCGTTGCGATGTTCCACTAACATCAGAGACTATAAATCTGGACTGTGATCCCGTTGTCTGCTATTCCAAGTCTGATGATTTTTGACTAATTCCATCCATGAGTTCCCCAGGTATAATCCCAACTTTCCTTCAACTTTAGTCATCAAGTATTGGGTATATACACATGACTCATCACACATGCATAGGCATTCATGCACATACGCATATACCATATGTATGCTTGTGTGTGTGTATGTTCCTTCTTTCTTTTTCCCTTTTTTGGGACTCGGTACCGACCTCTGGTTTGGGAGCCGGTACCTACTCCGTACTTGTAAGATTCTCCAAGTTTCTTAGCTTTGAAAATTCGGGCATACAAACCTTATATAACCCGTTCCTCTTTTCTTCCTCTCTTACTTGTTCATTTGCTTTCGATTTAGAACCCTTGAACTGCCACCATTAACAATTTTATATTCCCGTATTGAGATCCATCGTTGTCTATTTTTGCTCACCGCCGCTGCCACTCACCATTGCCTATGCTTAACGTTGCTGTTATATTGCCTCGATGAGATCCACCTTCACCAACCCAAATCTCAGCTGAAGATCTTGCTTTCAATTGAACCGATCCTTAATCCTAACTCCACGCCTAATGAAATTAGGTTGGATGATGACTGACTGCAAATGAATGGACATGGAATTGAGCATGGATGTGGAAAGGACTTGTGAGCATGGTTCTTAAGGTTGGTAGAGATGAAGAAGGAAGGTTGGTATGGTTCTTCCAGTCGTGGGGATCGGTACTGATCTGCATACTTAGTCAAATTTTGTCTACTCCGAGCCTTGCAACCAAACTTTGCCTTGGAGTTTCACACCGAATTTCCTCTTTCATCTCGAACCCTTACAAAGCATGGCTGATAACATTGAGCTATTCGAGATGGTCAATGATGTCAGTCACGTTGAGCAATATCTAGACCTCAAATGAACTGCTAAAATAAACAGTTAAATAAAAACCGAAATCTGAATTGCACCACACTGCACCATATTGCACTAGAATCCACTTTAGCAAGGGGGTATGGTTTGTAATTAATCTTCTAATGCTGATTATCTGTCAAGCTTTTTGTAAAGATGGACTAAAGATGTTCCAAATGTTTGGATGGTCATACTACAGGTACTTCACCTCAAAATATATCGAATCTGATGCGAAATAAAGCTCAGCTACAACTTCTCAGGCATAGCAAACTCCTATCCAACAAGAGCAGCAACCAGAGATTCTACGTGTTGATCAACAAAATCTAGAGAACCCCAAAGTAGAACAAAAGATACTCGAAAATCCGGTTGAACTAGTAGAGGGACCTCAAATAGATCCAACACCCGATTCTCTTAAGGATGTTGTAATACTGAATAACCCGGTCGACTCCGTTCCTTCTAGAATCGATGAAGGATCTCTTCGGAGGATATGCAATAAGCATGGCATTCCATTTGATAACGTCCTGGCACCGTCTCATGACCAGAGAGCTGACTATACTCCAGAAGGGTACTTAGCTTGCAACAGATATATGTGCCTAGCGGGCTGCGTCCTGCCATTTAATCAATTCGTTCATCGAGTCTTGAACTTTATGATACTGGCTCCTACACAGCTACATCCAATTAGCTACGCTTTTCTTCTAAGTACTTATCTAGTTTTTTTAGCATTTGAACCGAGTGTCGAGCGATGAAGAAATCTGATACATTTAAAGCTTTAAAAGATATAAGGAAAACCCATTCCTTATTTATTTAAAGCCGATGAGGGGTTGCGGAATCGTCTTCGAGGCTTGGAACAAGCTGAGTTACTTCAAGGATGAATGGTTCTATGTGCATTGTCCATTCGGGTTCGCTCGTAAATGAATATCCAGAAATAAGTTTTATTTCAAATGTCATCGATGTATTTTCCTTATAGTCTGCATGCTTAATTTATTTCCAACAAGACCCAGTAGCGGATCACTTTCGAATAACGTTAATACTCTCATGGTAGTCCCTGCTGAGCATAGGTAAATAAGAACCCTATTAACAGATGATAATCTTCTTGCTCATGGCTTATTAGAGGAAGGCCGCAGCATCGACGTTGTTCCAGTTGTCAACATTGAGGATGACGATGATGATAATAATGATAGTAATCACCCTACGGGAGGCGAAGTCGATCCTAAGTTGCCCCTAGCTCCGAGTCCAGGGGCCGAAGCGTAGAAAGTATGGAACTAGAACACAAAGGTGCCGAGGAAGTCGAAATTATTGGAGAATGTAATGTTGCCAACCAAAGTAATATTGAAGTGGGCCACGGATCCCAGGCCAAACAACCTAAATATGACTCACCACCTACTCCCAATATGAAATTAATCATAAGAATTTTGAAGGCCAGACTACCACTCAGTCTCCACTAGTCGTAAATGCAGGAAAGACCGCATCTATTCTTTCAATGGGCACGTTCGTCGGTCTAGGGCCTATCCCTATAGAATTTAGCTCTTTTGATGTTGGTACCATTAGCATTGGTGACATCGGTTCTCCAATCCACTTTGAGAAGGACATCATTCCAACTGGTGTGGGAGAGGTTACTCCCATGAGTAAAGCTCTAGTACATGGTCCGTCGGGGGGACACTAGCACACATGCGCGCGCACTATACGACACTCTCACTTGGTTCGTATCCTTAACCATTTGATATAACCTATCCCTGTTTTATTTAAAGGTTCGATGGATAAGAGAAAACATTCATTCTAATCCTTAGAAGAGAAAGCATATCATGTTCAAAGCCCCAATTCAAGCTCACACCATCAAGGGAGTGGCCGTGATTATGACTCAAGCCACCGCTCCAGCCATGATAGAGACGATCGGGACAGGAGTAGCTATTGCATGGACCATTCTTCTCATGACTCTACTCCTAAGCACCGACCTAGATCTAGATCACTCCTTCTAGAGGCCCGGATAGGCAGCCTGACCATCATGATGATATTCCACCGGTTGACTCTTCTCGAGCTACACCACCTGCCTCTGTCCCTTTACAATCTACGACATTATCTTACTCCGGTTGGTCTTCTAAGTGCAAATATCATAAGAATGGCTCCGATACTTTTCATTAGAGGCCAGGCAAAGGAAGCATTGCTGCTCTGACTGTTACAAAGGAGGAGCAGGTTGATTCTATGGGGCAAATGGCCGAGCTTAAGAACGAATTTCCCAACATTTGCTTCGACGGAGTTATGTTCTTGCCAGACTTAAAGGGAATTCCTATTGAAGTCCAACAAAGGACCATCGACTGTAAGATCGATGTCCATAACCAATACAATGAATGGGCAAAGCTGGCGGAAAAGATTTCAAAAGACTCAAGATATAGGTTGCAAGAGATAGAGAACCAGACACTCATCGTGGCCGAAAAAAACAAAATCGTAGCCGCTCTCAACATTGAGCTAAAAATTCAAGAACATCTCAAACCGAAGCAGGGAAGAATGCTAAGGAGGCTATTAAAGCACTCGAAGTAAAAGGGTCTAGGAATTTGAATGAAATCGAGCAAGCGCATCATCAAAATCACAAGCTTGTCAATTGGGTGAACTTGTTGCCCCGGAAATCAAGTATCTCTACCCAGAGGATTGGTATTCTGGAGGGTGTACCTCGTAGCCTTGAATCGAGGGTTGTAATTGTTGAATTGCTTTTGAAAGGAAATCCGTACTTAGTTGTACGGGACTGGAAGTAGGGTAACTCCGAACCAGTATAAAATTCGGTGTGTTCTTTCCTTTACTGCTTTTACTTTATATTTGCATCTGTGTTTGATTCTGTGTTCATATCTGTGTCTAATTAGTGTATACATTGTTAATAAAGTTAGATAAACTCAAAAATATTAACAAATTTCTTAAAACACTATTCACCCCCCCCCTCTAGTGTTAATTCTAGCCTTAAGATCCTTAATCTGAATTTCTCACATTTGGTATCGGAGCTTTGTTTTCAAAAGTTTCATTATCTGAATTTTGAAAAATTTCAAAATGGCTACTAACACTAGTACTGCTATTACCACCAACACTAGTTCATTTGTAGAAGGTCAGTCTACTGCCAGACCACCACTTTTTAATGGCAGTAACTATGCATATTGGGCATGTAGGATGAGAATATATTTACAATCTGTAGGATTAGATAATTGGAATATCACACAAACTGAATATTCTGAACCCACAACTAATTTTGCACAGTGGACCACTGAGCAAAAGACTGGTGCACAAAATAACTCTAAGGCAATGAGTATTCTATTTTGTTCACTTGAAAGAAATGAATTTAATAGAGTGTCAGTTTGTAAGTCTGCATATGAAATCTGGAAAACTTTGCAAGTAACTCACGAAGGAACAAGCAAAGTTAAATAGACCAAAATTTCCATGCTCACAAATCAGTTTTAGTTATTTAAAATGAATACTAATGAGTCTATTTCAGATATGTATAGTCGATTTCAAGATATTGTGCATTCTTTAATATCTTTGGGAAAGGAATTTTCGGAAGAAGATCAAGTCAGAAAAATTTTAAATTCTCTCACTCCAGAATGGGATCAAAAGACACTTGCAATTGAAGAGGCAAATGACATCAGTACTTTAAAGATAGAAGAATTGATTGGAAATCTAATGTCGTTTGAAGTTCAAACGATCGGGAGAACAGAAAGCAATGCATCTGAAAAGAAATCAATGGCATTCAATGCATTGACCGATGGATCAGACTCAAACAGTGACAATGATGAAGAGATAGCATTTATGACCAGTAATTTTAGGAAATTTCTGAAGTACAGAAAATTGAATAGTTCCAAGAGAAACAACTTTAAGAATTCCGGTAAATAGACTACAGTACCAAACTTTATCAAATGCTTCAATTGTGACGAACCAGGTCATATCAAAAAGAACTGTCCGTATCCAGAAAGGCAGAATCCTCCTATGAACATTGAACCAGCAAAGAAACGGACGCATGCATTTACTGCTACTCTAGATGACTCAGACTCGTCCTCAAGTGATGATGATCAGAAGACGGATAACTCGAATTTGTGTTTCACTACAGTTCACGACTCCGACGAGTTCAAAGAAACGGACTCAGAAAAAGGTACACGTTTACAATATAATTGGTTGAAATTGCTTGCATAGAATTAGTTGCTTGATTGTTTGATTGATTGATTTTAAATTGATATGCTGTTTGAATTTTAAAATTTATTTTCTATTTTTACTATTATTTTATTATTTTATTATATTTTTATTATTTTTGACACATTCTGAAATATATTATAAGTAAAATAATATTTCAGAAATATAGACATTAATAATAATATTTATATATATGTATATTAGATATCTTAGGAAAATCATATCATGAAAATTCACAGGCACATGTCGACATGGCCCCTACCACGATGTCGACATGCCTACCTGAATTTGAATTTCAAATTTTGAATTCAAATGTTTGAATTTCCCTCCACCTTTTCACTTCATTTATTTCTCTGAAAAGATACCTTTTGACCAGAGAATATGTCCTTTGAAAGTCTATTTATCCACTATCTTTTATCATATCTTTTCACTTTCATTTTCAAATTCAAACTCTCTCTTCATATCTTCAAGCACTCTACTCTTTACTCTAATGGCTTCTTCAAGTAACCCCTTAACCATGAGAATTTCCAGAAAAATCAAAGAGCAATTATTCAATGATCCGGAGGCAATTAAAGCATACATCAATTATGCTAATTATGCCAAAGTCCATCCTGGAAAATTTGCTATTTTTCAAGATTTTTCTTCTTATGAAATTGATTCTCTTTTTGCAAACAATGGTGTTTTAAGTCTTATTGACTCTTCTCAAAATGATTTTGTTTGCTATCCTAATCTTGCCAAAATCTTTTATGCTAATCTAAACCGTGCTTTTTATAATGGAAATGAGAATGAGATTTGGAGTAGTGTCAAAGGGACTTAAATTGTTTTGAATGTGATCTCTTGGGTACCATTCTTAATTGCAAAAGCACGGGAATGGATCTTTCTAGTTTTAAAATCGATGAACATGATCGTGAGACATTTCATCATATTTTTGAAGGAGATGAAAACTTTGAATTTAAAAACCGAAACTTTTGTCTTAAAGCAAGGATTGTCAATCTTCTTTACAACATACTTTGGCCCCAAGATCGGGTAATTTTAACAATCCTACTTCAAAAGTGTGCAAAGCACTTTTTGGTATTTTCGGAAATTATGACATAATTTGGGCGTAAGTTATTTTGGATGAACTTCGTCCTAAAAATTTTGAAATGGGAGAAAACACTTTATATCATAGAATTTACCTTACTCAGATTTTTAACTATTTTGGAGTGGATTTCAAAGGTGAAGAATTTGTCTCTAGAAAAGTTTTTAATATCTCAAACATTTCTCTCATGAAAATCACATATGTTTTTCAACCTTATGAGACTCTTACCGAAAAGGAAGAGCGTTTGGCTCATGAAGAAATGGAAGAGGAAGAAGAAGAAGAAAGGGATGAAATGGAAATAGAAGAAGAAGAAGAAGGTGAGACATCCTTAGAAAGTATTGAATATCCTTCCAATCCATCCAACAAAACCCTTCTCAAAAACCAAAAGATAATTGTGGAGAATCAACGGATTTTAAAACGATTCGTTAGTAAGAAGTTGGATAACATGTCTTCGAAGATGAACAAGTTCTTTTCAAAAGTCAGCAAGAAACTTGGACTATCTTCATCATCTAACTAGTTTTATCTTTTAGTATCTTATTGTATTTGTCTTAGTTTGTTTCGAATGTTCGTGTAGCTCCTTATGTTTAATCATTGTATTATCCAATTATGCAATGAAATTGAATTTCCTTCCTGTCATCTAGCTTATTTTATATCTAGAATAAATGTTTGTATATTATAGAAATATATATACATCATTATTCACAAAATAAAATTATCATCAATTTTCACTGAAGTATGTCGACATACCCCCCTTGACCATGTCGACATGTACTGGTCAGAAGTGACTATTGATTTTGAATTTGAAATTTGAATAACTACCAAATGTCTATTCATTTCAAACGAATTTCTACACCTATATATACCTCTGTCTTCTAGAAATCTTCACTGAAATTTATTTCTCATTATCTATATCCTTCATTTCTTTCTCTAATTCAATTATGGCCAATCCTATTCATAATCTATCTGAAAATCTTGAAGAAACACTTAATTCATTCAAGAATATTCTCTCTATCATCCTCCGTAATCAGCGTCACTTAGAATAAAGTCAAATGCAGATGATCAAGGAACAAGAGAGACACTTCGATGCAATTCGATGGATGATCTCCTCCCTGCACAAGGATGATAACGAAGCACATCCCACCGTTTCTCTATCTGTTGATAATGAAAATTGGGATGTCATCAAACAAGACCCTATCTTTGGAGAAGAAGGATGGGTTGATGTTCCTCGTAACGATTAATTTTCTTTCTTTGATTGATTTGTTTGAATTAATTTGTTTGATTTGATTTGGTTTGGATTGATACTTTGTGTGGATTGATTTCATTTGGTTTGAAGTTTTCTGTGTGAAACATGTATATATATACATTAAAATGAATATAGTCTTTAGTTAAGTTATTATGGTCATAAGTATCATTATTTCTTAATCTATATATTATATATTCCGTTGTATAGTTTATCAATGTAGGTACTAAAGTCCAAGAGTATGGGGGAGTAAAATTTTGTTGATGACAAAGGGGGAGAAGTATAAAATAGGGTAGTTAGGCATAGATTAAGGGGGAGTTGTTAGTTTTAGGGGGAGTTATTAGGATAGAAGGAATATTTTATAAACAAAGGTTGTCATCATCAAAAAGGTGGAGATTGTTAGTCCTTGAGATGATGGTTTTGATGACAACAACCTTAGAATAGATTATAAAATATAAATACTAACATTACAAGTTTTGATATATATGTATTTGCAGGATCTAACCATGCAGGTATCAAGAATGAAGACTGTACATTATAGAGATTCAAGATACAGAGATAGAAGACTCATGAGTATCAAGATTATCAAGAGTTCAAGGTTAAGTCTGTTTTATTAGGAATATTTGTTAAAACTCGTAGAAAAGCACTGGCATCTTAATATCCAATTTATTCGTGAAATGGAATCCACTTCTAGCCCGTTAAAGGGATGGAACCCTAAGTAGGATGGAACCAACGAAAATCTAGTGGGACATTGTTTTGTATCCACTAATTTTAATTCAAATGATTTTACAAAATTATCTTGTTTTCAAAATGATTTCAAAACTTTCCTTTTAAAAGATTCAAAACTCTCTATCCTGATTTTAAATAATTTTAGCCTCAAAACATCTTTAATTTCAAAGTCAAAATACTCCTGTTTCTAAATGTCTTTTCAAATAATATATTTAACTTTTAATATTTATACTTAGATTTAAATATAAAATTATAGTTAAATTATTGTTCTTTATATTTACTTATGAATTTCAACTATATTCAAGTATATTTATAAAGTTTTAAATAGTTTTCATATAAGATAAATATTGTTTTTATAGAAATTCAAATTATCATTTTTGGCCGAGGGATGTCGACATGCCCCTAGGTAGTATGTCGACATAGTGACAGTTGAAGTTCAAATTCAAATTTCAAAAGAAGTGTCTATTCGCCATAACTCTTCATGAATGGTCAAGGCTGTTGGTTTTCTATAAATAGAGGATAGTTTCAACGAATTTTGAATCATATTTTTCTGATTTTCACTCCTCTCCATCTTCCACATTTCTTATTACAAAATCATACCATTACTCTGCCGAAATCAACATCGAATCATACTCGATTACTTCTAGTTTGATTCTAAATCACTATCTCTACAAGGTTCTCAGTGCTATTCAGAGTTATAGACTTCTTTGTAATATATTAGCGAGAAAAGGTGTGATTGTAGCCTTTGAAATCAATCAAGCGAGAAAAGGTGTGATTGTAGCCTTAGAAATCAATTGGGTGAACTTGTTGCCCCGGAAATCAAGTATCTCTACCCAGAGGATTGGTATTCTGGAGGGTGTACCTCGTAGCCTTGAATCGAGGGTTGTAATTGTTGAATTGCTTTTGAAAGGAAATCCGTACTTAGTTGTACGGGACAGGAAGTAGGGTAACTCCGAACCAGTATAAAATCCGGTGTGTTCTTTCCTTTACTGCTTTTACTTTATATTTGCATCTGTGTTTGATTATGTGTTCATATCTGTGTCTAATTAGTGTATACATTGTTAATAAAGTTAGATAAACTCAAAAAGATTAACAAATTTCTTAAAACACTATTCACCCCCCCTCTAGTGTTAATTCTAGCCTTAAGATCCTTAATCTAATTTCTCACATTTGGTATCGGAGCTTTGTTTTCAAAAGTTTCATTATCTGAATTTTGAAAAATTTCAAAATGGCTACTAACACTAGTACTGCTATTACCACCAACACTAGTTCATTTGTAGAAGGTCAGTCTACTGTCAGACCACCACTTTTTAATGGCAGTAACTATGCATATTGGGCATGTAGGATGAGAATATATTTACAATCTGTAGGATTAGATAATTGGAATATCACACAAACTGAATATTCTGAACCCACAACTAATTTTGCACAGTGGACCACTGAGCAAAAGACTATTGCACAAAATAACTCTAAGGCAATGAATATTCTGTTTTGTTCACTTGAAAGAAATGAATTTAATAGAGTGTCAGTTTGTAAGTCTGCATATGAAATATGGAAAACTTTGCAAGTAACTCACGAAGGAACAAGCAAAGTTAAACAGACCAAAATTTCCATGCTCACAAATCAGTTTCAGTTATTTAAAATGAATACTAATGAGTCTATTTCAGATATGTATAGTCGATTTCAAGATATTGTGCATTCTTTAATATCTTTGGGAAAGGAATTTTCGGAAGAAGATCAAGTCAGAAAATTTTTAAATTCTCTCACTCCAGAATGGGATCAAAAGACACTTGCAATTGAAGAGGCAAATGACATCAGTACTTTAAATATAGAAGAATTGATTGGAAATCTAATGTCGTTTGAAGTTCAAATGATCGGGAGAAGAGAAAGCAATGCATCTGAAAAGAAATCAATGGCATTCAATGCATTGACCGATGGATCAGACTCAAACAGTGACAATGATGAAGAGATAACATTTATGACCAGTAATTTTAGGAAATTTCTGAAGTACAGAAAATTAAATAGTTCCAAGAGAAACAACTTTAAGAATTCCGATAAATAGACTACAGTACCAAACTTTATCAAATGCTTCAATTGTGACGAACCAGGTCATATCAAAAAGAACTGTCCGTACCCAGAAAGGCAGAATCCTCCTATGAACATTGAACCAGCAAAGAAACGAAAGCATGCATTTACTGCTACTCTAGATTACTCAGACTCGTCCTCAAGTGATGATGATCAGAAGATGGATAACTCAAATTTGTGTTTCACTAAAGTTCACAACTCCGACGAGTTCAAAGAAACGGACTCAGAAAAAGGTACACGTTTACAATATAATTGGTTGAAATTGCTTGCATAGAATTAGTTGCTTGATTGTTTGATTGATTGATATTAAATTGATATGCTGTTTGAATTTTAAAATTTATTTTCTATTTTTACTATTATTTTATTATTTTATTATTATTTTTATTATTTTTGACACATTTTGAAATATATTATAAGTAAAACAATATTTCAGAAATATAGACATTAATAATAATATTTATATATATGTATATTAGATATCTTAGGAAAATCATATCATGAAAATTCACAGGCACATGTCGACATGGCCCCTACCACGATGTCGACATGCCTACCTGAATTTGAATTTTGAATTTTGAACTCAAATGTTTGAATTTCCCTCCACCTTTTCACTTCATTTATTTCTCTGAAAAGATACCTTTTGACCAGAGAATATGTCCTTTGAAAGTCTATTTATCCACTATCTTTTATCATATCTTTTCACTTTCATTTTCAAATTCAAACTCTCTCTTCATATCTTCAAGCACTCTACTCTTTACTCTAATGGCTTCTTCAAGTAACCCCTTAACCATGAGAATTTCCAGAAAAATCAAAGAGAAATTATTCAATGATCCGGAGGCAATTAAAGCATACATCAATTATGCTAATTATGCCAAAGTCCATCCTGGAAAATTTTCTATTTTTCAAGATTTTTCTTCTTATGAAATTGATTCTCTTTTTGCAAACAATGGTGTTTTAAGTCTTATTGACTCTTCTCAAAACGATTTTGTTTGCTATCCTAATCTTGTCAAAATCTTTTATGCTAATCTAAACCGTGCTTTTTATAATGGAAATGAGAATGAGTTTGGAGTAGTGTCAAAGGGACTCAAATTGTTTTGAATGTGATCTCTTGGGTACCATTCTTAATTGCAAAAGCACGGGAATGGATCTTTCTAGTTTTAAAATCGATGAACATGATCGTGAGACATTTCATCATATTTTTGAACGAGATGAAAACTTTGAATTTAAAAACCGAAACTTTTGTCCTAAAGCAAGGATTTTCAATCTTCTTTTACAACTTACTTTGGCCCCAAGATCGGGTAATTTTAACAATCCTACTTCAAAAGTGTGCAAAGCACTTTTTGGTATTTTCGGAAATTATGACATAATTTGGGCGCAAGTTATTTTGGATGAACTTCGTCCTAAAAATTTTGAAATGGGAGAAAACACTTTATATCATGGAATTTACCTTACTCGGATTTTTAACTATTTTGGAGTGGATTTCAAAGGTGAAGAATTTGTCTCTAGAAAAGTTTTTAATATCTCAAACATTTCTCTCATGAAAATCCCATATGTTTTTCAACCTTATGAGACTCTTACCGAAAAGGAAGAGCGTTTGGCTCATGAAGAAATGGAAGAGGAAGAAGAAGAAGAAAGTGATGAAATGGAAATAGAAGAAGAAGAAGGTGAGACATCCTTAGAAAGTATTGAATATCCTTCCAATCCATCCAACAAAACCCTTCTCAAAAACCAAAAGATAATTGTGGAGAATCAACGGATTTTAAAACGATCCGTTAGTAAGAAGTTGGATAACATGTCTTCGAAGATGAACAAGTTCTTTTCAAAAGTCAGCAAGAAACTTGGACTATCTTCATCATCTTCATCTTCTAACTAGTTTTATCTTTTAGTATCTTATTGTATTTGTCTTAGTTTGTTTCGAATGTTCGTGTAGCTCCTTATGTTTAATCATTGTATTATCCAATTATGCAATGAAATTGAATTTCCTTCCTGTCATCTAGCTTATTTTATATCTAGAATAAATGTTAGTATATTATAGAAATATATATACATCATTATTCACAAAATAAAATTATCATCAATTTTCACTGAAGTATGTCGACATACCCCCCTTGACCATGTCGACATGTACTGGTCAGAAGTGACTATTGATTTTGAATTTGAAATTTGAATAACTACCAAATGTCTATTCATTTCAAACGAATTTCTACACCTATATATACCTCTGTCTTCTAGAAATCTTCACTGAAATTTATTTCTCATTATCTATATCCTTCATTTCTTTCTCTAATTCAATTATGGCCAATCCTATTCATAATCTATCTGAAAATATTGAAGAAACACTTAATTCATTCAAGAATATTCTCTCTATCATCCTCCGTAATCAGCGTCACTTAGAATAAAGTCAAATGCAGATGATCAAGGAACAAGAGAGACACTTCGATGCAATTCGATGGGTGATCTCCTCCCTGCACAAGGATGATAACGAAGCACATCCCACCGTTTCTCTATCTGTTGATAATGAAAATTGGGATGTCATCAAACAAGACCCTATCTTTGGAGAAGAAGGATGGGTTGATGTTCCTCGTAACGATTAATTTTCTTTCTTTGATTGATTTGTTTGAGTTAATTTGTTTGATTTGATTTGGTTTGGATTGATACTTTGTGTGGATTGATTTCATTTGGTTTGAAGTTTGCTGTGTGAAACATGTATATATATACATTAAAATGAATATAGTCTTTAGTTAAGTTATTATGGTTATAAGTATCATTATTTCTTAATCTATATATTATATATTCCGTTGTATAGTTTATCAATGTAGGTACTAAAGTCCAAGAGTAAGGGGGAGTAAATTTTTGTTGATGACAAAGGGTGAGAAGTATAAAATAGGGTAGTTAGGCATAGATTAAGGGGGAGTTGTTAGTTTTAGGGGGAGTTATTAGGATAGAAGGAATTTTTATAAACAAAGGTTGTCATCATCAAAAAGGTGGAGATTGTTAGTCCTTGAGATGATGGTTTTGATGACAACAACCTTAGAATAGATTATAAAATATAAATACTAACATTACAAGTTTTGATATATATGTATTTGCAGGATCTAACCATGCAGGTATCAAGAATGAAGACTGTACAGTATAGAGATTCAAGATACAGAGATAGAAGACTCATGAGTATCAAGATTATCAAGAGTTCAAGGTTAAGTCTGTTTTATTAGGAATATTTGTTAAAACTCGTAGAAAAACACTGGTATCTTAATATCCAATTTATTCGTGGAATGGAATCCACTTCGAGCCCGTTAAATGGATGGAACCCTAAGTAGGATGGAACCTACGAAAATCTAGTGGGACATTGTTTTGTATCCACTAATTTTAATTCAAATGATTTTACAAAATTATCTTGTTTTCAAAATGATTTCAAAACTTTCCTTTTAAAAGATTCAAAACTCTCTATCCTGATTTTAAATAATTTTAGCCTCAAAACATCTTTAATTTCAAAGTCAAAATACTCCTGTTTCTAAATGTCTTTTCAAATAATATATTTAACTTTTAATATTTATACTTAGATTTAAATATAAAATTATAGTTAAATTATTGTTCTTTATATTTACTTATGAATTTCAACTATATTCAAGTATATTTATAAAGTTTTAAATAGTTTTTATATAAGATAAATATTGTTTTTATAGAAATTCAAATTATCATTTTTGGCCGAAGGATGTCGACATGCCCCTAGGTAGTATGTCGACATAGTGACAGTTGAAGTTCAAATTCAAATTTCAAAAGAAGTGTCTATTCGCCATAACTCTTCATGAATGGTCATGGCTGTTGGTTTTCTATAAATAGGGGACAGTTTCAACGAATTTTGAATCATATTTTTCTGATTTTCACTCCTCTTCATCTTCCACATTTCTTATTACAAAATCATACTATTACTCTTCTGAAATCAACATCGAATCATACTCGATTACTTCTAGTTTGATTCTACATCACTATCTCTACAAGGTTCTCAGTGCTATTCAGAGTTATAGACTTCTTTGTAATATATTAGCGAGAAAAGGTGTGATTGTAGCCTTTGAAATAAATCAAGCGAGAAAAAGTGTGATTGTAGCCTTGGAAATCAATTGGGTGAACTAGTTGCCCCGGAAATCAAGTATCTCTACCCAGAGGATTGGTATTCTGGAGGGTGTACCTCGTAGCCTTGAATCGAGGGTTGTAATTATTGAATTGCTTTTGAAAGGAAATACGTACTTAGTTGTACGGGACTGGATGTAGGGTAACTCCGAACCAGTATAAAATCCGGTGTGTTCTTTCCTTTACTGCTTTTACTTTATATTTGCATCTGTTTTGATTCTTTGTTCATATCTGTGTCTAATTAGTGTATACATTATTAATAAAGTTAGATAAACTCAAAAAGATTAACAAATTTCTTAAAACACTATTCACCCCCCCTCTAGTGTTAATTCTAGCCTTAAGATCCTTAATCCGCATTTCTCACAATGTCCGCTATCTGGGGACTTGGAATTGGCATTTGCACTCCGACTCGCGCTCTGGGAGTTTGGAGTTAATAATTAGACTTCGATTCATGCTTCGGGAACTTAAAGTTGGTGTTTACGCTCTGTTTCGCATTCTGGGAATCCGGAGTTGATGTTTTTACTCCGGTTCGCACTCTGGGAACTCGTAGTTGATGCTTATACTCCGACTCGCGCTATGGGAGTTCGGAGTTGATGTTTGTACTCCGCTTCGCACTCTGGGAATACGGAGTTGACGTTTATACTCCGGTTCGCACTCTGGGAATACAGAGTAGATGTTTATACTCCGACTTGCGCTCTGGGAGTTCGGAGTTGATGTTTATACTTCGGTTCGCACTCTGGGAACTCGGAGTTGATGTTTTACTCTGCTTCGCACTCTGGGAATATGGAGTTGATGTTTATACTCCGGTTCGCACTCTGGGAACTCGTTGTTGATGTTTATACTCCGACTCGCGCTCTAGGAGTTCGGAGTTGATGTTTGTACTCCGGTTCGCACTCTGGGAACTCGGAGTTGATGTTTATACTCCGACTCGCGCTTTGGGAGTTCGGAGTTGATGATTATACTCTGACTCGCGCTCTGGGAACTCGGAGTTGATGTTTATACTCTGACTCGCGCTCTGGGAGATCGGAGTTGATGTTTATACTCCGGTTCGCACTTTGGGAACTCGGAGTTGATGTTTATACTCCGACTCACGCTCTGGGAGTTCGGAGTTGATGTTTATACTCCGACTCGCGCTCTGGGAGTTCGGAGTTGATGTAGGATTGTCGTGTATTAATCCTTTTTTGACTTTGATGTGATGGCTTGCCCCCGAGCCCGGGTTTCACTTAGTGAGTGATTGGTTGCACCGCAGTCACTCTCTATTTGAATAAATCCCACCATATGATGAGATTTAGCTCTCCGTGCATAGTGATGGTCATATGAAGTAGTTCAAGTAAATCACAGCTCTGGCTCGAAGAGGTTGCATTTTATTGTTGAAATAAGAAAGTATGGCAAAGTCAGTTGCCTTATTACAAGTTCTAATTTCGAAATACATAAACAAATTGCAGAAAAGGAAAGTAAACTAAATTGATAAAGATAGCCTGTCAGGTGTAATAGCGGCGAAGGCTCTCGCTATTCCAAGCTCTTGGTAGGGTAAGACCGTCGACGGTCGATAACTTGAATGTGCCATCTCCGAGCCTTCGTTCAATAACATACGGTCCTTCCCATGCCGGCTTCATATGTGAAGGAACCAGATAGATTCTTTTTAAGACGAGATCGCCTAGTTTGAAGGTTCACGGACGGACCTTGGCGTTGTACAATCGGGCGACTCGACTTCGATGCGCAGCTGCCCTCAAATCAGCCTCTTCACGCTTCTCATCAAGTAGATCGAGAGATTCAGCAAGTAATATAGCATTTGTCTTTGGATCATAGTATGTCACACGATGAGAAGGTACTTCTAGCTCGACTGGAATAACTGCCTCTGAACCGTAAGAAAGAGAGAATGGAGTGTCGCCGGTCGCGGTCTTGTGGGTTGTTCTGTAAGCCCATAGAGCCATAGGAAGTTCATCGACCCACTTGCCCCTGACCTTTTCCAGTCATTTCTTCAGGATGGATTTTATAACCTTATTAACTGCTTCGACCTGTCCGTTTGCCTGAGGGTGTGCAACTACGGAGAATTTCTTTTGGATGTGAAATCATTTGCAGAAATCTTTGAATTCAGCACTGTCGAATTGGGTTCCGTTGTTCGTAATAATGGTGTGTGGGAGACCAAATCGACATATGATGTTACGAACCACAAAGTTGATTACTTTCTTCGTTGTAATGGTAGCGAGAGCTTCGACTTCAGCCCACTTTGTAAAGTAATCAACTGCGACGATGGCGTACTTCGCACCACCTTTTGCCAGAGGTAGAGCACTGATGATGTCGATGCCCCACATTGCGAACGGCCATGGGCTGACCATTTGCTTTATCTCAGTAGGAGGAGCTCTAGGTATTCGGGCATATTTCTGGCACCTGTCACATTTCTTTGCATAGTCCATCGCATCACGATTCACGGTAAGCCAATAATATCCGTAGCAAAGTATTTTCTTGGCAAGTGCTTGCCCCCCGGTGTGATCGCCACATTCTCCTTCGTGCACATTGCGCAATACTCGTTTAATTTCATCGTGAGCGACACATCGGAGTAGGGGAACTGAGTACCCTCTTCTGTACATGAGTCCATCCTAGATGGTAAATCGTGAGGCCTTCCGAAGGACTTGTCTCTTTTCACTCCTGTGCTTTGGTAGGGTTCCGTGCTCAATGTAATTACTGAGTGGTGTCATCCGTGAATCCTTTTTGGGAACGGTTTTGCATACTCGGTTTATTTCTGTCTGGTCGATACTTGGGGAAGATAGCGTTTCTACGGGAACGAGTCCCATTTGTTGAGCTTCACCTGTGCTAGCTAGCTTTGCCAATGAATCGGCCTTTTGGTTGCATTCCCGAGGTATACAATAGATGGCGTAGTAATTGAACTGATTCAGTATTTCCTGAACTCGAGCTAAGTAAGCAGCCAACCTTCGATCTTTTGCCTGATATTCTCCTCGTACTTGACACACAACCAATTGTGAATCACAATAAATTTCCACAGCGACAATTTTCAGATCTCTGGCGAGTTTCAAACCAGCTAAAAGGGCTTCGTATTCAGCTTCATTATTGGTTGCATGAAAGTCAAACTTCAAAGCGTAGCATATAGATCGACCTTCGGGGGTTTCGAGCACAACACCAGCGCCCGAACACTGGTCGTTCGTTGCACCATCAGTATACAGCTTCCAGACGTATTCGGGGGATTTACTGGTTTCGGGCAAGTCCTCTGGAATGGTAAATTCAACTATGAAATCAGCGAGGACTTGTCCTTGGATTGCTCGTCTTGGAGTGTAAGCGATATCAAACTGGATCAGTTCGATGTTCCACTTGAGTAACCTACCAGACGTCTCAGGCCACGAAAGGACCTGTCGTAACGGCTGGTCGGTGTAAACAACAATGGGATGTGCTTGGAAATACAGTCGGAGTTTTCTTGATGCTATTACAAGGCAATAAGCCAACTTTTCCAGCTTGGGATAGTTCCTTTCAGCCCCAGTCAATTGTTTGCTGACGTAGTACACTGGCTTCTGTATCCCGTCTTCTTCTCGAACCAAGGCAGTGTTGATAGCGTTTTCGTATATCGCCAACTATGCATACAACTTCTCATGATCAATAGGCTTTGATAGTATTGGTGGTGTGGATAGATGTTGAACTAGTGCTTGGAAAGCGCCTTCACACTCCGTGGTCCATTCAAAGTTTCGTTTCCCTTTTCGGATCAGATCAAAGAAGGGAATGCATTTATCAGTGGACTTTGAAATGAACCTGCTCAATGTCGCTACCTTCCCATTGAGACTCTAGACTTGCTTTATAGTCTTGGGAGTTTCAAGATTTATGATTTCCCAAATCTTTTCAGGATTAGCTTCGATTCCCCGGGCGTTAACAATGAACCCAAGGAACTTTCCGGATGCAACTCCAAAGTGACATTTCAGTGGGTTGAGCTTCATTTTGTATTCTCGAAGTATGTTGAACATAGTTTCCAGGTCTTTAACATGGTCAGTGGAGAGTCGTGACTTCACAAGCATGTCGTCTACATATACTTCTATTGTTTTCCCGATTTGATTGGCAAACATCCGATTGACCAATCGTTAATAGGTAGCCCCGGCATTCTTGAGTCTGAACGGCATTACCTTGTAACAGTTTAGTCCGAGATTGGTTATGAAGCTGGTATGTTCTTGATCGGGTAAATGCATAGGTATCTGATTGTAGCCTGAGTACGCATCCATGAAGGATAAGAGTTCATGTCCAGCCGTCGAATCCACTAGCTGATCAATTCTAGGAAGCGGGAAACTGTCTTTGGGGCACGCTTTATTCAGATCGGAATAATCGACACATGTTCTCCACTTCCCGTTTGGCTTTCGGACGAGCACGGGATTTGACACCCATACAGGATATAGCGCATCTCGAATGAATCTGTTCGCTTCAAGCTTTTCTACTTCTTATTTAAGGGTGGCAGATCTCTCTGGATCCATACCGCGCCTTTTTTGTTTGATCGGGACATGCCGCGGTTCAATGTTCAGAGTGTGGCTCGCGATGTCCGGCGAGATCCCACACATATCAGAATGTGTCCAGGAAAATACGTCAAGATTCGCCCACAGAAATTCAACCAATTCCTCCTGAGTTTGCTAGTTTAGCTGAGATCCAATCTTTATCATTCTCGAATCATCGTTATTGTCAATTGGGACATCAATCATCAGTTCGGCCAGGGATGCTTGACTTTCTTTAGATTCTCCTTCGTCTTCAGTTTCTCTCGGGTCAAGATCCTTGAGGAATTGGTTGGGGTGCCCGGGCCTGGGCCCAGGCGTTAATTGTCAATTATCGGTAAAACAGTCGCAAAGAGATTCCTCCACGCCCTTTCCTTTTTCCTTTCGCTGCGCCTCCCGCAGCTCAGCAACATAGCAGGCTTTGGCAGTAGCCTGATCTCCATGAATGATTCCTATTCCACGATCAGTGGGAAACTTTAAAGTCAAACACCATGGGGCGATGGCTACCCTGAATTCAGCGAGGGCCGGTCGGCCCAAGAAAGCATTGTAAGGGGAGTCTATGTCCAAAACAATGAACTGCAACATCCGTACTCTCCGACGTTCTCCGACTCCCAATTCTACTGGCAGTTCCACCATTCCGGTAGGTATAGTAGCCCTTCCGTTGAAACCATGGACTCGAGATTGACAAGGCTTCAAGTCCGTGGCTTCCATTTTCATTTGATCATAAGCTCGCTTGAACAAAATATTCACAGAGCTCCCACTGTCAACTAAGATCCTCTTCATCCAAGCGGGACCTACTTGTGTCGAGATGACCAGTTGATCAATAGTGGGGGCTTCGACTTTATCGGCGTCTCTGTTCCTTAACACGATGTCATCCGTCATCGTCTTCTGTTGCTTGGTCGGAGCTCCTTCATCAAAGTTACTGCAACACTCGAAGTCCGCATGCCTGATAGAACTGGCATACGACTCCATTTCCTTCCAGCTTCGCCTGCTAGAACACATCGTATTGATAACTAACCTCCCACTTGCATGAGCGGGTTTCTCCTATCTTTCCTGATTCGGCGCACGATTCTGATTTGATGGGCCCGCACCACCAGACTGCGACGCCCGCACATACTGATCCAGCTTCCGCTCACGTATCAGTTTTTCAATGAGGTCTTGTAAGTGACGACGCTCATTGGTGTTGTGGCCATAACTCTCATGGAATCTACAGAACTTTCCTGTTTGGATTTGTCTTTCAGTTGGTGGTTTTGGGGCAGGTTTCTTATACTGCATGGTATTGCAGGTCTGCAAATACACATTTTCCAACGACGTCGTGGACCATGATTCTGATCGTGTTTTTTTTCTGATTTCCATTGTCTCTCTGCTGATTCTGTTTATTTTGGATGTTCAACTGAATTTTTCCAGAACTATCTCCGGACTGTTTAACAGCGACATTACTTTGGATACCTTCGATGTTGGGCCCTGCGTCATCCTGCTTCCTAGACTATTTTGCATCCTCCCTTCTCAGGAATTAGGCTGCCTTAGAATAGAAACGGTCCAATGACGCAGGTGGTTTCCCAGCTAACCAATTTCCGAACTCGGAATCAGCATCAATCCCCTTAGTCAGTGCCATCAGGATAGAGTTATCGTTGGGATTGCTTATTTCTACACATGCAGCATGGAATCGCTCCAAGTAACGTCTAAGTGTTTCTCCGGGAGCTTGCGTAACACTAGACATAGTGTTGACATCCTTAGGCCTCGCCACGTGCATACAGAATTGTTCGACAAACTTGGTGGCCATCTGGTCGAAGTTAGAGATGGATCACGGTGGCAAACGAGTGAACCACATGGTAGTGATGCTCCCTAGGGAAATGGGGAAACTACGGCACTTTACTGCATCATCAGCTCTAGGAGCATTCATCAGCCATTCGTATTTCAGGATTTGTTGATTAGGATCAGAACTTCCTTCATAAACTGGCAAAGCTGGCATCCTGAAGTGCCGAGGTGGTTCAGCATATAAAACATCATCGGTTAAAGGGGTATGACTTCGGGAGATTCCCCAGTCGTCATTAGAGAGACCCTGACTTTCACAGATCATTTTGCGGATCATCGCTGGTATATCCGCGTTCGTATACTTGGAGCATGTTGTGCCAAGGTGTGGTCGGGTTCCACAGCGCGAGTCTGGACCGGACGCGGTCGACGGTCCATGCCTCGCCTTCTTGGTTCAACATCCTCAAGGACATAAGGCTCAGGAGTCTGCTCTCGTTGGCTACGTTGAGGATCAGCTTGGTTTCTAGCATCACCTCCCCGTTCGGCAGTGGTGGTAGTAGCAATGTTACCGGTAACATGATAAGGAGCAGCTCCTTCTCGAGTTGAAGGTTCCGTGCGGAGACTAGTGGATGGTCCAGCTCTAGGTTGCCCAAGGTTCGAAGCAAGTTGGTGTCCCGTGGCTTGGGTGTAGCTTAAACCTAGCCGTGGACGTGTGGATCTGGTTTGGCCATCGGAGGAGGCTGAACTTTCTGTGGAAGAGTGAGAACCTTGGTCTCTTCTGGATCTTCTTCGCCTTTGGCAAATTAGCTAGTTAGTCAACTCCGTGTTGGCGCGTAGTTGTTCAGTTAGCTGCTGTCGAATTTGGGTCAACTCTTGAAGCAATATCTGGAATTCTTGTCTAGTGACCGGACCTGATAGATCTGAAGGTCCTGCAACATTTTGGTTGGATGGAGGTGATTGCACGGGATTTTTTCAGTCCCGTGCTCCTAGTTCAGCAGCTGTAGAGGTGGTACGTGTGCTCACCATAATGAATTAATGAAGTCCTTTCCAAGATCTGATTGTAAATCTGAATAGAATGGAAGGGCTTAAAAGTTCTAGATCTGGATCTTCTTCTTAGATTTATGCAATCCAATATAGATAGGAGATCCAATGAGCAAGAGAAAAATTGGGTTTTCTCAGTGAAAGCACCAAAGTGTTTGTACCAAAATTGGGCACAACACTCTTTGGAAGTTTTTGAAGAGATAAAATGAAGAAATTAAATGGAAAAAGAGAAATTATCTAACAAAAACTCCAAATTTCAGAAATGAGAATAATTAAAATGCAGGGAGACACAAGAATTTAGAGTGGTTCAGCGTATTGCCTACGTCCACTATGAAGTAGTTTGCTTTATTGATATTCCTTTGATGTTTACAATTGATTTCAACAAATTACAGCGAATTACAATGATTTGCAGTAATGAAATTTGTTGGTAGCAGCAGCAATGGAGTTCGTATCTGGATATGGCAGAGTCCGGGCGTTGGAGATCTCAAAGAGGAAGAAGAACCCCTTTTCTGTTGGATTTGGGGGTCTATTTATAGGTGTAGGAGGCTGATATTTCGCTCAGATCTCGGGAGACCCTCTCTGGCACGTGACCAGGCCCGCACGCCCAAGCCCGTGAAGTTTTGGTGTGATCCGTGGTCGACACGAACAGATTTCGACTCGATCAAGATTTTATCCAATAAGGTCGAAATTTGGCATGGTCATTCTTTAGCATGCACGTAGTCTTCTGTGAAAATTTCATAGCATTTGGACTTGTAGATTGGGAGATATGATCGATACGAAATGGGGTTTTCGGTAGGCTGTTTGGTTCGACTCGCTCTGTTCGACTCGGTTACGAATCAGCCCAGTTCGTATCGATGCGAGTCCCTTCGTTCGTATCAATGACTATGCTTTTGTTCGCCTCGATTGCCATGCTCTGTTATGTGGATGTGAAGTAGATCGAGTCGGAGCGTGGTTCTTTGATGGAGTCGTAGAGGAGCGAGTCGAAGAGTGATTTTGTGCTGGAGTTGAAGCGGAGAAGGCGAAGCGAGTCGAGGTAGGCAAACGGAGCGAGTCGAAGTAGGAACTTCTGAGTATTTGCGAAGCAAGTCAAAGCAATTACTCCTGATGGTTGCGAAGCGGGTCGAAGGAAGCGAGTCGAAGTGGTTGCTTCTGAGTGTTGCGAAGCGAGTCGAAGTTGGCATCTGAGGGATGTGGAGCAAGTCGAAGGGAGCGAGTCGAACGGTGATTGATTTTCGTCTAATTTTGTATCGTCCATAACTTGAGCATACGAACTCGGATTGACTTGAGATTTGGAACGTTGGCTCTCATGGCTTAGCTTGTCATGTCCTACCAATTTTGGCTTGATCTGGACTCGGTCAAAATTCGTCGATATCCATAATGAGCCTGTGTATAACTGATCTCTAGGACGGGCCGTCATTGGTTACCGGTCAATTCCTTGGTGTCACGGCCTTGCCAAAAGGCGGGATAACAATGAATATTGGATTATAGCTATGCAAGAAGAGCTAAACCAATTCGAATGAAACGAAGTTTGGGAACTAGTTCCTAGACCGAGTGATCAAACAGTCATTGGTACTAAATGGATCTTCAAAAATAAAGCAGATGAACAAGGTAATATAACTAGGAATAAAGCTAGATTAGTTGCACAAGGATATAATCAAGAAGAAGGAATTGACTATGAAGAAACGTTTGCTCCAATCGCACGATTTGAAGCAATACGTATCTTACTGGCCTTTGCATGTTTTCATAAATTCAAACTTTATCAAATGGATGTTAAAAGTGCTTTTTTAAATGGTTATATAAAGGAAAATGTTTTTGTTGAAAAACCTCCTTTATTCACACATGAAAATTTTTAGGACCACATCTATAAACTTAAGAAAGCCTTATACGGTCTAAAACAAGCACCCCATGCTTGGTATGAACGCCTTAAAAGCTATCTAATAGATTCTAGTTTTGAAATTGGGATGGTTGATCAAACTTGTTTTATTAAAAGAACTAAAAAGGATATTTTAGTTATTCAAATTTATGTAGATGATATTATTTTTGGTTCTACAAATGAAAAGTTATGTCAGGAATTTTCTAAAATAATGACCAAAGAATTTGAAAGGTCACATATGGGAGAATTATCTTATTTTCTTGGTTTAAAGATTAAACAATTAGAAAATGTAATTTTTATTAATCAAGAAAAATATTGTAATAATCTAATTAAATGATTTGGTATGGTTAATACTTTTGCCAAACCAACTCCAATGAGTACAACGATACATCTCGATAGAGATGAAGATGGCAAAAGTGTCGACCAAAAATTATATCGAAGTATAATTGGATCATTACTTTATCTAACTGCTAGTAGACCTGACATAATGATGAGTGTTTGTTTATGTGCTCAATATCAAGCAAATCTAAAGAATCGCATATGCGAGCAGGAAAATGAATATTGTGTTATCTAAGAAAAACCAAAGATTTTGGACTTTTCTATCCGAAAGAATGTTATTTCGAGTTAGTTTCATATAGTGACGTTGACTTTGGAGGATGTCGGACGGATCGAAAAAGTACTAGTGGGACTTGTCACTTCATTGGACAATCCTTAGTCTCTTGGTTTAGCAAGAAACAAAATTGTGTTTAACTTTCGATTTGTGAGGCAGAATACATTTATGCTGCTTTAGCATGTGCTCAAGTCATCTACATGCAACAAACACTTCAAGATTTTGGTATAAGTTTACCTAAATCTACTATTTTCTGTGATAATACAAATGCTATAAACTTATCTATAAATTCTGTCAATCACTCACGAACTAAACATATCGACATACGTCACCATTTTCTTCGTGATAGTATTGAATATGATTTAGTTAGGTTGGAATTTGTATCCTCTGAAAATCAACTGGCTGATATATTTACAAAACCTTTGAATGAAAATATTTTTATAAAACTTCGAAGAGAATTGGGAATTTTGTCTTCAAAAGATCTATAGTTATTTTCTTTCAAAAAGTATTTAAATAATTTTTTTGAAGACATTGCCAGAATTGAACTTCAAACCTCTAAACTGGCAATATAGTATTCTGCCACTTTACTATATGTTGTTCCTTATCTCTATATTTTTACATCAAATTATTTCTGATTTTTTACAAGCATTGCTATTTCTGGTTGTTGGTTATTTTTTTCTTAGCTTTCATTTTTTTATTACTCTTTCCTATCTATTTTTAAAGCTTCTGTTTATTATAAATTCAAGAGTGTTTTATTGTTTCTTTCACAAAACTCCTTGAATTCAAAAAGAAAGATTCAACCTCTTCTAATTTTCAATCATGTCTTCTCAACACAACTCGGAATCCTATTCCCTATTAGCTCAGATTCTGTCAACTTACCTACTCCAACCACCATTTACAAGCCCGTTCTGATTGTTCCACCATCCACTGACAGTGGCTATACTCCTCACGGTAAAAGAGCAAACGCTCTTTATTTTTCGGATCGTCGTCTGCCAAAGAAAAGATAAACGACATTCATCATTATCAACAGGAGACGCTGGAATCACAGCGAGAGCTGTATTACAAGCAGAAGGTAAATGCAAAGCGCTTATGCTTCCTTGAACAACTGGCTCTAAAATTCTGTGGCTCGTCATCGCACAACACAGTTCACCAACCAACTTCTCATTCACGCCATAATCCATGGGAACCATCACCTCAACGTCCCCCGGTTTCTCCAAATTCATGGAAACGTGGACATGGTTGGTCACCACTACGACCTCTTCAGGAGAATACAAAAGCTGAACCGAACGAATACCACACTCCGTCCTCTTCATCCAAAACCTCTTAATTTTTTTATAGTTTCGCATATATTGTTGTCTTATAATTTTTGTTTTGTTTGCATTGAGAAATAATATACCTTTCTTTTAATTCTAGTATAAAGTTAGGTTGTTCAAAAATTTATTGCAAATGCTTGAAATATCACCCTGCAGCTTCACTAGCATCAGTCGACTGAAGTGGGGAAAACAGTCGACTGAACCAGAATTAAATCTTCCTTTTTACCCTGCAGTCAGTCGACTGACTTCCCATTTCAGTCTACTGAACCTACTCTTTTTACACTAAAAACTCTAGGGAAGGGTACAATCAACTGAACCTCTATAGACAGTCGACTGATCCATTAAGATTTAATCTAATATAACCAGTCAGTCGACTGACATTGAAGGTTCAGTCGATTGAAACTGGTTAACCCAGTTTTCCTGCCCAACAGCCACTTCAAAATCACTATTCAAACTTTTACCTTTTCAAATTTTTTTACTCCAATACTTTCAACTCTTTGCCATTAATCCCTTCTCCTACTTCAAAATCGTTCAAAAAGCCTTCAATTTGAAGAGGATAGTTTAAAATTTGAATAAGGTTCAACTTTCCACTTCCTCTCCAAATCCTAGTTCAACAAATGGCACCCAAACGAGCTCGTCAATCTCAATCATCAGCGGTCCTTCCGATTCTCAAATTAGAGGATAGCTCCACAATGAAAAAGCGGCATAATGTTTCGACAAGATGAAAAACTCCTGCATTTTCGAAGGATCATTTGTTAAGTTCCTCGATTTCGCTCCTTATGCGATTTAATAAATAGCTCGTCGAATCGGAATAGAGTCTCTCATCGACTACGCTGCAAACAACAACAAGGTCAACCATCTACTCGTCAAGCTCTTTTATGCCAGCTTGAATCTCGACCACCACATCATTTCTAACCCGGATGATGCTATTTGGACTATGGTATGTGGTGTGAAAATTTTCCTTCCGCTTCAACGTCTTGCAAGAATTCTACTATACCCGAATGAAGGTGAATAATTAGCAGAAATAGTCGTTAATATGGAAACTCGAGATCGTATTAGTCACTTGTTCCTCTCCGACGACTTAACGGAACTAAAAGCGGTAGCGCTACGACCTAAAGCTCGCATCGTGCATCGTGCGCTAACCCACACCATCAACCTGAAGACCGAAAGTTATGAAAAGGTATATAGGAGAGACTTTCAATCATTGTATGCCATTTGGGGAATTCGTCAAGTGAATTGGGCTAAAGTCATCTTGGATGAATTCCAAACATTCCACCAAAGTCGGATGCGAACGATACACCATGGCTCATACATTATGCGCATTCTCAAGCATTTTAATGTTCCTTTTGTTGATTTGGATTGCTCAACCATTGGCTCATTAAACACCAAGACACTTAACTTAATGAATCTTCCGAAACAATATCTTGACCATACTATCATTACATACGAGCATTGGCTTGAAAACCAATCCTTTGATCAAGCTCAACCATCCTCTCGCCTACAAACTCCCCATATTCAAGCCTCCTCATCATCTCAACCTCCTCCACCAAAATGGAAAGTCTATGAGATTCAAGAAGTGGATCCTCAAGCAAGGCCACAAGAAGCCATATCTATCATCTCTCATAACCAAAGACTCCTTAATCAACGACTATCTCGGGTAGAATCAAATGTTTCTAGTGTTATTAAAAACGTCACCGAGGTCAACAAAAAGCTCAATCATATTAAAAGTTTTCTCAATAATATTTGGGAAGCGATCACGTGCTCCCAACCTTCTTCAACCTCTATTCACGTGCCTACCTCTCATGGGAATGACCAATGGAGCACTTCACGTGTTCTACTTCAAATGAAGAACAAGAAGAGGAAGAAGGCGAAGAAGTTGGTGACGAATCCTGCAACAAGGAAACTGAAGGTGATGAAGAGAGCTCGAATGAAGGAAGCGCCGGTGATGAGTAAGGATTTTTTTTAAATGCTCTTGTTATCTTGAACTTCTATGTTATTATACTTTCAAACAATATCTATTTGATGTTATGTTATATGTGGTATCTTTCTAGTTTGACTATGTAACTTTTAAACTCTATGTCCTATGATTATGTAGTTGTGTACTCTTATTCTTGTGTAATACGTTTGATGTGTTTCTGTGTTATATATGCTATGTTTTTTATTATGTAGATGTGTTTCCAGGTTTTATTGCTCGTATTTTAATATTCTCTACTTTGAGTGCTCTCCTTTTTGTCGATGACAAAGGGGGAGAAAATATAAATTATTGATAAGAAATATAGCATAGATTTAGGGGGAGAATACTATATCAAACATGCAGGCATATATTCAATGGGAGAGATAAATCAACAAAGCTTGTCGAAGATTCGCTCGTAGCAAATGGAGTTGTCATCATCAAAAAGGGGGAGAATGTTGGATCATAGGTTTTGAGTGTTGACAAGATATAATAATTCACGAATCTACGACTACGACAACATCAGGACTTACCGACTCAAAATATTGGTTCGTCTTGTTATATATCATAGCTAGAGTCAATAAGTATATATAGAATCTAGTTTAGAGCTTTATAAAATCTTTCCTCAAGGTTCATCACTCACAAATTCATGTAAAACTTGCATTCGTTTTATATATTTCATATACACACACAAATGGTTTTATTGCATAGAAATAACAGCACTCAGTCGACTGACCTACTGTAAACAGTCGACTGAGGCTGTATAAAAATGTTTTTAAAACCATTGACCAGTCGACTGAGTTTGTGCAAATTTTTGTGCATGTTTTGAATTCAGTCAACTGACCAAGCATGTCCAGTCTACTGAAAACTGCAACTGTCAACTTTTTGAATAGACACTTCTTTTGATCAAGAGTTATATTCTTTCTGGATGGTTGCATCTCTTAACTATTAACAGATACCTATTACCAGAAGCCATAAATCTTCATACACTATATAAACACTCAAGAATCATTGATCAAACCACCTAATTTTCTAATCTCTCTTGATCTATAGTGCTTTGCAATCTTGAGTTCATTATTCACAAATTCTCATACGATCATTGCTTACCAATTCACTTCTATATTCTTCAAGAAATATTAATCTTCCTAATCTTTATACACACACAATTATACACATCAATCTTGAGGAAAAGATTATAGGAAGGGTATACTACAAGTGACAAATATGTGTTATTCAGAACACACAAAGTCAAGTTAAATCCAATTTGTAAGAAAGTCCTGTTCGGTTGCTCAGGCGGTCAAGTCCTGTTCTGTTGCTCAGGCGGTCAAGTCCTACTCGGTTGCTTACGCGGTGTAATACCTATTTCTCCGGGTTAAGTGAGGGTTGCTAGCTATAATTCCAGAAGGATTCTGGGACTGAACGTAGAATGGGAGTTCAAACTAGTATAAAAATCTATGGTGTCATTTTACTATTTACTTTTATTTTTATTACGCACTAGTTGTTTATTAAATTTCATATTACACGATCCTATAGCACAGTCACTTTCACCTGTCAGGCCCCTCCATGCATGTGCTTGAGCAAAAATTTAGGGCATATATCCTCCTTGAGTGTCAAATCAAGTAGGAGCAAATAAAAGCTTCCCCTTCTCCATTGTCGATCGCTTTGCCTGGGCAAACCATTTTCACTCCATTTTACATTCCTCCGCCTAGGTGTGCCAGAATTACATCGATAGTATTTTCGCAAAGCATTCCGGCCTCCATTTCTCCGCCCGAGAGTGGCCAGAGTGCACCTGCTGGGTCTTCACAAAGCACTCCTTCCAAAGACTAAGGCGGTAAAAGAAGAGGTGGGAAGAGGCAAGGAGAAAGCTCGAGTGAAGTATTCTTGGTTCTATGAAGAGAAAGAAATCCAAAATGAAATAGCTCTTAGTTTGTTTTTCCATATATAGACTCCTTTTGTTTGTAGGCCATCTTTGTTCAGGTTTGGCCCCCCGTTACTACTTCTTCACTTTTGGTGTGAACCACTTGTACTTGGCTTTCTTTGTTTGATGTCAATAACAAAGTTTTTTTGTTTTGTAAAATCTTTGCTCAAATTTGCCTAAGTACTTAAGAAATATGCTTTCCATTCAATGTACTTGCGATTTATCTCTTTTTGTGATCATTTTTGGATCAGGACCGTAATTCATTTTGTAAATTTCCAATTCGCATCTTTCTAGCAAAAGTAAAGCAATCTTAAGGTAAACCACTTAAAACAGTGGTTGGAATGTCCTTCTTCAGGATAATAAGTCCCAACCGCACCAAACTCCAAATGCTGGTTTAAATTAACTACTTAAAATTGTAGTCCACACATCTTCATCCGGGATGTTAGCATTCGACAACTCCTAACTCTGGCCATTGATCAAAGGCTTACGAAGTCAATCCCTCTTTACTCTAAGTGTGGACCCTTTGTTCTGCCTACTCCGGACAAATGGTAAGGATTGGATGGTCTTGTCACGCCAGTTTCCATATATATTTCTCCCCTCAGTCCAAGGATGAAAGTTAAGCAAGCGATTGGTCACATAATACACTTTTTAATTTATACTCCTATAGTCCATCCGAGGGTAAGAGTTGGCATATGGACGGTTATGTCATACCCAGTTCTAAGTTTGTGCTCTTGTCCCCAATTCGAAGGCAAGAACTAGTTTGTGGACGAACATGTTCCAATTGGCTTAAGTTTATACTCCGGCTCCTACTTTGGGAAAGAGAGTTAGGTAACGGATGCTCGTATCGCATCTGGTTTGCTTTTATACTCCCGCCCTCAATTTGATGGCAGGAGTTAGGATACAGATAGTCGTATCATGTTCGGCTTATATTTATACTCCGGCTCCTACTCCAGGAACAAGAGTTGGGATGCATACAGCTATGTCATGTCTAGCTTATGTTTATACTCCTGCTTCTACTCAGGGAGCAAGAGTTAGTTGATATCAAATTCCGAACATAAAAAAGGGACTTCACAGACCCGATCATAGGACGTAGAAGTTTGATCGGCCGAGTACATCTTCACTTGAATTAATCATATGCAGATTCACTTGATTTGATCAAGTCACAACTTTTAAGAAATGGAAAGATATAATTTTTGGCTTGAAAGGCCATTTTATTTGATTAAAGATGGAAAATGAAAAAATCCAGTCTTATTACATGGCTCTCGACGGTCATTTACAAATTTATTCTCTAAGTGAAATAACGTCATAAATGCTCGCTATTCCATGCCCTTGGGAGTGAGATCACGTCCGTAGTTTCTTGCTTGAAAGTGCCATCTCCAAGCTTTCGTCTATTACGTACAGAACTTCCCATGGGCCCAAGTTCTTAGGGCTAGGGAAGATTCATTTAAGGACCAAATTGTTGATTTCAAAGGTTCAACTTCTGACTTTGGTGTTATAACATCGTGTGACTTGGTGTCCGTGCATAGTTGCTCTCATCTCAACTTCAGTCCGCTTCTCATCGATCATATCAAGAGACTCTAGAAGGAGCTGCTCATTAATCCATGGATCATAGTGAGTAACCTGATGAGAGTGCACTTCTAGTTCGATCGAAATCATAGCCTCTGATCCGTAGGCCAAGGCGAATGGAGAATGGCCAGTCGCTAACTTATGGGTGGTTCGATAAGTCCAGAGCATTAACGATAGTTCATCGACCCACTTGCCTTTTCCCTTTTTTAATCGTTTCTTAAGAATGGACTTGATAGTCTTGTTACAGCTTCAACCTATCCATTCGCCTGAGGATGTGCTACCGCTGCAAATCTCTTCTCTATGCTGTGTCGGGGATAGAAATCCTTAAACTCCTTACCGTCGAATTAGGTCCCGTTGTCAGTAACGATTGCTTGTGGAACTCTAAAGCGACAGATGATATTTCGAATAACAAAGTTGATTACTTTCTTTGTAATAATCGTGGCCAAAGGCTCCGCCTTGGCCCATGTAGTAAAGTAATCAGCAGCCACGTTGGCATACTTCATGCCACCTTTAGATATTGGCAATACACCAATAATATTAATACCCAAAACTACAAACGGCCAAGGACTGACCATTTGGGTAATTTCCATTGGCGGGGCCCTTGGAATTCTAGCAAATCTTGGCACTTGTCACATCGCCGGTTTTAATCAACTGCGTCTCGATTGACTGTTTGCCAGAAATACCCGTAATGAAGGATCTTCTTAGCTAGGGTCTTCCCTCAATGTGGTCCCTACAGGTCCCTTCATGGACTTCTCTCAGAACTTGTTTGGCCTCGTCGTGAGTGACACATCGTAACATGGGGACAAAGGAATCCTTCAAATACAGCATTCCTTCTTGGATGATATATCTCGAAGCTTGTCGAAGGATTTTGCGTCATTCATTCCTTCTCTCTTGAAGGATCCCTCTTTGCAAATAATCTCGAATCAGAGTCATCCATGACTCTCATTCAGGCTTTGTTTCCAAGATCCAATCGACATCCATCTAGTCGATGCTCGGAGCTAAGAGTACTTCCACTTGGACCAGGCCCATGAGTTGTGCATCTTTGGGACTAGCCAACTTAGCAAGCGAGTCAGTTTTCTCATTTTCCTCTCTGGAAATATGAGTAATCATGTAATATTCAAAGTCGTCAAGCAGCTCAAGGACCCGGTTTAAATAAGGAGTTAGCATTGCTCCTCTTGCATGATACTCTTTCCGAACTAGGCATACCACCAGCTAGGAGTCACAAAAATGTGTAAATTCTTTATTCCTAGCTCCTCGGTGATCTTAAATTCTGCAATCAAGGCGCTATATTTAGCTTCATTGTTTGTTGTCGAAAAATTGAGTTTGAAGGCGTAACTGATCGGGTGTTCTTCGCGAGTGATAAGTACGACTCCAGCCGGAATATTGATCGTTAGACACACCATCTGTGCAAATCTTCCATCCAACTTCCTTTTCTCTACTGCTCTCTAATGGATCATCTCGTGCAGTGAAATCAGCTATGAAATCTGCCAAAGCCTGACCTTGGATTGCTCTTAGAGGATGATAGGTGATATCATACTGGATCAATTCAATGTTCCATTTTTACAGCCTTTCGAAAGTCTCAGGTCATTGCAAGACTTGTTGTAAAGGCTAGTCGGTAAGGACATTAATCAGATGAGCCTGGATATATGGGTGGAGCTTTCTCGAAGTGATCAACAGACTATATGCGAGCTTCTCTAATCTCGGGTAATTTCTTTTTGCTCCTATCAGCCGCTTGCTATGGATGCGAGATTCCTCATGTACAAGTGCGGGGCTCAGAGCATGCACCAACATCTCCAGATATAAGAAAAAATCCTCATCATCCACCAATTTTGAGAATGGAAGGTCTCTCCAAGTGATCTAGCAGAGCCTGGATGGCGTTTGTACAGTCTTGATTCCACTCAAAATTTCCATTCTCCTTCTTGATCACGTCGAAGATAGGGATGCATTTGTCGGTTGCTCTGGAAATGAATCGACTTAGGGCGGGAACCTTCCCATTTAAGCTTTGGACCTCCTTGATCATCTTTGGGGATTCGATCTCTCTCAAAGCCTTAGGTTTTTTGGATTGGCTTTAATTCCATGAGTGTTGACGATGAAAACCAAGAATTTCCTTGACGCAACACCGAAAGAGCATTTCAAGGAATTAAGCTTCATCCTGTATTGTCGGAGGACACCAAACATTTCTGCTAGATCATCAACATGATTTCTTGAATATATTGATTTTACAAGCATGTCATAAACATAGACCTCCTTCAATTTCCTAGTTTAGTCTTTAAACATTTGGTTCACGAGTCTCTGGTAAGTCGCTCCTGTGTTCTTTAGTCCGACCGACATGACCAGATAGTAATAAAGTACGAGATCGGTGATGAAATTGGTGTGTTCCTGACCTCGGATGTGCATTTGGATTTGATTGTATTCGAAGTACATATCCATGAATGAAAGTAACTCGTGCCCAATAGTTGAGTCCAACAACATATCTATTCCTAGAAGCGAGAAGCTGTCCTTTAGGAATGCTTTATTCAAGTCCAAATAATCGATGCATATCCTCCACTTTCCATTTGCTTTCTTCACCAAGATAGGGTTTGATACCCAATATGAGTATAATGCAACGCTAATGAAGCCGTTATCTTTTAGCATATCCACTTCTTCTTTAAGCGCAATGGATCTCTTCAGACCTAGTTGCAGCATTTCTATTTCACAGGAACCCATCTCGGATTTATGTTTAATGCATGGCTCGCTATCCCGAGCGAGATCCCACACATACCCAAGTGTGTCCAAGCAAACACATCCAGATTTTCCCAAAGAAAACCAACCAATCCCATTATCACACCAGCACCGAGCTGAGACTCGACCTTCAGGACTTTACTTGGGTCATGCGTATTGTCTGAAACAATGATTGTCAACTCGACGGGGGCTGCTCGTCCACCCTTCGACTCTTTTCGTTGGTCCATGCCATCGTAGAGTCGACTAGTTTGTCCGAGCTGGAGCTTAGGCAGTAGTTTCTATGTGTCCAAAGCCTTTATGCAGAGGACCCCCTCTACACTCTCTCCTTTCTCCTTATGCCTTGCTTCCTTCAATTCAGCAATATATCACTCGCGGCCAGCCACTTGATCTACGCACACGATCCCTATTCCATTATCTATAGGGAATTTCATAGTTAAACACTAGGGAGTAATGGCCGCTCTGAATTAAGCTAGGGTCGGTCGACCCAAGGATGCATTATACCCATAATAGATATCCAACACTAAAAACGGCATGACCCACACTCGCCTGCATCACCCTTGCCAAGCTCTACTGGTAATTCGACAAATCCGATGGCTTCAGTAGTTGTCCCATTAAACCGATGTATAAAAGATCTACAAAGCTTGAAATCTCACTCTTCCAACTTCATTTGATCGTAAGCTTTTTTAACAAAATATTGACTGAACTTTTATAATCAACAAGCACCTTTCGCACAATGGTAGGGCCAATCATGGCATAGATCATGAGTGGGTCAATCATCGATGCCTCGACTCTGCCAACATCCCTGTTTCGGAAAACAATGGCATCTACCATAGTTCGAGATTGTTTTGATGGAGCTCCATCCTCGACAGCATAGCAACTTCCATTCTCAGCATGCTTCAGGGTTCCTATATATATATATATCCATTTTTGCAAAGCTCTAATCGGCGGGATAAGGCCTACCGATGATTATGTTTATCACCAACCATTTTTCTGGCCGCCTAAATGCATTAGCACCAGGCTTAGCTTGCCCCCGCTGGGAAGATGGCCCAGCGGAGCTAGAATTTCCTTGCCCGTCGTCCTGCGTGGCTTTCAATATTATTGTAGTTTCTTTTGCCTTATTAATTCGTCAATCGTGTTACACAAGTGCCTGCATTCATTAATGTTATAACCATTAGTCTCATGGAATCTTCAAAACTTGCCTGACTTCCTTTCCTTCTCAGTTGACTCCCTAGGAGCCGGCTTCCTATACGTCAGTATTCTGAGTAGCCTGATAAATATTCTCTATCGAATTGTTCAGTTCAGTATAATTGTCATATTTAGGACCTCTAAAACAACTCCTGTTATCTGACTTTCCCTTCTTTGCCCCATCATTTTTTGTTTTCCTCCTTTGTTCTGATTACCAATCACATCAACATTTCCAAAGCATCCTTCAGATTGCTTAACAGCAATATTATTCTGAATTGGCTCATTTGGACTTGCAACGTCAGTTCTCCATGGATGTTTACACGCGTCCTCCAAACGTAAGTACTCAGTAGCTTTCCTATAGAAAGCCTATATTGTCGACATTTGCTTCCTTTCTATCCAGTCCCCAAAATCCAAGTTAGGATGAACTCCTCTACAAAGCGCCATCAAGACCATATCCTCCTTCAGATCCATTATTTCCGTTAGAGCTATATGCAATCGGTTTAATTAGTTCCACAATGACCTCTTTCAACTTGATATACATTAGACAACAACATCACGTGCTTTGGACGTGAGGTACGCAAACAGAATTGCTCTATGAATTTCTATGACAATTCAGTAAAAGATTATATGGATCTCGGTGGAAGCTGAGTGACCACATCGTAGCCACCTCTTCTAAGAAAAGTGAAAAAAACTGGCACTTCACAGCATCTGAAGCCCTGGCTGAATCCATATGCCATTCATATCTTAATAAGTTTTGTCTAGGACCCATCGTTCTTCCATATAACGACATCGTTGGCATGTTGAATCTCCGGGGGATTTCTTACATAAAGGATGTCCTCCGTTAATGGGTTTCGACTAGCAGAAGTTCCCCAATCATTGTTAGTTCTGGATCTATTTTCACTAACAACCCTCCTAACCATATCCTCCAGATAGTCCATGTTGACAGATTTGATTGAATGGCAGTAATTGGGTCCTACCCTGAGTGTTTGGCCCGGCGAACACTCTCGGGGAGGTGCTCGATTCCTAGGCTCCCCAAACTCCGGGGGTCCCATTCGCCAAGCAGTTCCCCCTATTTGATTCTCATATGCATCATCAACAGCAGCAGTAGCATGGGTTTCCAGGTTTTGACCTCCAGCAACATGTCCAGGGACTGTGTCTACACTCCCTTCAGGGAGATAAGCTTTGGGCCTACTATATTAGTAGTCGGTACCGAGTTCTAGGTAGGGATCAGTATCGAGTCTTGATTGTGGAGATGGGGCCCATCTTCCTTCTTGTTGAAATGTCCCAGCAGTGTATGGAGCCTTCTTCTTCCTTCTGTCCTGCTATCTTTTCTCGGATGAAGAAGAACTCTTTGAATTTGAGTTGGAATCCCTTCTACTCCGTCTGCAGCTATTTTGAGTCAACTCATTTAGTAGCCTCAAGCTCTGTTGCATAGTGTTATTCATCTCCTGTTGGCTAGCTTGAAACCTATCTTCCATCTACTTCATCATCCTACCCATCTCCACTCTTGTTAAAACATCAGTAGGAGCATGGACTTCAGGTTGAGTTGGCTGAACAACTCCATCTCCTTGCCGAGAATTCTGATTCTCGATTTTAGCAGTAGCTCTAGAATTGATAGAACGATCTCTCCTTGATGGGACCATGGCAGAAGCTTTTGATGGACCTTTGCAAATCTAAGTTATAGAATTAAAAGATAAAGAGATTAGATCTATTCTTGGATATAGGGAATCCAATAGTAGATGATGGATCTAAATGGCCTAAGAATAACATTCTCAGTGAAAGCACCAAAATGTTTGAACCAAAAATGGTACAAACACCCAGAAGTTTATGTAGTAGAGATTAAATAAAGAACAGTAAGTGAAAATGAGGAAATAAACAAGACACAATTGTTTACAGTGGTTTGGCAAAGCAAGGCCTACGTCCACTTTGAAGTTTTATTTTTTATTTCTGATTTAGAGGCAAAAGTTCTTGGGGCCGATACAACTCCAACAGTTAGAATTTCTTAGTTACAAAAATATAAGAAATAATGGAACTAGAGCCCAAAAATCTCTAAAAGTGAGACCCACCTTCCTATTTATAGAGACATGGGGCCCAAAATCTCGCATGTAATATCTCTTAGACATTATGCTCGAAATTGAATCGTTCTCCCAAAAAGATGGGTGCCAGCTCAACAATATCTAGGACTCGGTACCCACCAACTACCAGGTGGGAGTTGATACCGTTCCCTAAGTTTGATGATTCTTGAGTCTTCAACTTCTTATCTTGGATCATCTTGGGGTAGGCTTCATGAATCCATAGTTGTTTGCACCAATCTGAGCTTGTTTCTAAGCCCAAATGATGGAATTGTGGGAGAACAAACCTGTAGATTCAGGAGTTCATGGAGATCGATAGAGAATTGCATTGATCCAACAAATCAACTTTGAAAATAGACTCTAGGCGTCGAGATAAGCTTGTAGGCAGAAGGTAGGGTCCACCCAAGTATTTGGGAGTTAGTACCGATCCCCAACACGGGGGATACCATTGTCTTGTTGTCTTGGATAATTTTGGCTTCGACTTCATGACTCTGTCTATGCTTCGTTTCTAGTCTCCAGGGCTATCTCTTCGGGCTTTCCACCTTGATAACTCCAAGTCCTATCTGTTCAGCTTGTCTGGATCCTGCTTAGTCAAAAAGCGAGATAACACTAAGTATAATCGAAATGGGTTAACGACGAATGCGATTAACACATCATCACCACAAACCCAAATCATTTTCCTACATGTTATTGTCTTTATAAACCTTTGTTTTAAAGATCTAAGTTCTTAATCAGTCAAGTTCTGTATGGGCTAGTTAATTATCAAGTTCTAAAGGTGATTGCTTATACAAATCACGATACGTACGCTTAACTCGTTTCCAACATTCTAACTTAACTATTCCTCATCCAAGAGTGAAGCCTAGTAAGTTTGGGCACTGGTTGCTCCAAGCCTTGCCTAGACACTTCATTCTTAAATCTCACAAATAGATAAGTCTACCTCATCGGCTTTTAGTGTTAAGTATAGTATTAATGATTCCATAAACAATAAGAAATCAACACATTTTCGACATTTTCCACTTACCTATTCCTTGGTTAATAGGGAAGCCTGGTAGGTTAGAACTCTATTGCACCATCCCTACTCGACATCAATATTGACTCTCACAAATAGATAAGATTACTTCGCCAGTTTATTAGTGTTAAGCATACTTAATTACTTTTCAGATAAGTAATTTAAACAATTTAACCATTTCGATATTAAGCAATTACTAACCCCTTTCTAAAACTTTTCTACGCATAGTTAATTACTTCTTCATGTTTTGGCATGGTGGAAGAGTTTCTAATATTATACTAAGCCATATGGAAAAGTTTGAAGTGATTTGGAGTTGACCTGCAACCTTTTCTTTTTAGAACATAAGAGAGGAAGAAGAAGAGAAGCCATTGATTTTTGCTACTCAAGCTTTGTAACTTTTGTGAATATTATCTAAGGGTGTACCCCTCTTTATATAGGCTTAGGAACGATGATGGTAAAAGACCAAAAACCTCTCAAAACCTTAATGACATTAATTGCTTCTTATCATGACAACTTTATGTCACTTCTCCTTTATTCATTTTACCATTTTACCCATATCATGATAATATCCCTTATCATATTAGAACTTTCTAGAACATTCCATGCTATATGAAGTGGAGAGTATGTTAATTAGTTGTTAATGTGTTCATTTGATCATTAGTTAAGTGCAAAAGAGTTCTAACAACTTATATCGATCGAAAGGCTGTTTTTGATAAACCGATTTTCGGTCACATTATCGATTTCTCTTTGAAGAATATATTTTTATAAACATTTTCCCAAAACAAGTTTTCGATCATTAGTTATGATTTAAAAGTCGATTAAAGAGCTTGTTAAATCATTTTAATAACATTTAATCAAAGATTCAAATATTTAAATAATTCAGATATTTAAATACGAAGTGTTTGAAATTCTGAGTCGTTACATGATGTACATTACAATCCTTAGGAGCGCGGCTATATAGAGTCAGAGTTTATTCAAAACTCACCCATCTTATCATCAAATATAGAGGGAAATTCTATGAGCAGTCCTTCAAAAGTGATCGCCGCTTCTCTTGGAGATTTATCATTAACTTCTCCTATGTTCCGAAGGGCTCAACTAACACTAATCGATATCTCTAATATCTATTTTCCATCTTTTCAAGTTTCAGGTCCATGTGCTCTGGCCCCTTAATGGAAGGGAACCTGTCTTCGAGCACTCGAGCTATAGTAATTGAATCAGTTATTGTGTCTGCCCCTACTCATATTCCAACCTCTTCAGTCATTCCTAGTCCTGACACCAAAATGATACATGCTCTAATTGAAGAGGCAATGGATGATCCTAATGCAACATAGGGGGATGACGACATAGATATTACAAGGTGTAACATCCCCCATTTGGAGGCCTAAAACTAACTGCTACGGATGCTGCAGTCATCCATAGTTATTAATTCTCGGTGACTAAATGCGGTAATGTTAGATACATTGATACCAGAAACATATGAATATGAAAATTTTTAGACTCAATTTAAACAAATTTCTCATTTCATTATAAATATTATTTTCAATTCATTATGTAATCCCAAATGTAAGCAACGTTCAGAGAAATTACAATTTATTACCAAATATGCCAAGAGCAACATATGAAGGCGCTCCCTTGGTTGACTAGAGTCTAAATATAGGCAATTAAACAAATTTTCCCTTACGTCCAAATAACACAGCGGACAATAGATAAAATTTCCTAAATAGCTAGCTTGCCTCCTGCACGTCTTCGAAAGCTTATTCGTCAACAAATAACTTGAAAATCCCTTACCCTTGGCCTACTCAAATTAATTTTTGAGCACTCTAGAGTTTAAGGGGAAAAACATAAACTTTGAGTCAGACAAAAAGTCTAGTGTGAATAATAATATACTATCTTGAACCGAATTGATATCTAACGAGACCATGCCACTGAACGGAACGGGTTTTCCCCTCACTGGTGCCTTAACTAAAAACTAATTAACCATATACTATGCAACTACATCCACAATGGTTAAATAATAACATAATATGATGATATGCAATTATACAATATATCCTGGAATTCCCATCCCCATTCATTGGTCTATCGGTCTCAAGTTATAGTTTCTAGGGTCACTATTAACCTATTAGTTTTCATGGGCTAATTAATAACCTATTCCAAGCTTACGGACAAGTCTGGTTTCATAGTTTTCATGAGATTACAATAAAACTATTGGTGTTTACCAATAACAGCATCCAATCATAGTTTTCATGGGCTGATTATGAACTTATTGATCTCTATTAATAACCTATTTCGGACATAGTTTTCATGAGATCACTAAGAACCTATTGGCCCCTGCCAATAACATTTCTTAAGGCATAATTTTCATGGGCTATAAATTTATATAAGTGTAGAATTAGAGTCTCTAACCTATTTCATTGCTTCCAAATGATGGTTTCTCTTTTCGTAGAGTGGTCATAATAGAGAAATGGACTTACGGTTAAAAAGGTACACATGTTTTAAATTCTAAAAATAAAGCTGGCGTTACTGTAGCATGGCAAAGAAAACTAAAGCTACCATAGCATGGCTTTGAAAGCATTTGGCACTTTAGCATGGTTTCGAAAGCTAATGTATTGCAGCATGACTACGAAATCATTGGTATTGTAGTATTTCTTCGAAAGCATTGGGGTTACTATAGCATGGCTTCGGAAGCTAAAAGGTACTGTAGTAATACGAAAGCAAATGGGTACTGTAACATGGCTTCAAAAGCTAAAAGGCACTGTAGCAATAGGAAAGCAAATGAGTACTATAGCGTGTCTTCGAAAGCTAAAAGGAATTGTAGCAATAGGAAAGCAAATGGGTACTGTAGCTTGGCTTCGAAAGCTAAAAGGTACTGTAGCAATTGGAAAGCAAATGGGTACTGTAGCATGGTGTTATCCGGCATTTTGACCCGACTATGACCGAACTAATTGGAGAAGTTAGACTCGACTGTCATTAAGGCCAGTAGCCTAAAGCGATGACTGTGAGGTCCATAAATCAAGTGCAGACAATGATATGAAGCGCAATCAATCGATACCAAGAGATAGGCTCTCCATAATATTCTAAGTATGGATAATTATCTCCCTCCGATAGGGGATCGGTGCCTATCCCTTCCCCTTGGGGATCAAGACGTATCCTCAATTTTTGTCCCAAACTGGGTAAGATCGATATAGAGTACAAGGTAAGTTCCACGAGGCTATATTTCAAATCTCAAGTCGTTTGGAGTTTGTATGCTCAAGTTATGGGAAAATTACTTCACCTGTGAAAGGGATCAGAATAAACGGGATCAGCTAAACTCAATTTTGCAGCGATGATCGATCAATAACTCAAAATATACACATGCTGTCAACATGAAACTTGGAGTGCAAGCTTACTACAACATGTGGAACACCCCTTAGGGATCTCATTCCAATTGGAGGAAGTTGGAGGATCGGCATAACTTCCTTTGGAGGGATCGGCAGAAATTAGAATTCAAGCAACACTATTTCATGGAAAATGCGATATCTCACTAACCGTACGTCGGAATTGCACGAAATTTGGGAAGCAAGTGGCTAACATCATGTGGTATTCCTTATAGGGATCGCAGCCCATTTGGATGCACTAAAGAGAACGGTACCGATTCTTACTGTGGGCCCCGATGGGCCTATAAATTTTTGGGTAGCCACGTTTTGGTCTCCTGAACTTTCTGTCGAAATTTCAGTTCAATCTGTGCACGTCTTCCCCTATAAATATAGCAGACAAGGCGTCAAAAAAGGAATCTGGCTTTTTCTGCCGAAGCTCTACCATTTTTATTCTTCACTTTTGTACTAATTGATCCCAGCTGATCCATAGGTTCTTGTAATCATAATCAAGTGGAAGATCAATAAAAATATGAAGTGGACGTAGGCCAAGATTGCCGAACCACTATAAAAATCTATGTATTCCTTTATGATTTTTGCTATGTTTTAATTTCATTCTTTATTTAATCTCTACTGGATTTTATTGGGCGTTGATGCCCATTTTTGGGGTCGAAATTTTGGTGCTTTCACTGAGAATCGAATTCTTAACTTGATTGGATCTCATCATCTACTTATGGATTCTCATATTCGTGAGATAGATCCAGCGTTCTACCGATAAACTTCCTATTCTAATCAGATTTGAAGGAAATCTAGAGGAAGCTGATAGCCATGGTTAGAGGAACTAAGTCTACTTCCTATGTTTTTGAAAGATTTGATTATGCTAGTGTTCTTGTTTGGAGTTGTTCATGTGTTCATGTCCATTTGGAAGGGATCGGATTCACTCATGTATGCAAGTTCTTAATTTCAAATGCTGATGTTTGCACTCAAGTTAGCCAAAATGGCCGATCCCTTTCTCGAAGCCTAGATGGCCGATCCCTTTCTCGAAGCCTAGATGGCTGATCCCTCCAATCTCAACTGCAACCGATCGTTAGCCTAAATGACCGATCCCTCACCAACGCAATTCAGCCGACCCCGAAATACATAAACATGCTCAATGTCAATCCCTCTAAAGACATAAATACTGATCCCACCGAAACAGCTATACCGATCCCTCTATATGGTTTATATACTGATCCCTCTACAAGGTTTTTATACTGAACCCTCTCCAAGGTTCATATATCGAACTCTCTCTAAGGTATGTATAATGATCCCTCTGCAAAGTATATATACCGATCCCTCTGCAAGGTCTATATACCGATCCCTCCAGCATCTATACTGATCCCTCCGAAACAGCTGTACCGATCACTCTATAAGGTGTATATACTGATCCTTCTACAAAGTATATACTGATCCCTTTCCAAGGTGTATATACTGATCCTTCTACAAGGTATATACTGATCCTTCTACAAGGTATATACCGATCCCTCTCCAAGGTGTATATACCGATCCCTCTCCTAGGTAGTATACCGATGTCTCTACAAAGTATATATACTGATCCCCCTACAAGGTATATATACCAATCTCCAAAGACATCAATATCGATCCCTCCGAAATAGTTTTCCCTTCATATTATCGATCCCTTCATATGACCGATGCCTCCATATGATCGATTCCTCTATATTACTGATCCCTCATTTGACCGATCCCTTCATATGACTGATCCCTCTCTTATAGCAAACTGTCGATCCCTATACCAAAAAAATATGGATCGGGTATAATCCATTTTAAAAAAATTATGAATTGGTGCCCCCGCGCAGTGCCCGAACCCATGCCGCAGCGTAGTGCCACTACATTCTAGATTTGGAACTCAACTTAAAAACGGTACATTCTATCCAATTCCCTTACATCCTATGACTGACCGGGACATAGGGGATCAAGTTGTAACTACTGAATTGCAGCCAAGGAATGGACATGAAACTGCTACTCAAATGGTGCTCCCAAAAGCCGGAGAACCGAGATGACATGACACAAACTAGGATCGATTACCTAGTCAAGCTCTTGTGGTAGATTAAGACTGCCCTCACCTTACCAGCTTCTAAACAACTGACTTGGCAGCTATGGTACGACGGCTTGTGAGAGAGAGCCAAGACCAAACGACAATTGGAGAATCTCCCCCTATCAGAATCTATTCGTTGAAGTTGTTCTATGAGCAGAATATCTAAGGAGATTCAACATGCCGACCATGCTGGCGTACTGTGGAAATACAGACCCCCGATAGCATCTCATGAAATATGAATGGAACATAGATTCTGCTAGGGCAACGGACACCATCAAATGCAGATGCTTTCCTATATTCCTTGAAGGAGTAGTGATCATACGGTTTACGCGATTATCGCCCAAGTCCATCTCCTCATTCGACTAGCTGGCTCAAAATTTTGCCGAGCAATTCAAAATTCATGCGGCTCGCCCTAAGGATGCGATGTAATTATCCAACCTAATCCAAGCGCTGAGCGAGATGCTCAAAGATTTCTTGCTTAGATTCAACGTCACCGTCACTGAAGTGAGCAGTCCCAACAAGGATACCAAATTAATGGCATTGATAAGGGAAATCGACCCCAAGTTGGATTTCAGCGACTGGTTAGCTGGAGAGCCTCCTTCGACCTTGGATCGCTTCTGTTACAAAGTGAACAAGTGCCTACACAAGGAGGAGGCAAGAAATACTAGATAGAAGAAGAATGCAAGTCCGTTGGCTAAAGGAAGTCAAAGCAAGGGCAGCATTGAGGCCTTAGATAAGGACTCGGATCCTAGGAGATGACCTAGAATCCCAAAATCCGACTCACATGCTCTTTTGAACGATTCAATCAAAAGCATCTACTTGGAGACTTATGACTTGAAGCAGTATTGGAAACTGGCCTCAAGAGAATCCACCGAAACCTAGAAGAAATCCGGGAAATGTTGTATATTTCAAGATACACACGGTCATAACACCAGCGATTGTAGACACCTTCGAGATGTGATCTGAAACCTGATCCGAAAAGGAAAGCTTCAACAATATGTGCAGGCCCTGAAGAATGGCGGGCGGGGAACATCCGATGCCTATCCATAAAGAACTTTGATTATCAATTGGATTGCTCCCGCTGAAAGGAGCTAGGGGAAAAGTGGAATAGCTAGCACATGATGCTGCTTCACTTATCAAAAAGATTTATTCTGATCTCCTTTGAATTATTTTATTTCTATTTCTATTTCAATTATGTTGTGAATTATGGCCAACTTGAATTAAACTACTTGCATACGATGCAAGTAACCAAGTACATAGAATTGGGCACCAACCAACCTCCATGGACCATGATCGGACCTTCGAAGCATCACAAGACAAGGATGATTCGACCGCTCATCATCTACCATATGCCCTTGACTTGGGGGCAAGGACTCGAAATGGAAAACAGGTATGACAGACCACCCATCATAAAACTCTGGTCCCTAGAGTACAGACTGGAGTATAAACACAAAAGGATGGACGTTGTTCGACCGTCCATCGATCAACTCTGGTTCCTAGAGCACGAACCAGAGTATAAACATCAAACGGGTGTGACTGACCACCCATCATAAAACTCTAGTCCCCAAAGTGTAGATCGGAGTATAAACATTAAAAGATAGACGTGGTTCGACCGTCCATCTATCAACTCTAATTCCCAGAGCGCGAACCAGTATAAACATCAAATGGGTGTGACTGGCCACACATCATAAAACTCTGCTCCCTAGAGTATGGATCGGAGAATAAACACAAAACGATGCACGTGGTTCGACCGTCCATCGATCAACTCTGGTTCCCAAAGCGCAGACCGGAGTATCAACATCAAACAGGTGTGACTGACCACCCATCATAAAACTTTGGTCCCTAGATGGTGGACTGGAGTATAAACAAAAAAGGTGGACGCGGTTCGACCGTTTTCTCCTCAACCCTTGCCCTTTACTTAGGAAAAAACACACGACTCAAAGTGGATGCGATCTGACCATCTCCTCCCCTACTCGAGCTCGAATTTCTTCAAAACACTCATCTTACTCCCAAGGCTCGGCAAAAACTAGATCCAAATGGAAGTGGATGCTGTACGACCATCCACGCATCGAATCGTGCCCTAGATGCAGGGGGTAGTTTAAGAGCCCAGGCCTAAATTGGACGTGGTTCGACCGTCCAGTCTAAAGAGGATATGATACATCCATCCATAACCTTGTTTGTGCTAGAGATACAACGAACTATCCAAGCCTTGCCCGGACATCGGCAAGCCTAAATTCCAAACCCAGACATGGATGCAGTTTGACCATCCAGCAAATAACTCTGGTCTCCCAGTGCGGATTAGAGTATAAACACAAATTGGGTGCGGTTCAACCACCCTCCAACAAACTCTTAACTCCAGAGTGCGGATATGAGTATAAACAAATAAATGAGTGCAGTTCGACCACTCAATATTCCATAAACTCCAACCTGAACTCGACAATATGAGTATAAACTCACTACGGATGGAATTCGACCGTCCACAAACTAATTTTGCTAACCCAAGAATAGGAACGAGAGTACAAACTACTACAAGCTGAGTACGGCATCTTACTATAGCTCCGGCTGGGTGATCTTTATAACTTAAGGCAACAACCGCAAGAAGGCCTCAATACAAAACCAATTGTAATGACGTCCGAAGTTATGGGCGACCGACTATATCGTTCCACTAGGTCGACTGGCAATGTCGATCCAAGCTTTCCAAACTAATATGAACCAGATGTCCTCTAAGAAACTTCGATCATCAGAGTGCGGATAGGAGAATAAACCACGAATGACTGTGACTTGATCATTAATTCTCCAACACCATCCTTCGATCTATCAGGAGGAGTATGAAACCAGATGAGCATGACCCAACTACACCTGAGCCAACTCTATCCCTAGATCTGGTTGGAGAATATGAATCAAAATGGATGCGATTGACCGTCCAGCTTCGAATGAATGTGGCGCTACCATTCATTCGTTGACTCTTACCATGATCCGACTAGAAGAGAAATACAAAATGGATGTGACCCGACCGTCCACATAGTGATCCTTGCCCTTTGTCCGGTAGGGAGAGCATCAATCACTGATAGGACATGACTTGCCTTCCTACTTATCGACTTATGCCCCAGACTTGGGGGCACGAGCGAGAAACAACATGAATGTGAACCGACCATTCATCGATCAACTCTATGTCCTTGGAGCTTAGTTGGGAGTATAAACACGACTAGGACGAGACTCGACCGTCCATGTAGTATATTTATCAACTTGAGACCAAGGGTAGAAGTGTGATTATCCAAAGACTAACTGCGATAGCTCAATACTGTAATTCATACCTAGTGTTTAAAACGACTCGAGGCTACGGCCGAAAGGATGCCTAGAGATAGAATCATCGAATCAATGCCCAAGCTCATGGGCAACTGATCATCACTCCAACTTGAATAACGAGTAACGGATCATGAGTACGTTGAATGGAAAGAGCGTTACTCGAATATACAAGCAGATTCAAACTCAAAGCAAGAGCAAGCTATGCAGTTGTGCGCAACACGAGGCTAAACCATACTCGACATTTGATTCAACGTGCTTCTAAGCCTGATCTTCAGCCATTTGTAGATAATCGCTTAAAGCGTCTAAAAACTGTCACTATCAGACTCAACAGTTCATGATAAGACTATAGGATTTGACCAAAGTGACCATCATCATTGACCGTCTCAACCAGATTTCATGTTGATTGTTACATGAAACAATTACATTTGAACTCGAGGATCGGCTATCGGCATATAGGAATCTGACATTCATATTCAAGTTCACTCAGGCCACATGTTACAATCTGTATAGGTACAAATATGCTAATCTATTCAAGTCCAAAGTGGTAAACATCTGGTTCAAGGCCATATGCTAGTTCAAGTATGCAAGTCATATATGGCACGTCCCATTGTTTAATTTCGAGTTCTCATGGTCTAATATGTTCATGTCAAATCAAAAACTACTAAGTTCCACTAAAACATGGGATTGAAACCGATCCCGTTGCTTCGGCAAATCCATTTAAGCAATTTTCACCTCACAACATAACACCAATATCAAGCAACAATAGCACAGTCGGTTCTATAAGGATAAAGACCACAAAGATGAAGAAGAGGAGCCCAAAGAATCCAAGGCTGCACCCTTTGAGCTAATGATCGACAGACGGTCAACCACGACGAACCATTATGGGTCCAGAAGATCGGATCACAGCTTAGTGCAACGATGATGAAGGAATTAGCTGGTTTTCTCTAAGCGAATCTTGATGTATTCATTTGGACCCATTCTGACATGTGTGGGATCTTGCCAACCATCATGAGCCATGCATTGAATATCGACTCGAGGCATGTCTCGGTGAAACAAAAGCAACGCGTCATGGATCCGAAGAAATTTGTTGCACTTAAAGAGGAGGTGGATAAACTCAAAAACAATAGGTTTACACATGACGCTCTCTACCCGAAATGGGTATCCAATCTAGTTCTTGTGAGAAAAGCTAATGGAAAGTAGCGGTCATGCGTCGACTATTCAGACCTAAACAAGGTGTGCCCAAAAGACCTGGTAGACTCAACCGTTGGATATGAACTGCTTTCATTTATGGATGTGTACTTCGGATACAACCAAATCCCGACGCACATCCCTGACAGAAGCACTCCAGCTTCATTACCGACCTAGGGCTATATTGTTATGTTGTGATGCCATTTGAACTAAATAATGTTGAAGCTACTTATTAGAGAGTGGTCAACAGGATGTTTAATGACCAGATCGATCGATCGACGGAAGTATATGTGGATGATATGCTCGTGAAGTCATGACGATCAAACGACCACATTAATGACTTAGCAGAGATGTTCAGTGTTATACCAAAATATGGAATGAAACTAAATCCTTTGAAATGCTCTTTTGGAGTTGCGTTAGGGAATATTCGTGGTTTCATCGTCAAATCTCACGGAATCGAAGTCGGTCCCAAGAAGATTCAAGCAATTTGAAACAACTAGGTACCGAAGACGATTAAACAAGTATAGAGCTTAAATGAAAAGGTTGCTGCCCTATGGTGCTTCATCTCTAGGGCCACCAACAAGTGTAATCCTTTCTTCGACTTGATCTGGAGAGGGAAGAGGAACTTTGAATGGATGCAGGATTGCATAAATGTGTTTCAAGCACTGGTAGATCACTTAGAGAGACCTCTCATATTATCCAGGCCACTGGATCGTGAAGACTTATACATCTATTTAGCAGTGTCGATACACGCCATAAGTGCCACACTGTTACGTGAAGAGAATCAGATCCAGAGACCAATATATTATCTTAGCAAGTGATTGGCATGTGTTGAGAGAAACTACTCAAAGCTGGAAAAGCTTGCGTACTACCTGTTGATTGCGTCACAAAAGCTTCACCGTTACTTCCAAGTTCACCCCATCAATGTCTACACCGACCAACCGTTACGATAGGTCCTACAGCAACCTTAGATGTTCAGAAGGTTGCTCAAATAGAATATCGAGCTAAGCCGATTCAATATCACTTATCTCCCTTGAAGAGATATCCAAGGACAGACATTAGCAGACTTCATCTCTGAATTCACTCATCATATGACGATCCAAAGAGAAATGGAGAATCGACCAACCGATGGAAAAATGTACACGGATGGAGCATCCAATGATCAGTGTTATGGCACCGGAGTTGTGTTAATGAATCCCGAGGAATGATCGATTTGCTACTCCCTAAAAATCGACTTCCCTGCAACAAATAACGAAGTTAAGTATGAAGCCTTAGTCGCCAAGTTCAAACTTGCTGGAGAACTGGGAGTGCAAACTTTACATATCTTTTCTGATTCCTGGTTAGAAGTATGCTAAGTCAGGGAAGATTATTTTGCTAGGTGGTAGTGTCTTGCTCCTTATCTCAGCTGGGTACGAGAGCTACTGGCCGACTTAGAGTATTACATCATTACACACATCCTCATAGAACAAGATGAAAAAGCCGAGTCACTGGCCAAGCTAGCCAGTTCCGGGGATGTGCAGCAAATAGACTTGTCCCAATTGAAGTACTTAAAATTCCAAGCATTGACAGATGGAGATGGACTAGATCTTAGAGACAGAGTCAGAAAAGGAGTCATGGATGACCCCTATCGAAGACTATCTACAATGGGGAATTCTTCTTGAACGGAGGAATGAAAAATGACAGATCCTCCTCAAAGCTTCACGTTGCATCATCCCAGAAGGAGTCATATATAGAAAGGGCTTTCTCCATTCCCCTTCTTCGGTGTATCACCATGATGAAATCAAGTGAGTCTAGTGATAAGTCCATGAAAAAGAATGCGGCGATCACACCAGGGGGCAAACCTTGACAAAGAAAATACTCCGCTATGGGTATAACTGGCCAACTGCCAATCGAGACGCAGCTGATCACACTAGAGAATGCGACAAGTGCTAGATGTTTGCAAAAATTCTAAGGGCTCCCACCGAAGGTAATTACTCAAATGGTCACTCCATAGCCATTTGCCACTTGGGGTATTGACACCATCGGCTCCTTACTAATTTCTAAAGGTAGTGCGAAATATGCCAACATAGTAGTGGATTACTTCATCAAATAGGCTGAAGTTGAAACTTTAGCAACGATCACAGTGAAAAAAAGCATTGAGTCCAAAAACTTCTATCTACGACACCATATTAAAAAGAGATTTGCGGTAGTTGCACTCCCTCGAGCAAATGAACAAGTCAAAGCTGTGAACAAAATCATAAAGTCCATTCTGAAGAAGCGTTTGGAAAAGGCTAGAGGCAAGTGAGTGGATGAACTCCCAACAGCATTATGGGCTTATAGAACCATCCACAAGTCCACGACTGGCCATACTCCATTTTCTCTTACTTATAGCTCTGAGCCCGTCACCCCTGTAGAACTTGAAGTCCCCACTCATCGAGTTACTTATTACAACCCCTATTTCATTATAAAATAAAATATAAACAAGGAATTGCAATCGAATTACAATTAAACTAGAAGGAATTGGTGACGACTCGTGAGCATACAAACACATCCGGGAGCCAATGACAAGACCATGTACCTTAACGTGCATGTGTATATTCTAAAAATTCAAATTTTGAAATCGACAGAAATTGAATTCTGACTTGAATCTTTCAAAAATGAAATTGAATCGGATAGCCAAGGCTTACTAGCTCCATAGAACCAGACACGGATAGCAACGAATGGAATACAACCCAGAATTTATACGATCAAAGAGAGATGCAACACTTTGGGAAGATAATTCAACGGAAGGATGGCGACTATTCAGAAAACTGAATGGATTTCTTTCCGACGACCCTAACTTGACATCAATTCAAAGCACGTCATGTACGAAACAAGACGTGCTTTAGGGAGGCAAGTGTTATTCGGCATTTTGACCCGACTATATCCGAACTGATTGGACAAGTTAGACTCGACTGTCATCAAGGCCAGTAACCCAGAGCGATGATTGTGAGGTCCAGAAATTAAGTGCAAATATGAAGCGCTGATCAATTGAGACCAAGAGACAGGCTCTCTAGAATATTCTTAGTACGGATTAGTATCTCCCCCCAACAAGGGATCGGTGCCTATCCCTTCCCCTTGGGGATCAGTACGTATCCTCATTTTTTGTCCTAAACTAGGTGAGATCGATATAGTTTGAAATGGAAGGTCACATGAGGCTATATTTCAAATCTCAAAACGTTGGAGTTTGTATCCTCAAGTTATGGGCAAATTACTTCACCTTTGAAAGGGATCGGTATAAACGGGATCAGCTAAACTCAATTTTGCAGCGATGATCGGTCAATAACTCAAAATCTACACATGCCATCAACATGAAACTTGGAGTACAAGCTTACTACAACATGTGGAACACCCCTAGGGATCTCATTCCAATTGGAGGAAGTTGGAGGGATTGGCATAACTTTCTTTGGAGGGATCGGTAGAAATCGGAATTCAAGCAACACTACTTCACAAAAAATGCGATATATATCTTACAAACCGTACGTCGAAATTGCATGAAATTTAGGGAGCAAGTAGCTAATATTATGGGACATCCCTTATAGGGGTCGTAGCCTATTTTGATGCACTAATAAGGATCGTACCAATCCCTATTATGGGCCCCAATGGGCCTGCAAATTTTTGAATAGCCTCGTCTTGGTCTCCTGAACCTTCTGCTGAAATTTCAGTCCGATCCGTCCATATCTTCCCTTATAAAACAGCAGGCATGGCATCAGAAAAGGGATTTGGCTTTCTCTGTCGAGGCTCTGCTATTTTTATTCTTCACTTTTGTACTAATGGATTCCAGCTGATGCAAACATTCTTGTAATCATAATCAAATGGAAGATCAATAAAAATATGAAGTGTACGTAGGCCAAGATTGCCGAACCACTATAAAAATCTATGTGTTCCTTTATGATTTTTGCTATGTTTTAATTTCATTCTTTATTTAATCTCTACTAGATTCAATCTGGTGTTGATGCCCATTTTTGGCGTCAACATATGGCTTCGAAAGCTAAAAGGTACTGTAAAAATACGAAAGCAAATGGGTACTGTAGCATGGCTTCGAAAGCTAAAAGGTACCGTACGTAGCAATACGAAAGCAAACTGCTATTTTGCTAAATAAAGTATATTCTTTTCACCAACTCTTATTGTTTGTCAAATTCCTATTGGATAGAGATAAACTTCATCAATTTCTTTGCAGAAAAACTAGTATAATTAGATTTCATAATTTCCAAAATTATTTTCCAACCATTAAATTATATTAATATTTTAATATAATTATTAAGCTTTTCAAGCTTAGAAAATTCATAACAAATCGAAAATATTTAAGGAAAATCCCAAAAGTTCACCAAAATCTGATTTAACATTTTCTTTACTATATAATAATTTTGGGGGAAAATTCATTATTTTATAATTTTTAATAATTATAACTCGAAATAAATGCCTTTTCACCTTTGAAAATTCATAAAATATTCTTATTAACTCCGAAAATTATGAAATTAAAAGCCCATCTCCAAAATTATGTTTTACACAACATATAAAAATTCAAGTCATTTAAAGGTCATTCACTAAGGTTTTTCCCTTGAAACCTATCATAATAATTTCATAAAAATTCCAATAAATCACTATTCATGCAAACAATGTTAAAAATCAACCCTATCATCATCAAACAATGCGAAATACATCAAAAATCCGAAATTTAACACATATGAATGAGATGGATACTATTATTCACCTTGTTTTGAGAAAAAGAGTTGAGATTTGAGTTGTTGATTTGATTCCCCTTAGCTTTAACTTGATTCTCTAACTTTTCTTCCTTTAAAAGCTTTAGCAATGGCCTTTACTTTGTTTGTGTTTTGTATGGATGTAAAAATGAATGCAGATATGAGGGTGGAAGGGTTTATGTTTAAGAAATGCAGCTTATTCCTATTTTTCCCCTCTCATAAATCCTCATACTTATGTTTAAGTTAAAATGATATTACATGTTGATTTGTTAAGGCATAACCGAATTAATTATCAAATCTCATCTCCTTCTCAGGCCATAAATTATTATTTTTAATTAATCTAATTAAATCTCCTGAATAATGTTAAAGAAAAATTAAGGTTGTTACAGGCTTCCCCCTTAAAGCATTTCACTCTCGAAATTCAGTAAGGACTATAAACAAGCATATCAATCATGCCAACAAAGCTAGTATATCCTACGAGCGAAAAGTCTATATAAAACAAATATAGAACATACCCGCATAACAGCTTAGGATAAGTGCCCCTAATTTTGTCTTCTATTTCCCAAGTACAGTCCTTCTCATTGTCGCTCCACTAAACTTTTACCAACTTGACTGTCTTGTTTCTTAGCCTCTTCTCATCTCTCGCTATAACCCGAACTAGTTGCCTAACAAAAGTAAGATCTGGTTCTACTATTATACCTTCAAATGCAATCAAAGGGATAGTAGTCTCTAGATCATGTACAAACTTATGAAGATGAGACACATGAAACACATTATGGACACCTGCCAAACTGCTCAGTAACTCTACTCTGTATGTGAGCTTTCCGATCCTCTCTATCACTGGGAACGGTCCAACATATCTCGGTGCTAGTTTCCTTGACTTTCCAAATCGTGCCACACCCTTCATCGATGATACTTTAATGAAAACCCTATCTCTAACTGAGAACTCTAGATCCTTACGCCTCTTATCTACATAACTCTTTTGTCTAGACTGAGCTTCCTTCATCCTACCTCGGATCAACTCCATCTTCTCTATTTCTTCTCTCACCATATTTGGACAAAGGACCAATCTGTCTCCCGTCTCTAACCAACACCTGGTGATTTTCAAGGCCTTCCAATAAAGCTTCGAAAGGTGGCATCCCTATACTAGCGTGGTAGCTATTATTATAGGAAAACTCAACCAAGTGCAAATGGTCTTCCCATAACCCACCAAATTCTGATACACAAGCTCTTAATAGATCCTCGTGTACCTTATTGACTCGCTCTGTCTGCCCATCCATATATGAATGATAAGCGGTACTCCTCTTAAGCTTGGTTCCCAACATTCCTTGCAGACTCTTCCAGAATCAACAGTGAACAAGGCATTTATGTCATAGACTATGCTATAAAGAATCCCATGTACTCTAACTATGTTCTTTATAAATAATTTAGCCAGGACAGATGCCTACCTGGTTGATTTGACTGGAATGAAATGGGCACTCTTGGTTAACCTGTCCACTATCACCCATATACTTTTATTTCCCCGGTTCTACCTTGGCAACCCGTCTATAAAATCCATCGATATCGAATCTCATTTCCAAACTGGGATCTCCAAAGGTTGAAGCAACCAACTCAGCTTCTGATGTTCGGCCTTCATTAGTTGTCAGTTCACACACTGCTTTACCCACAAGCCAACATCCCTCTTCATACCTTCCCAGTAGAAACTCCTCTTCACGTCCTGATACATATTGGTCCCCCTATGATGAATCGTAAATTTTGATCGATGAAATTCTCTAAGGATCTCCTTCCTTAGGTTTTCTACATTCGGACACACAATCGTCCCTTCTTTTTCAACCACCCTCTCTGGTCAGGACTAAAATCCTTCAAATCATCAATCATGATTCCGACCTCTAGCCTTTTAATCTTCTCAACTAACACTAGGTCGTCTTTCTGCTTAGATGCAATCCTTTAGAGCAATCTCGGTCATACTTCCAAGTAGGACAATATGGCAGTACTTTGACTAGAACTAGTAGTAGATCTTAACTGCACACTGCATGTAGTCAACGCCTTAAGATCCTTCCATTCCGCCAACATTATTAACTCCACATTTTGATGTTTCCTGCTAAGTGCATCCGCAACCTTGTTACCTTTCCCCGGCGTGTACTCTATACCAAAATAATAAGCTGCTAAAAAATCCAACCACCTCTGCTATCTCATATTTAACTCCTTCTGAGAGAATAGGTATCTTAAGGACTTATGATCGGTATATAACTCGAATCTCTCCCCCAAGAGATAGTGTCTCTATATTTTCAATGTGAAGATTACTGCTGCCAAGTCTAAACCATGAGTAGAGTATCTCACTTCATGAGGTCTAAGCTATCGAGAAGCATAGGCAATGACCTTACCCTTTTGCATCAACATAGCTCCTAATCCAATTCCACATGCATCGGTATACACTACTAATCATTGATTCTCATCTGGAACTACTAACACAAATGCATTGGTCAATAAATGCTTTAACTTAAGGAAAGCTTCCTCACATTTGTAGACCACGTAAACTTCACATCCTTCCTGGTCAGCCTAGTCAAAGGCGCTGCTATCCATGAGAAATCCATAATAAATCTCCGGTAGTAACCAACAAGCCCAAGGAAACTTCTGATCTCAGCACCGTCTCTGGTCTCTCCTAGTTGTTAACAGCTTTGATCTTATCCGGATCAACTGATAAACCTTCTCTGAAACCATGTGACCAAGAAACTTAACTTCTTTCTTCCAGAAATGACACTTTGAAAATTTCGCCAGTTGATGCTGCTTCAATGTCTCAAGCACCACTCTAAGATGAACTTCATGCTCTCTTTCATCCTTAGAGTATATTAAGATGTCATCTATGAATACCAATACGAACTTGTCCAAGTGCTCTCGGAAAACCAGGTTCATCAAATCCATGAAGAAAGTCGGTGCATTCATTAACCCGAATGGCATCACCAACCACTCATAACACCCATATCTGGTCCTTAACGTTGTTAATGGAATACTATCCTCCACCACTCTTAGCTGATGGAACCCTTTTGCCAAATCCAACTTTGAGAACACTCTAGCTCCATTCAACTGATCGAACAAATCATCGATTCTCGGTAAAGGATACTTGTTCTTGATCGTCCTTTCGTTCAACTTGAGGTAGTCAATACACAACCTTAGATATCCATCTGGCTTCTTCATGGATACCACAACTGCTCCCCAAGGAGAAATTCTTGGTCTAACAAAGCTCTTCCCTTCCAAGTCCACTAGCTGCACCTTCAGCTCTCTCATCTCAGTAGGTATCATCCAACTAGGTGGTCTACATATAGGTTCCGCCCCTGGCACAAGATCTATCCGAAACTCGATAGCTTGCTTTGTCGGTAGCCCTAACGCTGGCTCAAAAACATCTACAAACTCTTTTGCTACCAACACCCCGGTCTAATTCTTCTTCTGCTTCTATTACATTCAGCAAAGCACAAGCATTTAGTCTGACTTCTCCACCGAGTATATAATTCGGTTTTGGCTGTTAGGGTGTCTCAATGATATTTCCCCCTTCTCTATATCTATAAACTTCCTCATCAATGCTGACTTGGGAACTTTGGATAGAAATCTCTCTATGAATCTCCTTCAAAACTCGACCTAAGTTAATTCTTCTTCAGGTACTCCAACAGTAACCCCATTCCACCAGTACAATGCTGCTCCCTACAACTGTCTAGAAGGAAGTCTTCTCTTATGTTCATCATCTGATCCCAAGTCAGTGAAAATTCTTTCACAGTGCAATAACCAGTTTTCTACTTCGACAGCATCCATTGTTCCCTAAAATGGCCTCCCACCAAGACTAGTGTAATCCCTGCTCAGCTTGGCATAGTTATTGCCAACTAGGGCCATAAGATTTACTCCCCCAGCATTCACAACATTTTCTCCAGCTACTCCTATAGCTGCTCCAGCTTGCATCGGATTGATGAAGAACTGATACATCATCCCTATATCTACGGGCGGGTTCCAGCACCTACGTTGGCATTTGCGTTCGGATTAGTATTTGCCTATCGACTCAGGTTCCTTCTGGTATTGGGTCGAGCATTTCCATTAGTTGTGGTGCTTCCTCCACCTAGATTTCCTTCCCCATTTCCTGCTTCCATATCTTCCTTTCTTGTATATCAACATACGAGCCTTAGTAAGATATAGAAGCATGGTCTAAGAGAAAAAGAATGCATACTTATATATATATATATACACATACAACAAATGCAAGTACGTTAAGAACAAGAAAATGGCATCCTCTTTTTCTTATTCCAGCTATTCTTCTTCTCGATTCTCTCATGTTTCCTTGATTTCGTATCCTCCTAATCCTTATTCATATCTGAATCGAGTTCCCTCTGATAATCGATCATATGCGCGAGTGGTCGAGGACTCTATTTTTTCACATTCACATTCTTTAAATCATAATCCAAAAATTAGAAATTAGATTGATTCAAGAAGAAATAGTAGTGTTTGTTGTCGCTGTGGTGATCAAAATCACATGGCTAAGGAATGTAGAGTTCCTGTCAGATGTTTTAAATGTGGAAACTTAGGTCACAATAAAATAAATTGTTCGATGAATTCCGCTGTTGTCTTTGATAGAAAACCCTTCATTATCAGACCATGTTTTTCTTTTTGTACTTAAATGCATGAAATTAAAGAGGATTCTACTTGACCAATTATAGATACAGAGGAATGAAGGAATTGGATTTTTAGAAGATTTGTTTGTTCAATTTGATGCTATCAATTTAGTAAATATTGGTAAGGGTTATGTAGAAATATTTGGTGACCCTGAAGATTTCTTCAGGAAGTTTGATTTTTCTTCTAATGGGGATGAAGAGGCTGTCGATAACAAGGAAATTTCTCAAGTGGTTTCTGATATAGCGTGCAATGCTAATGAAGTTGATGAAGTATATGGTATCGGTGTCTCTGATATAAGAGAAGAATACTATGTCTCTGATCCTTTCCTTTTGGATCATGCTTTGCTGCTTTGTTCTGTAGAATCTAATTATCTAAAGTCTAATGATGTGGTTTTGGATCATAAACTTGCTGCCGTATCTATGGATGCTTCTGATCTTGATGCTTCTTCCGGAAAATTGAGCAAAGAATTCATTCCTATGCATAATAAAAAATCTAGAGTTAAATCTACTGTATTGAGGAATTTTGTGATATCCACTGAGAACAGTTTTGATTGTCTTGCATCCTTGAATGATGTTAGTTTATATGATGTTGTTAGCAGCTTTGAAACTCAATCTCAGGTAGGCATTGATTCTGTTGTTGTTCGGATGGAAGATAAAGTAGTGAAAAATGTTGATATGGAGATTGAGAATGGAGAATGTCTTGTGGATGGTAGTATTGTTTCTAATGTTAGCTCTGTTTTAGATGGTAGTGTGGATATTGGTAAGGACCATGATGTTACCGCTTCTCCTGTAGATGCTTCTATATCTTGTGAGGCTAGTGTGTATGTAGGTAGTGCACATAAGAATGGTGCTGCTACAGTTGATGAGATATGCAGAGATAATGTAAATCTATCAAGTTGCTTGGTGATCTATGGGGATAGTTTGAATGACATGGTTAGGGTTGTTTCAGCTGCAGATGAATTGTCTCTGCCTAGTTCTGATATGCTGGTTAATGGGGACAATATATCAGAGAGATTCATTATTGACAATAATGTTCATGTCGATGAAGGATAATGCTTGTAGATGATAAGTTGGGAGGTAATGGGGCTTCTGGTGCCAGAGATTCTAATTCTTGTATAACGGAAGTCACAAGTGTACATGAGATACACAGAGACAAGTTTGACATTTTAAATTGTTTAGTGGTATATGATGAGAAAGTAGGTGATGGAGCTGGGGAAACTAAAAGAGAGGTAGGGGGTTTCATCAATCTTTTGGTAGAGGGAGAGTTGTGAAAGAAGGATTATGTGGTGAGACATTCTAGATTCTCTGAATGTTAACAGGTCTACAGACATTCATATATATATTTAAATGATTATGTAGACAATCTGACGCAGCGGATTACTCAAAAACAATGTAGATCGATGAAAGTAGCAATTGATGGATTGATGAATACTGAAATGCCCAAATTCGTTGATCCGAAGATACCGAATTCTAGCTATCCCGAACTTGTTGATCGCGCACGATACCGGGTTCAAAGATCTACGATTCTTCACACGTTGATCTAGCGCACTAGATTCCGTGAATCGGCTTCAGCTGTCGTTGAATTGAGCGCACTCGATTATCCGAGAGTGGAGATAGGAGATTACACTCGACTACCAATTGGGTGAAAGCACAAAGCTAACAAAACAAGAGTTTTATTTCAAATCAACTAAACTTTACAAAATGACACCACTTGCCTATTTATAGGCTACAACTCAACACGCCCAAAACAGAACAAAATTTCAACAACACTTAGGTCGTGAACGACCTACGACCTAAAATGGTGCGACCTAAGAACAGTCGCGACTTAGTATAGGTCGGCAGCGACCTAACAGCAAAACAGTTACAACACAATAACTCGATACACGACTTACGACTTAACAAAATGTACAAAGGAAACAATACAACATATAGATCGTCTACGACTCAACATACAATTCTCGCGACCTTACTTCAATGCCCCAGCTTCCATCAGCGGCAAAGATTAACTCGGCAGAAGAATCAACGGCAACAAGCTTCAGCGACCTAACTTTCCAGCGCATACGGTCGAGCGACCTAAGATAAAGCGGCAACCACATCAACGACCTATCGTAGGTCGTATCTCGTCTTTGCGACCTATCATAGGTCGAAACATAACTCCGCGACCTAAGTTTTCACGCGACTTAAGAACCCCGGCCTCTGAACCATCTTTATGCGACCTAAGTAGGTCGTAGGTCGTCGAACGACTTAACTTAGGTCGTGAGCGACCTAAAACTCTTCCTGAACAACTTTGCGCACCTCTTTCGTTGGCTCGTACGCCTTTACTAAGTCGTTGGAGCGACTTAAGGAATTCGTTAGGTCGTTCGCATTCCTGAGTGTTGATTCCGTTAGCTCGTAGCCAACCTTCCATAGGTCGTGAGCGACCTAAAAACCCATTAGGTCGTGAGCGACCTAAGACTTCAACTTTTAACAACTTATTTTCTAGTTTTGGTTCGTTAGGTTGGTCACGACCTAGGACTTCTTCAGGCTGGCCTGCATCATCCTCCCCTGTTTGACAAAAATTCGACCTCGAATTTGCTCCTTCCTCTTGTACTACAAGCTCCTCTCCATGATATGGAATCAAATATTTGACATTGAAAACGTCAGAAGTGTGAACATCATCCGGTAACTTCAACCGGTATGCGTTCTCATTGATTTTCTTCAAAATTTCTACTGGACCAATTTTCCGCGCCTTCAATTTATTGTACATTCCCACCGGAAAACGATCCTTTGTTAACACTGCATAAACCAAATCACCTTCATTAAATTCAACGTTTCTTCGCTTCAAATCTGCAGATTGTTTGTACTTCTCATTTGCTTTCTTCAATCGTTCCTGAACAATTTGATGACATTCCGTCAGTCCTTCAACAAAATCAGCAGCTTTCTTAACTGTCCCCTTCGAGTGTGGTATTACCGTTAAATCCAACGGTCCTTTTGGCATACTAGAATAAACAATCTGAAATAGGCTGAATCCCGTACTACGATTCACTGCATGATTATGAGCAAACTCTGCCTGACATAACTTCATATCCCAACTCTTCAGATTATCTTTCACCAGACATCTTAACAAATTACCCAATGATCTGTTCACAACCTTGGTCTGTCCATCCGTCTGCGGGTGATAAGCACTACTAAATTTCAATTTTGTTCCCACCATCTTCCACAAACTTAGCCAAAAATGACTTAGAAATCTAGTATCCCGATCAGAAACAATGGATTCCGGCAAACCATGTAAACGATATATCTCTTTGAAGAATAACTCAGCAACCCGGACGGCATCAGCTGTCTTCTTACAAGCGATGAAATGTGCCATCTTGGAAAATCTGTCCACTACAACGAATATAGAATCATTCCCCCTTTGAGTTCTCGGCAAACCCAAAACAAAATCCATACTGATATCCACCCATGGTTTTACAGGCATGGGTAACGGCATATACAGTCCCGCATTTGTCGTTGTTCCCTTAGAAACTTGGCAAACATGACATCTCTCCACAAACCTTCCCACTTCCCGCTTCATCGACGGCCAAAAATAAGATTGAGAAATCAGCTGTAATGTACGGTCTCTACCCACGTGGCCTTCCTCGTGTAGCTCTTTCACAATCTTCATTCTCAAACTACAATCAGGTATGCACAATCGATTTCCTTTGAACAGAAAACCATCCACTATCAAAAACTCATCCGTCTCTCCCTCCTTGACTTTATCAACAAGCTTTGCAAAGTAAGGATCATCGACAAATAATTCTGGCAACATATCAAACCCTGTCACTTCGACCTTCATTGTAGTCAACAAATGATTCCTTCTGCTCAATGCATCCGCAACACGATTCGTCACTCCCGATTTGTGTTTCACAACAAACGTAAATTGTTGCAGATATGCAATCCATGATGCATGTCTCGCTGAAATCTTGTCTTGCCCTTGTAAATGCTTCAATGCCTCATGATCAGTGTAAAGAATGAACTCTTTCTGAAATAGATAATGTCTCCAGTGTTTAATAGATTGCACAACAGCATAAAATTCCACATCATATGTACTATATCTTATCTTCGCTCCTGACAACTTCTCACTAAAATATGCAATCGGACGTCCCCTCTGACTCAACACTCCTCCAATCCCAACCTTGGATGCATCAGTGTGTAGTTCAAACACTAGCTGAAAATCTGGTAATATTAGAATTGGTGCAGACGTCAAGAGTCCTTTGATTCGATCAAAAGCAACCCCGGCTTCCTCCGTCCATGCAAACTGTTTACCCTTCATACAATCAGTCACAGGCGCCATCACACTACTAAAGTGTGGAATAAACCTTCGATAAAATGAAGCCAACCCGTGAAAACTACGAACTTCCGTTATTGTCTTGGGTTGCGGCCAATCTCTGATAGCTTCGACTTTACTTTGGTCAACCTGTATTCCTTCTTCCGACACAACATACCCCAGAAATAAAACACTCCTTACCATAAAAACACACTTCTTTGTAGCAGCATAGAATTGTTCTTCACGAAGAATAATTAACACTTTCTTCAAATGCTGAACATGCTCTTCTGTACTAGCACTGTATATCAGAATATCATCAAAATAAACCACCACAAATTTCCCAATGTATGGCCTGAAAATTTGGTTCATCACCCTCATGAATGTACTTGGTGCATTTGATAGACCAAACGGCATTACCAGCCATTCATACAATCCTTCCCTCGTCTTGAACGTTGTCTTCCATTCATCCCCTGGTCTAATGCGAATCTGATGATAACCGCTCTTCAAGTCAATCTTTGAAAATATTACGGACCCACTGATTTGATCCAATAAATCATCAAGCCTCGGCATCAGAAATCTATATCTGACTGTGATCTTACTCAATGCTCGACTGTCGGTGCACATTCTCCACGTCCCATCCCTTTTGGGTACCAATAAAGCTGGTACAGAACAAGGACTTAAACTCTCCTGCACACGCCCCTGTTCAAGTAATTCTTCCACTTGCCTTCTCAATTCTTCATGTTCCTTTGGACTCATTCGATAATGTGGTCTGTGTGGCAACACAGCACCTGGAACAAGATCTATCTGATGTTGTATATCCCTCAACGGTGGCAACTCTGTTGGTAACTCCTCTGGAAATACATCGTCAAATTCTTTCAAAACTGGCTTCGCTTCTTCCGGAATTTCAACCTCTTCACTGCTCTCTCGCCCAATCAACAAAAACACTTCAGGCTCCTCCTCTACTTCCTTCACAAACTCCTTCAAAGATAACAAAGTTTTAAGCTCTTCAATCTCCTCCAACTTGTTTTCCTCCTGTTGTCGCTTCTTCGGAACTAGAGTAATCTTTGTGCCTTCAAACATGAAACTGTAACTGTTGGTACGCCCATCATGTTGCACCGCCCTATCATACTGCCACGGTCTCCCCAGCAACAAATGACAGACAACCATATCTACCACATCGCACCAGATTTCATCCTTGTATTTCTTTCCAATTGAAAACTTCACACAAGCCCTTCATCCAACCTTCACCTCCCCGCCTTTCCTTAACCAAGCTAGCTTGTACGGTTTCGGATGTTTCTCAGTCTTCAACGCCAACTTCCTCACAGCTTCTAAAGAAATTATATTATCACAGCTTCGAGCATCAATAACAAATTTGCAAACCTTCCCTAGAATGGTACATGTTGACTGAAAAATATTGCTCCTTAACCAACTACAATCCTCCTCTTGCTTTGGTGTTAAACAGGACCTCTTCATCATTAGATTATAACCTTCGTCTCCCGACACTTCTTCTTCCTCCTCATCAGGTGGTGAATTGAAACATTCAGCTTCTTCATCCTCATCCTCAACCTCCGCGATCATAGCTCTCTTCTTCGGCTTTGGACATTTGCTACTTTTGTGGCCCATTTCTTGGCAATTATAACACTTGAAACCATTACTGACTTTCATCTTCCGAACCTCATTCACAACTGGTTTCGCAACAGCTTTTGAAACATTAGAACTCCCACTAACACCCTTCACTGGATTGTTGGAATTTATAAACATACCACCTCCTCGTCTTCCCTGTTTCTCCCAGGCTAACGCTTTCTGGTGTGCTTCCGCTACAGATCTAGGATCAAACATGTTAACCATATCCTGAATCTGCATTCGCAACCCTCCAACAAATCTAGACGTCAGTTGTTCTTCCGTTTCCATAATATCATTCCTTGCAATAAGCTGATAAAACTCATCCGCGTAATCATTAACATTCTTTGTGCCCTGCCTCAAATTCTGCAAACGTTGATACATCAAAGATTGATAATTGTAAGGTAAGAACGCTGCTTTCGTCAATTTCTTCATCTTCTCCCAAGACTCAACTTTTGACTTCCCCATCCGTTCACGTGTAAGTTTGGTTTGCTGCCACCATGCCAAAGCTCTACCCCTCAACCTTGTAACAACCAACTTCACCCTACGATGTTCTGGAACTTCCTTGAAGTCAAAAATCTCTTCAACATTAGCCACCCAATCTAGAAACTCCTCCGCTTGCATACCACCTTTGAATTCAGGAATTTCAGTCTTCATCCCCGACTCCCACTTGTGATCATACTCAAAGTGATTTCTTCCTTGTCCTCGTCCTTGTCCTCAAACACTACCACCATCATACTCCTCTTCAAAATCAGATGTAGATCGATGTCGATCCTGGCCACCAACATCTCTACTCCCTTCGCGTCTTCCTCCAACATCCCTTCTATCTACATTCCTCTGATTACGATCATTCACGTTTCTATCTCGACTTCGATCATCATCAACACTTCTGTCTCGATTGGAATGTGGCGAGACTCTACTTCCCCATGATTAGATTCAGGTGATACCCTTCTCCGATTCTGATTCATCTCTAACATCATCTTCTCTAACCGACCAATTCCTTCGTTAAGCTTTTCACTAAAGTTTTCATTGATTCTTTGCTCCATCTCGTCAGCTTCTTCTCTTCGATACAATGCTTCAACGTTTTGATGTCAATTAGCTCTTCTTGGCGGCATGCTTGAAAACTTCACAAAACTCTTCAACACTTCAAAATTCAAACACCTTTCGAACTTTGATCCAAAGTGACGTGGATCGAAAACTCCCACTTTGTTGCAAAAGTATGATGAACACGATGAACACAACTTCAATACTCCAAACAAAATTGCTCGGCTCAACACTTCAAAACAAAGATGCTTCCTTCAACTTGCTCTCGGCCTAGCTCAAGACCATACAAATCAACACTTCAAACTTCAAATTCTCGGCTCTAAGACTTGATTTAGCTATGATTGGCTAAAACAAGCTCTGATACCAAACTGACGCAGCGGATTACTCAAAAACAATGTAGATCGATGAAAGTAGCAATCGATGGATTGATGAATACTGAAATGCCTGTATTCGTTGATCCGAAGATACCGAATTCTAGCTATCCCGAACTTGTTGATCACGCACGATACCGGGTTCAAAGATCTGCGATTCTTCACACGTTGATCTAGCGCACTAGATTTCATGAATCGGCTTCAGTTGTCGTTGAATCGAGTGCACTCGATTATCCGAGAGTGGAGATAGGAGATTACACTCGACTACCAATTGGGTGAAAGCACAAAGCTAACAAAACAAGAGTTTTATTTCAAATCAACTAAACTTTACAAAATGACACCACTTGCCTATTTATAGGCTACAACTCAACACGCCCAAAACAGAACAAAATTTCAACAACACTTAGGTCGTGAACGACTTACGACCTAAAATGGTGTGACCTAAGAACAGTCGCGACTTAGTATAGGTCGGCAGCGACCTAACAGCAAAATAGTTACAACACAATAATTCGATACACGACTTACGACTTAACAAAATGTACAAAGGAAACAATACAACATATAGATCGTCTACGACTCAACATACAATTCTCGCGACCTTACTTCAATGCCCCAGCTTCCATCAGCGGCAAAGATTAACTCGGCAGAAGAATCAACGGCAACAAGCTTCAGCGACCTAACTTTCCAGCGCATACGGTCGAGCGACCTAAGATAAAGCGGCAACCACATCAGCGACCTATCGTAGGTCGTATCTCGTCTTTGAGACCTATCATAGGTCGAAACATAACTCCGCGACCTAAGTCTTCACGCGACTTAAGAACCCCGGCCTCTGAACCATCTTTATGCAACCTAAGTAGGTCGTAGGTCGTCGAACGACTTAACTTAGGTCGTGAGCGACCTAAAACTCTTCCTGAACAACTTTGCGCGCCTCTTTCGTTAGCTCGTACGCCTTTACTAAGTCGTTGGAGCGACTTAAGGAATTCGTTAGGTCGTTCGCATTCCTGAGTGTTGATTCCGTTAGCTCGTAGCCAACCTTCCATAGGTCGTGAGCGACCTAAAAACCCATTAGGTCGTGAGCGACCTAAGACTTCAACTTTTAACAACTTATTTTCCAGTTTTGGTTCGTGAGGTTGGTCGCGACCTAGGACTTCTTCAGGCTGGCCTGCATCACAATCGACATATAAATAATGAAATGCTTCAATCTGGATGTGATATGGGTTGTGATATTGTGGTGGAAGACTCGTATATTTTATCTACCAATTTGGACTTTTGTGGTGATAAATTAAATAACGGGGTTGGAATTGTTGACGAAGGTTTGGCTTGTTGTGGCGATAGGGTGGTTAGTGCGGTAGTTAAAAGTGATGATGGCAGTGATACTATTGTACAAGATACTCTTCTTAGGACTTCTATTTTTTCAAATGATATTGGAAATGATTACAATTTTGATAGCACTACACCAGCTTTATCATTGCCATCAAAGAGAGGTAGGCGCAAGAAATCTAGTTCTATTAGTGGTACTATTCGCCGTAGTGCCTGGATTCGCAATAATCATTCTTTAATGATGGGTGAGTTACTTGATTCGAGTGCCACGAGTGACACTACGAATTCAGGCTCTGGTATGATTTTTGATTTAGGCTGTAGTTATTCTTCTTATGCTTTAGGTAATTTGTCTTCTATAGATTTTTGTAAGTTAGCTAGGGATACCGCTTTTGTTTTTCTAACACAGAGTTAGATTCAGCCTATATTAGAAATAGGGAAATTGAAAGGGCTAGATCTGTTGGTTTATGAGGATTATTAGTTGGAATATTAGAGGTTTGAACGATTTAAATAAATGTGACAAAATAAAAGCATTTTTTAAAGATTATTTTATTGACATTGCACTATTAGAAGAAACTAAAATATATTGTCCTAACATTCGTTTATAGAAAACTAGGTGGTTATCACTTTAGGAATTGGGCTTGTTTACCTTCTGTAGGAGCTTCTAGGGGGTTGCTTATAGGATGGCGGGATAATTCTTTTAAATTACTCCAACTTATTTCTAAGCAATATTTTTTGCATGTTATTCTCATCAATCTTAGTGGAAATTCTTTCTTAAATATATCTAATGTTTATGGGCCAAACACTAAAATTGGTCGTAGGATTCTTTGGAATGAATCTTTAGATTTTAGATCATTAGCTCCTGGTTCTCGGATTATGGGAGGTGATTTCAATGTTACGCATTTTTTAAAAGAGCATTCACCAAGGGAAGGTGATTTCTCTTCCGTTGAAGAATTCGACCAATTTATCGTTAGTTCTAATTTGATTGAAATTCCTCTCTCTAATAGAGAATTCATTTGGAGTAATACTAGAGAGTCCCCATCAATGGCCCTTCTAGATAGATTTTTCATCAATGATATAATTGAGGATAAATTTCCTATTTGTAGAATTTCGGGTTTGCCTTACACTTATTCCGATCATTGCCCTATAATCCTTACGTGTGCTCAACATAAGATTGTTAAAAGATCTTTTAAATTCGAAAAATGTGGTTATTAGAATCCAATTTCTCATCTCTAATTAAAAATAAATGGACTTCAATGAATTTTTATAATATCCGAAATATGGATAATTCTGCAAAAAAATTTGTTTTAAAACATAGGGGTCTTAGGAATTTTCTTAAAATTTGGAGTAAAAATGTTTTTGGTAATATTAAAATTAAAAAAGAAAATATTCTTTCTGAAATGCTTAAAATAAACAAGATTGAAGAAACTAGACAACTAAATCTTGGTGAACGTAACGTTCTAGCTAATTTAAAAGAGGAACTTAGTTCTATTTTAGAAAAAGAAGAGGTTATGTGGAAAAGGAGATCTAGAATTCAATGGATTAATGAACTTGATAATAATACAATTTTTTTCCATAATATGGCTAATGGTAGAAAACACAGCAACACGATAAATTCTATTTTTGTGAACAACGTAGGATTGGTTAATCAAAGGGATCTTAATATGGCTTTTACTGATTACTATAAGGATATATTTGGTATTAAGAATAAACATAGAATTAACGTTAGATGGAATGATATTTATCCTAGTGACTCTAGGATTGATCTTTCTGAGTTTGATAATCCTTTCTGAAGAGGAAATTTTGAAAACTATAAATGACATGCCTAGTGATAAAGCCCCGAGTCCAGATGGGTTTCCCATTCTATTTTACAAATTATTTAGGGATGTTTTAAAATTTGACTTAATCAGCATGTTTAATGAGTTTTATAGTGGTAAATTACAATTAGGAAGATTTAATTTTGGAAATGTAATTTTATTACATAAAAAGATTGGTTCTAATAATTTAAACGATTTTAGACCTATTTCTTTAATTAATTGTTCTATTAAAATTATTTGAAAACTTTTAGCTAATATACTTAGTACGAAAATGAATGATTTAATTTATTGTTCACAAACAGCTTTCATTAAGGGTAGAAATATCACAGATGGAGTGGTTGTTGTTCAAGAATACATTAATCTTTGCTGTAAAAATAATATTACATGTGCTCTTCTTAAACTGGACTTTGCGAAAGCTTTTGATTCGGTTGATTGGGATTTTCTAGTTGATATGTTATTAGCTAGAGGTTTTAGTCATAGATGGATTAGCTGTTATGAATTTTCTTAAAACTGGTAACTCCAGTATAATGGGTAATGGTATTTTAGATAATAAAATTCAATCTAAATGAGGTTTAAGGCAAGGTGAACCTTTATCGCCTCTTTGGTTTAACTTAGTCGTAGATGTTTTCGCTAAGATAATTACAAAAGCGGTTGATAATGGGTCTTTGGGGAATGTTGGTAGTGAAATCTCGCGTAGTGGTCAATCTGTCCTTCAATTTGCGGATGATACCATACTATTTACCTCTCATTTGCCTAATCATGTCATTACCCTTAAATTTAATTATATAGTTTTGAACTTCTTTCAGAATTAAAAATCAATTTTGATAAAAGTTCGGTTTTAGTTTTAAATGATTTTGAAAAGGTTGAATATTTAGTTGCTAATACGCTTAATTGTAAAACTATGAATTTTCCTTTTGATTATCTTGGTTTTCTGATTAGACCAACTAAACTAAAACATGATGATTGGCTTATTATTATAGATAAAATTAAAAATAGATTTCTAATTGGAATGAGAGATTTTTATCTAGAGCTAGTAGATTAGTTCTCATAAATTCTGTTTTATCTGCTCTTCCAATCTATTGGATGTTTATGCATCTTTTCCCAGATTGGGTGATTAACAAAATTGATAAAATAAGAAGGGACTTCTTATGGAGTGGGGACAACTCTAACAGTAGTAGTAAATGTTTAGTAAATTGGGAAACAACTTATAAATCCAAAAAGAAAGGTGGATTAGGGGTCATTAATTTGTGTAACATGAATTTGTCTTTGTTAGGGAAATGGTTATGGAAATTTAAGGATATAAATGATAACCCTATACGGAAAGAAATCATTTCTAAATATTACTATAATGATAGTAATAACTTATACCAAATTACACCTTCTGTTATTAACAAGTTGTCTAGTTTTTGGAAATCAATTTTAAAATGTCAACGGATTTTTAACCTTGGTACTAATATGATTGTTCATTCAGGAAATAATACTTCTTTTTGGCATGATCGTTGGATTTCTGTCATTCCTCTTAAGATAGAATTTAAGGAGCTTTACGATATTGGTAACTTTAAGAATGCTTTGATTTTAGATATTTTTTCCCCGGATATTGATCCCCCTTGGAATTTTAGTTTTTATAGAATTTTAGAAGGTACAACTCTTAGGCGACTATCTTTGCTTTATACTAGATTAAATTTATATAATATGGATAATGATAATACCAATATTATTTGGGAGTGGGATAAGAGTAAGGAATTTACTTCTAATTCTTTTTATAAAAATCTTAATTTCTCATGCGTAACTAATAATTCTTTTAAACTTATTTGGAAAACAAATGCTCCTCCTAAATCTAAAATGCATGTGGTTAATCATGCATGAAAAACTTAACACAATTGAATTGTTAAAGAAAAAGAATATGCAAATTGATAATAAATGTTTCTTTTGCAATTTGGATTTTGAAGACATTATGCATCTGTATTTTGATTGCATAGACACATATTATATTCTAAATAATACTCTCAAAATCTTTAACTTTAGTCTTACAACTAAAATTACTGATTGTGACTATTATTGGAATAATTTAAGATTTAAGTTTAAAATGGAAAATATATTTTTACTTGATTCTTTATTCATTATAATTTGTTGGTATATTTGGTTTCAGAGAAATCAGAGAATTTTTAATAATAATAATAGTCATTGTAATAAATTGATTTTTATAATATCTTCATTTTGTTTAATTCTCAAATCCTAAATATAAATTAGCTAAAAATAATCATTTTAAAGAATATATTAATAAGGTTAATAATAATATTAAGTCATTTAAACATAAAAATAATATTTTCGACATTTATAATTATAGCATTAACATTTTTCAAACTTAAATGTTAATTTCTCCGATTATCATAATATCCTTTTGATCAAAGGAGCATAAGGATTAGTTTTAATTTGTTTTAGTTTTTGTTTTGTTTTAGTTTGTTTTTTGTTTTAGTTTTTAGATTTTAACTTCTTTTGATCATGGATTCTTTTTTAGTCTGTTTTCTAATTTTTATTGTATTATGTCCTATTATCTTAGCTTTTGTATCTTTACTTTTATTTCATTAATACATATATATGTATATAATTTTCAATTATATACATATATGTGTATTATTCTTATAATTTTCTTTCTTTTACATACAAGTTTTGGCCAGATATGATGTTAGATTCATTTGGCAGGTTCACAGGAATGCTGTTGGTAGGATTGCTGTTTGCAGTGAGGAATTCTTCTCAGTTCTTCTACATCTAAAGTGTGGCGTTCTGCTTTCTAGATGATTCACTTTTATAGTGAGGCGCTCTCTATAATTCTTCCGAGTCTACAGAGTGGCGTTTTTCATTCTTGATCATTCGCATCTCCAGTTCTTCCAAGTCTACAGCGTGGCGTTTCCTTCTTAGATGGAGTTATCTTTTATTAGCATTGGCACTGAGTTGCTTCATAGATTTTTTCGGTACTTCTAACACCTTACTACCGGGCGGTGGCCTTGTCGGAGCTCCATATTGGGGTGTAATGGGCGGTGGCCTTGCCGGAGCTCATTCTAGGGGTACTTGAGTTCTTTTCTTTGTTTTTTGTACTATGATTAGCTACCTGCCAGGCATGTTGGCAGCACCTTATTTTCAGTGATATATACATATTTACATATGTGCTCTCCTCTATTCTAGAGGATAACACATTTTTCTCAAAAAAAAACAAATGCAAGTTCGTTACTATAACGTTAACCTAAATCTTGGTCTCATTCTCTGATTCATTAGGTTATGCTTTGAAAATATTTTAGGTTTAAGTTTCTTTTAAATTTACATAAACATATGCTCTGATACCAACATGTAACATGCCCCATTTAGAGGCCCAAAACTAACTGCTACGGATGCTGCAGTCATCCATAGTCATTAATTCTCACGACCAAATGCGGCAATGTTAGATACATGATATACTAGATACACATGAACATGAAAAAATTTAAACTCAATTTAAAAAACATTTCTCAATTCATTACAAATAGTATTTCAAATTCATTACATAATCCCATATATAAGCTGTAACGACCCGTAAAATTTCGATAATTAAAAATGCTAATTTAATAACATTTCATGGTTTAATGTGGGAAGAATTAAAATTTTGTAATTTATTTATGATAATAATAACTAGAATGAATTTCAACAATATTTATCTAAGTTAACTATTAATGAATTAAATGAAATTCAAATCAATTGAAATGACTTAAATATTATAACTTGGTTATGAAGGGAATCTAATTTGGATTATATAGGTAATTGTGACACTTGTTGTAAATAATAAACTTATAAATTGTGACTAAAAGTAAATGGTGATAATTATTATAAGTTACTAATTTATTTAGTCGGTCGAATTGAATTTGGAAACCAATTGCAAATGAAATGAAATTTTATATATTAACTGGGTGTATAATCAATAATTGAAGTTGAATAATAATTGTGAATTATGTAGAAATAAAACTTTGAAATAGACTGATTTCGAAGATTTAATAATAACGAGTATTGAAAGATAATGCTACTTATTGAATGAGTTTACGATCAATGGTTGGATTGAATAATAAGGCTGAATTTAATAGATGTAAATAAGGTAATGGATTGATAATGAAAATTTATTAAAAAAATCTAATATTGGAATGTGTCAAATATTGAACAATTAAATTGTTTAAATTTAATATTGGAAATTAATTGAATAACGGGAATTGAATAACTATATAATGGAAATGGTTGTTCTATGATTTGAATTTGTTTCAAAGGTTAAAATTCTGAATTTAATATGATTAATTTGATATTGAAATTTAATATATGAAAATAGAGTGAATAACTGAAATTTGATTTAATATGGTTCAATTTGGTTTCCAAAGTGAATATAAGTTATATTTGGATTTTAATAGAGTTAATAAGATGTTAAAATTGGAATATTAAGAAATTCGGTAAATTTTGGAAAGTCGTCGATTTAATCGACGAGTAAAAATAGCCTTCCGAGGCACAGTCTCGGAATTCGACGAAACTTGTTCCATTGGATCCGTAATAGTGTACTATTATCGGATTTCAAATTTCATAGCGTTTGTAGTTACCAGTTGGTCGTACGGGTTAGAAACGCATTGAAATTAATATCGAAAATTTAATATTTTAATTCGATTCAAAAAGCTATCTTCCGCATATGATCAAATTAGCCTCCGAAACACATTCCATTGTGTTCGGAATGCGGGTATAACATTACGAACGCCTGTAGGCACGTCTAATTTGGAGTTCGTTCGAAAAATCATGTTAAATATGAAAATAATATTAAAATAATTAGTATACGCGTATATGTGCATCCACGCAGAAACCCTTGTTATCACTGCTGCCGGCCCTAACATTTCCAATGGCCGAAAGCTCTTATCCTTTCCCTTCAATTTTCTCACCATCAGTGCTTCGATCGAAGAAACTTCCAACTGGGATTTGGTAGAGGGCAGCACGATCTACGCATCCAACGGTCGAGATGGGGTTTGGCGACACGGATAGGGGGAGAATCATCTCCGTTCGTGGCCCGTTCGTGGCCCGTTCGTTCGCAATTTCTGGGTGATGGTGATAGCCGAGTTCGACGTCACTCCTACCGGTGGCCGAGCTCGCAGGGATCTTTCAGGCGGAGGCATCTAATCGAGTTCTAGGGCGCGCATGGTGGTGCGACATCTTGGTTTTGGACGCGGATGTTGGGTTCGTCTTGCCTGCGTACGCAATTTGGAGGAGATGACTGTGGGGCTTAGGATCTGGACGTGCGGCCACGATTTGTTTAGAATTTGACGAAACTTTTTGCGTTGGAATCGTGGTGACGAGCTCTACATCATGAAATTGATTTGGGGACGTATGGAGCTAACTAAAATTTTAGGTTAAATCGAATGTCGTTCGATTTGATTTAAAATTGAAAATCAAGGTGAGTGTTTTATAACATTTACAACGTACTAAATATCTTTATGGTAGTTAAATTGGATATTATGAAGTGATATGAATTTTATTTGTCGTTGTTTGATTAAAATTTAATTGTCATATAGATTGTCATTTGAATTCACCGTTGAAAATTAAATTTGACAGTCAAATTGAAATTAAAATTGAATTGCGATTAAATTACCTGACATTGATAACTATGAAATTGCCGTGAATTGTATTGTCTATTGGGTGATGTATTTCGATGGATGCTATTGGTTGATATTTAAATGGTTGGATGTTTATTTGCTTATATATATATCCTGTTATACATACATATGACACTGTGATTTGGTTTAAGTAATATATATTCATCCCTGACATTTAATTGAAATAAATAATCACTTGGCCATAGGATAGAAAATTATATACAGACACCGGATTGGTTAAATTAATAAGTTTAAAAATCGTTGATTTGAAATTCATTTAAATGTTTTGATTTAAAAGTTTTAAATAAAATCAATTTATAGAAATCGAATTTATCGTAAATTGAGTTTGGAATGTTGGAATAAATTTTGGTTAAAAGAAATTGTTAAATAACTTAAGTTGAGACTTTGAAATTTAAAATTGGGATATGATTGAACTCCGGAAATTTATTTGTTTTAAAGATTGAACATTATCTCGAGCTTTGAGTATTACTAAGTAAAAGTGATATAAAAATGATATTTCGAAATTGAGCTTGAAATTGAATCATATTTGAATTTGGATTTAAAATTGAATATTAAAGGATAAATTTTGTTAAGTGTTATAAATTGATATTTTGAAAAATCAAGCTCCAAATCGATATAAATTGAAATTGAATTAGTTAAAGGTGAATGTAGAATTGAATTAATTTGAAGTCAAGGTTGACATTCATTTGAATTGAAATCGAAATTGAATCGGTAGAGTAGGAACTGAAATTGATTTGAATTGGGAAGATATAATTTAAATGGTTTAGTTTTGAAGTTGTTTCATTTTGTTTTCCAAATTTCTCTGTTATATAAACCATTTTTAAATATTTAAACTATTTTAACCTATATTAACTATATTAAATTTATTTATCTATTTGAAATCCATTTAAAGATTTTAAGTATTTTAAGTATTTTAATAATTTAAACTACTTTTAAACTACTTAAACTATTTTAACCTATATTGACTATATTAAATTTATTTATCTATTTGTAATCCATTTAAAGATTTTAAGTATTTTACCTATTTTAATTATTTAAACTACTTTTAAACTACTTAAAACTATTTTCTAAAAATTTCAAGCTGGTCAATAAGGTGAAATGTTTATATTTAAATCTTGAATTTAAATACGAATTGGGTTAAATGAAGTTGCAACCTAAATTGAAATTCGAAAAGATTTGAAATCGAAATGAGATATTGAGGCGAAAAATGATTTTGAAATCGAAATGAGATATTGAGGCAAAAATGATTTTGAACGGAATCTTACATCTTGAATAGATATGATGATATTTGAAATGGATTTGATTTTGAAGCGAATATGATATTTTGATATCAATTATGAATCGATTTGAAATGTAAAAGAGCCATCGGTGTAATAATACGTAGTTATTAAAGAGACTGGGATCGGATATGGACATACTCTTTGTCGATACCGAAAACCACTTTAACAACTATTATACGCGGAGTGTCGATCTAGAATGAAGTGGATGGTTTGGTGAACGCGTTGACTGAAGAAAGAGAACGATATTGGATGACCCTGACATGACTAAAACAGGAGCCGCGCCGGGCCATTGAGGTTCGCCACCTCTAGCGGACACACTTCTTCGATACCATGTCTATTACATTTGTGATTCGATTTGGGTGCACCCCTTGATTTGGGAGTGTTGTTTCGCGGTGTTGGGGTAGTAGCTGCTATGCCCAACATCAGTCCGGATCACGCAACTACTAGTATCCTAGTTGGTATCGCCTCATGTACCTTGTCATACTGATTATCCTATTCGCGACCACTACGTTTTGGTTTGTACCTTTAGCATATGGATTGCCCTCTGGTGACTTCCGGTTTTGGGGAAACTACGGTCTTGTATATGCTCTTGGGAATAAAAATGTGTTAAGGGTGGAATGGGCCATGGCTTAACGCTAGTTTGATATTTTACTTTATGATAGACATTATTGTATATAGCGTATTGTACTACATAGTAGATAGTTTAACGGATCCTTAAGAGATGGAAAATCCCGTAACATCTCTTGAGTTATTGCACGCACGTCGACACTGGATAGGAGATGTCAAACCCCGTAAACATCTCTGACGCCGATACACCCATATTTATTCACGATTGATTTAACTTACATAAGGATATTTTAGTCCTGACTCGAGTGTTTGTCTTTTCATTACGCTCGGGTCAGTCCTGAGTTTTTCAAATTTTTGAAGATCTATTCTGGAGGACGAAGACGAAGATTTGGTATACTATTACTATTATTATCTCTGCATCATGCTGTCTGCTGCATTATTTTATTTGTTCTGTTGTATATGTATAACTCTGATAAATGTTGTATAAATGGTAATCAAAAGTATATTAAACAGCTTCATGAACTGTTTATTTGATTATTATATTTTATCTTTCCGCTTAGAGATTCTGTGATTGTTTATTGCCCCTTTCTCTTCTTTTCTATTTACCCCATTAACCATCCGCCCTTTTTAATGGTTTAGAATCGACATGTGTGTTTGATTTGTCGATTTAAACTATCCAAAAAGGCGGGTCGTTACAGTTGGTATCAAAGCTTTGGTTTAGCGATAACCTTAGCTTTGTGGGGTCTGACTCTTTATAATTAGGGTAGTAATACCCTATGATGAGTCGTTGTGTGTATGTATGAGAGAGCGTATTTGTTAGTGACATAAAATTATTTTATATTGTGTTGGTTGATTTGTTGAGTGGCTTATGGATTCTGGTCAATGCGAGTAATTAACGTCATTGATAGGGGTCTCTAAACACTTGAACAGAACAATTCGACATAGTATTGTTTGAAATGGGGTAAATGAAATAATTTTTCCCTAATTATATTTTATACATAAAGAAATAAATTTTTAGAAACTATTATGATTCATCCAGTTGTTTGGTTGTTAGAAAGGATAATATAGATGGTTATCACAAATTGGATATTGTGTTTTAATGAATAAGGTATATTACAAAATAAATAATGATAAAACAATTTAGGGAATGTTTTAAAGCAAGATTTTGTGAGAATAATTTATAAAATGTGACTTATAAATCAAGATAGATTTAAATTTAGAAATATTGAATTTAACACCCGGGGATTTTGAAAATGGTTTTTCAAAACTTTGAAGAAAAATATGTAGTGATGTTAGTTGAAAAATATTTATGGGAAATATTTTGAAAGGAGTTTTTTTTTATAAATTCAGTACTCCTCTCTTATGTCGCTGGAAAATAATTTCGGTGATGACTGCGCAGCATCATCGACGTTCATTTTCGAGTCTCAAAGTGTAGGAGACTTATGCGAAGCTTTGCTTTGCTTCGAAACTATTTTGAAAAATGCATTTTGGTTTAAACTCCAAAAGTATGATTTGATATATTAAAGATATAAGTGTCTATATTTATTTCAAACAATTTGAAAAGAACCGAGCATTTAAATTTCTAAGTTCTGTTAATTAATAATTTCAAATTATTGAATGAAATGTGAATAACCAGAATTTATAAAATAAGAGGATTAAGATATCTAAGCTTATGTGTTGGGAAACTTTAGAGTTGTAGTGTACCTTTAAAGTTGAAAGGTAAAGAGGATTTAAACAAATTAAATTTGTGAACATTCTAATTAAGTAAAATGAAATTCTATAAATTTGTATAATACCAAAATTACATTCTGATAACATATAACAAGACTTACCAAATGTTAAAAGTTAAAATGATGTTTTGAATATGTAATGAGATATTGTACAAATAAACAGGACCTGAAAGTAATTGAAATATACAAGTAAGGAAAACTCTAAAGGAATTGAAATGTATGTAAATGGAAATTTGGTTGTGAAAAAAATTAGTTAAGTATATTCTGAAATGATCAATGACAAAATTTAATAAATGAATGAGCTTAAGAAAGTAGACAAATGAATTGCATATTATCTTTGTAAATTAGTTATGGAAAATATAAATTGCAAAGAAATTGGAATTGAATTTGTAACTTTTGAGATAACTGTAAACTAAGAAAATAGACTTTATGGGATGACTATAAACTAAGGTGATGATTAATAAAATGTTCCCCAAATAAATTGGTTATTAACTGAAACTATGAATATGAAGTAAATGTAAACCAAAAATTTGGTATGGCTAAGAATCAATTGGAAAGGAATTTAAAATTTTATAATGTTTAAAAATGGACTTGAGTAAGTAAATTCTATCGAATAATGTTTAAGAAATGGTAGTATTAAAGAATATACTTGGTAAAGAAATAGATACCAAGTAAATTAGGGATATGAATATTGTACTATAAATCATTAACTGTAAATGAAATGAAGGTAAGCAAAAGAAATATAATATAGATACATTGTATTGAAATCTATTGAAAGGTAATACGTAAGTTGTACATGTATTATTTTATTCGCATAACGATTTGATCCAAATTCGAGCATAAAATTTCGAGATGATTTATATCGATCCAAGTTAGGATTTTTCACTCGATTCTTGACGACGAACCATGGATATGGAATTTTGATTTGATTCTGGAATTCTCTATCATAGTATATGGCTATGCAAGGAGAGTAACAGTTTCCAATCAAGGAACCAAATCTGAGTCTGCACTAGAGAGTCGTGTGAACGATACTAGTTTGGAAGTGAAATTGTGTGATCGAATAGGCGATTAGATTTGATATTGCTCACGGATGATATATGTACGGATTACGGACTTAATTAAAGTTAATATTGGAAATTTAAGATGCCAAATATAAAATGATTCTTTTAAAAATTATATAATTGGATATCATTGGTAAATAAGATGCAGGTATTTAAAATCAAGGAAATTTGATCGCCCGACAAAAGGTACATGTTTATTTTGTCATTGGATTTGGTGATTTTTGATGAACCACTTGGCTTTTGATTTTCTTTTGTTGGTTTGGGGCCCGTAGTGGCATTTTGTAGTTGTACCGATCGAGCCGCGCAAAGGAGACTCTGCCGAAATTTTTCGTAAATCCGGGTGTTAGAAAATTATTCAAGTTTTAAAATTTATAACTTGTTTTGATAACTAATTTTAAATTTAGAAAGCCGTTCGGAGTAACTTAGTGGAAGCGTAGTTATGACTTTATAAATGGAATTTCATTGTTTAATAAGTTGGAAACTTTGAATAAAATATATCTTATGTTGAATTCTATACTTAGTTCCTTTTCCCTTCTTTTTCCTTTTCGAGGACGAAAAGTTTTGAGAGGGGGAGAGTGTAACGACCCGTAAAATTTCGATAATTAAAAATGCTAATTTAATAACATTTCATGGTTTAATGTGGGAAGAATTAAAATTTATTTATGATAATAATAACTAGAATGAATTTCAACAATATTTATCTAAGTTAACTATTAATGAATTAAATGAAATTCAAATCAATTGAAATGACTTAAATATTATAACTTGGTTATGAAGGGAATCTAATTTGGATTATATAGGTAATTGTGACACTTGTTGTAAATAATAAACTTATAAATTGTGACTAAAAGTAAATGGTGATAATTATTATAAGTTACTAATTTATTTAGTCGGTCGAATTGAATTTGGAAACCAATTGCAAATGAAATGAAATTTTATATATTAACTGGGTGTATAATCAATAATTGAAGTTGAATAATAATTGTGAATTATGTAGAAATAAAACTTTGAAATAGACTGATTTCGAAGATTTAATAATAACGAGTATTGAAAGATAATGCTACTTATTGAATGAGTTTACGATCAATGGTTGGATTGAATAATAAGGCTGAATTTAATAGATGTAAATAAGGTAATGGATTGATAATGAAAATTTATTAAAAAAATCTAATATTGGAATGTGTCAAATATTGAACAATTAAATTGTTTAAATTTAATATTGGAAATTAATTGAATAACGGGAATTGAATAACTATATAATGGAAATGGTTGTTCTATGATTTGAATTTGTTTCAAAGGTTAAAATTTTGAATTTAATATGATTAATTTGATATTGAAATTTAATATATGTAAATAGAGTGAATAACTGAAATTTGATTTAATATGGTTCAATTTGGTTTCCAAAGTGAATATAAGTTATATTTGGATTTTAATAGAGTTAATAAGATGTTAAAATTGGAATATTAAGAAATTCGGTAAATTTTGGAAAGTCGTCGATTTAATCGACGAGTAAAAATAGCCTTCCGAGGCACAGTCTCGGAATTCGACGAAACTTGTTCCATTGGATCCGTAATAGTGTACTATTATCGGATTTCAAATTTCGTAGCGTTTGTAGTTACCAGTTGGCCGTACGGGTTAGAAACGCATTGAAATTAATATCGAAAATTTAATATTTTAATTCGATTCAAAAAGCTATCTTCCACATACGATCAAATTAGCCTCCGAAACATATTCCATTGTGTTCGGAATGCGGGTAAAACATTACGAACGCCTGTAGGCACGTCTAATTTGGAGTTCGTTCGAAAAATCATGTTAAATATGAAAATAATATTAAAATAATTAGTATACGCGTATATGTGCATCCACGCAGAAACCCTTGTTATCACTGCTGCCGGCCCTAACATTTCCAATGGCCGAAAGCTCTTATCCTTTCCCTTCAATTTTCTCACCATCAATGCTTCGATCAAAGAAACTTCCAACTGGGATTTGGTAGAGGGCAGCACGATCTACGCATCCAACGGTCGAGATGGGGTTTGGCGACGCGGATAGGGGGAGAATCATCTCCGTTCGTGGCCCGTTCGTTCGTGATTTCTGGGTGATGGTGATAGCCGAGTTCGACGTCACTCCTACCGGTGGCCGAGCTCGTAAGGATCTTTCAGGCGGAGGCATCTGATCGAGTTCTAGGGCGCACGTAGTGGTGCGACATCTTGGTTTTGGACGCGGATGTTGGGTTCGTCTTGCCTGCGTACACAATTTGGAGGAGATGACTGTGGGGCTTTGGATCTGGACGTGTGGCCACGATTTGTTTAGAATTTGATGAAACTTTTTGCGTTGGAATCGTGGTGACGAGCTCTACATCATGGAATTGATTTGGGGACGTATGGAGCTAACTAAAATTTTAGGTTAAATCGAACGTCATTCGATTTGATTTAAAATTGAAAATCAAGGTGAGTGTTTTATAATATTCACAACGTACTAAATATCTTTATGGTAGTTAAATTGGATATTATGAAGTGATATGAATATTATTTGTCGTTGTTTGATTAAAATTTAATTGTCATATAGATTGTCATTTGAATTCACCGTTGAAAATTAAATTTGACAGTCAAATTGAAATTAAAATTGAATTGCGATTAAATTACCTGACATTGATAACTATGAAATTGCCGTGAATTGTATTGTCTATTGGGTGATGTATTTCGATGGATGCTATTGGTTGATATTTAAATGGTTGGATGTTTATTTGCTTATATATATATCCTGTTATACATACATATGACACTGTGATTTGGTTTAAGTAATATATATTCATCCCTGACATTTAATTGAAATAAATAATCACTTGCCATAGGATAGAAAATTATATACAAACACCGGATTGGTTAAATTAAAGTTTAAAAATCGTTGATTTGAAATTCATTTAAATGTTTTGATTTAAAAGTTTTAAATAAAATCAATTTATAGAAATCGAATTTATCGTAAATTGAGTATGGAATGTCGAAATAAATTTTGGTTAAAAGAAATTGTTAAATAACTTAAGTTGAGTCTTTGAAATTTAAAATTGGGATATGATTGAACTCCGGAAATTTATTTGTTTTAAAGATTGAACATTATCTCGAGCTTTGAGTATTACTAAGTAAAAGTGATATAAAAATGATATTTCGAAATTGAGCTTGAAGTTGAATCATATTTGAATTTGGATTTAAAATTGAATATTAAAGGATAAATTTTGTTAAGTGTTATAAATTGATATTTTGAAAAATCAAGCTCCAAATCGATATAAATTGAAATTGAATTAGTTAAAGGTGAATGTAGAATTGAATTAATTTGAAGTCAAGGTTGACATTCATTTGAATTGAAATCGAAATTGAATCGGTAGAGTAGGAACTGAAATTGATTTGAATTGGGAAGATATAATTTAAATGGTTTAGTTTTGAAGTTGTTTCATTTTGTTTTCTAAATTTCTCTGTTATATAAACCATTTTTAAATAATTAAACTATTTTAACCTATACTAACTATATTAAATTTATTTATCTATTTGAAATCCATTTAAAGATTTTAAGTATTTTAAGTATTTTAATTATTTAAACTACTTTTAAACTACTTAAACTATTTTAACCTATATTGACTATATTAAATTTATTTATCTATTTGAAATCCATTTAAAGATTTTAAGTAGTTTACCTATTTTAATTATTTAAACTACTTTTAAACTACTTAAAACTATTTTCTAAAAATTTCAAGCTGGTCAATAAGGTGAAATGTTTATATTTAAATCTTGAATTTAAATACGAATTGGGTTAAATGAAGTTGCAACCTAAATTGAAATTCGAAATGATTTGAAATCGAAATGAGATATTGAGGCGAAAAATGATTTTGAAATCGAAATGAGATATTGAGGCGAAAAATGATTTTGAAATCGAAATGAGATATTGAGGCGAAAATGATTTTGAACGGAATCTTACATCTTGAATAGATATGATTATATTTGAAATGGATTTGATTTTGAAGCGAATATGATATTTTGATATCAATTATGAATCGATTTGAAATGTAAAAGAGCCATCGGTGTAATAATACGTAGTTATTAAAGAGACCGGGATCGGATATGGACATACTCTCTGTCGATACCGAAACCACTTTAATAACTATTATACGCGAAGTGTCGATCCAGAATGAAGTGGATGGTTTGGTGAACGCGTTGACTGAAGAAAGAGAACGATATTGGATGACCCCTGACATGACTAAAACAGGAGCCGCGTCGGGCCATTGAGGTTCGCCACCTCTAGCGGACACACTTCTTCGATACCATGTCTATTACATTTGTGATTCGATTTGGGTGCACCCCTTGATTTGGGAGTGTTGTTTCGCGGTGTTGGGGTAGTAGCTGCTATGCCCAACATCAGTCCGGATCACGCAACTACTAGTATCCTAGTTGGTATCGCCTCATGTACCTTGTCATACTGATTATCCTATTCGCGACCACTACGTTTTGGTTTGTACCTTTAGCATATGGATTGCCCTCTGGTGACTTCCGGTTTTGGGGAAACTACGGTCTTGTATATGCTCTTGGGAATAAAAATGTGTTAAGGGTGGAATGGGCCATGGCTTAATGCTAGTTTGATATTTTACTTTATGATAGACATTATTGTATATAGCGTATTGTACTACATAGTAGATAGTTTAACGGATCCTTAAGAGATGGAAAATCCCATAACATCTCTTGAGTTATTGCACGCACGTCGACACTGGATAGGAGATGTCAAACCCCGTAAACATCTCTGACGCCGATACACCCATATTTATTCACGATTGATTTAACTTACATAAGGATATTTTAGTCCTGACTCGAGTGTTTGTCTTTTCATTACGCTCGGGTTAGTCCTGAGTTTTTCAGATTTTTGAAGATCTATTCTGGAGGACGAAGATGAAGATTTGGTATACTATTACTATTATTATCTCTGCATCATGCTGTCTGCTGCATTATTTTATTTGTTCTGTTGTATATGTATAACTCTGATAAATGTTGTATAAATGGTAATCAAAAGTATATTAAATAGCTTCATGAACTGTTTATTTGATTATTATATTTTATCTTTCCGCTGCGAGATTCTGTGATTGTTTATTGCCCCTTTCTCTTCTTTTCTTATTTACCCCATTAACCATCCACCCTTTTTAATGGTTTAGAATCGGCATGTGTGTTTGATTTGTCGATTTAAACTGTCCAAAAAGGCGGGTCGTTACATAAGCCATGTTCAAAGAAATTACAATTTATTACAAAATACGCCAAGAGGGACATATGAAGATGCCCCTTGGCCGATCAGATCTAAATATAGCCAATTAAACAAATTTTCCCTTACATCAAAATAACACAGTAGACAATAGATAGAATCTCCTAAATAGCTAGCTTGCCTCCCGCACATCTCCGGAAGCTTATTCGTCAACCAATAATCTGAAAATCCCTTACCCTCAGCCTACTCAAATTAATTATTGAGCACTCAAGAGTTTAAGGAGAAAACATAAACTTCGACTCGGATAAAAAGTATGGTGTGAATAATAATATACCATCGCGAACTGAATAGATATCTAGCGAGACCATGCCTGTGAGTGGAACGGGTTTTCCCCTCGCTAGTGCCCTAACCAAAAACTAATTAACCATATACTGTGCAACTGCATTCACAATGGATAAAGAATAGCATAATACGATGATATGCAATTATACAATATATCCTGGATTTCTCATCCCCATTCATTGGACTATCTGTCTCAAGTTATAGTTTCTAGGGTCACTATTAACCTATTAGTTTTCATGGGCTAACTAATAACATGTTCCAAGCTTACGGACTATCTACCCGGTTTCATAGTTTTCATGGGGTTACAAAGAACCTATTGGTGTCTACCAATAACATCATCAATCATAGTTTTCATGGGCTGTCTATGAACCTACTGGATTCTCCAATAACATCTCTAAGGTCATAGTTTTCATGGGGTGATTATGAACCTATTGATCTCTATCAATAACCTATTCACATGGTTTTCATAGGATCACTAAAAAACTATTGGCCCATGCCAATAATATTTCTTAAGTCATAGTTTTCATGGACTATAACTTTTTATAGGTGTAGAATTAGGGTCTCTAACCTATTTCATTACTTTTGAATGATAGTTTCTCTTTCCGTAGAGTGGTCATAATAGAGAAATGGACTTACGGTTATAAAGTAACACATGTTTTAAATTCTGAAAATAAAGGCAGTGTTACTGTAGCATGGCTACGAAAGCTGAAGTTACTATAGCATGGCTTCAAAAGAATTAGCGCTGCAGCATGACTTGGAAAGCTAACGTTATTGTATCATGGCTACGAAGCATTGTACTGTAGCATGGCTTCGAACGCATTGGGTAATGAAGTATGGCTTCGAAAGCTAAAAGGTACTGTAATAATAGGAAAGCAATGGGTAATGTAGCATGGCTTTGAAAGCTAAATGGTACTGTAGCAATAGGAAAACAAATGGGTACTGTAGCATGGCTTCGAAAGCTAAGAGATACAGTTGCAACACGAAAGCAAATGGGTACTGTAGCATGGTTTCGAAGGCTAAAAGGTACCGTAGCAATACAAAAACAACTGGGTACTATAACAATACGAAAGTAAATGGGTACTGTAGCATGGCTTTGAATGCTAAAAGGCACTGTAGCAATACGAAAGCAAAGGTGATGAAGGGGTACAGTGGCAGACTCGAATTTAACGTAAAAACTGCTATTTTGCTAAATAAAGTATATTCTTTTCGCCAACTCTTATTGTTTGTCAAATTCCTATCGGATAGAGATATACTTTATCAATTTCTTTGCAGAAAACTTCTATAATTAGATTTCATAATTTCCAAAGTTAATTTCAAACCATTAAATTATATTAATATTTTAATATAATTATTAAGCCTTTCTAACTTAGAAAATTCATAATAAATCGAAAACACTTGGGAAAAATCCCAAAAATACATCAAATATTTTCTTTACTATATAAATATTTTGGGGAAAAATTCATTATTTTATTATTTTAAATAATTAAAACACGAAATAAATGCCCTTTTTACCTTAGGAAATTCATAAAATATTCCTATTAATTCCGAAAATTATGAAATTAAAATCCATCTCCAAAATTAGGTATTATACAACATATCTAAAAATTAGGTCGTTTAGAGGTCTATCACTAAGATTTTTCCCTTAAAAGCTATCATAATAATTTCATAAAAATTCCAATAAATCACCATTCATGCAAAAAATGGTAAAATCAACCATATCATCATCAAACAATGTGGAATACATCAAAACTCCAAAATTTAACACACATGAATGAGATAGATACTATTATTCAACTTGTTTTGAGAAAAAGAGTTGAGGTTTGAGTTGTTGATTTGATTCCCCTTAGCTTTAACTTGATTCTCAAAATTTTCTTCCTTTAAAAGCTTTAGCAATGGCCTCTACTTTGTTTGTGTTTTGTATGGATGTAAAAATGAACGAGGATATGAGGGTGGAAGGTGTTATCCCACTTTTTGGCAAAGCTGAGATACCCAAAAAATTAACTGAAATCAATATTAACCAACCATGAATATTAAATATGCATTGCAAGATGATCATGGATATCGATGAATTTTGTCCGAGTTCGGATTGGGCTGTAATTGACAAGACATGGCATGCCAAGCCGGGAGAGCCAACGTTTCAAGTTTCAGCTTAATCGGAGTTCGTAGTAGGGAGATATGATTGATACAAGTTAAATAGGCATGCTGTTCGTATCCATCGGCGAGCTAAGGTGATGATGTGTTCGAATCCATCAGAAACCATCGCATTGGCTTGTTCGAATCGATCAGCTCCGTATCCATCTGAGCGACGTCGCCTCAAACTAATTCAAATCTATTCTAGAACTTTGTTCGAATCGGAGTTGTTCGAATCCATCCGGTATTGGACTCCTCGCATCGATCCATAGGTGGTAGTGTCGTATCAGTTTAGCTCGTATCCATCGTAGGCGAAACATTTCGTATCGACCAGGGGTAGACCCGGTTTGAATCGATTACCGAGCCTTGGTTCGTATCCATGTGATTCGTGGTTATTCGAATCGATAGCGCATAAGTCCTTCTTCGTATCCATGCGAACGAGGACTACGTCGAATCGATAACTGGTTCGAATAAAGACAGAAGCACGTGGATGCGAATAAAGAGTTGGTATGGGCGAAGCTTCGGCGCTAGATGCGAATGACTCGTTCGACGCGGCAAAAAAGGTGGAGAGATCCAAGAGTTCCGCACCACGTCACTGCGCGCTCACGTGCCCAGGTCGATTCGGAGCGATGGATACGAATCCATGGATTCGAACAGAGCAGCACACACGAAAATACAATCTTGTATCGATCGTATCTCACAAACCGCTGGTCCAAATGTAATGAAATTTTCACAGTAGCTTCCACACAAGGTAAAGAGCAATCCTGCCAAGTTTCAGCTCGATTGGAGCATTTCCTGATCGATACGAAGTTGATTCGAATCGATCACAGATTGAGTTGAAACTTGGTGGGACCGGTCGCTTGGGCCCCCTCACGTGCCTGAAAGAATCTCCCGAAGTTTGGGCGCGATCTCAGCCTCCTACACCTATAAATAGCCCCCTGAAGCCTACAGAAAAGGGATCTTTTGGCCATCCAACGTCCAGACTCTGCCGGATTCAACTCTACTCCTTTCCATTGCTGTTATATTCAGATTCATTCATTGTATTTGCTGTAATCATCTGTAATCAGCGAAGAACATCAATAAAAGATAAAAATCCTTGAAGTGGACGTAGGCCGGAGATAGCCGAACCACTATAAATTGCATGTCACTGTTCATTATTTCTGGATTGTTGTTTGTTGCTTGCTTAGATCTGATATTTGTGTTTGAATATTGCTGATTTGTATTCATACACTGGTGCTTTCACAACACTTGGGGTTTGTGACCATTTTTGGTACAAACAGAAGGGTTTTTGTTTAAGAAATGCAACTTATTCCTATTTTGGCCCACTCATAAATCCTCCTACTTATGTTTAAGTTAAAACGATCTTACATGTTGATTAGTTAAGGCATAACCCAATTAATTATCAAATCTTATTTCCTTCTCAGGCCACACATTATTCAATTTAATTAATCTAATTAAATCTCTTGAATAATGTTAAAGAAAAATTAGGGGTGTTACACAGGGCCACTGAGCATACGTTTGGGCCGTCAAAGTAGGAAGAAAAGACCTTACAAGTTAAGAAGGTCAGAGAGATTAAGAAAAAGTGATGATGTCCCTCCTCCTCTTTCAGTTTCATTGCCTATTCCACTAGTTGGCATTCCTTCTTTTGCCCATGCAATGGCTGGCATTCAAGCTGATGCCCTTGAGTCTTTGGGGAGCAACTATGACTGGAACACCAAATCCTAAGGGCTACTGTTCTAGAGGAAGAAGGAGAGGTAGATATGGCAAAAAGAAATATCCCAATGTCCCCCAAGGGAAAAACAGAAAAGAAGAAAATGAAGAAGAAGAACACTTAATCATTATTTTCTTATTTTGTCGCTTGTCTATTTTAGTTTTTGTTATGGTATATAGACTGTTGTTGTGCGAGCATAACCCTTGCTTTTGCTTATGAATTATTTTGTTTATTAATAAAATAGTTATTCTTTTAGATTCCCATCTTTCCCTTACCTATATACTTAGTTTAATTATATCCATCTTGATTATATCTAAGTCAAAGCAATGTTATTATTTACCATAACTCCGTATGTATGAATAATTTCTCACCACTGCTTAGTGTATCTCATTAATTCATTATGTTTACTATTGCCAAAATACTTCACCCTTGGCAAATAGAATCATGATTACTTAGCTAACTCCATAACCCACTTAGCATATCATTACCTAGGTTTCATTTGACAAAATACAATGTTTGATCTTCCACATTGCTTCCTACCTTAGGGAAGCGATGTTTTGGATGTCAATCTTCGAACATTCATACTTGATCTCGCCTGTCTTAAGCCGTTGTTCCTTAGTGTTCATTAGATGTGGCATTCCGAACGTCCATCTCTAGATGTCTATATTCGATCTCGCCTAACTCTAGGCGTTGACCGTATTTGGAAAGGGAGGTTCAATCTCTTGCTGTGTCCTATCGCTAGGATCTAATGATTAAGATGCCCATCTCTAGGCATCGCAATTAGACCTTGCCTATCTTCGAGCTATGGTATTAGACCTTGCCTATCTCTAAGAAATGGTCATGGGTTAGAAGATAAGGTGAATCGTTACGATTGACCCTAATGTGATTACACTCTTACGATCCATTCCTAGATTGAAGGAGTCTGTTAGTACCTATCTTTGGGTACCTAGAAATCTACATCTTCAAAACACAGAACATTTAATTATGTTGTTGTTCACACAACATAATAGGCTTTTGAGAAAATAGTTCCATCGATCCCTAAATCCAAATCCTTTTATAAACATAAGAATGGCAGAATCTGCTTTATTGCATCAATTCATAGTCTTACACATATACATTTAAGTGAAATTGTGTCCCAGGTGTTTGTTAATCCATGCCCTTGGAAGTGATATTCTATCAATGGTTGTTAGCTTCAACGTTCCATTTCCAAGCTTATGTTCAATGGCGTATAGACCTTCCCATTTCGAGACCAAAGCTGCTAGACCGAGGAAGATTCGTTTCAGAATGAGATTGTCGATCTCGAAGGTTTGATTCCTAACCTTTGCATTGAATTTCCATGCTACACTTTTTTGATGAGCAGTGACCCATAAATCAGCTTCTTCACACTTCTCATCTACCATATCAAGGGACTCGAGCTAGAGTTCCTCATTCATCTTGGGATCATAGTGAATCTTCCAATGTGAAGGCACTTCTAATTGAATTGGAATCATGGTCTCTAATCCATAGATCAGAGCGAATGGAGTATGGCTAGTCATGAATTTGTGAGTCGTTCGGGGATAATTTATCGATTCACTAGCCCTTTTTCCTTTATTAGTTGTTTCTTCAAGATGGATTTGATGATCTAATTCATTATCTCCACCCGTCCAATCGTGTGGGCATAGGTTACAGCCGAAAATCTCTTTTCAATTTAGTACTTGTCGCCGAAGTCCTTTAATTCAGCACTGTTGAATTGGGTTCCACTGTCATATATGATTGTTTGAGGAATCCTAAACCAACGGATAATGTTATTTACTTTAAAGTTGATCACCTTCTTCATGGTGATTGTGACAAGCGGTTCTGCTTTGGCCTATTTTGTAAAATAGTCGACTGCAACAATAGCATAGTTCGCTCCATTTTTTTAAATTAGCACACTGATAGTATCGATTCCCCAAACTGTAAATGGCTATGGGTGACCATTTGTGTGATCTCTATGGAGGGGGCTCTAGGAATCTTCGCAGACCCTGGCACCTATTGCATTTTTTAGTCTAATCAACTACACCTGGTTCATTATTTTCCCTTCCATAGCAAAGAATTTATCTTACTAAGTTCTGTCCCTCGGTTTCATCACCACAAGCCCCTTAATGCACATAAATAAGGATATTTTTAGCTTGCTTGTTGGCAACACACTATAGCAAGTAGTAGAGGATCATCTCCTGTATAACACTCCTTCTTGAATAATGAAACGCTGTACTTTGCATGGAGTTTCCTTTATTTATTTTTTCCGTTCGAGAGATTCCCATTAGCAAGAACTCCTTGATTAATGTCACCCACAAGTTCTTTCCACTTCGGCCTCCAAAATCCAATCGACATCAATATGGTCGATGCTCAGAGTTGATAATACCTTCATTGGAACAAATCTCACAAGTTTCACATCCCTAGAGCTAGCTAGCTTAGCTAACGAATAAGCCTTTATATTCTCCTCTCTAGAAATATACATTATCATGTAATATTCGATATCATTTAGTAGTTCTAGAACCTTCTACAAGTAATGGGCTAGTCTTGCACCCTTAGCTTGAAATTCCTTCTTCACCTGATAGACCACCAATTGAGAATTGTTGTATATATGCAATGTTTTGCCTCCCAATTCTTTTGCTATCTTGACCCTCACGATCAGTGCTTCGTACATAGCTTCATTTTTCATTGCAGAAGACTCAAGCTCAAGGCATAACAGATCGTCCGTTCCTATGGGGTTATTAAGATCACTCCTACCTTAGAGATGCGTTTACTGGATACTCCGTCTTTGTACAGTTTCCACTGAGCAAGTCTCTCCACATCGTTCTCTGCCTCTACATCCTGGGTGGTAAACTTGGCAACAAATTTAGCCAATGTATGTCCTTGTATCGCCCTCCTAGGATGGTAGGCTATATCATACTTCGATAGCCGTCTCGATGTCTCAAGTCGGTGAAACAATTATTTGAAGATTTAATCAGTCAACACTTGATGAGCCTGGAAGTAGGGTTGTAACTTCCTCAAGATAATAAATAAGCGGTAAGCTAGCTTCTCGAACTTTGGACAGTTCTTTTCTACTTCAGTAAACCGCTTACTGATGTAATACAATGGCCTTTGGATTTTGAATTCTTCACATACCAGAGTAGAAGGAAGCATGTGAATAGATATTGACAACTAAATAAATGATTCCTTTCCTTGTAGAGGCTTTGATAAGACTGGTGGTGTCTACATATGATCAATTAAGGCCAAGAAAGATTTCTGATGCTCCTTTATCTAGATAAACTTCCCTTTCTCCTTTTTTAGGGCATCAAAGAAGGACACACTTATCAGTCGCTTTTGAGATGAACTGACTTAGCACAACGACTTTTCCATTCAGGCTTCATTTCCCTTCTATTTGACATCTCTCAATGCCTTAGTCATCTTTGAATTAGCTTCCATGCCCCTTGAGTTCACTATTGTTGGACGAAATCCAATCGGACCAAGACCGCCGAATCAACCCCACTCCACTCTAACTCTCATCACCGAACCAGCTACCTCCACTACCACCAAACCCTCGCCGATCCATGACCTCACCGGACCAGCCTTCGCTGAACCCTCCTTCCACTCCAACTACCGGACCAACCACCGGTCCACCCACTACCGAATGAACCCTCCTTCCACTCCAACTACCGGACCAACCACCGGTCCACCCACTACCGAATGAACCCTCCTTCCACTCCAACTACCGGACCAACCACCGGTCCACCCACTACCGAATGAACCCTCCTTCCACTCCAACTACCGGACCAACCATCGGTCCACCCACTACCGGACCAACCACCGGTCCACCTACTACCGAACCAACTTCACCAGGCCAGATCACGTCAGCCCAGGCCCACCAGCAATTGTATACATCCAAGACCCCTACCCCCAGCCTCACTCTATAAATAGAGGGGCAGGTGTACAACAATGGGGGACAAGTTTGGAGAGCTCAAGCACAGAGAGAACTTTCAAACAACTTTCTTTTACTTGTATCAAAGCTTTGTACTTTTAATCAAAACAAGAGAAGAGAAATAACATATAAAGTGGACGTAGGCACATTCTGGCTGAACCACTATAAACTTGCGTGTCTTTTTACAGTTTAGTCCCTGCTTTTCATATATTTGCATAAATCATCCAAATCACTAAGAACAACATAAGATCTACTAAATCATACAACTTTGAGGTGTTTGTCCATTTTTTGTGCAAACATTTTTGGTGCTTTCACTGAGAACTAGAAGCTCGAAGCTTCAGCTTCACCCACTTAACGAGTTTTCCTAACAGCATCGTCCGCCACTTGGAAAACATGCCTCCCAAACAAAGAAAAGATGTTAACAAAGGAAAAAACATCGCATCCAGTAGTCTTCCAGATCCAGCTGTCACGAATCAAGTAAATCGTCCTCCTCCAGCAACAGTAACAAATGAAGGACAGGCTAACCCAACCACTCCTGCCACAGAACAGCCTACAGCAATTACTAGGGCAGATTTGGACAGAGTTGTGATTGAAGTAACTAACCGCTTCACGTCCCAGCAGGAAGCCTTGGTGGACCATCTCATGTCACGCTTAAGGGACGCTGAAGAATCCAACCGCAACACTGAATCATGGGGCGAGTCCCAGTCTGGAGAATCTCAGAGACAACAAAGATCTTCCTTCTTCGAAGGAGCTAACGGCAGAAATAGCCATGGTAGGAGCCGAGATCGAGCACAACCCGAAGTTAGGCCTGAGGAAACGTTTGGTACCGAACCCAACAGGGGAGGTACCGGACGGAGGTCAACTGTAGCTGAGCCTGTCATACTACCTAACCATGGAAACGCCAGTGAACGGGGTCGAGCTAGAGTCCAGCCCGAAGTTGGACCCGAGGAAGTGCTTAGATCAGAACCTGGCAGGGGAAGATCAAGGCAAGGGCCAACTGTAGCTGACCCTAGCATGCTCCCAGAAGATCAAAGGCAGCCACTGGAAAATATGAGGAATGATAGACGATACCATCCCTACAGGTCATCTGGACGGAATCAATCCCACAGGACAGAACCAAACTCATTTCTATCTGCTCCAAATTCTGATGAAAGGATTGCACGCTTATTCAGAGAGTGTGTCCAACGGGAGCAAAGAGATCGAGGGATAGGCGCTAGGGTAACCAGCCCTTTCGCCCGCAATATCGAAATTGCTATCACCCCCCGAGAATGGAAGATGCCAACAATGGAACCCTACAAAGGATCCTCCGACCCCGTTGTACACTTACAGAGGTACACACAGCATATGCTCATGAGTGGGGCGACAGAGGGAGTACTGTGCAAATGCTTTCCGCTCTTCTTAGCAGATCTTGCTACCTCCTAGTTCTGTCATCTACCCTAGGGATCCATCAGCTCGTGGGAAATGTTGAAAGAAAAATTTATCAGTCAGTTCCACATTCATGTGGAGCAACCTAAGGACGCTTATTCCTTATCCAGCGTCAAACAGAAACCTGGAGAGAAGCTGCAGCAATACCTAACCAGATTCAACGCCGCAGCAGCCGCAGTCCAAGATGCCGATGAGAAGCTTATCCTAATGGCCCTCTGTAGTGGTGTGCATCCGGACACTAAATTTGCTAGAAGGTTGACAAAAGAAAAACCAGCTACTTTACCCGATTTCTTCCATGAAGCCGGGAAATACATGAGGCTTGAGGATGCGGCCATTGAGGGGCAGTCAAGACAGCAAAATAAGACAACCCATAGCAACGCCCCTGCTGTGGCAAGGGACGTTCCAAGAAATGATTCCAGAGACAATGCTGGGGGCAAGAAGGGAGAAAAGCGCCTATATCGGCCAGGACCGAGATTCGACACTTACACTCCTTTGAACGAGACCGTCGAAAATATCTTCCTTGCCACCCAAGGCGAAGTTAGATACAAATGCCCACCATACAAGAAGGAATCAGATAACGCAAAGAAGTCTGGAAAGTTCTGCCGCTTCCACGAATCTCACGGGCATGATACCAACGAATGCCATCATCTCCGAGATCTGATTGAGGAACACATCAGAAGGAAGAAACTGGAACGTTATGTAGAAGGTCAGGACAGGACCCCAGCTCCTGCCAATGAAAACCCAAGGCTACCCTCACCGGGGGCGGACAGAGGAAACCGCAACGCTAGCAGCTCTAGTCAAGAGAAGATAGTTGTCCATACCATCTCAGGAGGGCCGCACATCGCAGACAGAAGCTGGAAAGAGATGGAAAGATACGGAAAGTTGCTTAGAGACAATAAAGACTATGTCAATTCGGTTATAGAAGAGCGCCACCCGAAGCGGAAAGAAAGTAATGACATCACATTCGGTAAGCGTGACCTAGAAGGAAGGCAGTACCCTCACATGGATCCCATGGTCATCTCTACCCGACTTGGTCCCGCCGAGGTTTACCGAATCCTGGTAGACACTGGAAGCTCAGTAAACATCCTGTTCAAACACGCATTCGACAAAATGAAGCTATCAATGAAGGATGTATCTCCCTGCGATAAACCACTACACGGCTTCACTGGAGATGCGAAGATGCCCCTCGGGCAACTGGACCTCTTTGTTGAGATTGGAAGCCATCCCCGCTCCACTGTACGGAAACAGACGTTTGTGCTAATAGAAAACCATTCGGCCTACAACGCCTTCTTAGGAAGGCCATCCTTGTCTGACTTCCAAATTGTCCTAGCCCCATGGTGCCTAAAGATGAAATTTCCAACAAACAATGGAGTAGGGGAAGTGGAAGGAGACCAGGACGTTGCTCGAGACTGCTATGTGACTGAACTTCGCAACAACCACAGGAAGGATAAAGGGAAGGGTGTAGAGATTGCCCTCTGCACAAAAAGTCTAGAAGCATAGCAACTGAAGAAAGCCCCTCCTCTTCGATATACCAGCGACCCTTTCAATGAATTAGACCCTAGGGACAAAGAGGAGGAGGCCACCGCCAAGCCTGCAGAGGCTATGGAGTTTATATCTGTAGACAAGCACGACTCAAGTAGACTATTGAAAATTGGGTCCCAACTAAAAGCCAAATTGAAGGAACAACTCATCGATTTTCTCCGCCACAACTTGGATGTATTCGCTTGGTCACACGCTGACATGACCGGAATCTCCCCCGACATAGCATGCCACATATTAAACATTGATCCTACCAAGGCGCCCGTAAAACAAAGAAAGAGAAGTATGGGGGCAGAACGATCAGCAGCCCTCGATGAAGAAGTAAAGAATCTACTCGCCAATGACTTCATACGAGAAGCTATCTACCCGGAATGGATCGCCAACCCGGTACTGGTAAAGAAGGCTAATGGGAAGTGGCGAACCTGCATTGACTTTTCCAACCTAAACGACGCCTGCCCAAAGGATTGCTTCCCGCTTCCTCGAATCGACCAACTTGTAGACAGCACAGCCGGGCACGAGCTCCTATCTTTTATGGACGCATACTCAGGATATAACCAAATTCCTATGCATGCTCCCGACCAAGACCACACTAGTTTCATCACCGACCGGGGTTTATACTGCTATAAGGTAATGCCTTTCGGACTTAAAAATGCAGGAGCCACCTACCAGCGCCTCGTCAACAAGATGTTTGCAGGGCTAATAGGACAAACTATGGAAGTATATGTGGATGACATGCTGGTAAAGTCAAGGAAAGCTGACGATCATGTAAGCCACCTAGGCGAGATGTTTCAAGTACTTCGCCAGTATGGCATGAAGTTGAATCCTCTAAAATGCTCCTTCGGAGTATCATCAGGAAAGTTCTTAGGATTCATCGTCCATGCCAGGGGGATTGAAGCAAACCCTGAACAAGTCCGAGCGCTAAGGGATATCAAGATACCTTCCACTCGGAAGGAAATGCAAAGCCTGAATGGAAAAGTGGCCGCCCTAAGCCGATTCATCTCCAAAGCAACGGACAAGTGTGTCCCCTTTTTCGAAGCTCTAAAGAAAGACAAAGGAAAGTTCGAATGGACCGACGAATGCCTGACCGCTTTCCTTAACTTAATCGAACACCTCCAGAAACCACCGGTACTCTCAACTCCAAGCGAAGGAGAAGAATTATACCTGTACCTCGCTGTGTCATCTCACGCCCTAAGCGCTGCCTTGGTAAGGGAAGACAACCGCACGCAGCGGCCAGTTTACTTTGTCAGCAAAAGGTTTACTGGGGCAGAAGTCAGATATCCTAAAGTTGAGAAGCTAGCATATTGTTTACTAATCACATCACGGAAACTGCGTCACTACTTCCAGTCCCATTCCATCAAAGTTCTGACCGATCAACCACTGAGGCAGGTACTCCATCGTCCCGACACTTCTGGGCGACTACTTAAATGGTGCATTGAACTAAGTCAGTATGATATCACCTATCACCCTCGCACCGCCATCAAGGGACAAGCCATGGCTAATTTCATTGCAGAATTCACTACCAATGAAGATAAGAGCAATTGGAAATAGCAGAAGATATCAAGTGGAATCTCTTTGTGGATGGTGCATCGAACGAACAAGGCTCGGGGGCAGGTGTGGTAATAATCACTCCCAGGGGAAACAAACTGCACTATGCTATAAGGTTGGAGTTCACTGCCACCAACAACGATGCAGAATATGAAGCAGTGATAGCCGGACTAGAAATTGCCATAGAAATCGGAGCCAATTCTTTGTGTCTTCATAGTGATTCTCAACTTATTGTTAATCAAATACTAGGAGAATTCCAAGCTCGAGAAAAATGACTCATAGCATATCTAAAGAAGACCAAGTTACTTCTCAGCCGATTGGACCACTACTTAGTCAAACACATCCCTCGGGAAGAGAACCAAGAGGCCGACGAATTGGCAAAGCAAGCAAGTGTGAGAGACATCACCATCTTCGGGGCAGTAACCATCTCAAAGCAACTGGCCCCAAGTTTTGAGCAAGTGAATCTGATAGCTGCAACCGAAGAAGCAACTTGGATGACTCCCATCCGAGACTACCTACAAAGTGGCACACTACCCAACGGGCGTAACGAAGTCAAGAAAATCTTGAGGAAAGCATCCCGCTACACAATACAAGAAGACATCCTCTATCGACGCGGATTCTCTAACCCGTTATTAAGGTGTGTCGCTAGGAGGGAAGCCAAGGAAATCTTATCCAACATCCATCAGGGGAGCTGCGGAGATCACACCATAGGGCAAACATTAGCAAAAAAGATACTCCGATACGGATATTTCTGGCCCACCTTAAGCAAGGACGCCTTAGATTTCGTCAAAAAGTGTGACAAATGCCAAAAATTTGCTAAGATTCCGCGGCTACCAACAACTGAGATTACTCAAATGACCAGCCCTTGGCCCTTCGCAATATGGGGAATTGACTTAATCGGCGAGCTACCGATGGGCCGAGGCGGGGCCAAATATGCTATAGTGGCAGTTGATTATTTCACCAAATGGGTGGAAGTGGAACCTCTGAATAAAGTTTCTTCAGCAAAAGTTATTAACTTCTTGATCAAAAATGTTCTATGCAGGTACGGAGTCCAACTCAAAATCATATCAGACAATGGACTTTAGTTTGACAGCGAGGAATTCGCCAACTGGTGCCGAGAGCACGGAATTCATAAAAGCTTCTCATCCGTAGCATATCCCCAGGCAAACGGACAAGTCGAAGCAGTCAACAAAATTCTGAAAACTCTGATCAAAAAGAAGCTCGAAAAATCAAAGGGCGCTTGGGTGGATGAACTCCCTACGGCACTGTGGGCCTACCGCACATCTTTCAGAACATCAACGGGGCACACTCCTTTCTCTTTGGCATACGGATCGGAGGCTATGCTCCCAGTTGAAACTATTGTGCCTTCCCACCGTAGGATCCACTATAACCCAGAAGAGAATGAAGAACTCCTCCACATGTCTTTGGATCTAGTTGAGGAGAGAAGAAATGATGCAGTCCTTAAAACAGCAGCCCACAAGCAGAAAGTGGCAGCACAATACAACTCCAAAGTCAAGCATCGTACCTTACAAGAAGGGGATCTTGTCCTCAAGCGAATCTTCCCTCGCCCCGGAGCACTAGACCCAATCTGGGATGGACCATATGTAATTCATAAAGATCTCCACAATGGAGCTTATATTTTGTCAACAGTGGATGGAGAGGTGTTCCAGAGGGCATGGAACATCCAGCACCTCCGTCGATACTTTTCTTAACTTGTACTGCCCGTATGAAGTGAATTAACAAAGAGAATCAGTGGACGTAGGCCTTTTCATGCCGAACCACTTTAAAAAACCTTGTCTCTTTTTTAACTTGTTCCTTTATATCTTGGCTACTTGTTAACTTTATCCTTTTCTATTGAACAAAATCCTGTGCGTATAGCATTTCCACTCGAAGCACTCCACGGCGCAACTTCACCTGGGCAAAACCTAATAGGTACTATGCGAATCTATGCCCTCGCCAATGAGACACTTTTACTCCAGCATCCCTCTGCTGCGGGTTAACTCATTGCTCGCGACGGCCCTTAAAGCCAACTGTAATGAGCCGATTATAAGCCACCGAGAAGGCCGACTATAGCCGAGGCAGCTCATTACGGCGTTAGGCTCGCCGGCAACTGTGAACCGCCTATAAGCCCCAACATAAGGTGTGGCCAGCCAGGGGCAGTTCACAGTTGACGATCGGCACCCACGCTAGCCGGCCATAGTAAATCGAATAATACCCACGATTACGGGCCATAATGGCCCGGGTAGTTACTATGCGCGATCTCGGCTCCGATGTGTCTTAAGTGCGGCTGTGGTAAAAAAGAATTAACTCCCCGCGGAGGCGTAAGATGGGTGACAAATGTCTCCAAGACCCACAGCTAGGGAAAGTGACTACAAAACCCGTTTACCATGAACTTAAGCACATCGAAGGCCTTCCGTGATTGGAAGTTTTTACTTTTTCACATATTTCAATTTTACTTGAGAAGCTTTTCTCCTATCCTTCGTAACAATTCTTGAAGTACAGGACACAGGACAGGGGACACTCACTAATAAAAGCGAATACCCACAGCAAGATACTGGACCGCATCCCTTACTCGGTCGCACAGGATGTTCAAAGCTGCCATTTACAAATAAAATATAAAGGGCAGTACTTCCTTCTTTCATATATAAACACATGACTATAGTTTATTCACACCTCACGCTAACATGGCAAGTCATGAAATCATGTTTTAAACAAGAACCTGACATCAAACACCATTTAATTACAAGAATATGCATAGCTATATTTCTTATACAACATATCAAAACAGCAAAAAACATTCGAAGGACGACAAAATCAGCTTAAGTTTAAAAATCACACATCAAGAATAGAGCTATTTATTACAAGTAGCAGGAATTACAACCTAAAAGTTACTCTACTGTTTTAAGACTAACATATACAACCCTATCAAGTCCACAAAAAGAGTTTTTTCAGGTCTGATCGAGGGGCCGGCTGCATTGGAGTTTTATCCTTGTCCTGTTGACCACCTGTCCAGTCAGAGAAAGGATTCATTAGTGATAAGCAACCAAGTTAATGGAGAGACTAAAAAGGAAGACTTACCAGCACCTGCTTCTTGACTATCCTGGTCGTCATCCTCTACTTGCACGCCTGCCTCCTCAGTAGCAAGCAACCGCATACCCTCCTTCACCGCCACCTTCTCCTCCTTGGTAAACTGGGCAGTGACCACATCCATGCTGAAGGCCACGCCACCCTCTTTATCCGCATCCGCCTTAGCCTCCTCCAGAGCCCGAAGATAAATCTTAGCCATGACCCTAGGATAATCATCCATCCAAGATAGGTTGCCCTGCTTCCAAGTTCGGAAGTACATGTCCTGAAGCATTTCATCCATCATCCCCTCATTCTCCTCAAACTCCCTCATCTGGGCCTCGGAAGCCGACAGCTTTCCAACGGCAGTTTCTCTCTCTAATCGGTATCTCGAGCAGTCGGTCTGAAGGGATTTCCGCATCGCCTCCATCTCCTCATTCAGCCTAACCTGAGCAAGCTCTGCGGCTTCAAGCTTCCCCGACAGCTCCTCTACCCGCTCAAGATCCGCCCTCCAAACCTCATCCACTGTCGAGATGGCCATATTTATCTGCTCCTTGCAGGCAGCCTCCATCTTCCGCAGTTCCGCCTTACTAGCCTCCTCCATAGCCTTCCTCAACCGCCCGGAGGCAGCCTCATGCTGAGAAATCTGAATGGCCTAATCAGCAAGCTGTTTGGCCTGGTCCGAAACCATCAATCGTAGTCGGATGTTGGCACTCCCAATCTCCTCTCCAGCCTTAACCAGCCGAGCATGATGCCCCATCAGCTTCCTAGTCTCCTCCACCACCCGATCAATATTAGCCTTGGCCTTGTCTCCCATGGTAACTATCCGAGTAGTAAGTAGATCGAGATCTAAGGACTTAGCCTCATCGAGCACCCGTACCATGGGATTGTGGGGAAGAAGGTGCTCACCAGTAACCTCGTCAAAGGTAATATCATGAGAACCTGGATCCAGATCAGGGTGACCCGCAAATGGATTACGAGCCAAATCAGGACGATCAATCTACGTAACGGTAGGATTTTCGGACGGGTGCGGAGAGAGTGCAAACTCGCTATCCTCCTCCGTGATATCATGAAGAGGCTGAACTGGGGGCTGAGGACCAAGTGAAGGTTCAGATGAGGGATGACTCCTCTTTCTCTTTTGAATACCCTCTTCAATAACCCCGAGAAGAGGACGGTAGCCGACTACATCCCCGGAACGGTGGGTCGAAGGCTTCGGCTTGGCGGAAGCTTTGGAAAGCTTGTATTATTCAAGCATGTGCCGAAGATCTGAGGCCTTGGCCGTTTTACATGCTCCTGATATAAAGAACAAGTGTCACAAGCTTACATTGATCCATAATTCAAGAAACGCGGTAAATTAAAAGTTAAAAGAAGAAAGGAAACACATCTGTTATACAAACCCTGGGGAGGAGCAGGATACTGCAATGAGTCCTGGATTTCATTCCAGGACGGGAGCAGATCATAAAATATTCCTAAGTCCCTATCATAAATGGAGCCTGCGGGAGTCAAAAGTTCACCTTGAGTCGTCAGAGCCACCTTGGCTGGAGTAGTCTGAGAAGATTCGCTTGCACCGGTCCCAGCCTTGTCGGCTTTCCCGGATTTCTCTACCAAAGCCGTTTCTCCGTCCAGCCCCTCAAAAGCCTGACGAAATGCATCATCAGTCCACTCCTGAATCTCGCCTGCCTGCCCAGGAAGCAAGGCCCCGATGCCATCGCCACCATCATCACCTTCCCGACCATCTCCACCCTCACCTCTTTCCTCCTCTACATCTTCCTCCCCCTGGGTAAGTGGACAATTGCTGGGGGAAGGACCGTCCAACTTCTTAAGTTTCTTACCTCCGACAGCTGGAGGTTTCGCGAAAGGTTTCCTCTTGCCACTCTCAACCGTGACACCTCCCTTAGCCTGAGCAACCGCCCTCTCCTCCGCCGTTTCCCTCAGCTTAACTACTGACTGCTGTGGGAGGATCAAGTTATACTCCAGAAGGGTCGCATTTCTGATCAGGTAGGCAGCTGATCTATCTCTCCCGGGGATAGCTTCTATCTAAGCCGCCGTCTGAACCAGGCGATCAGTCTCCACAACCGCAAAGCCACCTGTCGCTAGCAAAAATGGAAACGTATGAGAAGAAGTATCGCAGCCAGAATGGAAATTATAAATAAAGCATCGAATTACATCCAGAGGTGAAACGCCGAATAGAAACAGAGTCGTCCCTGACGAAGAACCACTCCTTCTTGAACATGTTGAACTAAGAATACAGATCCAAGACCGGCTTGAAGGTTACAGCTGACTCCAAGCTGATATATGGGGACCCCTTCTTATAGCCCCTCAGATTATATAAGTACCGGATCTCCCGGTTGGAAGGAGCACGCCCATACTTCCTCTGGAAGATGACGAAGAGGCTCACTAGTATAGCATAGGAGTTGGGTTGAAGCTGGAATGGGGCCACCTTTAGATATGTAAGGAAGCTGGCTACCCAAGCATTAAGAGGCAGGATGGCACCACACATACAGTGGTATCTGCTATAGGCGAAGTACGCTTCGGGAGGGTCATATGGCATAACTTCTCTCCCTGGCAACAGCATGCTCGCCCTATCAATTCCGAAAGAATGGGAGATGACATCGAGCTGTTCTTCCTTGAGGGAGCTGGGAAAGCAATCGGGCGGGGAGTTCAGAAGCTCTTGAGGGCCGTACCCATCCACTAATGATCTCGGGGCGGGCCCGTGTCGGACAGGTCCTGGCTGAGCTGGGGGCATGGCGGAAGGCTCTTCTCTGTCATGAGATCTCTTTTTCTCTGATCGGGTTTCTACTCTTTGAGACATCTATCTGCAACACGGAAAAGCACATCGTTAGAACAGAAGATATAAACAAAAATATGATTTCATTCAGCACTCGGGGTCACCAAGTCCATTCGGTGAAAACCCATTCGGCAAAAAGAGAGAATATCAATACCTGATTCGGTGAAAAGAAACACTTTGGTTCGGCTAGCACTTTGGTTCGGTTAACACTTTGGTTCGGCTAGCACTTTGGTTCGGTTAACACTTTGGTTCGGCAAAGCACCTTGGTTCGGCTAGAGCTTTGGTCCGGTCAAACACGTTGGCGACACTCCTGGAAGTCAATGCTCGGCTATCTCGTTTAGGCAAGAAACCATGAAAGCATATGTCCCATACTTATAGACAAATCTGGACTACCGAACCAACCATCTCGACAAGCGAAACCGAATGAAATAAAAACAAAGCGAGGCACATGCTGGCATATGCCCCACTTTGGGGGGCAAATGTTGGACGAAATCCCACCGGACCAAGACCGCCGAATCAACCCCACTCCACTCCAACTCTCATCACCGAACCAGCTACCTCCACTACCACCAAACCCTCGCCGATCCATGACCTCACCGGACCAGCCTTCGCTGAACCCTCCTTCCACTCCAACTACCGGACCAACCACCGGTCCACCCACTACCGAATGAACCCTCCTTCCACTCCAACTACCGGACCAACCACCGGTCCACCCACTACCGAATGAACCCTCCTTCCGCTCCAACTACCGGACCAACCACCGGTCCACCCACTACCGAATGAACCCTCCTTCCACTCCAACTACCGGACCAACCACCGGTCCACCCACTACCGAATGAACCCTCCTTCCACTCCAACTACCGGACCAACCACCGGTCCACCCACTACCGGAACAACCACCGGTCCACCTACTACCGAACCAACTTCACCAGGCCAGATCACGTCAGCCCAGGCCCACCAGCAATTGTATACATCCAAGACCCCTACCCCCAGCCTCACTCTATAAATAGAGGGGCAGGGGTACAACAATGGGGGACAAGTTTGGAGAGCTCAAGCACGGAGAGAACTTTCAAACAACTTTCTTTTACTTGTATCAAAGCTTTGTACTTGTAATCAAAACAAGAGAAGAGAAATAACATATAAAGTGGACGTAGGCACATTCTGGCTGAACCACTATAAACTTGCATGTCTTTTTACAGTTTAGTCCCTGCTTTTCATATATTTGCATAAATCACCCAAATCACTAAGAACAACATAAGATCTACTAAATCATACAACTTTGAGGTGTTTGTCCATTTTTTGTGCAAACAACTATGAAATCCAAAAATTTACCTGATGCAACTTCGAAGGAACATTTCAATAGATTGAGCTTCATCTCTATCTCTGAAGTACATCAAACATCTTTGATAGGTCACTATATGGTTCATCGGTCGCTATGACTTCACCAACATATCATCCACATAGACCTCCATTGTACATATGGTTTGATCTTTAAACATTAAATTTACCAATCTCTGGTAGTTTGCTCCTACATTCTTAAGAACAAACGACGTAACACGATAATAATACAACCCTATGTCAGTAATAAAAATGGTATGCTCTTGGTCTAGCATGTGCATTGATATCTAATTGTAGACAGAATAAGTATCATTAAAGGGTAGTAACTCATATCCAACAGTTAAGTCCATTAGATGCTCAATCTTCAACAAGAAGATGCTGTCTTTTGGGCACACCTTATTCAAATCTGAATAGTTGATGCATGTCCACTATTTTCCATTAGGCTTCTTGACCAGCGCTGTATTTGATACCCATTCAAGGTATAATGCATTATGATTGAAGCCATTAGCCTTCAACCTATCCACTTCCTCTTTCAATGCAGCGGACAACTTTGGAGTCAGGTTGCAGCTTTTCTGCTTTATAGGAGGGCATCTAGGATTTATATTCAATGTATGGCATGCTATCTCCAATGATATTCCACACATATCATAATGCATCTAGGAAAACACATCTAGGTTTGCTTGAAGAAACCCTACTACTTCGTTCTTCATCTTCACGTAAAACTGAGATCTGATCTTTAGGACCCGAGTAGGGTCTTCCTAATCGATCGGGATGTTAATCATCAGCTCAGCTGGGGCTTCACTCGCATCCTTTGGCTCCTTTCTCAGATTCATAGATTTTCATAATTTACTATGCCGTCTGAACCAGGGCTTAGGCGATGGTTGTTATGCATCAATCAATTTGATGTAGTGAGTCTTCTCTGCATCCTTTCCTTTCTTACATCGCCTTGTCTCTCTTAGCTCTACGATATAACATTCACATCTCATACTCTGATCTCCTTGGATGGCTCATACCCCTTCTTAGTTGAGAATTTCATCATTAAGCACTAATACGCTGGGGCCTCTCTGAAACTAGCAAGGGTCGGGCGGTCCAAGGAAGCATTATAAGCAAAGTACGTTTCCATCAAAACGGAGGTTTAACCCGCACTCTTGTGGTCACCTTCACTAAGTACCATTGGTAAATCAACACACCCAATAGGCTCTGTAGCCTCTCTAGTAAACCCTTGAATGCGATATTTACATGGCTTCAGATCATGCCCATCCATCCTTATCTATTCATAATTTTTCTTAAACAAAACATTGACTAAGCTCCCACAATCAACGAGAACTTGTTTTTGACATTTGTCGGCCCAATCATGGTCGTAATCACCAAGGATTAAACGTTGGTGCTTATACATCATCTACATTATGGTTTCTGAACATATATCACTAGTCATCAATCTTAGTTACTTTGTCAGAGTTCAGTCTTCTACAGCAAAGAATCTTTCATGCACAACATGCTTCAACAAACTCTCATATCATTCCCTCTCATTCCAGCTTTTCTCATCTGGATGAGTTCTGCCATTTATGGTGTTAATCACAAGTCTTTATTCAGGATTCCGAGGTCCATCCTTACTAGTCCCAGCCCATCCTTGCCAAGCCATCTGCCTCTGGGGTCGATTGTTCGCTTGCCTGCCATCATGCGATCTTTCACGTACTACTGAAGCTTTTTCTTCCTGATCAGGTCCTTAATCACATCCAGCATTGTTGACACTCATTCATATTATGCCCGTGGATTTCGTGGAAGCGACAATATCTTTCAGACATCTTCTCTCTTTTTGTTGATTCCCTCTATGACAGCTTCTTATAATTCTCCATTCTTGCTTGGCAAGGTAAATATCAACTATGATATCATTAAGCAAGGTGTAAATTTCATGTTTTGGGTATCTCAGATGCCTTTCGTAGTCCAGTTTCCTACCTCCGGCACACCGATTTCCTCTTTTCTATTTTTTTTTAATTCCTAGCATTAATAGCAACATTTCCGACACTCTCCCCGGTTTGCTTCATAGCAACACTCTGCACTATCCCAGTAGAAATTCTTCCATCAACTTTTCCAGTTGACATATCTGCCTCTTCCAAGCATGGATACTGGGTTGCTTTTCAATAAAACTCCTCCATGATTTGAGGTGTCTTCATCTACAACCGGTTACCAAAATCAATTTCCAGATGGATTCCTTTAAGCAGTTGGCATTTCTCACCTCAGTCATAGCTGTAATGAATCTACTTTAAAAAAATATCAGAGACTATCTAGGAGTTTGAAAATTATTGGATAAGGACATCACATCCTTAGGATGAGCAGCATGCAATAGACAACTAGTCAAATAAAGATATGGACCTTGGTGGAAAACAAGTGAACCGCATCGTAGCCACTCCTTCAAGAAATATCAAGAAACATCTGCATCTCACAACGTTTATTGCACCAACATCATCCAATGTCACCCTTACTTCAGAAGGTGTTGTCTTTGATCAGTCATTCCATTGTAAGATGACATTGTGGGCATCACAAATCATCTAGGATACACTACCCGTAAAATCTCAACGGTGAATGGGTTTCTACTAGACGAAGAACCCCAATCATTTTTATTTATATGTTGATTCTCATTCACCAGCTTCATCACCATATCAGCCAAGGATTCTGGTTCAGTCAAATCGACCGGACATCAATCATTAAGGTTTTCCCTGAGAATTTGGCTCCGCAAATGGTCTTAGTTAGTTCCATAATACCTGGATTGGGTTCTTCTATCTTTGGGAGAACCATTCATCCAATTATTCGACTTCTACATTCTTTGTGTGATGGCTCAGCGGTAGTCATTTGAACTCCACAACTCTGGCTGTGACAGCCGCCCTACACATCCGGTACCCAAATATAACCTATAAAGTGCTCTGCAATGGTGCCTAGCCGATGCAGGACGGTAGCCAAGGAGTTATAAGATAATAAAATCATCACAGAACCTGTTGTATATCTCACAGGGCATGAGATAAAATATAGTAGTCATCACAAATATAAAAGAGGCGAGATATTATAACTAAATGAACTATAGAAGTTAAAGTGCACAGATCCATACAGCTATACAACAAAAGTGATAGAGTTCATACAGCTGACAATTAACCCAAATAGATAATTGTCTCTAAATAGATAGAAGTACTAGTAAGCCCTATAGTGTTTCAAATAGAATAATAAGCAATACATACAAATATAGTAATATGTCAAAGCATAACCTCTTGCTTGCAACCTATCCAAGTCCACATGCTCACCGGACCTAATATCCCTAATCTACTAATTCAAGAGTATCAGGAATAATTAGAAGCAAATCATAAAACCATGAGTTAGACAATAGTCTGTTGTGAATGGTAGAAAAATCTCAAATATTGTAAAGTTAATGTGATAGGACAAACGGGTATAGAGAATCATATTTGACATATCCCTACATCTACAGAGTTAGCACACAATATAGGATATACGCTACTCTATATCGTAATCATCATGAACGTACTGTCAGAGTACTAATTGGTGTACATATATCTATATCAATAATATCTACACCGTGTGACATCCATAGGGTGATAAGCAACCAAAAGCAAACAGAGCATCCATCCTCACATCACTAACTCGGTGCGTTTGATATATGATAACTTGCATGAGCCATAACACTTAGGGATTAAACTACCCATTTGATAGTCAACGTCCTAGTTTCACGGTACTCGAATCCATGCCACTCAATAGGCCATGAATTAGACTACCCATTATGATAGTCTGGGGTAAAAAAATCTCCCATCTGAAGATAAGGACCCATCATGATCCAATTTACCCTTGCTTTATGAGTATACTGGAAACCTCCATGTATCAACTATCCCTTTGCACACGTCATCCCTAGCAGAGCATATCTTGGAACTGGTTTCCAAGTCAACGTACAACTCCTGTTTGAAGTTGTTGGGAGTGGAACGATTCTCAACAATGATCACTAGTCGTAGAATATCATCGCTTGTCTCATAGTCATCCTCTAATAGTTCCTTGAATCAGATTCATAGTCTCATACTCCGCGTCTCGAAGTACAGCCAACCCATCTTCGAAGGCTTCAGTCTAGGGGTGTTACGGTTGCGACAACCATCATTATTACCACCAACTGCAACCGTAACTGTTGTTGATGGTTATAAATTCTTATAACCGTTACTGCAACCGTCTATGATGGTTAACCGTCATATTTTCAATTTTAAAGCATGTCGTACATATATTTTCAACTATATGCATTATTGATGATAAATTGATATAGCTCTAACTGTTTTTTGCAAATCTATTTATTTGTTTATAATACTACAAATATGCATGCACGTGTTATTAGTTCAGTAAGACACATATTAGTAATTTACAAGTTATTCCTTAACTTAAATTACTAATTTTTATACTTTAATGTTAAATATTACATAAAACAATCATGTATGGTTGGTATGGTTAACCGCGGTTTTTAAATTCTTCAACCGTCACCGTAACCGTTATAGATGGTAACTGCATGAACGGTTGGTACGGTTGAGCGATTCAACTGTAACAGCCCTAGGCTTCACTCCTCATCACCAAGCCACACATCGTCCTAGTCCATGGTTCACCACAGAGTCGGTGCCAAACTAACCCTTAGCTAGAAGTAAATGTGGAATGACTCGAAGCAAATGCAAATGCAAGAGACGCCGAAGCTTTGAAGTTTGGATTCGAAGCGAACACAGCCATAACCTGAAGCAACCATGTAAAGGACTCAAAGCTACCCTGGGCGCTTCCCATCACCGAACAATAGAACACCGATCTGTGGCCCTAATTCCTGCCCACTAATCTGACCTCCCTTAACCATGTCATCGATCCCCAAAATGTAACGCCAAGTAACTTGAAGTGAGACCCGAAGCTATCCCCTACATGACTTGAAGCACAACTCGATGCCGATCCCATTCCTTAATATTTCCCATTGATCACACACTTATACTCTAATCCCCTATGCAACTCGAAATAAGGCTCGAAGTAACCCCCAATATGACGCAAAGTAGAACTCGGAGCAACCACCATCGATCCAACACTTGAAAATCATCATCAATCCATCTTCTTCCTCCCACAACTTGAACAAACGAACTCCAAACTGCTTGAAATTTGAAATGTATCTTCAGGAGGCATTCCTTGTCACCGCACACCTCTTGCATCAAATTTTGCCACTGTCATCTCCATAGATCAGCGACGAGTTATGAAACTATTCCTATTCCTTAGTCGCAATTCAATCGGCGTTTTCAACCAAACAAAAAACATACATTCAAGCATTCAACATGTAAATTATGTCAAAGCAAGCAAGCATTCATATACATAAAGTTATAACCTAAATATAATGGTAAGAAAATAGAGAAGAACCATAAGAATAAGGGTGATCCATATGAATAAAAATTTCATAAATATTTACCAAATCGTTTGAAATTAATGTATGTGATTAAGTATGGTTTAAAACATGTTTCAGGGCCCAAAAATCGTTTATAAGCGTATAGTGACCAAACAGTAAGTGAGAGGTTCTAACCACTCATCTAAATCTAAAGCAATCCAAAAGAGCATAAATCCCAAGATGAACAGCAAATCCAAGATGTCTCCAACTACAAATCCCCAAATATAAGTGATACTTTCGTTAATCCCCTATTAATGACATGATTTGCTACTTAAAGTAAGGTTTAGAGTGGTTTATGGCTAAGAGAATGGTGATGGTGGTCTCTCTTGTTGGAACAGGGCCAGCCAACAGTGGAAAAAATGGGTGAATTTTAATTTTTTTTACCATTTTGGATCTTTGTTGGGCCTATGAAGTCTAATTAATCCAGAACATTTCTAATTTTCTTTGAAATAAAATCATTATTTTATTTAAATTTATAAATAAAGTTTTACTTTATATTGTTTCATATAATGTTTAAATATGTGTATCAAATACACATATGTGTGTTGCATGTGCAACACAATAAAGTGTGCATGGTTTGACATGCTCGTGTATAAGTGTTGGGATTTACACTACAACGGCATGTCAGCCCCTCTAATATTCTATGTGCTCTCCAAATGAATATATATATATATAGACACACACACACACATATGCATATATATTCATCAAATGTTATGTATATATTTATATAAAATTATGCTTATGTAAAATTTAATCATATATGTGTATATATGCAAAAATAATAATTCGTATAATTTAAATAAAACATTTAAAATAATTATTTTCGTTATTGCAAAATCTAAAATATAATAGAGAAAAATAATTTTTTTAATTAATTATAATTAGTTATTAATACACACACACATGTGTGTATACATAAATATATAATATATATATATATATAATAAAATTTTAAAATTAATATAAGCTTACTTGAAACTCATGGCTTTAGGAAAAATATTAATTTTGTTTAGTTATAATTATTTATACATACACAAACACATGTGTATGTACATAAATATATAATATATATATACATATATAAATAAATAATAAAATTTTAGAAATAATGTAAGCTTACTTGAAGTCACGGCATCAAAAAATGATTTTTTTTAATTTACAAAATAATTTTAAATAAATAATTACAATATAAATTTAAAAATTGATTTAAATAATTAATAAATTAATAAAAAATAATTTTCGAAATCTAGAAATTATGTAATGTTATTATATAAAATTTTATACTTAATTTCATATTATATTGAATGTGTAAATATACATTATTTATTTATATAATCAAATCTAGTTAAATAAATAGTTACATTAATATTTAAATATATATTGTAATAAATTTTTCTTCCCGTCGAGTTATTATTGTTTATTATATAATTTTAATCTATAGGATATAATTAATTAAATCATATATAATATTATTTAACTATAAAAAATAAATGTTTTTTGTGCTTTTTCCCTAAGTTAATATATGCAAGCATAAAAAATATTTTTTTTAATATATATATATATATATAGACACACGCACGCACCAGTATATTCAACCATCTAATATGTGATAGAACACTGATATACATATTCGTTATAAAAGAGCTATCTAACAAACATGCGATATAGTACATGAATATAACAAAGTTAAATAAGATGTGTACCTTACACTAATGCCTAATTAGTACACATTGAAACGAAGATAAGTTCTCCTTTGAATCGTATTCAAATTCCAGAGTTGCTGGCTCTCGTACTATTTCACCTATGGCGATCAAATTGCTTTAATTTGATGTGTTTTATAGTTTGAATATTTTGGCAATTGGAGAAGCCAACTGGCTATCTTTGCTACTATAAATGAGTGGATTTTTCAACCAAAATCAAATAAGGAAAAAGTGGAGGAGTAAAGAAAGTATGAAAGAGTAAAAAGAGGATCGGAACCTAATTTTTCTTTTTACCAATTCTTGCCTTTTATTTACTCAAAACTAATTAGCCATTTACCATACATGGTCAGCCTCACCTTTGTACAACTATGGCCAAATTTTACAGCTACCAAATGGGCCTTGAAACTATTCCATGCCTTAGCAAAAAAATCTCATGCTTAAATCTAATTTAAATGTGTACTTAGTATATTTATAACTATTATAAATATATTATTAATATCATTCAACACATCAAATAAAATTTTATAATTAATATTTCATAAATATAAATTAATTTAATTAATTTTAAACAATTAAAATAAATCAGGTGATAAAAGGAGTATTCACCATTTCGGTTGTGACTTTTAGGTGTAAATTTGGTCAGCAATTAATATCGAACAATTCGAATATTAACATTCACACGTTAGAAAGTGGCATCACATTATGACCAAATTTATCATTTACTCAGTTTTGGTAAAATCCAATTTTGCTTTACTAAGCGGTAGCTAGTAGGGATAACTATTTACACTAATTCTCTTTGTCAAAACTATTCACTTTGGACATATGGAATTTTGTAATGGTCAAAATTCCAACATCATCCATATTCAAATCTATAGCCCAAACACAAAGTCCTTGGTTCAATATTAACAATTGTTATTAACCAAAACGCTCTGGCCAGAGACTTTAACTTTGAGTTAACTTCAATTGACCATGATACTAACCTCATATAACTGAGGTGTAACACCCCGTATTTTTATATAATTAAATAAAATTAATTGAATTAACATAATTGCAAAATAGAATATAAATGTCAAATATATGCATTTAAGAATTAAGAGGTTGCATAGATTTATGCAACCAATGAGTGTGTGATTAATTGACGCATCAATCAATTAAAAGAGGAATTAATTAAGAGACATAGAGGCGTCAATTAGTCAGAGAATATGTCACTTTTATAAGATTAATTAATCAAGGGATCTTCTAATAAAAGGAAATGTATGTGGGGAATAAATTAAATGATGACATACATATATTAATTTATAATAGACGCAATCAATTAATTAAGAAATTAATTAAATACATTAAGTAAGAGTCAATTAATAAAAGAGGGAAACTTATATGTCAATTAATTGGGTAATGAATGGGCGGTTTAAATATATACAACTAATAAATGTGTGATTGAGTGACGCATAGGAATTAATTTGGATATCGATTAAAATAGGAAAACGTGTCAATTAATTAATTGGCAATCAGTTGAGCGTTTTAAAAAGGGTGTCAATTAATCAAAGAATATGCCCTTGTTACAATAGCTAATAATGTAAATTAATTAGCTAGAAGAAAACGCCAGTTATAGGATTATCTGTTTCCAAGTTAAAAAGAAAAAAAAGAATTGGAATGCGTACAAAAATCAAACGGAGTAATTAAGTTTATGATGAACGTAAGTTAATAAGAATAAATTAAAAAGTATAACTTTTATATATAATCAATTAATAGAGGTATTAATTGACGTTTTCAAATAGGTAAGAAATTATAACGTATAAGAATTAATTAATATTGGATATACATACATACATACATACATACATACATACATACATACATATATATATATATATATGTATGTATGTATGATCTAATTAATTGGGTAATTAATGGGAGAATCTTATTTAGAAGGAAACGGGAATTAATAGGGTCGTATAACAAAGGAATAAATCAATAACATTGGAGAATTATACGTTATAAGCTAACGTAAACAAATCAATAAATGATGGTGAGGATTGATTTTAGGGTTAATCGGATGGTTCATAGTTGTTCACTACACCTATAAATGGAACGTAACTTAACCCTAGCCCACACTATTTTCTCTAAATCGGCTGCTGTCATTTACATCAAACTCCTCTTCTCTTCTCCCTCTTCCTTTCTCGTCTATCAATAAAATCTATTACCAAACAAAAAAAATATTAAGTAAGGATATACATACAAGAAAATCAGAGAATTGCGCAAACAAATCATAGAATTTACAGCGAATTAAAAAGGGGAAAAATCGGAGAAAAGCATAGCAAATTAAAAGGGATAGAGATTGAAGCTAAGGACGACATGTGAGTGGATTTAATTATATTCTTTCACGTTTATAATATATATTATCGTTGAATTTCCATTAGATAATTTATTCCAGTAATTAAATCTATTACTTATGCAAACACTATAAATTTTATTCATATTTAATTAGGCTTGACAGTTAGAAAAGGCGTAGGCCTAAAGGTAAGAAATTTACAGTTATTTACATCTATTTTAAAAGTCATAATTTAGCCTTAATACCGGTTCCTTTTATTCCCTTTTTACGCGAATAATATAGTTAGAAAGAGAATACGCGGTTATGGATTAAAATACTAGACTTTATAGAAGTAGATGTAAAATAAGAAAATTGGAATAAAATTAGAAAAGTGCAATTCTGCAATAAATTACGCTGAACGGAAACAACAAATTTAACTGATAATTTAATTTGGGGAGTAAGTAATAGATTAATTGGTTGTTTTAGAAACTAGAATACATTTCTATAATTTAATAATTAAAAGATAATGATAAACATAACTGCAAGAATAAAAAGAAAGAAAAATGAAACTAGTGTAAAATAGAGAGACCACTGTATTTTACACTAGCCCAAAATAATAAAAGAAATATCTTGTAGTTACGAATTATTGTTTATAGTATAATTTAGTATTAAATTATGGAGATAGATTTTAGTATAGGTTTCACAACCAACCAAATAAAATAGAATTACTTCCTAGAATAAAAGAAAATAAAGTAGTGTATGAAATGAATCAAATAAATTATTAGGTAAGAAATTAAGGCTGTGAACAATAAACGAACCTAGGTCTGCATTTACCGCACAGACTATATAAAAAGACAGTTATTATGATAAGTTAATTATATAATAAAAGAGAATTAAAAAAAATTCTTTATCATAATAAAAGAAGATAGACTAGAACAGAAAAGAAACACTTGTAATTATATACAGATTTTAAAAGAAATCATAGTACCAATTACATGTATAATTATAACATAAGTTATGATTAAGTATAAGAACAGAAAGGCTTATTTGGGAACTTAGAATAAATAAGCAATGATAGCAAAGATAAATAGTAAAAGCTTATTTTAGATTTCTATTAAATTAATAAGCAAATAGAACAAAAGATGCTTATTTAATAAACTTAAGACTAAAATTAAGTTAATAAGCAAGAAGTGGCAATACCAATAGCATTCCCTATTAGATTAATAGTGGTCTCACAGTAGCCAAAAGCGAGATGAGGGCAAGAATATGCTTATTAGGGTAAATAAGTACCCAACAGAATAATAAAAGTAAACTAAACACAAATTAAAAGATTAGACTTAGGGTCTAATAAAAGAATTGAGGTGCGTTTGGAGCAGCCCAAATGATGAAGCGCCTAACGAAGCAGTTCATCATGGATTTCAGAAATGGAGAACCACATCCAACTTAGTATTTTTGGGCTTCAAGGAAGTACGAGACTTCAACGGGACGTGAGAATACTCTAGGATGGCCCTCTGGGTAGGCCTAATGAAGCTACACCCCCGGAGGCAGGTCTGTAGGTGTTCCATTAAGAGAGTATGCTTTGACCGCATTTGCATTGTAGGCCTAACGAAGCGGACCTTTGTAAGCAGCCAGAAGGGCTTGGTGTTCGGAGTGGGGTATTCGTATATCCAGTACTTGCAAGTAAGTTTAAGGATAGTCGTATGCGGATATCGGCCAGCATCAAGACCAAGATCGATTTTGGAAAGACTAGAGTTAAACCAACTGGCCAATGATTCTTTCACTATCGAGACAATGGATGGAGGACACCGCCAATTGGATGTTAGATTGTTTGCAGTAGGGCACGGCCACTTAACTCTTTAGAAGTCTTTCGATTAGTTGAGGGGTGGCTGCGTGGGGCCATAGCCTTGATGAGAAAAGAGACAGACCAACTAGAATATCTGTATTGTAGGCCTAACGAAGCTGTCCTTTACAGATATAGAAAATCCCCGACTGAGTTCCGTACAAGGTAGACCCTGTGGGCGGGATTCAGAGAGTAGACAGAACGATTACGTATAGTTCTCAATGTATGCACTGGGTGGTACGTTGTGGATGTCCGAGCATTAGTATAGACTAGTGCGAACGCAGTTTTACGTTTTCATAATAGACGACGGAACATCTATATTGTAGGCCTCACGAAGCTGTCCATTACAGATGAAGTCATAGAACGCTCTAGGAGCAGGACGATGGAGTCCTTTCCGAGGAGGATACGGAAGGTACTATGGGTAGTACCTAGGACTGATGCGGTCATTGGGTATATAGCTAGGTATATATTAGTTATTAGGGTTTAATCTACTAGGGAGTAGATGCGTACGATTCACGCATAGAGGCGAGAGTACTATAAACCCAGTAAACCTAATATAACAGAAAATGGAAATAAAACGGTATATGTAGAATTAAGCTTAGAAGTGTATAAATTGTCCATTCACCAGAACTTTAGTTATGACCCCCTCCTTATAACATCCTATAGGTTAGGTAGATGACAGAGACTTCTCAGCTTTATGACAATTGCTTAGGAAGTGTTATTTTATGGGTGAGTATTTACTTATTATTATATTTTAAATTAATTCCACTGTGAGATAATTAATTGAGCTCTGATATATTTATCTTTGCCTATTTGCAGGATACCAGATTCCCAAATCGGGCTTCAGTAGGCTTGGGTTTTAGCATTTTCATGGAAAATCCAGACCCACTGGAATTCAGGTTGTTACATTTAGTATCAGAGCCTAGGTTTAGGGTTCCTAGGTAGATAGTGAGTGAACATATTTGTATTTTTGAATAAAATATAAATATATTATGTACTAAAATCCAAATAGTCCCCAATCGTAGATTTGAACATGCGGAAAGTTTTTAGAAGTATATTTGTGCATAGTTTGCTAGTTAGGTTTGGGATGACCCAAGTATGTTGAGCCCTATGTTAATTACCGATTTATAGCATACAAATAAGCCATGTTTTGAGATCCATATGTTATAGGAAGTGGAGAAGTTCCGTAGGGATAGTAGGGAGAGTGTTTTTATTTTGAAAGAAATAAGAGGTTTTAGTAAGAAGAAAATCCACTTTATGTCAAGCCCAATAAAATGAAACTTTTGGAATTGAAAAGTTGAAAAATATAATTGTTAATATTTTTGAGGAAGTAAATATTGGGTTTTTGAAAAAAAAAGTGGTATAAAGTTTAAATTGGTTTTTATATGATGTAAATTTTGTTAAAAGTGAAATTCTTTTTAAAGAATTATAGAGCATGTATAGCTCGCTAGTTTCCTTGTAGGTGAACAAAGATTTTAAATATAAAAACCTAGAGTGTGTTAAGTATCGAAAACATAGGTTACAACATTTATTGTTGTAATAGATGTTTTTGGTAAAAATAAAGGAAGCATAGACTATGACATTATTGTTATAGTAGGTGACTACCAAAGGAAATATTTTTATCATAGCATATGGGATTTATTCATATTTATTTTAGTTGAATCCATAAACTAGTGTTTTTTGGTTGTAGTAATGGTGTTTTACGCAACATCTGTTTTGACCCAAATGAGTTTTGGAGATAATTTCTAAAGTCATTTGTATGTACACTTATTATTTAAATAAGTATATGAAAATATTTTCTAGTTATAAAGCAGTTTTGAAAATGAGTTCTTTTGAAAAAAATAATGTACGATAAATTAATGAATTTAGTAGGAAATATGTTATCTAAATGAATATAGAGTAAACATACTTTAATCTATTGGAATGAAATGAATAATGATATGATTTTCTATGAATCATAAATAAAGATGTTTTGTGCAAGTTATAAGGAATACGTGAAAGAGTTGTACAAGGTATGGAAAGCACCATATTTTGTATAGCCCATTTCGATAAAATATAACATAAATTACTTATAATTTAACATAAACATGAAATCCTCCTCTAAAGGATTCATAGAAGGTTTTAGCGTTAAGGGTTTCTTATAAGAGAAAGTAATTCCAATAAATTAAGGTATAAAACCATTAAGTGTAGTAAGTTAGAAACTCCTTCAAGGTTAAATAATTGGAAAAGTAGGAAAGTTAAGTGATTTTTGATAAAATAATTGTTCTTATCTACTCAAGTTTTAGTAAATTTGAAAATCTATGAAAAAATATGATATTTTGAAAACATGTGAGGACTTTTTTTAAGTCAAGAAAAAAAAGATGGTTTGGTGGAAAAGTAAATAATTTTTTGAAAAGATAAAATTTTAAGTAACCCGGTACCTTTGAATTTAACAGAAAACTTCAAAATAACACTTTCAAAGGCAAGAACTTTATGAATTAACGTTTCAAAATTTTAGAACCTTTAATTTTTGAAGTAAAATGATAAATACCAAATCGAACCAGACTTTTAAATATGGAGTAGATAGGAATCATTTCCTAGGTGTAACGGGAAAAGTACAAGGCTATAGCAGTATCTTCTCCTAGTAGTAATAATAAAAGTTCCCGTATGGTGTATAGGACACTAGTGAAAACCTAGAAATGTTGCTTCACGTATGTAGACTATTGAAGAATAGTGAAGTGATATTAGTAAGATAGTAAGACATGCGTGGTGGGAAAAGTAGACCTTAGTTGGGAAAAAAATGAAGAGTAAAGAGAAAATTTCCCCAAGCTTAGTTGCCTTTTTAGATAGAGACCGCATAGATTGAAACCCTTATCCATTCCAGTAAATGAGACTTAGTTATTCCTTTTTTGTGCATGGAATAGAAGAGATGAATAGATCTTATTCATCATGAGTAATAAAGCGTATGTTGGTAACAAGTAATAGGTGGCAGGAGGAGCATACGAGTTACTTGGATTCCTAGAGTAGGACCTTTCTGTGTCAAAGTGGGCATGGTCCTAGACCTCCTTGCCCTAGATGATAGCTGTGTTTAGTTGCTGTATAAAAAAAAGATTAAAAGCAGAATAAGATAACTAAAAGGAAAATAACAAATTTAAAGAAAGAGACAGAAACGTCAACAAAAAAATTTAAAAAGAGATATTTTCTTATGTAAACTGTCCTTGGGGAAGTAAATAATTTTTTTTTAGAATAGTAGCCTAGATCCCAAGTACGGAGGAAGATGTGCACAAAATAAAATCGGAGAAATATGAAGTTTTTCCGTTTTCTACCTTCATTCTGACATAAGAGATCGAATTCAGAAAATTAGATTTTTCTGAAATTCGAATATTTAAAGTTGTATGGTAGGGTTTGGATGTAAAATTCGTTGAACTACACCCTTATTCAATAGGAGTGTGAGAAAAATTGGATGAAAAGTGTTTTAAATTTTCAAAAGATTGCATTCATATAGAAATTGCAAGTATATTTAAGATGTGTGAATCATGCTTTAAAAATAAATTTTTAAAGAAGCAAAGCATTCATATAGGAGGTACCGCTTAGAAATTCATTTACATGCATATATTTTGTATTGAATAACACTTTTGCACAAAAGCACGGGTGGTCGAAAAATTGGATGTACACAAAATGGATGGGATTGATGCAAGGAAATACCTAATTTTACCCTTGTCGAATTTCGGGGAAGAAATTTCCTAAAGGGTGGGAGAATGTAACACCCCGCATTTTTATATAATTAAACAAAAATTAATTGAATTAACATAATTGCAAAACAGAATATAAATGTCAAGTATATGCATTTAAGAATTAAGAGGTTACATAGATTTATGCAAGCAATGACTGTGTGATTAATTGACGCATCAATCAATTAAAAGAGGAATTAATTACGACAAATAGAGGCGTCAATTAGTCAAAGAATATGTCACTTTTATAACATTAATTAATTAAGAGATCTTCTAATAAAGGGAAATGTATGTGGGGAATAAATTAAATGATAACATACATATATTAATTTATAATTGACGCAGTCAATTAATTAAGAAATTAAGTAAAGACATTAAGTAAGCGTCGATTAATAAAAGAGGGAAACTTATATGTCAATTAATTGGGTAATGAATTGACGGTTTAAATATATACAACTAATAAATGTATGATTGCGTGACGCATAGGAATTAATTTGGATATCGATTAAAATGGGAAACGTGTCAATTAATCAATTGGCAATCAGTTGAGCTTTTAAAAAGGGTGTCAATTAATCAAAGAATATGCTCTTGTTATAATAGCTAATAATATAAATTAATTAGCTAGAAGAAAACGCCAGTTATAGGATTATTTGTTTCCAAATTAAAAAGAAAAAAAAGAATTGGAATGCGTACAAAAATCAAACGGAGTAATTAAGTTTATGATGAAGGTAAGTTAATAAGAATAAATTAAAAAGTATAACTTTTATATACAATCAATTAATAGAGGTATTAATTGACGTGTTCAAATAGGTAAGAAATTATAACGTATAAGAATCAATTAATAATGGATATACATGCATACATACAAATATATATGATCTAATTAATTGGGTAATTAATGGGAGAATCTTATTTAGAAGGAAACGTGAATTAATAGGGTCGTATAACAAAGGAATAAATCAATAACATTGGAGAATTATACGTTATAGGCTAACGTAAACAAATCAATAAATGATGGTGAGGATTGATTTTAGGGTTAATCGGATGGTTCATAGTTGTTCACTACATCTATAAATTGAACGTAACTTAACCCTAGCCCACACTATTTTCTCTAAATCAGCTGCTGTCATTTACAACAAACTCCTCTTCTCTTCTCCCTCTTCCTTTCTCCTCTATCAATCAAATCTTTCCCCAAACAAAAAGCAATATTAAGTAAGGATATACATACAAGAAAATTAGAGAATTGTACAAACAAATCAGGGAATTTGTAGCGAATTAAAAAGGGGGAAAAGCGGAGAAAAGCGTAGCAAATTAAAAGGGATAGAGATTGAAGCTAAGGACGACATGTGAGTGGATTTAATTATATTCTTTCACGTTTATAATATATATTATCGTTGAATTTCCATTAGATAATTTATTCCAGTAATTAATTCTATTAGTTATGCAAACACTATAAATTTTATTCATATTTAATTAGGCTTGACAGTTAGAAAAGGCGTAGGCCTAAAGGTAAGAAATTTACAGTTATTTACACCTATTTTAAAAGTCATAATTTAGCCTTAATACTGGTTCCTTTTATTCCCTTTTTACGCGAATAATATAGTTAGAAAGAGAATTCGCGGTTATGGATTAAAATACTAGACTTTATAGAAGTAGATGTAAAATAAGAAAATTAAAAAATTGGAATAAAATTAGAAAAGTGGAATTCTGCAATAAATTACGCTGAACGGAAACAACAAATTTAACTGATAATTTAATTTGGGAAGTAAGTAATAGATTAATTGGTTGGTTTAGAAACTAGAATACATTTCTATAATTTAAATATTAAAAGATAACGATAAACGTAACTGCAAGAATAAAAAGAAAGAAAAAGGGAACTAGTGTAAAATAGAGGGACCACTGTATTTTACACTAGCCCAAAATAATAAAGAAATATCTTGCTGTTACGAATTATTGTTTATAGTATAATTTAGTATTAAATTATGGAAATAGATTTTAGTATAGCTTTCTCAACCAACCAAATAAAATAGAATTACTTCCTAGAATAAAAGAAAATAAAGTAGTGTATGAAATGAATCAAATAAATTATTAGGTAAGAAATTAAGGCTGTGAACAATAAACGAACCTAGGTCTGCATTTACCGCGCAGACTATATAAAAAGACAGTTATTATGATAAGTTAATTATATAATAAATGAGAATTAAAAAGAATTCTATATCATAATAAAAGAAGACAGACTAGAACAGAAAAAACACTTGTATTATATACAGATTTTAAAAGAAATAATAGTAACAATTACAAGTATAATTATAATATAATTTATGATTAAGTAAAAGAATAGAAAGGCTTATTTGGGAACTTAGAAGAAATAAGCAATGATAGCAAAGATAAATAGTAAAAGCTTATTTTAGATTTCTATTAAATTAATAAGCAAATAGAACAAAATATGCTTATTTAATAAACTTAAGACTAAAATTAAGTTAATAAGCAAGAAGTGGCAATACCAATAGCATTCCTTATTAGATCAATGGTGGTCTCACAATAGCCAGAAGCGAGACGAGGGCAAGAATATGCTAATTATGGTAAATAAGTAGCCAACTGAATAAGAAAAGTAAACCAAACGCAAATTAAAAGATTAGACTTAGGGTCTAATAAAAGAATTGAGGTGCGTTTGGAGTAGCCCAAATGATGAAGCGCCCAACGAAGTAGTTCATCTTGGATTTCAGAAATGAAGAAGCACGTCCAACTTAGTATTTTTGGGCTTCAAGGAAGTACGAGACTTCAACGGGACGTGAGAATACTCTAGGATGGCCCTCTGGTTAGGCCTAACGAAGCTGCACCCCCGGAGGCAGTTCTGTAGGTGTTCCATCTAGAGAATATGCCTTGACTGCATTTGCGTTGTAGGCCTAACAAAGTGGACCTTTGTAGGCAGTCAGAAGGGCTTGGTGTTCGAAGTAGGGTATTCGTATGTCCAGTACTTGCAAGTAAGTTTAAGGATAGTCGTATGCGGATATCGGCCAGCATCAAGACCAAGATCGATTTTGGAAAGACTAGAGTTAAACCAACTGGCCAATGATTCTTTCACTATCGAGACATTGGATGGGGGGCAGCGCCAATTGGATGTTAGATTGTTTGCAGTAGGGCACGGCCACTTAACTCTTTAAAAGTCTTTCGATTAGTTGAGGGGTGGCTGCGTGGGGCCATAGCCACGATGAGAAAAGAGACAGACCAACTAGAATATCTATATATAGGCCTAAAGAAGTTGTCCTTTACAGATATAGAAAACCCCCGAATGAGTTCCGTACAAGGTAGACCTTGTGGGCGGGATTCAGAGAGTAAACAGAACGATTACGTATAGTCCTCAATGTATGCATTGGGTCGTATGTTGCGGATGTCCGAGCATTATTATAGACTAGTGCAGACGCAGTTTTACATTTTCATAGTAGACGACGGAACATCTATATTGTAGGCCTCACGAAGCTGTCCTTTACAAATGTAGTCACAGAACGCTCTAGGAGCAGGACGATGGAGTCCTTTCCGAGGAGGATACGGAAGGTACTATGGGTAGCACCTAGGACAGATGCTGTCGTTGGGTATATAGCTACATATATATTAGTTATTAGGTTTTAATCTACTAGGTAGTAGATGGGTACGATTCACGCATAGAGGCGAGAGTACTATAAACCTAGTAAACCTAATATAACAGAAAATGGAAATAAAATGGTATATGTAGAATTAAGCTTAGAAGTGTATAAATTGTCCATTCACCAGAACTTTAGTTCTGACCCCCTCCTCATAACATCCTACAGGTTAGGTAGATGACAAAGACTTCTTTGCTTTATGACACTTGCTTAGGAAGTGTTATTTTATGGGTGAGTATTTACTTATTATTATATTTTAAATTAATTCCATTGTGAGATAATTAATTGAGCTCTGATATATTTATCTTTGCCTATTTGCGAGATACCAGATTCCCAACTCGGGCTTCAGTGGGCTTGGGTTTTAGCATTTTCGCGAAAAATCCGGACCGATTGGAATTTGGGTTGTTACATGAGGAGACGGATCCTCTCTTGAATAGTGTTTCACATCGAATGCTTTCACTCAACCCAACTATAGTTGTTAAATGGAAGTTATGCCATTATTTAACTATAATAAAAGCAGAGCTTCCACATTGAAGACCAATAATATTCTCAAGTCAAGAGAACCGTGCAATTTTGTTATATCAATATTTCCTTTTTGACCTTAATTACATTTAATAACAAAAAACTATCGATTGAGTCATTCCATTTTTATCCAATAACTATCAATACATAACCCCTTGGTGCCTCCAGCAGTCGTAACTAATACACTTTCCCATATTTGGAGAGCGTTATGTACTCTAGTTTGAACGGATGCATTAATATCCAGTCTTGACTAGGAATATTTAAAACGGTATGTTTATTTTATTGTAATAAACCACTCATGGTTAAAACGCATTATAACTACTATCATGAAACATATCATTTATGGATTTTCTATTAAATGTACTTCTAATTAAATTAATTAATTAATATAACATATTATATCAAGTATATAATAGAAAGAAAACACATTTTATTTCGAACAAGATTGGTTATTGAGTTATACGTAACAAATTATATAATTTCCCTTGGGGCATACCCCTAACTCTATCATCTCTTATTATTTTAGGAAGTGTAAAATGAGAAAGAGAAGTCCCATCAACCCACTATGGGTGCTAATTCCGAAATAGGCTAAGCCACTAATCCTCATTATTACCCATTAAACTTTTCAAAATCAAATGGAACTTCAAACGACCGTATCTCCCCAATAGTAAGTCCATTTTCCCATTATGACCACTCTACGTAAAGGAAAACCATCATCTTGATCTAATGGAAGTTGTTTCATACTCTAATTCAACTTTTGTCAAAAGTTATAAGCCTTATAATATTTTTGGGGTCAAAATTGTTCGATAAAAGTCCTAAGGATGGAAAATGTCTCTTGTTGCCATTTCTCAAAGTTATAGAATCATATGACCTTATATAATATTAACATCAATATTTTACGATTCTCCAATACGTAAAATACGGATTGTTACATTCTCCTTTCCCCCCTTTTAGGAATTTCACCCTCGAAATTTCTAACAAAATCGATAACGTTATCTTGCACACCTAACAATAATATCCAAGCATAGGCAACCATCACACATCAAACATGCATACACAGTAACAAATGTAAAAAGTACATCCCAACCTTTCCTTAAATACAAGATACTCAACTATGGTGTACATTTGATATCATAAGTGAAAGTAAAATCGATAAATAGAAAGTCATACCAAGTAAAGAGCTTTGGATAAGTTGCACTAACACTCTCCTCGATCTCCCATGTGCAATTGCCTTCGCTTTCATTCCATTGAACTTTCACCAACTTCACTGTCTTCCTCCTAAGCTGCTATATGTTACACCCATATTTCTCAAATTATGTTAAAGGGGAATTAAATAAGGCATGGAGCCAGGAAAGTTTCCCTCGCAATAAAAATTAAGATGAAAAGAGAAGATGTTGAAGTGATCCAATTGATATTGCGTAAAAAAACTACCCTGCGGTCACGAAACTTGTTACAACCAAAAGAGCTGCAGCCAAAAATCAGGAAGTTGCAATAGACTAAAACACTACGCTCATAAGATCATCCACAAAGATATCAAATCTGCGCCCATCCCTCAGTTTCAATATTACCTTATGTAACTAAACCCAAAATCTGACGAGTTACAAGGAGAAGGAAACAGTCCCTAATCATAATTCACAGGACAAAAGCAAAGCGTAGATATATGCAACAACATTACAAGCTGCTTTGGATAGGTTAAAGTACAACACATCCTGATCCAAAAGCTACACACAAAACAACATACATGGACAGTTGGACTGCGCAATTAAAATCCCCAAAACTTATACTCTGTCAACACCCTCAAGAGCGGATCTGCATCAAACATACTGAGAGCTACCTAAGCAGTACTACATGGAGTCCAAAAGCATTCCAAGGGCTACACACAAGGTTACTCAAACTTCGCTCCAACGTAGATCCATACTTACGGCTATATAGCAAAGATATAAATCACCCTTAATAATAACCCGTGAAACAAGGGCAACTCAGATCATAGTCAGCTTAGACCACATTCAGCTCAAATCAAGTTCGTACATATATTAAACTAACTCCTAGGAAACAACAAATCATGCACCTTAAAGCCCAAAGCAGCCCAGGACGGTCACATCAAGGTATCAAGCAATCATAGCAGCATCATGCAAGTATCTCACATCAACCAATACAACTTTACCCCAAATATACAAGCGGTGCCCCAAAACAAACGAGTCACTCTTACCGTCCTCCTAAGGACTCAATTGCAAGGCCAATTCAAAATTTGAAGCCATCCGCCACAATTTCAAATATTCCCTCTCCAATTTTAGATATTCCTGCTTTAACTCTGAAAGTTCCTGCCTTCACCTCATACTTCCCGCCAAATACATGTCAGCAATCTAGGTACATCAAACAGACAACGTGGATAGATGACACCTGGTAGGATCCAAGGGCAAAAGCACGACGACGAGGGAAAGATTGTAGTGATCCATGTACATCTCCATACTATAAATAGGAAAGGCATTGTAGCAAGAAGAGGACCATTTCTCCTTTCCCACTTTTTGATGCTTTTAATGTTTTACTGTACTCTCTACCAATGAAATCTACAACAGAGAATATAAAGGAAGAAAGAGAAATTTCCCTCATGGATGTAGGATTCCTAAACATCTAAACCACATAAATTCCTTGCATTTATTACTATTTTCTGCATTTTATTATTTACCTACCTAGTTTTCAGTACCAAATCTTACCTTATTTGTGTTAGAATCAAATACTAGTTGGATTTGACTTTTTGACAAATAGTTAAGATGCAACTAGATGATTATGTAAGCATCCAATGACATAATTACTTCCTAAAGGAAAATTTAATACTACTTAAATTTTCTATTCTAAATCATTGAGGTAATTAGTACGATAATTAGTTAATTATCAGTTTGAGTGTTGTAAGATGAAAAATTTTATCAACATTTTGGCGCTAGAAGGAGGGCTTGAACCTTCATTTATTTCCTATATCAAGTAAAAATTTACCTATGTTTATTCCACATACCATAAGTCCCACCGACTTACTTATTCCTTATGTTCAAGAACATTTACACTTGGCTTCAAACACAACCAACAAGTCACTCATAACCTCGAAAGTCCAAAGTGAAACGGGAGCTTCAACCAAAGTCCCCGCAGACCCCCTCTTGGTCGCATTCCATCCTTCACAAATAAAATTAACAAATGGATGGAAGGACAAAAGAAAATTATGGTTCAACATACTATCCAAAGACCATCCTCTCTACCTCGATCCATGGTTCACTGCCTTTGTTCACCCATTACGTTGGCTATTCAACAGGGGAATGATAACGACACTCCTAAAGAGGGGAACAATAACGCTGGCCTAAGAAGTGATATCAAGTTGAAAGGCAAGATCTAAGAAAATCCATAAATCAAGAGAAAATTAGCCACCCTCCGCTGGTTAAGAAAAAAACTCAATCTGCTCTGGAAGAGGATGATGCTACCTCACTTTTCAAGGATGAATCATTACAGTCAAAACCCATAGAAGTCGAAATTGCCAAATAAAAGCCCGTGTAAAGTAGTTGGCTAAACTCTACCAATAGAGAACTAGGGAGAATATTATTTAGGAAGGATCTTCTCTATTTAGTGAGACTATCATCGAAGTAGACTTCCTTGACAAATTCAAGTCCCCGGTAATTGAAAATTTTAATGGAACTTCAACCCCAGATGATCGCCCCTGTACGTTTGAAAACCACATGGACATTCTGAAAGTGGGAAGGATGGCTAGATGCAAACATTTCATGGTTTACCTAGCTGGATCCGTAGTTAGATGGTTTAGGAGATTTGGGGTAGGAGAGATCCATTCGTGGCGACAACTATCTATTAATTTTCTAAGATAGTTCAATTCAAGAAAAGATGCTTTACCTGATGTAAACACGATGTCCTGCATTAAGCAGGGCGAGATGAGAGTCTATGTAATTTTATTACGAGTTTTAAGTCCAAGGCTCTTAGGTTTGGAGTAAGCAATGAAGGAGCATTACTGATGACTGATCATGCCAGGATCAGAAGAGGGACCCCGATGTGGAAAAAGAATAGCAGAAACTCATGCCACAACATAAAATTTTTCTATGAAACGGCCAATGGTTATATTAGGATGGAAAAAGCTGCTTCCACTACATAGATCCAGAAGTCTACTAACCCCAAATATGAAAAGAAAAGGGGGTAGAAGGATATCACCACTAGTAAAGAGATAGAAGGATCTAAATTTCACAGGCAGAAACCCCGCTCACTCACACTCCTAGTTAGATACGAGATGGTCGGAGAAGAACTTGCTTATAATGCGCCCAACAGAGGAAAGACACCAGAGCAAAACTGGGGTAGAGCATTATTGCTTCCACCAAGCCAATGGCCATTATACTTACAACTTCCAACAACAAGCAAAATCTAAAGTATGAAATAGAGAGGCTGATCGGGAAAGGATACCTAGGCAACTTTTAGAAGAATAATGACCAAGGCGGAACGGCAGAAGAAAGGCACGTCCAAGAGGTGAAAGCCTAACATAAGTTAATTTTCCATGTCCAACAAAAGCCTACTCCAAAGACAACGTTCACAACAGTTGATGCGGCGGGAGTTGTGACGACCACCCTATGCCACCGACACCAATAGTATATAAATAGTATCCTGATGTCATGCCCGGCTGATATTGGATAATCATCAGAGTTTAGAATGAACAAATGCAGCATATAACCTATCATATCTCACATCGCATGGATAAAATATAATATCACAGATATAATAGAAGATATAGTAATAACTTCGTGAACAAATCATCAGAGTACAGATCCACACAGTTGTACATCAAATGTCATAAAGTTTGTACAATGGAAACAAACTCAATAACTATCTTAAATACAAGTATAAGTAGTCACTACTAAAGCAACCCAGTACTGCACAGTGGAACAAGCGTAGAATCCATATAATTATATAATACAAGATAGCTCGATCCAACTTGTCCTCCGAACAGCTACTACATTACCTAGACCTATTATCTAGTATACTCATTTAAGAGTACCCAAGATAATAAGAAGCAAAGCATAAAGCCTTGGGTCAGACAATAGCCTGGTGTGAGCGGTAAATAAATCTCAAATATACTATATAGGTAAATATGGTAAGGAACAAGAGTACACGAACCATACCTAACCTCTCCCTGCAACCAAAGAGTTAGCAAATAACACTATAATATGCTACTCTATGATCTCAGAAAGATTTACAACAAACCAAATAAAGTATATCAGTCTTCCAGGTATTCCTATCTCCAATACATACTTCCCATGATACCTACGAGTGATAGTCTACTAAACATAATGCAAAGCATCCATAGCATCCATCAAAAACCCTAACTATCACTCCTTGTGCCCCGAATATATGATAACTCGTATGGCCTCAGAGCTAGGGACTAATGGAAATCTTGGTTCTCTGTTGTACTCTCATATCTCGCAGCCCAAAGCTGGATACGTGTATCACAACCCAAAGCTGGACACTAGACCCAAAGCTACAGGTCCAAGATATACAGGACCCTCAATTGACACATGGGCATCCCCACTTAGAATAACCTTGCTTCGAGTACAATTGAAAACTCTCCAAGCATCAATGATTCCTTAGCACATATACCCAAGCCCACCTTTGCTCCATTTGGATACCAAGCCCTTCTTGCTTAATCTAGTTTCCATTACCCACAAGGAACCCTTCCATATTCCTCGATCATACAGCTCCTTCAATTACGAGTCCCCATCATCAGAACCTACTCCCAACACGAGCCAACATCTGAAGACCATAGCTTTTCATCATGTTATTATATCATCATCAGACCTAATAAGAATGAACCAACACCTCCAGCACACTACACCAGAAAAGTCATTTCGCCACGGCTTTGGGCCGTGGCTAAACGATTTTGCCACAGCCCTGAGCCGTGGCAAAATAGGCAGTGGCAAAAATTTTGCCACGGCCCTGAGCCGTGGCTGTTTTCTATTTTGCCACGGCTTTAGGCCGTGGCAATATTTAGATCAGCCACGGCTTAGAGCCGTGGCAAATATATGTTTTGCCACGGCTTAGAGCCATGGCAAATTCATGATCAGCCATAGCTTAAGGCAGTGGTTAATTTTTGTATGTTACTCAAATCAATTAACCATCTCGGCGGTTCTTACTTCAGTTCAATTCAATACAAAATAGTGTCTCAGTTCAGAATACGGTTCACTGTTACAAACAGTTCAACAATTACAATACAATGATACATGAAGGCAAAATTTTCAGATGGTTCATCAAGTACAACACAATGATACATGAAAACAAAAGTTTCAGATAGTTCATCAAGTACAGTACAATGATACATGAAAACAACAGTTCAACAACAATACATAATACATGCTACAAAGTTATAACTAATCTCCAGCATTGTTGTAAAGAGGCAATACATAATATAAGTACAATACAATGATATAATAAGATTTCGCACTATAAGGCATGTATTTCAACTTCAAGCTTCACATCATCCACTTCAACAGCAAGTCCTATAAAGAGGAAGACAACTGTGAGGTTTGGGTACTTACTAATGAACAAGCCCTGTAAATACACTCCCTGGAAAGTAGATGCATTTTGTGATTAAGTAAATTTATACTTTCATTTAGCCTATAATGAAATATAACTTATGTTTAAGGCCAGATATAATGAAATTTAATCAGGGCATGTATGTAAATTATTGATCATTATATATTGCCTTTTTTTGCGCATACTAATACTGTTTTTATATGAGGTTTCACCTCTGGATGTCTGGGGATAGAAGCATGAACAGAATAATTCAGTGGGATAAATGAAAATAATTGTAAAAAACCTTAAGCGCATACTCTATTCTATTTTCTGCCCTTCACCCCCATTTGTCTTCTCAAGCTGGAAAGAGAAACAGCAGATAAGTAACAAAGTTGACAAAATATATTAATTCATTCTAGCATGTCAGGATGATCTCTAATCGATTCCTGTTATTCAACACTTTCATTACAAATAGTTGCATATGTAAAAAATAAAGCAACGAGTTTCATTTTCTCATATTGACCGAGTCTTATATTCTGAATGGCAAATATGTAAATTGTATTAAGTGACATCTGTATTAATCTGAATCGAACTGTATACTATGTATTATCTTTTGAGAAGCAATAAACATACAATTGATTACTTCTCTTTACTTCTGCATTTACAATCTCTACGCCCCAATTCTCAAATGTTTCGTCACTAAAACATTTCAAAATCTAAGATGACATCAGACCGAACAAGTCTAGCGGCATAGCCTAGTATTTAGTCAATGCATGTGAATTAAATGATATTTCAGATGTTTTAATTTAGAAACATCTCTACTACTGTACTAATTGTATTGGCTATCTGAGCCATAGCGTCAAATAGAATATTTCTTCAACAAACCACCTGTTTATTGTAATTTGATTTCATTCTTGTTAGTAAATAAAATAGTTTATGTATACTATGCTAATTTTACATTTATCAACACACCATATTTTCAATAGCAAGAGAAACAAATAATCTTCTTATATAGCTAGATTACTTTTATATATGTAATACAATACTTTCAAGAGTGAAAAGATTTATTAACAATAATACCTTTTGCTTTCTGATACTTCCAATGATCAGGACCCGCCCAAGCATTTGACTTGGAGGTGAATCCCAAGCCTAGAGACAAGAAATCAGCAATTCTTTCAAGTTTTTGATCGATATGAGGGTCTCGTGTAGTATATTCATGGTTATCCTGTGTCACTAAATAGAATTTTAAGTCATTCAAAAACCGCATAGCATAAATAGTTCATGACATACATTTGGATGGTTCATAAAGTTTTCATCTGGCATGAAGCTATCATTGAGGTTATCGTTAGAATAACTTGTATTATCATTCTGATAAAAAATACATGGCTCGCAATCCTTAATGACATTGTCTTCAGCATCGTAATGGTCATTATCTTCTATATCTTCTTGAATATCCAACTGTTGCATAGGTAACATATCTGCTCGCCTACAAGAATCCTCGTCAAACTGGCTTAAAATGTATCTTAAAATAGGCGAAATATCATTTTTCATGGGCACATGCACCATCATCTGTTCAATGTCATCTGCAAATAAAAGTTAACAAGGAGCAACAAAAAATTTATTTTATTTTATTTTATTGATAAAGAAGTTTTACCCTTAGTAAATGAAAGATCTATTAGATCATCACTCTCGCTCTGCAAATCACATACAATACTAGTCGGAGACTCAAATGAGTCAAAAATTACTCGGCAGCCACCATATACCCCAAGGTTGTTTAACAAAAGATCCTTTGCTCCTCCTTCATCAAACTGAGATGATGTTTGGTGTTATAAAGGATCTACTGTGAATGCCCCTGATTATAGAAGAAAGGTAGCCTTCAATTAATAAATAATGAATAACCACTAAATACAAGACATGTAAATAGTGAATGTAAAGTGGTACCGTCAATCTTTTTAACATTGAGAGCTTCAAAAGAAGATTCCAACGTTGTTGAAGGTGATAGCTGCATATGGTTTAACAGTGGTGAGTAAACATTTATATGTGAGACTAACTTATAAAACGTGATTATATATACCTTCTGTTCACATCTTTTTTGGCTGTTCCCTCCACTTGCTCCATCTGTACTTGTTCTCCATCTCCTAAAATTTTCTTATATTATTTAGTAGTAGTGAGAAGATGGCCTTATATTTAGTCACTGTTGGTAATAGAACTCCAGACAGGCAAAGGTACGGGTAACAAAACAGGAATAGAAGGGGAAATAATAATGCTTTGAATGTGCTTTATATTTTATTAACTATGAGAAATAAGCTTATGATGGTGCGGATTCACGATGGATGATACAATTTTTTGTATAACAAATTTTCACATAATAATGATCTGTTCACTAGAGCCCAAAACTCTGAAGTAAACGCAGCTTATCTAACAGCAAAATATTATGATAGTGAAGCTGATGAATTATTTAGTGTACCATGAACAATATCTAAAGGATACAAGAAGCTGATGAACTATTTATCTTGAACAAATATTTAACAGTGAAGGTATTTGACAAAAGCTCTAAAACCACCTTCAGTGCGTAACTTTACTCTTGTACAATGTACATAGTCTACGCTGAATCAAAACCAAACATCTGTTGACTATTGAATACACTGTGCAAACGGAGACTTGATACATTGAAATTTATTTGGCCCTAAATTCAGTTTGCATTTAAGAGACAGCAAGTCGATACTTTATTTTTAATATTTCGTTATTTTAGGAATTTATAAAAATGCTTCACCCATATGATCTTTTTGTACTTAGCACCCTATTATATTCGAAATTGTACACTACTCTTGTTTGTACCCTCCCTCATAATTTATGCCATCTGAAACAACATAATCGCTTCGTTCAACCCAAAATCTGGTTCCATTTTGTTTCCTTGCTTCTTCTTTAGTTGATGGGTATCTCATAGAATCAAAATACTGAAATTTGTTAATGGATATTTAGTAAAGCTCATATATTATACATCATGCATTTGAAATTTTCATTGATTCAAACCATTATGCATATCTCAAATCACTATACACAACAAAATTTACATGATTGAATTTCATAAGAGAACCAAGTGTTAACAAAATTATATTATGAAAAATTAATTAATGACTAATAAACAGATTCATGATTGAATTTCATAAGAGAACCAAGTGTTAACAAAAGTATAAAGAGGAGGGAAAGAGATTATGGGATGTCACAGTGCGGTTTTGTTTATTTTAACGGTGAAAGATTATATGTTACATAATCATAGCAGAAACAATACTGACTCATTTCAATACATACAGATAAAAAAATGCCATAGGTTATTACCTGAATACTTCCACCACGCTTTCGACCTCCTTTTTCAGGAACTGTGACCACCTGTAGAAGTAAATTGCTTAAATCTTAAGTTCTTACAAAGAATCAAGAGATTCAAGACAGTACATTGCATCAATATGCATTTAGTTCAGGAAGATATTAGAAACCTTCACAGATAGCACATAGCGCATTTGATACTTTGATGACACGGTCATGAAAATAAGTTCGCCAAATAAGGGTTGGAGAATTTAGTGTCCATATACAAAGGAGGGAATAGGATTTGGAAATGAAGTTGCAATTTGCAAATGATATTATTTTATTATCTATAATCTGGGTATAAAATGTTATCATAACTGAATGTTATATTTAAAGTTGCTCAAATTCAAAATCTAAGTAACTGTTTATTAGCTACTGGAATACTTGAAGTTTACCATATAAGGTATAAATATACTTGGAAAAGTGGAAAAGCAAAAATAATCACCTGTAGACTTGACTGATGAGAAAATTTCCTGTTTTACAGACTACTGTTCTACCTAGCTCCACTTCTGTCCATTGCCCATTGTAGGTTGACTTACAAAAACCCCTAATCCGATCAAGAAAAAAAACATTCAGATATTCAAACAGTTGGTGTTTAAGTGATGGCTATTCAGATGCAGCTATCTGGAGAGATTAGATTGAAAAAAGGTATCACAATTGAGTCTACCACATCAACGACTTCAAATTCGATCCTGATTGCAGAACTTCACACTTGTTGAAAGACATCTTATACAAATCAAGACAAACCAACACTAGAACAACATACTACATTTTCAATGGTAATAGAAACTCCTTCTGGCTTGACCAGTGGCACTGCCCCATTACATTTTCCTTCCTCTTTCCTGAACACTTTACACTTGCCACTGAGTACATCTTGGTATAAAATGCCTTCTCAAATAGAAATTGTACAATCTCTTTCAACAGATTCGTAGTAGATAATGATTTATCCCAATTCCTCACTGGTGAATATGCTCCATTCATACTAGGGAGGGGATACTTCAAACTCATTATCATAGGGGTTGCTTCTCGGTTAGTTATGATAACATTTTATACAAAGAATCAACATAATCACTTCGATTTGGGTAACCCAACTTTACCAACAATCATCCCACAATATTTAATTACTTCCAAAATAATCACAAATTAGATTTGCTTTCAAACGACAGCATCAATTAAAAACAAAAATTCACTTACTTCTATGTCGAGAAGCTTCTTCAACTGGTTGCCTTATACCATGAAAACAAGCTAGTAGTGATCGATTTGAGTGAAAATGGATGAGATCTGGACATGAGGGGAATGAAAATGGATGAGAACTGGGACGGTGATCAATTTAGATCGATTGAGGGCAAGGCGTTCTATTTTATTTTTCTGTGAAAGAGGAGCGTTCTATTTTTTGAAGAAGGGAATACGTACATCTGTACACGGGGAGTGGGGGCTGAATTTTTTTTGACAGCTTTAGCACGGTCTAAGGCCGTTCCAAAATTGCCACAGCCAATACCCGTGGTAATTTATTTTACCACGACTATGGACCATGGTAAAATTGTCACGGCTCTGGACCGTGGCAATTTTTCCGCATTTGGGTGTGGCAAAATGGGCAGTCTGGTGTAGTGGCATTATGTACAAAACCTCAACAACGGTCCCTAGAAGTTTTAACCCCATACCATGCACCATGATAACTCGACACCAGTTATAGGTATAACTCGGTGCTGAGTTATACACATAGCCAACTAATGGCTAATCCCTCTTCCATGTCTCTAGTATTCCTCTTCCAGTGCCTTAGACCCTGACTCATCCCTCATTGATAACTTAGCCCTAATCCAAAGCTTCTTCTCCAAGTTCTAGAGATAACACATCATCACATCCAACACTTAGCCAAATTTCCTGCATCAAGCTATAGGCAACCTCCACTTGACAAACCTTTTCCATCCATGAAGTCGAGAAGTGCATACGAGTTAGCACCATAACCTGGTGTTAAGTTATAGTCATAACTCGGTACCAAGTTATGATTTTAACTCCTACCAACTTATGAGTTATCATGTAGCCCCATACCATTCTCCTGAGCCTACCTACCAAATTTCGACCAATTCTGACCAATTTTGTCTTCGATTTTCTCAATTCTCCAACATAACATTCTGCGCAATCACAACACTAGAAAACAACATCAAATCATATCATCCAAATATAGAATAACAAGCGATTTCATCCAATAAAACTTGCAATCCATCAAAATAAGATAAACAAGGCAATTTCTAACATAGATCTACATACGCATGAATATATGAAAATAAATCAAGGTGATTTCTAATCAATCTATATCATATGCATGGATTAACAATTCACTAAACTTACAAAATATTTTTATGGCCAAAATCAATTTAAAACATATTAAATCCTATAATTCTACCATATAAACATGTACAGTATAGTGAGAAGGCATAAATCAATCACAAATTACCAAATTCAATTAATTTGTATATGGATATAACCTAGACAACAAAGAAAAGCACTCCAAACCAAGCAAATCGATGATTTCTATCTTCTAATTGAGGATCTAATCTCTAACCTGCAATCTAGTTTGATTTAGAGAGTAATTTGGATGCATTATGATGGATTTAGGGATAATTAGGGTTTGGACCTGATTTAGAATGAGAGGAAAAAGCTCTAATTTGACTCATATAGCCTATATTTATTGTAATCTCCGATTAGACTAATGGACTCATTAATGGGCTTAATTAATTACACACTAATCTTGGCCAACAGCTTTAAAAACTTAAAACAGGCATAAGTTTCTCGCTTTGTTTATTATGACCACTCTATGGAAAGGAAAACCATCATCCTGAAGTAATGGAACTTATTTGAGACTCTAATTCAACTCCTATCAAAATTTATAGCCCAAACAAGAATTTAAGGGTAAAAATGGTTACAGAGAAATTAGGAAAAAATCATAAGTGTGTAAAATATCTCTAAGAGTCATATCCCAAAATTAGAAGATCATATGACCTTATACGAATTCAATAAAAATATTTTACGATCCTTCGATACGTAAAATACGGGACTTTACATTCTCTCTTCTTTGGGAATTTCCCCCCAAAATGAAATCCCCAAACAAGCTAAAGTACAAGCAACCATGGTCATCCCGCATGCCTACAAATCATAAGCAACCATCACACATATCAAACAAGCAATCATGTAATCAATCGTATAGGTGACTTATCCTAGCATGCTTAATACTAACCAATCAAATATAACATACAATGGTGAAAGTAGATACGATAAACAGTGGACCTTACCATTCAAAGTGCTCCGGACACGTAGTTCTCAAGCTCTCCTCCGTCTCCTACTTAAAATCGTCATCACTTCCACTCCATTATAACTTCACTAGCTTCATCGTCTTTCTCCTAAGCTATTTCGTATCATACCCAATAATATGAAGCGGCCTACGAGATGTAGAACATTCTGGTTCTACCTCAACACATTCTAACTGATTCGTTGTGATCATCATGCCCGAGTCATGCACAAACTTCTGTAGATAAGAGACATAAAAAGTCTAGTGCATGCTCGTTATCTTCTGAGGTAAGTCTACCCTATACGCTAGCTTCCCAATCTTCTCAACTATTAGAAAAGGACCAACGAATCTCGGTGCCAATTTCCCTTTTCTATCGAACTACATTCTTTAGAGGATAAACCTTCACAAACACCATATCTCCGACAGAAAACTCTAAATACCTTCGTCTCTTATCCGCTTAGCTTTTCTGTTGGTCCTGAGCAGCTTTCATTCGTTGCTGAATGACCTCAATCTTCTTGATGTCTCTCTAACCATATCCGGTCCAAGTATCGATTTCTCGCCCGCTTTCCACCAATATGAAGGAGCGTTACATAGTTTTCCAAACAATGCTTCATATGGGGCAATCGCAATACCTGACCGATAACTATTATATTATGCGAACTCCACCAAATGCAAATGATCATCCCATGATCCACCAAAGTCTATAATGCATTCTCGCAAGAGGTCTTCCAATGTACGATTTATTCTCTCAGTCTGCCCATCCGTTTGTGGGTGATAAGCTGTACTAAGATGCAACTCCATCCCTAACACCTCTTGTAAGTTCTTCTAAAACCCATTAGTGAACAATGGATCTCAATCGCTCACAATGCTCTTTGGCATACTATGAAATAGTACTATCCATTTTACATACAACTCTGCTAGCTTGGATGTCATTCTATTTGATTTGATAGATACAAACCTTGCACTCTTGGTCAACCGATCAACTATAACCCAAATTCCATCGTACCCTGCTCAAGTCCTTGGCAATCCATCAATAAAATCCGTCGATGCGTGCTCTTATTTCCATTCAAGAATCTCTAATGGTTGCAACAATCCACTATGTTTCTTTTGCTTTGCTTTTACCAATTGGTAGATCATACAGTTAGAGATGAATGCCTCAGCATCCCTCTTCATACCTTCCTAGTAGTAGGTTTGCTTCATATCTTGGCACATCTTATTACCAATGGGATGAATAGTCAATCTAGAATGATGACACTCTTTTAGCACTTCATCTCTCAATCCATCAACATTGGAAACAAACAACCTCCTATCCTTTATGAAGCCAATTTATTCTCGGCTGAGTTCATATTGCTTTATGTCTTCAAATTCTACTCCTTCCTCTATCTTTGTTATGATCTCCACTAGCCTAGCATCTCGCTTCTGACTAGTACCGATCCTTTTAATCAGAGTAGGTCTAATCGATAAGCTTGCAAATATTTCATGTTCTAGCTCACAGTAAGGCCTGAAATTAAATCCAGCAATATACTTTATCTACTTCCACTCCAAGAACATTGCTCCCAACCCAGCATGTCTTCTACTCAATGCATCTACAACTGCATTCCCTTTTCCTAGAGTATAGGAAATACTAAAATCATAAGAAGCCAAGAACTCTAACCACTATTGCTATTGCAGGTTGAGATTCTTTTGAGAGAAAAGGTACTTTAAGGATTTGTGGTCCGTAAACAGCTTAAACCTTTCTCCTAACAAATAATGCCTCCACATCTTCAAAGCAAAAACAATTGCCGCCAATTGCAAATCATGAGTTGTGTAATTATTTTCGTGTGATTTAGCTATCGAGTGGCGTAAGCGACAATCCTTCCATTCTGTATTAACACCGCTCCCAATCTGGTACCACAAGCATTAGTGTATACTGTTAACTCTTTATTTCCACTTGGAATGGTCAATACTGATGAAATCGTGAACATCTTTTTCATACTCACACATGCATGCTCACACTTTTCATCCCAAACAAAAGTCTGATTCTACCTTGTCAAATTGGTCAACGGTGCTACTATCTTTGAGAAGTATTTGATGAAGCTTTTCTATAATCCATCCAATCCTAGGAAACTTCTCACGTTTATAGCATTCTTGGGCTGATTCCAATCTTGGACTGCTGCTGCTTTTGCAAGATCAACAGTTATACTTTCAACCTGACATGACATGACCCAAGAACCTCACTTCTTCTCTCTAGAAGTGACACTAAGAGAACTTCGCTCTCAACTTGTGCCGCCTCAATATCTCTAGCACAATCCTTAAGTTTGTCTTGTATTCCTCTTCAGTTTTGGAGTAGATCAGAATATCATCCATGAACACAAGCGCGAACTTATTCAACTGGTCACTGAAAACCCTATTCATGAGACCTACAAAGTATGTTAGAGCATTGGTCAATCCAAATGGCATCACCAACCACTCATAGAAACACGATAGCATACGAAACATAGTAATAGGCACACTCTCCTTTGCTACTCTCGACTGGTAAAATCTCATCGCCAAATCGGTTTGGAAGAACACCTTCCCACTGTGCAACTAATCAAACAAGTCATCAATACATAGGAGTGGATACTTGATTTCTTTGTCACTTTATTTAGCTCACGATAATCCACACACAACCTCAAAGAGCCATCCACCTTAGATGCAAATACAACAGGTGCACCCCACTCAGATATGCTTCTTTTGAATGAACCCTTTACTCAATAGGTCTTTCACTTGCACCTCCATTTCCTTCTGCTCTCTGGATGCCATACGCCTCAAAGGCATAATTATCGATCTGGCTTTCTTCACCAAGTTTATCCCACACTCGATCTCTCTATGCGGTGGCAATCCAGTCACTTCCTCGAAAACATCTTAATACTCTCTAATGATAGGCATACATTACAACCCATCCTGAGGAACCTCAAGCGAATATAAAATGCTAACCATCACCCCATCCTCTGGTAGGCAGCTAATCACTACTGTCCGTCCATCCACATCTCCAAATATCACCAATAGCTTTTGCAATCCACTATGGCGGCATACTTCCTAAGCCATTCCATTCCCAAGATCCCTACAAAATTAAAAACAAAGCAATCACAAACCAAAGAACATCCATGGCTCAATAAAACTAGTCCACGATAAACCATGGAAAGGCTGGTAGAACCTCCAACAGGGTTTGTCACAATCAAAGGTTAGTCAACTATCTCGAGTTCAAATCCTAAGCTATTTACTAGGTCACTTGAATGACGACTCCATTCCCCTTCTCTTTTGTTGAGGGAGCACTCGACAAAGCAGGACTGCATCTAAAGCATACGCTTTCACTACCTTCTTATGCTTCATCGGTTCCAGGCAATCCTTCTTCAAACCTTGCCTTAAAACCTTTTCTAACTGAATGATATTCAGGCGTAGCAATAGTTATGGCATTCCTCCAATCCATGGACCACCTCTAAAGTTGTCTAGAAGCCAATTTTCTCTTCATTGCATCATCCACTTCCATATCATTGAATATACGTTCTCAAGTATCAATCCAATCTTGCACATCTATAGCTGATTCCATTCCACAAAATGGCATTCCTCCCAAAGTAGAGTAATCTCAGCTCAACTTAGCAAAACCAGCCCTAGGCTCTTGCATGGAAGCACCTCCACCAATAGCCATACTATAAGCATTCCTCATTATCGTTGCCATTATAGGATTAAACATAGTTTGAAATCAAGCATAGCAGCTCCTAATCATACTCCTTCTTCAACTCCTAAAACAGATCTCATAGTATTCCTTATATGTCGGCTCATTCTTTTTTGTAACAAGAATGATCGGTCTCACATAAAGAAAACCGTGTCTATAGTGCTCATGTGCATGCTACTTATACAATATAATATATTACTATATAGTTTTGAAAACTAAACTTATAACAAGTATGCACTCACTCATATATATATACACACACTTTCGATCCAGTCTAAAATGATAATTCCTTCCTTATCTCTACTGGATCACGGTATCAACTCAGGTTAGTCACGTAACCAAAGATTTGATTCCAAATGTGATGACTGCCCAATACCACTGGCACAAATAATATATAAATAGTGCGATGATGTCATGCTCAGCTGATATTGGATGAACATTAAGGTTTAGAATGAACATGTGCGGCATATAACTGATTATATCTCACATCACATGGATAAAATATAATATCACAGATATAACAGAAAGAGAGTAATAACTAAATGAACAAATCATTAGATTACAGATCCGCACAGTTATACATCAAATGTCATAGAGTTTATAAAATGGAAACAAACTCAATAACCATTTCAAATTCAAGTATAAGCAATCACTTCTAAGGCTCCTTGGTGCTACATAGCGGAACAAGCGTAGAATCCATATAAGTATATAATACGAGATAGCACCATCCATCTTGTCCTATGAACATCTACTGCATCACTAGACCTGTTATCTAGTCTGCTCATTTAATAGTACCCAAGACAATAAGAAGCAAAAGCATAAAACTTTGGGTCAGACAACAGTCTTGTGTGAGCGGTAAATAAATCTCAAATATACTATACAGGTAAATATGGTAAGGAACAAGAGTACATGAACCATACCTGACCTGTCCCTGCAACCAAAGAGTTAGCACATAACACTATAATATGCTACTTTACGATCTCATAAAGATATACCACAAACCAAATAAAGGATATTAGTCTTCCAGGTATTCCTATCTCCAATACCTACTTCCCATGATGCCTATGAGTGATAGCCTACTAAAGAAAATAACCAAAGCATCCATAGCATCCATCAACAGTCCTAACTATCACTCCTTGTGCCTGGAATATATGATTACTCGTATGGCCCCCAAGCCAGGGACTAATGGAAATCTCGGTTCACTTTTGTACTCTCGTATCTCCCAGCCTAAAGCTGGACACGTGTCTCGCAGCCCAAATCTGTACACTTTACCCAAAGCTAGGTGTCCAAGGTATACAGGTCCCTCAATTGATCCATGGGCGTTCCCACTTACAATACCCCTACTTCAAGCACAACTAAAAACTCTCCAAGCATCAACGATTCCTTAGCACATATACTCAAGCCCACCTTTGCTCCATTTGGATACCAAGCCCTTCTTGCTCAATCCACTTTCCATTATTCACGAGGAACCCTTCCACTTTCCCGATCATAAGGCTCCCTCATTTATGACCCGCCATCTTCGGAACCTACTCCCAATACGAGCCAACATCCAAAGACCGTAGCTATCCATCATGTTGTTATATTGTCATCTAACCTGATATAAACGAGTCAACACCTCCAGCACGATCTACAGAACCTCAAAACAGTCCTTAGAAGTTCCAACCCCATATCATGTACCATGATAACTCGGTACCGAGTTATAGGTACAACTCGGTGCCCAATTATACACTTAGCCAACTAATGGCTAATTTCTCTTCCGTGTCTCTAGTAATCCTCTTCCAGTGCCTTGGACCCCGACTCATACCTCCTTGATAACTCGGCCCCAATCCAAAGCTTCTTCTTTAAGTTCTAGAGATAAAATGTCATCACATCCAATACTTAGCCAAATTTCCTACATCAAGGTATTGGCAACCTCCACTTGACAAACTCTTTCCATCCACGAAGTCTAGAAGTGCACACGAGTTAGCACCATAACTCGTGCTGAGTTATTACCATAACTCGGTATCGAGTTATGGCTTTAACTCCTACCAACTTGCGAGTTATCATGTAGCCTCTTGCCATTCTCCTAAGCATACCTTCCAAGTTTCGTCCAATTCTGGTCAACCTTGCCTCTGATTTGCTCAATTCTCCGACCTAACTTTCTATGCAATCACAATACTAGCAAACAACATCAAATCATATCGTCCAAACATAGAATAATAAGCAATTTAAGCCATTCAAACTTGCAATGCATCAGAATAAGATAAACAAGGCAATTTCTAACATAGATCTACATATGATGAATATATGAACATAAATCATGGTGATTTCTAATCAATCTATATCATATGCATGGATTAACATGTCATTAAAGTTAGAAAAAGTTTTTATGGTCAAAATCAATTTAAAACTTGTTAAATCCTATAATTTTACCATATAAACATGTATAGTATAGTGAGAAGGAATAAACCATTCACCAATTACCAAATTCAACCAATTCGAGTGTAGATCTAATCCAAATAGCGAAGAAAAGCACTCCAAATTAAGAAAACCAATGATCTCTATTTTGTAATTAAGGATCTAATCTCTAAATCGCAATCTAGTTTGATTTAGAAAGCAATTTGGATGAATTATGGTGGACTTAGGGATAATTAGGGTTTAGACCTGATTTAGAATAAGAGGGAAATATTCTAATTTGACTTCTACAAGCCCTATTTATAGTAATATCTAATTAGACTAATGGGCTTAATTAATTACACACTAACCTTGGCCAGTAGCTTTAAAAACTTAAAACAGACAATACTTTTTAATTGTAAGTCTATTTTTCTATTACGACCACTCTATAGAATGGAAAACCATTATCCTGAAGCTATGGAACTAGTTTGAAACCCTAATTCGAATCCTATCAAAAGTTATAGTCTAAATAAGATTTTCAGGGTCAAAATGGTCACATGGAAATTCAAGGAAAATCATAGATGTGTAAAATGTCCCTAGGAGTCATATGCCAAAATTATAGAGTCATACGACTTTATACGAATTAAACTAAAATATCTTACTATCCTCTGATACGTAAAATACGGGTCATTATAGGAGTTTTCTTCCCTCACCAAGGCCCACTTATTATTACTATGCATATATCAAACTGCAATATGAAGAAAGTTTTTATTGATTCTTGGAGTTCAGTCAACGTAATCTTCAAGTCTGCATATTGTAACGACCCACTATTTTGGACCATTCAAATCGACAATAAATCCACACATGTCGGACTTGAATAATTCAAAACAATAGATTGTTAATTTAAATTGGCAAAACTCAACATATACAGTAAATAAAATAATCACATATCACAGACACAGAGTAATATAACAATAATGCAGCGGAAACAAAAAGAATAGTAGTTCATGAAGCTACTATATATATAAAACAGAGTTATACAGGATACAACAGAAGTCTCGAATACAATAGTCAAATACAATATCAGAATACATCACTAGAATCAACTGAATATCTGAAAGCTGGATAGATAGCTGGATCTCCAAGCGAAGCTCCAACTCCAAAGGTGAGTCTCGAATACTGTATCACTCAGTCTGACCTGAGCGTAAAGAAAAAAACAAAACACTCGAGTCAGGATTAACATTCTTATATCAATAAATCCAACTCAAGTGAAATAACAACTCAAATACAAATAACTCAAAGGATGTTTGGGATAACCATCCTCTAAGGATCCATTAAACTATCTATATATACAGTAGAATACGCTAAGTAGATAATGTCTAATCGGTAAAGTACGATATCAAAATAGCGTTAAGTCATGGCCATTCCACCCTTAACACATTTTTATTCCCAAGAGCATATACAAGACCGTAGTTTCCCTAAAACCGGAAGTCACCAGAGGGCAATCCATATACTAAAGGTACAAACCAAAATCATAGTGGTCGCGAATAGGATAATCAGTATGACAAGGTACATGAGGCGATACCAACTAGGATACTAGTAGTTGCGTGATCCGGACTGATGTTGGGCATAGCAGCTACTACCCCAACACCGCGAAACAACACTCCCATAATCGAGGGGTGCACCCAAATCGAATCACAAAAGTAATAGATATGGTAACGAAGAAGTGTGTTCGCTAGAGATGGCGAACCTCAATGGCCCGGCGCGGCTCCTGTTTTAGTCATGTCAGGGGTCATCCAATATCGTTCTCTTTCTTCAGTCAACGCGTTCACCAAACCATCCACTTCATTCTGGATCAACACTCCGCGTATAATAGTTATTAAAGTGGTTTTCGGTATCGACAGAGAGTATGTCCATATCTGATCCCGGTCTCTTTAATAACTACGTATTTATTACACCGATGGTCATTTAATAGAATTTCAGAATAGTTATATTTCAAAACCGACAGATCATTGCCATTTCAAAACCATACCAATATGATATCACTTTCACTTCAAATAAATCCATTTCCAAAATCATAGTACTTTTCCAAAGTTATAATGCTTTCAAAATCATAGTCTTTTTTTTAAAAATCAAAACACTTTGGAAATCACAGCTTTGAAATCATAGCATTTTGGAAATCATAACACTTTTCTTTTAAACAGTCTAGATATTAAAATTAGTATATATAATAAAATAATTTATATTAAAAATGATTTATATTAAAATAGTTTATATTAAAATAATTTATAAAGTAAAATATCAATAGTTTAGATATAATTTTAAAATTACTTTATAAAATAAAATAGTTTCCTCAAATTTCACAAATCGATCCAAATTAACTCGAATTCCAAAATTTTAATTTAATCAAATCTCAAATCATCAATTTTCAATTCGATTCAGTTTCTAAATAACCATTTCAATCTATCGATTTCAAATACATATTTAAACCATAAAATAAGCCATTTCAATTTCAATATATTTCAAAGCTTTAAATATTCAACATTTCAATTACATCTAATACAACCTCAATTCACAAATTTTAAATAAACAAAATATCCCATTTAAATTTATATAAATTTGAAATATTCATTAAAGTCACTTTTAATCAAATTCAAGTTAAAAACATATCTTTAGAATTTCAAATTTAATAAATTTCAAATCAAACTTATTTAAGTATAATTATTAAATAATTAAGAATTCCAAATCAATTTCAAATTTATCTTTCAACCTGAAACATTTTAAACTTTATATTTGAAAATATAAATTTTCATAAATACTCGAAACATATTTTTATATTGATTCAAATCAACTTTAATAAATATTTAAAATCAATATTTATTAAAACCATATATTTCTTTTTAAAACCATAGAAATCATTTCAAATTATTTATATATAGACCAACGGTGTCTGTATATAATTTTCTACCATATGGTCAAGTAATACGGATATTTATCATTTCAATCCGTAATTTAAATATATACGGGTATATATATATCATTTCAACCCGTAATCCCAAATTCAATTCAATTGAAAATCGCTTGGGTTTATCATTTCAACCCATAATGATTTTCTCCTATTCTACAGATCGTTCGGGTATGTATCATTTCAACCCATAGTGAATTCTATACTAACAGGGAACTTGCAGAGTGATAACAAATATGATAATAAAATAACAACAGTAACAGGCATATATCAATATCATCAGTATAAATAACAGATAAGGGTATCAGATGTCATAGGTGAACAGATACAGATGATGACATATATATATATATATATATATATATATATATCAATATAAATAACAGATAATGATGTCAGGTGTCACAGGTGAACAGATACAGATGATGTCATAGATATAGCAATATAAATAACTAACAGCAGCATATTTCAATTGTCGTTTCAATTGAAATCAAATTTAATAAATATAAGAACGTTAATCGTGAGTGATTGCTCACCTTTCGAGGCTAGAGATGCACGAGAAGATGACACGGATACGCACACTGATACGGACATAGAGATTGAGTTACGAATCCAAGCAAACAAATCGGCACGAATTCGACGATCAAAGCTGATAACAGAAATCGATGAAATCAAATCAAAACATTCAACATAGCAACAAATAAAACATGTCATGCGTCAAAGTTTATCAATATAATTCTATGTGCTACCGAGATCGAAATGGACTGAAATTTGGTATGAATAAAGATCAAAACTTGTATTTTAAACTGCAAAAGATTCACTTGTTTTGGACAAAAGACGAGAAAAGTTACGATGTCACGAACATAGACTCAGACCATGTTTGCAGCAGTGTAAAGTAATTTCAAGTACAAAAGAATAGCTGCCTGGGTCTAACTTCCAGATCCTCGACCACTAATCAAACGATGTCGGATTTTACTGAAATTTGACAGACATAAACTAGGTAGCTTCGACTCTTTTTTAAAAATAAAATCAACTCATTCCGACGTAATGCAGAAGAGATACGATGCATCAAACATGAACTCAGGTCATGTTTGCAGCAGTGTAAAATAATTTCTAAGTACAAAAGAATAGCTGCCTGGGTCTAACTTCCAGATCCTCGACCACTAATCAAACGATGTCGGATTTTACTGAAATTTGACAGGCATAAACTAGGTAACTTCGACTCTTTTTTAAAATTAAAATCAACCCATTCCGACGTAATACAGAAGAGATACGATGCGTCAAACATGAACTCAGGTCGTGTTTGCAGCAGTGTAAAATAATTTCTAAGTACTAAAGAATAGCTGCATGAGTCTAACTTCCAGATCCTCGACCACTAATCAAACGATGTCGGATTTTACTGAAATTTGACAGACATAAACTAGGTAACTTCAACTCTTTTTTAAAAATAGAATCAACCCATTCCGACGTAATACAGAAGAGATACGATACGTCAAACATGAACTCAGCTTTTTACATATATAGAAACTGCAACCAAAACAGAGTCTGACTGCATACATACTAAATTAAACACTAAATATATTCATAAAACATATATATATAACCGTAAACCATTAGAGTATATAACTTATATACTAACTCATTTATAAAATACATAACTAATACAAAAAAAACTCATATAAATTTATACTCAAAATAAAATGTAAGTAGATAAAATGTGCAAACTATAAGCTTCTTAATATATACTGAAATCTTAAATATACTATTGTAAGCATATGCACTCCTTTTATAATACAATAGTCAATAGACATGCATAACCGAAATCTTTATACATTGCCTCAAAGATTGTAATTTTTCTAACACGTTAAAACGAGGCATATATATTATAAATTTTCTTCACAATATGTATATTAACTTGAAAACATAAACACGAATGCAAAAATCTTTAAAATATGATGATATCAATATACTTACTTTACTATTATACCTATACCAATCAGCCAATGCCAAACAACCTACTATATATATATCACTAACAGAGGGGATAGACTTTAGGCAAACCTGAGAGGAAAAATGAGCATGTTCTGGTTTGAAAGCAATTACAAATATATGTACCCGAGTGAAGATGCCTATTCATGCTCGGCTGCTCCCGTTGGGAGGACGTGGAGCTGTGGGCGAATAGGGAGGCACGGCGGCGGACGTGAGGGCAACGACAGTGAGAGGCCGGATCAGTGGCGAGTGCTGAGGCGGATCTGCTGTTATTTGGGTGGGTTCGGCTGTTTGGTCGGAGGGTGGAGGAGGAAGGGGTTGCTAGCTTGCGTCGCCGTACTCGGTGATCAGGGAGGGGATGGATTGGGTTGCAAGTGGAGGGGAGGCGCATGCTGTCGGGGTGGTGGTGGAGCCGAAGTCAGGTGGTCAGGGGAAAGGCGGAGGCAGAACTGAGGCCATGGGTAAGGTGTTCGGGCGGAGGAGAGGAGGTGTGTGCTAGCGACATGGCAGAGGGAGGAAGAGGAGACGCATGGTTCATGGAAAAGAAATGGGAGAAAGAAAAATGAGAGGAGAAGCAAAAGGAGAATGCTTCAGAGAGAAAAAAATGAACGAAAAATATATTAGATCTGCTTTAAAAACAAACAAACAGAGAGAGTGAACAGTGAGTTTGCAAAGTAGAATATATGGCTTCCTTTGCAAAATGAATAGAACCGGAAACAGAGAAACGAACCACCATAAAGCAAATTGAAATGATGGAGATGTAACAGCTGACCCTTGAATTCTGCAAATATTTATGACTAGGTTGGACAGCATGTTTATTAATTGATTGGGCTGAACGTTTGAAAAGAAAAGGCAGAGGTAGCGTAAACGAAACGTACCACAGCAAATATAAAAATTGAAGTTATGGAAATGTAACAGCTGTAAATTGATTGAGCAGCTATTAAAGCAATTTATTGTATTGCTTGGGATCCATGTACAAAATTGAAAAGGCAAAGGAAAGCTAACGGTCACAAATTATAATACCGATACGATGCACATTTTATTGTTTCCGTTGCGTACCGGATTTCAAAATACGGAAATAAATATACCGCGAAGATCAGCACGACGAGACGATCAAAATGGTATATAGATGTCAGTGGTACTATTTGATTTATAAAAATTCGAATTTTCTAATAGCGGAAAAATGCAAGAAAAACGCTGAAAAATAAGATCGACGGAGCCAAAGATGTCCGAATTTAGAAAAATGACAAACTGAAATCTTGCTCAGAAGATGGTTTAGAATTTTTCTATGTAAAAATATTTAGGTTTCGGAAACATTTTATTTTCATCACTTTTTAACTGATTAAATTGAAGTAAATTTTCGCGCGAAATAAACTTTCATATTTTCGGACGAAAATTTACCAGTTGCTATGTTTAACTAAACGCATTCCAAATATCAAATTTATATTTCAAAATTTTATCGTTTAAAATTTCACAAAATTTCAACTAATTACGTTATTAAAACAGTTGAAATTTACGGGTCGTTACACTCCCCCCCACTCAAAACTTTTCGTCTCCGAAAAGGAACGAGGTAGGAGAATAGAAACAACCAGAGAGAAAAACAGATTTGAAATAAAAATAACAATTAATTTAAACCATATAAATTCAAATTTAAATTAACTGATATTCAATAATTGATTTAATCCATTTGATTTCACTAAAATCAATCTCAACTATTTCTAAATTCATTATCTTATTATCCCAATTCTCTTCAATTTACAATTTCTAAAACCATAAATTTGAATAGTCTTTTATTATAATCATATTTTCTTCAACAATTTTAAATTCTTCTTTATTCTAAATTACTGTTAAATTTATTCTACTAAATATATCTACTCATATATATTTAACCCATATAAATTAATTTAAAACATAAAAGTTTCGATTTAAATTAATTTACATCTATTAATTTCTTTTAAATCCAAGGTATTTTCATATGTTGATCAAATTTTAATTTATTAATTCTTTCAAAACAAATTTATTTCATTATTAACTGAGTTTACTTATTATCCAATATAACTCTATTAACATCTTAATAATCAAAATTCAGTGTATAACATTTATTATAAACACTCAAATTTTATTTATAAAGTTTTTTTTTGTTATATTGTATATTATCCAATTACATTTTAACTTTTGAATAATTTAGGTAAGTTATTTTGAAATGCAAATTTAGTACTATACAATAAAATTTTCTAATTCAATTATTTCAAGTTTAAATACTTATTCAAAATTTAGCCTTATTTATAATTGAAAACATCTTTTAACATGATTTTTAAGAATTAAATTTCTGTTTAATTCAAATCCTTTAGAAATAATTATGTATATATTATATATATTGAATCAAATTAAATTTAAAATAATATACCCATATATATATATAAATCAAGTCATGTTTAAGAAATTCGAATCAAAATATTTTTTTTTTTACAAAACCGTAGCAAAGCTACAGAATGGTTTCTCCACTTCGAAACTCGAAAATGAATGTCGATGATGCGGCCGCCATCACCGAAATTCATTTTCCAGCGACAAAGAGAAGAGCACTGATTTCAACATTTTAAAATTCTTTGAAAACGATTTCTATTCGAAAATACTTTCAATAATATATACTTTAAAATTTTAAAACAAAAGTTCGAAATCACTGGAAACTAAATTCTCAAATTTCTGAATTAAATTCATTTCAAATTCCAAATCAATTTATAAACCATATTTATAAATTCATTTAGAACAATAAATGATAATCAAATATTATCATTTCAAACAACCAATTTAATTAACTTATTAAATTCCAGAAAATTTTACTTATATATTTATGGTATAATCATACAATCTTATTTCATTTACCAAATTTGAAAAATAATATTGTGTCAGTTTGCTCTGTTCAAGTGTTTTGGAAATCCTATCGATAGCGTTGATCAGACGAATCGATCGAAAACCCAAATCAGCATCAACAACTCAAACAACACAATAAAGAAAACATTTTTATATTAATAACAAATGCACTACCTCGCATGACAATACAAGGATGGATTTTAAAGCAAGAGTAGAGATTCAAAATATATATATATATTTTTTGCAAGACTCAAATCAAAAAGAATTCTGATTCGAAGATAAGTTTGAAACAGAAGATAAGATAATTCAATTACCACAATCGAGAGATGGATGAGTTTATTTAATTCATGGACAACCTTAACCGGGTCGTCCGTAACTTCAAGAATAAGATGATGCTGAATTCCGAGGTAAATCAACACTCGATCTCAAGTGATGGAATTCAGGTATAGCATGGAATAGATAGCATCGTAAACCGAGAATACAGAAATCTCCGGTAAATCGATGCTTATTATAAAGGAGTTTTGCTCCTTTACGAATCATTCGAAGATTGGCGAGACCGCCGATCTATTATAGATATCATTCAAAATGGATTTCTGAGGTGCTCCAGAATTGAAAGAAGACGAATAGTGAGGGACACGAATGAATTTTTGGAACCGTAGGGAACGTTCCAAAATTCAAAGGAATCGAGTCAAAAGGAAGAGATTCAAACTTGAATGAAGTGATTCTGTAAATACATTTACCCTATATGCTGAGTTTTGCCTAGAGCTACCAAAGCTTTGATACCAACTGTAACGACCCACTATTTTGGACCATTCAAATCGACAATAAATCCACACATGTCGGACTTGAATAATTCAAAACAATAGATTGTTAATTTAAATTGGAAAAACTCAACATATACAGTAAATAAAATAATCACATATCACAGACACAGAGTAATATAACAATAATGCAGCGGAAACAAAAAGAATAGTAGTTCATGAAGCTACTATATATATAAAACAGAGTTATACAGGATACAACAGAAGTCTCGAATACAATAGTCAAATACAATATCAGAATACATCACTGGAATCAACTGAATATCTGAAAGCTGGATAGATAGCTGGATCTCCAAGCGAAGCTCCAACTCCAAAGGTGAGTCTCGAATACTGTATCACTCAGTCTGACCTGAGCGTAAAGAAAAAAACAAAACACTCGAGTCAGGATTAACATTCTTATATCAATAAATCCAACTCAAGTGAAATAACAGCTCAAATACAAATAACTCAAAGGATGTTTGGGATAACCATCCTCTAAGGATCCATTAAACTATTTATATATACAGTAGAATACGCTAAGTAGATAATGTCTAATCGGTAAAGTACGATATCAAAATAGCGTTAAGTCATGGCCCATTCCACCCTGAACACATTTTTATTCCCAAGAGCATATACAAGACCGTAGTTTCCCTAAAACCGGAAGTCATCAGAGGGCAATCCATATACTAAAGGTGCAAACCAAAATCGTAGTGGTCGCGAATAGGATAATCAGTATGACAAGGTACATGAGGCGATACCAACTAGGATACTAGTAGTTGCGTGATCCGGACTGATGTTGGGCATAGCAGCTACTACCCCAACACCGCGAAACAACACTCCCATAATCGAGGGGTGCACCCAAATCGAATCACAAAAGTAATAGATATGGTAACGAAGAAATGTGTCCGCTAGAGATGGCGAACCTCAATGGCCCGGCGCGGCTCCTGTTTTAGTCATGTCAGGGGTCATCCAATATCGTTCTCTTTCTTCAGTCAACGCGTTCACCAAACCATCCACTTCATTCTGGATCAACACTCCGCGTATAATAGTTATTAAAGTGGTTTTCGGTATCGACAGAGAGTATGTCCATATCCGAACCCGGTCTCTTTAATAACTACGTATTTATTACACCGATGGTCATTTAATAGAATTTCAGAATAGTTATATTTCAAAACCGACAGATCATTGCCATTTCAAAACCATACCAATATGATATCACTTTCACTTCAAATAAATCCATTTCCAAAATCATAGTACTTTTCCAAAGTTATAATGCTTTCAAAATCATAGTCCTTTTTTTTAAAATCAAAACACTTTGGAAATCACAGCTTTGAAATCATAGCATTTTGGAAATCATAACACTTTTCTTTTAAACAGTCTAGATATTAAAATTAGTATATATAATAAAATAATTTATATTAAAAATGATTTATATTAAAATAGTTTATATTAAAATAATTTATAAAGTAAAATATCAATAGTTTAAATATAATTTTAAAATTACTTTATAAAATAAAATAATTTCCTCAAATTTCACAAATCGATCCAAATTAACTCGAATTCCAAAATTTTAATTTAATCAAATCTCAAATCATCAATTTTCAATTCGATTCAGTTTCTAAATAACCATTTCAATCTATCGATTTCAAATACATATTTAAACCATAAAATAAGCCATTTCAATTTCAATATATTTCAAATCTTTAAATATTCAACATTTCAATTACATCTAATACAACCTCAATTCACAAATTTTAAATAAACAAAATATCCCATTTAAATTTATATAAATTTGAAATATTCATTAAAGTCACTTTTAATCAAATTCAAGTTAAAAACATATCTTTAGAATTTCAAATTTAATAAATTTCAAATCAAACTTATTTAAGTATAATTATTAAATAATTAAGAATTCCAAATCAATTTCAAATTTATCTTTCAACCTGAAACATTTTAAACTTTATATTTGAAAATATAAATTTTCATAAATACTCGAAACATATTTTTATATTGATTCAAATCAACTTTAATAAATCTTTAAAATCAATATTTATTAAAACCATATATTTCTTTTTAAAACCATAGAAATCATTTCAAATTATTTATATATAGACCAACGGTGTCTGTATATAATTTTCTACCCTATGGTCAAGTAATACGAATATTTATCATTTCAATCCGTAATTTAAATATATACGGGTATATATATATCATTTCAACCCGTAATCCCAAATTCAATTCAATTGAAAATCGCTTGGGTTTATCATTTCAACCCATAACGATTTTCTCCTATTCTACGGATCGTTCGGGTATGTATCATTTCAACCCATAGTGAATTCTATACTAACAGGGAACTTGCAGAGTGATAACAGATATGATAATAAAATAACAACAGTAACAGGCATATATCAATATCATCAGTATAAATAACAGATAAGGGTATCAGATGTCATAGGTGAACAGATACAGATGATGTCATATATATATATATATATCAATATAAATAACAGATAATGATGTCAGGTGTCATAAGTGAACAGATACAGATGATGTCATAGATATAGCAATATAAATAACTAACAGCAGCATATTTCAATTGTCGTTTCAATTGAAATCAAATTTAATAAATATAAGAACGTTAATCGTGAGTGATTGCTCACCTTTCGAGGCTAGAGATGCACGAGAAGATGACACGGATACGCACACTGATACGGACATAGAGATTGAGTTACGAATCCAAGCAAACAAATCGGCACGAATTCGACGATCAAAGCTGATAACAGAAATCGATGAAATCAAATCAAAACATTCAACATAGCAACAAATAAAACATGTCATGCGTCAAAGTTTATCAATATAATTCTATGTGCTACCGAGATCGAAATGGACTGAAATTTGGTATGAATAAAGATCAAAACTTGTATTTTAAACTGCAAAAGATTCACTTGTTTTGGACAAAAGACGAGAAAAGTAACGATGTCACGAACATAGACTCAGACCATGTTTGCAGCAGTGTAAAGTAATTTCAAGTACAAAAGAATAGCTGCCTGTGTCTAACTTCCAGATCCTCGACCACTAATCAAACGATGTCGGATTTTACTGAAATTTGACAGGCATAAACTAGGTAACATCGACTCTTTTTTAAAAATAAAATCAACTCATTCCGACGTAATGCAGAAGAGATACGATGCGTCAAACATGAACTCAGGTCGTGTTTGCAGCAGTGTAAAATAATTTCTAAGTACAAAAGAATAGCTGCCTGGGTCTAACTTCCAGATCCTCGACCACTAATCAAACGATGTCGGATTTTACTGAAATTTGACAGGCATAAACTAGGTAACTTCGAATCTTTTTTAAAAATAAAATCAACCCATTCCGACGTAATACAGAAGAGATACGATGCGTCAAACATGAACTTAGGCCGTGTTTTCAGCAGTGTAAAATAATTTCTAAGTACAAAAGAATAGCTGTTTGGGTCTAACTTCCAGATCCTCGACCACTAATCAAACGATGTCGGATTTTACTGAAATTTGACAGACATAAACTAGGTAACTTCGACTCTTTTTTAAAAATAGAATCAACCCATTCCGACGTAATACAGAAGAGATACGATGCGTCAAACATGAACTCAGCTTTTTACATATATAGAAACTGCAACCAAAACAGAGTCTATGCATACATACTAAATTAAACACTAAATATATTCATAAAACATATATATATAACCGTAAACCTGTAGAGTATATAACTTATATACTAACTCATTTATAAAATACATAACTAATACAAAAAAAAACTCATATAAATTTATACTCAAAATAAAATGTAAGTAGATAAAATGTGTAAACTATAAGCTTCTTAATATATACTGAAATCTTAAATATACTATTGTAAGCATATGCACTCCTTTTATAATACAATAGTCAATAGACATGCATAACCGAAATCTTTATACATTGCCTCAAAGATTGTAATTTTTCTAACACGTTAAAATGAGGCATATATATTATAAATTTTCTTCACAATATGTATATTAACTTGAAAACATAAACACGAATGCAAAAATCTTTAAAATATGATGATATCAATATACTTACTTTACTATTAGACCTATACCAATCAGCCAATGCCAAACAACCTACTATATATATATCACTAACAGAGGGGATAGACTTTAGGCAAACCTGAGAGGAAAAATGAGCATGTTCTGGTTTGAAAGCAATTACAAATATATGTACCCGAGTGAAGATGCCTATTCATGCTCGGCTGCTCCCGTTGGGAGGACGTGGAGCTGTGGGCGAATAAGGAGGCACGGCGGCGGACGTGAGGGCAACGGTAGTGAGAGGCCGGATCAGTGGCGAGTGCTGAGGCGGATCTGCTGTTATTTGGGTGGGTTCGGCTGTTTGGTCGGAGGGTGGAGGAGGAAGGGGTTGCTAGCTTGCGTCGCCGTACTCGGTGATCAGGGAGGGGATGGATCGGGTTGCAAGTGGAGGGGAGGCGCATGCTGTCGGGGTGGTGGTGGAGCCGAAGTCAGGTGGTCAGGGGAAAGGCGGAGGCAGAGCTGAGGCCATGGGTATGGTGTTCGGGCGGAGGAGAGAGGTGTGTGCTAGCGACATGGCAGAGGGAGGAAGAGGAGACGCATGGCTCATGGCAAAGAAATGGGATAAAGAAAAATGAGAGAAGAAGCAAAAGGAGAATGCTTCAGAGAGAAAAAAATGAACGAAAAATATATTAGATCTGCTTTAAAAACAAACAGAGAGAGTGAACAGTGAGTTTGCAAAGTAGAATATATGGCTTCCTTTGCAAAATGAATAGAACCGGAAACAGAGAAACGAACCACCATAAAGCAAATTGAAATGATGGAGATGTAACAGCTGACCCTTGAATTCTGCAAATATTTACGACTAGGTTGGACAGCACGTTTATTAATTGATTGGGCTGAACGTTTGAAAAGAAAAGGCAGAGGTAGCGTAAACGAAACGTACCACAGCAAATATAAAAATTGAAGTTATGGAAATGTAACAGCTGTAAATTGATTGAGCAGCTATTAAAGCAATTTATTGTATTGCTTGGGATCCATGTACAAAATTGAAAAGGCAAAGGAAAGCTAACGGTCACAAATTATAATACCGATACGATGCACATTTTATTGTTTCCGTTGCGTACCGGATTTCAAAATACGGAAATAAATATACCGCGAAGATCAGAACGACGAGACGATCAAAATGGTATATAGATGTCAGTGGTACGATTTGATTTATAAAATTCGAATTTTCTAATAGTGGAAAAATGCAAGAAAAACGCTGAAAAATAAGATCGACGGAGCCAAAGATGTCCGAATTTAGAAAAATGACAAACTAAAATCTTGCTCAGAAGATGTTTTAGAATTTTTCTATGTAAAAATATTTAGGTTTCGGAAACATTTTATTTTCATCGCTTTTTAACTGATTAAATTGAAGTAAATTTTCGCGCGAAATAAACTTTCATATTTTCGGACGAAAATTTACCAGTTGCTATGTTTAACTAAACGCATTCCAAATATCAAATTTATATTTCAAAATTTTATCGTTTAAAATTTCACAAAATTTCAACTAATTACGTTATTAAAACAGTTGAAATTTACGGGTCGTTACACATATGATCAGATCAGATGAGACTTCCATCAGAAATCCTAAACCCAAGTTTTGAACCAATCTTTGGCTTCAACAATATTGCTACTATCTCAGTGGGATCTGCATGCTTGTTTCTTACGGCTGGAACTACCCCCACCACACAAGTTATTCTGTGTCAACTTCTTAATCATTGACCAAACCTCACTGTAAAATGCCTTTCTTGGAAGGCTTGCTTTGATGGACATGGGGGCAATCATTTCTTAAAATGATCTGCTCATGAAGTTCAACACTCCTACGAGAATAGGTTCAATAAGAGGCGAACAGTTTTTAGCTAGAGAGTTATACAATGTAAACATTACTTCTAGCAATAAGATTGTTTGAAATTATTCTGGTGTCTCTTCTAATATTTGTAATGATAATAACAAAAAAGAAGATATACCGGTTCATAAAACTATGTCGATACTAGATACTAAAACTAATGCTGATCCAAGTAATACCGCGCCTTCAAAATTTACGAGGAAGAATGAAACACCCCACACCTCTTAATATATCTAAAAGGACACATTAAAAGGTGTGGTGTGTTATAGGTATAGCTGAAAATTAACAGAGACTAAGATTCACAAGACAAAATTAGGTAAGAACAGTGGAAACTAAGACAATAGCTTATTTAAAACAAGACTTCATAATTGTTTCATAAATCAAATAAGTCAAATACCAAATACACATACATGTCTCAAAACCCAAGATGTCTCATAAAAACTTATAGTTTCAAAAATCAGAGTACATAATATTCCTCATAATAAGCTAGTACCTAGAAAGAACTAAAGCTAGAATAAAAGAAATACATAGCAGAATCTTCTCCAAGAAACCTCCGAGCAACTGCAATCTACTGCCCTCTCCCTCGCCTATGGGGGGAAAAAGAGGAAAATAGAGGAGTGGATCGGACTAAAAGTCTGGTGAGTGAAAGTAACTACTAGAATCTTTATGCAAAGTAAAAATAATAGACTCTTCAATAGTTATAGTATATACAAAAAAATAAAGGAAATAGGAAAGAGATAAACTGGAAAATACGATTAAACTATTACAATTGATAAGATAGATCAACTTTGATTGTTTGCACTTGTCTTTGATAACTGCTTGTTAGGCTGAATTCCTAATCCTATAATTAGGCTGAAATCCTAATTCTACCCTTTGATCGACCTGCTACTCCATAGACCTCACTATGGACTAGACGTTATATAACTCCCTATATACCATCCAATGGTAACTACGAAAGATACACAAAGCACCCACTGTGGACTAGACGATACATAGCTCCCTACACAGAAGGCAATGGTGTCTACGAAAGACACACATACTATACTCTTGGTACTCATAGCGATTACTGAGCACCGAAATGGAAGTCGCACGCGTAACTGCCACCATGCTCATGCTACCTGTTGCTCCACCTATTGGGTCGTATTATTACCTCGACTCGGCATAAGCGTGCCCCTCGTCTCACTTTAGGATTATGTGAAACACCGTGTCCATAGAAAATATAGGGGAATGCTGCCGGTACTGGCCCATCATCTAAACAATATCTAATAGCGCCCTTGTCCAAATCCCCCGTGATTTGAACATCTCTATATTGACCAATTACTACCATTACTAGCATAAGCATGCCCCTCGTCTCACTTCAGGTTTATGTGAAACACTGTACCCATAGAAAATAATTGGGGAATGCTATTTGATATAGGTCCTACTTTAATTCTTTGCTTATTAACTTATATAAATTATTTAAATAAGCCTTTACTCTTATTCTTACTATCCATGCTTATTAATTTATCCTAAGTCTTAAAATAAGCCTTATTATGTTCTATTTCTTATTATAACCTACGTTATAATCATGCTTATTACTTAACCTAAGGTCTAAGTGTAAAAATAATCTTCTTTCATCTTATACTCTTTTTAGTTATAATTCCAAGTTATAACTAGGCCAATTATCTTTAATTAGTCAAATTCTAACATTAATATCATAATTAGGCATAATTTCAGTCGAATTCCAATTATATTATAGTCTTTATAAGTTACATCTTATATTGCATTATTACAGTTTTCTTATAATTTAATCCAATTTCGCGTTAATTCTTATTCTAATCCATATGCGAAGAAGAAGAAAGAAAACTGAAAATAGAAGGAAATCCAAGGCGTAAGAAGAAGATGTAAATAACGCATAAATAACAGTAATTAAACTAAAATACTGTAAATAAACTGTAAATAAATGGAAAAGCTAGAAATAAACTGAAATTAATTGAAAAGAATAGCTGGAAGTAATAAACTGAAAATAAATTACTAAAAAGGTTACTCCAAAAATTGTAGTAAAACTACAACTATTGGAACCTATTATTTTAAATTACTTAAATAAATTTAAAATAATTACGATCACTCACCTCTGGTCCTTAACTCTTCCCTTTAGGCCTTCACGGATCAACTTGGGGTTGTTAAATATTTTCATTCAAACGATTTCCACCTTGGAAAATTATTCTGCTTAGGGTCCTTCCTGAATACGTGAACCCAATTGGAGAAAATCTTAGAATGAGAAAAAGTGTTAGGCCTAGGGTTCTATTTATAGGGGTAAAAGTGGATCTCAGACCGTTGGATTTGGGGATCGAATAGGATGCAACCATGTAATAGGCTGAATAAGGGCCATCGGATGCAGAAACGGAAGGACCAGATCAGTTTAAACGATGCAAAATACGTGTTCAACCGTTGCTGAATCGTTCGAACGAACGAACGTTCGTTCGCTTGCCAAAAGGCAAAGCGGGTCGACCGGGCGGTCGACCGCCCCCTTGCCCAGCTCAACCAGCTGGTCGACCTGTATTATATATATATATATATATATATATATATATATATATTTCTTTAATTATTTCGTTCTGTGCCCATGTTAACTCGGATTCTGACGTTCTATATATGGAAATTGACCAGAAAATTACCACAGACACAATGGTACAACTCCCATGGCTCAATTTTGATAATTTCACAAAGTTATTTTATTATTTAATTAATTAACAAATTAATTATTACAGGTTAAATTTTGGGTTGTTACAAAGAAAAAATGAACATATATGCATATGATAAGTACTAATGAGTATAATTCAGTTTTTACACGGCACTTCTCTAAAAGAAGCGTAGATATAGGCATCCTCGGTAAACTCACCACCAAAATAGGAAATGGAAGGTGAGATAGACCCTAGACTAGGAGCATCAAGGAAAGAGCTAGGGCCAGTAGATGATCTCGAAGACGTACAAATAGATCCAGAAGACCCCACGAAGACTCTCAAAATCGGAAAGAACCTCAATGAAGATGCTCATACTGAACTAAAAGGTTTCTTCAAAAAACCAACAGATGTATTCGCCTGGACATACCTAGACATGGTAGGAATAGATCCAGCCATATCTGTCATGCACCCAACATTGACCCTGATGCCCATTCGGTCAAACAATAGTGAAGAACTCTAGACCAGGAAAGGTACAAAGCTCTACATGAGTAAATTAGGAAGTTGAAGGAGAACAGATTCATTAGTGAAGTATACTACCCGAAGTGGATTGCCAACCCAGTACTCGTAAGGAAGCCTAATAGGAAATATATAACTTGCGTAGGCTTCACCAACCTCAACAAGGCTTGCCCGAAGGATAGTTATCCCTTTCTTAGAATTGATCAATTAGTATACACGACCAATGGGCACGAATTGCTCTTGTTTATGGACACATATTCAGGGTACAAGCATATAGCCATGTTTGAGCCAGATCAGGAGCATACCAATTTTTTGATAGATAAAGGATTATACTGCTACAAAGTCATGCCATTTATGCTCAAGAACAGCGGCGCGAGGGTGAGGGCAACCCAAGAGAGGCTAGTTAATATGATTTATACATAACAGATTGGAAAGAACGTTGAGGTATATGTGGACGACATGCCAATTAAGTCCAAGGTTGCATCAAGCCATTTCCAAGATTTAGAGGAAACATTTGAAGTCCTTAGACAATACAATATGACGTTGAACCCTCTGAAATACACCTTCGCCATCCAGGCAGGCAAGTTCCTAGGGTATATAGTAAGCACAAGTGGCATTGTAGAAAATCCTGAGAAGATTGAGGCAATAAAAGGAAAGAGAATCCCAAAGAAGCTAAAGGATCTGATGAGTCTAAATGGCAAGGTAGCGGCACTAAGAAGATTTATATCCAAAGCAACAAACAAGTGCATCCCGTTCTTCGACCAGGTGAAGAGAGGGTGAAACTTCGAATGGACTAAGGAATGAAAAGTTGCATTTCAAAATCTAAAAGATCATCTGGTCAATACTCTTATATTATCAAAACCGGTGACAGGTGAGGACTTGTACATTCATTTTGCAGTAATTGATAAAGATGTTAGTGTTGCTGCAATATAAGAAGATGAAGGGATCCAAGGACCCATCTACTTCACAAGCAAGCAGATATCCAGAGAAGAGCTAAATTACTCAGTCATTGAAAAGCTAGCTAACAACCTACTCTTTATAGCAAGGAAGCTATGGCCTTATTTCCAAGCACATCCCATCAAAGTCCTTACAAGCAAAACCTTCAGGCAGATACTACAGAGGCCTGAGACATCAAGCCACCGATTAAAATGAGCGATGTAGCTTAAACAATATGACATCACCTATTGTCCCAAGAAGGCAATCAAAGGCAGGCACTTGCAGATTTCATTGTAGAATGCACATTACCAGCTGAACCCCAATCAAAGGAATAAGCAAATATCCTGCAGTTCTGCTAGTTGTTCATAGATGGAGCATCAAAAGAACATGGGGCGGGAATTGGGTATAAACTGATCATGCCAAATGGGCAAAATTTGTATGGAGTAGTGCATCACCGTTTTAAAGCAACCAACAATGTGGTAGAATATGAGGCTCTCCTCACAGGCCTAAGAATGGCTTAGTTAATGAAGCTAACCCACATTAAAATTCATAGTGATAACTAATTATTTATGAACCAAGTGTAAGGCAAATACCAAGCGAAGGAACCAACCTTAGCTAAATATGTGGAACTACCTAAGAAGTTACTAGACCAGTTTTGACAATTTAGGATAGAACAAGTTCCACATGAAAATAACTCATCCGTCAACTCCTTAGCAAAACTTGCGAGTGCCAAGGTGGCAAATGAAATGAAGACAATACCAATTGAGCATCAAACAAAGCCGAGTATAGTAGAATCAAATCAAATACTGGTCCTAACCCGAACCCAACAAGGTGCCATTCAAGGAACACAAGATCAGGAGACAGCGGAAAATCGAAAACAACCCTCATATGAACCCGCACGTTGGCACATTGAGGAGAATAATTAGATGAATCCCATCAAGCAATTCCCGCTGAATGGAACCCTACCACTGAATAGGAGTGAAGCCCGAAAAATAAGATGCCAGGCTCTGTACTACTCCTTCTTTGAAGGCACATTTTACAAGATAGGGTATCCAACCCCTTATCTTAGGTGTGTTTCGAAAGAAGAGGGGGCATGGGTCATGAAAGAAATACATAAGGGCTAATGCGAAGATCACTTAGGAGGAAACAAATTAGCAAAGAAAGTATTAGGGCACGATTACTATTGGCCTACAGCACTTCAGGTTACAAAAGAATTTGTAAGGAAATGGGACGGTTGTCAAAAATTTGCAAGTTTCCCCAGACAACTATCCTATGAGCTCATCGCACTTGCAAGCCCATGGTCGTTTGGCATATGAGGTATAAATCTGATAGGACCACTTCCCATGTCAAAGGGAGGAGCTAAATGTGCCATAGTGGCTACTGACTACTTTACCAAGTGGGTAGAGGAAGAACCCCTAGCCATAATCACTGCAAAGAAGATAGTCACATTCATAGTGAGGAGCATAATCACTAGATATGGGATCCCCTACAAGATCATTTCTGATAATGGCACCTAGTTTGAAAGTAAAGTGTTTATGAAACTTTAAGAAGAACGACATAATAAAGAGTTTCTCTTCAGTTGCTCACCCAGAAGTAAATGGGCAAGTAGAAGCAGCGAACAAAACTATCAAGAAGCTACTTAAGAAAAGGCTACATAATGCGAAAGGAAAGTGGGCAGAAGAACTATCTTTAGTATTATGGGTCTACCGAACTTCAACCAAATCTCCAACCGACCATACACTTTTTTCGCTAATGAAGCCATGCTTCCTGTCGAAGCAGAGATCCCATCATATAAAAGAATATCATATACAGCAAAAGAAGAATTAGAAATTGAAGGAAACAGCCTTAGATCTCATTCGAGAAAGAAGGGATGAGACACTGGTAGTATCTGTCACATATCGGCAAAGAATGGAAAAAACTTATAACGTCGGCCTCAAAGAAAGAAGCTTTTGCAAAAGGTACTTAGTACTGCAAGGAATAATGGCCAACACAAAGGATCCAGCAGATGGAGTGTTGTGTTCAAATTGGGAAGGTCCGTTAGTCATAGCAGAAGTTTTAGCGTGGCATATTGACTATCCAGACCTGATGGCAATTTAGTTCGAAGGACCTGGACTCATAGCACCTCAGACCTTACTTTGTATGACTATTGCTTATGTAATGTACGTAATAATTATTATTATAGTAATAATGCAATGAGCTGGAAGTAGGGATATTAAACGGCCCTAACCAGTATAAATTCTCTATGTAGCTAATAATCATCCTGGACGTAAGGATATTAGACTGCCCGAACTAGGCCCGAACTAGCTATCAAAATAGAGCCGCTAACAACATAGCTCGACACCATCAACCAATTAACTGGATTTAGGAATATAAGACGGATTGAGCAAGTATAAAAACCTCTCTACGTTAATGCTATTAACAAAGCACACTGGACGTATGGATACTAAAAAGCTGGAAACGATACAAAAAACCATGCGTACAATTTAAAAGGTGGAAAATATGCGACCCGACTTCACAGTCAAAACTCGGTCCTCCCCCAAACAGTAGTGAAGACCATGCCAAGCGCACGAACAGAAATAACTTTTCATAGCTCAACATTGTCGTTCAATAGTCATATTGGCAATACATCATATGAATGACAACCGCAATATTAGAAAGGAGAACAGTGACGCTAAACTAAAAGTAAACAACTTTTCACAGTGCACCGCTGTCGTCCGATATTTATACTAACAACACATCATATGGACGACAATGACAGTTTCAGAAATGAGAATGATGAAGCTAAACTAAATAAACAATTCTTTCAATCATCACCATCATTCGATAGTTTTACTGACTACACAACATATAAACAAAAAACCTATCCCCAAACAACGGGGCAGACCGAACTAAGCACATGTCAAAGTCTACATAAAGGCAACATCTAGATAACAGCTCATATGATGCGAAGACCAAGAATGAGTAAAGACTAGTCCACATCGATATGCAATCGCTATAGACTTGGGGGAAAGTGTTAAACCCTTATTTCTAAAATTATGTTAATGAGAAATTAAATAAGGCATGGAGCCAAGAGAGCTGCCCTTGCGATAAAAGTTAAGATGAAAAAAGAAGAAGTTGAAGTGATCCAACTGATACTGCGCAAAAACCAGCCTGCAGTGCGCAAAAACCAAAAGAACTACAGCCAAAAGGCAGGAAGTCGCAATGAAATAAAATATTGTGCTTATTAGATGAGCCGCAAAGATATCAGACATGCGCTCATCCTTCAGTTTCAATATTACCTTATATTACTAAACCCAAAATCTGATATAGGTATAGGGAGTAGGAAATTGTCCCCAATAATAATACACAGGACTAAAGCAAAGCGTAGGTACTTCGCAGTGACGTTAGGAACTGCTTTGGATAGGTCAAAGTAAACACATCCTGATCCAAAAGCTACGCACAAACCAAAATACATGGACAATCGCACTATGCCGTCAAAAATCCCAAAACTTATAATTTGTCAACGCCTTTAAGAGCGGATCTGCATCGCACATACTAAGGGCTACCTAAGCAGTACCGCATGGAGTCCAAAAGCATTCCAAGAGATGCGCACAAGGTTACTCAAACTTCACTCTAACACAAATCCATACTTACGGGTAGATGACAAAGATATAAATCACTCTTATTTATAACCGATGCAATAAGGGCAACTGAAATCACAGTCACCTCAGACCGCAGTCAGCTCAGATCACGTTCGTACGTGTATTGAAATAACTCCTAGAAAATAGCAAATCACACATGTTGAAGCCTAAAGCAGCTCAGGACGGTCACATCTAAGTATTAGGCAAGCACAGCAACATCATGCAAGTATCGCACATCAACTAGTACAACCTCCCCCTAAATATATGGGCATTACTCTTAATCCAACGGGTCACCCTTACTATCATGCTACGGACTCATATGCAAAGCCAATTCAAATTTGAAGCCTCCTGGCAGAATTTCAGATATTCTTACCCCAATTTTAGATATTCCCACTTCAATTCTGAGAGTTCCTTCCTTCACCTCAAACTTCCTGCCAAAGACCCTTCAACAATCCAGGTGCATCAAACAAACAATGCGTATAGATGATACCAAGCAGAATCCAAAGATGGAAGCACAATGGCAGGGGAAAGAGCATAGCGATCTGTGTACTTCTTGATACCATAAATAGAAAAAGCACTGTAGAAAGAAGAGGGCCTTTTTTCCTTTCTCGCTTTTCGATGCTTTTAAGGTTATTGTACTCTCTGCCATTGAAATCTGTAACAGATAATATAAAGGAAGAAAGAGAGATTTCCTCCATGGACATAGTGTTTGTACAAAAAATGGACAAACACCTCAAAGTCGTATGATTTAGTAGATTTTATGTTATTCTTAGAGATTTGGGTGATTTATGCAAATATATGAAGAGCAGGGGCTAAACTGTAAAAAGACACGCAGATTTATAGTGGTTCAGCCAGAATGTGCCTACGTCCACTTTATATGTTATTTCTCTTCTTTTGTTCAGATTACAAGTACAAAGCTTTGATACAAGTAAAAGAAAGTTGTTTGAAAGTTCTCTCCGTGCTTGAGCTCTCAAACTTGTCCCCATTGCTGTACCCCTGCCCCTCTATTTATAGAGTGAGGCTGGGGGTAGGGGTCTAGGATGTGTATAGTTGCTGATGGGCCTGGGCTGGCCTTGTTATAGTTGGTCCGGTATTGCAGTTGGTCCGGTGGGAGTATGGTGGAGCATGGTTCGGTATAGCAGTTGGTCCGGTGGGAGTATGGTGGAGCATGGTTCGGTATAGCAGTTGGTCCGGTGGGAGTATGGATCGGTAGGAAGCTTGGTTCGGTGTGACATGGTTTTGGAGTCGGTTCGGCAATGGGATGAAGCTTGATTCGGTAGAGGTGAGTGTCTTTCGTTCGGTGGTGGCTGGTTCGGATGTGGTGAGGATGTCGAATGAAGCCTAGCTCTTCATAGTCTTGAGATCTCCTGGGTGAGAAATTTACCCAACATTTGCCCCCCAAAGTAGGACGTGCACGTGCGCATGTCCTGCTTTGTTTGAGTTTGAGCAATCACATCCGGCTCCAGAACCAAACCAGGTGATTCGGTGATTCAATCTTCTCCTATAAATGGGAGGCTTAGGCCATTGTATTTCTTCACCGATCAAGATTGCCGGATCAACTTGTGCCGAATCGCTTGTAGCCGAATCATGTGCAGCCGAATCAACTCGTGCCGAATCACTTGTAGCCGAATCACGTGTAGCCGAATCAACTCGTGCTGAATCATGTGAGTTGCTTTACCACCGAATGAAAGCTTATACTATATATTACCGAATGGACTACTGATGTTTATTTGTTTACATCCTCCGTTCTAACAGCGCGCTTTTCTATGTTGCAGATAATGTCTCGCAAAGCCGAAACTCGATCAGACAAAAAGAAATCCGGAGATGAAGGAGGTTCCTCTGCCGTGCCCCCAGCTCAGACGAATCCAGAACGTCACGGACCAACCCCGAGATCACTAGTGGACGGGTACGGCCCTCAGGAACTTCTGAACTCCCCGCCCGATTGTTTTCCTAGCTCCCTCAAGGAGCAGCTTGATGTCATTTCCCGATCTTTTGGAATTGATAGGGCGCACTTGCTATTGCCAGGGAGAGAAGTTATGCCGTACGATCCTCCTGAAGGGTACTTCGCCTTCAGTAGATACCACTGCATGTGTGGTGCCATTCCTCCTCTTAACGCTTGGGTAGCCAGCTTCCTCACATATCTAAAGGTGGCCCCATTCCAGCTTCAACCCAACTCCTATGCTATACTGGTGAGCCTCTTCGTCATTGTCCAGAGGAAGTATGGTCGTGCTCCTTCCAACCGGGAGATCCGGTACTTGTATAATCTGAGGGGCTATAAGAAGGGGTCCCCATACATTAGCTTGGAGTCAGCCGTGACCTTCAAGCCGGTCTTGGATCTGTATTCTAAATTCAGCATGTTCAAGAAGGAGTGGTTCTTTGTCAGGGACGACTCCGTTTCAATTCGGCGTTTTACTTCTGGATGTAAGTTGATGCTTTTACTTATAATTTCCATTCCGATTGCGATACTTCTTCTCATACTTTCTCATTTTTGCTAGCGACAGGTGGCTTTGCGATTGTGGAGACTGACCGCCTGGTTCAAACGGCGGCTGAGATAGAAGCTATTCTCGGGAAATATAGATCATCTACCTTCCTGATCAGAAATGCGACCCTTCTGGAGTATAACTTAATCCTTCCACAGCAGTCAGTAGTCAAGCTGAGGGAAACGGCGGAGGAGAGGGCGGCTGCTCAGACTAAGGAAGGTGTTACGGTAGAGAGTAGTAAGAGGAAACCTTTCACAAAACCTCCAGCCGTCGGAGGTAAGAAACTCAAGAAGTCGGACGGTCCCTCCCCCAGCAATTGTCCACTTACCCAGGAGGAGGAAGACATAGAGGAGGAAAGAGGTGAGGGTGGAGATGGTCGGGAAGGTGATAAAGGTGGCGATGGCATCGGGGCCTTGCTTCCTGGGCAAGCAGGTGAGATTCAGGAGTGGACGGATGATGCGTTCCACCAGGCTTTCGAGGGGCTGGACGAAGATCCGGCTTTGGTAGAGAAAACTGGGAAATCTGACCAGGCTGGAACTGGCGCAAGCGAGCCTCCTCAGACTATTCCAGCCAAGGTGGCTCCGACGACTCAAGGTGAACTTTTGATTCCTGCGGGCTCCATTTATGATAGGGACTTAGGAATATTTTATGACCCGCTCCCGTCCTGGAATGAAATCCAGGACTTATTGCAGTATCCTACTCCTCCCCAGGGTTTGTATAACCACAGATGTGTTTCCTTTCTTATTATCTTTTAATTTGCCGTGTTTTCTCGAATTATAGATCAATATATGCTTGTGACACTTTTTCTTCATATCAGGAGCAGGTAAAACGGCCAAGGCCTCAGATCTTCGGCACAGGCTTGAACAGTACAAGCTTTCCAAAACCTCTGTCAAGCCGAAGCATTCGACCCACCGCTCCGGGGATGTAGTCGACTACCGTCCTCTTCTCGGGGTTATCGAAGAGGGTATTCAGCAGAGAAAGAGGAGTCATCCTTTATCCGAACCTTCGCCCGGTCCTCGGCTCCCGGCTCAGCATCTTCATGATATCACGGAGGAGGACAGCGAGTTTGCACCCTCTCCGCACCCGTCCGGAAACCCTTCCGTTATTCATATCGACCGTCCTGACTTGGCTCGTAATCCATTTGCGGGTCATCCTGATCTGGATCCAAGTTCCCACGACATTACCTTTGACGAGGTTACTGGTGAGCACCTTCTTCCCCGCAATCCCATGGTACGGGTGCTTGATGAGGCTAAGTCCTTAGATCTTGATCTACTGACCACTCGGATAGTTACCATGGGAGACGAGGCCAAGGCTAGTATTGATCGGGTGGCGGAGGAGACTAGGAAGCTGATGGGGCATCATGCCCGACTGGTTAAGGCTAGAGAGGAGATTGGGAGTGCCAACATCCGACTAAGATTGATGGTTTCGGACCAGGCCAAACAGCTCGCTGACCAGGCCATTCAGATTTCTCAGCATGAGGCTGCCTCCGGGCGGTTGAGGAAGGCTATGGAGGAGGCTAGTAAGGCGGAACTGCGGAAGATGGAGGCCGCCTGCAAGGAACTGATAAATATGGCCATCTCGACAGTGGATGAGGTTCGGAGGGCGGATCTTGAGCGGGTAGAGGAGCTGTCGGGGAAGCTTGAAGCCGCAGAGCTCGCTCAGGTTAGGCTGAGGGAGGAGATGGAGGCGAGGCGGAAATCCCTTCAGGCTGACTGCTCGAGATACCGTTTGGAGAGAGAAGCTGCTGTTGGAAGGTTGTCGGCTTCCGAGGCCCGGATGAGGGAGTTTGAGGAGAATGAGGGGATGATGGACGAAATGCTCCAGGACATGTACTTCCGAACCTGGAAGCAGGGCAACCTATCCTGGATGGATGATTATCCTAGGGTCATGGCCAAGATCTATCTTCGGGCTCTGGAGGAGGCTAAGGCTGATGCGGATAGAGATGGTGGTGTGGCTTTCAGCATGGATGTGGTCACTGCCCAGTTTGCCAAGGAGGAGAAGATGGCGGTGAAGGAGGGTATGTGGTTGCTTGCTGCTGAGGAGGCAGGTGTGCAAGTTGAGGATGACGACCAGGATAGTTAAGAAGCAGGTGCTGGTAAGTCTTCCTTTTTAGTCTCTCCATTAACTTTGATTGCTTATCACTAATGAATCCTTTCTCTGACTGGACAGGTGGTCAACAGGACAAGGATAAAACTCCAATGCAGCCGGCCCCTTGATCAGACCTGGAAAATTCTTTTTGTAGACTTGACATGGTTGTATATGTTAGTCGAAAAAACAGTAAAGTAGCCTTTAGGTTGTAATATTTTGCCAGTTGTAATAAATAGTCTTATTTTTGACGTGTAATTCTTTAACTTAAGCTGATTTTGTCGTCTTTTGAATGTTTGCAGTTATTTTGGCATGTCGTATGAGAAATATAGCTATGTATATTCTTGTAATTAAATTGTGTTTGATGTCGGGTTCTGGTTTAAGACATAATTTCATGACTTGCAATGTTAGTGTGTGGTGTGAACAAATTATAGTCATGTATTTGTACATAAAGGAAGAAAATACCGCCTTTCATGTTCTGTTTGTAGATGGCAGTTTCGAATATCTTTTATGACCGAGCATGGAAAACAGTTGAATGCCCTGCCATCCGATTGTGAATCCCTGCATCCATTGGCGAGTATCTCCTACTCTGTATCCTGTACTTTATGGATTGTTATAGAGGATAGGAGGAAAGCTTTTGAAGTAAAATTGAAATATGTGAAATAGTAAAACTTCCAATCACGGAAGGCCTTCGATGTGCTTAAGTTCGTGGCAAACGGGTTTTGTAGTCACTTTCCCTAGCTGTGGGTCTTGGAGACATTTGTCACCCATCTTACGCCTCCGCGGGAAGTTAATTCTTTTTTACCACAGCCGCACCTAAGACACATCGGAGCCGAGATCGCGCACAGTAACTACCCGAGCCATTATGGCCCGTAATCGTGGGTATTATTCGATTTACTGTGGCCGGCTAGCGTGGGTGCCGATCGTCAACTGTGAACTGCCCCTGGCTGGCCACACCTTATGTTGGGGCTTATAGTCGGTTCACAGTTGCTGGCGAGCCTAACGCCGTAATGAGCTGCCTCGGCTATAGTCGGCCTTCTCGGTGGCTTATAATCGGCTCATTACAGTTGGCTTTAAGGGCCGTCGCGAGCAATGAGTTAACCCACAGCAGAGGGATGCTGGAGCAAAAGTGTCTCATTGGCGAGGGCATAGATTCGCATAGTACCTGTTAGGTTTTGCCCATGCGAAGTTGCGCCGTGGAGTGCTTTGAGTGGAAATGCTATACGCATAGGATTTTGTTCAATAGAAAAGGATAAAGTTAACAAGTAGCCAAGATATAAAGGAACAAGTTAAAAAAGAGACAAAGTTTTTTAAAGTGGTTCGGCATGAAAAGGCCTACGTCCACTGATTCTCTTTGTTAATTCACTTCATATGGGCAATACAAGTTAAGAAAAGTATCGACGGAGGTGTTGGATGTTCCGTGCCCTCTGGAACACCTCTCCGTCCACTGTTGACAAAATATAGGCTCCGTTGTGGAGATCTTTATGAATTACATATGGTCCATCCCAGATTGGGTCTAGTGCTCCGGGGCGAGGGAAGATTCGCTTGAGGACAAGATACCCTTCTTGTAAGGTACGATGCTTGACTTTGGAGTTGTATTGTGCTGCCACTTTCTGCTTGTGGGCTGCTGCTTTAAGGACTGCATCATTCCTTCTCTCCTCAACTAGATCCAAAGACATGTGGAGGAGTTCTTCATTCTCTTCCGGGTTATAGTGGATCCTACGGTGGGAAGGCACAATGGTTTCAACTGGGAGCATAGCCTCCGATCCGTATGCCAAAGAGAAAGGAGTGTGCCCTGTTGATGTTCTGAAAGATGTGCGGTAGGCCCATAGTGCCGTAGGGAGTTCATCCACCCAAGCGCCCTTTGACTTTTCGAGCTTCTTTTTGATCAGGGTTTTCAGAATTTTGTTGACTGCTTCGACTTGTCCGTTTGCCTGGGGATATGCTACGGATGAGAAGCTTTTATGAATTCCGTGTTCTTGGCACCAGTTGGTGAAATCCTCGTTGTCAAACTGAAGTCCATTGTCTGATATGATTTTGAGTGGGACTCCGTACCTGCATAGAACATTTTTGATTAAGAAGTTAATAACATTTGCTGAAGATACTTTATTCAGAGGTTCCGCTTCCACCCATTTGGTGAAATAATCAACTGCCACTATAGCATATTTGGCCCCGCCTCGGTCCATTGGTAGCTCGCCGATTAAGTCAATTCCCCATATTGCGAAGGGCCAAGGGCTGGTCATCTGAGTAATCTCGGTTGTTGGCAGCCGAGGAATCTTAGCAAATTTTTGGCATCTGTCACACTTCTTGACGAAATCTAAGGCGTCCTTGCTTAAGCTGGGCCAGAAATATCCGTATCGGAGTATCTTTTTTGCTAACGTTTGCCCTCCGGTGTGATCTCCGCAGCTTCCTTGGTGAATGTTGGATAAGATTTCCTAGGCTTCCCTTCCGGCGACACACCTTAATAATGGGTTAGAGAACCCGCGCCGATAGAGGATGTCTTCTTGTATTGTGTAGCGGGACGCTTTCCTCAAGATTTTCTTGACTTCGTTACGCCCGTTGGGTAGTGTGCCATTTTGTAGGTAGTCTCGGATGGGAGTCATCCAAGTTGCTTCTTCGGTTGCAGCTATCAGATTCACTTGCTCAAAACTTGGGGCCATTTGCTTTGAGATGGTTACTGCCCCGAAGATGGCGATGTCTCTCATACTTGCTTGCTTTGCCAATTCGTCGGCCTCTTGGTTCTCTTCCCGAGGGATGTGTTTGACTAAGTAGTGGTCCAATCGGCTGAGAAGCAACTTGGTCTTCTTTAGATATGCTATGAGTCGTTCCCCTCAAGCTTGGAATTCTCCTAGTATTTGATTAACAATAAGTTGAGAATCGCTATGAAGACACAAAGAATTGGCTCCGATTTCTATGGCAATTTCTAGTCCGGCTATCACTGCTTCATATTCTGCGTCGTTATTGGTGGCGGCGAACTCCAATCTTATAGCATAGTGCAGTTTGTTTCCCCTGGGAGTGGTTATTACCACACCTGCCCCCGAGCCTTGTTCGTTTGATGCACCATCCACAAAGAGATTCCACTTGATATCTTCTGTTATTCCCAATTGCTCCTGATCTTCGTTGGTAGTGAATTCTGCAATGAAATCAGCCATGGCCTGTCCCTTGATGGCGGTGCGAGGGTGATAGGTGATATCATACTGACTCAGTTCAATGCACCATTTAAGTAATCGCCCAGAAGTGTCGGGATGATGGAGTACCTGCCTCAGCGGTTGATCGGTCAGAACTTTGATGGAATGGGACTGGAAGTAGTGATGCAATTTCCGTGATGTGATTAGTAAACAGTACGCTAACTTCTCAAGTTTAGGATATCTGACTTCTGCCCCAGTAAACCTTTTGCTGACGAAGTAAACTGGTCGTTGCGTGCGGTTGTCTTCCCTTACCAAGGCAGCGCTTAGAGCGTGAGATGACACAGCAAGGTATAGGTATAATTCTTCGCCTTCGCTTGGAGTCGAGAGTACCGGTGGTTTCTGGAGGTGTTCGATTAGGTTAAGGAAAGCGGTTAAGCATTCGTCTGTCCATTCGAACTTTCCTTTATCTTTCTTTAGAGCTTCGAAAAAGGGGACGCACTTGTCCGTTGCCTTGGAGATGAATCGGCTTAGGGCGGCCACTTTTCCATTTAGGCTTTGCATTTCCTTTCGGGTGGAAGGTATCTTGATATCCCTTAGCGCTCGGACTTGTTCAGGGTTTGCTTCAATCCCTCGGGCATGGACGATGAACCCTAAGAATTTTCCCGATGATACTCCAAAGGAGCACTTTAGTGGATTCAACTTCATTCCATACTGTCGAAGTACCTGGAACATCTCGCCTAGGTGGCTTACGTGATCTTTGGCTTTCCGTGATTTCACCAGCATGTCGTCCACATATACTTCCATAGTTTGTCCTATTAGCCCCGCAAACATCTTGTTGACGAGGCGCTGGTAGGTGGCTCCTGCATTTTTAAGTTCGAAAGGCATTACCTTATAGCAGTACAAACCCCGGTCGGTGATGAAACTAGTGTGGTCTTGGTCGGGAGAATGCATAGGAATTTGGTTATATCCTGAGTATGCGTCCATAAAAGATAGGAGCTCGTGTCCGGCTGTGCTGTCTACAAGTTGGTCGATTCTGGGAAGTGGGAAGCAATCCTTTGGGCAGGCGTCGTTTAGGTTAGAGAAGTCAATGCAGGTCCGCCACTTCCCATTAGCCTTCTTTACTAGTACCGGGTTGGCGATCCATTCCGGGTAAACAGCTTCTCGTATGAAGTCATTGGCGAATAGATTCTTTACTTCTTCATCGAGGGCTGCTGATCGCTCTGCCCCCATACTTCTCTTTTTTTGTTTTACAGGTGCCTTGGTAGGATCAATGTTTAATACGTGGCAGGCTATGTCGGGGGAAATTCCAGTGATGTCAGCGTGTGACCATGCGAATACATCCAAGTTGTGGCGGAGAAAATCGATGAGTTGTTCCTTCAATTCAGCTTTTAGTTGGGACCCAATTTTCAGTAGTCTACTTGAGTCGCGCTTGTCTACAGATATAAACTCCATAGCCTCTGCAGGCTCGGCGGTGGCCTCCTCCTCTTTGTCCCTAGGGTCTAATTCATTGAAAGGGTCGCTGGTGTATCGAAGAGGAGGGGCTTTCTTTAGTTGCTATGCTTCAAGGCTTTTTGTGCAGAGGGCAATCTCTACACCTTTGCCTTTATCCTTCCTGTGGTTGTTGCGAAGTTCAGTTACATAGCAGTCTCGTGCAATATCCTGGTCTCCTTCCACTTCCCCTACTCCATTGTCTGTTGGAAATTTCATTTTCAGGCACCATGGGGCTAGGACAATTTGGAAGTCAGACAAGGCTGGTCTTCCTAAGAAGGCGTTGTAGGCCGAATGGTTTTCTATTAGCACAAACGTCTGTTTCCGTACAACGGAGCGGGGATGGCTTCTAATCTCAACAAAGAGGTCCAGTTGCCCGAGGGGCATTTTCGCATCTCCAGTGAAACCGCGTAGTGGTTTATCGCAGGGAGATACATCCTTCATTGATAGCTTCATTTTGTCGAATGCGTGTTTGAACAGGATGTTTACTGAGCTTCCAGTGTCTACCAGGATTCGGTAAACTTCGGCGGGACCGAGTCGGGCAGAGATAACCATGGGATCCATGTGAGGGTACTGCCTTCCTTCTAGGTCACGCTTACCGAATGTGATGTCATCACTTTCTTTCCGCTTCGGATGGTGCTCTTCTATAACCGAATTGACACAGTCTTTATTGTCCCTAAGCGACTTCCCATATCTTTCCATCTCTTTCCAGCTTCTGTCTGCGATGTGCGGCCCTCCTGAGATGGTATGGACCACTATCTTCTCTTGACTAGAGCTGCTAGCGTTGCGGTTTCCTCTGTCGGACCCCGGTGAGGGCAACCTCGGGTTTTCATTGGCGGGAGCTGGAGTCCTGTCCTGACTTTTTACATAACGTTCCAGTTTCTTCCTTCTGATGTGTTCCTCAATCAGATCCCGGAGATGATGGCATTCATTGGTATCGTGCCCGTGCGATTCGTGGAAGCGGCAGAACTTTCCAGACTTCTGCGCGTTATCTGATTCCTTCTTGTATGGTGGGCGTTTGTATCTAACTTCGCCTTGGGTGGCAAGGAAGATATTTTCAACGGTCTCGTTCAAAGGAGTGTAAGTGTCGAATCTCGGTCCATGCCGATATAGGCGCTTTTCTCCCTTCTTGCCCCCAGCATTGTCTCTGGAATCATTTCTTCGAATGTCTCTTGCCAGCGCAGGGGCGTTGCTGTGAGTTGCCTTGTTCTGCTGTCCTGACTGCCCCTCCACGGCGGCATCCTCCAGCCTCATGTATTTCCCGGCTTCATGGAAGAAATCGGGTAAAGTAGCTGGTTTTTCTTTAGTCAACCTTCTAGCAAATTTAGTGTCTGGATGCACACCACTACAGAGGGCCATTAGGATAAGCTTCTCATCGGCATCTTGGACTGCGGCTGCGGCGGCGTTGAATCTGGTTAGGTATTGCTGCAGCTTCTCTCCAGGTTTCTGTTTGACACTGGATAGGGAATAAGCATCCTTAGGTTGCTCCACATGAATGCGGAACTGACTGATAAATTTTTCTTTCAACATCTCCCACGAGCTGATGGATCCCTGGGGTAGATGACAGAACCAGGAGGTAGCAAGATCTGCTAAGAAGAGCGGAAAGCATTTCCACAGTACTCCCTCTGTCGCCCCACTCATGATCATATGCTGCGTGTACCTCTGTAAGTGTACAACGGGATCGTAGGTTCCTTTGTAGGGTTCCATTGTTGGCATCTTCCATTCTCGGGGGGTGATAGCAATTTCGATATTGCGGGCGAAAGGGCTGGTTACCCTAGCGCCTATCCCTCGATCTCTTTGCTCCCGTTGGACACACTCTCTGAATAAGCGTGCCATCCTTTCATCGGAACTTGGAGCAGATAGAAATGAGTTTGGTTCTGTTCTGTGGGATTGATTCCGTCCAGATGACCTGTAGGGATGGTATCGTCTATCATTCCTCATATTTTCCAGTGGCTGTCTTTGATCTTCTGGGAGCATGCTAGGGTCAGCTACAGTTGGCCCTTGCCTTGATCTTCCCCTGTTGGGTTCTGATCTAAGCACTTCCTCGGGTCCAACTTCGGGCTGGACTCTAGCTCGGCCCCGTTCACTGGTGTTTCCGTGGTTAGGCAGTACGACATGCTCAGCTACAGTTGACCTTCGCCCGGTACCTCCCCCATTGGGTTCGGTACCAAACGTTTCCTCAGGCCTAACTTCGGGCTGTGCTCGGTCTCGGCTCCTACCATGGCTACCTCTGCCGTTAGTTCCTTCGAAGAGGGAAGATCTTTGTCGTCTCTGAGATCCTCCAGATTGGGACTCTCCCCATGATTCAGTGTTGCGGTTGGATTCTTCAGCGTCCCTTAAGCGTGACATGAGATGGTCCACCAAGGCTTCCTGCTGGGACGTGAAGCGGTTAGTTACTTCAACCACAACTCTGTCCAAATCTGCCCTAGTAATTGCTGCAGGCTGTTCTGTGGCAGGAGTGGTTGGGTTAGCCTGTCCTTCATTCGTTACCGTTGCTGGAGGAGGACGATTTACTTGATCCGTGATAGCTGGATCTGGAAGACTGCTAGATGCGATGTTTTTTCCTTTGTTAACATCTTTTCTCTGTTTGGGAGGCATGTTTTCCAAGTGGCGAACGATACTATTAGGAAAACTGTTTAAGTGGATGAAGCTGAAGCTTCGAGCTTAATTTCTCAGTGAAAGCACCAAAAATGTTTGTACAAAAAATGGACAAACACCTCAAAGTCGTATGATTTAGTAGATTTTATGTTATTCTTAGAGATTTGGGTGATTTATGCAAATATATGAAGAGCAGGGGCTAAACTGTTAAAAGACACGCAGATTTATAGTGGTTCAGCCAGAATGTGCCTATGTCCACTTTATATGTTATTTCTCTTCTTTTGTTCAGATTACAAGTACAAAGCTTTGATACAAGTAAAAGAAAGTTGTTTGAAAGTTCTCTCCGTGCTTGAGCTCTCAAACTTGTCCCCATTGTTGTACCCCTGCCCCACTATTTATAGAGTGAGGCTGGGGGTAGGGGTCTAGGATGTGTATAGTTGCTGATGGGCCTGGGCTGGCCTTGTTATAGTTGGTCCGGTATTGCAGTTGGTCCGGTGGGAGTATGGTGGAGCATGGTTCGGTATAGCAGTTGGTCCGGTGGGAGTATGGTGGAGCATGGTTCGGTATAGCAGTTGGTCCGGTGGGAGTATGGATCGGTAGGAAGCTTGGTTCGGTGTGACATGGTTTTGGAGTCGGTTCGGCAATGGGATGAAGCTTGATTCGGTAGAGGTGAGTGTCTTTCGTTCGGTGGTGGCTGGTTCGGATGTGGTGAGGATGTCGAATGAAGCCTAGCTCTTCATGGTCTTGAGATCTCCTGGGTGAGAAATTTACCCAACACATAGGATTCCTTAACATCTGAACCACATAAATTCTTTGTGTTCTTTACTATTCCTATATTTTATTATTTACCTACCTATTTTTCAGTACCAAATTTACCTTGTTTGTGTTAGAATCAAATACTAGTTGGATTTAACATTTTAACAAACGGTTAAAGTGAAACTATATGATTGTGCAAGCATCCAACGACATAATTATTACCTAATGGGATATTTAATACTAATTAATTTTTCCAATTCTAAACATTAAGGTAATTAGCATGAAAATTACTTCATCTTTAGTTTAAGTGTTGTAAGACAAAAAATCTTATCAACACTACATATTACATCCAATGATACAAATAGGCCTATGAGGTCACTAAGCTTCTAGTTCAATCTTGATGTCATCTAGTTGATTCGAAAAGATAGTCACACTTGAGTCATGCATAAATTTCTACAAGTGAGAGGCGTGGAACACATTATTCACTCTTGTCATTCTTTGAGGTAAGTCAGCCTTATCCCAATCCTCACTACTATCGAAAAAGGTCCTACATATCTCGGTACCAACTTCCCTTTACTACTAAACCAAATTACATTCTTCATTGGACAGATCTTGAAAAACACCATATTTTTGATGGAGAACTCTAAATATTTACATCTCTTATCGGCGTAGCTCCTTTGTCTATCTTGAGTATCTTTTATCTATTGTCGAAAGATTTTGATCTTCTCTGAAGTTTCTCTAATCATATTTTGCCCAAGTATAAGCTTTTCACCCGCTTCACACCAACATGAAGAGGCATTGCATGGTCGGCCATATAATGTTTCGAATGGTGCCATACCAATGCTTGACTAATAACTGTTGTTGCATGCGAATCCAACAAGATGTAAGTGATCATCCCATGAGCCTCTAAAGTCGAGTATGTAAGCCACATGAAATCTTCTGATATACGATTCACTTTCTCGATTTGACAGTTGGTTTGAGGGTAATAAGTTGTACTCAAGTAGCTCTATCCCTAATGCTCTTATAAGCTCTTCCAAAACCAACTAGTGAACAATGTTTCTCAGTCACTTACAATGCTCTTTGGCACACCATGGAACCACACTATCCACTTCACACACGCTTTGGCCAACTTTCTCGTCGTTCTACTTGACTTGATGGGTATAAATCTGACGCTTTTAATCAATCGATCAACTATGACCCAAATATTGTCGTACCCCCTTCTATTCCTCAACAGTACATTGAGAAGTCCATTGATACTTGCACCTACTTCCACTAGGTACTAGCAGTTGCATCAAACCACTAGGCTTCTTCCGCTCTACTTTACTAACTAAAGTTCAGACACTTCGAAATGAATGTCCCAATATCTTTCTTCATCCCTTCCCAATAATAAATTTTCTTCATATCATTTTACATCTTATTACCGCTAGGAGGGATAGTCAATCTCGAATGATGGCACTCTCGTAGCACATCATCCCTCAATCCATCAACATCAGGAATAAATAATCTCCCACCTTTACAGAGCCAACCATCTCATTCGAGCCCATACTTCCTTGTCTCTTCAGATTCTACTCCGTCTTCGATCTTAGTGATGATCTCAGTTATTTTGGCACCATATCTTTGACTCATACCGATCCTCTTAATTAGAGTAGGCCTAGTAGTCAAAGCCAACATCTCCAGCTCTAGCTCACATCTCGGGTGGAAATTAAAACAAGTAATATACTCTAACTGCATCCACTTACTTAATACATCTTCGAATTCATTCCCTTTCCCTGATGTATATGCAATATCAAAGTTTTAGGAGGCTAGGAATTCTAATGATGACTGTTGGCAAAGATCCTTTTGCGAAAAGAGGCACTTCAAAGATTTATGGTCAGTGAACAGCTTGAACCTCTATCCTAAAAGATAGTGCCTCTAAATCTTCTTCGCAAACGCAATCGTTCCTAACTCCAAATCATGGGTTTGGTATTTCTTCTCATGTGGCTTCAGTTGGCGACTAGCATATGCAACAATCTTATCCTTCTGCATCAACAGCACGCCCAATTTGGTACCACAAACACTAGTGCATTTCATCATCTGTTCATTCTCGCTCGAAATGATCAATAATGGTGTATTCGTCAACTTCTCTTTTAGACTCATAAATGCATAATCGCATCTAACATCCTAAGTAAAAGTTTAATTCTTTTTCATCAACCGAGTCAACTGTGCGGCTACTTTGGAGAAGTCCTGGATGAATTGTCTATAATAACCTTAAGAAACTTCACACATCTGTAGCGTTTTTGAGTCCAGTCCAATCTTGGACTGCTGCAACTTTTAAGGATATACGGCAATGCCCTACTCAAAAAACGTGAGCCAAAAATCTTACCTCCATCCTCCAGGAGTGGCACTTAGAAAACTTCGCTTTCAGTCGGTGCTCTCTTAACTCCTTGAGTACAATCCTTAAATGTGCCTTGTGTTCATCTTCCATTCGTGAGTAGATGAGAATAGCATCAATGAATACATGCACAAATTTATTTAGCTGACCCCTGAAAACAGGGTTAATGAGATCAACAAAGTATGCTAGCATGTTAGCTAGCCCGAATGCCATAGCTAACCACTCATAGAATCTAGATGGCGTGCAGAATGCTGTAATCGACACACTCTCCTTCGCTACTTTGAGTTGGTGGAATCCTATCGCAAGATCCAACTAAGAAAATACACTAGCACCATGGAGCTGATCGAACAAGTCAGCAATACATGAGAGTGGATACTTGTTCTTCCTCATCACTTTATTCAGCTCATGGTAGTAGACACACAATCTGAGGGAACCGTCTGCCTTTATGGTGAATACTATAGGTGCTCCCCACTTAGAAATACTTCTACAAATAAACCATTTTCTTAATAAGTCATTTACCAGCACCTCGAGCTCTCTTGCTCTCTAGGAGCTATTCTCCTTAAAGTCATTACTATTGGTCTGGCACCTTTTACTAAATCAATGCAGAACTTGGTCTCTCTTTATGGTGGAAGTCCGATCACCTCCTCAAATACGTCTGGGTATTCCCTAGCAATTGGCACAGATAAAACTCACCATATAGGATATTGAGCGAATATAGAGAGCTAACCATCACCTCTTCATCTAGTAGGAAGCCTAACACTACTCTCTACCATCTTCTACCCCTATCTCCATTGATAATTTCTCACAATCCACTATCACTCTATATTTATATAGCAAGTCGATACTCAGAATAATACCAAACTGCAAAAAACCCAAAATACAGCAATCACAATCAAAAGAACATCCATGACTTGATAAAACCAAACGATGAAAAACCATGCATAGGCTAGTAGAGCCTCCAACAAGGTTTGTCACTATCAAAGGTTGGTCTAAAATTTTGGGTTCCAATCCTAATTTCTATACTAGGTCACTAGATGTGAAGGAATGTGAAGTCCTAGTATCAAACAAAACACGTATAGGAACATTGTAAACCAAAACAAACCATGAATAACGACGCTCTTTCCCTTCTCTTTCGCCCATGGAGCAGTCGACAAAATGGGACAGCATTGATAGCATATGCTTTCACCATCAGTTTCTGTTTTAGCCGCTCCAGAGAGTCCTTCTAAATATGTCCAAGCTTGTTACAATTGTATCACTTTCTCCCCTCAGCCTTGCAATCTTTACTGAAATGACCTTTATCACAGCACTTGTAGCAGATTACCACAGCTCTTCTCTTCCTTTGACTATCTTTTTCCTGAAACTATTTCCTTTTATTGTTATTCCACTTCTTTTTGCCTCCCTCGCACGGTTGCTGTTAGTGGCATAATTATGGATCTTAAGGCTTAACTAAACACTAGAGGAGGAGTGAATAGTATTTTCTAACTTTAATTGATTTCTTTTTGATTCTTTTAAGATTATACTTAATTAACACAGAATAAACAACCATAGATTCAAACACCGATAAATATAAATGCAGTAAAGTAAAAGTTGAGAAATAGAGAGATCACACTAAGGATTTTATATTTTTTCGAAGTTACTGAAACGACCCGTAGTTCCGTACCCCTTGAATCGACACTATTCTCCAACATTTCGACTCAAAGTGAACGGAAATACGAACCATTTATGGTTAAAGAGGAAGGAGGTAGAAGAAAAGAAAACAACACAACAGAATCTCACATCGCAACGGAATAAAATATAATAGATAATGACTGATCTTTACACAAAAGAACTATATCTGTTTTATATATCTCATAGAATACAACATCAGAGTACAATACAATCACATCACAATTCGGGACAGTTATAATAACTTGTCCCACATACAGAATACACAACATACACACCACTGCGGAATATACATCATATACGAGGGATACGTCTCGCCATCCAACTCGTCTTCTGAGCTCCACAGCATCCTATCCTGTATTTGTAATACTCGGTCTGACCCGAGCATTATAATAAAATAACACCCGAGTCAGTCTGGAAAACCAGCGTGAGAAAACACACTCAATTTGGATTATTAAAGTTTTCCAAAACCCTTTGAAATCAAAAGCATCTCGTAAGACCACGCCACAAATAAACATGTCGGGTTTTTACCTTACGATAGCCAAAACACTTTTTATCAAATTCGTCTGATATTATAATAGTGTCTAGAGAAAGTAAAATAGAATCTAGCTGAAATGCTTGCATCTCATGTTTCAGCAATAATTAGGCACAATCAAAACCGTACAGGCGCGTAGGGAGAATGGATTTCCAACTAATGACTAGGCACTGGGGTACCACCTGTCACAGTACCTGGTCTAGATCAGCGTACCGAGGACCACGCCCGATCCCCTGTAACACAAGACCGGAACTACCTAAGGGTAATTCCGAGTAAGATCACCCCACGGTTGGGATCAGCAACCGCACCACTAAGCCGAATAAAAAGGGACATCTAGACAGGGATGACCTCACCCTAATGGGCGCTACCCACATAGCCTTGCTGCATAACCCCTGATTTTCAATCATTCCCGGTTGATGAGGCTCGAGGCTAAGCGTTACCTTTATAGAACATATCCCTTAGAATGCCCATCGTCCACCTGACGATGTTCCGAAAGCATTCATCCATACAAGTCCGTTCAGGGTCCGAACGGAACCGAAGGCACTATTCCTACTACATCCATTTGGAATCACCCTCAGGATTAGTAGCGACTAGCCCTTGCACTTTACGGCTCCATCTTCTATTCCAAACTCGTTTTCCCCATGAATACGTACAAACCGGATCGAAGTGATTTTCGAGAAATAAATCTTGATCCCGGTCTCTTCGAAACGATCAGCGCATTGGCCAATATTGATAGTCGGTTATTTAACTATCAATTAACATTCACAAACATCCATCAAACAATAAATAATTTTCCCAAATTATTTATTTACCTCAAAAATATCTTCGCAAGATATATTTTCACTTTCAAACCCTTTTGAAAACAGTTTTCAAACCACACTCCTCTTATGGAATAAATTCCCAAATATTTATTACCACTAGAAATACCAAGTACAAAAACTTTAGATTTTTAGAATAATTTTGAAACTCTTTATTATAAAATATCCTTTAAGACATTTAAGTTAACAACTACTTTAATACATATTCAAAAATATATACCTTAAGAATATTTAAAATGAAGCTATTTTATAAAATATAAAACTATATTTTTATCCCTTTAAAACAAAATTTCGAGTGACCTTTAAATAATTACTACTATAATAAAATTTGAGAAATACTTACTTTAAAATCTAAACATTTAATAATAAATTTCTTAAAACATTCTTTTTAAAACAACATTAAAACTTTTAACTTATATTTTAAAATTTGCTTTGAAACGTACTTGGCTATCCAAGGAAATACGCTTCTCTTTCACATTTTTTTAAAAAATAAATCACTATTTTTTTTTAAACAAATTTACCCATTCCTTTAATAAATTCCCACCGTGAATTTATTCTTCCAAATATCCACTGATATATTCCTTCACTTTTTATAAACCCAGTTTATAAATTCATAATCTCATTTCCCTTTTTAAAATTCCAATTTAAAATACTTAAATCAATTTTCAAATTGATTTCCAAATTACTCCCATTTGAAATAAACTCCTTTACTTACTCAATTTATTCAAATCCGTTAACTTCAGATTTTATTTCTTCATTATGATTAAAATCTTTTTAATTGAAAATACCAATTTCAGATTTCCCAAATTCCTTCTTTATCCCTTTTTAAATAAACTCAATTAAAAATAAATTCTTTATTTCTTGATATAATATCACTTAAGCTTAAAATTTAATATTTCTCTGTTTATTTAAAATTCCATTTCCCATACTCGGAATTTATTTATTCGGATTTAAAAATCACTTTTATTCTCTTCCCAATTCATTCTTATTTTTATTCAAATTCTCTATAGTTATTTCATTTAAAATTTTACTCTTATATTTCTTTCAAAAATCCAATTCTATATATTTTATACTCAGTGTTCCGAAATATTCCAATCAGACCATAGCATCCAAAATTCCAATTATCAATAAAATCCATCACAGGACATCAAATAATCATTCATAGAATATTTTAAACAAATCTAAATATTTTGAGGAATCCAGTTGGATCCCTCCAACCAGTTTCCCTGCAACCACAGATGTTAGAACAATACCAATTCCACTTCGAGGTGGAATATCGTGGTATATGGGTTTATAAAATATCATCCGCTATTATGCGGCGCATAGGGTCTCATCCGCTATATAATGCTGGAATATCAATCACTCCAATATATATATATATACTATATATATCATATCACATCCAATCAATTCAATCATTCAACCAGTTATTTAAATTTAACCATTTAAATTTAAATAGCAATCTACAAGAGTGAGATTAACTCACCTTTGATTTTGTTTTACAATCCACTTCAATCTTGACTCGATTTCACAGTTTTGACCTTGTACAAACAATTATATGATTTTATTAATATTTTGAACTAATCAAACAATTAATTTCCATTTAAGAAATTTAATTTAGGATAATAAATTTTAATTTCTAGCTAATGATTTTATTTTAAACAAATAATAAATTTAAACAGATTTTCCTTTTAAAAATCTCTTAGTAATTAAAATAATTGAATAAGTTTATTAACAAGTTAATTACTCATATATATTATTTAAAAATATAGTAGTAGATTTAAAATGTGAATATGTATATTTATTTTATTTTCATTCCCAAACTGCATACAAAATAATCAATATAGGGTTTAAAATGTAACTTTTTATATAAACTCTTATATATCTTTTTTATAAATACAACAGTAACTTACTTTCTGTAAATATGTATATAAAAATCTGCATATATCACCTTACTGTGATTCTCTCTGGCTACTAAAAATCTGTTTCAAACCTTACTGTATTTTTTTATCTTTCCTATAATGTGAAAGCTATATTTCTGCTTAACTATTTAAAACAGGTAAGTGTGTATATATTATATATATATATATATATATTTGTACTATACCTTTCTTTGATGTGTATACATATGCATATTAAATTTAAATTTCAAAAATAAATTCATAATTACCTTAGTGTTTTTATTTTCCTAACTAAAATATGTTTTACACCTTACTGCAAGAAAAGTAATTTCCTGTTTAACTATCTATACCTACATATATAAATTTATTTAAATTAAATTAAAATAACTATTACCTCACTACAATGCTTATCTCGATCTCTACTCGGCTACTGTCTCGATTAACCCCAAGACCCCTAGAACAAACGCGACAGAACTCCCCCAAACCCTCAGCTCAACATCACCTAGGGGCGCCCCCTTCAGCTCGAACAAAGTCTGAAGCTTCACTGCTTGAGGGCTTCGAACGAGATTCCATCATTGTCGAGTTTATCTCCGCCATGCGCTCGCGAAACACGATGCAAACTCTCAGTTGCTTTTTCCCCCCTCCCTCATCGCGAAACCTAGCTCGAATCACCGAGTTTCCCCTCCTCTACGATCGAATCCCTCGAGCCTCCTTGGGTCGCGCTTGCTCGAAATAGGCTGTCGCCATCCCATGCTTGAATCAAAATCGAGCCGACCGAAGCTTCGAATTCGATTCATGATTTCGACAAAAGAGAAGAAAGAGAGAGGTTCAGCTTTGATTATGATTTGTTCGAATTATATTTTTTTTAAAGAACTACTGTCGATTAAATTTTGGATTTGAGGAGAAAGAAAAGAACTTGTTCCGGCTGTTGGATTTTGAAGGGAGGCAGTGATTCCTTATGAACGAAGAGAGTTGAGATTTATAAAAGAACCGATTAGTATAATGTCGCGATCGTTATTAATGAGGTACGGGTATATCAGTGTTGTCCCTTCTATTTAATTCTGAATTGATTTCATACTCATCCAGAAATATAATATAATAACCAAAATATCTCGTGGTCCATAATTCTAAACCCCGAACTCCAATTTAAATGCAACGATCGGCGTTCCTAACGTTATATCGTTATTTTGAACACGCTGGAGCAGGTTTCGAGGTCTAGTTCGACCATATGGAGAAGATAGCTTTTTGGATCCAGTTATTTAATATTAGATTTCGATATTAATTTCAGCGCTTTTACATCTCGTATGGCTAAACGATAACTCCAAAAGATACGAAATTTGAAATCCGATAATAATACAATATTACGGATCCAATGAAACTGGTTTCGTCGAAATCCGAGACTGTGCCTCGGAAGACTATTTTTAAAACTGAACAAACCACTTTTAAATTCAATTTTAAAGTTCTATTATCTTCAGTATCATTAATATGAATTTTCTAAGCCTTTAAAATATTTTTAACAAGCTTGAAACTGAAGATTCAATAATTTACCCGACTTCCAATTATTAAATTCAATAAACTTAATTATCCAATAATTGGTTATATTTGAAAGTCAAGTCAAAATTACCCCTTTGAATATTTAAAATCAATTAAGTATTCCCATTTCAAATATTCCAAAATTCCGGGTCGTCACATTCCTCCCCCCTTAAAAGAATTTCGTCCTCGAAATTACTAGTTAGGAAGAATGATTCAATCCCCGTTAACTATTTTCTCAACTCCAAATAGTTTCAAACAACTTTCCAAAACCCAACAACTTTTGCAACTTTCCAAAATCTATTTATTAAAGACACACTATCCCTCTAAACAACTTTCTAATTTCATCCATAACTTCCAAACAAAATTACTCACTCAATCATTTCAAATTTAAATTTGAGACCAAATTTTGAATTATCAAATTTTCTCAAAAATTTTCTTACTCTTTAAATTTTCGAAAATTTTTGCCAGCGTCTCCTTTGCGTGGCTAGCTCGGTACTACTACAAAATGCCTCAACAGGCCCCCAAATTTCAAAAGAAAACAAAAGGCCAAGTGGCTAGACAAGAAAATCATCAAATTTCATATAGAAATTAAAGCACATACCTTTGTCGGACCATTAAATTTTATCTTCTGAAATCAAAAACCCATTTTCCTTCGCCTTTAATTACCTGTATATCTTACTAAGCAATAATATCCAATCACAAAATTTAAAATTATTTTGTTCACTGCTTTTACACATTTTCAATATTTGCTTTACTTAAGCCCGTACGATGCACATATATCATCCGTACGCAAAACCAAATCCGATCGCTCACTCGATCACACAATTTCACTTCCGAACTAGTATCGTCCACCCGACTTCCTAGTGCGGACTCAGATCTGGTTTCTTGATCAGAAACCGTCATTCTCCTTGCATAGCCACAAACTATGATAAAGAATATCCAGAATCCATCAAAATCCATATCCATGGTTCGCCGTCGAAAATCGAGTGAAAAATCCCAACTCGGACCAATATAACTATCTCGAAATTCTGTGCTCGAATCTGGATCAAATCGCTATGCGAATAAGATAATATACGTACATCCTACATATTAATTTCAAATTGATTATCAATTATATCAATTTCCCTTTTTATTCACATTTATTTTGATTTCCATTTACTCATTCACAATTATCACTTCATTTCACAACTTTCAGTTTTAATCTTCATTCAATTATTCACTTAGTATATTCCCAATACCAATTTAATTAAGAATTTCATCCTTCATTTCTTAAGTTCAATATAAATTTTTCTTATATTTATTTTCACTACTTCACTACTGAAGTTTATATTCAAATTGAATTCCAATTCCATACAAAATCAATTTGCTTCAATTTATAAGTTATTTTCAAATCTGAATACTTTCTCCCGATTTTCATTTTCAATTCTACTTGAATTCAATTTGTCTTCAACTTTGAATATTGAATTTTATTCACCTTATCTCAACCCATATTTAATTAACCATTTCCTTTTATTAGTTTCACCGACTAATTTATTTAAAATCTCAAATAAAAGTTTATTTACAAACTTTTTCTACCTTTAGTTTCTTCAAACAATTTCTTCAATTTCACCTTACTTCACATGCAGATTTTAAATTAGATTTCAATATTCAGTTTCACGTCTATTTGCTTACCACTTTTAAATCATTTGTCGTTACTGAAAATTTTGAAAAAATTTCTAACTCCCAAAATTTTCAGAAAATTTTGGCGGAGTCTCCTTTGTACGGAGGAGCTTTTGCGATTTGACAAGAGATATAAATATATATACATCGACCCACCCGGTCGGAAAACAAAAAAACAAATAACAATTCATATTTCCTATCTTTTTATTATGTAGGCGTACCTCTATTTAGCATTTTTTAAGCAAGTGGCTTATTATTAGCATTTTAGCACGACCAAATCCAGCCAAACAGCCCCATGCACCTGTACTTACTCGATTTAAACACGTAAGTGACATATATAGGAAATTCATTTACATTTCACTTATTCTCAACAGTAAACACATAGTTTTCATAAGCAAAACATTCAAAATTCTTTCCATTAGCAATTTATATGGTCTCGATACAAATTAAATTGCTTACAACTACCTCACACATCATTTCTATTCAATTCAAGTGATTTACAACTCACTTTCTTACATTCTATTCATTTTTAAGCGAAACGAATTCATATCCATTTCAATCGACTCAAAAATCAATTTTATTTTCTTTTATTAACTCGTAGAACTTTATACAATCTCGTTTACGTTAAACGACAACCATTTCAAATTTTTTTTTAACTTGATTCAAATCAAATCTCATTTCATTATTCAATTTCCAATTCATTTATTTACAAATGTAACCTCATTTGTTCATTCACAAATTCATTCCTTTTCAATTTGAATCTTATTCCAATCAAATTTCAAATATTTTTATAAGTTATCAAACTTATTTACATTCTGTAACATTTTAAAGAAATTCCAGAGTCTTTTTAACAATCACTCACATTTCAAAACTAACTTTGAAATCAATTATGTCCCTTCAAAATATTTTCCCAAATATTTTTAAATTTCAAACCCCACCAGATTTCATATCCAACTCAAAAATACTTCTCAAATAATTATTTTCCAGACTTTTGGAAACCATTTTCAAATTAGGAAATTTAATCTTTTGAAATTTCAATCCAAATCCTTTAATCCGTATTGCAAAAATTACTCTGGCATCTCATTTCAATTTATAAAACTCACTTATAAATTCACATTACCAATTTCATTCCATTAATGAATTTTATTTCAAATATTTTCCTGGAATTCTATTTCAAATTATAAATCACCTTTACAATTTACATTTACAAATCTCATTTGTATATGAACTCATTTCCTTATACTTTCAATTCATATTTATAACTTTCATTTGTTAAATGAATTTATCTCCAAATCTTTGGTTATACCATTATTTATTATTTAATTTCCATACAATAATGATGATAATTCAATATTATCACTTCCTAAAAATCAAGCAACCATATACTCTAATAATTTACGGAAAATTATTTCTTTTCTACACGAAAATAGTTTTGGGCAAATTATTTCATTCACCCTATTTTAAAACAATATTGTGTCTTTTTATCTTGTTTAAGAGTTTAGAAACCCCTATCGATTACAGTTGGCCAAACTGCGTCGACCAGAATCTATAAACAATCAACCGATAAGCCAACACAATATAAAACAATTTTTATATTCACTAACAAATACGCGCTCATATCTATTAATACACTCACACTCATTCTAGAGTACTACTGACTCTATCTCTAATGAGTAATCCCCACCAGAGCCAAGGTTGTCGCTTAACCAATTGCTCTGATACCAACTGAAATGACCCGCAGTTCCGTACCCCTTGAATCGACACTATTCTCCAACATTTCGACTCAAAGTGAACGGAAATACGAACCATTTGGGGTCAAAGAAGAAGGAGGTAGAAGAAAAGAAAACAACACAACAGAATCTCACATCGCAGCGGAATAAAATATAATAGATAATGACGGATCTTTACAAGAAAGAACTATATCTGTTTTATATATCTCATCAGAATACAACATCAGAGTACAATACAATCACATCACAATTCAGAAAAGTTATAATAACTTGTCCCACATACATAATACACAACATACACACCACCGTGGAATATACATCATATATGAGGGATACGTCTCGCCATCCAGCTCGTCTCCTGAGCTCCACAATATCCTATCCTGTATCTGTAATACTCGGTCTGACCCGAGCATTATAATAAAATAACACCCGAGTCAGTCTGGAAAACCAGCTTGAGAAAACACACTCAATTTGGATTATTAAAGTTTTCCAAAACCCTTTGAAATCAAAAGCATCTCGTAAGACCATGCCACAAATAAACATGTCGGGTTCTTACCTTATGATAGCCAAAACACTTTTTATCAAATTCGTCTGATATTATAATAGTGTCTAGAGAAAGTAAAATAGAATCTAGCCAAAATGCTTGCATCTCACGTTTTAGCAATAGTTGGGCACAATCAAAACCATACAGGTGCGTAGGGAGAATGGATTTCCAACTAATGACTAGGCACTGGGGTACCACCTGTCACAGTACCTGGTCTAGATCAGCGTACCGAGGACCATGACCGATCCCCTGCAACACAAGACCGGAACTACCTAAGAGTAATTCCGAGTAAGATCACCCCACGGTTGGGATCAGCAACCGCACCACTAAGCCGAATAAAAAGGGACATCTAGACAGGGATGACCTCACCCTAATGGGCGCTACCCACATAGCCTTGCTGCATAACCCCTGATTTTCAGTCATTCCCGGTTGATAAGGCTCGAGGCTAAGCGTTACCTTTATAGAACATATCCATTAGAATGCCCATCATCCACCTGACGATGTTCCGAAAGCATTCATCCATACAAGTCCGTTCCGGGTCCGAACGGAACCGAAGGCACTATTCCTACTACATCCATTTGGAATCACCCTCAGGATTAGTAGCGACTAGCCCTTGCACTTTACTGCTCCATCTTCAATTCCAAACTCGTTTCCCCCATGAAAACGTACAAACTGGATCGAAGTGGTTTCCGAGAAATAAATCTCGATCCCGGTCTCTTCAAAACGATCAGCACATTGGCCAATATTGATAGTCGGTTATTTAACTATCAATCAACATTCACAAACATCCATCAAACAATAAATAATTTTCCCAAATTATTTATTTACCTCACAAATATCTTCGCAAGATATATTTTCACTTTCAAACCCTTTTGAAAACAGTTTTCAAACCACACTCCTCTTATGGAATAAATTCCCAAATATTAATTACCACTGGAAACACCAAGTACAAAAACTTTAGATTTTTAGAATAATTTTAAAACTCTTTATTATAAAATATCCTTTAAGACATTTAAGTTAACAACTACTTTAATACTTATTCAAAAATATATACCTTAAGAATATTTAAAATGAAGCTATTTTATAAAATATAAAACTAAATTCTTATCCCTTTAAAACAAAATTTCGAGTCACCTTTAAATAATTACTACTATAATAAAATTTGAGAAATACTTACTTTAAAATCTAAACATTTAATAATAAATTTTCTAAAACATGCTTTTTTAAACAACATTAAAACTTTTAACTTATATTTTAAATTTTGCTTTGAAACGTACTTGGCTATCCAGGGAAATACGCTTCTCTTTCACTTTTTTTTAAAAAAAATAAATAACTATTTTTTTAAAACAAATTTACCCATTCCTTTAATAAATTCCCACCGTGAATTTATTCTTCCAAATATCCACTGATATATTCCTTCACTTTTTATAAACCCAGTTTATAAATTCATAATCTCATTTCCCTTTTTAAAATTCCAATTTTAAATACTTAAATCCATTTTCAAATTGATTTCCAAATTACTCCAATTTGAAATAAATTCCTTTACTTACTCAATTTATTCAAATCTGTTAACTTCAGATTTTATTTCTTCATTATGATTAAAATCTTTTTAACTGAAAATACCAATTTCAGATTTCCCAAATTCCTTCTTTATCCCTTTTTAAATAAACTCAAAACTTGAATATAAAAATAAATTCTTTATTTCTTGATATAATATTACTTAAGCTTAAAATTTAATATTTCTCTGTTTATTTAAAATTCCTTTTCCCATACTCGGAATTTATTTATTTGGATTTAAAAATCACTTTTATTCTCTTCCCAATTCATTCATATTTTTATTAAAATTCTCTATAGTTATTTCATTTAAAATTTTACTCTTATATTTCTTTCAAAAATCCAATAATATATATTTTATACTCAGTGTTCCAAAATATTCCAATCAGACCATAGCATCCAAAATTCCAATTATCAATAAAATCCATCACAGGATATCAAATAATCATTCACAGAATATTTTAAACAAATCTAAATATTTTGAGGAATCCAGTTGGATCCCTCCAACCTGTTTCCCTGCAACTACAGATGTTAGCACAATACCAATTCTACTTCGAGGTGGAATATCGTGGTATATGGGTTTATAAAATATCATCCGCTATTATGCGGCGCATAGGGTCTCATCCGCTATATAATGCGGGAATATCAATCACTCCAATATATATATATATATATACTATATATATCATATCACATCCAATCAATTCAATCATTCAAGCAGTTATTTAAATTTAAACATTTAAATTTAAATAGCAATCCAAAAGAGTGAGATTAACTCACCTTGGATTTTGTTTTGCAATCCACTTCAATCTTGACTCGATTTCACGGTTTTGACCTTGTACAAACAATTATATGATTTTATTAATATTTTGAACTAATCAAACAATTAATTTCCATTTAAGAAATTTAATTTAGGCTAATAAATTTTAATTTCTAGCTAATGATTTTATTTTAAACAAATAATAAAATTTAAACAGATTTTCCTTTTAAAAATCTCTTAGTAATTAAAATAATTGAATAAGTTTATTAACAAGTTAATTACTCATATATATTATTTAAAAATATAGTAGTAGATTTAAAATGTGAATATGTATATTTATTTTATTTTTATTCCCAAACTGCATACAAAATAATCTATATAGGGTTTAAAATGTAACTTTTATATAAACTCTTATATATCTTTTTTATAAATACAACAGTAACTTACTTTCTGTAATTATGTATATAAAAATCTGCATATATCACCTTACTGTGATTCTCTCTGGCTACTAAAAATCTATTTCAAACCTTACTGTATTTTTTTATCTTTCCTATAATGTGAAAGCTATATTTCTGCTTAACTATTTAAAATAGGCAAGTGTGTATATATTATATATATTTGTACTATACCTTTCTTTGTTGTGTATACATATGTATATTAAATTTAAATTTCAAAAATAAATTCATAATTACCTTACTGTTTTTATTTTCCTAACTAAAATATGTTTTACACCTTACTGCACGAAAAGTAATTTCCTGTTTAACTATCTATACCTACATATATAAATTTATTTAAATTAAATTAAAATAACTATTATACCTCACTGCAATGCTTATCTCGATCTCTACTCGGCTACTGTCTCGATTAACCCCACGACCCCTAGAACAAACGCGACAGAACTCCCCCAAACCCTCAGCTTAACGTCACCTAGGCGCGACCCCTTCAGCTCGAACAAAGTCTGAAGCTTCACTGCTTGAGGGCTTCGAACGAGATTCCATCATTGTCGAGTTTATCTTCGCCACGTGCTCGCAAAACACGATGCAAGCTCTTAGTTGCTTTTTCCCCCCTCCCTCATCGCGAAACCTAGCTCGAATCGCCGAGTTTACCCTCCTCTACGATCGAATCCCTCGAGCCTCCTTGGGTCGCGCTTGCTCGAAATAGGCTGTCGCCATCCCATGCTTGAATCAAAATCAAGCCGACCGAAGCTTCGAATTCGATTCGTGATTTCGATAGAAGAGAAGAAAGAGAGGGGTTCGGCTTTGATTATGGTTTGTTCGAATTATAATTTTTTTAAAGAACTGCTGTCGATTAAATTTTGGATTTGAGGAGAAAGAAAAGAACTTGTTCCGGCTGTTGGATTTTGAAGGGAGGCAGCAATTCCTTATGAATGAAGAGAGTTGCGATTTATAAAAGAACCGATCAGTATAATGTCGCGATCATTATTAATGAGGTACGGGTATATCAGTGTTGTCCCTTCTATTTAATTCTGAATTGATTTCATACTCATCCAGAAATATAATATAATAACCAAAATATCTCGTGGTCCATAATTATAAACCCCAAACTCCAATTTAAATGCAACAACCGGCGTTCCTAACGTTATATCGTTATTCTGAACATGCTGGAGCAGGTTTCGAGGTCTTGTTCGACCATATGGAGAAGATAGCTTTTTGGATCCAGATATTTAATATTAGATTTCGATATTAATTTCAGCGCATTTACATCTCGTATGGCTAAACGATAACTCCAAAAGCTACGAAGTTTGAAATCCGATAATAATACAATATTACGGATCCAATGGAACTCGTTTCGTCGAAATCCGAGACTATGCCTCGTAAGTCTATTTTTAAATATCAATTTAAACAATATATTTTTAAAACTGAACAAACCACTTTTAAATTCAATTTTAAAAGTTCTATTATCTTCGGTATCATTAATATGAATTTTCTAAGCCTTTAAAATATTTTTAACAAGCTTGAAACTAAAGATTCAATAATTTACCCGACTTCCAATTTTAAAATCAATAAATTTAATTATCCAATAATTGGTTATATTTGAAAGTCAAGTCAAAATTACCCCTTTGAATATTTAAAATCAATTAAATATTCCCATTTCAAATATTCCAAAATTCTGGGTCGTCACAGTTACCCTACAACCCATCTCGTATAATTTCTTGTATATATTTCTTTTCAAATGCCAATCTTTCAATGGGTAGAAGGCAAACCCAATACAATCTCGATTTCAAGGCTACGAGACGCACCCTATAGATTTTCTGAGCTCTAGGTGCACTCACTTAATTTGACTCGGGACACAAGCACACCCACTTGGATTTCTGAGACACCAAGCACAACCAGTTGATTTGAATCTAAGCACAATCATACCCACTTGGATTTCCTAGACACCAAGTGTTACCCGGCCACTTGGCCCGGCTACCAATCGATAGTTGCAGAGGCAATGATTGAGCCTAGACGGAATTTGGACTAAAAGAAGTATGGAGGTATAAGGGTGCGGTGCAACTTGATCAGTTTATTATGTGCATGGTTCGGCCTACATGAGTAGTTCGGCATGTTTGTGTGGCCCGATCTATTTGAGTGGTTCGGCCTTTAAACGTAGTTCGGCACATGTGGGTCGGCCTTAGAAGGAAGGAGGACCATGTATCGATCAGTCTAGATGGGTCGGCAAGTGTCGTTCGGTCCAGGTGTTTCAGCAGATGCCGCTCGATCAAGGAAGAAAGGCCGTGCATGGGTCAACCAAGGTGGTTTGTTCGGTCATGCATGGTTCAGCTTTTATCGTTCGGTACATCTGGGTCGGCACCTTGGACCCAGTCTTCATGGCTCAGCATATTTGGTTCGGTATGCATCGTAGAAGACAACAGGTCACCATCGGGAGTACCGTCGATGATTCTATGCTTCGAGTCACATCGCCGCTGGTTTCAAGTCATTTGAGAAGGTGCTTCGAGTCATCCTCAGGAGACCCATGGTTCGGCCAGAGTGGCTCGGTGTACCTGGGTCGGTCGTCCTGGGACATCACTCGTGGGCTGAGTTGTTTAAGTCATGGGCTTGCGCAGAGGATCTAGCCTATTTTCGTCTATTAGTAGAGGGGCAGGGGTACAATTGAAAGGACCTTTTTTCTAGAGGAACACCAGGGATGCTCTGCCATTTTTTGTACTCACTTCTTTTCTATTCAAACTTGCATTTAAGTTATTTGTTTACGGATTGCATCTGTACTCAAGTGATTGGAAAACTAATAAAGATCATATTCAAAGTGGACGTAGGAAATTACGCCGACCACTATAAATCTGGTGTTTCCTTTTCTGTTGTTCTTTTTGCACTTAATCGCGTTATTCCTCTGCTTTAATTTACTTTCTTCATTAATCTCTCTACCCAACTCTATGCAAGGGTGTTAGTGACCAATTTTGGTGCTAACATTTTGGTGTTTTCACTGAGAACGTCCATTCTTAGGCTGCTAGGATCTGCTTTATTGCTACTGGATTGAGAAAATCCCCCGAAGGAGATCCAAGTTTGTTCTCAAGAGTTCATAGATACTACTCAGAGTTCCCATAGATAACTCTAAGATGGCAAGACCATGTACCAAATCCGCCTTTCACAACGCAGATGTTAATGAAACCGCCAGTGTCCAACAAGTGGGACCTAGTAATCAGCAAGCTAATGCAGGTGCAGAACCCACCACCATCCCAAACCAACCCGAAGTCGTCACCGGGGCAGAGTTCAATGAGCTGATGAGGGAGCTCGTGGAAAGTAGGAGACAGCTCAACGAGCAGATTCAAATGAATGCCAACCTCATGACCCAGATCGCTTAGCAACAACGCCTGATAGCTGGATGAAGCCCCGCTTCCTACTCATAATCTGACAGCTCCACTTCGTCGGATGAACATCCCAGGTGTAGACGCCGTAGGATTGAACTGACACAAACGGGTGCAATAGAGCAACCCAACAGAAATGGTCCAGGTTCCCTACCTGGGACCATGGCCCCTCACCTGCACCTGGAAAATCGCACCCAAACTGGAGTGGGAAACTTAGGATCTGGAGCACAAGTGGAAGCTGGTCCACCACCTTGCCAAGATCGTAGCAAAGCGGGTCCTCGGGACGTGCACTTGGGAGATCGCTTACCAAGGAGGCACCAGCCGGAATGATCACGCAGGATGGATTCCGGCATGCCACCTTCCATCCAGACTCCGGATTTATCAAATATGGTCAAACAACTGATAAGGGATAATCAGGGCTTATCTAACGATGATGGGGCACATCTAAGAACCACACTCCGTTCATAGATGCTATCCTACAGGCTGAGTACCCCCGGAGGTTCAGTATGCCTAGTATTCCAGCTTATGAAGGGAAAACTGATCCCCGATAGCATATAATGAGATATGAGTGGATGATGGATTCGGCATGGGCCAATGATGCGACCAAATGCAGATGCTTCCCAATAACCTTGTTCGGAATCGCTACCATGTGGTTCACCAGACTTCCCCCACGATCGATCTCCAGGTTTGATGAGTTAACGGTGAAATTTGTGGAGCAGTTTAGGATCCATGCCACTCGCCCAATAGACGTGATGTCTCTATCCAGTGTGATCCAGGCACCGGGGGAGTCGTTAAAGGATTATTTGCAAAGGTTTCACGTTGCTGCTACCGAAGTTAGCAATCCGAATGACCATGCTATTCTTATGGTCGTTATGCGAGGAGTAGATCCGGAGTTGGAGTTTGGTGATTGGCTGGCAGGAAAACCTCTGACTACCTTAGAATGATTTTATTCAAAGGCAAACCAATTCATGAGAAAGGAAGAGGCCAGGTGGACAAGGCGAAGCAGTGCGCCAGGGCCCAGTAAGGAAGCGGTGCAAAGAAACATTGCGGTAAAGCAATCTGGCGATAACTCTGGCAAGGTCCAGGTCAATGTCCAAAATAAGCCGGAGCAGTCTAAAGGATCCGGAGGAGGAAATTCTGAAAGAAAGAGGGAAGCAGGCAAGTGGAAACCAAGAATCCCAACCTATGGCGAATACACTCCTCTGAACACATCTCTGGAGAATATTTATTTATCAACTTGTAATACATTCCAATAACGAAAGTCGCGCCCAAAGGAATCCACTGAGGAACAAAAATAGACTGGAAAGTACCATCGGTTTCACGAGAGCTACGGGCACAACACTGAGGAATGTAGACACCCCCATAATGCTATAGAAAAACTGATTCGACAGAAGAAGTTACATCAATTTGTTAAGAATCCGCAGGAAATCGAACATGGGACATCCGACCCCAATCGCGGGCAGGCCCTACGTCGACTTGAGGAACCCGCTCAAACTGGAGGTAGGCTAATCATAAACACAATAGTCGTTGGGCCGCACCCGGTAGACAAGAGTTGGCAAGAGATGGAATGCTATGCTAGTTCCTTAAAGCATGCGGATTTCAAATGCTGCTCAAATACAGAAGACGGGACTCCAGCGAAACAGCAGCGAATGATGACGGATGATATAGTGTTCAGGAGCAGGGATGCCGATCAGGTGGAGGCACCTACCATTGACCCGATGGTCATCTCAGCCATAATTGGGCCGGTGTTTGTGAGAAGGATACTGATTGATTGTGGGAGTTTTGTTAATATTATCTTCAAAAAGGCGTATGACCAAATGAAGATGGAGGCGAAGGATCTGAAACCATCTAAAGCCCGCATTCACGGCTTTAATGGTGCAGCCACCGATGCGATAGGTTTTGTTGAATTGCCAGTTGAGTTAGGAGAAGGTGAACATAGGAGGGTACAGATCCTACCGTTGTTTTGGATGTTGATTCCCCATATAATGTTTTTCTGGGCCGACCGGCCCTAGCGGAGTTTAGGGCAGCTTTGGCCCCGTGGTGTTTACCTTGAAACTTCCAACAGATAGAGGAGTTGGTGTTGTGCGTGGCGATCAAGCGACTGGTCATGCATGTTATCTGGCTGAGCTGAGGGAGGCACGGTGAAGAGAGAAGGGAAAGGGTGTGGACAACTCTGTCTGCATCCGTGTTGCTGAAAATTGACAAGTAATGCTCGAGCCTTGGCTCAAGCAACAGGGTCGGATCTATAGAGACATAGATCCGAGAGACGATGATGAAGAACCCCAGGAGGCTACAGCAACACCGGCTGAACTGACGATTGACATTCCAGTCAGCCATGATGACCCATCACAGGTGCTTAAGATGGGATCACAACTCAACCCCTCGATGATTGAGGATATTACTGATTTCCTTCGAGCTAATCTGGATGTTTTCGCTTGGACCCACTTTGATATGTGCGGGATTTCTCCCGCCATCACAAGTCATATGTTGAGCATTGACCCAAAGTATGTGCCAGTGACACAAAAGAGGAGGGGCATGGACCCAGAGAGGTCTGCTGCACTCAGAGAGGAAGTGGATAAACTTAAAGCGACTGGGTTCGTCCGCGATGCCCTCTATCCTAAATGGGTATCTAATCCCGTACTGGTGAGGAAGTCAAACGGGAAGTGGAGGACCTATGTTGATTACTCAGACCTCAACAAGGCGTGCCCTAAGGATAGTTTTCCATTGCCCAGAATTGATCAGCTGGTCGACTCGACAGCAGAACACGAATTATTGTCATTCATGGACGCGTATTCAGGATATAATCAGATCCTTATGCATATTCCGGATCAGGAGCACACCAGTTTCGTCACCGACGTTGGACTGTACTGTTATGTAGTGATGCCTTTCGGGTTGAAGAACGTAGGAGCAACTTATCAACATTTGGTGAATCAGATGTTTAAAGGCCAGATTGGTAGAACGATGGAAGTCTATTTGGATGACATGCTCGTGAAGTCACGACAGTCAAACTACCACGTTCGAGACTTAGCAGAGATGTTTGATATACTCAGGTATTATGGAATGAAAATCAATCCACTAAAATGTTCCTTTGGTGTTGCGTCGGGAAAGTTTTTGGGTTTTATTGTCCATGCGCGGGGAATCGAAGCCAACCCAGAAAAGATTCATGCTATTCGAGACATACAAGCACCCAGAACTATAAATCAAGTACAAAGCCTGAATGGAAAAGTCGTCGCGTTGAGTCGATTCATATCCAGAGCGACCGATAAGTGTATTACTTTCTTCGATGTGATAAGGAAAGGGAAGAGAAATTTTGAATGGACGCCGGACTGTGAGGATGCATTCTGAGCTCTGGTTAGACACTTGGAGAGGCCCTCGGTTCTGTCAAACCCTGTAGACCATGAGGAGTTATATGTTTACTTGGTCGTGTCTCAACATGCCATCAGTGCAGCTCTGATTCGCGAAGAGGACCGAATCAAAAAGCCACTGTACTATGTTAGTAAGCATTTAACGGGGGCAGAGAGAAATTATACTAAGATTGAGAAGCTAGCCTACTGCTTGGTGATCGCATCACGCAAGCTCCATCTGTATTTTTAGGCACACCCGGTCAGTGTTTATACCGATCAACCTCTGCAGCAGGTGCTCCAACGACCATAAACCTCTGGAAGGCTACTCAAATGGAACATTGAGTCGAGTCAGTTCGATATCACTTACCTACCACGGAGGGCAATCCAAGGACAAGCGCTAGTAGACTTCATTTCAGAGTTCACCATATCAGACGAGCCAAGTGGTGGTGATGTAATTTCCGCTGTTGGATGGAAGCTATATACAGATGGAGCATCCAACACCATTGTTCTAGGGCTGGTGTTATTATTGTAACCCCTGAGAACCAGTCGATTTGCTATGCTTTGAAACTTGGTTTCCCCGCTACGAACAATGAGGCTGAATATGAAGCGTTGATTGCAGGCTTGAAACTTTTGTGATTGGAGTGAAATCGATTGAAATCTTTTGTGATTCACAGTTGGTGGTGTACCAAGTACGGGGAGACTACCAGGCAAAGGGGAAAAGGCTTGCCCCATACCTTGCTCGGGTTCAAGAAATGTTGGCGGACCTTGATTATTACGTTATTTCGCATATCCCACGTGAACAAAATGGGGAAGCCGACTCATTGGAAAAATTTGCAAGCACCGGTGAAGCACAATAGATGGGCTTGGTTCCCGTCGAAACCTTACATGCCCCGAGTATAAATGAAATGGAAGTAGATTTTGTGTTAGGGACGGAAACTGAAAGGGAGTCGTGGATGACCCCGTTCAAAGAATACCTACTACATGGAACCTTGCCTGAGAGAAAGAACGAGAGGTGACAAGTCATTTGCAAGGCCTCGTGGTATACAATGTAGGATGGAATAATGTATCGGAAGGGATTCTCAGTTCCCTTACTTAGGTGCATCACCCACGATGAAATAAAGCGGGTTATGAAAGAAGTTCACGAAGGAGAATGCAGCGACCATACTGGGGGGCAGACGTTAGCCAAAAAGATCCTTCGCTATGGATACTATTGGCCGACCGTGAATCGGGACGCCGCAGACTATGTAAGGAAGTGCGATAGATGTCAAAAGTATGCGAAAATCCAAAGAGCACCACTAACAGAACTCACGCAAATGGTTAGTCCATGGCCATTTGCAATATGGGGGATCGATATAATCGAATCCTTGCCAATCTACAAAGGTGGTGCGAAATACGCAATTGTCGCAGTCGATTACTTCACCAAGTGGGCAGCAGCGGAGCCCTTAGCTACGATCACCACCAAGAAGGTCATTAATTTTGTTGTGTGAAACATTATATGCCGCTTTGGCCTCCGACGAACTATCATTACCGACAACGGAACTCAATCCGAAAGCAGAGAGTTCAAAGAGTTCTGCCAAAAATATTGCGTTGAGAAAAGGTTTGAAGCAGTCGCTCATCCCAAAGCAAATGGACAAGTTGAAGTCGTAAATAAGATAATCAAGTCAATATTAAAAAAGCATTTGGAGAAGGCTAGAGGCAAGTGTGTGGATGAACTTCCAACATCACTTTGGGCCTACAGAACCACCCACAAGTCCGCGACTGGCCACACTCCATTCACCTTGGCATATGGCACTAAAGCTGTTATACCGGTGGAACTTGAAGTTCCCTCTCACCGGGTGATTCATTATGACCCTAGGACAAATCGGGATCTTTTACTGGAATCGTTGGACTTTGCCGACGAGAACGTGAAGAAGCTGATTTAAGGGCGGCCGCATATCGACACTGAGTTGCTCGATATTATAATGAAAAAGTTCGACCGAGAACCTTCGATGTGGGCGAGCTAGTTTTGAAGCGTGTCTTTCCAGTCCCATTGTATATGAATCCCACATGGGAAGGTCCTTACGTCATCGAACGGAAGCTTGGAGAAGGAATCTTCAGGCTTGCGACTGTTGATAGCATGACACTCCCCAGAGCATGGAATAGTGAGCATTTGCGCTGTTATTATACTTAGTCCATTTCTTTTGCGTTTTTATGGCAATTGTTTCAGTAAATTTTTCTTTTGTTGTTGTTCTCGGTTTCCGACATGTAATAAGACAATTCAGTTTGTCACTGTTTTCTACAATCAATAAAGGCTTGGAGCTATTTTCCTATGAACTATTAGTGTTTTGTATTTTGTAATTTCGTGGCAAAACAAAATTGCATTAACCTATCTAGCATATGAATGTACGCACAAAACTAAAAGTCGATCGGCTAACGATTCAAAAATCTCTAAGTCCCCAGAGCGCGGACTAGAGTACTCTGAGTCCCCGGAGTGCGGACTTGAGTATAAATGAATCAAAAATCTCTAAGTCCCCAAAGCGCGGACTAGTGTACTTTGAGTCCCCGGAGTGCGGACTAGAGTATAAACGATCCAAAAATCTCTAAGTCCCCAGAGCACGGACTAGAGTACTCTGAGTCCCCGGAGTGCTGACTAGAGTATAAATAATCCAAAATTCTCTAAGTCCATAGAGCGCGGACTAGAGTACTGTGAGTCCCCGGAGTGCAGACTAGAGTATAAATAATTCAAAAATCTCCAAGTCCCCAAAGTACGGACTAGAGTACTCTGAGTCCATGGAGTGCGGACTAGAGAATAAATGATTCAAAAATCTCTAAGTCCCCAGAGCGCGGACTAGAGTACTCTGAGTCCCCGGAGTGCGGACTAGAGTATAAACGATTCAAAAATCTCTAAGTCCCCAGAGCGCGGACTAGAGTACTCTGAGTCCCCGGAGTGCGGACTAGAGTATAAACGATTCAAAAATCTCTAAGTCCCCAGAGCGCGGACTAGTGTACTTTGAGTCCCCAGAGTGCGGACTAGAGTATAAACGATTCAAAGTTCTCTAAGTCCCCAGAGCGCGGACTAGAGTACTCTGAGTCCCTGGAGTGTGGACTAGAGTATAAACAATCCAAAAATCTCTAAGTCCCCAGAGCACCGACTAGAGTACCCTGAGTCCCCGGAGTGCGGACCACAGTATAAACGATTCAAAAATCACTAAGTCACCAGAGTGCGGACTAGAGTATAAACGATTCAAAAATCTCTAAGCCCCTAGAGCGTGGACTAGAGTACTCTGAGTCCCCAGAGCGTGGACTCGAGTATAAATAATTTAAAAATCTCCAAGTCATGTGAAAGCGGACTGGAGCTTACGTACCCACAAGACTCTGGATTTCAATTACAAGTTGGGTGATAAGCTAAACGATGAGAGTCATGGAATACAAAGAAACAAAATTTTATTTACTAATCAAAAATTAAGTTCCATTACAACTTCTTTGAAATCCGAAGCCAAAGTCTATCTACGACGACTATAAAAAAGAAAATGAACAACTACATGATTTTGGCTTATTTAAGCTGAACGAGGCATGACCAGATGATAGCTACTTCTTTGACTTTTTCTCCTTCTTCGGCTTCTCCAAAGTCTCCTCAGCTAAACGTTTTCTCCTGGACCCCTTGCTTCCTAGTGATGTGGTATCTGAGGAAGGAAGAACAACCTCCAGAGGTGTAGGCCCACCGGGGAGAATAACCTTCTGGGGTCTATTTAAGGGGTCATCGAGTTCCACCACCCGAGGTTCTATCTTAACTTCGGCTTTCTTTTTCTCCGCTACCTCGATTTGCTCCTTTATGCTAAGCTTCGAAGTATGTTCGGAAGCGCCTTTGATTTCGACCTCGTCGTGTTCATCTACTGGCGAGGGATTCTCAAGTTTATCCTCAGCTAGCGCCTCGATCACTTGAGCATCGGGTCCAGGGGTATCCCCAGTGCGAAGTGCCTCAACCACTTTCTCTTCCCACTCCGTGGAGACATCGCTCCTTGGAATCGGTTTGGGATAGGAATGGCCTACATGAAGTCATAAAAGGCAAATGTTAGAATACATCTTTTACTCGCCAAAAGCGATGGTTTCCTGAACTTGAGAAGGAAAAACTACATACCGGCTTCCAGTTGACTCTCTACCGTCTTAGGAGTATCACCCTCCAGAATAGGGGATAGAATGTAAACACCAAGCCTGGGCTTCTCCGGGTCATAACCAACATGCTGCTTGGGAGGCCCAAGTGACGAGCTATCGGCCGGCTGAACGGGAGGAGGAACTGGAGGCTCAGTGTCGGACGGGCTAGCAATATCGTCTTTATCCTTTGATGACGAGGAGTCTCTTCCGAAGAGGACTTTTTCCGTGGATAAGTCTGAAGGCTCGTCTCCTTGAAGCACTTCCCTTACAAGAGCTTCTTCATCAACCTCTTCGATGCCCAGCTTGAATTTTTTAATCTTTATCAAAGTGTCCCATGCTTCGGCCAATGATTCGAGGTAACCATCGCCTAGAAAAGATAGGCCGTGGTGCATGAGAACTCGTGCATTGTACTCGGCAATGAGCGGACCAAACAAGCACTTAATTTCTTCTCTACCGGCCTCAGTAGCTGCCGCAAAACGAGAGTCGACTTCTGTGAGCGCCATTTTCTTACCCTCCTCACGAGCTGCCTCCTTTAGCGCTTCAACCTTGGAAAGCTCCTCATCGAGCTTCGTCTTTAGAAGTCGTGTTGTGACAATTTCATCGCAATATCATTGTGACTCTTCCTGCATAGCAATTTTCTCTCCTTTCTCTTTAGAGAGCAGCTCCTCCAACTCTTTAACTTATCGAGTGAGAGTTTCTTTTTCTTTCTAGATAGATTCTTTCTCTAAAGCTAGAGCACTGCTGCGTTGGATTGCCTCATCGATTTCTTTCTTGTGAGTGGCCTCCAAGCGACTAACTGCCTTGGTCGTTTCCTTGGCATTTTTCTGGGCAGCCTCAAGTTGAGATTTGTATGAGAATAGCTCTTCGTCCTGGACTTTAATGATATATTTGTCATGAATAGCTTCGAGTTTTAGGCGATGAATTTCGTGTTGACGTTCCATGGAAACCTATGAAACTTTCTCTGCCAAGTGTACGAACGCGTCATGCTGACCATAAACATCGTTGTTGCAGGTGATGGCGCTTTGTTTGACATGTCCGGGGATAGGATGAATCGCTGGGAGAAATTTCAATCCATCGAAACATATCTTCGGGAAAGTAGCCTTGAGCTCAGCTAATTTTTCTACTGTCGATGGATCGTGTGCGGAGGCTGGGGGAGTTTGCCTAACTGGAGTCACAGATTTCTTATAGGGCTCGCGGGATTACTTAGTACTCGAAGAGCCAGAATGTTGGTCGCGAGGAACTTCGGAATGAGATCCCTTCTGAGCAGTCTTCTCCCTATTATGCTCTGGGTGAGGGGGATGATCGTTTGGATATGAAGAATGGCTATAAGTTCTCCTTCTAGAAGACGACGACTCTCTAAGACGATAATCTCTATCGCCACTGTCGTCCCTATCTCATCGTTTCCTTGATTCGGAGTCCCGACTAGAATGATAAAAGACAAAAGATCCGCGAAGGCGGTCAATGCCATTTGTACGCCCCATGTCACCTACACAGAAAACCAAGCGAGAGCGAGTTAGTAGGAATCACGCGATGAGTGAAATTCGAATGCGTGGTGGAGTGTAAGTGTTTGTGTGTGTCCTAGTGTTCCTCCCGATGGACTAGTGTTTTCTGCTTTACTTATTGGAGTTTTCTCTCCTTGAGGGTCAGTCTGAACGCCATCGTTTCTCACGGGCGAGTTAATCCCATAGCCTCAGGGTTATCGAAACTGTAATTCAATATGTTGTCGGGAATGGTTAAGTCAGATAGTCCATTTATTGATCCTTCCAAGTTTTGGGAAGACGGCTTCTTTTCGATCGGAGTTATCGTAACCTTTGAAGTTCCACCAACCTTTTTCTTTTTCAGCTTGTAAGCTAGGATCTTTTTCCTCTTCGAAGGAGGAAGTGGTTCGTCAGCACCGGGTGCATCAGACCCTGGCATTTGGCCAAAACTTATGTTTTCATCGATCGCCTCTGGCACCTCGGTTTCTTTGATTTCACCTTCCTCGGTTGTATCGGGGGCCCCTCCTGTAGGGGGCACCGAAGGTTCGGCTTGCTCTTTGCCTTTTTCGGCAGCGGGTCCGGTTGTAGTGGCACCGATTGGAAGGCTAGATCGACGGCCCTCCTCCAGTAATCTGAACTTCGAAAGCAGCTCATTGGAGATAACGGATTTGATGTCCCGGTCTCTCACGGGAATAGCTCGAATGGCCTCGATGGCCTCAGAATATTCAGCGCCTTCAGGTCGTGGGTGGAAATCTGTAAGAGTTGAAAGAAGTTTAGAAAAGGTGCACTTCAAGCCTTAAGAAGAAGATTGAAATAAAAAAGAGACTTACTCCCTTCTAGCCATCTTCTCGCAAACCCAGGAGGACGGCGTACGTAAAACCACTCTTGTTTATACTGGGAAAATTTACTCCACGCACCCGTCAGGATTTGGCATTTGGAGTGTGGCTCGAGAAATATGAAGGATGGACTATCGGAACGTCTCTTGAAGCGGTAAATATAACGGATATCCTCGGGAGTAGGAAGTCTGAATAAGGTGCTCATAAAAAGGATGCAGGTACCGTGAATAAACGCATGGCTATTAGCGTGTAGCTGTGCCAGAGCAATCCCGATATACTGCAACACTTCACGGAGAAATGAATTGAAAGGTGGCACACTTCCGACCCAGCACATAAATTTGTTGCACGTTGTATATCCGGCTGGGGGCAGGTGAGGTCGAACTTGTCCTGAAGGAACCAAAACGTCGTCAAAGGGGATCCCATGGATTGAGCACAACCGACGAAGAGCGGTTTCGCCAATTTTTAAGGCTTGTGAATCAATGGGGTTATCCAGAACAACGGCCATCTACGACATCAGGAGCTGGGCCTATAACCGCAACAGGCGGATCTGGGATGCCAGGTGTAGGGACTAACGGTGGGTTCGAAGTTCCCACTACCTCTTGCCGAGAACTTGGCTCAGGGTTGTCAGAAACTGTAGCGGAGCTTGATTTTTTGGACATCTCCAAAGAACGATCGATGTGAATAGATACTTGTTTAAGCTATACTTGAAAGATAATAGACATCAGATATTACGACAAGTGTATTTCACCATGTGGTGTGTAAACTAGTGCGACAACTCAAACATGGATGTAGAGAAACTAAAGTTTTAAAGACAAGTGTGGAATGATAGAACTTTCGGTTGTTGTCCTTGGAGACCGTCATCGCTGACCATCTCCAGCAGTTTATCACATGATTGGCAGTAGATTTCTTGAAATCAAACATTGGCATCATAAAGTGTGAAGGCTGTTATTCGCATTCAATGGGTTAAATTTGCATTTAAGATTGTTCAAACGGTGAAGTAGTTAGTTCAAATTGGGTCCTTGGGCTTGTATGTTTTATTACTTGTCACTGTCCATTAAGTTATGCTTGGTTGCGGAGGTAGGTTATCCAAATGTATGTTATGTTCGAGTTAAGACAATTTTGATTGCCAATGCCGACCCACTCACTCGCTATCCCCCCTAACTACCGACCCGGCCTCACTTAGACTCCTACCGACCTACATCACCTCACCAAATGCCGAGCCACACTCACTATACTCCTCTCCTCTCTCTCTCTGACAACCGAACCACCGTTCTCAATCTATACCAAGCCACTATCCTAGACTACCACTATTCCATAACGACTCTCTCAATACTGAGCGACCCACACTCTTAAGTACGTACTGACTGACCCACTCTCTCTCTCTCTCTCTCAGAACCGATCAACACTCCCTCTCGGAGTACCGAGCCTCTCTATAGCATAACTTCTACCGGTCCAGCTCTACTTCAATGAACTACCGATACTTTCCCTCGGTCGGTGTGCCAAACGGGTGCCTACAGCCTATGCATCGACCCCTGAAAATCGCTGAACTCCCCTTTCTCACAAAACAACAAACCCTCTTCTCCTATACTTCACCGACTTCCTCTCCAATTAACTCATACGCTAACTCCTCTCAACCTATTGCAATCCACCATAGGAAATGCACCGTTGCCCATGTCTGTCCCCTCACTCACCATGTTTCTCTCCTCTCTCATTCATCACGTAGAACTGTATGCACACACGGTCCTAATCCAGTACGAGTTCACGAAGGCATGGACTAAGAATTTAAGTTAGTTCATGGAATCTCACATATGCATCAATTCGAGGCTGAGGCGGGTGATTATTGAGGCTTGGAATTGAGGATGGTAAAGCAACACGTTTGGATGATGGTGGAACGAGGTGGGAAAGCAGTTCGATGGAAGGAAGGAGTTTGGGTTTGGAGCGAAATTAGAGAAGGTTAGAAATAAAGTAAGAGGTGGAAGAATAGAAAAAACAAAGGCGTGAAGTTTATATATGGTGGAGGGAAGGCGAATGGGCCTTACCCTGTGGAACCGGTCAGAATACTTCAGTAGTTCGGTGAGTGAAACTACCGAACGTCTCTGGGTAGACCGAACGCATGGTTCGGTATTCGTACGCCGACCCATCCATTATCAAAAAAAATAAAAAAATAAAGATATATATACTTATATTTATATGTATATGCACATATAATGTTAGATAAGGATGGTATGTGATAAGGAGACAAATACTACTGAATGAGTGGAGAAACGTGGATTTGGAAAATCCATTATGATTCAGCCTTCGAAAAGTTATATGCATCTAGCTTTTGAAAAGTTAAAAATAGGATTTTAAGAGCCCTTTTTGAGATCGAGCTAGTACGTTCGGGGGACGTGAAGATTCATTGAAGACCGATGAAAAGCAATAGCCAGGTACCATTTGGGATGGCCTAACGTCTGAGAGAAGGAATTACTCGCTGAATCAAAGCACGTCATGTTGATTCACACGACGCACTTTAGGGGGAAAATGTTACCCGGCCACTTAGCCCGGCTACCAATCGATAGTTGTAGAGGCAATGATTGAGCCTAGATGGAGTTCGAAACAAAAGAAGTATGGAGGTATAAGGGTGTGGCGCAACTCGATCAGTTTGTTATGTGCATGGTTCGGCCTACATGAGTAGTTCGGCATGTTTGTGTGGCCCGGTCTATTTGAGTGGTTCGGCCTTTAAACGTAGTTCGGCACATGTGGGTCGGTCTTAAAAGGAAGGAGGACCATGTATCGTTCAGTCTAGATGGGTCGGCATGTGTCATTCGGTCCTGGTGTTTCAGCAGATGTCGCTCGATCAAGGAAGAAAGGCCGTGCATGGGTCGGTCAAGGTGGTTTGTTCGGTCATGCATGGTTCAGCTCTTGTCGTTCGGTACATCTGGGTCGGTACCTTGGACCCAGTCTTCATGGCTCGGTATAGTTGGTTCGGTATGCATCGTAGAAGACAACAGGTCACCACCGGGAGTACGGTCGATGCTTCTATGCATCGAGTCACATCGCCACTGGCTTCAAGTCATTTGAGAAGGTGCTTCGAGTCATCCTCAGGAGACCCATGGTTCGGCCAGAGTGGCTCGGTGTACCTGGGTCGTCGTCCTGGGACATCACTCGTGGGCCGAGTTGTTTAAGTCATGGGCTTGCGCAGGGGATCTAGCCTATTTTCGTCTATAAATAGAGGGGCAGGGGTACAATTGAAAGGACCTCTTTTTTGGAGGAACACCAGGGATACTCTGCCATTTTTTGTACTCACTTCTTTTCTGTTCAAACTTGCATTCAAGTTATTTGTTTACGGATTATATCTATACTCAAGTGATTGGAAAAGTAATAAAGATCATATTCAAAGTGGACGTAAGCAATTATGCCGAACCACTATAAATATGATGTTTCCTTTTTTATTGTTCTTTTGCACTCAATCGCGTTATTCCTCTGTTTTAATTTACTTTCTTCATTAATCTCTCTACACAACTCTATTCAAGGGTGTTAGTGACCAATTTTGGTGCTAACACCAAGCACACCCAATTGATTTGAATCGGGACACAATCACACCCAATCAACTATAACTAGAGTTTTAATGATTATTCTAAAGACAATGTTTGATCTTTGGATACAATTGATCCTATAGCCTCTAGGATAACACGTTGATCTTTGATTGAGTGAGAGATGATTGAAATCAGAGAGTAAATAGTGGAGAATCAATACAATGAAGGTTGAATTGATTTTGGTTTTAATTTGAGAAAATTTGATTATGCTTTCAATAGAAATTTTGGCAGAATAAAAGGAGAGAAGACAATAAGAAAGTAGTTATTAAAAATTCATTTGAAAACCCCCTATATATATATAGAACAAACAGACATATCCATTCACGAAGAGTTACGGTGAATAAACACTTCATTTCAAATTTGAATTTTGAAAACTGCAGCATGTATATTGAAAAAAATCTGCCTATGTATCGACATATCCTAGTATATTTTGAAAACTTGTTTATTTATAATGTTTTCAAAAATCTAATGCTTTGTAAAATATTTTGATACTTTGTAAAATAGTTTAAACATAGTTTATAAACATTTTAAACTTTAGAAAACTTTTATAAAATATTTTTAGATATATTATAAAAATATATTTTGATTTACAAATAAATGATAAGAAAAACAAAAATTTAGATCAAAGATTGCTACCGGGGACTTTAACAATATTCTATGACTGTATACACTGTTCCATAGTCTTGAAATCTTCATATCTTGATCTTTATACTCACGAGTCTTCATGTCCAGTTCTTGAGCCTATATACTGTACAGTCTTCAATTCAAAACCTATATAATATCCTGCACTATATACTATATAACTTGGCAAAATCATTAGTATCCATATTTTATATGAATGTATATTGTTACCAAGGTTGTTATCATCAAAATCAATATCTAGGGTACTAATAATCACCCCCTTTTTTATGATGACAGCCATTATTATTTTTATATATAAAATATGATATAACTCCCCTGAGTTAGATAACTCCACCTTAATATGTGTATATGTACGTTTTATATTTTTCTCCCCATTTGTCATCAACAAAAAGGGTGAAAAACAAATATTTGTTCCCCCTAAATAAAATATATAATGATATATGATAATATATTTGATTCAAAATAAATAATCTCACTAAAAAAGATAATAAATAACTATACATAAGCGATATAGGATATACTAGTAAACATGATGATACATGATAGAGAAAATTTTATTAATGTAATTTTGAACTATATATAAGTGAATCCAATACACACCAACCAAATTTCAAATCAAACCAAACTAAAACATACAAATTTGTACAATCCGATCCAATCAAACATTCAATGTCAATCAATCCAAACCAATAAAAAACACACGTCAATCAAAACCTAAGAGTGTGTATATATATTTACATATTAAATTCAAACTTAATAATTAGACATTTCATGGAAATTCAATCCAACCATCAGCCCCAAAGATTGGATCTGCTTTAGTGGCATCCAATTCTTCATTGTCCTTATTGATGGTGCATTCTGGATTGTTGGATGGTTCGTCTTTGATTGAGGAAGAAATCATCCATCGAATAGCGTTAAAATGATTCTCTTGTTCTTTTACCATCTGCATTTAACTCAATTCTGGGTGTCCCTGTTTTCCTAGGATAGAAGAGAGAATATCTATGAAATATTGGAGAGTTTGTTCGAGATTTTCACATAGTTTTTGATGTTGAGAAGACATATTTGTGAAAATATGTTTGAGAATGAAAATAGAATATGGAATGAAACGTTAAATGATTTTTCTGGAAAAAGTAGACTTATATAAGAGGAGAAAGTTGTTTGAAATGAACAGGTGGTTAGTAGTTATTTTTATTTTAAATAAAAAATTTATTTATGGCCGTTATATGTTAATATATACAATATATGTATGTTGACATACATACCATAATTTTCAAAACTATCTTATTTGTTATAACTTTAGTTTTTATCCTATACCATTATACTTTTATTACTATCGGAGACTAAATGAACAATATAACACAGTAAGAAACATATTTCATTAGTTAGAACTAGAGGGGTACATGGATTTCATTGGAAATAAGAGAAAAATACAAAAGAACAACATACACTTAAGCTAAAAAATGCAAAGTACAAGGCTAGATAACACATGCAAGCTACTAGATAAACTTTAGAAGGATATAGATGAAGATGATGAAGAGCCGCCAAGTTTGCGAATGACCTTTCCAAAGAATTTTTTCATTTTGTTGGAAATAGAAGTTAACGTTTTACTAAAGGAACGCTTAAGCTTATTTTAGTTCGTAAGAAGCTTCACTTGATTCCTTAGTATCTCTTTATTCGTAGGATTGGGTGGTTTTTCAAAACTTTGTAAAGAACAATATTATTCTTCCTCCTCCTCTTCTTCTTCCACTTCCATTTCATCTCCTTCTTTCTCCTCTTCTTGTTGAATTTCTTTTTCGTCTTCACATGCCAATCTTTGCTCCTTTTCATGAAGAGTTTTATATAGGTCAAAGGATGGTGGATGTGCATAAGGGAGATATTTGCTTTGTTGAAAACTTTTTGACGAATGGATTTTTCTCCTCTTTAATCCTCACCAAAATATAAGAAAATTCTAGTAAGATGCACCATGGAAAAGTGTGTTCTTATGTTTAGAAATGTTCTTTTCGACAAAGTCATCTATAATGACTTTGTCGAATTTATGTCATAGTGACTATAAATAGCAAAAAGCGCTTTGAAAACTTGTTGAGTCGGGTTATTATAATTCCCCATTCTTGACGTAATAATTTCTTGAAGAATGAGACTCATAAGTCTCGATTTAGGTCGAAGATTAGTATGTTTAAATTCAAAATCTTTATCACCTTCGAAAATTTCATGAAGAACTTCATGATTTTGAATATCAATTTGAAAAGTGGAGAGGTTAATTCCACAAGATTTACAACCAAGAATATGACCCAAAAGTTCATAATTTAAAAACTATTTGAGTGTCATTAAAGCTGCTCCAAATTTGACCTTCTTCCCTTTAATAAAACTTTATGTATAAATTTGCATAAAACATTTTTACCAAATTGGGGTAGCAAACAAAATCATTTTGGAAACATTTAACCAAACTAAGAATATTATTTTCAAAACAAAGTTCATGTAAACCATAAGAAACAAAACCGTTAAATATAGAAAACCTTCGGGGAGAAACTTTTCTGGAAATTAAATATTTCATATAGGCCTCAACTGCATCTTTTTCATTGAAGAGAAAGCTTTTAGTTTTCTTAGAGAGCTTAATAGATTTTGGATTTAAACTAAGGGAAGCCAGCGATGAATTGTCTAAGGAGATAAGAGTGTTTAATGGATTTTTGAATTTTGAAAAATGAGAGTGAAATGAATGAATGAAGATATAGTAATTAAATAGAGAATCAATAGTTATGTTCTCCGGTTAGGAGAGAACTTTTCAAAATAAAGGGATCGGTGAACAGACGTAGGGAAACTCGAATTTTGAATTTGAAATGAAAATTTAAATTTTAGAATTCTGAAGCATATGTCGACATATAGAGAATGGGTATGTCAACATGTAGCCAGTAATTTCCAAAATACAAAGTTGAACAAATTATTCATATTCGCTTAAATATCTATATATATTTCTAATTATCCTATAATTATTACCAATCTATATACTTAGCCAAAAAACAAAAGAAATTAATTTTTGAAAATTATATATATATATATATTATCTTCTTTAATTAATATTATATTCCTATTAACCAAAATAAATTTTGAAGATATACTTAATATTTATACTGTATTCATCCAATATTATTAATATTATTAATATTATTAATCTATAGGTTATTCCTAATAATCAAAAGCGAAAAAATGGAATTAAAAATGTAAAGCGTACCGATTTTTCTACTTTTGGTTTATCAGTATTGACTAGTCTGATGTTGCAGCGAAACACATATTCACATTTTCAGTATTTGTTTCATTGTCACTAGAGGAGGTGTCTGAATTATCCAAAGTACTTTATAAGAGCTTTTTCTTTATTTGGATGAGTCATTTGCCAGTGAGGCCTTTGATTTATTTGGATGCGGACAGTCTTTCTAGAAATGACCGAGTTCATCACAGTTGAAGCATCTAATCGTAGTGTCAGTTACATTGGTTTTATTTTCAGGTTTTCGAAAGTTGTTCATCTTTCTATACTTCAAGAATTTTCTGAAATATCTGGTCATAAAGGAGATTTTCTTGTCATTGCCATCATCTGAATCCTGATCGTCAGTTATTGCATTAAAAGCAATGGATTTATTTTCTATTGCATTGCTTTCTTTTATCCCCTACTTTTTACATCATAGACACTAAAATTGCCTACTAACTCTTCAATTTTCAAAGTACTAATATCATTAGCCTCTTCACTTGCAAGTGTCTTTTGATCCCACTTTGAAGAGTGTGAATTTAGGATTTTTCCGACTTGATCCTTTTTAGAAAAGTTTTTCCCTAATGCAACTAATGAATGTACTATATCTTGAAATCCATAATACAAGTCAGAAATGCACTCATTTGGATTCATTTTAAATAATTGAAACTGATTGGTTAACATGGAAATTTTAGTCTGTTTTACTTTACTAATGTCTCATGAATAACTTGTAGTGTTCTCCAAATTTCATATGCAGACTTACAAATAGACACTCTATTGAATTCATTCTTGTCTAATGAACAAAATAAAATATTCATGGCTTTGGAATTATTTTGTGCAAGTGACTTTTGGTTAGTAATCCAAGATGAAAAATCAGTCAGGGGTTCAGTGCATCCATTTTTTGTAATATTCCAAATGTCTGGACATGTAAATAAATTTTCATTCTACACGACCATAAGTATGATTACTACCATTAAAAAGTGAGGGTCTAGCAGTAGATTGTCCTTTAATAAAAGTGTTGACAAATGAACTAACATTGAAACTAATAGAATTACTAACAGTGTTGTTAGCCATTTAACTTTTCAAAAATAAAATTACGAATTTTTTGAAAACCAAAAGCCCTGATACCAAATTTTCTTGGTATAATTATCGATCTTAAGGCTTAACTAAACACTAGAGGGGGGTAAATAGTGTTTTCTAACTTCAATGAATTTCTTTTTGATTATTTTAAGATTATACTTAAGTAACATAGAATAAACAATCACGGATTCAAACATAGATAAATATAAATGCGGTAAAGTAAAAGTAGAGAATCAAAGAGGCCACACTAGGGTTTTTATACTGGTTCGAAGTTACCCTACATCCAGTCCCGTACAATTTTTTGTACAAATTTTTTTTCAAACGCCAATCTTTCAACGGACAGAAGGCAAGCCCAATACTATCTCGATTTCAAGGCTACGAAACACACCCTCCAGATTTTTCGAGCTCTGGGTACACTCACTTAATTTGACTTGGGATACAAGCACATCCACTTGGATTTCGGGACACAAGCACACCCAATTGATTTGAATCGGGACATAATCACACTCAGTCAACTACATCTAGAGTTCTAATGGTTTTTCCAAAGACAATGTTTGATCTTTGGATACAATTGATCTTATAACCTCTTGGACAATACTTTGGTCTTTGATTGAGTGACAGAGATGATTGAAATCAGAGAGTAAATAGTAGAGAATCAATACAATGAAGATTGAATTGATTTTGGTTTGAATTTGAGAAATTCGAATATATTTTCAATACAAATTTTGGCAGAGTAAGAGAAGAGAAGGTAATAAGAAAGAAATTATTAAAAATTCATTTGGATACCCCCTATATATAGAGAATAAACAGACATGTCCATTCGCGAAGAGTTATGATAAATAGACACTTCATTTAAAATTTGAATTTTGAAAACTATAGCATGTATGTCGACATACAATCTGCCTATATGTCGACATATCCTAGTATATTTTGAAAACTTGTTTATTTTAAAATGTTTTTGAAAATCTAATGCTTTGTAGAATATTTTGATACTTTATAAAATAGTTTAAACATAGTTAATAAACATTTTAAACATTAGACTACTTTTAAAGAATATTTTTAAATATATTTTTAAAATATATTTTGATTTAAAATAAATGATAAGAAAAGAAGAAATTGATATCAAAGACTACTGCTATGGACTTTAACAATATTTTATGACTCTATATACTGTTCCATAGTCTTGAAATCTTCATATCTTAATCTCTATACTCATGAGTCTTCATGTCCAGTTCTTGAGTCTTTATATTATACAGCCTTCAATTCAAAACGTGTATAATATCCTGCACTATATACTATATAACTTGGCAAAATCATTAGTATTCATATTTTATATGAATGTATATTTGTTACCAAGGTTGTCATCATTAAAATCAATATCTGAGTTACTAATAGTTGCCCTTCGGCACTTCTTTAAGAACAATAGGCTTCAGCTTCAGATATAGACTCTCATGTCTCAAGGCATTCTTGACTATCATCTCAAAGGTCTCATCAAAGTGGCCCATGAGTTGCCCGCCCAGGTAGTCGTCTAAGCCAATGATAAATTTCTCATTCCCCTTAATGGGAGTGTCAATGAAAGACATCCTATATTTCGATAGGGCATCGAATTCGGCAACATACTCGGAGACAGTCATATTCCCTTGCTTCAAATTCACAAACATACAAAACAAAACCAACTTCCCGAGCTACTGGAATAAATTTCTCTTCAAATCCAATTTTGAGCTGGTCCTAAGTAAACTGATCCTAAGGAGTGACAGCCCTCACTACATTCCACCAGTTCATGGCTCTCCCCTGAAGCTGTTGGAAGAAAATCTTCTTTTCATAGCATCATTCAACTCTAAGTCATCAACGATCCTTTCGTAGGTGTTAAGACAATCCTGCAACTCCATCGCCGATTCTGTTCCTTAGAATAGCTTGTTACCCAGACTAGCAAAGTCTTTGTTTAGCTTATCGAAATTGGCTCTAGGCGCCTGCACCGGAGCACCACCTTCAACAGTAACATTTGGAGCGGCTACTTAAGCATTTTGCAGCATGTTCCTTATTGTGGTATTTAAAATCGCATGTAAGTCAGGATTAGCAGATCTCGAGCCATCTCCTTCTTCAACTCCAGAGACGGAGGTCCTAGCAGAATTCCGTGTGTGACCGCTCATCCCTAAATCTATAATAAGGACGATCAGTCACTACAACAAAAATACTCTATTACAACGTCCTTTTTACAACGTGCATATATTGCCCGTTGTAATAGACAGATATTACAACGGTCGTTTTAGAACCGTTGTAATAGATGCTCTGTCCAACGCCTTTCTTACAACTTGCGTTATTTGCCCATTGTAATAGAGCGATATTACAATGGTCAGCTTCCGCCCGTTGTAATAGATGTATATTTTACAACACTCTCTATATGGCCGTTGTAATAAACGTACTACGAATTCTCACGTGGTTTGTCACGTGTTTATCGACAACGTGATTAGGTCTGAAGCTAGCTAGCTCTCTCCCCAGACTCGAATTTTTATTGAGATAAAAACACCATTGTAACTAATTTTCGATTTGTATGCACTTTCGTTTGCCTACGCGCTGAAGCTAGGGTTTTCGATTTGGGAATTCAAGTGATTCGCAACTGAGATCGATCTACCACGCAGGTTCAAATTCTTCTATTCGATTATGTTATTTCATCTATGAGATTGTTAAGTTGTGTTTTGTTTTTGTTCTTCATTTTTGCATGAATTTTTTATGGCATTGATCCTCGTTCGTAAGCTAGATGATTTTTGCATGTTTTCTATTGCTTCAGCTTCTAGAGTTGATTGCAATAGAGCTAGGCTATTTTCATAATCCTGAATTAATGTTTGGTCTTGCAGACTATTCAGGATTTAGAGATATAACTTCTTACTATCTTTTAGGATTTCACACTGTTTACTAACGCTAATTGTGTTATGATTCTAGTGTGTAAGATCATTCTTTATTCTTTTAAGTTTAGCGATGGAGCTAAGCATTGGATTGCTATTTATTATGGATTGAAAACGATTTTGATTGGTTATTGATAACTAGGAAGAAATTTCTAGGCATTGTTGTATTTGAAAGATTTATGGCTAGTTGTTGCATGATCTGGTGAAAGCTTTATAAGGATGGGGGAGTGGTCACTGGTTTAGCGATTAAGTATGGTGATGTCTACTTGTGGGAATTTAGAATTAAATTCAAGGTTACAAAGGGTCATGTCAATATCAATCTAACACAGTTAAAATGACCAATTATACACCACGGAATGTTAAAAGTTTTTGCTTCCACTTTTTAAATGTTCCTACAAATCTTTCTATCAGATTCCAGATTAAAAGCATAAACAAAAAAACAAGTTATTTGTGCACCACCTTTATTGTTTAAAATTAATGACATACATTGTGCACTTTAGGAGACCTCATGACTGTGCCTAAATTAAAAGTTAACCATAATGGCAATTTTGCATTCATAGCAAGATGTTAAGTTATTGTACCATTTCCAAGGATGACAAAAAAAATTATGGTGAATTTCGACATACTTTTTTCTTTAATTTTGTTTTCTAACAATGCTACTATAGACGGATTGTATTTATTAAGTAAAATACTAACATCCAACCATCTTTCGGGGTTGTTTAAACCCTTCACATTCCAACTTACATTCATTTTTTATTAAGAAGTCTAGTTCTAGTACTCACAATTGAAGCAGTAGCATCTTTAATATTTTTGAATATTCCTACATCTTTATCCCCTGTTTTTTTCAACAACACCATCTCAATCTACATCTTTTTAGCATGTGTTTTAGTTGGAGGTAGAGGTGGGATTTGGAGCTCGTTATTCAGTGTACTTTCAGTTGTTTGCTCAACCACATTTCCCTCAGCCTTATTCAACTGATCAGAGACCTGCAGTTTAAAAAAATACAAAGTCAGATTCGAATTGGCCACATCTGGAGTATTAGAATGGTCTGAAGTGTTCGGTGATGAGATAGTTGTGTCTAATGTAGGATCTTTGAAAGACTCAAAGAGAAGGTTCTCCCTGAGTGAAGCAACCAGGGACGTTGGTTAGGCTTTGCTCGACGTTTGATGACCTGACATGTTGCAACTGCTGTATGATAATGCGTCAAATCCTGTGTGACTGGCTGCATTTGTATTCTGATCCTGTGTGACATGCTGCATTTGAATTAAATTCAAGGTTACCCAGTAAAGAAATTCCCAAAATATTGAACTTCTTTGAGTCCGGTAGCAATTACACAAGACTAAAAATTTATAGGCTTTGTCCTCCATCATGGTTGTAGTAGCCTAAAATTTTAAATTGTTTATTATGAAGACGCAATTCACAAAACTTAAAGTGAAATCATAAAGACCCTAAGTAATTTAAGTTTATCAGCCTAATTATTCAAATTATTTACAAAACAAATTACATGAACCAAACTCAATTCTGTGACCACCTGGTTAAAGCTTTGAATAACTCACATGAGGTTGGAACTTCTCTCTGCAATGAGTATAGTAGATATCCAACACCATTTCACTTACCAAATATATAAATGTTGGTTTGATCCAAGTTTTGCAGAGTTTAGTAATTCATGAGTTTGATTTTATTAGTTTTCTTTCTTTTTAGGCTTAGTTTGTAGGGTCACATTACTATATAGTTTTCATTGGGAGGTAATTGCACAATTCCGTCATGATGGTATTTTGGTATGATATAAGCATCCTTTATTGATATTTGTGTTACATGTAGTTATATTCGTAAAGAGTGTAATTATACAGTTTTATGCATAGTTATATTAATTAATCACGAATTATTAACCATGAATTTTAATTTGTGAACTTGGGAAAAAATAATCTTTCTTTTGCAAAGTGTTTCTATTGTATATTAGGATTTTCATATTTTACAATAATGACTAATTAGTATGATGTTCTAATTATTTATATATATGTTATGTTTTTTTTCTAGGTTCCTCCCTTAACAGAAGATATTTGAACTTGAAGCATCAAGAGTAAAATGGAGCAACATCAAAGAGAGGTAAAATATTAAAATTTTAATATGCACTTCAATTTTTTTAAACTGACATTTCTTCAAATTTTTTAAACTGACATTTCATCTCTTGTTACAAATACACTGCATTTTGCTTCCAGGCTCTCTTAGAATCAATGGATTTACTTTTGTACATATCCAGAAACATCAAATAAAAAGAAACATCAAATAAAAATGGAAATTACTATGCTTTGAGGATTATATTTTAAATGAAGGGTTAAAATAAATATTTTGAACATTCTGATTTAAGTAGTTCTGAAAACGATAATTGTTTCAGATTAACATTTTAGCTCAGTGAATGTGACCTACATGATATTAAAAATTTAAAAACCTTTGCAAAACTGTCTAGAACATATATGTACAAGTTTATGCCAGTTCAATTATCAAAACACAGTACCCTGAAACTTTATTCTCGTTTTTTCTAAAAGTACATAATGTTCTGCCTTTTTTTTATAACAGAAGCATAACCTTCTTTATCAAACTTTTCCTGTATGCTAATTTCAGATATCAAAGGTAGCAGCGAGATATGCAGAGGCAATCCTTAGCTGTAGTTGCAACTTTAAATGCAAAAATAAGCCTGTTGGTGTGAAAATCAATGAAACAAGACATGTTGATGCAACTCATTCTCTTCAAAGTTTAAACAGTAATATTAGAAGATCCCCTCGGAAGCATACTGAAATGCAGCCTCCACCCGATAAAATCAAGTCTCCAAAGCTCAATCCTGTCCGTACTGGAATGCAGCCTCCACCCGATAAAATCCAGCCTTCAAATATCAATCCTGGCCCTAATTCAACTGGATCTCCAAATATCACTCCCAACGCCATGGATGCCTCGAACAACCTAAATTCTAATGATGATATTCAACAAAAGATGGCAAGGAAAAAAAGAGGGAAGACGATGATGACTTGTATGCGGAATGAGAAGGCTGAAATTGAATTCAACGAGCGAGGTCAACCAATAGGCTCCAACTCCAAGCACTTATCATCCTATCTTGGTACCTTAGCAAGAGAGATGATACCTTTGACGATTTCAGAGTGGAAAAAAGTCGATGCAAACTTAAAGAAAGATTTATGGACTTGTATTCAGGTATGAAAAATGTGCTGAGAACTTTTTTATGAAAAACTGACCAGATGGAAATTTTAATACAACATCATAACTTATTTATAAAGTGGTGGGTGGTTATATGCCCAAATTTCTACTTGTACTTATTTATCATCTATATTTATGTCATATAATTGATTCAAACCTGTAATGTAAACATTCATAAACAATGCAACAACTATAGCTTACAAACCTGCAATGTTTCATACTTACAATTTTCGACTACAACCATCATAAGTATCTGTTCTAAAATCAGTCGCATCACATTATTCACATTAAAAGGAACTCCGTGAAAATTACATGAATTTTGTTTTTAACAAATTCCTTTTGCAGCAATTATCGATTCAGATTACGAACTGCTACTTTCTCATGTGGAAAAACCTAATAGTCTTGTTAGTTTAGAAATCTTTTGGAATCAATACAACCAGTACAAAATATTTACATAATGCACAAACACTTTTTTAATTTTATTTTTTCTAATAATGATTAAAATTATGTCTGTTTCGACCACAACATATTTCTTTTGAATCTGAGGTTAAAAGGAATCTTAGTCTTGCTGATTGTATGGAGTATCTTCCTTGTTCTTTAAATTGTTAAGGCATCTACTTTAACTTTCAGGGACATAATATATATAATTTATGTGATATAATTTTATTTTGCAAATAGGAAGAAGACATGTGAACTAGAAATTGATGTTTATTGTAGAATAATGTTCAAGTATACAGTACAATGCACTCGGTCATAAACATTTTGCAGGTGATAATTGGTCGTACTTTCTATATTTGTAGTTTACAAAAATGTTTTATCATATATATTTATTTTATTTGCGACTAGAAGAATCGGTCATAAACATTTTGCAAGTGATAATTGGTCGTACTTTCTATATTTGTAGTTTACAATAATGTTTTATCATATATATTTATTTTATTTGCAACAAGAATCCATTATTTTCTCTAGTTGTCATTTATTGTAAGCTAGCACAGGGTGTTGTCTATGCTAAGAAATGAAAAGTATTCCTGCGTGCCATATATATTACATATACACATATATATACTCTATCATTGTGCTATACTGGAAATTCACTTGAACGTTAATGAAAAGGAAACAAGATTTTAACATTAAAAAAACACTATTTCTGTTCTAAAATCAGTCGCATCACATTATTCACATTAAAAGGAACCTGTAATGAAATTTGAACATTAACATAAACATGTATGTAACGACCCTGGATTTTGAACAAATTAAATTGAGAATATTTAATTAATTTTAAATATTTGAAGTTTGATTTAATTTGAATCCCCGATATACATTTGAATTTGACGATTAAAGTATAAAATTTAATATATTGAGAGTTGAATAAAAATTTATATCTTCAATTTTAAGTTGAAGAAAATTATTTCGAAAGCTTTTAAAATTCGTATTGATAATACCGAAGCTAATCGAACTGTCAGGATTGAATTTGAAACTGTTCTGTGCAGTATTGAATTTAATTGTTCGAATCGATATTTAAAAATAGCCATCTGAGGCGCAGTCTCGGAATTCGACGAAACCAGCCCCACTGGGTCCGAAATATTGAATTATTATCGGGTTTCAAATTTCGCATTTTTCGGAGTTGTTATTTGAGCACACGATGGGTAAACGGATTGAAAATAAAATCAAATGCAATTTAAATTTTAAAATTTAAAATTTCTGCCGACATCAGAAGTAAGGCAAACGTTTTTTCTCTGCAAAGCCACGAAAGAAATCGTGTAGCCCATACCTCCTTCCAATTGCAAATACTTCTCTTCGTTTTCAAAACCAATATCAGAAGAAAAAAAATATACGAACGAAACAAATCTCTCAGCTTCATTTCGAAATCAAATAATGACCGATACAAATCCTTCTTCCCCTTGGTTAATTCACAAATCAATTTCTCTGAAATAATAGATGGCCGTAGTTTGATTGCGAGTATCATTCGCGAAATTCTGTTCGAGGAAACCATCGCAGTAGCTCGCAATTTGGGTGAGTCGCGTTTGAATCGAAGTAGGCGACGACCATCGTTCATTCGCGAGGTTGAGCTCGCGACCGGGTTGGAAAACGGATCGCGATTCAAATCGCATAGGGGAAGCGACGATGGGGTCGTTGCGAACTCGGCGACGTGGGGAGTCAGACGCGTGCGCTCGCGAATAAGAGAGGGAGCGAGGTCGAATCGATGTCGTTCGATTCAAGTAGGGGAAGAAAGATCGCTGAGCATTGCCATGGCCACCGCGAGTTCGAGACAGTAGGGCTTGGCGTTGAGGGATCGGGTGGTGGCATTTCACGGCAGCAAGGGTGGTCTCGATTGATGGCGATGCCGTGTGGGGATGCACGGGATGGGTTTGGGTCGCGTGCCGTAGCTGTTTCGCGATGATGTCGTCTTCCTGTTCGAGCAAGTTGTAGCAATAAGGTATAAAATCTATTCGATTTTATATTGTTAAAATTCTGTGTAAACTGAAGAAAATTTATATGCAGTTTTAAATATATATATATATACATATTTAAACAGAAAATTTTATTTATATATGTGTAAAGCTGGAAAAACAATAATTTGGGAGTATAAGTGGATTTTTGAATATAAGTTATATGTATATGTGGAGTTTAAAAGTAAATTTAATATAATCAGTTATTCTGGTTACCAAAGATGTTTAAGAAAAGGAAGTTTAATTGTTTAAATTAAATTTTAGTTAAATAAATTTATAAAAGGGAAATGGGTTTAAAGAAATTTAAATGGTGGTTAAATTAAAATTTATTAATTTAGAAATTGGTTTAGAACGAACTATCAAAGATTTAACAATTAAAAACGGAAATTGGTTATTTAATTGGTTCGAATATTAATAGATTTTATAAATTACTTATACAAGGTTAAAGTCGAGAAAACGAAAGAAGAATTGGATTGGATTGCAAATAAAAGCTAAGGTGAGATTTTCTCACTCAATTGAAAAGTGGAATTTTCAGTTATTGATTTGATTGCTATTGAATGTGCTATTAGATATAATAGGATATATCTATATATATAGCAATATATACATATTGGCATATGTATATATTGGATTGATTGATTTCCCGCCTCGTATAGCGGATGAGACCCTATTGCGCCGTTAGTAAGCGGATTTTTATAAAACCCATATACCGCGATAATTCCGTACTGGAGCGGAATTGGTATTGTGCTAACATCTTTGGATGCAGGGAAATAGGTTGGAGGGATCCAACTGGACCCCTCACATTGATTGAATTTATTTCTACTGTGATGTGATAATCTGTGAATGATTATTGATGTTATTGAATTGATGTCTGGAAATTGTTGAAAAGCTAAAATTTAGCTGAATGGATGTTTGATATCATTGGATTCCAAAAATAAACGAAATTGAATTTTTTGTAATTCAAGCAGAAAATTTTAAGTGAGTTGATTTTTGAAATTGAATAAATTTTGAAGAAAGGAATTTTTAAAGTATAAAAAGTAAAATTTTAAAATCTTATTGAATTAATTCCAGAATCAAGTGAAAATGTTAGGTAAATGAATTTCGTATGATAGTGATTTTAAATTGAAGAATTTAATTTAAAATTTGGATTTTTAAAATAGATTGAAAGAAACGATTGAAATTTATTTCCTTAAAAAGGAATTTATTTAAAAGAAGATAAGTTGGAAATCCAATTAGAAATTTAATTGGTAAATTGAAATGATCTGGGAAATCAATGTAAAATGATTTCAATTTGAAGAATCCATTTAAAAACAGGATGTTGAATAATTTGAGAAAAATAAGGAATTTATTTAGTAGTGATAAATAAAGTTAGAAATCAATCTGAAATTGATTTAATATTTGGAAATGAATTTTTGAGAAATCAGTATGGAAATTTTATTTAAAGTTGAAAATAAATTTAGAAATCAATATTGAAATGGATTTGGTATTGAAGTTTTTATAAATGGAATTGGAATTTATAAAAGTTGGTTATAAATCCGAAATCACTTATCGTGATAAGTAAAGTATAGAAGTTAATAAAAAGGAATTATAAGTCGAAGTCGTTATAAAATAGAAATAGAATTTATAAACGTTGTTTTATAAATTCGAAATCAATTGGATTTGATAAATTAAAATGTTAAAGAAGATATATTCGCGATTTTGGATAGCGAATTATCTTTGAAATAAATGTGTAGAAAAGATTGAAATTGGGTTAAGTGAAGTATATTCACGATTTTGGACAGTGAATATATTATTGAATAAAATAGATTCATTTTTGAAGAAGTGATATTAAAAATGAAGTTAAACATTTTAAAGATGTTTTAAAATGTATTGTGAATCGAAATCATAGATTTCAACATTCATTGTTGAAATAGACGTTTTCGAGAAATAAGGAAATGGTGGACTATAACACTGTTGTTATAGTAAATGATTTCCAAAAGGAAATGTTTTTAGGTAGTATTGGGATTTATATATCTATTTTAATTCCGGATCCCTATACTAGTGATTTTGAGTCGTCGTAACGATGTTTTACGTAACATTCGTTTTGACTCAAATGAATGTTGTTATAATAAATGATTTCCTTAAAGAATGAATATATACTTAATTTTGATTTAAGTATATCGAATATTTTCAAATGTTGAAAATAAAAGATTTGTGAAACACTTATTATTAAATAAGTATGGAATGTTTTCCAAAATGAAATGAAACGTTTTGAGATTTTATCTTCTTAAAGATAAAATGAAGTTGAATATTTGAAAACGGTTTGAAAATCGAATATCAGTAGATATTTTGAAATATAAATTCAATATGGAATTTATAAAAGAAATGAGAATTAGTTTAAAAATAAACGTTGATTTATTTTTGAAGTGTGGAAATTTTATATCTAGTAAAGATATTTTGGAAAATAAATAATTTGGGAAAATTATTTGGAATCTGATGATGTTGCGCATCTTTATTGATAGTTAAATAACCGACTATCAATAATTACCTTTGGATAGGTATTTGTTGTGAATTAGATGAATTTGAATGCCACACTTATTTTTAAATAATCGCTCACTATTCGGGTTAACCGGGAAAGGACCATGGGGTCGTATAACCCATTCCGAATATGTGATACGTCGTTATGAATTGCATTCGAAGACCGGTGTTGAAGACCGGATATTTTTGAAAACGGAAGGATTACCATCGAGTTACTCTACATCGGCTGATCTCCGATTTAGAGGTTTTATCACCCTTAGTGACGGGAAATCCGGACGTGATTAGAAAATTATCCGGAAATGCAAGGGCTTCGTGAGAAGTGCCTTCGGTTCTGTTCGATCCCAGAACAGACTTGTATGGATTGTGTGTCTGACGTTACAATTTGAGATATAAAGCTGATTTCTTTCAAATACATTTCTGTTGGTGGCGGAGAATTATTCTCTTAGCTTAACACCCTTCTCTGAGACGTACGAGCTCAGAGGTTATGTAGTTGAAATTTATCAGCGATATATCCCAATTTGGTAACGTGGCATACTGAGTGTTGCTGTGAAATGATCGGTGTTTGATCATTTGTGATATGATCATTTGTTTGATCTTATATCTTTGTGATCATAGGTTGATCATTTTGTTTGACCCGAAGCAGGGCTTTTTGAGAAAGCGTAGCTTTGTGGACGAGACTTCATCGAGCCTCACACCCCGGAAATGGTCGAAAGAGGAAGGATGCGGCAAGGTTCTAGGGAGTAGCGCCCCTTAGTGTATGTCATTCCTTCTGGATAAAGGTGGTATCATGGTATGGAGCCCAGATACTTAACCTCTGTGGTTGCTGCAAAAATTTATTTCTTTGTGGTTGTTGGAAATCGGGGATCCTCGGGAAGATCGGTTACGATCGGGGGATGGCATACACGTGTCAGTAGTTACCTATTTTTGCAGAGGTAACCCGGCCTTGTGTTGGCAGAGATCCGGTTAGGTTCTCGGGTCGTCTATTCCAGGGACGTACCCATCGTGGATAGGAAGTTCCTTAGCCTGACCATTTGTTGGAAATCCAAACTCCAATACGTGACTTGTACGGTATTAGTTGTAGAACCTGCCATTTACGTACGGTGGTCACCACTGTTTAGATGGTAGCTATAGTAGGCATACGATACTGGTCGTATGTTGGCTAAGATTAATATTATACTTTCGAAATGTTTTCTACACTATGCACTAATAATAATATCAAAAATGTTTTGATTTTGTGTAGTAAGCATCTTTGACTATCATAAGAAGAAATCTCCTCCAATTCTGCGTTTGCATTGTGTGTGTGGTGGGAGGTCTTATGGTAGTTTCATTTTCCAAAAGCATTTCGAATTGACTTAAAAATTATTTTGTTGTTATAAAGAATAACTGTTTTACGATCTCACACCAGTCACCATGACTGACTCGGAGTTTATTGTTTCCCTTCTAAACTCTGGGTGCCCACCAATTTCCACACGGGCAGTCTAGAGTTAGATTATCAGGATATTCTGGATATTCTGGAGCTTTGGAGATAAGCTGGATGGCGAGACGTAGTATTTGTATCTGATATTATTTATTCCGCTGTGTATTCTGTATGAGGACAAGTTTATATAACTGTCCATTGTTGTTTATTGACTCTGATGATATAATGTGATGTAATGTAATAACAGATATAATTCTTTTGTTTTTAAATGATATTCATTTATCTATTATATATTGTTCCGCTGCGATATGTGAGATTCTGATATTGTCTCTGTTCTGTATCTGTTGTTGTTTTGTTGTTCTTCTTCTCTTTTTCTTCTATCTTCTTCTTCTTCTGCCTTTTTTTCTTTTTCTTAAAACCCTCACTATTGGAGTTTCCGGCGTTCGATTGCTCGGCAGTCGATAAAGTGAGTATCGATGTCGAATTTTCGAAAGTCGAAAATTTTGGTATGTGACAGAGTGGTATCAGAGCATATGGTTAAGCGACAACCCTGCTCTGTTGGGTGTTACTCATTAGAGATAGAGTCAGTAGTACTCTAGAATGAGTTTGAGTGTAATAATAGATATGAGCGCGTATTTGTTAGTTAATATAAAATTGTTTTGTATTGTGATGATTGGTTTATTGAGTGGTATATGAACCTTCGTCGGCACAGTCTTGCAAAACTGTATCGAAGGGGTTTCTAAACACTTGAATGGAACAATTCGGCACAGTATTGTTTTGAATAGGGTAAATGAAATAATTTTACCCAAATCTATTTTTGTATAGAAAAGAAATGATTTTCTATGAATTACTATAGTATATGGTTGCATGGATGTTAGGAAGTAATAATAGTAAATTATCATCACTGAAATTGAATAAGAAATTGGAATCGTAATTCCAAAGTTAAGAAATAAATTCACATACAAATGAAATTTGAGAATATAAATTATAAATGTGATTTGTAATTAAAAACGGAATTCCAGAGAAATTTTTGGGAAATTTGGAAGTTTAAATCATTTTTGATTTGAAAATGAATTTCAAAGGTTTGAAAAGTATTTTAGAGAGATGAAAGCTCTAAACTCTTTTCGGTCGCTGGAAAATAACTTCGATGATGACCGCGGCATCGTTGGTGTTTATTTTCGGGTTTCCAAAAGAGAAATTGCTGTCAAATTGTTTTAAATGGAAGTGTTTGGAAAATTTGGGTTTATGTTTTTGAAATTCAAAGGATAATTTGAATTGTTTTCAAAATGGCTTTAAAAGGTTGAAAAGACTCTGGAATACTATATAACAATATTTATGAAATATTATGAAATTGATAACTTATAAAATATTTGAAATTTGATTTGGAAATAAGATTCCAATTGGAAATGAAAGAATCAGTGAAGGAGTTTCAGAATGAATGAATAAATTGCAACTGTAAGTGCAATGAAAGTGAAATGACAATAGATGAACGAATTAAAGTCAATAATTATAAAAGAAAAGTAAATTGAATTCAAATTGGAAACCCACTTTAAATGACAGTAGATTTAACCGAAGGGTAAATTGAAAACAAATTTTGGAAATGAACAAAAGTGAATAGAACTGGAATTGAATTTGATAAATGAAGTATTAAACTGAAAGTTAGTAAGTGAAGCTAATTGATTATTGACCAAATGGATAAGGTTTGAACGAATTAAATTCAATGATTATAAATGAAGATAAATTAAATTCCAATAGAATTGAAAATGTGAATTATAAATTCAAATGAATGTGAAATGAAAAAATTGAACGAAATTGAATATGTAACTTCAATAGCGAATTTAAAGAGGATATAAGAAGTATATATTGAAAATTTGTAATCGAATTTGCAAAATGATTGAATGCTGTAACTAGATATAATGGCTAGTAGGATATACAGGTGTATAAAGGGATTGGAAAATTTATTTCACAGATAAATTTGATTTGCTCGACAAAAGGTAAGTATTTCAATTTGAATATGAGATTTGATGACTTATTTCTCTAGCCGCTTGGCTTTTTCTTTTTCTTTTTGAAATCTGAGGGTCCGTAGGGACGTTTTGTAGTAGTGCCGTATTAGCCGCGCAAAGGAGACGCTGGCGAATTTTTTCGAAAATTTCGAGTGTTAGAAAATTTTTGAGAAAATTTTGAAAGTTAAAATTCGATTTAAATTTGAATGGTTAAGAAAACAATATTGTTTTGAAACCTGTAATTGAAGTTAGAAAGATAGTTAGAATGATAACGAATCCTTAGTAGAAAGATTTGTTTTGAAAATTTGATAAAACTATTGGATTGTGAAAAATAGTAGACGAGTTAAGGACCATTTTTCCTAACTTGTAATTTCGGGGACGAAATTCTTTTAAGGAGGGAAGTCTGTAACGACCCTGGATTTTGAACAAATTAAATTGAGAATATTTAATTAATTTTAAATATTTGAAGTTTGATTTAATTTGAATCCCCGATATACATTTGAATTTGACGATTAAAGTATAAAATTTAATATATTGAGAGTTGAATAAAAATTTATATCTTCAATTTTAAGTTGAAGAAAATTATTTCGAAAGCTTTTAAAATTCGTATTGATAATACCGAAGCTAATCGAACTGTCAGGATTGAATTTGAAACTGTTCTGTGCAGTATTGAATTTAATTGTTCGAATCGATATTTAAAAATAGCCGTCTGAGGCGCAGTCTCGAAATTCGACGAAACCAGCCCCACTGGGTCCGAAATATTGAATTATTATCGGGTTTCAAATTTCGCATTTTTCAGAGTTGTTATGTGAGCACACGATGGGTAAACGGATTGAAAATAAAATCAAATGCAATTTAAATTTTAAAATTTAAAATTTCTGCCGACATCAGAAGTAAGGCACACGTTTTTTCTCTGCAAAGCCACGAAAGAAATCGTGTAGCCCATACCTCCTTCCAATTGCAAATACTTCTCTTCGTTTTCAAAACAAATATCAGAAAAAAAAAATATACGAACGAAACAAATCTCTCAGCTTCATTTCGAAATCAAATAATGACTGATACAAATCCTTCTTCCCCTTGGTTAATTCACAAATCAATTTCTCTGAAATAATAGATGGCCGTAGTTTGATCGCGAGTATCATTCGCGAAATTCTGTTCGAGGAAACCATCGCAGTAGCTCGCAATTTGGGTGAGTCGCGTTTGAATCGAAGTAGGCGACGACCATCGTTCATTCGCGAGGTCGAGCTCGCGACCGGGTTGGAAAACGGATCGCGATTCAAATCGCATAGGGGAAGCGACGATGGGGTCGTTGCGAACTCGGCGACGTGGGGAGTCAGACGCGTGCGCTCGCGAATAAGAGAGGGAGCGAGGTCGAATCGATGTCGTTCGATTCAAGTAGGGGAAGAAAGATCGCTGAGCATTGCCATGGCCACCGCGAGTTCGAGACAGTAGGGCTTGGCGTTGAGGGATCGGGTGGTGGCATTTCACGGCAGCAAGGGTGGTCTCGATTGATGGCGATGCCGTGTGGGGATGCACGGGATGGGTTTGGGTCGCGTGCCGTAGCTGTTTCGCGATGATGTCGTCTTCCTGTTCGAGCAAGTTGTAGCAATAAGGTATAAAATCTATTCGATTTTATATTGTTAAAATTCTGTGTAAACTGAAGAAAATTTATATGCAGTTTTAAATATATATATATACATATTTAAATAGAAAATTTTATTTATATATGTGTAAAGCTGGAAAAACAATAATTTGGGAGTATAAGTGGATTTTTGAATATAAGTTATATGTATATGTGGAGTTTAAAAGTAAATTTAATATAATCAGTTATTCTGGTTACCAAAGATGTTTAAGAAAAGGAAGTTTAATTGTTTAAATTAAATTTTAGTTAAATAAATATATAAAAGGGAAATGGGTTTAAAGAAATTTAAATGGTGGTTAAATTAAAATTTATTAATTCAGAAATTGGTTTAGAACGAACTATCAAAGATTTAACAATTAAAAACGGAAATTGGTTATTTAATTGGTTCGAATATTAATAGATTTTATAAATTACTTATACAAGGTTAAAGTCGAGAAAACGAAAGAAGAATTGGATTGGATTGCAAATAAAAGCTAAGGTGAGATTTTCTCACTCAATTGAAAAGTGGAATTTTCAGTTATTGATTTGATTGCTATTGAATGTGCTATTAGATATAATAGGATATATCTATATATATAGCAATATATACATATTGGCATATGTATATATTGGATTGATTGATTTCCCGCCTCGTATAGCGGATGAGACCCTATTGCGCCGTTAGTAAGCGGATTTTTATAAAACCCATATACCGCGATAATTCCGTACTGGAGCGGAATTGGTATTGTGCTAACATCTTTGGATGCAGGGAAACAGGTTGGAGGGATCCAACTGGACCCCTCACATTGATTGAATTTATTTCTACTGTGATGTGATAATCTGTGAATGATTATTGATGTTATTGAATTGATGTCTGGAAATTGTTGAAAAGCTAAAATTTAGCTGAATGGATGTTTGATATCATTGGATTCCAAAAATAAACGAAATTGAATTTTTTGTAATTCAAGCAGAAAATTTTAAGTGAATTGATTTTTGAAATTGAATAAATTTTGAAGAAAGGAATTTTTAAAGTATAAAAAGTAAATTTTTAAAATCTTATTGAATTAATTCCAGAATCAAGTGAAAATGTTAGATAAATGAATTTCGTATGATAGTGATTTTAAATTGAAGAATTTAATTTAAAATTTGGATTTTTAAAATAGATTGAAAGAAACGATTGAAATTTATTTCCTTAAAAAGGAATTTATTTAAAAGAAGATAAGTTGGAAATCCAATTAGAAATTTAATTGGTAAATTGAAATGATCTAGGAAATCAATGTAAAATGATTTCAATTTGAAGAATCCATTTAAAAACAGGATGTTGAATAATTTGAGAAAAATAAGGAATTTATTTAGTAGTGATAAATAAAGTTAGAAATCAATCTGAAATTGATTTAATATTTGGAAATGAATTTTTGAGAAATCAGTATGGAAATTTTATTTAAAGTTGAAAATAAATTTAGAAATCAATATTGAAATGGATTTGGTATTGAAGTATTTATAAATGGAATTGGAATTTATAAAAGTTGGTTATGAATCTGAAATCACTTATCGTGATAAGTAAAGTATAGAAGTTAATAAAAAGGAATTATAAGTTGAAGTCGTTATAAAATAGAAATAGAATTTATAAACGTTGTTTTATAAATTCGAAATCAATTGGATTTGATAAATTAAAATGTTAAAGAAGATATATTCGCGATTTTGGATAGCGAATTATCTTTGAAATAAATGTGTAGAAAAGATTGAAATTGGGTTAAGTGAAGTATATTCACGATTTTGGACAGTGAATATATTATTGAATAAAATAGATTCATTTTTGAAGAAGTGATATTAAAAATGAAGTTAAACATTTTAAAGATGTTTTAAAATGTATTGTGAATCGAAATCATAGATTTCAACATTCATTGTTGAAATAGACGTTTTCGAGAAATAAGGAAATGGTGGACTATAACACTGTTGTTATAGTAAATGATTTCCAAAAGGAAATGTTTTTAGGTAGTATTGGGATTTATATATCTATTTTAATTCCGGATCCCTATACTAGTGATTTTGAGTCGTCGTAACGATGTTTTACGTAACATTCGTTTTGACTCAAATGAATGTTGTTATAATAAATGATTTCCTTAAAGAATGAATATATACTTAATTTTGATTTAAGTATATCGAATATTTTCAAATGTTGAAAATAAAAGTTTTGTGAAACACTTATTATTAAATAAGTATGGAATGTTTTCCAAAATGAAATGAAACGTTTTGAGATTTTATCTTCTTAAAGATAAAATGAAGTTGAATATTTGAAAACGGTTTGAAAATCGAATATCAGTAGATATTTTGAAATATAAATTCAATATGGAATTTATAAAAGAAATGAGAATTAGTTTAAAAATAAACGTTGATTTATTTTTGAAGTGTGGAAATTTTATATCTAGTAAAGATATTTTGGAAAATAAATAATTTGGGAAAATTATTTGGAATCTGATGATGTTGCGCATCTTTATTGATAGTTAAATAACCGACTATCAATAATTACCTTTGGATAGGTATTTGTTGTGAATTGGATGAATTTGAATGCCACACTTATTTTTAAATAATCGCTCACTATTCGGGTTAACCGGGAAAGGACCATGGGGTCGTATAACCCATTCCGAATATGTGATACGTCGTTATGAATTGCATTCGAAGACCGGTGTTGAAGACCGGATATTTTTGAAAACGGAAGGATTACCGTCGAGTTACTCTACATCGGCTGATCTCCGATTTAGAGGTTTTATCACCCTTAGTGACGGGAAATCCGGACGTGATTAGAAAATTATCCGGAAATGCAAGGGCTTCGTGAGAAGTGCCTTCGGTTCTGTTCGATCCCGGAACAGACTTGTATGGATTGTGTGTCTGACGTTACAATTTGAGATATAAAGCTGATTTCTTTCAAATACATTTCTGTTGGTGGCGGAGAATTTATTCTCTTAGCTTAACACCCTTCTCTGAGACGTACGAGCTCAGAGATTATGTAGTTGAAATTTATCAGCGATATATCCCAATTTGGTAACGTGGCATACTGAGTGTTGCTGTGAAATGATCGGTGTTTGATCATTTGTGATATGATCATTTGTTTGATCTTATATCTTTGTGATCATAGGTTGATCATTTTGTTTGACCCGAAGCAGGGCTTTTTGAGAAAGCGTAGCTTTGTGGACGAGACTTCATCGAGCCTCACACCCCGGAAATGGTCGAAACAGGAAGGATGCGGCAAGGTTCTAGGGAGTAGCGCCCCTTAGTGTATGTCATTCCTTCTGGATAAAGGTGGTATCATGGTATGGAGCCCAGATACTTAACCTCTGTGGTTGCTGCAAAAATTTATTTCTTTGTGGTTGTTGGAAATCGGGGATCCTCGGGAAGATCGGTTACGATCGGGGGATGGCATACGCGTGTCAGTAGTTACCTATTTTTGCAGAGGTAACACGGCCTTGTGTTGGCAGAGATCCGGTTAGGTTCTCAGGTCGTCTATTCCAGGGACGTACCCATCGTGGATAGGAAGTTCCTTAGCCTGACCATTTGTTGGAAATCCAAACTCCAATACGTGACTTGTACGGTATTAGTTGTAGAACCTGCCATTTACGTACGGTGGTCACCACTGTTTAGATGGTAGCTATAGTAGGCATACGATACTGGTCGTATGTTGGCTAAGATTAATATTATACTTTCGAAATGTTTTCTACACTATGCACTAATAATAATATCAAAAATGTTTTGATTTTGCGTAGTAAGCATCTTTGACTATCATAAGAAGAAATCTCCTCCAATTCTGCGTTTGCATTGTGTGTGTGGTGGGAGGTCTTATGGTAGTTTCATTTTCCAAAAGCATTTCGAATTGACTTAAAAATTATTTTGTTGTTATAAAGAATAACTGTTTTACGATCTCACACCAGTCACCATGACTGACTCGGAGTTTATTGTTTCCCTTCTAAACTCTGGGTGCCCACCAATTTCCACACGGGCAGTCTAGAGTTAGATTATCAGGATATTCTGGATATTCTAGAGCATTGGAGATAAGCTGGATGGCGAGACGTAGTATTTGTATCTGATATTATTTATTCCGCTGTGTATTCTGTATGAGGACAAGTTTATATAACTGTCCATTGTTGTTTATTGACTCTGATGATATAATGTGATGTAATGTAATAACAGATATAATTCTTTTGTTTTTAAATGATATTCATTTATCTATTATATATTGTTCCGCTGCGATATGTGAGATTCTGATATTGTCTCTGTTCTGTATCTGTTGTTGTTTTGTTGTTCTTCTTCTCTTTTTCTTCTATCTTCTTCTTCTTCTGCCTTTTTTTCTTTTTCTTAAAACCCTCACTATTGGAGTTTCCGGCGTTCGATTGCTCGGCAGTCGATAAAGTGAGTATCGATGTCGAATTTTCGAAAGTCGAAAATTTCGGTATGTGACAATGTACCTTATTTGTTACCTTATTTTTGTTGTGCAGTCAAGATTCATGATGGATGAAGCATACAAGGGTTTAATGTTTAAGATGTTGGGATTACGATGGAGAGAGGCAAAGTCGAGGTTAGTTTCCGCTATTAAAGTAGCTTCTACTTGTCCCGACGCTTCCTCTAGGCTAGCGATGCTAAAACTGGATACTACAGAAAATGTTCCAGAGTGGAACGACTTTGTTAAAGAAAAATTGTCGGAGAAATTTGGGGTAACAAGTTATATTTTATTCATTATAATTTTTTTAACTATACAGACTTAAATATAAATATGTTATCCCTGCATATTTTATTCCTCTAGGCTGAACATGCTTAGTTTATTAATGAATTTCTCCTACGTAGGAAACTAGCAAAAAATTCAAAGCAATGAGAGATAAAAATAAAATTCTACATACAATGAGCAGAAAGGGATATGCGAGATTAGCGGAAGATATAGTAAGAAATGCATGTACGTTTACATTAATAAAATTTTTTCTTTGGTTCGTCTTCTTACTATTATTATTTGCAGAAAAAAGAAACTGGAATATCAAACATTAGCAGAGATGAGCTATGGTGCAAAGCCCATACAAAGAAAAATGGAGACCCACCAAATTCCGTTGTTGCCGATTGCATCGTAAGTTTTTTTATTCTTTTGAGATAGGACTGTAGATATTTATTCAATAGTTTATTCATATTTCTTTTTTCTTGAAATGGTCTATTTTAATTTGTAGGCTAAGATAAAAGAGCAGAGTAGTGCTAAGAATTCTCATGGAACAGCATCAGTAAGTGGAGATGGAGTGTCACATGTTTTTGGAAATGAACATAGGGGAAGGGTGAGGGGATTGGGTTTTGGTGTAGCACCATCTCAAATAGGTGTTTATGCACATAATTAAAAAAAGGTGGCTGCATTGGAAAATCAAGTAATAGTTCAAAGGGATATGTTAACTAATTTGGAGGCAAGAGTAGACTACTTGTGACGACCGCCCATGACCCCTGCACCGAATCTAGAGATAGTGCGCTGTAAAGTGTGCCAGGCGACCATGGACGATTGTCAGGGTAAGATAAACACAACAGAATCTATCGTATTACTCACAGCGCATGGATAAAATACAATAGAACATATGTATAGTGAAGCTTTACAGAACAAAATGACATCATATAAAACTCCATAATAGTTGAATACAAGCATCCACATAGTCAATACATCAAGCCTCACTACATATCTCTCAGAGAAAACATAACAGTGGAATATCCAGTACATATAATAAGAATAATATGCAACCCTCAAGCCCGTCTTCGATATCAGCATCGTGAGAAGAGAACAGCACCTGTCACCTGCTACCTAGTCTGCCCGTCCCAATATGGACGAACAGCCCAAGGCAATAAGAATTAAAAACATAAAGCCTTGAGTCAGACAACAGTCTTAGTGAGCAGTAAATTAACTAACAACATACCAAAAGAGCATAAAGGAAAAGGAATAGGAATACAACCCTCCCACTCCAACCTCATTCTACAGTGATAGCCCCCAGACACACACTAAGCAGAAGCGAACATAGCAGAGCATACAATTTAAAGTAAAGCTACTATCACTCGAGTCAAGGGCGATGTTTTCCAAGTGCCAAGGCCTAAATCAGATAAGCACTCCGAAAATACCGCTCTTGAGTCCGAAATGACGTTACAACCAAACATCCATGACTCTGGCTATCACTGTTATCATTGCTTCGATATCACCATTAATTGAATGACCGGCACATTCTTTCAGCCGTCCGTCAAGGGCTAATGGAAACCCCGGTTCTAGACATAACTCCCGCACGTCGTCGCAGCCCGTGCCTAGGACTATCGAATCTGCCCAGAGTACTCGACCATCAGCAGTTGGTCGTTGGGACTATCGAATCTGCCCAACCGTACTCTTGCTTAGAGCATGCTAGAACCTTCAACAACGATGCTATCCAAGCCTCCTAGTCATCCTCCTTGATGACTATTCTCATATCCATTCATTATCCTCAACTCGAATCATATCACCGAGTTATCAACATGCTTGGAATGATCCCGTCTGGATTAGACCAAGTCTTCATCACATGATTGCCTCGCTTACATCCTCACGAAGCCTCATCTCAACATCACATCATCATATCTATGCATAAGAGCTTCATCATCCCGCTACATATGCCACGAGCAGCTTTTCCAATTCAAGAGCCTTTCCCTAAGCTTTTGAATCATCTTCGATCTAAATCTAATCATTAATCATCAAGTTCATAACAAGCAATCAAATCAAACATCAATCCAAGCAATCAAGCATTCAAATATGATCTAAGTAGACAATTATAACAATAATGGCATTTTCGTAATTAAAGAGTTGAAAGTCCAATAAGCATGAAAACATGGATTATATCTCTACAAACTTGATGAATGAACTTGCATAGGTTAACATATGATAAAATGGATGTAACATCATCATGAACAATGGATCTATAAGGATCTACACTTATGATGAAGAAAATGCATGGAAATCTCTATTTTAACACCAAATCGAGCCAACAATCCGATATACTCCTTTGGATCCGTGTGAGAGATAATCACCACTCACCAAATCACCTAAACAAACCCAAATCAACACGCTTCAGATCTGGACAGCGAAGGATGAAGCTTGATCTAGCACGAATCCGCTTCAAATGATGAAATCTCTCTTGAAAAGATGAAGATCTTCAACTTTAGCTCTTGAATCTTCAATCTTGATCTTCGACTTGGATGGATTGAAGCACTAGATTGGAGTGGAGAAAAGAAGTGAAGAAGTGTAGAAGTCGAGCTCTAAAAATGGCAGCACTTCGTCGCTTCAAAATCCGGATCCCAAAAAGTGAGAACAACCCCTCCTATTTATAGCTGAAAACTGCCCTTAAGTCGTAACTAGTCTATCTCCTAAGTCGTTTCCGACTCACGACTCAACCACCCCCTACGACTTAACCAAGCTACGACTCATCCACTTGTACGAGTTATCACCCATGCACGACTCATCAGCTTACGACTCATCAGAAGGTACGACTCATCAGAAGGTACGACTCATCAGAAGGGTTCAACCTACGACTCATCAAAAGGGTTCAACCTACGACTCATCAAATAACTGGTACGACTCATCAGACAACATGAGTACGACTCATCAGACAACTTGAGTACGACTCATCACCTTGACTCGGATACGACTCATCTCCTATGTCGTCTACGACTCATCACTTAGGTTGTCTATCCCTTAACTCGGCGACGACTTACAACCTACGACTTAACTCTTGCCGAGTTAACTTCAACCTACTAACCTAGCCCAGCTACGACTTATCTCCTTAGGTCGTCGCCGACTCACCCCTTGAGTCCTTAACTCGCCCAGACTCATCACTAACTCGTCCAGAACTCCTATCTCCTAAGTCGTATACGACTCACGACTCATGCTAAGTCGTGAACGACTTAGGACTTAGGCAAAATTTGCCTAAAATCTGAGATGGCTCAAAATGCTAAAACTCCAGATTTGACGAACTTTTCGATCCGTGAAAATACGGGTCGTTACATTCTCTCCCCCTTAGGAATTTCGCCGCCGAAATTCCAAACAAACAAAGCAATCAAAGACTATTCTGTACGCCTACCAACCATAACAACCAGCAAACCATGCATCCAATTCTTAGCTTAGCGCACAGAATTCTAAGACTTAGAACAAGTTACAATGTTGTTAGATGATACGACACCTTAGGGCCATACCTTGAAGAGTTCAGGATGAGCTGCCTTCATCCTCTCTTCCACCTCCCACGTACAGTCGTTATCATCGTCACTCCATTGTATCTTGAGCAACTTAACTACCTTCCTCCTAAGCTGTTTCGTGTCGGTTTCAACAACACGAAGCGGCTTACGAGGTCTTCTATCAACTGGATCAACTTCTAAGTCTTCACAGCTATCAGCAGAAATCACCGTACTCGAGTCGTGCACATACTTCCGTAGATATGATACATGAAAAACATTGTGCACACTCGACATCTTCTCTGGTAACTCCAATCTGTAGGCGAGCTTTCCAATTCGCTCGATGATCGGGAATGGTCCAACAAATCTCGGAGTCAATTTCCCTTTCTTCCCGAATCGAATAACATTCTTCAGTGGAGAAATCTTCACAAAAACCATATTACCAACGTTGAATTCCAAATCCTTACGACGCTTATCGGCATAACTCTTCTGACGGTCTTGGGCTGCCTTCATTCGTTGCCGAATGATCTCTATACAATCTGAAGTCTGACGAATCATCTCTGGCCCAAGCATCAACTTTTCTCCAGTCTCTAACCAACATGTCGGAGAGTTACACGGTCTTCCATACAATGCCTCATACGGTGCCATACCAATACTTGACTGGTAACTGTTGTTGTACGCGAACTCCACCAAATGAAGGTGATCTTCCCATGATCCTCCGAAGTCCAAAACACATGCTCTTAGAAGATCTTCCAAAACTCGGTTGACTCTCTCGGTCTGACCATCTGTTTGGGGATGATAAGCTGTACTCAAACACAACTCGGTTCCCAAGACTTCCTGGAAGCTCTTCCAAAATCCACTAGTGAACAATGGGTCTCGATCGCTCACTATACTCTTCGGAATACCATGGAAACGAACTATCCACTTAACATACAACTCAGCCAACTTTGATGCAGTTCTAGTCGATCGAACAGGAATGAATCTAGCACTCTTAGTCAGACGATCCACAATGACCCAAATTCCTTCATTTCCCGTTCTTGTTCTAGGTAGTCCATCAATAAAATCCATCGACACTTGTTCCCACTTCCATGTAGGAACTTCTAATGGCTGAAGCAATCCACTTGGCTTCTTCTGTTCGGCTTTAACCAACTGGCAGTTCATACACTTGGAAATAAAATTTCCAACATCCTTCTTCATACCTTCCCAGTAGTAGGTTCTCTTCATATCCCGATACACCTTGTTTCCACCTGGATGAATTGTCAACTTCGAGTGATGACTTTCCTTCAGAACTTCACTCCTCAATTCATCTATATCGGGAACAACTAGTCGTCCTTGCTTCCGAAGCCAACCCTCTCGATCGACCTCGAATCCTTTATCCTTTTCTAGATCCAATCCAGATTCCAATTCACGGATAATCTTGACAAGCTTATCATCTCGCTTTTGGCTCTCGCCAATCCTTTCCACAAGAGTGGGTCTTATTGATAAGTTTGCCAACATCTCAGGTCCCAATTCACATCTAGGCCTGAAGTCAAATCCAGCTAAATACTCGAGACTCTTCCATTCTGAAAACATGGCTCCCAATCCTGTATGTCTTCGACTTAACGCATCTGCCACTGCGTTACCTTTTCCCGGAGTATAAGCTATACCAAAATCATATGATGCCAAAAACTCTAGCCAACGTTGCTGCCGAAGATTCAAATCCTTTTGGGAGAAAAGATACTTCAGCGACTTGTGATCCGTAAACAACTCGAATCGAACTCCCAACAGATAATGTCTCCACATCTTCAGAGCAAATACAATCGCCGCCAATTCCAAATCATGAGTTGGGTAATTCCTTTCATGCGGCTTCAGTTGTCGACTGGCATACGCAACAACTTTATCCTTCTGCATCAGCACTGCTCCAAGTCCCGTACCACATGCGTCGGTGTAAACCACCATCTCATCATTCCCACTAGGAATAGTCAAAACAGGAGCACTCGTCAGTCTCTCTTTCAGGATTCCGAAAGCTTGCTCACACTTAGCATCCCAACTGAACACTTGGTTCTTCTTCGTCAATCCTGTTAACGGTGCAGCTATCTTGGAGAAGTCTTTGATAAACCGTCGATAATATCCTGCTAATCCAAGAAAACTTCTCACATCAGATGCATTCTTAGGTCTAACCCAATCCTGGATTGCTGCCACCTTAGCGGGATCAACCGCTATTCCATTTCCAGAAATCACATGGCCTAAGAACCTCACTTCACTCTTCCAGAAGTGACACTTCAAAAACTTAGCCTTCAGCTGATGTTTCCGCAAGATTTCCAAAACCATACGCAAGTGCGTCTTGTGCTCTTCTTCCGTTCTGGAATAAATCAGAATATCATCCACGAACACAAGTACGAACTTGTTCAACTGATCTCTGAACACTCTATTCATAAGATCCATAAAATATGTTGGCGCGTTAGTCAATCCAAACGGCATTACCAGCCACTCAAAGAAACCAGATGGTGTCCGAAAAGCAGTCTTTGGCACACTATCCTTAGCCACTCTCAACTGGTGAAATCCCGTTGCCAAATCCATCTGAGAAAACACCTTAGCCTCGTGAAGCTGATCAAACAAGTCATCTATTCTCGGCAATGGATACTTGTTCTTCTTAGTCACCTTGTTCAGCTCACGATAGTCCACACACAATCTCAACGACCCATCTGCCTTGGTTGCAAACACAACTGGTGCACCCCACTCGGACACACTACGCCGAATGAATCCTTTCTGTAAAAGGTCATCAACTTGCACCCTCAACTCTTGTTGTTCCCTAGGCGCCATCCGCCTTAGAGGCATCACAACAGGTCTGGCTCCTTCAACTAGATCTATACGAAACTCGATCTCTCTATGCGGCGGCAACCCTTTGACTTCGTCAAAGACATCCTCGAATCCATTAGCGATCGGCACCGATGACAGTCCATCCCGTGGAACAACTAGCGAATACATGAAGCTCATGAAGACGCCTTCTTCATGCTTACATCGTATCACAACCTTTCGCCCATCCACATTCTCGACTGTCACTTCCAACCTCTCGCAATCAACCTTAGCCGCATACTTCCTAAGCCAGTCCATACCCAAAACAATTCCGAACCCCGCAAAGTTCAGAACAAAGCAATCACAAACAAAAGAGCAACCATGACTCGATACAACTAGACCACGGCATATCATACACAAACAAGACGAACCCCCAACTGGATTAGTCACAACCAATGGCCTATCAACAATATCCGGCTTCAAATCTAACCGGCCTACGAGTTCGTTACAAACAAACGAATGCGACGCTCCAGTATCAAACAAAACTCTAACTGGAACACCACATAGGAAAAGAGTACCTTGAACAACCACACTCTTTCCTTTCTCTTCAGCAGTAGGAGCTTTTGAAGACGACGGAACAGCTCCTAAAGCATAGGCTTGCACAATCTGCCTGTCCTTCCTTGGTTCTGGACAATTCTTCCTGAAATGCCCCGGCTTGTCGCAGTTATGACACTTCATCGGTGCCTTCGGATTCTTACAATCCTTAGAGAAATGGCCCTTCTGCTGACAATTGTAGCAAGTTACCTCGCCTTTCGGCTTCTTCTGGCCATCCTTACCCTTCTGCTGCTGCTGCTTCCTCTTCTGGTTTCCACCCTGCTGTGGTTTAGACTCTCCCTTGGTAACAGCAACAACAGGTCCTTCCTTGGGAAACAGACTCTCATGCCTAAGAGCTTTCTCCACAAGCTTCTCAAATGAATCGTCCAAATGATCCACCAACTGTCTCCCAAGATAACTATCCAAGCCGGTCACAAACTTCTCATTCTTCTGGTAAGCAGACTCAATATATGACCGGGCATACTTGGACAAAGCTTCAAACTCAGAAACATACTCAAGAACTGATCTTCCACCTTGCTTGAGCTCCACAAACCTCTTGAACAGAACAGACTTCTGAGCTGTAGAAATGAACTTAGCTTCAAATCTGACTTGGAATTGCTCCCAAGTGATCTCTTCCTCCGCAGTATTGATGGTAATAGAGTTCCACCAATCAGAGGCTCTCCCTTGAAGCTGCCTTGATGCCGACTTCCTCTTAGTTGCATCATCAATTCCCAAATCACCAAAGATCCTTCTACAAGCATCTATCCATCTCTGGACTTCGATAGTTGATTCTGTTCCCAAGAAAACCTTCCCTCCAAGAGCAGTATAATCCTTGCACAGCTTAGCAAAATCCACTGGTTTCGGAGTTTGAACTTGAACTCCAACATCAACTGCTGCCCCCGGAACTGGTATCCTTCTCATGATCGAAGTCATCATAGCTTCGAACATGGCTGCATAATCAGCAGTCTCTTCAGTAGCACGGCCTTCCCTAGCAGCTGGTCTCCCTCTTCGACTCATTCTCAATATCTATAAAAAGGAATGATTAGAACATCTAGAGAAACAACTGCACAAAGGACTCAAACTCTACTAAGCTACTACATTATATATAGTAATCATCCATCAGAATACAATTACGTCTCTCATACGTAGTTACGACGGCGAGCGTTGGGTAAAATCGATTAACCAAAGCTCTGATACCAAATGTGACGACCGCCCATGACCCCTGCACCGAATCTAGAGATAGTGCGCTATAAAGTGTGCCAGGCGACCATGGACGATTGTCAGGGTAAGATAAACACAACAGAATCTATCGTATTACTCACAGCGCATGGATAAAATACAATAGAACATATGTATAGTGAAGCTTTATAGAACAAAATGACATCATATAAAACTCCATAATAGTTGAATACAAGCATCCACATAGTCAATACATCAAGCCTCACTACATATCTCTCAGAGAAAACATAACAGCGGAATATCCAGTACATATAATAAGAATAATATGCAACCCTCAAGCCCGTCTTCGATATCAGCATCGTGAGAAGAGAACAGCACCTGTCACCTGCTACCTAGTCTGCCCGTCCCAAAATGGACGAACAGCCCAAGGCAATAAGAATTAAAAACATAAAGCCTTGAGTCAGACAACAGTCTTAGTGAGCAGTAAATTAACTAACAACATACCAAAAGAGCATAAAGGAAAAGGAATAGGAATACAACCCTCCCACTCCAACCTCATTCTACAGTGATAGCCCCCAGACACACACTAAGCAGAAGCGAACATAGCAGAGCATACAATTTAAAGTAAAGCTACTATCACTCGAGTCAAGGGCGATGTTTTCCAAGTGCCAAGGCCTAAATCAGATAAGCACTCCGAAAATACCGCTCTTGAGTCCGAAATGACGTTACAACCAAACATCCATGACTCTGGCTATCACTGTTATCATTGCTTCGATATCACCGTTAATTGAATGACCGGCACATTCTTTCAGCCGTCCGTCAAGGGCTAATGGAAACCCCGGTTCTAGACATAACTCCCGCACGTCGTCGCAGCCCGTGCCTAGGACTATCGAATCTGCCCAGAGTACTCGACCATCAGCAGTTGGTCGTTGGGACTATCGAATCTGCCCAACCGTACTCTTGCTTAGAGCATGCTAGAACCTTCAACAACGATGCTATCCAAGCCTCCTAGTCATCCTCCTTGATGACTATTCTCATATCCATTCATTATCCTCAACTCGAATCATATCACCGAGTTATCAACATGCTTGGAATGATCCCGTCTGGATTAGACCAAGTCTTCATCACATGATTGCCTCGCTTACATCCTCGCGAAGCCTCATCTCAACATCACATCATCATATCTATGCATAAGAGCTTCATCATCCCGCTACATATGCCACGAGCAGCTTTTCCAATTCAAGAGCCTTTCCCTTAGCTTTTGAATCATCTTCGATCTAAATCTAATCATTAATCATCAAGTTCATAACAAGCAATCAAATCAAACATCAATCCAAGCAATCAAGCATTCAAATATGATCTAAGTAGACAATTATAACAATAATGGCATTTTCGTAATTAAAGAGTTGAAAGTCCAATAAGCATGAAAACATGGATTATATCTCTACAAACTTGATGAATGAACTTGCATAGGTTAACATATGATAAAATGGATGTAACATCATCATGAACAATGGATCTATAAGGATCTACACTTATGATGAAGAAAATGCATGGAAATCTCTATTTTAACACCAAATCGAGCCAACAATCCGATATACTCCTTTGGATCCGTGTGAGAGATAATCACCACTCACCAAATCACCTAAACAAACCCAAATCAACACGCTTCAGATCTGGACAGCGAAGGATGAAGCTTGATCTAGCACGAATCCGCTTCAAATGATGAAATCTCTCTTGAAAAGATGAAGATCTTCAACTTTAGCTCTTGAATCTTCAATCTTGATCTTCGACTTGGATGGATTGAAGCACTAGATTGGAGTGGAGAAAAGAAGTGAAGAAGTGTAGAAGTCGAGCTCTAAAAATGGCAGCACTTCGTCGCTTCAAAATCCGGATCCCAAAAAGTGAGAACAACCCCTCCTATTTATAGCTGAAAACTGCCCTTAAGTCGTAACTAGTCTATCTCCTAAGTCGTTTCCGACTCACGACTCAACCACCCCCTACGACTTAACCAAGCTACGACTCATCCACTTGTACGAGTTATCACCCATGCACGACTCATCAGCTTACGACTCATCAGAAGGTACGACTCATCAGAAGGTACGACTCATCAGAAGGGTTCAACCTACGACTCATCAAAAGGGTTCAACCTACGACTCATCAAATAACTGGTACGACTCATCAGACAACATGAGTACGACTCATCAGACAACTTGAGTACGACTCATCACCTTGACTCGGATACGACTCATCTCCTATGTCGTCTACGACTCATCACTTAGGTTGTCTATCCCTTAACTCGGCGACGACTTACAACCTACGACTTAACTCTTGCCGAGTTAACTTCAACCTACTAACCTAGCCCAGCTACGACTTATCTCCTTAGGTCGTCGCCGACTCACCCCTTGAGTCCTTAACTCGCCCAGACTCATCACTAACTCGTCCAGAACTCCTATCTCCTAAGTCGTATACGACTCACGACTCATGCTAAGTCGTGAACGACTTAGGACTTAGGCAAAATTTGCCTAAAATCTGAGATGGCTCAAAATGCTAAAACTCCAGATTTGACGAACTTTTCGATCCGTGAAAATACGGGTCGTTACACTACTTGACTAATTTGATCATGACAGTAAGTTTATAGTTAATTAGCTATTGTTAATAAATATGTGATATGTGCTTATGAATTACTAAGTATTCTCTTGTACTTTTACAGAGAAGAAATGATAATGTGGCAGATATGGAGATGCCTCAGACTCATACACCTCAGGTTAGAATATATAAATAATCATGATTGCTTGCTTGACATGCTTGTCGTTTCCTTGAAACTGAATTACCAGAACATGACAGCAAGGAGCAGAGGTGTAAGAGCAAATTTGAATCTTCCAAGTATTTTTTGTTGTTGTTTATAATAATAAGAGCACATTTTTATTTTTAGAATAACCTATACCTTAATTCCTAACTAGAGTTTTCCACACCCCTTTTTGCAAGCTGTCATCGCAAGTTTTGTCTGTCCAAACTCTTGTGTTGTTGTTGAATATTTATAAATCAATTTAGTTTTAGATTTTAAAATGATAGTTTGGTTTAGATTAAAGATACAAACAACAGGTTGATATGATAGAGAAAATGACTTTGTGCAGTTATATTTAATGATAAAATTATACAAACAACAAATTTGGTTTACTTTTTTGAACTGCAATCATAATTAAGGATATAATTGATGTAATTTTTTTTAAATAACAAGAGTGGTACTTTATTCTAATCTTAGATATAACGAAGAATAAAGTATATATCTATATCTTTTGATCAAATCTGTGCAAACTTCATTTAAAAGATGATATAAAAAATAAGTAATGAAATACCTGGTAGATCATTTAATCTATGCAAACTTCATTTAAAAGATGATATAAAAACTTCATTTACGATGCGGCGGCGTTATCTGAATACTGTTAGCTGCTTAATAGCAGTTTCGATTTGGTTCATTTTGCTTTTCTTTTCATAATATGGTAAAATGATCATCAAAGTCCACGTATTATCGTTTTCGCCAGGACATTCATTATAGTAAAATACTGGGCTAGCTGAATTCTTGTTTATTGATCTTTATCGCATCGTTCTCACCAAGATATTCCCTCAACAGTTCTATATCACATTATTTGTCCAAATCTTCAACTGGTCCATAATGTTATATGTTCGAATTCCACATATATTTAAAGCATTGGATGTATGTAGACAATATAGAAAGTTTACGTCATGTGAATTAAGATATAATTTATTCACATGCATTATTCTTCTCATGGGCAACGTAATAATCGTAGTACTTTATCACTACAACCATGGTATCATTGCTAACAAGGCTTAGTTCATGAATAACATTCCCACTTTTGTTAATTCATTAATATATACCTATCCCTGATATTAATAAGTTAGAGAGTACAATAATTTCGCATGGCTTTGACAAGTTATGGCAATCACAAAATGACATTAATTATAGAAGTATTTAGATATGTAGGGTCTGTGGTCCTTTTTAAGTAAACGAAGCAAATAACAAAGAAGTGTAATATGTACTAAGCTGGTAATGATATAGAAAACAGTTTATCCTAATGTCAAAAGAAATGAAATAGGCAATAGCTTTATCGTAGTACAAAAGAATGATCAACTATCCTTAGCAAGTTTTCAACTAAATACAGTTAATCGCCATCCTGGAATGAATGATACTGGATCATTTTTAAGCCACCGAGTCACATCAAAATTTAGCTAAAAAGTTTGTGTTACAAGCTATAATAGTTTAGCAGTTGCACCAATGTTGCTTTTTAGGCACATGTCAGATTTGTCACCATGCAACATATGGTTTATTGTGTTTTAGTCTCCCATCCAAAGAATTATAAAATGTGTGTTTTATTTAAATATAAAAAGACTCCTCTTCACATTGTTACTTTGATAGTTGGTTTGTAATGATAAATGGTCGCATAGCGAGCGTAAGTTAAATATCAATGTACAAAATTTATAGGTTTTGGGAAGAGCATGTATGATTGTGAATTTCAAGTAAATTTCAAGTAAATTTATATGGTCTGTTAGCTTGATGGTCCAGCTTGAAAGCATAGAGTGTGTCTGATTGTGTGGTTGGTTGGTTGTTCGTGATTATGGGAAAATGATGCAGAGGTAGGATGCGGAGGGTGGTGGTTCAGGCTACAGTGAAGGTGACTCTTTGATGAATGTAGTGAGGCTGTTGGAGGTATTTCATAGGGTATTGCTGATGGCGATTGCATTTTGGGTCGCTGAGGGGTTTTGCGATGAATAATGGACCGTTGGCGATGAAAGTTTGTGAATGATGAAGCTTGTGGTGATGGAGTTGTTGTGATTATAGGGTGCAGGAAGTGATGTAGTCGTGGTGTATTGCGGTTGTTGAAGGGGAGATGGTTGATAGTTTGTTGCTGTAGGTGATTGTGGTTAGGCCATCGTGATGGGAGGTGGTTTAATTGGACTGATGATTGACGATTTGGATTTAAAGAGGAATGATGATTAATTGGTTGTAGGGTTGAATGTTGGAACTGGTAGGTTGGAAATTGTTGGAGTTTGAAGGTGTAGGCTTGGTGATTGAGGAGTAGTGGTTTGCGGATTGAGGTGTTGTGGGTTTGGATAGATTGATGGGTAGTAAGTGGGAGCTGGGTGGTGGTGGAGGGGGAATTCAGCATGCAATGTGGCTGTTTGTTTACTGGTCAAGGAAGCGGTGATGGGTGTTTTCAGATTTGAGGAAGTGGTTAGGCAGGATTGTTTGGGAAAGTGAAGTGATGTAGTGGGATGGTAATGGTAGAGCAATGACAGTTTTGTAATGTAGTTTGAGACCCTTGTTTTCTTCTTTGAATAGTTGGATACATTCTTCATTTAGTTTTTCAAATATTCATTTTGTGTTCATTACTGCCTATTCTTGGTTCTCCTCCTGTGGGTCATGTTAACTTGATGAACTTGAACTCGATCTATGTACTCCAGATGGACTTCCAGATAGAAACATTCTCTATATTTCGTTCCCGTGCTGCTGGAGTAGCAGTTACCAAAGAAACCATCAGGTTGCTGCATATTAACTGAGCACACCATAGTTCTGAAACATTTACTCTGCATCTTGATGTAGCATTGTTGCCAGAACTTTCTGTTTGCACTTCTGAATTGCTTCTTTTGTGGGCTGTGAAATCCTTACATTTGATGCTTCCAAATTCCACTTGCTCTATAGCGTTTTCTTCCTTTGTTTAGGTAGCATAGCTAATAATATATATGTATTGTGCCTACTGTAAACAAGGAGATCATGGAGACAACATGGATCCAGTTTCAGTTCCATTTCCAAAATTATAAGGTAAAAAATTGGTTCAAGCCAGATGTTGTGTTAAACATATAAGTAATATACTAATGCATAAATTATGTAAGCGGGATAGTGATAAAAAAGGGTGGCTACACTTTGAAATTTTGGATGTTTTATGGAAATTAACGAGATTACTATTGCAGTTTGATACTAAATTTATCTTTGGACTAACTTCACAAAATTAATATGCACTTCAATTTTTTTTTCTTGCAGTCACACCGCGATAGCAACAATATGTAGCAGGTTCAAGATCAGCAAGAACGAGTTATTGTGGATGGTTTGATGAAAAAAAAGTGCTGGCTATTGAGTTTTGAGAAGAACGTAGTTGCAGAGGGGACAATAGCAAGCACTGATCCTGATGCATCGGTACATTTTGTAAAGCTTGGAGCAGAAGCTTGGAAAGTATGGGTGGATGTAGTGGTGGAACCAGAAGCTTTTTTATTTAGGCCAAATTCAGAGATGTCCACTATTAAAGAGGCCGTTGGATCAACCGTCGCGTGGCACAAAGACTTTATATCCTTAGTCTAGTATGATTGTACTTAGAACTTGATATTTTTAGCTGACTGTTATGTATTAATGCTTTATGAATTTGGGAGGTAAACTTATCTGACTTTTTGGAGTGTTGGAATTTTATGACTATCTTTTAGTCTTTTCGCATGTGATTTTGGTTGTTTGTGCGTAATATTTATTACTGTTAAATTATTCATTATTTGTATGGATGTGCTACCTATACGTTGCTGTAATTTTTTTTTAATTTGCATTTTTTCTGCAACGGTCAAAGCGCGTTGTATTATACTCTATTACAACGGTCAATAACCGTTGTAAAAATCATTTTCACAATGGTCATTTGCGCCTTGTATTAAAGTCTATAACAACGGTCGAAAACCGTTGTCAAAATATTTTTTACAACGGTCAGGTAATGTTGTAAAACATGTTATCCATCTTGTATGATCGTATTTTGCAACGGGCAAAGAAGCTTGTATTACAGTCTATTACAACGGTCGCCGACCGTTGTAAAAAAGTTTACTACAACGGTCTTTACACCATTAACTGCCCGTTGTAAAATATGGGTGACCTATTACAACATCGCCTATTACAACGGTCCGCTGCCCGTTGTGGAACACATATTACAACGGGCATTGCCCGTTGTAAAAAGCCTGTTTTGTTGTGGTGAGTCTCTTTATAAAGAAATCTGCTTAAGTAGTACTCGTATGTTCAGTGTGACTTTATACTATATATACACTACTCTATAGTTTTGAAGACCAAAATATATAACAAATACGCTCTCTCATATATATATTCTCCCGATCCAATCTAGGGTGATAACTCATACCCTATCTCTACTGGATCCTGGTATCCCTTAGGTTACTATGCAACCTAAGCTTCGATACCAAAAGTAATAATCGTCCTACACCTTCGGCACCCAAATATAACCTGTAAAGTGTGCTGCAACGGTGCCCGGTCGATGCACAGCGGTAGCCAAGGAGTTGTAAACTAAAAAAATCATTACATAACTTATCATATATCTCACAGCACATTGAATAAAATATAATAGTCATCACCAACATAAAATAGGAGAGACAATAATAACTAAATGAACTATAGAAGTCAGGGTGCACAAATCCATATAGTTGTACAACATAAGCGATAGAGGTTATACAACTAATAATAAACTCAAATAGATAATTTTCTTTAAATAGATAAAAGCACTAGTAAGCCCTATAGTGATGCACAATAGAGTAATAAGCAATAACAACTAAATACAATAATACGTGAAGTACAGCCTCTTGCTCACCACAATTCCATCTCCACATGCTCATCGGACTTGATATCCCTAATCTACACATTTAAGAGTACTCAGAATAATATAAAGCAAATCATAAAATCCTGATTCAGACAATAGTCTGGTGTGAACGATAGAAAAATCTCAAATAATATAAGGTCAGCATAATGGGACAAATGCGTATGGAAAATCATACATGACCTGGGATGTGCACGTAAATGTGCATTTTTTTACGTCCTTATTTAATCTACTTTTATTTAAATAAATGTCATATTTGGATATTTTTACATGTTTTTACCAAAATCGAAATGTCATCAAATCATCACTCATTCATCTTCAATTTAGAGGCCAAATGGTATTTTTGTGCATATATTAATTTTAGAGAATATTAATTTGCACACTTTAGTTTTAATTGTAGGAATTTTGGATGGAAATATGAAGAAGCCTTCATGAAGATATGCATGCAAAAGAGAAGAAGACAAATGAAGATGGGAATAAATGAATTCATGTAATCAGGGAGGACCCCACCTACCCACTTACCATGATCCACTATTAAGAGCTAATGTACATGTTAGTAGGGATTAAAAGCACATGCACACTTAATAGAGGATTAATTCATGCTAATGATAACTTGGTGGCCACACTTCCTAAGGGGTATTTTGGGTAGCACCCTAAAATATGGATTAAGGTTTTAGGCATGAATAAATAACCCTCTTATGTTCATGTAATGAAGTTTTTGTCTACTTATCATATAATGCAAATTGTAACCACAAAACTAATGAAAAAGAAAATGGCTTCCTAAACCTCTTCTTCTTTACTCTTTTATGCTTTCATGTTATCTTTATGCTCATTTTTATTTACATGCTCTCTTTCCTTTTATGTTAGTAGTTTAGATTTTCATTTATGCACTTAGTTAAGTTTTATTTTTATGCAATTATTTAGTTCTCTTTTCTTTTAAGTTGCTCTTACTTCTTTTGCTTTTTAATGTTGCAATCTATACGTGTTGAAATGATAACAAAAATAAGCAGTTAAATACCTTCAATTTAAGGGTAATGAAGCTCTCTAATTCATGTAGATTCAACATATTTGCTTATTTATGATCTCTTTTTATGCTTAATGTAAAGTTAGATTATGATGTAAGTTTATTAGTGAATTTGATAGTCTATGTGATTTATTACAAATAGGTTATTCTTATTCAAACATAAACACAATTTACATCATTAACTAACTAAGTGATTATGATCATGAAATTAAAATAGAAGAAAAATTTGATGATCTATGTTACTAATCAAAAATAGTAAATAGATCATGCTTAAAATAGACTTTTGTTTTAGTTTCATTTTCATGACATTCAACAAGTGGTTTTAGTTGTTGTATTAAAGTTTGATGGTTTAAGTTATGTTAATCAATAACATAAATAGACCATACTTATGATAAATACATCACTAATTCTATTTAGATTAAAATGAGAGATCATATATAAAATTTTGTGTTGATTTATGTGAGAGGATGAGAGTGGATTTGCCTTTAAATTATCTTTTGATCTCATAGTTCCATTCATTTTGTTCTAACTAGTTTTACATTTTTTTATCTCAAAACAATCTCAAGTTTGGTTTAATTTGATTAAATAAAATTTAAAATCACTTCAATTCCCTGTGGATCGATCCGTACTCATCAAATACTAAAATTGTATGTCGTGCGCTTACGGTTAAATTTATCACTTAATTTAGCGGCGTTTTTCTAATTCGATAGAAAATTCGTCGTCAAACAAGTTTTTGGCACCGTTGTTGGAGAATTGATTTGATTTTAATTTACTGTTCGAATTATTTTTGTTTGATTTTATTGTGTGTTCATTTTGTGTGTTGAGTGTACTTTAAAAAATATTTTGCGTTGTGTGTTTGTTGTGGGATTTGTGCTTTCATTTAATTTGTGTGCTCATTGTTGTTTTTCTATTTGCATTTCTATTTTTTTTAAAACATATACAATTTCAAAGAAAAAAAAATATTTTATTAATTTACATTTGCATTTTACATTTACAATTTTTTACATTTACATTTTCCTATTTTTTTAAAAAAAACAGGTCACTACCCCTCAAACATCACCAGAAATTTCCACCTGAAACCCCCTCTGTGCACAATGCAACCCCATACCAGTGCACTTCCCCCTACAAACTGCTGCATTCCCCTTCCTTCACCTTACAACTTCCAACTTCTTCAACCCAGAAACTGAAGCTCCTGCTAATCAACTACCATAACCAACTACATTGCATACTTCATTATTCATTCATCACACAAATACTCTCTCCCAAACCACAAACTGCTGCTCCTCTTACAATCACCCTGCCTCGGTCTCTGCCCATATAACAAAACAGTCAACTATTGTCATCACCATACAATCCCAAAACCTCAACATTTCCTACCATACAACCGCAACACTTCAAAACCATGCTATACTCACAAACCATCACCGCACTGTCACACAACTGTTGTTTGCATACACCTTTGCATTTTTCATCCATCACAACACAGTGCCTACAAATTCTCCTCATTTCTGACTTAACTCTAGCTTCCCCCTTCCTTCTCTGCTGTAACATATCCACTTCCCATCAACCTCTACCTATTATCAACAAAGAACTTCCTTATCACTGCTTACAAATAGCCTCTGCCATCCACTTCTCACATACTCTGTGCACATCGGTTGCATACTGGCTTCACTCCACTCCCACTTCCAAACCATTACTGCAACAGCTCAAACTCACCACCACAAACCACTTCACAAAACTGTAGAATCATCACATAACACCTCCTCCTATCACCCAACTCCTTTATTGCCTGCCTTCCTCCACAACCACTGCAATAGACTTGCACTACACTTCAACGTGGTCACTGCCTTCAACACAACAAACTCCCCTCCTACCTCACCACTAAACCATACAACCCCACAACATATCACGATCAATATCCATCACTGCCCAAATACTTTAACCACTTCACATACTTGCACATCAACACTTCATTCCAACCACCTAGTACCCCATAAACTCCACAAAAATAAGCTTCATACCATATTTCACTGCAGCAACACATACAACCGAACTTCAGCCATCCAGTCACTGCTCTACCAAAATCATCACCATCCATACAAAACCCAACCATCCACTCATACTGTCAACAACAACTCCATATTTCCACTGCACAGTGCCATAAACAACCGCTACTTCACAAAACTCCAGCATCACCAGTAACTGCTCAACCCCCACGCGACCATCTAATCCCAGTCAACCACCCATCTTACTGTCGACAACATACCTCCATCAACCTTTATCCACAGCTTCACCACAATCCACTTACATCCTCTGCCCGAACCACCACAACTTGAAGCTGCAACCAAACCAAAAATCGTCGTCGAACATCGAATCGCAACCAGCCTCAACCAACTCCTATCGCCACGAATCTGAATCTACACTCAAGCAATTGAACGGGGTTAAAAGTAGTGTAATTGAACGTGGAATTTTGTTTTTGTTTTGGTAAATTGATTGTGGTTTTGGGAAAATGTGGAAATTGATTTCAGTTTTGAGCAATTGAACATGAAAATCGGTTTAACTTTTTTTAGGAATTCAATTACCCTTCTACGTGTTTTTAGTATCGGGTTTTAGGTATTAAGGGTTTGGGCCGGGCTTGTTTTGTTTTTCATTTTGAAATTTCATTTGTGAATTTGTTTTGTGTTGTTTTATTTTGTTTTGTTTTAATTTGTTTTAAGTTCCATCCTTATAAAAAAATATCCATCTTGCTCAAAATTTCAGGTTGCTAAAGTGGATTAAAAAAACTGCTTGCTTGCTAGAAAATCCCGACTAAAACAATAAATTTGCTAATAATTTCGCGCGCTCTAGTATCGCGCTCTCATCTCTTATTTTTAGTTTCTTTGCATTGTTAATTGATTGCATTTAAAAAGTTATAAAAACAAATCTCATTCGTAGTTACATCGTTAATACACGTTTAATTTCAGTTTTGCATTCATCTGATCTTATTTTTATTTTTTAAGGGCAATACTCAAATCCACATAAGGTGGGGGATTTCATCACCCCTTCCTTGGTATACAAATTGCATTTCATCCTAGAATTGACTGATAATAACGATTAGACATTTGACTTAAGGGAGTCACGAGCTCACCTAAGGCTTAATTGGATCTTGACAAGTTGTCTTCTTTCGATAATTTATATTCTTGATGTCTAGGCTACGGCAGAGCAATAATCATATATAAATATAACGGTGATTCGTAAATATTATACTGATTGTTTATCTAAAGGTATTTAAACCTTCGATTGTATTGCTACGGTGATTCGTGGTGCACCGGTAACTCTTGTCCGTTACCTGGCTAAGAAATATTTCGTTGGATTAAGACAAAGTTTATTTTACAATTTTGGGTTAGGAGCTACAAAGGAGAGAAAATTTATAAATAAGTCCTTGCATTCATTTAGTTTTATTAGTTAATGCATATTTAAGAAAAGAAAAAAAATTCAAAATACAAAACCAAATTTTTTTTTTGTAAATTTGACTTAACTTAGTTTTTTTTTAAATCCAAAAAAACAAGTATTTTACTTTTGAAAATCCAAAAATAAATTGAGTTGGTTTTTTTTTGGAAAAACAAAAATCCAAAAAAAAAATCTTTTCTAAAAAAGAAAAAGAAAAAAATTTGAAAATCCAAAATGCAAAATGCAAAAAAAAAATCAAAACAAAAATTAATCTTCCTATTGAAAAATAAATTCTTTTTAGTAAATATTTTCCCTTTTAAAAAAAATACAAATTTTCACTTCATTTTTTAAATCATGCTTCCTTCTCTTAAACTCAATTCTCATTTCTTTCTCTCCTTTACCTTCACTTGTGCATGGGTACTTGGACTCTTGACACAATAATAAATCGTTGGGCTCGTGACCCTTCTACAAATCGTTTAACTCGAACAAACGATCCTCCTGAAATGGCGAATGAGAACGCCCATCGAACTCTTATGGATAGAATCTTTCCCGATAGAGATCCTATTCCTTCTTGTATCGCGTTACCCGCCCCAATGGGTAACCATTTCGAAATTCACTCAAACCATATAGCCACGCTTCTGAAATTTGGCAATTTCGAACACGATGACCCTTACATCTTCTTGACGAAATTCAAACAAGTTTGCGCAACCGTTAAACTCCAACAACTTTGTGATGATGGAATCAAACTCCGATTAATTCCATTCGCCCTTATGATTAAGCTGAAAATTGGTTGTATAGCTTACCATCAAACTCGATTAAAACTTGGGAAGAATTCGTTAAAGTTTTCTTCAAAAAGTTCTACCCCTTGGAAAAACAACTAAAATTCAAAACGAAATCGTAAATTTTCATCAATTCAGGGGTGAACCATTCGAAAAATATTTTGAAAGATTTAAAGAGCTTTTGAAAAAATATCCACACCATAACTTTGAAAAATGGACTCTTTGCCAAATCTTATATGATGGATCTGAATATAGCTCGCGAACCATGCTTGAATCGATGTGCTAAGGCAACTTTCTCGCCCAACATCACGACGATGCTTGGCAATTTCTTGAAAACCTAGCCGAAAATTCATCCCAATGGAAACGTTCTAACGAAAAATCAATTTACTCACGATTGGGTACACACTCGATAGGATCATCTTTGGCTTTAGAAGCTAAAATCGACGCGATGATTAATAAATTCGATAACATTTTCTCATCGAACCAAATGAACCAAGCTTCCCAACTCATGTGTTATAAATGTAATAATCCGAATCACATAGCCGATCGGTGCCCTAATTTGATTGAACAACTCAATGCTTTCAATAAAGTTAAAAATGACCTGTTTTCTCCAACATACAATCCTGGTTGGAGAAATGACCAAACTTTGCTTGGAACCAAAATAATCCCAACACGAATTTGGTTTGTCCCAATTTTCAAGCATTTCTGAATAATGCTTCGAAACCTCCCTTTCTACCCAATCATTTTCAACAAAATTTTGCATCTCCAACCCAAAACCAAGCACAACAATCTTTTGCCCCTTAAGACGATAAACGATTGTCTTCTCTTGAAAAAAGTCTCGAGACTTTGGCTAAAGCAATGACTCAAAATCTCCAATCAAACAGCAATTTGCAAAATTTGTTGACCTCATATATGCAAAATACGAGTCAATCGATTGCTAAACTTGAAATGCAAATGAGTCAATTAGCCACGTCTCTAAGTGAACGTGAACGAGGCATATTCCCAAGTCAGTCAGTGCAAAATCCCAGAAATCAAAACACGAATTCGAATCAAGCCCATGTTGTTCAAGATAGCAATGTAACCCAAATGAATGCTATCACGACTTTATGTTCCGGTAAACAGATCGATAATCAAGTCATTAATCTAAATGATTTACCGAAAACCTCTCTCGACACTTCTAAAACAACAAATGAATATGAACAAAACATTGAGCCAAACATCGAATCAAACTCCAATCCAAATTCTTCTTCTACTCAAGTAGACTCACCTACTGAGTATCGTTTTCCATTTCCACATCGTCTTCGACCAAAGAAACACTCTGACCAAATGGAAAAGATGTTGGAAATTTTTAAACAAGTCAAAGTTAACATCCTGCTTCTTGATATCGTTGAACAAGTACCAACTTACGCTAAGTTTCTGAAGGACTTGTGTACTCAAAAATGACACACTCATGTACCCAAGAAAGTTTTCCTAGCCGCTGACTTAGCGAAGTCTTGTCTCAATCAATTCCCATCAAATACAAAGATCTTGGATGTCCGACGATCTCGTGAATGATAGGAGACAAAACGATTAACAAATGCTTACTTGATTTGGGTGCGAGTTTCAATTTGATTCCTTATTCCATTTACCAACAACTTGGCTTGGGTGAACTAAAACTAATGAAAGTAACTCTTCAATTTGCCGATCGTTCGATAAAGAAACCCGTGGGAGAAATCAAGGATGTACTCATCAAAATCGGTCAATTTATATTCCTCGTCGATTTCATCATTTTGGAAACTCAACCCGTGAATAATCCAATGAGTCAAATTCCACTGATTTTAGGCCGACCTTTCTTAGCTACTTCAAATGCTCTCATCAATTGTTGAAACGGTTCGATGAAATTTTCTTTTGGAAACATGACTTTGGATCTTAACATTTTCAATCTTTAAAATGAATCAAATGAACCACATGACCAAACATTGGAAGTTAGCTTCATTCAAGAAAACTTCGATAACGAAAAGTTGACTAAAACCACGAATGTGAGACCGAATACGAACAACTGTTTCAAGATGAGCCTAATGAAATTGAAATTGTGCTTCCGTTTGAACCGCTTACCATTGAATCAGAACTTCAACCAAATTTGTTGATTGAGCAACCCCCGTGATTGGACCTTCAACCCATTCTCGATCACCTTAAGTATGCATACTTAGGTGACAATGAAACTTTTCCCGTTATAATCTCTTCAACTCTCTCTCTTGATCAAGAAACTTCCTTACTTTCAATTCTGTCGAAAAACAAAGAAGCAATTGGATGGTCGGCCACCGATATAAAGAGAATTAGTCCCACTCTTGTTCAACATCACATCCATTTAGTCAACGATGCCAAGCCTGTTCGTGACGCACAACGAAGGCTTAATCCAAAAATAAAGGATGTGGTTCGGGACGAAATTCTTAAACATCTCGATAGCGGAATCATATACCCAATCTCTGATAGTTCGTGGGTTAGTCCAATTCATGTCGTACCAAAAAAGTCTGGAGTTGCCGTTATCAAGAACGATTCTAACGAACTCATTCCTACTCATACTCAAAGGGATTGGCGTGTTTGCATTGATTATCGAAAACTAAATGTTGCAACATGTAAGGATCATTTCCCTCTTCCTTTCATCAACCAAATGCTTGAACGTTTAGCCGGCTATGAATTCTATTGCTTTCTTGATGGTTATTCCGGCTATAACCAAATTCCAATCGCTCTTGAAGATCAAGAGAAAACAACTTTCACGTGTCCCTTTGGTACTTTTTCTTATTGACGTATGCCTTTTGGCCTTTGCACCGCTCCTCCTACATTTCAAAGATGCATGGTCGGCATCTTTTTTGATATGATTGAACGCTTTCTTGAAGTGTTTATGGATGATTTTTCTATCTTTGGAAACTCTTTTTCTGAATGCTTACACCATCTTGAGTTGGTTCTTAAACGATGCAAGGACAAACCCTTAACATTAAATTGGAAAAAATGCCATTTCAAGGTCAAACACGGCATTGTCCTTAGGCATGTCATTTCAAACAAAGGCATTGAGGCAGACAAAGTGAAAGTTGACGTAATTGCGAATTTACCCATTCCCAAAATCTGTCAAAGCCATTCGTTCATTTCTTAGACATGCTGGCTTCTATCGACGTTTTGTAAAGGATTTCAGTAAAATTGCTCGACCTCTTACGACTCTTCTTGGAAAAGACGTTCCATTTGACTTTAATTTTAACATTGTTTCTGCTTTCAAACATCTCAAAAACGAACTCATTTCTGCTACCATCATTTGTTCACCCAATTGGGATCTTCCCTTCGAAAAAATGTGTGATGCATCTGACTTTGCAGTTGGTGCTGTCTTAGGACAACGCATCAACAAAATTATTCATGTCATCTACTATGCTAGTATGACTCTTAACGATGCTCAACTTAATTACACGACCACTGAAAAAGAGCTTTTAGTGGTATTCTTTGCGCTCGAAAAATTCCAACCTTATTTGATTGGCTCACACATTACGGTCTACACTGACCATTCCGCTCTTAGGTACCTTTTTGCTAAAAAGGATGCTAAGTCTTGTTTGATCCGTTGGATCCTCCTCCTCCAAGAATTTGACCTTACGATCAATAGATAAAAAAGGACCCGACAGTGTCACCGCCGATCATTGAAAGTGACTATGTGATCGTGTAATATGAAAGTTAACTAAAATACTTGCTTAAGCGGAATATGAATAAAAATATAAGCAATAATAAAAGACACCATAGATTTTTATACTGGTTCGAACTTCCCATTCTACATCCAGTCCCAGACTCCTTCTGGAATTCAATCGATACCCTCACTTCACCCGGAGGAACAGTTATTACACCGCCTGAACAATCGAACAGGACTTTCCCGCCTATACAACCGAATAGGACTTCTACTGCCTAAGGATACTATAGCAGGACTTCAAATACAAGTGGAAATGTTTCTGACTAAATATGCTCTGTAATAGCACTGATGAGTCAATATGAGTACACCCTTCCTATAATCTTCTCCTTTATGATATATAGTGAAATTCGTGATGAAAGGAAGAATAATTGATCACACAGGAATATGCTTGAGTGTTAGTGATCAAATAGTTTGATTTGAGAATCTTTAAAGTAAATAGCAAGTGTATAGAATTTAGAAATCAAAAATAAGAATTGGTTAATAATAGTGTTGAAATTGCTTGCTATTTGTAGTTGTTAAAAGGTTGCAATACTTTGTGAAGAGTAGCCATGAATCAGAAAGAAGCAACTGTTGAATAGAGCGTTGTTTCTGTTAAGGGAAGAGAAGCAACCTTTCGAAAAACTAGCCGTTATTTTTATCTCAGAAGTCTAAATAAAATTCAGCCTTCTGAATGTAACGAAATAACAAACGAGCACTGAAACAGTGCAAAATAGGTTGAATTCAGACGTCTGAATATTAAGATCTGACGTCTGAATGCGCCTTAAAATTTTTATTGCGCTTCATTATTCAAACTTCTGAATTAATGGTTTTAGACGTCTGAATTCTGTGTTTCATACATATCAAAGCTTTTCTTTGAAAACAAGTGCATGTATTCAATAGCTTGTGCATGTATACCAATTAGGAGAGATTTTAACATATATTACTAACTATACATAGACTCTAACAATATAAAAGATTACACTCATCAATCCGGAGTCTGATCATCAATATTTTCCTGCAAAACTTGGTTAAATAAACTCATATAATTGTTATTATCAAAATATCAGGAACCGAGGTTCCAACACTCTCCCCCTTTTTGATAATGACAACTTACGAAAATATTGGTTAGCAAATAATAACTTCTCTTGTCATAGAAATATTGGTTAGTACGAAAATAAGATTTTCTCCCCCTGAATTAAAGAATTTCTGTAACAATATTCTACCTTTATCTCCCCCTTTGTCATTGACAAAAAGGAATTAGTTAGTTAACACAGTATAGGAGAGAGAAAAAAAATACTAAAATGACAACAAGAACATAGAGATATATATCACATAGAAAACCATGGATGAGTAAGAACATTTAGAATCAAACACAACTACAGATTGAACTACAAATAGAACATAATGTTTTTAAAAGTAAACAAGTACTTAAACAGAGAGTAACAAGGATTATAGCAAAAGATAACCAAACATACATTAAAAAAATAAGATAAGAAATCATCCATACCAACTTAAAATTCATCATTGTCATCAACATCTTCTTCTTCTTCTTCTTGATCGGAAGACCAATTGAATGGGGCCGAGTTGTGCTGAATGTCGGAAGATTAGGAAGACATACAAGAAAGCTTATCTCGGATTTTGTTCAAGAATCCCTTGATGGAGTTAAATTTTTTGTTCGTGTTTGTTTCCATGCTCGCCAATTGTTTTTGAAGTTTCTTTTGATTTTGCGAAAGAGTTCTTAAAGCTTGCTTTGGTGTTGCATCTTCTCGGATTTCTTGAATTTCCTCATAGTATTCTTCTTCTTGTTGATGAGGAGGTTGAGATGAAGATGACGAAGGTAAGTTAGGATTTGATGGTTGACGAATACCACGATTCCGGTTGTCTATCCATTGATGAAAAGGAATGATATCATGAGATAACAGACGCTTTGGCAATTGCATTAGCCCTAAAATTTTAGAACCAAGCACAGTTATGGATGAACATTCTGGGTCAGTTATCGGAACTCCACATTGCATCAATATCCTCATCATATTATCCCCATAATGCAAAGTCTTATATTTCCTACGAATCGTTGCATTTTGAAATTAATCTATTATAATCTTCCCCCAATTCACTTGTTGATTAGAATAGATAGCATAGAGAGCTTGGAAATCCCTTTTGTAAATTTTCTCATAGCTATCGGTTCTGGGTTGAAGAGACCGGATGAGGGCACGATGGATTATTCGAGCTTGAGGATGCAACTTTGTTGAAATCAAAGTCGCCATGTCGTCGGAAAGAAATCTATGTGAAACTTCGTCACAGTCATTCATATCGGTATCAACATCGTCAATGTCGATTCCTTGATAAGGGCATCTCAAAATATAACCAAGTCTTTGCAAAGGGAGAAAATTTTTAACACCACATACCATAGTCCATACCCAATCTTCTTATTTTGAGGATTGTGATGGTCTAGGTTCATGTTAGCATAAAATAATTTGATAAGAAGATGGTTGATTTTTAAATTGTTAAAATCATAACCAATTAGCAAATCGAAGTGGTTCGACTCCGCTATTTCTCTAATCCTATAACCATTGAACTCCTGAAGTTGCATGAATGCTCCATCGAATATTTTAGAGTATTTCATAGTGTTGAATTTTGCAATAGTAGTCTCATTGTGAAGCCAAGACCTAATTTGAGCTTCGGATGGTCCGGTTGATGATTCTCTTGTACGCTTGGACCTTGGAGCCATTTTTAATTTGAATTTGGATAAAGATTTGGAGTTTAAAAATGAGTTTTTAGGGTTAGAGTATGAGTTTTCTGAAGATGAAAGTGAATGGATGCGGTTAAAAAATAGAGATAAAAGAGTAAAGTTGAGGTGGTAGTTGGATTTAATGAAGTAGGCCCGCTTTTTTAAAAAAACCATCAAAATTGTTTCCAGACGTCTGAAATAAATTCAGACTTCTGAATTGGTGCAATTTCGAAGGCAGTAAAGAATTAGTTTATTTTGGGCCTTATTCAGACTTCTGTTTATTTTAGATCAGATGTCTGAATCTGGGTGAATAAATATTCCCATATATAATATTCAGATCTGTTATATTTATTTTTTTAAGAATAAAAATATATACACAACTTTTTATAGAATACAATCATTTTAAACAAAATTTATAGTTAAAAATAACAATAAAAAATTACAGAAAAAAATAAAAGTTAATAGTTGGATGGAGAATTGTCAGTATTTCTTGGTTCATCCTTGGTGTTCTCTTTGAATGGTTTAAGAGGAGACAAGTAATTCTGACGAACTGGAGAACCAACTGCTTGTCCGCATTCCCATGAGTTTGGAGACATATGAGGACGTAGAGGAGATTGAACAATAGTTCAATTTTGGACTGGGGTTGAACCATAAAATTTGATTGCCATTTTCTCCAACCAATTTAACTTTTGACCTTGAATTTTCTGTTCATAGTAGAGTTCTCTCTGAATATTTAAAGTTTCTTGCTGAAAGTGATGAATGTCATCAATCTTTGCTTTGGTGGAAGAAGAGCCAAAATGTAGTTTTCTAGGTCTTTTAGGTTCCGGTGTGAAACCACTATGGTAAACTGGAGCCTTTTCATTTTTGGGTGTAGGTGTAGGCAAAGATGAAGATCCCGAACTAGGTGATTCGAAATCAATTGAAGAATAACCAGATGAATAATCAGAGATATCTTGGAAGACATATTTTGTAATATAGATAGAAAGAGATTTGGTTTTAAAAAACAAAGAGGATTTTAAGAGTGTATTGAAACATGCTTGAAGCCAAAATATATAGAGGAAACAAAATTTAAAAATAAGTCCAAGTTTATGGTAGAACAAATAATATCCAGATAAACAATACAAAATAGTTTACTGGTTGAAATAATAAGAGCCAGAAAAGAGTACCAAAGAAAATCTTGGTTGAAATTAAACTTTATTAAACAAACTTCTCTCCTTTTTTTTAAATTACAAATCTTTTTGAGATATAATGCCTAATCCTCTTCTTAACTTTATAAAAATATTTTCATTTAAAGGTTTTGTAAATATATCAGCCATTTGATTTTCAGAAGAAACAAATTCTAATTTTATTAAATCCTTTTCAATATTATCACGAAGAAAATGATGACGAATGTCAATATGTTTTGTTCGCGAATGATTGACTGGATTTTTAGATAATTTTATAGCAATAGTATTATCACAGAAAATAGTAGATTTAGATAAATTTATTCTAAAATCTTGAAGTGTTTGTTGCATATATATGACTTGAGCAGATGCTAAAGCAGCATAAATATATTGTGCTTCACAAGTCAATAGTGAAACACAATTTTGTTTCTTGCTAAACCAAGATACTAAGGAATGTCCAATGAAGTGACAAGTACCACTCGTACTTTTTCTATCCGTCCGACATCCTCCAAAATCAGCATCATTGTACGATACTAATTCAAAAGGACATTCTTTCGAATAAAATAGTCCGAAATATTTGGTTTTGCTAAGATATCGTAATATATGTTTCACTGCTCGCATATGTGATTCTTTAGGATTTGCTTAAAATCGAGCATATAGACAAACACTCATCATTATGTCAGGTCTACTAGCAGTTAAGTAAAGTAGCGATCCAATCATACTTTGATATAATTTTTGGTCAACACTTTTGCCATCCTCATCTCGATCAAGATGTACTGTTGTACTCATTGGAGTTGGTTTGGCCGAGGTGTTTTTCATACCAAAGCGTTTAATTAGATTGCTACAATATTTTTCTTGGTTAATGAAAATTCCATTTTCTAGTTGTTTGATCTGTAATCCAAGAAAATATGATAATTCTCCCATATGTGACATTTCAAATTCGTTGGTCATCATATTAGAAAAATCTTGACATAATTTATTATTAGTAGAACCAAAAATACTATCATCAACATAGATTTGAACAATTAAAATATCCTTTTTAGTTTTCTTAATAAAAAGTGTTTGATCAACTTTCCCTATTTCAAAACCATAATTTAAAAGATAGCTTTTAAGCTGTTCATACCAAGCACGTGGTGCTTGTTTTAAACCATATAAAGCTTTCTTAAGTTTATAAACATGGTCTGGATATTTTTCATGTGTAAATAGAGGGATTGTTCAACAAAAATATTTTCTTTTATAAAACCATTTAAAAAAGCACTTTTAACATCCATTTGATAAAGTTTAAGATTATGAAAACATGCAAAGGCCAATAAGATCTGTATTGCTTCTAGTCGGGCGACTGGAGCAAACGTTTCTTCATAGTCAATCCCTTCCTCCTGATTATATCTTTGTGCGACTAATCTAGCTTTATTCCTAGTTATATTTCCTTGTTCATCAGCTTTATTTTTGAAGACCCACTTAGTACCAATGAATGTTTGATTACATGGTCTAGGAACTAAATCCCAAACTTCATTTCGGTCGAATTGATTTAGCTCTTCTTGCATAGCTATAATCCAATAGTCATCAATAGAGGCTTCTTTAGCATTTTTAGGTTCAATGTTTGAAAGCAATGCTACATGGCTCATTTGATTAAGTTGACTTCTAGTCCTAACATTTGAATTAATTTCTCCAATAACATTTTCTACAGGGTGATCTTTTAGTATCCTAGGAGGAGATCTTAATTCATTTTCATGATGAACAGTGTTTTCAGTTTGAGTGATGGAATTATCAAAAGATTTTTCAGTATTAGTATATGTGACTGTCTTATTAATTATTTCATCATCATCAATTTTATTGTTAATTTTGAAATTTTCATCGAATGAAAAATGAAGTGTTTCTTCGATTATGTTAATTCTTTTATTGAAAATTCGATAAGCTTTACTTCGTTCCGAATATCCTATGAATATTCCTTCATCGGATTTTGGATCAAATTTGCCAAGCTGATCTTCTACATTAAGAATAAAACATTTTGAACCAAAAACTTTAAAATAAGATATATTTGGTGTTCTTCCATTAAAAAGTTCATATGGAGTATGTTTTGTTAGAGGATGAATGGAGACGCGATTCAAAACATAAAAAGCAGTTGCTACAGCTTCTGCCCAAAAATGTTTTGGTAAAGTGCTTCCACTTAATAGAGTTCTTGCACATTCTTGTAAAGTTCTATTTTTCTTTTCTACAACCTCGTTTTGTTGTGGTGTTCTAGGAAAAGAAAAATTATGTGAAATTCCATTTTTATTACAAAAATGTTCAAAATTCTTATTTTCAAATTCACCTCCATGATCACTTCTAATGTTCTTAATTTTCAAACTTTTGAGATTTTGAATTCTTTTAATAAAGATTTTAAATTTTTCAAAAGTATCAGTTTTATTTTTCATAAAGATAGTCCAAGTATATCTTGAAAAATCATCTACTATTACAAACACATATTTATTATGATTTATAGATTGAATTTGCGTTGGTCCAAAGAGGTCCAAATGCAATAGTTCAAGTGGTTGTAATGTAGAAATATTTTTCTTCGATTTAAAAGATGATTTTGATAAATTTTCTAATTGACAAGCATCATAAATACTTTTTACTTTGAAATTCATTTTAGGTAAACCTTTTACTAAATCATTTTGAGAAAGTTTACTAATAGCTTTAAAATTAATGTGACAAAATCTTTTGTGTCATAACCAAGGATCATTTTCTTTGGCTATTAAGCACATATTTGAATCATGAATGATTTTTATATTTAAAACATACATATTTCTTTCTCTATCACCTTCAAAAATAAGATTTTTATTTTGATCAAGAATGCTACACTTATTTTCAAAAAAAGATATATTGAAACCTTCATCACAAAGTTGGCTGATACTAAGTAAATTATGTTTCAAATTCTTAACTAATAAAACATTTGTAATAAGAGGTAAATTAGATGTACCATTATTGCTCACATCGCCTTTGCCGATGATGTATCCGTTGGAATCACTCCAAAAGTGACAGAACCTCCATCAGAGTAGATAATGTTAGTCAACATGTCTTTATTTCCTCTCATATGTTTTGAGCAACCACTGTATAATATCCATTTCCCTCTTTTCTTAAGTGGTACCTGCAAGAAATATGAAAATGATATTGGTACCCACTTTTTGTTAGGGTCCTAAGAGTTAGGTCTTAGGAAACCAAACCTAAGCGGGTTCAGCATTCCCTTTGTAAATAAAATCTTTATTATTGTGAACATTTTCCATAAAAGATTTTATGTACTTGTTCCTAATTAAATAATTGTTGGTTTTAGGAACCCAAATTTTAATGTTCTTAGAATGTTTTGGAATATTTGGAACATTATTGATTATAACATGATTACTTTTTCTGAAAATGATTTTCAAAAGAGTTCCTTTTCTTAGGTAGACTATTTGAAACTTTCTTATAGCCTATGCCCTTTTTATCTGACACAGTTTGAGAATTTTCCAAAATTTTAGAAAGATTTTCTCTTCCTTTATTAAAATTTGAAACATTTTTGGTAATACCTTCTAACTGTGTTTTGAGACTAGAGATATCTAATTCTAATATTTTAACATTTGCTTTCAAATCATGATTTTCAACTTGGAGAGAGTCATTCTTATCTTTTTGAGTTTCGATTTCTTGACTCAACATAGAAATTTGAGAAGTTGTATTAGAATAAGATTCTTGAGAAGCTTGAAGTTCTTCTTCTAAAATTTTCTTTTCATCTCTTAGCATTTCGACTTCAAGTTCGGTTCTATTTAACTTTTCACTAGCCTCTTTATATTTTCTTTTGATGTTCTTCATATTATCTAATAGAACAGAATTTATTTCCACTAAATCATCAAAAGTTAAATCACTTACCTCATCATTCGTGGCCATAAAACACACGTTTGCTTGTTCAGTGTCGCTGTCACTGTCTGATGAAGAGGATTCTGAATCATCCCATGTTACTAAGAATGCTTGTTTCTTTTTGAATATCTCTCTTCTGTTTTTGAATTTGTCTTTCTTTTGATCAGGACAATCTTTCTTCATATGACCTTTCTTGTGACATTCATAGCACTCGATAGTTGAAGTCGATGGCTTGTTATTACTGTTGTTGAAGCTGCTTTTATTATTTCCAAATCTATTGTTCTTTTTGAACTTCAGAAACTTCTTGAAATTTTTTGCGATAAGAGTCATATCTTCTCCATCAGAATCGGATTCTTCCTTTTCAGCCTTGAATGTTATTGTCTTTTTACCTTGTGCCTGTACTCATTTAGCCTAGAGATTAACTTTATAAGACATTAGATTTCCTATCAACTCTTTCAGTTTTACGGTTGAAATGTCATTAGCTTCTTCAATTGCTAAGACTTTTCGGTCCTATTCATCCGTTAGAGAATTTAGGATTTTTGAGACGATATCAAAATCAGTGAATTTTTCTCCTAATGCCAAAAGTGAATGATATATGTCTTGAAATCTAGAATACATATCATTTATAGATTCATCTTGCTTCATTCTAAAGTTTTGGAACTGATTCTTAAGCATAGAGATCTTGCTTTGTTTAACTTTGTTAGTGCCTTCATGTGTAACTTTCAATGTGCGCCATATTTCATAAGCAGTAGTACACATGCTAACTCTATTAAACTCATTTTTATCTAATGCACAAAATAACATATTCATAGCTTGAGCATTTGCAGTAGCATCTAGTTTTTGTGTGTTAGACCATGGTGAATATTCAGTAGTATGTATGTGATGTTCAGTTTGACAGATATTCCATGTGTCATAACCATTAGCTTGCATATAGATTCTCATCCTAGTAGCCCAATAGTTATAGTTCAAACCATTGAAAAGTGGTGGTCGTGCAGTGGACTGACCTTCAGTAAAAATGGTGTTGGTGTTATTTTCCATATTAAAAATATCAAATAACTGTGTTACGGTTATAAGATAACCTTGCTCTAATACCAAATGAAAGTGACTATGTGATCGTGTAATATGAAAGTTAACTAAATTACTTGCTTAAGCGGAATATGAGTAAAAATATAAGCAATAATAAAAGACACCAAAGATTTTTATACTATTTTGAACTTCCCGTTCTACATCCAGTCCCAGACTCCTTCTGGAATTCAATCGATACCCTCGCTTCACCCGGAGGAACAGGTATTACACCGCCTGAACAACCGAACAGGACTTTCCCGCCTAGACAACCGAATAGGACTTCTACTGCCTGAGGATACTACAGCGGGACTTCAAATACAAGTGGAAATGTTTCTGACTAAATATGCTCTGTAATATCACTGATGAGTCAATATGAGTACACCCTTCCTATAATCTTTTCCTTTATGATATATAGTGAAATTCGTGAAGAAAGGAAGAATAATTGATCACACAAGAATATGCTTGAGTGTTAGTGATCAAATAGTTTGATTTGAGAATCTTTAAAGTAAATAGCAAGTGTATAGAATTTAGAAATCAAAAATAAGAATTGGTTAATAATAGTGTTGAAATTGCTTGCTATTTATAGTTGTTAAAAGGTTGCAATGCTTCGTGAAGAGTAGCCATGAATCAGAAAGAAGCAACTATTGAATTGAGCGTTGTTTCTGTTCAGGGAAGAGAAGCAACCTTTCGAAAAACTAGCCGTTATTTTTAACTCAGAAGTCTGAATAAAATTCAGCCTTATGAATGTAACGAAATAACAATCCATCGCTGAAACAGTGCAAAATAGGTTGAATTCAGACGTCTGAATATTAAGATCAGACGTCTGAATGCGCCTTAAAATTTTTGTTGCACTTCAGTATTCAAACGTCTGAATTAATGGTTTCAAACGTTTGAATTCTGTGTTTCAGACATATTAAAGCTTTTCTTTGAAAACAAGTGCGTGCATTCAATAGCTTATGCACGTATACCAATTAGGAGATATTTTAACATATATTACTAACTATACATAGACTCTAACAATATAAAAGATTACGCTCATCAATCCGGGGTCTGATCATCAATATTTTCATGCAAAACTTGGTTAGATAAACTCATATAATTGTTATTATCAAAATATCAGGAACTGAGGTTCCAACAATCATCTGTCGTGTCTTCCAAATGCACCATCTCCTTTACCGATCAACGTGAACTTTCCCGATGAACAACTTCTTTCTGTTTTTGTCGATCCATGGTATGCCGATATAGTGAACTATTTAGTCACTAAGGAAACTCCTTCATTTTGGTTAAAACAAGGTAAATATAAATTTCTTCCCAAGTCAAATACTTCTATTGGGGGTGATCCATACTTGTTTAAATATTGTTCCGACCAAATCATTTGACGTTGCATACCGGAGTGCAAAATCAAAAGTGTTCTTTCGTTTGGTGGTCATTTCGGTCCTAAGAAAATAGCCGAAAAGGTGCTTCGATGTAGTTTTTACTAGCCTACGCTTTTCAAAGATGCATTCCACTTTTGTAAAACTTGTGATCACTGCCAAATGATAGGAATAATCTCTCGACGAAATATGATGACTTTGAACCCCATCCTTACGATCGAGATCTTTGACGTTTAGGGTATTGATTTCATGGGACCATTTCCCAATTCCTTAGGAAATTTGTGCATTCTGCTTACCATTGATTATGTCTCCAAATGGGTCGAGGCCATTCCATGTAAAACAAATGACCACAAAGTTGTTATGAAATTCCTTAAAGAAAACATCTTTTCAAGGTTCAAAACACCTCGCACAATAATAAGCGATAACGGAACCCATTTTTGCAATCAATCATTTGAAACTCTAATGAAGAAATAGTGGATAACCCACAAGTTATCCACTCCATATCATCCTCAAACTTATGGCCAAGTTGACGTTTTAAATCGATAAATAAAACAAATTTGGAAAAAAATGTTAATAAAAATCGAAAAGATTGGTCTCAGAAATTGACTGACGCGCTTTGGGCTTATCGTACTTCTTTTAAAACTAACCTTGGGATGTCTCCATTTCGTTTAGTTACGGGAAAGCGTGCCATTTATCGATTGAAATTGTACATAAAGTGTTGTGGGCAATTAAGAACTTAAACTTCGATCTCGAAAAAGCTGGCGAAAACAGAAAACTACAACTCATTGAACTAGAAGAACATAGGAACGATGCGTATGAAAATGAAAAAATTTACAAAGAAAGAACAAAAAATTTTCATGACAAGTCAATCCTAAGAAAAACGTTTTCGCCGAACCAAAAGGTTCTTTTGTATGAATCTAGACCTCATTTATTCCCTGGAAAACTAAAATCAAGATGGACTGGACCATTTGTGGTTCGAACTGTTTTTCCACATGGTGCAATGGAAATACAAAACCCCAGGGATGGAACAATTTTCAAAGTCAATGGTCACCGTTTAAAGCCATACTTGGAATTGCCAAGTAATTAAGAGGAGGAGCTCATGATTCTTCATGAGCCAAACTATGTCTAGTAAGAAATGTTAACCCTCTTTTGTAAATATGTACATATTATTCCCCGCTACACTCATTATATCATGCATTGACTGTGGGGACACGGTCAAAATTAAGTGTGGGGGGAGTCTTATCTTCATTTTTTCATGGTTTATTTTTTGCATTTTTTTTCTTTCTAAAAATCAAAACATAAAAAAAATCCCAAAGAAAATTTTCTTTTTAGCATATTAATTTACGTTTAGAGAAACACCATGGGATAAGTATATGTTTTGGTTATTAAAATGACATTTTTAAAAATTTATTTATCTCAACTAAAATAAAAATAAAGTTTTATTACAAGTAACTATGGTTTAACTAGTATATAGGATGGTTCATGGGTGTTAATTATGAAGTATATCCTAATTGTAAATCTTTGTTTAAAAGAGCGGTTGATTTAAAGTAAAGGCGATAGCGTTTTTGATCTTCGAAGTTAAGTGGTGCTAAGATGATTTTGCAAAACTCTCTCTTCAAAAAAATAAACAAAAACATTAAAAAAAATGGTTTTTGTGAAAATAAGAAGCACGTAGAGTCATGTGTTCACATGCAAGTGTGTACACTCGCCATGCTCTGTACCCTTCTCACGTAAGCCTGAAAGGCAGTGCAGGATCAGTATATCTGCCTTCAGTTTATCTGAGTTAGGTGTATGTAAATAAATTTAATAAAAATAACCACCTAGAGTCATGTGTCCATACGCAAGTGTGTACACTCGCCATGCTCTGTACTCTTCTCACGTAAGCCCGAAAGGCAGTGCATGATCAGTATATCTGGCCTTAATTTATATGAGTTAGGTGTGTAAATATTAATAATGTTAATACTTTTCAAAAATAGAGAGAGTAAGCAATTGAAATCCAAGCACTACTTTCACTTAGTTGATTCGATTTGTTATTCAAAAGAAATAAAAATCCCACTTTGAAAAACTTTGACAATCAACTAAGGATCCATTTTATAGTTGCACTATATTATCAACCGAAACAACTAGCCAAACTCGAGTCTAATTATGATGATAACTTAATTTTTGTTGAAAGTTTTGACGAGTAAAAGGACTTAAATTTCTTGATAATGACCGGAACTTATATTTAACTTACTCATATTAATTCAAAAGTAAATTCTTTATTTGTAAACATTTTCAAAAATTTGCATTCATCTTTTTGTAAATAAATCTTGCATTCAGGAAATTTTTCATGTTGCATTTGGAATTTGTGGGTAGTATCTGCTGAAAACCCTCACGAGACAACACTCATCCTACTTGGGATACCTAGAGGTTTAACGGCTTGTTGCATATGCTCAATGCAATCGTGTTTCCTACGAAAACGGATTTATTTTAATTTAGTTTATTCAAGGATGAATAAAAAGATAAGTGTGGGGGTATTTGATGTGCACGTAAATGTGCATATTCTTACGTCCATATTTAATTTACTTTTATTTAAATAAATGTCATATTTGGGTATTTTTACATGTTTTTACCAAAATTCAAATGTCATCAAATCATCACTCATTCATCTTCAATTTAGGGGAAAAATGGTAATTTTGTGCATATATTAATTTTGGAGAATATTTATTTGCACACTTCAGTTTTAATTGTAGGAATTTTGTATGAAAATATGAAGAAGCCTTCATGAAGATATGTATGCACAAGAGAAGAAGGCAAATGAAGATGGGAATAAATGAATTCATGTAATCATGGAGGACCCCACCTACCCACTTACCATGATCTGCTATTAAGAGCTAATGCACATGTTAATGGGGATTAAAAGCACATACACACTTAATGGAGGATTAATTCATGTTAATGATAACTTGGTGGCCACACTTTCTAAGGGTTATTTTGGGTAGTCCCCTAAAATATGGATTAGGGTTTTAGGTATGTATAAATAACCCTCTTATGTTCATGTAATGAAGGTTTTATCTACTTATCATATAATGCAAATTGTAACAACAAAACTAGTGAGAAATAAAATGACTTCCTAAACCTCAACTTCTTTACTCTTTCATGCTTTCATGTTATCTTTATGCTCATTTTTATTTACATGCTCTCTTTCCTTTTATGTTAGTAGTTTAGATTTTCATTTATGCACTTAGTTTAGTTTTATTTTTATGCAATTATTTAGTTCTCTTTTCTTTTAAGTTGCTCTTACTTCTCTTGCTTTTTAATGTTGCAATCTACATGTGTTAAAATGTTAAAAATAATGAGTGGCTAAACCCCTTCAATTTAGGGGTAATGAAGCTCTCTAATTCATGTAGATCCAACATATTTGCTTATTTATGATCTCTTTTTATGCTTCATGAAAAGTTAGATTATGATGTAAGTTTATTAGTGAATTTGATAGTCTGTGTTGTTTATCACAAATATGCTATTCTTATTCAAACATAAACACAATTTACATCATTAACTAACTAAGTGATTATGATCATGAAATTAAAATAGAAGCAAAATTTGATGATCTATGTTACTAATCAAATAGATCATGCTTAAAATAGACTTTTGTTTTAGTTTCATATTCATTTTCATGACATCATCAAGTGGTTTTAGTTGTTGTATTAAAGTTTGATGGTTTAAGTTATGTTAATCAATAACATGAATAGATCATACTTATGATAAATAGATTACTAATTCTATTAAGATTAAAATGAGAGATCGTATATAAAATTTTAGGTTGATTTATGTGAGAGGATGAGAGTGGATTTGCCTCTAAATTATCTTTTAATCTCATAGTTCCATTCACTTTGTTCTAGCTAGTTTTACATTTTACTTATCTCAAAACAATCTCAAGTTAGGTTTAATTTGATTTAATATAATTTAAAATCACTTCAATTCCCTGCGGATCGACCCGTACTCACGACTTACTAAAATTGTACGCCATGCGCCTGCGGTTAAATTTATCACATAATTTAGCGGCGGTTTTCTAATTCGATAGAAAATTCATCGTCGAATAAGTTTTTGGCACCGTTGCCGGGGAATAGACTTGATTTTAATTTTACTCTTCGAATTATTTTTGTTTGATCTTATTGTGTGTTGAGTGTATTTAAAAAAAATTGCGTTGTGTGTTTGTTGTAGGATTTGTGCTTTCATTTGATTGTGTGCTCATTGTTGTTTTTCTATTTGCATTTCTATTTTTAAAAAAAACATACACAATTTCAAAACAAAAAAATATATTAATTTACATTTGCATTTTACATTTACATTTTTTACATTTACATTTTTCTTTTTAAAAAAAACTGATCACTACCCCTCAAACATCACTAGAAATTTCCACCTAAAACCTCCTTTTAGCACAGTGCAACCCCATACCAGTGCACTTCCCCTTATAAACTGTTGCATTCCCCTTCCTTCACCTTACAACTTCCAACTTCTTCAATCTAGAAACCGAAGCTCCTGCCAATAAACCACCATAACTAACTACATTGCATATTTCATTATCCATTCATCACACAAATACTCTCCACGAAACCACAAACTACCGCTCCTCCTCTCAAAATCACCCAGCCTCAGCCTCTGCCCACATACCAAAACAGTCAACTTCTGTCATTACCATATAATCCCTGTTATCTGACCTTTTGGCCCGGCTATATTCAGACTGACTGGACAAGTTAGACTAGATGATCATTGAGGAAGACAGCCCGGAGAGATGATTATTAGGCTCAGAGATCAAGCGCAGGCAATGATATGAAGCGACGATCAAGCGAGGCCAGCGCATAAACTCGCCAGAATATTCTAAGTATGGAATAATGCATCCCCTGGGCAGGGGTTCAGTGCCTATCCCTTTCCTTAGGGGATCGGTACATATCCTTAATTAATGTCCCAAACTTGGTAAGATTGATATAGAGTGACAAGGAAGGCCCCATGAGGCTACATTCCAAGTTTCAAGTCATTTGGAGTTAGTATGCTCAAGTTATGGACAAATCACTTCACCTATCAAGTTTCAAGTCATACAACTGCTGTTTGCATACCCCTCTGCATTTTTCATCCATCACAACACATAGCATGCAAATTCTCCTCACATCTGACATAACTCCTGCTTCCTCATGTAACATACCCACTTCCCATCAACCTATTCCCGTTATCAACAAACAACTTCATTATCACTGATTACAAACAGCCTCTGCCATCCACTTCTCACATACTTTATGCACATCAGTTGCATACTGACTTCTCTCCACTCCCACTTCCAAACCATTACTGAAACAGCTCAAACTCACCACCACAAACCACTTCACAAAACTGCAGTATCATCACATAACACCTCCTCCTATCACCCAACTCCTCTATTGTCTGCCTTCCTCCACAACCACTGCCATAAACTTGCACCACACTTCAACTTGTTCACTGCCTTCAACACAACGAACTCCCCTCCTACCTCACCATTAAACCATACAACCCCATAGCATTTCACCATCAATATCCATCACTACCCAAATACATCAACCACTTCACATACTTGCACACCAACACTTCATTCCAAACACCCACTGCCCCATAAATTCCATACAAAAAAAACTACTTCATACCACATTTCACTGCCACAACACATGCAACCAAACTTCAGTCATCCAGTCACTGCCCTACCAAAATCATCACCATCCATACAAAACCCCACCTTCCACTCATACTGTCAACAACAACTCCATACCTCCACTGCACAGTACCACAAACAACCGCTACTTCACAAAACTCCAGTATCACCAATAACTGCTCAACCCCACACGCCATCCAATCCCAATCGACCACCCACCTTACCGTCGACAACATACCTCCATCAACCTTCATCCACTACTTCACCACAATCCACTTACATCCTCTACCCGAACCACCACAACCTGAAGCCGCAACCAAACCCAAAATCACCGTCGAACATCGAATCACAACCCAGCCTCGACCAACTCCAATCGCCACAAATCTGAATCAACACTCGAGCAATTGAACGGGGTTAAAAGTGGTGTAATTGAGCATGGAAGTTTTTTTTTGAGAAATTTATTATGGTTTTGGGAAAAATGTGGAAATTGATTTCGGTTTTAAGCAATTGAACTTGGAAATCGATTTAATTTTTTTTTAGGAATTTGATTATTCTTCTGCGTGTTTTTAGTATCGGGTATTGGCTATTAAGGGTTTGGGCCAGGCTTGTTTTTTTTTGTGAATTTCGTTTTGAAATTTCATTTGTGAATTTATTTTGTGTTGTTTTAATTTATTTTAAGTTCCATCCTTATAAATACTATATATCTATCTTGCTCAAAATTTCAGGTTGCCAAAGTAGATAAAAAAAAGAACTGCTTGCTTGCTAAAAAAATTGCCGCCAAAAAAATAAATTTGCTAATAATTCTGCACGTTCTGGTATCTTGCTCTCATCTCTTGTTTTTAGTTTATTTGCATTGTTGGTTGCTTGCATTTTAATATATATATATATATATATATATATAAACAAATCTCATTCGTAGTTGCATCGTTAATACACGTTTAATTTCAGTTTTGCATTCGTCTCATCTTATTTTTTATTTTTAAAGGCAATACCCAAATCCATATAAGGTGGGGGATTTCATCACCCCTTCCTTGGCCCACAAATTTCATTTCATCCTAGTATTGACTAATAATAACGGTTAGACATTTTACTTAAGAGAGTCACGAGCTCACCTAGGGCTTAATTGTACCTTGACAAGTTGTCTTCTTTCGATAATTTGCCATTACATTACAAAAGCGGAATCAAAACACAACAGAAAATAGATATGTAGATCCTACTAGCTAGATTACCACTTGCATGTCTCCAGAAGCTTATTCGTCTAAAGAGAACTTGAAAAGCCCTTACTCTAAACCTACTCAAATGAGTACTCGAGAGTTTAAGGAGAGAAAAAAACTTCGAGTCAGACAAAAAGTCTGGTGTGAATTATAATCTACCACCTCAAACTAATGGAAATCTAGTGAGACCACGCTGCTGTGCGGAATGGGTTTCCCATCACTAGTACCCAATTAAACATCTTCATATACCGTGCTCCTGCATCCACAATAGTAATAATAGAATAATATGATAGTGCATAAACATGTCATATGTATTGAATTACCCATCCGCCATTTACTAGGCTACCCATCTAGGTTCTTATTGACTACTCATCTTGTATTCATGTGGACTACCCATCCCACATTTTGTTTTACTTAAACTAATGTGGACTATCCATCTCACATTTTATCCTTGAGACTGATGCAAACTATCCATCTCATATCTCATAGTTTTTCTAGGATGACTAAGAACCTTCAGGTTAACTAATTAGAGACTATCAATCTCCGGCATGATGTATACTATCCACCATACATCCCATAGTTTTCATAGGATGACTATGAACCCATAACTTGGCCATTTAATTCACATTATCCACATGTTTCTATTTATCCCATGTTACCCACATGTTTAACTTTATTACATGCTACCTACAAATGTTCAACATCAATTCATGTTATCCACATGTTCAACAATTAATCCATGCTATCCTAATGTATAACTTATTTCTATTGGTGACCCCAAATAATTTATTTTCCTATAGTTTTTTTAAATTTCATGGTGACATACATTAGTCTCCTCAAAGGATTTCATGCCAAGCTTATTAAAATATACCTTAGTGTCCCTAAGCTTTGAAGTTAAAATTTTACAACAAATGGCTCTCCGCCATTTATAAGCTCGATGTGTATGAACGTCGACATCCATCTTATCTCGATGTAAAAGCATAAGGCTTTCCGCCTATTAAAACTTGAAGACTAAACATGCGGCATCATGAGCCTCGATGACAACGAAGCCATTGATCCTCATGATACATAGGTTATCCACCTATTTAAAAACTCAAAGACTTGTTAAAATCGACGTTGACAAGACTCGATATCAATTTTAAAAGCGGCATAGAGTAAACTCAATGACTAGTTAAAAGCGGCATAGGCTCGATGACAATTTAAAGCGACATGGTGTAGGCTCGATGACCATTATGCGGCAACATGCTTTCTACTATAAAACATGGCATTATGCGCATCGACATGACCATGTCGAGTCCTTCCTCTTTATCTTTATTACCTCGGCCTCGACGAGGTTCAAACCCAATCCACTTCATGCCAAGCTCGTTGACATCATGCGGCATTGTTTTGTGCCACGTTAATGACACTGAGATGCGGTGAAATGTGGCTCGGCATGGAAAAATCGACATGGTAGAACAGTAATTAACTTGAAAACGCCTAATTTGATATAAAAGCGGTATCTTTTCACCAAACCTCTATAATTTGTCAAAATATTATTGGCTAATAAAAACTTTATCAATTTCTTTGCTAAAAATCTACCGCACATGATATTTTGTAATATCAAAACATTTTACATTTTAACCCTTATTATAAACATTTTACTTAAACAATTAAGCCCTTTTGACTTTAACATTTTATTTATCATTCCTAAACACTTAGGAAAAATACCCAAAAAATAAAAATAAATGAAGTTAATCATACTCTTTGACATATAACAATTTCAGGGCCAAAAAATTATTTTAATTATTTTTAATAATTAAAACCGAAATTTACTAATTTATTCACTTAGAAAATTCATATAAAATCCATACTTACATTAAAAAATTATGGAATTAAAAACCCATCTCCAAAATAGTGTTTTCCTCAACATATCAAAATTTCAAATCATTTGGAGGACAAGAATTTCAAATTTAATCCCAATACTAAATCAAACAATTTCTAATCAATTCTAAAAATTCCCATTAACCATTATTCTATCCAAACAACGATTATTAGATCATAACTTGATCAATCAAACACATAAGATTCGGGTATTACCCATAACCGAATCAAAGCAAGAATCAAGAGATGATCTCTCTGGTCAAGACTAAAGTCTTCCAGTTCATCAATCTCAGTTCCAATCTCTAGCCTTCTAATCTACTCGACCAGCAATATATCATCTCTTTGTTTAGAAGCAATCCTTTTGATCAAAACTGGTCGAACTTCTAAATAGGATAACATGGCGGTACTTTGACTAGAACTAGCAGTCTATCTTTACTGCACACTACACGTAGTTAATGCCTCAAGATCCTTCCATTCTGCCAACATAGCTAACACCACATTCTGATGTTTTTTGCCAAGAGCATCCACTACTTTATTACTTTTCCCCGATGTATACTCTATACCGAAATCATAAGCTGCTAAAAACTCCACCCACCTTTATTGTCTCATAGTCAACTCCTTCTTAGAGAATAAATACCTTAAAAACTTATGATCCGTGTACAACTCAAATATTTCATCCACACTTTCAATGTGAAGATCATCACTGCTAACTCTAAATCATAGGTCGGATATCTTCATTTAGCATGTTGTAGGCTCGATGACCATTTCGGTCGGCGAGGAAAAAGATATTGATTAGTATATACAACGGCATGCTTTCTAGTATAAAACGCAGTATCACCGCATCGACATGACCATGTCGAGTCCTTTCTCTTTATCTTTATTACCTCAGCCTTGACGAGGTTCAAACCCAATCCACTTCATGCCAAGCTCGTTGACATCATGTAGCATTGTTTAATGCCGCGTCGATGACGCAAAGATGCGGTGAGATGTGGCTCGGCATGGACAACGTCAACATGGTAGAAAAGTAATTAACTTGAAAACTACCAATTTGCTAAGTTAGTATCTTTTCACCAAACCTCTATAATTTGTTAAAATCTCATTGGCTAATAAAAATTGTATCAATTTCTTTAATGGAAATCTGTCAAACATGATTAGTTTGAAATATTGAAATAATTTACATTTTATCTCTTATTATAAACATTTTACTTAAACAATTAAGCCTATTTGACATAAACAATTTATTTATCATTCCTAAACACTTAGGAAAAATCCCTAAAAAATAAAAATAAATCAAGTTTATCATACTCTTTGACATATAAAATTTTCAATGCCAAAAACTTATTTTAATTATTTTTAATAATTAAAAACTCGAAATTCACTAATTTATTCACTTAGAAAAGTCATATGAAATCCATACTTGCTTGGAAAATTATGGATTTAAAAACTCATCTCCAAAATAGTGTTTTCCTTAAGATATCAAAATTTCAAATCATTTGGAGGACAAGAATTTTGGATTTAATCCCAAACCAAATTACATAATTTCTAATTAATTCCATAAATTCATGTTAACCATTATTTTATCCAAACAATGATTATAAGATCATAACTTTGACCAATCAAACACATAATATTTGGGTATTACCCATAACCGACTCAAAACAAGAATCAAGAGATGATAAGGTTTATTATTCACCTTAGATTAATGGTTGGATTTTGAGATTTGGTGTTGCTTTGATTTCTGAAGCTTCTTCCCTTGAATCTTTAGATTTTGACTTCCTTTGTATGGCTGGCCTCCCTTAGTTTTCATTAGTTGTTTTGTGAATACTGGAAAATGAGAATGGAAAGAGGGGTAAGAGTTTAAAGCAAAGAGTTTAGGTCTATTTCCTAAGATGCCCCTCTTAATCATTCTCTTAGATGTTAAATTTTAGACGCTTAGCTTAGTTTATTAAGGCATGACCAGATTAATTGTCTAAATCCCATTCTCCTTAATTATCTACATTATTCTGTTTAGTTTATCCAATTAAATATCCCGAATAATGTTGAACAAAAATTAAGTGTGTTACAACAACTATCACTAGTCACAGAATATCATCTTTTGTCCCGTAGTTATCCTTTAAAAGTTCCTTAAATCGGACCCATAGTCACATACTCTACGTTTTGAAGTACAATCATCCCATTACTAAAGCCTTCACTCCCTCACCAAGCCATGCATCATCGAAGTCCATGGTTCACTACCGAGTCATACAACTGGGTGGCCGAACTAGCCCTTAGCTCGAAGTAAATGTGGCGTAACTTGAAGCAAATTCAAATGCAGGGGAGGCCTGAAGATTTGAAGTCTGAACTCGAAGCAGACATAGCGATGACCCAAAGCAACCACGCGAAGGACTCGAAGCAACCCTAGCCACTTCCCATCACCGAACTATGGAACCCCAATCTGTGACCCTTGATCCATGCCCACCGATCTGAACCCATCGAACCATGCCATCGATCCAACTCCTTAGCCATTTCATTCCCCCAAAGTGTAACTCCAAGTAACCCGAGTGAGACTTGAATCCATCCTCTATGTGACTCGAAGCACAACTCGGTGCCGATCCTACTCCTTAATATTTGCCATGATCCCACACATTTACTCTAATCCCTTGTGCAACTCAAAGTGAGGATCGAAGCAACCCTCCATATGACTCGAAGTAGAATCCGGAGCAAGCACCAATGATCCTACGCTTGAAAACCATCGTCAATCCAACTTATTTCACCCACAACTTGAGAAAACAAACTCCAAATGACTTGAAATTTGAAACGTAGCTTTGTGAGGCCTTCCTTGTCACCCCATAACTCACATCAAATTTGGCCACTGTCACCTCCATGGATCGAACACAAGTTGGGACACTATTCCTATTTCTAAGTCGCTATTTAATCGGCATTTTCAACCAAACAAACAACATGCATTCAAGCAGTCAACATATAATCTATATCCAAACAAGAAAGCATTTACATATGTCAATTGTAGCTTAAATATAAGGGTAAGAAAATAGAGAAGAACCATAAGAACGAGGGAGATCCATAAGAACACAATTTTCACAAATCTTTACCAAATCGTTTGAAATTAACTTATGATTCATATGGTTTAAAACATGTTTTCGGGCCCAAAAATCATTTTTAAACATCATTTATAAGCATATAGTGATTAATTAGTAAGCGAGATGTTCCATCACTCACATAAATCCAAAGCAATCCAAAAAGAGCATGAATCCCAAGATAAACAACAAATCCAAGATGTCTCCATCAACAAATCCCCAAATCCAGCTGCAAATTTAATTTAATCCCCTCTCAATGACAAAATTTAGCAAACTAAAGTAAGGTTTAGGATGGTTTATAGCTAAGAGAATGCTAACAGTAGTCTCTCTAACTATTTGGGAAGTGTGAAATGACAAGGAGAAGTACCATCAGCCCCCTATGGGTGATAATCTCGAAATGGGCTTTAGGCCCAGCCACTATCCAAAGCTGTTCAAAATCAAGTAAAACTTCAAATAGCAATACCTTCCAAACGGTAAGTCCATTTTCCTATTATGACATTCTATGGAAAAGAAAACCATCATCCCGATCTATGGAAGTGGTTTCAGACTCTAATTTGGCTCCTATCAAAAGTTATTGGTATTATAAGATTTTCATAATCAAAATCATTCGATAAAAATTGAAAAGTTGGAAAATGTCTCTAATAGTCATTTTCCAAAGTTATAGAATCATAAAACCTTATATAAAATAAAATCAATATTTTACGATCCCCCAATATGTAAAATATGGGTCGTTACACTAGCCACTAGCAGTATAATCAACATCAACATCATCTTGGAACTCAAGATCTACGTCATCAATCATGAATTAGGACCTTGGATTGGCACCGACTCGTAAAGTTGGATCGGTATTGAGTTGACCCTTGTCAACCTGAACTATTCTAGTTCCAACTTTTCAAGGCCCAGCTTCGCCTCTCTTCATCTTCTATATTCCATCTCTATGGTTTTCTGTCCGACAAGGAAGAACTTTCTTCTATTGAAAATAAAGATGTCAATTCCTTTTTGCTTCTCCTACGCCTCTGGGATGGGTGGGTTAACAAATCCATGTTCTCCTTCATCTACTTCATCATAACATTCTGGCTCTTTATTAACTTTTTGTTCATTTCCATCATCATCCTATCCTAATCAACCTTAGTTACCATTTTAGATGCTCTTTGAATTCTATAGCAATAGGTTGATTGGTCTCTTCTCGGTATTGAGAGCTTTCTCAGCATCATTGATGGGTCTAGAAGTATTTAACTTCTCTATGGGATCTCTGGGTGTCATAGCTTTCTTCGATCCGATGATAGATTTTACAAAAATCTAAGTAATCAAAGATCCTCCAACAACAATTTTAGATCTAACTCATGGATTATAGCAATCCAATGGTTTAAGATAGATCTAAATAGATATAGTTTCGAGTTCTCTCAATTAAAGCACAAAAATGTTTGTGCTAAAAGTTGGACAAACACCCGATTAGATTATAAGAAAATAACAATGAAGAAATTAAATGGAAATGAAGTAAATAGCATACCAGAATTTATAGTGGTTCGGCAAATGCTCTGGCCTATGTCCACTTAAACTTTGTTAATGATTTTTGATGTTCTTTACAACTATAATTTTACAACTCGGTTTCTTACAAGTCGGTAATGATCCAACAGAGCCTCGGGATAAAATTAGAAAATTCAAAAAGTAAAGAAAAGATCTCGTTTTTGTGCTCCTCTCCTCCTTTTTATAGACGTAGATCAGTAAAATAATCTTCGATATTCGCTACCCATGTTGTCCACATTGAAGAGGAGGTTAAGGAGGGGATTATGGCCATGTTACCACCTTTATAGTCAACTCGGTACCGAGTTATGCCTTACAACTTGGTGCCAAGTTGTGGATTCTGGATTTCTCAAGTACTAGGCTTTAGTCCTTCACTTCCTTGGACGTAGTGCTCAAGTCCATTTCCTTTAGCCTTAAACTTTGCTTCGTGTGTATTTGAATCTTCAATTTCTTTGAAACAGCTGTACTAAGTTGATTTCGTGACTCAATACCGAGTTGAATCCCTCAACTCGATACCGAGTTGACACTTAAGTTCATATCTGGCAATTTTGGCTTTCATTACTTGGTTCATCTAGAAATTCGCAAGGTGTCTTCAAGTGGAAAGAAAGTTTCTGCATCAACTCTTTGAACTTTGATTGTATTCCAATATCCAAAATTAGGATTCAGGATTTCTTGTTTACTTCATGATTAAAGTTTTGGCTCGTCCAGATATGACTTGGTTCAAAAAGTGGATAACATTGTGTATATATGTATGGTTATGCACATGTTTCTACATCATCGGATTATCATGCCATGTTATAATATATGAGATACATTCAAAGTAATCATTGAAAAATCAATTATGTGATTAATTAATTAAGTATAAATATTTTAAATATAATTTGATTTTACTTAAATGGATATATTGGATTCAATGCCAGTTAATAAACTTTATAGGCCTATACACATCTAAATAGGAAAAAAGTTGAAATTTATATATTTCACTTGCTGCAAAACTGGACGGACCCAACATATATAAATATATTTTTTGTTTCGGCTATAAAAAATAGTGTTTTTTTACTAAAACTTTCGGCATAAAAGTTTTAAACAAATATAATGTATTATACATATAATTAAAATTAAATATGTAAATTTGATTTGTCATATTTTCGATTGAAATATGCGTGTGTGTGTGTGTGCATATTTCTATATAATTTATTTTATGAATGTGTGTATGTATATATATTCATAGACATATTCTTTTAAGATTTGAAATTAAAATTTTAAATCTAAATATACGTATACATACAGTGTAACGACCCAGAATTTCTGTTATTTGAAATTCGTATATTTAATTGATTTTAAATATTAACAAGTAAGATTTGTAAGTCGAATAAATTTAATTTCGAATATAGTGATTTAATTGGATAATTAAATCAACAATTTAATATTTGAAATTGCGTAAATAATTGGAAATTGGGTTTAATGTAATTAAAAATGATTTATAAAGTTATAATAAATCATATTGGAGTTAGAATGATGTTATAGAACCTTTAAAATTGATTTAAAAGTTAATTTGTGAAAATTGAATATTTTAATATTTAATGGACGAGTAAAAACAGTCTCGGATTTCGACGAAACTAGTTTCATCGGATCCGTAATGTTATATTATTGTAAGGTTTCAAATTTCGTGTCAATCGGATTTACCGTTTGTCTGGGGCAAGCCAAAATGCATAGAAATTGTTTTAATCGATTTAATTTAAGTTTGATCGTTTATTTCCGTAACTCGCACATATGATCGAATTGGCTCTTGATACCTATTCCATTGTGTTCGGAACGCTGGTAAAACCCTAGAAACATCAGCTGGCACGCTTCGTTTGGAGTTCGAAAAATCTCGAGTGAATAGTGTTTTGGCAATTTTCTATAAAAGGACCCATTTTCTTCTATTTTGCAAAAACCTTAGGGTTTCAAGCTTTAGCTGCCAGTTCAAAACTTCAATGGCCGAAATGCACCATCGTTCTTCCATTAATTTCTTCCAATCCATCGATCTATTCCAAAAATCTTCAACTAACAAATTATAGAGGGCGATAAGAGCTTCAAATCTATATGGTGATGATCGTGATCGATGCAACATAGTGGGAGAAATCAAGCCGCGTTTGTGCTGCCTTCACACGCGTTTTTTGAGGCCAATATGGTGCCAAGCTCGGTCGCGTTTTGCACGAAGGTGGAGCTTACGGTGGGCTTCGAAACGGAGTAGCTCGATCGTTCTCTAGATTCGCGTGGTGGCCGCGGCATTCGATGGTCGCGAATGAGTATTGGGTTATTTGCATACGTCTTAGCCTGGGAGAAGAAGATGAAACCTTTGGCCGAGATCTCATCAACAAAATTGAATGGTTCAGATGTAAGGAGGGTTGGAAAATAGGTAAAAAGTGTAAATTTATATATTTTAAATTGTATAAACTTTAAAAAGCTATAACTTCTTCATACGAGGTCGAAAATTGACGAAACGAATTGCGTTGGATTCGTATTGACGAGCACTACGCAATGGAGCTGGTTTGGATTTGATTGGAGCTAGCAATAATTTTGAGTAAAATTAAACGTGCGTTTAATTTTATTCGAAAATAAAACACTGCAACTATTATTGGTAGCAAGGTGAGAACTTCTCACTCAATCGAATTTGTTTCGATTTAAATTTTAAATAGTTAGATTTAAAATTGCTTGATTGTGTGAATTGGATGATGATTGTCATTGGATGTGTCGAAATAGACCCTATACGCCGCATATTAAGCGGAGGTTATTATATTAAACACATATACCGCGATATTCCACCTTGAAGTGGAATTGGTATTATATATGTATTTGGAGTTGATTTCCCGCATTATATAGCGGATGAGACCCTATTGCGCCGCATAAAAGCTGATAGTATTTTATAAATCCCATATACCGCGATATTCCACCTCGAAGTGGAATTGGTATTGTGCTAACATCTGTGGATGCAGGGAAACAGGTTGAAGGGATCCAACTGGATTCCTCAAACATTTGAATTATTTCATATGTTGTGTGTTGATTTTTTTTATAATTTCTGTGTGATTATCTTTGTGATTGAGATTGTTGAAGGCTATAGGTTAGCCGAATATATTTTTGGTATCCTTGGATACCGAAAATAAATAAAAATTGGATTTTAAAAAATTCAAGTTGAAAGTTTATTTTGAAATTTATTTTTTTGATAATTGGATAAATTAAAAAGGAGTTTTAAAAAGATAAAGTTATTTTTGAACCATATTGAATAAAATTTCAAATTTCGGGGAAAAAGGCTTAATAAATGGATTTCGATTGATATTATTATAAGTTGAAGAATTTATTTAAAATTTGGATTTTTAATTAGATTTGAAGAGATAAAGAAATTTATTTTAAAAATATGGTTTTGGAAATTTATAAGGAAATTTTATCGGTTTTGGTAATTAATTAAGGATAATTAATTAAGTATTAGTTAGTAATTAAGAGTTAATTAATGATCCATTAAAGGATAATTTATTAAATGTTTTTGTAATTAATTGATTATTAATTTACCATAACTAGCAAAAATTTATACGTAGAAATTTATCTGACTTTAAATTAATCAGATAATTAAATTAATCCTACTTATGGATGTTTGGATTATATTGGATGTTGAATTGTTTGATATCTCTGATATGTGATGTTTTGTGATATATCATGTTTTGTGTTGTGATCCGTAAATTGTTTATTTGTGATATATATATATATATATATATATATATATATCTGTGATTTGTGAATGAAAGATAAGCGTTATAGTTTATACCGCTTATCAATTATATTGTTATATTTGATCTGTGATGATTGGATGTTGTTGCACTATTGTGTTAAACCCGTGGACTACACAATACACACACAAATGTGGATTTCATGTGGAAATCGGTTAGGTCATAGATTTTTAACAATTCTAAAGATTGAATTTTTGAGTCAAAAATAGTTTTGGAATTGGAATTGAAAGTTTTTGAAAATGAGATTCAAAAATAAGAGTTATTTTAAATAACTTAATAAAATTGAAATTTAAATAATTTGATTTAAAAATTTGAATTCAATATTTTGAAATTGAATTCAATGATTTGGGAATTATGGTCTAAAAGATTTTACAAGTGTAAAAGGTGTTTATATGGGTTTTTAACCATTTAAAAATATGGTTTTGGAAATTTAAATTTTAAATCCAAGTTTTATACTTGGATAACTTTAACCTGTGTAATTGTAACCAGTTTTTCCCAAAACGAAAACTATCTGTTTTCAAATAATAATAGCTTTCATAAAGTGAAAAGATTTCCAATTTGTATCGAAAAATTTCAAGTTGGAATGAAATTGTAAATAGTTTGGAAAAAAAACTATGAATTAACCTTTGTGAAGATGATTAAGCTTTATCTTGAAATCAAAGAAGATTTTAAATGGTGTATCTTTTATATTATAAAAGACTTGAATTGTGAATAGTTTTGAAAGCTATAAGTTAAATCTTGATTTAAAGATTTAATGGGTTAATCCAATTGAAACGGGAAATGATTTGGGAATCTGTGAATGAATCTTTGTGAAACTGGGAAAACTTTGTGAAGTAAATCCTTTTGTTTTAAAGATTTAAAATGGTAATTTGTTTAAACCATTTAAAGGAAAGGATTTGGGTAATAAGTTGTGACTTAATTGAAATCCCTATATCCATATGTTTTAAATATTGTGCTCACTATTCAGTTTAGCCGGGAAAGGACCTTTGTGTCATATAACCCATTCTGAATAAGTGATATGACGATATGGATAACATTTGAAGACCGGTGGTGAAGACCGGGTATTTGTGAAAATGATAGGATGACCTATCGATTGTCTCTGCACCGTTAGCTACGGTATAGAGATTTCCTTTGTGATGGGAAGTTCGATCGGGATTGTGAATACCCGGATTGCAAGGGCTTCTTTGGAAGTGCCTTTGGTTCTGTTCGAACCCGGAACAGACTTGTATGGTTACATGTCTGACATTACATTTTGAGATATAAAGCTGATTTCTTTCAAATACATTTCTGTTGGTGGCGGAGAATTTATTCTCTTAGCTTAACACCCTTCTCTGAGACGTACGAGCTCAGAGGTTATGTAGTTGAAGGTTATTAGCGATATACTCCCAATTTGGTAATGTGACATGCTGAGTGTTGCGGTGTGATGATTATTAATTGATCATTTGTTGATCAAAGCGTGGCTTTGTGAAAAAGCGTAGCTTTGTGGACGAGACCACTACGGACCTCACAACCCGAAAATGGTCGAAACAGGAATGATGCGGCAAGGTTATGAGGGTCGCTCCCTTTAGGGTATGTCATTTCCTTCTGGAAAAGGGTGGTATCAGGTATGGAGCCCTGGTATTTAACCTATGTGGTTACTCCAATCTCATTTACTGTGTGATTGTTGTTTTGGTGAGGCGCCTTGGATAAAGGTCCCAAAGGACCGGGGGGTGGCATATTCGTGTAGTAGTTACCTAGTGTAAGAGGTAACCCGGCCTTGTGTTGGCAGAGAGCTAGTTAGTTCTCGGGACGTCCATCCAGAGGCGTACCCATTGATAGTGGGAAGTTCCTTAGCCTGACCATTTGTTGGAAAATCCAAAGAAACAATACGAGCCTTGTACGGTTTTAGTTGTATTACCTGCTATGGAATGTGGCGGTAACCTGCTATTGAACATAGTAGCTATAGTAGGCATGCGTGCGGAATGCCTATGCTGGCTAAGATTAATATTATATTTTCGAAATGTTTCCTACACTATGCACTAGTAATAATATCAAAAGAGTTTTGTTTTCGTAGTAAGCATGTTTGACTATCGTAAGAAGAAATCTCCTCCAATTCTGCGTTTGCATTGTGTGTGTGGCGGGAGGTCTTATGGTAGTTTCATTTTCCAAAAAGCATTGCGGATTTCAATGTTTAATATTCCTTTGTTGTTTTTTTAAAGATAAAACTGTTTTAAGTTCTCACACCAGTCTCATGACTGACCTGGAGTTTATTGTTCCTTTCCTAAACCCTGGGTGCCCATAATTTTCCACACGGGCAGTCTAGAGTTAGTTTTCAGGTCATTCTGGATTCAGGAGATGCTGTGGAGCTCAAGTGGAGAGCTGGATGGCGAGACGTAGCATTTGTATATGATATTATCTTTTCCGCTGTAAAAGTTCATTTGTAAGGACAAGTTCATATAATCATCCAGTTGTGTTGTATATTGTTGCTGTAAACTCTGATGATGTGATGTAATGTATAAACTGATATAGTTCTTCGATTTAAAGATTATTCATTTATCTATTATATGTTGTTCCGCTACGATATGTGAGATTCTGATATTGTTTATGTTGTTTATTCTTTCTTTCTTTATGTCTTCTTCTACCTCTTCTTTTTAACCATAACAATTCGGTTTTCCGGCATTCGATTGCTCGGCAGTTGATATAGTGGACGTGTTAATGTCGATTTTCGGAAGTCAAAAATCCCGATTCGTTACATACAGATACACACCACACACATATGTGTGTGTACCACACGCATATGTGTGTGTGTGTCTCTCTATGTGTGTATTATTTAATTATATTTTTAAAACAAAAGCCACTTAAACCCATAAGCAATAAATATGTGTGTTTATACGCGCACACACACATAATTTTGAGATTATATATCTACATAATAATATATATATGTTATCTCAAGTTTGGCCGAAATTAAATTTTGTTTGTCTGTATATATGATTAAAATGTCTATATATATGTAAATATATTTCTAAATTTTAATTTTTTTTAAATGGTTGAATGCATATATATATGTATGTATTTATGTATACTAAAATATATTTTTTAAAGAGAGTTTACCTTAGATCTATAGGTTTTTGACACGTTGGGGTATTGGTTATTCCTCCTTGGACTATAATTCCTTTCTCCTTTTAGTTATTTGTGCATATCCAAGCTTTAAGGCACCAACATATTTAATGTGGGCTTGGTTTATTTTCTAATGTATTTAGAATAGGAGAATATGGGGTTATTTATAGCCACCAAAGATAGAATATTCTCCACATTTTCCTTATTTTTTAGTCTAGTTCTGATAAAAGTCAAAATGAATCATTCAAACCCATATCCCCTTAAGTATATGGTCACCCTTTTGGGAAATTAATTTCATGATTTTGGGCCTGAATAACATCATATATTAATCAACTAAATATTTATTTCGGCCATAATATTAAATTAAATTAATATATAATTAACATATATTATTTTAATTAACTCTAAGGCCAAATAAATAATTAAAAGCCATGGAAAATTCCATACAACATTTGTACCGATTTTTACTATTAATTTATTATATTTAAATTAATTTAAACAAGTTAAACTTGAAAAATTGCTAACATCGTTGTGTTGACTCCTTGATGTGACTTGGTCCTCTGTAACATTTGAACAATTTAAATATTAAAGTGTATGTGTACTTTGCTAAAGTAGAGTATTAGGCATGAGTACAACTGCTTATATATCAATTTGTGATAATCTGCACCTCCCGACACACCGATCCAAAGCCTAGGGTGACTTTCAAACTCACGTCGGTTCCAAGACGTACGAATCGTGTTTTTATACATTACAGAGACTAAAGTATAAGGATAAAATTAAGACATTCTACACTTTTAGATCTCACAGTGGAAGGAAATAAAATACAAATACAGATAATAACTATCTCAAAAAATATCTCAGAAAACATAGTCTCAAAACAGCATGTAGCCAAAATCCCAAAGTATACAGAAATACAACATACAGTATGATAATTTCTCAGTATGATAATTTCTCATTATGATAAATAGTTACATGGAGGGTAATAGAAAATAAAAAGCAACTCCAATGCCAATACCATCTCTCCATGTACTAATCTCTGGGCCTATCACCTTCTGCCCTGTCCTTATATGGTGGGGGGAAAAAGAAAGTAAAGGAGCGAGTCAAACAAAAGTCCGGTGAATGAGTTACATCATTAATATTGGTGATCACATGCAATTAACTTGATTAATAATGTATGTGTCCTAGGGTACTCTATGGGTGTTTGTGAATTACTTATTAAGATAGATTTCATTAATCTAAGGGGCATAGCTCTCAAAACACCTACACTAACATCTTCTGAAGGCTTACATTTAGGGTCGAACAACTAATTGAACCTCAAAATGAACTATGGATCAGCTAATTAGCTAATAACTACTGGAACTACTCCAACTTAGAATTTCCTACAATACCTCCAAGGAACTTTATATCCAAATTATGATTACACGTATTATATTTACGCATTGAATTGGAGCCCATAATGCCGACTCGCACCGAAGCGTCCGTTCATCCTTTCCCACCTCTTAATGGTAACGTAATGCCTCTTATTGCACCACGTCAAGATCCATCAACAACGTAGTATCATGTCCGAGCCGCCGTGCATACTAAGGAAATCCCGTTAGTAGCGGGCCACATAGTTCTCCAGGCAACATTATCAATGTGCACATACACAACAGAACCTCCCGTGAGTGTAATTTTGTGATCGAATCGCCCCAGTCGAAAATCGACCCCGCTGAATAAATAGCGCCAGGCCTTATTGCTTGTGCCACATCTATCCAGTCCCATAACTTCCAAGAATTGTAAGCCAAGGGAGCTATTTTCCCTATATATATTAACATCCATATATATATATATAATTAAATTAATAACCTAGGCCTTAGGCCAAGGTTCATACTGCATCCAAAATTCGATAACCGATCGATCGTTGCTCATTGGAGTGGTCGACCGCTTGCTATAAACTGGCTTTAGTGAGCCTGTTGATTGGTCGAGGTGTTTACTAGGTATTTTAATGATCGTTGTTTGTTAATTATCATTGTTTTCAATTATAGTAAACGTTAATCACAAATTTCATATTACAATAAACTGTTATTTACGATGAACCCTTATTTTGTCAATCTACAACCTCCAACGTTTTCAGTTACAATCCCTAACAACTTCATAAGCATGTTATTTTTTCAAAACGAATTAAATTAGGTTTAGAATTAACATATATCAGTTTATATTCAATTCAACAAATAGGGTTTTCAATCTAAACCAATCTCTGTACAACAGATTTACTTTATCTAGATCAAGATTGGACAAGAATCATATTCAAATAGGTTAATTTCTTATTCAGATTCGAATCTATGACAGTTATTTGACAAAAAATATTTTTGGTTTGGTCTAAACAATTCCAAATCAGATAAGGTATAAATAAAATTAATTACATGTAAATCATTTTACTAATCATGAACCCACTCATAATTAAAAAGCTATCCCTCTTTGATTTGCGTAGAATCGTCCTTCCTTCTAGATTTTAATTCCTTCTCTTCACTTGATTTCTCCTTTAATTTGCTCTTAAATTTTTAAATTGAGATATTAGTTGTAGAGGAGATAGCGATTTGGGCAGAATCTGGACGTACTATTTCTGATTAATGAATTTTGGTTTAAGTTAGCATTATATTTATAGGAGCACAAACTAACGTCGACCATTAATTAAATTTTAATTAAATCCGGGTCGTTGGCCTACCAAACCTTGCCCAATACACATGACCAGTTGACTGCTTAGATTAGAGCGGTCGATCACTAGGTGTCGACCGGTCCAATCTAGTTTATCAATCGTTGGGTTTCCTTGTACATAAATATTTGTTTTCTAATTTACTTAATTATTTTTTATTCTGAAATTTAAAACGTTAATAACTTTCTCATATTAGCTTCAATTTTAAAATATTGTATATGAAAATTGTCCAAAAATTGCTATGAACGTAGAGGTGCAAGTTTCGTAGCCAAATTCAGATGTTTGTGGAAATTCCATTTTCACTCTTATTATATTTAAATTAATTCTTTTATTAAATTTCCAGTTAAATTTATGGGTTGTTACATTCTCCCCTCTTAAAAGGATTTTGTCCCTGAAATCTCCAAAGATGGAAAAATCTAACTCATACATACAGAAACCAATAATTAAAACCATATACTCATCCATCAACCACTAGCAACCCTTGTCCTTAGTTCAAATTCTAATGTAGTATATACATATAGGCATGGAATGCATATGAACCTATACTAATGCATAAATTAGGCAGTCTCCTAATCCAGTCGACCTCTTGAAATGCAAGTGCTTATGTCATGTTTCTAAAGTACATGCAACATCGTATGTAAATATATGGGCAATTCCACGTATATGCAAAACCATTCAATCCATATGTATATAACTCAATGAAATCAAACATGTGATGGTATGAGTGTATGCCAACTTGAGAATATATTTTTCTACATGTGCAAAGATCAATTTAATAAATACATCTATTAGCATCCATCATCCAAAACATGTCCCAATGACATGTTCACAACCATTCCTAACATCCAATTGTCCATATCTATTGGTATGTTATGCTTGAACCTAAAAACATAAGCAGTTTATACTTAACTAAATTGGAAATGTACCGGAAAAGAGTTTCAGATGGGTAGCTCAGATCTTCTCCTCGGGCTACCATGCACCCTCCGTTAGTCGTCTCCCCAGTGGACCTTAACAAGCTTGATAACTTTATTATGGAGTTTCTTTGTACCATGCTCAAGAATACGAGTGGATGCATGGCAAACAAGTGATTCCCTCTCCACCTCCACTTCCTCTAGCTAACTTGGCTCAACTACAGCGGCTGTATCATGTAGACATGACGAACAAGATCTCAGTCGCTAACGATGCTGGAAGGAACTCCATCTAATGTCCCCCTCACGTATAGTGTCATCAAAGACACAGCAGTCCTCGTACTGCCAACCAGAATGAAATAAGCGCATTTGGTCAATCGGTCGACTATGACCCAAATACTCTTATTTCCCCTCCTACACCTAAGTAGTCCATCAATGAAATCCATAGAAACACTCTTCCATTTCCACTAAGAAATATCTAATGGCTGTAAAAATCCTCCCAACTTCTTCTGCTCTACCTTTACCCTTTGGCAAGTCACGCATCGGGCCACATACTCTACCATACGTCTTTTCATACCAATCCAACAAAAGGCACTCTTCATATCATGGTACAGTTTGTCTCCACCGGGATGGATGGTCATCCTAGAACGGCGAGACTCTACTAGTACTATGTCAATCAAATCCATAATGAGAGGAACACATAATCTACCATCTTTTTGTAAGAACCCTTTTGAGTCAATGGTAGCGCCTCAAATGACTGACTGCTCTCCTCTACTAAGCTTCTCTAAAATATCCACCGACTCCTTATCGTGCTTTCTGAATTGACCCAATACGGTCCATAAGTTTAAGATGCACATCCAAAGCCGTTAACAACGCCGGAGTGATGTTTGATGATGGTCAGAAATCAAAACTAGAAATGACCTCTAAGTGCTTCCATTCTAAGAACATAGGACTCAACAGCGCATGCTTCCTACTCAAGGCATTGGTTACAACATTTCTTTTGCACAGAGTATAGGAGATATTAAGTGCTTCCATTCTAAGAACATAGGACTCAACAGTGCATGCTTTCTACTCAAGGCATCGGTTGCAACATTTCTTTTGCATAAAGTATAGGAGATATCAAAGTCACATGATGCCAAAAACTCCATCCATCTCTATGGCCTTAAATTCAAATCCTTCTAAGAGAATAAATACTTCAAAGACTTATGATTCATATAAGGCTCAAACCACTCTCCTAAAAGATAGCGTCTCCATGACTTGAGTGCAAAGGCAATGGCTGCCAATTCAAGATCATGGGTAGAATAGTTTCTCTCATGGACTTTCAAATGTCGAATAGCAAGCTCACCACTCTCCTTCATATATCAAAACCGCGCCCAACCCCGTACTGCAAGCGTCGTTATACACTGTGAATGCCTTCGTACCATTGGGTAATACTAGAATAGGTGCACCAATTAATGCCTCCTTCATCCTAATAAAAGAAACCTTACACTTCAAGTCCCATGAGAAAAAAAATTCTTCATGGTAAGACGGGTCAGAGGGGCATAGGTTTTAGCGAAGTCCTTAATGAACTTCCTATAGTAGCCTACTAAACCCAGAAAACTACTCACTTCCATGGCAATCTTTGGCAATAGCCAATCCTGCACTACACCAATTTTACTAGGATTAACCTCCAGCCCACTCTCGGAGACAATGTGTCCCAAAAAGCGTACCTCTTTGCGACAAAAGTGACATTTGGAAAACATCGCCTTTAACTTATTCCCACAATGTGTATTGAGCATTTCTTATAAATGAACCTGTGCTCCTTCTCGCTTTTTGAATAAACTAATATGTCATCCACAAATACCACAACGAACTTATTAAGCAACCCTCAAAAAACTTGGCTTATCAGATCAACAAAGTAGGCGGGTGCATTGGCCAAATCCTATGGGCATGACTAATTACTCATAAACTCCTTGGGTGTATGAAAAGTAGTCTTATGAATACTATCCTCGGCCATGCACAACTGATGAAATACGGTAACCAAGTCAAGCTGGGAGAACACCTTCACTCCAACCAACTTACCAAAGAGATCGTCTATGCGGGGCAATGAGTAACGATTCTTCTTTGTTAGCTTATTTAGCTCGATAATTGACGTAAAGTCTCATAGAACAATCTGCGTTGATGTTAAAGAAAACTGGTGCTCCCCAATCTTAAATACTCCTTCTAATTAAGCCCTTCTCTAACAGCCCATTCACTTGCTTATTCAGCTTGCGTATCTCTTTAGGAGCCATATGCATCAAGGGTAAGGCAATAGATCTGGCATTTTCCACAAGATAAATCCGAAACTCGATCTCTCTCTAGGGTGGAAGAACAATGACCTCAAAAAGGACATCTAAATAGTCTTTAACTACTGACTCTGAAACTGACTCATCCTATGATTGGTCTAGAGAATATAGGTAAATTAACAAAACTGAACCTCTAGGATCACAGTAAACCTCTAGACAACGTCCACTACAAGTACTCAACCAAACAACCTTCCTATCGCCCCATACATAGTCATCTTGTCCATACCCAAAGTCCAGCCAAACCCAAAAAATCAAGACAAAAGCATTGCAATCGAGCTCGACCCCCAAAATAAGCAATTTCAAACCCCAACATAACGTAGATAAATAAGATGATCCTATAACTAGGTTTGATAAAACTATAAGGTCGGTAACTATGTTAGTGTCTTAATGCAACTCTACTCGAGACAAAAGAGTGTGATGCCCCCGTGATAAATAAGGTATGAACGGGTAAATAAGATAAAGTTAACACACCTTCAATCATGACCTTCTTTCCCTTATCCACTACTGGAGGCGCACTTGAGCTGGGAATGGCATCATGTGCGTAAGCTAAAACTACTTAGGTAGGGACTTCTATGGTGCTAGATACAGGACACTCCCACCTCATGTGCCTGAATTGAATGCAGTTGTAACAATTGATCTTCGAGATGTCCATCTTGTAGTCCCTCGCAAAATGCCCCTTCTTACCACATCTCCTACATTGCATCTCCTGCTTCTTAATTGTAACACCCCTAATTTTTCTTTAACATTGTTCAGGAGATTTATTTAGATTAATTAAACAGAATAATATGTGACATGATAAGGTGACGAGATTTGATAATTAATTGGGTTAGGCCTTAACTAATAAACATATAAGATTTTTTTAACTTAAACATAAGTAGGAGGATTTATGAGCGGGGCAAAATTGGAATAAGCTTCATTTCCTAAACATAAACCCTTCCACCCCCATATCCCCATTCATTTTACGTCCATACAAAACATAAATAAGCAAAGGCCATTTCTAAAGCTTTTAAAGGAAGAAAAGTTAGAGAATCAAGCTAAAGCTAAGAGGAATCAAATCAAAAACTCAAATCTCAACTCTTTTTCTTAAATCAAGGTGAATAATAGTATCCATCTAATTTATATGTGTTAAATTTCAGATTTTTGATGTACTCCATATTATTTGATGATGATAGGGTTGATTTTACCATTGTTTGCATGAACGATGATTTATTGGAAGTTTTATCAAATTATTATGATAGGGTTCAAGGGAAAAATCTTAGTGAATGACCTCCAAATGACTTAATTTTTGGATATGTTGTGTAATAAATAATTTTAAAGATGGTTTTTTAATTTTATAATTTTCGGAATTAATAGGAATATTTTATAAATTTCCTAAAGTGAAAAGGACATTTATTTCAGATTTTAATTATTAAAAATAATAAAATAATGATTTTTGCTTCGAAATTTTAATGCCGTAAACAAAATGTTATTTTAGATTTTTGGGATTTTTCTCAAGTATTTTTGATTTATTATGAATTTTCTAAACTAGAAAAGCTTAATAATTATATTAAAATAATAATAAATGTTGAAGGGATGCAAATAATTTAAAATTATTAAAATCTGAACTATGTCAGTTTTTCTTAAAAGAAAGTGGATAAAGAAGTCACCACCCAATAGAAATTTGACAAAGAATAGGAGTTGGTAAAAGGAATATACTTTATTTAGCAAAATATCAGTTTTTACATTAATTACGAATCTACCACTGGACCACCTTTCTCCAATGTCGGAGGAACCCTCTTTCTCCAATGTCGATGGAACCCCTTTCTCCAATGTCGATGGAACCCCCTTTCTCTAATGTCAGTGGAACCACTTTCACCAATGTTCTCCAATGTCCGTGGAGCCCCTTTCTCCAATGTTGGTGTAACCCAATTTCTCCATTGTCGGAGGAAACCTTTCTCCAATGTCTGAGGAACCCATTTCTCCAATGTCAGAGGAACCTCTTTTCTCCAATGTCGGTAGAACCCCTTTCTCCAATGTCGGTGTAACCCAATTTCTCCATTATCGGAGGAACCCTTTCTCCAATGTCTGAGGAACCCGTTTCTCCAATGTCAGAGAAACCTCCTTTCTCCAATGTCGGTGGAACCCCTTTCTCCAATGTCGGAGGAACCCCCTTTACCACTGTTGCTTTAGTACTATTTCACTGGCTATGTTTTCAAAACTTAAAACATGCATAACTTTTTAACCATAAGTCTGTCTCTCTATTATAACCACTCTACGAAAAGGGAAACAATCATTCTGATGCAATGGAATAGGTTAGAGACCCTAATTATACACTCATAAAAAGTTATATTCCAAAAAAGTTTTTATTTTCTTATCACCTTGTTTTTAATAGATAAAGGATGGGGTAGATAACCCTAGAATTTATAAAAGTTGCTTTTGGACCTTAGGGACACTAAGTTATATTTTAGTAAAGTTGATACTATAATTGAGGACACTAATAATTGTAAAACTTTGTCATTTAAATTAGGGGACACCAATGGATGTCTTATAAAGAAGGTATGTATGCTTGGGTAATCATATTCACTTCATTTATAATTTATAACTACATTTGGGGTGCTAAGAGAAGGATAACCAGCTAGGTTTACCCAATAGTGAATATACATTTATTTAACCCCTGTGTGAGTAGAATTGCATCCAGTAGGTCATAAAGACCAGAATATAGGATGCCCAAAACTGGTTAAAAGATTATTGATTTAAATAGGTTCTTAGTTAGCCCATGAAAACTATGACTTGAGAAATGTTATTGGCAGGGGCTAACAGGTTCTTAGTGATCCCATGAAAACTATGTCCGGAATAGGTTATTGATAAAGATCAATAGGTTCATAGTCAGCCCATGAAAACTATGACCTAAGAGATGTTATTGGAGAATCCAATAAGTTCACAGTCGGACCATGAAAACTATGTTTGGATGATGTTATTGGTAAACACCAATAGGTTCTTAATAATCCCATGAAAACTATGAAACCGAGCAGATAGTCTGTAAGCTTGGAACAGGTTATTGGTTAGCCCATGAAAACTAATAGGTTAATAGTGATCCTAGAAACTATATCTTGAGACAGATAGACAGATAAATGGGGATGGGAAATCAAGGATATATTGTATAATTGCATATCATCATATTATGTTATGTTTTAACCATTGTGGATGGAGGTGCATAGTATATGGTTAATTAGTTTTTGGTTAAGGTACCAGCAAGGGGAAAACCCATTTTGCTCAGTGGCGTGGTCTCGCTAGATGTCTATTTGGTTCGAGATGGTATATTATTATTCACACCAAACTTTTTGTCTAACCCGAAGTTTATGATTTTCCCCTTAAACTCTCTGGTGCTCAAAATTAATTTGAGTAGTCTAAGGGTAAGGGTTTTCAGGTTATTAGTTGACGAATAAGCTTCCGAAGACATGTAGGAGGCAAGCTAGCTATTTAGGAGATTCTATCTATTGTTCGCTAGGTTATTTGGATGTAAGGGGAAATTTGTTTAATTGCCTATATTTGGACTCTGACCAACCAAGGGGGGCATCTTCATATGTCGCTCTTGGCGTATTTTTTAATAAATTGTAATTTCTCTGAACGTGGCTTACATATAGGATTATATAATGAATCTAAAATGCTATTTGTAATAAAATGAGAAATTTGTTTTAAATTGAGTTTAAAATTTTTCATATTCATGTGTTTCTAGTATATCAATGTATCTAACATTACCGCATTTGGTCACTGAAAATTAATAACTATGAATGATTGCAGCATCCATAGCAGTTAGTTTTGGGCCTCCAAATAGGGGATGTTACAAGTTGGTATTAGAGCATATGTTTATGTAAATTAAGTGAGACCACACCGCTTAGCGGAACGGGTTTCCCTTCACTAATATCCTTATAAAACATATCTATTGCAAATCATAATCCTGCAACCAAAACTGGTTAAAAACTGTAAAGCATTTGATGTAAACATACATATCAGGTAACAAATGAACTATCTGTTCAAACACTATAGTTTTATTTGGCCAACTACTAACCTTTGGCTGACTCGGGCCTACTAGACAATATAATCAAAATAATCTAACACCCGTTAGACACTCCTCTTCTGGACGGTCTGTCCTTAACTATATGTTAAATACTCCTCTTCTGGACGGTGTGTCCCTAACTTAACATCTCTTAGGGTCACCTGATCCTAATGGTTTTGTGGGCTCACCAATAACCTATCTGTATACTAATATATATTCCTTTCTGTGTGTAATGAAAATTTTAGTCCTACTTGTGACAAAGCCCTACACACTGGAACTTTTGACTAAATTATCTGGGGCTAATAGCTAATGTATAGGGCGCGACCCTATACCAGTCCCATCTAGTATTCTAGTATCTGAGTTATTTTACTTAAATTTTCCTTGAAAACCTTTTCATCTCAAATTGATTTAAAACCTTTAAACCAAACTTAAACAAGGAAAATATATACTCTATGCTCTACGCAAAATCACCTTGCTATGCTATATGTACTTTACCCAAATCTTTGTTGATGAAAACATTTAAACCTTTGAAAGTACCCCTTTCGATCCCATTGAAAGTATCCCTTTCGTAACCAAATAAACTCTTTCTTTCATCTAGGCTGAAAGACCAAAACCTTCATTTCGAAACCATTTACATAAACCTTCTGAAACCATTGAAATCCCTTTTCCTTCAAAAGCTAAAAACCTTAGACATCCTATCTTTAAAACCTTTAAACATAGCCTTTCGAAACCATTGGAAAAATCTTTCCTTTAAACCTTTAGAAACCATTGAGGAACCATCCCTTAAAAACCATCCTTAAAAACCTTTCGAAAGCATCAAAACCTTAAACCTTTCGAAAGCATTTGGGTTCAATTTTTAAAACATATGGAAACACCTTTTGAAACCATTCAAAACCATCTCTTTTGAAACCTTTGGGTTAATCTTTTAAAATTTTCTAAGGGTCACAAATAACAAGGTTGAAAGCAACTCTTTCGAAAGCCAAAACCTAAGTGTAGAAGTGATGGTGTTGAAACCATCCTTCCGAAAGCATTGGAGAAGCGGCAGCAAAAGGGCTTCGACCTAGTCGAAAGCATATAATTAAAAACAAAAGCGAAACCTCTTTAAAATTGTTCTTTTAAAACCATTGACCTAGTCGAAAGAAAACCAAGTCGAAAGCTATAATGTCGAAAGCAAAGCGGGCGCATTTTTATTTAAAACAAAGTAGCGCTTCGATCCCTTCGGAACCTCTGGTTTCAACATCATACCTTCCGCCTTCTTTCCAATTCGCTGCGCACCAAGTCTTTGATGCCATGCGCATTGGTTTCGATAGTGATGGAGGCAGAGGAACTAAGTTGAAAGCCATCTAAGTCGGAAGCAGGGTGCCGAAAGTGGCGAAACATACATTTTACATGTAAAACTGATTTTTAAACTTTTTAAGTAATCTTTTAAACTAACCTGCCTTGTTTGTCTAAATCTTATTGGTTGCAAATTTTCTTTTCTAAAAGCACTACCAAATTTTCAAAAATAAACACTTTAATTTATTTACAAAATACCCCTTCTCCTTTTATAAATATATAAAACATTTAAGTCACATACCAAAACACTTAGAAAAATTCCACAAAAATTCCAGAAATCATTTTTAATATGTTTTCTAACATATATAAATTTCAGACCCAAATTATTTATAATTTAACCGTAAATTATTTATAACCCAATAAATCATTTTCTTCGCTAAAAAATTAATATAAAATCCACATTAATTCATAAAATTATGAAAATTGAAACCCACCTCTAAAATATCATATCTGAACTATATCTAAAATCACAAGGTATTTGGATGTCAATAAATAGAGTTTTCACATCAAAACATATCATAAAATCTATATGAATAAGCATAATTCATCAACAAGCATATATAACCATTTTGTCCTTCAAAATCATGGCGAAACTATGCAAGATAAATTCGGATTCCCTTAAATCGAAAACATTTAAGAAATAAGAGATGTAATCATTATTCACCTTAGCTTTGTGATGTATTATGTGAGATTTGATCTTGATTAAGTGATTTGATTCTTCCTCTTGAATCCTAGCTTTTTCTTCTTCTTCCTCTTTGTGGCCGGCCTTAGACTTAAAATTTTGATAATGAAATGAACATATGAATGAGTTCCCAAGGGTTTAGGGTATAATAATATTCTTATTCCAACTATGCCCTTATCTATTTCCTTTGTCTATTTTGTTTCATGTTATCTCGTTTTGATTTACTCATTGACATGGCACGGCTACCCCTATTAATCAAAAATCTCAATCCCTTAATCAACCTACATTATTTAATTTAATTTTGCTAATTAAATATCCTAAATAATGTTACTAAAAATATGGGGTGTTACAGGTGCTTAGAAGGGAGGAATGGCAAAGAAAGGGAAAGCAAATATAGTTTGCTACAAGTATGACAAGAAGGGGCATTATCTTAATGAGTGTCGTTCAGGTGATGGAAAGGTGATTATGGGAAAACAGAATGTGAAAAGCTATAATTGCGACCAGATTGGGCATTACTAGAACAAGCATTCAGATGCTGCCAAGGCAGGAAAGGGAAAGGTTTTTTCTTTGGAATCATCATCCTCTAAACCAACTGTTGTTGAGAAGGGAAGGTATATGATGGAAGGTGTGCTTTTGATTCATAGCACACCTGAGGGTACTATTTGATACTGGTGCATCGCATTCATTTATATCTCAATATCTGGTAGATAGATTATGTTTAGAAGAATCATACCTACTTACTTCCTTAAGGGCTGCAAATACAATAGGAGGGTATGCAACTTAGGGAATGAGGTGTGATCAGTTAGAACTTGACCTGTTAGGTCATTAGTTTGCATGCAGTCTTGATGTTTTTGATTTCCTAGGTTTTAGGATCATATTGGGTATGGATTGGTTAGATAGATACGATGCAAGAATACTTTGCCGGGATAGCAAAATATTGTTGAGACACCTCAACAGAAGTAACAGAATTATATACTCGGTGGAGAAGTCAGACTCAAGTGCTTGTGCTTTACTGAATGCAATGGAAGCGGAAGAAGAATTAGATCGGGTGTTGGTATCAAAATGGGTTTGCAGATGTTTTCGAGCCAATGTCAGGGCTACTGCCAAAGCAAGCTATCGAGTTTTGGATAGATCTTGTGCCAGGAGCAGAACCTATAAGTAGACCACCTAGCCGGATGACACCTACTGAGATGAAGGAGTTAAAGGTGCAGTTAGTGGACTTAGAAGGAAAGAATTTTATCAAACTAAGCAGTTCGCCATGGGGAGCGGCCATGGTGTTTATGAAGAAACTGGATGGGTCGTTAAGTATGTGTATCGAATATCGTAAGTTGAACGATAGGACGATCAAGAATATGTATCATTTGCCGAGAATCGATGACTTATTTGATCAGTTGAGTGGAGCCAAAGTGTTTTCCCAATTGGATTTGGCAACATGTTTCCATCAGTTAAGGGTGGCAAAGGACAGTATTCTGTTGATGGCGTTTTAAACCAGATATAGATCATATGAATGGTTAGTGATGCCATTCTGGCTAACGAATGCGCCAGCTTTCTTTGTGGATTTGATGAACCAGGTTTTCTGAGAGCGCTTGGATAGGTTCGTATTGGTATTCATAGATGACATTTTGGTGTATTATATGGATGAATGAGACCATGAAGTTCATCATAGAATCGTGCTTGAGACGCTGAGACAGCTTAAGCTTAAGGCAAAGTTTTCAAAGTGTCATTTTTGGAAGAAAGAAGTGAAGTTTCTTGGTCAGTTTCAAAGAAGGGTTTATCAGTCGATCCAGATAAGATTGAAGCTGTTAACAGTTGGAAGAAACCAAAGCCGGTGACTAAGATCAGAAGTTTTCTTGAACTAGCTGGCTAGAGGTTCGTTAAGGATTTCTCGCGAACAGCAGCACCTTTGACTAAGCTAACTAGGAAGGGTCTAGAGGCTTTGACTACTTGTAGTGTGCAGTTAAGATCGACTACTATTTCTAGTTAGAGTACTGCCATGTTATCTTGGATGGAAGTCCGACCAGCTCTGATCGATAGGATTGCATCTAAGTAGAAAGATGACCCAGTGTTAGCTTAGAAGATTAGAAGGCTAGAGGCCTAAATTGAAATGATGATCTAAAGGATTTTAGTTTGGACCAGAGAGGGTGGTTGAGAAAGAAAGGACGATTGTGTGTCTCGAATGTAGAAAACCTAAGAAGGGAAGTTCTTAGGGAATGTCATCGATCAAAGTTTACCATTCATCCTGAGGGGACCAAGATGTATCAGGATATGAAGAGGAGTTTCTACTGGGAAGGTATGAAGAGGGATAATGGCTTGTGGGTAAAGCAATGTGTGAACTATCAACAAGTAAAGGCCGAACATCAGAAGCCGAGGGGTTGCTTCAACCTTTGGAGATACCAATTTGGGAATGGGATTGATATCCATGGATTTTATAGACGGGTTGCCAAGGTCAAATCAGGAAAATGAAAGTATATGGGTCATAGTGAACAGGTTGACCAAGAGTGCCCATTTCATTCCAATCAAATCAACCAGGATGGCACCTGTCGGGACCAAATTTTTTATGAAGAACATAGTTAGACTAAATGGGATCCTAGTAGCATAGTCAGTGACAGTGATGCCTTGTTCACTAGTGAATTCTGGAAGAGTCTACAAGGAATGTTGGGAAACAAGCTTAAGATGAGTATCACTCATCACCCATACATGGATGGGCAGACAGAGAGAGTAAATAGGTGCTCGAGGATCTATTAAGGGGTTAAGTATTAGATTTTAGTGGGTCTTGGGAAGACCATTTGCACCTGGTTGAATTTTCTTATAATAATAGCTACCAAGCTAGTATAGGGATGACACCTTTCGAAGCTTTATATGAAAGACCCTGCAAATCACCAGTGTGTTGCTTAGAGACCGGAGACAGATTGGTCCATTGCCCAGATATAGTGAAAGAAGCAACAAGGAAGATGGAGTTGATCCGAGATAGGATGAAGGAAGCTCGGTCTAGATAAAAGAGTTACGTAGATAAGAGGCGTAAGGATCTAGAGTTCTCAGTTGGAGATAGGGTTTTCATTAAAGTATCGTTGATGAAGGGTGTTATATGATTTGGAAAGTCGGGGAAACTGGCATCGAGATATGTTGGATTGTTTCCAGTCATAGAGAGGATCAGAAAGCTCACATATAGAGTAGAGTTATCGAGCAGTTTGGCATGTGTCCATAATGTGTTTCATGTGTCTCATCTTCATAAGTATGTACATGATCTAGAGACTGATATCCCTCCAACTGCATTGGAAGACTTAATAGTAGAACTGGATCTTACTTTTGTTAGGCAACCAGTTCGGGTTGTAGCGAGAGACGAGAAAATGTTAAGAAACAAGACAGTCAAGTTGGTGAAAGCTCAATGGAGCGACAACGAGAAGGACTGTACTTGGAAAACAGAAGACATGATTAGGGATACTTGTCCTAGGCAGTTATGAGGGTAAGTTATATATTTGTTTTATATAGACTTTTCGCTGGTAGGATATACTAGCTCTGTTTGCATGATTGATATGCTTGTTTGTAGTCCTTATTGAATTTTGAGGATGAAATTCTTTAAGGGGGGAGCTTGTAACACCCCTAATTTTTCTTTTACATTATTTAGGAGATTTAATTAGATTAATTAAATAGAATAGTGTGTGACATGAAAAGGAGATTAGATTTGATAATTAATTGGGTTAGGCCTTAACTAATAAATATATAAGATTGTTTTAACTTAAACATAAGTAAGAGGATTTATGAGAGAGGGAAAATAGGAATAATCTTCATTTCCTAAACATAAACCCTTCCACCCTCATATCCTCATTCCTTTTCACATCCATACAAAATAGAAATAAAGTAGAGGCCATTGCTAAAGCTTGTAAAGGAAGAAAAGTTATAGAATCAAGCTAAAGCTAAGGGGAATCAAATCAAAAACTCAAATCTCAACTCTTTTTCTCAAATCAAGGTGAATAATAGTATCCATCTAATTTATATGTGTTAAGTTTCAGATTTTAGATATATTCCACATTGTTTGATGATGATAGGGTTGATTTTACCATTGTTTGCATGAGATTTATTAGAATTTTTATGAAATTGTTATGATAGGTTTCAAGGGAAAAATCTTAGTGAATGACCTCCAAACGACTTAATTTTTGGATATGTTGTGTAATATATAATTCTGAAGATGGATTTTTAATTTCATAATTTTCGTAATTAATAGGAATATTTCATGAATTTCCTAAGGTGAAAAGGGCATTTATTTCGGATTTTAATTATTAAAAATAATAAAATAATGAATTTTGCTTCAAAATTTTTATGTGGTAAATAAAATTTTATTTTGGATTTGTAATGAATTTTTGGGATTTTTCCCAAGTGTTTTTGATTTATTATGAATTTTCTAAGGTAGAAAAGCTTAATAATTATATTAAAATAATAATAAATATTGAAGGGTGGAAAATAATTTAAAATTATTAAAATCTGAACTATGTCAGTTTTTATGAAATGAAAGTGAATAAAGAAGTCACCATCAAATAGAAATTTGACAAAGAATAGGAGTTGGTAAAAGGAGTATACTTTGTTTAGCAAAATAGAAGTTTTTACATTAATTACGAATCTGCCACTGGACCCTCTTTCTCCAATGTCAGTGGAACTCACTTCTCCAATGTCGGTGGAACCCCCCTTCTCTAAGGTCGGAGGAACCCCATTTCTCTAATGTTGGTGGAACCCCTTTCTCCAATGTCGGTGGAACCCCCTTCTCCAATGTCGGAGGAACCTCCTTCCTCCAATGTCGGAGGAACCCCTTTTTACCACTGTTGCTTTAGTACCATTTCACCAGCTATGTTTTCAAAACTTAAAACATGCATAACTTTTTAACCGTAAGTCAGTTTCTCTATTATAACCACTTTACAAAATGGGAAACCTTCATTCAGATGCAATGGAATAGGTTGGAAACCCTAATTCTACACCTAAAAAAATTTACAGCCCAAACAAAGTTTTTATTTTCTTATCACCTTGTTTTTAATAGACAAACGAAGGCGTGGATTGCCCTAGAATTTATAAAAGTTTCTTTTGGACCTTAGGGACACTAAGGCATATTTTAATAAAGTCGATACTATAATTGGGGATAGTAACAATTGTAAAATTTTGTCCTTTACGTTAGGGGACACCAATTTATGCCTTATAAAGGAGGTATGTATGCTTGGGTAATCATATTCACTTCATTTATAATCCATAACTACATTTTGGCTGCTAAGAGAAGGATAACCGGCTAGTTTTACCAGTAGTGAATATACATTTATTTAACCTCTTTGTGAGTAGAATTGCATCCGGGAGGTCAAATAGACCATAATATAGGATGCCCAAAACTGGATAAAAGATTATTGATTTAAATAGGTTCTTAGTTAGCCCATGAAAACTATGCCTTAAGAAATGTTATTGGCAGGGGCCAATAGGTTCTTAGTGATCCCATGAAAACTATGTCTGGAATAGGTTATTGATAAGGATCAACAGGTTCATAGTCAGCCCATGAAAACTATAACTTGAGAGATGTTATTGGAGGATCCAATAGGTTCATAGTCAGCCTATGAAAACTATGTTTGGATGATGTCATTAGTAGACACCAATAGATTCTTAGTAATCCTATGAAAACTATGAAATCAAGAAGATTGTCCGTAAGCTTGGAATAGGTTATTAGTTAGCCCATGAAAACTAATAGGTCAATAGTGACCCTAGAAACTATAACTTGAGATAGTTAGTCAGATGAATGGGGATGGGAAATTCACGATATATTGTATATTTTCATATTATCATATTATGTTATGTTTTAACCATTATGGATGCAGGTGCACAGTATATGGTTAATTAGTTTTTGGTTAAGGTACGAGCGAGCTGAAAACCCGTTCCGCTCAGCGGCATGGTCTCGCTAGATATCTATTTGGTTCAAGATGGTATATTATTATTCACATCGGACTTTTTGTCTGACTCGAAGTTTATGTTTTTCCACTTAAACTCTTGGGTGCTCAAAATTAATTTCAATAGGCTGAGGGTAAGGGTTTTCAGGTTATTAGTTGACGAATAAGCTTCTAGAGACATACATGAGGAAAGCTAGCTATTTAGGAGATTCTATTTGTTGTCCGTTGTGTTATTTGGATGTAAGGGCAAATTTATTACTGATCAACCAAGGGGGCATCTTCATATGTTGCTCTTGGTGTATTTTGTAATAAATTTTAATTTCTCAGAACGTGGCTTACGTATGGGATTATGTAATGAATCTAAAATGCTATTTGAAATGAAATGAGAAATTTGTTTTAAATTGAGTTTAAAGTTTTTCATATTCATGTTTTTCTAGTATATCAATGTATCTAACATTATCGCATTTGGTCACCAAAAATTGATAATTATGGATGACTGCTGCATACGTAGCGGTTAGTTTTGGGTCTCCAAATGGGGGATGTTACATTAATCTTCCCATTGGCCCCCATTCTGCTCTTGTGCTAGTTCTGCTGTTGTGTCTTTCCTTCTGTTTTCTTAGGCTCAGTCTTTACTTCCTCCTTGGAGACGGTGTTCAGCAAGGCCATCTCCACCAAACACTCAACCGTCGCACCCATCCATTTATTCGAACAAAATCCATAATATTCTAGCCTCGACAACCGTGCAGTCTTTTGGGTTAAATCCGCCTATATACGGCCTTGCCAAAAGGCGGGTTAACATTTGCCCCCCAAAACATACCTTGCTATTGGAAGGCGTGTTTTGAATTGCCATAAGTCCAAAATCCGAAGTCCATAATCTATTGATCGTCATATCATCCAACCTAGATCCCAATCCATTGCCAATCCAATTCCTTGATCTCTCAGGATCATTAGCGAAATTCATGACTGTTCCGAGTCGATATCCAATTTTGAATCCATCCCAAATCCATTAACCGAATCCATGATCTCTCCGGATCGTTTTATCCAAGTCCAAGACCTCTCCGGGTCCATCTCCAAATCCGAGACCTCTCCGGGTCCATATCCAAATCTGGGACCTCTCCGTGTCCTTTAATCCACGTCCGGGACCTCTCCGAGTCCATATCCAAATCTGAGACCTTTCCGGGTCCATATCCAAATCCGAGACCTCTCTGGGTCCTTTATCCAAATCCGAGACCTCTCCGGGACCTTTAATCCAAGTCCCGGGACCTCTCTAGGTCCATATCCAAATCCGGGACCTCTCCGGGTCCTTTATCCTACTCCGGCCTCGACTCTCCGGTCGAGGGCTTATCCATGTTTGTCCTTCTCCGGCCTCGACTCTCCGGTCGAGGACTTAATCCGTGGGGTATCCTACTCCGGCCTCGTTCCCTAGTCGAGGACTTAATCCGTGCGATATCCAACTACGGCCTCGATCCCCAGCCGAGGACTTAACCCATGAATATCCTTCTCCGGCCTCGACTCCCCGATCGAGGACTTAATCCGTGTACGAATCGATCCTGTCGCTCTCCGGTGAAGGGATTCGCACCCTGCGTTCATTGCCCCGTCTCTCCGGTCGGGGCTATAACCGCGAACTGTGTTATTTATCGCGGTAGTGTGGATACATGTGTTTTTAGATTCATTAGTTATGGTGGTTTATCGCCATCTCAGAGCATGCCTAGGGACCGTCCTCGATCCCGTACATGTGTAAGTGACTTAGCCGTTTTAGTGTAGAATTTATTATTAGTTATTTAGTTCATGCCATCAAGAGACGACGACCTGTGCCCTTAAACCGGGCTAGCTCCGATTTGTGGCGGATGATGACTGCTCCTGTTCCATCACCGCTGTCCATTTCCAAGAAATCCATCCAAATCCATGCCCCAATTCCATGGGGAGTTGTGCTAATCCATTCTCCTTGGTCGAGGTTTGCCCCTGGTTGATCCAGTCCATATCTAAGCCTGCTAATTTCTACTACAAGTCCTAGATTCCAATTTCCAGCTGTTCCAGCATCCATTAGTGGTCTCCGATTGTCAGTTCCATCTTGCCCCCAAGTCCACGAGGGAATCCGAGATTATCCTCTTCCAAAACACATCCGAGTTCTGATCCATGCCAAAATTCCATCCATCATCTTGCTTGCTTCTTTTTTCTGGTTCCGATCCTGTATTTCCTACTGTCTCTTTAACATTCTTTCCTGCATAGCATCCATCATTGTTTCCATCTTGTCCCTGCTCTTTGTCTTCTTGTTGATTTCCTAGCCATTGCTTCTGAAATCCAAGTTCCCAAGCTTTCAATTCCAAGATCCTAACTTCCAAATCCCCGAGCACCAGCTTTCTCAATGAAAGCACCAAAAATGTTGGCGTCAAAATTGGTCACCAACACCTAGTGATAAGTAGAAGCACCAATATCCAGTCACAGATCAAAAATAGAGTATATGTAGAGAATATAATGTGAAGAATAACCACAATTAAAATGAAAGCAACAAAAGAGAGACAAGATTTATAGTGGTTCGGTTAACTCCGGCCTACGTCCACTCTAGAACAAACCTTTTTATTATACTGAATTTTGATTACAGTTACAGTTCTAGAATAAAAATGGCAGAGTAGCCTCTAGGTAGAAGATGAAGAGAAGCAGAATGAAGATCCCTTTTTCTGAAGCCAAGCCTGCTGTATTTATTGGTGAAACTCCAGCTACAGGGCCTCCTCACCTACATAGGCCCACCATGACGATCGTCGAGCCCAAATCGTCCATCATATGCCGACCCAAAGTAGTTCGTATGCTGACCCGAAGCAAGTGATATGCTGACCTAAAGTAAACTTCACGCCGACCCGAAGTAAGCTTGTAGCCGACCTGAAGTAGCTCCTTCTCTGCCGACCCGAGGTTGAAGCCATGCCGACCCGAAGTGAAGTCCTTGCCGACCCGAAGTGAAGTCTTTGCCGACCCAAAGTAACCAAATGCCGACCCAAAGCAGTCCCAATCCCGACCCTAGGTGAACACCAAATGTCGACAGCCCGAAGTGATACAACCTCCATTCTATGCCGACCCGAAGCCATGCCTGTGCCGACCCGAAGCCATGCCTGTGCCGACCCAAAGCAAATGCCGACCCGACTCGAAGAAACTTCCATCCTTGCCAAAATCTATATTCCAAGTGCCCTGCATCGTTCATCCATCGACTATGCTTAATCCTGGCTTCTTATCTGTATTTATTATTTGTAGTTGATCATCCATCCATCTATTCGAACCAAATCCATAATATTCCAACCTCAGCAACCGTGCAGTCTTTTGGGTTAAATCCGCCTGTATATGGCCTTGCCAAAAGGCAGGTTAACAATAACTTTCTTATATTAGCTTTGATTTCAAATCATTATATATGAAAATTGTCTAGAAAATTGCTACAAACACAAAAATACAAGTTTCGTAGCCAAATTCAGATGTTTGTTAAAATTCCATTTTATCCTTTATTATATTCAAATTTAATTCTTTTATTAAATTTCTAATTAAATTTTCAGGATGTTATACAATTAGATGAAGTTCAATTTCTAATATTTATTAAGCTACACCCTAAGTAACAATAATTTGTGCAAGTTTTCTTTTGATTGTCACTATATCACAAAGATATCTTGAATTTGGCCAACAATCAAAAACTCCAATACTATCCGTAGTTAATTACGTAGTTCCGCTTAAAAGCCCTTGGTTAATATGATAGCATTTAACAATTAATCGATTTACTTTAGCTAGAGATTTTGACTTTAAGTGAATACCAATTACGGTGATACTAACCTTCTACGATAAAGGAAACGAATCCTATCTTGAGTAGTGTTTCACATCAATTTGTTCAACGCATACCCAATTATGGTCGTAACATGATCATGATGTCATTTAATTGACCATAATCAAAGTACAGAGTATATACTTCAGATCAAAAGTACTCTCGATTCCGCAAACTACTGCATATCGTTACATGAGATCTTCTATATAGAATTAGTTATTTCAACCTATAGAAGACTCACATTCAGATGTTCTGTGATTGTTCCAAACAATCACTAGTGTGTAATCCATTGGTTTCTCCAACAACCATGAGTGATTTACCATCCATCAGAAGGAGAGCATTACGTATACCATTCTCAAAGGATGTATTGATGTCCTTCTCTCAATACATCTTAACTAGAAACAATCTAAAAATAAATATTTCAAACGTTTGATTCAAAACACATGGTTACAAGCACATTTGCAACTATAATTGATTAAATACTTTTCCTATAGATTTTCTATTTGTACATGTTTAACATATTAAGGTCATTATTTATATAAGAATATAACAACACATACAATAAAAAACAAAACCAAAAGCACACTTTATTTCGAATAAAATTCTTATACAAGAGCTAATTTATAACGACCCGTAAATTTTAACGGTTTAAATAACGTAATTAATTGAATTTTTATGAAAATTTAAACAATTGAATTGGGTAATAAAATTTGATATTTGGTATGCGTCTATTCAAACATAGCAAATTGTAATTTTTATTGGAAATTATAAAAGTTAGTTTAGTTGTTTAATTTTCAATTTCAATTTAAATCAGTTAACAATTGATGTAAATAAAATGTTTTCGAAATCTGAATATTTTTATATAATAAAAATGTAGACTATTTTCTGAGTGAGACGTCATATTTCGTTTCACTAAATTTAGACAACTCTAGCTTCGTTTCTCTTAATTTCGGCGTTTTAACCGCATATTTGGCAGCGAAATATCGACTTTTGATAGGATAGTCGTATCCCTGATATCTGTGTGCCATTCTGTTTGTTTCGTCATGCTGATCTCTGCAGCTTATTCATTTTTGTATTTCGGAGCCCGGTACGCAGTGAAATCCGTGAAAACAGTAAACGATATCGATACTAGTTGAGCCCTTTTGAATTCTGTGTCTCTTCAACTATTCAGCGTGTAATATCAATAGCCTTTTTCTTTTATTAATCCCCTAAATTCGTGCCTGACTTTTCCATTTCTTGGTTTCAATTTATTTATTGGCTTGTCCCTTTGTTCCATTATCTCTCTCTTCTTTGTCTTCTTCTTTTCGTTCTGCCTTTTTGTTTTGGGTTTTGTTCTTACCTTCAAATAGAAAAATATAAATATTATATTACATTGTTGCATATATTTTGAGAGCACAACACATCAATTTCCTTGTCCACATAGCCGAGCGACAACCACCAACAAACGCCTCTCTGCCGTTGTTGTCCTCACCTTTCCACCTTTGCTCCAAAAGTCTCGACAGCAGCCGTACATATATATAAAGAGAAAAAAACAAAGCACTGTCCATTTTTATTTCGGTTTGAATGCTTGGGTGCGTGCTCGCCATATTTAGCCACCACAGAAACTCCTCCATGTCCATTGCCTGTGACAACCACTCTGCCTCGCCTTGCCTTCGGACCGACCCGCCACTAGCCTCCCCTGACCTAGTGTCGAACCACACCATGCCTGACTGCCTCCTCCACCTGGGACCACTCCATCACCTTCAACATCTAAAACAAGCACAGTGCCTAAAACCTATGCCACCAAACACAGCCCACCCTCACCTGATGGCCGCCGTCCCCTGGCCGCCCTGACCACGTCAGACTGTCCCCGCTCCTCATCCCAAATAAACAGCCTGCGATGAGACTCTTTCCCCCTAGGCTTCGTCGCCGCAGCCTTCCTCTAATTGTGCCTCGAATTACTCCACGATCCTATTCCCGAACTCCTCACAGTCAAGACTACAGCACACAGCGACAACCTCCGCCACCTTACCGAACTTTCCAAACCTGACCTGCCTCCAACCTGCCTCTTTCCCTGGCCGAGCAATCCGAGGGTTCTCCCCTGCTTGTTTTATAAATTATATATATAGTTGCCTTACGTTTTGTTTAATTTTTTTTCCTAGCTAGATATATATATATATATATAACCGCCTATATACATGTTGCTTGTCCTCGTACGTACACTGACATGTCACAGCTACACAACAATTGCTAATATATGTTGCTGTGAGCATCAATACAAACTTATATGCATATATGTTGCTGTGAGCTTCTATACAAACTTATATGCACATATTTTGCTTATATGTTAAGGAATAGCTTGTATTTATGGGCTGCGTATATATATTGTTCTTTCAACATATATTTACTTTGTATATATATTAGCTTATATGGTTGATATATTGATTTATATGGCATAATTAAGTTATGTTTGTATAAACAAAATATATATAAACTATAAGATTTGATTATATAGTATATAAACTACAATCTGGTGTATATTTATAAAGTATATAAAATATAATCTATTGGTGATAAGCTATTGTTATTAAATATAAGTTTGTGTAAGTTTATGTAAGTTTGGTTTTGCAAATATGAAGTTACGTACACACCTGGGTTTATATTCAAACTCCTTGTTCATGATTTATATTAGGAAGTGAGTTTACAATTCTTTGTTTATGTTTAAAGTGATTTTAAGTATGTGTTTTTAATTTAATATTGATTTTTAGAGAAGAAAATAATAAAATAATTTATACTTTGTTTCCATCGAATCCAGTTCATCGTGCTTTGCTTTGCTTTGTCGCTGTCCCATTGTCACTTCGTGCTTATCTGTATCAGTTTGGGGATTTGTCGATTATCTGTGCCCATTTCCATTTTGTTCTCGTGTTTCTCTAACCTCGAAAGGTGAGAGATCACTCACGATTAACAATTTATATTTAGTAAATTTGATTTCACTTGAAACGACAATTTAAATATGCTGTTAAAATTTGAATTGTTAAGTTATTTAATTGTTAAATATGATATGCTATTATCTGTTATTGTTTACCTATGACATATGACACCATAACCTGCTGTATATATTATATTTAAAATTTGTTACTGATGATATATGTATGTTGTTGATATGTTATATAATTATTATATTGTTCTCACTCTGCAAGTGCCCTGTTAGTTTAGAAATTCCTATGGGTTGAAATTATACATACCCAAACGATCTTGTAGAATAGGGGAAAATCATTATGGGTTGAAATGATAAACCCAAGCGATTTCATTGATTTTGAATTTTTGGGATTGCGGGTTGAAATTATATACACCAGTAAATATTTAATTTGCAGATTGAAATGATAAATATCTGTATCACTTGACCATAGGATAGAAAATTATATACGGACACCGTTGGTCTATTTTGAAAAAAAAAATGATTGCCAAAGTTTGAAAGGAAATATATGGATTTTATTAAATATTGATTTTTAAATTATAATATAAAGAATTTATTTTAATATATGTGTAAAATTTAGATTTTTAAAATTTTATGTTTTGGAAATTTTAAATTTATTGGTTTTGAAAATATAAATTTTAAGATTTTTCTTATAATTTTATTATTTTAAAAATATATAAAATAAGATTTAATACAAAATACATTTAATAATAACATTTAATTTAATAACAGTTAATTTAATTGGTTTATAATAGGTTTAAGTATTTATTTAAATTTATATTAATACTTAAAAAAATATAGATTTTTATAACTTTAATAATAAAGGTTGGGAAGATAAATTAATGTTGACTTGGAATTTAAATTGGTTAATAATTTAATTTAAATAAGAAATTTTCTGAACTTATTGATTTTGAGATTTCGAAAGGTACGATTTAAAACTTGATTTGATAAAAAGTGATTAAATGAATATTCTCAACTTTAAATAAAACTGAGACTGAATATTTAATATTGATTCAAATTTATAAATTGAAATTTTATTTAATTGTTATTAAAATGATTAAGTGAATATTTTCCAATTTGAATGAAATTTAAGTTAAATGTTGAAATATAAGTGAAACTTATATTGTAAATATTTGAATATGCAAACTATGAATCTTATTGGAATTGAAGTGATAGTTCAAATCGGGATTTGAAATCGATATAAATTAAAATAGTTTAATGAGAATTCGAATTGATTTGTGAAATTGGAAGAAACAATTCTAATTATAAACTATTTTGATATATAAATTATTTCAATATGTATACATTATTTTAATATATATACACTATTTTAATATTTTAATTTATAACTACTTCAATACATATAAACCGTTTTCAATATTTAAAGTGCTATGATTTTACAAGTGTTACGATTTCAAAAGTGTTATGATTTCAAAATTGTTATGATTTCGAAAGTGTTACGATTCTGGAAATGAATATTATTTAAAGTGAATAATGATATCGAATTGATATGGTTTTGAAATGAATATGATATTTTGATATGAAGTATGAACTATTTGAAATGAAATGACCACGGTGTGAAATAAGCGTTTGGTTGTTAAAGAGACCGGGATCGGATATTGTCATACTCTCTGCCAATACCGAAAACCACTTTAACAACTGTGTACGTGGTGGAGATTCCAGAATGAAGTAAGATGGTTTGGCGACAATTTTATATGAGGTATTAGCGCAGCCCTGACTCCCGTGAGTCAGCATGATGTGGCTAAAACCGAAGCCACGCCAGGCCAAGTGAGGTCATTCCTCCTATCGGACACATTTCTTCGATACCATTCTATTACTTTGTGATTTGATTGGATGCACCTTTGATTTAGGATTGTGACTCGAGGTGGACGGTAGTAGCTGCTATGCGTTACCACCAGTCTGAATCCGCAAACGGTATATCTACCTTGGCATTGCCTCGCGTGCCTTGTCACATGCCCTATCGCGCCTTCTACGAGTTTGTTTTGTACCGTATCTATATGGTGTCCTCTGGGTAAACCACCGGTTTGGTGGAGCGTACGGCATTGTATAGACTACGGGAATATATAAAATGTGTTAAGGGGGATATGGGTAAAGCCTTAATACTATTTTAATATTTTTACTTTACTATAGATATATTATAATAGCGTATATTACTACATAGTAGATAGTTCCACGGATCCATAGAGGATGGAAATCCCAAACATCCTTTAAGTTACTTGTATTTCAGTTGACATTTCACTTGAGTTGAATTTATTAATATAAGAATGTTAATCCTGACTCGAGTGTTTTGTGTTTTGCTTTATGCTCGAGTCAGACTGAGTGACACAACAGTTGAGACTCACCTTTGGAGTTTGGAGCTTTGCTTGAGGATCTATCTTATATCTAGTCAGCTTTCAGTTGTTTCTGGTTATTGCTATTCAGTCTTGTAGTTACTTTTGTATTTGAGACTACTCTGTATTTGAGATTTCTGTTGTATTTATTTAAAACTCTGATGTTAATATAGTAGCTTCATGAACTACTATTTATCTATTCCAGTGCTTATAGTTGTAATACTCTGTGTCTGTGATTCTGTGATTGATTTATTTACTGTATATGCTAAGTTTTGCCAAATATAAATTAACAATCTGTTGTTTTGAGCAATTCAAGTCTGACATGTGCGGATGCGAATGGTTCAAAATAGCGGGACGTTACATAATTTATACAATAAATTACATAATTGTCTCTAAGGTATCAACTTATGCAATTGGGTCTTATCATTTTATAAGTGTTGTTATCACTATCATAAATTCATTAAAAGACACTATCATAAATTCAGGTGATAAGTACGCATGATATGATGATACAGGGGACAAGGACAAAATGACAAATTGGTAAATAAGTATAAAAGTGATTTAATACCTAATAAACTAATTTCCTTTGACATGATCTTTACACTTGCATATTCTCATTTGTTATTTTCAAATTGGTAGTAAAGACATTTCATATTACTTAATCATAACATTTGTTTCCTCATTAAATACATTAACTCTATAATTAAGTTAATTTATTGTCTTACTGTTAAAATCATATCAACTAGAAATATTATGGATAATGCCCATAATTTTAGAGAAAATCGTAAACATGTTTTCCTATATCTAGTAAAAAAAATTGGATCATAATGTTAATTTTTCATATTTGTCAACATTGTTTAACATCAAAAAACTTTTTAGTTGACGTAGAAAATTTGTCATAATTAATTTACATATAGGAAAATTTTAATATTAAAAATACTACTCTGATTTAATGTTATAAACATCAAACCAAAATTTTAAATCATTTAAAGGAGATTAACTCATGTTTCACTTTTAGTTTGGTCATTACCTTTGTCATCCATCATCATTTTTCATATAGATTCATTCTATCATCATAACAATAAGTTTATTTTTGTCATAAATAAAAAAATAAACATCGTGTCCAAATTTAAATAGATTTGGATGGTAACAACCTATAATATAAATCATCTAGATAAAATAAGTTGTTTTGTATATTCTATTCTTTGTAAAATTGAAGGCTTTCCTTTTTATCTGGTTAGCTTCTCCATTCTTCTCTTAAAAATATCAGCCAAAACCTTTGGGTGCGTTCGTTTGAGTAAATGAAATGAAGAGAATAAAATATTTTAAGAAATATAACGGTTAATATTTTGGGATTTGGGCTCTCTTTGCCTATTTTGTTAATTTCTTAACATAACTTGTTACAATAATATCTACATCATCATAATTCTTTGCCTATATGGCCGAATTTAACTTATTAATTTTATAACAATTTCACAGTATTTTATGTCTTTACATCAAAATTAATCACCCGGTATTTAATTTAGTTAACTATATAAATGTCGTTTACTTTATTAATCAAATTGTTAATTGAGAATTAAAATTAAATTTTAAGTTAAGCTAATTGTTAATTATTCACTTTTTATAACATCTCATAACTAGGCCACCACTAAATACATATGTTACACCTTTTACCTTCTAAAAGAAGATAAATATATTTCTCATGGCAGAATTTTGATTTGCAAACACTAAAAAACTAGGACTCTTAAATTCCATTATTGGGGTTCAACAAAATTATGTTCTGGGTAATTTTTAGTTTATAAGACATTGTTACAAGTGTTTGGTATAATTCGGGTTTCATTTGGTAAAAATTTGGTGTAGTCTATGATATGATGCTCTAAAAGATATTTGTTTTCCTTTTGTATGCTCTTTTTTTTCTTATGACTTTTTAATCTCGTTCCTACAATGAGGGAAGCAACTCATGATTTTCATTATGAATTAAGATTGTAAAACAAAAGTATGTCATATGTATAATTTGGTCACATCTCGATGTACTAATATCCAAAGTTCACTTCATACCAAAATTTCAATGTGATAAACTCATTATATGCTATTCTCACATCGATCTAGAAATGTCGCACCTTATTTTGATTTTAAAATTCATAATGTAATAATTTTTTGTGTAGAAATCATATTGAGAAACAATTTCCACCATTATATCACAAATTTTGTTATCTTTTAGTGGTGGGCATTATACATGTGTAAAAAAAAATCAAAATTTTGAAATTTTTTTTGGAGAATCGGTATTTTCATAATAAATGTTATATTTACTATTTGTTTTTATCGTACAACATACAAATTAATATTTTAAAATTGTATAAAATTAACAAATAAACTACCTCAAAATTATCTTAAATTGTCTTAAAAATCTTTTAAAATGCTTAAATTACTTAAAAACAATATTAAGCTACATAGAGCAGTAATTTTCAAATATAGTACAATAAATCAATTATAAAACTACACCGATATATCAAACGAAATTAATGTTGAATCCTTCCTTTTTGAAGTTTTGATGACACAACTATATATTTCAATAAACATTGCATAACTTCGTCTTTTATAGAATTTGTGACGCCCCACCTCTATACTCACACTAGCCAAGGACACTACGGGGTAATGTCGTCGACTAGCACAAAGAATAATGCTATTGAGGAGTGACCATTTGTGTAATTGCTTTGTGCGAGTACTAATATGTCAGATAGTATGACATGCATTTCATTTCTAGAGGAAATCTGACATATCCAATACAAACTCAAAGCTACTACACGGTGGCTATGAGGCCTTCGAAAACAAATATAAAATAAGCATAACAGAAATCAGTCACGGATATTCATATCACTAAGGTGGAAACAGATATGAGTATAACACATAGAAGTGAATATCAAAGTAGTGGTCATACAATATCCACTACATCACAAAAGATTAGGTACAAGTGCTAGACAAAAGAATATGTATACATCAAGGAGTCTCTATCTCGAATGTATAAAAACAAAAACTACTAAGCTAAAGTAGTTAGCCAAAAGTCAGAAGCTAGTCCCTAATAAGAAGTAAAGTGGAAGCACCTGAAACACCTCGGTCTGACCCGAGTATTATTTAAGAAGAAAAATAATAAACGGATCAGTCTAGCTATAAATATCATGTAAGATGGGATAGGATAAGGGATATGACAAAAACATATGATAACAATAATACCATGTTGTGACAAGTATATATTTGATAACAAACGAAAATCATACAATATCTCAAATTTTCTTAATATACCAAAAAGAACTATCATATTCTTTAGCTTATTCACCAAACCTCAAATATTGACAAAACATATCAATGCCAATCACAAAAATTGGTGAAACACAAATTCTAGAAATCAATAATTAGAAATCCAGAAAACACAAAGGGAGAGGCCTATCACAAATGGGAGCATGAAAACTGACCAACACGTGTATCACAAATGGGACGCTATCCCATGGCTGCTAACCTATAAAATTTGAGCCGAAGCTCCACAAACGGCCCAAAGACCATGGGTTGCTACCCCACCAAATTGAGCCGAAGCTCCACCGAAACGGGGTTTAGACCCCCACGTAGACAAAGAGACATCGCGCATCGCTAGTCTAAATTACAAAATTATCATCATTGATCAATAATTGTAAATTACACTAAGCTAGTAAATAAATGAGTTAGGCTTTATGTCCCATAACCACTAGCTTAACTTAAATATTTACGAACAAATTGTAGACTTCCACTCGAAAATTGTCACGAGATTTCAATCGAACAAGTCCAAGAATTAACCTATGACGTAAACGCAAGCATTTCATACCACTTGTTTTGCTAAGTCGTTTAATTGGATTTCTCATACAAATGAGATAAAGGTTTGTATATACTAATAGATTGGAAAACGGTTTTAAAAACGAGCTTTGTATTAAAAATAGTGTTGAAATCGTTTTTGTGAAAGAGTTTTAGTATTTACTACTAGTACAAAAACCTTTGTATTTTAAAGTGACAAATCACAGAAATGATTGTAAAAACAATCTATCACCAAAAATCAACATTCGACGACGTGAATTAAAACCATAAAAATCGATATCAAATCCATCAAATGGAAACACAAAAAATCCAGAAAAGAAATCATCAAAGTCGGTATTGATTGACGATAACTATTCGGATCGTCAAAGATCGATAAAAATTGGAAATCCACTCAAAAATAGGCAAAATAGGCAAAATTCAACAGAACCAGACGTCTGGTTGGTTTGACCAGACGTCTGACCCTAGGCTCTGCCATTTTATTTTATTTTTTCATTTTTATAATTTTTTTCCAAAAGCCCCTACCAGACGTCTGGAAGTTTCAACCAGACAACTGGTTGCTTGGGCCTAGGCAGAATTTTCCTAGGCTAAAGATGGCCAAATCAATTCGGAGGCGATCAGACGAGCGATGGAGGCTAAGGATTTATGCGAAACGACAACCCAGCCCTATAGGCTCTTCGATACACCCCAAATAACATGTCCAAACATCCATAGTAGGATTTTCATAAATTTTGACTTCAAAACCAAAATTGGAAAATTCACCAAAGAAATTCAAATCAAAAGCAATTGAACATGAAATAGATGTTAGGAATTCATACCCAACAATAGTGAAAGCTATAGACATAGATGTGAGTTCAAGAACTCAACTTTAAACTCAAAAACAACAATTGAGAAGCTCTAAAACAAGGAAAGATCAACTCCACTTCAATCACAACTCTAGAAGCTCCAATCTATGATCATATGCAAATATTTCCTATGTTAGGTTATAGGAAAAATCAAGAATTGAAGAGGGATTGAGATGGAGAAGATGAAGAGGATGCTTACCTAAGCTTCTCTTTGATTTTAGAACTAGAACTTGAATTCCTAAGAGAACTAGGGCTTAGGAATTTTAGTTTCCTCTTTCCACCATTTTTCCTAGGGCTTTAGTATTAGGAATTTAGAAAATGGAATGAATGAATGAAAAGGAATGGAGTGGGAGTTATTAGGTAGAAGAGTTTGGGTCTCTTATTGGGTCAATGGGCTAAAACCCAACCCAAAGCCCAATTGAAAATACCAAAATCCTAATCAACTCCAAACATATCGATGTTTATACTTAAACAAGTTGTAAACAATGTTTTAAACTCAATGGAAGTGTTCTTGAGTCCGGATTCGACTGTTTACAAAAATTCACATTTCGGAATTTAATCCAACTAACGATGCTATATTTAAATAAAACATTTAAATATATAATCGTAAAATTGCAGGTTGTTACAGACTCCCCTCCTTAAAGAAATTGCGTCCTCGTAATATTTAAGAAGAAAATAAAGAGTAACAACCACTCTAAGGTATAATAACACAAAAGAAAAAAAATTGAATGAGAAGTTCACTTTAAGGAGCACGAGAGAGTAACTTGATGAATTCTCTAGATTCCCAAGAACAATCCTTAGGATTTGCGGACCATTGAACTTTCACAAGCGGAACATCTTTATTACGAAGGCATTTAACCTTCGTAGCAATGATACGAATAGGATGTTGCTTATAAGTCAAATTAGGTGAAACTTTAATTTCATCAATAACACCGGGCTCAAGAATAGAATCGGAATCTCTAAGGCATTTCGTAGTTGAGAAACATGAAATACGTCATGAATAGCAGAAAATTGAGCTGGTAATAAAAGGCGATAAGCCACGAAACCAATGCATTCGGTGATGGAAAATGGGCCAATATATCGAGGTGATAATTTCCCCGAACGACTAAATCGCACAACACCCTTCATAGGTGAAACACGAATGAATACCAAATTTCCCACAGAAAAGTCCAAATTCCTTCTTGGGTTATCGGCATAGGATTTTTGTCTACTTTGAGCTTCTTCAATCCTATGACGAATAAGGTCTAACTTTTCTGTGGCATCAGAAATAAAATCTACACCTAAAACTAGCTTTTCACCGGCTTCAAGCTAACACGAAGGAGATCGGCATGGCCTTCTGTAGAGTGCCTCGAAAGGCGCCATACCAATACTAGATTGGAAGCTATTATTATAAGAAAACTCGACAAGGGAAATATGATCTTCCCAACTTCCACCAAAATCAAGAACACATGCACGAATAAGATCTTCAAGAGTTTGATTCACACGCTCTGTTTGTCCATCAGACTGAGGATGATAGCGGTGCTAAAATTAAGCTTCGTTCCTAAAGCTTTTTGAAGACCCTTCCAAAATCCACTAGTAAATAATGGATCACGATCGCTAACAATAGAAGTAGGAACTCCATGCAATTTAACAATTTCTTTAACATAATGTTTGGCCAAAAGAGGTATGGTCCGATTGGACCGAACGGGAATAAAATGGGCGGATTTTGTAAGTTTATCTACAATCACCCATAGACTTTCATGACCTGAATGAGAACGGGGAAGACCGCCAATAAAGTCCATGGAGACTTGATCCCACTTCCAAACTGGAATGTCCAAAGGTTGCAATAACCCACCAAGCCTTTGACGCTTGGCCTTTACGAGTTGGCAAGTCTTGCAACGCTTAATAAAGTTAGCAATATCAGATTTCATTCCATCCCAATAATAAAGTCATTTCATGTCCGCATACATTTTACTACTACCAAGATGAATGGTAAATTTAGAACGATGAGAATCTTCTAAAATGTCTTTACAAAGATCACTAATATTTGTCACAATAAGTCTACCAAATTTTCGAATGCCTCCACGAGCATCGATTTCAAAGTCTTTCAGACCATCAATATTATTTTTATCCCTATAACTTTGGCTAAGATGAGCCAATTCAGGATCATGCTTTTGAGCTTCAAGAATGTGGTCTAAAAGAGATGGATGAGCCTCAAGGCTACATAGAATAAGAGATGAATATGAATCAGATTCACGATCTCGAATCTCACAAGTGGACAAAGTCTCGAGATCATTTCATTCGGATATCATCATGGAAACAACCGCTTGTTCCTTACGACTAAGGGCATCGGCAACACGATTTCCCTTTTCGGGAGTATAAAGAATATCAAGATCATAAGATGCAAGGAATTTGATCCAACGTTATTTACGCAAATTAAGTTCCTTTTGAGAGAACAAATACTTCAAAGATTTATGATCGGTGTAGAAAACAAATTTCTCTCTTAAAAGATAATGACGCCAAATTCTAAGGGCGAAAACAATGGCCACGAGCTCTAAATCATGAGTGGCATATCTAGTCTCGACAAGCTTTAAATGCCTAGAAGCATAAGCAATAACACGTTCCCATTGCATGAGAACGGCTCATAAACCAACATGACTAGCATCGGTATAAACAATCAAGTCTTGGTTCCCTTTGGGAATCATAAGAATAGGAGCATCGAAAAGGAGTTCTTTTAATTTCTAAAAAGCAGCTTCACATTTGTCTGACCAAATGTACTTAACTCCCTTCTTTGTCAAACTAGTAAGAGGTATGGAAATTTTAGAAAAGTCTTTTATGAACCGACGGTAATAGCCAGTTAATACAAGAAAGCTACGAATTTCCGCCACACTCTCCGGTCTCTTCCAATTTTGAATCGCCTCAATCTTTGAAGGATCCACGGAAATTCCGGGTTCAAAAATAATATGTCCTAAAAATTTCACACAGGATTGCCAAAAGTGGCACTTAGAAAATTTTGCTTTCAATTGATTACTCTTATTAAGAGTTTCCAACACAATCCGAAGATGTTTTTCATGCTCTTCCTTAGTTTTAGAATAAACAAGAATATCATCGATAAAGATGAGAACAAATCGATCGAGGAAGTCTTTGAAAACTCGATTCATAAGGTTAACGAAATAAGCTGGAGCATTCCTTAAACCAAAGGGCATAACAAGCCATTCATAAGATCCACAACGAGTACGGAACGATGTCAAAGGAATACTATCCTCTGCAATTCGAAGCTGATGAAAACTAGTTACTAAGTCTAACTGTGAAAAGACTCTAGCACTGCTAAGTTGATCGAATAGATCATCAATCCGAGGCAAGGGATATTTATTTTTGATGGTGAGATCATTAAGCTAGCGGTAGTCATCGCAAAGCCTAAGTGTACCATCGGATTTCTTCACAAAGATTGTTGAAGCTCCCCATGGAGAGGAACTAGAACGAATAAACTGTTTTGCTTCCAATTTGGATAATTGTTTACGCATCTCTTCATTTTCCTTATTGGACATACGATATGGAGGACGAGTGATAGGTAGAGCTCTAGGGATTAGATTAATTCTGAACTCAATTGCTCGCTTAGGTGGTAATCCTAAAACGGGCTCAAATATATCGAGAAATTCATGAACAATGTGAATGAGGGAAATGACATCTTCCTCATCATCATTATCATCACCATGTGGATTTAGAGAATATAGGGATGCCACCGAATTGGAATCTGAATCTTTAAGAACAATAGAAATCTGCTTAACAGATTGGGGATGTCGAAGATGGATAGTCCTCTCGGGACATAGGATGTGGGCTTCATAACGATTAAGCCAATCCATTCCCAAAATCATTCCAAAACCTAAGTAACGCATAACATGCAAATCGACACGGAAAGCATAATCACATAAAATAATTTCAACATCCTTACAAAATAAACTGAGTGTTGCGGATCCACCCACCGGATTCGTAATTATTAATGAAGTCATCAAGCCTATAACATCCAAAGAAAAAGTATCAACAAGTTCTTTTGATATAAAAGAGTGAGATGCACCCGTATCAAAAGGAACTTGAATAGGATGATCACGAAACATAATAATACCATCAAGGACAGAATGAAAAATACCTTGACCAAGAGAAGTGTTACTAGGGGCTTGCACAACATTCAACTTTCCCTCTTTCTTGCTTTGAAGTTTGGGACATGAAGATATATAATGACCCGAACTTTTGCAATAGCGACAAGTAAGGGGCTTCGGACACTTATTTGCATAGAGGTCCTTAGATCCACAATTGTAACATTCTCCACGATTAAGGGTAGGAGTCTTTACTACCGAAGTTGCTTGCTTCCCTTTCTTGTTGGGATTAGGGCCATTGAACTTACTGTCGAGTTGCCTCTTCTTGTTGTTGTTGAAGTTCTTCTTGGCACTCACAACTTCAACATCACTCTCTTTATCAGCCTCTTCAAGTCGAAGAGCGATATCTACAAGCTGATCGAAAGGAACTTCTAGTTTCAAAAGTAAAGCCTTTTTAAGATTCTTATTCAACCGATAGGTAAACCTCTGATTTTTCTTCGATGGGGTATTAATATACTCGACCCCATATTGAGAAACGGATTCAAAGGATGCGACATAATCCATCACAGAAGATTCACCTTGAACAAGGTCAATAAAGCGTCGGGCTAAAGTTACTTTTTCAACTTCCGGCACAAACTTTAACTCGAACCTTTCTCGGAATTGATCCCAAGTAAGATCCGCTTCAACAATTTTTGAAACCAAAAGCTCATACCAATCTAATGCTCTCTCCTGGAGAAGGCTAGAAGCCACTTGGATTCGATGTAGATCCACAAGATTCAAGCGAGAAAAGATGCGATCACATGTTCTAAGCCAAGCTTGGACTTCTATAACGCTTTCGGAACCCTTGAATGACCTTCCACCCAAATTGGTATAATCACTGCACAAGCGTGCAAACACGGATTTAGGATGAGTAGGCTTAGGAATGGGTTCGGCAGCTTAGGCATTCTTTACAAGATCCAAAAGCTGTTGGGCAGACATGAATATGCCATCCTGAGGAGTAGCACTGGATTGACCAGCGCTAGGACGGCCAGGTCTAACCATTTCTCTTCTTTAAGAAAGAAAGAAAGAAGAGGAAAAAGGTTATTCTCAAATTGAATTCAAATAAAATAGATTGATAAACAAGGCATCATAAAAGGAAATAGGATATAACGGGTTCTAAGACTCGAATTAAATCCTAAGGCACGATTCCTAAGAGAGACTTAGGACAATGATCCTTGTCTTAATATTCTATATTGTTCCGAAGTTTGGCTTTGATACCAAGCTGTGACTCCCCACCTATATACTCACACTAGCCAAGGACACTACGGGGTAATGCCGTCAACTAGCACGAAGAATAAGATTGTTGAGGAGCGACCATCTATGTAATTGCTTTGTGCGAGTATCGATATGTCAGATAGTATGACTTGCATTTCATTTCAAGAGGAAATCTGACATATCCAATACAAACTCAAAGCTACTACACGGTGGCTATAAGGCCTTTGAAAACAAATATAAAATAAGCATAACAGAAATCAGTCACGGATATTCATATCACTAAGGTGGAAACAGATATGAGTATAACACATAGAAGTGAACACCAAAGTAGTGGTCATACAAGATCCACTACATCACAAAAGAATAGGTACAAGTTCTAGACAAAAGAATATGTATACATCAAGGAGTCTCTATCTCGAATGTATAAAAAGAAAAACTATTAAGCTAAAGTAGTTAGCCAAAAGTCAAAAGCTAGTCCCTGCTAAGAAGTCAAGTGGAAGCACCTGAAACACCTCGGTCTGACCCGAGTATTATTCAAGAAGAAAAATAATAAACGGATCAGTCTAGCTACAAATATCATGTAAGATGGGATATGATAAGAGATATGAAAAAAACATATGATAACAATAATACCATGTTGTGACAAGTATATATTTGATAACAAATGAAAATCATACAATATCTCAAATTTTCTCAAAATACCAAATAGAATTATCACATTCTTTAGCTTATTCACCAAACCAAAAATATTGACAAAACATATCAATGCCAATCACAAAAATTGGTGAAACACAAATTCTAGAAATCAATAATTAGAAATCCAGAAAACACAAAGGGGGAGGCCTATCACAAATGGGAGCATGATAACTCACCAACACGTGTATCACAAACGGAACGCTATCCCATGGTCGCTAATCCATAAAATTTGAGACGAAGCTCCACAAACGACCCGAAGACAATGGGTCGCTACCCCACCAAATTGAGCCGAAGCTCCACCGAAACGGGGTATAGTCCCCCACGTAGACAAAGAGACATCGCACATCGCTAGTCTAAATTACAAAATGATCATCATTGATCAATTAGTGTAAATTACACTAAGCTAGTAAATAAATAAGTTAGGCTTCATGTCCCCATAACCACTGGCTTAACTTAAATATTTACGAACAAATTGTAGATTTCCACTCAAAAATTGTCACAAGATTTCAATCGAACAAGTCCAAGAATTAACCGACGAAGTAAACGCAAGCGTTCCATACCACTTATTTTGCTAAGTCGTTTAATTGGATTTCTCATACGAATGAGATAAAGGTTGGTATAAACTAATTGATTGAAAAACGGTTTTAAAAACGAACTTTGTATTAAAAATAGTGTTGAAATCATTTTTGTGAAAGATTTTTAGTATTTGCTACTAGTTTAAAAACCTTTGTGTTTTAAAGTGCAAATCACAGAAATGATTGTAAAAACAATCTATCACCAAAAATCCACATTCGACTGCATGAATTAAAACCATAAAAATCGATATCAAAATATCAAATCCATCAAATGAAAACACCAAAAATCCAAAAAAGAAATCATCAAAGTCGGTATTGATTGACGATAACTATTTGAATCGTCAAAGATCGATAAAAATTGGAAATCCACTCAAAAACAGGCAAAATAGGAAAAATTCAACAGAACCAGACATCTGGTTGGTTTGACCAAACTTCTGACCCTAGGCTCTGCCATTTTATTTTATTTTTTCGTTTTTGTAATTTTTTCCAGAAGCCCCTACCAGACGTTTGGAAGTTTCAACCAAACGTCTGGAAGTTTCAACCAGACGTCTGGTTGCCTGGGCCTGGGTAGAATTTGCCTAGGCCAAAGATGGCCAAATCAATTCGAAGGCGATCGGATGAGCGATGGAGGCTAGGGATTTATTCCAAACGACAACCCAGCCCTATAGGATCTTCGATAAAACCCAAATAACATGTCCAAACATCCATAGTAGGATTTTCATAAATTTTGACTTCAAAACCAAAATTGGAAAATTCACCAAACCAATTCAAATCAAAAGCAATTGAACATGAAATAGATGTTAGGAATTCATACCTAACAACAATTAAAGCTATAGACATAGATGTGAGTTCAAGAACTCACCTTTAAACTCAAAAACAACAATTGAGAAGCTCTAAAACAAGGAAAGATCAACTCCACTTCAATCACAACTCTAGAAGCTCCAATCTATGATCATATGCAAATATTTCCTAAGTTAGGTTATAGGAAAAATCAAGAATTGAAGAGGGATTGAGATGGAGAAGATGAAGAGGATGCTTATCTAAGCTTCACTTTGATTTTAGAACTAGAACTTGAATTCCTAAGAGAACTAGGGCTTAGGAATTTTAGTTTCCTCTTCGTACCATTTTTCCTAGGGCTTGAGTGTTAGGGATTTAGAAAATGGAATGAATGAATGAAGAGGAGTGGAGTGGGAGTTATTTGGTAGAAGAGTTCGGGTCTCTTATTGGGTCAATGGGCTAGAACCCAACCTAAAGCCCAATTGAAAATACCAAAATCCTAATCAACTTCAAACATATCGATTTTTATACTTAAACAAGTTGTAAACGTCGTTTTAAACTCAATGGAAGTGTTCTCGAGTCCGGATTCGACTGTTTACAAAAAGTCGCATTTTAGAATTTAATCCAACTAACAATGCTATATTTAAATAAAACATTTGAATATATAATCGTAAAATTGCGGGTTGTTACAGGATATTTCCAAAAGAAGTCAACTAGCTTCTACACTCAAAACATTGAACATCAATTGTCAAGTATTGTTATCATAGTAAGTCTAGAATATAATGTAAATATTCTTTTATGTTTACACACTTGAAATAATTTTAAAAAACAATCAAAAAATATTTTCTCCATTATCGAAATTAAATTTCAAAATTGATAGAACTAGGTTGTCTGACTCCATTTATCAAATGTCCGAGTAAACAAAAATCATAAACTTTTAAAATTTCAAAATAACCCTTGAAAGTTTCAGGAAAATTCTCTATAATAATCTAGACGTCTGACCCAGAAGCTCAGACGTCTGGGGTACTTTATATTTTTACTTTATGAAGAAAGTCAAACGTCTAACTAGTTCGATCAGACATCTATTATGGGTATCAAACATCAGATCGAACCATTTAGATGTATGACCCTGTATAATCTATTTTGTTAATAAAAGAACTCAAACATCTTAATCTATGTGCTAGACACCTGGATAAGGACAAAAATGAACATATATCTTTCTGGAATACATTCAGACATCCGGCCATAATAATTTAGATGTTTGACCTTGTTCTAACTAGTTTTTAAATAAATAGTCAAACATCTAACTTTTTAGCTTAGATGTTTGAGATAGAAAACAGCTATAATTTTGAACGAACACCAATTTTCTAAAAGGAAGTATCCACTTTTGAAAAGATGCAATCTTTTGAACAATTACTAATCTTTAGTAGATCAATTTACTACTATAAATATGGACATATTTCATTCTTTGATTTCACCAATTCCTTACTCTCTAATTGTTATTTTATTTATTATTCTTTGAAATCAAAAATGATCAATAATTACTCTCTTCTTTTTTAATGCACTGCACGTTCAACTCACATACCATAGATATTATAGAAATGGTGTACTGAAATGTGACTTATCTGTGTTGTTGAGAACACATCAAAGTAGGAAAATAAAGCATTTGCTTTATAGTCGAATGAAGTCTTATTTGTATGCTCAAGCGGTGTCTGTAAACCTGTTCCTCTAGGTAAAGTGAGGATCGTTTCTAGTGAAAATCCTAAGTGGAGCTTAGGACGGGACATAGAATGGGAGGTCCAAACCAGTATAAAAATCCAAGTATGATTTTACTTTATTCTTTATTATTCTTATCTGCATATTTGCTTAGCTATATATGTTATTAGATATAATCCATATTATATTAGGTCCTATAGATTAGGTATCAAAGCAAGGTCTTCACTAAACTATTATAAAATTAGTGATATTCTAAGTAATATGGACAACACTTTTGCCACATTTGCTGACGGTCAGTCCGCTGCATGATCACCACTATTCACTGGTTCATACTATGTATAGCAGTCTACTAGCATGAGAATATATATGCAAGCAAGTGGTTAAGAAATATGGAATGTTTTTTCAAGTAGAATACACTACACCTACTATGAAATATAGCACTTGGACAGTTGCTCAAAAAACTTATGCTATTAACAATGCTAAATCAATGAATATTTTTTTTTCATTAGATAAAAATGAATTTAGAAGAGTCTATGAGTTATGGCGTAGTTTGCAAATTACTCATGAGGGTACAAATTAGGTTAAGCAAAGCAAAAGTTCTATGCTAAAGAATCAATATTCAAACTTTAGAATGAAACTAAATGAAACTATTACTGACATGTATTCAAGGTTTCAAGACATTACTCAAGCTCTAATAATATTAGGAGAAAATTATTCAGGTTTTGATAGAGCATAAAAAATAATCCATTCTTTAATGAATGATTGGGAGAGAAAAGTATTGTATACTGAAGATCCTAATTATATTTCAACACTCAGACTGTAAGAGTTGATTAGAAATCTAATGTCATACGAAGTAATTTCAGGCAAAAAAAACACAAGTTCTGGAATGGAAAATCATACATTTTAAGCCAAAGATGTCTTCGATATAGAGGAAGATGATTTTGTGTTCTTGCCAAAAAATTTAACAAAATTTTGATGGTAAGAATAAATGATTTGACAAAAGCAACTGCAACACATCCTCCTTTAAATGCTATGAATGCTATGAAACCAGTCCCATCAAGAGTGATTGCCCGAATCTTCAGAAGAAAAACAAAATTTTAAAAATAAGAATGATAAACAATTTAGGAAGAAGAAGCAAGCTTTTCAAGTGACCTGGGATGATTTAGATTCATCTTCATCCTCGTCAAAGAGTGAGAGTGATACAGAGCAAGCTAATTTATTTTTCATGACAAATAGTGAAGTAAGTTCTGATATTTATTATGATGATTTATTTGAAATAAATCAGGAACTTCTTGAAAAACTAAAATCATTAAAGAAAACAAACAAAGAAATTATTAGAAAGCTTAATAGAGCTGAATTAGAGATAGATATGCTAAAGGATGAAAAAATTATTTTAGAGGAAGAATTACAAAAGTACCAAGTTTCCTGTGAAAACTTGACTTCACAAATTACAATATTGAATAATGAACTTCAAATGTATAAATATGAGAATGTCAAGTTGGCTAAAGAAAATTATGAATTGAATTATTCAAAAAAGTTTCTTTGCAATGAAATTGAAAATTTTAAAAATAAATTTGAAAAACTCTCTTCAATGTTTTCAATTTTAATAAAAGAAGAGAAAATTTTAACAAAAATTATTCAAAACCATCTTCTAGTAAAACCGATTTAGGATTTAATAGTGATAAAAAGAAGTAATATTCTAAAAATAATTCTCTAATTACTAGATTTATAAAGGGAAATAGTGGTGAAAAACCTATGTTAGAGTCTAAGAAACATACAATAAAATTATGGGTAACAAAATCTAGTGAAAACAACTTTATAAATAAATATATAAATGATTTTTTAAATAATATTCATAATAATAATAATTTTATTTTTAAAGGAAAAACCAAACCTTATTGGGTATGGTTACCTAAGGTCTAACTCTTAGGACCCATAGGAAGTGAGTAGAATTTCAAACTCATATTTGTTGCAACAACCCAAAATTTCGGACACTTCATATTTAAATATCAAAATTATTTAAATATTTGAATCTCTGATTAAATGTTATTAAAGTGATTTAATAACCTTTTTAACCCCATTTTAACTCATAAGCAATGATGGTAAACTTGTTTTATTTACAAAAATAAACATTTCAAAGAAATATCGATAATGTGACTGAAAATCGTTTTATCGATAAACAACTTTTTACTCCTCAGAAGTTGTTCAAACTTTTTTGCATACACTTAATTGCTTAGAAAATCATCAAAATGAAATAATTTTTTTACCATTTATGGAAATAAAGTTTTTGATGATGTCATGGGTGATTTCATAGAAGCATTTTTGAAAATGAGCTTTTAGGGAAAGACTTAAGTTTTAAGTAAAGATATAAAGGTGTAAAGGTAGTATGTGAGAGGGAGGCTCATGAGGCTCCTTTGTGAACTTTCATGGAAGGTAGAAGGTGGTTGTGACCTCTTGTAAAAACCTATAAATATACCCTTAAGGATTTCATAATTTACATAAGCTTGAAATGTAATAAAAGCATGAAAATGGTGGAAGTGGATTAGCACTAATCTATTTTGTTCTTCACTAACTTTCTCTAATTAACTTAAATCTTCTCCAGACTCCACAAAACTTTCACCAACACCTTAGAAAGCCTTAGAAATCTTAGATCTAAAGTTAGAGTGGAAGAAAATTAAAGAAGATGGGGGTTCTAACTTGGGCCATGAGGAATGGAAGAGGAGGGGCCGGTGTGGCCTTGCTTTGGAAGTGCTAAAGGTTGGAAATTTAGGAGTTTGGTGATGGTAGAAAGTGTTATTGGGTTGGTTATGCTTGATAATGTGTTTGGCTTGGATCTAAGTGAGTTATCTCACTATCTTGTTTGTATATTGTATGTTGTATTTGAAATATAAAGTTAAAGTGACATTAACAAATTAAAGAAATAAACTTTGGACCCTTCTTGCTTTGAAAGCAAATGAAAACTTTATATTATATAACATCACTTCTATACCCTCATAAACATGTGGTGTGGCCTTGACTTGATGTATAAATGGTTGTTTGGATTGTTTGTTGAATGGAAGTATGTTTGAAAGTGTTTGGAGCGAGAATAGTCGCTATAAGTGCATTTCCATATCCTTTAACTTTAACCTATGTAAATGAAAGTTTTATGAATTTAACTTGGGATAACTTGATTTTGTTGTTCTCTACACATATTTTGGTGTATTGGATATTAAATAAATGGTTTGGAAAGTTATTGAAATTGTGAACCAAAGTTGTGAAAGTTGAAGCAAAAATGTGGTTATAAATACACTTTATAAATATAGTCTATTTTTGGGAATTTTTCTAAATAATTTGGAAGATACTCTTAGGGATTTCATTCCATTGTTTTTAATTACCTTAAGGATTGTACTTACTATAAAAGTTTCAAGTCTTAAATCATTTATTAAAATGGTTAAAACTAGTCGTAAAAATCGAGCTTTTCAATGTTGTTTTTAACAAAGACTTTTAACAACATTTATAAATCCTGTAGTAAGTCGCTTATGGTTTTAAGCATTTAAAAATTATATTTAAATTTGGTATTTTTTTCTGATCTTTTTAGAGATGTTTTCTAACCTATTTTGAAGTATTTTAAAGTTAGTTTGAAATTTAAATATATTTTTAATAATTGTATATGTATTTTCAAAGTAAAGGGGTTTTATAATATATAACATGTTTTTCATCAAATTATAAATTTGTAATTTTCAAGTAATATTTATATAGATATTTAAAACTTACTTACTAGTATTTTTAAAGTATTTATTTATATATATAAATTTTTTAAAAGGTAATTGATTAGGCTCAACACTAAAAGTCGAAGAGGTAGACTTCTCTATTTGTGAGAGTTAAGATTGATGTTGAGTAGGGATATAAGCAATAGAGTTCTAACCTACCGGCTTCCTTCTTGACCGAGGAATATTTAAGTTGGAATGTCGAAAACTTGTTAATCTCATTGTTTAAATAGTTATTTGAAATGTAAATAACTTTGGTTAACTCTGAAAGTCGGCAAAGTATACTTCTCTATTTGTGAGAGTTAAGATTGATGTCAAGCAGGAATATGTGCAATAGAGCACTAACCTACCGGTTTACCTCTTGACCGAGGTTATGTTGGGAATGTCGAAAATGTGCTAATCATATTGTCTATATACTCGTTTATGAAAGTCACTAATACTATACTTAACACTAAAAGCCGACGATGTAGATTTGTCTATTTGTGAGATTCAAGAATGAAGTGTCTAGGCAAGGCTTTGGTATGAAACTAGTGCTCTAATTTACCTAGCTTCACTCTTGGATGAGGAATAGTTAAGTTTGAATGTCAGAAACAAGTTAAGTATATGAATCGTGGTTTCTATAAGCGATCATTTTAACTGGGTAGTTGACTTGTCAATTGTCGAACTTAATCAAATATTATCTTAGACCTTTAAAAGAATGTTTTTAAAGATAATACAACTATGAAATGGTTTTGGGTTTGTTGTCGCAATGTGTTAATAACATTCGTCTTTAACCCTTTTTTATTATACTTATGAATGTAAATAGATCTTTAAAAGGATGTTTCAAAGATAAGTATAAATAAAACGGTTTTGGGTTTGTAGTGACAGTACTTAAGTAATTAGTCTTAAACCTTTTTGAATGGATCTGTGAAAGTACTTAGATCCTTAAAAAGGATATTTTGAATGAAATTATAGTAAGAAATCTTGTGGAAAAAGATAGAAAAGCAAAGGTTTAAAGTAACAAACCTTGTTAATGATTTGTGAATATGCTTATACCATTTGAGATAAGTATTTGATAATTTTTGAAGTATTGAAAATAGTACAAATGAATAGTAGAAAGTGATAAACGATGTTTTATTAGATAAAAGAAGTTTTACTAATAGAAGAGGTTTTAAATAATAAAAGATTATTTAAACAAAAAAGGGATTAGAAGTCGCTTATGTGACTTGATCGTGCTTTGTATGTTTACTCGTTTATGGAAAACATTTGGTAGTATACTTAGCACTAAAAGCCGAAGAAATAGGCTTATCTATCTGTGGGAGCTAAGACTGATGTTCGAGTAGGCATATGAGTAATAGAGCTCTAACCTACCGACTTCACTCTCGACTGAGGGATAATGTGTGATGAAAATAGAGGTAACATGATAAGTATATGAGGCTTGGTTTCCATATGTGATTGTTCTCATTATTATTGAATACGACCAAATTCATCGATTCAGTCTTAAAGAGACGGAGATTGGTAAGTGTTTTACTTATCGAAGATCACTTCAAGACTGAGATACGTGTTCTGTCTCTTGGAAGTGGATCTATTCAAAATGCTAGAATCCATGTGTGGTTTCGAGATCTGTTTAAGGTGTGGGAATCCATTGGGGATTCGTATTCTGTTTGAGTGATGAAGACTTGTGTGAAAGATGTCGAACGTAACCTCGATATTGGAAATGGCTAAAGATAGAGTAGAATGCACAATCTAGGACTTTGCAGTCTCGTGATGGGGTATATTAACTCCATATCCAAAGTATGCTTATCCATGTTGCATGTCGGAGTTGATGGTACTTGGTTCCACGCTGTTCGGGTTCACTCGTTCGGACATGGGCCAGTTGTGTTTACCTTATGGTATATTTTATCTATAAATATTTGATGCTCGAATGGTGTTTTATGATCCTTATCAAGGTTTCAAATCTAGGATTTTGGCCAATATCTCGGGCAAATATCTCGGCTGTCTCGGGCGATATTTAAAAGACTTATAACTAACCAAGCTGCCAAATCTCGGATTTTGGCTAATATCTCGGATTTTCATCTCGGCTGATCTCGGGGAGATTTAAAACCTTGATCCTTATGCATGGAGATTTGATCAGCTTGACCAAAGGGATCTCCACGGAAATCCATTAGGCGAACGTTCCTTATCAGTTTTGATTGTACCCTCTAATATGTTGTTGAATGTAACCAATGTAACCATTTCGGCTATGTTATATATTTATATTCTTCAACCTAGACATTATATATTATATCACCTTATGTACTTATTAGATGGTGGTTTTTTAGGGGATAAATGTTATGGCATTTCATGCGGTCTCAAAAGTGTTATTATATTCTAGTTACATATTTCTTGAGTTTCTCATACCAGACTTATGTCTGACACTTGGTTTTTTTCCCTAGATTCCTTGCGTACTCTTCCGAGTAGTTTGATAAAGGCAAGTTTTTGTTGATGTTCTTTGGAGCTCGAGAAGACGAGTTGGATGCGTCATGTATCATAGTATTCTTATTTTCGTTGCATTATTATATTGTACATATCAGCATTTGTGAGGACAGGCAATTTTCACTGTTCGGGTTGATGATCATACTTAGATTTTGTAACTCTGAAATTTATATTTTGAAGACCCTTTATACCGATCTTTTGATATTATATATTATCGTTCCTTTATGATATTCTGATATTGTGTTCTCTTCTTTCATGTTCTATTTCATTTTCTTTTTATTTTAACTTAAAAATTCGTATTTCTGGCACTTGAGTGCTCGACAAATGAATATCGTTGTAACGATTTCGGATTTTGCCCGCTCGAAAATCGACATCCATACTTTACATCGTACTCGAATGCCGTAGATTCGACCGTTCAAATCCGAGTCGCCGGAGCTTATAACACAGTTAAGTAAATAACACAATGGAAGAAAAGAATAATACATTGATATACAATATCTGTTGCAATATCTGATACAACAGAGTGATACAATGAATATCAATATACATCAGAGATATGATACAAGAAATAGCAGCGGAAAAGAAAACAATAACATCAGCAGCGGATAATCTCCATCTTCAAAGCACCAATCCAGAAATAGCTCGAACTCCCAATAACGAGGAACAAAGATAAGCAAGTGCAGTCCATATCCAAAGACTGAACTAGCTCCAAAAAATCTACTAATCTGACTATCTGAAAAACCTAACTCTAGACTGCCCGTGTAGAAAAATTTTGAGCATCCAGAGTTTAGGAAAGAAACAATAAACTCCGGATCATTCATGGGACTGGTGTGAGCAACAAAAACAGTTTATCTTTAAAAACAAATAGCAGAGAATTTTAAAGTCAATTCGAAATGCTTTTAGAAAATGAAACTACCATAAGACCTCCCGCCACACACACAATGCAAACGCAGAATTGGAGGAGATTTCTTCTTATGATAGTCAAAGATGCTTACTACGCAAAAGAAATTATTTTTGATATTATTATTAGTGCATAGTGGAAAAAGTATTTCGAAAATAGAATATCAATCTTAGCCAACATACGACCATTATCGTATGCCTACTATAGCTACCATCTAAACAGTGGTGACCACCGTACGTAAATGGCAGGTTCTACAACTAATACCGTACAGTGTTTCGTATTGGGAATTGGATTTCCAACAATGGTCGGGCCAAGGAACTTCCCATTGCCACATGGAAACGCCTCTGGAACGACATCCCGAGAACCTAACCGGATCTCTGCCAACACAAGGCCGCGTTACCCCTAACTGGGTAACTACTGACACGAGTATGCCACCTCCCGGTTGTAACCAACATTTAACCGAGGCCCCAGCAACAAATCACAAAGTAAGATATAAATATATTTGCGACATCCACATAAGTTAAGTATCTGGGCTCCATACTATGATACCACTTCTATCCAGAAGGAAATGAACATACCCTAAGGGGCGCTACCCCCAATAACCTTGCCGCATCTTTCCTGTTTTGACCATTCCGGGGTGTGAGGTTCGACGAAGTCTCGTCCACAAAGCTACGCTTTGGCACAAAGCCATGCTTTGGGTCAACAGATGATCAAAGTAATGATCACAAAGATAAATGATCAAATAAATGATCATATCACAAATGATCAAACAATGATCATCACACAGCAACACTCAGCATGTCACATTACCAAATTGGGAATATATCGATGATAACCTTCAACTACATAACCTCTGAGCTCGTACGTCTCAAAGAAGGGTGTTAAGCTAAGAGAATAAATTCTCCGCCACCAAACAGAAATGTATTTGAAAGAAATCGGCTTTATCTCTCAAAGTGTAATGTCAGACATGTAACCATACAAGTCTGTTCCGGGTTCGAACAGAACCGAAGGAACTTCTTACGAAGCCCTTGCAATCTGGGTATCCACAATCCCGATTGGATTTCCCATCACTTAAGGGATCTCTTGTAATATCCCGGAAATTTTAACAATATCAATTTAATAATCTGTTAAATAATTAAATTGATATTGATGATCTTTGATAATAAGATTTGAATTTAATTTAATAATCTGATTAAATTAGTATTAATTGGTGATTTTATCTTTTAAAAGTTAATAAGATATTTTCTATTTGAATATATATATTTATTTATATATATATTGTAAATAGAAGCTTTGGGTAAATTGGGAATTTAGATTTAATTTAATATGACTTTTCAAAGTTATTTAAATTAGTAAATTTATAGTTTTAAAATACTTTAATTGCTTAAGATATTTTTACTTAAGTTTAAAATTATATAAGAGTTAACAAAAAGGCTTTTTATTTTACTTTTAAAATAAATAAAAATAAGTAAATTACTTAAGAGACATGTGTTATTTTCTAAAGTCATTGTTTTAACATGTGTAATTTAATTAGCTAATGTAATGACAAGTGTCTTCATTTATTTTTATTTTCTTTTATTTTTATTTATCATAAATTCACTTATATACATATGCATTTCTTTACTTCATCCTTTCTATTTCCTTCTCAAAAACAAGATAAACTCAAATCTTTCTCTAAATACAAATCTGAAAATAGATCAGTACCATCTTCTCAAAAACCAATTCTCTAAAATGCAAATCTGAAATCAGTAACCACTTCTAAAACAATCCTCTACTCTAAAATCTGTAATCAGTAAACAAACTTTCCTCAAACCAAATTCAAAGATCTGTAATCAACTCCTCAAACCAGAAATTCAAGAAAATAAAACCCTGTAATACTTTTCAAAATCAAGTCTTCTGTCTGCAACCTTCTTTGCAAATCTGTAATCATCTTAAAGCAACCAGACTGCCTTCATTTTTCAAATCTGGAAACAACTCAGAACAACATGTCTGCATTCTTCTCAAAACTGGAAGCAAGCATGAAATTTTTAAATCAAAGCTTTGGATTTCGAAATTCTTCAAACTTCAGCCTTCAAAGGACTTCCAGATCAAAAGTATTAAAATATACAAACTCAAGCATATTATCAATTCCAGTCTTCAAGATCCTGTTTCAGGCTCTGTCTCTATTTTAAATGGTGAGTAACATTTTTTTTAAAAGAGCTTAAATATAATAAATCTGTTTGCATGTTGACTTCTGAAAGAAAGTATGTTTTTGTGTGTATAAATATGTGAGTATATATATATATATATGGATGTATAGATGTATGTGTATGCCTGTTTATATGTGTGACACTCTCTGTTCTTGTTTTTGAGCTTAGATTTTAAACAAAATTCCTTATCTTCTTATCTAATCTCTGTTAGATCTTAGACTTTAAACAAGATTTGTTTGTTTCATCGTAAACTTAAGTTTTAAATTTGTTTTAGGGTAAAATAAATGTAGAATTTCTCTGGAAACTAAAGAACAGTGCAAGTCTTAAGTCATGTTGAAATTCCAACTTCTTAATTCATCAATTTAGGAATCTAATCTGAATTATTAAACCAAAATATGATTTTTAGGAATGAAATTGCAATTTTTAGTTGGGTTTTGAGTTTGTATTTCTCAGTTGACCAGAAAATGGTATTTTGGTGAGTACTGGTGATCTAGATGGTTTGGGAGGTCGAGTTTCTTTCTGAGGATAGTAGAGTGGTCGGAGATCGAAGGAAAAATGGTAGGAAGATGATCAAGGCACTGTGGCGTTGGATAATGGTCGTTTTAGTTTGTAGCCCTAGTTTGGGTATTGGTCGGAAATAGACTCACCACGACGTCTAGGATGGATCGAGTTCAATAGAACTCTGGGAGATGGTAGTTTGGTCATTGACGAGGACATGGAAGGAGTTGTAGCACTAACGGTGGTCGGAGGACAGAGATTTGGCCGTTGACAGGTTTTCGAGGTGGTTCCAGTTTTGGGTTCAGGTTTGGTTTTGATGCTCGATTACGATTTCGAGTGTTGTTCGAAGGTTGGAGGATCGTAATCTGGTGTAGGGTTGATCGACGACTTGTGGGGATGCTCGACGATGGTCGGAGATGGTGGTAACTACGGTGCACGTGCACGCGATTGTGATGTATCTGGTGAAGTCTGGTTTTGCAGAGAAAGGCCACTCGAGTTTTTCTCGAGTTTTGTTCGTGTGAGTCTCGGAGCAGTTAGGGTATCGGCTCGAAGCATTTTGAGTGGGCTCGAGTTCATAGTGTTGCCAGGTTTTAAAACCTGTATGTTTAAAAGTTTTAAACTGAATTTAATTTTGTAAAGAAATATTTAAACAGAAGTTTAAATCTGAGTTAATCTGAAATCAAATTTAAATTTGTATCTCAGATTTGAAATAAAAGAAAGTTTTTAAATTAAATTGTTTTAATAATTTTAATGGTTTAAGATGGATATTAAATGGGTAGAATTTAAAAGTAAATTGATTTAAATTCTTAAGTTCTTTTATAAATTAGTATTTCTTCACCATATGATTTTAAGAATTTGTAAATGGATTTTAAAGTTTGTTAAGGTTAAACTTTTATTCATTTTAAATCTCATATTTAAAATGGAATTTAAAGGAAATATGAAAGTTAAATATTTCAAATATGTTTTAAATGATAAATATCATTATAAGGAAATGTTTTCTTAAGACTTAATTATTTATGAGGAAATTAAGGGATAATTAATTTGTTTGATTAATTAATCATTTGGATTAATTAAATAAATAATAAATTAAAGATTTAAACTAATTTATTTATGATTAAGATAAATTAATTAGGAATAAATAATTTATAATTAAGGATTATAAATTAGAATATTAATTAATGATTAAGAATTAATTAATAAAGTAATTAAAGATTAATTAAGTTATGGTTAACACTTAATTAACTAAATAAATTAGATTAATTAAATTGGTTATTAAGATTTATTAATTTGAAATTAATAATAATTAATCTAAGTTAATTACTTAAGAAAAGTAATTAAAGGGTTGTTAATAGTTAATGTAGGTCATTAACTTGTGATTATTTAAATAACTAATTAATGTGATTAATTTTGATAATTAATTAGATAAATTGATTTAAAGATAATTTGTTTTCATTTTTAAACTTTAAATTTAATTAAAATGAAATTTTGAATGAAAATTAAAGTGAATTGATTTAAAAATACTTTGTAAATAATAACTTGATTTTTAATAAGAACAAGTTTTATCTTAAAGTAATTAGAAATGTGTGTTCATTAAATTATAAGGAAATTTAATGAATAATTAATTTAATTGATTAATTAATCATTTGGATTAATTAAATAGGTAATTAATGGTTTAAACTAATTAATTAGTGATTAAGATTAATTAATTTGTAATTAAGGATTATAATTAGAATATTAATTAATGATTAAGAATTAATTAATAAAGTAATTAAAGATTAATTAAGTAATGGTTAACACTTAATTAATTAAATAATTAGAGATTAATTAATTGGTTATTAAGATTTATTAATTTGAAATTAATAATAATTAATATAAGTTAATTATTTAAGAAAAGTAATTAAAGAGTTGTTAATAGTTAATGGAGGTCATTAACTATGGATTATTAAATAATTATTTAATAGGATTAATTTTGATAATTAATTAGTTAATTAATTTAAGATAATAAATTATAGAATTTGTTTTAAATGAATTACTTAATGGAAGTAATTAAGAATTAATTACTTATTGTAATTAATTAAGTTAATTTGTTTTAGTTTAAGTTAATTAATTAAGTTTAATTAATTTAGAATAATCAATGGATGATTTGATAAATAATTACTTAAATGTAATTAATAAAGTATATTATTTAGGAAGTAAATAATAAGATAATTACTTGAAGTAATTAATTGATGGTTATGTATTAAGGAAAGTAAATTAAGTTTAATTACTTTGAATAATTAATCAAGGGATTAATTAAGAAATTAATTAAGGAGAATTAATTTAGTAAATGAAAGTAATTAAGGGTAGTTAATTACTGATTGAAGATTAATCAAGGTGATTAATAAATGTTGTTTAATTTAAAGTTAATTACTTAATGTAATTAATTTAATTAAAGTAATTAATAATTAAGTTGTAATTAAGGATCATTAATTAATATAATTAATGATTGATAAATTAAGTATAATTAATAAATGAAGTGATTAATTTGTAATTAATTAAGGTTTAATATAATTAATTATAGTGATTAATTTAATTAATTATAGTTAATTAATTAATGAAGTAATTAAAGGTTAATTACTATAAGTGGTTAAGGTTAATTAATTTGAGTAATTAATTAAGGATAAATTACTTGAAGGTAATTAAAATAAAATTAATCAAAGATGATTAATTGAAAAAGGTAATTAGAGGATAATTAATTAATTTGTAATTAATTAATGTTTAAGTAAGAAGGATTTATAAAATAAAAGTAATTAATTTAATTAACTTTAAATTAATTAGAGATGATATAGATCATTACTTATGGATGGATGATAATACTGAATGCTTTGCATTTGATTGATATCTCTGATGAGATGTATGCTGTATGATATGGATGTTTAGTTGAATTGTGATAATATGGATTATCTGATGATATTGATAATGTTGATTATCTATTGTGAATTATCTTTCTAAGTGTATAAAGATAATTGAATTAAATTGTTTTAACCTTTAAAACAACTTGGCCTTAAAAGATACGTTTTGGATTTCGATGAGACCGGGATCGGGTTTCCGTATACCGGATTTCCAGGTCTGGAGACCCGAATACCACATCGATCCAAATTAACGATAGGTCGTGAATCAAGTGAAGATGAAGATTCAGAGTGCAAGGGTTATTGTCGTTAACTCTGAGGGTGATTCCAAAACGAGTGTAACGAGATAATGCCTTCGGTTTCGTTCGAACCCGGAACGAACTTGTATGGACTGAATGCTTTCAGAACATCGTCAGGTGGACGATGAGCATTCTAAGTGATGTGTTCTTTTCTAAGGTAATCGTGACCTCAAGCCTCACAAACCGGGAATGGCTAAAACAGGGGAGGTGCAGCAAGGTTAGTGGGTAGCACCCAAGTAGGACAAGATTACCTCTGTCTAGATGTCCCTTTCTATTTTCGACTTAGTGTGTGCGGTTGAATCATGACAACCGTGGGGTATCTTGTGCGGGAATTATCCAGTAAGGGATGTTCCGACCTTGTGTTGCAGGGGATTGGGAGTGATCCTCGGTACGGTGATCTAGGCCACGTACTGTGACGGGCGGTACCCCGGTAGCCCTGCCATTGATGGAATCCAAACTCCAATAAGTGCCGTACGTTTTAGTTGTGCCCAACTATGTTGGAACGTGAGATGTAAGCATTCCAGCTATTTCATATTTATTTGAAAACCCTAGACCTATTATAATACAATCGAATTTCCTATCAAATGTTTTGGTTAGCGTAAGGTAAAAACTTACCCATATTTATTGGTGGGGAGTCTTACGTGATACTTTTTCTTTCAAAAGGTTTTGAAGTTAAACAAGTTTAACCTGTTACTCACACCAGACCCATGTCTGACCCAAGTTGTTTATTTCTGTTTTATAAACTCTTGGGTACTCAAATTTTTACGAGTAGCCAAGGGATTCAGGTTTAGCTTTGACGAGTAATCTGGAGGAGCAATGGAGCAGGAGGCTTCGGCGTTGTAGATATAGATAGTAGTTTTCCGCTGTGTTGATCTTTGTATTGATCTGTATTGTGTTGAGATGTAATAACTAGACAAATGTTTATAACTGTCTAGTATGTGTTGTGTAATCTGTGTAACTCTGATAGATGATGTATATGATACTATGTAATATTTATGTGATATATTATATTTCGTTTCGTTTCCGCTGTGAGTATCTGTTGTTGTTTTCTTTTCTCTTCTTCTCTTTTCTATTTCTCACCCCTTTCTTTCTTTCTGTCGATGCGATTTTCCGGGAGTGGAAAGTCGGGTCGTCACACGTGGTATCAGAGCTTAGGTTGAGCGAATGTCTAAGCTTTTGGTTAAGTGAATATCAGAGCTATTGGTTGAGTGAATACCTAGCTCTGGAGTGGTATCTATCGTGAGAGAGCGTATTTGTAATTTTTATATAACTATATATATATATTCTACCTATATTGTTGGGTTACCCGTACAGGTTCTCCAATATAAGATATAAAGGTAGATAGGGTAGTAGTGTATGAAACACGACTACCAATGGTTGGAATTAAGGTTGGAAGTGTATTTATCGAGACTGTAGACCCAATACTGTCTCGAGTAAGCTTTGCTGTGATGAAGGATTTCATCGAATCTCTGAAGGAAACCTGTTAAGGTTCGAAGTTTATCTGTAAAGTTGGATGAGTAGAGTTTGGATCTATCGGTTAAACAGAAGCAAGTGATGGTATCTTGATACCTCAGGTAATAGTAGCTGTGTGATGAGATGCAGTGACGATGGATGTTCCCGAAGATGTTTTCTTTGGAACAAGTTAAGGAAGTATGTCTGTTTCGGTGTTGTGGCTGAGTTCAGCATGGTGTTTCTGTTTGGTTTGGGGTTCGAGTTTCTCAAAGATCTTTGGATAGAAAGTCCTTGGCATCAGTATCAGCAATGCAGCTTGGAGTGTTCTGTGATGGCAGGAAGTTTTTCTGGCTGAGCAGTTTTTCTGAAGGTGAAGTTCAGAAGCAGCAAAGAGGATCCATTTCTTAGATGGATTGGATAGTTAAGTATGGGCTGTTCTGATTTGTTAAGAGGAACAGTTTTCTTTGGAAATAGGCTGGGTTGATCGCAAAAGTGACTTGCGATAGTTTGAGGGTTCTCTTGGGTTATCAGAGTTTTTCTGAGTGTCTTCAGAGAAGTCAGGAGTTGTCTGCATCTGAAGGTTGAGTTTTCTTATCGACTGGATTCCAGGAGTAGTACCGGTAGTTCAGTCTAGTTGAAGGATGTTTCCTAGAGATGGAGTTTGGTGAAGTAGCTCAAGTTTTGCTGGAGTATCTGAGTTTTATTTATGGATCAGTGAACCTTATTTCTGGAATGAGTTGTCCAGTCTGTGCTTGTGTTCTACCTCAGATCAGAATTGAGCAGCGAAAGCAGTTTGGAGTATATCTCTGGATAGGAGAAGTAAGTTTGGAATCTACTGATGTTGTGAAGTAAAGTTATGTTTGGATCTCTTCTGTGTTCTGATTTGGATAAGTATTGGGTTTTCAGGATTGAATTGTCAGTTTGGACAATTGGAATTCATTGAGTTTTATGTATCTCTGAGGGGTACGTGTAAGATCTATCTCTGGTTTTAGAATCAGCAGTTCTGGAAGGTTTAGTTGTTGAGTCAGACTCGTCTGTAGTCTGATATTCTGTTTAGTTCTGTAGATCTAGATGAGTAGGAGATCTATAACTTAGTAGTTTAGATTGTTGTAGAGCGAGTATCCCGGTATATATATACTTGGGGAAACTCGAGGAATTCTATCTAGAATTTTGTCTGGATAGTTAGATTTGATTGATTGGATGAATTGGTTGCTATGGTTGTTAGCATATGGATGATAGTATATGCTTGTGTTTTAAAATTTAAAATCTTTAATAAGATTATTAAATTACCTTTGTTTAAATTTCGGGGACGAAATTATTTTAAGGGGGACGGAATGTAATATCCCGGAAATTTTAACAATATCAATTTAATAATCTGTTAAATAATTAAATTGATATTGATGATCTTTGATAATAAGATTTGAATTTAATTTAATAATCTGATTAAATTAGTATTAATTGGTGATTTTATCTTTTAAAAGTTAATAAGATATTTTCTATTTGAATATGTATATTTATTTATATATATATTGTAAATAGAAGCTTTGGGTAAATTGGGAATTTAGATTTAATTTAATATGACTTTTCAAAGTTATTTAAATTAGTAAATTTATAGTTTTAAAATACTTTAATTGCTTAAGATATTTTTACTTAAGTTTAAAATTATATAAGAGTTAACAAAAAGGCTTTTTATTTTACTTTTAAAATAAATAAAAATAAGTAAATTACTTAAGAGACATGTGTTATTTTCTAAAGTCATTGTTTTAACATGTGTAATTTAATTAGCTAATGTAATGACAAGTGTCTTCATTTATTTTTATTTTCTTTTATTTTTATTTATCATAAATTCACTTATATACATATGCATTTCTTTACTTCATCCTTTCTATTTCCTTCTCAAAAACAAGATAAACTCAAATCTTTCTCTAAATACAAATCTGAAAATAGATCAGTACCATCTTCTCAAAAACCAATTCTCTAAAATGCAAATCTGAAATCAGTAACCACTTCTAAAACAATCCTCTACTCTAAAATCTGTAATCAGTAAACAAACTTTCCTCAAACCAAATTCAAAGATCTGTAATCAACTCCTCAAACCAGAAATTCAAGAAAATAAAACCCTGTAATACTTTTCAAAATCAAGTCTTCTGTCTGCAACCTTCTTTGCAAATCTGTAATCATCTTAAAGCAACCAGACTGCCTTCATTTTTCAAATCTGGAAACAACTCAGAACAACATGTCTGCATTCTTCTCAAAACTGGAAGCAAGCATGAAATTTTTAAATCAAAGCTTTGGATTTCGAAATTCTTCAAACTTCAGCCTTCAAAGGACTTCCAGATCAAAAGTATTAAAATATACAAACTCAAGCATATTATCAATTCCAGTCTTCAAGATCCTGTTTCAGGCTCTGTCTCTATTTTAAATGGTGAGTAACATTTTTTTTAAAAGAGCTTAAATATAATAAATCTGTTTGCATGTTGACTTCTGAAAGAAAGTATGTTTTTGTGTGTATAAATATGTGAGTATATATATATATATATGGATGTATAGATGTATGTGTATGCCTGTTTATATGTGTGACACTCTCTGTTCTTGTTTTTGAGCTTAGATTTTAAACAAAATTCCTTATCTTCTTATCTAATCTCTGTTAGATCTTAGACTTTAAACAAGATTTGTTTGTTTCATCGTAAACTTAAGTTTTAAATTTGTTTTAGGGTAAAATAAATGTAGAATTTCTCTGGAAACTAAAGAACAGTGCAAGTCTTAAGTCATGTTGAAATTCCAACTTCTTAATTCATCAATTTAGGAATCTAATCTGAATTATTAAACCAAAATATGATTTTTAGGAATGAAATTGCAATTTTTAGTTGGGTTTTGAGTTTGTATTTCTCAGTTGACCAGAAAATGGTATTTTGGTGAGTACTGGTGATCTAGATGGTTTGGGAGGTCGAGTTTCTTTCTGAGGATAGTAGAGTGGTCGGAGATCGAAGGAAAAATGGTAGGAAGATGATCAAGGCACTGTGGCGTTGGATAATGGTCGTTTTAGTTTGTAGCCCTAGTTTGGGTATTGGTCGGAAATAGACTCACCACGACGTCTAGGATGGATCGAGTTCAATAGAACTCTGGGAGATGGTAGTTTGGTCATTGACGAGGACATGGAAGGAGTTGTAGCACTAACGGTGGTCGGAGGACAGAGATTTGGCCGTTGACAGGTTTTCGAGGTGGTTCCAGTTTTGGGTTCAGGTTTGGTTTTGATGCTCGATTATGATTTCGAGTGTTGTTCGAAGGTTGGAGGATCGTAATCTGGTGTAGGGTTGATCGACGACTTGTGGGGATGCTCGACGATGGTCGGAGATGGTGGTAACTACGGTGCACGTGCACGCGATTGTGATGTATCTGGTGAAGTCTGGTTTTGCAGAGAAAGGCCACTCGAGTTTTTCTCGAGTTTTGTTCGTGTGAGTCTCGGAGCAGTTAGGGTATCGGCTCGAAGCATTTTGAGTGGGCTCGAGTTCATAGTGTTGCCAGGTTTTAAAACCTGTATGTTTAAAAGTTTTAAACTGAATTTAATTTTGTAAAGAAATATTTAAACAGAAGTTTAAATCTGAGTTAATCTGAAATCAAATTTAAATTTGTATCTCAGATTTGAAATAAAAGAAAGTTTTTAAATTAAATTGTTTTAATAATTTTAATGGTTTAAGATGGATATTAAATGGGTAGAATTTAAAAGTAAATTGATTTAAATTCTTAAGTTCTTTTATAAATTAGTATTTCTTCACCATATGATTTTAAGAATTTGTAAATGGATTTTAAAGTTTGTTAAGGTTAAACTTTTATTCATTTTAAATCTCATATTTAAAATGGAATTTAAAGGAAATATGAAAGTTAAATATTTCAAATATGTTTTAAATGATAAATATCATTATAAGGAAATGTTTTCTTAAGACTTAATTATTTATGAGGAAATTAAGGGATAATTAATTTGTTTGATTAATTAATCATTTGGATTAATTAAATAAATAATAAATTAAAGATTTAAACTAATTTATTTATGATTAAGATAAATTAATTAGGAATAAATAATTTATAATTAAGGATTATAAATTAGAATATTAATTAATGATTAAGAATTAATTAATAAAGTAATTAAAGATTAATTAAGTTATGGTTAACACTTAATTAACTAAATAAATTAGATTAATTAAATTGGTTATTAAGATTTATTAATTTGAAATTAATAATAATTAATCTAAGTTAATTACTTAAGAAAAGTAATTAAAGGGTTGTTAATAGTTAATGTAGGTCATTAACTTGTGATTATTTAAATAACTAATTAATGTGATTAATTTTGATAATTAATTAGATAAATTGATTTAAAGATAATTTGTTTTCATTTTTAAACTTTAAATTTAATTAAAATGAAATTTTGAATGAAAATTAAAGTGAATTGATTTAAAAATACTTTGTAAATAATAACTTGATTTTTAATAAGAACAAGTTTTATCTTAAAGTAATTAGAAATGTGTGTTCATTAAATTATAAGGAAATTTAATGAATAATTAATTTAATTGATTAATTAATCATTTGGATTAATTAAATAGGTAATTAATGGTTTAAACTAATTAATTAGTGATTAAGATTAATTAATTTGTAATTAAGGATTATAATTAGAATATTAATTAATGATTAAGAATTAATTAATAAAGTAATTAAAGATTAATTAAGTAATGGTTAACACTTAATTAATTAAATAATTAGAGATTAATTAATTGGTTATTAAGATTTATTAATTTGAAATTAATAATAATTAATATAAGTTAATTATTTAAGAAAAGTAATTAAAGAGTTGTTAATAGTTAATGGAGGTCATTAACTATGGATTATTAAATAATTATTTAATAGGATTAATTTTGATAATTAATTAGTTAATTAATTTAAGATAATAAATTATAGAATTTGTTTTAAATGAATTACTTAATGGAAGTAATTAAGAATTAATTACTTATTGTAATTAATTAAGTTAATTTGTTTTAGTTTAAGTTAATTAATTAAGTTTAATTAATTTAGAATAATCAATGGATGATTTGATAAATAATTACTTAAATGTAATTAATAAGGTATATTATTTAGGAAGTAAATAATAAGATAATTACTTGAAGTAATTAATTGATGGTTATGTATTAAGGAAAGTAAATTAAGTTTAATTACTTTGAATAATTAATCAAGGGATTAATTAAGAAATTAATTAAGGAGAATTAATTTAGTAAATGAAAGTAATTAAGGGTAGTTAATTACTGATTGAAGATTAATCAAGGTGATTAATAAATGTTGTTTAATTTAAAGTTAATTACTTAATGTAATTAATTTAATTAAAGTAATTAATAATTAAGTTGTAATTAAGGATCATTAATTAATATAATTAATGATTGATAAATTAAGTATAATTAATAAATGAAGTGATTAATTTGTAATTAATTAAGGTTTAATATAATTAATTATAGTGATTAATTTAATTAATTATAGTTAATTAATTAATGAAGTAATTAAAGGTTAATTACTATAAGTGGTTAAGGTTAATTAATTTGAGTAATTAATTAAGGATAAATTACTTGAAGGTAATTAAAATAAAATTAATCAAAGATGATTAATTGAAAAAGGTAATTAGAGGATAATTAATTAATTTGTAATTAATTAATGTTTAAGTAAGAAGGATTTATAAAATAAAAGTAATTAATTTAATTAACTTTAAATTAATTAGAGATGATATAGATCATTACTTATGGATGGATGATAATACTGAATGCTTTGCATTTGATTGATATCTCTGATGAGATGTATGCTGTATGATATGGATGTTTAGTTGAATTGTGATAATATGGATTATCTGATGATATTGATAATGTTGATTATCTATTGTGAATTATCTTTCTAAGTGTATAAAGATAATTGAATTAAATTGTTTTAACCTTTAAAACAACTTGGCCTTAAAAGATACGTTTTGGATTTCGATGAGACCGGGATCGGGTTTCCGTATACCGGATTTCCAGGTCTGGAGACCCGAATACCACATCGATCCAAATTAACGATAGGTCGTGAATCAAGTGAAGATGAAGATTCAGAGTGCAAGGGTTATTGTCGTTAACTCTGAGGGTGATTCCAAAACGAGTGTAACGAGATAATGCCTTCGGTTTCGTTCGAACCCGGAACGAACTTGTATGGACTGAATGCTTTCAGAACATCGTCAGGTGGACGATGAGCATTCTAAGTGATGTGTTCTTTTCTAAGGTAATCGTGACCTCAAGCCTCACAAACCGGGAATGGCTAAAACAGGGGAGGTGCAGCAAGGTTAGTGGGTAGCACCCAAGTAGGACAAGATTACCTCTGTCTAGATGTCCCTTTCTATTTTCGACTTAGTGTGTGCGGTTGAATCATGACAACCGTGGGGTATCTTGTGCGGGAATTATCCAGTAAGGGATGTTCCGACCTTGTGTTGCAGGGGATTGGGAGTGATCCTCGGTACGGTGATCTAGGCCACGTACTGTGACGGGCGGTACCCCGGTAGCCCTGCCATTGATGGAATCCAAACTCCAATAAGTGCCGTACGTTTTAGTTGTGCCCAACTATGTTGGAACGTGAGATGTAAGCATTCCAGCTATTTCATATTTATTTGAAAACCCTAGACCTATTATAATACAATCGAATTTCCTATCAAATGTTTTGGTTAGCGTAAGGTAAAAACTTACCCATATTTATTGGTGGGGAGTCTTACGTGATACTTTTTCTTTCAAAAGGTTTTGAAGTTAAACAAGTTTAACCTGTTACTCACACCAGACCCATGTCTGACCCAAGTTGTTTATTTCTGTTTTATAAACTCTTGGGTACTCAAATTTTTACGAGTAGCCAAGGGATTCAGGTTTAGCTTTGACGAGTAATCTGGAGGAGCAATGGAGCAGGAGGCTTCGGCGTTGTAGATATAGATAGTAGTTTTCCGCTGTGTTGATCTTTGTATTGATCTGTATTGTGTTGAGATGTAATAACTAGACAAATGTTTATAACTGTCTAGTATGTGTTGTGTAATCTGTGTAACTCTGATAGATGATGTATATGATACTATGTAATATTTATGTGATATATTATATTTCGTTTCGTTTCCGCTGTGAGTATCTGTTGTTGTTTTCTTTTCTCTTCTTCTCTTTTCTATTTCTCACCCCTTTCTTTCTTTCTGTCGATGCGATTTTCCGGGAGTGGAAAGTCGGGTCGTCACATCTCTATACCAGGAGCTACCCAGTGCAGAGACAAATCGACGAGTTATCCTTTCGTTCTCGTGAATATCCGGTCTTCATCACCGGTCTTCAATTGCTATCAATATACGACGTATCACTTATTCGGAATGGGTTATGTGACACAAAGGTCCTCTCCGGGCTAAACCGAATAGTGAGCGTAATATTTAAAAACATATGGATAATGGGATTTCAATTAAGTCACAACTTATTACCCAAACTTTTCTTTCAAATGGTTTAAACAAATTACCATTTTAATCCTTTAAACAAAAAGTTTCATTTTAACAACCTTCAACGGTTTAAACAATTTCCACACCTTAATCTTTTAAATAAAAGATTTAATCACAGATTTTCCAAATTAATTCCCACTTCAATTTGATTAACTCGTTAAATCGTTAAAACAAAGATTTAACTTATAGCTTTCAAAAATAATTTCATTTCGAATGGTTTAAACAAATCATCATTTTAAATCTGTTAAAAATAAACAGATTCAATTCATAGCTTTCAAAATAACTCACTCATAACTTGGAAAACCATTTTTCAATTAAATCTTGAAATTCCTTTAATTAAACTGGAATTTCATTTCTTATCTGAAAGCTTTTATTCTTTTAAAACAAACAGTTTTCATTTTGGAAATCTGATTCATTTATACGAGTTAAGGTTCTTTGGTTAAATTCAAATTCTCAAAATTATACTTTTAAAATGGTTTAACTTCATATAAACACATTTATATCATCAAAATTTCCAATCATTGAATTCAATTCCAAATATTGAATTCAAATTCAAATCAATTTGTTTAAATTGCAAATTTTACCAATTTGTTCAAAATAGTTTTTATCTGTGAAAACACTTTTTCAAAAGCTTTAACATTTACCCAAATCCATTTCCAAATTCAATTGAATTTAAAATTTCAATTTCAAAACAACATTAAATTTAATTCATCTGTGACTTAACTAATTTCCTCGTGAAATCCATATTTGTGTGTGTAAAAGTGTGGTCCAGGGGTTTTACATAATAGCGCAACAACATTCAATCATCATAGATCAATTACAGAAATAAAATTGATAAGCGGTATTAACTATAACGCTTATCGTTCATTCACATATCACAGATATATATCACAGATAAGTAAATTACAGATCACAACATAAATCAAGATATATCACAAAGCATCATATATCAGGGATATCAAACAATCAAATCATCTAATAGAATCCAAATATCCATAAGTAGGGTCATTTAATTGTCTGATTAATTCAAATCAGATTAATTTCTTATGAATTACTAATCCTGGTTAATCAACATCGATAAATTACAAATCATTTTGGTTAATTATTCTTTAATCATTTATAATTCATCAACCTTTAATTATTAAATAATTAACCTTTAATTATTTAATTCACCATTTAATTAATTATCTTTAATTAATTACTTCAATTAATTATTCCTCAATTAATTATCATTCTTTAATCACTTCCATTTATTAATTTATCACTCTTAATCAAATAATTATCTTTAAGTAATTAATTACCCTTTTATCATCAATTAAGAAATTGATTAATTATTCTTTAATCATCAATTAAGAAATTGATTAGTTATTCTTTAATCTCAAATTACAATTATAATATAATTATTCTTAGTTTCCTTCCAAAACAATTAATTTATATTAATTATTCTTCTTAACTAACAATTTAAAGCTCTTCTTTAAATTTTAAAAATCAAATTATTATTAACTCCAAAACTTAATGTCAATAAATTTTATACTTAACTTAAAGTATTTATTTAATTTAGAATAATAATTAAGTGTTTATAACATTGTTAAGCATTAATTAAGAAATTTTAAAACTTCTCTAGTTGTTAAACATTTATTAAATTCAAATGCTTAAATCCTATTGAAACACCATTTTCTTAACTTCCTTATATTTTTTTTAAACCAATTTATTATAGTTATAAAAAGTCTTAATGTTAATTAACTTTAACACTTATTTTAAATTTATTAGTTAGTTAAAGCACTAATTATATTTTAAAACATCGTTAAGTATCTATTTAAACTTAATAAACTTATTTCAAAGTTAAGCTTTCAAATGAAAGTTGGATTACAGTTAAATTTGATTTTAAATTCCAATTTAAATTTTGCTTTTAAATTTAAATATAGTTTTAAAATTTACAGAGACAAAATCTGCTTCTGTTATAACCCTGGCAACTCATACGCGAGCCAAAACAACACTCGAGTTTTCCCACTGAAACGCCTCGAGACAAACGCAAATTTCTTCGAGCATCACTCGGGACACTCGCCAACAAGCTCCTGAACCATCTTCTTCCACAACCCTCTTCAAACAAATGCACACATAAACGCGTACACGTGCACGACCTTCACAGCCAACTCCGGCCAACTTCGCAGCCCCCTACGCGTCATCGGCGATCACCCAAATCCATTCGAACAACCCGATACGCATAAATTCGCCTAAATCAGAATCGAGCGAATTCGAGCCAATTTTCTTCGTTCCTGTAACCCAACACGGCTTTGACTAACCACCAGAAAGTACCCCGCACCACCACCACAAACCTCCGGACGCCATGCGACCACAACCCTAGCTGCTCCGATGACCTACGACCCCTTTCCCCCCGGTCCAATCCCCTCCGGTCCCAAGGCGACGATACAGTTCCACTTTAAAAACAGACTAGCAAACTAGCTTTTAAAACCCTAAAACATCATCGTCCCAATGCTATGATCATTTATAAATTAGATTTGTATTTTTCCATGAATCCCCAGACCACCATCTTCCTCCAGAAACAATCCTAAGATTTTACGATTACGCGATCATCAGAAATTGATAAAAATACCATCTCAGTTCATCTTTGAACTGCTCGAAGCATGCTTAACGAAAAGCTTCCACTTTTGTTTTAAAAATCATATTTTCAAATGTAGATTCCGATTATGTAATCGAATCAACAATTCATCACGTTCGAATTTTATCATAATAAGACATATTGCATGTAGAACAGAGTTTCCAGTGATGATACCTCCCCAACAAGTTTAAAACAAATTTTAAAAGCTTTAATTTATGTTTAACAACCTATTTTGTTAAAAATGTAAGTCTATAAATGATTGGCAAATGATGTTTTGTATGTTTTGATTAACTTCTTAACTCTGTAACCACAACAGGAAACCCACAGTATCTTTAAAAGTTACAGAACACTCAGATATATAAACACATTTCATATTTATTTCATACTTGGTTAAACAACCAGATACTCAGGTTTTTATAAATGAAGTTACTCACCTGTTATGAAGAAATAAACAGAGCCTTTAAATTTGAACAAGTTTGAGAAATACAAGCTTCCATTTTTGATTTTTCCAATTTGAACCTTTGCATTCCATCTTCATTAGATTTATCTTTTAGTTTTCAAAATGATGTTTCCCTCAGTTTCGAATGAACAAAACTGAGATGAAGCTTGAAGATGGTGATGTATAGAAAGAGTTGTACATGTTATATTGTTTTTAACATAGGCATGGCTGAGTGGTTTGTTTGTACAATAGCATGGTTGCATATGCTTGCATTAATTGCTTTCTTTTGTTTATTTTATTTTTGTACATAAACACCTGGTTTCTTGCCTTGCATTTCGGCTGAGATGTATTATATTGCATACTAAGGATAATGGCATTAATTGCCTTACTTCATTCCATACTTATATTTTTATTTCTTTCCTTTGCTTTAACATGGTGGGTACATTTATTATGTTTCATAAGCTAATGCATATCTCCTTTAATTTAGTTTTCTTCTGCCAGCTTTGATTCAAACTGATTTTTATATTTGTTTTTTTTGCTTTTTACTAAATACCAATTATATTGTATTTCTCCATATATTTATTTATTAAACCATTTATTTACAATTCTATTTCAAATCCAATATATATACATGTATATACAATATTTAAATTTAAATGATTTAATATATTTTCTATTTGAATCGGGGAAACTCGCTTCCATTTATAATTAATTTTACAATTTTTATTCAAAAATTAATTTAATTATCAATTTAAATTAAATTAAAATCTTGGGTCGTTACAATCGTGGATGTATTAGTGTCGACATTCGGGGGTTGAAAAGGCGGATCATTACAGCTGGTATTAGAGCTGATGGTTAAGCGAGAACCTTGGCTTTGGTAGGGTATGAAAAATCATCACAAACCTCCCTTTTTTCTTTTCTATTTCAATTTCTCGATTATTATACGGTGATTTCTTAACTTTCCATATATAAAAAGAGAAAGATTAGACATGACATCTCTTATGTCAACGATACCATCTTCTTCAATTGAATGACATTTCTTATGTCAATCACACCAAAGAAATATTAAATGAATAGAATTGGGATATAGATGGAATATAATGAAATAGAGCCACTTTGAGGTTCCCTATGAAATGAGGCATGAAAAAGAGCCACTACGAAGAAGTTTTGGGAGTTACGAAGGAAGCTTCCAGTGGCAGTAGGTGGCAAACTGGCAAAGTAGCTTTGTTACCTATTCCGTTAGGAACTGCAAATTTTTCGATCCATCACATTCATGCATTTACAATTCAGGTAACTGTATTGATACTACTGAAAGGTGTTCTATTTGCTCGTAGTTCCCGTTTGATACCCGATAAAGCAAACCTCGGTTTTTGTTTCCCTTGAGATGGGCCTGGAAGAGGGGGGACATGTCAAGTATGCGCCTGGGATCATGTATTTTTAGGTTTATTCTGGATGTACAATGCAATTTCAAGAGATAGGATAATGGAATGCCCTAGAATGAGTTGAGTGTATTATATATATGAGAGCATATTTGTATTTGTTATAAATGTATGCCTTAAAGGTAATTACAACTACGAAAATTAAAAATCTTATATGAGGTAACTTATATAGTGTGAATTATTAAAGTATAGTTTAATTAATGTAGGAGTTAGTGATGTTTATCTATTATCCCTCGTTAATTAGTTTAGTTTTGCTCGGTCAGTTTATGAGCTTTGACTATCATCTGTTGATTGCTGATTTATGCTCGACTAGTTTATGAGCTTTGACTATCATCTATTGATTGCCGATTTATGCTCAACTGTTTATGAGCAATTTTGCCTCATTTGGGTAGACAGTAAATTATCGGAACATGGAAATGAACACCTTATGAATTAGTTTCACAATTTGACTATGAGGCGTTCGATGAAAATGTTGGGTTAGAAGTTGACTTTAGTAAAAGAAGTTTACTTTAATCTGAGAAAGATAAGATATTTTTTATAATAAACATTTGTGAACATATTTTATATAAGAAAGTGATTTCATATAAGTATGGTTAATGAAATATGGTTTATAAATGAGAACGATTTAAACTGATATTTTGAGAACTAAAGTCCCAGTGTCTGTGAAAATGTTTTTGTGTGAAAATATAAAAGTTAAGTTTCTGCAACCCTTGAATTGAGAAGGTAATAAGTTAAAACAAGTTTAAATTGTTAAATATGTTAAGTAAAATGAATTTGATGTTTTTGTATATATTCTTAGGATGTAGTAGAGAATTATACAAGCATAAACTTAAGTTATGAAATGTTGATAAACTTGAAGTTATGTTTTATGAAATGGTTTGTAAATAATTTAGTATACAATGACATACTAGTTGGAAAAATGAATGTAATAGAAAGGATATTGGTGTAGTTTGACCAAAAATCATTTTATCGATAAACAGCTTTTTAATCGTCATAAGCTGTTCAAACTTTTTTATGTACATTTATTTGCTTGAGAAACCATTAAAATGAAATAAAAATATTTACCGTTTATGGAAATAAAGTTTTTGATAATGTCATGGGTGATACCATAAAAGATATTTTGAAAATGAGCTTTTAAGGAAAAACTTAAGTTTTAAGTAAAGATGTAAAGGTGGCATGTGAAGGGGAGGCTCCTTTGTGACCTTTCATGGAAGGTAGAAGGTGGTTGTGACCTCTTGTAAAAACCTATAAATACATACATAAGCTTGAAATGTAATAAAAACTTGAAAATGGTGGAAGTGGATTAGCACAAATCCACTTTGTTCTTCACTAACTTTCCCTAAGTAACTAAAATCTTCTCCAAACTCCATCCAACTTTCACCAACACTTTAGAATATCTTAGGAAGCTTAGATCTAAAGTCAAAGTGGATGAAGAGTGAAGGGGATGAGGGGTCTAGCTTAGGCTGTGAGCAATGGAAGAGAAGGGGAGGTGTTTCCATGGTTTGGAAGTGTTAAAGGTTGGATCTTTATGAGCTTGGTGTTGGTAGGAAGTGTTCTTGAGTTTGGTTGTGCTTAAGCTTATGTTTGGCTTGGATCTAAGTGAGTTATCCCACTATCTTGTTTATATATATATATATATATACATATATTGTGTGCGCGCGCGTATGATGTGTTTGAAATATAAAGTTAAAGTGACATTAACTAATAAAAGTTATAAACTTTGGACCCCTCTTTCTTTTGAAAGCAAATGACAACTTTATATTGTATAACATCACTTCTATTACACTTTTAAAACATGCGGTGTGGGCCTTGACTTGATTTTTGAATGGTTGTTTGGATTGTGTGTTGAGTTGAAGTATGTTTGAATGTGTTTTAAGCGAGAATAGTCGCTATAAGTGCATTTCGATATCCCTTAAATTTAACTTGTGTAAATGAATATTTTATGAACTTAACTTAGAATAATTTGATTTTGTTGTTCTCTACACATATTTTGGTGTAATGGACAGTAAAGAAATGGTTTGAAAAATTATAGAAATTGTGAACCAAGTTGCGAAAGTTGAAGAAAAAATGTGGTTATTTGTTTGATAAATAAAGGTTGTAATCACAAGAGATCACGCCATATATTATAAACAACAGTACAAAATACAACACACCCAATTACACAAACCAACGCATAACACATTACAACATACTACAACACACCCGACAACACAAACCATCACACAACACAATAACAAACACTGACAGAATACAGCACAATAACAAACACTGACAATAAAACACAGAAACACTAACATATAAAAGCCACAGACAATACATTACAACACAATAACAAACACTGATAATACAATGACCAAACATATAACAACACAGTACTCACACTGACCATAAATACAATAGTAGTATATAGAAGATCATGAAGCCCAAAAAGCTAACGCCTCCAGCTAGCACCAAAAATATAGACTAACTCTTCCAGCCCAAAACAGCTATACAAACATGCCACGGAGCGAAAAAGAAAGAAACCACAAAAATATGAACCGGAAAAACCTGCTCCTAGCACCAAAAGAAAGCAATAAAAAAAAGAGATCAACATGCATGGCCAGCACCATCAACGGCTAGCACCATCACACATGCGGCTTCTGACACTAGCTGCAATACTATCCAGTAAATCAACATGACTCCACCTCTCCACACCTGCCTATATGTATACATATCCCAAAATAGTGAAAAGAATATCATTAGAGCTCTTAAATTGATTTAGAAGACATCTCATGTTCCTCTCACTCCATAAGACCCAATAGTAGACAAGATTCAATGATTCAAACATGCTTCTCTTCTCTTGATCTCTCAGCAAAAATCTTTTGTAATTCCCATAACTAAATTGATCAACCAAGAAGTCCCCTCACTTAACATCTATATTAAAATGAACTAGACACTTTGTCAAGACATAGAAGCTAAAGTCGCAATTGAGAAATAAATGCTTGTAATCTTCATAATCACAATTGGAAAAAAAACACTTGCCTTGAAGTACCATATGCTTTCTTCTCAACATAGAAATGGTATAAATTTTATCATGCAACAAAATCCACATATGAATTTTCACCTTCACTGAAGCATCAACCGCCCAAAGAGATTTGAAACCAACTAATTTCCTACCAGAAAAGTTGAGTAACTTGTATATTAATTTAACAGAAAAACCTTTATTATCTCTGGTCCAAACAAAACTTATCATCAACCTCTATCTCAATCACTGCACTATCAATTATACTGATCAACTGAATAAATTAAAACAAAACCCTTCCTTCTAAAAGTCTAGGTAAAGTTAAATCCCACTTAATATCACACTCCCGGCCTTTAAATATCTCATGCACAGAACTGAACTTATTAAGAGATAATTCATATAGTTTAGCAAAATCAATAGCTAAGGGGATAGGTAGGATCCAACAATCATGCCAAAACAAAATATTTCTCCTACTCTTCAAATCACACCTTATACTCAATTTGAATAAAGGAAAAAGCATCCGAATATTTTTCAAAAAACTGAACAACCCTTAGTCTCTATTTTCCATTAAAAACAATCCTTGAAGTACAGCTTCGTCACCCATTTCCTCCACATCACATCTTTATAGCTAAATAAATCCCAAATCCATCCACATAAAAAAGCGTTATTCATTTCAGCAATATTTAAGACTCCTAATCCCCCTTAATCAATCGATTTTCAAAATTGATCTCAAGGAATTAAACAACTCAAAGAACTACCCTCTTTAACACCATGCCAAAAGAAATTCCTTCTTATACAATCTATTTATTCAACACACATTTCGGACATTTATGAAAGGAGAGCCAATACAAAGGTAATGTTGGAAATACTACATTAATTAAAACCAGTCTTACCACTTTGAATAAAGAAGAACTTTTCCATCTAGCAAGTTTGACATCAAAATTTTCAATTAGAACATGCCAAACATCTTTATGCAATTTTCCTGGTCTAATAACAATGCCCAAATATGAAAGAGGGCCAACATTACAATTCACCATATTAACAATTCTCACATCATCATCCAAAATACACAAAGTTAGCACCGGACTCTTATGAAAATTAATTTTCAACCTAGAAATTTTCCAAAGGAGTATAGAAGAATTTTTATGGCTGCAACATACTTGCATTTTGGAGGACTGAAAAGACTAGTGTCATCAGCATAGTGTAGCGAAGTGAAACCACCTTAAATAATCTTGGCCCTAATACTTTTAATAACTTCATTCTGAGCAGTTACTCTCAAAATTTGAGTGAATACATCAGCCGCAATGTCAAATAATTATGTAGATAAAGGGTCTCCTTGTCTTAAACCCCTCCTAGAAGTTATCATGTTGCCAGGGATACCATTAATACAAATACAAGAGCTACTAGACCACCCCTTAGCCACCAAAGTGTCTAAAAGGAAATTCTAATCAACCGTATCAAATGCTTTTGCAAAATCCAACTTCAAAACTCCACATGGCACTTTATACTTATCACAATAAGAGATCACTTCTTGTACCATAGCAGCCCCATCAAGAATGAATCTCCCTCGTATAAAGGTTGTTTAAACCATATCAATTAACAAATCCATCTTTAGTTTAAGTCTATTAGATAAAACCTTAGTAATTAGCTTATAAGTTATGTTTAAAAGGCTAATTGGTCTATAATCAGCTAGACCCAATGAACCCCCCTTTTTAGGTAAAAGAACAATGTTTGCACAATTCAGTTTCTTCAAATTCAACTTCCCTTCATAAACTCATTAAAAACCTTCATAATATCATCTTTAAGCCAACTCTAATACTTCTTAAAAAAGAAATTCGAAAATCCATCTGGTCCCGGAGCTTTATCTCCAGGCATTTCATTTGAGGCTGCCTCAACTTCCTCCACCAAAAAAGGTATATCTAAACAAGATAAATCCATAGAATCAGGATATAAAATTTTCCAATCAACATTTACTCTCTCCTCCATATAACAACCAAGAATAGATTTATAGTGTTTAGTAAAAGCATCATTCAATTCCTTCTTCTTAGAAATCTCCTTATCATTACAAATAACACTGCAGATTCTATTAGACCTTCTCCTACCATTAACTACCCAATGAAAATAACTAGTGTTTCTATCACCCTCTTTAAGCCACTGAGTACGAGCTCTTTGTATCCGGAAAATTTCCTCTTGATCTATCAATTTAAGTAATTCCTTTTCTTTTAATAAAAGCTACTTTAAGATTGAGATACGTATTCTATCTCCCGGAAGTGGACCTATTCGAGATGCTGCAATTCATGTATAGTTTCGAGATCTGTTCGAGACGCGCGAATCCAATTGGGAATTCGTGTTCTATTCGAGTGATGAAGACTCGTGTGAAAGATGCTGAATGTAACCTTGACATCAAAAATTGATAAAGATGGAGTAGGATCCATAATCTGGGGTTTTGCAGTCCCGCGATGAGGTATATCAACTCCATATCTATAGTGTGCTTATTGATGTTGTGTATGGGTGTTGATAGTACTTGGTTCCACGCAGTTTGGGTTCGCTCGTTATGGCGTGGGCTAGTTGTTTTTACCTTGTGGTATATTTTATAAAGAGATATACGATGTTCGGAAGGTGTTTTCTGATCCTTGTGCATGGAAATTAGATTTTGGCTTGACCGAAGGGATCTCCACGAAAACCCATTATGTGAACGTTCCTTATTAGTTTTGATTATGCCCTATAATATGATGTTGAATGCAACCAATGTAACCGTTCCGTCTATGTTATATATTGATATTCTTCACCCTAGACATTATCTATTATATCACCTTATGTACTTATTAGATGGTGGTTCTTTAGAGGGGATAACCATTATGGCATTCCATGTGGTCTCAAAAGTACTATTATATGCTAGCTACATATTTCCTAAGTTTCTCATATGTCTGACGCTTGGTTTTTGTTTTTCCTAAATTCCTCGCATACTCTTTCGAGTAGTTTGAGAAAGGCAGGTTTTCGTTGATGTTCTTTGGAGCTCGAGAAAACGAGTTAGATGTTTCACGTACCATAGTATTCTTATTTCCCCTACATTACTATATTGTACATATCAGAATTTGCAAGGATAGGCAGTTATAGCTGTACAAGCTGATGATCGTACTAAACTTTTGTAACTTCAAAATTTATGTATCGGAGTAACCCTTTGTACTATTCTTTTGATATTATATATTATTGTTTCGCTATGAGATACTAATATTATGTTCTCTTCTTTCTTGTTCTATTTCTTTTTCCTTTTATTTTACCCTAACAATTCATTTTTTCATCACTTGTGTGCTCAATGCATGAATACCGTGGATATATTAGTATCGACATTCGGGGGTTGAAAAGGCGGATCGTTACATTTGTTGTAGGTTCTCGATAAGAAAAATGAAACTGGATTCTTGACAATGGATGTTCCAAACACATGATGGAAAATCTACACATGTTTGCAAATATCAAATATAAGGATGGTGGCACCATCACTATTGGGGATAACTCTAAAGGGTATGTCATTAGCATCGGCGGTGTCTGCAACGAGGGTATATCTAATTCTCCACAAACATCCTACTAGTAGAGAATTTGAACATAATTTACTTAGCATAAGCCAACTTTGCAACAAAGGATTTACAATTTCTTTTGAAAAGGATAAATGTAACATTTTTGATCAAATTTTTTTTTGAGGGAATAAGGAAAAGAAATATTTATATTTTAAGTATGAAAATTAATAATAATAACATGCATCTCTTAGCCAATGATCATTATCCGTGGCTACGGAATAAGAGATTTTATCACATAAATTTTAAATATATTAACAAGCTTGCTAAAAGTAAATTGGTTAAAATATTACCTAAAAAATGAGCTTTAAAGTTAATAATCTTTGCGATGCATGCCACTAGAAAAATTGACAAAATCATCTTTTAAGTTTAAGAAAGTTATTTCTACATTACAATCTATAAACTACTTCATCTAGATCTTTTTTGGACTTACATAAGTTAGGTCATTTAACCATAACAAATATGTTTTTGTCACTGTAGATGATTTTTCTAGATATACATAGAAAATAAAAGTGATACTTTTTAAAATTTTAAAAATCTTTGCAAAAAGAATTCAAAACTTAAAAATTTTGAAAATTAAAAACATTAGAGGTGATCACGGTGGTGAATTTGAAAATGAATTATTTAATGATTTTTGTAGTAATAAAGGAATAAGTCATAGCTTTTCCTTTCCTATAAAGCTTCAACAAAATGGTGTTGTAGAATGGAAAAATATAACACTATAATAATGTGAAAGAACGTTATTGAGTAGTAGCCAACTTCCAAATTTTTTTTGGATAGAAGCTGTGTCTATAGTTTGTTATGTTCTAAACCATGTCACTATAAGACCATTAACTAAACACATAACGTATGAACCATTTAATGGTAGAAAAAAAAAGTTTCATATTTTAGAATTTTTGGTTCAAAATTTTTTATACTAAATACAAAAGATAATTTAATAAAATTTGATCCAAAAGCTGATGAAGGTATTTTTGTGTAATATTCAAAAACAAGTAAACCATATAAAATATTTAATAAAAAATCATATACTATAAAAGTAACTCTACTCATATCTTTTAATGAAAATTATAAGATAAGTAATGATGAAGATAAAGTTGTTTCAATAAATCAACTAACTAGTTTTGAAAATCTCCCTCAAAACGAAAATATTGATAATTCACTAAAAGCACCACCTCATATACTAAGGGATCATCCACTAGATAACGTAATAGGTGAAGTTAACACTAGAGTAAGAACAAGAAATCAACTAAATCAATTGGGACATGTTGCGTTTATATCTAGTATAAAACCGAAAAATAATAAAGAAGCATAAAAAATTGATTTTTGCATTTAGTCATGCTAGAAGAACAAAATCAATTTGAATGTACCGACTACTACAATGTAGATGGTAACAAAATAGCTAATGGTCACAAGTGTAGTAAATTTTCAAGCTCATTAATCATTTACAATATAGAATTTTTTTTTCAAATAAGCTTAATAATGCCTTCATTAACTACTATGAAGATATTTTTGGATCAAGCAGAGTGCGTAGAATTAAGGCTAGGTGGAATAACTTATATCCCGATAGTACTAGGATTTCTGTAGAGGAATGTTCCATTCTTGGAGGAGGAGATCATTAGAGCTATCAATCATATGCTAAATGATAAATCAATTGGACCGGATTGATTTTCAAATTTATTTTACAAGAAGTTTTGGCATGTTTTAAAATATGACGTAATTAAAATGATAACGAGTTTTACAATGGAAACTTAAAACTAAGAAGATTTAACTTTGCTACTGCAATTCTTCTTTACCAGAAAGTGGACACAAAAGAGCTTAAGGATTTTAAGCCAATATCATTAATAAACTATACACTTAAAATAATTTCAAAGGTCTTAGCAAATAAGTTAAGCACTGAAATGAAAAATCTAATCAATATTACGCAGTCTGATTTCAGTAAAGGTAGAAACATCACAGATGGAGTTGTTGTTGTCCAAGAATTTGTAAACTACTGTTGTAAAAATAATACTGCGTGTGCTCTTTTAAAACTTGATTTTACAAAGTTTTTTGATTTCAATGATTGGAATTTCCTAAAATATTCACTTCTCGCTAGGGGTTTTATTCATGGATGAGCAGGTTAGATTATAACATTTCTCAAAACATGAAACTATAGTATAATGGTCAACAATGTTCTAGGAAATAAAATTGAATCTAAATCCAGTCTTAGACGGAGGGATCCTCTATCTCCCTTACTATTTTACTTGATGGTAGATGTTTTCTATAGGATAATTAAAGTAGCTATAACAACCCTGTTTTCGAAGCCGTAATATTAGACAAATATAATTATAGTAAAAGTATTCGAATTTGATTTTTGATAACTAATATTTTGGAAATAAGATTTTATTTAATCGAAGTTTATTTAATAATAAATTTTTTATTTTAACAGATTGGATTAATTAATAAAATTATTTTTAGAAGATATATCAAACTGGATAAAGTGTTATTGTCAAATATAAAATATTTTAAAGTGTAAATAATTATATATAATTGAAATAGATGAAAAGAAGTTTTATTTGATATTTAACAAAATCAATAAACCAATAAAGATGAATAGATTTATTTTATATCCATGCAAGAAATAATTAAATAAAAATAAACAAGTATTGAATTGAAAGGAGATTTCTAGTTATCGAAATATATTTTGAAAAATGAAGTGTGGATCAATTTAAACTAGATTGAATTATATATACAAATAAATAAATGAAAAAGATTGATATTTAAATATAAATGCAAAAGGAAATCAATTAAAAACTAAATTGAATTAAAATTAAGGTCAAAGCAAAAATAAAATAAAAGAAGCCCAAGCCTACTAAAATAATCCAAATTCCTCTCCTATACCTCACTAAAAAACCAAACTCGATATTTCATTCATCTTCATCATGTTCTACTATCTAAACCTAATCCATTAATTCACAAATTGCGATCAACATCAAAAACAAATCACGTTCGCATGGAAGAGCAGAGAGCCAGCAATTTGCCGAAGGAAGGAGGAGACATACGACTGCCAATGGTCGGCGTAGGTGCGTGCGAAGGCAGGAGGTTCGATAGGTCATCACGTTAGGTCGTGATGATGAAGAGAATGCCTAAGTTTGATTAAATCATGGGATGCGCAACTGTATAGCGAGGTTGGTGATGGAGGAACGTGATTCGCGATTCGTGGTTGGCATCTAAAGGAGGTCGGAGTTTGTGCGTCAATAGCTGACGTTCAAATAGTGATTTATGTCGACTCAGAGTCGTGAGGGCATGCAAGGTATACAGGTGGTTGTTAGGGAGGAGCTCAGGCAAATGACGTTGCTTGTGAAGCTGCTCTCGTATGCGGTTGGTTGCAAAGGAAATTTCAACGAGCAAAGGGGTTAAGGTGAGTTATTTTATTAACTTACACATCTATATCTGAATAAAATATTGGTTGATTGTTGCATACTAGTATTTGGCTGATGAGTGAATTGAATGAAATATTGTTGATTACTAGTATTTGGCTGATTATTTTGTGATAAACGAATAGTTGTGTGGATTGATGGTGTGAATTTACAAATGGAACTCCGTCCCTTTATGAGATAAATTTTATGGTATGTTGATACTTGTATTTCATCGTATGATCGGAGTTGTCAGAAAGCAACTCAGATCTCTAAGAAATTTTATATTATGAATGATATTTTATACAGCGATGTTGACCCTAGAAGATGCATTTTGGATGGATTTATTGTTTGAATTGGTTAAATGTTTTTAAAAAAATTCAATATGAGATTTAATCTATTTTGATTTTATTGGAATTCAGTTTATAGAATATAATTATATTATATTATAATATTAATCTGCTTCTTATTTCAAAATTTCTGTTCAAAGCTTTTAAAAAAGTAATATTTAATTATAAAACCTTTTAAATTTACTACTTTAAGTATAGTATTTTGGAAATGTTTTAGAGGCAAAAGATAAAATATGGTATTATTTTATAAAAGCGGTTATGAAGGTAATAATTTTAATTTCAAGTGATTTTATTATAAAAGATGTATAAATGATTTTGAAAGAGTTCAAAAGCTTTTGTAAATAAGCAACTATTCTTTAAAATGAGTTTACAGATTTGAAAGTGATCTTGGAAAATTATATCTTTGTATAACTAAAATTACTTTAAAACTCGTTCATTTTATTTATTATGGATTTGAGATTTTAATTAGATTTCATGTTTTTCAATAAAATAAGGAATTTTAATAGACGATTAAATTGTCGGATTGGTATAAGACTTTTCGTACAATTCTTTTGCTTATTATTATAATTTGTTAAATAGAGTTTGAGTGGAATATACTAGCTTTTAGTAAATACTATGATTTCACTATTGGTATGAGAAAGTAGTTAAATTTTAGCAGTTACTATAGCGGAAGTAATTTACACTTTAGAGTTGTATTATCTTAGGGTGTTGGGATTTAGGTCGATCGATCCCGGAGAGAAGATGACTCATTTTTCATCGACCTGAAAATTGATACATTCTTAGATTTGTATAGCGAATGACGAAACTACTTAGTGAGGTGTTAGCGACTATGTCATATAGGGCGAAACTGCTAAGTGAGGTATTAGCGACAGTATCGTTTAGGGAGAAAATGCTTAGTGAGGTGTTAGTGACCTTGCCAAGGCCAACAAAACTGCTTAAAGAGGTGTTAGCGACCTTGTCATTCAGGGCGAAACAGCTTAGAGAGGTGTTAGCGAACTTGTTTAGGCCAATGAAACTGCTTGGAGAGGTCTTATCGGCCTTGTCATTGCATTCGGGATCCCTTTCCTTTGTGACTTTGAAGATCTTGAATTGTTATCACCATATTTTGATGATAGTCCATTTGAGACTTGGTATGTATTTATGAAATGGCGATTTGATTTGATATGCATTATTATGGTTAATTGGTTTTAGGAATATTTTGAGATGAGTTATTTTATAATTAAGTCATAAATGGATTTATGAAATGGTGACTTTATTTCACATGCCTTTTTTCTGATCATTTGTTCTAGCATATTTTTATTATGGCTTATTTATTGTTAGGTCATATACTTATGATATCAGTATCTCACCTTTCTCTTAGATATAGCCTGACCCATTTATTTTTATAGCACTTGAGCTAGACAGAGACTATAGGTACAGGGACTCGTTGAATTTTGGATTTTGTGTTAGCTATGGAATAGACGATTTTGACCATTTCAATTTACTTCATTATTGTATATGTTGACATTTAGGATGATATGTCATGCATAATATTTAGTAGTCGTTTTGTACATGATACAGTATTTTGGATGTAATGTATATATTCATATGGGTCTAGTACTGATATTTTGTAGACTCACATCTTATTATGATATATAATGTATATTATTCCGCTGCGATCTATGACTCTGATTCCGGTTTATCTATATTATACACTATTCTGAATATTTTTAATTGATGTGTTTACCACTTTGTATTAAAACTATACACGTCAAAAAATTTATTTTAGATCCTCAAAAGGTAATGATGATGCGTCAGTGTTAGTACAAAGATATATTCACATTCGATCTCCCTTAACCAGTCGTATTCTCCGTGTTATTAGACGACGTTACTTGTAATGTTCTTCAATGATATGGATATAGCGGTGGGGTCATTACAGCTTGTTATCAGAGCTATGTTCGGAACATTGTAGAATATAATTGACACAAAGTCGAGATCTAAACCTAGATAGACTTAGAGTTCAGTCCCTTAGGTGTGCAAGGTATAAATGATTATTGGGAATAATCAATGGGACTTTTTTTAAAAATTTTGAATTTCTATACCAATTATTGTTATGAAAATGATTCTAAAATTGGAATTCACTTTTGTAAAGAGTGAGATTTAATGGATATTATAAATGAGACCTTAGATGGCTTAGAATTGAATTCTTATGTCCTGATCAGTTAGTGATTAGAGTGTGCAACGAAAGCTGGAAAATAGCTTTTCGCTGAAGGTGGTTGTTTGTTTGTTTAATTAAATTTTATGTTGTTTAGCATCAATGTTTAGCTTTATTTATGCTTAGTTTAAAATGTGTAATTGAATAAGATATTATCACTCAAAGAATTTATAATCCCATTTGAATCTGGATGAGCTCAATTATTAATAAACGTCAGCGGTTTCTACAAAATAGAATTGCTGGGGAATAATAAAAATGTCAAAGCAATTAATAGTTATAAAATATAGAATGATAAACAATCTATATCTAATTAAATTTGGATTTGGAAAATATACTTAATAAATAAAATAAGTTATAATAAAAATTGATTGGTTGATGGATGCTTGGTTGTTTTAAGATTGTAAGTGATTGTGCAAAATTAATATTGAGTAGGAATCACTATTGAGAGTTGAAACCTGCTCAATAATAGCAATAAGAACTTGCGGTGTCTTCAGTGGTGTAGTTACCATAAGAAATATTGAAAATTTAAATTTATATAAAATGAAATGTTAATTTATATGTATGATTAATTAAAAGTTAAGATGAATTAAAAAATTTAATGTTTGCTTGAGGTATATATTGATGAATGTGTGTGCTATTGAATTGTTATCAGTAAATTATTATTTTTATGATAATATTAAGATTGACTGAAAGAAATTTTAATTAAAACAAGCATTTGTTTAGGTTAAAATCTTTTTGATAAAAGATATACATATGGTTGAACTTTTGATTATGTTATTATAGGCAAGCAAATATTTTGAATAGGCATAAGGTATTAAAAGATATATGTACATCTTATAGAAGATAATTTTGTGTTAAATTTCCCGTTGAGTGCTTTAAGGATTTTGGTTGATGCGCCTGATCAACGTTTTCGATAGGGATTCCTAAATACTAGGATGAGACAGTCAGACACGGTATTATAAGTTACAATATTTAAAATATTATAAATAATTATGGAAGAATTATAAATATAAAGAAAAATGTTATAGAAAAATGTATGTATACACACATGCATATGTGATGATTTTGAAAGAAGTGTTTTTAAGATAGATAATAATTTAAGAAGTATTATAAACTATATATGTTTTATATGTAGGAGAGTACTATATGAAATTTTGAAAAATAAAATGAAAATGATTTGGTATGAGGTTAAGTATCACCTGAAAAGATAAAATATAGTTTGGAAAAGTGTTTTTGATAATAAAATGTTTTTATAAATAATATTTAGTAAGTATAAAATATTTTTGTAAAGAAGATAGAATTTTGAAATAAGTTAAATATTATAAATAATAAAGTGGACAGTTTGGAAAGATTATTTTGAAGGTAAAATAATATTTTGTGGAAGTATATAAGCTATATTCCGAAAAGAGATATCCTATGATATTTGATAAATAAAAATAATAATTTAAAAATAAGAGTGTGCATTATTTGGGAAACTAAAGTATTACATAAAAAATTAGAAAAATTAGGTTAGATATTTATAAAATTTTGGGTAATGGTATATTATTTAGTATTTGTAAAATTTATATATTCATGTTAACTGGGTTTTTAACCAAGCAGAAATCAATAGGATTAAGATGTCGATGCAAAGATGGAATGACCTAAAACTTGGCAAAGATACTCAGAAGGACAAGAGAAAAGGCTCAAGAAAGTATAAGCCAAAAATAAGCAAAGCAGCTAACTCGGCTAGAGTCAAACCACTTGATTTGGTACCGACTCTATATGCCAAGTCATGGCATTCCCATATTTTTAGCAAGTGGTCCCCAAGTCTTCCTAAGCATGTTCAAGAAGCACTACGCCATAGATGACCTTCTGCAACACAAAAAAATGTTGGCTCAGGCCCGAAAAATGTTGCCATAGGTCTATGGCAACACTTTTAGGGTGATGCAATTTTTGCCGTTGCCTTAGACCTCAAAGGCAACATTTTGACTATCTAAGGCAACATAAGTAATATTGTTGCAATAGAACCCTATTTGGGTCTATGGCAACACCCATAGGTATCTGTAGCAACATTCCAAAATGTTGCTATAGATATTAACTTTCTGAATTTGTGGGGCCCACAATGTAGAGCATATTTGATTTTTTAATAAAAATAAATATTTATTTAATAAAATGCTATTGCACACAATTTGATATTTAAACAGTAATTTATTTAAATAAATATTTTATTTCAACATTTGAAATAGTACAAATTCCTGACTCCACTATTTTACAATTCAATGATATATAACACTGATATTCACATATACAGATATTCCTCACTACATCACTCAGTTCACTCATTACATATGCAGTTTCAATTTATACAGACACCGACACTGACAAATATATGACGAGCTGAGTGCCGAGCCGAAGGCGAGCCGAGAAGCGGGTCCGGGCGCAGCGCCGGCGGGGGTCCGGGGCACCGCCCGATTCATCCGATTTCGGAAGATCGAGCCTTCTTTGAAACGATGTAAAATGATGCACCACACATACTTCTAAACCACCAGCCTCCATCCTCTAATTGCCTCACCAACAAACTATTTCAGTTGCCAAATTCGACTTCAGGTTGCCAAATCGCCTAATCACCTAATCACAATCGCTAATTACCCATTCCGACAACCCAAACATCATCAAACTTTCACACTGCAAATTCGCAACAAAACCAAGCACCACCCTTGGTTGATAGCAAACAACATTGCTTCTCACTGCAAGCTATATATCTACAGATTTGGACCTTCAACTCTAAGCAGACTGCTTCGCCTTTCATCAACAAGAGAATCAAAGGTCAGTTCATACATGTACATTAGTTCAAAGCACCAAGCTATATATCTTCAGATTTGGACCATCATTAGCCTACAAAAGAAAAACCAAACTCGTTTACTCAAGCATTACAATTCATACAAATTCAATTCAATTCAATTACAATTCATACCCATCATCACTTCACCGACCGCATCCAAACTGGAACAACCATAGCCCGCTACATCACTTCACCGACCGCATCCAAACACTACGCCAAATGTTTGTGGTGCAGATAAGTGGTTTTACAACAGTAGAAAGCTTATATATACGTGATATGTCATTTTTCGAACATGAAAGAACAAAATGCAGTGAAAAATTTGAAGTATATCAATGTGAAACTACAGGAAACATGACATTTTGATAACAATACCATTCACACAAAGTATCGAACACTTTTAGTGCATTACAAAATAGCTCTTCCAGTCATTCTCTATTCTATCTTCAAGGTGCAATATGGAAGACCACTCCAATCCAAATTCAACAATAGACCCCAAAATACATGAAGCAAGATGAAATTTTGAAACTTACCATTCAGATACAGAAAATGCATAAATCCACAGTATCAAATATCACAAAATGAAAAAAAAAGGTCAAAACAAACCGGAAATTAGACAGCCTGCTCTTCATTGGACTGCAGTGGTATCTCAAGCAACTCAAGAGGCACAGTCTCGACGCTCTTAGGTGTGTTCCTGGCAGCAACAGGAACAGCAAGAAAAGTCTTGGTCTTGCTTATCGGCCTAATCATTTCAAGCCCCACGTAATCTCCGACTTTAAATTTATTATCAGGATCGTGTGCTTGGTACCTCTTCTTGATTCGAACTCTTCTCTTGTACTTTGGGTGTGGAGCTAAACGAACTACTTCAACTGCCAATTGAATAGAAAACGAAGTTGTGTCCTCTGAATACTGGAGTGGAAGATTGAATAGAAATGTAATAGCATCAGATCCGATTGGGTTAAAAGGGAGCATCTTCCATACAGATTAGGGAAAACGAAATTAGGGATTTGGAAATTGGGGGTGAAAACGAAATTAGGGATTTGGAAATTGGGGGTGAGAACGAAATGATATGAAAAGTAAAGCGGGAAAACGAAAATTTGGGACAAATTGTAGTGGTGATCCATTTTAACAATCAGATTAAATGTAGATCGTTGGATCGTATTCACGCGGATTGCTAATTTTATTAATTTTTTAATTTGAATACATCTATAGCAACACTTTATAAAAATGTTGCATCGTGTTACACTTGTTTAGCTAGAGCAACACATTTTTATGGCTAAGGTAACACCAAAAATACAACGTTGCAGTAGGACCAAAATTTTATATCTATTGCAACATTTTAGCTGGCAACGCCTTGCAAAAATGTTGCAGAAGGTCATCTATGGCGTAGTGAAGGTTCATAGAGTTCTAGCAAGCTAATCGTAAGAAATGAAGACGTGACGGTCCAGACTACAGGATAGTCCATGTCAAGAAGGAATGATAATCAAAACTCATCAACAATCTACCAAATTACACGAAGGACACTGGAACATCCCCTATCTTGAGGCCCAATGCTAAGTGCTATAGATGCAGCATTTATCTATAGTATTAACTTCTGGCGATAAAATACGGTAATGTTAATGGTATCCATAATATCATAAGCACATGAATATGAAACAAAATCCCAGATTCAAAAACAACTTTTCGGATTAGATTTCACAAAACATGTTTCTTATCCAATTACATAATCCCAATCGTTTCCTAGGTTCAGATCAAATATAATTATTACATAAATACACCAAGAGCGACATATGAAGATGCCCCCTTGGTTGATCAGAGTACTAAATAGTCATATCAGACTTAATACAACACAGCAGAAATAAAACAAAACAACTCTTAAATATAGCTAGCATCAGCCTCTTACTCATCTCCGGAAGCGTTATTCGTCCACCTACTAAAACATGTAAATCCTCAACTCTTAACCTACTCAAATCAATTTTGAGCACCCGAGAGTTTAAGGGGAAAAACATAAACTTCGAGTCAGACATAAAGCCTGGTGTGAATAATGCTATACATCTCAGTTATCTGATATTAAGTGAGACCACGCCGCTTAGCGGACCGGGTTTCCCCTCACTAGTATCCTTTTAAAAACATATCTTTTGCAAATCAAAATCCTGCAACCAAACTGGTTAAAACAATAATAGCAATTCATATAAGCATACAAATCAGGTAATCAATGGACTATATGTCCGAACATTATAGTTTTGTTTGGCTAACTACTAACCTTTGGCTGACTCGGGCCTACCATAAAAAATAAACAAATAGTCTAACTTATGTTAGCTACTCTTTTGAACGGCCAGACCCTAACTTACTTATCCCAAGGTCAACTGATCCTAGTGGTTTTGCAGGCTCACTAGTAATCTACCTTAACTCTGTAGATTCCTTTCTATGCATAACATCATTTTAGTCTTATCTGTGACAAAGCCCTACACACTGGAATTTTGGACTTATATTAGCTAGGGGCTACCGGCTAAAGTATAGGGCGGGACCCCATACCAGTCCCATCTAGTATTCGAATATCTGAATCATTTTACTTAGGGTCATCTACCCTTAAATTTTCCTTGAAAACATTTCTCTCAAATTGATTTAACCTTTTAAATCATTCTTAAACAAGGAAAATATATTCTATGCTTTACTCAAATCACTTGGCCATGTTACATATATACTTTACACAAAACATTATTGATGAAAACATTCGAAACCTTTGAAAGTACCCCTTTCGATACAAATGAACTACCTTACTTTATAACCTAGGCCGAAGGCCAAAACATACCTTTCGAAACCATTTACATTAAACCTTTTGAACACATTGAAATTGTCTCTTTCAAGAGCTTTATAAAACTTTAGACATCCTTTTTTCAGAACACTTTTGTTACCCCGCCTTTTGGTCAAAGCCGGGATATCAACAAATTGGCTAAAATGGATGGATATCAGAATTGGAGATCGATTGGAAAACAAGGCTATGATCGATACCGTCGAAATGGGACCGAGCTCAAATTAAGGTGGGGTCGATCGGGGATGATGAACAAGGCTTGGAGAACCTACGTTTCAAATTTTAGGTCAATCGAAGTTCATACGCTCGAGTTATGGATGGATCAATATCGGTGAGAAATGGGTCAGGATCGATATTTTCGTATCGATCGAGGTGATGATGGGTTCGGATCGATCGGTTTTCGACTCGATGCATCACGCATCGATGGCCTCTACATTGATCGGTCGACTTTAGACAGGAAATATGTTCATGGATATGGAACTCAGATCGATGCGCACGTATCGATTAGGTGGCGAAGTACATCAATACATTTCGTACCGATCAAGGCTGGGATCGATACAAAGAGAGAAGCAATGGTTTCAGGAACTCGGATGGACATTTCGTATCGATCGCTTATAGGTCGATACGAAGGAGGCACTCGGGAACAATATGTAGATGGGTGCAAAGGATGGATACGAAGAGGACAGCTGGCATGAGAGGATCGATACGAGGTGATGGACATAAAACAATGGAACCAGATCGATAAAGCAAATGCATAGGATCGATAAGAAAGACGAGCATTCAGGGATCGATACGAAAGGCAAGCATTCAGGGATCGATACGAAATAAAGAGCAGCTGATGGATACGAAAGCAGTATGATGGATGGATACGAAATCCATGGACATGGAGCATTCAGCCTACTCGCAAATACCAACTTGCATCGACCCTAACTCGAAATCTACAAGTCCAAATGCAATGAAATTTTCACAGGGGCTTCCTCATGCACTCAAGAACATCCATGATCGATCTCAGCTCGATTGGACCACTTTTGGATCGATACGAATTGTACATGGATCGATCCAAAATCACCCTGGATCGATCTGGCGGGCCCACCTGCGCATGAGAAGAGGTATTCCATGTTTTGAGGTGGATATTTTTGGATCTACACCCTATAAATAGCAGTCCTATGGCAGCTAAAAAGAGGATATTCTTCCGCTTTTCTAGGCGAGACTCTGCCATTTTGGTTTTTGATTTCAAAGGCTTGTAACTGTAATCACAGTATAAAAAGGAATAAAAGGATTAATTCAAATTGGACGTAGGCCGGAGATAGCCGAACCACTATAAACCTTGTGTTCTTTGCTTTCTTGCTCATTTTAATTTTCTTATTTCTTCATTTCTTCTCTCTACATTGTCTGGATCTAAGATCTGTGCTTGGATATCGGAGATTTGTGTGTAAACACTGGTGCCTTCCTTACTTTTGGGGATTGTGACCAATTTTGTCGCAAACAACTTTAAACATGCCTTTTGAAACCATTGGAAACCTTCCATTTAAAACCTTTCGAAAACATTGGGGAACCACTCTTTCGAAACCTTTATTTTGAACCTTTCAAAAGCATTAAGTCCTTTACATAAATCAATCCTTTTGAAAGCATTTGGGTTTAAGTAAAACATGTGGAACAACCTTTCAAAACCATTTAAAACCATTCCTTTCGAAACCTTGGGTTTAACTTTCAATAGAACAAAGGGTCTTAAAACAACTAAGTCGAAAGCACTCCTTCGAAAGCAATTTCCTAAGTAAAAGAAGTGGACAGTGTCGAAACCAATCCCTTCGAAAGAATTGGAGAAGCGGCTCAGGTTTTAAAACAAAAAAACCCTTTCGAAGTCATTGCTTCGAAAGGTAAGATGCGACAGCTAGGGATTTCGACCCCTTCGAAAGCTTCTTTATAAAAAAAAGCACAACCTCTTTCGAAACCATTCTTTAAAACCATTTGACCAAGTCGAAAGCCATCTAAGACGAAAGCATTCCTTTCGAAAGCAATTCCCTTTAAAAGCAAAGTAAGGTTTCGACCCCTTCGAAACCCCTTGTTTCGACTCTATACCTTTCGCTTATGTCCAATTCACTACGGACCAAGTCTTTGATACCATACGCATTGGTTTTGATGGAGATGGAGGTGGAAGTACCTAGTCGGAAGGTGCTGCCGAAAGTGGCGAAAGAGCAAAAACATGGTAAAACCAATTTTTAACTTTAAAGAGTAATTTCTTTTAACTAACCTGCTTTGTTTGTCAACATATGATTGGTTGGTAATTTCTTTTCCAATTTCTTTTCTAAAAGTGCTGCCGAAATTTCAGAGATAGACAATTTAAAATATTTACAAAATGCCCCTTCTTCTTTTATAAATATATAAAACATTTAAGTCTCATACCTTAAATAATTTTATATACTTATTAAAACACTTAGGAAAATTCTACAAAAATTCCGATAAATTACTTTTAATATGTTTTCTAACATATATTAATTCCTGACCCAAAAACAATATAAATTAGCCGTAATTAATTTTAAACCCAATTAACCAATTTCTTCATTAGAAATTTAATAATAAATCCACACTAATTCAGAAAATTATGAAATTTGAAACCCATCTCTAAAATATCATTTCTGACCATATATTGAAATCGCAAGGCATTTGGATGTCATCTGATAGGGTTTTCACATTAAAACTTAGCATAAAATCCATACGAAATATCTTAAATCATCAACACGCATATATATCCATTTTAACAATAAAAAACATGGCAAAACATTTGCAAAATAATTCGGAATTCCATCTAAAACCGAAAATATAAAAAACATGAGATGTAACCCATTATTCACCTTTAGCTTGTGATTAAGGAGTTAAGATTTGATCTTGGATTAAATTTCTTAAGCTTCTTCCTCTTATCTTCTTCTTGTTTTCCCTTAATGGTCGCGGTCTCTCTTTTGTTTTGATTTTAGTTTAGGAACATGTAAAATGAAATATTATGAGGGTTTAGGGTATATGAATATAACTTATTGCTACTTTGCCTCTTATCTATTTACCTTATGTAACGACCCGTAAATTTCAACTGTTTTAATAACGTAATTAGTTGAAAATTTTGTGAAATTTTAAACGATAAAGTTTTGAAATATAAATTTGATATTTGGAATGCGTCTAGTTAAACATAGCAACTGGTAAATTTTCGTCCGAAAATATGAAAGTTTATTTCGCGCGTAAATTTACTTCAAGTTTAATCAGTTAAAAAGCGATGAAAATAAAATGTTTCCGAAATCTAAATATTTTTATATAGAAAAATTCTAAAACATCTTCTGAGCAAGATGTCAGTTTGTCGTTTTTCCAAATTCGGACATCTTTGGCTCCGTCGATCTTATTTTTCAGTGTTTTTCTTGCATTTTTCGCTGGTTGAAATTTCGAATTTTTATAACTCAATCGAATCACTGATATCTATATACCGTTTTAACTATCTCGTCGCGCTGGTCACCATGGTATATTCACTTCTGTGTTTCGGTGTTCGGTTCGCGGCAAAAACTGCGAAACGGGCAGCCGTATCGGTACCCGTTTGGAGTCTTTTCATTGCCATATGTCCTTTCGTTGTCTACCGTGTAAAATCAAAAGCCACTTTCCTTTTATTTTCAAAATTTACGGTGACTTTTTCTTTCCACACAGGTTCCAACATTTTCTGATTGGTTCATTTTTATGCGTTCCATTTCAAACGTTCGGTCTTCTTTTCTTTTCTGTTTCTGTTGTTACTTAAGAAATATAATAATATATATAACATCTTATATTTGGTCTTAGCTTTCTACTCTTCCTCCTCCAAACCTTCTCTGCTAATTTTTTTTATTTCTTTCCTAACCACATGCTGCTACTAGTTGCATGGCCACCTTAAGTCTCCTCTCTCCCTCGCTTGAGCATCGAACGCCACCCTAGACCACCCACTGCACCACCGACCCTAGCGCCATGCCGCATAACCACCCTCAGCCCATGAGTGTAATTCATCTACCCATTCCTCTTCCTCCACGTCATACAAACGCGGCGACCGCCAAAGCAATAGCCGAACCCTTTTGTCCTCCGCTCGCCCCATTGCAGCAGCCGAGCTCCTCACCACTCACGTTCTTTGCCCGTGGCGCTCATCCCCTTCCATTCATCTCCAATTCCCCACTCCGCGTACCATACCATCAGCCGAAGACCGCCACTCCCCTCCTTCGAACAGCACCCACTTTCTTTTCTTTTCGCCTTGCTAAAGCAAGCAACCGTCTAGATCCTCGCTTAGACGCTGCCCAAGCTCCAAGATCCACCACCATCTTGTCTTCGCCTTGCCCGATCATCCGGATCCGTGTTCCCCTCCTTTCCTACCTTTCCTCACTTCTCAGCCTAAACATCATCCAGCCTCCTTCTTTTAAAATGGTATGCGAATCTTTTATATATATTTTATTATATTATTTTATATTGTATTACATTGTATTACACTGTATTTTAGTATCTATTTTAGCTTGCTGTTTATGCTTGTGTACATTTTATTGAAGTATACATTTTAAAAGAAGCATCTATATATGCGTAGGTTGATAACGGTACAAGTTTTTATTTTGGTAGTGTCTAGAGTAATATATTTATATTTGTCTGCATAATCATTTGCATAGGCAGTAGCATGCGTGTGTCTGTTACCTTTATATATAGAGTATATTATGCATATAGGCATATAGGTTTACATATACTATATATATTTATACTGTTAGTCCATAGTATACATGTTAGCCGAGATATATGCAGTCGCCCAGACAAATTTTGAAATGCATATATATGTAGTTCGTCCTGTACCTTTATATATAGAGTCATATACATCATACATAGGCATTTTGAGGTATAAGTTTTGCATAATCTGTGTTTATAGTTGAGTAAGTTTATAGTGACAGGTACGTAGTATATAAATGTATATATAGTTTTAAAGTTATAAAGTCATATAGAATTTATGTAGTCTGTTATATTCGTTGATTTCTTCTAGTCTCTGTTTTGTTTAGAAGTTTATGTTAGCCATGTTAACTTATAGTATTGGGTTTTTGTATATATATATATATATATATAAAAAGTTATAATAAGTATGATATATATTATAAGGTAGATCGGTTAAAGGCAGTATTATAGTTTATGTAAGTGTATTATATATATTGTTAAGAGTTCGCAATATCGAGGTTTGTATTTTGGTCGTGCATAGTGTGTCTGCATACAATTTGTTAATTTGTTTACTTATTTTGTTCGTTTATGATCTGCATCTGTTTGCTGTATATATATTTATAGTTTTATAAAATATGTTTTATTATAATAGGATAAGTACAGATGTTATTGTTTTAAAATGTTTTATATACATATAGAGATTTTGTTTTATTTGGTGGGTTGTAAGAAAGAAACGATTTTTGAATAATATATATATAGCGATTTATTTTAATATAGAGTCTAAAATTAAATGTCAAACTTTTAATATATATGTAGTTATTCCTTTATATCGGGTTGTTCTGATTTGTGCTTTCATCGAATTTGAATAGACTTGCTTTGCTGGGCCGCTATCCTGTTGTCACTTCGTGCTTATCCACATCAGTTCGACGATTTTTCAATTATCCGTGTTTGTTCGTGCCCATTTCCATCTTCTCCCGTCTTTCTCTAGCCTCGAAAGGTGAGCACTCACTCACGATTAATGTTCTTTTATTTATTAAATTTGATTTCAATTGAAACGACAATTGAAATATGCTGCTGTTAGTTAATTACACTATTATTTATGCTATTAACTGTATCAGTTCACCTGTGACATCTGACACCTTTATTTGTTAATTATTTATGCGATGATAATATAGTTTGGCTGATAATTGATTGATTGTTTGATGTTTACAATTGGACGTTAAAATTGTAATGTATAAAGTGATAAATATTATGCAAATAAATTTGACGTAGGATAATGAAAATTTGAATCGACATATATGTTGAATTTGATTAGTTGAATATGACCCCTGTTAATTGTTAAATTAATTGACATTGTAGAATAGTGATAATTGCACTTTGAACCATCGACGCATATTGGATTAATTGTTGTAGTATAAAATTTGTAATTGAATGACAAGTGGAAACTGTAATGCAATAATCTTTAATCTACATAAAATGATAGTGTAGATTCTAGATATAATCATATTAATTCGCACAAACAACAATGTGAATTAATAAGATTATTTTAGGATTATTTGAATTGATTATTTGATTGTTATTGATTGTTGTTATTGCTTGTTTATTTACTTTGACACCATCCCAGTTATCACACTGCAAGTTCCCTTTGATATGCTTTGATTTTGAATTGAATTGGAATCGGGTTGAAATGATAAATACCCAAATTAAACTTTGACCTAGGATAGGAAATTAAATAAAACCCGATTAGTCAATAATTTGATTTAAAAATAAAATGAAGATTTTATTTGAATAAATAATATGGTTTTGAAATGAAGTTGAAATTTGAATTTTAATGAAAGGAAAACGTTAGTATTTAATAATCTGAAACAAAATATTAACAATGTAATTGATGAAAGAATGTTGTTTAATTTGAGAAATGATCGAATTTAAGTTTGAAATGATTTAATAATTAAGTTTTGAATTATTTAATAATTAAATAAGATTGAATTATTTAATGATTAAATTGAATTGAATTTTTGAATAAGTGAATTTTACTTCGTAAGTAATGTAAATTGAGTTTCTTTATTAATTAAGTTTTTGGAAAATTATTTAAGTAAGTAAATAAGTGAAATTGAATTTCTTTAACAAGAAATAAAATGTCATTTATTGAAACTAATGTAATACTTGAAATTTAAAGAATTTGATTTGATGAATTTAATTTAATTCAATTTGTAAGTTTTGATATAAGGAAGTTGAATTTAAATAATGGATTTAATGAATTGGAAATTTAATAGAAATTGTTTTGAATGGAAAATTTACTTAATGAATAGTGAATGAAATCGATAAATGGGTTTAAATTGATTTGAATGTTGAATTAAATTAATTTAAATGATTTCGAAATGAAACTTATATACGAATTTAAATCAATATTTGAATTGTTTTAAAATAAAGATTAAAAATTGAATTATAAGATTTTGAAATGGTAATTTGGAAGTTTTGAAACGTAAATTATGGAAATTGTTTTAGAAAGACAAATTAAATGTTGATTTACAAATTCTATTTGAAATTAAATTTGATTTGGTTTTGAAATATATTAAACGACCAATCGGTGTAATAATTACGAAAGTTATTAAAGAGACCGGAATTGGTTTTGGACATACTCTCTGTCTAAACCGAAACCACTTTAATAACTATACGCGGAGTGATGATCCAGAATGAAGTGGTTGGAATGATGTACGTGTTGACTGAAGAAAGAGAACGATAATGGATAGCCTTGACACTTGTGTCAAATTGGAAATGACTAAAACAGGAGTCGTGCCGGGCCAATGGAGGTCAGCTACCTCAAGTGAACACACTTCTTCGAACTAGTCATTACTTGTTGTTGATTGGTGCACCCTTGATTTTGGGAGTGTTGTTTCACGGTGTTGCGGTCGCTGCGGCGATGCGTTCTCACCAGTCCGGATCAGGCAAATGGTAGTATCACTACCATGGGTATTGCCTCATGTGCCTTGTCATACTTGTATTCCCTATTTGCGACCACTACGAATCTGTTTTGTACCTTTAGTATATGGATTGCCCTCTGGTGACTTCCGGTTTTGGGGAAACTACGGTCTTGTATATGCTTTTGGGAATAAAAATGTGTTAAGGGTGGAATGGGCCATGACTTAACACTATTTTGATATCTTTATATTACTGATAGACATTATCTACTTATCGTACACTACTACCTAGTAGATAGTTCAACGGATCCTTAAAGGATGGTTTCCAAACATCCTTTGAGTTACTTGTATTTCAATTTCTATTTCACTTGAGTTGGATTTATTGATATAAGAATGTTAATCCTGACTCGAGTGTTTTGTGTTTTGCTTTACGCTCGGGTCAGACTGAGTGTACCAGTATTCGAGACTCACCTTTGAAGTTGGAGCTTGCTTGAAGATTTAGCCATCTATTCTGCTTTCAGTATTCGATGATTTCAGTGATGTATTCTGATTTGTATCTGATGTATCGTATTACTCTTCTGTTGTAAACTCTGATGTATTTTATATATTCATATAGTAGCTTCATGAACTACTATCTCTTTCATTTCCGCTGCATTTATTACTCTGTGTCTGTGATCTGTGATTATTTTATTTACTGTATATGTTCAGTTTTGCCAAATTTAAATTAACAACGCGGTATTTTGAGCAATTCAATTCCGGCATGAGTGTCTACCTATACACTTATAATGGATGCGAATGGTCCAAAATATCGGGTCGTTACAGTTGGTATCAGAGCTTTGGTAGCTCTAGGCAAAACTTAACATATAGGGTAAATGTATTTACAGAATCACTCTCATTCGAGTTTCAATCTCTTCCTTTGACTCAATTCCTTTGAATTTTGAAACATTCCCCTCGGTTCCGAAATTCATTCGTGTCCTTCACTATCCATCTTCTTTCAATCATGGAGCACCCCATAACTTCATTCTGAATGTTATCTATAATAGATCGGCGGTCTCGCCAATATTCGAATGATTCGTAAAGGAGCAAAACTCCTTTATAATAGGCATCGATTTACCGGAGATTTCTGTATCCTTTGTTGACGATGCTATCTATTCCATGCTATACCTGAATTCCATCTCGTGAGATCGAGTGTAGATTTACCTCAGAATTCAGCATCGATCTTATTCTTGAAGTTACGGACGACCCGGTTAAGGTTGCCCGTGAATTAAATGAACTCATCCATCTTATCTTCTGTTTCAAACTTATTTTCGAATCAAAATTCTCTTTGATTTAAGTCAACAAAAATTTGAATCCCTATCCTTATTTTGGAAATTTATTCCTGTATCGTTCAGCAAAGAAATGTATTTGTAAACTAATATATAAATGTTTTAATATATGCTGTGTTGTTTGAGTTGTTGATGTTGATTTGGGTTTCCGATCGATTCGTCTGATCAACGCTATCGATAGGATTTCCAAAACACTGGAACAGAGCAAACTGACACAATATTATTTTCAAATTTGGAAAATGAAATAAATTTGTTTGAGTATATTGTGAAAATATAAGTAAAAATTTTCTGGAATTTAATAGGTTAATTAAATTGTTTGTTTGAAATGATAATATTTGATTATCATTTATTGTTCTAAATAAATTTATAAATACGGTTTATAAATTGATTTGGAATTTGAAATGAATTTAATTCAGAAATTTGAGAATTTAGTTTCCAGTGATTTCGATTTGTGGTTTGAAAATTTTAAAGTATATTATTGGAAGTATTTTCGAATAGAAATCGTTTCCAAAGAATTTTAAATGTTGAAATCAGTGCTCTTCTCTTTGTCGCTGGAAAATAATTTCGGTGATGGCGGCCGCATCATTGACATTCATTTTCGAGTTTCGAAGTGGAGATACTATTCTGTAGCTTTGCTAAGGTTTTGTTTTGAAAAATATATTTTTGATTTGAATTTCTTCAGTATAATTTGATTTATATATATATAGGTATATTAGTTTAAAATTTTAATTTGATTTGATATAAATATATTATATATATTTCTAAATTATTTAAAGTTAATCGGAAATCTAATTTTTGTTAAAGTATGATTTTAATTATAAATAAGACCAAAATTTGGAATAAATATTTAAACTTGAATAATTGAATTGGGAAAAAATCTATTTGTATATTGTTCAACTGCATTCTAATACAACTTACCTAAATCATTCAGAAGTTGAATATGTATTTGGATAATATATAAGATAAATTGAATTTATAAATAAAATTTGAGTGTTTATAATAAATGTTATACACTAAATTTTGATTATAAAGATGTTAATAGAGTTAGATAAGATAATAAGTAAACTCAGTTAATAATGAAATAAATTTGTTTTGAAAGAATTAATAAATTGAAATTTGATCAACATATGAAAATACCTTAAATTTAAAAGAAATTAATAGATGTAAATTAATTTAATTCGAAACTTTTATGTTTTTAAATTAATTTATGTGGGTTAAATATATGTGAGTAGATATATTAAGTAGAATAAATTTAACAGTAATTTGAAATAAAGAAGAATTTAAAATTGTTGAAGAAAATATGATTATAATAAAAGACTATTCAAATTTATGGTTTTAGAAATTGTAAATTGAAGAAAATGGGATAATAAGATAATGAATTTAGAAATAGTTGAGATTGATTTTAGTGAAATCAAATGGGTTAAATCAATTATTGAATATCAATTAATTTAAATTTGAATTTATATGGTTTAAATTAATTGTTAATTTGTATTTCAAATCTGTTTTTCTTTCTGGTTGTTTCTATTCTTCTACCTCGTTCCTTTTCGGGGACGAAAAGTTTTGAGTGGGGGAGAGTGTAACGACCCGTAAATTTCAATTGTTTTAATAACGTAATTAGTTGAAAATTTTGTGAAATTTTAAACGATAAAATTTTGAAATATAAATTTGATATTTGGAATGCGTCTAGTTAAACATAGCAACTGGTAAATTTTCGTCCGAAAATATGAAAGTTTATTTCGCGCGTAAATTTACTTCAAGTTTAATCAGTTAAAAAGCGATGAAAATAAAATGTTTCCGAAACCTAAATATTTTTACACAGAAAAATTCTAAACCATCTTCTGAGCAAGATGTCAGTTTGTCGTTTTTCCAAATTCGGACATCTTTGGCTCCGTCGATCTTATTTTTCAGTGTTTTTCTTGCATTTTTCGCTGGTTGAAATTTCGAATTTTTATAACTCAATCGAATCACTAATATCTATATACCATTTTAACTATCTCGTCGCGCTGGTCACCATGGTATATTCACTTCTGTGTTTCGGTGTTCGGTTCGCGGCAAAAACTGCGAAACGGGCAGCCGTATCGGTACCCGTTTGGAGTCTTTTCATTGCCATATGTCCTTTCGTTGTCTACCGTGTAAAACCAAAAGCCACTTTCCTTTTATTTTCAAAATTTACGGTGACTTTTGCTTTCCACACAGGTTCCAACATTTTCTGATTGGTTCATTTTTATGCGTTCCATTTCAAACGTTCGGTCTTCTTTTCTTTTCTGTTTCTGTTGTTACTTAAGAAATATAATAATATATATAACATCTTATATTTGGTCTTAGCTTTCTACTCTTCCTCCTCCAAACCTTCTCTGCTAATTTTTTTTTATTTCTTTCCTAACCACATGCTGCTGCTAGTTGCATGGCCACCTTAAGTCTCCTCTCTCCCTCGCTTGAGCACCGAACGCCACCATAGACCACCCACTGCACCACCGACCCTAGCGCCATGCCGCATAACCACCCTCAGCCCATGCGTGTCATTCATCTCACCCATTCCTATTCCTCCACGTCATACAAACGCGGCGACCGCCAAAGCAATAGCCGAACCCCTTTGTCCTCCGCTCGCCCCATTGCAGCAACCGAGATCCTCACCACTCACCTCCCACTCACGTTCTTTGCCCGTGCCGCTCATCCCCTTCCATTCATCTACAATTCCCCACTCCGCGTACCGTACCATCAGCCGAAGACCGCCACTCCCCTCCTTCGAACAGCACCCACTTTCTTTTCTTTCCGCCTTGCTAAAGCAAGCAACCGTCTAGATCCTCGCTTAGACGCTGCCCAAGCTCCAAGATCCACCACCATCTTGTCTTCGCCTTGCCCGATCATCCGGATCCGTGTTCCCCTCCTTTCCTACCTTTCCTCACTTCTCGGCCTAAACATCATCCAGCCTCCTTCTTTTAAAATGGTATGCGAATCTTTTATATATTTTTTATTATATTATTTTATATTGTATTACATTGTTTGTATTACACTGTATTTTAGTATATATTTTAGCTTGTTGTTTATGCTTGTGTACATTTTATTGAAGTATACATTTTAAAAGAAGCATCTATATATGCGTAGGTTGATAACAGTACAAGTTTGTATTTTGGTAGTGTCTAGAGTAATATATTTATATTTGTCTGCATAATCATTTGCATAGGCAGTAGAATGCGTGCGTCTGTTACCTTTATATATAGAGTATATTATGCATATAGGCATATAGGTTTACATATACTATATATATTTATACTGTTAGTCCATAGTATACATGTTAGCCGAGATATATGCAGTCGCCCAGACAAATTTTGAAATGCATATATATGTAGTTCGTCCTGTACCTTTATATATAGAGTCATATACATCATACATAGGCATTTTGAGGTATAAGTTTTGCATAATCTGTGTTTATAGTTGAGTAAGTTTATAGTGACAGGTACGTAGTATATAAATGTATATATAGTTTTAAAGTTATAAAGTCATATAGAATTTATGTAGTCTGTTATATTCGTTGATTTCTTTTAGTCTCTGTTTTGTTTAGAAGTTTATGTTAGCCCTGTTAACTTATAGTATTGGGTTTTTGTATATATATATATAAAAAAAGTTATAATAAGTATGATATATATTATAAGGTAGATCGGTTAAAGGCAGTATTATAGTTTATGTAAGTGTATTATATATATTGTTAAGAGTTCGCAATATCGAGGTTTGTATTTTGGTCGTGCATAGTGTGTCTGCATACAATTTGTTAATTTGTTTACTTATTTTGTTCGTTTATGATCTGCATCTGTTTGCTGCATATATATTTATAGTTTTATAAAATATGTTTTATTATAATAGGATAAGTACAGATGTTATTGTTTTAAAATGTTTTATATACATATAGAGATTTTGTTTTATTTGGTGGGTTGTAAGAAAGAAACGATTTTTGAATAATATATATATAGCGATTTATTTTAATATAGAGTCTAAAATGAAATGTCAAACTTTTAATATATATGTAGTTATTCCTTTATATCGGGTTGTTCTGATTTGTGCTTTCATCGAATTTGAATAGACTTGCTTTGCTGGGCCGCTATCCTGTTGTCACTTCGTGCTTATCCACATCAGTTCGACGATTTGTCAATTATCCGTGTTTGTTCGTGCCCATTTCCATCTTCTCCCGTCTTTCTCTAGCCTCGAAAGGTGAGCACTCACTCACGATTAACGTTCTTTTATTTATTAAATTTGATTTCAATTGAAACGACAATTGAAATATGCTGTTGTTAGTTAATTACACTGTTATTTATGCTATTAACTGTATCAGTTCACCTGTGACATCTGACACCTTTATCTGTTAATTATTTATGCGATGATAATACAGTTTGGCTGATAATTGATTGATTGTTTGATGTTTACAATTGGACGTTAAAATTGTAATGTATAAAGTGATAAATATTATGCAAATAAATTTGACGTAGGATAATGAAAATTTGAATCGACATATATGTTGAATTTGATTAGTTGAATATGACCCCTGTTAATTGTTAAATTAATTGACATTGTAGAATAGTGATAATTGCACTTTGAACCATCGATGCATATTGGATTAATTGTTGTAGTATAAAATTTGTAATTGAATGACAAGTGGAAAACTGTAATGCAATAATCTTTAATCTACATGAAATGATAGTGTAGATTCTAGATATAATCATATTAATTCGCACAAACAACAATGTGAATTAATACGATTATTTCGTGATTATTTGAATTGATTATTTGATTGTTATTGATTGTTGTTATTGCTTGTTTATTTACTTTGACACCATCCCAGTTATCACACTGCAAGTTTCCTTTGATATGCTTTGATTTTGAATTGAATTGGAATCGGGTTGAAATGATAAATACCCAAATTAAACTTTGACCTAGGATAGGAAATTAAATAAAACCCGATTGGTCAATAATTTGATTTAAAAATAAAATGAAGATTTTATTTGAATAAATAATATGGTTTTGAAATGAAGTTGAAATTTGAATTTTAATGAAAGGAAAACGTTAGTATTTAATAATCTGAAACAAAATATTAACAATGTAATTGATGAAAGAATGTTGTTTAATTTGAGAAATGATCGAATTAAGTTTGAAATGATTTAATAATTAAGTTTTGAATTATTTAATAATTAAATAAGATTGAATTATTTAATGATTAAATTGAATTGAATTTTTGAATAAGTGAATTTTACTCCGTAAGTAATGTAAATTGAGTTTCTTTATTAATTAAGTTTTTGGAAAATTATTTAAGTAAGTAAATAAGTGAAATTGAATTTCTTTAACAAGAAATAAAATGTGATTTATTGAAACTAATGTAATACTTGAAATTTAAAGAATTTGATTTGATGAATTTAATTTAATTCAATTTGTAAGTTTTGATATAAGGAAGTTGAATTTAAATAATGGATTTAATGAATTGGAAATTTAATAGAAATTGTTTTGAATGGAAAATTTACTTAATGAATAGTGAATGAAATCGATAAATGAGTTTAAATTGATTTGAATGTTGAATTAAATTAATTTAAATGATTTCGAAATGAAACTTATATACGAATTTAAATCAATATTTGAATTGTTTTAAAATAAAGATTAAAAATTGAATTATAAGATTTTGAAATGGTAATTTGGAAGTTTTGAAACGTAAATTATGGAAATTGTTTTAGAAAGACAAATGAAATGTTGATTTACAAATTCTATTTGAAATTAAATTTGATTTGGTTTTGAAATATATTAAACGACCAATCGGTGTAATAATTACGAAAGTTATTAAAGAGACCGGAATCGGTTTTGGACATACTCTCTATCTAAACCGAAACCACTTTAATAACTATACGCGGAGTGATGATCCAGAATGAAGTGGTTGGAATGATGTACGTGTTGACTGAAGAAAGAGAACGATAATGGATAGCCTTGACACTTGTGTCAAATTGGAAATGACTAAAACAGGAGCCGTGCCGGGTCAATGGAGGTCAGCTACCTCAAGTGAACACACTTCTTTGAACTACTCATTACTTGTTGTCGATTGGTGCACCCTTGATTTTGGGAGTGTTGTTTCACGGTGTTGCGGTCGCTGCGGCGATGCGTTCTCACCAGTCCGGATCAGGCAAACGGTAGTATCACTACCTTGGGTATTGCCTCATGTGCCTTGTCATACTTGTATTCCCTATTCGCAACCACTACGAATCTGTTTTGTACCTTTAGTATATGGATTGCCCTCTGGTGACTTCCGGTTTTGGGGAAACTACGGTCTTGTATATGCTTTTGGGAATAAAAATGTGTTAAGGGTGGAATGGGCCATGACTTAACACTATTTTGATATCTTTATATTACTGATAGACATTATCTACTTATCGTACACTACTACCTAGTAGATAGTTTAATGGATCCTTAAAGGATGGTTTCCAAACATCCTTTGAGTTACTTGTATTTCAATTGCTATTTCACTTGAGTTGGATTTATTGATATAAGAATGTTAATCCTGACTCGAGTGTTTTATGTTTTGCTTTACGCTCGGGTTAGACTGAGTGTACCAGTATTCGAGACTCACCTTTGAAGTTGGAGCTTGCTTGAAGATCCAGCCATCTATTCTGCTTTCAGTATTCGATGATTTCAGTGATGTATTCTGATTTGTATCTGATGTATCGTATTACTCTTCTGTTGTAAACTCTGATGTATTTTATATATTCATATAGTAGCTTCATGAACTACTATCTCTTTCATTTCCGCTGCATTTATTTTTCTGTGTCTGTGATCTGTGATTATTTTATTTATTGTATATGTTCAGTTTTGCCAAATTTAAATTAACAACGCGGTATTTTGAGCAATTCAATTCCGGCATGAGTGTCTACATATACACTTATAATGAATGCGAATGGTCCAAAATATTGGGTCGTTACACCTTACCTATTTCATTTTAGTTTCCCTTAGTTCATTATTTTAAATTGGCACGACTACCCCTATTAACACAAATCTCAATCTCATAACCATTTCATTATTTCATTTAATTTAACTACATGAATGTCCTAAATAATGTTAATCAAAATTAGGGTCGTTACAGACACCTAAACTAACAAAGGAGTACAAGACAAGAAGTTTCAACCGAAGATTGGCTAAGGGTTACACTCGGAACCGAGTTAAGGCCTTAACTCGGTATCGAGTTTTGATGTTAACTCAGGTCGTCTTGGTTTTTTTGTGTTACCTTGGACGAATCTCTAGACTTCTCTGGTATTGGGCTTCTAATCCAATATGACTGCTACAGCTATAAATACAAACCGTGGAGCAACCAAGAAAGGATCTGGATTCTATTATCACTACGCGGGATCTCCATCTACTCTTCAACTCTTTCCTCTACACCATAGTCACTAGGGAGCTACTCTAGGCAATTCCAGGACTTAGAATCAGTCTAACCCCTGTTCTTATGACTAATTATTTCTCAATCGCCTTGTAATCTTATTCAAACAAGATCAAACTAATAATCAAAGCTATAAAGTGGACATAGGCTTAGCTAACAACTGAACAACTATAAAAATCCATGTGTCTCATTTGCTTTTCAGCTATTTTCTATTATATTTGATCTGTTCTAACAAGGTTGGTGCTTTCACATCATACTCCACGATGTTGACTCATTTTCTGGGTTAACAATTCATTGCATAAATGTATGATAAAAAAATTTGTTTGATACCTTTGGATGACATATGGTTGAATGGTCTACTATATATGTTGATATTGGTTATTTTGGATGATAGAAAAAATTAAATTAAAACGAGTGTTTGAATTATTAATTTCCACTTTTGAATTTATTTTAATATACTGGAAATATTGCATATATTTGGGAGTAAAATTTTATATTATGTTTATAGAAAAGGAAAAAAAATTATTATTTGAATGATTCTTCTTTGGTTTATAAATTTTATGAGATTTTCATATCAAAGAAATTTTAGTTGGAATTATTTTCTAGAGGAAAATAGTAGATTTTAATCAAAATTGAATATAAAATCCTATATGAATAATTTATTTGGATGTTTGATTGATAATGGTGTATTGATTTTATGAGAAAAAATATATAATAAAAAATAAAAATAAAAAAATTTGTCCATTCACATAGTAACACATAGTGCCACTAAGTACTCACTCACCATGCTTAAAAAAATTAAGATTATAGAGTAATATCTTTTGCACATAAGTAATGCATAACTGTGTCTAGAATATATATTTTTTCTTTCCATGTAAATTCCTCTCTTTCTTTCAGTGGTTAAAAGTGAGTGAATATGCCCATTTTATAGTAAGGTTGATCATTGTAATTAAACTTTATGTTATGTGATGTGATAAACCAGTAGTGGAATTATAATAGATGATGATTGTTTACTCTAACTGGTGATTGAAGGTTTAATCAACTTTGTGGAAAGGGTGCTTGGATCACCTACTGTCTCTTTTATGTTTGTCTAACTATGACTGGTCTTTAATCATGTAATACTTATTTATCATCTTTAACAGTTTGGTATTTTCTCATATGTTTCATGTTAGAAAATTATTAGGGGACCAAGTTAACTAATGGCTGCATCATATATTGATTAACCTACAAGTGATCTCTTGATTTGATATTTAATTTTAGGAAGCTAGTAGTTTGATGGTTGTAACTGTGGTGATAAGCTCTACTAATTTATAATTATAAACTGAGAATTATATGCTCAACACAATTAGAACTTATCATTTTGTGACCATACACATTCACATCAGCTACGAAATTGATTATACAATTAACAACATTGGTCCAACCAATATATATGTTAATAAGGTGAGCTTTTTCATAAAATTTTGTATCAGGTAAAACTAAAAAGATATACCTATGATATTAAATATTACTATTAATCATATTCATAATTATAAACATACTGGACATAAAATGATGTAAGGGAGTAAAGCTCATAGTTTAAACATAAATATACAGTAAACTTGCTGTGGAAATAATAGTAGTTCAAAAACAAAGAATCATTCGATTTTTCCAAAAAAAAATGGACATCACATTCCAAATATTACCATTGTCGATTCATTGCTGATGGCTAAAATGTAAAGTTTTCATATGCTTCCATTCGAATGCATACTAATCCTTACCATTTTAGTGTTAAGTTCCTTTTAAAATTTGATAATGAAAGACCAGACTTCTGTTAGGAAAAATATATAATTGGACATAATAACAAATGAATGCAACAGTTATTAAATATTTAATATTTATATACAAGACTTATATGTTTTTTATTTAAGTTAAGCATAGGTACGTGAAGATGTGCGATGTTTTTGGATGCATGCTCGCTTATATATGTGCAAAAGCTAAGCAAAAATGTTTAAAATGCTAAAATAAAAGTACGCTTTCGGATTAAAATACAGAAGTGTTAGAAATATTGATATATATTATGTTTCTGACCATGTGGTCGATGTATATCATATATATTATAATTGGGAATTGTAAACGGCTCTCCATACAAAGGAGACTCTGCCAATTTTTTTTGGAAATTCTAACACTTAGAAAATATTTCTATAAATTTTTGTTTGCAAAGAAATGAAAATCTATAAATGAACCTATTTAAGTTTATGACAAATGATAGGTTCGATTCTAACGTTAACCTTTTATAGAATACTGTAAGAGTTTCAATTTGATTTTAGGTTTTGAATTCAGTTATCATTTGAGAGAGAGAGAGTGTGTGTGTGTGTGACGTCTCCCTATAAGAAATTGCGAGGAAACAATTTTCATAAGGGGGAAATCTGTAACAACCCTATTTTCGAAGCCGTAATATTGGACAAATTTAATTATAATAAAAGTCTTCGAATTCAATTTTTAATAATTAATATTTTGGAAATAAGATTTTATTTAATTGAAGTTTATTTAATAATAGATTTTTGTTTTAACAAATTTAATTAATTAATAAAATTATTTTAAAAAGATATATTAAACTAGATAAAGTGTTATTGTTAAATATAAAATATTTTAAAGTGTAAATAATTATATAGGAAATTTTCCTCAAGGACACGTTTTAGAGCTTTTTTTGGATGAAGGACGGCCCGCTAATATTTTTCTCCAAAGGACAAATTATCGTTTTTCCCTTTCCAGCCAAATTTCGCGCGGTTATTCTTCTTCTTTCTTTCGATCAAATTTTTCAGTCGCGATCAAATATCTTTCTCCCAGTTATAATATCGATCAACTTTGTTCGTTTATTTCAATTTCGTCCTTCTGAAAATTGTACTTCATCAATCATTTTTTTCTTACGTGCGTTTGTTGATGTCATGGCCCGCAAATCCGTCCCTCTTGATTAACCACTAATCTCCATTGATTAACTCAAAATGAACGGGCATACGAACTATGATGGTTTAAGAAGAAGAAAAAGGCAGAAGAAGAAGAGAAAGAAGAGAAGAAAGAAAAACAACAACACAACATCAGATACAGAAGCAGAAAACAATATCAGAATCTCACATATCGCAGCGGAACAATATATAATAAATAAACACTAGTCTTTTAAACAAAGAGCTATATCAGTTTATACATACATCAATCATCAGAGTCAATATACAACAATGGACAATTATATAACTTGTCCTCATACAGAATACACAGCGGAATAAATACTATCAGATACAAATACTACGTCTCGTCATCCAGCTTATCTCCAAGCTCCAGAATATCCAGAATATCCTGATAATATAACTCTAGGCTGCCCGTGTGGAAATTGGTGGGAACCCAGAGTTTAGAAGGGAAACAATAAACTCCGAGTCAGTCATGGTGACTGGTGTGAGATCGTAAAACAGTTATTCTTTAAAAATAAACAGTAGAGAATTTTAAAGTCAATTCGAGATGCTTTTGGAAAATGAAACTACCATAAGACCTCCCGCCACACACACAATGCAAACGCAGAATTGGAGGAGATTTCTTCTTATGATAGTCAAAGATGCTTACTACGCAAAAATCAAATTCTTTTTGATATTATTATTAGTGCATAGTGTAGAAAACATTTCGAAAGTATAATATTAATCTTAGCCAGCATAGGCATTCCGCACTTATGCCTACTATAGCTACTATGTTCAATAGCAGGTTACCGCCACATTCCATAGCAGGTAATACAACTAAAACCGTACAAGTCGCGTATTGTTTCTTTGGATTTCCAACAAATGGTCAGGCTAAGGAACTTCCTATCCACGATGGGTACGTCCCTGGAATAGACGACCCGAGAACCTAACCGGATCTCTGCCAACACAAGGCCGGGTTACCTCTGCAAAAATAGGTAACTACTGACACGCGTATGCCATCCCCCGATCGTCACCGATCTTCCCGAGGATCCCCGATTCGCAACAAACCACATAGATAATAAAAATGCAGTAACCACAGAGGTTAAGTATCTGGGCTCCATACCATGATACCACCTTTATCCAGAAGGAATGACATACACTAAGGGGCGCTACTCCCTTGAACCTTGCTGCATCCTTCCTGTTTCGACCATTTCCGGGGTGTGAGGCTCGATGAAGTCTCGTCCACAAAGCTACGCTTTCTCAAAAGCCCTGCTTCGGGTCAAACAAAATGATCAACCTATGATCACAAAGATATAAGATCAAACAAATGATCATATCGCAAATGATCAAACACTGATCATTTCACAGCAACACTCAGTATGCCACGTTACCAAATTGGGATATATCGCTGATAAATTTCAACTACATAACCTCTGAGCTCGTACGTCTCAGAGAAGGGTGTTAAGCTAAGAGAATAAATTCTCCGCCACCAACAGAAATGTATTTGAAAGAAATCAGCTTTATATCTCAAATTGTAACGTCAGACACACAATCCATACAAGTCTGTTCCGGGATCGAACAGAACCGAAGGCACTTCTTACGAAGCCCTTGCATTTCCGGATAATTTTCAATCACGTCAGGACTTCCCATCACTAAGGGTGATAAAACCTCTAAATCGAAGATCAGTCGATGTAGAGTGACTCGACGGTAATCCTTCCGTTTTCAAAAATATCCGGTCTTCAACACCGGTCTTCAAATGCGATTCATAACGACGTATCACATATTCGGAATGGGTTATACGACCCCATGGTCCTTTCCCGGTTAACCCGAATAGTGAGCGATTATTCAAAAATAAGTGTGGCATTCAAATTCATCCAATCACAACAAATACCATATTCAAGGTAATTATCAATAGTCGGTTATTTAACTATCAATAAAGATGCGCTACATCATCAGATTCCAAATAATTTTCCCAAATTATTTATCTTCAAAAATATCTTTACTAGATATAAAATTTCCACACTTAAAAATAAATCAATGTTTATTTTTAAACAACTTCCCTTTTATAAATTCCATGGTGAATTTATATTCTCAAATATCTACAGATATACGATTCTCAAATCGATTTCAAATATTCAATTTCATTTTATCTTTAAGAAGATAAATTCTCAAAAACATTTCATTTCATTTTGGAAAAGCATTTCCATACTTATTAAATAATAAGTATTTCACAAATCTATTTATTTTCAACATTTGAAAATATTCGATATACTTAAATCAATATTAAGTATATATTCATTCTTTAAGGAAATCATACATTTTAACATCTATTTGAGTCAAAACGAATGTTACGTAAAACATCGTTACGACGACTCAAAATAAATAGTATAGGGATTCGGAATTAAAATAGATATATAAACCCCAATACTACATAAAACATTTTCTTTCGAAAATCATTTACTATAACAACAGTGTTATAGTCCACCGTTTCCTTATTCCTCGAAAACGTCTATTTCAACAATAAATGTTGAAATCTATGATTTCGATAGTTCACACGTTTTAAAACATCTTTTAAAACAATTAACTTCCTTTATAATATCGCTTTCCCAAACATAACCATTTTTTTTCAATAATATATTCACTGTCCAAAATCGTGAATATACTTCAATAACCAAATTTCGATCTTTTCTACACATTTATTTCAAGAATTACCCACTGTCCAAAATCGTGGATAAAATCCCCTTTAACTTTTTAATTTATCAAATCCAATTGATTTCGAATTTATAAAACAACGTTTATAAATTCTATTTCTATTTTCTAACGACTTCAATTTAATAAATCTTCTTTATTAATAATTCGATCAATATCCCATTTAAAGGCAACAATCCAAGTTACAAGTAAATTTCTTATCAGTCTTTATTCTACAACTTCATTCATTTTATAACTTCATTCATTTTATAACTTCATACTTTATAAATCTATAAACTTCAATCTTTATAAATCTATAAACTTCAAATCTTCACAATCTATAATTCTATAAATCTCAGGTCTTCACAATTTATAATTCTATAAATTTCTAACACTTATAGAAACTCGTTTTAAAATTCCAATACTTTTAATTGATAAATATCAATTCTGTACATCTTTCATATACATCATTTTTAAATAATTCAAAAGAAATCCAATTTAAACTATTTTATTTATCACTTGACTATTTATTTCAAAATCACCTTTCAGGTATATTTCACAATTTAAAATTTTTCATAACTTTAAATTTATAACATTTATTTATTTAAGATAAATAAATTCCAAAATTTAATAAATCGTATACTTTCCAAAAATCCCTTCAAAATCCCTTTTAAAGTAAAAATCGTTATTTTTAAACTTCAAAATTTGAATCCGCTGATGCAACGCATCAATTAGTCAATCACAACAGTCAATATCATATCTCAACATATGATAACAGAATACATCACAATATCTGTAAATAAATAACTACTAGTGAGGAATCCAGTTGGATCCCTCCAACCTGTTTCCCTGCATCCACAGACGTTAGCACAATACCAATTCCGCTCCAGTACGGAATTATCGCGGTATATGGGTTTTTATAAATCCGCTTACTAACGGCGCAATAGGGTCTCATCCGCTATACGAGGCGGGAAATCATCAATCCAATATATACATATGCCAATATGTATATACTGCTATATATATAGATATATCCTATCATATCTAATAGCACATTCAAACAAATCAATCAATAACTGCAATTCAATCATAAATCTGAGTGAGAAGATCTCACCTTAGCTTTTTATTTTGCAATCCATTTTGAATCCAACTTATTTCTTCACCGTTTAACCTTGTATAAGCAATTATACAATTTTATTAATATTTGAACAAATCGAATAATAAATTTTCATTTGATAATTTCGATTCGCCGGTCATTTTATTTTGATACCAAATCAATAAATAACTTTTTTTTAACTCAAAATTTTATATTTAAAAATAAATCTCCTTTATATATATTTTCCTCTAGTAATCTAAATAGTTTTAGATAATCAATTGAACAGTACATTTATACTTTACTTTTAAACTTATTTCTCCTAAACAAAATAATTTAACCCTTGATTTATTTCAAACTAATTATTAATTTCTCCTTTTTAAATAAAATCCTTTAGTAACAAAAATAAATTAATTTCCAGAAATACATTATCTTATCTGTATAAACTTTCCATTTTACTGTTTATACCATTACATTCAAATTTAAAATTCCTATCTGCATTTATAATATTTTTTTTTTAATGTAAATAAAATTTTCAAATTAAAATAAAGTAAGATAAAATAAAATACCTACTGCAATCGACTTTGCCAACAACGCCGTAATCCACTGGCCTCGCCGCTGCGCCCTCCACCAGTCCTTGCGAATCCCTAGGCTCGCGCGCGTGCTCGCCCCTCGCGACTTCGATCGCCGCCATGAACTCCAGCGTCGCCGCGCCTGACCACCGCTCCCATCGCTTGCTCGACTTCGACCCATGCCTCGCAAACTCCAGCCCTACTCGTGCTCCTCCAGACCTCGCGCTCACCGTGCCCCAAAATCCACGCGACTGACATTTGATTTCGATCGCCGTCGCTGCCTGGAATTCGCGATGTCGAACGAGTTGCTGCCGCCTTCGTCGTCGCACTCCAGTCGAGCCACGCCAAATCTCGACTTCGCCTGCTGCCTCCATCCCATTCGAACGCGCGTGGTCATCCATCTCCAGCCGAGCCCTCGAAATCGCGAATTGAAGACGACGCCATTCTCTTTTTTTTTTCCTTTCGATTCTAATTCAGGAGGGGAGGGAAATAAAATTTCGTTTGAACTGAGGAGGGGGCTCGACATAAATTGTGAAGTGGAGAAGAGAAAAATATGGAGCGGCCATTAATTTGAATTGAACGAAGAAGTCTTCGTTTTATTTTTGTCGAACAGAGGGATCTTTAAAATCTGGACGAGGCATGCTCTACACGATCTAGTATCGTGATTTACTGCGTGATTAAAGGAGGGTAACGTGCTGAGGTGACCAATTACAAGTTTAAATTTAAATTTAATTTCGATAAAAATTCAATGCGTTTACACGTCGTGTGCCCACATATCAACTCCGAAAAATACGAAATTTGAAATCCGATAATAATTCAATATTACGGACCCAATGGAACTGGTTTCGTCGAATTCCGAGATTGTGCCTCGGACGGCTATTTTTAAATTCGATTTAAACGATTTAATTTCAAAACTGAACAAATCATCTTCAAATTCGATTCTGAAGCTTCTGTTATCTTCAGTAATATCAATACGAATTTTAAAAGCTTTCGAAATATTTTTCTTCAGCTTAAAATTAAAGATTCAAATTTTTATTCGACTATCAATAGATTAAATTTTTATAATTTAATCGTCAAATTCAAAGTTATATCGGGGATTCAAATTAAATCATCGTTCAAATATTTAAAATTAATTAAATATTTACAATTTAATTTGTTCAAAATTCTGGGTCGTTACAGACTTCCCCCCTTAAAAGAATTTCGTCCTCGAAATTACAAGTTAGAAAAAAAAATGTCCTTAACTCGTCTACTGTTTTTCACAATTCAGTAATTTTATCAATTTATCAAAACAAATCTTTCTACTAAAGATTCGTTATTAATTCAACTAACTTTCCAACTTCAATTACAGGTTTCAAACAACATTGTTTACTTCAAAATTCAAATTCGAGTTTAAATTCAAATTTTAAACTTTCAAATTTTCTCAAAAATTTTCTAACACTCGAAATTTTCGAAAAATTTCGCCAGCGTCTCCTTTGCGCGGCTAATACGGCACTACTACAAAATGTCCCTACGGACTCTCAGATTTCAAAAAGAAAAAGAAAAAGCCAAGCGGCTAGAGAGAAATCATCAAAAACTCATATTATAATTCAAATACGTACCTTTTGTCGAGCAATTCAAATTATCTGTGAAATCAATTTCAATTTCCTTTATACCTGTATATCCTACTAGCCATAATATCTAGTTGCATATATTCAAACCATTTTGCAAATTCTATTACAAAATTTTCAATATAAACTGCTTATACATTCTTTACTTCACTGTTGAAGTTACACATATTCATTTATTCAATTTTTACATTTCAAATTCATTTGAATTCAATTCACAATTCCAATCTAATTTGGATTCGGTTTATCTCCTGAATATTGAATTTTATCAGCTTTCATTCATTCACAACTGCACTCTTTTAAATTAGTTCCAGTTACTAATTCATTTCAATTCTAATTCATTTATTCACATTCGTTTTCAACATTCAGTTCTAATTCCAGTTTTATCTTCATTCAATCATCAACTTAGAATAATTTCAATATTCGAATTTTACTTAAGAATTTCGCTCTTCATTACTTAGGTTCAATATAAATATTCTTATTTTAAATTTACCACTTCGGTTAGATCTATTTACATTTAAACTGAATTTCCAATTCCCATACGAATTTCAATTCATCTTTCATTTTCAATTATTCAATTCAATTCATTTGCTTACGAATTCGAAATGAATTTCAACTTTCAATTTCATTTTCATTTAATTGATTCACTTATTATACTTGCTTTGATTTAACTTCATTCTTTTAAGTTAAATTTATTCTACCAAAATTCAATTGGTATAAGTTATCAATTCAATAATATTCCATAAATATTTTTATAGGGTATTCCAGAGTCTTACCATCATTTCAAAGCTATTTTGAAAACAATTCAAATTATCCTTTGAATTTCAAAAACCAAACCCAAATTTTTCAAACCACTTCTATTTAAAACAATTTGGCAGCAATTCCTCTTTTGGAAACCCGAAAATGAACACCAACGATGCCGCGGTCATCATCGAAGTTATTTTCCAGCGACCGAAAAGAGTTTAAAGCTTTTCATCTCTTCAAAATATTTTTCAAAGCCTTCGAAATTCATTTTCAAATTCAAAAAGAAATTAAACTTTCCAAATCTCCAAAATTTTCCAATTCTTTTCAAAACATTTCCAAAAACTTCTCTGGAATTCCGTTTCATTTATAAATTCATTTATAATTTACATTCTCACATTTCATTTGTATATGGATTTATTTCTTAACTTTGGAGTTACGATTTCAATTTCTTATTCAACTTCATATGATAATGATAACATTCAATATTATCACTTCCCTAACAACCATGCAACCATATACTATAGTAATTTACAGAAAATCATTTCTTTTATATACAAAAATAGTTTTGGGCGAAATTATTTCATTTACCCTATTCAAAACAATACTGTGCCGAATTGTTCTATTCAAGTGTTTAGAAACCCCTTCGATACAGTTTTGCAAGACTGTGCCGACGAAGGTTCATATACCACTCAATAAACCAATCATCACAATACAAAACAATTTTATATTCAATAACAAATACGCGCTCATATCTATTATTACACTCAAACTCATTCTAGAGTACTGCTGACTCTATCTCTAATGAGTAACACCCAACAGAGCAGGGTTGTCGCTTAACCATATGCTCTGATACCAAATGTCATGGCCCGCAAATCCGTCCCTCTTGATTAACCACTAATCTCCATTGATTAACTCAAAATGAACGGGCATACGAACTATGATGGTTTAAGAAGAAGAAAAAGGCAGAAGAAGAAGAGAAAGAAGAGAAGAAAGAAAAACAACAACACAACATCAGATACAGAAGCAGAAAACAATATCAGAATCTCACATATCGCAGCGGAACAATATATAATAAATAAACACTAGTCTTTTAAACAAAGAGCTATATCAGTTTATACATACATCAATCATCAGAGTCAATATACAACAATGGACAATTATATAACTTGTCCTCATACAGAATACACAGCGGAATAAATACTATCAGATACAAATACTACGTCTCGTCATCCAGCTTATCTCCAAGCTCCAGAATATCCTGATAATATAACTCTAGGCTGCCCGTGTGGAAATTGGTGGGCACCCAGAGTTTAGAAGGGAAACAATAAACTCCGAGTCAGTCATGGTGACTGGTGTGAGATCGTAAAACAGTTATTCTTTAAAAATAAACAGTAGAGAATTTTAAAGTCAATTCGAGATGCTTTTGGAAAATGAAACTACCATAAGACCTCCCGCCACACACACAATGCAAACGCAGAATTGGAGGAGATTTCTTCTTATGATAGTCAAAGATGCTTACTACGCAAAAATCAAATTCTTTTTGATATTATTATTAGTGCATAGTGTAGAAAACATTTCGAAAGTATAATATTAATCTTAGCCAGCATAGGCATTCCGCACTTATGCCTACTATAGCTACTATGTTCAATAGCAGGTTACCGCCACATTCCATAGTAGGTAATACAACTAAAACCGTACAAGTCGCGTATTGTTTCTTTGGATTTCCAACAAATGGTCAGGCTAAGGAACTTCCTATCCACGATGGGTACGTCCCTGGAATAGACGACCCGAGAACCTAACCGGATCTCTGCCAACACAAGGCCGGGTTACCTCTGCAAAAATAGGTAACTACTGACACGCGTATGCCATCCCCCGATCGTCACCGATCTTCCCGAGGATCCCCGATTCGCAACAAACCACATAGATAATAAAAATGCAGTAACCACAGAGGTTAAGTATCTGGGCTCCATACCATGATACCACCTTTATCCAGAAGGAATGACATACACTAAGGGGCGCTACTCCCTAGAACCTTGCTGCATCCTTCCTGTTTCGACCATTTCCGGGGTGTGAGGCTCGATGAAGTCTCGTCCACAAAGCTACGCTTTCTCAAAAGCCCTGCTTCGGGTCAAACAAAATGATCAACCTATGATCACAAAGATATAAGATCAAACAAATGATCATATCGCAAATGATCAAACACTGATCATTTCACAGCAACACTCAGTATGCCACGTTACCAAATTGGGATATATCGCTGATAAATTTCAACTACATAACCTCTGAGCTCGTACGTCTCAGAGAAGGGTGTTAAGCTAAGAGAATAAATTCTCCGCCACCAACAGAAATGTATTTGAAAGAAATCAGCTTTATATCTCAAATTGTAACGTCAGACACACAATCCATACAAGTCTGTTCCGGGATCGAACAGAACCGAAGGCACTTCTCACGAAGCCCTTGCATTTCCGGATAATTTTCAATCACGTCAGGACTTCCCGTCACTAAGGGTGATAAAACCTCTAAATCGAAGATCAGTCGATGTAGAGTGACTCGACGGTAATCCTTCCGTTTTCAAAAATATCCGGTCTTCAACACCGGTCTTCAAATGCGATTCATAACGACGTATCACATATTCGGAATGGGTTATACGACCCCATGGTCCTTTCCCGGTTAACCCGAATAGTGAGCGATTATTCAAAAATAAGTGTGGCATTCAAATTCATCCAATCACAACAAATACCATATTCAAGGTAATTATCAATAGTCGGTTATTTAACTATCAATAAAGATGCGCTACATCATCAGATTCCAAATAATTTTCCCAAATTATTTATCTTCAAAAATATCTTTACTAGATATAAAATTTCCACACTTAAAAATAAATCAATGTTTATTTTTAAACAACTTCCCTTTTATAAATTCCATGGTGAATTTATATTCTCAAATATCTACAGATATACGATTCTCAAATCGATTTCAAATATTCAATTTCATTTTATCTTTAAGAAGATAAATTCTCAAAAACATTTCATTTCATTTTGGAAAAGCATTTCCATACTTATTAAATAATAAGTATTTCACAAATCTATTTATTTTCAACATTTGAAAATATTCGATATACTTAAATCAATATTAAGTATATATTCATTCTTTAAGGAAATCATACATTTTAACATCTATTTGAGTCAAAACGAATGTTACGTAAAACATCGTTACGACGACTCAAAATCAATAGTATAGGGATTCGGAATTAAAATAGATATATAAACCCCAATACTACATAAAACATTTTCTTTCGAAAATCATTTACTATAACAACAGTGTTATAGTCCACCATTTCCTTATTCCTCGAAAACGTCTATTTCAACAATAAATGTTGAAATCTATGATTTCGATAGTTCACACGTTTTAAAACATCTTTTAAAACAATTAACTTCCTTTATAATATCGCTTTCCCAAACATAACCATTTTTTTCAATAATATATTCACTGTCCAAAATCGTGAATATACTTCAATAACCAAATTTCGATCTTTTGTACACATTTATTTCAAGAATTACCCACTGTCCAAAATCGTGGATAAAATCCCCTTTAACTTTTTAATTTATCAAATCCAATTGATTTCGAATTTATAAAACAACGTTTATAAATTCTATTTCTATTTTCTAACGACTTCAATTTAATAAATCTTCTTTATTAATAATTCGATCAATATCCCATTTAAAGGCAACAATCCAAGTTACAAGTAAATTTCTTATCAGTCTTTATTCTACAACTTCATTCATTTTATAACTTCATTCATTTTATAACTTCATACTTTATAAATCTATAAACTTCAATCTTTATAAATCTATAAACTTCAAATCTTCACAATCTATAATTCTATAAATCTCAGGTCTTCACAATTTATAATTCTATAAATTTCTAACACTTATAGAAACTCGTTTTAAAATTCCAATACTTTTAATTGATAAATATCAATTCTGTACATCTTTCATATACATCATTTTTAAATAATTCAAAAGAAATCCAATTTAAACTATTTTATTTATCACTTGACTATTTATTTCAAAATCACCTTTCAGGTATATTTCACAATTTAAAATTTTTCATAACTTTAAATTTATAACATTTATTTATTTAAGATAAATAAATTCCAAAATTTAATAAATCGTATACTTTCCAAAAATCCCTTCAAAATCCCTTTTAAAGTAAAAATCGTTATTTTTAAACTTCAAAATTTGAATCCGCTGATGCAACGCATCAATTAGTCAATCACAACAGTCAATATCATATCTCAACATATGATAGCAGAATACATCACAATATCTGTAAATAAATAACTACTGGTGAGGAATCCAGTTGGATCCCTCCAACCTGTTTCCCTGCATCCACAGACGTTAGCACAATACCAATTCCGCTCCAGTACGGAATTATCGCGGTATATGGGTTTTTATAAATCCGCTTACTAACGGCGCAATAGGGTCTCATCCGCTATACGAGGCGGGAAATCATCAATCCAATATATACATATGCCAATATGTATATACTGCTATATATATAGATATATCCTATCATATCTAATAGCACATTCAAACAAATCAATCAATAACTGCAATTCAATCATAAATTTGAGTGAGAAAATCTCACCTTAGCTTTTTATTTTGCAATCCATTTTGAATCCAACTTATTTCTTCACCGTTTAACCTTGTATAAGCAATTATACAATTTTATTAATATTTGAACAAATCGAATAATAAATTTTCATTTGATAATTTCGATTCGCCGGTCATTTTATTTTGATACCAAATCAATAAATAACTTTTTTTTTAACTCAAAATTTTATATTTAAAAATAAATCTCCTTTATATATATTTTCCTCTAGTAATCTAAATAGTTTTAGATAATCAATTGAACAGTACATTTATACTTTACTTTTAAACTTATTTCTCCTAAACAAAATAATTTAACCCTTGATTTATTTCAAACTAATTATTAATTTCTCCTTTTTAAATAAAATCCTTTAGTAACAAAAATAAATTAATTTCCAGAAATACATTATCTTATCTGTATAAACTTTCCATTTTACTGTTTATACCATTACATTCAAATTTAAAATTCCTATCTGCATTTATAATATATTTTTTTTTAATGTAAATAAAATTTTCAAATTAAAATAAAGTAAGATAAAATAAAATACCTACTGCAATCGACTTTGCCAACAACGCCGTAATCCACTGGCCTCGCCGCTGCGCCCTCCACCAGTCCTTGCGAATCCCTAGGCTCGCGCGCGTGCTCGCCCCTCGCGACTTCGATCGCCGCCATGAACTCCAGCGTCGCCGCGCCTGACCACCGCTCCCATCGCTTGCTCGACTTCGACCCATGCCTCGCAAACTCCAGCCCTACTCGTGCTCCTCCAGACCTCGCGCTCACCGTGCCCCCAAAATCCACGCGACTGACATTTGATTTCGATCGCCGTCGCTGCCTGGAATTCGCGATGTCGAACGAGTTGCTGCCGCCTTCGTCGTCGCACTCCAGTCGAGCCACGCCAAATCTCGACTTCGCCTGCTGCCTCCATCCCATTCGAACGCGCGTGGTCATCCATCTCCAGCCGAGCCCTCGAAATCGCGAATTGAAGACGACGCTATTCTCTTTTTTTTTTCCTTTCGATTCTAATTCAGGAGGGGAGGGAAATAAAATTTCGTTTGAACTGAGGAGGGGGCTCGACATAAATTGTGAAGTGGAGAAGAGAAAAATATGGAGCGGCCATTAATTTGAATTGAACGAAGAAGTCTTCGTTTTATTTTTGTCGAACAGAGGGATCTTTAAAATCTGGACGAGGCATGCTCTACACGATCTAGTATCGTGATTTACTGCGTGATTAAAGGAGGGTAACGTGCTGAGGTGACCAATTACAAGTTTAAATTTAAATTTAATTTCGATAAAAATTCAATGCGTTTACACGTCGTGTGCCCACATATCAACTCCGAAAAATACGAAATTTGAAATCCGATAATAATTCAATATTACGGACCCAATGGAACTGGTTTCGTCGAATTCCGAGACTGTGCCTCGGACGGCTATTTTTAAATTCGATTTAAACGATTTAATTTCAAAACTGAACAAATCATCTTCAAATTCGATTCTGAAGCTTCTGTTATCTTCAGTAATATCAATACGAATTTTAAAAGCTTTCGAAATATTTTTCTTCAGCTTAAAATTAAAGATTCAAATTTTTATTCGACTATCAATAGATTAAATTTTTATAATTTAATCGTCAAATTCAAAGTTATATCGGGGATTCAAATTAAATCATCGTTCAAATATTTAAAATTAATTAAATATTTACAATTTAATTTGTTCAAAATTCTGGGTCGTTACAGTTGATCTCGTTCTTTTCATATTTGTACTGTGATCTCGTTTTTCTTAGGTATGCTTATATTATTCTGTTTTTTGTTGTTTTTCTATTCGAGTTAAAAAAAATTGTCTCTGATTTCTATTTGTGTTCATTTTTATGAATGATATGCAGTGTTGTTCTTCTCGTTGTTTGTTCGTTCGTCGATGGAAAATAGTGGAAGTAGCAGCAGGTTTTTTATTATTATACTCGTTTTTTTATGTAGTGTTGTGTTCTAGTTAGCTTTTCATTTAATTTATCTTGCATTAATGTTGGGATGATTGGAAAAGTATCGTTGGTTGGGTTGTATATAAAGTTGTGATAGAGTGGAAAGTTATCGTATTTTAGGTTCAGTTTTTGGGTATCATTTTTATTTTTTCTTAGTATCATTTTTTTTATCAATACCTAGGTATCAGTTTTGTCTACGGTATGTATCAGTTTTGTAAAATTGAATAATTACTATTCTAAATTGAACATATTTTTACTAATGTTTATTTTTTATTTTTTTTGGCAGTGGGGATAACAGCCTACTTTGTTTGTTTGTGTTGAATAATAAAACTTTTAGCACTTGATTGTTTATCGGTTGCTCTTTGTATGATTTGAAGAATGAGATATGTCGATATTGGTCTCAATTAACTCCTTCTTCTATTCAGATTTCTTATGTACTTGAGGACAAAGTTATTATGGTTGACACTGATTCTGATATTCAGAGCATAACTTGTTTTCAGTTATATAAGAAAAGTTCTTTCTTTGGTTAACTGTTAAGGTTAAGGGTTTTGAATTGGAAGTTGTTGATGGTGCTTCTATTTCAAGTTCATCCTATGTTCATGCTTCTTCATCTTCTATTGTATCTGTCTGTTCAAATGTTGTTGTTAATGATAAAAGTTATTTAAAAGATATGTTGAGGAGAGGGTCGACATTAAGCATTTCCAATTTTGTTGGTTTTTGTTTTGGAGGAGCTGAACATTTTAGAGAGTTTTTGATGGCATATCAAATTCAAAAGGGGGATGAATTAGTATTTTTAAAGAATTGTGCTACAAGAGTTACTGTGATTTGCTCTTCATATAAGGATGGTTGTCTTTTCAAAGTCCATGGTTCCTGTGATTATGGAGAATTGAAAAGGTTCTTTATGAGAAATTTGGTTCCTGATCATTCTTGTGGGGCTGGTCTTAGACATGTGAATAATCCACATATATCTAGTTCGTTTGTTAAATCGATGATTATTGATGAGATCCTTGATTGTCCAAGTAAAAAGCCTAAGGAAATTATACTTGATTTTAAAAGAGAATACAATTTTCAGTTGTCTTATGGTTATCCTTATCATGGGAAACAACTTGCATTGATGGAGTTGCACGGTAATGATGCTTTTTCTTATAACGACTTGAGTTGGTATTTGTAAGCAGTGAAGAAATCTAATCCAGATAGTTATGTTGATATGGATGTTGATCCTTGTAGTAATGAATTTGAAAGGGTGGTTATTGCTTTTGGCGCTTGTTTACTTGGTTTCAAGTCTTGTCGTCCTATGATATTCTTAGATGCTACTCACTTGAAGGGACGTCCTGGTGTGTTGATGGGTGCTACTGCAAAAAATGGTGATCAAGGTATGTCTTTGTTTTCAGATTTGAGTTATTTGTATTGAGATCATAATACTTCCAATAATCATTAATATACATTTTTTATCATAATTTGTATTCTGTTGGTATCAGTTTTAAGAAATGTAGTTTATAAGTAGCAAGTTTCTAGTATCAGAATTTTCATTGTATTGAATTGTAAGTTTGTATTTGGTATAATAATTTCATACTGCTAAACAGGAGATTAGTATCAGTTTGTGTATAATCTTAGTATCAGTTTCAAGTATGTTCATATATGGTATCATTTATAGTTATGTAGTATTGAAATTTCCTTTGTATCATAATATATGTCAATTTTTGTTTCTTTGTTGTTTTAGAATGAAGATTAATGTGCATAATGTTGTGGTTATCAATATTTTTATAATGGTCATATCAGGTTTTAGGTATCAGTTTTGTTACTGTCAGTATCAGTTTTACGAATTGTTTTATATTTATGGTCGTAATTACTTTTAGTTTTTTTTTACTAATTATTTTTGCATTTGCAGGTTTCTTCCCTTTAGCTATGAGTGTAGTTTCTGTAGAAAATGTGGATAACTGGACATGGTTTTTGAACCATTTAAAACAAATGCTTCAAGAAGAGCGTACTTTAGTTTTTATGTCAGATCGCCATCAAGGTTTGCTTTCAGGTGTTCGTGGTGTTTTTCCTTCAGATTATCACAGTTATTGCTATTTGCATATGGAACAAAATCTTCTTTCAGCAGTGAAAGCCAAAAATGCAAATGTGTCTATTGTTGATCTATTCAAAATGTGTTCTAGAGCTTCAAATCTATATGAATTTGAAGGAGCATATTCTAAGTTTTGTCAAATTGGTGGTGTTGCTGGTGTTAATTTTTTAAAGGGTAAGCCATTTGATAAGTGGGTGGATTTATTTTTTCCAGGGAAACGTTATGGTGAATATAGTTCCAATGTTGCAGAAAGTTTTAACAGTTGGATTTTAAATGAACGAGCATTGCCAATTACTTTGTTTTTAGATGGTATTCGTGTTAAGATTATGGAACAAATGGCTAGAAGAAGAGAAGAATGTCGTTTGTGGAGAACAAGTCTATGTCCTTCTATGGAGTTACGTTTAGATGAATTGATTGAAGAAGGATTTGGATGGGATGTATATAAATCTTCTGATTTTGCTTTTGAAGTGAAATCTCCAAACTCTCATTGTGTTGACTTGAAGGAGCGGGTTTGTAGTTACAATGAATGGAAAATTACGGGATTTCCTTGTGCTCATGCTATAAAGTGTATGAACAAGTCTAAGTTGTCTGTATATGATTTTGTCGAGAATTATTTCATTGTTGATGCTTATCGATGTTCTTATGCCAATGCTATAAATCCTATTCCAAATTATGATAGGCCTATTGTTGATGGTAGCATTTAAGATGTTATCAAGCCACCAAAGGAGAAACGTGGCACTGGCAGACCATCAGTGAAGCGCAAAGGAGGATTTTCATATTTTCATAACAAGCAAAACAGATGTGGCGAGTGCAAGCAATTTGGTCATAATAAACGGAATTGTCAAGCTTCAAAGAGGATATGATTTGATTTTACATTTTTAATTTGTTCAGAGTAATAAGTGTATGTGAGACTTGTTTCAGTGGTCTATAGTAATTGAACCTTTTGTTATTAAATTGTATTTAGTATAGCATATTATGAAATTGATTTTAACTTCAGCTATTTTAGTATAGATGATAGTATCAGTTATTTGTTTTTGCAGTATCAGTTCTGTTGTTTGTTTTTACAAGTTTTGGTACCAGTATCATTTTTACAGTATCATTTTTTACAGTACCAGTTTTTATAAGTTTTTACACGTATCAGTTTTTAAAATTTTTTGTATCATTTTTTACAGTTTCGGTATCAGTTAGCTTGGTTGGAGATAATGTTTGGTTGATTGGATATAAACGGCTTTATTATCAGTTTTGGTTTGTTTTTAGTATCAGTTTCATGTATTATAATACATGTTAGAATTGACTTCAATACTACTAAATAATTAGAACGATATATGGTGTTTGTAAAAACTGATACCTGCACTAATTGTTGTTTCATAAAGTATGTTGAGTGTAAGTTTTAACAAAACTGATACTATCAGTTATAAGAACTGATGCCCAGTTATTGTTTTGTATTGAAATATTATATGAAATTTGATAATATCATTTTACAACTGATAGTTGCATCATAAAACTGATAATATTATGCGGGATCCATAGTTGGATGATAGAACATACACTAGTTAATCTTGTTATAATATAAACAACAGGAAAAGAAAAGAACATCAACCACAACATATCATTCCAGGAGATCAGTATTGTTTTTACAAGTAAAAACAGCATTGTTTTAATAACAGAACAACATTACTTCATAAGTATGAAATTGCAACATAACATCATTACTTCACAAGTACACATTTCAACAGAACAACATTACTTTACAGGTACCAAATTTAATTATGAAATAACGCAATGTAAATTCATTTCCTTTTTTTTCTTTGTTCTTCTAGGCTTGACATGTATTTAGACAGACTCCAGCAGTGTTCATCATCTGTTAATATTGCATGTACAATCCTTGCTCTTGTTGATAATATTTCTTTCTTTTCAATTTTTATTCGTATCCTGCTTTTGTTCAGCGAAATGATGAATATCATTACAAATATCCCACAGTCAAGCCTGTTGAAACCAAAATGTAATATTAGTATCAATTTTCATCTGCTGTATTAATAGGTTTATAATTAATACAAAAATTTGAATTTCAGAGATAATGGTACAAGCATACCGTATGATTTGAATTAAAATATTTAGCAGTTTTACTAGGACACTACGTATTAATTTCTACAGGTATCAGTTTGTTTTTTGTAGGTGTCAGTTTTGTTTCTGTAGGTATTAGTTTCTTTTATGTAGGTATCAGTTTTTTTCCTGTAGTAACTGTTTATTTGAATTAAAAGTTTATTGAATTGAGGGATAATAATTTTCAATATTTTTATTAAGAATCAAATTCAATTAAATATAAAAGGTATATAATGATGTATAGAAATATGTATGGAAAATTATAATGCAAAAACATAGATTATAACGGAAAAAAACTTACGTGTCTTCTGCTTGTTGTGCACACTTTATTTGATGCATATCATCTGGTTTCACCACCATGTCTGTTATGTTATTGCTTTTCCAGATTTCTTGGAGCATGTCCTCTATTTCATGTCTCTAAAACAGGTAATATATTAAAAATTTAGCTCATATTCACTGTGATAAGTATTTTTTTTAAAAGAAAGATAAATCTCATACCAATTTTATAGCTTCTTTTAAACTGGAATTGTTTCTTTCATTTGATCTTCTAAGGGCGGTTAGAATCAACATGGCACCATTGCATTGTTGGGTATGTTAAAGTCACTAATGTCCAGTGGTTCTCACAATGCAAAGGAAAATATATACTTTCAGCAAATTTGTCATGTACAATATATTCTAGCATAGGGAGGACAAGACTTTTTTTCACACCCTTTATATCACACACAATTGCTTTCTGTTTAATATGAAAATAAGTTATGATTTAATAAATGAAGCAATTATTATGTACTTGAATATTAAAGTTTTATTTACCGTCATTGTAGTTGTGAAAGCATAGTTGTGTTCTTCCAGTCCACATTTTGAAATATACCAATCTATAATCTGTATTAAAATCAGAAAAGTATAAGTTTTTTTTATTGGTGAAGCAATATTAAATTGTTAATAGTATCAGTAATGTTAATAGTTGCTGTGTATGTTGATAAGTATAAAAATAATAAAGCATCAAGTCAATTTAAGCATGTTGTGGATTTGGGTATCATTTTTATTTTTATTTTGGTATTAGTGTTGATGTAAAGAAAAAAAATGTTATGTACCATGCCCGTCTGTCTCGTTTCCTTCTAGTAGATGTTTTAGTGCATTCTTTGTTATGACACAACCTCCTCTGATTGTGTCGTTGTCTTCCCATGCCACTACACTATTTTGATAAAAACAATTTGTATATGTTAGATAAATTTATTTTCATATTTAAAATTAATATACATATTTGTACACTTACTTTTGTGATGATATCGTTAATGAAAAGAAAGTTTTGATCGCATTTTGTTGCTCAACATTGAGATAGATCAAACATTTGCAATATCCAAGCCCTATCTCTAAAAGTGTTGGCTCTATTACTGCAAGTGGCTTTGGACTGTTGTCTTGTTCACTTTTGTTTTCAACATCTTCTTTTTTCAGGTTTCGGCTTATTTGCAACTTTCTTTTGTTTCATCCCATATTCAAAGCTATGACGTTGTTTTTTCACTCTTGTTCTTGCCTTTAATCTTTGAATATAAGAATCTATCCCTTTTTGTGTTGCTTTGATTTTTTTGTCACTTGATTTTGTGACTGTTTGTTTCTCTTTTCTAACAGCTGTTTGCACATGTTCTTCTGCATCTTTTTTCAGTTTTTTCACTTTCAAAGTCTTGTGTGTCGTAAAGTTTGAAAGATGGAGGGGTAAAGTCAATCACTGAAGCGACACATGGTATACTTTGGTTTTTTACATCTGTATCATCTTGAAGATTTTGATTATCTTCTGAGTTGTCTCTCTGCACTTTACTTTGTTTTTCCAACTCTTTTTTTTGATGCACTTCAGTTGGAGTCTGTTTTTTCTTCATGTTCACATTGTATTTCTTCACTGCTCGTTTTTTTACCCAATTCACTTTCTATTTCGATGGGTATATGTTTCTTCATTTCTTCTGTTTTATCTGCTCTTTTTTGTACACAATCTTCAGCTTTTTCTTCATTTTTTTCTATTTCCATTTCTATAAAAGTATCTGCATTTAGTTCAGTTTGTAAAATGTCGCTTTGTACATTGAAACTTTCTTTTTTATTTTCACCGTTTTCTTCACTGTCATTCAAATCATCTTCAAATTTATTGGTGTTGTCTTCAGCCTGTGATCTTTTCTCTTCATTATCTTTTAGCTTCAACTTAATTTCTTTCAACTCTTCTTTCAACCTGAAAACTTCTTGCTCTACTTTAATTCTTTTCTTTTTTTCTACATCCAATTCTTTTTTTGTTTTCTTTGTTTCTTCTTCCAAATCTTTTATATGCATTTGGAAGATCCTGATGCTTATGTCTTCCTCAAATGAATGTGCAATTTCTTTGGTTTCTTCAAACTTTCTTTTCTTTCCATGCTTTTCTTTTTGAATTTCGGGGAAATTGTGTTCAACAGTCTCTGTTTGAAGTAGACATTCTTCATATGGCTGAGATTTGTGATTTCTTTCACCTAGAAAATTGGTATTGGAAATTTTTTTTCAGTTTTAAGCTATGATATCAATTTGCAATGATAATTGAATTTTTACTGTAATGAAAAAAGAAAACTGTATGCAATAAAACAAATAGCTATTTTTTTATTTTCTGATACTATTAGTATCAGGTTCAATCATGTAAAACTGGTATCAGTTTTCGAATTCTAGTATCAGTTTCTTATAATATAAGTATCAGTTTCAAAGATGTACAACTATGGTATCAGTTATTGGATTCAGTGTAAATTGTGAAATTATAAGGTATCAGTTTTTGCATTCTAGTATCAGTTTTGAATACATCCACAATTAGTTTCAAGCATGTACTCATTTGGTATCAGTTTTTTCATTTTTGTATTAGTTTATGATACTATTAGTATTCGTTTCAAGCAAGTAAACATATGGTACCTGTAACAACCCGCTATTTTGGACCATTCAAATCGACAATAATCCATACATGTCGGACATGAATGATTCAAAATAATATATTGTTAATTTAAATTTGGCAAAACTTAGCATATACAATAAATAAATAATCACAGATCACAGATCACAGACACAGAGTAATATAACAATAATGCAGCGGAAACAAAAGAATAGTAGTTCATGAAGCTACTATATATATATAACAGAGTTAAACAAGATACAACAGAGGTCTCGAATGCATAGATATCTCAATACAATAGTCAAATACAAGATCTGAATACATCACTGGAATCAACTGAATAACTGAAAGCTGGATAGATAGCTGGATCTCCAAGCGAAGCTCCAACTCCAAAGGTGAGTCTCGAATACTGTATCACTCAGTCTAACCCGAGCGTAAAGAAAACACAAAACACTCGAGTCAGGATTAACATTCTTATATCAATAAATCCAACTCAACTGAAATATCAACTGAAATACAAGTAACTCAAAGGAAGTTTGGGATAACCATCCTCTAAGGACCCGTTAAACTATCTACTATGTAATAGTGTACGCTAAGTAGATAATGCCTATCAGTAATATAAAGTATCAAAATAGTGTTAAGGCGTTACCATAATCCCCCTTAACATATTTTTATAATGTCATAGGCTATACAGCACCGTAAGCCCCACCGTAAACTAGTGGTTATCAGAGGGTACCCCATAGGTATAACACAAAACAAATCGTAGTGGTCGCGAATAGGATAATCAGTATGACAAGGTACATGAGGCGATACCAACTAGGACACTAGTAGTTGCCTGATCCGGACTGATGTTGGGCATAGCAGCTACTACCCCAACACCGCGAAACACCACTTCCAAATCAAGGGGTGCACCCAAATCGAATCACATAAGTAATAGATAAGGTATCGAAGAAGTGTGTCCGCTAGAGATGGCGATCCTCAATGGCCCGGCGCGACTCCTGTTTTAGTCATGTCTGGGGTCATCCAATATCGTTCTCTTTCTTCAGTCAACGCGTTCACCAAACCATCCACTTCATTCTGGATCAACACTCCGCGTATATTAGTTATTAAAGTGGTTTCGGTATCGACAGAGAGTATGTCCATATCCAATCCCGGTCTCTTTAATAACTACGTATTATTACACCGATGGTCATTTAATAAACTTCCAAAATAGTTATATTTCAAAACCGACATATCATTGCCATTTCAAAACCATATCAATACGATATCACTTCCACTTCAAATAAATCCATTTCCAAAATCATAGTACTTTTCCAAAGTTATAACGCTTCCGAAATCATAGTCTTTTAAAAATCAAACACTTTGGAAATCACAGCTTTGAAATCATAGCATTTTGGAAATCATAACACTTTTCTTTTAAACAGTTTAGATATTAAAATTTATATATATAATAAAAAAGTTTATAAATAAAATAATTTATATTTAAAATGATTTATATTAAAATAGTTATATTAAAATAATTTATAATGTAAAATATCAATATTTTAAATATAATTTAAAATTACTTTAAAAAATAAAATAGATTCCTCAAATTTCACAAATCGATTCAAATTAACTCGAATTCCAAAATTTTAATTTAATTAAATCTAAAATCATCAATTTCAATTCGATTCAGTTGCTCAATAAATCATTTCAAATTATATCGATTACAAATATAGATTTGGAACCCAAAATAAACCATTTAAATTTTCAATATATTTCAAAGTCAATATATTCAACATTTTCAAAACTAAATTCGATAACTTCATATATATATCAAATTCACTTTCTATTATTTAGTTTTGAAATATTTACTTAATCATTTCAATAATCATCTAAATGCAACTTTAAAATTTACAAATTTAAATAAATAAATTATCCCATTTAAATTTATATAAGTTTTGAAATATTCATTTAAGTCACTTTTAATCACATTCAAGTTATAAACATATCTTTCAATTTTCAAAGTTAATAAATTTCAAATCAACCTTATTTAAGTAAAATTCTTAAATAAATATAATTTCAAATCAATTTCAAATTTACCTTTACAACTCAAATCATTACAAACTCTATATTCGAAAATATATTTAAATAATACTTAAACATATTTTTATCAACTTCATTAAATCAACTTTAATAAGACTTTAAAAATCAATATTTATTAAAACCATATATTTCTTTCCAATACCATAGAAAACATTTCTTTTATTTATATATAGACCAACAGTGTCTGTATATAATTTTCTACCCTATAGTCAAGTGATACGGATATTTATCATTTCAATCCGTAATTTAAATATATATACGGGTATATATCTTTCCAACCCGTAACCCCAAATTCAATGAAAATCGCTTGGGTTTATCATTTCAACCCATAACGATTTTCTCCTATTCTACAGATCGTTCGGGTATGTATCATTTCAACCCATAGTGAATTCTATATTAACAGGGAACTTGTAGAGTGATAACAGAAATGATAAAAATATAACAACAGTAACAGGCATATATCATTAGTGATAAATAACATATAATGGTGTCAGATGTCACAGGTGAACAGATACAGATAATGGCATATATATATAGCAATGTAAATAACTAGCAGCAACATATTTCAATTGTCGTTTCAATTGAAATCAAATTTAATAAATATAAGAACATTAATCGTGAGTGATTGCTCACCTTTCGAGGCTAGAGGTCGAGGATAGACAACGAAGTTGAGTTACAAATTGCAAGTACGACTTCCGAAATAAACTAGATTGGCACGAATCGACGAGAAAAGCTGTTAGATAGGAATTGCCGAAATCAAATCAAAACATTCAACATAGCAACAAATAATAAAAAAACAAAAAAAACATGTCCTACGTCAAAGTTTAACAATATAATTCTATGTGCTACCGAGATCGAAATGGTCTGAAATTTGGTATGAATAAAGATCAAAACTTATATTTCAAACTGCAAAAGAATCACTTGATTTAGACAAGAGACCAAAAAGTTACGATGTCACGAACATAGACTCAGGCCATGTTGCGACTGTCAAATGTTCAGGTCTGAAAACCCCTCTGGGTCTGACTTTCAGGTAAGAAACAGAGGACTGAACCACCTCGTATGAAGCTAAAATTTTATATACAGAAAGTAGAAAACTTTATCTTTTAAACAAAAGGAGAATCACTGTATTCCGACGTAAGACGGAAGAGATACGATGCGTCAAACATGAACTCAGGTCGTGTTTGCAGCAGTGTAAAATAATTTCAAGTACAAAAGAATAGCTGCCTGGGTCTAACTTCCAGATCCTCGACCACTAACCAAACGATGTCGGATTTTGCTAAAATTTGACATGCATAAACTAGGTAACTTCGACTCTTTTTTAAAAATAAAATCAACCCATTCCGATAAAACATAAAACATGAGTGAGATATGATATCGTGAACATGAAGTCTAACTGCGGTTCAAAAAAAATAAAAAAAAATAAAAAAAAATATAACCAATATAAATAAAATATACAAACATCATAAGACTGGAAAGAGCATTAAACTCATGTACTTTATAAAAAAAATCAGTTTTTAAACATAGATATACTATTATATATATACGAAATATATAAGGCCATATATTCAAATAAACCCAGTATATACATTTCAAAATAAAAAAAATAAAACAAAGTGGATGAACATGTTTAACAAAATTTTGGCGAGCTTGCATATAAACACAGATCTGCAAGCATCAGTATAAACTCACATACCTTTTAAAACAATAACAAATATCATCTATACATTTTATACATGCGTAGGCTTGTAAATGACTAAATATAACAGCAAACAGGTTTCATACAACATATATAAATTTATAAACATTATATATAACTAATATATATATTTACTATACATACTCACCTACCAAAATGCAATAGAGAAAAAGGGAAGTGGAGGAGGCGATGTGGCCGCTCAGGTGAAGGAAGGTCTAGGGTCGGTGGATGGTGGAAAGGCTGCCAGGGGATGGCTCGCATGGGAGGTGGAGCTCGGGCTGAAGGCTAGGGGTAGGTGGTGGGGTCCAGGCGTGGGCGCTGGCCGATGGTGGTAGTGAGGCCGTGAGGCAGGCGAGCTAGTTGCGCGAGTAGATGGGCGGATCTTGACGTGGGGTTTGCGGGCCAGGTCGGTGTGAGATGGGGAGGCATGACGGGTTCACAAAGGAAGGCGGAGACATGGGTAGGTGGAGGGGCGGCTGAGTTGGGTGATGATGGGTCAGTATGTAGGGGATAAGGCGGTGGCTATTCGGGCGGCACTAGGTGTCAGAACCGGAGGAGAGAAGTGAAGGTGATGGTTGGCGGTGTTGCCGTGGAGGAAAGCCTGACGTGTGAAGAGGCTTTGGGTTGGGCAAGTTTGAATGGCAGAGGAGCAGGCCATGTGAAGAAGAGATAAATGTTGAAGGTAGAAAGAGAATGAGCACTTAGTAAATAATAAATTTTCTCAAAACAAAAAAATATTAATGTAAGCATTGGAAAATGGAACGGCAAAACGTATGCAAAAGTCATTGAATAATAAATCATAATGCTTTTGAGTTACACGGTGGAAAGTTGAATGGACAAAGAAGTCAAATGGTCATAAAACCAAAAGTCACAAAACCAGTACCGATACGGTTAGTCGTCTCGCAGATTTTTTTCATGTACCGGATGCCGAAATAAACAAACGAATATACCGCAGCAATCAGCAAGATGAGACGATCAAAATGGTATAAAGATATCAGTGGTATGATTGAATTAGAAAAATTCGAATTTTTCTACTAGTGGAAAATGCAGCAAAAACGCAGAAAAATAAGATCGACGGAGCTAAAGAAGTCCGAATTTGGAAAAACGAAAAATGACCTCTTGCTCAAAAGATGTTTTAGAATTTTTCTATGTAAAAATATTCAGGTTTCGACAATGTTTTATTTTCATTTCTTTTTAACTGATTAAATTGAAGTAAATTTACGCACGAAATAAACTTTCATATTTTCGGACGAAAATTTACCAGTTGCTATGTTTAACTAGACGCATTCCAAATATCAAATTTATATCTCAAAATTTTATTGTTTAAAGTTTCACAAAATTTCAATTAATAACGTTATTAAAAACCGGTTAAATATACGGGTTGTTATACTCTCCCCCACTCAAAACTTTTCGTCCCCGAAAAGGAAGGAGGTAGGAGAATAGAAACAAACAGAAAGAAAATAGATTGGAATACAAGTAAAACAATTAATTTAAACCATATAAATTTCAATTTAAATTAATTAATTTTTAACAATTTGGTTAAATCCCTTTGAGTTCACTTAAGTTAAATCAATCTATCTACTTCTAAATTCATTATCTTATTATCCAATTAACTTCAATTAACAATTTCTAAATCATCAATTTTGTATAATCATTTATTATGCTCATATTTATTCAACAAATTTAATTCTTTTATTCTAAATTATTATTAAGTTTATTCCACTTAATATATCTCATTACATATATTTAAACCATATAAACTAATTTAAACCATATAAATTTCAGTTTAAATTAGTTTATATTCAATAATTGATTTTAAATTCAAGGTATTTCTATAAGTTAATCTAATTTCGATTTGTTAATTCTTTCAGAACAAAATTTTTATTATATTCATCTCATTCAATTAACTTATTATTCTATCATCTTTATTAGCATTTTTTTATAATTAAAATCTAAGTGTATAATATCATTATAAACACTCAAATTTTATTTATAAAATCATTTTATATTGTATATTACCCAATTACATTTTAACTTCTGAATAGTTTAGGTAAGTTATATTGAAATGCAATTTAGTACTATAAAAATAAAATTTCCAAATTCAATTAATTTCAAGTTTAAATACTTATTCAAAATTTAGCTTCATTTTATAATTGAAATCATCCCTTAAGATAATATTTTAGAATTAAATTTCCGATTAACTTCAAACTATTCTAGAGATAAATAAATATATATACCATATATATATCAAATCAAATTTTAAACCATATATCAATATATATATTATAAATCAAGTCAAATTTTTAGAAATTCAAATCAATTTAATTCTTCAAAGAAGAACTGTAGCAAAGCTACAGAATGGTCTCTTCACTTCGAAACTCGAAAATGAATGTCGATGATGCTGCAGTCATCACCGAAACTATTTTCCAGCGACAAAGAGAATAGCACTGATTTAAAAATTTAAAAATTCTTTAGAACAATTTCTATTCAAAAATACTTTAAATAATATATCCTTTAAAATTTTAAAACAAAGTTTGAACTCATCGGAAACTTAAATTCTCAAATTCCTTATTTAAATCCATTTCAATTCCAAATCAATTCATAACCATGTTTATAAATTCATTTAGAACAATAAATGATAATCAATTATTATCATTTCAAACAACCGATTTAATTAACTTATTAAATTCCAGAAAATTCACTTATATATATATATGTATGTATAATATAATCATACAAAATCTATTTCATTTATCAAATTTTGAAAATGTTATTGTGTCAGTTTGTTCTGCTCAAGTGTTTTGGAAATCCTATCGATAGCGTTGATCAAACGAATCGATCAAAAACCCAAATCAACATCAACAACTCAAACAACACAATGTATACAACATTTTTAATATTAATTTACAAATACACTTCCTCGCTCGACGATACAAGAATGGATTTCAAAGCAAAGATGGGATTCAAAGTAGAGGAACTCTAATCAAATAGAATTCAACTAAAAGATAGACCCGGTAGGGAGACAGGATGATTGAATTTCAAATTGGAAGATGGATAAATTTATATAAATCGTGGGTAACGTTAACCGGGTCAACCGTGACTTAAAGAATAAGATCGATGTAGAATTCTGCGACAAATCGACATTCGATCGCCAGATATAGAATTCGGGTATAGCAAAAGATAACAGCATCGTAAACCCAAGATACAAATCTCCGGTGAATCAATGCTTATTGTAAAGGAGTTTCACCCCTTTACAAATCATTCAGAGATTGGCGAGACCGCCGATTTATATAGATATCATTCGAAGTGGAGTTATAGGATGCTCCAGAATCAGAAGACACGAATAGGGGAGACACGAATGGACTTTGGAACCAAAGGGAACGTTCCAAAATTCAAAGAAACCGAGTCAAAGAAGAAGGAATTCAAGCTCGAACGAACGTGATTCTGTAATTGAATTTACTCTATATGCTGAGTTTTGCCTAAAACCAAAGCTCTGATACCACTTGTAACAACCCGCTATTTTGGACCATTCAAATCGACAATAATCCACACATGTCGGACTTGAATGATTCAAAATAATAGATTGTTAATTTAAATTTGGCAAAACTTAGCATATACAATAAATAAATAATCACAGATCACAGACATAGAGTAATATAACAATAATGCAGCGGAAACAAAAGAATAGTAGTTCATGAAGCTACTATATATATATAACAGAGTTAAACAAGATACAACAGAGGTCTCGAATACATAGATATCTCAATACAATAGTCAAATATAAGATCTGAATACATCACTGGAATCAACTGAATAACTGAAAGCTGGATAGATAGCTGGATCTCCAAGCGAAGCTCCAACTCCAAAGGTGAGTCTCGAATACTGTATCACTCAGTCTAACCCGAGCGTAAAGAAAACACAAAACACTCGAGTCAGGATTAACATTCTTATATCAATAAATCCAACTCAAGTGAAATATCAACTGAAATACAAGTAACTCAAAGGAAGTTTGGGATAACCATCCTCTAAGGACCCGTTAAACTATCTACTATGTAATAGTGTACGCTAAGTAGATAATGCCTATCAGTAATATAAAGTATCAAAATAGTGTTAAGGCGTTACCATAATCCCCCTTAACACATTTTTATAATGTCATAGTCTATACAGCACCATAAGCCCCACCGTAAACTAGTGGTTATCAGAGGGTACCCCATAGGTATAACACAAAACAAATCGTAGTGGTCGCGAATAGGATAATCAGTATGACAAGGTACATGAGGCGATACCAACTAGGATACTAGTAGTTGCCTGATCCGGACTGATATTGGGCATAGCAGCTACTACCCCAACACCGCGAAACAACACTTCCAAATCAAGGGGTGCACCCAAATCGAATCACATAAGTAATAGATAAGGTATCGAAGAAGTGTGTCCGCTAGAGATGGCGATCCTCAATGGCCCGGCGCGGCTCCTATTTTAGTCATGTCAGGGGTCATCCAATATCGTTCTCTTTCTTCAGTCAACGCGTTCACCAAACCATCCACTTCATTCTGGATCAACACTCCGCGTATATTAGTTATTAAAGTGGTTTCGGTATCGACAGAGAGTATGTCCATATCCGATCCCGGTCTCTTTAATAACTACGTATTATTACACCGATGGTCATTTAATAAACTTCCAAAATAGTTATATTTCAAAACCGACATATCATTGCCATTTCAAAACCATATCAATACGATATCACTTCCACTTCAAATAAATCCATTTCCAAAATCATAGTACTTTTCCAAAGTTATAACGCTTCCGAAATCATAGTCTTTTAAAAATCAAACACTTTGGAAATCACAGCTTTGAAATCATAGCATTTTGGAAATCATAACACTTTTCTTTTAAACAGTTTAGATATTAAAATTTATATATATAATAAAAAAGTTTATAAATAAAATAATTTATATTAAAAATGATTTATATTAAAATAGTTATATTAAAATAATTTATAATGTAAAATATCAATATTTTAAATATAATTTAAAATTACTTTATAAAATAAAATATATTCCTCAAATTTCACAAATCGATTCAAATTAAATTGAATTCCAAAATTTTAATTTAATTAAATCCCAAATCATCAATTTCAATTCGATTCAGTTGCTCTAAATCATTTCAAATTATATCGATTTCAAATATAGATTTGGAACCCAAAATAAACCATTTAAATTTTCAATATATTTCAATGTCAATATATTCAACATTTTCAAAACTAAATTCGATAACTTCATATATATATCAAATTCACTTTCTATTATTTAGTTTTGAAATATTTACTTAATCATTTCAATAATCATCTAAATGCAACTTTTAAATTTACAAATTTAAATAAATAAATTATCCCATTTAAATTTATATAAGTTTTGAAATATTCATTTAAGTCACTTTTAATCACATTCAAGTTATAAACATATCTTTCAATTTTCAAAGTTAATAAATTTCAAATCAACCTTACTTAAGTAAAATTCTTAAATAAATATAATTTCAAATAAATTTCAAATTTACCTTTACAACTCAAATCATTACAAACTCTATATTCGAAAATATATTTAAATAATACTTAAACATATTTTTATCAACTTCATTAAATCAACTTTAATAAGACTTTAAAAATCAATATTTATTAAAACCATATATTTCTTTCCAATACCATAGAAAACATTTTTTTTATTTATATATAGACCAACAGTGTCTGTATATAATTTTCTACCCTATGGTCAAGTGATACGGATATTTATCATTTCAATCCGTAATTTAAATATATATATATATACGGGTATATATCTTTTCAACCCGTAACCCCAAATTCAATGAAAATCGCTTGGGTTTATCATTTCAACACATAACGATTTTCTCCTATTCTACAGATCGTTCAAGTATGTATCATTTCAACCCATAGTGAATTCTATATTAACAGGGAACTTGCAGAGTGATAACAGAAATGATAAAAATATAACAACAGTAACAGGCATATATCATCAGTGATAAATAACAGATAATGGTGTCAGATGTCACAGGTGAACGGATACAGATAATGGCATATATATATATCAATGTAAATAACTAGCAGCAACATATTTCAATTGTCGTTTCAATTGAAATCAAATTTAATAAATATAAGAACATTAATCGTGAGTGATTGCTCACCTTTCAAGGCTAGAGGTCGAGGATAGACAACGAAGTTGAGTTACAAATTGCAAGTACGACTTCCGAAATAAACTAGATTGGCACGAATCGACGAGCAAAGCTGTTAGATAGGAATTGCCGAAATCAAATCAAAACATTCAACATAGCAACAAATAATAAAAAAACAAAAAAAACATGTCCTGCGTCAAAGTTTAACAATATAATTCTATGTGCTACCGAGATCGAAATGGTCTGAAATTTGGTATGAATAAAGATCAAAACTTATATTTCAAACTGCAAAAGAATCACTTGATTTAGACAAGAGACCAAAAAGTTACGATGTCACGAACATAGACTCAGGCCATGTTGCGACTGTCAAATGTTCAGGTCTGAAAACCCCTCTGGGTATGACTTTCAGGTAAGAAACAGAGGACTGAACCACCTCTTATGAAGCTAAAATTTTATATACAGAAAGTAGAAAACTTTATCTTTTAAACAAAAAGAGAATCACTGTATTCCGACGTAAGACGGAAGAGATACGATGCGTCAAACATGAACTCAGGTCGTGTTTGCAGCAGTGTAAAATAATTTCAAGTACAAAAGAATAGCTGCCTGGGTCTAACTTCCAGATCCTCGACCACTAACCAAACGATGTCGGATTTTGCTAAAATTTGACATGCATAAACTAGGTAACTTCGACTCTTTTTTAAAAATAAAATCAACCCATTCCAATAAAACATAAAACATGAGTGAGATATGATATCGTGAACATGAAGTCTAACTACTGTTCAAAAAAAATAAAAAAAATAAAAAAATATAACCAATATAAATAAAATATACAAACATCATAAGACTGGAAAGAGCATTAAACTCATGTACTTTATAAAAAAAATCAGTTTTTAAACATAGATATACTATTATATATATACGAAATATATAAGGCCATATATTCAAATAAACCCAGTATATACATTTCAAAATAAAAAAAATAAAACAAAGTGGATGAACATGTTTAACAAAATTTTGGCGAGCTTGCATATAAACACAGATCTGCAAGCATCAGTATAAACTCACATACCTTTTAAAACAATAACAAATATCATCTATACATTTTATACATGCGTAGGCTTGTAAATGACTAAATATAACAGCAAACAGGTTTCATACAACATATATAAATTTATAGACATTATATATAACTAATATATATATTTACTATACATACTCACCTACCAAAATGCAACAGAGAAAAAGGGAAGTGGAGGAGGCGATGTGGCCGCTCAGGTGAAGGAAGGTCTAGGGTCGGTGGATGGTGGAAAGGCTGCCAGGGGATGGCTCGCATGGGAGGTGGAGCTCGGGCTGAAGGCTAGGGGTAGGTGGTGGGGTCCAGGCGTGGGCGCTGGCCGATGGTGGCAGTGAGGCCATGAGGCAGGCGAGCTAGTTGCGCGAGTAGATGGGCGGATCTTGACGTGGGGTTTGCGGGCCAGGTCGGTGTGAGATGGGGAGGCATGACGGGTTCACAAAGGAAGGCGGAGACGTTGGTAGGTGGAGGGGCAGCTGAGTTGGGTGATGATGGGTCGGTATGTAGGGGATAAGGCGGTGGCTATTCGGGCGGCACTAGGTGTCAGAACCGGAGGAGAGAAGTGAAGGTGATGGTTGGCGGTGTTGCCGTGGAGGAAAGCCTGACGTGTGAAGAGGCTTTGGGTTGGGCAAGTTTGAATGGCAGAGGAGCAGGCCATGTGAAGAAGAGATAAATGTTGAAGGCAGAAAGAGAATGAGCACTTAGTAACTAATAAATTTTCTCAAAACAAAAAAAATATTAATGTAAGCATTGGAAATGGAATGGCAAAACGTATGCAAAAGTCATTTAATAATAAATCATAATGCTTTTGAGTTACACGGTGGAAAGTTGAATGGACAAAGAAGTCAAATGGTCATAAAACCAAAAGTCACAAAACCAGTACCGATACGGTTAGTCGTCTCGCAGATTTTTTTCGTGTACCGGATGCCGAAACAAACAAACGAATATACCGCAGCGATCAGCAAGACGAGACGATCAAAATGGTATAAAGATATCAGTGGTATGATTGAATTAGAAAAATTCGAATTTTTCTACTAGTGGAAAATGCAGCAAAAACGCAGAAAAATAAGATCGACGGAGCTAAAGAAGTCCGAATTTGGAAAAACGAAAAATGACCTCTTGCTCAAAAGATGTTTTAGATTTTTTCTATGTAAAAATATTCATGTTTCGACAATGTTTTATTTTCATTTCTTTTTAACTGATTAAATTGAAGTAAATTTACGCACGAAATAAACTTTCATATTTTCGGACGAAAATTTACCAGTTGCTATGTTTAACTAGACGCATTCCAAATATCAAATTTATATCTCAAAATTTTATCGTTTAAAGTTTCACAAAATATCAATTAATAACGTTATTAAAAACCGGTTAAGTTTACGGGTTGTTACAGTACCAGTTTTTTGCATTCTATTTTTTGTTTTTGATACTATTTACTACGTAATGATATGGTATTAGTTTTTGATCACTGTAGTATCAGTTTTATGTTATAGAAGAAAGGATAGACAATAAAACTTTATTCTACATAAGAGTTAAAGCATATTGATTAACAAAAAATGAAATGGAATTTTTACTTACATCACCCTCTTTCACGTTATCAAAAACTGCTTTAATTGCTTTGTCTTTGAGTTTCCTTCAATCCCATTTTGCAAATCTTGGTAAAGCTGGAGTATATTGTCTTTGTTGAATGAGATTCAGTTTCTCACAAATGCAATACTGTTAACATAAAAAGAATTGATTAGATATGTTTGTTAAAAAAATTAAGTAATAAATTTTTGATTAACTTATCTTACCAATGGAAGCATGGAGCATCCCGACATATTTCTTGGATTATGGATGAACTTCTTAACAAATTTATTGAAATTCTTTTCTATCGTTAGTGGCCAAGAAACCAATTACATTGTCTCTACATTAATTAAGTATGGTAGAAGTCCCCATCTTAATTTTTGCTGGTTGTTTGGAAAGAAGAATGTTAATAGTATTTCAATTACTATTAACATTGGCAAGGCTTCTTCATACTCTTTTTTCTTTTTTGCAACTTCTTGCTTTATTCATTTTTCCACAACATTTCTTGTTATATAAGTGCAATTGCCGAAGTTTCTCTTTGAAAATTCCCTACACTGCATTGGAATTGTTCTGTTTGTCATTTTCTGAGTTGGCTCAATGTTAATTCCTTTTAGTGGTAGGCCAAAAATCAAACTTATATCCGTTGCTGTAACTTTCATCCTTTCTTTGGAAAATAAGAATGCATCTTCCATAACTGAGTAGCATTTGTATAAAGCATCCAAATTGTGTTGTTGCTTTTTGCATTCTTTCATCAAAATTTTCTCTTCATAGAAAACTCTAAAGAAGTTATAGAAAGGAGTGCTCTTCATTATGTCCATCTGCTTCTTGGATAGAGCATTTTTTTGTTTTATCAGTTTTACCATTTTGAATACTGCCTGCAATCCACATCTGTAAGCAGTTTCATGCTTTTTATCTTCAGATTGTTGTTTTGTTTGTGATCTTTTTTTATACATTTTGGATGTGGATCAACAAAATCATCATCATCCTATTATTTCAAAATAAAGACAATAAGTTATTTGTGAAACAAATTATGTTTAAAAACAATAATAGATTTGGGTATTAGCTGCAGTGAAATATCTTCTGTCAAATATGTAACAATTTCAAGTTTGTAGTAACTAGGTATCAGTTTTTAGTAACTAGGTATCAGTTGGTACTAAGTAGGTATCAGTTTTCTGTAACCAGGTATCATTTTTTCAAGTAGGTATCAGTTTTTTATAACTAGGTATCAATTCTTTTGTAAATAGGTATCAGTTTTTTGTAAATAGGTATCAGTATTTTGTTTGTATCATATTTCAACTAAATGATACTGACTATTATTTTATCAAACAATTTACGCTTAATGATAATGACTATTATTACTTGTAATTAGGTATCAGTTTGTTGTACTTATCAGCCTTTTCTTTTACCAAATGATTTACAGGTAATATTTTTGAAATATTTATCATGGTATAAAGTTATGATGTTTTTTATTTTACCGAACTGATTCTTCATCCGCAGCTTTTTTCCCTTCATTTTGCTGAGATTTTTCCTGTTTAACATTTTTGATAACATTAGAATACATTTAACAGAATGAAATTTTTAGTATTAGTTTTATAATTTTGCAATTTTAGTTACCTCTATTTCTTTTTGTATTTTGTTCTGAATCATTTTTCCATTTCTTCTTTTTGTTCTTTGTTCTCTTTTTTGCATATTGTCTTCAACTTTTTTCTCTGCAGGTATTTGTTTCTGCATGTTCTCTTCTTTGTTCTTTGCAAAAAATTTCAATGTTACTATAATAAAACAATACTAACTTTGTTATGTTTGATTTTATATTATCATTTACCTTCTTTGGTATACTTTCGCTTATTTCTGGTCTGCTTCCACTTGCTGTAATTTTTTCGTCTCTTCTCTTTCTTCTTTTTTCTCTATTTTGCTTTTCCTCTTCTGTTGATGTAGGTTTTTTAAGCTTTAATTTGTTGCTTTTTCCCTTTACTACCGACGCTAACGTTTGCACTAGAGGTAGGTTTTCCTCTTCTATCATTGCATTTTCTTTTTGAACATCTGCTACGTCGACATTTCGATTTTCATTTTGTTGATTCACTTCCGACTTAGTTAGGTTTTCATCGGCTGTCGATTGTTGTGCTCGTTGTTCATCTACAGTCGATTTCTGAGGTTCTGTTGGAGATGTAGATTTGTTTCTGGTTTGCGGTGCCATTTTTTCTTTTGAGCAAAATTTTCGTGAAATTCTGAGTGTAAGGAAGGAGGAGGAAGACGAACAGAATGCTTTGTTTTGTTTAAAATTGTATCTGGATTTGGGCTTTGTCCTTACGGTAAAAGTTTTATCCGCATGTCCTTCTGACTAAATATTTACTATAATTTGTCCTTAAAATTATTCTTCCCATTTATATATATAATTGAAATAGATGAAAAAAAGTTTTACTTGATATTTAATAAAATCTATAAATCAGTGAAGATGTATAAGTTTATTTTATATCCATGCAAGGAATAATTAAATAAAAATAAACAAGTATTGAATTGAAAGGAGATGTCAAGTTATCGACATATATTTTGAAAAATGAAGTGTAGATCGATTTAAACTAGATCGAATTATATTTACAAATAAATAAATGACAGAGATTGATATTTAAATTTAAATGCAAAAGGAAATTAATTAAGGATTAAATTGAATTAAAATTAAGGTTAAAGTAAAAATAAAATAAAAGAAGCCCAAGCCTACTAAAGTAACCCAAAATTCCTCTCTTATACCTCACTCAAAAACCAAACCTAATATTACATTCATCTTCGGCCCGTTCTACTACCTAAACCTAATCCCCTAATTCACAAATCACGATCGATATAAAAAAATCACATTCGTGTGGAAGAGCAGACAGCCAGCGACGTGTCGAAGGGAGGAGGAGACGCATGACTGCCAATGGTCGTGCATGCAAAGGCAAGAGGTTCGATAGGTCATCACATTAGGTTGGGATGATGAAGAGAATGCCTGAGTTCGACTACATCATGGGATGTGCGATTGTAAAGTAAGGTCGGCGATGAAGGAACATGATTCATGATTCGAGGTTGGCATATAAAGGAGGTCGGAGCTTGTGCGTCAATGAATGACATTCAAGTAGTGATTTTTGTCGACTCAGAGTCGTGAGAGAATGCAAGGTGTGATGGCGGTTGTTTGGGAGGAGCTCAGGCGAACGATGTTGTTTATGAAGCTGCTCTCATGTGTGGGTGGTTGCAAAGGAAAGTTCAGCGAGCAAAGGGGTTAAGGTGAGTTATTTTATTAACTCACACGTCTATATTTGAATAAAATATTGGTTAAATATTTTGGTTGATTGTTGCATACTAGTATTTGGTTGATGAGTGAATTGAATGAAATATTGTTGATTACTAGTATTTGGTTGATTGTTTGGTGATAAACGAATAGTTATGTGGATTGATGGTGTGTATTTACAAATGGAACTCCGTCCGTTTGTGAAATAAATTTTATGGTATGTTGATACTTTTATTTCATCGTATGATCGGAGTTGTCAAAAAGCAACTCGGATCTCTAAGAAATTTTATATTATGAAATGATATTTTATAGAGCGATGTTGGCTCTAGAAGATGTATTTTGGATGGATTGATTTTTTGAATTAGTTAAATGTTTTAAAAGATTCTTAAAATGAGATTTAATCTATTCTGATCTTTATTGGAATTTAGCTCATAGAATATAAATAAATCATATTATAATCTTAATCTACTTCTTGTTTCGAAATTTCTATTCAAAACTTTTAAAAAAAAATTGACTATAAAACTTTTTTAAATTTACTATTTTAAGTATATAATTTTGGAAATGTTTTAGAGGCAAAAGATAAAATATGGTATTATTTTATAAAAGCAGTTATGAAAGTAATAATTTTAATTAAAGTGATTTCGCTATAAAAGAAATTTCACCCTAGAATGGGGGTTAATAGGGTGATACTAAAAATAATAAAAATTTAATGCGCAAATATATAAAATGATTGCAGCACAGATAATAGCTGAATAATAAAAGCAGAAATAGAACAACACAGATTTACCCAGCTTCGGAAAAACCTACCTACGTGCTACCCCCAAGGTTTCAACTAGAAATTAAGTAGTCAGACGCTTACACATGTAAACTTGCGACACCCGCTATCGACTAACCTAACTCTACGCTCAAAACCCTGCGACAACTCAGCCACTGAGTTGCGAATTCTCGAACTACACCACCGTAGTTCGTAACCTAGTTAAACACACTAGAATTTGAAAAAAGAAAATTACAATTTAAAAATAAAACAAAGCCCTAAAAGTTTAATCCCAAAACAACAAATAGCTGTCCTAAAAAAAGGTTTCCTTTCTATACTTCGGCCGACTTCCTTTTTCTTTATTTCGTGAAAAAATATTCTGCTGTGTTCTTGTTTTCCTCTTTCAAAATTAGGGCTTCGTGATTGAAGCTGCCGCTCTATAATCAATCGATTGAATTGGGAGATTTGTGTTGCGTTGCTTTGTCAATCGACTTCTGGCTATGATATGCTTTCGGTCACTCCAATTGTATCGAGTTCGAATAACACGATATTGGTATGTGATTTTCGCTTTTTGCTTTACTCGTTAATTTGCTTGAACTCGATTCGATGATATCTGCCAATGATGATATGGGGATTTATATAGGGATCGAACCCCTAAATTATCGTTCGTATAATTTTGTTTTGAATCTGTGCAATATTTTGCTCGGCCATACGATTATTACTTGAATGCTTGTGATATTTGCTGACTTGTTCCATCTCGTACGTATACTCCATGAATTTGAATTTTGGTTCCATTCTTTTTGGCATTTGAATTTGTTTCTCGTTCTTTTCTTCTATGACTTTGGCATCGTGAATATACGAATTTTGTTACCCTCTATTCCAATCGTATGGCCATGACTTCTTCAATTTACGTTAATGGCTTTGACTTTGGCACTATGAATTTTTGTTAACTGCTGTTACATTCTCTTTTGAACCATAACATTTTTTTGACTGCTTGCTTGCATCTGTAGTTGTATCGTGACTCAAGTAACTGCTTCATGTTTGAACACTTGTAAAATTGCTTGCTGTTTGTTGGTTGAGTCTGGTTTCCACTGCATATGTATGTGTGTGTTCACGCATGTATATATGTATGTTGTGATGCCTTGTTCTACTTGTTTTATGATGAACTTGTGTTGCTGGCTTCATGTATACATTTGTGAACAAAATCCATCTGCCTTGAGTCCACTTCATGTTGAAGTCTGGTGTAGTTGTGGTTTCATGAGTATATTTTGTTTTCTGCATTTTCTTGGGCATTTTGTATATGTTCAAGTTCAAGTTGTAACTGAACTTGATTTTGAAGTCTGGTCTTGTTTCATGTGCACTGCCCTGGTGCCATTGACATTTGTGTTCATATACATTTGGAGTCTTGTTCATGCAATTTGAAGCTTTTTGTGAATCCATGTTGTATGTTGTCATTGATCTGGTCTAGTTCATTGTTGGTTTACCACTTTGTCATGTTGTATGTTGAATGTTGTAGACTTGAACTGTAGCTCATTGATTTTGAAAAACATGCACATATTCATGTATATACATGCATACATAGGCATGTATATATATGTGTAGTGAATGTTACTGCATATTTGTATATGTATACACATGTATGTTGGTCTGGATCATGTCGAACAAATCTGGTCTCTTTACTTTGAATTGAATTCTCTGTACATACCCATGTCGGTCTCTAGTTCACATGTTAATACATTTTCCTTGAACTTGTCTGGTTTTTGGGTTATGATGATTTGGTCAAGATTGGTTGCAGTATTGTTGTCTGGTTTGTATTGTTTGCTTCGACTGCTTTCTTTTGAAATGCTTTTAGGTTGACTTTGTTATCATATGTTCATTGAGTCTGGACATGTGCCTGGTCAGGTTGCATATGTATTCTATATATGTATACATGTGTGTATACATATGTATATATCTATATGTATGGTGGTTTCTTTGTGTAGCCTTCATCTCATGCTTGTGTACTACATTTTGGTTGCTGTTTTGCATTATTGTCATGTGACCAGTACTGTTCCACTACATCAGTTGTGAACTCTTGGTCTGGCTTGGTGTAACGATATGATCTTTCGATGCTCGAAAGTCGACATTAATACGTCCACTGTATCAAATGCCGCGCAATCGAATGCCGGAAAACTGAACCATTAGGGTTAAAAAGAAGAGCTGGAAGAAGACAGAAAAAAAAAGAGAACAGAAAGAAACAGAAACAGAAACAATATCAGAATCCCACATTCGCAGCGGAACAACATATAATAGATCAATAAATGATCTTTAAATCAAGAACTATATCAGTTTATACATTACATCACATCAGAGTCAATATTCAACACAATACATCAATGGAAAGTTATATAAACTTGTCCCCATACAGAATACACAGCGGAATAAATAAATAAGTATGGGTGTACGTCTCGCCATCCAGCTTGCCTCCAAAGCTCCATATTATCCTGATAACATAACTCTAGACCCCCTTGTGGAAAATTATGGGCACCCAGAGTTTAGAAAGGGAACAATAAACTCCGAGTCAGTCATGGTGACTGGTGTGATATCGTAAAACAGTTATTCTTTAAAACAAACAACAAAAGAATTTTAAACTTTGAAATCCGCAATGCTTTTGGAAAATGAAACTACCATAAGACCTCCCACCACACACACAATGCAATCGCAGACTTGGAGGAGATTTCTTCTTATGATAGTCAAATACGCTTACTACGCAAAAGAAATTCTTTTCATATTATTACTAGTGCATAGTGTGAAAATCCTTTCGAAAATACAATATTAATCTTAGCCAGCATAGGTACCATTATATTATGCCTGCTATAGCTACCATTTTAAATGGCTGGTTCTACAACTAAAACCGTACAAGGCTCGTATTGTTTCTTTGGATTTTCCAACAAATGGTTGGGCTAAGGAACTTCCTACTGCCACATGGGAACGCCTCTGGCGGGACGCCCTGAGAACCACCTAGCTCTCTGCCAACACAAGGCCGGTTACCCCCTTCCCGGGTAGTAAACCTGAGATATGCCACCCCGGTCCTTTGGGACCTTTATCCGAGGCGCCTCGATTACAAAGCAACAATCACACAGAGTAAATGAGATTGGAGCAACCACACAGGTAAATAGTTGGGCTCCATACCATGATACCACCTTTTTCCAGAAGGAATGGTCATACCTTAGGGGAGCTACCCTTGAAACCTTGACGCATCTTTCCTGTTTCGACCATTTCCGGTCTGTGAGGCTCGATGAGGTCTCGTCCACAAAGCTACGCTTTACATGAAAGCCATGCTTTGATCACCAATGATCAACGAATGATCATCATCACACAGCAACACTTAGCATGCCACACTACCAAATTGGGAGTATATCACTGATAACTTTCAACTACATAACCTCTGAGCTCGTACGTCTCAAAGAAGGGTGTTAAGCTAAGAGAATAAATCTACGCCACCAAACAGAAATGTATTCGAAAGAAATCAGCTTTATATCTCAAAGTGTAGTGTCAGACATACAACCATACAAGTCTGTTCCGGGTTTGAACAGAACCGAAGGCACTTCCAAAGAAGCCCTTGCAAATCCGGATAATTTCTAATCATCTTCGGACTTCCCATCACAAGAACAGTGATATAAATCTCTATACCGGAGCAACTCAGTGTAGAGACATTCGACAGGTTGTCCTTTCATTTTCGAAAATACCCGGTCTTCACACCGGTCTTTAAATGTTATCCATTCACGTCGTATCATTATTCGGAATGGGTTATATGACACAAAGTCCTCTCCTGGCTAAACCGAATATTGAGTGCTTGTTTTAAAAAAACAAATTCAAATGCCATTTCAAAGGCAAATATTGATAGTCGGTGATTTAACTATCAAACAACATTCACAGCAATCATCAGATTTAAATAATTTTCCCAAATTATTTATTTTCAAAATATCTTCACAAGATATATATTTTTCCACACTTCAACACTTTGAAAACAAATTTCAAATCACTTTTCACCTTTCAACTTTTGAAAATAAATTTCAAATCAATTTCCTTACGCGGAATATATTTCCAAATATTTCTTTTAAAAACCAACTTTAGAACCTTTAATTTATATTTCTAAAAGCAACTTTGGAAATATACTCGGCTTTATAGTGAGAATACACTTTCACTTCAAAATGGTCCATTTAAACCAATTAAATAATCCTTATCGATTTATTTTAAATTTACGTTCCAAATCCGTAAATTTATTTCCACACTTTAAAAATAAATCAGTGTTTATTTTTAAAACAAATTTCCCTTTCCTTTATAAATTCCATTTTGGATTTACATTCCCAAATATTCACTTTTTATACGACTTTCAAATCAATTTCTCAAATATTCACTTTCAACTCCAAAATCAAATTCCAAATTGATTTCACAATTTCATTTCAAACCCCAAATATATTCCAAATTGATTTCAAATTTACATTTCAACATTAAATCAATTTCAAATTGATTTCTAATTTCCTTTCAAGCACCAAATCAATTACAAATTGATTTCTAAGTTTAATTTCAATAGAACAGAACATTGCAAATTTATTTCTAAGTTTATTTCCAAATAACAAACCATTTGCAATTTATTTTTGAATTTATTTCCAAATACCAAATCATTTGCAAATCGATTTCCAAATTTATTCCAACACAAAAATTCATTTTCATATCGATTTCCCAAAGTATTTTCAAATACCAAATCAATTATCAAATTGATTTCTAGAAATTCATTACCTTTTAAATAAATCCCTTTATTCTTTCCAAATTACTTAAAATTCCATTTTCAATAAACTGTTCTACTTTTAAATAATATTATCCAAAATCCATTTATTAAAATCTTTCCCGTATTCTTTTTATACTTTTAAAATTCCTTCTTTCAAATTAATTCAATTCTTAAAAATTAATTTCCAAAAATCCAATTTTATTTATTTCTGGTATCCAACGATACCAGAAATACATTCGGCTAAATTTTAGCCTTCAACAATTTCAATCACAAAGATAATCACACACATATTATAAACAATCACATCACAATATATGAAACAAATTCACATAATTTTGAGGAATCCAGTTGGATCCCTCCAACCTGTTTCCCTGCATCCACAGACGTTAGCACAATACCAATTCCACTTCGAGGTGGAATATCGCGGTATATGGGATTTATAAAATATCATCCGCTATTATGCGGCGCATAGGGTCACATCCGCTATATAACGCGGGAAATCACAACTCCAATATATATATATATTCCAATATATATATATATATATATATATATATATATATATATTGCTATATACTACTATATATACTATCATAATCAGGCAATCAATCAATAACTGCAATATCAATTTTTTTAAATTTGAGTGAGAAGATCTACCTTTGCTTTTAATTTGCAATTCATTTCCAATCCAGTTTGTTTTCTTCACCGTTTTAGACCTTGTATAAATAATTATACAATTCATTAAAATTTGAAATAATCGAATAACAAATTTTCGTTTTGTAATTTTAATTATTCAATGATTTTATTTTAAACCAATTACTTTTAATAAATTTATCTAACAGAAGAATTAAATCTTAAACTAAAATTCCTTTAATAAATTACTTTCGGTGGTTAAAATAATTAGATAGGTTAATAAAACAAATAGCTCACCGAAATCAATATTTTCAAAATAAATTAGTAAATAAAATCAATATTTCCAAGATCTCATATATATATATATAGTTTTAAATGTATAACAGGCTACCAAATAAAATTTTCTACAGTTTATTTTTCTCTTTTAAAACTATATATATATATAATTTGAAAACTACTTATGTATATTTTTACTGTATAATATTTCTTTCTGACCAAATTGTAAATTTATTAACAGTGTGTACATAATCCTAATTACCGTTGTTCATATTTTAAAATTGAACAGTTGTATATATATTTCAAAATCCTATTTGTATATATATATATAACTTATAAAAATAAAAATAAAATAAAATACCTCTCTGTAAAAGAAATCGCGACCCTCCCAAGTTGAAGTCGACACGACTTGCCGCTATCGCGATGCCGATGCCCTAGCTCGACCATCCCAATACCACGACTCGACAAAAATCACGATCATCGCCATCAATCACCTCCCAGACATCGCCGACCCTGAGACCCTCCACTGCTGCACCCTCGGCGACACCACGCTTGCGTTGCCAAAATTCCCATCGAAACGATCGCGTCCACCTCACCGCGAAGCCCTCTTCCCTGCTTGCAATTCGCGTACTCGATGAACGAGAGTGAATCTCGTACGTCCCCTTGAGCTGGTGATTTGAACGAGCCTTGATTTCATTTTTTTTCTGTTTTGATTTTCGTTCGAATCGATTTCGAATTTGAAGGGAACGATAATCGATTCGCTCGTTTATATATATATATATATATATTATTTGGAACGAGAAAAGGAGGGTGGCCATTGTTTTCTTTTGAATGAGATTTTTCTTTGTTTTTGCTCTTGAAATGATTCGCGTGAGATTTGTAAAGAAATGGGGAGACAAGGACGAGACGTTGGCGTATGGAGGAAGGCTGTAGTGCTTCAGAGAAAAAGTTCTGATATGGAAAGAAAGTAGGCTGCTATTTGACTTAGAGTATAAATATATTTTAATTTAAATTCAAATTCAAATCATCTCGACAAATACAACACGACATTCTTGACTTCCTATTGAGGCGTGCCGCTTGGCGTTTAGAATGTTATACGCCTATTCCGAATGCAATGGAAAAGGTTCCGAGTCCAAATTCGATCGTATGGAGAAGATAGCTTTTTGGACCAGTTAAAATATTGAATTCGATATAAATTTCAACGCATTTGCTCACAGTATGATCACACAATAACTCCAATCACTACAAAAATTGAAATCCGATAATAATACAATATTACGGATCCAATGGAACTGGTTTCGTCGAATTCCGAGACTGTTCCCCGGAATGCTATTTTTAAATTCAATTTAAACGATAAAATTTCAAAACTGAACAAAACGGTTTCAAATTCAATTCTGAAAGTTCCATTACCTTCAGTATTATTAATATAAATTTTCTAAGCCTTGAAAATATTTTTAACCGACTTAAAAATGAAGATTCAAATTTTTACCCAGATTTAACGATTAAATTCAACAATTAAATTGCCAAATTCGTTCTGATATTTGAATTTCAAATCAAACCAACTTCCAGATATTTAAAATCAATTAAATATTCTGATTTCAAATGTCAAAAATTCAGGGTCGTTACAATCTTCTCCCCTTAAAAGAATTTCGTCCCGAAATTACAAGTTAAGAAGAATGCTCCAATACCCGTTTATCATTTTCCCAAAACCAAACAGTTTTATCAACTCACCAAAATAATCTTTTATTAAAGATCTATTATCACTTCAACTAACTTTCCAAACACTTTCATAGTTTCAAACAATATTTTTTTACTTCACAATTCAAATTTAAATTTAAATTCAAATTGTAAATTTCAAATTATCCAAAATTTCTCAAAAATTCTCAAAAATTCTCTAACTCTCTAAATTTCCGAGAAAATTCTCCAGCGTTTCCTTTGCACGGCTAGCTCGGTACAACTACAAAATGTCCATATGGACTCCCAGATTCCAATAGAAAACAAAATGCCAAGTGGCAAAATCAGAAACCCATCAAATTTCATACTGAAATTTTAAATACATACCTTATGTTGAGAAATTCCAAATTTACCTTCGAAATCAAAAATCCAATTCCATTTTCCTATAGCCTTTATAATCCATGTACACTTTACTTAACAATAATATTCAATTATTAACTTATTGGATTCCCAATACCAATTTTTTTTTACTTAAGAATTTCATTCTTTATTTCTTAAGTTCAATATAAGCATTTACATACTTCTTATATTTATTTTCACTTCACTAACAAAGTTGTATATTCATTTCCTTTCAACTTTGCATTTTCAATTCCATTTGAATTCATTTTACAATTTCAATTCTATTTGAATTCATTTTATCTTTAAAACTAAAATTTCACTTAATGAAACTCGATGTTCACTTTTTCCAAAACTTTTAACTTCAACCAAAACAATGATTTTCATTTTCCAGTTAAATTCCTACATTTCCATTACAATTGGAAAAATCAATTTTCCGTTAACAAAAATTTTCCAAATCTTTTTTTCAAAAAAATTCTAACTCCCAAAATTTTCAGAAAATTTTGGCGGAGTCTCCTTTGTACGGAGGAGCTTTTGCAATTTGACAAAAGATATAAATATATATACATCGACCCACACGGTCGGAAAAGCAGAAAAATAGTTCATATTTCCTATTTTTATTGCGTAGGCGTACCTTTTTAGCATTTTTAAACAAAGCAGTTACTTATTAGCTTACTAACGCAATCAAATCCAGCCAAACGGCCCCCTGTACATGTACTTACTCAATTTAAACACGTAAGTGACATATATAGGAAATTCATTTACATTTCACTTATTTTCAATAGTAAACACATAGTTTTCATAATCAATGCACTCAAAATAATTCTCATAAGCAATTTACAAGGTTTCAATACAATTTTAATTGCTTACAACTACATTCCATACCATTTTTATTCAATTCAAGTGATTTACAATTCACTTTCTTTCATTCAATTCATTTGCATTCCATATTTACATTCATTTTGATGCATTGATATACAAAAATCTTTGCTTAGCATCCATTTCATAAACCTCATTTATGTATACTCAACAAATCAAGTATGCATTTGCTATGCAATTATAGCTTACAAAATAACTTCAAATTCATCTCATGTTAATTCAATAATTCATTGTCAATATTTATACTTGCATTTTTTAGTTCTAATCCATTTATTTGCATTTCATTAATCAAACAAGTTTCGTTCAAAAACCATTTTATAAAACTTGACAACAACCATTTCACAATTTTTCTTAAGTCGAGCTTTTATCCAATATTTACTTAAAAAAAATTTTTCAATTCAAAACTCAATTTTTTTTTTCCTTGTAACACTTCCAAATTTAAATCCTTGATTTGATTTTCATTTATCAAATTCATTCCATCTACTAATTTAATAAAATTAGTTTTATTCACTTATTCATAATGATTCATTTTACAATTTCCAGTTCAATCTTCATTCATTCATCAACTTAGAATATTTTCAATATCAAATTTACTTAAGAATTTCACACTTATTTCTTAAGTTCAATACAAGTATTTTCCATACTTTTTTATATTAATTTTCAATTACCACTTGGTTTATAACCACTTATATTTAAACTGGATTGCCAATTCCACATAAATTCAATCAATCTTTCATTTATAATTATTGAATTCAATTCATTTTAAACCTTATTCATTTGGTCAATCTTCAATTAGCTTCACTTACTAATTTTAGTTTAATACTTCACTTTGTTTTTCACAAATCAAATTCAATTCCAGTTCTATTTACTTACAAATTCAAAATGAATTTCAACATTCAATTTCATTTTCTTGCACTTGCACTTGCAACTGCAAATTTATTTATTCATTTACAATTTATTTTTCACCTTAATAATTTTATTCCAATCCACTTTTTATCCAACTTATTTTCGCTTTCACATTTACTTTCATCCAATTTCTCTTTAAGTTAGAATTTTTTTTTAACAACTTCAAACTTTACAAGTTAACAACTTAATGATATTCCATAAACATTTTATATAACACTCCAGAATCTTTTCAAATTATCCTTTAAATTTCCAAAACCAAATCCAGTTTTCAACAACTTCCATTTAAAACAATTTGGCAGCAATTCCTCTTTTGGAAACCCAAAAAATGAACATCGATGATGCTGCAGTCATCACCGAAGTTATTTTCCAGCGACCAAAAAGAGTTTAGTGTTTTTATCCCTTCAAAACATTTTTTCAAAACCTTTGAAAAATCATTTTCAAACTCAAAGGGAATTTAAACCTTTAACCAAAATTTCAATTTTCAAAACCTTTCAATCTACTTTCAAATAATTCTCTGGAATTCTATTTCAAATTATAAATCACATTTACAATTTACATTTACAAATCTCATTTGTATATGGATTTCATTTCTTAACCCTTTGTTTAACATTTTAATTTCTTATTCAATAATGATAATAGTTTAATATTTACCATTCCCTTAACAACCAAACAACCATATACTATAATAATTTATGGAAATCATTTCCTTTTATGTACAAAAATAATTTCGGGTAAAATTGTTGCATTTACCCTATTTTTTAAAACAATATCGTGTCGATTTGTTCTGTATAAGTGTTTAGAGATACCTATCGATAGAGTTGTACAGGCTATACCGACCAGAATCTATATACCACTCAACAAACCAATCATCACAATATAAAACAATTTTTTATATTCACTAACAAATACGCACTCATATCTATTATTACACTCAACTCATTCTAGAGTACTACTGACTCTATCTCTAATTAGCAACACCCAACAGAGCCAAGGTTTATCGCAAATCTAAGCTCTGATACCACATGTAACGGTTACGATCTTTCGATGCTCAAAAGTCGACATTAATACGTCCACTGTATCAAATGCCGCGCAATCGAATGCCGGAAAACCGAACCATTAGGGTCAAAAAGAAGAGGTAGAAGAAGACAGAAAAAAAGAGAATAGAAAGAAACAGAAACAGAAACAATATCAGAATCTCACATTCATAGCGGAACAACATATAATAGATCAATAAATGATCTTTAAATCAAGAACTATATCAGTTTATACATTACATCACATCAGAGTCAATATTCAACACAATACATCAATGGACAGTTATATAAACTTGTCCCCATACAGAATACACAGCGGAATAAATAAATAAGTACGGGTGTACGTCTCACCATCCAGCTTGCCTCCAAAGCTCCAGAATATCCTGATAACATAACTCTAGGCTGCTCGTATGGAAAATTATGGGCACCCAGAGTTTAGAAAGGGAACAATAAACTCTGAGTCAGTCATGGTGACTGGTGTGAGATCGTAAAACAGTTATTCTATAAAACAAACAACAAAAGAATTTTAAACATTGAAATCCGCAATGCTTTTGGAAAATGAAACTACCATAAGACCTCCCACCACACACACAATGCAATCGCAGACTTGGAGGAGATTTCTTCTTATGATAGTCAAATATGCTTACTATGCAAAAGAAATTCTTTTCATATTATTACAAGTGCATAGTGTGAAAATCCTTTCGAAAATACAATATTAATCTTAGCCAGCATAGGTACCATTATATTATGCCTGCTATAGCTACCATTTTAAATGGCAGGTTCTACAACTAAAACCGTACAAGGCTCATATTGTTTCTTTGGATTTTCCAACAAATGGTCAGGCTAAGGAACTTCCTACAGCCACATGGGAACGCCTCTGTAACATTCCCCCTTTTGACCATCTCCAGTCGGTATTTAAACCAACTAGAAACGTTCAAAAAGACGAATTGTTATTTAGTTTATAAGGTTTAAACAGAATCAGCCACAGAAACACAGATAATAACAATCAATTAAAACAAATGAATCTTTATTTCATTACTATAAATCTTTTTATATACATCAGAGTTTATACAATTTTAAATACAGATACAGCGGAATATCTAAAAATACAATTTTCTCGAAATAAATGATGGTTCTTTACTCTCTCTCTAACTTCGCTGCTCGAAAATCTTCAAGCTGTAAAAATACTCGGTCTGACCCGAGTATTATATTCAAAAGAAAATAATACACAGGTCAGTCTAATTCAAACCAGTTTATTAGTGCATATAGGCAGTAATAATTTAAATAGACGACAGTCACAATAATTCTCGTTTATCCGAACCTTTTAACAAAGAAATCGGATAACGAAAATATATAACACTTAACAGTGTTAAACAATAAATCAGCAGATTTAAATCATCAACCGAGATAAACAGTGTTATTGGCTGCCGTGCACGCATGCGTGTACGGCCTCGCCAATACGGCATAAAAATCAATGCATCACGCCGCAAAGAAATGTCAATTCAAAAACTGTCGAGTTTGGGTGGCTGCAGTGCACACGTACGCGTGCACTGCCTCGCCACCACAGCATATAAAATCATCACAACAGTGAATACTAACAGCAATCAAAACTGCTGAGGTAAAATATTTACAAAATGCAGAGGTCAAGTCATTGTTACCAAGACTCAACACAACTGCGAAGCCAAATCAGAGATATCAGCAAAACCAAAAGAATGTCCAAACTGTATGCAACGGATGCAGACTTACAAGTGCAGCTCAACACAGTGAAACAAGTTCAAGTGGCAACATGAAACTTCGAACATGAATATACATGTATGGTGATACAACAACACATGGATGCAACTCGACAACAGAGTAACAAAAGATTAGCATCAATGCATACTGGAATGAATGCATCAAAGTGACAATATCCACAGTAAACAACATGATGCAGCAAGATACATGTATAGTGAACAATGCAGTCCTTAAAACAATGCAAATGAAGACCAACACACAGGAAAACACAGTCAAACTATGATCAAGTGGCTACAGAGTGAAGTGCACAACAGACTCAGGTCTCAATCCACACATTGAACGTCATATATACTAAATGATCAGTGGACAATGCATGAAGGCTTGAACAAGACTCGAGTGCTACATTAAAGGGTGCACAGACAACATATGAAGGAAATGCACTGGTTAATGTGACAGCAAGTGGAATCAATGGTACAAGTTATTGACTTCATCACTACTGCCACACAAAAAATGAAATAGGCATGTGTACCCAACTAAGGTAACTCAGTAACAAGCAAAATACAATGCCCAAGAGAATTTATCAGTTTTGAACCAAGATAACTGCAGTGTAATTAAAGTATGCCGAAGTCCAGAGAGACATAAGGGAAAAAAAATCAAATAAGTCAATTATGCTGCAAGATGAATATACAATGATCAAAGTGTACTGGAACTAAATGCACAATATCAACATGGATGCAAACAAATGCAAACAGGTCAACATGATAGCAGTACACCCAGGAAGGCAGTGAAGTGGCAATATCAAAATTTAAGTCTGAAGTGTTCAGATTAACAGTGATCAGGACACGGCAAGGATGTCGCAAAAACAAGATTACAGAGAAAGCAATATCAGTAAAAAAATATCAAGTCCATCCACCCATATATGCATACACATAAACATATTTGTGTATATGCACATATATTCAGGATAGGTGGCAGTGCAAGCCTGCCAAACTCTATAAATTCGAGCCACAAGAAGATTAAAAATTTTGAAGTGTCAAAGTATTCAAAACTACTGGGAATTCAATGCCGAGGGTCTCACTTGATCAGGCAACGAAAATCAAAATATTTAAACAAGCCTGTACTGAAGTCGAAGCAGAAAATCAAGACGATGTCCCACAAAGATACCGTGGCCAACCTAGGACCGAAGTCAACAAGTGACAGGGGTACAAAGGCATAACCGTTTAAATAGCATCAACACAAAATCAAAGTCGACAGTTCCAATTAACCAAACAACGAAATTTGCTTTCGAAAATCAACGAAGCCGTGGGTAGCCCAAAAACGAACTAACATGGTGCCGACAACTACAAAATCAACTCCATTCAACCAAAATCAAAAACCATCAAAGCCATGTAAATCCATTCACAAAATCGCATAACTCTGAGCTTAAATTAGATGTGAGATTTTACTCACCTTAACATCGAATTGGGGCAGATCGAAGCAGATGGAGTCGGCGTCCTTGAATCGAACGAATGCGAAACCCTAATTTGTCGAGACGAAGGGGAGCGAAGACGAAGCCCTACAATTTCCAGATCGAAGCCACCGTTTTACTCGTCGCCGATCGAACGAAATCAACGAGGCTGAAGCCCTAGTTTTCTTTGTTGAAGAGGAGCGATTTTGTAAGCCGCCATTTATTTTTCTCGATTGCTTTTAGGGTTTGAATGAGGGAAGTAATGGGGATCGGGTTTGTGTTTTAACGGAGAAAAAAGGTTATGGGCCGAACGTGGTATAGGCATGGGTTGGGTATGGTTTTTATTTTATTTTCTTTTTATCTTTTATTTTTGTTTTCATTTAAAAACTGATTTATTTTGTAAAGATATTTTCTTTAATTTGTTTTTGTTTTAAATTTGTTGTTAAAATTTAGCTATGTGTATTTATTCATTTATTTTGTATTAATAAAGTTTAACAAAAGAATTTAAATCGATTTACAATTTCCAATTCAAATTTAACAACCAAATATATTCCTCAAATTAAACTTGAAAAATTCGAGCACATTCACAATTTAAATAAATTTAAATCAATTATTAATTTAAAATAATCTAAAATTTTGGATAAAAATTCAGGTTGTTACAGAAATTCAATTTGAATTCGATTTAATTTTATACGCGTTTATACGCCGTATATTCACAAAACAATTCCGATAAATACGAAATTTGAAATCCAGTAATAATTCAATATTACGGACCCAATGAAACTGGTTTCGTCAAATTCCGAGACTGTGCCTCGGAAGGTTATTTTTAAATTCGATTTCAAACGATACAATTTCAAAACCGAACAAATCACTTTCAAATTAAATTCTGAAGCTTCTATTATCATCAGTATTATCAATATGAATTTTCTAAGCCTTTAAATTATTTTTAACCGGCTTAAAATTGAAGATTCAAATTTTATTCAACTTTCAATAGATTAAATTCAAAGTTTAAATCGCCAATTCATTCTGATAATTTGAAATTCAAGTCAAATCATCATTCAAATATTTAAAATTAATTAAATATTTTCAATTTAAATGGTTCAAAATTCAGGGTCGTTACAAACTCCCCTCCTTAAAAACTTTTCGTCCTCGAAAAGGAAAAGTCGTTACAATTTTACCAATACTTCTACCCTAGTCAATTTTACTAAGCTTAAAACTTATTACAAATAAATGAATATATGTAGAATTCATTCCATTTGTTTAATCTCACTAGTTTTGTTTATCTTCTCTTTTGTTCATTGATTTCTACAATCATTGATTTATAAAATCAAAACCCAAAAGTCTTTTACTAACATTTTTAATTTACAACTCAGATTCAAACTTAAAATTCTTCACATTAGAGATTTATATAATATATATCTTCCAAAGCTGTGGGCTTTCAAAACATTTCAAAGATCCTCTTCCTTAGTTCATTAGGTAGGAATTTCGTAATTTTAATTTCAAATCATTGATTCGCTATTTACAGTTTGAAAATACTTGCTAACTCGAAATTTAACAAGTCCATCTTCGTTCTCACAGACATTAGACATACGCTGGCCAGGCGCAGGTCTAAAAATCTCCAAGTACTAAATATACTTGCTTCAATTCCCAGTGAAAATACTTTTAAAAATTCTTTTAAAAATGGATATGGAAAGCACGTTCCCCCATGGATTACAGTTCCACCCGGCGGTTACGCTACTTTCCCAGTAGAGTCGCTTGTGGCTGTAGATTTCTCATCTCTTAAATTTCGCCATGGTTGTCGCCATAGATTGCAGTACACACGGCGGTTACGCTACTATCCCAGTAGAGTCGCTCGTGTCTGTAGGCATCACGCCCCTCAAATTTCGCCTGGCATTAGATTGCAGTTTACTCGGCGGTTACGCCACTATCCCAGTGGAATCGCTCGTAACTGTGGGCATCTCGCCCCTCAAATTACGCTAACATCATCAATCAAATCTAATCTCATCGCGATGAACTAACGCGAAGGATTTCCGATTCAAATAGTCACTCTGACTAAAATTCTACGTAGCTACGAATTTCAAATGGATACTCTTCACGAGTTCCAATACCTTCATTAATAATAAATGGAAGGTACTTTTCCACATCCTCAGTTTAGAAAACATAATATCATATATGTAGTACTTTCATTTCACATTTCGTACATATAACATCTATGTAAACATACATAAGATTTCCATAACAATGTGTTTCTAAACTAACGGTTTTCAATTCACCGCATTCATATATATAAGTTCTAAAAACTTACATATCTCATATTCATAACAAAATAGAGGATTTCAAAAATTTCCTCTAAGTCGATTTGGAAATTCTAAGGTTATCTCAAACCTAATTCATATTCAAAATTCCATTTATTATCGACTTTCACATTCAATTTGGATTTCACGCTTACATCGTCAATTCTCAACACAGAATTGATGTCTATCGATATATAACCTCTGAGCTCGTACGTCTCAGAGAAAGGTGTTAAGCTAAGAGAATAAATCCTCCGCCACCAACAGATATATATTTAATAGAGATCAATTGCTATGTCATCAATTCACAATGTTAGACATACAATCCAAATCATCATCTGAAATTCAAAGCTCAACTTATATTGTCTTTGATGTCGAAGTTAAACTCAATTTTAACTTAACGATTCAATCTTTTTGAAAAATTTCAAATTGAACAAATTGTTCAAATTCTCATTTAACTTTTCAACTTCGACTTCAAAAATGAATTTCAAATCATTTATTCCTTACGGAATATATTCACAACATTTCACATTTGGAAAAAACATTTCCATACTTATTTAAAAATAAGTAATTCACAAATCCATTTTATTTTCAACATTTGAAAATATTCGATATACTTTAATCAAAATTAAGTATATATTTCATCTTTAAGGAAATCATTCTCTTTCACATTTTTATTTGAGTTAAAACGAATGTTACGTAAAACATCGTTACGACAACTCAAAATCACTAGTATAGGAATTCGAAATTTAGATAGATGTATAAATCCCAATACTATACAAAACATTTCCTTTCGAAAATCATTTACTATAACAACAGTGTTATAGTCCATCATTTCCTTATATTCGAAAACGTCTATTTCAACAATGAATGTTGAAATCTATGGTTTCGATATTCAATGCCTTTGAAAACATCATTTAAAACAATTAACTTCGTTTTAAAATATCACTTTCTCAAACATGTCCATTTCATTCAATAATATATTCACGGTCCAAAATTGTGAATATACATCTTTTAACAAGCTATAAGAATTTACTTATCAAAATAAGTCAGTTTCGAATTTATAAACAATGTTTATAAATTCTATTCCTATTCATTAAGACTTCAATTCATAAAAATTGCTTTATTAACCATTCCTTTATAACTCAATTTTATATCAGAATTTTAATTTACAAGTAATTTACTTATAAATTCTTTTATTTCGCAACTTCGATTCATTTTATAACTTCACAATCTTAATTCTGTAATTTCCATTCACTTATGAAATCCATTAAATATTTCACTTTTAACACTTATACAAATTATTTTAAAATTCCAATATAATATCAATCTTTTCAAATCTTCAATTTAAGCCGTTTATAATAATTCAAAAATTCCAATTTAAACTATTATATAAATTTATCAGTTTTCCATTTCCAAGATAATCAACTAGTTCTTTAATAAATCATTCATCGACTTGGTTTCCAATTTAATCACATTTGATTCATTCACATTGGATTTTACTAACATTCATTCAAATTCAATTAGTTCACATTCACTAATTTATATTCAAGTTAGATTGCTTTCAATTCAAATCAAATTTGATTCTATTTAAATTTACTCATCTTTCAATTTGAATTCAATTTACATAGCTTTCCAATTTCCATTAATTCAATTTCATTAATACAATTTCATTAACACTTAATGAATTTCTATACGATCAACTGGCAAAATCAATGCATATTCAACTTAACCAAATTTATTTACTTTGCTTACGTTCAATTTGGTTCAACACACTTAATTTCAATTGGTTTCTATTCTAATTCTGATTGAATTCTTATACTCACCATATTCACCAATTCACTTTTACAGTTAAAGTTGAATTTTCTTTATATACTCAAATTCATATTCATTACATCACTTTATCCATTCATTTTTATATCAAATTCAATTTGATTCAATATTACTTAAGCCATGTTTCATTTATCTTCACTTGCATTTATTTTCACTATACAGCTTAAGTTCGTCTCAAATTTATTTGAAATTCCATTTTATTTAACTTAACTTAAAGTCAAATTCATATCACATTTAAAAATTCAGATTTTGTTTCATTTAACAAAACTGTTCAAACATTTAAAAACTGGTTTTACTTAAATTTTCTCATTTTATAAGTTAAACAACTTATTAATTTAAACTTCCCAATTCATATCGTATAATCACTTATCTTTCAAGTTTAACTTTCCATCTCAACAATTTATCAAATCAAATTCAATTTATTTAACTTTCCTTTGTTAAACTTCAAATCGTACATTTATTACTGCTAATTCAATTTAATTTAACTTTTCTTTTAGTTAAATTTCAAATCCATATATTTATTAATGCCAACTCACTTCAATTTAACTTTTCTTAAGTTAAAAATCTTTATTTCCAAAAACAATTTTATACTTCTTTGGATTTGAAAAACGTTTCCTTTTTAAAGTGTTTCTCGTAACTATTCATATTAAACATCATAAACTAAGCTTTGTGTAAACCAAAGCTCTGATACCACCTGTAACATTCCCCCTTTTGACCATCTCCAGTCGGTATTTAAACCAACTAGAAACGTTCAAAAAGACGAATTGTTATTTAGTTTATAAGGTTTAAACAGAATCAGCCACAGAAACACAGATAATAACAATCAATTAAAACAAATGAATCTTTATTTCATTACTATAAATCTTTTTATATACATCAGAGTTTATACAATTTTAAATACAGATACAGCGGAATATCTAAAAATACAATTTTCTCGAAATAAATGATGGTTCTTTACTCTCTCTCTAACTTCGCTGCTCGAAAATCTTCAAGCTGTAAAAATACTCGGTCTGACCCGAGTATTATATTCAAAAGAAAATAATACACAGGTCAGTCTAATTCAAACCAGTTTATTAGTGCATATAGGCAGTAATAATTTAAATAGACGACAGTCACAATAATTCTCGTTTATCCGAACCTTTTAACAAAGAAATCGGATAACGAAAATATATAACACTTAACAGTGTTAAACAATAAATCAGCAGATTTAAATCATCAACCGAGATAAACAGTGTTATTGGCTGCCGTGCACGCATGCGTGTACGGCCTCGCCAATACGGCATAAAAATCAATGCATCACGCCGCAAAGAAATGTCAATTCAAAAACTGTCGAGTTTGGGTGGCTGCAGTGCACACGTACGCGTGCACTGCCTCGCCACCACAGCATATAAAATCATCACAACAGTGAATACTAACAGCAATCAAAACTGCTGAGGTAAAATATTTACAAAATGCAGAGGTCAAGTCATTGTTACCAAGACTCAACACAACTGCGAAGCCAAATCAGAGATATCAGCAAAACCAAAAGAATGTCCAAACTGTATGCAACGGATGCAGACTTACAAGTGCAGCTCAACACAGTGAAACAAGTTCAAGTGGCAACATGAAACTTCGAACATGAATATACATGTATGGTGATACAACAACACATGGATGCAACTCGACAACAGAGTAACAAAAGATTAGCATCAATGCATACTGGAATGAATGCATCAAAGTGACAATATCCACAGTAAACAACATGATGCAGCAAGATACATGTATAGTGAACAATGCAGTCCTTAAAACAATGCAAATGAAGACCAACACACAGGAAAACACAGTCAAACTATGATCAAGTGGCTACAGAGTGAAGTGCACAACAGACTCAGGTCTCAATCCACACATTGAACGTCATATATACTAAATGATCAGTGGACAATGCATGAAGGCTTGAACAAGACTCGAGTGCTACATTAAAGGGTGCACAGACAACATATGAAGGAAATGCACTGGTTAATGTGACAGCAAGTGGAATCAATGGTACAAGTTATTGACTTCATCACTACTGCCACACAAAAAATGAAATAGGCATGTGTACCCAACTAAGGTAACTCAGTAACAAGCAAAATACAATGCCCAAGAGAATTTATCAGTTTTGAACCAAGATAACTGCAGTGTAATTAAAGTATGCCGAAGTCCAGAGAGACATAAGGGAAAAAAAAATCAAATAAGTCAATTATGCTGCAAGATGAATATACAATGATCAAAGTGTACTGGAACTAAATGCACAATATCAACATGGATGCAAACAAATGCAAACAGGTCAACATGATAGCAGTACACCCAGGAAGGCAGTGAAGTGGCAATATCAAAATTTAAGTCTGAAGTGTTCAGATTAACAGTGATCAGGACACGGCAAGGATGTCGCAAAAACAAGATTACAGAGAAAGCAATATCAGTAAAAAAATATCAAGTCCATCCACCCATATATGCATACACACAAACATATTTGTGTATATGCACATATATTCAGGATAGGTGGCAGTGCAAGCCTGCCAAACTCTATAAATTCGAGCCACAAGAAGATTAAAAATTTTGAAGTGTCAAAGTATTCAAAACTACTGGGAATTCAATGCCGAGGGTCTCACTTGATCAGGCAACGAAAATCAAAATATTTAAACAAGCCTGTACTGAAGTCGAAGCAGAAAATCAAGACGATGTCCCACAAAGATACCGTGGCCAACCTAGGACCGAAGTCAACAAGTGACAGGGGTACAAAGGCATAACCGTTTAAATAGCATCAACACAAAATCAAAGTCGACAGTTCCAATTAACCAAACAACGAAATTTGCTTTCGAAAATCAACGAAGCCGTGGGTAGCCCAAAAACGAACTAACATGGTGCCGACAACTACAAAATCAACTCCATTCAACCAAAATCAAAAACCATCAAAGCCATGTAAATCCATTCACAAAATCGCATAACTCTGAGCTTAAATTAGATGTGAGATTTTACTCACCTTAACATCGAATTGGGGCAGATCGAAGCAGATGGAGTCGGCGTCCTTGAATCGAACGAATGCGAAACCCTAATTTGTCGAGACGAAGGGGAGCGAAGACGAAGCCCTACAATTTCCAGATCGAAGCCACCGTTTTACTCGTCGCCGATCGAACGAAATCAACGAGGCTGAAGCCCTAGTTTTCTTTGTTGAAGAGGAGCGATTTTGTAAGCCGCCATTTATTTTTCTCGATTGCTTTTAGGGTTTGAATGAGGGAAGTAATGGGGATCGGGTTTGTGTTTTAACGGAGAAAAAAGGTTATGGGCCGAACGTGGTATAGGCATGGGTTGGGTATGGTTTTTATTTTATTTTCTTTTTATCTTTTATTTTTGTTTTCATTTAAAAACTGATTTATTTTGTAAAGATATTTTCTTTAATTTGTTTTTGTTTTAAATTTGTTGTTAAAATTTAGCTATGTGTATTTATTCATTTATTTTGTATTAATAAAGTTTAACAAAAGAATTTAAATCGATTTACAATTTCCAATTCAAATTTAACAACCAAATATATTCCTCAAATTAAACTTGAAAAATTCAAGCACATTCACAATTTAAATAAATTTAAATCAATTATTAATTTAAAATAATCTAAAATTTTGGATAAAAATTCAGGTTGTTACAGAAATTCAATTTGAATTCGATTTAATTTTATACGCGTTTATACGCCGTATATTCACAAAACAATTCCGATAAATACGAAATTTGAAATCCAGTAATAATTCAATATTACGGACCCAATGAAACTGGTTTCGTCAAATTCCGAGACTGTGCCTCGGAAGGTTATTTTTAAATTCGATTTCAAACGATACAATTTCAAAACCGAACAAATCACTTTCAAATTAAATTCTGAAGCTTCTATTATCATCAGTATTATCAATATGAATTTTCTAAGCCTTTAAATTATTTTTAACCGGCTTAAAATTGAAGATTCAAATTTTATTCAACTTTCAATAGATTAAATTCAAAGTTTAAATCGCCAATTCATTCTGATAATTTGAAATTCAAGTCAAATCATCATTCAAATATTTAAAATTAATTAAATATTTTCAATTTAAATGGTTCAAAATTCAGGGTCGTTACAGCCTCTAGCGGGACGCCCCGAGAACCACCTGGCTCTCTGCCAACACAAGGCCGGTTAACCCCTTCCCGGGTATAAACCTGAGATATGCCACCCCCGGTCCTTTGGGACCTTTATCCGAGGTGCCTCGATCACAAAGCAACAATCACACAGAGTAAATGAGATTGGAGCAACCACACAGGTAAATATCTTGTCTCCATACCATAATACCACCTTTTTCCAGAAGGAATGGTCATACCTTAGGGGAGTTACCCCTGAAACCTTGCCGCATCTTTCCTGTTTTGACCATTTCTGGTCTGTGAGGCTGGATGAGGTCTCGTCCAACGAATGATCATCATCACACAGCAACACTTAGCATGCCTGTGACGACCCAACTTTCTACTACCAGAAAGTTACATCATCTTTAAGAAAGAAAGAGGTGAGAAATAGAAAAGATGAAGAAGAAAGAAGAAACAACATCAGAATCTCAACAGCGGAATGAATAAATTATATTAATCACATAAGTATTACATAATATACAACATTAATCAGTGTTACACAGATAATACATCACATACTAGACAGTTATAAACACCTGTCTAGTTAATACAACTCGATACAACTCAAATACAACACAGATACAACACAGCGGAACACTATATATATCTACAACGCTGAAGCCTCCTACTCCATTGCTCCTCCACAATCGTCAAAGCTAACCTGAATCTCTTGGCTACTCGTAAAAATTTGAGTACCCGAGAGTTTAAGAAAACAGAAATAAACTCTGGGTCAGACATGGGTCTGGTATGAGTAACAGGTTAAAGTTGCTTAACTTTGAAAACCTTTGAAAACAAAAGGTATCACGTAAGACTTCCCACACATAAACATGGAAAAGTTTTTACCTTACGCTAATCAAAACTTTAATAGGAAATTCAGTGATATTATAATAGTGTCTAGGGTTTTCAAGTAAATAGAAAATAGCCGAAATTGTTACATTCATTAAATTCCAGCATACTAGGTTTACAATCAAATCCGAGATCACTTATTGGAGATTGGATTCCATACAATGGCAGGGCTACTAGGGTATCGCCCGTCACAGTACGTGGCCTAGATCACCGTACCGAGGAGTACGCCCGATCCCCTGCAACACAAGGTCGGAACCATCCCTTACTGGATAATTCCCGGATAAGAAACCCCGGCGGTTGTAGCTATTCAACCGCCCACACAGCCGAATAAAAAGGGACTCTAGACAGGGGAAATCTCATCCTACTTGGGTGCTACCCACTAACCTTGCTGCACCTCCCCTATTTTAGCCATTCCCGGTTGATGAGGCTTGAGGCTACGATTACCTTTAGAGAACACATCTCTTAGAATGCTCATCATCCAACTGACGATGTTCTGAAAGCATTCAATCCCTACAAGTTCGTTCCGGGTTCGAACGAAACCGAAGGCATTATCTCGTTACACTCATTTTGGAATCACCCTCAGAGTTAACGACAATAACCCTTGCACTCTGAATCTTCATCTTCACTTGAGATTCACGACCTATCGTTAATTTGGATCGATGTGGTTTTCGGATATCCAAATCTGGAAACCCGATCCCGGTCTCATCGAAATCCAAATCGCCATCTTTTAGGTCCAAGTGTTTTAAAGTTAAAAACAATTTAAATTCAATTATCTATATACACACAGATAGATAAATCATAATATAACAATGGATAATCACATTTTCATCATAAACAGATAATCCATATTATCAACTCAAAAAGATAATCAATATTATCATATTTAAAACAAGCATCCATATCATATAGATATTACTCATCTCATATCTGAGATCACAATCTATCAAGGAAATCAATATCATCCATCATATATAAACAAGGATTAATAATCACACCATTTATAATTAATTTAAAATGAATTAAATTAATTTCTTATCTCTAATTAATTTAAAGTAAATTAAATTAATTACTTCATCAATATAAATCTTGCTTACAAATTCTTGCATTAGAAAATTTTTCCAACATTTTTCCTATATCCAAGAATCAATTATCTAACTCCATAACAAATTTCAGCATCAACAATTTATTAAATCAACAGACTTTTGTAAAAGAATGATTTTTGTTCATCTGTAAACTGCTCCTTTATTTCTCAATTAAAATTTTCCATTTTTGTTTTAAAAATCATATTTTAACTTTAGCCTTTGATTCATACACCTGAATCTATAATCTACGACAAATAAATTTTGACTTAATTTAAGGTTTCACTGTGTTTTATATTCCCTGAACTATACTAAGCTATTTTAACAAACTATATATTTTTAAACTAACATTTATGACATAACAATCATACTTCATTTGTATTTCAAATCTTAACAAGGCCTAGATCGAGAGATAAGGAAATATGAAACAACTTAAACTAGGAAATTTAAAACAGAGGTGTTCAATGTCACAGGTATACATATCAGATATGCGTGCTTACATATATTCATAACCACAGAGTTAACACTTATATATGCAAAAACAAAGCATTATCCATCTCAGGGCTTCACAAACAAGCAGACATCTATATACTTAGTTTTTAAATTTAAAATGTTACTCACCAGATTTGAAAATGAAGACAGAGTACATCAATTTTGACCCAGGCATGAAGTTGCAAGCTGGAAACTTCTTCTCTAGATCTCTGATTTTTATTGATGTTTAAACTGAGTTTTTGTTTAAGTTTGAAAGGTTGTTTATAGTTGAGTTGTTGCTTGCTTATCCTCTGGTTTGCTTATTTTTGGATAAACGAAATGAAATGGGAAAGGTTGATAAAGAAAAGAGTTTACAGGCTATGTTACTTCACTGGTACAAGATTGTTCAGAGATTTTTATCTCCTTTGGAGCTGATATGATCAATATAATATGTACTAGAGATATAGCATTTAATGCTTGTCCTTCATGTCTACAACATATCTCATACTTTATTCGTATGTACTTATATAGTTTATATTTCTTTTTCTTTCTCAATTGTACACAATTGTTTAATACTTCCTGTACAAGCATCATGAAGATATATTTTCTTCCCTTTTACTTTGTTTATTCTTGCCTTTCAAATTTACTTACAGCCTTGCAAACATAAGTAAGTTTCTAGAACTATCAATTGTCTTATGCTTTGTATTGTAATATAAATAAGTTTCTATACTTAACAAGATGAAAGAATTTATGTCATGCTTACTTATATTTTCATGTTCCATTTCTTGCCTAGCATTACTACTTTTGCTTGGTAATATAACTATGTTTCTATTTCTAACTTAAATTTTTACTGTCTTTTCTTTCCCTATACATATATTTATTGTTTATATTTATGACTTACATTTTAGAGAAAATGAAACAAAACTATGTATATATATATACAAATAAAAGCTTATACATATATATATACAACATATTAAATTTTGAAAATAACGCTTCTATTTTAAATCTATATATATCTATATATATAACAATACATTACTAAATGTTATTTGAAAACAATAATTTATCAAATTAAATAATTTATAAAAGAGATTATAACTTCCTATTATTATTTAAATGAATTAATAACTCATATTTATTAAACCATATTTTAAAACAAACCTTTTTATTTAATTCTTGAACTTAAGCTAAGATATATATTTAAATCAATTAAACATTTACCTTAACTATTTTAAAACTATATATTCTATATTAAATCCTAATTTCCAAATTACCAAAAATATATTAGAATTTGAAAACAAGATTTATTTATTTATTAGATTCCAACCAAAGATTTCTATTTACAATATATACAAATATATATACACTATAAATAGAAAACAATTTATTAGCTTTTTAAAAGATAAATTATCAGTTAAATATTTATTCAAAAGAAGATTATTAAATCAATTTGAATTTTCAACAAAAATAATCAAATCAATTTAATTTTCAACACAGATTATTAAATTGATATTGCTAGAAATTTCGAGGATGTCACGATGCCACACTACCAAATTGGGAGTATATCACTGACAACTTTCAACTACATAACCTCTGAGCTCGTACGTCTCAGAGAAGGGTGTTAAGCTAAGAGAATAAATCTCCGCCACCAAACAGAAATGTATTTGAAAGAAATCAGCTTTATATCTCAAAGTATAGTGTCAGACATACAACCATACAAGTCTGTTCCGAGTTTGAACAGAACCGAAGGCACTTCCAAAGAAGCCCTTGCAAATTCGGATAATTTCTAATCACGTCCAGACTTCACATCACAAGAAGAGTGATATAAATCTCTATACCGGAGCAACTCGGTGCAAAGACATTCGACAGGTTGTCCTTTCATTTTCGAAAATACCCGGTCTTCACACCGGTCTTTAAATGTTATCCATTCACGTCGTATCATTATTCGGAATGGGTTATATGACACAAAGTCCTCTCCCGGCTAAACCGAATAATGAGTGCTTGTTTTAAAAAAAACAAATTCAAATGCCATTTCAAAGGCAAATATTGATAGTCGGTGATTTAACTATCAAACAACATTCACAGCAATCATCAGATTTAAATAATTTTCCCAAATTATTTATTTTCAAAATATCTTCATAAGATATATATTTTTTTCCACACTTCAACACTTTGAAAAAAAATTCAAATCACTTTTCACCTTTCAACTTTTGAAAATAAATTTCAAATCAATTTTCTTACGCGGAATATATTACCAAATATTTCTTTTAAAAACCAACTTTAGAACCTTTAATTTATATTTCTAAAAGCAACTTTGGAAATATACTCGGCTTTATAGTGAGAATACACTTTCACTTCAAAATGGTCCATTTAAACCAATTAAATAATCCTTATCGATTTATTTTAAATTTACGTTCCAAATCCGTAAATTTATTTCCACACTTTAAAAATAAATCAGTGTTTATTTTTAAAACAAATTTCCCTTTCCTTTATAAATTCCATTTTGGATTTACATTCCCAAATATTCACTTTTTATACGATTTTCAAATCGATTTCTCAAATATTCACTTTCAACTCCAAAATCAAATTCCAAATTGATTTCACAATTTCATTTCAAACCCCAAATATATTCCAAATTGATTTCAAATTTACATTTCAACATTAAATCAATTTCAAATTGATTTCTAATTTCCTTTGAAGCACCAAATCAATTACAAATTGAATTCTAAGTTTAATTTCAATAGAACAGAACATTGCAAATTTATTTCTAAGTTTATTTCCAAATAACAAACCATTTGCAATTTATTTCTGAATTTATTTCCAAATACCAAATCATTTGCAAATCGATTTCCAAATTTATTTCAACACAAATTCAATTTCATATCGATTTCCCAAAGATTTATTTTCAAATACCAAATCAATTATCAAATTGATTTCTAGAAATTCATTACCTTTTAAATAAAGCCCTTTATTCTTTCCAAATTACTTAAAATTCCATTTTCAATAAATTCTTCAACTTTTAAATAATATTATCCAAAATCCATTTATTAATATCTTTTCCCGTATTTCGGAAAAAATTCGATAAGACTACAAAAATCAACTTTTTATACTTTTAAAATTCCTTCTTTCAAATTAATTCAATTCTTAAAAATTAATTTCCAAAAATCCAATTTTATTTATTTCTAGTATCCAACGATACCAAAAATACATTCGGCTAAATTTTAGCCTTCAACAATTTCAATCACAAAGATAATCACACACAGATTATAAACAATCACATCACAATATATGAAACAAATTCACATACTGCATCCACAAACGTTAGCACAATACCAATTCCACTTCGAGGTGGAATATCGCGGTATATGGGATTTATAAAATATCATCCGCTATTATGCGGCGCATAGGGTCTCATCTGCTATATAATGCGGGAAATCACAACTCCAATATATATATATATATATTCCAATATATATATATATATTTCTATATACTACTATATATACTATCACAATCAGGCAATCAATCAATAACTGCAATATCAATTTTTTTAAATTTGAGTGAGAAGATCTCACCTTTGCTTTTAATTTGCAAATTTCCAATCCAGTTTGTTTTCGTCACCGTTTTAGACCTTGTATAAATAATTATACAATTCATTAAAATTCGAAATAATCAAATAACCAATTTTCGTTTTGTAATTTTATTTATTCAATGATTTTATTTTAAACCAATTACTTTTAATAAATTTATCTAGCAGAAGAATTAAATCTTAAACTAAAATTCCTTTAATAAATTACTTTCGGTGGTTAAAATAATTAGATAGGTTAATAAAACAAATAGATCACCGAAATTAATATTTTCAAAATAAATTAGTAAATAAAATCAATATTTCCAAGATCTCATATATATATATATATATAAAGTTTTAAATGTATAACAGGCTGCCAAATAAAATTTTCTACAGTTTATTTTTATCTTTTAAATATATATATATATATATAATTTGAAAACTGCTTATGTATATTTTTACTGTATAATATTTCTTTCTGACCAAATTGTAAAAATTTTAACAGTGTGTACATAATCCTAATTACCATTATTCATATTTTAAAATTGAACAGTTGTATATATATTTCAAAATCCTATCTGTATCTATATATATATAACTTATAAAAATAAAAACTAAATAAAATACCTCACTGTAAAAGAAATCGCGACCCTCCCAAGTCGCAGCCGCCACGACTTGCCGCTATCGCGATGCCGATGCCCTAGCTCGACCATCCCAATACCACGACTCGACAAAAATTGCGATCGTCGCCATCAATCACCTCCCAGACATCGCCGATCCTGAGACCCTCCACTGCTGCACCCTCGGCGACACCACGCTCGCGTTGCCAAAATTCCCATCGAAACGATCGCGTCCACCTCACCGCGAAGCCCTCTTCCCTGCTCGCAATTCACGTACTCGATGAACGAGAGTGAATCTCGTATGACCCCTTGAGCTGGTGATTTGAACGAGCCCTGATTTCATTTTTTTTTTTTCGTTCGAATCGATTTCGAATTTGTAGGGAACGATAATCAATTCGCTCGTTTATATATATATATATATATTGGAACGAGAAAAGGAGGGTGGCCATTGTTTTCTTTTGAATGAGATTTTTCTTTGTTTTTGCTCTTGAAATGATTCGCGTGAGATTTGTAAAGAAATGGGGAGACAAGGACGAAACATTGGCGTATGGAGGAAGGCTGTAGTGCTTTAGAGAAAAAGTTTTGATATGGAAAGAAAGTAGGCTGCTATTTGACTTAGAGTATAAATATATTTTAATTTAAATTCAAATTCAAATCATCTCGACAAATACAACACGACATTCTTGACTTCCTATTGAGGCGTGCCGCTAGGCGTTTATAATGTTATACGCCTATTCCGAACGCAATGGAAAAGGTTCCGAGTCCAAATTCGATCGTATGGAGAAGATAGCTTTTTGGACCAGTTATAATATTGAATTCGATATAAATTTCAGCGTGTTTGCTCATAGTATGATCACACAACAACTCCAATCACTACGAAAATTAAAATCCGATAATAATACAATATTACGGATCCAATGGAACTGGTTTCGTCGAATTCCGAGACTGTGCCCCGTAACGCTATTTTTAAATTCAACTTAAACGATAAACTTTCAAAACTGAACAAAACGGTTTCAAATTCAATTCTGAAAGTTCCATTACCTTCAGTATTATTAATATAAATTTTCTAAGCCTTGAAAATATTTTTAACCGGCTTAAAACTGAAGATTCAAATTTTTACCCAGATTTAACGATTAAATTCAACAATTAAATTGCCAAATTCGTTCTGATATTTGAATTTCAAATCAAACCAACTTCCAGATATTTAAAATCAATTAAATATTCTGATTTCAAATGTCAAAAATTCAGGGTCGTTACATTTGGATGAACTTGTTTGTTGGACTGGGTTCACTTGTGTTAAGTCTTCATTTCATATGCGTACATCTTTGGTTCAAGTGTTTTCGAGCTTGTTCCAATCATTGAAACTTGTACTTGACCATTCTATTTTTGTTTTTCGTATTGCACCTGAGTTGAACCCAGTTTGGCTCGTGTTTGACCTTGTGCTCACCTGTCCCTGCAGTTTAATCAAGTGTATATCGGTGTGCACGGCCTTGTGGCATGTACAGTGATACACTATGCATGTCACAAGTTTGTTCGTGTAAGATGAATTCGAAATAAATATGATGACGAACAACCCAAATAACTGAGGCAAATAATATTTTCAAAAAAAACACATTTTATTTTACACTGCAAAAATATTTCTTTTCAGTTTTACTACGTTAGTGTTTATTTTGCAGATAATTCAGATGCTGGATTCAATCTGGAATAGAGTTCAAGATAAATACGAGTGAATGAGTGATATGTAGTGAGGTGAACATTGTACAGTGAAATTTGTGATTTAATCGAAATTGTAATGTAATTGAAATTGTGTAATATGTAGTGAGAGCTCAAATTTGTACTATTCAAAATTGTAATAAAATATTTGTTTGAATAAAATATTTGTTTGAATTTAAATTCTGTGTTATTTATTTTATTCAACAAATATATATTTAATTATGTGAAAAATAAAATAGTACAATAACAAATACATTTAAATGAATATATATATATATATGTTTATTATCATCAAACAAAAATCATATACTAGCATATTCTACAATTTTGCTATAAAAGAAATTTAAATGATTTTGAAAGAGTTCAAAAGCTTTTTAAATAAGCAACTCTTCTTTAAAATGGGTTTATGGATTTAATAGTGATTTTGGAAAAATTATATGTTTGTATATATATAATTAATTTAAAATTCTTTCATTTTATTTATTATGGATTTGAGATTTTAATGAGATTTCGTGTTTTTCTATGAAATAAGGAATTTTAACAAACGGTTGAATTGTCAAATTGGTATGGAACTTTTCGTATAATTCTTTCGCTTATTATATTTGTTAAATTGAGTTTAAGTGGAATTCACTATCTTTTAGTAAACACTATAATTTCATTATTGGTATGGGACGGTAGTTAAATTTTAGTAGTTACTATAGCGAAAGTAATTTACACTTTGGAGTTGTATTATCTTAGGGTGGTTGGATTTTAGGTCGATAGATCCCCGAGAGAAGATGACTCATTTTTCTTCGACCTAAGAGTCGATACATTCGTAGATTTGTATAGCGAATGACAAAACTGCTTTGTGAGGTGTTAGCGACCTTATGATTCAGGGTAAAACTACTAAGTGAGGTGTTAGTGACCTTGTTATTCAAGAAAAAATTGCTTAGTGAGGTGTTAGCGACCTTGCCGGGGCCAACGGAACTGCTTAGAGAGTTGTTAGCGACCTTGTCATTTAGGACAAAACTGCTTAGAGAGATGTTAACGACCTTTTTAGGGCCGACAAAACTACTTAGAGAAGTATTAGCGACCTTGTCATTGCATTCGAGATCCCATTCATTTATGAATTTGAAGATGTTGAATTGTTATCACTAATGATAGTCCATTTGAGAATTGATATGGATTTATGAAATAGTGATTTGGTTTGATATGCCTTATCATGGTTAATTGGTTTTAGGTATATTTTAAGATGACTTATTTTATGGTTAATTCATAAATGGATTTATGAAATGGTGATTTTATTTGATATGCCTTTTTTTATGATCATTTGTTCTGGCATATTTTTATTATGGCTTATTCATTTTTAAGTCATATATGTATCGTATCAGTATCTCAACTTTCTATTAGATATACTCTAACCCGTTTATTTTATAATACTCGGGTCAGGCCGAGACTCTACATGTATAGGGATTCGCTGACTTTTGGATTTTTTGTTAGCTATAGAGTAGAAGATTTTAACTGTTTCAGTTTACTTCATTATTGTATATGTTGACATTTAGGATGATATGTCAAGTATAATATTTAGTAGTCATTTTGTACCTGATACAATATTTTGAATGTAATGTATATATTCATATGGGTCTAATATTTATATTTTGTAGACTCACATCTTATTATGATATATGATATATATTGTTCTGCTGCGATCTGTGACTCTGATTCTGATTTATCTATATTATATACTGTTCTGAATATTTTTAATAGGTGTGTTTATTACTTTGTATTAATACTGTACACTTCAAAAAAGAGGTTTTTAGGCTCAGGGTAAAAGTTGGAGAAAAATTTAGTTTCAGGGACAAAAGTTTGTCTTTTAGGCTTAAAGACAATTTTTAGTGTAAATCACATAATGATAGTTGCAACTATCATTTTCTGTTTACACTATAAAGTGTCCTTTAGACTAAAAAAACAAACTTGTTGTCCTTAAGACTAATTTTTTTTGCAACTTCTTCCCTGTGCCTATTTTCCTGCTTCAAAAAATTTAGTTCAAATCCTCAAAAGGTAATAAAGACGCCTCAGTGTTATTACAAAGATATACTCACATTTGATCACCCTTAACTAACCATATTCTTCGTGTTATTAGACGATATTACTTGTAATGTTCTTTAATAGTATGGGTATAACGGTGGGGTCGTTATAGTAGCTACTACAAATGGCGTAAATTCCAGTGTTGGTGATGACATCACCAACGATGGCCTATCAATTCTGCAGTTTGTCGTTGACACCACACATTTCACTCCTCATTTACCTCGACATATTACGATACTTAAATTTATTTTATAGAGTTTTGAAATGCTTTCAGGTCTTCAAGTAAATTTTGACAATAGTTCGGTACCAGTCTTAATTGATGTCGACAATGTTGAGCTTCTTGTCGCAAATACTCTTAACTATAAAACCATGAAATTTCCTATTCACAGCTTAGGTTTTGTGATTATACCAACTAAGCTAAAAATGGAAGATTGGCAAATTTTAATCAGTAAAATTAATAGAAAACTATCCATTTGGAACAGCATATTTTTATCCGAAGATGGAAGAATCATTTTAATAAACTCAGTTTATCAGCTCTCCCAACCTATTGGGTGTCTTTTTATCTTTTCCAAAATGGGTAATTGATAAAATGGATAATATTGAAAGAAATTTCCTTTGGGGTAGGGTTAATTCCTATAGTATTATTAACTATCTTTTTAATTGGGAAATGGTTTGTAAATCCAAAGAGGATGGGGCTTAGAAAATGTAAATTTGCATAATCAGAACATGTCGTTTTTAGGAAAATGACTTTGGAAATTCAATAATACTAATGTAAACCTTATTTAGAAAGATATTATTTTGAATCTATTTAATGGCATTTCCTATAAGCTCCACCATATCACTTCCAGTCCCAGCAATATGTCTTACTTCTGTAAATCCGTCCTAAAAGACATTAAAAAAATTAACCTTGGGATTAAGAACATAGTTCATTCAGGCAATAACTCATCATTTTGGCACGATTGCTAGATTTCCACTATACAACGTAGAGTCGAGTTCAAAGGGCTTTATGATATTTGTAGTTTCGAAAATTCCTTAATTTCAAAGGCCTATAGTTCTTATAACGATTATCCATGGAACTTTACTTTCAACTATGTACTCGAAGGTATTACCTTAACCCAATTTGCATTACTCTGTGGCAAGCTAGGATGTTATAACCTGAATGATGAGGGTGACATTAAAATTTAGCATTGGGACAATAGTAAATCATACACCTCAACCTTGATTTATAAGTTTTTAAATTTCTCGGGGACTAAACTATATATTTTCAAACGTTTGAAAAGTCAAGGCCCTACCCAAAACTAAGCTACACATATGGTTGATCCAACATAAAAAACTAAACACACTTGAGTTTTTAAAGAAAAGGAATTTTTCTTATAGATAAAAAAATGTGTATTTCGCAACTTAGACTTAGAAATCGTAGCACACCTATATTATAAACGGTCCTTAACTAATTCTATCCTTGTACGCATTCTTAATATTTTGACTTCAACATAACAAACTCCAATTTTGACTATGACTCATATTGGAACAATTTCAAAACTTGATATGCTAAATACTTCAGAATTTTACTTGATAATATTTTCACAATCACTTGTTGGTATCTATGATTTGAAAGGAACCAATGTTTTTTTAACAATGTTAACGCTTCATTTGATAACCTAATTTACTCTATAGCACTTTTTATTTATAATTGGTAGGGACTTTATTTAAAAGGTAAAAAGATGTATTAATACCTTGAAATACAAAGTTAATTTTAATAATGGGAGACATAACATGATCTTAACCAATGACTCAATAAACAATCCAACTAAAGATAACTATCCAATCACTTTTCTTATTATTAATAACTAATTCCATAATGCCTTGGCATCTTTTTCTTTCCTCGCATATATATGTATATAAGCTTTTAATTATATATATGTATATGTATGTCTCTGTATGTGTGGTTGTCTCACATTTTGGTTAAGTTATCGGTTATAGTGGTCGTAAAGGACCGAACTACCTACGTTGTCGGAGAGGGTATGGTGGTTTGTTGTGATTTATTGACATTTATGAGCCCATCATGCTTTGGGCCTCATTTACATCTCCCGGAGTTTTACGGAGGCAATGATGTAATAGACTTCTTCCGAGCATATTGTTTTTCACTAGACACTTTTGTTTTGCTTGATACCATTAGTGTTCCATTTAGTATTTATGTTTCTCTAGGACTTTTCATTTATTATCTTCTATAGTAGGATTGGGGAGGTTTATTTTTTATTCTTCTTCTTGAACGAGAGATGGGTGCTGATATATATCAGGCTTGTTGGCAGCTTCATTCTTATATATGTAGAAATAAAATTACATGAGTGCTCCCCTCGCCGGAGGATCACTCACTTCCCTCAAAAAAAATTGAACGCAATAGTGTTTGGGAGTTGGTTCCAAGACCAAACGATCAAACCATAATTGGTACGAAATGGATCTTTAAAAATAAAATAGATGAAACCAGTGATATAGTATGTAATAAATATATACTAGTAGCTCGGGGGTATAATTAAGAAGAAGGTATAGATTATGACGAAAATTTTGCTCTTGTCGCTAGATTAGAAGCTATTAGAATTCAATCGGCTTTAGCATGTCACCATAATTTTAAACTTTTCAAATGGATGTAAAAGTGCATTTTTAAATGGATTTATAAAAGAAAACGTATTCGTTGAGCAACCATTACTATTTCAACCTGAAAAGTTTCCAAATCATGTTTTTAACTTAAGAAGGCACTTTATGGTCTTAAACAAGCACCATGTGCTTGGTAGGATTGATTGAAAAAATAACTTTTAGGATCCGATTTTAAAATTGGTAAAGTTGATTCTACTTTATTTATTAAAAGGCAAGATAATAATATTTTAATAGTTCAAATATATGTAGATGACATTATTTTTTGTTCTGCAAATGAAACATTATCTAATGAATTTTCAAACATTATGAAAAAGGAATTTAAAGTGTCACATATGGATGAGCTGACCTATTTTTTGGGTATACAAATTAAATAACCGAATAATGCAATTTTTATTTATCAAGAAAAATATTGCGATAATTTATTAAAAAGATTTAGGATGGAAAATGTCTCTACTAATCCAACTCCGATGAGCACTATACTTCATTTTGAAAAAGATGAAAACGGTAAAGATGTAGATCAAAAATTATATAAACGTATGGTCGGTTCCTTATTATATTTAACTATAAGTCGATCTGCATTTGTTTATGTACAAGATTTCAAGCTACTCCTAAAACTTGCACTTGCGATCTGTAAAACGAATTTTGCAATACTTAACTAATATAAGTAATTATGGACTTTTTTATCCTAAAGGATGTCCTTTTGAACTCGTATCATATTGTGATGCGAACCTCGGGGGATGCAAAATAGATTGAAACTGTATTAGTGGTACATGTGGCTTCATCGGTCAATCTCTTATACCATGGTTTAGTAAAAAATTATGTTTCACTCTCAACATGTGAAGCGGAATATATCTCTGTGGCTTTAGCATGTGTATAAGTAATTGATATGCAACAAATGCTTCAAGACTATGATGTTCTTCTTAAAAACTCACCTATATACTTTGATAATACAAGCATTATTAACATATCAAAAATTCTACTAATCAAACAAACAAAACATATTGACATTCGACACCACTTTTTACATGACAATATTGAGAAAAATATGGTTACACTAGAGTTCGTAAATTCAAAAAATAAAGTAGTTGATATTTTCACTAAGCCACTCGCTGAAAATGATTTTATAAATTTAAGAAGAAGGTTAGGAATTGATCCACAATTAATATTTTGAATAAGCTAAAAATAACAAGTTTATTTATTAACTGGCTTTAATTAAACATAAATTTACAACATGCAAACTTTGGGAATATAGTTATATTTATCTTCTCTATAATCTTTTTTATAGTCAAACATTTCTTCACTTTAACATACTCTTCAAAATGGCTTGTAATAAAAGCTCATCTTCTTCATTCCACGTAACTTCTTCATCTTCATCCTTGGAAGAATCAAATGATTACTCGCCTCAAGGAAAGAAGGTTAAAGAGGCAATCACCATCAATGGGTACTTAATTAGGCATGATGAAAAGTTTGGTAAATTAAGAATATGCAACGTGAATTGAAATGTCAAAATAATGCTATTGTATCGAAGCAAAGAAGGATTCGATGGCATCCAAATCTCCATCTAATTAAAGCATGAATTAAACTACCTTCCATCTCTATCTAATTCATTTACTGTCACCCAAATTTTCAAAACCCTAAAACTAATTCCATGGCACCCAAAATCTCAATCATAACTAAAGAACACTAAGAAGAGGAAAACCAATGAATCGTCTTCTAGTTAACTTCCAATCGTCATGCAAGATCAATTAAAGGCTTGGCTTTATCACGACCTGGAAAGTATTCAAAGATATAATATTTTAATGGAAATGATGCTTTTTAATGGTGGCTTTTTTAAGGTAGATGATTTCCCTACTTATAATGTAACAACTCTACTTTCTATACCATAATAATAAATACATTTAATTAAAATAAAACGTTTGAGTTTGATTTTAATAACTATTATTTATGAAAATAAAATTTTACTTAAATAAATTCTATTTAATAAGAGATTTTGTTTGAATAAATGGAACTAAATTAATAAATTCTTCTCGGAAAATTTATTGAAATTGAATAGAAATATTTTAGTTGAATATAAAATATTTTAAACATATATAATTTTTGTTCGGTCGAAATAGATGAAAAATAGAAGTAAACAAATATTAAATTGAAGGAAATCGTGCAATTATCGAAATATATTTGTAATTGAAGTGTTAATGAAATTAAATTAAATTGGAATTTGTTTACAAATAAATAATAAGAAATTGTTTAAAAGAATTTTATTTCGTTGAAAGAAAGCCCAAAATAAAGCCCAAGCCTATTTTAATTCATTCTCTTCTCTCTTTTTCTGGAAATCTCCTTTCTTTAATTTGTATTCAACCCGAACCCCTTATTGATTAGGCCTAGCCTTAATTTCCCAAATGGTAAATCGTGATCAATGTAAAAAAGACCGCATGAAGGCGCTTGGGCCTGGGCAGGTGGCGATGCGAGTAGGGAGAGAGGAGTAACGGTGAGAAGTTCGCATTTGAAGGGGGCGGCAATGCTGGTGTGTGCGAAGCGGAGATGAAAGTTGCGATTTTGGGCATCATGTGGTAGCCAACAATGTTGGCTGTCGATGGAGCGGAGGTTGTGCGATGTAGAGGTGGTGGTTGGTTCTGGTGCGCGACTTCGATGGGTGGAACTATGGGTATGCGAATCTAGAGATCGCGATGTGGGGAGGTTCAAAATTAGCAAAGAACTCACGAGTGGTCGATGCAATGAGGGAGGAAGGTGACATGATTGGATTGGTTATTGGTGCATGCAAATTCCTATGCTTGGTAGTGACGATAGGGGCTGGCAGAGGGTAGAGGTGATGATGGTATGTGCAGTGGCTGGTTATTGCAAGCACAAACTTTTTAACAATTAGGCAATTCGAGCATTGATTCGATGAGTTTCCATACTCACATGTATATCTATACCAATATCTATATTTCTCTTATTGATTAATTGCTTGGTAGAAAAGTTTGATTGAAATATTGATTAATTGTTGTGATATTAGGTATGGATTTGGATTTGATGTTAAGTTTTTATGTTTGTTTGGATCGTCGAAATGCAAAAGAGATGTTGTCCATTTGCATTTTAATTTGTATAGGTTATTTAAATGTTGTATGTGCATTGTTGGATGGCCGGGATTCGATATAACTCGATTCGGGCCACATGATAAAATTTAAATTGATAATTAATGCTTTTGGAGAATTTCATTCCGTGATGTATAAATTAGATGTTTTATTTATTTATTTTTGTTTTAAAATATTTTAAAAAGCTTTGGAAAATTATTTAAGGGTTTAGAAATTTTATCAAAAGTGTTTTATAAATAACTTACTAAATTTTACTCGATTAGCTATTTTTATACTCAGGAATATAATTTGAATTATAAATATAAATATAATTTTCTTTTGGTTATAAAACCTTTTTAAATTAATATTATACAATATTACAAGTTTGTAAATTTTTTAATTGCAAAATAAAATATATTGCTATTTTATAAAATATATTATGAAAATAACAATATTATTTTACAACGATTTTTATTATAAAGGTTATTCAAATATTTTTTAAAGTTTTCAAAACTTAAAAAAATATAGAACTCCTTTAATGAAATAATTAAATGATTTTGTATATGTTTTGAATAAATAAATATCTCTTTCTATAATATGAGAATTTCAAATATGGTATGATTTAAAAGTAAATTTTTTATTCCAATTAATTTGAGTATAAAGAGAAAATATTGAATTATATTCAATGGTTTGAAATAAATATAATTAATTTTGGGAGTTTATAAATTTATTTCAAAATTGCATTTCATTATAGTAATATCTATAAGTTACATTTAATTGGAAAAGTGATTAAAAATATTTTATATGTATATGTACAAAGATTTGAAATTAATTTATAGTGTTAAAACCTTATTCTTGGTATATTATTAATGGTGTGAAATTATATATTATATAAATATTTAACTAGTTTTATTAGTTCTAGAATATAAAATTGGTTGAAGAAAATTGTATTTGAAATTATTAATTTATTGAAAAGAAATTTATAATTGGTTTTAAATAATAATTTTCTAATTAATATTTTAAGTATTATAAAGTGCACTATATAATTTACATCATTATTTGTGGATTAGAAAAGTGCAATCTATATATATTAAAATATTATATTTGTATTTAATTATTTAATGAAATGTCTTGTTGAACTTTATTGTTATTATTTTATTTCTGAATCAAACAGGATTTATTTGTACAATCTCTATATTTTATGATTTCTCTTTTTCCTATACTAATTTCGATGTTATGAAAGATTTACTATCAAATATTGATTGACCATTCAATACATGTATTTGATTAATTTATTTTATTATACATTTCTGATTTCTCTTTTCTTTTATATTGAATTAGATATTAGGAACGTTCACCGTTGATATAGATTTAATTGGTAATTTTTATGTGACATGGTGATGACATCTTTTTATATAGATTCGTGATATTTCTATATTTTGAATATTTTGTTTACGATGATTTTAACTTTATATGATAAGGAATCTAAATAAACAGGGTTATAATATCATATAGGATGGGAAATTTAGTAATATTTCTCCAATTATTATTTGGACTAGAATATTTTGAAGATTGAGTGTAGTTTATGAGTAGTGAATAAATGATTGAGTATCGTGCAGTGGTATGGGACGCTGTTGTGATATTTATTTGGTTATTCATTGTATGTAGATGGCAATTATGTGATGGGAATAGTTTTATGGAATTGTACTTACGTGAGGTGATGCTCATTAGTGTGAGTAGAGTAGATGCCCTTATATTTATTGATATTATGTGCCACTATCATGATGTACTCCTTTTATTGGCATTGGAGAGGACCAGATGGCTAGAATCTACCCCAGCGGCCTGATCTTGGGGTCGCGCCCTAGATCTACGACACCTTTATTGGATATTTTATTTGATGCACATCACAACATTCGGGTTAGGTGATCCGTAGGGTAGGTGCCCTATATCATGAGATTTGGGTTAGGTGACCAAGAGGGTAGGCGCCCTACAGCCCCTTTTTGTCGCATAGGCCAGCAATCTATTACATATAAGGGCAAAGTAGGGTTATGACTGAGGCTACGTGTTAACGAGCCACTGGTGGATATGAGTCACGATGTCTATTAAGGTAACTAAAGACCGTAGGAACACATCTGGTTAGGTGACCCTGGCTCCTGGAATGGGTAGACGGCCATCGGTCTCCCTTCTGGTTCTAACGAAGTGGTAGATTGGCACAAAATATTGATAGACCTCACTTAAGTATAGATATGGGTTTGGCGACCCACGTATTGATGTATATAAGACTCTACTTGGGACTTTGTGCTTATCTTACAGTCACTCCGCATCACGATTTATTCTGATTTATTTATATATGAGGAGACTAGATTATATCAGGATAGGTGTTCAGAGTATAATGGATTATCATATTTTTATTGTATATGATTTCTTTAATAGGCGGCTTATATTTATATTGATGATGGTATTCTTATAACGATCGCTGTTTCGACCCCCGAATGCCCATATTAATCCATCTACGGCATTCACTTGCCGGGCACTCAAGTGCCGGAAAGAGAGAACGTTAGGGTAAAATAAAAATAAAAAAGAAAATGAACAAGAAAGAGGAGAACAAAAACATCAGAATCTCACAGTACAATGATAACATATAATATCAAAATGATCTTTTACAAAGAAAACTATATGTATAGAATAATCAGAGCAAACTCACCTATCATTAGCTTGGACAGTTATAACTGCCTTCCATTACAATTATTGATATATTTAATCAAAGTAATGCGGTGGAAATAAAAACTACGATAGGCAATCCTCCAGCTCCTCTACAAGAGCTCCAATAAACATCAACGAAATCTAGAAATATACACGAGGCTGACCCGAGCATTATAAGAAAAATAACACCCGGATCAGTCTAGTAAACAAGCGTGAAAAAATCAAGTCATTTGAATTAATTAGTGTTATAAAACCTTTTAAAATAGAAGTATCTCATAAGACACACCGAAAATAAACACGGATGGGTTTTTACCTTACGATAACCAAACCATTTCTATTAGAAACTCTAGTGATATTATAATAATGTCTAAGGTGTTTATTATAAATATAAACATAGCTGAAATGGTTACATTGGTTAAATTTAACAGCATATTTAGGCATATAAACCAAAACCACTAAGGCACGTTCATGTGTATAGATTTTCCATGGTGACCTCCTCAATAAACTGAGATCGATCGCCTATGACAAGGATCAAAAACTACCTTTCGAGTGCCATATATCTCTAGATAAAATGTACCATAAGGTAAACAAAACTAGGCCATCATCCGAACACTCCCATAAATAATGTGCATCAAATATCATCAACTCCCCGTGCGCAACATATCGATAAGCATACTCTAGATATGGAGTTGATGTACCCCTCATAGGTCAGCTAAACCACAGGATCGTGCAGCCTACTTTGCGTTTAGTCATTTTCCGATATCGAGGCTACGTTCAGCATCCTTACACGAGTCTTCAATACTTGCACAAATAATGGATCCTACATGGATTCCATCATCTCAACATAATTCGGAACCACACATGGACTCCATCATTCACCACCAAACATAGATCCCATATCACAGTCTTGAAGTGGTTTTTTATAAGTAGAACACTTATCGATCCTGGTCACTCCAAGACTGATTTGATGAATTTAGTCTTATTCAACAATAATGAGAATGATTGCATAAAGGAACTAAGTCATGTGTACTTTCTCATAAGTAAACATATAAACAATGTCAATTCATCCAAAGCATGATCAAATCACATAAACGACTTTTAATCCCTTTTTAATTGGTTTATCCTTTATTAATTAAAACCCCTTTTTATATAGTAAAACATCTTTTTTAAAACTTCTTTCATTAAAAAAACTTCCTTTATAATCCATTATTAATTAAAACTTCCTTTATATACTTGTGTGTATATATATTTACTTTCTCTTTACAAAAGATATATACTTATACTCTACTATAAACTTATACTCTTTTCAATACTTAAGAAGTATTCATATACTTATCTCAATGGTATAAGTATATTCACAAATCACCTAACAAAGTTCTTCCTTACTTAAAATATAATCAAAGAGGTTAAAAACAAATGTTACTAAAACATTATTATTATAAACCCTTTTTTTTTAAATATAACTTTTTCCATTCTTTTTTGCAATAGTTAGTATACTTTGGGTACTTGAAAACAAGTTATATCAAAATATGTTCTTAAATCGCTACTTTTCACAAATCAAAGTTAAAGGATTTCGAAGTGCGTTTATAACGACTGTCGCTATACGGACAATTCCGTATTCAATTCAATATTCCATATCATTCAATTTTATGTACATATATGGTTCCCATTTTAAACCATACTACCACTAAACATGTATTAATATATATACTTGTCCACTTTAAATTTTCAAATGAACTTATCACAACTCATTGGTTTATAAGCCAACTACTTTAGCAGTCTACATACTTTTAAAGCATATAATCAAGGGTTTAACTTTAAGTAATTAGTGTTTATTATTATTAATAATAGCAAGCAATATTAACATGTTTATTCAACATGTAATTATCAATTTATAAATTCATTCAAAGTGAGATTAACTCACTTTTATTCAACCCATTTACTTCCTACCAACATTCAATCACAACGACACTTCTTTAACATCTTCTAGTTCATCAAAACTTCACTAAAACCCATCCTTCTTCTCCCTAAACCACACATCCAAGACCTCCTCCTCTCCTTTAGCTCACGGCCAAGCCCTCCACTATTCTTTGCTCATGACCAAGCCATCCACCATCACCATTGCTCACGGCCTAAACCACTACTTCCTCCTTCAAAACCAATAGCCGTAGACCATTATTTTCTACTCCATACTCACGGCCTAAAGGAGAAAAGGGCAAAAAGTGAAGCTATTAGACTTAATAAGTTTTAAGAAGAGAAGAGAGTGAAAGAATGGAATATAAGAAATGAAGTAAACCTTCTCATCTATTTATAAGCTTAGAAATTTAGTGGAAAGGATTAAAAAAATCTCATTAACCATGAAGCAAAGAGGACTTAAGCATGTAAGGTCATACCCTTACACAAACATGATTTCCTTGATTTATGGCTTGATTTAAGGGTTCTTCTTGTAATAAATGTTCCTTTAACTAAATGTTGAGTTTAATTAACCTTTTGTTAATATAAGAGAGATGTTTAATTCTTATTAATGTGTTCATATTCTAAATATTCAAGTTGCAAAATATTTATACAACTTGTATTGAATAAAAAGTTGGTTTTTAACAAAACTTTTTCTGGTCACATTTACAGAATTTATCCAAAGTGTATATTTTTGAAAACACGTTTCAAAAATAATTTTTCTAACATTACTTATTAACTAAAAAGTGTTTAACAAGTTTATTAAATCATATTTAATCTCATTAAATCTTAGACACAAATATTTAAATAATTCAGACATTTAAATACGAAGTGTTCAAAATTCCGAGTTATTACATTCTCCCCCCATAGAATATTTCACCCTCGAAATTCCAACACCAGCAATCAAAGAAGCAACCAAAAATTAATATTTAACAATATTAAAATCTTGAGCAAACAAGACTAATGGTTTTCCCAGGTCAAAAATATTCTTATCGCATAAGGATGATAAATAAACTACTAAGTGTACCTTTCGCTCAACAACCTTAGGTTAATACTTCGTCAATTATTCATACTACCTCAAACAATTTAAAGAGTCCTTTCACAAACTCTCCACAAGACAAACAAACATAGTATATAAATATACTAAAGCCCGTATGATGTACATATATCTTTTGTACGTAATATCGATCCGACCATTTGCTCGGTCATATTGATTCCACTTCTAAACTAGTATATCTCACTTACTTCTCTAGTGCGAACTCCGATCTGGTTCCTTGATTAGATACTTCCGTTCTCCTTACATAGCCATATACTATGATAGAAAACTTCAAAATTGCATTAAAATCTGTATCAAGTGTTCGCTGTCAAAAATATATAGTGAGAAATCCTAACTTGGACTGGTGTACAACACCTTGAAATCATGTACTCGAATCCTAGATCGAGAACTATCATGCGAATAAAAATGATCTACGTGTAACTTACGTACTTAATTCCATTGGTTTCTTAACTACACCAACTTCTTTCAAATTCTTACTTATTTACTCAAAATCATTTCTTATATGATAATAAAATCATTTATGGACTATTTCGTAAAACTTTTATTTAAATTTATAAACATTATGTAAAAACTTATCTTTACTTATAAAACATTTTATCAAAACAAAATTTCATTTGATAACATTTCCGGATGTGAGTTCATTACTCGTATAATAATCTACTGTATCCTAAGAGTATATACAAAACATTCTTTTACATTTCTCTTCCTAAAATTTCGACGAAGGTCCAAATTAAATTTGGATCTTATAATCGAGTCAACCTTATAGACTTCTTTATCCATCGGGTTTGGCAAATAGCTAGGTATAGTAGGACTTTGGTATCCAAACTCAAGACTAGAGCCTACTTTCCTTAGACCACCCTATAGTAAAGACGTTTATTAGTTGGCCTAATAACATCTAATGTTCTATTTAATAAGGTTGCTTAAGCATTTTTTAACTTATTTTAACTCAATATCTTTTCCATATTTAAGAGTTATAACTTTTATATTTCTACAAAGTTACTTAGCTTCAATTTCTATATCGATTCGGAAGTTCTCGACTGCCCAAAATCGCTGAAAATTCTGTTTTATTTAAATAATTGAAAACTAACAAACAATATGTCATAATAAGATGCACAACCAAACTATCCTAATGCGAAGTATGAAGCCCGTGCCGATGGCATGGATGCAAATTTTATTGTATATACAATCTGCGACACCATATATAGAAAGGATGTGAATTTTGGTCGGTAACGTAGAATATGTTGTATATAAAAATGTAAAAAAGGTATTTTTTGTTTGAATAAATTGTTTGAAAAAAACATAGTTAATCGAGATACAAACTATCATTGCATGCATTAGTTCCCTGTGTGTAATATTTATATTGCTTAGCATATTGAGGAAAGAACAAATTTATTAATAATTTGTTTGGTATATGCATTCCTCATGTGAATTCTACACACTGTCTTGTCTGGTAAGTAATTATATAGATATTGAAATTCAACATTTTATAATATTTGTTGAAATTTGACCTTTACTAAATATATGAATATATGTTATCAATGCACAATGAACAAATTCATGTATTGCTGGCTCATATTATAGATTAGATTTGCTATTTGTATAACTTACGTGTATTGATATGTAAGCATGACACTTTTAATATAGAATATTAACTTGATATCAACAATTAATGTTTATAAAGGTCTACTTTATAAGTGTGTACTTTTGGCATATTTAAATCAGTTTTTAATTTCTTATCATAATAGAGGTCATCATATAAATTATCATGACATACGTAATTAGGTATTAGTGGTTAAAGATAAGTATGTGGATCACCAATTTAATCCTTTTCACTTATTATGGTTTGCCAATTTAATCTTCTCCACGTATCATTGGTCGTCGAAGAGGTTTCTTTATTTGTCTTTTGTGGAAACCATAAATGATAAATAATTATGTTTTTGCTTTAATAGAAGAAGGGAAAAAATGGTGGCTTTGATTTAAAAGTATAAATTCATACCACCTCTCCTTAAAGGCTCAAAATGTAAACGTTAAACAAATTCACAGCAACATGGTAAAAGCACCAATTAAGTTCAATCTTAAAGCAAATGCATACAAAAAATAGTAACATACCATGGAAGAACTGTATATGATCGGATATATTCATTTGTTCCCATAGTTTTTTTCCTTGTGCAACATTTATGTAATTGGCTTTAAAAAAACACATGCACAAAATTAAAACCATAAAATAAAGTACATATCTGCAAGGACAATAACTAACGAACAAAGTAAATTTCTTCAATTAAAATGACAAATGAACAACAATCTATAGCTTCAACCTGAGAGTGGACCAACCACAAATGTGTAATATCCAGCAGTAGAAGTAAAAAGAGCATGAAAAATATTTGAAGCGACAGTGATAAATCAAGTGAACATTAAAATAAGTCACTACATTCTACTGCATAAGTGTAATTGAAGAGCATGTACTGAGAAGTAGGAGTAATAGTGGGAAAAAAAGCTGGGTACAGGGAAAGAATATTATAAATGGGAAATATAATTGTGACAGAGGATGACAGAGAGAAGTAATTCTACGAATTTGCAATATATATGTTAACAAATGCAAATAACATAGCAAATTTAAAGATGAGGAAACAATCACAGTTGATATTCAAGTACAATGCATAGACACAAACAACATAACACAAATAAATGTGACTGAACGGAGAAGAAATATAAGAAAGCTAAAGAGAAGAAGAAGTTAAACATGAAAAGGTTGCATGAGGGCCATAAGTATACATTATTCACTGCTACCTGCATATAAAAGAACAGAAGTAAGAATAGGAAAACAAATATGAAAGGATGGGTATGAAAGTCCCGTCATCAAAATGTATATGGAGTAAAAAAACGTAAAATTACTTATGAATGTGAAGAGGAGTGGTGAGGAGCAAGGTTTTGAAGCACAACAAATCGTATAATAAATCAATGCAGTTCAGAAAGGACTACCTGAAAGTTGGTCGGTGAGAGGCAAGAGACAGTGGTCTGTTGAATAACAGGCAACAAAAGTTAGCTAAAGTAGTACCTCAGGGTATACTATATTCGTTGTAGTTGCCTCTTGTTCAGGTGGAAGAAGAATAGAGATACGATGGAAGGCAGTGCATCTAGAAAGAGCTACGTATAGTTGTCCATGGGTGAATACAGGCGTGCGCAAATCGATACCCACATACTTCACAGACTGTCCCTGTGCCTTGTTTATAGTCATTGAATAAGCTAATCTGATAGGAAATTACCGTCTCGACATGTTTATGCTTAGTTCAGAAGATGATGGTTGAAGAGATATTCGTGGGATGAAAACTAAGTTTCCAGACTTATCTCCAGTTAGTATTTCAGCCTCTATAATACATGTTGCGCAGCGAATGACTATTAATCTGGTGCCATTGCATAGTCCATCCTTAGGAGCAAGGTTCCTTAGCAGAATTATAGGGCATCCAACTTTGACTCAAGTTTGAAAGGTGGTAACCCACTACACTCTAATGAGTTCAGGAATTCGCTTGGATAACAATCATTGTCCCCATCTTCGACTAACTTATCTGCAGCTAGAAAAACATGGGCAGTAGTCGAACACTGGTGCAAACAGGCGGAGTTTATGGTGTTCACATCCTCATTACGGGCAGATAAAATTATTTGATCATTAAAAAATGATGGAGCTATGCATATATTGTTCAGGTCTGGATAAACTGTTGTAATTAAGCTGTTTAAGTTACTGCATTTGTGCATCATGTCCATGTTGACTGTCAGCTCGGGATTTAATCCAACCTGAGAAGAAAAGCAATGCAAAAGGGTAGTTAGGTTAAAATAGTAATAGTTGTTGTTGTTGACAGTAATGGAAGGTATAAGAAAATGTGAGTAGTAGAACCTGTTCCAAGTAAATTGAGAATTTAGTATTGTCTGCTTCATCCGACTTCAAACGCACGTTTGTACTTAGTGTTAGCACTTGTACATATTTCCATAACGCTGATCATCGTAATGTTGATGCAACAATATCTTCCCGTAAACCTCTTGGAATAACAGGTAGAATTTGGCGAAAATCACCTCCCAGTACTACTGTAATTCCACCAAATGGTTTTGAGCTATCTCGGATGTCCTTTAACGATCGATCAACTGTCTCGACACAAAATCTATGCTGCATCAGCACTTCATCCCATATAATGAGGCTTGTCTTTTTAAGAAGTTCTGTCGTCATGGATTGCTTTGTAAACCCACATAATGAATCTTCTAAAATATTTAAAGGAAGAGAGAAGGTCGAATGTGCAGTTCTACCTCCAAGTAAGAGCAGCGAAGAAATACAAAAGGAAGCAACAGTAATTAAAATGTGACCGTCACTACGGCATTTGTCTGCAAGTGTGTTATATAAGTATGTTTTTCCCGTGCCAGCTCCTCCGTTTAGAAAGAAAGTAGAACCATGCTCATTTTATACGGAATCAACTATCTTCATATATGCATTACGTTGGCCATCATTTAATGACTTGACATTTTTTTCAGCCTTTGCTGCTTGTCCCGCATATCGCAATTGGGTATGTTCCCATATAAGTCAGTTGTGACTAACTGTATTCCAATTTTCATTTGGCAGCGGCATGGGTGGAAAATCTAATAAACATTTCCTAGATTCCTATAGCAGTTTGTTAAGAAGATGCAAACCATAGTCATTTATTTGACATTCTGTTGGGTAAGGAATTGCGAAATTTGTTCTAATTGTATGAGTTAGATCATCACATAAATGCATAGAAAATCTATTCCATATACGATGTGGTTCTAATATAGAGCACTGGGTGATAATAATACAAAAAAGTCTTCTTAACTGATATCCTGTATTGAAGAAGGAAGCCTCATGTAAACATGTAACCCATTCCTCGTCGTCCACTAACAGCCCTTTAGCAACGCAAGCAGATTTAAATGTTAGATGAAGGTGGCCATTTATTGTTCTTAAATCTTCAAAAGACGTTGGGCCTGTAGTAATAGTCAATAATAAACGTAGATAGAAACGTTCTCCTGAGTTTGGGCTTGCAAAATACATACGACCTATAGCTTTTGAGTGCGTACATCGTGGTGACCATGTATGTGTATTTTTATTCCATGTGTAATGTTCAGGAAATTCCTGATATGTAAATCATTGTGCTTCGGGGTGTATGCTACAGAAGTTGAAAAACTCAATCAAAGTCGATGTCTGGTTTTGCGCCCGTAATTTTATTACATCAGCCGATTCACGTGGATTGAAAGTAACTTGATGCATTCCAGGAAGATGCAGTTGCAGACGGATGACTGCTGGTTTCTCTTTGTGCATACGATAACCAAAAATGTGCCATGAAATAAAAACTGATACATACATTGATATTTGTTTTTTCAGGCAGAAAGTAAGGTGTAATAATTGCTTACATAGAGTCTGTACATTGACCCATTGAGCATGTGATGGATAAGTTATTTGGGTCATAATGTTGTAGCTGTGTAGTAGTATCTTGTAAATATTGATTCATTGTTGGTATGCAACCACTTGATGATGGCTGATCGACCATACAATCGACGTCGTTGATGTTCGAGCTAGTTGCAAAATTGGTTAGTCTTTCCCTCTACCTTCGCAATGTTTGTGATACCGAACGGATTGATGGCGTCTTGATCATATCACTAATGGAAGATGAGTAAATTGGTGAAGGGAGGTAGGGAAAAATGTGATACAGTGAAAATTAAGAACACTGTGAGGTAATTGTAGAACAAAATATAGAAAACTGTACACTTACAGATTAGCACCGCGACTTGCTGTTTTTTTTGTAGATATATGTTGGGTGTTCATTGTGTCGAGTCTTTGTGCTAGTTGGTTGGAGCATTGCTGGTCAATGTTGTTAGGCGAGGACAGGTTAATTATAGGTTCAGTACAGTGCATATGGAACTGAATTTGTGGATTTTCTGGTTTCTCATACTGTTGACAAACGGCGTTAGTTGAGGATGATGGCTGAGACATTGTCGTAGTTTGCAATTAGGATAATCTCTCTTGTCTTCGACGATTCTATTGAGCTAAGGAAGATTTGATGGTGTGAGAACCATATTACAGTTTGGTGTCCTAATACGAATGAGGCAGCATAGGTAAAGTAGTTTAAAAAACATCAAAAGTTCGGGAACAATAAATATCAGAGGAAAAAACATTACGCGGTGTTTGGTTGATTGAATAAACATGTTGGCATTGTGCATTTATTTGATACATTGTTGCAGATTGATCCATATTGCTTACAGCCTAATTGTTGATCTGGATCAGTAGATAGCACATTTTTATGTGAATTTTGTTCCTCGGTACTGTTATAACCCATCTTTTGGCTCACCTAACAAATAGCATAGTATGGAATTTATGGTTAGTTACAAATGGCATGAGACAGGAAGTTAGTATGTACAGTATGTAAGTTCGGAACAAACCCTCATGCGCTTTCCATCATAACCCATTAACGTAGAGATGTAAGTCGTTGTTGAGGATGAACAGAAGTTGTCATCTTGTTCCATTGTATGTTCAAAACCAATGAAAAATATTTAAGTTTGATTTTGCAGAATATAGGTGAAATAATCAAACTGGAAAATGTTGACACGGAATTTGCAGTTGAATATTTCGACAATGTTGTTGTACAACGGTTAAGTTTGTTAAATTTTTTATTTGGTTGTCGACTGTATATAGCGTAACAGTAGACGGTTTTGTAAAGGCTGAAATAAGTGGGTGAACCATCATTGACACGTGAGATGCGGGAGAAGAAGATGGTATTTAATTTGGTTTATCCAGAGGAGATATTGTTTGAATAATGATAATACAGTAGAAACTTTTTATATATTGATGTAATGGATGAGACGTTAGAGTGTACCTTGTGTTGTATAGTTGGCTGTAGTAAATAAGAATGGGAAATAGAAGAAGTAAATGACAGAAAATGCATGGAGGAAGGAGAATTAAAAAAAGTTGGATGTAAGGACGTGGAGTAACATATATGGTAAGTGGATCACCAATTCAGTTATAAGTGGGTAGTGGGTTAAGTGCAAATTCCTTTTGTATGTAGATTGAAGCATGAATTAATGCAGGATGAGGTTTTAAATGAATTCAGCAGCTTAAAGGACTGTATTGTTGGTGGAACAGAAAGGACATCTCAGTGGTGGATAGCAGTATGGATCGTATACCAATAGGAAAAAAAATTGTTCAGATAGAGGACGATTTAGAAAATTTTTGTTGATTAGTTTTTAGCTATTAACTGTTCATGGATCCATAAACTAACCGGTACTGAATTGTGATATGCTCCGTACAATCTGATGCAGTTACAACTTTGCCTTTGGTGAATTCTTCCACAATCATCATGAAAACGGTTGTGTAGGTGGAGATTTTGAATGTTTTCTGGCTCAAATTCTTCTGTAGTGTTGCATAGAGCGTAGTCTGTGCAGTGAAGTTTGTCCATTATGGATTGTAGCATAGTCTGTGCAGTGGAGTTATGGCTCATAGCATTGATGAATAGCCTGTAGTTTTGGCTGCCGCTCTTCCTAATATATACATCGAGCGGTTGTGCTAGCTGTTCGACTACATGTGTACAGTCATGTGTATGCATGTTGAGTTATTCCGTACGACCGATGGTGAGCATGCATGCGTGCATGTGTACATACATGTGTGTGCATGTTGGTGAGCTTTTGTGAAATATGTGGGTGTGTGTGTCTAATGGTAGAAAAGTTGCTGACTGATTAAATCTTTGAAGGAAACCAAAGTAAGTTGCATTTTAGTGCAGATGGCAGATGCATGAGCATGAATTTTGTGAAGCAAGTGGTATGGCAGGTGGTGGAAGGATAGATGTAAGCCGATGGTTGCAATGGTGATAAATGCATTTGGGGTTGCATGCACATAAGGTATTGAACAGATGGGGGATGGTATTGAGCAGATATGTCCCTGACTGCCTCACTTTTTTTCCAATGTTGTCACAGTGTTCATGTAATTTTTTTTTACTGTTAGCACAGGTTAGTACATAGGGTATTGATCAGATGGGTTGGCGTAATAAAAGGCAACATACATTTGGATACAGTTATCCTCAGTGATAAATGGAATAAAACTGCATATTGTATGCTCAACACATTAAAAAGCATGCAGGCACGGCTTCAAGTTCAACAGAGTGCTTGAATCTAATAGGTATAAAGCTTTGATCCAACAATATGCAGAGAGTAAAACAAATTTGTTAAATATTATTAAAGCAACTATTTATAACCGTTAGAGCAACGCCTATATTCATCTTGTAGTTACATTTCTTTGATTTTCATATGTCAGTTTTTTATTTTGTTCGCTGAGTACTGCATATACTATAATATTATCTGCATATACTATAATGCGTAAGTAGTATAATATCATCTGCATAGCCGTGAGATAAATATCATAGAAACAGTAATCAAAATCTTACCCATCACATCATCTCTGACGTAATTAAAAAAAATTATTGGTTTACTGGTTTGAGCTTAAACGGTAATTAATTTTTTTTTAGTATACTAATAATGCAGTACAAAATAAATGAAAAGTGAACAAATGAATCACAGTGGTGATGTGTTATATATCATTTCAACATGTAATAGTACAAACATTCAGCCTTGTCTATGGTACTAACATGTTGACATATATCATTTCATTATGTAACTGTACTAATATTCACGCCTCTCTGCAATATAAAATAAAAAAAAAATAACCTGTAGACATATAAGTAATGAATTGTACGTTTTGACATAAGGTGTGTTTTGATGAGCATATACATGTAATTTTTTTTCACTAAAGGGTGCATTCTGTTTTAATCTTTTAGACCTTAGTACATGACTTCAATTTGCGCACATAAAGTGTTCTGTGACATTTCCATTTGGAAATGAAGGTTGGACTAATATTAACTTTCAGACGTTATTTGTAACGACCCAGAATTTCCATCATTTGAAATTCGTATATTTAATTTATTTTAAATATTAATAAGTAAGATTTGGAAGTCGAATTAATTTAATTTCGATATAGTGATTTAATTGGGTGATTAAATTATTAATTTAATACTTGAAATTGGGTAAATAATTGAAATCTGAATTAAATGTGATTAAAAATGATTTATAAAGTTATATTAAATCATATTGGAGTTATACTGATGTTTGTGAACTTTTAAAATTGAATTAAAAGTTAATTTGTGAAAATTGAATATTTTAATATTTAATTAACGAGTGAAAATGACCATTTTTCAAACAGTCTCGGATTTTGACGAAACTAGTTTCATCGGATCCGTAATGTAATATTATTGTAAGATTTCAAATTTCGTGTCAATCGGATTTACGGTATGTCCCGGGCGAGCCAAAACGCATCGAAATCGGTTTAATCAGTTTAATTTTAATTTGATCGTTTAATTCCGTAACTCGCGCATATGACCGAATTAGCTCTCGAAACACGTTCCATTATGTTCGGAACGCGGGTAAATCCTTACGAACGCCTGTCGGCATGTGTGATTTGGAGTTCGGTTGAAAAAGTCGTTTTAAAATGAATTTAATATTATTTTTATACGTGTATATATATGCGTTAAGAGGAAACCCTCATTCATCTTCGTGGCCGCCAGTTTTAAACTTCAATGGCCGAAACGCTCCAGTATTCATCTCCATTTTTCTCTCAATCCATTCATCTATTCGAAAAATTCCTAACTACAACATTGTAGAGGTTGGAGAGATCTCCAGATCCAACGGCTGTGATGTGGAATGGAGCCACAAATCAACGACAAATTGTGTTCAAAGTCGTACGCTTGCACACGTTTTTCGAGGCCATCGTGCAACCGAGTTCGATGAGACTCGGGGCGGTGGTAATAGGCGATGGCGGCTTCGACGTGGGGATCTCCGATCGTGCTCTCGACGTCTAGGTGTGGGTGCGAAAATTCAAGAAGCAAGGGCGGCATGGGTTTCGTGATTGCCTGGGAAGTTTTCATGAGGAAGAAGAAGCAAAAGTCATGGCCCAAAATTCTCCAAGGCAGATCGAACGGCCAGAAAATTATCTAGGTTTAAAAATAAAAGAAATGTATTATATATTAATTCGTATAAACTTTGAAATGGCATATCTAATGCATACGTTGTCGAAATTCGACGAAACAGGAAGCATTGGAATCACAGCGACGCGATCTACGCGCTGCAGCAAATCCGGTGACGATTGGAGTCAGTGAAAATTTTGGGTAAGATTAAACGGTTGTTTAATTTTATTCGAAATAAAATGCTGCAACCGTTATTAAAAGCAAGGTGAGAACTTCTCACTCAATCGAATATTGTATTTCGATTTAAATTTTAAATAGTTAGATTTAAAATTGTTGATATTGTTGATTGTGTGAATTGGATGATAAATTGTTATCTATTGTGTTAAATAGACCCTATACGCCGTATATTAAGCGAATGTTATTTATTAAAAACATATACCGCGATAATTCCATATTGAATGGAATTGGTATTATATATGTATTTGGAGTTGATTTCCCGCATTATATAGCGGATGAGACCTTATTGCGCCGCATAATAGCGGATAATATTTATAAATCCCATATACCGCGATATTCCACATTGAAGTGGAATGGGTATTGTGCTAACATCTGTGGATGCGGGGAAACAGGTTGGAGGGATCCAACTGGATTCCTCAAACATTTGAATTTATTTCAATGTTGTGTGTTGATTATTTATAATCCGTGTGTGATTATATTGTGTTTGAAATCGTTGAAGGCTATAGTTTAGCCAGATATATTTTTGGTATCGTTGGATACCGAAAATGAATAAAAATTGGATTTTTGAAATTTAAGTTGAAAATTTATTTTTGAGAATTGGATACATTTAAAAGGAGTTTTAAAAGATAAAAGTCTTATTTTTGAACCGTATTGAATTTAATTTCAAATTTTGGAAAAAGGGCTAAATAAATGGGTTTCAAAAATATTATTTATAAATTGAAGAATTTATTTAAAATTGTATTTTTAAATAGATTTGAGGATATAAAGAAATTTATTTTAAAAGTTGAAATAAATTTGAAAATCGATTTGAAATTAATTGATTATTAATTTACTATCACCAGTAAATTATATTCACAGAAATTAATCTGAATTGAATTAATCAGATAATTAAATTCAATCCTACCTATGGATGTTTGGATATTATTGGATGTTGAATTATTTGACATCTTTGATGTATGATACTTTGTGATATATCCTGTTTTGTGTGTGATCTGTGATTTATTTATCTGTGATATATATATATATATATATATATATATATCTGTGATCTGTGAATAAAAGATAAGCGTTATAGTTTATACCGCTTATCAATTATACTGTTATATTTGATCTGTGATGATTGAATGTTGTTGCACTATTATGTTAAACCCGTGGACTACACAATACACACACAAATGTGGATTTCATGTGGAAATCGGTTAAGTCACAGATTTTATCAATTTTTGGAAAATTGAGTTTTGAATCCAAATGGTTTTGGAAATTGGAATTTAAAGTTTTGAAATGGGTTTCAGAAATAAAAGTTATTTTTAATAACTTAATAGAATTGAAATTTAAATCATTTGATTTAAGTTTGAATTCAATATTTTGAAATTGAATTCAATAATTTGGGAATTTTGGTTTAAAGGATTTTACAAATTATAAAAAGTGTTTTATATGGGTTTTTAACCATTTAAAGTATGGTTTTGGAAATTTAAATTTAAATTCAAGTTTTATACTTGAATGGCTTTAACCTGTGTAATTATAAGCAGTTTTTCCCAAAACGAAACTATCTGTATTCAAATGATAATGGCTTTCATAAAGTGAAAAAGATTTCCAATTTGTATTGAAACATTTCAAGTTGAAATGAAATTGTAAATAGTTTGAGAAAACTATGAATTAACCTTTGTGACTATGATTAAATCTTATTTTGAAATAAAAGAGTATTTCAAATAGGTGTATCTTTTATATTATAAAAGACTTGAATTGTGAATAGTTTTGAAAGCTATAAATTAAATCTTGATTTAAAGATTTAATGGGTTAATTCAATTTAAATGGAAATTGATTTTGGAAATCTGTGAATGAATCTTTGTGAAACTGGGTAAACTTTGTGAAGTAAATCTTTTTGTTAAAGATTTAAAATGGTAATTTGTTTAAACCATTTAAAGGAAAGGATTTGGGTAATAAGTTGTGACTTAATTGAAATCCCAATATTTATATATTTTGAAATATTATGCTCACTATTCGGGTTAGCCGGGAAAAGACCTTTGTGTCATATAACCCATTCCGAATTAGTGATACGGCGATATGGATCGTATTGAAGACCGGTGGTGAAGACCGGGTATTTGTGATAACGATAGGATGACCTATCGATTGTCTCTACACCGTTAGCTACGGTATAGAGATTTCCTTTGTGATTGGAAGTTTTATCAGGATTGTGAATACCCGGATTGCAAGGGCTTCTTTGGAAGTGCCTTCGGTTCTATTCGAACCCGGAACAGACTTGTATGGTTACATGTCTGACATTACATTTTGAGATATAAAGCTGATTTCTTTCAAATACATTTCTGTTGGTGGCGGAGAATTTATTCTCTTAGCTTAACACCCTTCTCTGAGACGTACGAGCTCAGAGGTTATGTAATTGAAATTTATCAGTGATATACTCCCAATTTGGTAATGTGGCATGCTGAGTGTTGTTGTGTGATGATAATTTATTGATCATTTGTGATCAAAGCGTGGCTTTGTGAAAAAGCGTAGCTTATTGGACGAGACTTCGTCAGGACCTCACAACCCGGAAATGGTCAAAACAGGAATGATGCGGCAAGGTTATGAGGGTCGCGCCCTTTAGGATATGTCATTTCCTTCTGGAAAAGGGTGGTATCATGGTATGGAGCTCAGATACTTACTCATGTGGACACACTTTATTTATTATGTGTGATGTTGGTTACCGAGCGCTCAGATAAAGGTCCCAAAGGACTGGGGAATGGCATAGTCATGAAGTAGTTACCTATACCCAGAGGTAACCCGGCCTTGTGTTGGAAGAGAGCCAGGTTGGTTTCTCGGGACGTCCATCCAGAGGCGATCCCATGTGGCAGTAGGAAGTTCCTTAGCCTGACCATTTGTTGGAAATCCATCTTCCAATACGAACCTTGTACGGTATTATTTGTATAACCTGCCATTTACTTATGGTGGCGCCCCACTATTTAGATGGTAGCTATAGTAGGCATACGATACTAGTCGTATGTTGGCTAAGATTAATATTATACTTTCGAAATGTTTTCTGCACTATGCACTAATAATAATAATATCAATGATTTTGCGTAGTAAGCATCTTTGACTATCATAAGAAGAAATCTCCTCCAATTCTGCGTTTGCATTGTGTGTGTGGCGGGAGGTCTTATGGTAGTTTCATTTTCCAAAAGCATTGCGGATATTTTCTACTTCCTTTGTTGTTGTTGTTTTAAAGATAATAACTGTTTTAGTTCTCACACCAGTCACCATGATTGACCTGGAGTTTATTGTTTCCCTTCTAAACTCTGGGCGCCCGCTAATTTCCACACGAGCAGTCTAGAGTCAGGTTATCAGGTCATTCTAGATTCAGGAGATGCTGTGGAGCTCAGTGGCGAGCTGGATGGCGAGACGTAGCATTTGTATATGATATTATTTATTCCGCTGTGTATTTTGTATGAGGACAAGTTTATATAACTGTCCAGTGTTGTATTGTTGTTGTAAACTCTGATGATGTAATGTATAAAATGATATAGTTCTTTGAATTAAATATTATTCATTTATCTATTATATGTTGTTCTGCTGTGATTTGTGAGATTCTGATATTGTTCTGTGTTTTTCTGTTGTTTCTTCTTTCATTTTCTTCTGTCTTCTTCTACCTCTTCTTTTTCTCCATAACAATTCGGTTTCCGACATTCGATTTCTCAGCAGTTGATATAGTGGACGTATTAATGTCGATTTTCGAGCGACGAAAAATCGTGTTCGTTACATTTGGTATCAGAGCATATGGTTAAGCGATAACTTTGGCTCTGTTGAGAATTACTCATTAGAGATAGAGTCAGTAGTACTCTAGAATGAGTGTGAGTGTAATAATAGATACGAGTGCGTATTTGTTAGTGAATATGAAATTATTTTATATTGTGTTTGCTTATCCGTTGAGCTGTTTGTGAATTCTAGTCGGTATGTGGGACGCCATATTATCGATAGGGGTTTCTAAACACTTAAACGAGGCAAGTCGACATAGTATCATTTTAAATTAGGTAAATGAAATAATTTTACCTCGATTATATTTTATATATAAAGGAAATAATTTTTCAGAATTATTAAAGTGTATATAAAATTGATTGGTTGGTTGTTGAAAATGTAAGGAAATATATATATATTGATAAAAGTTGTTTGAATAAATTAAATAAAAAAACAACAATTGTAAAAGAAGAAATTGTATAAGCAAATGAATTATAAGTATGGAATTATAATTAATATGATTTGCAATTATGAAATAATCTGGTATAAGTAAAGTTAAATAGTGAAATTATATGAGAAAAGGATTTGTAAATATGATTTATAAATTAAAAGGAAAATTTTTGAAAGAATATTAAGCACTGAATTCACTATTGTTACTGGGAAATAATAAGGGTGATGACTGCAGCATCATCAGTATCATTTTCGAGTTTCTGTGTGATTGATTTGCTACCATAATAAATTGAAAATTTTTAAGTTTTGTTGTGATAAACAAATTTGAAATTAAAATCCAAGCTGTAATTGATGAATATAAGTAGAAATGAGTTTTATACTTATAATATGATTTGGAAGCTAAATAAATAAGTTGTATAACTTATAAAATGAATGAATATAAGTGAAACCAATTGTAAAAGAAAGGGTTAAACAATTTTGTTAAGCAAAATGAGATATGAATTTGAATAATTAATGAAATTTGACTTTGGTAAAAGTTAAATAGAATTTACTTTAAAATTGGAATCTGAATTGGATTTATAAGTGGAAAATTAAGTGAAGTTAAACAAATAATGATTAAAATGGAATATAACTTAAGTAATGTTAAATGAAGTTGATTTTGGATATCGAAGTAAATTAATGAAATGAAGTGATGAATATGAACTTGAGTTATGAAATAAAATTCAACTTTATGTGTTAAATGAATTAGCAATTGAATTAACAAATGAATTGAATGTTAATCAATCTAATGTAAATGAATTGATATGGAATAATGGAAGTAAGTGTTAATTCATTAAAGCTAATAAATTGGAAATTGAATGGAAGTCAATTTAATATTAAACCAATTGGAATTAAAAGTGTTAAACCAAATTGAATGTAAGTAAAGTAAATTTATTTGGTTGTGTTGGTTATGACATTGGTTGTTATATGATTGTTGGTTGATTGTATATAGTATAATTCATTAAGTGTTAATGAAATTGAATTAGTGAAATCGAAAGCTATGTAATTGGATTTAAATTGAAAGTGAAGTAAATTTAAATAGAAATTGATTTGAATTGGAAGTGAACCAACTTGAATTTAAATTAGTGCATGTTAACTAATTGAAAATGAATAAATGAATGTCATTGTATACGAATTGGGTGTAAACAATTACAAATAGTGTCGAAATTATATAAATTGCTTATAAACCTTGTTAGTATGCATTTCTTTTGATATGCAAGTGTTGTAGTTGTTTAAAAGAGTAAAATTGTTAATAACTTTGTATATATGTTACTTACATATTTAAATTGAGTAATTACAAGTGCCGTGGCTACCGTTCGGTTGATTTGGTTGCGCTAAAATGCTAAATAAATAACTGCTTTGCTTAAAAATGCTAAAAAGGTACGCCTACGCAATAAAAATAGGAACTATGAACTGTTTTTCTGCTTTTCCGACCGTGTGGGTCGATGTATACATATTTATGTCTATTGTGATCCTACTACGATCGAACCGCGCAAAGGAGACGTTAGCGAATTTTTCTGAAAATTTAAGGCGTTAGAAAATTTTCGGGAAATTTTGGAAAAATTTTGTTAACAAAAAGTCAATTTCTAAATTGTAATGAAAATATAGGAATTGAACTAGAAAATGGAAACCATTGTTTTGGTTGAAGTTAAAGGTTTTGAAAAAAGGGAATATAAAATTTCACGAAATGGATTTTTGAAAAGTTAATGAATTTGGGGCATTTTTTCTTACTTTTGCAATTTCGAGGACGAAATTCTTTTAAGGGGGGAAATTTGTAACAACCCAGAATTTCCATCATTTGAAATTCGTATATTTAATTTATTTTAAATATTAATAAGTAAGATTTGGAAGTCGAATTAATTTAATTTCGATATAGTGATTTAATTGGGCGATTAAATTATTAATTTAATACTTGAAATTGGGTAAATAATTGAAATCTGAATTAAATGTGATTAAAAATGATTTATAAAGTTATATTAAATCATATTGGAGTTATACTGATGTTTGTGAACTTTTAAAATTGAAATAAAAGTTAATTTGTGAAAATTGAATATTTTAATATTTAATTGACGAGTGAAAATGACCATTTTTCAAATAGTCTCGGATTTCGACGAAACCAGTTTCATCGGATCCGTAATGTGATATTATTGTAAGATTTCAAATTTCGTGTCAATCGGATTTACGTTTTGTCCGGGGCGAGCCAAAACGCATCGAAATCGGTTTAATCGGTTTAATTTTAATTTAATCGTTTAATTCCGTAACTCGCGCATATGACCGAATTAGCTCTCGAAACACGTTCCATTGTGTTCGGAACGCGGGTAAAACCTTACGAACACCTGTCGGCACGTGTGCTTTGGAGTTCGGCTGAAAAAGCCGTTTTAAAATGAATTTAATATTATTTATATACGTATATATATGTGTTAAGAGGAAACTCTCATTCATCTTCGTGGCCGCCAGTTTTAAACTTCAATGGCCGAAACGCTCCAGTTTCATCTCCATTTTTCTCTCAATCCATTCATCTATTCGAAAAATTCCTAACTACAACATTGTAGAGGTTGGAGAGATCTCTAGATCCAACGGCTGTGATGTGGAATGGAGCCACAAATCAACGACAAATTGCATTCAAAGTCGTACGTTTGCACACGTTTTTCGAGGCCATCGTGCAACCGAGTTCAACGAGACTAGGGGAGGTGGTAATAGGCGATGGCGGCTTCGACGTGGGGATCTTCGATCGTGCTCTCGACGTCTAGGTGTGGGTGCGAAAATTCAAGAAGCAAGGGCGGCATGGGTTTCGTGATTGCCTGGGAAGTTTTCGTGAGGAAGAAGAAGCAAAATTCACGGCCCAGAATTCTCCAAGGCAGATCGAACGGCCAGAAAATTATCTAGGTTTAAAAATAAAAGAAATGTAAATAAATTTATATATTAATTCGTATAAACTTTGAAATGGCATATCTAATGCATACTTTGTCGAAATTCGACGAAACAGGAAGCGTTGGAATCGCAGCGACGCGATCTACGCGCTGCAGCAAATCCGGAGATGATTGGAGTCAGTGAAAATTTTGGGTAAAATTAAACGGCTGTTTAATTTTATTCGAAATAAAACGCTGCAACCGTTATTAAAAGCAAAGTGAGAACTTCTCACTCAATCGAATATTTTATTTCGATTTAAATTTTAAATAGCTAGATTTAAAATTGTTGATATTGTTGATTGTGTGAATTGGATGATAAATTGTTATTTATTGTGTTAAATAGACCGTACACGCCGTATATTAAGCGGATGTTATTTATTAAAAACATATACCGCGATAATTCCATATTGAATGGAATTGGTATTATATATGTATTTGGAGTTGATTTCTCGCATTATATAGCGGATGAGACCCTATTGCACCGCATAATAGCGGATAATATTTATAAATCCCATATACCGCGATATTCCACATTGAAGTGGAATTGGTATTGTGCTAACATCTGTGGATGCAGGGAAACAGGTTGGAGGGATCCAACTGGATTCCTCAAACATTTGAATTTATTCAATGTTGTGTGTTGATTATTTATAATCCGTGTGTGATTATATTGTGTTTGAAATCGTTGAAGGCTATAATTTAGCCAGATATATTTTTGGTATCGTTGGATACCGAAAATGAATAAAAATTGGATTTTTGAAATTTAAGTTGAAAAATTATTTTTGAGAATTGGATACATTTAAAAGGAGTTTTAAAAGATAAAAGTCTTATTTTTGAGCCGTATTGAATTTAATTTCAAATTTTGGAAAAAGGGCTAAATAAATGGGTTTCGAAAATATTATTTATAAATTGAAGAATTTATTTAAAATTGTATTTTTAAATAGATTTGAAGAGATAAAGAAATTTATTTTAAATGTTGAAATAAATTTGAAAATCGATTTGAAATTAATTGATTATTAATTTACTATCACCAGTAAATTATATTCATAGAAATTTATCTAAATTGAATTAATCAGATGATTAAATTCAATCCTACCTATGGATGTTTGGATTTTATTGGATGTTGAATTATTTGACATCTTTGTTGTATGATACTTTGTGATATATCATGTTTTGTGTGTGGTCTGTGATTTATTTATCTGTGATATATATATCTGTGATCTGTGAATAAAAGATAAGCGTTATAGTTTATACCACTTATCAATTATACTGTTATATTTGATCTGTGATGATTGAATGTTGTTGCACTATTGTGTTAAACCCATGGACTACACAATACACACAAATGTGGATTTCACGTGGAAATCGGTTAAGTCACAGATTTTTATCAATTTTTGGAAAATTGAGTTTTGAATCCAAATGGTTTTGGAAATTGGAATTTAAAGTTTTGAAATGGGTTTCAGAAATAAAAGTTATTTTAAATAACTTAATAGAATTGAAATTTAAATCATTTGATTTAAGTTTGAATTCAATATTTTGAAATTGAATTCAATAATTTGGGAATTTTGGTTTAAAGGATTTTACAAATTATAAAAAGTGTTTTATATGGGTTTTTAACCATTTAAAGTATGGTTTTGGAAATTTAAATTTAAATTCAAGTTTTATACTTGAATGGCTTTAACCTGTGTAATTATAATCAGTTTTTCCCAAAACGAAACTATCTGTATTCAAATGATAATGGCTTTCATAAAGTGAAAAAGATTTCCAATTTGTATTGAAACATTTCAAGTTGAAATGAAATTGTAAATAGTTTGAGAAAACTATGAATTAACCTTTGTGACTATGATTAAATCTTATTTTGAAATAAAAGAGTATTTCAAATAGGTGTATCTTTTATATTATAAAAGACTTGAATTGTGAATAGTTTTGAAAGCTATAAATTAAATCTTGATTTAAAGATTTAATGGGTTAATTCAATTTAAATGGAAATTGATTTTGGAAATCTGTGAATGAATCTTTGTGAAACTGGGTAAACTTTGTGAAGTAAATCTTTTTGTTAAAGATTTAAAATGGTAATTTGTTTAAACCATTTAAAGGAAAGGATTTGGGTAATAAGTTGTGACTTAATTGAAATCCCAATATTTATATATTTTGAAATATTATGCTCACTATTCGGGTTAGCCGGGAAAAGACCTTTGTGTCATATAACCCATTCCGAATTAGTGATACGGCGATATGGATCGTATTGAAGACCGGTGGTGAAGACCGGGTATTTGTGATAACGATAGGATGACCTATCGATTGTCTCTACACCGTTAGCTACGGTATAGAGATTTCCTTTGTGATTGGAAGTTTTATCAGGATTGTGAATACCCGGATTGCAAGGGCTTCTTTGGAAGTGCCTTCGGTTCTATTCGAACCCGGAACAGACTTGTATGGTTACATGTCTGACATTACATTTTGAGATATAAAGCTGATTTCTTTCAAATACATTTCTGTTGGTGGCGGAGAATTTATTCTCTTAGCTTAACACCCTTCTCTGAGACGTACGAGCTCAGAGGTTATGTAATTGAAATTTATCAGTGATATACTCCCAATTTGGTAATGTGGTGTGCTGAGTGTTGCTGTGTGATGATCATTTATTGATCATTTGTGATCAAGGCGTGGCTTTGTGAAAAAGCATGGCTTTGTGGACGAGACTTCGTCAGGACCTCACAACCCGGAAATGGTCAAAACAGGAATGATGTGGCAAGGTTATGAGGGTCGCGCCCTTTAGGGTATGTCAAAACAGGAATGATGTGGACACACTTTATTTATTATGTGTGATGTTGGTTACCGAGCGCTCGGATAAAGGTCCCAAAGGACCGGGGAATGGCATAGTCGTGAAGTAGTTACCTATACCCAAAGGTAACCCGGCCTTGTGTTGGCAGAGAGCCAGGTTGGTTTCTCGGGACGTCCATCCAGAGGAGATCCCATGTGGCAGTAGGAAGTTCCTTAGCCTGACCATTTGTTGGAAATCCATCTTCCAATACGAACCTTGTACGGTATTAGTTGTAGAACCTTCCATTTACTTATGGTGGCGCCTCACTGTTTAGATGGTAGCTATAGTAGGCATACGATACTGGTAGTATGTTGGCTAAGATTAATATTATACTTTCGAAATGTTTTCTGCACTATGCACTAATAATAATAATATCAATGATTTTGCGTAGTAAGCATCTTTGACTATCATAAGAAGAAATCTCCTCCAATTCTGCGTTTGCATTGTGTGTGTGGCGGGAGGTCTTATGTTAGTTTCATTTTCCAAAAGCATTGTGAATATTTTCTACTTCCTTTGTTGTTGTTGTTTTAAAGATAATAACTGTTTTAGTTCTCACACCAGTCACCATGACTGACCTGGAGTTTATTGTTTCCTTCCTAAACTCTGGGTGCCCACCAATTTCCACACGGGCAGTCTAGAATCAGGTTATCAGGTCATTCTGGATTCAGGAGATGCTGTGGAGCTCAGTGGCGAGCTGGATGGCGAGACGTAGCATTTGTATATGATATTATTTATTCCGCTGTGTATTCTGTATGAGAACAAGTTTATATAACTGTCCAGTGTTGTATTGTTGTTGTAAACTCTGATGATGTAATGTATAAAATGATATAGTTCTTTGAATTAAAGATTATTCATTTATCTATTATATGTTGTTCTGCTGCGATATGTGAGATTCTGATATTGTTCTATGTTTTTCTATTGTTTCTTCTTTCATTTTCTTCTGTCTTCTTCTACCTCTTCTTTTTCTCCATAACAATTCGGTTTTTCGGCATTCGATTGCTCGGCAGTTGATACAGTGGACGTATTAATGTCGATTTTCGAGCGACGAAAAATCGCGTTCGTTACATTATTCATATAGTAATTTCCTTAATGAAACCTGTAAGCATGCATTAAGTTTTATATAAGTATTTTCCTAATATTTACATAACACATACATGACCAATATAGAAGAGTTGCATTGTGGATACATTACAAAGTAATTGCGGATCAAGTGGAAGAATGTAAATGCATTTAGCATCAATTAATAGAATCGTTAGAGTAATTGAGGCAGTATCGAGATATGTTTGTAAAATGAATATTTTCATAACCCATAATGGAAGAGTTATTGAACTCCCAAACCTACAACTTTCGATTATAAGTTTGTGATTCTCTCCATATGGAACACGCATTAGCACGTATGAGGGACTAAATCAATGGCTTTTGCGGTAATCATTCGGTTTTGGGTAGATCAACTTGGTTGAACTTCAATGATAAATCATATAAGTCAGGTATGATCAAAGTTGTGGTGTGTTTATTAAAAAGTGATCTAAATTTTCCACCATTAGCAACTTTTGATTGCAAAAAAAACATATAAGTAATGAGTTGTACGGCCGAATTAAAGAAAACAACATGGGGAAACAAAAACTAAAAGATAGCATGGAGAGGTAAGTGTTGAAAAAGCATAGGCATCTGCAATACAAATGGAAAAAAGTACAAACATCGCAGCAAATAAAAAGATTACATGGAACAGTGAAAACTGATATTCATGCAAAAGGTAAAAAGAAAAATGAAGTAACAGAACCAAATATGATTGAAGGATGAAGAAATAAATTAACAGGAAAGTGGAGATGAAATTATGTAGCAAGGAGACTATCAATATCCATTCTTCTCTGCCCACTCAACCTGCGTATAAAAAATCCATACATAATTTAATTTGGTCAAAGAATGTGATAGGCAGTGTAATACAACAGCTCATATTACCACTGCAGCCTCTAATTCTTCATCCCAATCAGCAGTGATGCATACTGGAAGGGGCTGTTCCTGGCTGGCAGAGGCCTCATTGTCTACAATTGTATTTCTAATCAGCACGGGGGGAGGTTCAGCCACTCCCATCGGCAGATCTACATTGACTACCTCCACATGAGGAACAGCTTTGTCAGCGTCCAGCTCACATCGTTTTGGTTTCTTATTCGGTGTTTCATCAGCCTCAACCTTAACTGTTATGCCATCAACCGTAGACTTTTGTATTCCACCTAATTCAAACTTCATAGCATTAGAATAATAAGTGTTTTTTGCATTCAATGCTTCTGTCTTCTTAGCTGTCGTTCTACTCTGCAATGGTATAAATGACCAAAGTGAGAGAAGGTGAGCATAATGCAAATCAGATTGTTGTACGTGCATGAAGAAACAGAAATAGTACCCGCTTCATGTCGATCCCTGCTAAAACTCTGCAACAAATGGAGGAAAGAAGAACAATATAGTTGTATGAATGAATCACAGTTGTGGGTGACAAACGGAAATAGTAAATTAATTAAGGAATGGAAGATAACAGATGTCGGGAAGAGAGCGGCACCTGGAAAAGAAAGAAGTTGGTGGTGCAAGCAGATGGATGAAGAGGGCAATGAGGTTATCGTATATAGGGAAGTGGGTGGGTGGGGAAGTGGGCAATGAGAAGTTTAAGGAGGCAGTGGAGTACGTGTGTTTGTGTTTGAGGAGAGGTGGGAAGGAGTTTGAAAAGGGAATGACGGTATTTGTTTGCAGTAGAGTGAACACCGTTATAAGAAAACGGTGGATTTAATTTTCTGTTAATTAAGCTGAGCTGTCAATTTTCAAGGCATCTGATATCCGTTAAAGCATAGGGAATTTGTTATATATATGTGCATAGGGAAAGTCTGTAAGGGTAGCTCCTGTAGTCAGCTATATGCATCTTACTATGGTCATTGTTTTATAGTTAAGTGCTACCATAATTTAAAATACTGTAAGAAAACATGTTTATCTAGGGTGAAGAATCCCTTTAGATAATATATTTTATAATTTGGTGCTTTTGGTGAATCCTTCCACAATCATCAGTGAAATTGGTACCCTAGGTGGAGAGTTTGAATGTTTTTCGGCTCAAGTTCGACTGCGGTGTTGCACAGACCATAGTCTGCACAGTGAATTTTGTCCAGTATGGCTTGTAGATATCATTTTGGTTGTGTTCCGTACATCCCATCTGTAACACAAATGTATGGAGTTATGGCGCGTAGCGTTGATGAACAGCTTATAGTTTTGGCTGCTTCACTTCGTAATATACACATTGAGCATTGTGCTAGCTGTTTGAGTACAACGAATGGTACAAACTGGATAGTATGTCGAGTTATTCCGTACGACCGATGATGAGCATGCATGCGTGCATGTGTACGTGCATATGTGTGCACATTGGTGAGCTTGTGTGAACGTGAATACGTGGGTGGTGTGCTTGATGATAGAAAAGTTGCTGGCTGATCAAAACTTTGGAAGAAACCAAAGTAAGTTGCATTCTTGTGCAGGTGCATGAGAATGAATTTTGTAAAGCAAGTGGTAATGGCAGGTGGTGGAAGGATAGACTTAAGCCAATGGTTGCAATGGTGATAAATTCATGTTGGGTTGCATGTACATAAGGTATTGATCGGATATGTCCTTGACTGCCTCCTTTTTTCCAATGTTGTCAGTGTTCATGTAATTTTGTATTTTTTAACTATTAGCACAGGTTAGTCATAAGATATTGATCAGATGGGTGGCATTGAACGTGCAGAGAGTAAAACAAATTTGTTAAATATTGTTCATGAAACTATTTATAAACGCTGGAGCCACACATTTAAAAGCATGCAAGCATGGCTTAAAGTTCAATATAATGGCTGAATCCAGTATGTATAAAGCTTTGAAAATATCCTAATTGCAAGACCTGGCAACCATTTACAATCAAATAATGAAAAAAGGTACAATGTATCCTACTGTTATTTTTTATATATGATAGGCCGAATAAAATAGAATTCTTGAATGTAGTTAGTCTATCTGATGTTGTTCTCCACTTTTTGAAACTTGAACGGGTGGTGGCTGCTTGGTAGATCGACTTGTTGCCCAAGACACATTGGCTAGTCGAGGTGCAACATCACTATTTGGTGGTGGTGTAATAGGTGTAACACTGGAATAATAAGATTAATATACAGCAGCTGCATCCGCATATTTAGTCATGATGAGGGGTAAAAATAACAGATGTAGTGAATGGTCATAACCATTAAGTTGTAGATATAAAATCATATTGAGTTAAAGAGTGTGATATAAAGTGTCTGTCCTCATTCATTTTTTGAGATTCTGTCCATGTCAATTTTCATTTAATTTGGTAGCAAACACGTATGATTTCTTTTTGTCTTACATTCTTTCTTCTACTGGTGTATTGGTTTGAGTTTAAACTGTAATTAATTTTTTTTTGTGTACTAACAATGCAGTACAAAATAAATGAAAACTGAACCAATGAATCACGGTGGTGATGTGGTATATAATAGTACTAACATGTTGACATATATCATTTCATTATGTAACAGTACTAATATTCAGACCTCTCTGTGCTAGTAACATGTAGACATATAAGCACTGAATTGAAGGGTCGAATCAAAGAAATAACATCGGCAAGCAAAAAATGAAAAATAACATGGACATGTAAGTATGGAGAAAGCATATGCATACAATATAGATGGAAAAAAGTACAAACATCGCATAAAAATAAAAGATTACAGGGAACACTGAAAACTGATATTCACGCAAATGGTACAACGAAAAATAAACTAACAGAACAAAATACGATTGAATAATGAGGAAATAAATTAAGAGGAAACTGGAGATGAAATTATTCAGCAAGTAGACTATCAATATCCATTCTTCTCTGTCCACACAACCTGCGTATAAAAAATCACACATAATTTAATTTGGTCAAAGAATGTGATAGGCAGTGTAATACAACAGCGCATATTACCACAGCAGCCTTTAATTCTTCATCCCAATCAGCAGTGATGCATACTGGAAGGGGCTGTTCATGATTGGCAAAGTCCTCATTCTCTGTAATGGTATTTCTACTCGGTGCAAGGGGAGGTTTAGCCACTCCCATCGGCATTCATGATTGGCAAAGTCCTCATTCTCTGTAATGGTAAATCAACATTCATGTTACCATATAATGGATACTGACTAAAAAAATCTACACATAGTGTTTTACACAGACAGAGGAAAAGGTTGTAACTAATTCACATCTTGTGCATCCACCTTACCCATATAATCACAGGCAGAACATATATAGTACAATTATATAATATGAAAAAAAATGGAGGAACAAAAATCTAAATTCCAAATGCTACTAAATAAATTAAGCATGAGAAATGTATGAATTTCTCATGTGAAAAAAAAAGAAAAAAAAGAAAAACAATAGCTCTATTTATTTATGCACGATAAATTTCAGATAAGGGAAACTTTGTTGTTCGGAGCTTTAGGAACAATGCTATTATCATTAAAATAAACTACTCTTTGTGACATTATGAACAATGAAAATAATTACTACCAATAGTCAAAACAGTGGTAAGTCAAGTGAACCCCTTTGCAATTGTAATCTGGTAAATAATATTGGCAAAGAAAAGCAAATTTAGTTAGTACCATTATGTGGACAGTGTTACAAACAGTTGATGTGCATACACATAGATGATGCATGTGATTAAATGTGGACCATTATACATGGTGTTAAGGAAGTGAGTTGGTTTAAGAATATGTTAAAGCAAAGCAGGGAGGAAGATGGAGGAAAAAGACATATACTGAACAGGAGAAAGTTGAAAGGGAAGAGAAACTAACCTTTGAGGTCTGTTGTTTGGTTTGCGTGGGAGAAGAATGTAGGATGAATATAAATTGACAGCAAGCGGTTTTAATGTAAATTGCTCGGACACTGATGTTAATAGAGTAGTGGGATATGCACCATTATATGTTGTTGATGGAGTAGTGGGAGCAGCTGTATAACTGAGTATCTAATATAAACGGAAGAAACAGGTGTCAAAGTTTGAACCATCTAACCTTTTACATCTTTACCACTCCACCGCTTTTTGTCTAGATTGTGTGAATAATTCAGTATCTATGTATGAATCGGAGCCGCTTGATATCTATGCTGAGAATAAATCTCAGCCTCTCTTTGTCTTTTATAACTAACCAAAGGAAATTTGTTATATAGATATATATATATATATATTTGAAAATGGGTTCCTTTATTGCTTTAACTTAACATAATTACAAAATACAATACACCGCAGTAGCCCAAGCAATAATAAGGCTACAAATCTACGTAAGCCCTAACTAGACACAACCCGCATTACAAATTCAACCCAATCAAGCCCTAATAACATACAAAAATTTATATTCTGCCAACTGCATCAAACATAAAAGAGCATTAGGATCAAACACGTTTTAGTCTAGCATCTGGTCAAAACTCCGTAGCCAAGACAAGTAAGGCAAGCGATAAAATCATCATGTCCAGTGTCTTATAGCAATTTCCCAATCCAAATATGCACCGTGTGCTACCATATGACTGCAACTTCATCTCCTATGTAATTGCTCATGTTATCTTCTTATACCTTACAAATGTACCTCATCTAAAAGTCTAAAAGGACCCTTAATCTCCGTTATGATGATTAGAACATCAGATCATCTAGATGGTAAAAGACTTACATAGCCCCGAATACGGTTCAGTTGGCCTTGGATCTCGCCAGATCTAAAGAGCCATGAATTTTTGGCCTATGATTCGCCATATTCGAACAAATACTCAACCAACAAAGTTTGACTAAGTTTCTCAGATTTCTTGACAAAACTGAGGTAATCAAATAATACTAGTTCTCCAGTTTATTGCATAGAGATAACAGTGAGTGGTTGAATTGAAACCATATCATAGTCACGTGATTCTCTTCTCCTGTGTAGCCATGAACCTAGATCTACACTGTTTCGAGTTATCCACTTCTCTGACTACAGGAGGAAACTGTATTGCGAAGATACTCAATCAACCTTAAATCGTTCATCATATCAATCATTGATATGAAACCAACTTTCAACCCAAACTTTGGCTAAGCGATTCAAACACAAAAAAACCCAAGTCTCGAGCAACTGATGATATTCTTTATTTTGAATCTACAAATGAAGAGTTCACGTAGAATCAAAAACTTATACCAGTAGTATTCAAGTTTCCTTGATGATTATACTGTTAGCGTCCCGGTGGTTATTCCCCTTAAAGACAATCATCGATGTAAAGGCTCTTAAGCGCGTCTCTTAGGGTTTGCACAGATCCGATTCCCCTTTTGCTCAAAATATTTGTTTGAAATATGTTCTGGAGTAATTAATTCCTCTCGAATCGCCATCTAAATGTACAATTAGAAACTCAATTTCGCCACTATAATTGCACATCGGGAGTATGATATTGAAGAACGTGCTTTCTAGATCCCACCTATTACTTTGATAGCAAGAAACTAATAATAATTTGAAAAATTATTTATTGATGCCTGAATCGCCATTGGTAGTTTCTCTCCCCATGGAGAGAAAACTAACCTATTGAAATTTTATATATATATATATATATATATATATATATCTTTTTGGATATCAAATCATAGTTTTCAAGATTAAACCAAATCATTTTCTAAAATTAATTTCCAACCCCTTTACTGAGAAGGGTAATACTTATGAGAAGTGCTTACCATCCAAACACAACTCCAGTCCATTTTTAATCACTTTTGAGCCACTCGAGCTAGCTAACATAAAAATACTTTGTTTCCCGAATCGACTTGTTGATTCCAAGAGTGACCCCGAACTCGAACAAATCTTAAAACTCTTTTAAAAACATTAGTCCTTGAAAATAGTTTCAAATAATACTATCATTTGCTACGAACTCTTTAGAAACCATTTTCAAAAACAGCGAGATTTAAGCCATATTTGTATAAGTCATATTTTCTTATATGAAACCATTCTACAACATTTATTCTCAAAATATCTTATCTTTCCCTTAAGCTATAATAAACAACTTTTAATAAGTTAACTTTATTTAACCCAACATTATCACCAAACGTCTTATAGTCAAACCGTGAAACTTAAGTCACAAGGTGTTCGTTTAAATGTTCCTATAAATTACTATCTGCCCGACCCATGTTGTAAAAAGGTAATTTACTAACAATTTAATAAACGGTGGTCAATGCCCATAAACTGGCCGAGCACGAGTAATCAAACAATAAATGATAATAATTTAATATTATCATTTCCTAGCAACCAAATATATTGTAAATAACTATATCAATTTATAAAAAATGATTATTTTATATATAAAATATAATCCTTGGTAAAATTATTTCATTTACCAATTTTGAAAACAATATTGCGTCGGTTTGTCATGTTCAAGTGTTTAGAGACCACTATCGATAATGTTGATCAGACGCGTTGATCAGAATCCATAAGCACTCAACAGACTAATCAACACAACACAAAACACTATTATAACAATAACAAAGACATACTCTCATATGTATAATACACTTAACTCATAATAAGGCATTCTATTACCTTATCTCATAATGAGTTATACCCAACCAAAGCCAAGGTTCTTGCTTTATCTTCAGCTCTGATACCAAGTTGTAACGATTATCTCTTTCGGAGGTGACTACAAATGGTACCTAATCCTTATTTTACGACTAGCCTCTTGACTGTCTCAACCAACCCATAAAGGGACATGTAGGGGTAAGAGACAAAGCTTCGTCACATGTTCAATAGTGTAAGAACCCATATCACGCATGCCCACACACTAATCGGGAATGATAACATATAATATCAAAATGATCTTTTACAAAGAAAACGGTATGCATACAATAATCGGAGCAAACTAACCTATCATCATCTTGGATAGTTATAACAACTTGTCCTTACAATTGTTGATATATTTAATCAAAGTAATGCAACGGAAATAAAAACAACAGTAGGCAATCATCTAGCTCCTCTCCAAGAGCTACAATGAACATCAACGAAATCTAGAAATATACACGGGGCTGATCTGAGCATTATAAGAGAAATAACACTCGGATCAGTCTAGTAAACCAGCATGAGAAACTCAAGTCATTTGAATTAATTAATGTTATAAAACCTTTTAAAATAAAAGTATCTCGTAAGAACACCACAAATAAACACAGATGGTTTTTACCATACGATAATCAAATCATTTCTATTAGAAACTCTAGTGATATTATAATAATGTTTAGGGTGTTCAATATAAATATAAACATAGTTGAAATGGTTACATTGGTTACATTAACAACATATTTAGGAATACAAACAAAATCGCTAAGGCATGTTCGTATAAATGGATTTTCCACGGAGACCTCCTCAGTAAACTGAGACCGATCACCTATGACAAGAATCAGAAACTACCTTCGGAGCGCCGTATATCTCTAGATAAAATATACCATAAGGTAAACACAACTGGGTCATCATACGAACACTCCCGTGAACAATGTGTACCAAGTATCATCAACTCCCCGTGCGCAACATATCGATAAGCATACTCCAGTTATGGAGTTGATGTACCCCTCATAGGTCAGCTAAACCCCAGGATCGTGCAGCCTACTCTGTGTTTAGTCATTTTCCTATGTCGAGGCTATGTTCGGCATCCTCACACGAGTCTTTAATACTTGCACAAATATTGAATCCCACATGGATTCCATCATCTCAATAGAATTCAGAACCATACATGGACATCATCATTCACCTCTAAACATAGATCCCATATCACAGCCTTGAAGTGGTTTTTGATAAGTAGAACACTTACCGATCCCGGTCTCTCTAAGACTGAATCGATGAATTTGGTCTTATTTAACAATAATGAGAATGATTGCATAAGGGAACTAAGTCTCATATACTTTATCATAAGTAAACATATAAGCAATATCAATTCATCCATAGCATGATCAAGTCACATAAACGACTTTTAATCCCTTTTTAATTAGTTTATCCTTTATTAATTAAAAACCTTTTTTATTTAGTAAAACATCTTTTTTAAAAACTTCTTTCATTAAACAAAACTTCCTTTATAAATTAGTACCCCATTATTAATTAGAACTTCCTTTATATACTTGTATATATTTATTTAATTTCTCTTTATAAAAGATATATACTTGTACTCTACTATAAACTTATACTCTTTTCAATACTTAAGAAGTATTCATATACTTATCTTAACAGTATAAGTATATTCACAAATCACTTAACAAAGTTTTTCCTTACTTAAAATATAATCAAAGAGGTTAAAAACAAATATTACTAAAACATTGTTATTATAAACCCCTTCTCTTTTATATATAACTTTCCTATCTTTTTATAAAAGATTTCATTACTTGTTATTATCTTTGGAACTCCATTATTAAAGATCTAATTATACTTGTAAAATTATTCCACTTTAAAACATAATTCAAGGGTTAATAACAAATGTTACTAAAAACATTGTTTACAAGAACCCAGAACACTTCACATTTAATCATTATCTTTTAAACTCTCTTTTAAAGGTTTAATTGCATTTTAAGGGTTAAAGACAATTGTTACTCAAACATTTGTCACAACAAACCCAAATCATTTTATACCTTGAAAACATTTCTCTATAAACTCTCTTTTAAAGATTTTATTTATATTTAAGGGTTAAAGACAATCGTTAATCAAATATTTTTCACAACAAACCTAAAACATCCATTTTATAGTGATCTTTAAAATAATCATGATAATATCTTATAATATCTCTAAGTATAATTTGTAATAATGGTTAAAATCAAGTGTAACTAAAACATTGTTTACAACAACCCAAAACCATATTTATACTTAATATTAACTTCAAAATATTTATTTAAAGATCGAAGCATATCTACACTTATTGATTAAGGTAATACACTTTTAGTATATTTTGCAAAACCATTTATTTTAATTTAAGTGTTAAAACCCAATCACCTTTTATTATATTTTTAAAATAATTAATTTAATTTTTAAAACTTTTATATATATAGAAATATTTTTAAAATACTTATTAATATGTTAAAATACTTTTAGAACTACTTAAAACATATGATAATTATTTATATACAATATTATGTAAAAATAAGGAATTTTGAAATAATAGAAAAATAAGTTTTTATTTTAAAAGCTGCATAGTTTAAGCATTCATAGTTAATTGTTAAAAATATATTTAAACTTGAAACCAATTTTAAAACACTCTACTATAAATTAGAAAACAACCCTAAAAATATTAAAGAAAAAGACTAATTTTAATTCTCATATTTAAACAATTTATATCTTCAATTAACAAAGATAACATTTACAGAGTGCTGCATAAAGTTCTGTTATTAGTTTTATCACATTTTTGTTACAACTTTGTGTCTAGTTTTCAATACCTTAACAATTGACTTTAGATCCATTCTTTTTTAAAATAGTTAGTATTTTTTTCATACTTGAAAACCATGAAGAAAAATCCCAAAGAATTTTATTTTATTTTAAAGAAATTTTCGAAAATAGGGTATTTTACCAAAGTGCTCCTATAGCGACTATTTCACTATAACTTTTTCCCCTTCGTTCAACTAACTATCAAATGATTTAAGCTTCGAAACTTTCCGAATAAGAATAATATATAGCTTGATAAAAGGGTAAAGAAAACTTTAAGAATGTTTCTATAAAAATAAACGTTATTTTCCGAAAACAAATTATTTAAAAGTGTCATTATAGCGACTATTTTGCTATTAATTTTATGACTTTGGTTTGCATTTTCTATAACTTTTCAAAACATATACTTTGCTTTCAATACACTTATAGAAGTGTAAAAATCTACCAAAACAAGTTATATCGAAATATGTTCTTAAATCACCACTTTTCACAAATTAAAGTTAAGGGATTTCAGAGTGCGTTTATAGCGAGTATCGTTATACGAACAATTACGTATTCAATTCAATATTCCTCATCATTCAATTTCATATACCTATATGGTTCCAAATTCAAACCATACTACTGCTAAACATGCATTAACATATATACTAATCAATATGTCCACTTTAAATGTTCAAATGAACTTATCACAATTCAATGTTTTATAAGCCAACTACTTTAGTAGTCCACATACTTTTAAAGCATATAATCAAGGGTCTAACTTTAAGTAGTTAGTGTCTATTATTACTAATAATAGAAAGCAATATTAACATGTTTATTCAACATGTAATTATCAATTTATAAATTAATTCAAAGTGAGACTAACTCACTTTTATTCAACTCGTTTACTTCCTACCAACATTCAATCACAACAACACTTCTCTAACATCTTCTACTTCATCAAAACTTCACTAAAACCCATCCTTCTTATTCCTAAACTACACATCCAAGCCTCTCCTTTAGCTCATGGCCAAGCCCTTCACCATCACCATTGCTCATGGCCTAAACGACCACTTCCTCCTTCAAAACCCATGGCCATAGGACATTATTTTCCCCTCTATACTCACGGCCCAAAGGAGAAAATGGAAAAAAGTGAAGCCATTAAACTTAAGAAATTTTAAAAAGAGAAGAAAATGAAATAGTGGAATGGTAAGAAATGAAGTAAACCTTCTCAATTATTTATAAGCTTAGAAATTTAGTGGAAAAGAATAGAAAAACCCCTCCTTAACCATGAAGCAAAGTGGACAGCCATACCCATACACAAGCATGCTTTCCTTGATTTAGGGGTGCTTTTTGTACCAAATATTCCCTTAATCAAATACTTAGTTTAATTAACCTTTTGTTAATATAAGGGAGATGTTTAATTCTTATTAACGCGTTCATAGGATAACTATTCAAGTTGCAAAATATTTACACAACTTGTATTGAATAAAAAATTGACTTTTAACGAAACGTTTTCCGATCACATTTTCAGCATTTATCCAAAATGTATATTTTTGTGAACAGATTTCAAAAATAAATTTTCTAACATTAGTTATTAATTAAAAGTTTTTAACAAGGTTATAAAATCATATTTAATCTCATTAAATCTTAGACACAAATATTTAAATAATTCAGATACGAAGTGTTCGAAATTCTGGCCCGTTACAATTATATTACTCGAGATTGAGAGATATACTTGGGCATTGTTGTTTACTAGCCAAACTATACTTAATGATATACCATGATGATGATTTCTCGACTTTGATGATGATTCTAGATATGGAGTATTAACCCATTTGATATTGTTTCGATTGGATAATATTTGGTTTGATTTTATATAGGTGATGACATTTTTATACTTGATTTCATGATGGTTGTTGTTTTGTTTTACTATTGTTTTGTATGTCATCACTATTATATTATGCATATTCTATACCTATATATGTGTTGACCTCTATATTTAGATATAGTCTGACCCATATGTTATTTTTATAATACTCATGTTAGTCCAAGACATTTCAAGTACAGGGACAATATGACCAACTTATGTTTCGGGCATAGAGGAGATTAGTATGTTGTATTATTGTATATCATCTGAGTATTATGTAGTTCAACGTATATTATCATTGTATTGTATGTTGGACATGCCTTGTATATTTTGTATTTTATATTATCACTGCGATTAACTCTAAGATTTCTGATATTTACTATATATTGTGTATTGTTCTATCCTAGAGGCACACATGTTTATTACTTTGTGCCGATATTGTGTACGTATCGGTGAGTTATTTATTTGATGTTTAATTATGTACCAGTGTTAGCCAAAGGTGTAGGAAATGCAGATTGCGGATATTAAGGCAGAATTAACACTAGAGTGGGGGTGAATAGTGTTTAATTAATTTTATGAATCTTTTTAAAATCTTTTCAAATTAAATCCAAACAAATACAATTCACAAACACATAAACAATCACAGAATCAAACACAGATGCAAATAGTAAATAAAAGCAGTAAAGGAAAGAACACACCAGAATTTTATACTGGTTCGGAGTTACCCTACATCCAGTCCCACACAATTTCTTGTGCAGATTTCTTTTCAAATATAATGTCGATATTACAACCTCGATTTCAAAGCCATGAGATACACACTCCTGTCTCCGAGTCCAGGGCAAACTCTCTTAATTTAACCAGGCTACAAGATCACCTAATTAATTTACGAGCTACAATCACACCCAATTGATTTACGGGCCACAATCACACCGTTTCCAATCACACTTTTGATAGAGAGAGATTCGATACACTTCGATATTTCGATCTTTGATTACAAATGATCCTATAACTCTGAATAGCACTGAGATCTTTGAGAGAGAGTGGTAGAGAATCAAACTAGAGACGATCGAGTTTGATTCACTTAGGATTTCGGCAAAGTCTTGTTAAGAATGTTTGAAAATAAGAATAGAAGATAAAGAGGAGAGAAAACAAAGAAAACTTGTGTGAAAATTCGTTGAAAACTACTAGTATATATATGAGAATAACGGTCATGTCCATTCGTGAAAGGTTATGACGAATAGACACTTCTTTTGAAAATTTGAATTTTAAATTCTACGGCTACCATGTCGACATGGAGGGTAGGGGCATGTCGACATCCCCTAGTTTATTTTGAAAATTGAATTTTGTTTTAAAAGAGATTTTCTTTCTAAAGTTTGTTGAAACTATCTTAGAACTTTGTAAACTATTTTGAATATACTTTACGATTATAAAAACCTTTGGAAAGTGATCTTACGAAATATAAAAGTAATAAAAACTAAATATATGTATATTTTGAGATTAAAGCTAATACATTAAAACCAGAAGATAGTTTTAAAACAAGAAATGATTTTGAAATTAATACGATTAAAAATAGTTTTTGAATTAAGGCTAAAATATTTAAATAAAGAGAGAAATGTTTTTTTAAAAGATAGTTTTGAAAAAATCGAAAAATAAGTCATTTTGAAACTTTCGTGGATTCCATTCCACTAGAGAAGGTCGAGGGTTCCATCCCACTAAAGAGGTCGTGGGTTCCATCCCACTATTATAGCGAGAAGGTGGATTCCATTCCACAATTAAAATCCGAATAAAGATTTAAGTGCTATTATGAAGTTTTAACATAAATCTAGACTCTATTACTTATGTTGATATCTTGAACTCTTGATACTCAGGAGTCTTCGGTCTTTATTTCTTCAATCTTGAATTCGTTAGTCTTGAATCTCCATACTCGGTCTTGAATCTTTATACTGTACAGTATTCATTCTCAGTACCTGCATATATATATATATATATCCTACATATACATATATATATAGACAAGAATATTAGTATTTATATTTTATAACAAGTCCTAAGGTTGTTATCATCAAAACCATCATCTCAGGAACTAACAATCTCCCCCTTTTTGATGATGACAACCTATGTTTATAAAATCTACTCCAACAAACTTAGATTCTACTCTGACTCCACCTTATTCCAACAACTCCCCCCTTAATCTAAGCCTATCTAACCTATTTTATAATTCTCCCCCTTTGTCATTAATAAAAAACTAAGCCTAAACTACATAACTCCCCCTTAAACTAATACTATGGAACTAAATGCTAATAACAAAGTATAATAAGCGAAACATAAATCTAATTTTATTATATATGATGTTACATTACATATATGAAACATAGACACAAATATATATAAGTACACAAAATATAAAAACATTAATATAATAACAATCTAACGAGAGTCCTTGACAATTGGTGACTTGTGAATCGAACAATTAGGGTAATGGAGACAAAAGTTTCCATGTTGTTTGACCAAATTACCATTTTTGTCAAAACAGACTTCTCCAACGCAAATAACTTTATCGTCTTCGTCCATTTGCGCTTCTTCCTCTTCTTCTTCTTCGTCGTCCTCTAATGGATTATGCATACGTATGTTAGAGGAATCATCTTCAATCATAATAGGGTCTGCATGATTATCCATTAGAAATTTTTGAAAATTTCTAAAAATCTTACATTGTTTCTCATGTTCCTTTGCCATCCTTATTTGCATGACTTGTAATGCAGTCAACATTTGCAGAGAATCCTTCATAATTTCCTCGATCTTCATTACTTGAGCCAATGTAGTTCGTTGAAATGGACCAGAATTAGGAGAAGGGAAGGAAAAGGTTGCATTTTGGTTTGATTTAGAAGAGGAGGCCATTATTTTATATTTTTAGAAGTTTATTATAGAGAAAATGAAGTAAGAAGACAGAAAAATTCGAAATGTTGTGATTATATAACCACCAAACTGATTTTAGAGGGAAACTCAAAATTTCAAATTTTACCGTTGTATGTCGACATGGGTGGTAGGGGCATGTCGACATCCCTTTGAAAATTTTGACAATTTTGTTTTTCTTTATTTATTTAAATATATATGTTACTATATCTATATTCTATATCTCAGTTATAGAACAAATACCTAGTTCTCTCCTTAATTTAATAAAGGTTGATTGATTCAAGGGTTTGGTCAGAATATCAGCTATTTGATTCTCAGTGTTGATAAATTCAAGAGAAATAATCCCTTTACTTATATTATCTCTAAGAAAATGATGTTTGATATCAATATGTTTTGTTCTGGCACGATGAGTAGGATTTTTGGATAAATTTATTGCCCTTGTATTGTCACAATAAATTGGTGATTTTGAAATATTTAATCCAAAATCCTTTAGGGTCTGTTGCATATAGATAACTTGAGAACAAGCCAAAGCAGCAGAGATATATTCTGCTTCAGTTTTTGATAGTGAGATAGTATTTTGCTTTTTACTAAACTAGGAAACCGGAAAATGTCCTAAAAAGTGATAAGTTCCACTTGTACTTTTTCGGTCTGATTTACAACCAGCATAGTCAGCATCACAATATGAGATTAAATCAAATCAATCATTTTTAGGGTAAAATAGGCCATACTCTAAAGTGTGTTTAACATATCTTAGGATATGTTTAACAGCTTTTAAATGGGTTTCTTTGGGTTGAGATTGGTACCTTGCATAGAGACAGACACTATGCATGATATCAGGCCTACTCGCAGTTATATAGAGTAGTGATCCAATCATTCCGCTGTATAGTTTTTGATCAATATCTTTTGACATGTCTTCTTTATTTAAGGCTTCATTGGTTGCCATAGGAGTGGGTTTTCCACTTGCAGTGGTCATACCAAACTTACTAACTAGATCCCTAGCATACTTTTCTTGACTAATGAAAATACCACTATCTAATTGTTTTATTTGCAATCCTAAAATGAAAGTAAGTTCACCCATATGACTTATCTCAAACTCTTTTGCCATTATTTCAGAAAACTCTTTGTTCATTTCATTGTTTGTTAATCCAAAAATTATATCATCTACATAAATATGCACTAATTGGATATCATTTTTATTTCTTTTAATAAAAAGAGTACTATCTACTTTACCAATTTCAAAATTTGATTGTATTAGGTAAGATCTTAGTCTGTCATACCAGGCTCTAGGAGCTTGTTTCAGACCATAAAAAGCTTTCTTTAATTTGTACACATGATTTGGAAACTTTCTTCTTCAAAAAGTGGAGGTTGTTCAACATAAACATCCTCTTTAACAAAACCATTTAAAAAAGCACTTTTGACATCCATTTGAAATAATTTGAAATTGTAGTGATTTGCGAAAGCAAGTAGAATTCTAATGGCTTCTAATCTTGCTACGGGTGCAAAGGTTTCATCAAAGTCTATTCTTTCTTCTTGACAATAACCTTGCACGACTAGCTGAGCTTTATTTCTAACGACCTCACCTTGTTCATTCATTTTATTTTTATAAACCCATTTAGTTCCTATTATAGTTTTGTCCTTAGGTCTAGGAACAAGTTCCCATACATTATTTATGGTGAATTGATTCAGTTTTTCTTGCATAGCAAGAATCCATGAATCATCAGATGATGCTTTCTTTGGATTTTTGGTATCAATAGTTGATATAAAAGCTACATTACTCATCTTGTTTGGTTGATTTCTAGTTCTAACAATAGATTCAATATTTCCTAGTATATTTTCTATAGGATGATCTTTTAAAAGCCTGATCCTTTTATTAGGATGAACAGTTTCACAATTTGTTTCATTATTTAAAGTAACAAAATCATCTTCATTATTTATTTGAACAAAATCTTTGAAATTTTCATCAAAAGATACATGCATTGTTTCTTCAATGGTGTTAGTTTTTAAATTAAAAACTTTGTATGCTTTACTTCTATTAGAATATCCGATAAAGATTCCTTTGTCGGATTTAGAATCAAATTTATCCAAATTGTCCTTTGTATTTACAATAAAGCATTTACTTCCACAAACTTTAAAATAAGATGTCTTTGGTTTCTTATTGAAAAGAACTTCATATGGTGTTTTATTGGTTAGAGGTTTAATTAAAATCCTATTCAAAATGTAACAAGCTGTAGCGACTGCTTCAGCCCAAAAATTTCTTGGTAATTTACTATCTGAAAGCATAGTTCTTGCACACACTTGAGTCGTCCTATTTTTACGCTCTACCACTCCGTTTTGTTGTGGAGTTCTTGGAAAAGAAAAATTATGAGTTATTCCTTTTTTATTATAGAAATTCTCAAAATTTTCATTTTCAAATTCTCCATCATGATCACTACGAATAGTTTTGATTTTTAAAGAAAGTTGATTTTGAATTCTTTTTGCAAAAGTTTTGAATAAATCAAAAGCATCGCTTTTATGTTTCAGAAAAATTGTCCATGTAAATATAGAATAATCATCTACCATTACAAAAACATATTTACTGTGATTTATTGACTGAATATGAGATGGACCAAACAGATCTAAATGAAGTAACTCAAGAGGTTTGAAGTTGAAATCATATCTTTCGATTTAAATGAACTCTTTCTAAGTTTTCCTAATTGACAAGCATCACATATACTATCTACTTTAAAATCCATTTTAGGGAGATCTCTTACTAGATCAAGTTTTGAAAGTCTAGATAAGAGTTTGAAATTTAAATGCCCAAATCTTTTATGCCAAATCCAAGGGTCACTTGTATTAGCCAAAAGACATAGGTTATCATTTGAGATTTTCATACCGAGAATATAAATATTTTTCTTCCTAATTCCTTCAAAGATAATATTCGATTTATTATCTTCCATGTGACACTTATTCTTTTCAAATTTAATTTTGTAGCCCTTGTCATATAGTTGACTTATGCTAAGTAAGTTGCATTTTAGATTCCTAACTAACAGAACATCAGAAATAGTAGGAGTTTTAGAGTTACCAACATTGTCGATGCCAATCACATATCCTTTTGAATTGTCTCCAAAATTGATTGTTCCTCTATCTTCATAAATTATGCCATTCGGTATCTCCGGATTACCAGTCATGTGTCTTGAACATACACTATTAAGTATCCATTTGTTTTTCTTGATTTGCACCATTTGTCCATTGAGTGTTGATTCTTCAAAAGCCATATGACACATCTGTTCCTGCACAACACACCAATTCAGTAGATAACTTGATTTTCAATAATAACAATATGCAGACATATGAGACAATGATGATTTGGATAGTTTTGAACTAGTGTTAACAAAATCTCCAAAAATTGCCATTTTAAACTTTTTCAAAATTCAGATTATGATAACTTTGAAAACCAATCCTCTGATACCAAATGTAGGAAATGCGGATTATGGATCTTAAGGTAGAATTAACACTAGAGGGGGGTGAATAGTGTTTAATTAATTTTATGAATCTTTTTGAAATATTTTCAAATTAAATCCAAACAGATGTAATTCACAAACACAGAAACAATCACAGAATCAAACACAGATGCAAATAGTAAATAAAAGCAGTAAAGGAAAGAACATACCAAAATTTTATACTGGTTTGGAGTTACCCTATATCCAGTCCCACACAATTTCTTATGCAGATTTCTTTTCAAATATAATATCGATATTACAACCTCGATTTCAAGGCCACGAGATACACCCTCCTGTCTCCGAGTCCAGGGCAAACTCTATTCATTTAACCAGGCTACAAGATCACCTAATTTATTTACAGGCTACAACCGCATCCAATTGATTTACGAGCCACAATCACACCGTTTCCAATCACACTTTGATAAAGAGAGACTTGATACACTTCGATCTTTGATTACAAATGATCATATAACTCTGAATAGCACTGAGATCTTTGAGAGAGAGTGGTAGAGAATAAAAATAGAGACGATCGAGTTTGATTCACATAGGATTTCGACACAGTCTTGTTAAGAATGTTTGAAAATAAGAATGGAAGAGAAAGAAGAGAGAAAACAAAGAAAACTTGTGTGAAAATTTATTGAAAACTATTGGTATATTTAGGAGAATAACGGTAATGTCCATTCGTGAAAGGTTATGATGAATACACACTTCTTTTGAAAATTTGAATTTTAAATTCTACGGCTACCATGTCGACATAGGGCGTAGGGGCATGTCGACATCCCCTAGTTTATTTTGAAAATTGATTTTTGTTTTAAAAGAGATTTTCTTTCTAAAGTTTGTCCAAACTATCTTAGAACTTTGTAACATTTTGAATATACTTTATGATTATAAAAACCTTTGGAAAGTGATCTTACGAAATATAAAAGTAATAAAAGCTAAATATATAAATATTTTGAGATTAAAGCTAAAACATTAAAACCAGGAGATAGTTTTAAAATAAGAAATGACTTTGAAATTAATATGATTAAAAATAGTTTTTGAATTGAGGCTAAAATATTTAAATAGAGAGAGGGATGTCTTTTTAAAAGATAGTTTTGAAAAAATCTAAAAATAATTCATTATGAAAATTTCGTGGATTCCATTCCACTAGAGAAGGTCGTGTGTTCCATCCCACTACAGAGGTCATGGGTTCCATCCCACTATTAAAGCGAGAAGGTGAATTCCATTCCACAATTAAAATTCGAATAAAGATTTAAGTGCTATTATGAAGTTTTAACATAAATCTAGACTTTATTACTTATCTTGATATCTTGAACTCTTGAACTCTTGATACTCATAAGTCTTCAGTCTTGATTTCTTCAATCTTGAATTCGTCGGTCTTGAATCTCTATACTCAGTCTTGAATCTTTATACTCGGTCTTAAATCTTTATACTGTACAGTCTTCATTCTCAATACCTGCATATATATATATATATATATATATATATCCTACATATACATATATATTTAGACAAGAATATTAGTATTTATATTTTATAACAAGTCCTAAGGTTGTTGTCATCAAAACCATCATCTCAGGAACTAACAAAAGGGAATATTCACATGTGTACTCCATATCTTCTTATTCTCCATATTATTTGACAGTATTGCACGGTAATACTCTTAGACGGTATGGATATATATGTGTGGTAATTTACATTTGGTATTAGAGCAGGTTCAGAACAATACATCATATATAAGAGACACGAGTCAAGACCTTACAGAGACTTAGAGTCCCTGTCCCCTTGGATATGTTAGGTAATTACCTTTTATAAAAGGGATAGTAGGAGTAAACGATGATTACCGGGATAATCATCTTCAGATGTATTTTTTATTTTTCCCACCATATATATTATTTTGTCGCTATCACTTTTATATGTTAATCTCCATGTGGAATTTAAGTTGTTGATGAAGGTAGTGAAAAAAAGAGTTGTTAGCCAAACCGGTAGTGTCAGCATTAGTGAAGATCAATAAACCTCTGCATGGCAAGTTGAGTAGAAGGATCCAATAGTTATAAGAGTATGCAGCGGATGCTGATAAATAGCTTTCTACTAAAGGCGTTTGTTTGTTTGATTGTATGGTATGTGTTTGGTTATAATAATTTTTTTCAATTGGCCTAGTCTAGAATGTGGAAATTGAGTAGGAGTTATCACTCACATATTTAAAAACCCAGTTGAATCTGTACGAGCCAATATTAATAGAAGCCAGCGGTTTAACCAAATCTAAACCGCTTGGGATAATAAATCTATTTAAGAAATAATAATAATAATAATAATAATAATAATAATAATAATAAAATATAATTAAAGATGTTGAATGAGAAATTAAATTAAATTAATAGAATGCTTGATTGATATTATGGATGTGTGATGATTTGTACTATTATTAACGATTTCTGAACTGAATGTGTATATGAATTTTAAAAATAAATATTTTTAATCAAATAAGCATACAGTTTAATAAAATATGATTATTATTTTATAAAGCGATTGGAAATATTTGAGTAGCTTGTTTTGGGTGTTAGTTTCTCCGTAGAGTGATTTACTGGTTGATACGTCTGATCAGCGTTATCGATAGGGATCCCTAAACGCTTACACAAGGCAGTCCGACATAATATTTTGGAAATGGTATAAGGAATATTTTATTTAAAACTAGACATTGTTGTACAAATTAATGTATATTATTTAAGAAAATGAAAATAATATTTTTCTAGATATAAATATTTTGAACAACGTATGCAACCATTGGATATTAGTGTGATGTTGAGGTCACTACTGAGGCAATGTTGATATATTATCCTAGGTAGTCAATATTGCAGCCAATTAGCAAAACAAATCACTAGGTAACGTTGTATACTTTAATATAAATTAATTTATGGACTATTATATATAAATATAAATATTTGTTTAAGATAGTATAAAAAGAGTTTTTTTAATGAAATATATATGTAAATATACAACAAATTTGTTTTGATTTGAATAGAAAATTTTCTAAAAGAGAAAAATTAAACAAAAAAAAACAAATGTACTAATTACTTTATTGATTAAGATTTATCAAGAAAGCATGAGAAAACAATATATATGTCTTGAAATATACATACATACATACATACATACATACATATATAGCTTATGAAACAAAGGATACGTATATGGAAAATAATAATAATATGAAGGAATGAATAAAAGTGTTAATTGATTATTGAAAATGTATATATGAATTAAGAAATAAATATATCATTTAATAATATTGATAAAATAAATTTAGAAAGTAAGTTCTTCAAATATGAAGTAATAGATTATGAAAAAATGAAAATGGATTGATATTTTAATTTTACAAGTGAATTAATATGTTGACAAACATTTTGAGTAATTAAAATTATAATTCAAGTAATATTCGATAATTTGAAAAGATAAACATTTGTCATATTTAATTTTTGGAAAAGAAATCTTAATCCATGTAAATTTTAAAAAAAATATGAAGAAGAAAAATGAGATGAGTTTAACTGTTTTGGTTATTTAGAAATTTCACACTTGAAAATGCTCTGCGAATGAGGTCATAACTTTTGATTGTTTTATCCGATTTTGATGAATCTTCTTTCATTTGAAGGATATTTTAATTTAGAACAACTTCGTGTCTGTTACTTTTTGAAATTTTGAAGTTTAGAAGTATTTAAACATTTTTAAAAGTGGATTAACATTTCTGGCATGGATTTGTATTTTCTATTATGTGTGTGTTCATCGACCATAACTTTCAAATGGTTAATTCGATTTTGATGATCTTTCCCGATCCGGAAAGCTAAAAACATCAGCAACAACTTTTATTTTAAGAGCTTCACAAAATTTTGATGTTTTCATGCATAAAAACACGAGTTTAGCATATGGACCTGCATTTGTAACTTCATTTCAGAATCTGATGCTTTTGGAAAAAATGCCATACCTCTAGTTTTTGTCCATATTTTTTGCAATCTGGAAGTTGTATAGGAAAGCTAACATGTTATACAACAATCCACTTTTGATATCATTATCTAATTTTTTGTTTTTGACTATGCAAAGTTTGTCAAAAGTTAAAACTTGAACACCATTATATTGCTTTGATATTATATGATAGCATACTACTTATATCTCTCCTATTGTGATTAATATTGGAACTTAAGTTGAGTATAGGCATTTTTGAAGCATGTTTAGACATATTAGCGATGTTGTACCGCATTCGCTCGCTAAATAATAAGTTAACTTGCTTAAAACGCTAATAAAAAGGTACATATTTACGTTATATCGATACATATAATGTGATATTATATTATTTTTCCATGTTTCGGGATGCTTCATGTTGGGATGTATATAAATATTATGATCTATTATGTTTTGATTTTTTGGAATACTCTCTACAAAGAAGATTGTCGAAATATTCTGAAAAATCTAAAACTTAGAAAATTTTGTGCGTATGCGAAAATAGAAAATCGTTGAATTGAATCTATTTAAATTATACCATACGATAAGAGAAATTGAAGAAAGGGCCAAATATATGATTGAGTGGTTTAAGTTCGATAGAAGATCGTAGATAAGAAAAAGTCAGGGTATGAGTTGTTTGACGTTCCCTATAAGAAATTGCGAAGATGCAATTTTCATAAGGGTAGAGTCTTTGACAACCCTACTTTCTATACTGCAATAATATATCCATTTGATTAAAATTAAACATTGAATTTGATTTTAATAACTATTACTTATGAAAATAAAATTTTACTTAAATAAATTCTATTTAATAAGAGATTTTGTTTGAATAAATTGAATTGAATTAATAATTTCTTCTCGGATAATTTATTGAAATTGAATAAAAAGGTTTTAATTGAATATAAAATATTATAAATATATATAATTTTTATATGATTAAAATAGATGAAAAATAGAAGTAAACAAATATTGAATTGAAGAAAATCGTGAAGTTGTCGAAATATATTTTGTAATTAAAGTGTTAATCAAATTAAATTAGATTAGATTTTTTACAAATAAGTAATAAGAAATTGTTTAAAAAAAAGGAAAAAATTATTTGATTCAAAATAGAGTCCAAAACAAAGCCCAAGCTTGTTTTAATTCATTTCTTCTCTTTTTTCTGGAAATCTCCTTTCTTTACTTTGTATTCAGCCCGAACCCCTTATTGGTTGAGCCCGACCCTAATTTCCCAAATGATAAATCGAGATCAGTAAAAAAAATGGCCATACAAAGATGTTGAGCCTGGGTACGCGACAACGTGAGGAGGGAGAGAAGAGCGATGATGAGACGCTCACGAGGGAAGGCAGGGACGTTGGCGTGTGATCGAAGATGAAATTCGTGGTTTTGGGCATCGCATGGTAGCCGGCGACGTTGGCTGTCGATGGAGAGAAGGTTGTGTGATGTAGAGGAGGCAGTCGGTTCTACTGCACAACTTCGATGGATGGAGCTACGGCGATGCGAATCTGGCAATGGCAATGCAGGAAGGCTCAAAATTGGCGACAAACTTGTGCGTGGTCGATGTAGTGAGGGAAGAAGGCAATGTGGTTGGATTGGTGATTGGTGTGCGTGAATTCCTTTGCATGGCAGCGACGATTGGGGCTGGCAGAGGTTGGAGGTGATGATGGTATGCATGGTGGTTGGTTATCGCAGGCACAAACTTGTTGACGATTAGGCAATTCGAGCATTGATTCGATGAGTTTTCGTACTCACATCTATATCTATATATATATCAATATCTATATCTCGCTGCTTATTATATTTATCTTGCTTATTGATTAATTGCTTAGTTGAAAAGTTTGGTTGAAATTTTGATTGATTGTTGTGATAATGGGTATGGATTTGGATTTGATGTTGCGATTTTGTGTTTGTTGGATCGACGAAATGCAAAAGAGATGATGTCCGTTTGCATTTTGATTTGTGTAGGTTATTTAAATATTATGTGTGCATTATTGGATTATCGAAATTCGATATAACTCGATTGGGGCCGCACGATAAAATTTACATTGACAATCAATGATTTTGGAGAATTTTGTTCCGTGATGTATAAATTAGATGTTTATTTATTTATTTATTTTTGTTTTAAAATACTTCAAAAAGCTTTGAAAAATTATTTAAGGGTTAAGAAACCTTATTAAAATTATTTTATAAATAATTTACTAAATTTTAATCAATTAGCTATTTTCATATTTACAAATATAATTTGAATTATAAATATATAAATGTAGTTTTCTTTTGGTTATAAAACCCTTTTTAAAATCAATATTATAAAATATTAAAATTTTGGAATTGTTTTAATTGCAAAATAAAATTTATTGCTATTTTATAAAATATATTATGAAAATAATATTATTATTTTAAAAATATTTTTATTGTAAAGTTTATACAAATATTTTTGAAAGGGTTTTCAACCCTTAGAGAAATATAGTTATCTTTTTATGAAATAATTAAAAGATTTTGGATATGTTTTGAATAAATAAAAATCTCTTTTTATAATATGAGAATTTTAAATGTGGTATAACTTAAAATTAAATGTTTTTTTTTCTTATTAGTTTGAGTATAAAGTGGAAATATTGAATTATATTAAATGGTTTAAGATAAATATAATTTATTTTGGGAGGTTATAAATTTATTTCAAAATAGTATTTCATTACGGTAATCTGTATAAGTTACATTTAATTGGTAAAGTGATTAAGAATATTTTATAGTATATACATAGGGATTTGAAATTAAAGTATACTGTTAAAACCTTATTTTTGGTATTATATAAAGAGTGTGAAATTATTTATTATATAAGTGTGTTACTAGTTTTATTAGTTCTGGAATATAAAATTGATTAAGGAAAAGTTTTATTTGAAATTATTAATTTATTGCAAATAAATTCATAATTGGTTTTAAATAATAATTTTCTAATTAATATTTTAAGTATTATAAGTGTACTTTATAATTTATATCATTATTTATAAATTAGAAAAGAGTGCTTTATATATATATATATGTATGTATATATTTAAATATTAGATTTATATTTAATTGTTCAACGAAGGTCTAGTTGAACTTCAATATTATTATTCTATTTCTGAATTAAATAGGAATTTTTTGTATAATCTCTGCATTTTATGATTTCTCTTTTTCCTATACTAATTTCGACGTTATGAAAGATTTATTATTAAATATATATTGATTGATTGTTCAATATATGTATTTGATTAATTTATTTTATTATACTTTTCTAATTTCTCTTTTCTTTTATATGGAATTGGACATTAAGTATGATTCACCGTTGATTCTGATTTGATCCGTAGTTTTGACATAATATGGTGATGACATCTTTTTGTATGGATTCGTGATATTGCCATATTTGTAATATTTTTGTTTATGATGATTTTAATTCTATGTGACGAGGAATCTGAATAAATGGAGTTATAATACCATTTGAGAAGGGGCATCCGGTAGTATTTATCCAATTATTCTTTGGGCTCGTTATATAGAATATTTGGAGATTGAGTGTAGTTTATGAGCAGTGAATAAACAACTGAGTATCACATAGTGGTATGGGACGCTATTGTGATATTTATTCAGTTATTCATTATAAGTAGATGGCAATTACATAATGGGAATAGTTTTATGGGATTGTACTTACGTAAGGTGATGCTCATTAATGTGAGCAGGGTAGGTGCCCTTATATTTATTGACATTGTGTGCCACTATCATGATGTACTCCTTTTATTGGCGTTGGAGAGGACTAGATGGCTAGAATCCACCCTAGCGCCCTGATCTTGTGGTCGTGCCCCAGATCTACTACACCTTTATTGGATATTTTATTTGACGCGCATAATATGGTTTGGGTTAGGTGACCCATAGGGTAGGTGCTCTATATCATGAGATTTGGGTTAGGTGACCCATAGGGTAGGTGTCCTATAGCCCTTTTTTGTCCCATAGGCCAGTAGTCTATTACCTATAGGGGCAAAGCAGGGTTGTGACTGAGGCTATACGTTGACGAGCCGCTGGTGGATATGAGTCACGATGTTCGTTGAGGTAACTGAAGATTTAGGAGCAGATCTGGTTAGGTGACCCTAAGCTCTTAGAGCAGGCAGACGACCATAGTCTCCCTTCTGGTTCCAACAAAGTGGCAGATTGGTATATATTATTGATACACCTCACTTAAGTAAAGATGTGGATTAGGCAACCTAAGGTTAGGTGACCCACGTATTGATGTATATAAGACTCTACTTGGGACTTCGTGCCTATTGTACAGTCATTCCCTATCTCGGTTTATTCTGATTTATTTATATATGAGAAGATGAGACTATATTTGGATAGTTCTTCAAAGTATAATGGATTCTCATATCTTTTATTGTATATGATTTCTTTGATAGACAACCTATATTTATATTGATGATGGTATGCTATTACTCGAGATTGAAAGATATACTTGGGTATTGTCGTTTACTAGCCTAACTATACTTGATGATATCTCATTGTTGATGATTTCACGACTTTGATGATGATTCTAAATATGTAGGATTCACCCATTTGATATTGTTTCAATTGGATAATACTTGGTATGATTTTGTATGGGTAATGACATCTTTATACTTGATTTCATAATGACTGTTGTTTTGTTACACTATTGTTTTGTACGTCATCACTATTATACTATGCATATTCTATATCTATATATGCGTTGACCTTTATATTTAGGTATAATCTGACCCGTGTGTTATTTATATAATACTCAGGTCAGCTCGAGACATTTCGGATATAGGGACAATATAACCAACTTATGTTTTTCATATAGAGGAGATTAGTTTGTTGTATTGTTGTATATCATCCGAGTATTATGTAGTTTCATGTATATATATCATTGTATTGTACGTTGGACATACCTTGTATATTTTATGCTTTATAACGATATTATATATTATCACTACGATTAACTCTGAGATCTCTGATATTTACTGTATATTATGTATTGTTCTATCCTAGAGGCACACATGTTTATGCTTTATAACGATACTGCGTACGTATATGGGAGTTATTTATTTGGTGTTTAAATATTTACCAATGTTAGCCAGAGGAAATATTCATGTGTGTACCCCATACCTCCTCATTCACCGTATTATCTGATAGTATTACATAATAATACTATCGGATAATATGTGTATAGAGGGGCGAGCGTTTACATATACCCGTCGTGGTTTAACTGATAGAGCTCGTATTACTTCACTAATTGAATATAGTTCTAATAATGTCTAAATGGACGCCCTAAACCATAAGACTTTTCTATGCTAACATGAGAGAAATATTTGTTCGAATAAACAATGATGATGGATATTTATGGATTACTGTTTATGCCAATGTCATAAAACATAACTATAATCACTTAGCCAAATTTTAGAAATTGGTTATAAGGAGATTGAATTAAAAGAAGTGTATACCGAACATCGTGGGAGAAATCAAATTGGTCATTATTTATGGAAAAATCAAGTCGCTAAGGGATCTCCAAGAATTTATTCCCAGACCTTGTCTATTGGAACTTATGATTATCAACGCTTTTATTCCTCGCACTGGTAATCACGAACAAATTTACGACAAAGACTTTAAGGAATTATATACTATTGTTGGTAATATTAAAGTGAATTGGACTAAATTTCTTAAAGAAGAGATGTTTTCTTTTTTGAGCACTCGAGAAAAACAATTTTCTATGGACCTTACATAACTCGCTTTATGATATCTGAAAAAGTCCCTCAAGTACTAAACGATGCAGAGAGTGTTACTTATGTTGGCAAGAAATTATTCTCACTTATGAAACTTCCTGTAATTATCTCATCGTATATTTCCTATGATGAGTATTTGGTACGCTTACAACAATAAACCCCATCAATAAGTGCAACCACTAGAGGTAAAGCAGTAGAAATTCATGATGAAATTGAGGAAGGAAGTGACGAAGTTGACAGTGACGATAGTGACAGATTAATTAAGGTTTACTCTTCCAACATAGCTATATTTGAAATTCCACAATTACATAAAACCAAGTTATTTTGTCTCAAAATCAAAAAATCCTTGAAAGATGCCTTTCCAAAAGTAACTCTAAAATGAAAACAATCGAAAAGTAACTATCAGCAATTAAGATTATTTTAGGTAAAACTTGAAAGAAGTTGTCGGGAAAATCAAGATATCTCCTACCCTCCACCACCTCCTCCATCACCACACTAAGGTGATGGACCATCCACTAAGCACACACAACCATCAAAAGAAGGTAGTCAGGAAAGTGGTAGTGAGTTTGAGACGAAAAATGAAGAAGGTGAAAAAGAGTTGTTACCGCTTCATGGCTTGGAATAAAGGTAAAATAAAAGATTTTATTACTATTAGTTCGTTCATCTCATATTTACAATGTCTTCATATATATCTTAGGTTCCCTTGGAGTTTACATTGTTCATGATTGTTTGAAGTGTTGGCTATGTGCATTGGTTTTTGTTTTCTTTGCTCTGGATGTTTCTTTAATGAAGGCTTGCTAGAGAACTGTTTGTGTTGGTTGTTTATTTCCAGTACTTAAATTGTTATGAATTGATGATGTCTTAAAAAACAATATGTTATATTGATGTAGTATCCAAACAATTTGTGGTAGGTTCATGTTGTGGTGTGTTGTTGATGACTTCAAACATTTTTTATAATGTGTAGTACGCTTTGTTTTGGCATGGAACTTTGTATGTAATGAATCATATGGTGTTATGCATGAATATGTGTTGCTTGTAGTCATTACTTTTATTTGTGTAATCATCAATATGTTCTAATATATTTTGAATGTGCAAATACTTCATTCCATCCTCATTATTTTCCTGTCTTTTTTGACATTTTTGATAACGAAAAAGAGGGAGAAAAATATGGGGCACACTGATAGGGGGAGCACTTCATATTATATATATGTATGTATATGGAGTTATCATCATCACAATAGGGATAATGCTTAATCCTACCTTTTTGAAGTTTTGATAACACAACTATATATTTCTATAAATATTGCACAACTTCATCTTTTGTAAGATATTTCCAAAGAAGATAATTAGCTGCTATAATTAAGACATTGAAGATCTATTGTCAAGTATTATTTTCATAGTAAGTTTAAAATATAATCTACAATATTCTTTGATGATTACACACTCGAAATTATTAAAAAACGATCAAAAAATATCTTCTATATTATCAAAATCAAGTTTTCAAAATTGACTGAACTCAGATGTCTGACTCAATTTATCAGACGTCCGAGTACAAAAATCATAAATTTTTAAAAAGGGGCAAACATCTGAATAAATATCTTAAGTTTGAAAAATTCATGGATTCTAACCCAAAAGCTCAAACGTTCGAGATACTTTATATTTATTTTTAGAAGCAAGTCATATGTTTAGCTGGTTCGATCAGACGTCTGATGAGGGCATCAAAGGTCTAATCTAACCATTTAAACGTCTGACCCTATATAATCTATTTTTTAATAAAAGAAATCAAATGTCTTAATCTTTATGCCAAACGTCTGAATAAGATCAAAAATGAATGTATTCTTTTTTGGAATACATCCATACACCTGACCATAATAATTTAGACATCCGACCTTGCTCCAAGTAGTTTTAAATAAAGAGTCGGACGTCTGACTTTTTAACTCAAACGTCTGAGAAAGAAAAATGACTATATTTTTGAACTGACACCAATTTTATAAAAGGAAGTATCTTCTTTTGAAAAGATGTGATCTCTTGAACGATTACTACTCTTTAGTAGATCCCTTCACCAGTTAAATATATACTTATTTCATTCTTTGATTTCACCAATTTCTTGCTCACTAATTCTTATTATGTTTATTATTCTTTGAATTCAAAAGCGCTCAAAAATTACTCTATGCCTTCTAAAGCACTACACGTTCAACTCACATAGCATCAATGAATATTATAGGAAGGGTGTGCTGAAGTATGACTTATCCGTGTTGTTGAGAACATATCGAAGTTGGAAAATAAAGCGTTTGCTTTATAGTCGATTGAAGTCATGTTTGTGTGCTAAGGCGGAGTCTGTAAACATGTTCCTCCGGGTAAAGCGAGGATCATTGCTAGTGAAAATCCTAAGTGGAGCTTAGGGACTGGACGTAGGATAGAAGATCTGAACCAGTATAAAATCCTGGTGTGATTTTACTATGTTCTTTACTGTGCTTATATGCTTATTTGCTCAACTATATATATTATCAGATATAATCCATGTTATATTAGATCCTAAAGATTTTCAATTAATTTTGTAATGGTTAGACGGTTAATCGCTACATTTATCATATGCATCATTAAAACTTTGAAAATGTAAAAATATGCTTACTAACAGTATAAAATTACTTAAATTATATAAACGAATAATAGTAACTGCTTAAACCAACATCTTTTAACTATGGTAAAATTGGTCAACTTTAAAAAATGCATTAAAATGATAAAAATTAACTATATAATGGTTATGCAATTAATTATTGCATCTCTCAAGTGCAGTTTAAGGCTTTATAAATTTTATAAACTACTTAAAAACAATATTAAAGCACTTAAACCTACACATTTCAAATATTATAAAACAAATCTGTTATAAAAATGCATAATAATAAGAAAAAATTATCTCCATAGCACTTACTCAGCCAATTGCTGCATAACTCAAATTCACTTTTAATAAAAGTGTTAAAACCTACCAAAAACAATATTAAACTACTTAAAATGGTATTTTTGAAATGTAATAAAGTAAATCTATACTAAAACGATATTAAACTACGTCAAAAGATAACTTCATAACATATATGCAGTTATTTACTGCATATATCCAATGCAACTTTAAGTACATTAAGATAACACAGATAAAACTATATTAGCATGATAATGTTTTAACTGCATATCGCATACGCTATTTTATCAACATTAAAATTATGGAGTTTTAACTGCTTTATCCCTTTATGTTCATCAGTAGAAGTATCAGGCTTAATGGATCAGTTCCGACTCATTTTCTATATCGAAAGAGGCGCTAGTATATGCATTCAGGAGGAGATCGATCCAAATGTCAGTATAAACATTCGGAGTGGGAGGTGGGTATATATGGGCAAAAGGGAGGGAGGGAGAGAATATTAATGTGGTACTTAGCTCCCCGTTAGTTATTGGCACGACGCTAGCCCGGCCGGGCCTTAATTCATTCAGAAAGTTGAAGGTGCGTAGCGGTGACTAATTCCCTCGTCTCATTTGGGGCGGAAAATGAATCGTCACAAACCGAGAGAATTCATGTCTACTTTAATTTCTACAAGACATGCGAGAAAGATAATAAATCTCACTGTCAATTTGAAAAAGGAAGAAGATACGTGTTGGGCGAATTCTCCCCACCAGTCCAACCATAGCCGAACCAACAGGTCTCCTAACCCCTGCCGAACCGAACCATGTCCCAGCCGAACTAACACTCCTCCAACTATTGTCGAACCGACCTCCACCGAACCATGTCCCAGCCGAATCAACCTACTCCCCCTACAACCGAACCAACCTACCGGACTATACAACCGGACCAGGTGCCACTGGACCAAGTGCCACCGGACCAAGTGCTACCGGACCAAGAAGCCGACCGAACCAACTCTGCCAGGCTAGACTGCATCAGCCCAGGCCCACCAACAGCTATATACATCCAAGACCCCTGCCCCTAGCCTCACTCTATAAATAGAGGGGCAGGGGTACAACAATGGCAGACAAGTTTGAGAGCTCAAGCACGGGTAGAAATTTCAAACAACTTTCATATACTTGTATCAAAGCTTTGTACTTGTAATTTGAACAGTAAAGGAGAATAACATATAAAGTGGACGTAGGCACATTCTGGCCGAACCACTATAAATCTGCGTGTCTTTTACAGTTCAGTCCCTGCTTTTCATATATTTGCATAAATCACCCAGATCACAAGAATAACATAAAATCAACTAAATCATACGACTTGGAGGTGTTTGCCCATTTTTTGTGCAAACATTTTTGGTGCTTTCACTGAGAACAAGAAGCTCGAAGCTTCAGCCTCTCCCACTTAACCCTCTTCCTAACAGCATCGTTCATTGCTTGGAAAACATGGCTCCCAGGCAGAGGAAAGATGTTAACAGAGGAAAGAACATCACGACTTGCAGTATTCCAGATCCAGTGGTCACAAATCAAGAGGATCGTCCCGTTCCAGCAGCAGTACCAACTGAAAATCAAGCAAATTCGACCACCCCTGCCACAGAACAGCCGCCAGCAATTACTAGGGCAGATCTAGACAGGGTTGTGGCTGAAGTGACTAACCGCTTCACATCCCAGCAGGAAGCCTTGGTGGACCATCTCATGTCACGCTTAAGGGATGCTGAAGAGTCCAACCGCAACACTAAATCATGGGGTGAGTCCCGGTCTGGAGGATCTCAGAGACAACAAAGATCTTCCTTCTTCGAAGGAGCTAACGACAGAAACGGCCATGGTAGGAGTCGAGACCGAGCTCAGCTAGAAGTTAGACCTGAGGAAACGCTTGGAACCGAACCCAACAGGGGAGGTACCGGGCGGAGGTAAACTATAGCCGAGCCGGTCGTACTGCCTAACCACGGAAACACCAATGAACGGGGCCAAGCTAGAGTCCAGCCCGAAGTTGGACCCGAGGAAGTGCTTAGATCAGACCCCAGCAGAGGAAGATCAAGGCAAGGGCCAACTGTAGCTGACCCTAACATGCTCCCAGAAGACCGAAGGTAGCCACTGGAAAGTATTAGGAATGATAGATGATACCATCCCTACAGGTCATCTGGACGGAATCAATCCCATAGAACAGAACCAAACTCATTTCTATCTGCTCCAAATTCTGATGAAAGGATGGCATGCTTGTTCAGAGAGTGCGTCCAACGGGATCAAAGAGATCGAGGGATAGGTGCTAGGGTAACCAGCCCTTTCGCCCGCAATATCGAAATTGCTATCACCCCCCGAGAATGGAAATGCCAATAATGGAACCTTACAATGGAACCTTACAAAGGAACCTCTGACCCCGTTGTACACTTGCAGAGATACACATAGCATATGCTCATGAGCGGGGCAACAGAGGGGGTATTATGCAAATGCTTTCCACTATTCTTAGCAGATCTAGCTACCTCCTGGTTCTGCCATCTACCCGAAGGATCCATCAGCTCATGGGAGATGTTGAAAGAAAAGTTTATCAGCCAGTTCCGCATTCATGTGGAACAACCCAAGGACGCTTATTCCTTATCCAATGTCAAACAGAAACCTGGAGAGAAGCTGCAGCAATATTTAACCCGATTCAATGCCGTAGTGGCCGCAGTCCAAGATGCCGATGAGAAGCTTGTCTTAATGGCCCTTTGTAGTGGTGTGAATCCGGATACTAAATTTGCTAGAAGATTGACAAAAGAAAAACCAGCTAATTTACCCGATTTCTTCCATGAAGCCGGGAAATATATGAGGCTTGAAGACGCTGCCACTGAGGAACGGTCAGGGCAACAAAATAAGGCAGCTCACGGCACCACGCCCGCTGCAGCAAAGGATGTTCGAAGAAATGATTCTAGAGACAATGTTGGGGGCAAGAAGGGAGAAAAGCGCCTATATCGGCCAGGACTGAGATTCGACACTTACACTCCTTTGAATGAAACCATTGAAAACATCTTCCTTGCCACCCAAGACGAAGTTAAATACAAACGCCCCCCGCACAAGAAGGAATCAGATAACGCGATTAAGTCTATAAAATTCTTTCGCTTCCACGAATCCCATGGGCATGATACCAATGAATGCCATCATCTCCGGGACTTGATTGAAGAACACATCAGAAGGAAGAGACTGGAATGCTATGTAAAAGGCCAGAACAGGACTCCAGCTCTTGCCAATGAGAACCCAAGGCTACCCTCCCCAGAGGTAGGCAGAGGAAATCGCAACACTAACGGCTCCAGTCAAGAGAAGATAGTGGTCCATACCATCTCGGGAGGACCGCACATCGCCGACAGAAGCTGGGCATAAATGGAAAGATATGGAAAGTCGCTTAGAAACAATGAAGACTGTGTTAATTCTGTTATAGAAGAACGCCACCCGAAGCGGAAAGAGAGTGATAACATCACATTCAGTAGGCGCGACCTAGAGGGAAGGCAGTACCCTCACATGGATCCCATGGTTATCTCTGCCCGGCTCGGTCCGGCCGAAGTTTTCCGAATTCTAGTAGACACTGGAAACTCAGTAAATATCTTATTCAAGCATGCATTCGACAAAATGAAACTATCAATAAAGGACGTTTCTCCCTGCAATAAACCACTACACGGTTTCACTGGAGATGCAAAGATGCCCCTCGGGCAACTGGACCTCTTTGTTGAAATTGGAAGCCATCCCCGCTCCGTTGTACGGAAACAAACATTTGTGCTGATAGAAAACCACTTGGCCTACAACGCCTTCTTAGGAAGGCCAGCCTTGTCTGACTTCCAAATTGTCCTGGCCCCATGGTGCCTAAAGATGAAATTTCCAACGGACAATGGAGTAGGGGAAGTAGAGGGTGACCAGGACGTTGCTCGAGACTGCTATGTAACTGAACTTCGCAACAACACAGGAAGGGTAAAGGAAGAGTGTAGAGGTTGCCCTCTGCACAAAAAGTTTGGAAGCATAGCAACTAATGAAAGCCCCTCCTCTTCGATATACCAGCGACCCTTTCAATGAATTAGACCCCAGGGACAAAGAGGAGGAGGCCACCGCCGAGCCTGCAGAGGCTATGGAATTTGTATCTGTATACAAACATGACTCGAGTAGACTACTGAAAATCGGGTCCCAACTAAAAGCAGAATTGAAGGAACAACTCATTGACTTTCTCCGCCACAACTTGGATGTATTTGCATGGTCACATGCTGACATGACCGGAATCTCTCCTGACATAGCATGCCACGTACTAAACATTGATCCTACCAAGGCGCCCGTAAAACAAAGAAAGAGAAGTATGGGGGCAGAACGATCAGCAGCCCTCGACGAAGAAGTAGAGAATCTACTTGCCAATGACTTCATACGAGAGGCCATCTACCCAGAGTGGATCGCCAACCCGGTGTTGGTAAAGAAGGCTAATGGGAGGTGGCGAACATGCATTGACTTCTCCAACTTAAATGACGCCTGCCCGAAAGATTGCTTCCCACTTCCCCGAATCGATCAACTAGTAGACAGCACAGCCGGGCACGAACTCTTATCTTTTATGGACGCATACTCAGGATACAACCAAATTCCCATGCATGCTCCCGATCAAGATCACACTAGTTTCATCACTAACCGGGGATTGTACTGCTACAAGGTAATGCCTTTCGGACTTAAAAATGCAGGAGCCACCTGCCAGCGCCTCGTCAACAAGATGTTTGCAGGGCTAATAGGACAAACTATGGAAGTGTATGTGGATGACATGCTGGTAAAGTCAAGGAAAGCCGACGATCACGTAAGCCACCTGGACGAGATGTTTCGAGTATTTCGCCAATATGGAATGAAACTTAATCCTCTAAAATGCTCCTTCGGAGTGTCATCAGGAAAGTTCTTGGGATTCATCGTCCATGCCAGAGGGATTGAAGCAAACCCTGAACAAGTCCGAGCACTAAAAGATATCAAAATACCTTCCACTCGAAAGGAAATGCAAAGCCTGAATGGGAAAGTGGCTGCCCTAAGCCGATTCATCTCCAAAGCAACGGACAAGTGTGTCCCCTTCTTCGAAGCTCTAAAGAAAGACAAAGGAAAGTTCGAATGGACTGACGAATGCTTAACAGCTTTCCTTAACTTAATCGAACACCTCCAGAAACCGCTGGTACTCTCGACTCCAAACGAAGGCGAAGAGTTATACCTATACCTTGTTGTATCATCTCATGCTCTAAGCGCTGCTTTGGTAAGAGAAGACAACCGCACGCAGCGGCCAGTATACTTTGTAAGTAAGAGGTTTACAGGGGAAGAAGTCAGATATCCTAAACTTGAGAAGCTAGCATACTGTCTACTAATCGCATCACGAAAACTGCGACACTATTTTCAATCCCATTCCATCAGAGTTCTGACCGATCAACCGCTGAGGCAGGTACTCCATCGTCCCGACACTTCCGGACGACTACTTAAATGGTGCATTGAACTAAGTCAATATGATATTACCTACCATCCTCGCACCGCCATCAAGGGGCAAGCCATGGCCGATTTCATTGCCGAATTCACTACCAACGGAGGTAAGGAGCAATCAGAGATAGCAGAAGACATCAAGTGGAACCTCTTCGTGGATGGTGCATCAAACGAACAAGGCTCGGGGGTAGGTGTGGTAATAATCACTCCCAGGGGAAGTAAGCTGCACTATGCTGTAAGGTCGGAATTCACTGCCACTAACAATGATGCAGAGTATGAAGCAGTGATAGCTGGATTATAACTTGCCTTAGAAATCGGAGCCAATTCTTTGTGTCTTCATAGCGATTCTCAACTTATTGTAAATCAAATACTAGGAGAATTCCAGGCTCGAGAAGAACGACTCATAGCATATTTAAAGAAGACCAAGTTACTTCTCAATCGATTGGACCACTATTTAGTCAAACACATCCTCGGGAAGAGAACCAAGAGGCCGACGAATTGGCGAAGCAAGCTAGCATGAGAGACGGCGCTATTTCTGGAGCAGTAGTCATCTCAAAGCAACTAACCCCAAGTTTTGAGCAAGTAAATCTGATAGCTGCAACCGAAGAAGCAACTTGGATGACTCCCATCCGAAACTACTTACAAAGTGGCACACTGCCCAACGGGCGTAACGAAGTCAAGAAAATCTTGAGGAAAGCTTCCCGCTACACAATACAAGAGGGCACCCTATATCGGCGCGGCCTCTCTAACCCCTTATTAAGGTGTGTCGCTGGAAGGGAAGCCAAGGAAATCTTATCCAACATTCATCAAGGAAGCTGTGGAGATCACACTGGAGGGCAGACTTTGGCAAAAAAGATACTCCGATATGGATATTTCTGGCCCACCTTAAGCAAGGACGCCTTAGATTTCGTTAGAAAATGTGACAGATGCCAGAAGTTTGCTAAGATTCTGCGGCTACCAACAACTGAGATTACTCAAATGACCAGCCCTTTGCAGTATGGGGAATTGACTTGATCGGCGAACTGCCAATGGGCCGAGGCGGGGCCAAATATGCTATAGTGGCAGTCGACTACTTCACCAAATGGGTGGAGGCAGAACCCCTAAATAAAGTATCTTCAGCAAAAGTTATTAACTTCTTAATCAAAAATGTTCTATGCAGGTACGGAGTCCCATTCAAAATTATATCGGACAATGGTCTTCAGTTTGACAGCGAGGAGTTCGCCAACTGGTGCCAAGAGCACGGAATTCACAAAAGCTTCTCATCCGTAGCTTATCCCCAGGCAAACGGACAAGTCGAAGTCGTCAACAAAATTCTGAAAACTCTAATAAAAAAGAAACTCGAAAAGTCAAAGGGCGCTTGGGTGGATGAGCTCCCTACGGCACTGTGGGTCTATCGCACATCTTTCAGAACATCAACGTGGCATACTCCTTTCTCTTTGGCATACGGATCGGAGGCTATGCTCCCGGTTGAAACCATCGTGCCTTCCCACCGTAGGATCCACTATAACCCAGAAGAGAACGAAGAACTCCTTCACATGTCTTTGGATCTAATTGAGGAGAGAAGAAATGATGCAGCCCTCAAAGCAGCAGCCCACAAGCAAAAGGTGGCAGCACAATACAACTTCAAGGTCAAGCATCGTATCTTACAAGAAGGAGATCTTGTCCTCAAGCGAGTCTTCCCTCGCCCCGGAGAACTAGATCCAATCTAGGATGGACCATATGTAATTCATAAAGATCTCCACAATGGAGCTTATATTTTGTCAACAGTGGACGGAGAGGTGTTCCAGAGAGCATGGAACATCCAACACCTCTGTCGATACTTTTCTTAACTTTTACTGCCCATATGAAGTGAATTAACAAAGAGAATCAGTGGACGTAGGCATTTTCGTGCCGAACCACTTTAAAAAACCTTGTCTCTTTTTTAACTTGTTCCTTTATATCTTGGCTGCTTGTTAACTTTATCCTTTTCTGTTGAACAAAACCCTGTGCAAATAGCATTTTCACTCGAGGCGCTCCACAGCGCGACTTCTCTGGACAAGACCTAACAGGTACTATACGAATCTATGCCCTCGCCAATGAGACACTTTTGCTCCGGCATCCCTCTGATGCGGGTTAACTCATTGCTCGCGACGGCCCTCAAAGCCAACTGTAATGAGCCGATTATAAGCCACCAAGAAGGCCGATTATAGCCGAGGCAGCTCATTACGGCATTCGGCTCGCCGGCAACTGAGAACCTACTTTAAGCCCCAACATAAGGTGTGGCCAGCCAGGGGTAGTTCACGGTTGACGATCGGCACCCACGCTAGCCGGCCACAGTAAATCGAATAATACCCACGATTACGGGCCATAATGGCCCGGGTAGTTACTGTGTGCGATCTCGGCTCCGATGTGTCTTAAGTACGGCTGTGGTAAAAAAGATTAACTCCCAGCGGAGGCGTAAGATGGGTGACAAATGTCTCCAAGACCCACAGCTAGGGAAAGTGACTACAAAGCCCGTTTGCCACGAACTTAAGCACATCGAAGGCCTTCCGTGATTGGAAGTTTTACTGTTTCTCATATTTCAATTTTATTTAAAAAACTATTCTCCTATCCTCTGTAACAATCCTTAAAGTACAGGACACAGAATAGGAGACATTCTCTAATGGAAGCGGGTACTCACAACAAGACACTGGACTGCATTCCATACTCGGTCACACAAGACATTCAAAGCTGCCATCTACAAGCAAAATATAAAGGGCGGTATTTCCTTCTTTCATGTATAAACACATGGATATAATTTATTCACACATCACACTAACATTGCAAGACATGAAATTATGTTTTAAACAAGAACTTGACGTCAAACACAATTGAATTTCAAGAATATGCATAGCTATATTTCTCATACAACATGTCAAAATAGCAAAAACATTCAAAAACGACAGAATCTGCTTAAGTTAAAAAATTACACGTCAAGAATAATGTTGTTTATTACAAGTAGCATAATTACAGCCTAAGAGTTACGTTACTGTTCTAAGACTAACATACACAACAATGTCAAGTTCACAAAAAGATATCCAGGTCAAATCAAGGAGCCGGCTGCGTCAGAGTTTTATCCTTGTCCTATTGCCCACCTGTCCGGTCAAAGAAAGAATTCATTAATGATAAGCAACCAAGTTAACGGAAAGACTAGAAAGGGAGACTTACCAGCACCTGCTTCCTGACCATCCTGGTCATCATCCTCTACTTGCACACCTGCCTCCTCAGCAGCAAGCAGCCGCATACCCTCCTTCACCGCCACCTTCTCCTCCTTGGTAAACTGGGCAGTGACCACATCCATTCTGAAGACCGCTCCACCCTCTTTATCCGCATCAGCCCTGGCCTCCTCCAGAGCCCGAAGATAAATCCTGGCCATAACTCGGGGGTAATCATCCATCCAGGATAAATTACCCTGCTTCCAAGTGCGGAAATACATATCCTGGAGCATCTCATCAATCACCCCCTCGTTTTCCTCAAGCTCCCTCATTCGGGCCTCATAAGCACGCAGCTTAGCGACGGCAGCATCCCTCTCCGATCGGTATCGTGAGCGGTCAGACTGAAGGGATATCCTCATCGCCTCCATCTCCTCCTTCAACCTGGACTGAGCAAGCTCCGCGGCCTCAAGTCTTCCCGATAATTCCTGCACCCGCTCAAGGTCCGCTTGTCGAACCTCATCCACCGTCGTGATGGCCATGTCAATTCGCTCCTTACAGGCGACCTCCATTTTTCGCAACTCTGCCCTGCTGACCTCTTCCATAGTCTTCTTCGGTTGCCTGGATGTGGCCTCGTGCTGAGAAATTTGGATGGCTTGATCGGCAAGCTGCTTAGCCTGGTCGGAGACCATTAACCGTAGACGAATGTTGGCACTCCAAATTTCCTCCCCGGCCTTGACTAGTCGGGCATGATGCCCCATTAATTTCCTGGTCTCCTCAGCAACCCGGTCAATATTTGCCTTAGCCTCATCCCCCAGAGTTACAACCCGGGTAGTAAGCAAATCAAGGTCCAGGGACTTAGCTTCGTCAAGCACCCGTACCATAGGATTGCGAGGGAGAAGATGCTCAACAGTAACCTCATCGAAGGAGATGTCATGAGATGCCGGGTCCAGGTCCGGATGACCCGCAAACGGATTGCGAACTAAGTCAGGATGATCTATCGGGGTGACGGTTGGATTCTCAGACAGATGTGGGGAAGGTATAAACTCGGTGTCCTCCTCCTCAATATCATGAATAGGCTGGAGTGGGGCCGGAGGGTCAGGAAGAGATTCAAACGTAGATCGACCCCTCTTCCTCTTTTGTATATCTTCTTCAATAACTCCAAGAAGAGGACGATAGCCGACTACGTCTCCAGGACGGTTAGTAGGAGGCTTCGGCTTGGCAGAAGCTTTGAGGAGTTTGTATTGTTCAAGCATGTGCCGAAGATCTGAGGTCTTGGCCGTTTTGCCCACTCCTGGAATAAAAATCAAGTGTCACCAGCATGCATTGAGCCATCATTCGAGAATTAAAAAGAATAGAGAGAAATTCACCTTGAACCGCAGAAGTTGCCTCAGTAGAAGCACTCCCGGAAGATAAATCGACGCCGGTCCCAACCTTATCAGCTTTCTTGGACTTCTCCGTTTCCTCCAACTCTTCAAAGGCTTGGCGGAGAGCATCATCCGTCCACTCTTGGATCACGCCCGCCCGCCCAAGAGGCAAAGCCCCGATGCCATCACCGCCCTGTCCTTCGCCACCATCATCACCGTGACGATCACCGTCACCTTATCCACCGCTTCCGCTCTCCGCCTCACCTCCTTCATCCTCGCCTTTTTCTCCCTCCACTTTATCCTCCTCCTGAACATCTGGCTGTGTGCTGGGAGAGAGTCCATCAGACTTCTTGAGTTTCTTCCCCCCGGCGCGCCAAGAAGGGTCTCCTTTTGCCTCTTTTCGCCGTGGCCCCTCTTGTGGCTTTGGCAGCCCTCTCCTCCGCCGTATCTCTCTGATTGACCACAGACTGATGTGGTAGGATCAGGTTGTGCTCCAGAAGTGTAGCGTTCCTAATCAAGTAAGAGGCCGACCTATCCCTTTCCATGATGGCTTCTATTTCCGTAGCCATCTGAACCAGGCGGTCATTCTCTACGACCGTAAAGCCACCTGTCGCTAGCAAGAAATAAAAACACATGAGAAGAAGCATTGCAGTCAGAACAGAAATCATAAATAAACTTCGACTTACAGCCTGAGGTGAAGCGACGGATGGAAACAGAGTCATCCTTAACAAAAAACCATTCTTTCTTAAACATGCTGAACTTCGAATATAAGTCCAGGACCGGCTTGAAAGATATGGCTGATTCCAAGCTGATGTATGGAGACCCCTTCTTATAGCCTCTCAAGTTGTACAAATACCGGATCTCCCAGTTGGAGGGAGGACGCCCGTATCTCCTTTGGAAAATGACAAACAGGCTCACCAGGATGGCGTAGGAGTTCGGCTGAAGCTGGAATGGAGCCACCTTTAAGTAAGTGATGAAGCTGGTTATCCAGGCATTGATCGGGAGGATGGCCCCACACATACAGTGGTACCTACTATAGGCGAAATATCCTTCGGGGGGATTATATGGCATCACTCCTTCCCCCGGCAGTAGCATGCGTGCTCTATCAATCCCAAAGGAGCGAGAGATGACATCGAGCTGCTCGTCTTTGAGTGAGCTAGGGAAACAATCGGGAGGCGAGTTCAGAAGCTCCTGAGGACCATACCCATCTACTAATGATCTCGGGGCGAGCCCATAACATCCCGGTCCTGACGGGGCTGGGGGCACGGCAGAAGGCTCTTCTCTGTCCTGAGATCTCTTCTTTTCTGATCGGGTTTCCACTTTGTGAGATATTTATCTGCAAACACAAAAGGGCACGTTATTAGAACAAGGAAGTGTAGAGATAAAGACAAGCGAGTGCGTACAATCTAGGGTTTCGTTTGTAATTTAAGAGCATAAGGGGCCTGAGAACTCGTTCGATAATCAAACTCCCCATGGTCATTCGGGGGTTCGATACCAAGGTTCATTCGGCATTTCCAACACAGGTTCATTCGACATTTCCAACGCAGGTTCATTCGGCATTTCCAGCATAAGGTTCATTCGGTAATCGACATCACCAGTCTCATTCGGCGGCTCAAGGCTAAGGGACATTCGGCACTCACGATCTCAATGTCATTCGGTAGTTCAAAAACATTAAAATCATCCGGCAATTACCTGGTTCGGTAGTCAGAAGGTTTCAGTAGTGTAATTGATTCGGCAGAAAGAAAAATTTGGTTCGGCTATATCGGATTGGTAAGGAATAACGAAAGTGTATAGCCCCTACTTATAGGCAGATATAGGATACCGGACCAATTGATTCGGCACTCAGGGACCGAATGGAGATGACCAAAAGACAAAGTAAGCCATATGCCAGCATATGCCCCACTTTGGGGGGGCAAATGTTGGGTGAATTCTCCCCACCAGTCCAACCATAGCCGAACCAACAGGTCTCCTAACCCCTGCCGAACCGAACCATGTCCCAGCCGAACCAACACTCCTCCAACTATTGCCGAACCGACCTCCACCGAACCATGTCCTAGCCGAATCAACCTACTCCCCCTACAACCGAACCAACCTACCGGACTATACAACCGGACCAGGTGCCACCGGACCAAGTGCCACCGGACCAAGTGCTACCGGACCAAGAAGCCGACCGAACCAACTCTGCCAGGCCATACTGCATCAGCCCAGGCCCACTAGCAGCTATATACATCCAAGACCCTTGCCCCCAGCCTCACTCTATAAATAGAGGGGCAGGGGTACAACAATGGCAGACAAGTTTGAGAGCTCAAGCACGGATAGAACTTTCAAACAACTTTCATATACTTGTATCAAAGCTTTGTACTTGTAATTTGAACAGTAAAGGAGAATAACATATAAAGTGGACGTAGGCACATTCTGGCCGAACCACTATAAATCTGCGTGTCTTTTATAGTTCAGTCCCTGCTTTTCATATATTTGCATAAATCACCCAGATCATAAGACTAACATAAAATAAACTAAATCATACGACTTGGAGGTGTTTGCCCATTTTTTGTGCAAACAATACTTATCATTCATTGGTTTGAGATAACCTTATGATAAAGAAAAGAAACTCAAATTCAGGGAGAAGTAAAGTTTTAACTCACATATTATTTTCAAAATTTGATTTTATATATCAGAATGCATATAACAAAATTTTCAATATAACAATGAAAATGATTTTTAAATTCGGTTTCTTTTAACATAATCATCGTAAATTAAAGACTGAAAATAAATATGCATGGAAGATAAGCAAATAACTAATTTGCACAAATTAGTGAGTAAGAGATATATATTTCAATTGAGATCCTAAATGAAATTTTAACCTATTTTAAGGATGCTTTGCAGATAAATTGTACTAGAGATTAGAGGTTGGAAGTTGTATCGTTTGCGGACAAAAGTTTGATTAGAGCTTGATTAAAAGTTGGGTAGGATGTAAAAACAATTTAATTTTTATTTTGTTATAAATAATTAATGATTAATTTCAAATAAGTAAATAATTAATAAGTAGTGTTTAATAATTAATAATCACTAATTAATAATTAAAATTAATAATGCAAGTTCAAATTCAACTACAAATTCAAATATTTCAAATTAAACTACAAACTCATTTTTCAAATATATTATTATTAGTTATTAACCATTGACCATTAATTAATTTATTAATTAATAACCACTTCATATTTAATATTTAATAATTAATGCTAGAAATTCAAATTCAAATACAATTTCAAACACCTATAACTGTTTGTACCAAAATTGGGCACAACACTCTTCGGATGTGATTGAAGAGATTAAAATGGAGAAATTAAATGGAAAAGGAGGCTAATCTAACAATCACATCAAAAAAGCATGCAGAAATAGAAAAAGACAAGAAGTTATAGTGGTTCGGCGTTGTAGCCTACATCCACTTTGAATGTTTTTTGTTTATTGATGATTGACAACTGATTACAACAGTACACCACTCTAACACTCAAGTTACAATGGAGTTGTGGCATAGTAACGGCGTAGCAGAGTCAAAAGTCCTTTTTCTGTAGGCGTAGGGGTGTTATTTATAGGTGTAGGTCTGAATAATCTGCCCCTAAACTCGGAACACTCCTTCTCACACGTGGGTGGGCCCACCAAATCGATCAGGGGTCATTTGGGATCGATTGGGATCGATCCCTACTTTCTTCGTATCGATCAGTTTTTGGTCCATTTGGGTTGCGATCGATAAGAGACATTCTTGAGGTGGTAAGCAAGCTCCTGTGAAAATTTCATAGCATTTAGACTCGTAGATTTTGAGTTATGATCGATCTAAGATTGGATTTGTAGGTTGGCCGAGGCATGCGTATCGATGCTCCTTCGTATCGGTCGATCTCGTATCGATGACGTGGAGCGGCAATCACATGGAGATCCGAGTTTCGTGCTAGTAGACCGCTTCCCTTGGTTGACCAGGCCTTCTTCGTATCGATACCACATATTTGCCTTCGTATCGATGCTCGGAGGTCGTCTTCGTATCGATGCCCGGTTATGGATTTCGTATAGATACTAGGTGGTAGATTTCGTATCGATGCCTAAATGCTGGTTTCTTATCGATGCCTGGTTGATCGATACAAAATGGATGGAAGGGGTTGATCGTTACGAATTGAACATACGGATTATTATCGAGGCTGTTGTTTGATGGATACGAAGGGGATGGATGTGGAGTTTGATGGATACGAATATGGTGGATATGAAGTAAGCATGTCTCATGTGAAACTTGATCGATCCATAACTTAAGCATACGAACTCCGATTGACCTGAAATTTGGAATGTTGCCTTTCATAGCTTTGTTTTTCGTACCATGTTAATTGCAGCTCGATCCGAACTCGGACCAAATTTGCCTGTATCCATTGTGAACCTGTGTAAAACCGATCTACATGACGGATTGTCTTTAGTTTCTCGTCAAGTCCTTGGTGTCACGGCCTTGCCAAAAGGCAGGATAACATTTGCCCCCCAAAGTACGTCCTGTGTGAACATGACATGCTTTGAAAAGCTGCATTCTTTATTCTGAAAAAGTTCTATCCGATTCGTTGAATAGCTGTTGTCTTTTCGTCAAGAGATGTAACCTTTGATTGATTTCCAGTAATATAAATGTTGAATTGTTGACTGTTAATGATCATGTAGTGTTTTGTTGTAACTGAAGGTTGAGTGCTAGCAATTTGTTGTTCACTGTTCCGATTGTCATCAGGTAAGCATTCAATTCCTGTTAACTTTCAAAATCGAATGTTAGTTTGGCATACATGCACGTATGCTAACCTGACTCCTATTCACGTTTGCACATTCACGGGTCATTGCCAAGTTTCTTTTTCTTGTTTGGATCGACTTTCGTATCGATACTCTCCTAGATCGATGTGAAATTCGAGTTGTAATAACGATTGATGATTGTTTTAATTTTCTCCCCCATATCGATCCTCTCCTGGATCGATCTAGGATGCTTGAATGTAGATTTTGTATCGATGGCTATCGATACGAAATAGATCAAGTATGGCGTTCTGTGTATCGGTCAATATAACAGGTGGGTTCTTGAATTGATGGATACGAAAATTGTGTTTCATATCGATGGAGTGGGGTGGCCCAAATATGATCTTGTTATGACTTTCGTATCGATGGGATTCGTATCGATGGATATGAAATATATGGTTGGTCACTGATGGATACGAAATGCCAATGGATACGAACCAATTGGACTGCCTTATGTTGATGGATACAAAGCTGTGTCTTCGTACCGATGGATACGAACGTTCCAGGTATGTCTGTATTCCATCCATTTCGTATCGATGACACTTTGACTGCTTCAACTGGTTCTTGCCACTGGGATACGAAACATTTTCTCTCTTGAATATGAACCCATACAAAAGGTTTTTGTACTTAGACAAATTTTCTACCTGCCCTTGTTTTTTAACCTTCCTTCGTATCGATTGAAAACACGAGAAAAAGAATTGCAACGCCTTCGTCTTCACACAACCAGTTTTTTACCCAATACCCTTTGATCTAATTCCTTCAAACTTAGGTAATTAATTGATTAAATCGACTTTAAAATGACGAGACTCGAGTCTTGGTGCTATTTCGTCCAAGGTCATGGCCGATTCCGGCGTCGTCGATGCCGGAATTGAGCTGGAGTGAGGTCGAGGAGGTAGTAATGGAGTCTTGGAGGTTTGGAGGAGAAGAAGAGCATTTGATCGAGGCGGCGGAGTCACTCGTATCGATACGAGGGATCGATCTGAGATACTGTGGAGTAACATGTAGATGAAGTGGTTGGCCGGTCGATCCAAGGTGAAGTGATTCGTATTGACGGAGGAGGCATGGTGACCGATCTAAAGTCAGGGTCTTTGGATCGATACGAATAGTATTAATGCTTGGGGTGATCGATACGAAGCTAGGACTTTGGGATCGATACAAAATGCAGCGACCTATGAATCGATCGATACGAAACCTCAACTCTAGGATTGATACGAAGGCGGGCTTTTGAGGGACGATCCAAGTTGAACTTTAATAGATACGAAACATAGCCTTTTGCATATTCGAACACTTGACTTCGATGAGCTTTAGCCTTGCAAACTGGACTTCACCAATAAACTGCATATCTGACTATCCTTCGAAGCTCGTCGATGGAACTATAACTTGACAAACATAATGAACTTTAATATGGATCATTCTTCGAAGTTAGGATGGCATGGTTGAGAGGGTCAGCGATGATGGTCACTCCGGATGAATCTCGAAGTCTTATCGTTTAACCATCTTTCGAACTTGTATGAATTTAAAGTATTATGTAGCACTGCAATACACAACACGATCATTCACTTCACAATGGAGGGAACACGGGTTTATTGCCATCTAATGATGATTTTTACTGAGTTTAATAGCTATGGATTCTGGGAGCTCCGAGCCACAGGATATTCAGAGTCCTCCACTTCCTGGAATCGAAGTGCTAGACATCGCGGTAGATGTAGTCAGTCCTGCCCTGGATGAACTGCCAGGTGCAGCTTTAGTTTTAAATACGAAGGATTCATTACATTCTAAAATCTCCGATGATATGCTAGGCAGAATCTGCCTCAGACATGGTCTATCTCTAGAAGATGTTTTGCTACCGGGGCTGGAAGACAGAGCCCACAATCCCCTAGAAGGGTATACTGCTTGTAATAGGTTCATGTGTGTAGCTGGAACAATGCCCCCGTTCAACCAATTTATTCGGGAAGTGCTATTCTTTTTGAGGATTGCATCTTCTCAATTGCATCCGAACGGATATGTTCTGCTCAACAGCTTGTATATTATCTTCATGGAGCATCTTTTCCAGCCTTCAACCGTTGAGGAAATCAGATATCTATTCAACGTCAAGAGTCGTGGGGATAACCCTACGTTCACCTTTTTAGAAGCAGTCAGAAACGTCAAGTGGTGGTAGGGGCTTGTAGCAAGTTAAGCTATTTCAAGACCGAATGGTTTTTCATTCAATACCCACCAGGATTTGCCAAACGGTGGTTAGTTAGATGTAAGTGCTTTAACTTCTTCGTCAATTAACTGGATGATATACGTTGATGCTGAGTCTAATACTCCGCTTCTTTTACAGCTTCAATTCTGCGGCCCGAAGGAGTGATATTCAAGGAGATAGTGAGAACTCTCCAATCGGTGCCTGTTGAACTTAGAGAGATCGATGAATTCCTTAGCGATGATAATTTGATCGCCATGGGGCTTATAGAGAGAGGCCAAAGCATTGGATTAACAGGAGTTCCCAAAGTGGCCCCGGTAAGGCAATGAGGAAGAAGAGCTCCTGGAGTCATAATCACCGAACGGGGCGACGATGAGAGTATGCCAGCCGGGATGAGCCCGCAATTGCGCCTTCGCAGAGTCTCCAATCACCAGAATAAAAAAGAAAAGGCAGGGCTCTCTCCCATAAATCCAAGAGGCGTAAGACCATCGTAGTATCTCTGCCCGCTGCGGCTGCTATAAGTCCGGAGACTTCCTTTCTGCAAATGGAAAGTTCTTTGAGAGGATTATCTGATGTCTCTATTCTAGATGACATAGCTTTATTCCAAGGTCTTGGATTAGAGGGACTCCCTTCCCCGCTGTGAACTGGCGTAGACTTAACTTCCTTAGACATAGGGGAGCTAACTTCTATGAGCAAGGCTACCAAAATCGGTCGGTTGGGGGGTTTGCACATACGTACACACACTTCATGGCACCACAGAACTTCTAATCACATGTTCTCTAATTTCTAGAGATGACTAATTAAGCTTCTCTCTTCGTTTTACAGATACGATGGTGAGGCAGGGGTCTATGCTTAGTAATCTTCGCTCCAAACACCATTCTTCTAGCTCTTATTCTGAATCTCATAGGCGTGAAGGTGAAAGGGACTATGATCGCGACCACCGCTCTAGCCAAGAGCGTGAGCATTATGAAAGGGAGAAAGAAAGGTCATACCAGAGTAGGCGCCGCTCCTGGTTACGATCGCCACCACCTAAAGGTTCCTTAAAACCATCTGGCTCTGGAAGGCAATCTTCTGAAACTGCACACCAACTAGCGCCTCCTCATACTTCGAAATTCGACGATCAATGCCGTAGAATGGAAACGGAAACTCCTGTCGTTATAGAGCCAGCCGCTATCAAGCCCATAGGGGAAGGAGCCATCTAAGTTGCTAAGTTAAAGAAATATTTTCCGACTATCTGCTTTGATGGCTTCCACTTCCCTCCGAACTAGAGAAGAATTCCCAATGATGCAGAAAAACTGGTACAGGACTATGTGCATGATGTTTACAGCCAGTACCGGGAGTAGGCTAAAACTACAGAAAAGGCTTCAGCGGTAGCTTTTGAACGGGCCAAAATAATTGAGAAAATGGAGGCCGACCTTGCTCAGAAAGATAGAATAATAGGAGTGCTTAACAACAAAGTTGAATCTTTAAGGAAGTCGGAGATAAAAGCCGACCAGAGAGCCAAAGAGGCCAGGCAGTCCATGGAAAACATGCGAAAAACTCACATGGACCTGGTACAGGAGATGGGCCACCATAACACTGTTATCACTCGGGAAAGGGATGAGGTGCGGAAAAAGGTCGAGGATTTAAAGGCGAAATTAGCTGCGGCCATTAAGAAAAAAGAAGAGGCCAACAAAGCCGCCCAGGAGGCATGTGAACAGGCGGTGGCACTTAAGAATGAGAGGGATGCGACGAACTTAAAGGCTCAGGAAGCCAATGCCAGGATTGAGAATGAAATTAAAGCGGTGGAGGCCAGGATGGAGAATGAATTTGAAGATCTCCTGGTCACGTACAATGCCAATGTCTTGTGAAACCGCAACTTAAACCGGCTCGGCGAAGATTACCCCTTCCAATTATACAAGGCCTGGAGCTGCTTTGTGGACGACGAAAAGGTGATCCGCGATGCTATGACTATTGATGAGTTCAAACTGGAAGCTCAAATACTGGTCGGAGATGAACCAAAGGCCCTCCACGACACTATCGTCGCCCTTGAAAAAGAAAAGTTGGCTGCTAAGTATCCGGACACTAGAGAAGGATCCGGAGTCGAGCATCATAAAGTAGGTTTCGAAGCGCTCCCAGTCTCTCAATCTGAGCCTACTTCTTCTATCGATCCTCCAGTTGTCCCAGGATAAGACCCTAATAAGCCGCACCTTTCCCCGATAAATGAACGCGGCTCGGAAAGCACACCAGCTTAACACAGGAGTCAACCCGAGGAAGGTATTTTGGACACTTCTTCCATTCATCCAAATGTAGGAGCACTATCAGAAGACATTACTAATATTTTCTCCTATCTTTATTCAGCTCTAGATTATGCATCAATCAATCCTCCTACAACTCAAGAAATGCATTACGAGCAGGAGGCAATAATGACGGGGGCTACAACTACAACGGTCGCCTCACCGGCAGAGGAGATGCACGAAAGCAATTATGTGATTGATGACCAATTAATGGAAGCGCTCCTTGGCCACCAAAGTGATCTAAGTATTGAAATGTTGTTCAATGTGGATGAAGATGTGGTCATTACGAGCTCCTCGGGTCCGACCAGCAGCATTCCAATGAGCATACGTGCAGACCGGGCGAAGCAGATAATGGAGGAAATAAAAGCCGAAATCGAGCAAACTGAGCAGGCTCAAAGAGCTAGTGGGGGCATGGCAGGTCCTGGTCCGGTCCCGATACTTATTGTTTCTTCGGGTGGCACTATTATTGATACCAGCACAACTCCTTCTTCTAACATCGAGAGTGCCACCATTCTTCCAGTTCCGCACACAGAGGACATTCCACTCCTTGTGAGTTCTGAGGAGGAGACTGCTTTGATTCCCCCGCCGGAGATAAGCCAGCTGGAGCAGGCCGGGGAGGGAAAGGCTCAAAGAGACATCCGAGCAGCTGCTAGAGCGGGTCTACGCCGAAGAAAAGCAGGAAAGATACAAAAAATCAAAGGCGTAGACTTGCACTTTTGCTTCTTCTTTTTTGTAGATAGCTGGAATAGGATTCTCTTTTGCTTTTTGTAGGTCGTGTATAGATGCGGGTTCAGCCCCTACTTATAGGAATTCTTCGAATAAGTTTTTTGTACTTATCTTTTTCAAAGAATAGTGGAAATAAAATTTCTTTTTGTTTTCAACATAACTCCGTGTTTATTTGTTTATTTCAGCACTCGTGTTTCCATTTAATGTACTTGTGAGGCTTTAGTTTCTGAGCCAAACTTGAGTCCGGTCGCTAAATCCTGAAGTCATGGCTTCGGGTCATAATCAAACGTCGAGTCGAATCCCAACGTTGCGCTGTCTCGGTCAGCGGTTGGTACTTGAGTTATGCCCCCAGTCCTAGGGAGAATTGAAGCAGTCAGTTGACAGTCGTTTTTCGTCTTTGCTAATTTTAATTTAACTAAGTTGGAACAAAGTTAATGTGAAATGAGTTTGAGTGGTCGGATCACACTCGCTCATCTGCTAGTATTTGCATTCACACTATGGGGATTGAACTTGTATGCCGGCGGTCGGTCACACCTGCTTATCGCTTAGAATCATATCCGCGCTCCGGGGGCATGAGCTAATTTACGGGCGGTTAGTCACACATGTTTGATGCTTATACTCTGGTCTATGCTCTCGGGGCCAGAGTCAGTAGATGGGTGGTCAGTCACACCCATCTAACGTTTAGAATTATATCCGTACTATGGGGACATGAGTTGTTTCACAGGTGGTCAGTCACACTAGTTTAGTGTTTATACTCTGGTCCGTGCTCTCGGGACCAGAGTTAGTTGATGGGTGGTCAGTCACACCCATTTGGTGTTTATACTGCAGTCCGCGCTCTCGGGACCAGAGTTGATCGATGGGTGGTCAGTCACACCCATTTAACGTTTAGAATTATATCCGCACTCCAGGGACATGAGTTGTTCCAAGGGTGGTCGGTCACACCGGTTTAGTGTTTATACTCTGGTCCATGCTCTCAGGACCAGAGTTAGTTGATGGGTGGTCAGTCACACCCATTTGATGTTTATACTCCAGTTCGCACTCCGAGAATCTGGAGACGGTCGATAGACGGTCCGTCACATCTGTTTAAGTATTAGGATCTCATTCGCACTCTGGGAACAACGAGTTGATCAAGGTTGCGGGCGATTAGATCACATGCACCTTGATTTGGCAAGCTAAGTCGTGGATGGACGGATCCATCCTCTTCGAGTTTGGATTTGGAGTTTGTGCTCCAGCTCGCACTTCATGAGCTAGAGTTCGTTAGAGGACTGTCGTGTTTCAATCCCTCTTTTCTTTAGAGTAGTTTGCCTCCGAGTTCAGGGTTTCACTTAGTGAGTGACCGGTCGGATCATGATCACTCCCTATTTGAATGAGCCCCACCGTGGGATGGGACTTAGCTCTTCATACATCGTGGCGGTCGCACGATGCATTTCAAGAATCGCCGGTCGGGCTTGATGAGTCTGCATTTTATTGCTGGAACAAGAAAGTACGGCAAAGTCAATTGCCTTATTACAAGTTCAAATTCAAAAAATGCATAAACAAATCTCAAAGGAAAAACAGACCAAAATGAACAAATGCCAGTTATGTGTAATAGCGGAGGAGACTTTCGTCGTTCCATGCTCTCGATTTCGCAACATAATAGGCATGTCCAGCTAGGGCTGCACACAACCCATATCCAACCCGACCCAACCCACCAACCCGACCCAACCCACATAAACCCGACCCAACCCATCCTAGTTCGGGTCGGATATGGGTTACAATTTGTAACCCATACTATATATGGGTCGGGTGTGTTATTTTGTTCAACCCAACCCTACTTTTACCCAACCCAACCCTATATTAAAAACCTAATTTAATATCAATACACTTAAAATTAGAATAGTCTAATCCTAGAATAATGTTTATGTATTCTACAGTAAATATACGAAAAAACATATTTTATGTCAACCCAAACAAGGTAGAATTTGGCAAAGATTTTCCAAAGGGAATTTTAATGTATTTTAAAATGAAACACTTGTTCTACTATGTAGTGAACTAATTTCATATGATGTGTTTTACAATGAAATTTTAATAAAATATATGTTATAATGAATTAGTTAGTTTAAGTGCGTTATGCTAGCTAAAATCTAATATATTATGTTGAGCATTTTAATGTTATTTTTTGAAAATATTCCCTTATATTTTCATTTTTTATTAGATTCATGCAACCCAACCCAACCCTACTAAACCCGACCCAACCCATACTTCGACCCAACCCATATCCAACCTCATATAGGGTCGGATACGGGTTGAGCTACCTTAAACCCATACCTATGCGGGTCGGATGAAATATTTGCTCTGACCCGACCCAACCCATACTTTGTGCAGCCCTATGTCCAGCTGCTTGATCACCATGTACTACCCCGACTCCATTATCAGTGGGGAATTTTAGAGTCAGACACCAAGGGGTAATCGTTGCCCTGAACTCCACAAGTGTCGGTCGGCCCAAGAAAGCATTGTAGGAGGAATGTATGTCTAACACCACAAACTATAACATCCGGACTCTCCGGTGATCTCCAATACCCAATTCAACGGATAACTCTACCATGCCAACTGGTATGGTTGCACTTCCATTAAAACCATGAATATGTGATTGACATAGTTTCAAGTCTTTCGCTTCCATCCTCATTTGGTCATAAAGCGCGCTTAAAAAGAATGTTCACAGAGCTTCCACGGTCAACCAAGATCATCTTCATCCAAGCAGGACCTATTTGGGCTGAGATGACCAACGGATCAATAGTGGGGGCCTCAACTCTATCAGCATCTCGGTTCCTGAAATGATGTCGTCTGTCATCGTTCTTTGCTGTTTCGCCGGGGGCCTGTCATAAGAATTACTGCAACACTCAAAGTTCACATGCCTAATCGAACTAGCATATGACTCCATTTCCTTCCAGCTTCGGCCAGCTGGATAAGGACCACCACTCACTGTGTTTATTACCAACCTCCCGCCAGTACGCGCGGGTTCTTCAGGCCTAGATTGGCCTTGACCTTGATTTGGATTAGATGGGCCCGACCTCCATCCTGTGGAGCTCGAACAAACTACTCTAACTTCCTTTCTCTAATCAACTTCTCGATGATGTCTTGTAAATGACGGCACTCATTAGTATTGTGGCCGTAACAATTGTGGAATCTACAGAATTTCCTAGTTTGGATTTGTTTCTCAGATGATGGTTTCGGAGCTGGCTTCTTATACTGTCCGGTATTACAAGTTTGAAGGTAAACATTTTCCAACGACGTGTTTAAAGGGGTATATTGGTCGAACATGGGAGCTCTAGGTCTCGGTCCGCGATTTGGGTCTCTCTTCTTTCCCTAATCTCCATTACCCTTCTCTTGACCTTGCTTATACTAAATATTCAATTGCACTTTGCCGAAGTTCTCACCGGTCTGCTTCACAGCAACATTACTTTGAATGCCTTCATCACTGGCCCCGCTACGTCCTGCTTCCTAGATCGTCTAGTGTCTTCTCTCGTCAAGAACTGGGCCGCCTTAGCATAGAAACGATCCAACGAAGCGGGGGGTTTCCTAGCCAACCAATCATCAAACTCAGAATCGGGATCGATTCCTTTAGTCAATGCCATCAGAATAGAATTGTCATTGGGGTTGCTGACCTCTGCACAAGCAGCATGGAACCTTTCCAAATAATGCCTAAGAGTCTCTCTTGGAGCTTGAGTAACACTGGACAAGGTGTTGACATCTTTTGGCCTCATAGCATGCATACGAAATTGTTCGACAAACTTGGTAGGTAACTAATCAAAGCATGAGATGGATCTGGGTGGTAGACGAGTGAACCACATAGTTGCGATGCCTCCCAAAGAGATAGGAAAACTTCTACACTTAACCGCATCGTCAGCTCGGGCGGTGTTCATGAGCTATTCATAATTTAAGATATGTTGGTTAGGATTTGAATTTCCTCCGTACGTCGGCAAAGTCAGCATCCTGAATCGACGGGGTGGCTATGCATAAAGAATGTTATCGGTGAATGGAGTATGACTTCTGGAGATTCCCTAATCATTGTTTGTAAGGCCTTGACTTTCTCTTATCATCTGGCGTATCATGGTTGGAATGTCAGGTGTCTTGATGTTTGGGGCCAAAGCACGGTCGGGTTCCGTGTTGCGGGAACGGTCCGATCGCTGTCTACGGTCCGTTCCTTGCCTCTTGGCTCCCGATCTTCAGGGAAGTGAGGGTCTTGAGCATGAACGTGTTGACGAAGGGCTGGATATGGTTGGTTTTGGATCTCGGCTTTCAGATCTATAGCGGCAGCAGCTGCGTGGTCATGAATGGTGTGATAAGGAAGTGCCCCTCCTTGGGAGGAGGGTACAGCTTGGTGCCTTGTAGAAAGACCAATCCCGGCCTGTCCGAGATTCACGGCGTGCTGATGCCCGGAGGCTTCTGCATAATTTCCATCCAACCGATGGTGTGTAGATATGTGGCTGAAGTCAGATGAAGCTGAGCTTTCGGTTGAGGAATAAGAGACATGATCCCTCCTAGATCTCCTTCGCCTTACTTCATTCAGCTGGTTTGCGAGCTCCGTGTTGGCACAGATATGTTGGGTGAGCTCCTAACGGCTCTGAGTAAGCTCTTGCATGAGGGTCTGGAACTCCTCTCTAGTCACAGGACCTTGTGGATATAGATCTCCAGTTGATGTTTGGCCAGTTGTGGCCAGCTGCACGGGATCTTGCCTATCCCTTCCTTCTGGATCTGCAGCATATGAAGCAGTTCTGGTAGTACGCGCCATGATTGATGTAGCTCTTTCCTAGATCTGGAGTAATCTGAATAGAATGGAAGGAACTACTGGAAGACAGATCTGGATCTCCTCCTTAGGTTTTAGCAATGCAACAATGGCAGTAGATCCAAAAAATCAGAGAAAAACAGAGTTTTCTCAATGAAAGCACCATGTGTTTGTACCAAAATTGGACGCAACACTCTTCGGATATGATTGAAGAGATTAAAATGGAAAAATTAAATAGAAAAAGAGGCTAATCTAACAATCACATCAATAAAAGCATGCAGAAATAGAAAAAGACAAAAAGCTATAGTGGTTCGACGTTGTAGCCTACGTCCACTTTGAAGGTTTTGCTATTTATTGATGATTGACAACTGATTACAACAGTTAACACTCTAACACTCAAGTTACAATGGAGTTGTGGCACAGTAACGACGTAGCAGAGTCAAAAGTCTTTATTCTGTAGGCGTGGGGGTGCTATTTATAGGTGTAGGTCTGAAATATCTACCCCTGAACTTGGAATACTCCTTCTTACACGTGAGTTGGCCTACCAGATTGATTAGGGGTCATTTGGGATTGATCCCTACTCTCTTCGTATCGATTAGTTTTGGTCCATTTGGGTTGCGATCGATCAGAGACATTCTTGAGGTGGTAAGCAAGCTCCTGTGAAAATTTCATAGCATTTGGATTCATAGATTTTGAGTTATGATCGATTCAAGATTGGATTTGTAGGTTGGCTGAGGCATGTGTATCGATCCATGCGTATCGATGCTCCTTCGTATCGGTCGATCTTATATCGATGACGTGGAGCGACAATCACGTGGAGATCCGAGTTTCATGCCAGTAGACTGCTTCCCTTGGTTGACCATGCCTTCTTCGTATCGATACCACATTTTTGTCTTCGTATCGATGCTTGGAGGTCGTCTTCGTATCGATGCCTGGTTATGGATTTCGTATCGATACTAGGTTATAGATTTCGTATCGATGCCTAAATGCTGGTTTCGTATTGATGCCCGGTTGATCGATACGAAATGGATGAAAGGGGTTGATCGATACGAATTGAACGTACGGATTATGATCGAGGCTATTGTTTGATGGACACGAAGGGGATGGATGTGGAGTTTGATGGATACAAATATGATGGATACGAAGTAAGCATGTCTCATGTGAAACTTGATTGACCCATAACTTGAGCATACGAACTCCGATTGATCTGAAATTTGGAATGTTGTCTTTCATAGCTTTGTTTGTCGTACCATGTTAATTGCAGCTCGATTCGGACTCAGACCAAATTTGCCTGTATTCATTATGAACCCGTGTATAACCGATCTTCATGACGAATTGTTTTTAGTTTCTAGTTAAGTCCTTGGTGTCACGGCATTGCCAAAAGGTGGGATAACAATAAAAAAATCAAACATAAAAAATTCGAAACAAAATTTATAAAATTCAAAAAGGAAAAGAACTTTCATCTTAACCTAGTTACATCCGACGTAGCTAGTTACATTCTGTCAACTGTCACAATTTTGTGAGTCCAAATATTTTCTATCAAAACACCAACGTAGCTGCTACGTTCAACTTATCTAAGTTAAGTCGGACGAAATTCTATACCTTTTATTCTAAAGCATTTTTCGTATCGTATCTTGGAAGTTGACATGTTTTTTAGAACTTGATTTTAACGTTTCACCATAAATGAATCCCAACAACCCCACTAACCTTTTTCAGTGGTGAAAATCAATTGTTTTTTAAGTGGAAATGGGACCAAGTCCGTTATAAAATTATAGGTAATCTGAACCGTCTATCTTGAAAATATCAACGAATTTGATGAATTGACTAGAAGCTTCTTCGATTGTCATTATAAACGGCCGAAAAGAGTGTGTTCTGCTCGCGTTGTGTCCAATCAGCTTCGATCGTAAGATCAATTTTCGTATTATTTATATCAAAACAAAATTGTTACTAGGATAGATCAGAGAAAAACAACAACTGATTATTTTTGTCTTTCGAATTCGATTGCGCAGCTAAATAAAGCCTTGAAAAGAAACAATGGCGTATCCTAAAGTTAGCGAAGAGTATGCTTTAGCTGTTCAGAAATGCAAAAGGAAGCTCCGTGGGTTTATTGCGGAGAAGCATTGTTCCCCGTTGATGCTTCGGATTGCGTAAGCTCACATTTACTTTCATACAGAGTTCGATCATAGTTTACCGTGATTTCGTAGTCCAAATTTGGTGTTTCTTTTATAAAAACTTATGTCTATTCTGCTGTGGCCGTAAAGCTGGCTTTTGATCTATATACGTCGATCGTAATCGATTTCAGTATTATTTATTTATTTTTTGATATTTAGTCAGTAGTATTGGATTGTAGATCTTAATTTTGATGTTATTGCTCTGATTCTGAATCTCCAGGTTTCTGCGATGTCATTTGAGACTAAGAAATCTAATTAAGATCATGATCTAGGAATCTAATGTTAATCTGGCAATTACAGGTGGCATTCTGCTGGAACATATGATGTGAAATCAAAGACCGGAGGTCCGTTTGGAACAATGAGGCACAAGGCTGAGTTGTCTCATGGTGCCAACAATGGACTTGATATTGCTGTTAATCTTCTACAGCCCATCAAGGATCAGTTCCCTATATTGTCTTATGGTGATTTCTATCAGGTAGCTTTGAATACACTTATTTTGAGGATATGAAATTTAAGTATCCATGGTGTAATGATAATATTGTTATTGTATATATAGCATCTGGTTATTTGAATTATCATGATTTATAATATATATTTTTATTAGAAGTATGAGCAATCTAATTCTTTAACATAGAGCTAGTTCAAGATGTCTATTCATTGGAGAATCTGTCCGTGAGCTTTCATGCGATCATCGACTATATGATCTTGTAATTTCATGTTTCTTGGAGAAGTATGATAACCAATTCTCTTATCTTGTAATCACACATTAAATGTAAATGGCCAATATAATTTGAAAGCTCCAAAAGAAAAGAAAAATCCCAAGTTTTTAGTATTAGCTATTTGGCATTTCTAGTGTTTTTAAGAGCATCTTCAACAGGGTCGATTTCATTAAAATGAGAGGAATCCCCATTTTTTTCCTCCTCATACTCTAGCAGTGTGAATTTGAGCATGAGGTAGGGAAAAAATTGGAAAGAGTTCACGTTTTTTTTATTGTGGACACCTAAATAGTTTTCAGAAAACTATTTAGGGTAAATGAGCTTTTAAACAATGTTTATTATTATTCAGAAAACCGTTTATAGTCTGAAAGATTTTCTAACATGAAAATAGGCACAAAGACAAACTTAGTAAAAAAATTAGACTGAAGGACAACAAGTTTGTTTTTTAGGCTGAAGAACAATGCTAGTTATAACTAGCAATTTGTATAGTGTAAAACTGAATATAATGCTAGATATAACTAGCATTTTGTATAGTATAAAAGTTGAATAAAATGCTAATTATAACTAGCACTTGTCCTTCAGTCAAAGTTTGTCCTTTTTCCTAATTCCCTCATTTTCTAAAAACCATTTAGCACTATAAACATTTTTTTTAAAACAACTTATAATTTTGTTTTTGTTTTTTTTGTTTTTTTACAGACAGTTCCTCACATTAGTGTGATGAATTGACGTTCTTTATTTTACATCCCCACCCTTGAAATGACCACTTTGCTATAGATGCTCTACTAGGGATCTAATAAAAGAAACCATCCTATGAGCGAGGAGGGTAAATTTTTAAAGAAACTTCCTTATATTGAAAATTTGTTAAAGGGAAATGACAACAATAATCCCGATGAAGCTTTGGGATGACATATTTAATTATACACTGATTTGTTTTGAAAAAAAAAGAACACTTTTGCATGTGAAGCTTGCGTAACATATGTTTTACAACCTCTTTCATCATTGAACCTTACCAACATATATATAATTTTTCATCAGCTATCAACTTCCGTAGCTTTTTTCAAAACAATTAATTATTTTATAACATCAATTTTCTCGTTTTGCACTGAATTTATAAAACATAACTAGACATAAAAACTAATTTAGGATTGATTCTAAAGTAAGAGAAAAAAAACAAGCAAGGTACTTAGGATAATTAATTTTTTTACTAACGGGAATGTGTTCTATATTAGTCCTTAGTAAAAAAACCGTAAAAATATGCTTCCTACAGAAAACATTGGTGTTTTCTAGTAGAACTGTTTATCACATGCACACACGCGCACGCACACACACACGCACAATTGGTGATATATTTGGTGTCACATTCATCTCAACCATTAGAGTGCCCCTTGATTTCATCCCCAAACTTAAACAAAATGGGATCAAATGATCATAATCTGTTATGTAACATTTGTGCTTTATTTTCTGTCCATGTGGCCACCCCATGCATGCATGCATATTCGTTCTTTCTCCATTAGTAATGTATTTCAATAATAGTGTGTTATCTATATGTATTTTTTTATTGATTTTAGTTGGCTGGAGTAGTTGCTGTGGAAGTAACAGGAGGCCCTGAGATTCCTTTCCACCCTGGTAGACAGGTATCAAGTACTCTCTATTTAGCTCAAAACATGCAGTATCTTGGCTTTTTTTTAAATATAGCTTGATATGCGCATGATCGACAGAGTTTAGTAAGTGGAGTGTTCCATCCCCAAACTCCACCAACCATAAGGTCAAGTTGCTTATAGATCCGCCCATTCTTTGATGGCTGAACGAAACTGTATCTATGTATATAGTACTAATGGACACTTGCAAACTTGGTTATAGCTTATTTATTCTTTTGTGAATGCATCATAATGTTATACAATGATAGGGGTGTATACTTTAGTGCAGATTGGAAGATATGCTACAAATGCTAAGTAAAATAATTGATCTTATATGTCTGACTGCTCTACCCTTTAATTGACTCCAGTTAATTGTCTCTGCAGTGTCCATTATCCCTCAATCTTGCAAGTAGAATTGTGTGCTTTTCATTTAATCGTCAGAATAGATCCATAAGACTTTTAATCTTGCAAGTAGAATTACGTGCTTTTCATTTAATTGTCAGAATAGAGCCATAAATTTTTTGCTGCACTGTTCATCTAGATGATTTCTGGGACTTTATCGTGAGTATTCACCAGTAAACTATTAGTTTATTTATACAGAGTAGAGTTATCATGCCTTCTATCATATAGGGAAGTTTTTCTTTTCACATCCTGTAAAAATGGAGTTATATGATAAACTCAAAACGCTACTGATTGCAGTAGCAAATGGCCTATTAGAGGTTGCTTTAAGTTGAGGTTTTTTATGTGTGGATAATTTGAGTACTGTTTGTTAGTCATTTTTATTTTACCATTTAGCGCAAAACTGAGTCAATTGATGAATTATTAATTTAGGGCTGTCAAATTTACAGCGATAGTGGACAAAGAGGTACAAAAATAATAACTAAAATTGTAACTAATATGGATATTTTACTACATAATACCCTCAGTGGTATAATTTTCCTTTCGCATTTACCCTTAAACCAGTTAAAATTGAAACATTAGCATCGTTGGTGCCTAATATAAAGATAACTTAATTTTTGATAATTACTTGTGACCCTTAATACTCACTTTTGGTAGAAGAAGAATCATGAAATTTCTTTCTGTGGTTGGTTTCTTAAATTACTTCTTATTTTTTGGAATCTTTTGGAACCTAGTTAGAATAAAAAACTAAACTTTGTTCCCCTGGAGGGCCACTGTTTGCTCGTACTTTCTCCCACTAAAGTTTTTGATGCCAAGGAATAATAAATAAAAAACATTACTAACCTTCCTAAAATATGTTCAATATACTTCCTATCACTAAAGTTTGATAAATCTACAAAAAAGCTGTTAGACATTGACGAGTGGCAGAAGAGGTAGGTGGTAAACCATCCCAAGGCATTCTATATGGGTGAGTAATGGGTAGATTAGTGTGCTTTTATGTACATAATCTCATATTTAGATGAGGGAAAGGAGTCTGTATTCATGGTTTAGAGAGTTTTTGTACTCGGTTAGTTTTGGACATAACTGCTCTTAGTTTGATTGTGGATCTACATAGAGATTAAGATGATTAAAGTTGTCATTTTGCATAAAAAACACAGCTAACACAGTTAACAATTACAGAGTTCCTTTTCTCTTGTTAGAGAACATTCAAATAGTGCATTATAAAAGCGCCATTTAAATTAGATGAATCATCATGCATGCTCCTTATCGATCAGCTCACAATTTGTGCACAGCTCAAACTGTTTAAAAAGCAAATTTAGTTATATATATATATGCTCCTTATGTATGTATGTTTGTATGTATGTATGTATGTATGTATGTACCTTGTTGGGTGAGAATAAGGTGAGTCGTGTTTATTTGATTAGTTAATATCTTTCATATTTATCAGGACAAAGACGAGCCACCCATGGAAGGCCGCCTTCCTGATGCTACCAAAGGTATCTCTTTCAATAATATATTGAATTGGTTTTATTAGTGAGGGATGTTGTATGTTTTTGCTACTTAGATATGAACTCATACAACCTCATATTAGCATGCAAGCCGTCATATGTGGAGTAGTTTGTTTGACATGGGTTTATATAATTTGTTCTAACTGGTTATATGAGTTTCAGTCTTAGGAATGCCCTCCCTGAATAGTTGGCTTTAATTCAAGGGGAGGCCTACTTGGTTAAACTGTCAAAATGCACCACAAAAATTAAGATCAGTCGTGTGTTTTTATCATTGGATGTTAAGATCGGTCATCCAATCACAATGCACTACAAAAATTAGAAATTATCAAAATAAACTTACCACAAGCGTTTTGGTCAATTTTTTTATAGATCACAAGTGATCATCATCTGTTCTCTTTTCATTCTGTCATGTGCTCTACTCTGTAATTGTAAATAGAGGTTGAACTTTAACGAGTCTGGTAATGTACTGTAAATTTTAGGGGTGGGTGTTTTTTTTAGTATTCATTGGTGTCTGTAGGCTGGTGTGGTAATGCAATGTCAGTATCTTATGCTTCTGGCTTGCATTTCTATCAATACAATATATGTTCTCTTAGTTGGAGTTCTAATTATTTTGTTATGAAAGAAACCTAATGACATCCATTGTATATATCAGGTTGGCATTGTTATATTTGTTTTGTGCTTTTCTTATTATATTGTTTCTGCTATGTCAGGTTGCGATCACCTGCGGAAAGTTTTTGGAGAACAAATGGGTTTGAGTGACAAGGATATTGTTGCTTTGTCTGGAGCACACACTTTGGTACTTCATTCTTGATTCATCATATTAATCAGATTTAGTACACTTTTTAAAGTATATATCAGGTCCTATATAGTTAACATTTCTGAATTGTACTCAACTAGCATTTATTGTTGATTGATCATCCTCAAAAGGGAAAATTTGGTTCCTGAGAACATCACATGCTACATACATGTACATATCGACTATCTGTACGGGCAGTTAACTACAATATATATTCCTTAATTTGGCATGCAAATTGTTCTTGCTATTTTAACAGGGAAAGTGCCACAAGGAAAGGTCAGGCTTTGAGGGTCCTTGGACTCGAAATCCTCTCATCTTCGACAACACTTACTTCACGTTAGTTTTCTTGTTTATATCGGCAACTGACAAATTTACAACTATAAAAATATTCGAATTGCGATGAGCTGCTTAATTTTGTAACAGGGAGCTTCTTACTGGGGAGAAAGAAGGGCTTCTTCAACTACCTTCAGACAGGGCTCTTCTTGATGATCCTGTTTTCCGTCCTCTTGTGGAGAAATATGCTGCAGTACGTGCTTTACATTTTTGTGTGTCCGACATGCGAGCGACATCAGATCCAAGATGTTTTTGTTTGGTTTTTTTATTCGGGTAGTCTTATTTGTATGCTGCTGCCAATTTCAGGATGAGGATGCCTTCTTTGCTGACTATGCTGAGGCACATCTCAAGCTTTCCGAGCTTGGGTAAGTGGCTATAACGTTGTGATTGATTTTTCCTTATCTTAGTGGTCTTATTTGCGGAGATTTCCTAATTTGGTAAATTTTACATGATAGGTTTGCTAAATGAGGTAATTTAGCAACTTCTGCTCAATCTTCTGGACTCATTTGATTTGATTGCAGATTTAGAGCAGAGTAGGCCTTTTTTTATCTTTATTCAATAAAATTAATGTACATCAGACAGTCATTTTGGTTCTTTGATGTGAAACAAAATTTGATGTTTTCCTAATTTGTTTTGGATAATATTATTGTTCTGAGCCTTTTCCTTTTCGATTTTCACTTAATGCCAGTTGTTAGCTCTTAAAGCTCCTTGATTCTACCAATTGCTTACTATATATGCCCTTGCGGTTAGTTGTGCATGTCTGCTGTAGAGTGTTTTCTTTTCAGCTGTCGCTGAACCTTGGCCTTTAACTATGTTATTTTGTTTTCTCTGTTTAACCATGTAGTTGACCTACTATGATAATGTTGATTGGTACGTTTTGCACTTCCTGCCGTTGTTATTTGATGTTCTCTAGGCAGTGTTTGTGTTCTAATATTTTGTTGGGATGATGTTGGAGAGTCTGAAAGAAAAAGGCCAGGAAAGTGGGGATCTGATAATGGATTGAAAACAAGGTATGGTGTATTTCCTGGTCTTCAAAAATTGTTGATTTTATAGGTACATTATGGACCGAAAGTGAATGCGATTCACACGCAGAATCGATATTGCAAATCATTTGATAAGAGAAAAGGGAAGAGTGAATAAATGTAAGCTCAGCAGATTGCTGATGGTAATGAAGAAGATTAAAAGGAGAATGCGGTATAGTAAAATATAAATATTGTAATATTATCTTTTGATCGAAAGATCATCCCAATGAAAGCTTGAAGCACAATTTTCGTGAAGGTGAATTCAGATAAAAAAATTGGAAGATTGGAAAATAATAAATGATGGATAAGTTGAGAAAATAATATTGATTGCTATGTCGACGGCGAGTTCCGGGCTTCACGTCTCCAATAGTTGAAAAAGGAGTTGGATAGTTTATCACAGTAAGGAATACAAATGGCTCCGAGTTTCATTCACAAATCCTACTCAATGAATTTTAAACGGACTTTCAACGATACTCTATGCGCAATTAGGGCTGTCAATTTCCTACACGACTCGAAACACGATCCGAAATCCGCATGGAAATTAGCAGGTTAACCCCACCCGTTAATTTGGCGGGTCGTTTTCGGGTCAACCCGAATTTGACCCGTTTATAAACGGGTCAAATTCGGGTTGATCTACTAACCCGAAATTGACCCGTTAACAACCCGTTTATACTTATATAGGTTGATCCGATCCGTTTACGACCCGACCTGTTTATGACCCGTTGGTACTTTATACGGGTTATACGGGTTGACCCGATCCGTTTACGACCCGTTTCGACCCGTTTACGACCCAATTATACCTTATACGGGTTGACTCGACCCATTTACGACCCGTTTACACCTTATACGGGTTGACTCGATCCATTTACGACCCGATTCGTTTATAATCGGGTTACACGGGTCGGGTCGGGTCAACCCGTTTATAAACGGATCGGGTTCGGGTTGAGCTTTTTCTGACCCGTTTAATAAACGGGTTGATCCGACTCATTTAAAATTAACCCGAACCCGACCCAACCCAACCTACTTAATAAACGATTTTTCATTTAATCCATTTAAAGATTTAAATTTAATTTGACTAATAAAAAACAAATAAATATAAAATAATTCTAATTTTTATGTTTTCAGTTCCGATAAAATTTAAAATTTTAATTTTCATCAAAATTCAAATATGGAGATGCGGTAGCTTATTATTTTTTAAGTACAACTGTCAGTCCCCTTGGAGACCTACAGTGTGCGTTCACACGATAAAGTATCCGTGTGTTCCATACTGTCCGTAATTTAGATGGGAGTTAAGCGGTCGAAGTCTCGTCTGATTCTGAGATAGAACGAAGGAGTTATTGCAGTCGGAACAAAAAAATTAGCGGCTTCTGTACTAGACGGAGTTCAAATATGCGGATGTGGTAACCTATTATTTTCTAAGTACAACTGTCAGTCCCTTTGGAGAACTACAGTGTGTATACATGGTGAAGTATCCGAGTGTTCCATACTGTCCGTAATTTATGTGGGAGTTAATCGGTCGAAATCCCGCATGATTCCGGGTTAGAACGAAGGAGTTATTGTAGTCAGAACAAAAAAAATAGCGGCTTCTGCATTAGACGGAGTTCAAATATATGGATGTAGTAGCTTGTTATTTTCTAATTACAACTGTCAGTCCCCTTGGAGAACTACAGTGTGCGTTCACACAATGAAGTATCCGAGTGTTCCATACTGTCTGTAATTTAGGTGAGAGTTAATTGGTCGAAGTTTCGTATGATTTCGAGTTAGAACGAAGGAGTTATTGCAGTCCGAGCAAAAAAATAGCAGATTCTCCACTAGGCGGAATTCAAATATGGGGATGTGGTAGTCTGTTATTTTCTAAGTTCAACTGTCAGTTCCCTTAGAGAACCACAGTGTGCGTTCACACGGTGAAGTATCTGAGTGTTTCATACTGTCCGTAATTTATGTGGGAGTTAATCGTTTGAAATCCCGCATGATTCCGAGTTAGAACGAATGAGTTATTGCAGTCCGAAAAAAAAATAGCGACTTCTGCATTAGGCGGAGTTCAAATATGGGGATATGATAGTCTGTTATTTTCTAAGTTCAATAGTCAGTCCCCTTTGAGAACTACAGTGTGCGTTCACACGATGAAGTATTCGAGTGTTCCATACTGTCCGTAATTTATATGGGAGTTCATCGGTCGAAGTCTTGCCTAATTCCGAGTTAGAACGAAGGAGTTATTGCAGTCTGAACAAAAAAAATAGCGGCTTCTACGCTAGGTGGAGTTCAAATATGATGATGCGGTAGCCTGTTATTTTCTAAGTACAACTGTCAGTCTTCATGAGAAACTAAAATGTATGTTCAAAATTCTTATATTTCAAATTTATATTAAAATTTAATGTTTTTAATAAATGGGTAAATAGGTTATCCATTTATAACCCTTTTAAAAATAGGTCAGTTCAACACATAGCCCATTTAATAATATTCATAAATGAGTTGATTCAACCCATTTAAAGGTAGGATAAATAGGTTGGGTTAATGGGTTGGATCATATTTTGACAGGTCTAGTCAAATTGGGAATAACGTTAAACAACTTCATACTTCACTTGCACACCACCTTCAGCTAAAGGTAAAAAGAAAGATGACAAGAAATTTGTATCTAATGTAAAAAAGTAGTGGTGTTAATGAACCTCAATGCCCATTTCATTTTGCACATAACAAAATATAGAAAAAACGAAAAAAAAGTAAAATTACCCAGTTCGAAGGGTACGAAGCAAAAGTCATCACATTCGATCAATATTATCTTGTCAATCGGTTAATTTTCATATGTTGAAGAGCATTAAACACCACTATTAGAAAGACAAGAAGTTTAGAGTCTCGTGTAAAAGTTTGGATACCACAATCAATAAGAATTGTGACATACAAACCATCTGAAACTTGATTAACTTATTTCATTGCCCGTTAAAGCACTTGGTAATCATGACTACATCTTCGTCATGTCTTGCATACATGCTTAATGTGATAGCATATTAAAAAATAATAGAGTTCTGGGATGATATTATTGTGCCATCTAATTTGAGTATCGAAATATGGTTTATAGGTGGTAAATTTAATATAGCCACCAAATATAATGGAAACATTGCAGGTATTTTTCAAACAAGAAAAGAGTCACAGGTCCCTATTTTTGATGTTGTTATACAAAAAGTCCCTGTAGAAATGAATATATAAATTTGGTCCTTATTTTTCAAAAATAAAAAAACGCAAAGTGTCCTGCACTTTTCTGACAGAAAATGCAAGATAACTTGCACTTTTTTAATTTTGAAATATTTTTCGAAATTTTCGAAAATTTTGAAAAGTGCAAGTTAACTTGCACTTTCTATCAGGAAAGTACAAGCTAGTTTGCGCTTTCTAATTTTGAAATTTTTTTTGAAAATTTTAAAAATTTTGAAATTTTTGAAAAGTGCAAGGAAACTTGCGCTTTCTATCAGAAAAGCGCAAGCTAGTTTGCGCTTTCTGATTTTGAAAATTTTGAAATTTTAAAAAGTGCAAGCTAACTTGCGTTTTCTGATTTAGAAAAAACAGGGACTTAATTTACATACTTATTTCTACAGGGACTTTTCTTGTAACGCCATCAGAAATAGGGACCTTTCGTGCAAAGCCTCTTTTTCAAATAGGCTAGTCATCCAAAATCTCAATCTATTATGCTAATTTAGAGATTCCTTCAAGGTTTTCTTTAGCATGACCACCTTGGTGTAAAGAGAAGGGTCAAAATAGAATTTCTCCTTGACCTGTTCGCACTTATTAAGAACTCAAACTGTTTTTAATGCAGTGCATTTTGGATCCGTTTCTAATACGATGTAATTTGATCTATATTCCTTCACGTTATGAATGCATCTTTTATTTTAGTGGACATACGCACACATAGTGGCGGAGCCAGAAAACCTTACAGAGGTGGTCACCTTCTTAAAGTTTATTTTAAAAGTTTAAGCCATTGTTATATTGTTTGTCAAAATTTTACTTTCAAGTAACGAATTTTATCATGTTGAAAGCTTGCAAGCTATACAAAATATAAAAAGGGACCTTGTTAACCCAAAAATGGATCAACACCTTGGTTTGAGTGTGAAAGCACTAGCCATGTTCTCTCGGGACAATAATATGAATAATAGATGTAAAAAGAAAATAGAAATAGAAAGGAAACAAGAAGATTTTTATAGTGGTTCGACTGTTAACGAAGCTTACGTCCACTTTATAGTTTTTATTATAGACTGATCGCTGTTACAAGATGTATTTGATTACAAAACTCTTGAATATCCTTAGCTAGATTGAATCTCCAAGGTTGGGAACCACTGGAAAATCACAGTGAACCCCTTTGAAGATTGTTGTGAGGGAGATGAAAAGTGAAGAAAGCTTTCAACAAAGTTTCAGCTATCAGTCCGGAGGGATCCAGTTTATGTTGCAGATATGAGAGTATTTATAGAGATTGGAGAGCTTCTGGGTCAGGCCTGTTCGCCAACTACTCACAGATGATCACGGGAAGGTCCATTCGAGCTTGCCTCGCGACCTGAGCCAAAACCATGGATCGTTAGCGATCTATAGTATTTGCTCGGGTGCGAGCCAACTCCTTGGTTTTTGCCCTTTGCTTTGTTTTGTATGAATCGCAGTGACCCTATGTCGATCTATGGATCGCTGGCGATCCATACACTTAGCCTATTTTTGGACTTTGGTGTCTAAAGTGTCTTTGTTGTCTTGTGTCGATGTGGTTCATGTAGTCTTGTTGCACGCTGCCTTGTTTTGATGACAGTTTACTTGCTAGTTGTATTTATCTGTTGATTGAACTAGGCAAATGCTTGTCTCTTGATCTAACCAACTCGGAATCTCGTCAAACCCAGTCATTGCTTCTCGAATATGTGTTTGGATCGTGATGCAAGAGACTCGGTGAGCTCACGGGTTGATCCCATGGATCGCTAGCGATCCATAGGCCATGGATCGCTAGCGATCCACGTCCTTAGTGGATTTTCTCATTCTTTTTTCCCGGCTTCCTTTGGCTTGTTACTCTAGTTCTTACGGTTCACTTCTGGGCTATTTTGACTCGACCAAGTTGTCCCGACAACTCTTGGATCCTGTTGGGTTAAAAACCCAAATAACAGACCTTACCGTAAATTGAGATGAAATTAAACCATGTGGTCCCACATTAAAAAAAACAACTACACATTCATTTCCTCTTTCGTCTGTTTCTTATTCCTCCACTGGTTTTTAGCCATATCTTTTTTTCCATTCATTCTATTAAGCAAGGGTATAAAATTTCTAGTGGGGGCCGGGAGGGGGGTGGGGGTCACTTGCCTACCCCAGCTACAAGATAATTTATAGTGGGGGCTAGGAGGGGGGAGGGGGTCACTTGCCTACCCCAGCTACAAGGTGGCTCTACCTCTCTGTGTGTGTGGGGGCAAAGATCAGTTACATCTCAGTTTGGCTACACCTCTAATCCCCTCTAATTTCCACCACAAGTCCAATCTAAATAATAATATTTTCTCTCTTTTTCCACTATATATATATATATGGGCTAGGATCAATAGCCACCTTTATTTAGCACCATTTTGTAACCACTTAATATTAGCCACAAGTTTCTATCTAAATATTTATTCAAACCTTTTTTTATATAGATCATGATGTTATGTGTTAGATGGATGCAAAGCTTGGTTAGCATTATGGGCGTTTTTGTCCACAACATGGTGAATATGAAAAGGCGTCAAGAAGAATAGACAGCTTTAAGATCCGCAAGAAGAATAACTACAAAGGTAAGACAAAATGTAATGGGACAATTTCATAGTCTCAAAACAGACTCAAATTAGTTAGAAAATGTTCTTAAGGTCAAGACATGCACCTAGCTCGAAACCGCGTCTCAACCCGACCTACATATCTAAAGATAAGGTCATCTTAAAATGTATCCATCACTCTACTAATTCGGACTCCACATTAGAGAGTTGCTGTCTACTTCAAGAAAACAGAACATCCAAAGGCATTAGAGTGTTCTACTCGACGATGCAAAACTATTGGTCCAAGTTTAATTTAATTCTGATGTAAAATGAAGGAGTTATGATACAAAAATATGTATAACTCAAGTGGTGATGCGTCAAACTTTCAACGAAGAGGTCAGAATTTCGATTCCTAGAAAGTGCGTTATTTTTATAGAATAGAAGAAACAGTCCAGTAGAAAACCTAATATTTACTACCTAACAGATTACTACCTAAAAGGACCAGCCGAACAAGAACAACCTAATGGGAATAACCGAACATGAATAGATATATTTTGGCCGAACCATTATAAATCTTTATATTCTTTACTTTACTATAATTTACTTTCAACATAACCTATCTGTAATCTGCTCTCTGAAAATCATTCATAATACTAATATAACAGCTGTGTTATACACCCCGTATTCACAGCTCTGCAATAAATAGATTAGAGGTGTTTGCCTATTTTTTATGCTAACATTTTTATTTTTTACATTGAGAGCTGATTCTCAACATGCCTTTGAAATCAAAGAATAAGGCTGGTCCTACCGGCGGGAATATAGGAAACACCAACACATCCAATCAAACAACTACCAATCAGGATGATCATTCAGCAAGCACTCTACTGCTACCAAATGTAATTACTAAAGGCAATCTGGATAGAGTTATGGCCAAGTTAAATGAATGTTTCGCTGCTCAACAACAAGCAATGGTGGACCAACTTATGACACGCTTGGAGCCGCCGCAAACTATTGGTCACAACATTGGAACACGAGGGCGACCCAGACTGGGAGATCTAAAAGGCGAAGGGGGTCACAGTCTGACAAGGAATCTGATTAATAAAGTCAAAGAGATAGAGAAAGGAATGCTGGAGGGATGAAATGAGCAAGAGTTCAGCCCGTAGCTAGACTCAGGAAGTAGTTCAATGCCGAACTAGATAGGGATTATGCCGAACTGATGGCAGGTGCATTAAACACTTCTCATTCTCTCATTGAAATTGTGGTCAATGGAGGACAAAACGATTACTGAGATCGGTGTTGGAGCCATGACCATGTTCGAAACTGAAGATCAAGTTATCATAGGGAGGATGAAAGAAATCATCCCCTAAAAGAGAAAGGTCGAGTTATCATTTTCGATCACCCAAACCAGTGGATAAGATGGCTTAAATCATTAGACAACGTGTTCAATGTGGACACGTGGAGTGAGAAGTTGGAACTATGTTTGGCAGTACCTTCTCCCTAGAGATAGGAATGCCAGGGACCTTAGAGATTTTAGGATGCTATGGAGCCATATAGAGGACTAACTAACCTCATAATACATTTACAACGGTATACACGACACATGCTGACGAGTGGAGTTACAGAGGAAGTCTTATGCAAGTTTTTTCATCTATTATTTCCATACTTAGCCATTATGTGGCTTTGCAGTTTACCCCTAGGATCAATTCATTCTTGTGTAATGTTAAAGGATAGGTTTATTAGTTAGTTCTAGGTAAATGTTAAACAACCAAAAAATGGATACTCATTATCTGATGCAAAGCAAAAGGAAAATGAGTCACTACTGTAATACCAAGCCTAGTTTAATGTTGTAGCATTTGGAGCTCAGAACACTGACGAAAGGCTCACCTTGATCACATTGTATGGTGGAGTGTAACCTGGAACGGAGTTTGCTAGGAGATTGAGGAAAGAGAAACTAGCCACTATGCAGGAATCATTCTATGAGGTGGAAAACTACATGAGGCTAGAAGTTGCTGCATCAAAGGGATAGCCCGGCATAATAATTAGAGTTGGAGAATCACCTAGCAGTGTGAATCTTATGGTGAAGGGAATGGAAATAACTTTGTTGGGAAGAAGGACAATAACTAGGGTGGATCAGATGAAAAGAAAGTGGAGCAAAAAAGGTTCAATCTTGGACCAAGGTTCGATGCTCAAACAAACCCAAACGACATGGTGGAGAACATCTATCTGGCAAGGAAAGCGGATTTGATATATGAGAGGACTCAATCTTAGAAAAGAGACAAGTGGTGATCTAAACTCTAGGAAACATTGTCTTTTCCATGAATCCCACGGACGCGATACCAATGAGTGCCACCACTTGCATGACACTATTGAGGAATATATCAGAAAAAGAAGCCGCAATGATACATTAAGAATCCCAGTAGTTCTCCAATATCCATACACTAACCACCGAGGAAATCACTACATGGTGACAAGGGAGCAAAAACCAGTGCTGCTCATGTAAATAATAGAAATATAGCGATCAATGCTATGACCGGAGGGCCCCGCATTGTAGAGAGAGCTGGACTAAGATGGAAAGGATGCCAAGACTTTGAAGAATGGCTAAGGGTTCATATATGTCATAGAGGAGAAGCACGACGCTAAGAGCCCTCGTCGATAAGAGGCTGGAGTCACCTTCAGCAATAAGGACTTGCATGGAAAGCAGTATCCACACACTAACCCAATGGTGATCTCGACCATGCTTGGCCCAACAAAGGTTCATAGAGTATTGTGGATAGTGGAAGCTCCGTTAATATCCTAATCAAGGATGCTTTTGATAGGATAGGACTACCTATGAAGGATGTCACTCCACAAGTAGCAACATGGATACATCGAGAAAGGAAAAATTCCCCTAGGAAGGTTGGGTTTATTTGACGTCAGGGACTATCCCAGATCGGCCATATGAAAGCAGGCTTTCGTTTTGGTGGACAGTGTTTCTCTACGTACAATACCTTCTTGGGTTGACCAATTTTATCTAATTTTTAGACAGCCTTAGTCCCATGGTGCATAAAGATGAAATTCCAAATAGCTAATTGAGTAAAAAAAATTGGATGAGACGAGAACACTATAATGGCATGTATACGGTGGAGCTGCGTGAAAATTAGCGCATGAAGAAAGGGAAGAATATAGAGAGGACTCTTTGCAACAAAAACTCGAATACATAGCAATTAAAGAAGTGGCCCCTACTTGGGTACACCAATGACCCCTTAACGAATTAGACCCGAAATACGTAGAAGAGGGGGCAACAATAGAGCCTGTGGAGGCAACATAGTTTGTGGAGATAGATGAGCACGATCCAATTAAACTAGTAAAAATCGAATCCCATCTTGAGAAGGATTTGAAAGCCCATTTGGTAGGCTTACTATGGAATAACCAAGATGTGTTTGCATGGTCTCATGCTGACATGTGCAAGATTTCTCCTATCGTCGCATGACATGCGTTGAACATATATCCAAGAATACTCCTAATACAGCAGAAGAAGAGGCGTATGGGCCTTAACTGACTAGCGACCTTGAACGAGGGTGCAGAAACTTTACAAACAGATGGTTTTATTAGGGAGGTCCATTACCCAGGATGGATAGCTAAACTAGTGTTGGTTAAAAGGCTGAACGAGAAGTGGCATACATATATCGACTTTCTAAACTTAAACAATGAATGCCATAAGGATTGTTTCCCACTTTCGAGAATTGACTAATTGGTGGATGGAATAATAGGATATGGGGTACTCTACTTTATGGATGCATGCCATGGATATAATCAAGCAAATGTATATCCCCGACCAAGATCGTATCAATGTTGTCTCTAATCTAGCATCGTATTACTACAAAGTCAAACCTTTTGGATTAAAAAATGCAGGAAAAACGTACTAGTGCTTGGTTAACGAGATGTCTGCTAAAAGTCTAATTGATCATAAGGGAGACTTGGATGACCCTAGTCATTGAGTACATAACTAACATAGTTGTACCCTTTGAATTGGAATGAAGAAAGGAAGGTTTTACGAAAGGCACCTTAGTTTATCATATAGGATGGTATTCTATACAGAAGAGTATTATCTAACTTGTTGCAAAGATGTGTGGCTGGAAAGGGAAATAGGAAAATATTAGACAACATGCATCAAGACATTTGAGGAGACCACACTAAAGGGCATAACCTAGAAAAGGAAATCTCACGGAAGGGATATTTCTGGCCGACCATTAACAACAACGTTGTGGACTACGTATAAAAATGTGATAAGTGTTAGATATTTGGTAAGATCCCCACGTTACTGCTAGTCGAACTAACTTATAAGGTCAGCCCTTGGCAATTTACTGTATGGGGCATGTTTAATCGGAGAACATATAATGACTATGGGTGGAGATGATCATGCAATAGTGGTGCAGATTACTTTATCGAGTATGGAATTCCACTCCAGATGATCTAGATAATGGATTGCAGTTTGAAAGTCAAGAATTCGCCAACTTCTCTCGGTAACATAGAATCAGGAAATGCTTTTCTACAATGCATCACTCATAGGTTAATGGGTAGGTTGAAGAAGTCAACAAGGTTCACAAAACACTCATAAAGGAGCGTTTGGAGAATGATAAGGGAGCTGGGATGGATGAGCTACCATTGGCATTTTATGCATATTGTACTTTCCACGAAACTGCAATGAGAGATACTTCTTTTGCATCGGCCTACAAGTTATAGGTCATGCTTCCCATTGAAACTACAGTCTTATCTCATAGGATAATCGACTATAACTTAAAAGAGAATGAGGAATTTCTAAACATGTCCCCGGATCTGATGGAGGAGAAGTGGGATGAGGCTGCTTTGAAAACCATTGTGCTCTAGCAAAAAACGGTGACGCAATACAACTTTAGGGCAAAACATTGCCTGCTTAAGGAAGGAAACTCTAACATAGGTGGTGAAGCAATACAACTCTAAGATAAAGCATCGCTAGCTTGAGGAAGGAAACCTAGTCCTAGTGCAAATTTTCCCTTAATCGGGGGAACATAACCCGACCTGAGAAGGACTATATGTTGTTAGAACGAATCTAAGGAATGGAGCTACATTCTCATCACCATGGACGGAGCAGTATCTGGGAAAACATGGAATGCTCAAAGCCTCCATCATTATTTTTGTTAATCTACCTTTTTTATTTGAATATTATTGTCTTGTAATAAAAGAAACTTTATTGATTAATGTGCACCTTCTGAAATCTGTTTCTTTTAGGTTTCCTTTTTGTGCATTGATTATTGCAACTACAAGGATTATGGCTAAGGATATTGTCGATCATCACAGTTTTACCGAACCCTATTGATAAGATGTATGTAACTATGATAAACGATCAGTACTACCAAAACAACATGAGAACAACCAGCCCACACTGACTAAAGTCTTCGATTCCTAAGATTGTATGGGAAAGGGCACTGCATACTGGGAGGCACGCGACTCTTGCACATCACAACAAGCTTGCACAAACCTTGGTTGGCAATGGTGAATCGGACTTACCTACAATTAGGACATGACTGCCTACTGGGCAGTTCACAATTGACGATTGATTCGTACACCTTGGCTGCTAATGGTGAACAGGACTTACCCGCGGTCAGGATGTGACCATTGTTTGGGTAGTTCACCATTAACGATCAGCCGAAAACCTTGGTCGGCAATGGCGGATCAGACTTACCCTGTGGTCAGGACATGACCACCGACTGGGTAGTTCATCATTGTCGGCTGGCCCTAAAGCATTTTTTGGTAATAGTGAACTGGATTTACCCTTTATTAGGACATGATCACGGAATGGGTAGTTCACTGTTGACGATCAGCCCATAAACTCTAGTGGCAATAACGTAACTGATTTACCCACGATCAGGACATGATCACCGACTGTGTAGCTTATTGTTAACGATCGACCTCTGGTCTTACTTTTTCTAGGTATAGCAAGTATTCCCGCCTTATGGTGTTGACGAACTCGTTCGAACCCAAGACAAAGAAACTGGAAACCAACTTGGACACACGGGACTGAATTACAAAGACACTCCACCAGAGATCGCTCACCTTGCCAAACTTGACAGTGATTGTTCCTATGAAAGTGTGTAAGGTAGCATTAAAAAGACATTCCATCAGAGGTCGCTTACCCAACCGAACCTACCAGTGATTGATCCTATGCAAATATGTTGGGGCAAAGGAATAGTTGCTAAAAAAGCTTACAAAAAAGCAGTGACATGAATCATGAAAAGCTACCCACCTTTTCGAAATTGTTGGTGATTGATCCCATACAAGGGTGCATGGTAGCGGTGAAAAGTTGCTAATGGAACAAAAGATATGCGTTAATGAAGAACCACCCACATTTCCAAACTTTTCTCTGATTGATCTTATACGAGTGTGTAAAGTAGCAATGAAAAATTGATAACAAGCTGATGGCTAAGCGAGGATGCTGTACGAACATAATGCAACAACCAATTCTAATCAGGTATGATAATTCCATTTAAAAAAATTCTATAAGATAGATATGCGCTATGTAAGGGTACATACATGAAATATAAAGTGTGAGCTAGGGAAAGCACTAGCTACAGATCAAGCTAACATCAAAGCATGGTCAGTATTACATCCAAAGCATCAAACATCATGTCTCATAGCCAAAGATACTATAGCGGAAGTCGCTTACCCTATCGAACTTGTTGGTGATTGATCACATACAAGTATGCGTGATAGCGGCAAAAAGGTTACTAATGGAATAAGCTAACTAGCAATCGTGTGGAACAAACATATCACGATGACTAACCGGAAAAGGAGAGCATGGACATGAATCAATGTTAAACATAACTACACATAAATATCAAAATAAGATTAGCTTCACGTCACAAGAACAAAGTCAACATATGCCCAAACCTTCAACGGGATCCACTTACACGGCCGAGCCTGTTGGTGATTGATCCTATACAAGTATGCATGGTAGTAGTAAATGAGTCGCTAGCCGAGAAACTTGGCAATCATAAGGAACAAATACATTGTAACCACCAATCTTAATTGGCCAACCTGTAGTCAACACAACAAAATACACATCGTCAAGTTCATATACCATGGAACCACTGTATATTCATTTCCCTATAGCATCTCAATATAGTCAGAATGCTTATGAGATAGCATGTGGCCTTCAGAACCTAGGGGCAAGGAGATGAGCTAAAGGGAGCAAAGTCCTATTAGACAAAGATGAGACTTAATGAGAAATCATACTAGATGACTATACTACCAAGAAAGCACAAGCTATAAATGTTATACTGATAAAAGATGCCTTGGAATGATTAACAAGCTTTTCTCCAAGTGAACAAGGCTTTGCAACATATAAGCTGTAAAAACTTACCTAAATGATAGGAATAAGGATATAGATGTTTGAGGTTTGAGATAACCATCACATGGGAAAGAAAGACTACTTTGGGTAATGCAAAGCATACTTTGTATTCTACCAAAGTATGCTTTGGGGGGCAAGTGTTGTGGACGTTTTTTCCCACAGCATGGTGAATACGAAAAGATGTCAATGAAAATAGAAACAGCTAGAAGGTACGTAAGAAAAATAACTACAAAGGCAAGGCAAAACATTAGAGGAAATTTTGGTAGTACCAAAAAAGACTCAGACCAGTTGGAAAATGTTATTAAGTACAAAATATGCACATTGATCAAAACCGCATCTCAATCCAAGCTACAAATCTAAAGATAAGGCCATCTTAAAATTTATCCACCACCTACGAATTCGGGACTCACCTTGGAGAGCTACTGTCTAATGGAGCATCCAAAGGCATTATAGTGTTTTGCTCGATGATACGAAGCTATTTCAAATTTCATTCAATTCTGACTTAAAATGAAAGAGTTATGACACAAAAACATGTGTAGCTCAAGTGGTTGTGCATCGAACTTCCAACAAAGAGGCCAGGAGTTCAATTATGGCAAGTTTATGGAGCAGAAGAAACAATCTGATAGGAAATCTAACTATTTATTGCCTAACCATTTACTACCTAATAGAATACTGCCTAACCTCATACCAATAAATACCTCATATGGCAGACAAACTTGGAGCCCTAGAAACTTCCTAACATAATCTTGCTTGATAAAATCTCTGGAGCACTTCAAGATTGTAAGGAATCATCTCAACCTTATCCAGTCGCCTTCAAATATCATGTCCACCATCCAACATTGAGTTATGGCATACCAACTGTAACGTCCCCCATTTTAAGGCCGAAACTAAGTGCCACGGATGCTACAGTCATCCATAATATTAATTTCTAGTGACAAAATGAGATTAGTTAATTGTATATATAACATCAAGAGCATATGAATATTAAAATTTTCAAAACTCATTTCAATAATAACTTTCATATTCGATACACCCCATTACATAATTCCATCGATTTCACGTTCAGAGAAAATATAATAATAATTACATTTATATTCCAAGAGTGACATATGAAGATGCCCTCGTGGGTGATCAGAGTCTAACAACTTGACAGTTACAAATCCTGTCATTACATCCATTCAAACAATACAGTGGAAATAAACTGCTAAGATTAGCTAGCTTGCCTCCTACATGTCTCCAAAAGCTTATTCGTCTACCCTGAAAATTTCTACTCCCGACCTACTCAAATGAGTACCTAAAAGTTTAAGGGGAAAAACAAAAGCTTTGGGTCAGGCAAAAAGTCTGGTGTAAATAATAATATACCATCTCGAACCAAAATAGATATCAAGTGAGACCACGTCGTTGAGCGGAACGGGTTTTCCCCTCACTAGTATCTTATCCAAATATGTCAATCATAAATCGTGCACCTGCAACGACAATGGTTAAAACAAACATAACATGATCATTTGCATGCATGCAACATGATTAAGTCTAACTAGTCTATCATCCTAGGGTCATGCACATATAACGTTTACCCTTTCCAAAAATAGGTTGTTTGTCTCAAATCGTAGTTTTTCTAGGGTCACCATGAACCTAATGGTTTTGCAGGCCAACCAATAACATATCGGGCAGACTCGGGCCAAAAATTTTAACCAGATATTCCAAAATCTCCAAATACGGTTAGGAGTAAAACAGGTTTGTCTGTCTAAAATAGAGGACCATCTGTCTTTGTATCTTAGTTTTCCTAGGGTTAGTATGAACCTACCAGTTTTCGTAGGTAACTGATCAACGTAATCCGGAACCATAGTTTTCCTAGGGTCACTATGAACCCTACTAGTTTTCACAGGTAACTAATCAACCTTACCTGGAATCATATGGACTATCTGTCTCATATGTCATAGTTTTACTAGGGTTACTATGAACCTACTAGTTTTCACAGGTAACTAATCAACCTATCTGGTTTTAATTCCATGAGTCATATCTTTCGGGTCAGTGCAAGGCAACCTAACACAATTGATTTGTCTGATCTCCTGGATTCAATTCTACTTACTCATGAGTTTAATATGACCATACTCATTACTAGAACAACATAACTGGTAATTTTTGTTTCTAAGTCCCAAGATGCAATGTTGGGTTATGAAAATATGAGCATGACGATGATAAGTATGCAAACTTAATAGATCAATAGATAACAAGAACATATAACATCATTCATCAAAACATGTTCAATCAATAGTCATAGGCATCACAAAACTAAATAATTTAAGTAATGATTCTTTTGGAAAAATCCATACGAAACTTAGGCTAAAACACTATTTTATTTCCTTGAAAATATTTACCTTTATAAATGGTTATCCACTTAAAATCATTCTTTAAAATAAGGAAAACATAGCCTAGTACTTAGCCAAAATCTTATGCCAAAATACGATCATCTTTAATTAACTTCTTTTAATCATTCAGTATCAAAATGAGGTTGCCAAGTCTCTAAAACATATGGCTTATCGTGCCATTAAATAAAACTATTCAATTTATAAATATACGGCATCTATACTGCTAGTATAGGATATCTAACCTCTATATCAAGTCTCCAAAACAAACATTCTTAATTGTAAAGCATATGGCAATAATGCGGAAATTATATGGTTATCGACTTTCTAAAAACATTCGCTCATAGGCTATCGTGCCTTTAAAAGATAGCTTTCGGGTTTGCATAACATAAGGTTTTCGAGCCTATCAAACAAAGATGCCGAGTTTATAAACAAACAGCTACTATGCCACAAACATAGGTATCTTAAATACATGAGAATAGAGTTTCCAAGCAAAACATTTAGGGTTATCGAACCTTTAAAAATTTCCAGGTACCGAGCCCTTAAAACTCATTGGTGTCGGTTCTTTAAAATCTTGAGGGCGCCGAAACCATAAACAAAGAGGTGCCAAACTTTCTAAAGAACGGTATAGAGTCCCGAAACCTAGGTTACCGAGCCTCTACAACCTTGAGGTATCTAACCCCTACAATAATTAATGCCGAACTTCTATATACACAGATACCTCACATATCCACTAAGTAGATATCGCATGTATAACCCTATATAGATGCCATGTCTATAAACTTGATACATCGTATACCTATCGAATAGATATATCATGTATCGATCTTTATAGATGTTGAATAACAAAGAGATGTGGGTGTCGAATATCAACAATAGCATTTCTGTAAATAATTATAAAACTGATTTGTTTCTTTTTAAAGACAAACCTTTTCACCAACTCTTGCTTCTTGTCAAAAACTGATTGGTTAATAAAATACTTTTCATATTCTTTTCAGAAATTTACTGGAAGATCACGTTGTACCTTCTCAACATGATTAGCAAACCCTTGTAACTAACATTATTAATTAATAGCCTTTCTACCATGAATAATTCATAGAAAATCATAACTGTATGGAAAAGATCCTAAAAAATAACCAAAAATCAAAATTTCCATCTTCTTTCACATATAAAAATTTCGAGGCCAAAACATTTATTTAATTATTTTTAATTAAAATCCGAAATAAACTCCTCTTCCGTCTTAGGAAATTCACAAAATATTCATATAAACTTAAAAAATTATGAAATTAAAATCCCTTCTCTAAAATAATGTTTCATACATCATATCATAATTTCAAGTCGATTGGAGATCAAAAATTAGGTTTTTACGTTTTAAAACCTATAAGAATAATTCCGTAATAATTCTAATAAATCATCATTCAACCAAACAATGATGTAATCAACTATAAGATGGCATATTATCACAAAACAATTCGAAAAACATCCTAGATTCGAAATCAAACATAAATTAATGGGATGGATACTATTATTTACCATAGATTGGATAAGAGAGATTAAGATTTGATGTTGATTAATTACTCTAGCTTCCTCTTTGAATTTGTTAAGTTTCCTCTTCTTCTTTTACAAGTAATGGCCGACCTCTCCTTCTGCTTTTGTTTTGATTAAAAACGAAAATGGGAAATGAATGAGAGAGGGATGGTTTAGGGAATGGAATAAGGAGCTATTCCCATTTTTCTCTTTATATTTTATGTTCAAATCAATCTTACTAATTGGTTAATTGAGGCCCGACCCAATTAATTATCAAATCTCATTCTTTTTAATCTCACACATCACATTATTCTATTTAATTTATTTAATTAAATCTCCTAAATAATGTTAGACAAAATTCAAGGCGTTACACCAACCTTAAGATTTATGACATCAGAGCTTGCCTTTTACAGATCTAACAACCCACAATTGTCGCAACCGATTTGGAGAGAACTATTCAACATCGTGGAAATTGGAAATCAACGCATCATCACTTAGTCAAAGGATTAGAACATAAAGGTAATAAGCTCAGAAGATGGGACAAATATTACAAGGCTTAAATGCTTTATACGGCAGACAACTGAATAATATAGGTGGTTCGGTAGCTTACTACCGAACAAAGAATCTTGCTCAATGGTTGTCTATCAAATAGGATTACTACTGAACATAGAATCTTGTTCGTTGGTTGTCTACCGAACAAGAAATCTTGTTTGGGAATCCACTGCAGAACTAACAAGCGTCACCGAACCAAACACCATTGAGCCAATTAAGTTGAACCAAACCGAATACCAAGCAGAGATTCTTGTTCGATAGTCTTCCACTGAACCAAGGCATGACCGAACCAATCATGATTACCGAACCAAGGGAGAGCCATACAAGATACACCCAGACACATATTACCAAACTGAACCCAGCAATGCATATATGGAAATCCTGGATTCAACCTTCTATACAACAAAATTCTAGATTATATCTTATGTATATGGAAAAACTTAACCAAGAGAGCCAAATAAGGAAATTACCTATTTTATTGACATAGCCTTCCCAAGTCTTCACTCCTATAAATTCCTAAGCTTTTAACAACCATGAGGGAGAATTCTGAAGAGCCAAGCTTACAGCAGTAATGGCAGACAAGTCAAAGAAAACTAGGGACAGCCTAACAGTGTGACAACTGCCCTACACTTTGGTACCCAACATACCTAAAGAATGCGATGCAACTATAACCGACCGATGGAGGATGATTTTCAAGGGTGAAATAACTAAAATTCTAAACATAACCTATCATATATCTCACAGCGCATCAAATAAAATATAATTTCAACATGGATATAAAACAATCGAGATGGACAAGTATAACTAAATTAATCAAAACAAATACCAAAGCATAAGGTCCACAATATCCATACAAAACAAGTGGAATAGAGTTTATGTATCATCAAAATAAGCTCAAGGGAAATCTGTCTCTAAATAAGATAAGACAGTGATAAAGCTCTAAAGTGCTGTACAACGGAATAAGCAACCAACCCTAGTAATATATATATATATATAATAGCGTCAACCTCCTACTCATCCTCTAAACAAATCCATGTGCTAAAATCAAACCTTATTATCTAGTCTACTTATTTAAGAGTAACCGAGATAATAAGAAGAAAAGCATAAAACCTCGAGTTATACAATGGTGTGAGCGATAAATAATTTTAAAATACTATGAAAACCGACAAGTAAGGACATATTGTATGGAAAATCATACATGACCTGTCCCTACATCCAAAGAGTTAGCACATAACACAATATATGTTATGCTGCTATCAACGTCATATGGGTATACTACACTAAGTATTATGGGTGTTAGGGTACCAATCTCAAGAATACAAACATCATAAGACATCCAACAGTCACACCAATCGTAACAAACATAAGGTAAACACGCAACGAAAACCATCCTCGAGGTTTCGTATCGCCATTCCTATCGCCAAGGTATCACCTCCTCCCGTACCATCACAGCCCTTTACAAGGGCTTACGTCATCATAATTATCACCAAAGTTAACTTCACTACAACCATCCTTGAAGTCCCAGTTCTCCAAAATATTCACCGAAGTCTTACTTCACCACGATCCTTTTCGGAGTCTCACTCCATTATAACTTTCTTAAAATTCTCCCTTCATCATGACGTCCACAAGGTATACCAAAAGTCTTACATCGCTACAATCGTTTCTAGAGTCTTATCCCATCATGATCCCCTCTGGAGTCTCACTCCGTTACGAGTTTCTCGAAGTCCAACTTTATCTTGACCTTCTCAAGGTCTTTTGGATACATGATAACCAACTCTACAACCTCTTAGGCCAGCGACATCTCATACCATAATTGAATCTGACATTCTTTCAGATACCTATCTCATAGGTACTATCCTCTTAGGACAAGCCAGACTGTCTCACATCCTGGGTACATAGGTGAGTGTCCTCACGTAGCCCTACCCCTAGGAACAACCATCCTATCTGAAGTTATTAATGATCCCTTTAGCATCCAACTTGATCCAGAACATCTCATGCTCCTCTACATCACTTCCTCTTGTCGAACGTGCTTCCACAGACTACTCTAGTCTTATCCTCTGTTATCTACCTGAAGTACTTAATCAAACGCCCGGGGTTGAAAGAGTTGAAGTTCGAGATATCTTTACTCCCCTATCTCATGTCATAGGTTCATCTCATCATAATCCCGTAGTCATTATGTTGAGGAGCCATGCCTTTGCCTCGTCATTTATGTTAATCTTCATCATATTGCAATCATCGAAAATGAACGTCAAACAATTGAACGAATACCTACAACATGACTTGAAAGAACCTATTAGCATCCTCTAAAAATTTGGCTGAAGTCGGCCACCTCAATTCATGTCAGTATCGGCATGAATCCATTCATGTTGGTACCAATATGAATTACTTGCCAAATATTTGGCTAAGTACTTCACATCCCAATCACTCCCTCTTTTTCTTGCCTAGAGCTCCTTCTTTCCATGCCTTAACTCCTTAAGTCCCTTGGCCCACTCTGCTATCCTCAAAAGAGGTCAGTACCGACTATAAGAGTTTGGTACCAAGTAATAAAACATCACCAAATTTAAGGATTTGGCTTTTGAGCTCCTTCCTTGCCTTATCTCAAAATTTCATACCTTAATTTCCAAAGCATCAAACTAAAATACTCCACCACTAACCAGAATTTGAGCATTTAGCTCTGTTCCAATCTTTATGCGACGTAAACTGTATGCTCCCCAAACACCCCTCTATAACATATCCAAATTTTTCCCTATTTCGACAACTTTGATGCCATTTGCTCTAAACGGCGTACCACTATTCTAACTATGCAAAACAACTAGCAAAATCATCAAAGCAATCCATACAACTACCAAACATCATCATACAACTTCCAAACAATACATATAATTCATCCAAACATGATTTACTAGCCTAAATCGTTCTACATCTGATTTTCTATAAAATAGAAATTTTTGTTGGTAAACGGTACAAATCATATTAGAATACAAATCTATCCTTTTAAACTATGTTCTAGGGTGTTGTTTATATCAAGTCTAAGTTCTCAAAAAATTTTACTTTAATATTCACACTAAAAATCATATTTCTACAACATAAGTAAGCATAATATATTAATAGAGGTAAAATCACTCACCTTAGATCAAAACATACAGATTCCTAAGAAAATTCGATATGGAATAGCAGCTACACCAATTCCAAAGCTCCCAAATAGTAGATCTATAATCTTCTTATGTTAATCTACCATAGATTTACTAAATACACTAATTAGATTGAAGAAATAGTTGTTTTTAGCTCTAGTTTGGATTAATGGATATTAGAAGATGATTAGAGAAGAAGGGAAATGACCAATGATGGCTGGAAAAGAGGGTATTAACCCTAATTTTTGGATTAGGCTACTGGGTTACATTAAACACTCCCTAATTACCCACTAATCTGCTTAAAACTAGTTAGAACTTCAAACAGCCATAACTCCTAACTAGTGAGTCCAAATCCTTAGTGTGACCACTCTATGTAAAGAGAAACCAACATCTTGATCTAATGAAACTAGTTTCAAACCCTAATTCGACTCTTACAAAATTTATAAGCTCTATAAGATTTTCAGAGTCAAAACCATCCAACAAAAATTCTAGGGAAGGAAAATATTACTAGTTAATATTTCCTAAAATTATAGTCATATTACCTCATATGAATTTTAAAATAACATTTTAGGATCCTTCGATATGTAAAATACAGGTCGTTATACTCTTTTCCCTTAGGTATTTCACCATCGAAATTCCCATCAAATAAGGAAAAGTCAACCATAGTTACCCCGCACGCGTAACAACCATAAGCAGCCATTTCAAAAATCAACCATTCAACCGTGCAACCATAAGAAATCAAACAATATTTATACCTACCCTAGCATGTGAGATACTAAGCTATCTTACATGACATCATAAGTGAAAGTGAATGCAATACAGAGAAAACCCTACCAAACAAAGTGCTCCTCATCATCCGTCCCCACGTTCTCTTTGGTCTACTCCATGCTACCGCCTCTGCTTTCACTTCTTATGAGTTTCTATGACTTTAACTGCTTCCTTTTAAGCCGCTCTGGGATCCACCTTGATATCCCTAAATCGATCTATGTCATTCTCCCTTAATACACCTCATAAGCTCTCTACATACCCAAAACCCCAACACCTTCCATTATTCCTTACTTAATAAGATGCCAAACCCATCTTAATTCTACAGGAATGTACAAAATCTCGGATGACAACACTCTCATAGTACCTCATCCCTTAGTCTATCAATGTTTGGTACAACTCATCTATCTTCTATACGGAGCCAAATAATTGGTTGAGTCCGTACCACTTCATCTGCACAGATACCACTCTGAATGAATCTCCTCCATGAACCGCTCTCCTACACTTCCTGTTCTTTTCCTCTTTTAGTACCCACTTTCTCGAAGATATAACACTTATCACTAGATCGATACATAACTCCATCTCTTTATGTGGAAAAATTCCAACTACCTCCAGATTTTCTTCATTATAGAAAATGATGATGACTCCTTGTCTGGGATCCCAAGCGAATACACCAAGCTCGCCATAACTGTACCCTCTTAAGTGTACATGCATCTCACCATTTCGCCACAGCTCCATATCCCTTTGGTCGTCTAACACCAAATGATACCGAACTCCCCTCCAAGACCCAAACAAAGAAAACACAAGCAAACAAACATCCATGACTTAATCACTAAGCCTTAACAAACCATCACTAAGTCGGTCGGACCACCACTAAGTTCGAAACAACTAAAGATCTATCCATTAGGTCAGGTCAACATTCTAACCTACTCACTGAGTCACTGGATATATATAGAGAGGGCCTATCGTATCGATATCAAAATAAAAATACGCATAGGCATAACACAAACAAATGCATACCTCTAATAAGAATGCTCTTCCCCTTCTCCTTCCCCGATAGAGCGGTCGAAAAAGCAGGAATGGCATCCAATGCATAAGAGGTAGCACTTTGCTTATTCTTCTGAACTCTGGGCAGTCCATCTTCAAGTGTCCAGTCTTATCATAGATGAAGCACTTCCTCTCCCCACCCCTCATGGCCTTACAATCCTCGCTAAGATGTTCAGTCTTATTGTAATTAAAGCACTTTAGCTCCCATTTGACTTTCTTCTGGCCATCCTCTTCCTATGACTGCTTCTTCTCTTTGTTGTTCCATTTCCTCTCACCTCTATCGCCCTCTTACGGTTTTGATTTATCCATTAAACAATAATTTCAGCTTTTCCTGTTGATATGACAATTCCGCAATTAATTGTTGAGCCATTGCAAGTTGATATTTGAGCCATTTCATGTTGATATGGCAATTTTGTAATTAATTGTGGAGCCATTGTAAATTAATACTTTGAACCATTTTATTTTGAAATGGCATTTTCATAATTAACTGTAAAGCTGTTGCAAGTTGATATTTTTATCCATTTCATGTTGATATGACATTTTTATAATTAATTGTAAAGCCATTGTAACTTAATATTTTGATTCATTTCATGTTGATATGACATTTTCATAATTAATTGTAAAGCTATTGCAAGTTGATATTTTGAGCCATTTTACGTTGCTAAATTATTTTCTTAATTAATTATAAAGTCATTGCAAGTTGATATTTGGAGTCATTTTATGTTGATATATCACTTTTGTAATTAATTGTAAAGCCATCACAAGATAATATATTATGGCATTTCATATTGATATGACATTTTTGTATTTAATTATAAAGCCATCGCAATTTGATATTTTGAGTTGTTTCATTTTGATATGGCATTTTCAAAATTAATTGTAATGCCATCAGAAATTGATATTTTGAGCAATTTCATGTTGATATGGCATTTTGTAATTAATTGTAAAGCCAACACAAGTTGATATTCTAAGCTATTTTATGTTAACATGGCATTTTCGTGATTAATTGTAAAGCCATCCCAAGTTGATATTTTGAGCCATTTCATGTTGATATGGCATTTTTGTAATTAATTGTAAAGTCATTGCAAGTTGATATTTTGAGTCATTTCACGTTGATATGACATTTTCGTAATTAATTGTAAAGCTATTGCAAGTTGATATTTTGAGTCATTTTATGTTGATATGGCATTTTCGTAATTAATTTGAAAGCTGTTTTATTTCCATTCAAATGAACAACTTTTTACCTAACCTAAGTATATATCTAACTGTCATTAGTTACCAGGGCTTTATGCAATTTGCTTTTCTACAGTTATTAATTACCTTCTTAATTAGTTAATTAATTAATTACCATTTTGTAATTAGCTCTTCCCATTGCCAAATAATTCATATAAATTCCAAAACGCATGGGAAAAATCTTAAAAATTCACTAAAAATCCTAGTCGTCATATTTTGCCTCATGCAAAATTTTCAAACCAAAATTATTATTTTAATATTTTGAATAATTAATTTATGAAATTATGCATTTCTCAACTTAGAAAATTCATAAAATTATGAAATTAAAATCCTACCTCCACATTATCATTCTACGCATATTATAAAAATTTCAAGTGATTTGAAGAAGGTTTGGTTCACATTTTTCCTTGAACACTTTATAAATCATTCTCTTTAAATTCCCAAACATAGTAAAATATTTTCTAATCTTCCTAAACTTGTTCATTAACATTCGAAACATCACAGATACATATAATCCAAATCTATACTGGTTTAGATGGTTTTAGAGAATGAACTACTCGCCTAGGGTAAGGAAACCTTGTTTAATCTTCCTTTTTCCTTAAAGTGAAAGCTTGATCTTCTATCTTTTAAGTTCCTCTTCTCTCTTAAAAAAATGTTGGCCGACCTAAGTTTTCTTCCTTTTTTATGTTTTCATGGAATAATGAGAGAATGAATGGGAAGCTAAAATGTAAGGAGTTAGTAATTTAGATTTTGGCCTAAAACCTCATTCTAGCCTAATATGAATAAATCTCTATCTCGTTTTCATTCATTCATTCATTCATTCATTCACCCTTTCTTAAATAACTTGTCTTTATTTTATCTTATGCTTTAATTTAATTAATCATTTATTTATTTAATTCCCAATATTGTAGCACTCAAAAATATGGGGTGTTACAGTCTCTCATCCTTATAGGAGTTTCGTCCTTGAAATTTAGACAAGGCATGATAGAGACTATCATCAAATCATTACACACACGGTACCTCAATTACACTACCTCCCCACTAATGTAATAATCATCGTTCATCAATGTATTAGTATCGTTGCTAAAACTTACAAACATCACATTGTATCATCATACTAGTGTCGCTAAACATACATGTCTTAACCATACTGTTAGAACAAATAAGGATAGTTATTTTCTAATCCTATCCTCTACCTTCCAGGTACTATCATCAATATCGTTATTCCACTAGATGTAAACAAGTTTGATAGCCTTACTCCTTAGCTCTTTCATATCACGACCTACAATCTCTTTCGATCATCTAACATAAGTCAGATCTAGTTCTATAGATAAACTTCAACTGTCCTTGGTTCCACCATCGAATTCGGATCATGCACACACTTGCTCAAATGTGTGGAAAACATTATGCACACCTACTATAATACTTGGTAACTCAATTCGATATGTGACTTTACAAATTCTCTCAATCAATGGAAACGGTCCTACATATCTAGGGACCAATTTCCCCGCCTTCCCAAAGCATATGACTCCTCACATCGGAGAAACCTTCACAAACACATAGGCGCCTATTGCGAACTCAAGATCTCTTCTCCTCCTATTGGCATAACTCTTCTACCTTGATTGCACTGCTTTCATTCTAGCATGAATCAATTCTACCTTCTCAATAGCCTTACTTACCAAATTGAGTCCTAACATGAGTCTATCTCCCATGTCTATCCAACATACGGGTGACCTACACGGTCTACCATAGGGCGCCTCAAATGGAGCCATCCTAATACTCATTTGGTAACTGTTGTTATACGAAAATTCTACCAGATGTAATTGATCCTCCCTAAATCCTCCAAAATCCAAAAATACAAGCTCTCGGCAAATCCTCGAGCACATGGTTACACCGTCTATTTGACCATCAGTGTGCGGGTGGTAACCCGTACTCATGCTCAAATCTATACCCAATGCACTCTATGAACTTTTCTAGAACTCACTGGTTAACAGAGGGTCTCTATCACTCACAATACTGCTTGGAATCCCATACAGTCTCACTACATTCTTCATGTATAGTCTCGCCAAACCAACTACCATTCTTGTCGACCTCACGGGGATAAAGTGGACACTCTTAGTTTGTCTATCAACCATCACCCAAATGCTTTCATTTCCCATTCTGGACCTAAGCAACCCATCGGTAAAATCCATGGACACCGAGTACCACTTCAAAGTTGGTATTTCCAAAGGTTGAAGCAATCAGCTCTATTTCTGATGTTCATCCTTTTGTCATTGACAAGTGAAACATCTCTTCACACATTGATCGATATCTCTTTTCATTCCTTCTCAAAAGAATACCCTCTTCATATTACGATACATATTCATGCCTCCAGGATGAATGGTAAACTTAGACCGATGACTTTCTTCCAAGACTTTCCTCCGAAGGTATCCTACCTCCAGAACACACGGTCTTCCTTTCTTTCTAAGCCATCCCTTCAAATCTACCTCGAATTCTTTCATATCCTTAACATCTGCCCCCATCTCTAATTGCCTAATTGTTTCGGCAATTAATGGGTCCTTTCTTTGCCTTGTAGCACTTCCATCCACAAGTGTAGGACATATCTCCAAACTTGCTAACAAGCCCAGATCCTTACTCGATCTAGTGTTCTGCCTATAATGCACTCGGCAAGAGGCTAACGTTTCTAATATCTTTCATTCTTCAACTATGGACAAACCTCCGTTCTTATGCTTCCTACTTAAAGCATCAACAATCTTGTTCCTCTTTCCCGGTGTAAATTCTATCCCAAAGTTGTGTTCCATCATAAACTCCAGCCATCTCTATTGCCTCATATCCAACTCCTCTGAGAGAATAAGTACTTAAGGGATTTGTTGTCCATATATAACTTGAACCGCTCTCCCAAAAGATAATGTCTTCAAATCTTCAGCGCAAAAACTACCGCTGCCAACTCTAGATCATGAGTCAGATATCTAATTTCATGCGGTCTCAATTGCCTTGATGTATAAGCCATCACTCGCCTTCTTTGCATCAGCACCACCCCCAAATCTATTCCACAAGCATCGGTAAACACTACCATCTTCTGATTTCCCTCAGGTATGATCAAGACAGAAGCGTTTGTCAATAACTTCTTCAACTCCTAAAATGATCCTTGACATCTATTTATCCACACAAACTTCTCATTCTTCCTACCTAGCTTAGTCATAGGTGTTACAGTACTTGAGAAATCCTTAATGACTCAGTGGTAACAGCCAGTTGAGCCTATGAAACTCCTTATCTTTATGATCGTCTCTGGTCTCTTCCAATAGTTGATAGTCTTTATCTTTGATGGATCTACTGTCAATCCATTCTCTGATACCACATCACTAAGGAACTTAACCTCCCATTTTCAAAAATGGTACTTCAAAAATTTCGCCTTCAATTTGTATTGTCTCAATGTCTCCAATACCAATCTAAGATGGACTTCCTGGTCTCTCTTGTTCTTAGAATACACCAAAATATCATCAATGAAGACCAACACAAATCTACCCAATTGATTGCAAAATATTCGGTCCGTAATATCTATAAAGAACGCTGAGGCTTTCATCAGTCCAAAAGGCATAACTAACCATTCATATGAACTGTATATAGTTCTAAACACGGTTAAAGTCCTCAGCCACCCTCTTTTGATGGAAGCCTATTGCTAAGTCTAGCTACGAGAATATTATATCTCCACTTGACTGGTCAAACAAGTTGTCTATCCTAGGCAATAAATAACGATTATTCACTGTTACTTCATTCAAATTTCGGTAATCAATACATATTCATAAAGTTTCATCCGACATCTTTACAAATACCGTAGATGCTCCCCACTGTGAACTACTCGACCTAATAAAACTTTTATCTCAAGTTTCACCATCTGCTTCTTCAATTCCCTCATCTCCTTGGGTGGTAGTCTACTAGGTAGTGTGCTAACAGGTTGTGCCCCTAGCATCAAATCTATTCAGAATTCAATTTCTCTTCACGGTAGTAATCCTTCTATTAGTCCGAAAAACATCCGCGAACTTTCAGACTGCCCGTACTCTACTTATCTCTTCTTCCAAATCCTCCATCACGCATAACGCCAATCTTAACATTTTGTCCATCACATTTAGCGCCACCGTGGTCCTTCCCCCATCATTTGGATTCCATAAAGTGATAACTCTATTGGCACAAAAGATCTAAGCATTATTATGCACTAACCAATCCATACCTAAGATTACCCGATACCCCACAAAGTCAAACACATATAGGTTGAAAACAAAAAAATGACCACACAAATCAAACACAAGATTAGTGAACTTTAATCCAAGAGTAGATACCCACTGATCGGATTGAACACACGTAAATCGTGACTAAATAGGTAGGATTTAACCCCAACCTATCCACTACATTTTTCGAAACAAAAGGATGGGTAGCACCTATATCAAAAAGAGCTCTAACCGAAGTACTTGAGATCGATATCATACCTCCTAGCACAACTTTCTTCCCTTTCTCTTTAGCCGTCGGTTCGATTGACGGTCCTTCCAAAGAGAAAACTTTTGGCCACTTTAATTCGAGACAGTCTTTCTTCTTATGCCTGGGTTTGTTACAGATAAATCATTTGGCCTCCATCACCCCAACAGACTCTGGACACTTATTTGCATAGTGCCTCTTTTGCTTATAATTATAACATGTTACATCAGTAGCATCCTTCCGCTCTCCTCCACTCTTAGTCTTCCCTCTCTGTTGTTGGCCTTTCTTGCCTTTTTGATATGATGCAAACTTTTACTTTTATTCTATTAGTCTGAGCATTCTTCCCTACGCCTTGCTTTTTAACATACATCAGTTCATACCTCTTTGCCATACTGCCACTTCATTGAATGTAAGTGCTAGATGTGCCATTGCCTGGCCATTCAATCCTGGCCTCAATCCTAAGATGAACTTCTCTACCTTATTCCTCGGAGTCTTAATTAGATCAGCTCCAGACTTAGACGACGCATTAATTTCTGCACATACTCCAGCACCGCTAAATTTCCATGTTGCACTTTCACAAACTACCGTAACATTGTTGACAACTTTGATCCAAGAGCATACTATTCTTCAAACACCTCTCTAAACCTTTCCCAAGTGATTTCTTTCCCAGGAATCTCTACTCTCACATTTCCCCACTGGACACTTGTCGACCCCTTGAACTATCTAGATACAAGATTCACCTTCTAAGCATCTATGAGCTCTAAGTCTTCACAAATCCTCTCATACATCACCAGCCAATCACTAACCTCCAATGCCTGTTTTTTCTCATCAAACATTTCTCCTTCCAGGTTCTTGAAATCCACGTTCATTTTGGCGAAATCCTCTTTAACTGGCTACACACTGCCCCTTGGTACATTCTGGTCCTGGGATGGTACTTGCGGCTGTGCTAAGTTTGCTAAAAATTGCTAAAAGAGTTTGTTCACATATATATTCCCAACAACCGAGGTAGTCATTTCATTACCAGTTTTAGCACGAACATCTGGATCTGCCTTCCCTCCTTGGCCGTTGGTCTTTGTATTAGTGGTTGCTCCACTAGCATTTCTCCTTCCTCTTCCTAGAGCCAAATGTTCACACCGCAGATCCATTCTCTATTAAGCAAGCATTCGTAAGAGGCAGAAGTAAAAGAGAGTGAAAACAAAACTACAGGGATAGATATATCCATATATATATCTGAATTAAAATACATACAAGTGCGTTATAGATATAATGTATACCCACCCCAAGGTGTTCGTTTTCTAGTTATCTAACTTATACTTAGCTCTGCTTCAATTAGGTGTCCTTTAACCTTTGTCCCTTAACCTTTTCTCTGATATAAAGTGGTAACATCCCCTACATCGAAACCCAAAAATAGGCGCTGATGATGCTGCAGTCACACCAGAATCATTTTCTAGCGACAATGTGAGTTCAATATTCTTTTGCACAACATAAGTAAACATTACAACTAAATAATTTTTCATTATATCAATTTGGTTTACATAAATAATTACATCACTTTAACATAAATTATTCCCGCATAGTGGTAAGTACAATAAGTAAATAAGAGTAGAGTGTTATGACTGACATATGAAGATGCCAACATATACACTTTAACCAATTATAAGTCTTGGTTTTGAATAGCGGAATTTCTAAATAACTTTTATTTGCAAAAATAAGCCTCCTACTTTGTCCTCGGGGACTTTATTTGTCTTTTTCTAAAGGCTACCTATCTATACCATAAACTCAGCCTACACGAATGAATACCCATGAGTTTATAGAAAATATAGAAACACAGGCCAAACATAAAGTCTGGTATGAGTAAACTTTACCCTCACAAATAATCATACATCGAGAACACGCCGCTAAAGCAAGGAATAGGCTTCCCCCCTCACAGTACCAATTAATAATTACTTACCTCACACCGTGTAATATATCATATCATAATCAAACATAAGTTATCAGTTCATCACAAGTGTGAGATTTCTTCCTTAACATTTCTAGCTAGTTTCTATAGTGGGTTTGTTTTAAATTTCCATGCAGGTCTTATTCTTAGTTTCACATTTTTATCATGAATAGAAATAAGATTGCCGCAAAGACCATATACTTTCATTCTTATATATATATATATATTGTTGTGAATAGACATTTGGGTGCCACACAGGACTCATACCCTCATTCTCATATAATGTCGTGAATAGACGCTCGGATGCCATAAAAGATTTATGCCAGCATTTCCATATATAATCGTGAACAGATGGGTTCTCCATTAAGGCCTTCCATCAACGTTACTATATTTAATGCCATGAATAGACATATGGTAGCCATAAAGGCCTTCCGTCATGTTACCAAATAAAATGTCGTGAATAGCCATTTGGTAGCCATAACGGCCTTTTGTCACGTTACCAAATATAATGTCATGAATAAACATTTGGTAGCCAGAGAGGCCTTCCATCTTATGAAATTCTCAACCATCACTTAGGAAGATGACTTCCCTAAGTGTTACGAAAGGTCATTGTTTACTTAGAATTACTTAGCACCTTTAGCTATCGCAGGTTGTTAGTGCATTGCCGTCATAGGTTAAAAACAATGCAAGTTGGTAAGTTTTATAACTATCTCAAGTTGACATTAAATTATAGCAAGTTCATAAGTTTTATAGCCGTCTCAATCTGATAATTTGAGCTATTTCCCGGTGAAAATTATCAATCGCACGTTGATAATTTGAGCTATTTCTTATTGATAATTTGAGCTATCTCATATTGATAATTTGAGCTATTTCCCGTTGGTAAATAGCTATTGCACGTTGATAATTTAAGTCATTTCCTATTGATAATTTGAGCTATTTCCTATTGATAAATAACTATCGCATGTTGATAATTTAAGCCATTCCCCATTGATACGACAATTCCGTAATTAATTATTAAGCCATTACAAGTTGATATTTTGAGCCATTTCCTGTTGATATGGCAATTTTGTAGAGCCATTGCAAGTTGATGTTTTGAGCCATTTTATGTTGAAATGGCATTTTCGTAATTAATTATAAAGCTGTTGCAAGTTGATATTTGGAGCCATTTCATGTTGATATGGCATTTTCATAATTAATTGTAAACCCACTGCAAGTCATTCACGTTGATATGGAATTTGTAATTAATTGTAAAGCCACCGCAAGTTGATATTTTGAGCTATTTCATGTTGATATGGAACTTTCATAATTAATTGTAAAGCCATCGCAAGTTGATATTTTAAGCTATTTCATGTTGATATGGCATTTTCATAATTAATTGTAAAGCAATCGCAAGTTGATATTTTGAGTCATTTCATGTTGATATGGCATTTTCGTAATTAATTGTAAAGCAATCGCAAGTTGATATTTTGAGTCATTTCATGTTGATATGGCATTTTCATAATTAATTGTAAAGTCATTGCAAGTTGATATTTTAAGCCATTTCATGTTGATGTGGCATTTCGTAATCAATTATAAAGCCATCGCAGGTTAATATTTTAGGCCATTTCATGTTGATATGGCTTTTTCGCAATAATTGTAATGCCATCGCAAGTTGATATTTTGAGCCATTTCATGTTGATATGTCATTTTCGTAATTAATTGTAAAGTCATCGGAAGTTGATATTTTAAGCCATTTCATGTTGATTTGGCATTTTCATAATTAATTTGTAAACTGTTTTATTTCCATTCAAAGGGACTACTTTTTACCTAACCTACAACTATCATTGGTTACTTGGGCTTTATGTTCTTTTTTCGAAAATATTAATTTCCTTCTTAATCAATTACCCTTTTTGTAATTAGCTCTTCCCTTTGCCAAAATTCATTTAAATTCAAAAATGCATGGGGAACATCTCAAATATTCACCAAAAATCCTAGTCATCATATTTTGCCAAAATTTTCAAGCCAAAATTATTATTTTATTATTTTAAATAATTAATTTTTAAAATTATGCATTTTATCAACTTTAAAAATTCATGTAAATTCCAAATAATTTCATAAAATTATGAAATTAAAAACCTACCTCCATATTATTATTCTACACATATTATAAAAAGAGGAAATTAGTTTAAAGGAAAAAGTTTAATAAAATTTAATTTTAACGGACGTTAAAATTAAACTTTGGTCTGAAGGACAAGCGCCAAAAATTGTATTTCGTTCGTACTTCTGTAGTTTCATTTCTTCTGCAAACAATACTTCTGTAACAAAATTTCTTCTGCAAACAAAATTTCTTCTTCAACAAACAATGGCAACCCAAACCGAAATCAATTTTCTTCCTCAAACTAATTTAAAAGCGCAATCGACTTCAGAATCTAAGTCGATCGACGTAAATCAAAATATTTCAATAAATCCTGAACAAATAAACGATGAACCTACGATTTCAAAAAGTAGGGTTTCCAATGCTATGCGTACAACAGTAAAGAGAAGGCGAAAAACTACTTCATCAACGGCTGTTGATTCGGATGAGATTGACGAAGATACAAAGAGGACGAAAAAACCTAGGGCATGTAAAACTATGAATGAAGACGAAAGGAAGAAACAACAGCTTACTGATGAAAACGTCAACAGAAAAAGAAAAACAAAGGTAAAACAACTGATTATTTGATTTGTTATTGAATGATAGATCAATGTATCATTTGATTTGTTGCATGTATAATATTGATGGTAAAAAATAATTAGATGGATAATTTTTTAATGATAGTTCAGTATATCATTTGATTTGAATGTATCATTTGATTTGTTGCATGTATAATATTGATGGTAAAAAATAATTAGATGGATAATTTTTTAATGATAGTTCAGTATATCATTTGATTTGCATGTGTAATATTGAAATATGAAATGATGGATGAACATAGCATTCAGTCTTTGACAGATGATAGACAATGATAAGATGAATATTTATAGAATGATAGACATATATAGCATTGAAAAAAATGTTGGAGAAACATATCATGATAGAATGATAGTTGAATATATCATTTTATTTACAGTATTTGCTAGTATAGTATGATAAATGATAGTTCAATATATCATTTGATTTACTGTTTTTGAATGTTATAGAATGATAGTTCAATATATCATTTGATTTACTGTTTTTGAATGTTATAGAATGATAGTTCAATATATCATTTGATTTACTGTTTTTGAATGTTATAGAATGATAGTTCAATATATCATTTGATTTACTGTTTTTGAATGTTATAGAATGATAGTTCAATATATCATTTGATTTACTGTTTTTGATGGTTATAGAATGATAGTTCAATATATCATTTGATTTACTGTTTTTGATGGTTATAGAATGATAGTTCAATATATCATTTGATTTACTGTTTTTGATGGTTATAGAATGATAGTTCAATATATCATTTGATTTGTATGCATCATATTAAAATATAATATGATAGATGAACATATGATAGACAAACATAGCATTCAATATTTCGACTTTAGAAGCATACAGTGAAAAAAAGAAATGATAGACAAATATAGCATTTGAAAAAAGAATGATAGATGTATATATCATTAGTAAATTATGCTTTCATAGTTGAAAAAATTGATAGATAAAAATAAGAAAGCATTGAAAAAATGAGACATAAAAACAATATTATAGTTTGTTAAATACCGAATTATTCATTCACAGTTTTTTGTACAGGGATCAAAAGGTAAAACATTGGAGAAAGCAAAAAAAACTGAAGGAAAAAAACCAAAGAAAGTATCTCAAAAACAAATTCAGTATAGATGTAGCTTACTGCCAATGATAAAAAATTTCAAGAAAATTAAGGAAAAAGGAGGTTATCTTATAGACCAATTAAATTATTTGAAACAAACACCGTTTGAAAAATTCATGCTAGTGTTTTTTAAAGAAATTTTATCCATACCTGCTTTTACAAAATCATCTACAACCTTAGATGATATAATAGAAACATTTTCTATCAATGATGAAGCTTTTAAAGTAGGGAATATTTTTTTTAAAATCAAACCTGAATATATTGCAATTATCTTTAGCTTACCTTTGTCTGGAGTAAATATTTTTCCAGTACCGAAAATGAGTTTACAAATACTCCCAGACAATTGCAAAGATTTTGTACTGAGAAACTTTGGAACAATAGAGCACATAACAAAGGATCTTACAATTTCTAAGATAAATAATGTGCTAGAAACACAACAATTTAAACATGAAAATGATTTTCCAAAATTGCTTATAATTCTTGCAATGATAACCTTCTTCTTTCCTGATAACCAAAGATACTTACCATGGGGATATATTCCCTATATCCTAGACCAAAACAAAATGAATTCAGTATCTTGGCCAGTTACAATTCATCATTCACTGATTAGAGCTTTGACAACTTTCAAAACAAAGCCAAGAAACATGCCAGGTTGTTCCATGCTCCCTATTGTAAGTACAGCAATCTAACTTTATGTTCATGCATCTATCTGTATAAATTAAATTATACACATTATATGTTTTAACAAGTAATATTTTATTTGTAGTTTTTCCTATGTGAGCATGTGAATTTGATACCTCCATTAGCAACATACTGTTCAAATTTACCTAGATTTGGGAGGTGGAATGTTGCAAGCTTGAAAAAGGTGATCTCAAGAGAAGCATTGATAAACATGGACAGTAGAAAGGTATTATTTATCACACTAGTATAACAAATATATAATGATAGATAAATATATCATAACATAGTGTATATCAACAGTTGTCATTTTGTTATTATATCATAACACTAGTATAACTAAAGAATGATAGTCAGATATAGCATCACATGAAAAATGACAACTATATATAAAATTAGTTCATCCTTGTATGCTACCTGATTCATTACTATTTATGTTATTACATAGATTTTTGTTGAAATAAGAAATCTGACTGAAGATGAAAAAGCACTTCTTCAACAAAAAAGCCAACAAAAATTTGTCCAGCTGGATAATAATGAGAATATTGGGATGCACAAAATAGAAAATGTGGAAGAGACATCAAAAGACCAAGTTAAGACAATGCCGCAGTACATCATACAGTTGGAAAATAAATTGAAGAAAAGTGAAAAAGAATTAGAAAAGGAAAAACATAAAAGAATACAAGCAGAAGGCACTGTCATACAATTGAAAAAGGAAATCAAGATTTTAAGATCAAAAGAAAAAGTAGAAATAGAACCACCATCATTTGATCTCAAAATAACTCAGGAAATTGAAAAGATGCGGAAAGAGAAAGAACAACAGGATCAAAACAAACCTTCAGAGGCAACAGAAAAATCACCAGTAGTGCATGAAAAAACGCAGAAGAAACCAAGCTCTTTAGTTTTAAGGGTTAAAAAGCGCCAACGAAGGAGTAAAATTGATTCTGATAGCCAATATGAAATTGTGTGCAGAAAAACAAAGAAAAATGTTGACAATGAAAACCAAAAGCAACAATTTGAAACCAAGGAAGGTCAGAAAGAAAATACAAATGAACAGAAACAAGAGGAACAAAATGAAGAATCAGATTATGAACATGAATCTGAAACTGAAACAGATGAACAAGTCAGAACAACTGATAATGAAGAAATTATTGATGTTGATGGATACTCGCAATCAAGTAAAACCTACAAGAGTAAGGATATCACAAAAAGCAATATTCTACAATTATTGAATGAAGAAAAGCAAAACAAAATTCTTACTTTCTTCAACTTTAACAAAAATGAGAAGTAAGAATTCTAATATTTTTTATTTCATTATATTTGTTACTAAATAAAATTGAAGGAAAATATAGTTCAATTATTAATTTTCAATTACAGCACTGTAGCATATGAAAAAGATGAAGGACACAAAGGAGGAATCACAATAGTTAAATCTATGCTGGAAGCTGTTCTGTTCGAGGGGGTTACAGATGAACAGGTATGCATCAAATTAAAATTATGATAACTGTCTAGGATGGGAGAATGAGTAATAAAACTAGCATTCATAGTTTTTTAAGTGCATATAAGTGTATAGAATGAGAGAATGATAGTTAAAACTAGCATTCAAATTTCAAACTGCATATAAATGTATTGAATGAAAGAATGGGAGTTAAAAATAACATTGATATTTGTAAACCACATATAAATATATAGAATGTCCAAGATGACTGATTAAATGATCATTTGCATTTTTCAACGCATACAATGTAGTAAACATATAAATGAAAATGAATACTAGCATTAATATTCCTGATCCAAAATAAATTAATTATCCCATGAAACTTACAACCTTTGTTGTTTGGTTTAACAGATTATTGATTGGTTTTATTACAATCAAGAAATGTATGAACATAGTTACTACTTCACCACAATGATGATGGTATGTATAATCTTTTTAATATAAATGTTAAAAATTAATATAAAGTATTCTAATACATATAAATGTGCAGAATGCTTTAACACATGACCAGCAAACTGTGATCAAAGACATAGTTATACCAACAGTAGATGTCATTGTCAAAGATGAATTTACAGAGAAAATTTTCTTCCCTCTACATTACGCAAACCATTGGAGCTTGTTGATGCTAAATTATGAAACAATGCAGTGGAGTCATTATGATTCAACAAAACCAAAAAATAGATCAACAAGGACTTCAAACCCCAGCTACAACCAAGCCTTCGTTCTTGTAAGAAAAGTATATTTTTGAAATCACTCTAACGTTAATATACAGCACTAATTTTACTTCTTACAGAAAGACAAAATTGAATTGATATTCAAGACAAAATGGGCAGAATTAGGAATACTGAACAAAGAATTTCACAAACCTAAAATGCTGCAGCCAAAAATCCCACCACAGGATTCAGATTCGTAAGTAAATAATTTCATTTCTTCTCTTGTTTAAACTATCATTTCTATTTTTAAATTGCAGAAGAATGCATGAAATATGCAAAATGATAATTAAAACTAGCATTGCTAATTAACAGTTCATTGATCTGCACTTATTGAACAAAAAGATAATGTATAAGCATGCACATTCCACACACAGCAATGTTGTCTCTATGAATGCATTGATTAATATTGTGATCGAAATATAAAGCTATGTTTTAGAATTCTGGAGTAAAAATAGCAATATTATTTTAGAATTAGGTTTTACTGTAATATGAACTAACATTTGTATATTTGAAACAGACTTGATTGTGCGTTCTTTGTCATGGTAAACATGAAAAAACTGGACAAGGATGAGGTACCAGAAAAATATCCAAAGGAAATGCTTAGAAACCTAAGAGCTGTAGTGGTGTATAGCATACTCAATGATCCACAATACAGTTGGTCACTGGAGAAACTCTGCAAAGATTCTACATAAAAAAAGCTGTTGCATTGTAACTTCGAAAAACTTTGGATATATTTGAACTCTTCGAGAAACTCTACAAAGAGTCTGATATGGAGTCTAAGATGGAATCTGAAATGGAGTCTGAGATGAAGTTTTATATGTTTTCCAGTAATTGAATTTTGTTCTCAATGTATAAACTGTGGAGATGAATTTGAACTTCTTGATTTGAATTTGATTTGATAATAGTTGTCTAATTTCAATGCATGAACTACAATGTATAAACTATCAATATACTCAAGTGTCATTTTTATTTGTTTTATAATGCTTTTATTGTATTTCTGATGTACCAAATGATGTTTTATACTGAAATGCTAGATAGAACTAGCATTTTGCAAAAATACATTTCTCAGTGATTGAACAGTGATCAATAATGTGTGAATTTATCCATATCGAATTTTTATATCATTTCCAATGTTTCAACTCCATTTCAAATATGTTGGCTATTGTTTACACTGTAATGCTACTTATAACTAGCATTAAACTGAAATGATAAACAGATATAGGCAATTATGGATATGGTAAGTGCTGGGGTAGAAACATGGAGATAGTGGTTTTATTGTAATGAAGATATCTCATTTACAAATAACAGAAGATATCTCATTTACAAACTGAAATGATAAACAGATATAGGCAATTATGGATATGTTATTTTCTGAAACGGAGAGATGCAATTTGCATAATGAAGATATCTCATTTACAAATTACTATTAATTATTTTTTCCAACTGCTGTTTTTAACAATAACAGAAGATATTCAGATGCAGTGTAGAAGAAATATGGGAATAGATGTTCCACAATTTCATATAAACAATACATCATCATACTGAAAAATCATTACAAAACCACTAAAATAATCTAACCAAGTAATCATATAAACAGTATATCATCATCATCAAATCCTTCATTCTTGCTCAAAAGCTTACTCAGTTGTATACAATGAAAGATGATTGATTTCAATGACAGAACACTGAATACTAATTATAATTAAATGCTAGTTACAACTAGCATTCAATTGAAATGATAAGTACATATAACATTGAATACAAATATCAATACCAAAATGCAGAGGAACAGCAGATATCACAAATTTAAAAAAAAAAATAACCAAAACATATCACATTTTATTTTCTAATGATTTCACAATGTCTAACTGCATTTTTCTATAAGCTTTAGCAGCTGTAAACTTAAAAAACTTCTCAATTGCAGTAACAAAACACATAGATTTTATTAAATTTTTGAAGAACCAAGACAATTCCTTTTGTTGTGGCCAACTTTATTACACTGACTGCATCTGTTTCTTTTACTTTGAGAATATCCAAATCCACCACGCCTCTTTGTAGATGGTCTTCCAGCACCACGAATTTCTTTAGGAGGCCTAATCAAAACATTATTTTCAGCAACAATTGGCTTATCAAAATCTGGAATTGGATTGATAGCATTAGCATATGAAGATCTGAAAGCAGTAACAGTGAAATAGTCCTCCACAAAATCATAAACTGATAATCTACACTTGTTAATGCACTTAATTGCATGAGCACATGGAAAACTAGTAACTCTCCATTGATTACAAGAGCATAAACGATTTTTAAGATCAACAACCTGTGACTTAGGAGATTTAACTTCAAACACAAATTCCGAAGACTTAAAAACTTCCCAACCAAAGCCATCTTCTACTAACTTTGACAAACGTTCCTCCATAACAGGACAAAGATATGTTGTCCATAGACAACATTCCTCTCTTCGTCTCGCCATTTGCTCCATAACTTTCACACGAATACCATCCAAACAAGAAGTTATAGGCATAACTCTATTTTCCAAAATCCAGGAGTTAAAACTTTCTGCAACATTAGAAGAATACTCACCATAACGCTTTCCTTGAAAAAACAAATCTGCCCAATGGTCAAACGGTTTATCTCTTAAAAATATTTCTGCAGATATACTCCCAATATCTTTAAATTTGGAAAGATATCGCTCAAAATCATACACATTAGAAGCTCTAGCACAAAGTTTAAACAACTCCACAATAGATGAATCACCTTTACCCGCCTTGACAACAGTACCAATATTCTGTTCCATGTGTAGTAAACAATAGCTATGATATGAAGAAGGAAATATTTTGGGAACACCTAAAACAAGACCCTATTGACAATCAGACATAAAAACTAAAGGCCGATCTTCATTAAGCATTCCTTTCAGATGGGATAAAAACCAAGACCAATTAGATTCATTTTCGTGCGAAACAATACCCATAGCAAGAGGAAAGAAACCTACAAAATAAATAATTAAGGACAGCTCAGTAATGAGAAACATGGATTATATTAAACATCAAAACCATTATTAAAGGTTAATAATTTCTGTTATACACAGTTAAAGTAAATTCAAAATGATATATGAATATAGCATACGTTATTTAAAAGTCTTTTAGTTACTGCTGCATAAAATTTTATTTCATGTTTTTGTAAACATTTCTACCATAAACATTTGTACTATAACCAGGTCAATCATTTAATAAAATAAAGCCAACAATTCTTGTGTAAACATGGCTGCATTATAATTATGAACAACTTTGAACAATGATAGTTTAATATATCATCACTAGAAAAACAAATGAGTAAATAAAAAAAACTAAAATGGAACTCATACCTTGATTACCATTTTTAGCAGTAGCAGCTAACAAAACACCCGGTCTTCCCTTCAAAGCAGCTGCGTCTAAAAATATTAATGGCCGACAATGTTTAAATCCAAGTAGACAAGCACCAAAACCAATACAAACTCTCTCAAACTGATCAGTTGAACCATTAACTTCCAGGGCCACATAACTACCAGGATTATACTTTTGCAACGCTTCTAAATACCAATGTAAATCATTATATGACATAGCATCATCGCCATATATTTCTTTCAAAGCCAATTGTTTTCCGCTATAAGCATAATAATATGAAAGAGTAAAATTGTAATCTCTTCTAAATTCCTTCATTATATCTGTTGGCTTCTTCATAGGAGCATCTCGAATTTGATCAACAATCAAAGATTTAACAAATCTACTTGAAATATTAACTTTATTAACATCTCTAAGACCGCCTCCACATGAATGAGCAAAATTGTAAGTTCTAATAAAAAACCGAGAGAGTAGACCGGGATCCGAAGAAGCATTAAGATAAAACTTACAACCATCCTTCAACCAAGAGCAATTAACCGATATTCTATCTGGAGAATTTCTTATAAAAGTCAAATCATAACCATTTTTTATTTGATATGCCATTAAAAACTCCCGAAAATCCTCAGCTCCATTAAAACAAAAACCAAGAAAATCCACAATAGTTTTTTGACAACCTTTCTTCAACATATCTTTCAAATAATAAGAAGAATCAGCATGTGAATCACTATTTGAACCAGAAGTACTACCAATTGAAGAGGTTTGAACACTTGCATTGCCTAAACCACAGCCAGCAATATCAGCTTCCTTAACACAAACATTTTCCTTAACAGTAAACTTAAAATATTGACTCTTCTTGAAAATTAAAAAACACACAATACTGATCAAATCTGAATCAGTATCAATGATTATATTCTTATTCTCAAGAACATAAGATATCTCAATAGAAAATGGACTTAGATGTGGCCAAACTTCACAGATTTCAGTCTTAACACCAAACAAAGAGGAGCCCGTCGTGAGATGACAAGAATAGCAATTCCCATTATGTTCAAAAATAACTAGCAAACTTTTTGATTCATCATCATAGATATCAGTACTGCAAAAGAAATTAAAAAAACAGTTAACAAACTTACTTAATATTATGACAGAGCAACAACAGAAAATGTTAAATTAACATAGCATAACAAATCAAAATGATAATTAAGACATAAATAAGAGAAATATAAATCAATTAAAAAGCAGATGATAAATGAACAGAGCACAAGCAAATTACAACAAAATATGAATACAACAGCAAAAAATGCTATATAAATATAGCATAACGAAAAAAACTACATATGAAATTCACTCGTAAGATAGATGAACAGTAAAATTGTAAAACCTTAAACTATACTGAAGAAACAGAATAATACACAATAAAATCTTACCTTGCCATTGAAACAAATCCAAAATAGGAACTGAAATCTGGAAGAAGACAATCTATACAACGTACAAAAACAAAAAAAAAGCAATTACTAATCGAACGATATTTTATCAGAGAAAGATAAAAAGAATATCGAAACAAATAAAAATAATATACCTGAATGTAACGAAATTGTAAAGATCCAGAGCACGATGAAGATCGACGATGAAAAAACACGACGAAGATGAATGACAATCGAGAAGATCGAATACAAAACGCGTCCTTGAATCGAGAAGATCGACGAACACAGATCAGTAATATCAAAAAGAAGGTGGAGAAGAAACACAGAGGAAAATTTAAATTTTATAGAAGTTTGTCCTTAGAAAGAAAAAAGTAAGCCCGCGTCCTTTAGACGAAAAAAAACATGCGCGTCCGTAGGCCCAAAAACAGAAATAAAAACTTCCTTCAGCCCATTTTCCTGTTATAAAAATTTCAAGTGATTTGGAGAAGGTTTGATTCACATTTTTCCATGAACACTTCATAAATCACGCTTTTTAAATTCTCAAACATAAACAAAAATTTTCTAATCTTTATAAACTTGTTCATTAACATTCGAAACATCACAAATACATACAATCCAAATCCATACTTGGTTGGAAGGTTTTAGAGAATGAATTCTCACCTAAGTTAAGAAAACCTTGTTTAATCTTCCTTTCTCCTTAAAGTTGAAAGCTTGATCTTTTATCTTTTAATTTCCACTTCTCTCTTGAAAAATGGTGGTTGTTTGTACCAAAATTAGGCACAACACTCTTCGGATGTGTTTGAAGAGATAAAATGAAGAAAGTAAATGTAAAATGAGCCAGATCTAACAAACACACCAATCAACAAATAAGAAAAAATGAAGAAAACACACAAATTTAGAGTGGTTCAACGTATTGCCTACGTCCACTATGAAATGATTGATGTTTATTGAATTTGACTTGCTGATTACAGGAGATTACAACAGTACAATTAAAGTATAATAGTGATTTCGGCAGAGTATCAACGTAGAGAAGCCAAAAAGTCCCTTTTCTGGAGGCATTGGGCTGCTATTTATAGGCATAGGCTGGAAAAATCTGGCTCAGATCTCGGAAGACTCCTTCTCTTACGTGGGTGGGTCCACCAGATCGATCCATGGCCATTTGGGATCGATCCATGATCGATACATGTACCATTCGTATCGATCAAAACGAGGTCTTTTGGGCTGAGATTGATCATAGACATTCTTGAGATGGTACGCAAGCTCTTGTGAAAGTTTGGTGGCATTTGGACTTGTAGATTGTGAGCTATGATCGATCCAAGGTTGGATTTATAGTTGGCTGAACCGTGCGTATCGATACTTCATATCAATTGATATGCGCATCGGTCCTCTGCGTATCGAAGCGATGACATGGAGCGATGGTTCAGGGGAGATCCACATTCCATGCCGAGCGACCGCTTCCTTCACTTGACTATGCCTACTTCGTATCGATTATGTGAGGTGAAAGGAAGTGAGGATTAAGGATCTTAAGGCTAATTTAACACTAGAGGGGGGTGAATAGTGTTTAATGGATTCTAAGACTTATATGGAATAAATTAAAATTATGACACAAACAAATGCAGAACTTAATCACAGAACAATCACAGAATCAAACACAGATGCATAAAGTAAATAAAAAGCAATAAAAGGAAAAAACACACTGGATTTTATACTGGTTCGGAGTTATCCTACATCCAGTCATGTACCAAGGCAGAACACCTCATACAGATTTTTATTATACCAAAGTCGAGATTACAATCCTTAGTTTCTAAAGGCCTTGAGGTACCCTTCTGTCTCACGAGTCCGATGCAAACTCTCTTGATTGACGGGCCACAAGATTACCCAATTGATTTCCAGGCACAACCACACCTTATAGAGAGACTCGATAAACTTTTGATTACAAATTGATCCTATAACTCTGAATAGCACTTTGATCTTCGAGAGAGGGCAGAGAATCAAACAAGAATGAGATTTTAATTTGATTCACTTGAGAATTCGGCAGAATTTCGGCACGATCTTAAAAATATGAATATTTTAGAATATGGATTTGTGGAGAAGAAGGAGTGAAGAAAATAAGAAAGTAGTTAGTTAAAAAAATTCGTTTGTTAAGGCTATTTATAGACCAGTAACGGTCATAACCATTCGTGAAGAGATTTAAACGAATAGACACTTCTTTTGAAAATTGAAACTTTTGAATTTAACGGCCACCATGTCGACATGGGGTATCCCATGATGTCGACATCCCTTAGTTAAAAACAATGTAATTTTTTTTTGAAAATGGTATTGAAAGGAACATAAGATGAAATGATTCTGGAGTAAAATAAACTAATTTTCCTATGTTTTAAAATAAAGAAGAGTAGAAAAATATATTTTTAGAATGTATATATAAATTTGATTTTAAATCTCAAGTATATATATATTATAAAAGAAGATTTAAAAATCAGAAGATAGTTTTAAAAACAAACGTAGTTTAAAACAAGAGTTTATTTAAAAAAAAACAAAGAATATTTTAAGGCTAAAACATTTTGAAAAGCAGTTTTGAAAATCATTTTGAAAAACCATTTTGAAGTAGTTTTGCAAGCTTCTTCCTGCAGAATATCTCATCACATCAGGACTCGAGAATTTGTACAAACCCAGGATGTTCGTGGGTTTGTAAGCCACTTGTCGTAGGTTTGTAAGCTACTTGTCGTGGGTTTGTAAGCCACTAAGAAGATAGAAATGGGTTCCATCCCAAATGAAATTTGGAATGAAGATTTCCGTGCTATTATGAAGTTTTAACAATAAACTAGACACATCTTGAAATCTTGATCTTGATACTCTAGAGTCTTCAATCTTGAACCTTGAGTCTTGAGTCTTTATACTGATCGGTCTTTAGTAATCAATACCTACATATATATATATATATATATATATATATATATATCCTGCATATACATATCTATCCAGACAATAGTGTTAGTATATATTTTATAATAAGATAAGTTAAAAAGGTTGTTGTCATCAAAACCTACATCTCAGTTCCTAACAATCTCCCCCTTTTTGATGATGACAACCTGTATTTATAAAATATACATACCATACCATAACTCCTATCATAACTCCCCCTTACTCAAATCATAAATCCCCCTTACTCCAAGCCAACTACTATTTTATAACTTCTCCCCCTTTGTCATCAACAAAAACTTATTACTAATAAATTCCCCAAACTTGATATAAGATGATCAACCATAATACAAATAGAGTAATCCATATATAAGTGTAATAAATGTTAAGTGTGATCATAAGTATGAAATGTGATCATAAATGTGAAATGTGATCATGAGTGTGATCATAAGTGCAACAGTAAATCAATCATCATCCAATCATATTTACAGTAATTATTCAATCAATCATATATACAAACCACACCAAATGTTTTTAAATAAGTCAAGTCAATTAAGTTTAAAACACACAAATAACATACAGAATGACTAGACATTCCTTGGTACTTCCACCCATCCATCTTCTCCAAAGATATGGTCTGCTTTAATGGCATCCCATTCTTTTTTATCTTTGTCGAGAGTGACTGGTGGATTTCCTTCGAGATCGTCCTTGTTAAGGGCTGAGATCATCCAACGAAGGGCGTCGAAATGTCTCTCTTGCTCTTTGATCATCTGCATTTGACTTAATTCTAAGTGGCGCTGATTACGAAGTCTGAATGTAAGGATATTCTTGAATGAAGTGAGAGTTTCCTAAAGATTATCACTTAGATTCTTAATCGAAGAGGCCATAATTCGAGAAGTAGGAAGAAATATGAAAGGGAGTGATTAGAAATGAAGTTTGATAAATTGTTCTGGAAGTAACAGGTATAAATAGGGGTAGAAAGTCGTTTAAAATGAATAGACACGAGTTAGTTACATGAAATAAAAATTTGAAAGTGTAACTACTTTCTGCCCGTTGTATGTCGACATGGGGGGATGGGGGATGTCGACATGTCTTTGTCTAAAGTGACAATTTGCTTTGTTTTGAATATTATGAACAAATCTATGCATCTATAATTTGTATAATATAAAAATTAGCAATTACAGAGACAAGTGAAGTTGAATAAAAGATTTCATTGATGATTCTAGTCAACATTACATAAACTAATATAATATTAACTAAATTAAAGGAAAATACATGGATAGAACTTGAAACAAACAAGATAACATGAACTAAAACTAATTAGATGAAGATGAAGAAGATGATAGTCCAAGCTTTCTACTAACTTTCCCGAAGAACTTGTCAATTTTAGTGGAAATCTTATCCATTTTCTTACTCATTGATCTTTTGATTGTCTTTTGATTTTCCACTATAATTATTTGATTATTGAGAATGGTCTTATTGGATGGATTAGCGGGATTAGTAGGATATTCAATACTTTCTAAGGAAGTTTCTTGATCTTCCTCTTCCTCCTCTTCAATTTCCATTCCTACCTCTTCTTCTTCTTCCTCCATTTCTTCCATCTCTTCGTGAGCAAGCCTTTCTTCCTTTTCCGTAAGTGTTTCATATGGTTGAAACACCAATGGAATTTGCATAAGGGAAATGTTTCCATGGTTGAACACTTTTCTAGTTATAAATTCTTCCCTTTTGAAATCAACTCCAAAGTAATTAAAAATTCGAGTGAGATAAATTCCATGATATAATGTATTTTCTCCCATAGTAAAATTCTTGGGCCTTAGCTCATCCAAAATAACTTGAGCCCAATTGATATCATAATTTCGAAAAATTGCAAAAAGAGCTTTGCAAACTTTCAAAGTTGGGTTGTTGTAGTTTCCCGATCTTGGTATAAGGGTGTGTTGAATAAGAAGGTTAATAATTCTTGCTTTTGGACGAAAAAAACGATTATTGAATTCAAAATTGTCATCCCCTTCAAAGATGTGATGAAATGTCTCTCGATCATTTTCATTTATTTGAAATTCCGAGAGATTCATTCCAGTACACTTGCATCCCAAAATATTTCCTAAAATTTCACAATCCAAAACTATTTGTGTTCCTTTAACACTACTCCAAATTTGTCCATCTTGCCCATCATAAAAACCATGATTTAAATTCACATAAAACATCTTAACAAGGTTTGGATAACATACAAAATCATTTTGTTTGTTATCTACTATACTAAGAATAGAACATTGTTGAAAAATATTTTCAATTTCATAAGAAGGAAAATCTTCAAAAATAGCAAATTTCCCCATATGAATTTTACCAAAGTTTACATAGTTGATGTAAGCTTTGATAGCTTCCGGGTTATTAAAGAGAAAGTTTTTGATAGATTTTGGAAGTCTAATGGTGTTAGGAGTGCTTGAAGAGGCCATTGAAGAAGTTTGAGAGGAGTTGAAGATAATGAAGATAAATTTGAAATTTGAAATAAAAGTGAAAAGTGATGATAAAGAGAGTAAATTAAATAGAGATTCTATAGACATGTTCTCTGGTCAAGAGGCATCTTCCAGAGCATTGAAGTTGGTGAAAAGGTGGAGGGAAATTCAAAAGTTTGAATTCAAATTTTGAAATCAAATTTCTGAGGGACATGTCGACATGGGGTATCCAGGTATGTCGACATGTGCCTATTGAATCAAAGGACAAGTGTCTATTCCTAATTTCTAATAAATGTATATATTATTTCCTATATTCTACTTATATAATTCCCATGATAACATTAAATATAATAATACTTAAATATTAATAATTTAATATTTAAAATATTATTAAAATAATATTATTTTTGAATTTAAAATTCAAATTTTAAGGGATAAATTTGAATTTAAAATTCAAGGAAATTAAAAAAAAATCAAGCAAAAAAACAAGCATCCATTAAAAAAATTAAAAATAAAGTAAATGCGTACCTATTTTTAGATCCATACTCCCATCGTCGTTTGATTCATGAATAGCACTGAAACTCAGATTTGAATTATCCATCTTCTTTTCATCGTCATTGGATGATGAGTCTGAGTCATCAAGAGTTGCTGTGTATGCTTTCTTTCTTTTCCTTGATGAATCATTGTTTAGAGGGAACAACTGTTTATCTGGATACAGACAATCTTTCCTATGATGCCCGACTTTATTGCAATTGTAGCATCTATCATTGTTGACGTTCTCCGTATTATTTCTGGAGTTCCTTTTATCATTTCTTTTGTAATTATTCATTTTTCTATATTTAAGGAATTTCTGGAAGTTTCTTGTCATGAAAGCAATCTCCTCATCACTGTTTGGTTCTGAATCTTCAGTTGTTGCATTGAATGCTAATGACTTCTTTTCTGTAACCTTGTTTTCTCTTCTTCCTTGTAGTTGAACTTCATAAGATAACAGATTCACAATCAATTCTTCTATTTTCATTAGACTGATATCATTTGCTTCTTCGATTGCAAGTGTCTTTTGATCCCATTCTAGAGTGAGTGAATTTAGAATTTTTCTGACTTGGTCTTCCTCCAAAAAGCTTTTTCCCAGTGCAATTAGTGAATGGACAATATCTTGAAATCGACAATACATGGCGGAAATGGACTCATTTGCATGCATTTTAAACAATTGAAACTGATTAGTTAATATGGAAATTTTAGTCCATTTAACTTTGCTTGTTCCTTCATGAGTAACTTGCAAAGTTTTCCAGATTTCAAATGCAGACTTACAAACAGACACTCTATTAAACTCATTCTTATCTAGTGAACAAAATAATATATTCATGGCCTTTGAGTTATTTTGTGCAACATTCTTTTGCTCAGTAGTCCACTGGAAAAAATCAGTAGTTGGTTCAACATACTCAGTTTGTGTGATATTCCAAGTGTCTAATTCTACTGATTGTAAATAAATTTTCATTCTACGAGCCCAATATGCATAATTACTGCCATTGAAAAATGGTGGTCTGTCAGTAGACTGACCTTCTACTAATGAACTAGTGTTAGTGTTAATAGAACTAGTGCCAGAGTTGACATTACCAGTGTTGGTAGCCATTAAAACAATTTTCAAGTTTCATATTATGAAAACTATGAAAACTTGTGCTCTGATACCAATTGAAAGGAAGTGCGGATTAAGGATCTTAAGGCTAATTTAACACTAAAGGGGGGTGAATAGTGTTTAATGGATTCTAAGACTTATATGGACTAAATTAAAATTATGACACAAACAAATGCAGAACTTAATCACAGAACAATCACAGAATCAAACACAGATGCAAAAAGTAAATAAAAAGCAATAAAAGGAAAGAACACACCGGATTTTATACTGGTTCGGAGTTACCCTACATCCAGTCCTGTACCAAGGCAGAACACCTCATACAGATTTTTATTATACCAAAGTCGAGATTACAATCCTCAGTTTCTAAAGGCCTTGAGGTACCCTCCTGTCTCATGAGTCCGGGGCAAACTCTCTTGATTTACGGGCCACAAGATTACCCAATTGATTTACAGGCACAACCACACCTTATAGAGAGACTCGGTAAATTTTTGATTACAAATTGATCCTATAACTCTGAATAGCACTTTGATCTTCGAGAGAGGGTAGAGCATCAAACGAGAATGAGATTTTAATTTGATTCACTTGAGAATTCAGCAGAATTTCGACACGATCTTAAAAATATGAATATTTTAGAATATGGATTTGTGGAGAAGAAGGAGTGAAGAAAATAAGAAAGTAGTTCGTTAAAAAAATTTGTTTGTGAAGGCTATTTATAGACCAGTAACGGTCATAACCATTCGTGAAGAGATTTAAAAGAATAGACACTTCTTTTGAAAATTGAAACTTTTGAATTTAATGGCCACCATGTCGACATGGGGTATCCCATGATGTCGACATCCCTTAGTTAAAAACAATGTAATTTTTTTTTGAAAATGGTATTGAAAGGAAAACAAGATGAAATGATTCTGGAGTAAAATAAACTAATTTTCCTATGTTTTAAAATAAAGAAGAGTAGAAAAAAATATTTTTAGATTGTATATATAAATTTGATTTTAAATCTCAAGTATATATATATTATAAAAGAATATTTAAAAATCAGAAGATAGTTTTAAAAACAAACGTAGTTTAAAACAAGAGTTTATTTAAAAACAAAAACAAAGAATATTTTAAGGCTAAAACATTTTGAAAAGCAGTTTTGAAAATCATTTTGAAAAACCATTTTGAAGTAGTTTTGCAAGCTTCTTCCTGCAGAATATCTCATCACATCAGGACTCGAGAACTTGTACAAACCCAGGATGTTCGTGGGTTTGTAAGCCACTTGTCGTAGGTTTGTAAGCTACTTGTCATGGGTTTGTAAGCCACTAAGAAGATAGAAATGGGTTCCATCCCAAATGAAATTTGGAATGAAGATTTCTGTGCTATTATGAAGTTTTAACAATAAACTAGACACATCTTGAAATCTTGATCTTGATACTCTAGAGTCTTCAATCTTGAACCTTGAGTCTTGAGTCTTTATATTGATCAGTCTTTAGTAATCAATACCTGCATATATGTATTGTTTGCACCAAAATTGGTCACAAACCCCAAATGTCGTGAAAGCACCAGTGTATGAACACAAATCAGCAGTATATGATCACAGATCTCAGATCTAAGTATTGTAGAGGATAAAAATGAAGAATAATAAACTTAAAACAGAAAGAAGTAGACAGAGACACAAGATTTATAGTGGTTCGGCGATCTTGCCTACGTCCACTCTGAAGTAGTTTGCTTTATTGATCTTTCTTTGAAGATTACAATTAAATTCAGTGAGTTACAGCAGATAACAATGATTTGCAGCAGTGAAATTCGCTGGTAGCAGCAGCAATGGAGTTCAGATCTGGATCTGGCGGAGTCCGGGCATTGGAGATCTCAAAGAGGAAGCAGAACCCCTTTTCTGTTGGCTTTGGGGGTCTATTTATAGGTGTAGGAGGCTGATATTTAGCTCAGATCTCGGGAGACCCTCTCTGGCACGTGACCAGGCCCGCACGCCCAAGCCCGTGAAGTTTCGGTCCGATCCGTGATCGACACAAATAGATTTCGACTCGGTCACGGTTTCATCCAATGGAGTCAAAATTTGGCGTGGACATTCTTCAGCATGCACGTAGTCTTAAAATTTCATAGCAATTGGACTTGTAGATTGGGAGATATGATCGATACGAATTGGGATTCTTGGTAGGCTGTTTTCTTCGACTCGCTCTGTTCGACTCGATCACTTCGAATCGGTTCAGTTGCAGTTCCCTCTGTGTCGAGGCATTTGTGTCGTCTTGTTCGAATCGATAGGAGGTGAAAGACTTCGGATGGATACGAAGTGGAGCGAGTCGAAATGCAGCTCTTTGATGGTGTCGAACCAGATGGAGTTGAACAGTTGTCTTCTGAAGGATGTGGAGCGAGTCGAAGTGGAGCACTTCTGATGGATGCGAAGCGAGTCGAAGTTTGCTTATGCGGAGCGAGTCGAAGTTGGCTTATGCGGAGCAAGTCAAAGTGTGGCTCTTCTGATGGATGCGAAGCGAGTCGATCTGAGCGAGTCGAACAGAGCGAGTCAAAATAGACTTTCCTGAGGGATGCGAACTGAGCGAGTCGAAGAAGGCTATTTTTATTCAGTTTTGCATCGATTGTAACTTGAGCATACCAACTCGAATTGACTTGAGATTTGGAACGTTGACTCTCATAGCTTAGCTGGTCGTGTTATATCAATTTTGGATCGATCCAGACTCGGACAAAATTCATCGATATCCATAGTGAACCTGCGTGTAACCGATTTTCTAGACAAACTGTCTTCGGTCTCTAGTCAAGTTCTTGGTGTCACGGCCTTGCCAAAAGGCGGGATAACATTTTCCCCCCAAAACATGCCTTGTGATAAGAAGGTGTGTTTTGTAATGCCATAAGCTGGATGTTCATATCCTGTTGATGACTTGCAAAGGAATTGATAGTTTTATTTGACCACGAATGACGATCGTTTGGGATCGTATGTCATTCGAGGTGATATGTGACCGTTCGCGGTCGGATGCCATTCACGGTGAATGGTGACCGTTCGCGGTCGGGGTGCCGTTCGAGGCAATTTGTGATCGTTCGCGATCGGGTGCCGTTCGAGGCGAATTGTAACCGTTCGCGATCGGGTTCCGTTCGAGGCGAATTGTGACCGTTCGCGGTCGGGTGCCGTTCGAGGCAATTTGTGACCGTTCGCGGTCGGGTGCCATTCGAGGCAAAATAAGTGTGCCCGGGGGGGACTTAGTATTAACAATGTTAGATTTCACGTTCGAGTGAGTTTCTGAACTGTTTGTGGTAGCGGTTTATCGCCATCTCAGAGCATGCCTGAGGACCGTTCGCGATCCCTTACATGTGTCAGTGGCTTAGCCGTCATGGTGTCACAAATGGCATACCTTTATGAGTTTTTCAACAGAAATGTTCAACAAAATCAAGTTCAAACATTAGAAACGGAAAATAAAAGTAAAACAGGGACGTCAAAGTGCAAACACCTACACCGTTGCAATAAATAGTCGTATCAGAGCATGCCTGAGGATCGTTTGTGGTCCCGTACATGTGTAAATGACTTAATCGTGTTGGTGTGGAGTTTGCTACTTATTCGTCACTACCCCAATCAATTGATGATAAGCTGACGCCTCGATCCTGAGCCGTCCCCGGTAGGTGCAGGTGGTGGTCGCTCCCGTTCCATCGTTGTTGTTCCCCTTCTTACATACTGTGATAGCATACCATTCCGGATATGTCCCTCAACCTTATCCTTCAAGTGTCTGTAGTCATTCGTGTTATGACCATTCAGCTCGTGGAATAAGCAATACTTGTCAGATCTTCTTTCATTGTTGGTCGGATCCCTTCTCATTGGCTTTCGATAAGGAATCTGCCCCTGGTGTCCTGGTAGATTCGCTCCAAAGTCTCGTTCAATTCCGTATAAGAGGTGAATCTTGGTTCCTTTCGGGGTCGCGCTGGTCCATCGCCATTATCCTCAGTTTTTCGTTTCCCTTCACCAGTTTCTGAATCTGATCTAGGAGGATTTTCACCCTTGACTGCATAAACATCAACTCCTTCTCCTTCCTCTCTTTCAGCACTTGCATCCTCTAATCGCAAAAATCCATCAGCCTCATGATAAAATTCTCCTAGATCCATAGGGGGATCCCTTGTTAACAAATTCTTGAATTATGTGCCATTTGCTACGCCAGACACGGCTACCATCAAAACCATGGATGGATCGGGTCGATCCACCGATGCTGCCGCTGCATTGAATCGCGTCAGATAGTTCCTCAAAGACTCCCCAGTTCTTTGCTTCAGTGTTGCCAAACTCATCACATTTTTGGGTCTCAAAATGTGAACCCTGAATTGCCTCATGAACCTTTCAGTCAAATCGGTCCATGTTCGAATGGAACCGCTCTCCAGCTGTCTGAACCATAATGTTGCTATGTCTGCCAGGTACAGTGGGAAGCACCGGGCCATGACCTCTTTCGATGCCCCCCAGCACTTCCATGTGTCTCATATACTTTGTTAGATGAACCGCTGGATCCGTCCTTCCGTTATACATGTCCAGTGTTGGTAACTTGAATTCTGGTGGATTCCTGGCTTGCCTGATCGTAGGAGCAAATGGGCTCCTATTCACATCCTCCAGATCTCTATTCACTAGTCCGCCCCTCATGGCTCGTCTAACCATTTCCGCCAATCTGTCACTATCTCCAAGTTGTAGTCCTTGTCCGTTGTTTCCGATTTGCCCCCCGAGTTCACGAGGGATTCTTGGAATCTGCTCTCCTGGCTAAGCATTCATTTATTCGTCAATGTCGCGTCGTGCAGTTCCACCTGGTACTCCACCCGGGATTGGGTCAACATGCTCTGGGTTATTGCCCCCTAGTTCTGGTGCTGCACCAGATGGTCCTGCTCCGTTCTGAACTCTGGTTGCTCCTTGATTCTGTGCTCCAAGCTGCACAATTTGGAGAAGCAAAATTTGGATCATTTCCTCTTGCCTTTTCATCATTGTCTCTATCTCATCCCTGGTGATTGTTTGTACCAAAAATGGGCACAACACTCTTCGGAAGTTTTTGAAGAGATAAAAGTGAAGAATGAAAATTAAAACTGTGGATTATCTAACAAAAACTCCAAATAACAGAAAATAAGTTGCAAAGACAAGCGATTTAGAGTGGTTCGGCGTTTTGCCTACGTCCACTATGAAGTTTGATGATTTTATTGCTCGATACTTGAAGATTACAGTAGTTTATAATGTAATACAACTGAATTTATATGCTAAGTCTCAATCTAAAGCAGCGGCGGTGTTCTGGAGTAAATCTAGCAGAATCTGGGCGCTCTTCAGTACTTAGAATTATCCGACCCCTTTTCTGAATGACCAGGGGCTCTATTTATAGGTGTAGGAGGCTGATATTTCGCCTAAATTGAGGGGAGACCAATTCTGGCACGTGAGGGGGCTCGCATGGCTGAAATCTGGAGACCCGGGCCCACTTTGGGATTGATTCGACCCTTGGTTCGAATCGATCAAGAAAGTGTCCAATCGAGCTGAAATTTGGTGTGAACATTCTTCATCATGTGTTTAAGCTTCTGTGAAAATTTCATGGCGTTTGGGCTTGTAGAACTTGAGTTATGATCGATTCAAGTAGGTGTTTTTCGTTTCCTGGAGTCATTCGAATCGATACGCTTGAATCGATTCGTTCGAATCGATCCTCCTGTATGCGAAGACTACGGCGTGGTGCGCATGCCTCAGATCAACCCTCCTTTATCTCCGAGTTTTACTGAGTCGTACCCGGGGTTTTAGCTGTGTGGACTAGGTGGATTCGAAGACGTCCCTCTTCGAATCGAATGAATGAAGGTCTTTTCGAATCGAGCTAGGTGCGTTAAAGTTGATCGATTCGAAGTTGCCTCAAACAGTGTGGACTCGAAGCACCTACAGCTCTGTGGATTCGAAGGAAGGGATTGCCTAATGGATTCGAACTAGGCCTCGCTTGATGGAGTCGAAGCAGATGCTCGCTTCGTGGATTCGACGCAATCCTCCTTTGATCGATTCGAACCAGCTTTTCCTCATGGATTCGAGGCAATACACGTCTGATGGATTCGAACATAGGCTTCGCCTATGGATTCGAACTAAGGATGGTCTACTCCATCTTTTGTCAACGATATCTTGAGCATACGAACTCGGATTGACTTGAAACTTGGATCATTGGTTCCCACGGCTTTGCTTGACGTGCCTTATCAATTGTAGCCCGATCCGGACTCGGACAAATTTCATCGATATTCATAGCGATCCTTGCGTGTAGCTGGTCTTCGAGACGATCTGTCACTGGATTCTAGTTAAGTCCTTGGTGTCACGGCCTTGCCAAAAGGCGGGATAACATTTGCCCCCTAAAGTACGTCTTGTGTAAACATGATGTGCTTTGAAAAGCTGCAGTCTCTCATTGGACAGCTATGACATGCTTTACCGAAAGTTGCATTCTGTATCGCTGTAATTGACCGTCGTATAATTGTGACTGGCTGTTAGTGTTTTGAGACAAGACGAGATGAACATTTGATCCTTGTAAATGACAAAGATCGAACATTAGTCAGAGATATGTGCATACGTGTATTATCTTGACTTTGGTTAACGTTGCATGATCGCAAGTCGTTGTTAGTTCGGTTTGTCATCGAATTCTGCATCGGTCCTCTCCTGGGCCGGTTTGAGATTCGAGTTAAAACATTGCTTTTATGATTGTCTTTTGATCATCCCCTTGTATCGATCCTCTCTTGAATCGCCATAAAGAGTTGGTAATCAATTTTTCATATTGAAACGATTCGTCCACTTGATCGGTGGCATTTGATGGATTCGAAGCTATGCTTCTTCGAATCGATGACCTTAGAATCGAGAGCCCTAAGGACCTCGTGCTTCGAGTCGATAAGACTCTCAATCCATCCTCTGTTTGGCTACTCCTTCGAATCGATGATGCTTCGCATCGATACTGTATGAATGGATTCGCCGTTGTAAAGGGTTCGAAACCGGATGGATTCGAATTAAGGGATGGATTCGAAACTGTGGAACGACCCTGTGTTGTGATGGACTCGAAAGTAATGGATAATTGAGCATACGTTCAAATCGATGGGGCTGCGACCTACTATGAGCGGTCATCATGACCGGGAGACGAAGAGCCTCGAGTCGCCCTTGGAACCCATATAAATACGCGAGGCTAATTTAACTTTTACTTTTTACATTTTACTGTTGCAACTGCTGCTCCTTCGAATCGATCCTTCAGAGCTCCACGTCTTGCACGAATCAATCAGATTACACCGAGTCTTAATTTGCAATCGAACCCATCCAGGTACCTAAGGGATCGATTCGAGTATAGAACGATGAAACCGGGATTCGAACATTGACTTCAATCCTTTCTTTTGAGAAACATGAGGAGTAGTATGAACTGAAATGGGTCGACTCGATGGGTTTGAAAGAGAAAGCTTTTTCGACTCGTATTGATTCGGGGACAAGTAGCCCGAATCGATCGAAGATGCAAGATTTCGAATCGATGCAGGGTTAAGTAGAATGAATCGATGAAGAATATAAGACTTCGAATTGATTCAGGGATAGGTGGTTCGAATCGATACGAAACTTTGCACCGATGGTTTCGAAAGATCGTATCGATCGATTCGAAGTAGCAATATCCCAATCGATTCGAAGGTGCTGAGCATTGATCGATTCGAAGTTATGCATAGCTCATGGATTCGAAGTGCTTCTCCACCCCGAGATTTTATCGTGTCGAACTTATGCAGAGTCGAATCATATCGATTCGACCTTCATCGATTCGACCCATATCGATTCGAGTCGATCGATTCGAACACCCTTGCTTCAGGGGCTTCTACTCTTCTGATTTGCTCCAACATCTGAACCATGACCAATTTCAAGTTGAACTTTGATGAACTCAATGAATTTTAGCACACTTGACTCCGACGAGCTTCGGCCTTGCATAATCGAACTTGACTAAAATATTAAACTTGAATTTCCTTTGAAGCTTGTCGATGGAACCATGACTTAACCAATAATACGACTGGTTTATACTTGAAGTGGTCAGTGGCATTTGGATGGTGCGGAAGTGACGGTCAGCGATGACGGTCATCTTCGTTCCCAAATCCCCAAGTTTTTGTCATACGGACATCTTGCTTTAATCTGTAGAATCTGCTTAAGTAACGCACAGCACTTGCACGGCACGACACGTTCATACACTTCACATTGGGGAATGCACGGGCTCTTTATGTACTTAACATTTCTTTATGATGAGTTAGTTAATTATGGAATCTTCGAGCTCCCAACAACAAGAGGTACAGAGCTCGACTCCTCCGGTGCTTGAGATTCCCGATATTCCTGCCGATGCGATCGATCCAGCTCCAGATGAATTGCCAGAGGCAATATTTATCGAGGACCCCGTTGACTCTGTCCAATCTAAAATTTCCGAATCATTATTGGGCCGAATTTGCTTGAAACATAACATATCTCTGGACGATGTGTTATTACCCAGTGCCGCTGATAGACCGCACAATCCGCCCGAAGGATATACAGCTTTCTATCGTCATGCTTGCGCGGCTGGAACTCTCCCTCCTTTCAATCAATATATCAGAGGGATGCTATCATATTTAGGAATCGCTCCTTCACAACTTCATCCCAACGGGCACGCGTTGCTGAACAGTGCCTTCGTCATATTTATGGACTGTCTCTTTCGCCCGCCAAGGCCAACTGAGATTAGACATATATTTAACTTCAAGAGTAGGGGTGATAGCCCGTCTTTTACATTCCTGGAGACAGTTAGGAATTGCCAAGTTGTTGTCGGAGCCTGGACCCGACTGAGTTATTTCAAGAACGAATGGTTCTATGTTCGATGCCCTCCGGGTTTTGCTAGGCGATGGTTGTCTAGACGTAAGCGCCTTAACCTGTTCTCTTGACCAATTTATTTTTGGCGTTAGTACTGACATCTTATTTCTCTTATAGCCATTATTTCCAAACCCGATGGCGGGTACTTCAGGGGTATAGTCCGAAGTCTTCAAGAAGTTCCGAGTGAGCTAAGACATATTGACTCGGTGATGGATGACTATAACTTAAGAACTCTTGGTCTGATCGAAACCAACCAAAGTATAGTTATCGAAGGGTTGGCAAAGCCTGCCTCCAAGAAGGAGAACAAGAAGAAAACCAAGAAGAAAACGGCGAAGAAACCGCTTGGAATCACCATAACCGAAGCGAGTGATGAAGAAAGAACCCATACAGATTCGGAGCCGATGGCTGATCTCTCGGGAAACTTTGAAAAATCGGGAGAAAAACGGAAAGGCAAGGCCGCCGTTTCCAAAAAACTTAAGTCCAAGGGGGGGAAATCTGTAGATGTGTTTCCTCCCGCTTCCGGAGTCATGATTTCTGAGGCCGCCCCTTCTCATTCGAGAGATTCTTTCAAAGGGCTTGACGATATTCCTATCCCAGATTATATATTGATTTCTCATAATCCTGGGTTGGAGGAATTTCAAGATGTCCTAAATATGAACGAGCCCTTTCCTTTAAGTGCGGTCGACACTTCCGGTCGGTTTGGGGGTTTACACATTTACACACACTTCCACAGCACTTCATGACTTTTGCATAGTAAACATTGCTTTATCGGACCTTAACCCGTAATCCTTTTTTATCGCAGGTGAAATGTCAAGCAGAGGCTTCACTTTGGATAGGCTCCGGAACGTGCGCCAATCTTCTCCATTTTATGATTCCCGCAGGAGAGAGACAGATATGGATCATGGGCGAGGCTATTCAAGTCAAGAACGTTATGATAGAGATAGAGATTACTCGCGTGGCCGTTCTGGCCATGATTACTCTGACAGAGACCAGGGATATCAGTACCGACCCCGATCTCGCTCTCCTCCGCCTCCTAGGGCCCCAGTTGATCTTCCCGGGCCTTCTCAACAGCAACAGCCGCCTTCTCAATCTTCTCGGCCTGATACTCAGCAGCCAAGAATGGAACCGACAACAGCCGCTATAATAGAACAAGCTCCGGCTGAGTTGTCAAGTGAGGGAGCCATCAAACTTGCGCAAATGAAAAGAGATTTTCCTGAAATTTGTATGGATGCTTATGTCTTCCCTCCTAAACTTAAAAGAATTCCTCCGGATGCTGAGAACATTGCTCATAACTATATCCGTGACTTCTATGCTCAGTATAAGGAGTGGTACAAAGCGGCAGCGAAAGCATCGAGGGTAGCTTTTGACCGGGCGAGGATTATTGCTGAGCGCGATGCTGACATTGTTAAACAGAAACGTATTATTCAGGTTCTTCAATCCGAAATGGAGACGCTCCGAAAGTCAGAGCTTGAAGCACTTCAGAAACATGAGGATGCCGTGGCCAAAATGGCGAGGATGCAACAAGAACACTGCGCCACGGTAGAAGAGATGGGCCACCGCAACACCACCATTGCAGCTGAGCGAGACTTAGCCGTTAAAGAGCTGAACGAGCTCAAGGCCAAATTTGCCGAAATGGTGAAGGAGAAGGATGACGCAAACGCCACTGCACAAGAGGCTTGCGACCAAGCGGTATCCCTCAAGGCCGAACTTGCTGCGGCGGCGGTCAAGACTAAGTCTGCGGAAGCAGAAATCCAAGAAAAGATTTTGGAGGAGAGGTCCAGGCTTGATGCTGAGTTTGATGATCTCTTGGTCACGTACAACGCTAATGTTCTGGAGCACAGAAATTTAGCGTGGCTGGGAGATGACTCCATGATCCCGTACAACGCCTGGACCCGGCTGGTGGATGAAAAGAGAGCAGCGCATCCAGATGAAACACTTGATGGCTTTGAGTTGGAGATGCGTTTGCTCACCGAGGATGAGAGGAAGGTCCTTCATGAGGCGGTGATTTCTATGGCGAGAGAAAAGCTTGGTGTTCAATCTCTAGAGACAAGCGAAGGCTCGGGGATCGCGCATCACGAGGCAAGTGTTGAAGCTGTAATTCCAACATTGCCCGAAACCACTGGTGCGGTAGATCCCCAGTCTGTTCCTGCATATAATCCTGACCAACCGCTATTATCTTCCGCCGATGATTCTGCCCACATTCCGGTCCAGACTAAGGAAGGTATTTGAACGCTTCCCGCATTTTAGTTGTGAAGAACCTTAAGCAACACACTTGGCTAACAATCTTCGCTTTGTCGCATTTCAGTGACTGAAGTCGTTGTTTCTGCGCCTCTTGCACTATCAGTTCCATATCAAACACAAGGGGCTGTTTTTACTGAAGCCATCACGACTTCTACCTTGGTTGGCGAAGAGGGAGATGCAAACATGTTTTCTTTTAGTGCTCAAATGATTGAGGAGCTTCTTAATGAACCCACCAATCCCTCAGTTAATCCATCCGATGCAATGAGTGGGGCTGCTCTGGCCGTTAGTTCATCTATGCCAGCTACTGGTACATCCGATGTGGCCCAAGCATCCCGCGAGGACGAAGTTCTTGCTGAGATTGATGCCGAGATGGCAGCAGGGACTGCTGGTATGGATCCGTCAGGGCCTGCCCCATTAATGGTGATCTCACCGGGGGGTACTATAGTTATCGAAGCTGCTCCTGCCCCACTCCCTGTTACTGCCCCCATGCCTTCAACTCGTCCTCCGAGAAGAATTTCCGTCGTCTCAAGTTCTGAGGAAGACGTTGATATTATGTCGCTGCCGGAGGACAAGCCTGAAAAGAGTAAGCGGTTGAGGGGAAAATCAGGCAGCGGATCTGGTGGAGCTACCCCGAAGAAGAAAATAAGGAAGAAGAAAGATTGAACTCTTTCTTTAATTCTCCGCTATGCAGGGTAGTATTTTGTTGATTTTTCTATAGCCGTGTATAGATGTGGATTCGGCTCCCACTAGCAGAATTTTTTGAAACACTTTGTAATCAGATTCTTTTTGTTTGATAGTGGAAATGAAAACTTATTCCCTTTTGTCTTCAACTTGTTATGTGTTATGATCCTGCCCCTAGTATTGGGGATAAGTGTGGAGTTGACGTTTGTTTATACCCCGCCTCGCACTCTGGGAGTCTGGAGTTTGTTGATATTTATACCCAGCTCGCGCTCTCGGAGTACTCTGGGGTTTTGTGAATGTTTATACTCCGTCTCGCGCTCTGGGAGCACGGAGTTGAATGAATGTTTATACTCCGCCTCGCACTCTGGGAGTACGGTTAAGGAATGTTTGTACCCAGCTCGCGCTCTCGGAGTACTCTTGGGATTTTGTAAATGTTTATACTCCGCCTCGCACTCTGGGAGTACGGAGTTAAGCAAAAAGTTTGTACCCAGCTCGCGCTCTCGGAGTACTCTTGGGTTTTGTAAATGTTTATACTCCGCCTCGCACTCTGGGAGTATGGAGTTAGGAAAATGTTTATACTCCGCCTCGCACTCTGGGAGTACGGAGCTAAATGAAGGGTTGTCGTGTATCAACCCGTCTTTGGCCTGATGTGGTGGCTTGCCCCCGAGCTCGGGTTTCATTTAGTGAGTGGTTGATTGCTTCATAGCCACTCCCTACTTGAATAAATTCCACTATGTGATGGAATTTAGCTCTTCGTGCATCGTGATGTTGTACATTGTGTTTTAATGAATCACAGCTCTGGCTCGAAGAGATTGCATTTTTATTGCTGAAATGAGAAAATATGGCAAAGTCAGTTGCCTTGTTACAAATTCTAATTTCGAAATGCAGAAACGAATTTAAAAAATGGAACTTTAAACTAAATGGATAAACATAGCTGTTATGTGCAATAGCGATGAAGACTTTCGCTATCCCAGGCCTTTGGTGAAGCTAGACCATCAATGGTCGTTAACTCATATGTACCATCCCCGAGCATCTGCTTAATCTCGTGTGACCCTTTCCATGTTGGTTTCATGTGTGGGAGTGCCGGATATTCTTTTTTAATGACAATCCTATTGTGTTCAAAAGTTTTAAGTCGGTCCTCGGCATTGTGTAATCGGGCAACTCGATTTTGGTGTATGATTGTTCTCAAATCAACCTGGTCGCCCCGGACGACCCCAACTCCGTTGACGGTTGGGATCTTTAAAGTTAAACACCACGGGGCGATTATGGCCCTGAATTCAGCAAACGCAGGTCGTCCTAAAAAGGCATTATATGGTGAGTCTACATCCAACACAACAAACTGCAATGTCCGAATCGATCTACGTTCTCCGGCTCCCAACTCAACTGGTAACTCTATCATCCCAACAGGTATGGTAGCGCTACCATTGAATCCATAGAGACGAGTTTGGCAGGGTTTTAGATCCCCAGCTTTCATCTTTATTTGATTAAAAGCATGTACAAATATGATATTCACAGAGCTCCCACAGTCAATCAGGATCCTCTTCATCCATATCGGACCTACTCGGGTTGATATCACAAGTGGGTCAGTAGTCGGTCTTCCGACATAATCAATATCGCTGTCTTGGAAAGTGATGTTGTTAGTTATCGCTCTCTTTTGTTTGGTCGAAGGTTTATTATCCAAGTTATCATCATACTCGAAGTCTGTTCGTCTAGTTAAGTGGTTATATGATTTCATTTCCTCCCAGCTTCGAACCGCTGAATGAGGATTATCACTTACAACATTAATTACCAGTCTTCCTCCGACACGACCTGGTTCTTCCTGTCTTTCTGGATTCTGTACATGATTTTGATTTGAGGGGCCTGCCCCCTCAGACTGCGGTGCCCGCACAAACTGGTCTAACTTCCTTTCCCTGATCAACTTCTCAATGAGGTCCTGCAAGTGTCGACATTCATTGGTATTGTGGCCATAACTTTCGTGGAATCTACAGAACTTCCCTGTTTGAATCTGCCTCTCCGATGATTGCTTCGGAGCCGGCTTCTTGTATTGCATAGTATTGCAAGTCTGTAGGTACACATTTTCCAACGATGTATTCAACGGTGTGTAATTATCGAACATTGGAGCCTCACACCGTGGGCCTCGATTTGAGTCTCTTTTCTTATCTTGACCACTGTTGCCTCTTGGCTGAGTTTGTTTATTCTGGATATTTAATTGAACTTTTCCAGAATTTTCTCCGGACTGTTTAACTGCTATATTGCTTTGTATTCCTTCACTTCCGGGCTTCGCATCATCCTGCTTCCTAGACTGTTTCGCGTCCTCTAGTCGTAAGAGTTGAGCGGCTTTGGAGTAGAAACGGTCCAACGATGCGGGTGGTTTTCCAGCTAACCAGTTTCCAAACTCAGAATCGGGATCGATTCCCTTAGTCAATGCCATTAAAATTGAGTTATCGTTGGGATTACTAATCTCCACGCATGCCGCATGGAATCTCTCCAAGTAACGCCTTAACGTTTCCCCACGAGCCTGGGTAACATTGGACAGGGTGTTAACATCTTTGGGTCTAGCGACATGCATGCGAAATTGTTCAACAAATTTCTTAGCCAATTGATCAAATGAAGAGATAGATCTTGGAGGTAATCTTGTAAACCACATTGTTGCAATTCCTCCCAGTGAGATGGGGAAACTTCGACATTTCACTGCATCGTCGGCCCTTGCGGCGCTCATTGACCATTCATACTTCAATATGTGCTGATTGGGATCAGAATTTCCTTCGTACATAGGGAGAGTTGGCATTCTGAATCGCCGAGGAGGTTCAGCGTACAGTATCTCGTCCGTGAAAGGAGTATGACTTCGAGAAATTCCCCAATCGTCGTTGGTAAGACCTTGGCTTTCGTGGATCATCTGACGTATCATAGTCGAAATGTCGGGCATTGCTACATTTTGAGCCTGCTGAGCTAAGGTGTGGTCGGGTTCCACAGCGCGAGTTCGGACCGGGCGCTGTCGACGGTCCAAATTTCGCCTCCTTGGCTCAGCGTCTTCTGGGATGTATGGTTCAGGAGTACGCCCACGTTGCTGATTATTTGGCTCTAAAAGATTTCGGGTATCAACCCTTTTTTCTGTTGTGGCAGCTGCGACATGATTGTCCGTGGTATGCTGTGTAGTAGGGCCTCCTTGTGCTGAGGGCCCTACCTGAAAGCTGGTCGATGGTCCTGCCCTCAACTGTCCAACAGTCAAGGCGGGTTGATATCCGGCCGTTTGTGCATGACTCCCGTCTAATCGAGGACGGGTAGATCTGTGATAGTAGTCCGATGAGGCGGAAATTTTAGTAGATGATCGGGAGATATCATCTCGTCTGGACCTTCTGCGGCCTTGGCGGTTCAGTTGGTTTGTTAATTCAATATTAGCACGCAACTGTTCGGCCAATTGTTGCCGACTTTGAGTTAGCTCTTGGAGCAACGTATGGAGCTCCTGCCTGGTGACTGGTCCAGACGGTTCTGAATGAGCGACATTGTCTTGGTTGGATGGCTGTTGTTGAGCAGGATTCTGCCCATCCCTACCTTCTTGTCCAGCAGCTGTAGAAGTGGTTCTTGTTTTAACCATTTTGGATGATGAATCCTTTTCCTAGAATTTATGCAAATCTGAATAGAATGGAAGGATTATGAATTAGAGATCTGGATCTTCCTCTTGGATTTGTGCAATCCGGTATCGATGGTAGATCCAAGGAGCAGGAGAAAAAAGCTGCTTTTTTCTCAGTGAAAGCACCAAAGTGTTTGTACCAAAAATGGGCACAACACTCTTCGGAAGTTTTTGAAGAGATAAAAGTGAAGAATGAAAATTAAAACTGTGGATTATCTAACAAAAACTCCAAATAACAGAAAATAAGTTGCAAAGACAAGCGATTTAGAGTGGTTCGGCGTTTTGCCTACGTCCACTATGAAGTTTGATGATTTTATTGCTCGATACTTGAAGATTACAGTAGTTTATAATGTAATACAACTGAATTTATATGCTAAGTCTCAATCTAAAGCAGCGGCGGTGTTCTGGAGTAAATCTGGCAGAATCTGGGCGCTCTTCAGTACTTAGAATTATCCGACCCCTTTTTTGAATGACCAGGGGCTCTATTTATAGGTGTAGGAGGCTGATATTTCGCCTAAATTGAGGGGAGACCAGTTCTGGCACGTGAGGGGGCTCACATGGCTGAAATCTGGAGACCCGGGCCCACTTTGGGATCGATTCGACCCTTGGTTCGAATCGATCAAGAAAGTGTCCAATCGAGCTGAAATTTGGTGTGAACATTCTTCATCATGTGTTTAAGCTTCTGTGAAAATTTCATGGCGTTTGGGCTTGTAGAACTTGAGTTATGATCGATTCAAGTAGGTGTTTTTCGTTTCCTAGAGTCGTTCGAATCGATACGCTTGAATCGATTCGTTCGAATCGATCCTCCTGTATGCGAAGACTACGGCATGGTGCGCATGCCTCGGATCAACCCTCCCTTATCTCCGAGTTTTACTGAGTCGTACCCGGGGTTTTAGCTGTGTGGACTAGGTGGATTCGAAGACGTCCCTCTTCGAATCGAATGAATGAAGGTCTGTTCGAATCGAGCTAGGTGCGTTAAAGTTGATCGATTCGAAGTTGCCTCAAATAGTGTGGATTCGAAGCACCTGCAGCTCTGTGGATTCGAAGGAAGGGATGGCCTAATGGATTCGAACTAGGCCTCGCTTGATGGAGTCGAAGCAGATGCTCGCTTCATGGATTCGACGCAATCCTCCTTTGATCGATTCGAACCAGCTTTTCATCATGGATTCGAGGCAATACACGTCTGATGGATTCGAACATAGGCTTCGCCTATGGATTCGAACTAAGGATGGTCTACTCCATCTTTTGTCAACGATATCTTGAGCATACGAACTCGGATTGACTTGAAACTTGGATCGTTGGTTCCCACGGCTTTGCTTGACGTGCCTTATCAATTGTAGCCCGATCCGGACTCGGACAAATTTCATCGATATTCATAGCGATCCTTGCGTGTAGCTGGTCTTCGAGACGATCTATCACTGGATTCTAGTTAAGTCCTTGGTGTCACGGCCTTGCCAAAAGGCGGGATAACAGTGATGAAGATCGATGTCTGATTTTCACCTGAAGAAACCTCTTGACTCCCTTCAGGCTGACTTCTCTCTGGCCTTGGTCTTCTGTTTGATTGCCTTGTCATAGTTCTTTCAGATCTGAATTCTTCAAGCTTCCAAGTCTGAACTCCAAATCTGGTATAGCGGGTGCTAGTTCTTCTCAGTGAAAGCACCAAAGTGTTTGCACCAAAATTGGTCACAAACCCCAAATGTCGTGAAAGCACCAGTGTATGAACACAAATCAGCAGTATATGATCACAGATCTCAGATCTAAGTATTGTAGAGGATAAAAATGAAGAATAATAAACTTAAAACAGAAAGAAGTAGACAGAGACACAAGATTTATAGTGGTTCAGCGATCTTGCCTACGTCCACTCTGAAGTAGTTTGCTTTATTGATCTTTCTTTAAAGATTACAATTAAATTCAGTGAGTTACAGCAGATAACAATGATTTGCAGTAGTGAAATTCGCTGGTAGCAGCAGCAATGGAGTTCAGATCTGGATCTGGCGGAGTTCGGGCGTTAGAGATCTCAAAGAGGAAGCAGAACCCCTTTTCTGTTGGCTTTGGGGGTCTATTTATAGGTGTAGGAGGCTGATATTTCGCTCAGATCTCGGGAGACCCTCTCTGGCACGTGACCAGGCCCGCACGCCCAAGCCCGTGAAGTTTCGGTCCGATCCGTGATCGACACGAACAGATTTCGACTCGGTCAAGGTTTCATCCAATGGAGTCGAAATTTGGCGTGGACATTCTTCAGCATGCACGTAGTCTTCTGTGAAAATTTCATAGCATTTGGACTTGTAGATTGGGAGATATGATCGATACGAATTGGGATTCTCGGTAGGCTGTTTCCTTCGACTCGCTCTTCGACTCGATCACTTTGAATCGGTTCAGTAGTAGTTCCCTCCGTGTCGAGGCATTTGTGTCGTCTTGTTCGAATCGATAGTAGGTGAAAGACTTCGGATGGATATGAAGTGGAGCAAGTCGAAATGCAGCTCTTTGATGGAGTCGAACCAGATGGAGTTGAACAGTTGTCTTCTGAAGGATGTGGAGCGAGTCGAAGTGGAGCACTTCTGATGGATGCGAAGCGAGTCGAAGTTTGCTTATGCGGAGCGAGTCAATCTGAGCGAGTCGAAGTTGGCTTATGCGAAGCGAGTCGAAGTGTGGCACTTCTGATGGATGCGAAGCAAGTCGATCTGAGTGAGTCGAACAGAGCGAGTCGAAATAGACTTTCCTGAGGGATGCGAACTGAGCGAGTTGAAGAAGGCTGTTTTTATTCAGTTTTGCATCGATTGTAACTTGAGCATACCAACTCGGATTGACTTGAGATTTGGAACGTTGACTCTCATAGCTTAGCTAGTCGTGTTATATCAATTTTGGATCGATCCGGACTCGGACAAAATTCGTCGATATCCATAGTGAACCTGCGTGTAACCGATTTTCTAGACAAACTGTCTTCGGTCTCTAGTCAAGTTCTTGGTGTCACGGCCTTGCCAAAAGGTGGGATAACATATATATATATATATCTCCTGCATATACATATCTATCTAGACAATAGTGTTAGTATATATTTTATAATAAGATAAGTTAAAAAGGTTGTTGTCATCAAAACCTACATCTCAGTTCCTAACAATCTCCCCCTTTTTGATGATGACAACTTGTATTTATAAAATATACTTACCATACCATAACTCCTATCATAACTCCCCCTTACTCCAAGCCAACTACTATTTTATAACTTCTCCCCCTTTGTCATCAACAAAAACTTATTACTAATAAATTCCCTGAACTTGATATAAGATGATCAACCATAATACAAATAGAGTAATCCATATATAAGTGTAATAAATGTTAAGTGTGATCATAAGTATGAAATGTGATCATAAATGTGAAATTTGATCATGAGTGTGATCATAAGTGCAACAGTAAATCAATCATCATCCAATCATATTTATAGTAATTATTCAATCAATCATATATACAATCCACACTAAATGTTTTTAAATAAGTCAAGTCAATTAAGTTTAAAACACACCAATAACATACAGAATGACTAGACAAGATGACGAATCGAATAGGACTTTTCAGAATGAAGATTGTAGCTTTTCAAAGCACGTCATGTTCTCATAAGATGTACTTTGGGAGGCAAATATTATCCCCCTTTTGACAAGGCCATGACACCAAGGAATTGACTAGAGACCAAAGATTTTCCGTCCCGAAGATCGATTATACACATGTCCACTATGGATACTGGCAAATTTTATCCGAGTCTGGATCGAGCTACAATTAACATGTTACGACAAACAAAGCTATGAAAGGCAACATTCCAAATTTCAAGTCAATTGGAGTTTGTATGCTCAAGTTATGGATCGATCAAGTTCCATGAGAAGCATGTTTAATTCGTATCCATCTATTTCGTATCGATCCATTTCCTTGCAACCATCCTATTCGTATCCATCTGCCCACAAGCATCAGTTCATATCCATCCATCAAGGCCCTTCAGTTCGTATCCATCATGCATAAGCGGCATGTTTCATATCGATCACTCACTTGATCGATATGAAGGAAAGAGCCAAAGATCGATACGAACATACACAAGGATGGATACGAAGAGCAATCCCCAGGATCGATACAAAGAAACCAACAGCCCGCGTCGATACGAAGCGGCCTCTAGCTATCGATATGAAGTGGGCTGCGAACATCGATACGAACAGAGTCTCACATAATCGATACGAAGAAGGCATAGTCAAGTGAAGGAAGCAGTCGCTCGGCATGGAATGTGGATCTCCCCTGAACCATCGCTCCACGTCATCGCTTCGATACGCAGAGGACCGATGCGCATATCAATCGATATGAAGATATCGATATGCACGGTTCAGCCAACTACAAATCCAACCTTGGATCGATCATAGCTTACAATCTACAAGTCCAAATGCCACCAAATTTTCACTGGAGCTTGCGTACCATCTCAAGAATGTCCAAGATCGATCTCAGCCCAAAAAGACCTCGTTTTGATCGATACGAATGGTACACGTATCGATCATGGATCGATCCCAAATAGCCATGGATTGATTTGGTGGGCCCACCCATGTAAGAGAAGGAGTCTTCCGAGATTTGAGCTAGATTTTTCCAGCCTACGCCTATAAATAACAGCCCAATGCCTCCAGAAAAGGGATTTTTTGGCTTCTCTACGCTTATACTCTGCCGAAATCACTATTATACTTCAGTTGTACTGTTGTAATCTCCTGTAATCAGCAAGTCAAATTCAATAAACATCAATCATTTCATAGTGGACGTAGGCAATACGCCGAACCACTCTAAATTCGTGCGTTTTATGCATTTTTCTTATCTGTTGATTGGTGTGTTTGTTAGATCTGCCTCATTTTACATTTACTTTCTTCATTTTATCTCTTCAAATACATTCGAAGAGTGTTGTGCCCAATTTTGGTACAAACACTGGTCAGCCTAAGCTTGTTTCATTTCTTTTGTTTTTGTGGGATAATGAGAGAATGAATGGGGAGTTGGAATGTAGAAAATTACTAATATGGACTTTGGGCTACAAACCCATTCTAGCCTAATCTTCATAAACCTTAACTCTTCTTCCTTTAGTCATTCACTCTTTCTTAAATAACTTATCGTTATTTTATTTTATGCTCGAATTTAGTTAATAATTTATTTATTTAATTCTCTATATTATTGCACTTCAAAATATGGGGTGTTACACTCAAGTAAATAACCCAACCTCTCTATTTATCCATCGATCCACATATGGCATGTCATGCTCAAGTCTAACTCTGTGCCTAAAGCCCACAACAACTCTACTGGAATCCCTTGTAAATAATAGATCTCCATTAGTGATGATGCTCCTTGAAAATCCATTAAGTCTTATCCCTTGTTTACATAAACTTAGTCAATTTTTATATGGTTCTCGTATGACTCAATGATATGAAATAAGCACTTTTCGTCAATGATCAACTATGACCTCAAATTTTCATTTTTCCCTTTTCCCTCTAAATGGTCCATTTACGAAGTCTACAAGAAAATAGTTTCTTACTTCAACTAAGGAACCTCTAGTTGGAGTAACAAACTATTTAGCTATTCACGTTCAACTTTGATACGTTGACAAGTTAGGTATTTACTACATATCGCTCAATTATATGCTTTTTTCCTTTCCTATTAAATGTATGCTTCACATCATCATACATTTCCTCTACTAATTAATAGAGAGCCAATCTAATGTGATGAATCTCACTAGGCACCCCATAAACATCAAAGACGTATGATATACTATCTTTTCGAAGCCAAGCATCTCAATATATTTCATATCTTTTTAATTATTCCTACTCTATTTTGTTCCTTAAATGTCTAGAGACCTCAACTGTTTTTCCCTTGACTACGACTACCTCTCATGCGATCAAATAGAACAAGCCTTATATCTTTGGCTTAAGTTCCCATCAAGGTCGAAAGTCTTATCATAAAATCAATTCCCACCATGATTATAAGATAAACATAGAACCTAATATAGCGTGTCAAATTCCAGGTGTGTCCACTACTTTGACTCCTGCCTTAAAGGAAAAAAGAAATTTCAAAGTTATAAGAAGCAAGAAACTCTAACCACCTCTGTTGTCATTGATTGGGATCCTTTTATGAGAAGAGGAACGCCTAATAACCTATGTTTAGTGTAAAGGTCGCATCTTTCTCCAAAGAGGTAATGCTTCCTAATCCTTTAGTGTGAGCACACTAGTAGTCTACTCTAAATCATGATACAAACTTATCCCTTCATGCATCTTGAGGTATTTTCGCATGTAAGCAACAACTCTTTATTTTTGTGCCCAAAAACCACAAGTTGTTTGCCACATGATTCTACATATATAGTTTGAAAGTATGGATGGATCGAGTTTCATGGCCTAAAGTGTATTTTAGCTATGAAGTCTAACTTCTAAAGAAAATTTATATAGTGATTCAAAAAATTATGTAGCAATTAGAAAATATATTAACAAATTATAAATGCAAATATAGTAAATAACACAATCACACCAGATTTTATACTAGTATGGACCTCTCGTCCTATGTCCAGCTTCAAAGCTTCTCTTCGGAATTTCCACTAAAAAACCATCATTTAACCAAAAGGAATACGTTTCTACAATACTGCCCGAACCAACTAACATGACTTCACTACTAAATTGAATGTTGCTTTCAGACAACTGAAGTATATATGAATATTGATTGCCAATTTTAGTACATTAGTCATATAATCTGTTCGAATCTTTGAACTGAAGTATGGAAGGTATTGAGAAACAAATTGATCGAAATATATTCTGAATTTGAGTGAGTAGTGGTAAATAGAATTAGACTTTGAGACCAATAACATTAAGAGAAACTCAATAAATAGAGTGAAGAATAATCGGTGAGTTAGAGGGAATGATCATCGACGTTTATATATTGGTGAAAGTTATAGAGAAAAGCCACATCTAACTAAGAAAAAAGAAATAGGCATAATCAATAAAAGTTTCACTTTAATTTTAGAAAACAATTTAGTTCGACCTAAATTTCACAACTGTTGGTACAAATAGACGACTATTTAAGGTACAACCGGTTGACCGTTTATACCATGAATTGGAAAATCTGGTTTACTAGAGAGAATTTTATTATATAAAAACTGTTAAAATATTGTAGAAATTCATAAAAGAATAGCGTTAAGGAAAGTTTCTAGAATATAATATAATATTTGTTAGGATTTTAACAACATGTATCTATTAAGAAATGCTAAAACACTAAAGTACCGAATTTATTATTAATAACACGACTAAATGTGTTCTCTTATGCCAAGGTATAGTCACCAACATGCAAACCAATGCTCCATATGCCTTGTGTTCATTGTTAGATTATTCCTACATAGCTTAGATCTTTCCTGCATAGCTTAGATCAGATATGTCCTCATCAGCATTAAAATGCAACTTCTAACACTCTTCCCTTTTTGATGATGATAAGTATATTTTATACTAATTTCAATAGTCTGCCTATCAATGTACTTCCCTCCTAGAAATTTTCCTTCCACGTATTTCTCCCCATTATCATTAACGAAAGGAGCAGAAATCATATAAAAGGGATAAGCTCATACTAATATAGAAAATTGTAACACAACACCTTTGTCATAAAATGAACTCAACACAAGCTCATATACACATACAATATGTAAGACTACATATCACATAAGAAAACGTGCAAGAAACACCACATAGACACATAATGAAAATAAAATGTCAACAATACAAAAAATATAAAGTTTCAAAATGCAAAAAGTTAGGTTAATAACAAAATATCATCTAAAGATAAACACATAGTATTACTGAATGAATGTCAATATCATGCAGATAATGTCTGATATGCAGCTAAACATAAATCATACCATCAGATCTATTAGAAGTCCATGTGATAATAAGCAGGAGTGGTAGGATTAGAGGATTCATATGTAGTACGTGCATGAGTCTCCATCCTATCATAGGACAATTTGGTTGTGACTATTTGGCAGCCTCACGGCATTACTAAGTAGGTGTTATATCATGAATAGAAGGCCGAGGCATGTAGTTTGTGTCATTAGAAATGTAACGGCCGGGCGATTTTCGACCCCGAAAATCGACAGTAATACGTTCACTGTATAGAGTGCCGAGCAATCGAGTGCCGGAAATACTAGGCTGTTAGGATTTAGAAGAAAAAAAGATAGAACAAGAAATAGAAAAACAACAGCACAGAATCTCACAATCACAGCGGAACAAAATATAATGTACAATAGCAGCATTTTATACAAGAAAAGCTGTGACTATCAGTGTACATATACAAGATATCAGAGTAAACCATCACAAATAAATCTGGACAGTTATAATAACTTGTCCTCAACTACTGGATAAAATAGCCTATATACACAGCGAAATATACTCAATACGTTTATGCCTCCTTAGCTCCAAAGCGTCCTAACCTGAAAATCTATAATACTCGGTCTGACCCGGGCATTACAATAAAGTAACACCCGAGTCAGGCTGGAAACAAGCGTGAGTAAACCCATTTAATTAGAAATACCTATGTTATAATGCTCCTTTGAAAACCCAGGTAACTCGTACGTCACTACGAGTTCCATCTTGTTATAGCCAAATACTTATTACACAAATCCATTGATATTTAAAATAATATCTAAGTACCGTTACTTATTTTAAATGGTTAGATTTACTAAATTTTATTCAATTCCAGCCTATTAGACTCTATAATCAAATCCGTAAAGATTTGTAATGCTTATTAAATCGAAGTGGTTCCGGATATCGCTGATATCCGATCCCGGCCACTTCGAATCCAAATAATAAATTAAAAAGGTAAATTGTTTAAGATAAACAATTTATTACTTTGGGTGATAATATTCTTATATGAAAATTTATTACAGATGTTTATTTCAAATAAAAACATATCATCATTTTAATCTAGCGATTTAAACTTGTCTGGCTACTCGATGGCACAGACAAAGATAATTGAAATAAATATCCAATAGAGTTAAGCCGAGATATAGATCATCAACTAATTTAACGATCAATGACCCATATCAACAATTCCTTTATCAGGGTTTAATTAGCCTTGATCAACCATATCCATCCATGTTTAAATCCAAATTAATTCAAAGAAAATTATGAAAACAATTTATTTTAAAATTTAACATTCTATTTAATATCCACTTGGTTAATTTGTAAAATTATATAAATTTTTAAATCAAATAACAATATAATTAATTATCCATCAAATTTATAAAATATCATTAACTTTAAATTGCGGTTTTAAAATGACGATAGCTTTTTGGTTAAAAGAAAGAAAATATAAATTATCCTATAAATGTATATATGCAAATTCCATTCCTTCTCTTCTTCTTTTTCTTTCATTTTCTTTTACTTCTTACTTTTTTTTTCTTATCCTTTTTATTTTTCTTTACTTTTCTTTTAAATTTCATTTCCATTTTATTTTACTATTACCTTCCTTTCCTCTTATTTTCTCTATTATTTCCCTACTTCGGCCCAAACAAAAATAACTCCGGCACAAACACTCTTCCTACCCTTTCCTCTTTTTCCTACCTCCCTTCCCTCCCAATTCCACCCAGCTGTACACAATCATGTGCACGTGCACACGATCACCGACCACCCTCCCCTGCCGATGATCAACCCACCACATCGCCTCTGATCCTTCCACCATTGTTTCCTACCTGAAACCGCGTCGCCAATCCACACTCGAATTTTCAAACCTTAACAGAAAATCCTGGAACGACCTCATCCCTTAAAATCTCCGTCCCTCGTCACCACAACTCGCCAACCACCATCAAACTTCGCCACTAGCTTCACCATCCTATCCTCCTCCCTTTCCCCCTACACCGCAACCGTATACCCCCTCCGCGACGCCGCATTTAACTCGAAAATGAACCCACCACAAAGCTTGACCAGAACCCTAAATCACCTCCGACCAGTCGCCACACGCCCCTATAAAATGTCACACCATTTCTGCCTCGCTTTCCATCTTCCCAGCCGCCTTCTGACATAAACCCGAGCCTCGAAGTCGAGAAGTTCGCCGGCGATCGGTCAAATACCCAAAATCGGTCATCTACCTCTACCTCCCTCAATACGCGACTAGAAATTCCCAAACCATTACCAAAAATCTTATTTTTTGATAGCGATTCCATCCACACAACCTTATTATTAAATTACGACGTTTGGTTTTTGACCATACCTCTACTTTTTACTGTAAAATCTACTTCCCTCTGACCATTCTCGATAAAATCGAAGGGAACACATTTTAAAGTGTACTAAACTCAAAAACAAACATCCTTTGTTTTGGAACTAAGCTTTAAAACTCATTAGATTTCAAGTTACTGATTTTTTAAAGGGAAACTTTACCTGTTTATCAAGAAAATGAATAAGAACAAAGGCTAGTACAGTATCTTTCATGGTTACAGGTTTGCCTAACTTGCTTTAAAAAAAGTATGTATACCTGGTTACCTTGTATGCTTATCACAAGTAAGGATTCATTTAAATCTACCTGTATGCATATATACATAATGACTAGAACAAAACTTGGTGTGTTTTGTACTCACAGTTATATATATATATATATATATATATATATATATATATGCTGATGAACCCCTGCTTCCAGGCTTTTGAGTTTGCTCTGTTTAGTCTTTGTTTCTCTTTATTTGTTTTCTTTCTATTTTCCTTTTTGCTTTTATTTTCCCCTTCCTTTTTTTTCGAAATATAAGGCGGGTGAAAATGTTGAAGGTACTAGCATATATAGGAGAGGATGGGAGGGTTGAGCTTGTCACAGGCTTCACATTTTCAAGATTTTTTTCTACACTTTTATTTTATTAGATTTGATATATTTTATGCTGAGGTGATAGCATGTATTAAATTTGATTTTATAAGAGCTTGACTTGATTTATTATAAAGTTGATTTTGATTTTTGACATTGATTTTGTAATATGTTATGATGATTTCTCCTATATATAAACTTTGCCTCATATATATGTATATATATAGCTATGTGTACATTTATACTAAGTTACCATATATATATATATATATTCACATACATTTTCATTCCATATATGTTTATACATTTTCATATTTACAAATACTATATACATTTTAGCTCATGTATACATGTGCATTTCTATATATATATATATATATGTGTGTGTGTGTGTGTGTATGTACTATTCCACACACCTATATACGTATATATCTACTTACATGGGTTTGTCATCCCATATTTAATATTTATCCCCTCAACATATACTTATACATATTTTATAATTATATATTTTCATATATATCTCGCATTATCTCCTATTTATCTATATATTTTCACATTTTATACATATTCTTCATATAATTTACTTATGTGCATTATGTCCTTATATATGTATGTTCTCCTACTATACAAATTTTCATATATATATATATAATTTCGTAAGAGCAAACATTCATATACTTGTATATGTATATTCTTATATATATATTCAACATCATAAAGTTTGTATATATTTACCTATATATATTTATGGGTATTTTATCTTAATTTAAATAGTGGAGTTCCTATATATGTATAATTTATTTATTTATTTATTTTTTCTATAAGATTCATCATATTCCAGAGATTTTATAATTAAATATCCTATATAGTTTTTAAGCCAATTTATATATGTCCAGATATTTTAATTATCAGAAATTTATTTGTTCGACTAATTGATATTAATATTTCAATAAAATCAGTTAATCACCCAATTAACACACGTCAAAAATCCGGGTCATTACATTCCTCCCCCCTTAGAACTTTTCGTCCTCGAAAAGGAACGAAGCGAGAATTCTTACTTTTGAGGTATATTATTAATTTAATCTTCTTAAAACATTTTAAATCCTTACTTTTATTTACAATTTTAAAACACTTTGAAATTACATAATATTACCAAACTAGTTTTATATAAAAATACGTTTTATAACTCGATGTCTAAACAAGTCCATCCTTGTTCTCATAGAAATTCAGTAATACGTTGATCAGGCGTAGGACTGAAAATCTATAAGTTCTTAGTAGACCCATTTTAACACCCAGTGAAAATACTCGAAAAACCTTTTGCAAGAATGCTATGGAAATCATCACCCCTTCCATTGGTCGTAGTTAGCACGATGATTACGTCGCCATCCCGGCGAAATCCATAAGAAAACTGTAGGCATCCGCACCTCTCGACTTTCGTCATGGAAACTACACAGATCGCAGCTACACCCAGGGTTGCGTTGCTATCATAGCAAAACCTGTGTAACTGTAGGCATCAGCACCACTCGAATTACGCTGCCAAATGAAACTTTACCACATAGATTGCAGACTACACAAAGTGATGTCACTGTTCCAGTGGAACCAGTGTAGACTGTAGGCACTCACTGCCACACGAATTTCGCTATGGAACCAAACCACATAGATCGCAATCTACCGATGTTACGTCGCTATCCCAGCGAAATCAAACGTAGATTATAGGCAATCACTACCACTCGACTTACGCTATGGAACGACGATAGATCGCGGTTACAACAAAGGTTATGTTGCCATCACGGCAAAACCCAATGTAACTGTAGGCATCAGCACCACACGAATTACGCTACCCCAATCACAATCCTCAAGAACTAAAGTTTTGTCCGGACATCCTATGGGATCCAAATTTAGAACCCCCCTTAGGGCTCAAGGCAGAACCACCCAGTGGATCTTCTACTATAAGTTTCAACTCTAAATGGGAGCGCTTTTCTTTCCATACCATTCTCAAAACATTTCATACTATACACATATAGTACCTTTCAAATATTTTCTTCTGGTTATAAATCTCATTAATGCCAAATCAAGTTTTCCAAGTTCGATTTTCTTTTTCAAAGTCATTTGTAACATTACTTACTTCCAATTCAGAATTGCTTCAATTTTCCATTTGGATTATAACTTCAATTCAACCCAAATAGTATTTAAATCCATGGTTTAAACATAAATAATTTCCACTCTGACCAGTTTGAATTTAGAAAATAGCTTAAGTAGTTTAAAATAGTTAAATGGTTGTAAAATAGTCAGATAGTTGTAAAATAGTCATATAGTTGTAAAATAGTCAGATAGTTGTAAAATAGTTAAATAGTTGTAAAATAGTCAGATAGTTGTAAAATAGTTAAATAGTTAATATAAGATAGTATGGGTTTTAAAAAGAATGGTTTGTATAGTAAATAGCTTGGAAAAATAGATTTAAGACAGTTTATATTAAAACAATTTATTTGAAAATAGTTTTCAAAGTCAAACTGGTTCAATTTCCCATCTCCAATTCAAATCAATTTCAATTTCCCTTTCCATTTAAATTGATTCAATCCAAATTCCAATTCGAATTATCTTCGATTTCTATTCCAATTCAAATTAACTTCAATTCCCACTTTAATTCGAATCAATTCCCATTTCGATTTCAAATTAATTCAACTCCGATTACAATTCCAATTAATTCAAATCAAATTTTAAATTTGAATGAATTCCAATTTCATTCTCAAATCTTAACCATCTAGATTTATATAAATTCGGGTTCGGTTTTCAAATATCGATTAATTACTTAAATCAAATTAACCTTTAATATTTAATTTAACAACCCAAGTCTTTAAAATAATTTAATTCTGAGCCAATTCCAAGTATTCATTTAAATTACCTTTACTTAAATTTATGTGAGGTTCGAGTAAGAGTCCAAGTCTTTTTAAACAAATCAATTCTTGAAATTCAATTTATTACCTAATTATACTTAAATTTATTTAAACCCAATCCCTTAAAACAATTCCTGTTGATAAGTTTTGTTTTAACATTTCAAACTTGAGTTCAAAATGATTCCACTTCCATAAATCCAAATTTTATTTCTATTCAATTTCAGGGTTGGATATATATCATTTCAATCCACTTCTAAATTTATTCGAAACAATCCAATCTACAACAGGATGATAGCAGGATATGTCAAAGCAAATAAACATCCAAATTATCTAAAGCACCAATCAATAGCATTCATTACCTATTTCCAGAATTCAAAACCCGTTTATATTTCAAAAGCTGTTTGAAATTATCCATACATAGCCTTCTATCAAATCCATACTTCCCTTTTCAATTTTGTCCATTTAACTTCCCTAAGTTAAATCTTAATTTCACCTTGAAATTTTCCAATTCAGGTTGTACGTTCAAAACTTATTTAACTTCCCCTAAGTTAAATTCCTCATTCGTTCAATCCATTTAACCTTACTCAATTTAAATCTCCATTCCAAATTTAAATTTTTATCAATATCCCTTCCCACTTATAAGTTCAAAAACTTATTTTTCTTAGGGTTATACTTCATATGCTCAGAGGGATTCCACAATTCAACACTTAGTATTTATTTCAAATCAACTTTGAAATCACACACACACACACACATATATATATATATATATATATCTACACACACACACAAATATATATATATATATTTATCCCATTCACATACCCAATCACACTTTAAATTTTCAAACCATCCTTGGTTTTTATCCAAAACAAATTTATCTTCATACAACTCTTGTCTTAAAACAAAGATTTCTATATTCAAAAATATTCTAAATAATATCCTTTATTATTTCCTTTACCCTTTGAAACAATTTCAATTTCTTTTTCTGGGCTTAGCTTTAAAATTTCACAATTTAAATCCATCTTAATTTATAAGTCAGGTCTATAAAATTTTACTTCCTTAAAACATTCCATAATGTTTTATCATTGTTTATTCTGTAATAAACATAATTTATTAAGACACAATAACCAATTTATGGTAAAAATCAATATTATCATATCTAGAACCCAAACACACCATATATTTCATCATAATTCCCAGAAAGGATTATCTAAAATAAAATCAGGATAAACTTATTCCATTTCAAACACTTTTGAAAAACATTCCCGAAATCTTCGGGATTTAAAATGCTGCTTTGAGTTCATTTTTTGCTTGACTCCTTTGCCTAAGTTATTCCTATCAAATTTTCTATTTGGTTATGTATGTTTTACCACTTAAGTCTTATAATAACAACCAATCAACTTAATAATCTACGAAATTTTTTCTTATATATATCAAAATTATTTAAAAACCATTTTTAAAATCATTATATAAGAAAATAATAAGTACGCCCTCATATACACTACACTCAACTCATTCTTGGGTACTAGTGACCCTATCTCTAATGAGTAATCCCTACCAGAGCCAAAGTTCTCACTTAACCTTCAGCTCTGATACCAAATGTAACGGCCGGGCGATTTTGGGCCCCGAAAATCGACACTAATACGTTCACTATATAGAGTGTCGAGCACTCGAGTGCCAGAAATACCAGGCTGTTAGGGTTTAGAAGAAAAAGAGAGAACAAGAAACAAAAAAACAACAGCACAGAATCTCACAATTGCAGCGGAACAAAATATAATGTACAATAGCAGCATTTTATACAAGAAAAGCTGTGACTATCAGTGTACATATACAAGATATCAGAGTACAACCATCACAAATAAATCTGGACAGTTATAATAACTTGTCCTCAACTACTAGATAAAATAGCCTATATACACAGCGGAATATACTCAATACGTCTATGCCATCCAGCTCGCCTCCTAAGCTCCAAAGCGTCCTAACCTGAAAATATGTAATACTCAGTCTGACCCGAGCATTACAATAAAGTAACACCCGAGTCAGGCTGGAAACCAGCGTGAGTAAACCCATTTAATTAGAAATACCTATGTTATAATGCTCCTTTGAAAACCCAGGTAACTCATACATCACTACGAGTTCCATCTTGTTATAGCCAAATACTTATTATACAAATCCATTGATATTTAAAATAATATCTAAGTACCATTACTTATTTTAAATGGTTAGATTTACTAAATTTTATTCAATTCCAGCCTATTAGACTCTATAATCAAATCCGTAAAGATTTGTAATGCTTATTAAATCGAAGTGGTTCTGGATATCGCTGATATCCGATCCCAGCCACTTCGAATCCAAATAATAAATTAAAAAGGTAAATTGTTTAAGATAAACAATTTATTACTTTGGGTGATTATATTCTTATATGGAAATTTATTACAGATGTTTATTTCAAATAAAAACATATCATCATTTTAATCTAGCGATTTAAACTTGTCTGGCTACTCGATGGCACATACAAAGATAATTGAAATAAATATCCAATAGAGTTAAGCCGAGATATAGATCATCAACTAATTTAACGATCAATGACCCATATCAACAATTCCTTTATCAGGGTTTAATTAGCCTTGATCAACCATATCCATCCATGTTTAAATCCAAATTAATTCAAAGAAAATTATGAAAACAATTTATTTTAAAATTTAACATTCTATTTAATATCCACTTGGTTAATTTGTAAAATTATATAAATTTTTAAATCAAATAACAATATAATTAATTATCCATCAAATTTATAAAATATCATTAACTTTAAATTGCGGTTTTAAAATGACGATAGCTTTTTGGTTAAAAGAAAGAAAATATAAATTATCCTATAAATGTATATATGCAAATTCCATTCCTTCTCTTCTTCTTTTTTTTCCTTTCTTTTTCTTTTTCTTTTACTTCTTACTTTTTTTTTCTTATCCTTTTTATTTTTCTTTCCATTCCTATAAATGTATAAATGCATAAATGTATAAATGTATAAATGTATATATGCAAACTCCATCGTCATCTAAACCTTCCAACATCACTTGACTAGCAAGTCCAAACCCCATCAACTTAGCAATGGTATACACAAAAAGAGAATATAGAGAGGGGTTAAACAACAATCTGAGTGAATGTAAAAAATCTACTTTGTCTCATACTATAGTTATACCCATAAAACATTATGACTGTCTAACATCATAGCTTAACTAGTTTCACCCGCAAAACTACAAAGTTAGTACAACAATACTACATATATGGTTGACATTTGAAAACAAGGTCATGAGTCAACATAGTGTGGATGGTGTATGGTTTCTCACATTCAAACACTGCTACACCCAAAAAACAAACATCATATGGACAATGACACTGATTTGACACGTTAAGGCGCCGCCACACCTAATAAAAACGTAGCATGGATGGTAACACAGACTCCCGCATTCATATAACTCCACATCACCAATCACCATAAACCTCACATAGAAAGTGACACGGATACCCACGTTTAGACACCGTTATGCCATACCAATATGTCATTCACCAAGCAATATCAACCTCAATCATCAATGATACCACATAAAATTTGTATACACAACCATATATAAAATCACATATATACACATTTGTTACGTCCAAGTCGAACTATATAACAGCTTCAAAATGTAGTCCAAAACTTCGCAAAAAACTTGATTCAAAAACAACACCCCATATTGGCTTGGACCTAATGGGTCCAGGTTTATACTGGCCCAACAGGACCCCAACGATCGATCGGTGGTGGTCAGATCGAGCATGATACATGTGTATTTTTCTCTTTCTACTTCTTCCGAATTTTCTTTGTCTATTTAAACGCAGATTTTTACATATTGTTTCCAAATTATAATATTTTCATTTAATGTAGATCTTACGTTCAATTCATACACTTTTATCTTATAATTTGTGTGTGTGTATATAATCAACAATACATCATTTTAAACAGTATCTTAACTTCCAAATCCATTTAAAAATGCTTAAAAAATAATGTTAAATTTGAAATAAATCACTAGAATTCTCTGAAATCAATATATTTCATCATCTACCAATTTTTCATATATTTACTATGCATATAATCATACATATACATTTCTATACTTTAACTCATTTAACATATTTATACATTAAATTAGATTATATAAGTTTTATTTACCGCTTAGTTTGTCTAAACTCCAGAAATCATCGTACTATGATTCATCCACATATTTATATGAATTTGGTCATTATACAATCTATGTATGTTCTCTTTTCTATATTTTGAATGACCATTTCATTCTTAACCAAATCGATGGCCCAAGATCCAAGTTACATTCATTTAAATTATATTTAATTATAGTTATCATTTTGTATCAGTAATTACTGACCCAACCCATAATGTATTATTCCCAAATCATAGAAATCATACTATTAAATGAGTAGAACTAAGTATATATCAAATTAGGTTTGCCACACTCACTATAAACAATCTAAGATTTAAACAAAATCCATTACCTAATGACCTCTGACTGTCTGAAATAGTCAAAATCCAAAACCTAAGTCATTCAAATTGGAATTAGTAATAATGCGTTGCCTTCCTTGCGCACTTTATTTTGGTATTTGTTTCGTAAAAAACCTTGAGTATTTCAAAAGTTATAGTGATTTGATTTGATTCTGAGTAGAAGTTTTTCTGAGACGAAGAGGAATGAAGACACATATGTTCTCATAATTTGAATTTGAGAAACTGCCTATTTATAAACAAATTAGATATCCGTTCACTTATCTTGGCTAAGCCTACTTAAATATTTAAAAGCCCATCTATGCAAAATTATTTGTATCTCTCTCGTCCTAACTCCAATCTGAGCAAATTTATAGTCGAAATTGATCATAAAAACATGCTCGTCGCAATGGCTCAAATCTCGTCGTAGGATGCATTTATTTGTAAAGTTACCATTTTACCTCAATTGTTTAAAATGCTAAAATTCCCTTATTGAATTTAGTTATCAAAATCATGGGATAGTACATTCTCCCCCTTAAAAAGAATTTCATCCTCGAAATTCCCAAGGGACAAATAATGAAACTTGCACATTCTCGTATCATATATGGCTTACATGGTACCTATATCATATATAAACAACAATCAAACAATCATCTATTTATACTTCATAGAAATAGGCACTAAATTTTCTTAGCAAGCAACATAATAGCAGTAACATATTTATTCGTGACCATGACATATAAAATACTATTTAAATGCAAAAATGCAACTAATAGTCGACCTCTTAAACTAGTTGGCCTCCTTAGATGTACGCAAACGACATGGCATATTAGACATGACACAAGCATCCTAGTGCAAACACATAATTTCTATATGTATCCAATTGGCATTAAATTCAAAATATCATGAAGCGGATACAAAAATGAGCACGAGCATAGATCAACACATAGTAACTCTAGCAAAAGTCAAGAAACACAATCTATACTATAAACAAAACAACCAAATCAGCAGACCGTATTTTAGACAAAGCAATAATAGTCTATAACAGCAATTTGACCATACCAAGATAATCTAATTTGCACTAGCAAACAAATAAATGAGAAAACATTTCGAATAAGTGTCGAAATAAAAAGATCGGGTTCTCCTCTCCACTTTCCAAATATCTTCAATCGGAACGTTCTTCTCAACTCAATATAATAACCTTTACTACTTGTATGCATACACACCATGAAACATTGATCTCAAATGTTTATGCACAACTATGACTTCCACAATCCATGCTATAACTCAAATAAACTTATGTCGAAGTGCAAAAGAACTAATAGCCCCGACACAACCATGCCCTAACTAAAACACAGTCTCATATAACTCCTAAATGCACACACATAATACTCAATTCATCTCAGTAGTATCCCTTCACTTCATCTTTTGGATGCTAAGGTAAAACAACTCAAAAACAAACAGTGTCTCACCTAAATAAACCAATAACCTAAATCACTAAGTGATTCCTTTTTTTCACCTAAGAACATCGAAATCGAATGATGTCTTAACCTGGTGTCAACCATTCAGCCTTGATATAACTCAGCTTGTTCCATGCCTCGAAGACGATTCTGCAACCCCTCATCGGCTCTAAGTAAATAAGAGACGGCTTTCTTTGCGGCTTTTAAAGCTATAAATGTATCAGATTATTTCATCGCTAGGCACTCGGCTTAAATGCTCAGAGAAAACTAGATAAGTACTTTGAAGAAAAGCGTAGCTGTTTGTATGCAACTGTGTGGAAGCCAGTCTTATAAAGTTCAGGACTCGGCGGACGAATTGATTAAATGGCGGGATGCAATCCACTATGCAAATATATCTATTGCGAACTATATAACCTTCTAGAGGATCGTGAGCTCTTTGATCTTGAGGCACTGCCAGAACATTATCAAATGGAATTCCATGCTTACTGCATATCCTCCGAAGAGATCCTTCATCGATTTTGGAGGGAATAGAATCGATCGGGTTATTCAATATTACATCATCCTCAAGGGTATCGGGTGCTGGATCTTTTTGAGGACCATCTACTAGTTCAACCTGATTTTGAGGAATCTGTTACTCTACTTTGGGGTTCTCTAGAATTTGTTGATCAACATATGGAATTTCTAGTTGCTTCTCTTATTGGATAGGAGTTTGATGCACTAGAGAAGTTGTAGCTGAGCTTGGTTCTACGTCAGATTCGATATATTTTGAAGGTGAAGCACCTGTAGTCTGAGCAACCAGACGTTTGTAATGTCTTTGGTCCATTTCTATAAAAAGCACAATAGATAATTAGCATTAGAAGAATTAACTATAAACTGTGCCCCCTATGCTAAAGTGGATTCTAGTGTAGTGTGATGCAATTAGGAATTCGGTTATTATTTAATTGTTTATTTTAGTAGTTCATTTTAAAGTCTAGATATTGCTCGACGTGATCGTCATTGCTGAATGTCTTGACTAGCTTAATATTAACAGCCATGCTTCGGAAATGTTCGAGACGAAGGAGGAAATTCAGCGTGAAACTCCAAAGCAAAGTTCAAATTGCAAGGCTTGGAGTAGGCAAAAATTTGCCTAAGTTTGTGGATCGATACCGATCCCCGAGACTCCTATAATTAGGCAAATCTCACCTACCTCCTCATCCCTACCGACCTTAAGAACCATGGCCGGAATTTCATTCAATAACCATGCCCAACTCCATATCCATTCACATGCGACCAATTACCATCATCTTACCTAATTTTGTTTGACGTGGAGTTAAGGTTAAGGATCATTTCAAATGAAAGCAAGATCTCAAGCTAGGGTTGGGGTTGGTGAAGGTGGACCTACTCGAGGCGATAAGCGGAGACATAAGCGATGTCAGGCAATGGCAAAGATGAGCGGTGGTGGTCTTCAGTCCAGGCAAAGGTGAAAGCTTGTGTCAGAATCGAAGGTTTTAATGGCGGAAGGCAACATTTCAAGTTAATGGCAAGTGAACAAATGAAGGAGTGGAAAAGAAGGAATGGGATATATATTGTCTCGAGCCTGGTATTCTCAAAGCCAAAGATTTGGAAAAATATTCCAAGTAAGGAGTTGTTACCGACTCCCAAGTTAGGGGTCGGTACCAAGTCCCAAATGCCAAAAAAACAACAAAAAACATGTACAAGCCTACGTATGGTTTGTACGTATGTATGTGAGTGCTTATACATGTGTGATGAGCCATGTGTATATACCCAGTACTTGACGACTATAGTTGAAGGAAAGTTATACTTATACCCGAGGACTCGTGGATGGAATTAGTCTAAGTTCATCAAAATTGGAATAGCAGATAACGTTCCACATTTATTGTCCAGATGTTAGCAGAACATCGCAACGGATCATTATGGATATGAAAATTCATGGAATCGATTCGTAGAAAGATAGCAACATTTCGAAGTGTAGAGTGGAATCCTTCATGGAAATCCGAACTTATTTTGATTCAAAGCACAACATGTTAGAAACAAAATGTACATTTGGACGGCAAGTGTTATCCTGCCTTTTGACCAGGCAGAATCCAGACAAAATGGACCAACAGAACTTGGAGTTATTAAGGCAGAAAGCTCGAAGAGATAGCCCAAGAGTCCACAAACCAAGCACAGACAAAGCCAAAACCATTAAAGACGATAAGGTAATGGGATCCCTCCAAGGTTGGGATCGATACCGACTGCCTCCGGGGATCGGTACCGACTCCCATATACAACTTGGGTGGACCCCATAATCTGCCTATATGTATATCTCGGTGCCGAAAGCCTATTTCCAAAGTTGGTTTGTTGATTTAGTGCATTTCTCCATCAAACTCCATGGACGCTTGAAGTTACAAATTTGTTCTCCTTCAACTCCATCATTTGGACTCAAAGACAGGCAAATATTAGTACAAAAAACTATGGAATCTCAAAGCTAACCACTAGACGATCCGAGGTGAAGAGTCAAAGATGCCAAATATGGCAAACTTGGGGATCGGTACCAACTCCCACCTGGGGATCGGTACCGACTCCCAGTTATTGCTGAGGTGGCGCTACTATTTTGGGAGAACGAGCCTAAATCGGGCATAACGGCTAGGAGATATTGCATGCGAGATATTAGGCTCATTACCTCTATAAATAGAGGGGTAGGTCTCATTTTCCAGGATCTTTTGACTCTAGTTCCATTATTTCTTATATTCTTGTAACTCCGAAATTCTAAGTGTTGGAGTTATACCGACCCTCAAGAACTTCTGCCTTCAAGTCAGAAACAAGTAATAAAATATTAAAATGGACGTAGGCCTTGCTTTGTCGAACCACTATAAATTGTCGTTTGCTCTCTTTTCCTCGTTTTTCCATTTACTTTCTTCGTATTTTATTCTCTACTTAAAACTTTGGGTGTTTGTGCCATTTTTGTTCCAAATAACCGTCGACTCAGCAGTTAAGACCTACTCGACGTTGCTAGTCTCTGGACAAAGCCGATTTTCGAAAGGTGATGGGTCAATGTGTCTGTTGACCCAGTGGTTAAGACCTCCTCAACGTTGCTAGTCTTTGGGCGACGCCAATTTTCGAAAGGTGAGGGGTCAGTGCGACCATCGACCCGATGGTTAAGACCTTCTCGACGTCGCCAATCTTTGGGCAACGTTGGTTCTTAGCCGGTTGGGGATCGATACTGTAACAACCCGCACTTCAGTAGGTTGTGATTTTCGATTAACCGAAAACCCAAGTCCACTAAAATATGGATCATTGGTTTCATGTCCCGCTAAGAGGAAAATATATCGGAGCACTAATGGTAATAACTCACAGCAGAAATAAGAAAATATAATAGATCAATATAATTACTGCCCAAAAATTAACATCTCAAATATCAAGAGCCTCAGCCAGACAATTGCTCCAAATCAGCACCAGTAACTGTCCTTCTAAATCCCGTGGGATGTAATGAGGAGGGGGTCAAAACAATGTTCGGGTGACTGGTTAATTATACATCTTATATATAACACTAGCTTATGCTGATTGTTCACTATTTCATGTTATGTCAGATTTAATTATTAGTCTCTACGACCCCATTGCTACGTATGAACCGTACCCGTCTACCTTATGTAGATTTATGCTATATAGGTCTATACATACATACATACATACATATATATGTATATATGTGTGTGTGTGTGTGTGTGTACACACCCCAAGTCCACTAATGGACGAAGATACTTTCCCCACTGATACCAATCGCTTAGCACCTCTTAAAGATTCATCACTATCGTATCATTGAGAAAATCATGTCGTGCCCATCGACGATCTTCTGTCCACGAGATCCTAATATTTTTGGGATTTTTCATGTACGCCAATCTTATGCATACCTTAGTCCACTTCTAATACTATGGATTTTAGGCTTCATCAACCACCTTATGGAATTTGGGCTCTAGGTTCCATGAACAACCTTATGAAATTTAGGCTCCATGAACCACCTTGTGGAATTTAGGCTGAAAGGGACGCGGAAGATGATCTTAAGGCTATTTAACACTAGAGGGGGGGTGAATAGTGTTTTAAGAATTTCTTTAAAACTTCTTTGATTTAAATTGAATTAACTAACTTAATGCAAATACACAATCACAGATCAAATCACAGAATCACAAACAAATGCAAATATAAATAAAAAGCAAGTAAAGGAAAGAACACACCAGGAATTTTATACTGGTTCGGTGTTACCCTACATCCAGTCCCGCACAACCCGTACGGCTTTCTATTCAACAATAATCTAGATTACAATCCCTCGATTCCAAGGCAACGAGGTACACCCTCCAGATTCTCAGGTCTCTGGGTAGAACCACTTGATTCACAGGACATAAGTTCACCCGATCGATTTCCAAGGACACGATCACACCTTTATAACCCCACACAAGTTTCTTTGAGTACAAATATATCTATAACTCTGATAAGCACTGAGATTCTTTGAAGAGAGTGGCAGAGAATCAAACTAGAGATATTCTGGTTTGATTCACTTAAGATTTCGGCAGAATATGGATAGGATGATTAGAAAATAAGATAAGAGAGTAAAGAGGAGAGAAAATAAAGAAAGTAGTTACTGGAAAACGTCCATAACAGTCTCTATTTATAGAGAATGAATGGATGTGTCCATTCGAAGAGGTTTAAACGAATAGACACTTCTTTTGAAAACAACCTTTGCTGTAACGGGAAGCATGTCGACATGACAGGTAAATAGGATGTCGACATGGTCTAGTAAAAAGTGATGATTTGCTTTTCTTTGAAAATGATGATTTAAAACATATGCAACTTTATTCAAATGGACTCTATGTATTTGTAGAAGGTATTTAGAAGTAGAAATACTTATGAATGTATATATGTATATATACTAAAATATATTTAAAATCAAAGTAAATAAACTGAAGTAAATATAATATTAAAATAGATTTTGAGGCTAAAATATCAAGGACAATTTTGAAATCAAAATATAACAAAATGATAAATATGATTTTGAGGCTAAAACATTTTTGGAAATGTGAACGAAGGTTTTTCTTTTGAAAAGGAATATTTGAAAATCATTTTATAAAACAAGAGATAATTTTGAAAATCATTTTGAATCAAAATTAGTGGATAACAAAATAGGGCTACTATCCGTTCCACTAGATATTTCGTGAGTTCCATCTCACTAGGGTTCCATCCCTTTAACAAGAACGAAGTGGATTCCATTCCACGAGTAAATTGGATAAAAAAGAATGATAGTGCTTTCAAGGAGTTTTAACAAATATCTAACCTAACTATATTATTTGTCTTGAACTCTTGAATATCTTGAATCTCATGAGTCTTCAATCTTGAACTCTTGATCTTTGTCTTCATCAATTTTGTTTTCTTTACTGTACAGTCTTCTTTTGTTGATACCTGCATATAGATTTCCTGCACATATATATTTTATAACACTTCTATAGTTGTTGTCATCAAAACCACTATCCTATGGACTAACATAGGCTCCATGAACCACCACCCCGTCTAAGTTTTGAAGGAATCTCTGTATGGGTTAACTAGCCTTGCCTTATCAACAAACTAAAAAACAATTGTGGCATTGTATAACTCTGTCCTTCCTGTTTACCGTAAGTGACTGATGCCGAGCTCCAGAAATATGTAACTCCTACCTAGTTTACAGTACCTAAGTACGCCAGTATACGTACACTTGTTGCAACTTAATTTGATACCTAGACACCCAGACTTCCGTGCCCCACTGCATAAGTCCGATCTCACTCGCCGTCCATTTAGATTTACTAGTGCAATTAAGGCAATACCCCCACTCTAAAACTTGAAGCAGACTTATTTTAATTGTGCACATTTTGCCCTGACATAATTATAACAGATATTTTTAATTATGACGGACAATTTATAATCAAGGTAATAAGCACAGTACCGACCTTGGGGTATCCCTCTAGTATGAAATCGTACACTCACCATGGGTCATATTGGTTGGATATGTTTTTATCATCCTGTTTGCGCCAAAATTGGTCACAAACCCCAAATTTCGTGAAATCCCCAGTGTATGAACACAAATCAGCAGTATATAATCACAGATCACAAATTAAGTAATGTAGAGGATAAAAATGAAGGATAATAAACTTAAAACTGAAAGAAGTAGACAGAGACGCGGGATTTATAGTGATTCGACGATCTTGCCTACATCCACTTTGAAGTTGATGACTTTATTGATGTTCATTTGCCGATTACAAGTGATTACAATGGATTGCAATGAGTTATAGTTCTGAAACTCGAGTACAACAGCAGTGAAATTCAGCAGCAATGGAGTTCAGATCTGGATCTGGCAGAATCTGGGCGTTGTAGATCTCAAAGAGGAAGAAGAACCCCTTTTCTATTGGCTTTGGGGGTCTATTTATAGGTGTAGGAGGCTGATATTTCGCTCAGATCTCGGGAGACCTTCTCTGGCACGTGACCAGGCCCGCGCGCCCAAGCCCGTGAAGTTTCGATCCGATCCGGGATCGATACGAACAGATTTCTTATCGATCAGGATTTCATCCAATGGAGTCGAAATTTGGCGTGGATATTCTTCAGCATGGACATAGTCCTCTGTGAAAATTTCATAGCATTTGGACTTGTAGATTAGGAGATATGATCAATACAAATTGGGATTCTCGGTTGGCTGTTTCGTTCGACTCACTCTGTTCGACTCGCTCTTCGACCCGATCACTTTGAATCGGTTCAGCAGCAGTCCCCTTCGTGTCGAGGCATTTGTGTTGTCTTGTTCTAATCGATAGAAGGTGGAAGACTTTGGATGGATATGAAGTGGAGCGAGTCGAAATGCAGCTCTTTGATGGAGTCGAACCAGATGGAGTTGAACAGTTGTCTTCTGAAGGATGTGGAGCGAGTCGAAGAGAGGTTTTGAGATGGAGTCGATGCAGAGCGAGTCGAAGTGGAGCACTTCTGATGGATGCGAAGCGAGTCGATCTGAGCGAGTCGAAGTTGGCTTATAAGGAGCGAGTCGAAGTTGGCTTATGCGGAGCGAGTCGAAGAGGGCTGTTTTTTAATCAATTTTGCATCGGTTGTAATTTGAGCATACGAACTCGGATTGACCTTAAATTTGGAATGTTGACTCTCATAGCTTCGCTTGTCGTGTCATATCAATTTTGGCTCGATCCGGACTCGGACAAAATTCGTCGATATCCATAGTGAACCTGCGTATAACTGATTTTCTAGACGAACTGTCTTTGATCTCTAGTCAAGTTCTTGGTGTCACGGCCTTGCCAAAAGGCGGGATAAAATTTGCCCCCTAAAACATGCCTTGTGATAAGAAGGTGTGTTTTGTAATGCCATAAGCTGGATGTTCATATCCTGTTGATGACCTGCAAAGAAATTGATAGTTTTATTTGACCACGAATGACGATCGTTCGAGATCGTATGTCATTCGAGGTGATATGCGACCGTTCGCGGTCGGATGCCGTTCGCGGCGAATGGTGACCGTTCGCGGTCGGTGTGCCGTTCGAGGCGATTTGTGATCTTTCGCGATCGGGTGCCGTTCGGGGCGAATTGTGACCGTTCGCGGTCGGGTGCCGTTCGAGGCGAATTGTGACCGTTCGCGGTTGGGTGCCGTTCGCGGCGATTTGTGACCGTTCGCGATCGGGTGCCGTTCGGGGTGAATTGTGACCGTACGTGGTCGGGTGCCGTTCGAGGCAACTTGTGACCATTCGCGGTCAGGTGCCGTTCGAGGCGATTTGTGACCGTTCGCGGTCGGGTGCCGTTCGCGGCGATTTGTGACCGTTCGCAGTCGGGGTGCCGTTCGAGGCAAAATAAGTGTGCCCGAGGAGGGAGTTAGTATCATCAATGTCAGATTTCACGTTCGAGTGAGTTTCTGAGTTGTTTGTTTGTGGTGGCGGTTTATCGCCGTCTTAGAGCATGCCTGAGGACCGTTCGCGATCCCTTACATGTGTAAGTGGCTTAGCCGTCATGGTATCACAAATGGTATGATTTTATTCAAAACGAGTTTTTCAACAGAAATGTTCAACAAAATCAGGTTCAAATGTTGGAAATGGAAAATAAAAGTAAAACAGGGACGTCCAAGTGCAAACACCTACACCGTTACGATTAGTAGTCGTATCAGAGCATGCCTGAGGATCGTTCGCGGTCCTGTACATGTGTAAATGACTTAATCGTGTTGGTGTGGAGTTTGCTACTTATTCGTCATTACCCCAATCAATTGATGATAAGCTGACGCCGCGATCCTGAGCCGTCCCTAGCAGGCGCAGGTGGTGGTCGCTTCCGTTCCACCGTTGTCGTTCCCCTTTCTCACATACTGTGATAGCATACCATTCCGGATATGTCCCTCAACCTCATCCTTCAAGTGTCTGCAGTCATTCATGTTATGACCGTTCAGCTCGTGGAATAGGCAATACTTGTCGGATCTTCTTTCATTGTTGGTTGGATCCCTTCTCATTGGCCTTCGATAGGGAATCTGCCTTCTGGTATCTTGGTAGATTCGCTCCAAAGTCTCGTTCAACTCCGTATAAGAGGTGAATCTTGGTTCCTTTCGTGGTCGCATCGGTCCATCACTATTATCCTCGGCCTTTCGCTTCCCTCGGTCAGTTCTTGAATCCGCTTTAGGAAGATTTTCACCCTTGACGGCATAAACATCAATTCCTTCTCCTTCTTCTCTCACAGCATTTGCGTCCTCTAATCGTAAAAATCCTTCAGCTTCATGATAAAATTCTCCTAGATCCATAGGAGGATCCCTTGTTAACGAATTCTTGAACTCTGTGCCATCAGCTATGCTAGATACAGCTGCTATCAAAACCATGGATGGATCGGGTCGATCCACCGATGCTGCCGCTGCATTGAATCGTGTCAGAAAGTTCCTCAAAGATTCCCTGGTTCTTTGTTTTAGCGCTGCCAAACTCATCACATTCTTGGGTCTTGAAATGTGAACTCTGAATTGCCTCATAAACCTCTCAGTCAGATCGGTCCATGTTCCTATGGAGCCACTCTCCAGTTGTCTAAACCATAGTGCTGCGATGTCTGTCAAATACAATGGGAAGCACTGGGCCATGACCTCCTCCGATGCCCCCAACACCTCCATATGCCTCATGTATCGTGTCAGATGTACTGTAGGATCTGTCCTTCCGTCGTACGTCTCTAATGTTGGTAGCTTGAATTCTGGTGGGTTCTTGGCTTGCCTGATCGTAGGAGCAAAGGGACTCCTATTCACATCCTCCAGATCTCTATTCACTAGTCCGCCTCTCATGGCTCGTCTGACCATCTCCGCCAATCTGTCATTATTTCCAAGTTGCAGTCCTTGTCCGTCGCTTCCGATTTGCCCCCCGAGTTCACGAGGGATTCCTGGAGTCTGCTCTTCTGAACGAGCATTTGCTTCTCTATCAACGCCGCGCTGCACAGCTCCTCCTGATACTGCTCCTGGGATCGGGTCAACATGCTCTGGGTAAGTGCCCCCTAGTTCTGGGGCTATGCCAGATGGTCCTGCTCCGTTCTGAACTCTGGTTGCTCCTTGATTTTGCGCTCCAAGTTGCCCAATCTGAAGAAGCAAGTTCTGGATCATTTCCTCTTGTCTTTTCATCATTGTCTCTATCTCATCCCTGGTGATGAAGATTGATGTCTGGTTTGCACCTGAGGAAGCCTCTTGACTCCCTTCATGTTAACCTCTCTCTGCCCTTTGTCTTTTATTTGATTGCCTTGTCATAGCTTTTCAGATCTGAATCTCTAAGCTTCAAACTTAACTTCCAAACGATAGGATTCCTGAGTTCAATTCTCAGTGAAAGCACCAAAGTGTTTGCGCCAAAATTGGTCACAAACCCCAAATTTCGTGAAAGCACCATTGTATGAACACAAATCAGCAGTATATAATCACAGATCATAGATCTAAGTAATGTAGAGGATAAAAATGAAGGATAATAACTTAAAACTGAAAGAAGTAGACAGAGACGCGGGATTTATAGTGGTTTGGCGATCTTTCCTATATCCACTTTGAAGTTGATGACTTTATTGATGTTCATTTGCCGATTGCAAGTGATTACAATGGATTGCAATGAGTTATAGTTCTGAAACTCGAGTACAACAGCAGTGAAATTCGTTTGCAGCAGCAATGGAGTTCAGATCTGGATCCGGCAGAATCTGGGCGTTGTAGATCTCAAAGAGGAAGAAGAACCCCTTTTCTGTTGGCTTTGGGGGGTCTATTTATAGGTGTAGGAGGCTGATATTTCACTCAGATCTCAGGAGACCTTCTCTGGCACGTGACCAGGCCCGCGCGCCCAAGCCCGTGAAGTTTTGGTCCGATCCGGGATCGATACAAACAGATTTCATATCGATCAAGATTTCATCTAATGGAGTCGAAATTTGGCGTGGACATTCTTCAGCATGGACGTAGTCTTCTGTGAAAATTTCATAGCATTTGGACTTGTAGATTAGGAGATATGATCGATACGAATTGGGATTCTCGGTTGGCTGTTTCGTTCGACTAGCTCTTCGACTCGATCACTTCGAATCGGTTCAGCAGCAGTCTCCTTCGTGTCGAGGAATTTTTGCTATCTTGTTCGAATCGATAGGAGGTGGAAGACTTCAGATGGATACGAAGTGGAGAGAGTCGAAATGCAGCTCTTTGATGGAGTCGAACCAGATGGAGTTGAACAGTTGTCTTCTGAAGGATGTGGAGCGAGTCGAAGAGAGGTTTTGAGATGGAGTCGATGCGGAGCGAGTCGAAGTGGAGCACTTCTGATGGATGCGAAGCGAGTCGATCTGTGCGAGTCGAAGTTAGCTTATGCGGAGCAAGTCGATTTGAGCGAGTCGAAGTTGGCTTATGCGGAGCGAGTCGAAGAGGGCTGTTTTTTAATCAATTTTGCATCGATTGTAATTTGAGCATACGAACTCGGATTGACCTGAAATTTGGAATGTTGACTCTCATAGCTTCGCTTGTCGTGTCATATCAATTTTGGCTCGATCCGGACTCGGACAAAATTCATCGATATCCATAGTGAACACTACAAGAAAACACTTCATTTACCTACGCAAAATTTCCTACGCCGTTGCTATGCCAAAAGGCGGGGCGTAGGGAAGACGTAGGAAACGGGTGGAAAGGGGTAAAGGCGTAGGAAAGACGTAAGTAAATTTCCTACGTCTTTCGTACGCCTACATCAATATGTGAAAAAATAATCAAGATGTAAGAAAGACGTAGGAAATACTCTACGTCAATTTTACTGGAGTAAAAAGGGCGTAGAAAAGTTTCTACGCCATCCTTACGCCGAAGGCTTGGGGTAAGAATTATCTGGGCACTTAAAAATAACTATTCTTGTTTTTATTATTATAGCAGCCACAAGAGCACTCAGTCGCAAGAAATACCCAAAATAAAAACCTAATTCTCCCATTCCCATCTCAAATCCTCAGATCGAAGTCGACTTTGACTATTATTTTTGTCAAATTTATTTTAGTGGATCCCAATTTGTTGCCCAACGGCAATTCGGCCCTTCACATCGCAGTGAACCACTCCCGTCGTACAATGAAGGTATGCAAGAGCATTCGTTATGCAACGTGTGTAGTCTCGGATCCGGCGCTCGTCGATCTTGCCTACCGCTTCGGCTATCGTGCCGTTGGGCATTTACTCCATGTGCAAGTTGCGGTGTTGGTTCGTCCTGAAGTTGCCAAGGTATGGAACTATGCATTTCGATTTGAACGCTCAAAGGATTTCTATCTTGTTATCTAAAGAGGATGTGGTTAATGGGTTTTGGGTTGCAGATGCAGATTTGACAGCAAATCGTTGACCATTTGAATTATGGAAGGCGAGGCTGATGGCACCAAAGGAGCCTCTTCCAATGTTGCTGCCTCCGATGAATTGGTCAGTGTCTTCTTTCATTATTGGTTGATCTGTATTTTTATTTTTAGTTGAAAATATAGCTGAAAAAGGAAGTTGAATGTGAGGTTATATATGGGCAGTTAGGTAATGGAAGAGGAGACTGTGATTAGAAGGAAACAGTTTAGTGAGTGACGGTAGTGTTCAATTGTTGAAGAAAAGGACCTAGTTCATTTGATTTCATGTTTATTCTTATCCCACTTTTATGGTCATTGACTTAACCAACCAGGAATATCTTTTTTATTATATTAAATAAGGGATTTTGCTTGCAACTTGCGTTTTGCCTGCAATTTGTGGATAGCTACTTGCTTTTTATCTCATTGCATTTGCAACTCTTGGTGGCTGCACAATGGGAGTTTATGACTTATTTATATACATCGTTATACAGTAGGAATCAAATGGGATACATGATAACCTTACATATCAGCGGTAACATTAGCCATTCAATTCGATTCTAACAATGTTAATGTTGGCCATTCAATTTGATTTTAATATCAGCTTGTAACAGTGTCAATGTCATTTTATTTTTTTCAAACATTATAAGACTTATAATTAAGTGTATTTGCATATATACTTTTGATTTATTGGTGACTGCCTTTTTGCTGCTATAATGTCATGAGATGTTTTGGTTTTGGTTTCAGTTTAGAATTTTATGTTTTCAAATGCTAGAATTTTCATGTTTGTTCTTCAAATACACTATATGACCTTGCTCACTAACACTCCTGTTTACATGTGCTCCTGCGGTTTACTATGTTTGTGCAATTGTTTTACATTTTGTCTTGTATTTGTGTGTGTGTGGGGTATATATACACACACATATATACATATTGTGTTGCATACATGGGTACAATTATACGAGAGTGTGCGTGAGTTAGAGCGCGCGCGTGCACACACGAGGCCGAGAGCGCATGGTTTGAACTTTGAAGTAATGCGTGATATTTGGTAGCTTTTCTCATTTAATTGAAGAACCTATTTTCAGTTGCCTGCAATATCATAATTGTGCATTTACATTTACATCTACTTGGGGTTATAGCTCTAGAATAGAACTTTTAGTAAAACATTATTTTAATTAGTTTGAAATTTAGAAATTGATGCAATGTTTGATAAAATGCAGAAATATAAAGATACAACTTATAGCACCAACAAGAGCGAAGCGCTGACTAGAGCCAAACCGAAGGAGAAGGTGGAGCGTCAAGAAGGAGAGATTCAAATGCTAAAGGCAGTATTAGAAACTATGTGAGATGCTTCGACGATGATTTGATGGAGAGTCGAATAGTCGTCGAGACGAGGGTTGAGGGTATTTTTCTTATTCTTAGATGTATCCATATGATGTTATGTATTATGAACATATTATCATACTTTTTAAACATATAAGAACTTATTAGGTGTTGGTTTCATTTTGTAATATGGAGATATTTGAATTTGATTGATGATGAATGATTTGTGATTATGTTTTTTGTTGTTGAATAATTTGATATTGGTACTTGTTTGATGTTGTAGAGTGTTGCGGATTAATATTGTGTTTGATGGAAAGAAACATAATAATAATATGGAAAAATGGTTTCAGAAAAGGCGTAGGAATGGCGTGGGGATTGTAAGATGTGCAAAAGTCGTAGGAAAGACGTAGTAAAATAATGGCGTAGGGAAGACGTAGAAAAACTATGACGTAGGAATGACGTAGGAAATAACCCCACGTTTGGCGTAGGTAAGGCACAGGAAAATATTTACCTACGCGTGTTTTACCTACGCCATTATGGGTGTAGGTGCTACGTAGGTAATTGCAGTTATCTACGACGTGCTTGCGCCATTTTGGCGTAGGTAAATCCGCAGGTTTCTTGTAGTGGAACCTGCGTATAACCGATTTTCTAGACGAACTGTCTTTGATCTCTAGTCAAGTTCTTGGTGTCACGGCCTTGCCAAAAGGCTGGATAACACATCCCAACCCAGTCTAACGACCTTCAGACATTGGTCCACTATAATTATAACATATAACTTATAATTATTCACACCCATCATAAACGTATATTTGAGGCTACTTATATACATATTTTAGACTTATGTATACTTATTCTTCTTCTATTTCCTTTATTGCCTCAATGTCTTTTATGTTCGACATTAAGTCTTTAGTCTAACTATGCGCTTATCTATTATTTCATTAATTTCATTTACCGCCTATTATTTCAGTTATTAATATCATTGCTACAACTTCATTAGTTCAACTTAGATTTCTATTCCTTTTTATTCAATTATAAGACTTAATCCATTTCATTAATTCATCTTATTTCTCTTGCCTTTCTTTTCACTACTTTCCGTTTTATTAACCTTTTTGTTTCATTCTTATCTAAATATTTCATCTTTAGGATTTACTATATTTTAATAAATTGAAATTAAACTATATCAACTAATTATTACACGGTAAATTTCCATATCTTATCCAAAAGAGGTGGTTTGCGCAATGTTTGTAACTACAATGAATTCTATTTTTATTTATTGAAACAAACAGTACAAAATATGGTATTCATCCCTATTTTGTATATCTCTTTCTTTTATAAGTATATATTTATTCCTTGTCATTTCAAACATCGCAGTTTTATGAATTTAGACTTGATAATATATGGAAATTTACTTGCAACAATACAAATTCCAATAAACTAAAATATCACTAAAATCCCAAAAGTCGAAATAACATTATTAATTAACAACGAATAAAATGAAATTCTGATTCATTACTTTAAGGTTAAATAAAATCCGACATAAAAAATATAAATTATCAGTCGTAAAACATGTAAATTAACATATAAATTAACAGTTCGTAAAACATGTAAATTATCAGATGTAGAAACTAACAATTCTAATCATTACGTAATTACAAAAATAAAACTAATCATTACGTAATTACATAAGCAAGTTTACAGTCTTCAATATTTCACATTTGCGAATTTATTCACAGTTTAAATTCAATTTATAAACATAAAGGAATACGTTAGCAATGATATAATGTAGTATTATATAAAATATATAATATTCCTACCCACCTTTAATTTGCGCTTCCAAATCTATAGATTTAATACAGATATAACCATATTACCTATATTCTCCACTTTTTGACTCCCTATTCGGATCCATGGACAATATTTATACAGATCTCGTTAGAAATTTGATTATGGAAAAGAGATTTAGATTTAGGTTTATTAATTAAAACTAGATCTAAAAGTTTACCTTTGATGTAGCAACTTGATTTGAATCTATCTTCAATCCTTTTTCCTTTTCAATTGTTCTCCAAAGTGTATACATGCAATCTATTCTATTTTTGTGTATTTAGAATTTTTGGAGGAGAAGAGAAAGTGGCGGAGCTTCCATGCTCACTAGAAAAATAATGAGTTAGAAGTAGTGCGCTAGGTCCTAATTTATAGAGGTTCAAATCAGCGCTAACCGTCGGATTAAACTATTTCAAATCCGAATCGTGGGGCCACGCTTTACTGCCGCCCTCAAACACACGCAAGTCGACCACCTTAACCCATGGTCGATCGCTCATGGTGGACCTGGGTAGATCATGGTCGACCTAGCACGTGCATTTTCATATGTTTCTTTATTTTTGTCGATTTTTTTACCATTTTATACAATTACGTTAATTTGTTTCCTCTCCTATTTAATTGTTCTTATCTTATTCCTTAATTGAATTACTTAATGGTCAAGTCACCATTAACTTTAACAGCGTTAATCAATCATTAATTTATTTTAGATTATTTCCTTAATTACATATATAATTGTTTCCAACTATAAAAACTCAAACGCTAATAACTTTTTCATTTAAACTCCAATTGGAAAAGTTTATACATGAAAATTGATTAGAAAATCATCATGAATTCAATGATATAAGTTTCGTGGCCAAATTCCCACATTTGTAAAAAATTCCATTTTTCACTATTTGTTATTAATTAATTAATTTCTTTTTAATTAATTACCGTAAAAACGCGGAGTGTTACATTATCCCTCCTTAAATGAATTTCATTCCCGGAATTCTGCAAGGGTTCAATCATGTAAACCATCGCACATCCATTCTACACTAACAATCAATTAGTGTACAATCAATTTTTGCAACAATTCGTGTACATGTGAACAGTGCATCGCAATACATATGACATGCATGAGCAATAAATATATAATTGGCACCTCCTATATGAATGATTTCTTTTAAATAAAATTTTGAAAATATGATGCAAACATACTAAATATACTGGTAGTTCTACAGGAATGCAACTTTTTGAAAGATCAAAATGGTTTTTCACCCAAATTTTTATACAATCCTATAAACAGAAGCATAGTTCCACTAATTTTTCATCCAATTCTTACCATCCAAATTCCTAGCACACCATTTCTAGCATCCAAATTTAGAAAAATATCAGTTTTCTAAACCTATCTTCATATCTTTGGAATAGGTCTAGATGGAAAATTCCATATTTCCATCATCCTCTTATATAACCAGTTTCTGCTGTACCTTGAAATCTACTCCTTTGCCCTCAATCTTTTTCCTACTTTCCCAAGCATAGCTTGCATAAGCAACTTTTTATTTTTAAAGTTCAAAAACACTGATGTTTTCAAAAACCATCTTTTTAAAATTTTCCACTCATTGACAAGGTATCCTAGAAAACCTTTCACAGACAAACAACTTCCTTGTCACTCAACGTATCCATTTTACTACAAATACAGCTATGTAGTAAAATCTACACAAATCAACTTACCGAGTATTTCCCAATGTTATCATGCGGTATTTCAAAAATTTCTAAAACCCAAAATCTTTAACTTTTAATATCTTTCCAAAGATATGTGTATTTTTTTCAAAGTCATATTATTTATAATGAAAACTTTTCATAAATAAAATTTTCATAAAATTTTCTTTTTTCAAAATATATGCATAATTACATTTTATATATTATTTTCCGCATTTTTGACATCAAGATTTAGTCAACCATTCATCGTCCATAACAGACTCCACTTAATTGCACGGTAAAATTTTAAGTTCTTAAAAACCTTTCTTTACTAATATCAACCAGCAAACATGTTGAATTTTTAAATTTCAATCTTCGAGGAACATGAACCTTGACCCATGGCTCACCTCTCCGAAATCTTGTCCTTTGTCTTCTAAAATTTATCATCCAAAAATTTTCTATTTTTTGGAACTTACATTTTCATTTCACTTTTATTTGGTAGTTAGTTAAATAAATTTTTCTTAATTTATTACTTAACTTCCAGTTCCAACTATTTTCTTTTCCCTTGCATTAGTTAAATGACTTCATCAAATCTCCTTTTTACTGTTGTTTCAAATCATTGCGATCTACATAGAAAACACATAAAAATGAACATTTCTCTAAACGTACGCAGCTTATGAAAACAACTAATGCTTACAACCCACGAAAAGAAAAATTATACTGGAAGAAAACACAACACCACTAACTACTACCACAATTAGAATGGACCTTCCTAACAGGCCATCCCTTAGAAAAAATCTTCAAATATTATCCTTCCTTTATTAGTTACGAGGAATAAGGTCATTCGTCTCTTCCATTCCATACCCAATTATGGAATAACCATGCCTCATCTCACTGCAGTGGGTAAGAAATGCAATCTATGCAGTCTTCATACTAAATGGAAACTAAGCTTAGGAAAATAACATTTCCCGTTTCCTCTTTTGCTTAACCAACTTAAGTCTACCAATATCTTCCATGTGCTTTTACTATCTTACTACCAACTGTACTATCTTCTCTTAATCCCAGTCTTTTGTTAGTATTCTCAATCCTTGGTATTTCTTTTATTCATAAGCCTTCTACAAATATATTCCAAAATTTATAGAAGTGCACTTTAATATCATCCCTATGGTTACACACATATATCAACATAATATTCCTAAGCTTTTCTAGTGTCCTCACACTCTATGGGGATTCCTTGTTACTTTTTTCAAAAAGTAGTTATTGCTATCTCCTTCATAGCCTTATTCTGTTCCCCATCTTACCTAAGCACTAATTCCTATCTACTCCATATTTAAAATCCCGGTTTGGTCTTTATCATTTTTCTTCAAAAAATGAAAACTTTAAAAATTTTGAAACATCTAATCACAAAACTCTTTTCTTTAAAAGTGCTACTTGGAAACTTTTATTAATTTAAAAAATACTTGGTGTTTTTAATTCTTTTCAAAACTTAAATTTTTAAGATTTTTGAATTTAACTTATTCATTAAACTTAAATGAGAACGTTAACAATTCTATGTTCAAATCAAAATTGCTTTTTCTTTTTAAAGACCTTTTCAACTTTTATTAAGAAGTTGGGATTTTTAATTCGGTCATTTATTAAGTTTTTCTTTTGAAAACCTATTTATTTCTACCAAACCATCCCTTTCAAAATATACTTTACATATTTCCAAAACATCTTTCATAACTTTTAAATTATATAAAAAAATGGAGTAGATAAGGACAACCATCATCATATTATTTCCTTATATCTCATACCCTTCCTACATTCAATATTTGAAAGAGTTTCAACTATCATAAAAGGAGGACTTCCAAAAGACACCTAAATTAAAGGCGCATAAAAATGGAAAACTGTATTTCCCTTTGTTTAGCTTCTTTAATTAGATTACTAGCATTGTTTAATATAATTTACTAATACTACTTCTAATTATTACACTTTTTATTATATGTAAGGATTCTATATTTTAATGCATTAGAACTACTTTTTCTTCAAGAGGAATCGTTAATGCTATAATTCCCTATGAATCACTTAAAAGAGGATTTGTGTTTTGTGTAAAATTACAAGAAATTATATTTCATTTTCTTTATTAGAATAGAATTACAAAATATGGGTTTCCATATTTTATACATCTCTTATTTTGCCTCTACATTCCTTATTATTTCAAACAAAACACCTTTATTTGTAACTTGATTGATTCATAGAAACTTATTTTGTTATCCCTTTTCATTCCAATGAATTAAAATATGTCAAATCTCAACTTATCAAAATAAATTAAACATCTCTTTTATTTATATTTCAAAATTTTCTGTCATTCAACTCTTCAACCTAAACTGCACTAATTCCAACTATTTTTCTCTTAAATTTACCATCCTTTTACTTCAACTATTATAGTCGGTCACTTACATCTCAATTTATCTTCTTTTAAGCTATTTACTTTATTCCAAATCCGTACCACTTATATTGTCCACCCATATAAATATTTTTGTACCTTAAAAAAATTTTCATTACATAGAAAGATTCATGAGCTATATTGCTCCATTATTTCTTTTCAAAAGGAAACAACCTTTGATAAAATTTTCCATTACTAAAATCTAAATATATAATTTTTTCTTACAAAACCTTTAAATATATATATATATATTCTCAAAATTTAGTACTTACTTTTTTTCTAATTATTTAATACTTGCTAAGTTTTCATTAAAAGTCCTTTTAAAGTATAAAATTTATACATTTTCTTATTTTCAGAAAATTTCTTATTGTTAGGTTGGACTCAAAGCGGACTTTTGACTATTCTCTTAAGAACATCTTTCTTTCCATTAACTGATTTGTCTCTTTCCAAATCCAAAAATCCATTCATAAATTAGGAGTGGCCATTTCACACCATTTTCAGAGACTTCTCCATCTTCCATTTTTTATAACATATGGACTCTTAGGTTCCCTTTATCTGGACTTATTGTACATCATCAATCGGCAATCAAAAATGGAGATCAACAATCATTAGGTTATCAAAGCCCGATTAGGGAATCAAGTACCATCCAGTTCTAGGAATATTCCATATGCAACTACTCTGTGTGAGAAATGCGGATTAAGGATCTTAAGGCTAGAATTAACACTAGAGGAGGGTGAATAGTGTTTTAAGAAATTTGTTAATCTTTTTGAGTTTATCTTACTTTGTTAACAATGTATACACTAATCAGACACAGATATGAACACAGAATCAAACACAGATGCAAATATAAAGTAAAAGTAGTAAAGGAAAGAACACACCGGATTTTATACTGGTTCGGAGTTACCCTACATCCAGTCCCGCACAACTCAGTACGGATTTCCTTTCAAAATCAATTCAACAATTACAACCCTCAGTTTCAAGGCTACGAGGTACACCCTCCAGAATCACAATCCTCTGGGTAGAGATACTTGATTTCCGGGGCAACAAGTTCACCCAATTGATTTCCAGGGCTACAATCACACCTTCTCTCGCTCAATTGATTACAAAAAGTCTATAACTTAGATTAGCACTTGGATCTTGTAGAGATAGCGGAGAGAATCAAAACCAGAAATTATCTAGTTAGATTCGATATTGATTTCGGCAGAGTAATGGTGTAATTTGTAAATAAGAAAGTGGAGAAGAAGAAGAGAAGTTAAATCAGAGAAAAGTATATAAAATTCGTTGAAACTGACCCCTATTTATAGAAGAACAACAGTCATGACCATTCATGAAAAGTTATGGCGAATAGACACTTCTTTTGAAATTTGAATTTTAAATTAAACTGTCACCATGTCGACATGGTGCCTATGGGCATGTCGACATCCCTCAGCCAAATTTGATGTTTTGAATTTCTATAAAAATAATATTTATCTTATATTAAAACTTTATAAATATACTTGAATATAGTTGAAATTCATAAGTAAATATAAAGAACAATATATATATATTATTTAACTATAATTTAAATCAAAGTATAAATAATTTTAAAAGTTAAATATATTATTTGAAAAGATAGTTTAAAATCAGGAGAAATTTTGACTCTGAAAATAAAGATGTTTTGAGGCTAAAATTATTTTAAAAATGGAATCGAGGGTTTTGAATCCTTTTAAAAGGAAAGTTTTGAAATCATTTCGAAAATAAGAAAATTTTGAAAAATTATTTGAATTAAGCTTAGTGGATACAAAACAATGTCCCACTAGATTTTCGTAGGTTCCATCCTACTTAGGGTTCCATCCCTTTAATGGGCTCGAAGTGGATTCCATTCCATGAATAAATTGGATATTAAGATGCCACTGCTTTTCTACGAGTTTTAACAAATATTCCTAATAAAACAAACTTAACCTTGAAATCTTGATAATCTTGATACTCATAAGTCTTCTATCTCTATATCTTGAATCTCTATACTGTACAGTCTTCATTCTTGATACCTGCATGGTTAGATCCTGCATATACATATATATCTAAACTTGTAATGTTAGTATTTATATTTTATAATCTATTCTAAGGTTGTTGTCATCAAAACCATCATCTCATGGACTAACACTCTGCATATGGAATTCTTAGGATTTTAGCATATAGTGTATTCATATTTATAACCAAGATACAAATACATTCACTCAACTTTTCCTAATTTTCAGAAATCGAGTAACCAATGCTCTAATACCAAATGTAATAACTCGCACTTTAGTGGACCCAGATTTTCGCTAAATCGAAAATCCAAGTCCACTAAAATATGGATCGTTGGTTTGGTATCCTGCTAAGAGGAAAATATATCAGAGCACTAATGGTAATAACTCACAGTGGAAATAAGAAAATGTAATAGATCAATATAATTACTGACCAAGATTGACATCTCAAATGTCAAGAGCCTCAGCCAGACAATTACCCCAAATCAACACCAGTAACCACCCTTCTAAATCCTATGAGTTGTAATAAGGAGGGGGTCAGAAAAACGTTCTAGTGACTGGTAAATTATACATCTTATACATAACACTAGGTTATGTCAATTGTTCACTATTTCATATTATGTGAGATTTTATTATTAGTCACTATGACTCCATTGCTACGTACGAAGCATACCCATCTACCCTATGTAGATTTATGTTTATATAGGTAATATATATCTATATACACCAAATGTCCACTAATGGACCTAGATACTATCCCTACTAGTATCAATCGCTCAACACCTCGTAAAGATCCATCACCGACGTATCACTGAGGAAATCCTACTGTGCGCATCGACGATCTTCAGTCCATGAGATCCTAATATTTCGAGGATTTTTCATGTACGCCAATCTTATACATACCTTAGTCTGCTTCTAATATTGTGGATTTTAGGATCCAATGCACCACCTTGCAGAGTTTAGGCTCTATGAACCTCCTTATGTAATTTAGGCCCCACGAACCACCTTATGGAATTTAGGCTCCATAAACCACTGCCTCGTCTAAGTTTTGAAGGAATCTTTGTAAGGGTTAACTAGCTTTGCCATATCAAATAAACTAACAAATAATTATGGCATTGTATAACCCTATCCTTCCCATTGACCACAAGGGACCGATGCCGAGCTCGAGAAATATGCAACACCTACCTAGTTTATAGTACTAAAGTATTCAGTATATGTACACTTATTGCAAATTAATTTGGTACCTAGACACCCAGACTTCTGTGCGCCATTGCATAAGTCTGATCTTACTCACCGTCCATTTAGATTGCCTAGTGCAATCAAGGCAATACCCCTGCCCTAAAACTTGAGGCAAACCTAATTTAACTATGCACGTTTTGCCTTGACATAATTATAACAGATATTTTTGATTATGACATACAATTTATAATCAAGGTAATAAGCATAGTATCGACCTTGGGGTATCTCTATAGTACGAAAACATACACTCACCATAGGTCCTATTGATTGGATAATTTTTTAGCATCCCAATCCAGTCTAACGACCTTCAGGCATTTGTCTACTATAATTATAACAGATAACTTATAATTATTCACACCCGTCATAAACGTATATTTAAGGCTACTTATATACATATTTTAGATTTATGTATACTTATTCTTCTTCTATTTCCTTTATTGCCTCAATGTCTTTTATGTTTGAATTTAAGTCTTTAGTCTAACTATGCGCTTATGTATTATTTCATTAATTTCATTTACCGCCTATTATTTCAGTTATTATATCATTGCTACAACTTCATTAGTTCAACTTTGATTTCTATTCTTTTTCATTCAATTATAAGACTTAATCCATTTCATTAATTGATCTTATTTTTCTTTCCATTCTTTTTCATTAGTTTCCGTTTTATTAACCTTTCTGTTTCATTCATATCAAAATATTCCACCTTTAGGATTTACTATATTTTAATAAATTGGAATTAAACTTTATCAACTAATTTTTACATGGTATATTTTCATTTCTTATCCAAAAAGAGGTGGTTTGCGGTGTTTGTAACTACATGCAATTCTTTTTTTATTTATTGAAATATACAGCATAAAATACGGTAAGCATCCCTATTTTGTACATCTCTTTCTTTTATAGACATATATTTATTCCCTGTCATTTCAAACATCGCACTTTTATGAATTTAGACTTGATAATATATAGAAATCTACTTGGAACTATACAAATTCCAATAAACTTAAATATCACTAAAATCCAAAAATTCGAAATAATTTTTTTAATTAACATCGAATAAAATGAAATTCTAATTCATTATTTAAGGTTAACTAAAATCCAATGTAAAACATATAAATTATCAGTCATAAAACATGTAAATTATCCATTGTAAAACATATAATTTATCAGTTGTAAAACATGTAAATTATCAAATGTTGAAACTAATAATTCTAATCATTATGTAATTATAGAAATAAAACTAATCATTACGAAATTACATAGGCAAGTTTACAATCTTCAATATTTCACATTTATAAATTTATTCACAATTTCAATTCAATTTACAAACATAAAGGAATAGGTTTGCAATGATATAATCTGGTATTATATAAAAATATATAATATTCCCACTCAATTTTAATTAGCGCTCCCAAATTTCTAGATTTAATACAGATCTGACCCTATTATCCGTATTCTCCACCTTTTGACTCTATATTCAGATCAACGGACAATATTTATACAGATCTCATTAGAAATTTTATTAAGGGAAAGAGATTTAGATAGTTTATTAATTAAAACTAGATCTAAAAGTTTACCTTGGATGTAGCAACCTGATTTGAATCTATCATCTATCCTTTTCTATTCTTCTCCAAAGTGTATACGTGCAATCTATTCTATTTTTCTTGTATTTAGAATTTTTGAAGGAGAAGAGAAAGTGACAGAGCTTCCATGCTTATTAGAAAAATAATGAGTTAGAAGTAGTGCCCTAGGTCCTAATTTATAAGGGCTCAAATCAGCGCTAACCGTCGAATTAAACTATTTCAAATCCTGGCTGTGCGACCACTCTTTATTGCTACCCTTAAAGATGCGCGGGTGAACCGCCCTATCCCATGACCGGCCGCTATCGACCTAGGTAAGTCACGGTCGACCTAGCACGTGCATTTTCATGCGTTTCTTTATTTTTGTTGATTTGTTTACCGTTTTATACAATTACATTGCTTTGCTTCCTCACCTATTTAATAAGTCTTATCTTATTCCTTAATTGAATTACTTAACGGTCATATTACCGTTAACTTTAACGGTGTTAATCAATCATTAATTTATTTTAGATTATTTCCTGAATTACATATATAATTATTTCCAACTATAAAAATTCAAACGCTGATAACTTTATCGTTTGAACCCCGATTGGAAAAGTTTATATATGAAAATTGATTAGAAAATCACCATGAGTACAATGATATAAGATTCATGGCCAAATTCCCACATTTGTAAAAATTCCATTTTTCTTTGTTTGTTATTAATTAATTAATTTCTTTTTAATTAATTACCGTAAAAATGCAGGGAGTTATAGATACAACCCGTAGATCCAGCGGTTTTGATCTTTTCGACGCTGCCAGTTCTGGGACAACATCGGTTCCCAGAAAGTTGAGGATTGATACGACCCGTCGATCCGATGTTTGAGATCTTTCCGACATTGCTGGGGCAACGTCGATTCTCAAAAGTTGAGGGGTCGATGTGACCGTCGACCCAGCAGTTTTGATCTTCCCGACATTGCTAGTTTTAGGTCCACGTCAATTTTCAGAAGGTTGGGGATCGATACAACCGTCGATCTGGTGGTTTAGACCTTCCCGAAGTTGCCCATCTTAGGACAATGCCAATTCTTAGAAGGTTGGAGATCGATACGTCCCGTTGATCCAGCGGTTTAAACCTTCTCGACGTTGCCAATCTTGGGATAGTGTCGGTTCTCAAAAGGTTACAGATCGATATGACCCATCAATCTGGTGGTTAAACCTTCCCCACGTTGCTAATCTTGACATAACACAGGTTCTTAAAAGGTTGGGGATCGATACCCTGTCGATCTGACAGTTAGTGAGTCTACTCTCCCTATAACAACCCGTATATTTTACGATTGAATATTTAAATATTTTATTTAAATATAGAATCGTTAATCGGATTGAAGTCCAAAATGTCACTTTTTGCAAACGGTCGAATTAGGACTCGGGACCACTTCCATTGAGTCCAAAATGGCGTTTGCGACCTTTTTGAGTATAAGCTTCGATATGTTTGGAGTGAGTTGAATTTTGATATTTTCTATTTTGGCTTTTGGGTTTGGGTTTCACCCAACTCATCATATACTCTAACTCAGCTCCTCTCTTCATCCATTCATTCTCATTTCATTTCTTTTTCTCTATCTCAACTGAAAATGGGGGAAGAGAAGAGGAATTAGAAATTCCAAGCCCTAGATTCAATTGCAAACTCCATTTCTTGCTCCAAAATCCAAAAGAAGCTTAGGTAAGCCTTCTTTCCACCTTCTCCATCTCAATTCCTCTTTGATTTCAGAAAATTCCTAAACCTTAATTTAGGAAATACTTGGTTTGATCTTAGATTGAAGCTTGTGGAGTTGAAGTGAAGAGTGGTTGATCTTTTCCTTGTGTTTGAGCTTCTTATTATTTGTTTTTGAGTTAAAAGGTGAGATTTTTGAACTCACATCTAAGCTTATAGCTTTTGTTGTTGTTGGGTAAGAATTCCTAACATCAATTCATGTTTATTTTTGTTCGATTTGGATCGATTTGTTGAATTGTCCAATTTTTGGTTTTTGGAATCCAATTTTGTAAAAATCCATTCTTTGATGTTTGAACACGTTAGTGGAGTATTTCGGAGGGCCATACAAGGCTGGGTTGTCGGTTGGCGTAAATACTCAGTCGTATTTGCTCGTTCGTTCGCTTCCATTCGTGTTATCGATTTTGCCCCAAAGGGGGCTAGGCTGATTCTGCTCTGGTAGCAGGTTCAGTCGACTGAACCAGTAGGTCAGTTAACTAAACCAGACCCCAGGAATTTGCCTGGGTCTGTATCAGTCGACTGACCTTCTGGGCTAGTCGACTGACCCTGGGCAGAAAAACTTCGTACCCCTGTGTCAGTCGACTGACCCACTGGTTCAGTCGACTGACCTGGAAACATAAAGTTTCCAGGCACTGGGCCAGTCGACTGACACCTTGGTTCAGTCGACTGACCTGCTTGTCTCTGCCGGTTTGTTATTTGCTTTGGTTTTCCAATTTCGATCGATTCGTTTCGATCCAATTAGTTGTTATTGCATATTTGACTTTGATGATTCCTTTTGATTTCGTACACGGGTTTACATAAAATGATCTTTTTAAATTGTATTAAAAGCTCGTTTCTCCAATTTATAATTTCTATTTAAAACACACACACAATTTTGCACTTCGAGCGAAGAGGGAGGAGAATTAAATGATTAAATAAAACGCATGCTATGAACACGTGCGTTTATCTTTTCAGTTAATTCCTAATCTATTCGTTTGACCGTTTTGACCTTTGGGTCTGGTTTACCGATGAGATGAGGTGAACTTTGTACTGCTTTGAGTGTGAAATTGACTAACGGTTAGTAAACCGTTTAGTGCGAATGTGTGGTATGAGACTCACGTTAACATTTTTCGGGTTCCTTTCTGAGAGTTGTGACACATTCCGCTAGTTAGTGGTGTCCAGTACTGGGCCTTTGGACCTTCACCACTACAGTTTGTTGCCTTCGGGGTTTGTGGCCTTCGGGCTTAAGCCTTCGGGGTTTGTGGCCTTCGGGTATGTTTCCTTCGGGTATGTTGCCTTCGGGCTTGTACCTTCAGGTTTGTGCCTTCGGGTTTGTTGCCTTCGGGTTTGTGGATCCTTGTTATACAGTACTGAGCTCGAGCATCTTTTGTTTCTTTGACAATTATATTTCCCTAGTGTATCGCCTTTCGGGGTAGGTTCTTTGAACCACACGATATATAGCGATTACCTTGTGGAAACTTGTGTTACCTTTATTGGTATTTGTTATTTTCCTTCTTGGCTTGTTTTGGGATATGTATGTCCTTTGTTATTTGAGTTGCCGATGATATGAGGCTTGTTATGATTCATCTTATGTTAGATGATTTGGTTATCTCTTTTGGAGATATTTGTGGTACTTTATGATCTTGTATGTTCATTATCATTTAGTTTATCTAACTGATTTGTTTAGCTAGACTGACCCGTGTATTTTATACTCGGGTCACATCGAGATGTTTCAGGTTAGGTACTTGGACTTAGCCTATTTTGCTTCCGCATGGACTATTCCGCTAGCTCCTTTTTGTTATAGCTTTTTGTGTAGTCATTTTTGTCTGTAACTCTGATATGTATTCTTTTGACTCGCTTGTATATTGTGGTTTGCTTACCACTTGACATGTATCATTTTGTATACTCTGTAATGTATCTGTATATGTGTAAATGCATGTGATGATCCACTGTTCTGTGATGTATATTACATTTAAGTTGTTATATTTGTTCTGATAGATCCTTCAGCCACCTATGGTTTTGTATTAAGTATTTATTGGATATGTCGATCCTCTTGAGAAAGAAAAGAAAAAAATGTATGGCAATTGTCGGCGTATTCAATAGATAATTAAGACAAGGCTATAGATGGTCGCTCCCATCCAGCTCTATTCTCCGTATTAGCAGACGATGTTACTTAGTAATACTCTTTGCTAATGTGGGTCTCGGAGTGGGGCGTTACACTCCCCGTCCGTCATTCGAGGGCAGAGGAGCGTTTTCTTGGATGTGCTACTAATTGTGCAGCATGGGAGTTTTGCTTGCAAGAACACGGTTTCATTGGTTCAAGAAGCAGATTTTATTAATGAGTAGAAGAAATGGCAAGTCCTGCCTATTTATAATTCCCTTAGTGTCCCCAAGAGGCTTATTTGCGAAAGGAAATTAGACAAGAATGGATGAAATAGTATTGTTTTAGGTTACTACTTCATTCCTGGCTGACCGGCTAGCTTGAAGGTTATTTGATGACCAGTCTTTCATCAGCTCGCTTGGGTCCCCCTGCATTGGGTCCATGCAGTTTTTCTTGAGCAAGTAGACCCTGCGGTTTTGCCGCTTCTTCGCCATTCTATGGTTCCTTAACATAATGTTGGAGCTTGTTTTCCTTATCAGTTCCTCAATCAAAATTTTCAAATGTCAGCATTCGTTTGTGTTATGTCCATGGGTTTAGTGGAAGCGACAATACTTCCCAGAACATTTATCTTGCTCAATCGCTTCCCTTCTCAGCGGCTTCTTAAATTGTTCAGTTCCTTGAGTGACAAGATATATATTCTCAGTGTGTCATTTAAGGGCATGTAACCTTCCAATCCTAAGTTCTTCATATGTGTTGCATTCGTGTCATGCACATTACCGGAGTTTTGACTTCTTTTCTTCCGATTACAAGAGTTTCTAGCATTTACTACGATGTTGCTCTAGATGACTTCCTTCGGTTGTTCATCACCAACCTTTCTTTCGACCAGTTCTGCTTCTTCCAACACGATGAATTGATTCACCTTTCGATGAATTCTTCCATGGTAGTGGGTTGCTTCGTCTTTAACCATCTACCGAAATCCGTATAAGGTGAATGCCCTGGACTAAGGCCGTAAATACAAGATCGTCCTTTGGATTGCTAACTGCCATAACAGCGATGTTAAACCAGTTTAAGAAAGCTTTGAGTAACTCCTTGGGCCCTTGAATAAAAGCCAGATAGGGACATCATGTCCGTTGGTCGTGAAGTGTGGAACCTAAACTACTCTAGAAAATTCTTAGCAATTCATCAAAAGTTGATATGGACTTCGACGCGAGCTTAGTGAACCACATAGAAGCAATTCCTTCCAAGAAGATAGGGAAACACCTACAACAAACAACATCCGTAGCTCTAGCTCCATCCATATGCCATTTGTATTTGAGTAAGTGTTACCTAGGATTAGTAGTTTCGTTGTAGGATGGCATTGTTGGCATGGTAAATTTATATGGATACTCTTCTCTCATAATATTCTCAGTAAATGGAGTTCGACTTGGTGTGGAACCCCAGTCGTCATTCTTCCTACCTTTACTTTCTTCGAATAACCGCTTAACCGTATAAGCTATATATTCCTTGCTAGCATGGTAGTCCCTAGGGCGGCTACTAGGGGCTGTAAAGAGTGTTTGACTCTGCGAACGGTCTTGGTTTGCCGGATGGCGTCTAGGTTCTCCAGTCATTAGGAGAACCACTCCCATAGTATCATGTTGCCATGGGGTTGGTTCAACTACAGCTGCTTGAACTCCCACAACATTTCCTCCAGCTCTTGGTTCAAAATCATCATCATCTATCATTAGGTCGTCATCAAAGTCAGAAACCACCATTGCTTCTTCCTCATATGCATCATTCTCCCCAAGATTTGAGTCAGTACCGTTTGGTTTCTTTATGGGAGGAAGACTCTTACTTCCTCCTGCAATAATTCCTGCAACTCCATCTGTATCTCCTTCTTCTTTTGCTTTCCATCCCTTTTGTTTTGGCTAGAAACCAAAGAGTTCTCTTGTTCTATTGACGGAGAAGTTTCTCTTCAAACTCTTCTTGTTGTTGGTAGCTGCAATGTTAGCAATGCATCCATCTTATCCATGAGAGCTTTTTGGCTATCAGCCATCTTTTGGTTAAGTTCATGAATAATCTTATTAATCTCTCCTCTAGTAACAACTTCCTATTGAGTAGAGGATTCTGGTATTGTGTTATCATCATTAACTTTCGTTTAGTGAGTGTTTCCTTCATTACCATCGGCCATCGCTACTATGGATCTTTGAGAAGAATATTTTCCTTTTTTGGGTGCTATTGATTTTCAACAACAATTCTTTAAATTCTTCATACAGAATTTTTCAGATCTAACTTCTAGATCTATTCAATCTAAAATAGAGAGCTAGATCTAAGCCTCGATACAGTTTTCTCAGTGAAAGCACCAAAATGTTGACGCCAAAAATGGATCAACACCTAAGAATGAGTTGTAGGGGAACCTGTGAGACGTAGGTTTAGCAGATAATAGTAGAAATCAAAGAAAAATAACATGAAGACATAAGATTTTTGTAGTGGTTCGCCAATCTCTTGCCTGCATCTACTTTATAGCTTTATTGATTATGGATCCGAGAGAGTTTGTATGAGATCATAGAGAAGTAGAGTCACAAGTACAGGAAATTGACAAGTTCTAAGGCCTAGAACTGCTAAGAGCAACTGCCTGGTGACCATTGTGAGGGAGGAAGATGGTGAAAAGTAACGGATTCCCAGATCTAGAGTGAAGAAAAAAGATAAAGGAGAAGATCTTGTTTGGTTGTACATAGATTTATATTTATAGGGAAACATGTGTGTTGGGTCAGAAGCCTGCTTGTAGTAGAGTTCAAGAGTCAACCTAAGGTCGCACAAGTGAACTCGGAGTCCACCAAGTTAAAATAAAAACTCAGTACCGAGTAATTTAACTTGGTTTCGAGTTATTTCCTTTAGTGGAAATTGCTCCAACTCTTTTGCACTGCTATTCTATCTTTAAGTTGATGTGTTTCATGCTCTTTTCATCGATTATTGGTTGATTCTAGTAGTCATTCTATCATCGCTCGAGTTATTTGGCTTCCTTAGCTTTCTTCACTTTATCTCTTGGAATTGATCGTCCAAATTCTAGAGAAATGCTTGGTCATGAGTAGAAGGGGTAGAAAATGAGTCGCTTGAAGTTGGAGAAGTGAAATAGGGAAGCAAAATAACTCGGTATCGAGCCAAATGACTCGACGCCGAGTTATTTACTTAGCCCGATTCTTGATGAAACTCTCCCGAGTTGTTTCCTTTCTCTATCTAAGCGTGCTTCTGAGATTTTGAGTCATTTCATCTTTATGTTGGAATCGCTATCCAAATTCATCATTCTAGATAGTTCTAATCATATTGGAGTGAATCATGAAGGTGAAAACCAAGTCATGAAAATCGTGAGCTTCAAGTCGGAGTAAACTGACTTGGTGTCCGACCCGAGTTGTTTGCTCCTGGCCTTGCTTGGAGTCATCCAAATGTTGGAGTGCTTGGAGTCTGACTTGAGGGTTTTGAGAGTCCGACCTGAGAGTTTTGTGAGTCTAACTTGAGTTTTGCTCGGTAACGATTGCTTGAAGTCCGATCTGAGAGTTTTGTGAGTTCGACCCGAGTTCTTCTCTGTAACGATTGTTTGGAGTCCGACTTGAGAGTTTTGTGAGTCTGACCTGAGAAAAATTATAACTCGGTACCAAGTTGTGACTTATAACTCGATGCCGAGTTGACTCGGGTCTAACCTGGGTTAGTCTCGAGTTTGACTCAGGTCCGACTCCAAGTCATATCATTTCGCCTTGCCATTTCTCAGCTCGGCTTTTCCTTATTTTTCCTAGGCTCGGCTTAAGCACGACTCGGGCCCGACCCTAAGCGCCATGTGGAAAAACTTAAGTTAATATTTTCCGCTCATTTTTTGATATTTCTTTTTTCTTGCTTTTTAATGATATTTCTAAAGTCCTTGAATCGTATTGTTTTCATTTTAAAGTTCAAACTTTCGGTTGAAATCGGCTTGGTCAAAAACTCGTTTAACACAAAGCAGTTAATTGAGAGGAAAACTATATAAATAGAAATAATTTAATTAAGGGCAGTTTAAGTTGACGAGAGCTGAATAGTAGTAAATTTTGAAATATAATTAGAAACATAGTTAGAAACTCTAAAAAAATAATGTTAACGATTAGAAACAATATTAGGAATTTATATAAAATAATGCTAGCAATCTAATTAGAAGCAACAGAGGAAATTAAAGACAAAACAAAGGAAAATGAAAATTTTCCATTGTTGTGTGCATTAATTGCAAGTATCTTTTAAATGTCTCCTTCATATTAGAGACTGCACCAAGAATTAGAAGTGGAGATAGTATGAGTAATAAGAATATGGTAAAGCGAGAGTTGTTCTTATCTACTCCAGTTTTATTATTTAAAATTATAAAAGATGTTTTAGAAATACTGTAAAGTGCATTCTTGAAAAGAAATGGTTTGGATAACAAATGAGCTTTTAAAAGAATATTTTAATAAATAGTTTGAATTAAAAATCCCAATTTTTAAGAAATAAAAGTTAAAAAGGTCTTTAAAAGAATAGGTTGATTTGAAGAAAAAGGAAGGGAACTTTTTAAATTAATTTGCTAACATTTTTGGACTTAATGAATAAGCTAAATTCAAAAAATTTAAATTATAGTTTTAAAAGTTAAGACGCTGTGTATTTTTGAATTTAATAAAAGGTTTCTAAGTTGCACTTTTAAAAACAAAGGTTTTGGGATTAAGAATTTCAAAATTTTGAAGTTGTTACTTTTTGAAAAAAGAAAGAGGGCGAAGACCAAACTAAAATTTTAAATATGGAGTAGGTAGGAATGACTGCCTAGGTAGCGTAAAAGATAAGGCTATGAAGAAGATAGCGATGACTACTCATAGAGTAACAATAAGGAATCCCCATAGAATGAAAGAGAGGGCCTACGAATGTTTTGTTAGACATGTGTGCAAGCCATAATAAGAACCCGCAAAGGAATGATAGATGATATTAAAGTACTCTTCTACGAGTTTTAGGATATGCTCGTATGAATGATCAAAGATATAGGAAATAAATACCAAGATTTAGATTAAAAGAAAATGGTAACAGAGGATTATGAGGTGACAAACATACATAGAGGACATTATTAGACTCAAAGTTAAGGAAGGCAAAATAGAAAGTGGAAAGGTTATTCCACCAAGCCAGTTGCCAATGAGTTATGTAAAATGTGCATAGTTTGTATTTCCTATCCACTACAGTGTGGGAATGCACAGTTTATTCCATAATTGGGTGTGGTGATGGGAGTAATGAATAGACCTTATTTATCAGAAGCCATAAAGGAAAGTTAAAGGTATGTGGGTTGCAGAAGGATGACACGTTAGAAAGGTCCATTCAATTTAAGTAAGAAGTGATAGGGCCACAACATCGTTAGTGTCTGTGGATGTTGAAAGGTAGCTTCCAACAATTATTTCTTTAAGGTCTGGCTTGTAAGCATTATTTGTCTCTATTGGTATAAAATCGCATACGATATTATAGAAAATGTTCCTTTTTATGTGTTTTCAACGTGGACCGCAATATTATTGGAAACCAATAAGATAAGGAAATTTCAGGAAAGACACTTAACTAATGCAAAAGGAAAAGAAAATAGTAGAGACTGAAAGTTAAGAAATAAATTATGAAAATCTATTTAACTTACTACTAAGATAAAAATGAAATAAAATTGTTAGTCCTAAACAAAATTCAAAAAAAAAATTCAACGGGCGGAGGATAGGGAAAGAATGTTGCGAAGCAACGAGTCAATGTCCATGTACCTTACAAGCTGAAATTTATAATTGAACTTCTGTTCTGCTTACTATTATAAATAAAAGCTTTGGAACTTAAAATTTACCGCATAATTAGGTAAAGTTCACTATGGACGTTAGACTGTTAACTTCCCGATTTCATGAGATGTGGCATAAATTATTTTGAAGAAAATATATAATATGTATACTTTTGAGAACTTTTTTCAAAATTCTTGGTTTTGAAAAATAAAATACCTTTATGAAAAGTTTTGAAAATTTTTGAAGTCTAAATTTTTTACCGATATTGTAAAAAGTAATATAATATTATTTTTAGGTAGAAAAAGAAGAAATTTTCAAAATTTTGAAATGCCACATATTTGACATGGGGGATAGTTGATAGGGCAGCTAGTATAGATTTTACTATGCAGCAGAAGTGGTAGTAAAATATAATACGTTTAGTGAAGAGGATGTTGTTTTAGATATGGAATCTTTTTCTATATACCATGTCGATATGTGAACAAAAAATTGAGTTTTGAAATAAACAATTTTAAAACTTTAAGGTAAAAAAATTAACTATGCAAACTATTACTTGAAAAGGTTGGAAAAGGATTGGGGGCAAAGAGAAGTTCCAAAGTATAGTGGGAAGTTGGGTACCAAGAGAAAAAGGATGAAAATATGGAATTTTCCATCTAAACCTTTTTTCCGACATAAAGAAAATAGAAGTAGAAAGTAGGATTTTTCTAAATTTGGATGTTAGCACCGGTATGCTAGGATTTTGGATGGTAGATATTTGATACATAATTGGTTGAACTATACTTCTATTCATAGAAATGTGGAAAAATTTGGATGTAAAAACAAGTTTTTGGTTTTCAAAAGTTGTATGCATATAGAACTACTAGTATCTTTAGGATGTTATCATTATATTTTTGAAATTGATTTAAAAGAATGCAATCAAATAGAAGGCACCGATTAGAATTATTTTGCTCACATATCATATATATTGTGATACACCTTGCACTTGTGTACGATTGGTTGCAAAGTTGTTATACATTAATTGATTTGTTAGTTTAGAATAGCTGTACATTATGTTACGTTGTTCAATCCTTGAGGAATTTCGGGGACGAAATTCTTTTAAGAGGGGTGAATGTAACACTCCGTGATTTTATGAAAATTAATTAAAAATAAATTTAATAAATAAATAATAATACTGAAAAAATGAATTTTTTCAAACTTCAAATTTTGGCCATGAAACTTATACCATTAGGTTCATGGCGATTTTATGATCAATTTTCATATAAAAAGTTTTCCGATCGGAGTTCAAACGAAAACGTTATTAGCATTTGAAGTTTTTGAATAGGAAATAATTATATATGTAATTATGGTAATAAAGTTAATAATGCTAATTACTAACGTTAATGAAAACTTAAACGTTAAGAAATATTAACGTCAAATCAAATCTGAGAAAAACTATATAAATGGAAACAAACAAATGATTAAAAGAAATAATAATGTAATCATTCAAACAAGTAATAAAATAAAGAAAATAAACAATGGTAATTAATTAACACCTAAAACAAGCCACGAGTCGTCTAATCCCCGCTAGTCGACTGGTAGCGGTTGACCATAGAGGGAAGCGGTTTACCCGTGCTTTGTAAATTCACAATGAAAATTGGCCTGAACGGCCCAGATATAATACAATTTCATCGAACGGTTGACATTGATTTGAACCTCTATAAATATAGACCTAGATCCTCACTTCTAAACTCGTATTTTTGGAGTGACGTCGGAGCTTTGTCATTTTCTCTTCTCCTCCAAAATTCTTAATTCTTAGAAATAGTTTTAGATTCTACATATACACAATTGGAAAATTGTAAAAGATGATAAAGAAAGAGAATAAATTCAAACCAAATCACCAAAGCCAAGGTAAATTATAAATCCGAATGAAAAATACAAATCAAATTCCAAATCTCTTTTCTAATCTACATCTCTGAAAAATCTGTATATGCTTGCGGTATATAAATAAAATACGAAGAAAAGGAAGTCAAAGTGGAATAACATGGATTAGATCTGGTGATTTGGAAAGCTAAAAATGTAAGTGGGAATAATTATATACTTTTGTATAATGTTAGATTTATATCGTTGTAGATTGATTCCTATATGCCTGAAATGTAAATTGGAGTTGTAAGCTAAACCTGTACACATGCAATGAAATTATAATCTCTGCCTACATATTCTGAATTGTTCACTTGGTATATCTATATGTTATATGAATGTAAATCTGGAAAAGATTTAGGTATTAACAATCCCTAAATTTATTTATTGAATAATAGTAGACCATGAATTTATAAATGATGTAATAATCCTTGATTGTTACTTAAATGGATATTGAAAAATAATAATGTAAAATAAAGATATCACAATAAGATTTCAGGGTTTAAGTGATATTTTAATTCGTTGGAATATAAGATGTTGCAGTATGAGTTTCTATACATTATCAAGTTTAAACCAAATAAAAGTGTGTCGTTTGAAATGACAAGGAATACACCTAACGGGCTACACTACCTACTAGTGTATGGACCATGTTAGGTCATGCATCACCATGTTGTTTGCTAGTTCGTTTGTTAGGAGGCAAGGCTGGTTAACCCTGTTAGAGAGGTCTTTCAAAACGTGCATGGGGTAGTCCAAGGAGCTAAGTCCACAGCTGGTGGGGCTGAATCCACCATATTTATAGTTCGTAGAGATGAGTCTACAACCGGAAAGCTGACAAGAAAATCCTCAAAAATGCAACATAGAGTATGGCTAAATTATTGTAAAGCTGTTATTAGGCACTACGGGAGTTCCTCGGTATGCACGATGATGGGAACGTGATATAGCGAGGGTGATGGATCCTGATGGGCTGCTGGTTTAGGGATACTAGCATGGATAGTATCTTGGCCCAATGGGGGACCATGGTACTTATATATTTATATATTTGTACGTAGCTATAGTCTACGATGAGTAGATGTGACGTATTATGCGCATACGTGGAGTCGCGACGACTAATTAAAAACAAAAGACCTAACATGTGATAGAAGACAACCGACATAAACTAGTATTATGTATAAATCGTATAATTTACCAATCACCAGAACGTTGTTTTGACTCCCCTTCCTTATTACAGCCCACAAGATATCTAAGAAGAACATGTACCGATGCAAGCCAGGTTTTGTAGAAGGTCAGGTTCCCTTCTATGCTCGATATCGACATGGACACTTGATCTTGGAAGTGTCAAATCTTGGTCGGTAACTATGTAACTTATTATATTTTTTATTTCATTGTGAGTTATATTGTTAGTGCTCGACATGCATTCATTTGTTTATTTGAAGGATACCAAACCAACGATCTGTTCTTTAGTAAACTTAGGTTTTCAATTTAGCAAAAATTCAGGCCCATTGGGGTGCGGGTTATTAGAAATTCATCTGATAAGCGTAGTTTAATGGATGAGCATCCTTTTCCATTTCTTCCAGTTCATCAATCTTTAGGCCTTTCAATTTATTTGGAGTTGAAACTATCTTAAAGGTCTTCTCCTTTTTCAATGATGCTTCCATCTTCAAGTTTCATGTTTTAAAATCTCCTTTTACATCAAACTTGGTGACTCCGTAGTTATTCATTTTAATAGAATAATTAGTCATTGATTACTATCCTTCTAACATAACAACTAGCTCTGATACCAATTTGTTGTGAAAATTTTACACACAACTTTCACAAGCTATTCCCGATCTAGCTTATCAATTATAAATCACCAAATAATTAAACCAATAATAATACTAATCACAATCAATGATATGAACAATAAACACAAAAAGCAAAAGGGTGCGCACAACGATTTAACGTCGTTCGATGAATTGCCTAAATCCTCGAACCCAACAACTATACACTTATTTTCTTTCACTGGAAAGATTACAAGAGATACAAAAGAGATTTCCTTTAGACTTGATTTCACTCAAAAACCTTAATTTAATTTGATTATACAAATTAGAGGTTACTCCCAAGAGGACTAATAGTGTACTCACCCTCAATTATTTTCTTTATTTTATTCTACTTGCTTGAATAACAATAAGGTTGTAGGGATGTATTTATATTATCGGTTCTCAATAGGCATGGTAAGTTATTTATATGAAGTATATATTGTTGGATTAGGTGTATTAGCAATGGGGGTAAAAAGGTAAATTTCAAAAAGAAAATTCTTTTATTAATTTGCATAAGATCGTATTTGTGTTTACATTAATAATTAATTTGTAGTAAATCAAATTTGTGTTTGTTAATAAAAGAGTTTGGGTATATTTTTGTATTTAAAATATTTATTTAATTTATTATTGTTTAATAATAATATTTTATTATCAACATAATTAAATTTAATTGGTTAATTTAATTTTATGTTTTATTATTTTTAATATGTTTGTATCCATAATACAAACATTATAACTATATTGAAAGTGGTCATCTAACCTTGGGGTAATATAGGAATCTGTGTATAATTAAATTGTATTTAATTTATATTTAAAATATTTATTATTGTTTAATAATAAAATTTTATTATTGATATAATTTAATTTAATTGGTTAATCTAATTTTATGTTTTAATATTTTTAAAATGTTTGTATCTATAATACAAACATTATAACTATATATATTGGAAGTGATCATCTAACCTTGGGGTAATATAGGAATCTGTGTATAATTAGCAATTGTGACTTATGGTAAATAAGCATATATGTTAAAGTCATATGTGAATAATGATGCCAAAGGATACACATATATACATTAACTTGTGTGTCTATATATATATATAATTTTTTTATAACCTGAGTTGTACTTTATTCAAGCACAACACTACTCGTTTTGATGTCTCAAGGGCTCGAACCCATAACCTTCAGAACCTCTGTCTGAAGCGTCATACCCTAACCACTTGAGCTAGTGGTTCTAGGCATATACATGTGTGTGCGTGTGTGTAATATTTTAATTCGACCATTAATTAATTAAATAAGATTTGGATATGTACATGTATACAAATACACACACACATAATATGACATTATTACAAATATATTATAATATTTTTTTTGCTTATATACATATAATTATTTAGATTAATAATATATACACAATTTCATAAAGATTTATGTATATTTCATATTTTTAATTCAACTGGTTTGACTAATTCAAATAGGATTTTTTTTGCCAAAATAAAAAAATATATTATTTTTATATTAAATTCCATGTGGATTTATAATTTCATAGTTCTACATTTGGAAATTTCAAATATTTAGATCTTAAAAACCATTTTGACTTTTACAAAATAAAATAAACTAAAAAAAAATTGTTGCTCTAGCCATGAGTAAAATTAATTTTTCTGATCTAAATTCGGTACATATACATATATACACACACATACATACATGCATACATGTGTGCGAATTCCCTTTTTATAAATTCGAGAGATTCAAATTTTACTTTTAATTATAAAACCCAAAATCAATGTTGAAAGATTTAAAAAAATTAATCATTTAATTTATTATATGTAGGTATTTGGATCCAAAATTAAAATAATTTTATTTTAACCAAAAAAATATATATGCATGTGTGGGTGTGTGTGTATAGTTTTATTTTATTATTTAACTATTATTTTGTTTTCATTTTTTTTCATTCTTATAGCCAAATTCATGATGAGGTGACAAAGCAAGTATGAACATGTTAATATATTTGAATATATTATAATACCATGATTACCTCCTTCTATTGATCCTGTCGACTATTGAGCATTTCGGTTATTGGTTGTATCCTTCGTCTCCTTAGCAATGGGATGCAACGCCGTCTCCTTGGTTTCATCAACGTTTGCTAGAGGCTAGGGTTAGGTCAATTGAGTGTGTTCAGATAATGAAGAGGAGGATTGGCTATTTATAACCAACCAGATAATAAATTGTCTCTTTTTCTCAAGCCCTAGGAGACCAAATTCATTTTGCTTCCTTTTCCTATGGCCAACCCTACGAAGAACCATTCTTCCCCGGTCAACATGCCTAATTGACCCATTTGGATCAATTATTTAATTATTCTATTTAAGCTCATTCTTCAATTAAATCGACGTATAATTTTTATACATCATTTTAATAGATTTTTAGGCTTTAAATAAATAATTAAAACGCCATAAAAATTTAATACAACATTTGTTTTAATTTTATTATTAGTTTATAATATTTATAAATAAATCTTGCATTAACCGAATTCAGATATAACTAACAATTCGGTTGTGTTTACTCTTTGGTATGAATTCGGTCTTCGGTAGATATTTAGACAATTTAAATATTGAAGTCTGTAGAAGCACAACATCGAACAAAGTTCAAGGGTTATAGGTCATTAGGCAAAAACCTATTTTTAAGCTATAATAAGATTACCTAGTAATGACATTGTGTATACGCAATTTTCATTGTTACCGTATCACTTATAGAAATAAAGAGTTTGGTCTAAGGTCAAAACTTTATTAATGTCCATATCTAGTTTCACAGCGCACTTTATAGTCTTTGGTTCAATCCAAAAAAATTTATCGACTACTAATTAGTTTACTTTGATTAGAAATTTTGATTTTAAGTAGACTGTCAAATTGCGATTATACTAACATTCTACAACGAATGAGATGAATTCTCTTTTGGGTGGTGTTTTACTTCAAATAGTCCAACGTACATCCAACTATACTGATAACGTACATTGGTCTTAACGAATGTAACAATATAATTTTGTTGATACATCTTGACTAAGAACATTTAAAAAGTAAGTATTTATATACCAGTTCAATACTCATGGTTTCAAAGAAATCGCAACCGCAATCGATAACATACTTCTACTAAGAAATTTCTACTTATATACGTTTAATGCAATTATTTAATTATTTATATCACCATATAACAACACATATAAATAAAAATAAAACGAAAAGTTCATTTTATTTCGAAGAAGATATTATTTACGTAATTGAGAATAAGCCACAACCTTTGTATATGTGATAAATTATATGACAATTTCGATAAGCTCAAATGTAGCTTTACTCAAATCGAATGAAAAGCTATTATATTTTTTTTATTTTTTTTCAGTGGATGCACTAAATTAAAACCTAGAAGACATCAATTATTATTCAAAGATGGTACATAAAATGGAACTCTCCAACGACAAACTTTGGCTCTATTTTGGGCCAATTTACAAACAACAGTAAATAATGTGAGCAATGATGATCCAATCGGCTATAACGCTTTGTATTTTGGCAAAGAGGGCGAAACAAAAGAAGAAAACAAGCAGTTTTGTCAATAAGCACGGGAGTCATGAGACCGCGGCTTTCCGTTTTGAGCAAAAGCGGTTCAGAGTCCTAAAGAAAACAAACGTTTGGAATATTGCGTTTGCTTCTCAACACAGCAAACTGTGGGTCTCTTTCTCTCTTTGCTCCATCCCAATTTTTGGTCGGTTGTTTTTTGTGTGCGCATCTTCTATTTCTGTTCCATCTTCTCTCTCATAAAACAGGCGTTTCACTCCCAGTCACAAATTAGTTTCAATGTTTAATAACTAGAGAAGTTTATATAATGATCATTACGGTTAATAGATCATAAAACATTAAGATTTGAAATGAAATGATGTTGTTTAGTTAATAATTAATATGTATCGAATGAAAGGTGTTCGATTTTGGATTCTTATATTTTGCGATTTATAAATGAAAAAATAATGATGTAAGGAAGGAAAAGGATTAGGGCTCAGATTTACGCATGCAAAGGTGTGGGGGCAGAAGCAAAGGCTGGTAAGCTCCACGCCAAAGGAAGAATGGCCCACAGGGGAATGCTTATTCATGTTTCCACATGAATAACCATGATGATTTTATTTTCGGTTTCTTTGAATGCTTTCTTTATTTGGTTTTATTTAACAGCTTTTCTCCGCTTGCAAGCCACACAACGTATAAAACGCATTTGATGGTTTTGTACCTCCAACCCAACCATTTTATGCTGCTATGATTCAATGGATTGAATTTTGAATCTGCATCTCATTTCCTAACATAGTCAATTAATGAGCTAAATGTACTACTAACTAATTACTTTTTTAACCCACTGATTCCTTTAAATTTCTTATTTTTATAGGAAATATTTTAATATATGATTATTGGACGTATTAATGGTCACTAAAACAAAAGGTTAATGGTCACACAAATAAAAATTACACATATTCATTCATATGACTACCCACAAATGTTATTTAAATTATTATATGGGATATAATTTGTTTTGAATATATAAGCCAAATGCGAGTTTTACTAACCTGTATTCGTTTTCTTTTATGAATGTTTGATTTATTGATAACGATGGGGTAAAGACCATATACAACTTGTCGACTTTAGATTCCGCTAAGGCTAGAAGAAGCCTTGTACACTGAATGATGATCTAAAGTTGGCTAATCACACAATAATATACATATTTTAACAATACTTTTCTTTTATACCTAAAAACAGCTTGATTGGATGTAAATTAACATTTGCTCACATTAAAAATGATTTCGATTTCATGTTTTGTACAAGAAAACTAAATTATCTGGCCAAACAACTTAAATAACATAGGACATGCCCAAGTCCAATAGCAACGATGATAAATTTCTTTGCTGATTATTGGAAGCACTTTCGAAAACAATTAGCGTATACTTTTCATGATTTGATGGACAGCATCAGATTTACTTGGTTATTAAGAAATTAATCTTTGCCGTTAAAAAAAAAAACTACACCAAACTGTGTGTAGAAGTGTCAGCAAATTAAGCAGCATTCCTATTGAAGATTTTATCTCTTGTCCTTCTCTTCAGTTATTTATTTATATTTATTTATATATCTAGGGACACTGGAATACAACTCCCGTCACTTCATTCTCTCCCTTTCATACTTTACTTTTTCTCGATCAACTACTTCCTATTTTCATAATTAATATTAAGTTATTGAATTTCTGTATTAGCATGATGGAGATCACAACTGTGGAACATCACCAGGTATGCATTCAGCTGTAATTTCTTGATTTTATAATTTCTAATCTATATGAATCTAATATCTATACTTTTAATTCTTGTTTTTCAGAGTTTAAATTGTGTGTACACACATCATACTGTGTATGTTATTGCGCCCTACTATGTTTGCAAATATAATTAGTTCATCCTTTTTGTATTTTGCAGCTCTTCATCATAAGTAGATAATCTGAATATGATTTTCTTTCCTTTCTTTCTCATATAGAAGTTAGCTTTTCCAGGTTTGTATTAGTTCGGCTTTTTGTGCACTCTTAACATAGTGAATATATAACTTTTCCTAAGTTATGGATCGAAATCTTTGTTATAAAGTTTATAAAATGTGAAAAAAGTTTAATTTCTATGATTTTCAAGTAACTATCCTCATATTACCCTAATTTGCAAATTCATTAATCCATATAGATTTTAAAAGGTTAATTTTTCGTCATGAATTTGATGTTTGTTGTTGTATAAAATCTAATATAATCACAGTTCCCTTCAATTATTTCATCTACTTAAAGTTTTGTTTGAGTTCAAACACTAAAAAGAATGAAGAAAGAGGCGGTGGGGATTGTATCTAGCTAAGTAATCAATATACTTAGTTTGATCATATGTAGTAACTAATTACTCTACAATTTGCCTGTCTAAATAAAATTAAAATTAACAAGCATTTTACAGTTTCAGGGTCTTACAATTCTGCAAATGTTGGTAGCTTTAACATTTAGACATTTGAGATTTATTAATTTGATTATCCCCTACATATCTGACTAAAGTACAGTTGCTTTATCTTCTTTCTTTTCTCTCATATGCATAGTAATCCAATATCGAAGATAGATGTTGGTCGTTGATAAAAGAAAAAAGTCTAAATTTTGAGAAAACACACTGAACGTAAATTAAAAAACATATATAATTGGTTCCATCACAGGCCATGGACACTCATGCATTGGAGGATGAATCTCTGATGTGCCCTAAATCGATGCAACTGATGTCAGAGAACAAGAAACCAAGGCCTGAACCAGAACAAGCTCCAAAATGCCCTAGATGCGACTCAACCAACACCAAATTTTGCTACTATAACAATTACAGTCTTTCTCAGCCTAGATACTTCTGCAAGGGTTGCAAAAGGTAACCTAATATATGCACTCTCTTTCCACTAATACTTCACCGTATTTGTAGTCCCTGATCATAAATGTTTGTAAAAGGGAGAGCTTTAGTGGTTGGCATCATAATATAGGTTACACAATTCTTGATTTATGTAGAAATATCCTTCAAGGTTTGTTCTATGAATCTTCATTTCAACATGTTCATGAACGTCATTGAAACTCTAACTCTATTCTTTCTCTCTAGGTATTGGACGAAAGGAGGCTCCCTTAGGAATGTACCGGTAGGTGGTGGAAGTCGGAAAAACAACAAAAGGTCAACCCTGCCATCAAACTCGTCCTCTTCTCTATCAAAGAAATTGCAAGATCAACATATTGCATTAACAAACAACAATCCAAATCCATTTGCCAATCTCAATCTCCCTTCGCTTCAGTTACCACCTATCTCCTTCGATCCAAGCGACTTAACTCTAGCCTTTGCAAGCATCCATAACCATAACACTAGTACTATTGATCAAAACAACACCAATAACAATAGCACTTTCATGCTTGGAAATGCTACCAATACTCATACCAACAATGCAACCATGGGTTTTCTTGATATTCTAAGAAGTGGGAGTACATTTGTAGACCACAATGCTACTAATGGTTCATACGATCAAAGCATGTGTTATGGTAACTACGGTCGCAATGTCGATGAAGATGGTAATTCTATGATGTTCAATTTCGGTGGAGGGCTATTGAATAGTAGTACTACAAATGAAGGAGTGATCGCAACAAATGGTAATAATGCTAAAGAGATGATGGATGATGTCAATGTAAAAATGGAAGAAGAGAGCAAGGTCAGTTATGAATGGCCAAATATAAGTGATCATGGTGTTGATTCTGCTACAAGAGACTACTGGAGCAATGGTGTTAATGGTGGTACTTCTTGGCATGGACTTATTAATAGCTCTCTTATGTAACTTAACTCTGCCTTTATGTGTACTGGTATAGTTAAATATCTGCATGTTAGTTTTTTTACATTGCATAGTAGAGAAGCTTGAATTGCCGTTTGTGGTACAGTAGAAAATTCTAGCTTCTGTTCTAAGGTCGTTGTGTTAAATGCGTTTATTGTTTATTTTGGTGGGGGAAACAGTTTTTATTTTTATTTATATTTTTATTTTCATAGCTTGATGAACTTGTTTAACTTGTAACCGATTTATGTTATTTCATTTTGTGATTGGCTTTTGGTAATTCGGCGTTTGTTTTTTTTTTTCAAATTTAACTAACGGTTAAAGAAGAACTGGTTAAGTGCCAGCCAAGCTATACTCCATCAATAAAACAAAAGGTGTAGAATGATCTTTACATGCCAACTTGTAAATTCACATGGGGTATAACTTTATTTCTTTTTCACAATTTTGATGAAGACGTACAAAATGACTTATTAAGCCTAAGAGGGAATCTACTAGCAATGCTATCATACAATAAACGAAGTCAACAAGGTGTAGATTGAATGAATTCTTGGAGTCGAATACACAAACACATCAAATAGCATGCAACATGAATTATTTATCCAATTTATTTTGGATTGAAAAATAAAAACAAAAGCCTGATTTGTTGCATTTGAAGGAAAAAAAGAGTAGGGTAGAGTAGAGTGGGAAAGAGAGAGCTTGATTGAGGTTGGTGGGAGTGGGATTTTCAAGAAATTCTAAGCATCATGATTGCCACTCTATTTTAGAATCTATTTTGGTCGGTCGGCCCTGAGCCAAGATAAGATCGAAGATTTTCGAATATTTGTACAGCACGTTGCCAAACATATCATCTATATAGCCTAGTACTTTAAATAAGAATCAGGGTTTGTTTTCATGAAAATAAATAAATTAACAGCTGAGAGTACATCATAATTGACACCAAGTACCCGTTGGAAATTTTGCAAATGGCCTATAACAATTTCTTTGTCCTCATTTCATCTGTCCCTCTATCTTAGGTTTATCTCAACCATTCATTTTTGTATCAATTCATTATTGTTAGCGTCAAAATTGATCACTAACACCCAAATGTAAAGAAAAACATCAACTAACAGCCACCGGTGACAGATAGAATATACATATATATAGTAGAGTAATAATATGAAGAACAGTCAAAATTTAAAATGAAAGCAGTAAAGAACAACACATTTTATAGTGGTTCGGCTAACTCCGGCCTACGTCCACTCCAGAAGTTTTCTTTTTATTGCTGTAATAATCGATTACAGTTACAAAAAATGGTAGAGTAGCCTTAGCCTTAGAAAGTAGAAAGTCAGAGAGCAGAAGAGAAGATCCCCTTTTCTGAAGCCCTACATGCTGTATTTATAGATAAATCCCGAGTTACTGGGCTTCCTGAGTAGTCCGGGTCCATCAGGACCATAGCCGAGCCAACATCCTTCATCATGGTACGAACGACTTCCTGTAGCGACTTCCTGTGGCGACTTACTATGGCGACGTCCTATGGCGATTTCCTGTGGCGACTTCCTGAAGCGACTTCCTGTGCTGAGCGACTTCCTGTGTCGACCGACATCCTGTGCCGAGCGACATCCTGTGCCGAGCGACTTCCTGTGCTGAGCGTCTTCCTGTGGCCGAACCACAATGCCGACCCAAGGTGGTGCCGAACCACCTTTAACCGAGCCACTCCACTATGGTCGACCCACCTTCCAGGCATGCAGCGTCGTTTACCCATCGACCATGCTTAATCCTGACTTCGTATTAATTCTCTACCCATTTAAACCGAATCCATCATATTCCAACCTCGATAATCGTGAAGTTGGTTAGGTTGAATCCGCCTGCTTATGTCCTTGACAAAAGACGGGTTAACATTTGCTCCCCAAAACATGCCTTGCTATTGGAAGGTGTGTTTTGAATAGCCTCAAATCCGATATCCAAAGTCCATATGTTATCCGTAGTCATACCTTTCGATTCATAATCCAATCCATTGTATCCAAGTGCCATTACCGTATACTTACCCAAATCCGCGACTACTCCGAGTCGATATCTGATTCCTATCCAGCGACCAAATCCTGAGCCAATTCCATAGCCATCCGAACCTGTCAACCGAGTTCTAATCCATCCATATCCAACAACCAATAACCACATCTACGACCTCTCCGGGTCGACATCCAAATCCGAGACCGCTCTGGGTCTAACTTCGAATCCGTAAACCTCACCGGGTCGCGTTATCCTGTTCCAGCCTCGACTGTCCGACCAATGGCTTGTATGTTTTCCGGCCTCAACTCTCCGGTCGAGGACTTTTAGGTTCCCCGGCCTCGGCTCTCCGGCCAAGGACTTTTATACTCTTCGGCCTCGGCACTCCGGCCAAGGACTTTTATATTCTCCGGGCTTGGCACTCCAGCCAAGGACTTTATATATTCTCTGGCCTCGACTCTCCAGTCGAGGACTTTATATATTCTCCGGCCTCGACTCTCCGGCCGAGGACTTTATATTCTCCGGCCTCGACTCTCCGGTCGAGGACTTTTATATTCCCTCCGAGTCCATTCCATCGCTCTCCGGCGAAGGGACTCGTAACTTGCGATCACTGCCCCGTCTCACCGGTCGGTACCGTGATCGCGAGACCTGTATTATTTATTACACTAACCCAAATCCAATTATTACAGAATTCAGTTATCAAAATAGAAGTTTGTACATCAAAAGAAATTAAATGTCCAAAGTGCCACAGAAGAAACCAGAGTTTGCAGAAAAATATAAAGAAAATAGGATTTCATAGACTCAAGTAGTACGGTTTCTTGTCATCTCAGAGCACGCCTAGGGACCGTCCTCGATCCCGTACGTGTGTAAGTGACCTAGCCGTATTACTTTGAGTTCTATTACTTATTCAAAACCATAAATCTGTTTAGTTGATAGTGAGCTGACGTTGCTTAGGCCCAGTGCCATCTTCGTTCGAGGTAGGCGGTGGTCGCTCCTGTCCCACTGCCACAGCTCGATTCCTTACATACTGCTGTAGATGACCATTCCTTACATGCTCCTCAATGATATCTTTCAAATGCCTATAGTCGTTTGTGTTTTGCCCATCCAGCTCATGGAATATGCAATGCTTTCCCGATGTTCGCTCGTATTCAGAAGGCTCTCTCTTTGCCGGCCTTCGATATTGGAGGCGTCCTCGAGTATCCAAGTAAATCCTTTCTAGAGTCTCAGTTAAATCTGTGTAAGAAGAATACTTTGACTCCCTTCGAGGCCTCTTCGAAGTGCCACTATTGCCATTTTTCCTTTTTCCTTTATCGTCTTTACTTGGATCCTCCTTGGGTAGATCTCCACCCCTCACTACATAAGCTTCATCCTCTCTCCCTACTCTCTCAGCCTGCGCATCTTCCTACCTTAGGAACCTTTCCGCCTCATGGTAGAACTCTCCGAGATCCCTCGGTGGGTCCCGTAACAACGATATCTTGAAATCCGAATTATCTGCAATTTCTGAAACTGCTGCCATCAAAACCATCGACGGATCGGGTCAATCCACTGAAGCTACCGCTGCGTTGAATCTGGTTAAGAAATCCCTGAGCGACTCTCCCTTCCATTGTTTCATCAATGTCAAGGTCATTACGTTCTTGGGTCTGACTATATGGACCCGAAATTGCCTCATAAACCTCTCAATAAGCTCTGTCCAAGTGTCAATAGAACCACTCTCCAGCTGTCTGAACCACATAGCTGCGATCTTCGCCAAATACAAAGGGAAACATCGAGCCATGACCTCATCCGATGCCCCCAGTACCTCCATATGCCTCATGTACCTTGTCAGGTGAACGGCGAGATCCGTTCTCCCATCATACATCTTCAACGTTGGTAGCTTAAAATCCGGAGAGTTCCTAGCTTGCCTGATAGTAGGAGTAAAGGGACTCCTATTCATATCCTCCAAGTCTTTATTTATCAATCCACCTCTCACAGCTCGTCTGACCATCTCCGCTAATCTGTCATTGTCGCCAAACTGTAATCCTTGTCCGCTACCTCTGATCTATCCCTCGAGTTCACGAGGGAATCCTGGCACATACTCCTCATCACGTACTCCTGCACTCTTGTTGGTATCGGGTTGCACAGCGTCATCTGGTATCCCTCCATAGATTGGTCCAGCATTTCCTGGTGGTGTGCCCCCGAGTCTAGGTCCATCCAGGTTGTAGCCGTCTGCTGATTGGGGCTGCCCCCTGTTGAGCCACTCCCTCTTATTGCTAGTTGAGCGCTTCTGATCCAGCTCCACGGATTTGAGCTCCTGCATTTCTTGCTCGTGCAAATTGTCTGAGAAGAGCCTGCATCATCTCCTCTTGTCTTTTCAGCATCGCTTCCATCTCATCTCTGGTGATGTAGATGGATGCTTGACCTGCTCCAGCTCCAAAGGAAGCCTCTTGACTTCCCTCTTGGTTGCTCATTTCTGTCACTTGCTTCCTTGTTGGTGGCCTAGCTATTACTTCTTAGAATCCAAGTTCCTAAGCTTTTGAATCCAAAATCCTAGCTTTGAAATCCTCGAGTGTTTTCTTCTCAGTGAAAGCACCAAAATGTTAGCACCAAAATTGGTCACTAACACCCAAATGTAAAGGAAAGCATCAACTAACAGCTACTGATGACAGATAGAATGTATGTAGAGAGTAATAATATGAAGAACAGTCAAAATTTAAAATGAAAGCAGTAAAGAACAACATATTTTTTTGTGGTTCGGCTAACTCCCACTCCAGAAGTTTTCTTTTTATTGCTGTAATAAATGATTACAGTTACAAAAAATGGTAGAGTAGCCTTAGCCTTAGAAAGTCAGAGAGAAGAAGAGAAGATCCCCTTTTCTGAAGCCCTACATGCTGTATTTATAGATAAATCCCAAGTTACTAGGCTTCCTGAGTAGTTCGGGCCCATCAGGACCATAGCCGAGCCAACATCCTTCATCATGGTACGAGCGACTTCCTGTGGCGACGTCCTGTGGCGACTTCCTGTGGCGATTTCCTGTGGTGACTTCCTGTAGCGACTTCCTGTGCCGAGCGACTTCCTGTGCCGAGCGACATCCTGTGCCGAGCGACATTCTGTGCCGAGCGACTTCCTGTGCCGAGCGACTTCCTGTGCCGAGCGACATCCTGTGCCGAGCGACTTCCTGTGCCGAGCGAGCAACTTCCTATGTCGAGCAACTTCCTGTGCTGAGCGACATCCTGTGCCGAGCAACTTCCTGTGCTGAGCGACTTCCTGTGCCGAACCACAATGCCGACCCAAGGTGGTGCCGAACCACCTTTAACCGAGCCACTCCACTATGGCCGACCCACCTTCCAGGCATGCAGCGTCGTTTACCCATCGACCATACTTAATCCTGACTTCGTATTAATTCTCCACCCATTTAAACTGAATCCATCATATTCCAGTCTCGATAATCGTGAAGTTGGTTAGGTTGAATCCGCCTGCTTACGGCCTTGACAAAAGGTGGGTTAACAATTATTTAGTATTAAAATGAGATCCAACCAACAATTAGATCAAGTGATGTATGATTGAAATTGAACTAAATACATGTGAATATTGAACATGTGGACAGAGTAATAGACCTCTAGCAAGTCGTTGGCAATTCTAGATTCCTTCCCTGTTCCACAACGAAAATGCTTCTTCAATCGAGGAAAGAAAGTATGATATCCACGCAATAAATCATCTTCATTAATTTTATTTGCCCCCTTAATTTTCACCCTCTATGTTCAGATCCGCATGCCACCTTACCTTCAACTCCCCGTCGTTCTAATACCGCCTGTTCCACAAATATACCTCATGCATTTGCCACAACTGCGTAGTAAATTTTTTGGCTTTTTGACTTCTGCTTTGACTTTGGTATAAATTTGTAAGAAATACTAACCTAGACCTAAAATTTAGATTTGGAATTTAGATCATGGTTACGTTTTATTAAAAAACATTGCATGTTTTTTAAATTTAGACACTAGACCTAAAAAATGTCCATTTTCAAAAAAAATATGTAAAGACATTTATACCATATTTTCATTAATATTTTATTATTTGGAATTCAATTTGATCAAATCAACACTATTACTAAAGAGTTTCTCTAAGAAATAATTTTAAAATATTTTCATTGAAAATGACTAACATGTTATTAGTTTATTGTGTATGAATTGACTAAATCTTTCTGAATTTTTTTATTCTAAAAATTATATGATTTTTAATTGTATTTTATAATTCATTATAAGATTTTACTAAATTTACTATAAATTCATTATATATATTTATAAATCGATAAATATTAGTTTCACAAAAGAATTTTTAATTTATAGGGGTGTCATTGAACGCTCCACATTCTAATATATATACATATACATATACATACATACATATATGTGTATGAATGTATATATCTATATATGTATATGTATATGTATATGTATATGTATATATATAAGAATGTGGAGCGTTTAATGACACCCCTATTTTGTAGAACCCATCTAACCTTCTAATTTCTACCACACATTTCGATTTAAATAATAGTATGATGTGGAAAAAGAGAGAAACTACCATCGTTTAAATCAGAATGTGGTGTGGAAATCAGAAGCTAGAAGGATGCTACAAAATAGGGATACTATGGAGCGTTCAGTGGCACCCCTATTTTGCAGCATTCTTATAATCTCCTAATTTTCACCACACGTTTTGATTTAAATGATAGTATGATGTGGAAAGAGAGAGAAACTAATATTATATAAATCAGAGTGGGGTGGAAATTTGGGAGCTAGAAAGGTGCTACAAAATAGGGATGCCATTGATATATATATATATATATGATTCATGTATATGGAAGTTTTGATCTGATTATGACGCCGTGCTCAACTTTATAATAGTATTTTTATATGCTAAACTAAAATTTCATATATTATAATCACTACATGTTTGTACCAAAAATGGTCACAAACCCCAAATGTTGTGAAAGCACCAGTGTATGAATACAAATCAGCAATATTCAGACACAAATCTCAGATCTAAACGAACAACAAACAGCAATCCAAAAATAATGAACAAAGACACGAGGTTTATAGTGGTTCGGCTATCTCCGGCCTACGTCCACTCCAAAGTTTTTATCTTTTTATTGCTCGATGCTTGAAGATTACAATTTCGTATGTTGTATTACAACTGATTTGCTAAATTAAGTCTGAATCTAAGGCAGCAATGGTGATCTGGGGTAAACCTGGCAGAATCTAGGAGCTCTTTGCTCTTAAAGTTGTCCGACCCCTTTTTCTGAATGACCAGGGGCTCTATTTATAGGTGTAGGAGGCTGATATTTCGCCTAAAATGAGGAAAGACCAGTTCTGGCACGTGAGGTGGCCCACATGGCCGAAATCTGGAGTCCCGGGCCCACTTTGGGATCGATTCGACCCTTGGTTCGAATCGATCAAGAAATTGTCCAATCAAGCTGAAATTTGGTGTGAACATTCTTCATCATGTGTTGAAGCTTCTGTGAAAATTTCATAGCATTTGGATGTGTAGATCTCAAGTTATGATCGATTCAAGGTTGCATTTCTGGTTGACTAGCCTGGTTCGAATCGATCTAGTTCGAATCGATTCGTTCGAATCGATCCAGCGCGTGCTTCTGGGATGACGTGGAGCGCTTCCTTCGAGTCGATCCTCCTTTTTCTCCTAGCTTTACTGAGTCAAATCCTTGGTTTTTAGCTGTGGTGGATTCGAGATGTATCGATTCGAAGATGGGAATGGATTCGAGGCAAGGTATGTTCGAATCGGTCATGGCCTATACTTGTTGTTCGATTCGAAGTCGTTCAAACCGTATGGATTCGATGCTAGGCATAGGATGGTTCCAGTGTGCTCGTTCGTATCGATTGTTGGAAAACGATCGACACGAAGTCACCTCTTAAGGATGGATTCGAACTAACGATACCGGATCGATTCGAAGTGATACGCCTCTGTGATTTCGAGGGAACTCGTTTCGATGGAGTCGAAGACCTGTAGCTCTGATGGATACGAAGTAGACGGAGTCGAACATGATGGATTCGACGCAATGCTCTTCTCCTCGATTCGAACCAACCTTCCCTTATGGATTCGAGACTAGCTTATCTCATCCATTTCCTTTTGGCGATATCTTGAGCATACGAACTCAGATTGACTCGAAACTTGGAACGTTGTTTCATCTGGCCCCTCTTGACATGTCTTATCAATTGCGGCCCGATCCGGACTCGGACAAAATTCATCGATATCCGTGGTGAACCTGCGATGCACAATCGATGTTCATGGCTAATAATCATTGATTTTCAGTTAATCTTTGGGTATCTCGACTTTGCCAAAAGTTGGGATAACATTTTGCCCCCCAAAATATGCCTTTTTGGTAAAAGGCGTGTTTTGATCAGTCTTAAGTTGGATGCAGTGAGTTCAGGTTTTACTCATAGCTTATAGCATTTTCAATCAAGTCCATGGCTGTTCGTAGCCGAATTGTTATCAACTTTTTCCAGTGGAAGTTAAGAATGAAATTCTACGGTCTCTCCGTACTATTGATGGTCACTCCGGACCCTTGTCAAACCCATTCCAGATTTAGCGATTGAATAAAAAGATCCTATTGCACTCCGGCGTTGCTTTCTATCCCTTGCACTCTGGCCCCAGCTAGGGCGTATAGCGATGTCTTGGTCGTTCTCGGCCGATTATAGCCTCTCCGGGCTCATGCTGGATCCCATCCTGTCACTCTTCGGTGAAGGGGAAACAACGTTAAGTGAGTCAATCCTGTCGCTCTCCGGCGAAGTGATTCACCTCCTGCACTCCGGTTCAGTGTATCTGAACATTAAGCGATGTCATGGCCTAAATCGTGGGCCGATCATAGCCTCTCCGGGCTCTTATCGAATCCTGATCCAATCACTCTCCGGTGAATAGGAAACGATGCTTACGTGAGTTGATCCTGTCGCTCTCCGGCGAAGCAACTCACTTCTTGCACTCCGGATCCTACCTCTCCGGGTAGGATCATAAAGCGATCATGTTTATATTGATATTTAATGTTTATCCTTTAACTCTCCGGTCAAAGGTTTATTTTAATAAGTGTTTCTTTATTAAATTCAAATCCTAGATGTTCAATCTCAAACACCAGGAAAAACAAGATAATGCCTCTCCGGGCAGAGCGGTCTATTTCCATCTCAGAGCATGCCTAGGGATCTCTCCGGTTCCCGTACATGAATAAGTGGGATAGCCGTTTTATTTTGAAAATCAAATATAAGAAAACTAAGTGACCAAAGCTCATATCCTGAACTTGGCCTTTGCCATCGTGATCAGTTGATGACGAGTCGTGATCCCGATCCAGGATCAGTCCTGTTAGGTTGAGGCGGTAGTTGTTCGAGCCTGACCGCCGTTGCACGTTCTCTGACATATTGTGGCAATCTACCACTCCTGGCATGTTCTTCCACCTCATCCTTCAGGTGGCGGCATTCATCGGTAGTATGCCCATCCAGCTCATGGAATAGGCAGTACTTTCCAGTCCTACGTTCTCGCTCCGTGGGATCTCTCCTGGGTGGTTTTCGATAGGGGAGTTGCCCCCGAGTTTCGGTGTAAACTCGTTCCAGTCCTGCCACCAAATCTGTGTACTACCTGAATCTAGGCTCTCGGAATTTCTTCCGTTTGTCAGGACCATCAGGTGCGTCATCCTGCTTTCTCTTTCCTTTGTCTGCCCTGGACTGTTCCCTGGCGGTTCCTTCGCCTTGTGCAACATTTATCTCCTGCCTCTCGGCTCGTGATTCCTCTAATCGAATGAATTTTTCAGCTTCATGGAAAAACTCTCCAAGATCTTGCGGTGGATCTTTAGTCAAAGAGTCTTTGAATTCGGTGCCTTCTCCAACTCCTGCCACTGCCGCCATTAAAATCATTGATGGGTCCGGGCGATCTACAGAAGTCACCGTCGCATTAAATCGTAACAAAAAATCTTTTATGGACTCTCCGGTCCTTTGTTTTATCGATGCCAAAGTCATCACGCTTTTAGGTCGTGTCACGTGGACCCTAAACTGCTTCATGAAGCAATCCACAAGCTCGCCCCATGTCCTGATTGATCCGGTTTCTAGCTGCCTAAACCAAAGCGCAGCCAAATCTGATAAGAATAAGGGGAAACATCGTGCCATCACTTCTTCGGATGCTCCCAGCACTTCCATGTGTCTGATATATCTGGTGATATGCATGGTCGGGTCTGACTTTCCATCATAAGGATTCAGTGTTGGTAGTTTGAACTTCGGAGGGTTTCTTGCATTCCTAATATTCGGAGCGAACGGACTCCGACTAACTTCTTCCAATCCTCCTCCTGAAAACCCTCCTCTCATGAGTCGTCTTACTAGGCCGATCATTCTTTCATCTCCGTCTAGGGGTTGCCCCCTTGTCATGTCCCTGTCTTGTCCTCCGAGTCTTGTTGGGAATTCTGGTACGTACTCTTCGGGCGGCTCGTTAGTATTAGTGTTGACCCTAGCCGGTTGAGCTCCATCCAAAGGTACTTCTGCGTTGGATCCTGCGGGCCTGCCCCCAAGCCCTTGTTGATTGCCTTCTGGTCCTGCATTTTGTCCTCCGTTGGGTTCCATAGCCCTAGCTCCTTGTTCCACATTCACAGCCGGTGTAGCTGGTCCAGGGTTCTGCGTCCCTGTAGCTCTCATCTGCTCGAAGAAATTCTACATCATCTCTTGTTGGATTTTCATCATTCTTTCGTGCATCAGATTGGTCATGGTCTCCATCTCATCTCTAGTGATGTAGATCGAAGCTGGTTCTTCTCCAGCACCAGAGGATGCTTCTTGACTTCCTGCCTGTTGGCTCCTCTCAGTTCTTTGTCTAGTTTGTCGAGTCATTGAAGAGTCAAATCTGAATCCTTGAAATCTTAAATCTAAACTTTGAATCTGGTGTAGCGGGTGCTAGTTCAGCTCTCAGTGAAAGCACCAAAGTGTTTGTACCAAAAATGGTCACAAACCCCAAATGTTGTGAAAGCACCAGTGTATGAATACAAATCAGCAATATTCAGACACAAATCTCAGATCTAAACGAACAACAAACAGCAATCCAAAAATAATGAACAAAGACACGAGGTTTATAGTGGTTCGGCTATCTCCGGCCTACGTCCACTCCAAAGTTTTTATCTTTTTATTGCTCGATGCTTGAAGATTACAATTTCGTATGTTGTATTACAACTGATTTGCTGAATTAAGTCTGAATCTAAGGCAGCAATGGTGATCTGGGGTAAACCTAGCAGAATCTAGGCGCTCTTTGCTCTTAAAGTTGTCCGACCCCTTTTTCTGAATGACCAGGGGCTCTATTTATAGGTGTAGGAGGCTGATATTTCGCCTAAAATGAGGGAAGACCAGTTCTGGCACGTGAGGTGGCCCACATGGCCAAAATCTGGAGTCCCGGGCCCACTTTGGGATCGATTCGACCCTTGGTTCGAATCGATCAAGAAATTGTCCAATCAAGCTGAAATTTGGTGTGAACATTCTTCATCATGTGTTGAAGCTTCTGTGAAAATTTCATAGCATTTGGATGTGTAGATCTCAAGTTATGATCGATTCAAGGTTGCAATTCTGGTTGACTAGCCTGGTTCGAATCGATCTAGTTCGAATCGATTCGTTCGAATCGATCCAGCGCGTGCTTCTGGGATGACGTGGAGCGCTTCCTTCGAGTCGATCCTCCTTTTTCTCCTAGCTTTACTGAGTCAAATCCTTGGTTTTTAGCTGTGGTGGATTCGAGATGTATCGATTCGAAGATGGGAATGGATTCGAGGCAAGGTATGTTCGAATCGGTCATGGCCTATACTTGTTGTTCGATTCGAAGTCGTTCAAACCGTATGGATTCGATGCTAGGCATAGGATGGTTCCAATGTGCTCGTTCGTATCGATTGTTGGAAAACGATCGACACGAAGTCACCTCTTAAGGATGGATTCGAACTAACGATACCGGATCGATTCGAAGTGATACGCCTCTGTGATTTCGAGGGAACTCGTTTCGATGGAGTCGAAGACCTGTAGCTCTGATGGATACGAAGTAGACGGAGTCGAACATGATGGATTCGACGCAATGCTCTTCTCCTCGATTCGAACCAACCTTCGCTTATGGATTCGAGACTAGCTTATCTCATCCATTTCCTTTTGGCGATATCTTGAGCATACGAACTCAGATTGACTCGAAACTTGGAACGTTGTTTCATCTGGCCCCTCTTGACATGTCTTATCAATTGCGGCCCAATCCGGACTCGGACAAAATTCATCGATATCCGTGGTGAACCTGCGATGCACAATCGATGTTCATGGCTAATAATCATTGATTTTCAGTTAATCTTTGGGTATCTCGACTTTGCCAAAAGTTGGGATAACACTACAAAACAAACATCATTTACCGAAACCAATATGGCATTGGCGTTATGTTGGCAAGCACAATAACGACGGTGCGCCAACGCCATGCACCGCGTGGGTACAAGAGCATTAGAATTATTTTTGATGCCAAATCGTCGTTCTTCATGGGATACTTACCGATGCCAAATCGATGCCATACGATTCCAAATTTTTGAAGCCTTGCGTTGTGTCAAGTTGTTGATGCTATAACTACGACATGCCGATACCAATAAAAATATATTTTTCGACTTTATGCCGACACCGTACCAATGTAAAATTAAAATGCTAAAATTTGATTTTTCAACGCCATGCCAACGCCTTTGCTTAAGCATTTTTATAGCATTTCTACCGTCTTTCTCATCTAAATTATGAATTCATATATAATGATATTTAATCATACAAATATAAGTAAATAATATCCAACATACACATACTCAAGCACTAGCATACAACGACACATATCCAACATTACAAATATCAACAAAAACAAATATCCATCAATATAGACACAACCATCCAATATCGCAAATATCCATCTAACATCACAAATATCCAACATACAGAAATGTTTACACAAGTATCAAAACATAAATATACAAAAAAGATTAATACTAACTAATCCATTGCACACCAACAAACATCATCATCATAAGAAGAAGAATTGTACACATGCATAAACTATTGCACAAATTCATAGATGAACTTCCCGAGTTTCTTCTCTAGCTTATGGACATGTGACTTAAAGCGTTGGTTTTCTTCCTCTAAATCAGTTAATTTAGCCCTTTTCTCTAATGATAATCTCTACATTTTAAACAAATGCGTTTGTCTATAATAAGTAAAATTTGTTTTAACTATTGTGTTTATATATTAGAACTACTATAGAAAATTTATTGGACTTTGGTTTTATTTTTCTTTCCCACACAAAAAAATGAAAATTTCTTTCATTGATCTATACATTACAAGAAAAAAGTACAATTTTCGACGGCTGACGGTCGTCGGAAGCCGTCGACGACCGTCGGAAAAAACCATCGCAACAATACCCGTCGCCGCACATGCTTTCCTACGGCTTTCGACAACGACCGTCGTATCATTTCCGACGGCTACCAACGGAAAAACCGACAGCTCCATACGGCCGTCAAAAACATGTGGACGATCACGGGGTGCAAAAAACCGTCGCTAGTCGTTAGTAGCCGTCAGCGTTTGACGTCGAAAGCCGTCGGAATTTGTTGTCATTAGCCGTCGGTTTCCCTCTGAAAATTTCGACCTACAGGCCGTTGGAATTCCTAAAACTTTTTTGCGTTCTTCTGCTGCATTCTTACCTTCCATGCACAATCCATAAATATAATATATTGCACCACACAAGCACATATCCAATTCAGATATTCAATATAATATCAAATCATAGAAATATAATAAAATCACATAAAGAAATAAACCAAGCGTAACTCGCATAAAATCAAACCAACACTTCGTTAACATAATGTACATACATCTAATTGTACAAAATATACACCAATCCTTCATCAGCTCCCCACTATCTACTCCCAAGTGTCAAAATTACCATCACCAAATGTATAATCAAATAATATACCCAACATTTCAAAGTATCCAACTCCACCAACTCACTATATCATCAAACATTACTAAACAATGACGCAAAACAAAAAAACATATTTATCACTCCTGTCAATCACCTCCAGATCCTCTGGAACTAGCTGAAGATGGAAAGCGGCCACCATACTGCTGCATGTACTCAGCAATACACTGGTCCATCAGCTGTGTCATCTCAATGACCTACTGATGGTTCTACTTCTCCAACCGTGCCACCCTAGCTCTAAATTCTTCGATCTCTACTAGATCGATCTAAGCTCTGGTTTGGCTAGCTCTCCTCTGTCTACCCTGCAATATTTATTTAATTTAGTAAAGGTTCAATTACTATAATCTTACTATCAAAGCTATAACATAATATGTTAATTGTTATGTCTATAAACTTATTATTGAAACTAAATCGATGTGAAGTTCTTTAGAACTGAAAGATTACTAAATTGTTATATCTTAATATATTATTCATTACCACTTGATTGCCAAAGCCTTGACGCCTATTCCATGAAGGCGGATCCATGACTGACTCAAAAATGACATCCTCCTTGTCCGTAGTCAGCTGCTCTCGACCAGTTTCCTTCAAGGAATTTCTGTCGTTGTTCCATAAACCTTGCTTACATGAACAAATAAAAATACAGTTGAAATTAATAGCATGATATCTTAATTCAATATACTGTAATAATTAAAACAGTTACTAATAGTATATAAACTAAAATATGCTTACATGGCTCTTTCTTGATTTATTGTCATCCCATGTATATGAAACCGTCCCGTCTGGATTTACATGCTCGACTACATGAGTATGGGTAAATATATCCATGTACGATACGAGACCCTACGCCTCAGCTTCATAAAATTGATTTTTATGTACTATTATTGTATATTCAAAATTATACAACACAATCACTATTTATAATTCACATTTAATAAATTTACCAACTCTTGGCGATATTGTTGAAACGACTTGGACCCTCCTCAATGAGTGATAGGATTTCTGTTCCTATTTGCAGAGTTTCTTTCTGATTCTGCCTGTACATTTAGATAAACAATACATTATTTACTTACCAAATATTTTATGATATTTACGTCAATCAAATAATTAATAAAAGTTTAGTACACTTACCTTCGCTTTGTCACTATCCGAATATGCCAGCCACCATTCCCACACACTCACTCCCATCCAGTTCGGCTTCTGCCCTTTATGTTTCACAGTCGACATAAAATCCTGGTAATTCTTCCTCATCTTCTACATCCAGTAGTATCATACCAGCTGCAGGTCATCTGATTGTACGTCGACCGCGGCCTGCATTTCATGATAAACAAGCGACAAATAATTAAATAATTAAAGGTGAACAATAAATAAGCGACAAAAAAATTAAGAATGGAAAACAAAAGATTACACTTACAATGAAATCCTATCATATACACTCCAGAATGTGGGAAGGGATATTATCCCACTTGGGCCAATAAGCCGTCATCCTACTCTTGTAAATCTCTCGAAACTGATAGAACTGCGGTTGACGGCAGTAGGTCAAACCCCGTGTTAAATATGATACAGATTATTATATCGTACACAAAATATTTAAGATGCTGAAAAAAGTTTAACACTTACCCCTCCGCTCTAAGGTACCAGATACACAATGGGACGCTGTGGCGGTTGCGATGGGCCGCTGCCATCGCCTCCTGATGAATGGGAAGAACTCCTCCTTTTGAACGACATGATACCTGTCACAGACGCATCATTTTAAAAGAGAATAATATCATAATAATGAAATATATTTTATAGTTAAATGACATAAATGACATAAAGTATATAAAGTGCAAAATATACATGATTCAGATTGGGTCTCATATTCCAACGATAAGCAGAATACATTGCATTTTTAACATAAATTGCTAAATAAATGACAGAAATGGTAACGACATAAATGATGTAAACGACGATAAGCAGATTCGGTTTCATAAATGACATAAATTACATAACTTGCAATATACATTTGTCTTCTGATTACATAAATTACATAAATCTCATCAATTACATAAATTGCATAATACATAAGAATTCAACATAATATTTATATCAATCCTCATCATCTTCTGATTTAGATTCGGTCTAATATTCTACGTTATTTTCCTCCCTACTCTCAAATGCTTCTACCAAAACATTTAATTCATCTTTCAAAGGTCAAAAATCAGTACGATCGTTTGTTGTTATTATTTCGTTGTTTTTCTCAAGATCTGCCTGATAAGCTTGTTCATTTGGAATATTCTTTCCATCAAACGTAAATCTTCGCTTTTTTTAAAAACTGATGACCAATCTGCTTTATCTCTTTTTAGAGATGGATAAGAAACATAATAAACTTGCAATGCTTGTTTGGCTAGTACAAAAGGATCGTACTTGTGATAATGTGATGTGTGTTTTATTTCAATAAGATTATAATCCTTGTACACATTAATTCCAGAACCTGAAACATTGCTGAACCAATTGCATCTAAACAGAAACACATCCTCCATGGGTCATGAGAAACACATCCTCTGCGGCTCAAGATCTCTATCGTCTAACCATACTTCTACACATTTTCCAGAAGGTCGACCATGTTGCCTAAAAATAGATAACATTGTTTGAGAGGACTCTTGTTCGTCGCCTTCATCATTACGTGGAACACTTTCAAATGATATGTTCACATGGTCAACAAATACGTTTATACCATTATAAAAATCTTTCTTTATTGAGCCTCTCAATCCCCTTCTTTGATACATCCATCTCCTTTGATCAACAAAATAATCGATCATTTTTCCTATTTAAAAAAATATGTCACAAATTCAAAAATAAATATTGGCCATTTTACGAATTACATTTTATTTTTCAATGTATTGATACATAAACTTATACACGTCAATTTTACCCCACTTAAGAATACAATATTGAAATGTTGGTTTATGGTTTTCTTTTTTGTTGGCTAGTCATCCTACTTCCCATTACAAACACAGTAAACACTTACATTTCATTTTAAACGATTCAACAAAATTTCGGCAGCACTTCCCCTTTGTTTCCTGCATTGTGCACAAATGCGTGTACGCGGAAAACAAAAAAGAAAAGTGATGATGAAATTTTGTGAACCGTTTAAAACGAAATAATGTACGAAATGTAATTATCTACTGTGTTTATAACTATCAAATACAGGGACAAATCCAACAAGTATTGTACCAGATGAATATAAAAGTCTGTTTTATGACAAAAATGTATATTTATATAACGATCATGTACAACACTTGTCAGATGGGGCCAAAACACTCTAAGGGACGTAACAAAAAAGTAGTTTATACAAAAAGTGGAAATTTTATAATTTGTCTTCTTATTTATTATGCAATATATTATTGTTTATAAAAGGTTGAAAATTTACTAATTTTATATATTTCAAAAAATTATTAATTTACCACATTATTCTGCGTATTTTATCGAATAAGGTTGCTTCGATATTGTTGTAATTTCCAATGAAGTCAATTTCTTTTTTAGACTCATGCATTCATTTCTATACAAGTAAAGATGTTTAAAAGCAATGGACATGGATGATTCTAACTCCGACTGAAGTAGAATGTATCTCTCTTTTTCGATAACTAAGTTCTATGGCATATTCCAATTACCACAAGACAATGGTAGAAACAACAAACATATAATGGTTTATACATACAGACAAAATCACAAATTATACCTACTCTTTACAATTTCATGCTAACAAATGAAATAGGTAAACCATGTGATACTATAAACCATTACTAGCCTATTAGAAATAATTAGAATCACTAATTAGCCCTAATTTATATGCAAATCTATATTTAGGATAAAATTTAGATTTTTTGCGAAAATAAGAGATTATACCTAAGATTGAAAGCAATATAGTGTGATTAGGCAGCCGTGGAAGATCCAGAAACTTAATTTGGCGATTGGAAGCAAGAAATTGGGATTTTGGGAGTTTTGAGATTTTATTTTCGTGCTGAATGAATGAGGAAGAAAGGTCTCGGTTGTGCCTGTAATTCGCGAATTTGCGGCGGCTTCTGACGGCCGCCGACGACCCGTCGAAAGCCATCAGAAATAGGCCGCTGGAAGCCGTCGCTAGTTGCTGTCGGTATTCTAGCCTTTTCTAGTAGTGATATTTTAACTCAAATAGATTTGTTTAATTTATTAAAACAAAAATATGATTTAACCCTTTTTTCAATTTATTGACTAATTTCACTTATATATTTATTTAACTTTTGGATGATTTAAGAAAATACATAATTAAACTTATATACTTGTTTAATTTATTAAAATAAAAAATATAATATAACTTATATATTTGTTTAATTTATTAAATGATTTAACAAAATGTATATTTTAACTTACGTATGTGTTTAACTTAATTTATATATTTGTTTAATTTATTGAAACAAGATATAATACATGTGAGAAATGCGGATTACGGATCTTAAGGCTAGTATAAACACTAGAGAGGGGGTGAATAGTGTTTTAAGGAATTACTAATTCTTTTCGAGTCTATATTAATTTGAACACAAATGTATACAATATTCAGACACAGATATGATCATAGATTCAAACACAGATGCAAATATAAAGTAAAAGCAGTAAAGGAAAGAACACACCAGATTTTATACTGGTTCGGAGTTACCCTACATCCAGTCCCGCACACAAGTACGGATTTCCATTCAAAAGCAATCTTTACAATTACAACCGTCGATATCAAGGCCACGAGGTACACCATTCCAGATTCATAATCCTCTGGGTAGAGATACTTGATTTCCCAGGCAACAAGTTCACCCAATTGATTTCCTATGCTACAATCACACATTTTCTCACTTGATTGATTTCCAAGGCTACAATCACACCTTTTCTTACTTGATTGATTTCAAAGAAGCCTATAACTCTGAATATCACTGGGATCTTGTTGAGATAGTGATAGAGAATCAAACCAGAAATGATCTAGTTAAATTCAATGATGATTTCGGCAGAGTAATGGTAATAATATATATAAAGAAATGTGGAAGAAGAAGAGGAGTGAAAACCAGAAAAATATTGTTAAAAATTCGTGAAAACATCCCCTATTTATAGAAGAACAACAACCATGTCTATTCGTGAAAGGTTATGGCAAATAGACACTTCTTTTGAAATTCAAATTTTTGAAACCAACTGCCACTATGCCGACATGGGTATCTTGGGTATGTCGACATCCCAAAGGAAATTATGGTGATTTGTTTTTCTTTGAAAATTACTTCTATCTTATATTAAATTTCAAAGTTTGATTGAAGTAAGTAAGATCTTAGTCTATCATACCAGGCTCCAGGAGCTTGTTTTAGACCATATAGAGCTTTCTTAAGTTTGTAAACATGATTTGGAAATTTTTCATTTTCAAAAAGTGGTGGTTGTTCAACATATACTTCTTCTTTTACAAATCCATTTAAAAAGGCACTTTTAACATCCATTTGAAATAATTTGAAATTATTATAATTTGCGAAAGCAAGTAGAATCCTAATGGCTTCTAATCTTGCTACGGGAGCAAAGGTTTCATCAAAATCTATTCCTTTTTCTTGACAATAACCTTGAGCGACTAACCGGGCTTTATTTCTAGTGACCTCACTTTGCTCATTCATTTTATTTTTATAAACCCATTTTGTTCCAATTATAGTTTATTTTCAGATCTAGGAACAAGTTCCCAAACATCATTTCTAGTGAATTGATTTAATTCTTCTTGCATAGCCAAAATCCATGAATCATCAGTTGATGCTTCTTTTGGATTTTTGGGTTCAATAGTTGATATAAAAGCTACATTGCTCATTTTACTTAGTTGATTTCTAGTTGTAACAACAAATTGCATATCTCCTAGAATATTTTCTATGGGATGATCTTTTAAAAGTTTAATCCTTTTATTAGGATGATTAAATTCATTATTAGTTTCAATTGACTCTTGATTTTGAGTAATTAAATCCTCTTCATCATTTGTCTCTACAAAATTTTTGGGATTTTCATCGAATGAAACATGCATTGTTTCTTCAATGGTGTTAGTTCTTAAATTAAATACTCTATATGCTTTGTTTCTATTAGAATATCCGATAAAGATACCTTTTTCGGATTTAGGATCAAATTTATCTAAGTTATCTTTTGTATTTAAAATAAAATATTTACTTCCAAAAATTCTAAAATAAGATACCTTAGGTTTCTTTCCGTGAAGTTCATAAGATGTCTTATCAGTTAAAGGTTTTATTAATACTACGCCATAAATGGCCTACTGCAACACAAAAAAAATGTTGGCTCAGGCCCAAAAAATGTTGCCATAGGTCTATGGCAACACTTTTAGGGTGATGCAATTTTTGCCGTTGCCTTAGACCTCAAAGGCAACATTTTGACTATCTAAGGCAACATAAGTGGGCACCGCCCGATTCATCCGATTTCGGAAGATCGAGCCTTCTTTGAAACCTGTCTTCAAGCTCATGCACATTTGATTTGACTCTGTCTTCAAGCTTATATCCAGCTGTCCAGTCTTCAATACCTGTCACATATAATTCAAAAGCAGTAATCTGGAAAATAATATTTAACTCGAACAGAAAATGAAAATATTTTTGTTATATTATTTGCCTCAGGTATTTGGGTTGTTTCTTTTCATAAGTGCATAAGCCAAACATGAATGCAACACATGGATACAAGGCAGTATGGAAGACAGCAAGCAACAGTTCAAGCAAAAATGCACAAAGGAGAAGCCAAGTGCACAAAGTAGTACTCAACACAGCAAGCAACATAACATGACCAAGAAATGCATGTACATGGATGAACATACATGCATCATAAGGCTTGGTACAAGAAACTACTCAAGTGCAACTACTCAAGTGCAAGTTCATACTCAAGTGCAGCCAGATATGTAGACAAGCCAAAAAAACGGACACGGCACAAGGTCAAACCCGAGTCATCGACTGGATTCAACTCAGGGCTAAGCAACCAACAAAACAAACAAGAACCAGGTTCAGCAAAATATAGATAAGCCAGTGCAAGAAACACAGCAGTACACATAGGCAGCCCATCAAGCAAAAACAGTGAATGCATCAGGCATGTACAAGAGAAACCTAGGCATGTACAAGAGAAACCTAGGCAGTAACATGATATACAGAGGACTTGGAGCATCAGTTCATGTTAAAGAACAAGGTTAGCATGGTACCAGTTCAGTCCAGACCAAGCAAAACCAACAAAGCTCAACACACATATGTTTGTATTCATCATTGCAATCCAACATACCAGATTTCTCAAAGTCCAACAGAAAGATTAAACACGAGATTATAGGAAATAAAGCCTATAAATAAATCCCAATTCATCATCGGCAAAAGCGTGCGAGTGTAACCAAAATCAAGAATATTCAAGTAAACCAGAAGGCAGAAAACATACCAAATAATATCACATCGCACCCGACGACGAAGTCAAAGCAATTCGAGCAATCAATCAAGGAGAACGAAGGAGCAAGCTACCAGGAACGTTTCTCACACTAGATTCGATCAATCAGAGCATCAAAGCAATTAGAATCGCGTGCCCTAGTTTTCACTGAAACCAATTCGACTACCCCCTGCCACTCTGACATCAGGCCCCAACCACGAAATTGCGACCAAATCAGCAACTCCCTGAACCATCGCAATCCCACAACCTTACCTCGAATCACCAGAATCGCCAAAAATCTGAACAAAATCGCAAATCCGGAAGTAGTGAGGAAAACTGACGCGAGGCGAAAGAAAATAACAGAAATTGATATGGCCGACAAGGGATAAAAGCAAAGCCAATTATTCTCCAGATCGAAGAAACAAGGAGGAGCGGCGTCATTTTTTTTAAAGTCGGCGGAATAAAAATTAGGGATTGGAAAATTGGGGGTGAGAAACGAAAGCGGATGAGTGAAAAGTAAAGCGGGAAATGGAAATTGGTAAGGTGTGGATCGATGGTGTGAATCGACGGTTGAGATTTTGTTTTAAATGGTGGTGTGGATCGCTGAGGTGTAATTTTTTTTTAATTTTTTAATCTGAAAACATCTATGGCAACACTATATAAAAATGTTGCATCGTGTTACACTTGTTTAGCTAGAGCAACACATTTCTATGGCTAAGGTAACACCAAAAATACAACGTTGCAGTAGGACCAAAATTCTATAGCTATCGCAACATTTTAGCTGGCAACACCTTGCAAAAATGTTGCAGAAGGTCATTTATGGCATAGTGTAAGATTCTATTTAAAATATAACAGGCGGTAGCAACTGCTTCTGCCCAAAAATGTTTTGGTAAATTACTATTTGAAAGCATAGTTCTCGCACACTCTTGAATCGTCCTATTTTTACGTTCTACTACTCCATTTTATTGTGGAGTTCTTGGAAATGAAAAATTGTGAGTTATTCCCTTTTTATTGCAGAATTCCTCAAACTTTTCATTTTCAAATTCACCACCATGATCACTACGGATGGTTATAATTTTTTATAGAAAGTTGATTTTGAATCCTTTTTGTAAAGTTCTTAAAACATTCAAAAGTATCACTTTTATGTTTCAAAAATACTGTCCATGTAAATCTAGAATAATCATCTACAATTACAAAAACATATTTACTGTGATTTATTGACTGAATTTGAGATGGACCAAATAAATCAAGATAAAGTAATTCAAGAGGTTTTGAAGTTGAAATCATATCTTTTAATTTAAAGGAACTTTTTCTAAGTTTTCCTAATTGACATGCATCACATAAACTATCTACTTTAAAATTCATTTTAGGGAGACCTCTTACTAGATCATGTTTTGATAGTCTAGATAAGAGTTTGAAATTCAAATGCCCAAATCTCTTATGCCAAATCCAAGGGTCACTTGTATTTGCCAAAAGACACAAGTCATCATTTGAAATTTTCATACTAAGAATATAAATATTCTTTTTCCTAATTCTCTCAAATATTATGGTTGAATTATTATCTTCAATGTGACACTTATCTTTTTCAAATTTAATTTTATATCCTTTATCGCAAAGTTGACTAATACTTAGTAAATCATGTTTCAGATTCTTAACTAGCAAAACGTTAGTAATAATAGGATTTTTAGAGTTACCGACATTGCCGATGCCAATCACATATCCTTTTGAGTTGTCTCCAAAGTTAACCAATCCTCTGTCTTAGTATATTATATCATTTAGCATATCCGGATTACCAGTCATGTGTCTAGAACATCCACTATCGAGTATCTAGTTATTCTTTTTGATCTGCACAATTTGTCCATTGTGGATTGATTCCTCAACACCCATAAAACATGTTTCCTGCACATCATAAAAACCTTGTGAACGATTTGACTTTGAATATAGATTACATGCAGACTTATGATACAATGATGATTTGAATATTTTTAAACAAGTATTAACAAAATTTTCAAATATAGCCATTAAAAAATTTTCAAAATTCAGATTATGAAACTTTGAAAACCTTGCTCTGATACCAAATGTGAGAAATGCGGATTACGGATCTTAAGGCTAGTATAAACACTAGAGGGGGGAGGGGTGAATAGTGTTTTAAGGAATTACTAATTCTTTTCGAGTTTATATTAATTTGAACACAAATGTATACAATATTCAGACACAGATATGATCACAGATTCAAACACAGATGCAAATATAAAGTAAAAGCAGTAAAGGAAAGAACACACCGGATTTTATACTGGTTCGGAGTTACCCTACATCCAGTCCCGCACACAAGTATAGATTTCCTTTCAAAAGCAATCTTTACAATTACAACCCTCGATTTCACGGCCACGAGGTACACCACTCCAGATTCACAATCCTCTTGGTAGAGATACTTGATTTCCTGGGCAACAAGTTCACCCAATTGATTTCCTAGGCTACAATCACACCTTTTCTCACTTGATTGATTTCCAAGGATACAATCACACCTTTTCTTACTTGATTGATTACAAAGAAGCCTATAACTCTGAATAGCACTGGGATCTTGTTGAGATAGTGATAGAGAATCAAACCAGAAATGATCTAATTAAATTCAATGATGATTTCGGCAGAGTAATGGTAATAATATATATAAAGAAATGTGAAAGAAGAAGAGGAGTGAAAACCAGAAAAATATTGTTAAAAATTCGTTGAAAACATCCCCTATTTATAGAAGAACAACCGCCATGTCTATTCGTGAAAGGTTATGGCGAATAGACACTTCTTTTGAAATTCAAATTTTTGAAACCAACTGCCACTATGTCGATATGGGTATCTTGGGTATGTCGACATCCCAAAGGAAATTTTGGTGATTTGTTTTTCTTTGAAAATTACTTCTATCTTATATTAAAACTATTTTAAACTATTTTAAACTTTATAAATATACTAGTTAAAATACATAAGTAAATATAGAGAATAATATATATAAAATTTTACTATAATTTTATATTTAAATCTAAGTATATATATTAAAAGTTAAATATATTATAATTAAAAGATAGTTTAAAACAAACGAAGTTTAAAACAAGAGTTTATTTAAAAAAAATCAAAGAATATTTTAAGGCTAAAACATCTTTTTGAAAATCATTTGAAAATATAATTTTTAAGGCTAAAACATTTTGAAAAGCAGTTTTGAAATCATTTTGAAGTAGTTTTGCAAGCTTCTTCCTGCAGAATATCTCATCACATCAGGACTTGAGAACTTGTACAAAACCAGGATGTTCGTGGGTTTGTAAGCCACTTGTCGTAGGTTTGTAAGCTACTTGTCGTGGGTTTGTAAGCCACTAAAAAGGTAGAAATGGGTTCCATCCCAAATGAAATATGGAGTAAAGATTTCAGTGCTATTATGAAGTTTTAACATAATTCTAGACTCAATACTGATCTTGTATTATTAAAATCTTGAACTCTTGATAACTTGATTTCTTGATACTCATGAGTCTTCAATATCGATATCTTTGATCTTTAAATTCATCAGTCTTGTATCTCTATACTATACAGTCTTCATTCTTGATACCTGCATGGTTAAATCCTGCATATACATATATATCTAAGTGGAAAATAGGCACAAGGACAAATTTTCATAAAATTTTTGGCTGAAGGACAACAAGTTTTATTTTTAGGCTGAAGGACAAACTTTGAAAAATAATTAGGCTGAAGGACAATGCTAATACAACTAGCATTTTGTACAATGTAAAACTGGATATAATGCTAGTTATAATTAGCATTTTGTACAATGTTTGCACTGTACAAAATGCTAACTATATTTAGCATTTTCCTTTAGCCTAATTTTCTTTCAAAGTTTGTCCTTCAGCCCAAAAATGAAACTTTGTGTTCTTCAGCCTAAATTTTGTTCAAAGTTTGTCCTTGTGCCTAATTCCCTCTATATCTAAACTATAATGTTAGTATTTATATTTTATAATCTTATTCTACGGTTGTTGTCATCAAAACCATCATCTCAAGGACTAACAATACATACATACATATTATATATATAAGTTTAATTTATTGAAACAAAATGTATAATTTAACTAAATTATATATTTTTTTAATTTTTTTAAGTGATTTTATTTATATATTTGTTTAACTTAATTTTGTTTATTTTCTTAAATTCATTTCGTTTTTAAATGACGATTTATAACATCTAATAGAAAATGAGGATTAAGTAAATAATTATACTAAGAATGCGTATAAAATAAATAAATATGCACACACATATGGTTATCAGGGTATACGTTCAAATAGTATACTATATCTATGTATACATATATGTATGTATATAATTTATATACATATAAACTAAATATCATGTGTATATAATGAATGTTTAAGCCATTACCTTTGGAATATTGTCGTAGTTAAGTTTATAATCCACCCTTTTGGTAATAGCTCTGTTAAATACGTTGAATACCTCTTTGTCCGTTTCTCTTGTTATCTCCACACCTTTATTTCGAAGCTCCTCAATCCTAGCCTAGTATTTTACCTACTTTTCATTTTACTTATTCATTAGAATTATATATGTAAATATTATTTAATTGAATTTTTATGGGTAACTTATTGCAAACTTCGTGGAAGCACCATCTACCTAGCTATTAGTGGTGGAGCCATCCAATGACTCAATCTTGTGAGTTCTACAATAGACTTGCCAAGATGTAGGCTCATTATGATGCACTTCGCACTCAAATTTGAATTAATTAAATTATCATATAAGCCTATTTTAATTTATTTAAAAGTTAAATAAATTTAACAAATAAATACATAATATATCTTTACGATGATCTACGTACGATCTAGAGTCACTATTATGCAGCCTAGCATTTTTGTTCCTAATTTCGGCATTATGTCCCGCTTTTTTTTAAGTCACCGTGTTCCAGTACTGCAAGAACTGCTCTTATATCTTCAGTGCAATTAGGGAAGGTTGCCTTTTGTCATCCAACACATACGATATGGCCATTCCCATAATTCTTGGCTTCTATGGATGCCCAAGCATTTTACATATTCTTTAAAAATGTCATCTCTCCAAGCAAATTTCCTCTGCAAAAGAAAACTAAATACATTATAAATAAAATGACAAACAAAATTTATACAATATGTTGTGTATATTTTACCATAAATTCCTAAAATGCGACTGCCTTGACGTCACTGGAAATGTTAGTAAATGCGGTCCAGAATTATGTGATTCGTCCAAGTATGCCTTCACAGATGGATTAGATGTGGCGCTGCTACTTAAATTATAATTGTATGTGCATGTGTGTGCATGCATGCGTGCGTTTGTATATATGTACGTACACATACATACATATACAAACATACATACATAATTTATATGTATATATATATACAATATATATTATGTTGACTAAAGATGGAACGACCCAGAATTTTAGTTATTTGAAATTGGAATATTTAATTAATTTTAAATATTGAAAAGTTAATTTTATAAGTTAAATAACTTGAATTTCAAATATAGCGATTTATTGGATAATTTAATTGTTGAAATTAACAATTGAAATTGTTTAAGTAATTGAACCTTTAATTTTTATTTGGATAAAAATAATTTCAAATCTTATTTAAATTATATTAAGAAGAATGAAGGTAATAAAACTTTTAATTCTGATTTAAAATTGATTTAACTGATTTAGAAAATAACTCGTTTTAATTAACAAGTGAAAATAGCCTTCCGGGGCACAGTCTCGAATTTTGACAAAACCGATGTCATTGGGGCCGTAATAATGAATTATAATACACCATCAAATTTCATAGCGATCAGATGCACCATTTGGTCGTACGGGATAGAAACGCGTTGAAATAAATATCGGAAATTTAATATAATAATTGGATTCAAAAAGCTATCTTCTCCATACAATCGAATTTGGTCTCGAAACTTGTTCCATTGCGTTCAGAATAGGGGTATAACATTAGGAACGTCAGGAGGCATGTCTCGATCGGAGTTTGAAATGAAACAGCTAGATATTTTGAAATTTTAAGTAATATATTTTCTTCGATTTAACCATGCACCGCTGACTTTTCACATCAGCCCACAATACATCCCATCAACCACACACCTTCACACGTTCATACTCATGCCCTCCCTATATATCACATCTTCAGTCTGAGGATATCTTCCATTTTCGATTTTTTTTTAAAATCAACCATCCTACAGCCCGCATCCACTAGGACCCACCACGGCCACTTTCAGGCGAGGCGATGAACTGGAAATTTGTCGGCGACGAGGAGGTGAGGCTATTCAACAGTGGGGATCAAAAATAGAGGAGCACGGTGGCCAGGAGATGGCCGCGTTCGTTATATGATTTATAGTTAATAACTAGTATGATTTATAGTTGATAAAAATGGTTCTTCACCATTTTGGATAACTAGTATGATTTATAATTGATAAAAATGGTTGAATGATTTTTTTGGATAAATCATTATATTTAGTTGTTAGTTTTGATATATTCCCGCCTATTGGAGCGGATGAGACCCGATTACATTCCCATGTAAGAGCAGATGACCCATTGTATACGAATCCCGCCTCCAAGCGGTTGATTTATATTTATGATTATCTAACATTTGTGATGCAGGAAAACATGTTGGAGGGATCTAATAGGATTCCTTGCTATGATTGAATTATATTGTTTCAATGATATTTCCTTTATATCGATTATGGAATAATAATGTGATTTTGGACACTGTGGTTATAACATTGTTATATGTTGAAAACTAGAACCTAGTAGTAATAGAAAATCAATATCGATACTGGTTAAGTGTTGGGTGGTTATTGACCTCAAATTAGTATTTTTAAAATACTATTAATTGCCGATTAAGTCGGAATTGGTTTTTGAGAGAAGAAACGATTTTTAAATCCGAAATTGGGTTTCGAAAATATTTTGTTAAAGGTTATCTAATTAAATATATTAATATTGTTTTTAAGTTAATTGATTATATTAATATTGTTTTTAGAGTTATATAATCATATTAATATTATTTTAAAGTTATTTAATTATTTTACTATTGTTTAAAAGTTATGTGTTTATAGTTAAAATGTTTTAAAAATTTATAAAAACTTAATAAATTGAAAGATTAATTATTTAAGAATAATTATGGTTTGGAACTTATAATAAGGATTATTTATAAGGTTTTAAAATAAATTATTATTATTTATAAAATGGTAAGGTTAATTTTTGTTATTAATTCTTAAACAATATTTTGGAATGACTAATTATTATTTCAAGATATTTAAAGTAAATGATTTCCATTTATTTATAATGTTAATTGTTAATAATTATTATTATATAGCGATGTTTGAGGTAAATGATTAAAACTATTTACAAATGCTTCCGAGACTCGAAAATAGAGTCGGAAGACCTAGATTTTATAAAGAAGTTATAACAATATTCGAAGAATTAAGGATTATTTGCAAGGTGAAAGAGTTTATAAATGGTTGGATATTTATAAACGAATTTTAGAAGCAGGTTTATAGATTTATAAAAGAAGTTATAAATGGTAAGTGGGTTCATTAAGAGTTATAAATGATTTTGAAATGTACAAGAAGTTTATAGGTGACTGAATTCTTGGTAAAGAAATTATTAGCGTTTTTCGAAGATTTATAAAATGGTTTATAAATGATCTTGGAGAATTGTAGGGGAATTATAAACTATTTGAGAACCGACTAAAAAGGAAACTTTTCTATGTTTTTAAATATACTTATACCATTGGAATGGGTATTTGGCTATTTCTAAATATGGAAATGCAGGGATTTGTGAGTATATCTTTTAAAAGTGTTTATATGCAAGTAATTTACAAAGTAATTGTATGTATAAAGACTTATTAAAGAGGGATAGTGATTTCTTATATACCGAGCCAATGTTGATTTTCCAAATGTAATAAAATCCTGATTGAATGTTTATTATTCGATAGTTAAATAACCGACTATCGAAAATAGATCCAACGCAACTTTGGAAATATCTAGGAGAAATACATGAGTTATATGGCACAATCATCTCCGATGATGCTGTACTGTGCGTATAAATCTCATTACGTTCTTCTAGGATGATGGTAAGGAAATCCGTCCACTAACAGTTAGGAAGTGATCTCCGATCTTATCTTTATCTGTTTATTTCCTAGAGAACTGGGGTTGAGTTTATCGGAAATTATCGAACGGTGTTTCAAAGAGACCGGGATAGGATATGTTATTCGAAAATCACTTCGATCCAACGAATGCATTTCGAAGTGAAGAAACCGTAAAGAGCATGGAATCGAAGATAGAGATGTGAAGTGCAATGGCTAATCGCTACTAATCCTGAGGGTGATTCCAGAATGGATGTAGTAGGAATAGCGACTTCAGTTTCGTTCAAACCCAGAATGGACTTGTATGAATGAATGCTATTAGCACATTATCAATGGAGGGCAATGAGCATTCTATGTGTGAATTTCTTGAAAGGTAATCGTAGCCTCAAACCTCATCAACCGAGAATGACTGAAAATAAGGGGAGATGCAGCAAGGCTAAGTGAGTCGCACCCTTTAGGGTATGTTGTCAGCCTTCTTGATACATCTACATATTTATGGATTGGTTGTGCATTAGATCTCGATAAAAAGGGTTGTAAAGCAACCGGGGTGATGACATATTCGGTACTATCCAGGTCAGGGGTAGGCCGGTCTTGTGTTCGCAGAGGATCCAAACGAGGTCCTCGGTACATTTTATAGACGTGTACTATGATAGGTGGTACCCCAGTGCTTAGTCATTGTATGGAATCCATTCTCCAATACGTGCCTTTACCGTTTTGATTATTGAGCCTAGTATACTGGAATTTAATTAATGTAACAATTTCGACTATTTTAATAAGTATTTGTACGTAGACACTATTATAATATCACAGGATTTTTATATAAAAGTGCATTGGTTATCGTATGGTAAAAACCCGTCCGTGTTTATGTGCAGCGTTGCCTTACGAGATACTTTTGATTTCAAAGATTTCTTATAACTTTAAATCCGGTTGAGTGTGTTTTCTCACGCTGGTTTTCTTGGTTGACTGTTATTTTATTATAATGCTCGAGTCAGACCGAGTATATTACAGATTTGATTGGATGCTTGGAGCTTTAAGAGACGAGTTGGAGGCCCAGAGACTTATTCACGTGGATGGTTGTATTTTCTGCCGTATTCATTGGTGTGTTATCAACAATTGTGAGGATAGACCGTTATAACTGTCCAGGCTAATATGGGTTAGTATACTCTGATTGATGTTTGTATATATACATATTACAGTTTTGCTTTTGTGTAAAGACTATGATATATTTTAGATTATTTGTTCCGCTATGAGATTCTATGTTTTTTAGTTTTCTTCTTATCTTCTTCTTTTCCCCTAACAATCGGGTTTTCCAACATTCGATTGCTCGACATGAAATACAATGGACATATTAGTGTCGATTTTCGAGGGTCGAAAATCAGGTTTGTTTCATTTGGTATCAGAGCTGAAGGTTAAGCGAGAACCTTGGCTTTGGTGGGGTAACTCATTAGAGATAGGGTCAGCAGCACCATATAATGAGTTTGAGTGTATATCTATGAGCGTGTATTTGTTAGTGACATAAAAAGTGTTTTATATTGTGTTGAATGGTCAGTTGAGTAGCTTATGGATTCTGATCAATATGACTAATTAATGTTATTGATAGGGATCTCTAAACACTTGAACAGAGCAACTCGACATGGTATTGTTTTGAAACTAGGAAAATGAAATAATTTTACCTGGATTATATTTTATATATAAGGAATATTTTTTCAAAAATTATTTTATATGATATGCTTGGATGTTAGAGAATGATAATATTTGATTATCATTTGTTGTTGTTGTGTTTTAATAAAGTGGTTGATATTTTAATGTAAGCAAGACTAACAACAAAGAAATGATTTTATGTAACCAAATGGAATTGTAGTTTATAAATGTGATTTATAAATTGAAAGGAAATGAAATTTCAGAAGTATATTATAAATATGATTTATAAAAAGGATTTAAAAGCTGGGAAATTGGGAATTTATTTCCTGTTGGTTTTAGGAATTGTTTTTCAAAGTTATAGGAAAAAAATAATAGCATTATTTGGAAAATATTTTAGAATGGAAATATTTTTTCAAAAGAATTTTAAAAGGAAATAGAAAGTACTGAACTCACTTCGATCGCTGGAAAATAATTTCAATGATGACTGCAGCATCATCGACGTTCATTTTCGAGTTTCCAAGAGAGAAATTGCTACCATGGAGTTTTGTTTTAGTAAAACTTGTTTTGAATTTGGAAATTCAAAATAATGATTTGACATACCAAAGGATTATACATATATATGATTTAAAAAAAGGATTTGAAATACTTAAGGACAAGGTGTTTAAACTTTGGAATTTTCATTTAAATGTTTTATTGAGAGTGTGAGAAGATAAGTTGATAACTTATAAATTTTGAGAATTTGTAAGTGAAACAAAGCTTTATAATTGTTGCATGTGAATGTTAAGGAAAGTAAAAATTGGAATTGAACTTGGGAATGAAATTTAACTTAAGATAAGTTAAATATTTTGAAAGGGAATTTGACCTAAGTTAGGCTAAATGTAATAATTTTTGGAAATGGAATTGGTTGAAATTTAAAATGAACTAGTGGATAACTAATTAAGTTAATTAGTGAATTGGATATGGTTTGGAATGTTGATTGATAAAATTGAATGTTGAAATTGGAAAATGAAATTGAATTTTTTTAGAAATGGATAAGGACTTCAGTTGTGAAGTGGTAATAACCATAAGAAATTTGTATAAAATGTTTATAAACTTAAGAAAATTTTATGGAATAATTCACAAATGAAGTAAGTATGAAGTGAAATGTGTTGAACATAGAATTTGGTGGAATAGTTCTTAAATGATAATAGTATGGAAAGGATATACTAAGAAAATAATGAATGTAAATAAATTAGTGTGAATAATGATTTTGAATAATTGAATGTAAATGAAATGAATATGAATAAAAGGAATTGGGTGTAGCTAAGAATCAATGGAAATAAATATATGGGTTGTACATATATTATTTTACTCGCATAACGGTTTGATCCAGATTCGAGCACAGGACTTCGAGGTGATTTATATCGATCCGAGTTGGAATTTTTTACTCGACTCTCGACGGCGAACACTGGATATGGATTTTTTGTTGATTCTGGAATTCTCTATCACAGTATATGGCTATGCAAGGAGAATGGTGGTTTCTAATCAAGGAACCAGATCTAAGTCCGCACTAGAGTGGTTGTGTGAACGATACTAGTTCGGAGGTAAAATTTTGTGATCAAGCGAGCGATCAGATTTGATATTGCGTACGAATGATCTATGTACATCGTACGGTTTTAGTAAAGCAAATGTTGGAAATTAGAAATGCAGAATAATATGATTATGAACTATATGATTGGATATCATTGGTAAATAAGATGCAGGTATATAAAAGCAAAAGCTAATTTGATGCCTTTGGTTTCATAAGTAAAATTTGATTGCCCGACTAAAAGGTACATGTTTATATTATTGATTGATTTGATGGTTTTATGATTGAGCCACTTGGCTTTTGTTTTCTTTTGTCAGTTTAGGCCCCATAGTGGCGATTTGTAGTTGTTTTGATCTAGCCGCGCAAAGGAGATGCTAGCGAAATTTTTCGAAAATTTAAAGAGTTAAAAATTTTGAAGAAAATTTTTGATAACTAAAAATTGATTTTTGAGTTATAACCTGAAATGATCGAATGGATAATATTGGTTGGAACCTGTGGATGAATTTGGGAACTTAGTAAAAGTAATAACAAGGTTTCAACAAATTGGTTTTGGAGAGTTAAAGGCTTAAATGGATTTGGGAAGTTATTTCAACTAATTGGTTTAGAAAAGAAATGGGTTTAGGCATTTTTCCTACCTTGGCAATTTCTGGGACGAAAATTTTTTAAGGGGGGAAGAATGTAACGACCCAAAATTTTAGTTATATGAAATTGGAATATTTAATTAATTTTAAATATTGAAAAGTTAATATTATAGGTTAAATAACTTGAATTTCAAATATAGCGATTTATTATATAATTTAATTGCTGAAATTAATAATTGAAATTGTTTAAATAATTGAATCTTTGATTTTTATTTGGATAAAAATAATTTTAAAGGTTATTTAAATTCTATTAAGAAGAATGAAGGTAATAAAACTTTTAAATTTAATTTTAAAAGTGATTTAACTGATTTTTAAAATAACTCGTTTTAATTAACGAGTGAAAATAGCCTTCTGGGGCACAGTCTCGGATTTTGACGAAACCGATGCCATTGGGTCCGTAATAATGAATTATAATAGCCATCAAAATTCGTAGCAATCAGATGCACCGTTTGGTCATACGGGATAGAAACGCGTTGAAATTAGTATTAGAAATTTAATATAATAATTGGGTTCAAAAAGCTATCTTCTCCATACGATGGATTTTTGTCTCAAAACTTGTTCCATTGCATTCGGAATAGGGGTATAACATTAGGAATGCCATGCGGCACGTCTCGATCGAAGTTTGATATTAAACAGCTAGATATTTTAAAATTTAAAATAATATATTTTCTTCGATTTAACCATACACTGTTGACTTTTCACATCAGCCCACATTACATCCCATCAGCTACATGCCTTCCCAAGTTCATACTCATGCTCTCCCTCCTATATATCGTGTCTTTATTCTTCAGCCTGAGGATATCTTCCATTTTCGATTTTTTTTTAAATCAACCATCCTTCGGCCCGCATCCACTAGGACCCCACGGCCACTTTCAGGCGAGGCGATGAACTAGAAACTTGTCGGCGACGAGGAGTTGAGGCTATTCAATGGTGGTGATCAGAAATAGAGGAGCACGGTAGCTAGGAGATGACAGCGTTCTTGTCCAGGAGGGGTTCGGTTTTGGAATGAGCAATGATAAATGGTGGCTCTAGAGTCGATGGGGTCTGAAGGAGAATTGTAGAGGGTGGGTAGGGAAGCATGCTGGTGGAGTTTGGCGATGATTGGCGGCCTGAGGCGGCAGGGCTAGGCAGTTGAACGGAATTCGTGTTTTGGGTTCGTGTTGGTCTTGAATAGCGGCGGAGGGGGAGAGGTCGGTGTTGGAAGGAGCGACGAGGTTAGGGGTTTCGATGGGGAGTGGTGCGATGGTCGGCCTTGGCCAGAGGCGGCGGCAGCAAGCAAGAATAGGGGCGGCTGTATAATAGTGCATATACGAGATTGGGAAAGGGAGAGAGGCGGGTCGTTTAAAAATAACGTTGATTTGGGGGGTAATAAAGTAAATTTTTGTAATTAGTAAAATATAATATTATTAAATTGGCGAATTTTATAAATGCTATAACTCATGGATGTTAGGTCGGATTTGAATGCAACTTTTTACATTGCGTTCGTAATAACATTGGCTACACTTTGGAATTTTTTTGGCGAAAATTGGAACTAGTTGTGTTTTGCACTGAATTCAAACGTCGTTCAGATTTAGACAAAACCAGAACGTGCAAGCTACAACTGGAATAATGGTGAGTTAATCTCACCCTTTTGGATAACTAGAATGAATTATAGTTGATAAAAATGGTTGAATGATTTTTTTGGATAAATCATTATATTTAGTAGTTGGTTTTGATATATTCTCGCCTATTGGAGCGGATGAGACCCGATTACGTTCCCATGTAAGGGCGGATGACCCTTTGTATACGAATCCCGCCTCGAAGCGGTTGATTTATATTTATGATTATCTAACATTTGTGATGTAGGGAAACAGGTTGGAGGGATCTAATGGGATTCCTCGCTATGATTGAATTATATTGTTTCAATGATATTTCCTTTATATGGATTATGGAATAATATGATTGTGGACACTGTGGTTATAACATTGTTATATGTTGAAAACTAAAACCTAGTAGTAATAGAAAATCAATATCAATATTGGTTAAGTGTTGGGTGGTTATTGACCTCAAATTAGTATTTTTAAAATACTATAAATTGCCAATTAAGTCGGAATTGGTTTTTGAGAGAAGAAACGATTTTTAAGTCAGAAATTGGGTTTCAGAAATATTTTGTTAAAGGTTACCTAATTAAATATATTAATATTGTTTTTAAGTTAATTGATTATATTAATATTGTTTTTAGAGTTATATAATCATATTAATATTATTTTAAAGTTATTTAATTATTTTACTATTGTTTAAAAGTTATTTGTTTATAGTTAATATGTCTTAAGAATTTATAAATAGTTAATAAATTGAAATATTAACTATTTAAGAATCATTATGGTTTGGAACTTATAATAAGGATTATTAATAAGGTGTTAAAATAAATTATTATTATTGTAAAATGGTAAGATTAATTTTTGTATTATTTTTTATACAATATTTTGGAATGACTAATTATTATTTTAGGATATTTAAAGTAAATGATTTCCATTTATTTATAATGTTCATTGTTAATAATTATTATCATATAGTGATGTTTGAGGTAAATGATTAATACAATTTATAAATGCTTCCGAGACTCGGAAATGGAGTCGAAAGACTTAGATTTTATAAAGAAGTTATAACATGATTCGAAGAATTAAGGATTATTTGAAAGGTGAAAGAGTTTATAAATGGTTGGATATTTATAAATGAATTTTAAAAGCGGGTTTAAAGATTTATAAAAGAAGTTATAAATGGTATATGGGTTCATAAAGGGTTATAAATGATTTTGAAATGTATAAGTAGTTTATAGGTGACTGAATTCTTGGTAAAGAAATTATTAGTGTTTTTCAAGATTTATAAAATTGTTTATAAACGATCTTGGAGAATTGTAAGGGGAATTATAAACGATTTGAGAACCGACTATAAAGGAAACTTTTCCAACTTTGTAAATATACTTATACCATTGGAATGAGTATATGGCTATTTCTAAATATGGAAATGCAGGAATTTGAGAGTATATCTTTTAAAAGTGTTTATATACAAGTAATTTACAAAGTAATTATATGTATAAAGACTTATTAAAGGGGGCTAGTGATTGCTTATATACTGAGCCAATGTTGATTTTCCAAATGAAATAAAATCCTGAGTGAATGTTTGTTATTCGATATTTAAATAATCGACTATCGAATAAACCCAACATAAATTTGGAAATATCTAGGAGAAACACGTGAGTTATATGGCACAATCATCTCCAATGATGCTATAATCTGCGTATAAATCTCGTTTCGTTCTTCTAGGATGATGATATGGAAATCCATCCACTAACGGTTAGGAGGTGATCTCCGATCTTATCTTTGTCTGTTTATTTCGTAGAGAACCGGGGTTGAGTTTATCGGAAATTATCAAACGTTGTTTCGAAGAGACCGGGATCGGATATGTTATTCGAAAACCACTTTGATCCAATGAATGCATTTCAAAGTGAAGAGACCGTAAAGAGCATGCAATCGAAGATAGAGATGTGAAGTGCAAGGGCTAATCACTACTAATCCTGAGGGTGATTCCAAAATGGATGTAGTAGGAATTGTGCCTTCGATTTCGTTCAGACCCAGAATGGGTTTGTATGGATGAATACTATCAGCACATTGTCATTGGAGGGCAATGAGCATTCTAAGTGTGAATTTCTTGAAAGGTAATCATAGCCTCAAGCCTCATAAATCGGGAATGACTGAAAATCAGAGGAGATGTAGCAAGGCTAAGTGGTTCGCACCCATTAGGGTATGTTGTCACCCTTCTAGATACATCTTCATATTTATGGACTGGTTGTGCATGAGATCTCGATAAAAAGTGTTGCAAAGCAACCGGGGTGATGACATATTCGGTACTATCCAGGTCAGGGGTAGGCCGTTCTTGTATTGGCAGGGGATCCAGGCGAGATCCTCGGTACATTTTCTAGACATGTACTATGATGGGTGGTACCATAGTGCCTAGTCATTGTTTGGAATTCATTCTCCAATACGTGCCTTTACAGTTTTGATTGTAGAGCCTAGTATACTGCAATTTAATTAATGTAACAATTTCGGCTATTTTAATAAGTATTTGTACTTAGACACTATTATAATATCATAGGATTTTTATATAAAAGTGGTTTTGGTTATCGTAAGGTAAAAACCCATCCATGTTTATGTGCGATGTGGTCTTATGAGATACTTTTGATTTCAAAGATTTCTTGTAACTTCAAATCCAGTTGGGTGTGTTTTCTCATGCTGGTTTTCCAGACTAACTCGGGTGTTATTTTATTATAGTGCTCGGGTTAGACCAAGCATATTACAGATTATATTGGATGCTTGGAGCTTTAAGAGACGAGTTGGAGGCTAAGAGACGTATTCACATAGATGGTTATATTTTCCGCTGTATTCATTGGTTTTTTATCAGCAATTGTGAGGACGGACTTTTATAACTGTCCAGGCTGAAATAGGTTAGTATACTCTGATTGATGTTTGTATATATACATATTACAATTTTGCTTTTGTGTAAAGACTTGTGATATATTATAGATTATTCATTTCGCTGTGAGATTCTATGTTGTTTAGATTTCTTCTTTTCTTCTTTCTTCTTCTTTTCCCCTAACAATTGGGTATTCCGACATTCGATTGCTCGGCATGAAATACAGTGGACGTATTAATGTCGATTTTCGAGGGTCGAAAATCCAATTCATTACAAAAGATTTAGCCAACCTTAGAATTAATCTAATGTTTTGTGAAAGCAAAGGTTATTTCCTAATTGCTAGGCTCAAAAATGTAAAATGAGGAAGAAAGAAAGAAAATTAAAGTATATGACATCAAATAAAGATTGGTTCGGCAAGCTTGCCTATGTCCACTATAAAGATCTCTTAGTATATTTCTCTCTTACAATTGCAAAGAATCACAAGAGAATTACAAGAAATAAAACACTTAACACTGAAACACAGCTAATCTTAAGGGCCCTAGGGTTTGATTTGCTTTGTAAGGAGCTCTGGAATGGAGATAATAACCATAATTCTAATAATTTCCTACCCCTTTGGAGTGACAATGCATTGTGGCTATAAGGGATTACGGATGACTGAGATCATGCAGGAAAACAGGTAGGAAGGGCGTTTGGTCATTGATATGGTCATCTTGGCTGATGGAAGATGGATGTAAAGGAAGGCTAGATGTGAGGCTAAGAAGTATGATAGTTGTTTCTTCGTACTAGGCACATGCATTGCATTTAATGTGCATTAAATGTCGATGATAAGCTATAGGACTAGGTATATTTTTGGTCGCTTTGCTACAATGCCTGGTTCAATTGACTGTATGGCTTGTCATTTACTTTTACATACCTATGTGGAAAGGTGGATAAATGGCTTCCTTCAAGTGACGATGGTCGGTCGACTATTGACGATACTTGAGGAAAGCTGAATGCTGTTAAGGAACAAGGACCAAGATAAAAGATGATAGGACAGGCTGCGATGATGCTGTGCTAAAAAAGGTCATGCTTGAGCTGGACTTGCCTAATGAGTTTCTTGTTGAAGCCGCCTTGAGTGGCACCAGCCAGTAACGAGCTTGGACATGTCGGACTAGCATGAGAAGGATTAGATGTGGACAATCATGAGTAAACCGACTGGTAATGGCCAAAGTTCGATGAGGAACATTAAATGATTCTAAGGACTAAGTTGGAAGGGAGGTGCTAGGTTGGCTATGAGATAATGAATAGGCTACTTGCGACTGGTCGAGGGAGATTGTGTTGAAGCTAAGCCAAGGCAGATCATGGTATAGTCGATCTTGTCGAATGAGCTGGCTGTTGAGGCCGTCTTTAGGTATGTCGGCTGGCAATTGACTTGGAGTGATGTTGAGTAGCTGGGTCGACCTTGATCCATATTAAGTGTGGGCTGGCATGAATTGGGCCGGGCTATGCTTAGTCGTCCTGTCTTTGTCAGATGAATTGGCTATTGAAGCCGCTTTGGAGAGCGACCGACCATCGATCTGAATTGCTACTGGTAGATGAGTTGGCGTAAGAGCAGCTTGAGTTTGGGTCGACATGAGTGGGCCAGTTGTAGATTAGCAAGGCCATCCTTGATTGGGCCAGGCTATGCCTTAATCGGCTTTCTAATTATACTTACATGAAAATTAAGCAACATTTTTCCCTCCAAGCCCGTTTTGTAAGCAAGGGCGGACTAATCATTTCATAAAGATACTGTCATTCGGCTTCTCTACTGTGCATTTAATGCATGCCCCACATGGTGCTATATGATTGGCCGTGATGGTTAGCTTTTTCAAACATGGCAGAGAGCTCCTATTTCCAAGATGGAAGAAGTGATAGTTGCATTCAGTGTACCTAGAAAGTTGAGATATCTAATGGCTGAAATCGACGTGGTAGGTTTATAAAAGTTGCACTTCCTTCTTCCCTTGCTCTTTATTGAGAAAAAAATAGCTATAGCCATTGAAAAACCTTATCACCCTTAAAAAGCTTTAACATTTTAGCCTTTTACTCGATAAAAAGTGAGTATTCTTTTTCCGCCATCTTTTCTGCCATCGTAGGCACCATGGCCATGGCCATGGTTGCTCCCTTTTTTGCCATTTCTTTCCATTGTTGTCTTTGATTTCGCCGTGGCTTTGCATTCTTGTAATATTGTTGATAATGTAGTGCTTTTGTTTGTCTTGGATAGAATTTTCTTTCTCTGGCCGTCTTTGGACGTCGATTGACCATCGCTGCCACGTCGACGGACGTTGATGGGCTCTAGTGGGCCTATAAACGTTCAATAATGATATTGATAAGTAAATGAAGTAATGTACAAAAGAATAGGCCTAATGACATGAATGTGGGTTTAAATAATAAAATAGTAATAGATAGAGGGCCGTAAAGCCTGTTTACTTAGCTTAAGAGTTTAAGTGGTGAGTTGGCCTTCATGGGGTGCCCGACCCGGGCATGCCTTAGAGAAGGCCATCATGCTTCCATATTGATTTGTTGATGGGCATAGGTGCTGGTGCTTTGTCCAACTTAGACCTCTTATGTTTTAGATGGCTACCTCGGGATCCATATCCACAGGCATATCGATCATCGCCAGCGCTGCTTCTCTTAGAGCTTTTGAGTTTAATTCCAGGAAGATTGACCTGATCAAACTTTTAGCCAGCGATGGAAGTAATGTAGGGATGATTCGCTACCCCACTCCAACCGACCGTCCATATTGACTCCCTTCGGGCTACTTTGCTTTCTACTTAGGCTCTTTTAAGGTAAGGGTTATGCTTCCCCTCCACCTCTATTTCATCTCTATCCTCAATGCATACAGGCTTGCCCTCGATCAGCTAACTTCCAATAGCTACCGATTCTTATGCAGCATCTACGCCACTTTTATAGTGCTTGGCCTTCTTAAACCAAATGATAATTTTATTGATATGATCTTCAGACTGTAGAAAGAGGCCGAGTGCCCAGTTGGTATTTACTATCATTTTAAGGTAAACACATACCTTCTGATCTTTTGGGCATTCCCAACAAAGTCACCATCGGCTGGATGACCTGATTTTTCTTTATTCCCCATGGGGTCAATCCCGAGCTTGATCACCTCAACTTACAGACCCTTAGTAAGTCTTCACTTCTTTTCTTTTCCCTTCATCTTTTTCTTTGCTTTCCATTGCTTATATTTCCTATTGATAGGGGAAGACCTTGCTTGTGCCAGTGTTGCTTTCATAATGCTTAATGAGAATCTGAATCGCCTAAAGACTGCCGCCACCAAGCATTGAGACCCAAAGCTCTTAGTGACTGATGCCAACCTACATCAGGTAGGGCTGATGTGGTCGAAACAAACAAAGGTTGAGAAGTAGGCCCCTTAAAGAGGAATCTGATGAAGAAGACATCCATAGAAAATAAACCATCTATGGAAAAGCAGGACTACTCCAAAGTTCAGTCCTTAAACCCCAGATCGGGCTGATCATGAGCTAGAACCAAAGATACAATGACGTTGCCATGGGTGAGGAGAAAGAAGAGTAGGAACACATTGGTCTTGAAAAAATGAGTGATGATATGCCAATGCCAAAGTATGAAGGATTTAACCCATAAATATTCGTCGATGTCTCAGTTTTCATCATGACCCACTTTCTAAGGAGTAGAACATGAGCTTTGAGGAAAGAAGCACATAGGGAGGGGTTCAAGAGAAAGGCACTAGTAGGGACGATGGTCCCTTCTTTGGGCAAATTCCTATATATAACCCCCTGTATCTTGGATACGAAAGGGTCGTCTCCAAGAGATCCTCACACAGGAATGGATCCGACTTGTGTAGGCAGCTCAGCCTCATCATGCCAGTCCTTTATAAGAAATAAGGGCTTGGTCAGTACAAATGGTAGCTTACTTGCATTCTCTTCTTTTACTTAACATTTTGACTAACTCTTGTTCCTTCTCTATTGTTGTAGTGGGTAAGTACTTGGAATTTGATGTCTTTGATTAGGGGTTTATGAAGACCACCATGACTCAAGTTATCACCTCCCCCATCGCACTCGCCATGCCTATTACGCACCAGGTCCCTCTTATGGATGAGCACATCCGATAACCCATCTATGTGTCTTTCAGCCCTATAAGGTCTCCTAATAGTCTACTGAGAGAAAAAGGAGGAAGTGGGATGTGGTTGCCCCATCCAAAACTGCTGGGGTGGCCACTCCTTTTAAGAAGTTCCTCCGCATTTAAGACATAGAGGATCTGGACATGGATGAGGATGCCATGTTACTAGGGCAAGTTACTCTAGACCTCTATCACGCCGAGGATGCTGATGACATGAACATAATTCTTTCATCCCTCCAACTAATGTCAATGGAGGTCCTCTCCTACCCTCAACGCACCTGGACTGGCCTGAATCAGCACTCCCTAGAAGAACTGATAGACTTCTAGACTAGGAACTCACTATTGGTAACAATTGACTTCGAACATGTTTGATTTTTAGCTAGTAATTCTAAAACTTGCTCTTCTCTAGGTAGGGAATCGCTGCATGCGTATCCAAGAGAGGTAAGTGAAAGTGTACGTGTAGTACTAAGGATCGTGTAATATGGTATATAAATGCCGAAACTGGTAATAACAGTAAAATAAAAATTAAAGTAAGCACACCAGGAATTTTTATGCTGGTTCGAACTTCCCATTCTACGTCTAGTCCCAGAATATCCTTTGGATTTAAACTAAACCCCTCACTTAACCCGGAGGAATAGGTATACGACACCTGAGCAGCCGAACATGAATTTTTCCGCCTCAACAACCGAAGAAGACTTCAGCCTAATACAAATTGTTTGTTGACGAATGTGTTCTAAATAACACTGATTGTCTTTTTATAGTACAACTTTCCTATAATCAAATCCTCAAGAATATATATGTGTGTGAAGATCTAGAAGGAAGATAATCACGTAGAATCGAAGTATATAAATTAAAACAAGGATTCTAGTGATATTAATTAAGAATGAAAGCTTTTATTTGCAGAAATGAATAGAGAATAGATTTCAGAAATATAAACAAGAATCGGTGATTGTAGAAGTGAATTGAATATGTTTATATAGTTGTAGAAGAGTTATAATTTTTCATGAAGAGTTTCAGTCAACAGTTGTGTCCATATCTCTTGAAACAGAGGACATTCCTCTTCATGAAATGATCGCATCTCTTCAGTAAATTAGCCGTTATTCTCTGTTCGGTCGACTGAAAATTCTGGCCGGTCAGCTGAATTTAAAAATCGTTCAAACAGAGTGTAGCTGTGCACATGACACAGGGTCGGTCGACCGAGGATCCTGGTCGGTCGGCCGACCTGGTGTTATTTGCACAGTGTACACATTTTAATATAAATTGTTTTGTGTGTGTGTGTGACTACTTGAGGAATGATTTTAACAATATTCTAAGACTCAAAATAAAATATTCATACTAAAATTTATAGTCTTGTCTCCTTTGTAGTGTGCAATATATGGTATTCTCCTTTTTGTCGCTTTCGTATAGTATTCTCGTCATATGATCTCTGAAGCTTGTGTCATGAATCAAAACTCATGAATCAACATTCTCCCCCTTTTTGATTGATGAAAATACTTATATGACGAAGTAGAACTTATCTATATTATAATTCTCCCCCTGAATATATAGCTACTTTTCTGCAAGAAATATGTTAGCTTTCATATATTTCTCCCCTTTGTCATTGACAAAAAGGAATACTTATTAGATGTAATATTAAAAATTATGGAACATGTAACACCAGTATGAGAACAATAAGTTTTAAATATTACATAGTTTAAACAAGATAGAAATACTTTCATAGTTTCACAACATCTAACAATAGGCATATTGTTCATAAATAATACTTGAAAGTGTAAAAATATTGTTATTCTTCATCATCATCGGAATCCCAAAATTCTGGACGAATATTTTCTTCCAGAGGAACCTGTTCCTTTCCACGTCTTTGAGTGTGAGGAACGTGAGTTGCCGATGTGTTGGAACTTGTGTTATCGGATGTAGACCAAGAGAAATTTGGCGCTGGTCTTTTTCCGGGAGCAACAAATGAAGCACCGGCTTCGGAAGTACATGATAAGGCATCCCATAAATTTACGAAGAAGCCCTTGATCGTTTTGAAATGTCCATCAATTTTTCGTAGTCGACTATCCAAGGCTATTTGGTTTTGTGCCAAAATGTCAATGGCCGCTTCCGTACTCATTCCGGAAGTTGGTCGTTGAATTGAAGATTGGCGGGTTATACGTTCCGTAGCATGAGTAGATGGTTGAGGTGTTGAATAGCTACGACGCAGTTGTTCTCTCGGAGTATTACTCCATTGCTCAAATCTGATAAATCGAGGTGGAACATCAGGTAATTTCATTAACTTTATGGTCCGTGAATCAAACATATGAACTTTGGAGATTTCGGATTCTGGAGCATTGATGACGAAACTATTTATCAATCTCATTATGTATTCTCCATAATAGATATGAAGCATCTTTCCTTGGTTAAAAGTAAGAAATTCATCCATAAGAAGTTGTGACCAATTAACTCGTATTTTCCTACAAATAGCATACAATGCTTTAAAATTTACAGGATATACGAGATGATATGAACCACCTCTAGGAACTAAGGATTTCATCATGAATCGATGTAGGAGTCGAGCTTTTGGTCTAAGCGACGATGTTAGTCTAAAATCCGGTGCATCATCTTCGAAAAATAGATGGCTTATTTGGTCACGAGTTGATATATTACAATCTACATCATGTAACGAAATTCCACCCGGTCAAGCATTTAAAATGTGGCACTTCGAAGAGTTGAGATGGAAAAGGTGAGTGGATGGGTTAAAATATGTAGACTATTGCAACAGATAGCACGCTCGGTCGGCTGAGTTTCCTGAGTCAGTCGACCGACTTGAGTTTCAGGTTAGTGCTTAATCTTTCGGGAAGAGCCTCGGTTGACAAACTCAGGGGGATCGGTCGACCGACCTGGTAGAAATATGTTTTTTAAAATTCTCGGGATAGCTTCGGCTGACCGACTTAGTCTCTCCGGTCGACTGAGGCAGGTAAACAAATAAATTTCTGCTGTTTTTGTTTTAAAAAAAAATTATAGAAATACAAATTATATTATTACATCATTTATATTTATACATTTTATTGAAATTAATAACATATATATATTAAATTATAGCCATGGTTCATCAATATCTACGTTCCCATGAGTTCGGAGACGGAACATTTTCTATCGGTGACCATCTTGGAGCTATTGGAGTTTGAACAGGGTTTGAAGGTGATGGAGATCTGTAAGAAGGTTCAGCAACATCATCCTTCTTAGATGAACAAATTTTCATGGCAATCTTTTCAAGAAAACTTAAACTTCTTGCCGTGACTTTTTGTTCGTAGTAGAGTTCCCGTTGCATATTCATTTGCTGTTGTTGGTAGTGATGTATTTCATCAATTTTTTGTTTGGTTGATGGAGATACTACCATTGTATTTTTCCCTTTCTTCTTTTCAGGTGTATAGCCTGTATGGGAGTCTTCCCATGGTTTCCACCCGTGTCGGGGGTCTTTATCTGGAGAGGAGAAGTCTAGAACACGTTTAGGCATTGGAAAAGTAGGATAGGGGCCATTTCCGGGGATGCGATCAGAACAATCGTCGTCCGGAGATGTGTATGAAAGATGAGAATTTTCAGAGTTATAGTAATCATTGTTTGAAGACATATTTTCAAGTTTTGTTTTGTAAAATTTTTTTTGTAGTATATGTTCTAATCAATAAGCATAGTACATATATATAACCATCTATTTTCTGAAAAATTAGTGGTTTAAAAACAAATTTTAACTATAATCACAGAACTTTATAGCAAAACTGTTTGTAATTGTATGATATATAAGCTTTAGAGCTAAAAATAGTTTGTTCTGAAATTAAAGTTAATGGTACAGATTGTAAATAGAACTGAAACAAGAAACACCCATAGCTCAAGTAGCTATAATACAACATCTAACAAATAAGTCAGAGGTCATGAGTTCGAGTTCCGCTTTGGTCAGAAATAAGACAATTTTTGATTTTTTGATATTTTTGCATATTTTTATTCATAGATCTTTAAACGACATTATACCTAAATCATGTCTTAGTTTTATAAAAATATTTTCATTTAGCGGTTTAGTAAAAATATCAGCTATTTGATTTTCAGTGTTGATAAATTCTAAATTTATTACTCCTTTTTCCAAACAATCACGAAGAAAGTGACGACGAATATCAATGTGTTTTGTTCGTGAGTGATTGACTGGATTTTTAGAAAGATTTATTGCACTAGTATTATCACAATAAATTATTGATTTTTCAAGATGACAATTAAAATCTTGTAGTGTTTGTTGCATATATATGACTTGTGCACATGCCAAAGCAGCAGATATATATTCTGCTTCACACGTTGATAAAGAAACACAGTTTTGTTTCTTACTAAACCAAGAAACTAAGGAACGTCCAATGAAATGACATGTTCCGCTCGTACTTTTTCGATCCGTCCGACTTCCTCCAAAATCAGCATCGCTATATGAAACTAATTCGAAAGGACATTCTTTCGGATAAAATAGTCCAAAATCTTTGGTATTAGTTAGATAACGAATAATGCGTTTAACTGCTCTCATATGTGATTCTTTGGGATTTGCTTGAAATCGAGCACATAAACAAACACTCATCATAATATCGGGTCGACTCGCTGTTAAATAAAGTAAAGAACCTATCATACTACGATATAGCTTCTGATCAACACTTTTGCCATCTTCATATCTATCAAGATGAATCTTTGTGCTCATAGGAGTTGGTTTGGCAGCAGTGTTTTCCAGACCGAAACGTTTGATTAAATTATAACAGTATTTTTCTTGATTAATAAAAATTCCATTTTCAATTTGTTTAATTTGCAATCCATGAAAATATGACAATTCTCCCATGTGAGACATTTCAAATTCATTTGTCATTATAGTTGAAAATTCCTGACATAGTTTTTCATTTGTCGAGCCGAAAATGATATCATCAACATATATTTGAATTATTAAAATATCTTTATTAGTTTTCTTAATAAAAAGCGTTTGATCTACTTTACCAATTTCAAAACCAGATTCTAATAAATAGCCTTTAAGACGATCATACCAAGCACGAGGTGCTTGTATTAAACCGTATAACGCCTTTTTGAGTTTATATACATGATCCGGAAATTTTTCATGATTAAACAAAGGTGGTTGTTCAACAAAAACATTTTCTTTTATGAATCCATTTAAAAATGCACTTTTAACATTCATTTGATACAGTTTAAAATTATGAAAACACGCGTAAGCTAATAAGATTCGTATAGCTTCAAGTCGGGCGACCGGAGCAAACGTCTCTTCGTAATCAATTCCTTCTTCTTGATTATATCCTTGTGCAACTAATCTAGCTTTATTCCTGGTTATATTTCCTAGTTCATCTGCTTTATTTTTAAAAACCCATTTAGTACCGATGACTGATTGATCACTGGGTCTAGGAACGAGTTCCCAAACTTCGTTTCGTTCGAATTGATTTAGTTCTTCTTGCATGGCAAGAATCCAGTAGTCGTCAGTTGAAGCTTCTTTTATATTCTTAGGTTCTATGTTAGAGAGAAAAGCTACATGACCAACTTAATTTAGTTGATGTCTGGTTTTAACATTCGTATTAACCTCTCCAATTATATTTTGCACAGGATGATCTCTTAAAATTCTAGGTGGAGATTTTATTATATTAGGAATAATGTTTGTATTGGTTTCATGAATATCAAAATTTTCATTTGTATTACTATTTTCATTCTGAGTAGTTTCATCATCAGAATCAATAGTAACAATTGGATTTATATTTTTAAAATTTTCGTTGAAAGAAACATGTAAGCTTTCTTCAATAATTTGAGTTCGTTTATTATAAATTCGATAAGCCTTGCTTCGTTCCGAATATCCAACGAATATTCCTTCATCGGATTTTGGATCGAATTTGCCTAGTTGATCTTTAGTATTTAAAATAAAACATTTAGAACCAAAAACTTTAAGATATGCAATATTTGGTCTTCTTCCATTTAGAAGTTCATATGGAGTATTCTTAGTTAATGGTCGAACAGAAACGCGATTCAATGCATAACAAGTAGTAGCCACAGCTTCTGCCCAAAAGTGTTTCGATAAAGTTGTTCCATTTAGTAAAGTTCTTGCACATTCTTGTAACATTCTATTTTTCCTTTCTACAACTCCATTTTGTTGTATTGTTCTAGGAAATGAAAAATTATGGTTAATACCTTTCTTGTTACAAAATTGTTCAAAATCTTCATTTTCAAATTCGCCTCCATGATCACTTCTTATATTTTTAATTTTCAAGGTTTTAATATTTTGAATTCTTTTAACAAAAACTTTAAAATTATCAAAAGTATCACTTTTGTTTTTCAAAAAGAAAATCCAAGTATATCTAGAGAAATCATCTACAATAACAAATACATATCTATTATGATTAATAGACTGCACTTTAGTTGGACCAAAAAGATCCATGTGTAAAAGTTCAAGTGGTTGTTCTGTAGATATTACTTTCTTTGATTTAAAAGAAGATTTTGTTAATTTTCCTAATTTACATGCATCACAAAATATATTAGTTTCGAATTTTATATTGGGTAAACCTTTAACTAATTTATTTTTAGCTAGTTTGTTGATAGTATTAAAATTGATGTGACAAAATCTTTTGTGCCAAAGACAAGAATCATTTTTTTTAGCCACTAGACACAAATTTGAACCATTATTAACATTCATATTTAAGATATAAATGTTTTTATCTCTTTTTCCTTCGAAAATGGTGTTATGATTTTTATCAGAAATATTACATTTATTTTCTGAAAAAGTTATATTAAAACCTTTATCGCATAGTTGACTAATACTTAATAAATTATGTTTTAAAATTTTAACTAATAAAACATCAGTAATGAGAGGTAAATTAGAGGTACCGTTGCTATTGACATTGCCTTTGCCGATGATATATCCTTTTGAGTTATCTCCAAAGGTGACTGCTCCTCCATTTGAGTATATAATGTTTGACAACATTTCTTTGTTTCCAGTCATGTGTTTTGAGCAACCGCTATCTAAAATCCATTTTCCTCTCTTCTTATGTGGTACCTGCAAAAAGTTTATAAAAAGTTGGTACCCAATCTTTTTAGGGTTCTAAGAGTTAGATCTTAGGAAGCCAAACCCATACGGGTTCAGAATTCCCTTTATAAACATAATTTTTGTTATTATGAACAGTTTCCATAAACATTTCGATATGTTTATTCCTTATCAAGACATTATTTGTTTTTGGAATCCATATCTTAATGGTTTTAGTATTTGGATAAACTGTTTTCTTAATATCTTTCTTAATTTTATTATTAATACTACTTTTAGCAAAATTATTTTGTTCCTTAAATCCTAGTCCAGATTTATTGTTAGAGGATTGAGAGTTTTCTAGTATACTAGAAAGATTTTCTCTTCCTTTATTGAAATTAGAAACATTTTTAGAAATATCATCAAATTTTATTTTAAGACTAGATTTTTCTAACTCTAAATCCTTAATCTTAGAGTTTAAACTATTATTTTCGAAAAGTAAAACATCATTTTTATTTTTCTGAATTTCTAGTTCTTCAGATATTGACGTAATTTGAGAAGATAAGTTAGAATTCGATTGTTGAGAAATTTCAAGTTCTTCTTCCAATATTATCTTCTCATCTTTCAACATATCTACTTCTAAAACTGTTCAATCTAACTTTCTTTGCAACTCCTTATTTTTCTTTTTAAGTTGTTTTGTTAAATTTACTAATTCAGAATTTATTTCAATTAAATCTTCAAAAGTAAAATCACTTACATAGTCTGATGAAGCCATGAAGCATACATTTGCTTGTTCATTATCACTTTCACTCTTTGATGAGGATGATGAGTCAGTGTCGTCCCAAGTGACTGAGAAAGCTTTTCGTTTGATTTTGTCCTTCTTGAAGTTATTCTTTTTACGATCTGGACAATCCTTCTTCATGTGTCCTTTCTTATGACATTCATAACATTCCATTGTTGAAGATGATGGTTTGCTGCTATTGGAATTGTTGTTGGAATTATTTTTGTTTCCCTTGAATTTGTTTCTGTTGAATTTCAAAAACTTTTTGAAATTTTTAGCGATCATTGCCATATCTTCATTATCTGAGTCGGAATCATCTTTTTGTGCTTGGAATGCTACATTTTTCTTTTCTTGTGCTCCATTTCTTTTTGCCTGCAAATTTACTTCGTAGGACATTAAATTACCTATCAATTCTTCTGGTTTTAATGTTGACAAATCAGTTGCTTCTTCAATAGCTAGGACTTTTCGTTCCCATTCGTCCGTTAAAGAATTTAAGATTTTAGTAACAACATCAAAATCAGTAAACTTTTGTTCTAATGATAATAAAGCATGATAAATATCCTGAAATCTAGAGTACATGTCGTTTATAGATTCATTTGGCCTCATTTTAAAATTTTCACATTGATGTTTTAACATAGAAATTTTTCTTAATTTAACTTTGTTCGTTCCTTCATGCGAAACTTTAAGAGTTCTCCAAATTTCATAACCGGAAGTGCACATGCTAACTCTATTGAATTCATTTCTATCTAATGCACAAAATAAAATATTCATAGCTTTTGCATTTGATGTAGCATCTAGTTTTTGTGTGTTACTCCAAGTTGAGTATTCTCCAGTAGGAATTGTGTACTCACTTTGTATAATATTCCAGATATCAAATCCACTCGATTGCATATAGATTCTCATTCTAGTTGACCAATAATTGTAATTTATACCATTGAAAAGTGGAGGTCGTGAAGTTGATTGACCTTCTGTGAAACTAGAATTAGTGTTAGTGTTAACATCGTTAATTTGTGTGGTTGCCTTATTACAAAAAAATAAATATCAAATAACTTTGTGATGGTTATAGGATAACCTTGCTCTGATACCAAATGAAAGTGTACGTGTAGTACTAAGGATCATGTAATATGGTATATAAATGCCAAAACTGGTAATAACAGTAAAATAAAAATTAAAGTAAGCACACCAGGAATTTTTATACTGGTTCGAACTTCCCGTTCTACGTCCAGTCCCAGAATATCCTCTGGATTTAAACTAAGCCCCTCACTTAACCCGGAGGAATAGGTATACAACACCTGAGCAGCCGAACAGGAATTTTTCCGCCTCAACAACCGAAGAGGACTTTAGCCTAATACAAATTGTTTGTTGACGAATGTGTTCTAAATAACACTGATTGTCTTTTTATAGTACAACTTTCCTATAATCAAATCCTCAAGAATATATATGTGTGTAAAGATTTAGAAGGAAGATAATCACGTAGAATCGAAGTATATAAATTAAAACAAGGATTCTAGTGATATTAATTAAGAATGAAAGCTTTTATTTGCAGAAATGAATAGAGAATAGATTTCAGAAATATAAACAAGAATCGGTGATTGTAGAAGTGAATTGAATATGTTTATATAGTTGTAGAAGAGTTATAATTTTTCATGAAGAGTTTCAGTCAACAGTTGTGTCCATATCTCTTGAAATAGAGGACATTCCTCTTCATGAAATGATCGCATCTCTTCAGTAAACTAGCCGTTATTCTCTGGTCGATCGACTGAAAATTCTGGCCGGTCAGCTGAATTTAAAAATCGTTCAAAACAGAGTGTAGCTGTGCACATGACACAGGGTCGGTCGACCGAGGATCATGGTCGGTCGGCCGACCTGGTGTTATTTGCACAGTGTACACATTTTAATATAAATTGTTTTGTGTGTGTGTGTGACTACTTAAGGAATGATTTTAACAATATTCTAAGACTCAAAATAAAATATTCATACTAAAATTTATAGTCTTGTCTCCTTTGTAGTGTGCAATATATGGTTATTCTCCTTTTTGTCGCTTTCGTATAGTATTCTCGTCGTATGATCTCTGAAGCTTGTGTCATGAATTAAAACTCATGAATCAACAGTAAGAAGCTTCAGAATGATATGAAGGATGAGGTGAAGGCTCGGTAGGCAGTGAAGGCAGAGGCCACTAAGGCTTGGAGGAGGAGGCGGTCGAGAAAGCTGAAAAGTCAACACGGGAGGCGATCGAGGTCAAAAGTGGGCGGAGAAGGTGGAGAAATTGGAGGTTGATCTCTGAGAAGGGGCAGAGAGGATAGATAAGTTGAAGGTGGAACTCAAGGACAGGGCTGAGAGGGCGAAGAAGGTAGAGACGGACCTCAAGAAGAGGTTGGACTAGAAAGAGAAGGTGGCCAACTATCTACTGGCTGATTCGACAAAACACATGGTTGAGGGCTTGACTGACGTGGACATTTCCTTTCCATGGAGGGGAATTAGGTCCTAAAACCACTTCCATTGGATCAAATGATGATTTTTCTTTCCATGGAGTGGTTACATTAAGAAAACGACCTTACGGTTTGAGAGATACAGCTGTTTAAAGTTTTCATTGGTTTTAGAGCTTAAATGGGTAATTAGGATCATTAGTTGATGGGCCCATGATCCATTTCAGGTTTGGGGTAAGTGGAGGGTGTAGCAGCTGATGGAACTCTCCTTCCTCATTTGCACAACTCCCAAAAAAGCTCCTTACCTCCATTAATCATCTTTTCATTCAAAAACCCACCAAAACCTTACTTTAATTAGCTAAAACTCATCATTAGTAAGTGATTAGTGAAATTCATCCTAAGGCTTGAAGATTTGCTGCTGAAAACACATTGGAATCCATGCATCTATTGTTCAAAAGAAGATCTAGAGCTTAGCTTGGGTGAAAGTGAGTGATTAGTAGTCTCTCCTTACTAATTAACATGTATTTGGCTATAAACACCATGTAAAATACCCGAAAAATCTTTATAAATCATCTTAAATCATATTATGACACATATTTGAATTTGGGTTAATTTGGGTTAAGTTGTGGAATTGTATTTTAGGGATCCATGGTTGTACCCTATGGATATTTGAATATTCCTTTAGATCTATGCTTTGATTTACTATGTTTCGACCATTTGCTTATTGTTGTCTGTTTTACATGTTATATGCTTTCGGTAAACATGCTCAAATGGATGCAAACGCTGATCGAATGACGAAAATAGCCGTAGAAAGTTAGAAAGGGGTTGTCCAAGAGGGGTCACCCTATAGGGGTCGGCTATGACCCCTAGAGATGGATTGTAGGGAGGTGCGATTGGTAGGAGACAACAAGGGAAGTCCTAGGAAGTAGCACGTCAAGTTTTAAGTCATTTGAAGTTCGTATGCTCAAGTTACGATCGATTGAAGATGGACCGGTATAAGGATTGGCTCGTTTGGATGGTCACCCTATAGGGGTCGGCTACAACCCCTAAAGATGGATTATAAGGTGGTGCGATCGATAGTGAGAGGTGATGAGATGTGTTAGAGTTTGTATGTGAAGTTTGGGATCGGATGGAGTTAGTAAGTAGCACAAAATATGGGGAGAAGGAATTAAAGGATAGGGGTCGGTAGGGGAGGGCTCGGTCCCATGTAAGGGTCAAACCCGACCCTTAAGGTTTCACCCTATAGCGGTGTGACCACTAGGGTAGCTCAAGTGGTTCGGGAGGAGTCCTCTGGTGGAGTTTGTTTTGACGACGGTAGCGCGGTTGCTTTATTGATGGCTTGGTTCGATGGCCATCCTACTTCTCTAGGAAAGACTTCGTTAGTGGCTAACTATACTCCAGGAGGTAGAGAAGGCTATGATAAGGCGAATTTAGGGAACTGTTGGAGGTGGGATGTAGGACGCACGATGACACCCTATGACATACGAGGAATGTCTAGAGTAGTTCCCAACCGCGATGACTTCAGACGGGAGTTGGGTGGACAGTTCCAAGACATGCTCTGTTATGAATGGCGTGTGCAAGGGAAGAGAATCGATGATATTTGTAGAGTTGAGATGGATTGATACGACGATGTATCTAGTCTGAGTGTTGAGATGGATTGATACGACGATGTATCTAGTTTCGAGTGTTGAGATGGATTGATGTGGTGACATGTCTAGTCTCCAGGATGGATTGATGTGGGGACGCATTTAATCTCAGATGATTGGGATGGATTAGTGCGGTGATATGCCTAGTCCCCGAGTTTGTGAGTTGTCGTATACCCAGTGCATCGAGTGAGTGAATGTGAGGATGGATGATGGATGTTTTGTTTGTTTGTTCTATCACCTTAGGAATATCATATGATGTAGATACTACCGATATTGATATCTATACACCCTTACTACCTTGGCACCCACATTACACCCATGATGATGATCATAGAGTAGCTTACATTGTTTATGTGCTAATTCTGTGGATGCAGGGACATGTTAGGTATGATTTCACGTACCAATTGTCCTAGTCTATCTTATTTATAGTATTTGAGATTTCTGTCGCTCATACCAGACTATTGTCTGGCCTGCAGTTTTATACATTGCTTCTTATTACTCTGGGTACTCTTAAATGTGTAGATTAGAGAAAGGTTTGGTGAGTGCGAGTAGATGTTCAAGTGGTGAGCAGGAGGCTATTTCTCATATTATTATATTTACTCTAGTGCTTTCCGCTGCTCAGTGCTTTGAAGCTTATTAGTACTCTTATTTTGTGAGACAGTTATTTAGGAGTTATTTGGAATGTATGACTCTACTTCTACCACTGTACTTTTTGGATCTATTACTCTAATGTTGTGATCTATTCAGTTATTTATTGTCTCACTTGTTTTATATCTATGATGTTGCGATTATATTTTGTTTGACAAGCTGTGAGATATATGACAGGTTCTGCGTTATGTTGTTTATTTTACCTTTAGATGACCGCTTACATCGGTCGAGCACTGTTGCAACATGCCATCCTAGTCTTTTAGTTGTAGGCGGTGTAGGGTAGTCACCTCATTTGGTATCAGAGCTTAGGTTGCGTTGTTTATCCTAAGGGATACTAGGATCCAGTAGATATAGGGTAGAAGTTCTCACCTTAGACTGGATCGAGTGTGTGTGTATACGAGAGCGCGTACTTGTTATATATTTTGGTTTTCAAAACTATATGGTGGTATATAAAGTATATGAAGTCGTACTGCTCGTAAGAGTACTACTTTAGAGGAATTCCTTATAGTGGACCGATCATCCTTATTGCATATTGAAGAATGAATTGTTAAACAAGGAATGCCACTAGGAACTTCATCTCAGGAGTGAAGCAAGGAGCTGGTTTGGGGGCTACTAACCCCAATATTCAGGTTATGTTTAATGATATGATGAGGAACATTTGCAAAATGCTCAAGTAGCTGCATCAAATGTTGTTGTAGAAGATAGTGCTCCCGTGCAGGCGGCCGGAGTCAATTTTGCTAAGCTAAGCAAGGACTTTACTAATGTTGGTGGCAAACCATTACAGGGAATAGAGTCGGCAATAGAAGTTCGAGATTGGCTCGACACTTGTGAGTGCATATTTAAGGATCTTGAACTTAATGATGCTATGAAGAGGAGATTGGCTCCCCGTTAACTTCAAGGGTAAGCCATGAATTAGTGGGATGCTGTGAGAGCTGCCACTCCCGAGGACCAGTTCACTTGGGACCAGTTCAAGGCTAGATTTGAAAAGAAGTTTATTCTGGCCGCCCAGAAGATGGAAATCTTCGGTCGATTTGTGGAATTGAAGCAAGGGGACATGACTGTTTCTGAGTATGTAGCTAAGTTCAACGCTCTGTCGAAGTATGTGATGTCCTTCATCGACACCCTGACAAAGAAGAATGAGAAGTTTAACACTAGCTTGGATGATCATTTGGGTGAAAGCTTATAGATCACCTTGATAGGACTTTTGAGGCGATCGTCGGGAAGGCCTTGAGACATAAAAGCCTGTATCCAAAACAGAAGAAGGACATTCCTAAAGAAGAGCCAAAGCAGCAATCGGGCTGTGGAGAAAAGAAGAAGGGGAACAACAATAGGATGCAGTTTGCGAATAAAGATGGCCAGAAAAAGAAAGTCAAATCCGAAGTAATTTGCTACACTTGCAGAGAGAAGGGTCATTATAGTAGAGGTTGAAAAGTTGAGGGGAAGAAGTGTTACAACTACGACAAGCCCGGACATATCAAGAAGAACTGTCCCGAGTTGCCTAAGCAGAAGCAGGTGGTGAACGCATATGCTATCAATGCCATTCTGACTTTGTAGGATGCTCCATTGGCGAAAGAGAAGGGGAAGGGCATTGTTATTCAAGGTAAACTTTATGTTTATGATATTCCGATTCGAGTTTTATTTGATATTGGGGCTTCACATTCCTTTATATCTAGTGACCTAGTAGATAGACTAGGATTGAGACCCGAAACTGTTGGCCGACCTTTGATTGTAACAAACCTTGTTGAAGGCTCCACTTGCCTGTGTATTTTTTTTCGTGGTTTGGTCTTATCGAGTCATGGATTCTCCTTTGATTGTGATTGTTTTGTTTTGGGTTTTTGATTGGTTTGGTATCATTCTATGGAGGGACTGGCTTAGTAGATACGGAGTAGTAGTGGATTGTGAGAAGTCATCGGTAACAATATAGATGGACGATGCGTAGAGGGTAGTGATAGGCTGCTTACCTGATGATGAGGTTATGGTTAGCATTCTATATTTGCTCGATATCCTGTACAATGAGTTGTCGACAGTACCTATTACTAAGGAGTATCCGAACATATTTGAGGTGGTGACCGAACTTCTGCCACATGGAGAGATCGAGTTTCGTATTGATTTAGTTAAAGAAGCCAAACCAATAGTTATGCCATTAAGGAGGGTTGTACCTAGAGAGTAGAGAGAGATTGAGGCAAAAGTGAATGACCTTTTGCGAAAAGGATTCAATAGAAGGAGTATATCTGAGTGGGATGCACCCGTAGTATTCGCCACGAAGGCAGATTGCTCCCTTAGATTATGTGTTGATTACCATGAGCTGAATAAAGTGACAAAGAAGAACAAGTATCCACTCCCACATATTGATGACTTATTCGATCAGCTTTATGGTGCTAGAGTGTTTTCTCAGTTCGATCTTGCGACGGGGTTTCACCAACTGAGAGTAGTGAAGGAGAGTGTGCCGATTACAACATTCCGTACGCCTTTTCGTCTCTACGAGTGGTTTGTTATGCCATTCAGGCTAACCAATGCGCTAGCATATTTTATGGATCTCATAAACCATGTCTTCAGGGATCAGCTAAATAAATTCATGCTTGTGTTTGTCGATGATATTCTTGTCTACTCACGGACAGAGGAGGAACATAAGACACACTTAAGGATTGTATTAGAGGTGTTTAGAGAGCACCAACCAAAGGCGAAGTTTTCTAAATGTCACTTCTGCAAGAAAGAAGTGCGATTTTTGGGTCACGTTGTTTCTAAGCAAGGCATTGATGTTGATCTTGCAAAATTTGTAGCTATCCAAGATTGGATTCGACCCAAAAATGCCACAGATGTGAGAAATTTCTTGGGTTTAGCCGGATATTACAGACAATTCATCTAGAATTTTTCTAAGGTAGCAGCATCGTTGACTCATTTGATGAAAAAGAATCAGAATTTTACTTGGTTTGCGGGATGTGAACAGGCATTTGTCAGTCTGAAGGAAAAGTTGACGAATGCACCAGTATTTACTATTTTGCGGACAAGCAAGGAGATAACGGTACACACAGATGCATATGGTACCAGACTGGGTGCAGTATTGATGTAGAAGGGCAAGGTTGTTTCATATGTTAGTCAACAACTGAAGCCACATAAGAAGAAATACCCGATCCATGATTTAGAGTTGGCAGCGATTGCGTTTGCACTGATGATGTGGAGACATTATCTTTTAGGAGAGAGGTTCGAGCTGTTCACCGATCATAAATCATTGAAGTACCTCTTTTCACAAAAGGATCTTAACCTTCGTTGGTAGAGATTGTTAGAGTTCCTGGCCTCCTATGATTTTGGTATTGCATATACACCAGGTAAAAGTAAAGCAGTTGCAGATGCTTTGAGTAGGAGACATGTCAGCTTGGGAGCTATGTTCCTAGAGTGTACATGGTTAGAATATATAGTCAGGTATGATTTTCGACCAAGGTGTGAGCTAGAGCCAGAAATGTTGGTGATCTTGACTATCAGATCTACTCTTATAGAGAGGATTGGTACTAGTCAGAGGCGTGATGCTAGATTAGCTGAGATTATTTCCAAGATTAAAGCAGGAGTAGAGTCTAAGGATCTGAGACAGTATGGACTGGTTAAATAAAATATTTAACACTTAATAAAAAGATAATTTTGGATATAAAAATATTTTTATTATTAAAACTCTTATTTTAAATAAATAATCAACTTAACACAAATGTTTACATATAACACTATTTTTAACTTCAAAAATTGCACAAAAATAATTTTCTTGTGTAATAAAATACAACAAACCATTTTCCATCAATCATATGATCAAAACTTATTTTTAAATCAAATTTCACAGTTTTATTTAAAATAAACAAATTTTAAAATCATATACTTCCTTTAAAAATTATTAAAAGAGGCAATTGGCAATAATTACAAGAATTATTGCATTTTCACTAAATAAAATCATATTTCACTCATTATTCACACAAATACCCAAGATAAAGTTTTCAAAACTTTATTTTCACATTTTATTTTCAAAATCCATTGTTTATTCCAAATAAACAATTTAAATCTCCAATTTATTTTTAATTCACAATATTAAATTATAACTATCGTTATAATTTAATATTTACAGGTAATCACCAAAACCAGGGTTGTTACAAGCTGTGATGCCCCACCCCGAGACTCACATTAACAAAGAGTATTACTAGGTAATACTGTCTGCTAATGTGGAGAATAGGGCTGGTTAGGAGCGACCATCCATAGCTTTGTCTTAAAAATCTATTAAATACGTCGAATTAATGCTCTAATTTTTTTCCTTTCTCAAGTGGATCGACGTATTCAATAAATGCTTAATACAAAACTACAGTGGCTAACGGAACTATCAGAACAAAATACAACAACAATATATATACAACGTATCACAGAACAATAGCCAAATATATATATACATATACACAGATACATCCCATACAATACAAATGATACAACAAAAGTGGTACAAGGACCACAATATACACAACGAGTCAATACAATAAATACATATCAGAGTCATACAAAATGACTATAAAACTACAAAAAGAGATAAGCCGATATCCAAGGCGGAAGCATCAAGTAAAGTCCAAAAGCAGGTAACTAACCTGAAACAATTCGGTCTGACCCGAGTATATAAAATACACGGGTCAGTCTAGCTAATATATCAGATTAGTTTGATAAGTGATAACATGAAGCATAAGGTAAAGGGTAAGATATCCTCTTGAATGAGATGAAACAATAATAAGAGCATGCCACTACTTCAAATAAGGTAATTACATTAAGTGTATGTCCTCGAAATAGGTAAACTCACCAAATAACACAAAGTATAATAAATGCGTTATATCATCGGCAAAATCCCAAAAGCCACTAAAATGGTTTCTATGAACCATATCTCCAAAATAGGAGAATCCCAAATCTCAAACTCAAAACTCGCTATAAATGGCAATCACAAAAATATTCTCTAAATAGAGAAGTCTCAAACACAAAATACGCCAAAAATGGCAATCTCATATATCTCCAAATAGGAGAGTATAAATCTCAAATAAATGCCAAGTGTTGGCAAACCCAAATCTCAAATATAGAACTCGATAAGGAGTTCAATTTCCAAAGATGTAATCGCCATATATAATATCTCGAACGGCACAAATGGCTAATAATGTAAAAAGGCGATACACTTGGAAAATCACAAAGAAATCAATGAAATCATCTCAAAGATATAGCACGTGCTTATGGCCGAAGCCTTCCAAGAACTGTTCCCACAAATATAAGGCACCACGTCTCTTAGACCAATGTCCCGAAGGACAAATAAATACGTCTCTTAGACAAACATCCCGAAGGACAAATACGTCGCAAAGACAAACGTCTATTAGACAAACATCCCGAAGGACAAATGACCCGAAGGTCTAGTATTGGCAAATATGTCTCTTGGACAAATGTGTCACGAACTCTCAGATAGGAACCCGAAAAGTGTTAACGTGCATCCCATACCACACGTTCGCACTTAACGGTTTTCTAACCGCTAGTCGGTGCCACACCAGAAAGCAGTAAAAATATTTGCCTCATCTCATCGGCAAATACGACCCGAAGGTTAAAACGATCAAACAGACAAGTCACGAATTAACCGATAAGACAAATGCATGTGTCCCCATACCACGTGTTTTACCAAACTGTTTAATTCTCCTTCCCATTCACTCGAATAGTGCAAAAATGTGTATTTTATATACGAAATAATTTATTTGAGAAAACAAGTTTTAAAACCATTTTTCGAAATCGATTTTGAAAATTTTTTTTGAAAATTCCCTTATTATAGAGAATATATATAGATTTTATAGCTTGAAAATAATTTAAAAATATTATATAATAATTATTTTAAAGCCAAGTTATTTTAAAAATTACTTCAAAATCGTTTGGAAAAATCCGTGCTCAAAATCAATGAAAAACATAGAAAAATTACTCAAAACTGACATTCAAATTTCGAGATGGTTGGCTCCATAATGACGGGAGGTTATTTGTTCCTGACGTCGATAGGTTGAGGGATGAGGTGCTTCGCGAGTGCCATCATTCGAAATTGACTATTCATTCTGGTAGTAATAAGATGTACCGTGATATGAGGCAGATCTACTATTGGGAGGGGATGAAGAAAGACGTTGGGACATTTATCTCTAAATGCATGAACTGTTAGTTGGTTAAGGCAAAGTAGAAGAAGTTTACTGGCCTTATGCAACTGCTAGAAGTTCCCGAGTTGAAATGGGAGCAAGTATCGATGGATTTCATCGATGGACCGCGAAAGACTCGAGTAGGGTATGACAACATTTGGGTCATAATCGATCGAATGACTAAGAGAACGGGATCTATACTCGTCAAATCAAGCAAAATGGTAGCTAAACTGGCCGACTTATATGTGAGATGGATCATTCGATTTCACGGTGTGCCAAAGAGCATTGTGAGTGACCGAGATTTGTTGTTCACTAGTGGCTTTTGGAAGAGCTTACAGGAGGTGTTAGGGACGGAGCTGCACCTAAGCACAGCTTATCACCCTCAAACCGATGGCAAAAACAAGAGAGTGAATCGCATTTTAGAAGATCTCCTACATGCTTGCGTATTATACTTTGGAGGTTTATGGGATGATCACTTGCATCTTGTTGAATTCGCATACAATAATAATTATCAGTCTAGCATCAGTATAACACCATTTGAAGCTTTATATGGTCGATCGTGCAACGCTCCTTCCTATTGGTGGGAAGCGGGTGAGAAGCTGATACTTGGGCCAGAGATGGTTTGGGAGACTTCAAAAAAATTGAGATCATTCGACAATGAATGAAAGCTGCTCAAGATAGACAGAAGAGTTACGCTGATAAGAGACATCGAGATTTGGAATTCTCTGTCAGTGATATGGTATTTTTCAAGATTTCTCCTTTGAAGAATGTTATTTAATACCGGTAGTAGAGGAAAGTTGACATCGAGATTTGTTGGTCCGTTTCCAGTATTAGTGAGGATTGGGATCCTTGCTTACAGAGTCGATTAACATCAAACAATGGAAGGAGAGCATAATGTTTTCCACGTCTCTCATCTGCTGAAATTTGTGCATAACTCAAGCGTGACTATCGCACCAGATCAGCTTGAGGATATCGAGATTGAACTAGAAGCTTCGATACCTTGTACGCCTATTCGTATAGTTGGACGACATACGAAGCAGCTTAAGAGGAAGACAGTGGAGCTGGTAAAGGTTCAGTGGATTAACAGTGATAGCGATTGCACTTGTCAGACCCAAGAGAGTATGAGGACGTTGTATCTAGAGCACTTTATTTGGTAAGATTTCTTGTTTATCGCTTTTACATTCACTTATGATATCACTAGGCATGTGCCTTAGTATAGTATCATGCATGCTTGATAGGCTTAGGTAGATCCTTTTTCTTTGTTGCTATGTGTGTATGGTTGATGCATGATGGTTGCCTATGCTTACATATGATTGTTAGGCATGCAAGATGACCCTATTGACTTGACTGTGTGATTTCAAGGGCGAAATTCCTAAAGGGGAGAGAATGTAAAGACTCATATTCTACATATCGAAAGATCATAGAATATTAATATTACTTTCATTTGAGGTCGTATGATTAAATAATTTTAGAAAATGACTACTAGGGTCATTTCTTTACCTTAGAATTTCTGTTGAATTTTTCTTTAATTGTTTTGCCCTTGTAAAATCTTGTTTGACTCATTTATTTTGATAGAAGAGGAATTAGTTCCTGAAACAACTTCCATTGGATCCGGATGATGATTTTCCTTTCCGTAAAGTGGTCACATTATGAAAATGGGCTTACAGTTTGAGTGATATGGCTGTTTGAAATTTTTATTGGTTTTAGACAGCTAACTGCCCTTATCTCGACTAACTGTCCTCTAGGCCGACTGCCCTCGAAATGGACCGACTATCGGAATTTAAATGAGCTAATTGCCCGAATTTTCTTTTAGGTTAACTACCCTTCAAATTTTCCATGAAAACCTTTTCAAAATGATTTAATCTGTCAAATCATATATATATATATATATATATATATACAAGGAAAATATATCTTTAGCTTTACTCTAAGCTATTTTTGCCATGATATGTATACTTTACTCAAAATAATGTTGATGATGTTCATTAAGGATTATCTATCCTTGTAAAATAAGTTAAAGTCCTTTATAACTTAAATCAGTTAGGCTATCTTCCTAATCATTATGTTCGAATCTTTTGTTTAAAACCTTTAAACAACCTTTCGACAACACTGAAGGTACCTCCTTCAAAATCATTAATAAAACCTTTCGAACGCATTGAAGGTAACTCCTTCATAACCTTTAATAAAACCTTTCGAAATCATTGAAGGTAACTCCTTCATAACCTTTAATAAAACCATTCGAAAGCATTGAAGGTAACTCCTTCATAACCTTTATTAAAACCTTTCGAAATCATTGAAGGTAGCTCTTTCATAACCTTTTAAAAAACCTTCCTTTTATAAGCTTTACACATATGACATCCACCTCTAAATCCTTTAAACCTTAGCCTTTCGAAAACATTGGAAAACCATACCTTTCGACCTTATCGGAAGGTCTCACTTTTCGACCTTGTCGGAATGTTTCTTTTCGACCTAGTCGAAAGGTCTCACCTTTCGAATTTTTCGAAAACCTGGGGAACCACCCCTATGAAATCATTGATAAAACCTTTCGAAAGCAATGAAACTTAAAACATTTCGAAGACATTGGGTTCAAGTTAAAACAAGTGGAAACCTTTCGAAACCATTTGAAGTTGACTACTTCGAAACCTTTAAAACGTTTCGATTTAAAACATTTGGATTATGCCTTCAAGTAGAGCAAAAGGATCAGAAAAACATTGGAGTCGAAAGAAACTGCTTCGAAACCTTTAATAAAACCTTTCAAAAACAATGAAGTGTTGGTGTTGGAACCAACCCTTCGAAAATCAATGGAGAGGCGACAATTTTAGAAAACAAAAGATTACCTTTGACTCAATCTGTGTCGAAAGGTTTGGAAGCGCCAACTATTCTTTCGACCTTGTCGAAAGATATACCTTTCGACTTTGTTGAAAGGTTTCAATTAAAACAAGAAAGCAAACCAATTTAATGCTTTTCTTTTAAACCATTTGACAATGTCAAAAGCTCTTTGTCGAAAGCTAGTAGGCGTATTTTCTTTAAAACCAAAACAAAGCTCCATCTCTTTCAAAAGCTCTAACCTTTCATCCCTAAACCTTTCGACTCCTTCCAATTCACTACGTACCAGTTGCCTGATACCATGTGCATTGGTTATTGACCTAGTCGAAAGGTTTGATACCTTACGACCTTGTCGGAAGGTTTGGAACAGAGGCGGAACCTCTTGTCGAAAGAGTTGAAATAGTAAAAAAACTATTTATTTGTAAAAATAGTTCTTTTGTACCCAACCCGCCTTATTTGTCTAAATCTGATTGGTTGCCATATTTTTATATTCAAAATGATGCCGACTTTCCTTATTTGGAAATTTAAATAATTTTGAAAAAGCCCTTTTCTCCTTTATAGTTATATAAAACATTTAAGTCCCATTCCTTAAATAATTTGATATAACTATTAAATAATCTTAGAAAATTCTAGAAAAATTCCAGAAAATCAATTAGTACGTTGTTTTCAACATATAAATTTTTGGATCCAAATAATAAATTATTTTCCCATAAATAATTTAGTAATCCAAAATACCATTTTCTTCCTTAGAAAATTCATAAAAATTCCACATATATTCAGAGAAATCTGAAAATCGAAACCCATCTCTAAAATAACTTTTTAGATCATCCTAAAAATTCGCAAGGCTAATGGATGTCATTTAATAGGGTTTTCATCTCAAAACATGTCATAAAATCTTTATGAACATACATAAATCATCAACATGTATATTTTATCATTTTATCATTCAAAATATGGCAGATCTATGCAAAATCAATCAGATTTGCTCTTAAAACCGAAACCATAAAAATTTAGAGATATAAACATTATTAACCTTTACTTTAGAGATTAAGGAGCTTGAGATTTGAATGAGTTTGATTTGAATTTGCTTTTCTTAAGCTTTTCCTTAGTTTCCTCTTCCTCTTTCCATGTTAATGGTGGCTGACCTTGATTTAATTTTTTTTGAAATGGAATGAACGTGTAAAATGATACATGGCCTAAGCAAGGAGATATAGGAATGTCCTCTTTCTTATAATACCCCTCGTCTAATTCATTTTAAACCCTTCTTTTAATTTATTTGTTTAAAAATCCACCGCTACCTTAATTAAAATCAAATCTCAATCTCCTAATCAACATATTATTTTATTTAGTTTAACTAACTAAATCTCCTAAATAATATTATCAAAAAACCAAGGTGTTACAGACTCCCCTTCTTAAAGAATTTCATCCTCAAAATTAAAATAAGGCATACAAAACAAACATGAAGGTAAAACATACAATTAAACTAGTCAGGATAATTATTTATAATCATGTTCTTAACCTCCCAAGTACAGTCTCTGTCATCGTCCCTCCACTGGAATTTGACTAATCTGACCATCCTGGTTCTAAGCCTCTTCTCATCTCTTGCAACAATGCGAACTGGCTTCCTCACTATGGTCAAGTCTGGTTCTACCACTAAGTCATCTTGCACTGTCAGTGCAATAGCAGTCTTCGGGTCTCTAACACACTTTCTGAGATGAGAAACATGATAAACATTGTGGACACCTGCCAAACTACTCGGTAACTCAAGTCTATAAGCGAATTTTCCGATCCTCTCAAGAAAAGGAAAAGGTCTGATGAACCTAGGAGATAACTTCCTCGACTTCCCAAATCTAAGCACACCCTTCATCGGTGATACTTTAACGAAAACTTGGTCCCCGACCAAGAACTCCAAATCTTTCCGTCTCTTATCTGTATAACTCTTCTGCCTAGACTGAGCCTCCTTCATTCTAATCTGAATGACCTTAATCTTTTTTGCAGCTTCTCTAAGCAGATCTGGACCAAGAATCAACCTATCCCCAGTCTCCAACCAACAAACAGGAGATCTGCATGGCCTTCCATACAAAGCTTCAAATGGTGCCATCCCAATACTAGTATGATAACTGTTGTTATAAGATAAATCGACTAGATGCAGATGGTCTTCTCATGATACACCGAAATCTAGAACACAAGTTGTTAACAAATCTTCCAAGATCTTGTTAACTCTTTCTATTTTCCCATTTGTCTGCGGATGGTAAGCGGTACTCATCTTAAGCTTGGTTCGCAAAACTTCCTGCAGACTCTTCCAAAACTCGCTAGTGAACCAAGAATCTCTATCACTAATTATACTGCCTGGAACTCCATGCAGTCTAACCACAGTCTTCATGAACAATCTTTTTAAAACAGATGCCATCCTGGTTGACTTAACTGGAATGAACTGGGCACTCTTAGTCAATCTGTCCACTATGACCCATATACTTTCATTACCTCTGTTTGACCTTGGCAATCCGTCTATGAAGTCCATAGAAATAAAATCCCACTTCCACACTGGAATGTCTAATGGCTAAAGCAAACAACTTGGCTTTTGGTGTTTGGCCTTTGCCTGCTGGCAATTCATGCACTGCCTTACACACAAACCAATATCCCGCTTCATTCCTCCCCAGAAGAAACTCCTCCTCATATCCTGGTACATCTTGGTACCTCCGGATATATAGTGAACTTCGAACGATGACATTATATTCCTCTTAGACTTCCTTCTTTATGTTTCCTACACTCGGAATACATGATCTTCCTTTCTTTCTCAACCACCCATTTTGGTCAAGACTGAAATCTTTCAAGTCATCGCTCTTGGTTCCTTCCTTTAGTTTCCTGATCCGCTCAGCTAACACTGGATCCTCTATCTGCTTAGAAGCAATCCGTTCGATCAATACTGGTCAAACTTCCGAACAAGACAATACAACTGTATTATCACTAGACCCAGCCTCGGATCTCCACTGCACTCGCAATCTGCTAATGCTTCTAAATCTTTCCTCTCAGCCATCGTTGCTAACACTGCATTCTGATGCTTCCTGCTAAGTGCATCTGCAACCTTGTTGCCTTTCCCTGGTGTGTACTCAATCCTAAAATCATAAGCGGCTAAAACTCTAACCACCTCTGCTGCCTCATGTTCAGCTCCTTCTAAGAGAACAAATACTTCAGCGACTTATAATCTATATACAGCTTAAACCTTTCTCCCAAAAGGTAATGTCTTCACACCTTCAAAGCAAAAATCACAACAGCCAACTCTAAATCATGTGTCGGATATTTGACTTCATGCGGTCTAAGCTGTTTAAAAGTGTGATATCCCGGAATTTTGAGCAATATCAATTTAATAATCTATATTAAATATTAAATTGATTTGATGATAATTGTTAATAAGTTTTGAATTGATTTAATAATTTTCTTTTAAATGAATATTTAACTGATAAATTTATCTTTTAAAAGCTAATAAATTATTTTCTATTTATTTATATATATATTGGTATATATTGTAAATAGTCAATGTCCGTTTTAAATTTGATTTAAATTCTATATATAAATAAATAATCATATAGCTTTAATATACTAAAGATTTAAGTTAAAATTGTTTAAATGATTATAGCTTAAATTTAAATTAAACAAAAAGGTTTGTTGTTCTTTTTAGAGTATAGCTTAATAAAAATAAGTAATAAAGTGATAAATTCTTTTATGAATTATTTTATTGTAATAATGAGCTTTATTTATAATATAATGTCTATACAAGTAGATTTTTATTATAAATGGAGATTGTTATATATAATTTTAAAAGGAATTATGGTTTTAAAATTTATATAAATCTCTCAAAAGAATAATATGTATAATAAAATATACCTTATAAATATTTTTAGTAAGTATAAAATCAAATAATAATAGGTAATTATATATTTGATAGTTTGATTTTTTAAAATAAAATTAAACACATTTATGTTAGGAATTAGAAATAAATAACAAGTAACATAACAACAATAACCATAACAACCTTTAGAGTAAAAACTTAAGTAAAATATTATGTACACTATAGCAATGTATATGTTGCAGGCTTGAAAATCACCTAAGTACAAGACAATAAGATAAGACAAGTAAATATTATAATCTATAACAAAGTATATATTTGCAGGCAAGAAAATTCACTTCAGTACATACAATTAGGAATAGAGTAAGTATGCTTAGCATCTAAGTCAAACAAATATAAACATATGTCAGTTTTGTACATAAAAGAATAAAGTATGGGCTTGTGTAAACTAGATAAGGAACAAGACATTAAATGCCAGCACCCCTAGTACACGAGATATTTCATTCCAACTTTCTTTTTTTTATAAAAATCTCTGATTCATTGGTACCAGCAAAGATCATTTCTGTACAAATTCAACTATCAAAGCTTTGCATACTCATTCTACTTAGCAAGCTTCTTCTCATTTTTGTTCATTTAAACAAATATACAAACCTGAAAACAACTAGAAAGCCAAACACTTCAGTTTCAACCAAAACAACAATTTTATCAAATCTTCACTTAACCAAGTAAGCAATGTAAAGATCTGAGCTTTCAAGATTTCCAGCATTCATGTTCAAGTTCAAAGCCATTTCAAAGTTTTCTGGAATCAACAACAAAAATATGCAAGTTTCAAATTCCAGTTTCAAGCTTCCTCTTTTCAAACAAAAAGATCAAGCTTTCTGATTTTAAGCCTGGTGAGTAAACTTTAAAACTAAACCTTAAATAATCTGAAATGTCTGTGTTAATGTTTGCTTATATGTATGTGTTTGTGCAAGTCTCAGTGTATTTATGTGAGTGTGTGTATATGTTGCTTTTAAATATCTCAAATCTTAGTCAAGCCTCTGACTTTAAACTGTAACTTGTGACATCCTTCTGTTTTGGGGCATATGACTTAAGTTTAAGTAAACTCATAATATATGTTTGAAAATGAGTTAGTATGATGGTTTTTAGGACTCTGGAAACTTGTGTGAATGTCTAGTTAAATACAGTGTTCATCTCTGCTTTAAACTTCAGAGATTTAAAACTTAGTTTAAACCCCAATTTCTTCTCACTCAAATTTCTTTTAGGCTTAAGTAGTTAAAACAAAGTTGTTGTTTTAAAACTTAACTAGGCTTTAAAAACATTTGCAATAATTTTAGATAAAAGACATTGTCTGGAAAAAGTGAATATACAGAGCAACTCGAAAATGTTAAAGATCAAATCTTGTAATTTGTTGATTTAAATATATATCTGGAATTGTATATAAAAGATAGGATTTTTAAAATTAAATTTACAAATTTTAATGTAAGATTGAATGTGATATTTGGTGGTGACTGGAATTTGAGTTTTCGAGTCTCTCTGGCAATCTAGTTGATCTGGAGAGTTGTAGCTCTTTCTTGTGACGGAGGGGTGATCGGGGTCTTCGGCAAAAATGTCTGATGGTGATTCATGTCAGTGGGGAAGTGGTGGTTGGCATTTGAAGTCTAGAACCCTAATTTTACTAAGCTAAGGAAATCGATCACCGCGTTTCACATTGTTGATCGAGTTCGACGAGTCTTTGGGGATTGGTAGTAGGCGTGAAGGGGAAGTCGAGGCTGGAAGGATTGACTTTCAGGTAGTTGGAGGTCGGCGAACGACGCGTTGCCAGGTTTGGGCGAGCTCGAGATGTTGGGTTTCCAGGCTTTAGTTTGAAATCGAATTTCGTATTCGAGTGAGGTAGAAGGACCTGGTGACAGGAATGGAGTTTGGGGATGGTCGTTGACGAGGGAACGTCGTCGCACTTGATCGGAGATGATCGAACTCGTTGTGCACGTGTACGTCGTTACACTGGTGGATGCAGAGAAGTGTTGGTTGAGCAGGAATAATGGTCGCATGTTTCTCGAGTAAACTGAAGAAATTTTCGAAGTTTCTTGATGTTCGACTCGAAGCAATTTTGGGAAGTCTCGGGTTTTATGTTGTGTTGCCAGTTTTAAAAAGCCTGGCAGTTTCAAGTTTTAAAAATTTGGGAGCAGGGTTTTAAAACTAAGTTTAAAACCAAAGTGTAAGCTATGGATTCAAATTTGCTTTTGTTTCCTAGTTTAAAATGAATAAAGTTTTATAAAAACAAAATGTTTTACAACTTTATAATGTTTAAATTATATTTAAAATGTGTTAAATTTTACTAAGTTAAATCTGTAGTTATTTTGAATCTTAATTTATGATTAGTAATTAATAAATGAAGTAAGTAAGGATTAATTAAGTTATATTGAATACTTAATTAATTAAATAATTAAGGATTTATTAATGAGTATTAAAGATGAAATTTAGTTGTAATTAATAATAAATCTTAATTTAATTACTATAGAAAAGTAATTTAAGAGGTGGAAATAGTTAATGAAGGTTATTAACTAGGATTATTAAATAATGAATTAATATGATTAATTTTGATAATTAATTAAGTTTATTAATTTAAGATAATCAATTGTGAATTTTTTTAAGTATAATTTACTTACGAAAGTAATTAAGAAATTTATTTCTCATTGTAGTTAGTTAAGTTTAATATGAATTGTTTAAGTTAATTAATTTAGTCTAAGTAATTTAAATAACCATTTGATGATGTAATAAGTATAATTACTTAAGGAAGTAATTAATTTTGGATGATTTAGTAATGAAAGTAATTTGAGTATAATTACTTTGTATAAATTAATCAAGGGATAAATTAGAGAATAATTAATTATGGAGTAATTAAATTATTAAATGAAGTAATTAAGGGTAGTTAATTACTGAATGGAGTTAATCAAGGTGATTAACAGTTTGGTTTAATTGAAGATAAATTGCTAAATGAAATGGATGTAATTAGAGATCATTAAATATTGTAATTAATGATGTAAGTTAAAATGGATTTATTTGGAAATAATTAATAAATGAAGGAATTCATTAATGTAATTAATTAGGAAGTAAGGTAATTGATTTTAGTAATTTAAAGATTACTTTCTATATTTGGTATAAGATAATTAAATTGTGAAAAATAATTAAAGGATAATTACTTAAATGTAATTAAAGATAATTAATCTAGAAAGGTTAATTAAGATGGAAAAGTAGAGAATGATAAATTAATTGACTTGTAATTAATTAATGGTTATGTAAGCAAGATTAATAATGATGAAGTAATTAATTTAATTTACTTTAAATTAATTAGAGATAAGTAATTAATTTAATTCATTTTAAATTTATTTTAAATGGTGTGATTATTAATCCTTGTTTATATATGATGGATGATATTGATTTCCTTGATTGATTGTGATCTCAGATATGAGATGAGTTATATCTAGATGATATGGATGCTTGTTTTAAGTATGATAATATTGATTATCTGTTTGAGTATGATAATATTGATTATCTGTTTATGATGATAATGTGATTATCCATTGTTATATTGTGATTTATCTATCTGTGTGTATATAGATAATTGAATTAAATTGTTTTAACTTTAAAACAACTTGGACCTAAAAGATGGCGATTTGGATTTCGATGAGACCGGGATCGGGTTTCCAGATTTGGATATCCGAAAACCACATTGATCCAAATTAACGATAGGTCGTGAATCTCAAGTGAAGATGAAGATTCAGAGTGCAAGGGTTATTGTCGTTAACTCTGAGGATGATTCCAAAATGAGTGTAACGAGATAATGCCTTCGGTTTCGTTCGAACCCGGAACGAACTTGTATGGATTGAATGCTTTCAGAACATCGTCAGGTGGACGATGAGCATTCTAAGAGATGTGTTCTCTTAAGGTAATCGTAGCCTCAAGCCTCATCAATCGGGAATGGCTAAAACAGGGGAGGTGCAGCAAGGTTTCGTGGGTAGCACCCACTTGAGAGCGAGATATACCCCTGTCTAGATGTCCCTTATTTTTCGGCTTAGTGTGCGGTTGGTCATGACCACCGTGGGGTTGTTTCGTTTGGGACTGTCCAGTAAGGGATGGTTCCGGCCTTGTGTTGTAGGGGATTGGGAGTAATCCTCGGTACGCTGGTCTAGGCCAGGTACTGTGACGGGAGTTACCCCAGTAGCCCTGCCATTGTATGGAATCCAAAATCCAATAAGTGCCATCGGATTTGATTGTATTACCCACTTGTTGGCAAGTATGCTAGAATTTAATGAATGTAACAATTTCGGCTATTTTCTATTTACTTGAAAACCCTAAACACTATTATAATATAACTGGATTTCCTATCAAATGTTGGTTAGCGTAAGGTAAAAACTTACCCATGTTTATGTGTGGGGAGTCTTACGTGATACCTTTGTTTCAAAGGTTTTTAAAAGTTAAACAGCTTTAACCGTTTACTCATACCAGACCCATGTCTGACCCGGAGTTTATTTCTGTTTTTCTTAAATTTTCGGGTACTCAAATTTTTACGAGTAGCCAAGAGAATCAGGTTAGCTTTGACAAATTCTGGAGGAGCAATGGAGCAGGAGGCTTCAGTGTATAGATATATATTGGTTCCGCTGTGTTGTATTTTCTGTGTTGTATTGAGTTGTATCGAGTGTATTAACTAGACAGGTGTTTATAACTGTCTAGTATGTGTTGTATTATCTGTGTAACTCTGATGTATATGATACTATGTAATCTCATGTGATATATTATATTTCATTCGTTCCGCTATTGAGATTCTGATGTTGTTTTGTTTTTTTATCTATCTTTTCTATTTCTCACCCCCTTCTTTCTTATTGATGATGCGACTTTCTGGTAGTAGAAAGTTGGGTCATCACAAAAAGCATGGACAATCACTTCACCTCTCTGCATTAGCACAGCTCCAGTCCTGTTCCACACGCATCGGTATAGACTACTGAATCCTGATTCCCCTCTGGAACCACCAACACAGGTGCATCGGTCAATAAGTGTTTCAAACTCTGGAATGCTTCCTCATACTTATCGGTCTACACAAACTTCACATCCTTCCTCGTCAGCCTAGTCATCGGTGCTGCTATCCGCGAGAAACCCTTAATGAATCTCCGATAATAACCAGCCAACCCAAGGAAACTCTTAATCTCGGTTACTATCTCGAGTCTCCTCCAACTATTCACTACCTCGATCTTAGTCGGATTTACTGACAACCCTTCCTCTGAGACTACATGACCAAGAAATTTAACCTCTTTGTCCAAAAGTGACACTTCGAAAACTTCACTTTCAGCTGATGCTGCCTTAGTGTCTCAAGTACCACTATAAGATGAACTTCATGCTCTCTTTCATCCTTAGAGTAAATCATGATATCATCTATAAAAACCAGCACGAACCTATCCAAGTGCTCTCAAAAAATCCGGTTCATCAAATCCACAAAGAAAGCTGGGCATTCATCAGTCTGAACGACATAGCTAACCATTCGTACGATTCATATCTGATCCTAAATGGTTTCGAAGGTTTACTATCCTCTGCTATCCTGAGCTGATGGAAACTGTTGCCAAATCCAACTGAGAAAATACCTTTGCTCCACTTAGCTTGTCGAACAAATCATCAATTTTGGGTAATGGATATCGATTCTTTATCGTCCTCTCATTCAAATTACGATAATCAATACATAGCCTTAATGATCCATCCGACTTCTTAGCAAACACTGTCGTTGCACCCCATGGCGAACTGCTCGGCCTGACAAAAATCTTGCCCTCTAAATCCACCAACCGCACCTTCAACTCCCTCATCTCTAAAGGGGTCATCCTATTTGGCGGTCTACTCACTGGTTATGCTCCTGGAGCCAAATCTATACGAAACTCAGTAGCTTGTTTCAGCGGTAATCCAACTACAGGCTCAAACACATCTAGGAATTCTCTAACCATGAAAACTTGGCTCAACTCATCATCTGAATCCAAGAACACAATAAATCAAACATTGCACCGCTAGAACCTCCTACGGTGAAAATAATTCGATCTCTACTATCTGGGTGTCTAAGAGAAATCTTCCTACCCTGGAAAAATATCTTAGCATCGTACTCACTTAATCAATCCATACCAAGGATGATCCCGAACCCCATAAAATCAAACACATGCAAACTGCACACAAAAGTATGACCTAACAGGTAAAACTCAAACTGGACACACCTCAACCCTAGAGTTGCATACCCTCCTATTGGATTCGCAATATGTAAGGAAGTAATTAAATATGTCGGTTCAAGGTTAAGCTTATCTATCAAACATCTAGATATAAAGGAATGTGATGCACCAGTATCAAATAAAACGCTGACAGACATACCATGAATCTGAAGCGTTCCTCCAAGAACTGCCTTTCCCTTCTCCTGGGCTGCTGGCTTAGAAGCGGCAGGCTCCAATGCATACACCTTGCCCTTACCATCTCTGATGGGCTACGTGCGCTGGTTCTTATAATTGCCTATTTGGTCACAGTTGAAACACCTGACATTCTTTCCCTTAGCCACATCCTTTGTCTTCCCTAAGCAACACTCATTAGCAAAGTGTCCTTTCTTGTCGCATTTATAGTAGACAACCTCAGACTTCGCTTTCTTGTCTGTTCCACCTTTCTGAGCACCTTTCTTGGGAAAGAACTTCCACTTCTGGCCCTGCCCAACTTGGACCCCTTTTGCCTTGCTCTTCTCCAGAGACTCAAGGACTTCTTCCTGCCTCAAAGCCATCTCCATAACAATATCAGAAGGATCTCTAAGACAAGACAAAGTAGCATTAGCCAATTCTGGTTTCAATCTTCTGATGAACTTCTTGTTCCGCTTCAACATTGTATCCACTGAAGTATACCCATACCGGGCCAACTCTTCAAACTTCCTAGCATACTCAGCAACAGACATCTCGCCTTCCACCAGCTCAACAAACTGCCTAATCAAAGCTGACTGTGCCATCATAGACATAAACCTCCCTTGGAATCTCCTCTTGTAATCCTCCCAGGTTACTATCTCCTCATCAGCTATCGCTGTAACGACATTCCACCAAAATAGTGTGGCTCCGTGAAGCTGCCTGGACACCAACCTCCTCTTCTGCTCATCATTGAGCCCCAGATCTGCAAAAATCCTTTCGCGGTGCAACAACCAGTTCTCAACTTCAAGTGGCATCCTCAGTTCCCAAAAACGGCTTTCCTCCTAGCTTCACATAATCACCGCTCATCTTAGCGAAATGATTAACTACCAGAACTTCCGGAATCCTTGTTTCTACATCATTTCCTCCTAACACTCCGGCTGCAACTCCTTCCTACATCATATTCCTGAAAAAATGATACATAGCTTCCACTCCGACCCGCGGGACTTCTGAACCAAAATTCTCCGCCTGACCTTGGTTTCTCTAGCACTAGGTCTGGCATTCCTTTCGGTGCCTCCCCCTCCTGGGTTAACTCTGCTTCTTCTACCATCCATATCTATTTTCAAACCTTATGAGATACATAAAGATAACTTAATCAAGGATAGATGAATGGAGACAAAGTGCGTACTTATATATAGCAAATACAAGTACGTTAATATAACGTTATCCCAACCCCAAATCATACTCTAATTCCTTTGGATTTTTGTTTTTAAAACCATTTTTTAATTAAATTTTTCATAAACCTATGCTCTGATACCAAGTTGTAACATCCCATATCTGGAGTCCAAAAGCTAAGCGCTATGGATGCTACAGTCATCCACAGTATTAACTTCTGATGACGAAATATGGTAATGTTAATGGTATCCATAATATCAAAAGCACTTGAATGTGAAAAAATCACAGATTTCCAAAACAATAATTATAGTGATTACATTTCGAACAAAATCATATCCAAGTTATAAAAATTCCCAAACGTATTCCCAAGCAATGATCAAATATATTTTACAACAATATGCCAAGAGCGACATATGAAGATGCCCCTTTGGACGATCAAAGTAATATAAACATAATTGTCTTAATACACAGCGGAAACAATTTAAAACAGAATTCCTAAATTAGCTATCCGCCAGCCCCCTGCTCGTCTTCAAATGCTTTATTTTCCAAAATCTGCTAAAACTTGTAAACCTAAACCCTCAGCCTACTCAAATCAATTTTGAGCACCCAAGAGTTTAAGGGGAAACAAAAACTTCGAGTCAAACATAAAGCCTGATGTGAATAATTTCCGTTACATCTCTGTTTACTGATATATAGTGAGACCACGCCGCTTAGCAGAACGGGTTTCCCTCACTAATATCTCTATTCAAAACATATATTTTGCAAATCCTTTCTTGCAACCAAACTGGCTAATCAACTGATTATAATAATAATAATATAGCAATACCCATTATGATAAAATAGGAAATAAAATAGACAGTCTGTCTAAAATCTGAGCTATCTGCTCTTTACTGCACTATCAATCCTAAATTCTGATTATACCAAAATAGCAATATCTTTTATGCTAGATAATGGGCTATCTGCCCAAAACAGGTAAAAAGGGTGGACTAATTGTCCTTAAAAAGTTGCAAGGTCCATTATGCTAACAAATAAACTAACTGTTCGTATATGGGCTAACTGCCCTTATCTGGACTAACTATCCTCTAGGCTGACTGCCCTCAAAATGGACCGTTGTCCAAATTTAAATGAGCTAACTGCCTGAATTTTCTTTTGGGTCAACTACCCTTCAAATTTTCCTGAAAACCTTTTCAAAATGATTTAATCCGTCAAATCATATATATATATATATATACAAGAAAAATATCTCTTTAGCTTTACTCTAAGCTATTTTTTCCATAATAAATAACTTTACTCAAAATAATGTTAATGATGTTCATTAAGGATTATCTATCCTTTTAAAATAAGTTAAAGTCCCTTATAACTTAAATCACTTAGGCTATCTGCCTAATCATTATGTTCGAATCTTTTATTTAAAACCTTTAAACAACCTTTCGACAATATTGAAGGTAGCTCCTTCAAAATCATTAATAAAACCCTTCGAAAGCATTGAAGGTAACTCCTTCATAACCTTTAATAAAACCTTTCGAAATCATTTAAGGTAACTCCTTCAAAATCATTAATAAAACCTTTCGAAAGCATTGAAGGTAACTCCTTCACAACCTTTAATAAAACCTTTCGAAAACATTGAAGGTAACTCTTTCATAACCTTTAATAAAACCTTACGAAATCATTGAAGGTAACTCCTTCAAAACCTTTTAAAAAGCCTTCCTTTTATAAGCTTTAAACATATGACATCCGCCTCTAAATTCTTTAAACCTTGGCCTTTCGAAAACATTGAAAACCCATACCTTTCGACCTTGTCGGAAGGTTTCTTTTCGACCTAGTCGAAAGGTCTCACCTTTCGACTTTGTCGAAAGCCTAGGGAACCACCACTATGAAATCATTGATAAAACCTTTTGAAAGCAGTGAAACTTAAAACCTTTTGAAGACATTGGGTTCAATTTAAAACAAGTTGAAACCTTTCGAAACAAGAAAGAGTAAAAGATATTTAAGAGGCGATTAATAAAAGGTAAAGAAGGAAATCTTTTGGCATTCTTTTAATCTCTCTTTAGCTTGTTTTCAGAACAGTTTATAATTGTATACAAATATATGTATGTATACTTTTTATTTTAAACTATATAAAATAACAATTAAACATATATATATATATATATATTAAATTTATTTTTAACTATTTTACATGTTTTGAAATCTAAAACTAACAATTTGAAATAAAATTTTAACTTAGGAGGGGGTTGAATATTAGTTTTGTAATTTTACATCGAAGTCCTATTATAAATTTGAATTGAAATAATATATTTATACATATGTATGTGTGTGCGTATGGGCATAATAATAAACTATATTAGAATTCATAATAACATATATATATATATATATGTGTGTGTGTGTGTGTGTGTGTGTAAAGCTTTTAATTTCATATGTTTATAATTTAAAATCAAAAACTTTAAATCTGATAGAAAGGATTCAACTTTAAATTTGTTACTACACACTAAAGTCCTTTCTAATTTTGAATTAGAACAATGTAAATAATAACCAAAATAATTAATAATCAAAATAACTAATTTATATATGAAATTTTCATTCTGTTTCATGAAATAATTTCAAGTATCGTTTAGATCTCAATGATACACTCAGTTTAAAATATATAAAACAATAAGTTTCAAATCCGTAAAAAAAAGTTATTTCCTTTTTTTCTTTTTATCATGCTCTAGTTTCTAAACAACATCAACTAATTGATTAGAGAGCATATGGACATATAAACTCATCATATAAGAAACAAAATCTACACTATATTGAAAAGATATAACTTATTATCATAATGAGATGTATACATAGGGGATCAACATTATTCTAATAAGATATAACATATACTAAAAGGAGATTAGATGATTATCTTAAGATGTATCCAGAAAGATTACACCTTTGATGAAGAAAGAATCCTAGATCCAATCGAATCACCTCTGGAAATTGCATTGATCTAAAGCATCACCTTTTATTTATTTTATTTTGATTTTAATTCAACTTGATTTGGGGAATTTTTTATTAAGGAAGATATGGAATTTTATCCATGAGAGGGAGAGACAAAAGAGGAAGAAAATGAATTATCAGGAGAGTAAACAAGTGAATGCAAGAAAGAAAATATATTTTAAAGGAAATAATGAAACGTTTCCAATTCTCTCCTTTAAAAACTTCCCTCTTAATTAATTATCAAATCTCATCAAACCCTTTCCTCTTTAAGCATGCGAGGCCAGTCATAGATGGTGCCACATGGACCACAATAATTTCCAAAACCACTTAGCAATTAATCTATTTAAATCAAATATCAATATTCTATCAATATCATATACTGATACCTACTTATAAGAAATTTATTAAATATAATGGCGTATAAACAAATCAAATAAAATTTAATAATTGATATTAAATAAATATTAATTAATTTAATTAATTAACAATGATTATAAATTAATTAAATTGTGTGGCTTTTTGGTGTATTCATCATTACGATTATGTGACTCAAAGGTCAGCAATTGGTATCGAATATTAAAATATTAACATTCACATGTCACCTTAGTTAGTGGTGTGAAATTTTTTTCTGAATTTTTTGCTTACACGTCTTTTCGATAAAATCCAATTTTCCTATTATAAGCGTACCCGATTTACACCAATTCTCTTTACCAACACTATATCTCATTAGGACTTATAGATTTGGTTTTGGTCAAAATTCCAACATCGTCCACATTCAACTTGATTGTCCAAAAACAAAATCCTTGGTTCAATAACAACATTTATTATTTACTGTACTTCTTTTACTAGAGACTTTGACTTTGAGTTGACTATAATTGACCATGATACTAACCTCATGTAACCGAGGAGACGAAGTCTCTATTGAGTAGTGCTTCACTTCCAATGCTTCAACTTTGGTCTAACTATAGTCGTTCGATGGATGCCATGCCATGGTTTATCTATAATCAAAGTGGAGTTTGCACATTGAAGTTCTATAGTATTCCTAAGTCGAGGGTACTATGTAACATCATCACTTTAGATTCTTTGTTTGACCTTAGTTATCTTAACTAACAGAAAACTCTCAAGTGAGTCATTATATAATTATCCAATAACTATTAGTACATAACCCCATGGTGCTTCCAACAACCATGAGTAATGTACTATCTAATATCTGGAGAGCGTTACATACTCTAATCTCAACGGATGTATTAATATCTTATCCCGAAAATATCTTAACTAGATATTTAAAATGATATCTTATTTTAATGTGATAATTTATCATGATTACAACACATTGTAATTCTTATCACATAACATATCATTTGAGGATTTTCTATTTAATATACTTTAAATTATTTACTTATCAATTACATAACAATATAACAAGTATATAATAAAAAATACCTTTTATTTTCAACAAGATTGGTTACCGAGTTAGATATATTTAACAAACTATATAATTGCCCCGTAACTCTATCATGTATAATGGTCATGTATAGTGCTTATCGAATGAGGAAAAATTAAATTTTTTTGGGGTTTTGTTAATAATACCATATACAAATAATGTCACATATATATTATTATATTTTAGTAATTAACACTTTATCTAGTAAGAGCAACTATACACACACACTAACCAAAATATAAATTGAATCACATAACCCATTTAGCAATGAAGCCTAATTCAAATCATACCAATGAACCTATAGTAATGCATCAAACCAATTTGAATATTTTGTGCAATGATAAATCTAATTAAAATCATACCAACTCAAATCATAGAAAATTGAATCATAGCAAATTGAAATCATACCGTTAGAGGAAAAAATGTTTGTAGTAAAGGTGGTTTGTGGTAGAGGTGGATACGGCATAGTGATAGCGACTTGCGGCCTATAGGTTTTATGACTTAGATGGCTTGTGACGTGTGGGAGGGATGACAGAGGCATGCAGTGGTTGAAGGTGGTGGTGATGTTGGAGGGCGAGCGGTGGCTGAAGACGAGTGGGGTGAAGACTGGAGATGGATTTTTTATATAATGATTTGCTAATGAAACCGAAAGGGAGGAGATGTTGTGGGTATTTCTCGAAGGGGGCAATGCCAACCAACACTGTACCGACACCAAAAAAATGGTCTCAATAATAGTACGTAGGTAATATCTTACCTACTACTTAGTAACGCAATTTTTTTAGTGTCGGCGCAGATTTGGTATTTACAAGTAGGTATATAGCATTGTTTTAAGTAGAAAATGATATTTATCTTCTTTGATACATGCACACTCTCACATACATACACATAGATATACATATACATATACATATACATATACATATACATATATAGTGCATTATGTATTGTTTGACGAAATTAAGGAGGCAGTTTTTTCAATTCAAGATGATACAAGTCTAGGGACTTATGGTATTAATTTTAAATTCATGAAAATACATTGGGAGAACATTAAACAAAGTCTACTACTAGCTATACAAGAAATATTTACATGTGCTAGACTGCCACATAGACTAAATCATACTTTTATTTCGCTTATCCCAAAGAAAGGTAAGCTAACTAATATGGTCGATTATAGGCTATATCATGATACAGTATCTACTACAAAGTTCTAAGCATGGGTTTGAGTAATAGTATAAAGTTATTTCTACCCCATTTAATTTCAAAAAACCAATCAGCCTTTTTAGAAGGAACCGGGAGATAACAAACAATATTCATCCTGTTCTAGAGCACATATTGTTTTCAATGAAAGCATGCTCTGGGGAGCAATTGTTAACCGGCTTTTTGACCAAATAGATTTTCACTAGAACTAGAATGTCAAGATAAAAAAGAAATGATTCACAAACTTTAGAACATGCTTAGAAGGGCTATACGATTATACTCAAGAAGTTGCAAATTCAGAGGACTAAAGTGGACCACTCAGCACTGAGCCCTATTGCTAGGCGCCAAGTCCTTTTTTGCTCCACTTTAGACTCCCAAAACAACTTGTAAATAAAGCATAGCACAAGTTACCATCGTGTCAGTGTTTTTCCTAAGGAAAGGGAGGACAACTCTAAGGATTCTCGAGAAAAAACAATGAAGGCAGAGATGGACATAGTAGTATTAGAACATCTTAGGAATAGTACAATCACAAAGGAAAGTGCTTGAAGCATGAATGGTTGAAGATAGAAGTTCAAATAGGATAAATTGAGGATGCTTTTTCCCCAAGAAAACCGATCGGTATTGAGTGGAACCACTTGGTATTGAGTCGTTATTATTACCAATAAGACCTCGCTTTCCTCTCTTGAGCGCTTGGAAGTACATCTGGGCTCGATGTTTAGTGGGCCTTCGGTAATACTGGCTAATTTTCCTATAAATACAGACCCTGTAGCTACTCGAAAAGGACTTTTTGGCTCTTTAGTTCTCTTCATCTACAATCCCACCCCTCCATAGTCAACAAGGCAGATGCTGTTTGCAGTTCTAGTTTATTTGAACTTTTCAATCCCTTGTACTAGTGACTCAAAACCTCTCTCAATCAAATAATCAATAATTTACAGTGGACGTAGGCCAAAAATTGCTGAACTACTATAATAATTTTGGTGTTCACTTTACTTTCCTGTTAGGTTTTGGTAGATCTCAACTTTTCTACAAGTCTTTGGGTGTTTTTCCATTTTCGGTGTCAACGGTGGTCCCTTTTTCCAACACAACGGATTTGATTCAACAAGTAGAATTTTTAACAAACAAGTTTATGATAAAGATAGGTTAAGGGATCTTGCAAGAGTTGTATTTACAACATGTATATAGTGCTACTAGCAAGAAAGAAATGATAGAATCTTCAAGAAAACAGTAAACAGTAAATTTCAAACATGCACCAAATTTGGTGAGCTTGTTATAATAATAATGCTAAAATTGAAGAGAAGAAGTGTTTCACCAGATTTCGAGCAAATATGTGATTATTGGTCTTTTTCACTTGATCTTGATGAATTACCCAAAATCTATGTGAGTAGTAGTGAAGAGGACTAAGTTCTATAGGTGTGGATCGCCATGGAGGATTACTCGATGTAGAAGAACTGGGTCAAGATTACAGAGGTGATGGACTTAAACATCCGCTGCTGCTATAATTTTATTCAGTGTTTCTTTTAAGTAAACCCTAGGTCAAAAAGGAAAGTAATGAATGAAGCGGTTCATTAAAAGGGTTTTAGTTAATACGTATGAATTGTTTGTTAGGCCAGTTTTGGGCTCTATAACACTTTATTGTTGTTAATAAAGATTAATGTCTTGTCTTTAAAAAAAGAGAGCAGATAAACCATATACCAAGTTGGACTTGCAAAAATCATTTAATAGAATAAATAGAGAATTCATTTGCCACATCATGTAAAATATGTATTTTCTTATTCATTTTATCAATGTTATTTATAAATGCATAAACACACAGTGATTGCTCCTTTGGTATTATATTGGTTATTTGTCAATAAATTACTAAAAAAATTATTAACTAGATTAACAACATATGTTCATATATTTTTCAGGTAGTAAAATTACATAAAATAGTTTGGTCTACTATATCCAAGCCAAAAATAAAAGAAGGAGAAGGACAGGAAGAAATTCATAGATTTAAAAAGAGCAACATATTTAAAATTGAATGGAATCCTAACTAAAGAAACTTATGCTCTAATTGGATAAAATCAGGATATTATGAAAGCAAGGAATTTTAGGCCATGGAAATTGATAACAATGCATTATATACATGGATAGGTATATTAAGACTTAGACAAAATGGTACAAAATTATTTAACTGGCAATAGTTGATGGGAATGACATAATACTGTGGTAGGAACCATGGATTGACTGCAAATATTTAATGGGATATTCTATTGGGACACAAGTTAGAGAGACAATAAATTTGTACCATTGGATCTCCCCAGATTCAACCCTTTATGTTAACACATCGAGATCTAGTGGCCCAAATATGTCATGTTAGATTTTGTATTAAAAATTGTGTTCCAATAGCCACTCCCATGTTTATTTGATATATTAGCCATATACAGCAAAAGTGGTTGATATAATGGTTAGTGGAAATATATAACCTAATCTACATATGGCCAAGGGAGAAATAACTCCAAAAATAAATCAAGTACATGTACATAGTGATCCATATACAAATTATTGGAAACGGAGAGATGGTGGAAGTTTCAATTCTCATAAGGCATAGGACATAGTCCGACAACAAGACCAAATTCAAAATTAGCCAAAAGTGGTGTGGTAAGATAAAATTTGTAGAAAAATGTTATTTTGCCCTTATATAGCTTGTTTGAATAGGTTAGACACAAAAGGCAGAATAAATCCATGGGTATGAATTTAAATCCAATTTGCAAAGTGTGTGAAGTTGAAGATAAGAATTATGAGCATATATCCTTTAATTACACATATAGCAAATATATTTGGACATTAATGCGATATATGCCAAAATTAATACTTGAATTATCTTCATACCGATAGATGAAGCCATCGACATACAGAGTGTTGGAACTGGCTGGTTTGTCCTATGTAAAATAGGTAGATTTCAAAAAACTTCTCCTATTTGGATCATAGTGGGTCTATGAAGTCTAATGGGTTAGATCAAATCTAGTTAATTTAGATAAAATCTAATTTTGTTCTATTTTATAATTTAATCAATTAATTATAAGTTAATTAAAATTACTTTGTATATAGCCGATGAGTATACTACTGTATACTCATATGTATATAACATGCATATGATACATAACAATGTACACATAGCTAACGTATACATATATAGATGCTAGGATCTACATCTAAAACTTATACATTAGCCATTTATATACGCATTAGCTATCTTAAAATATTAGTTATAAATTATATATATATATATATATACACTTAAAAAATAATTTCTAACTTTAATACTAAATAAAATAAATCTTTTCTTTTAAATATCTAAATATATTCTGAACAAGTCAACAAAATTTGAATTCAAATTTAATGTCTAAGATATCCAATTTTGACTTAGCGAAATAATTTAAATTTCAAATTTAAATATGTAAAATAAACAAATAAATATCTTTTATTTAATATATATATATATATATATATTACAAAATAGTTTTATTTTCAAAATAACTTTTTAATTCATAAATTATCTAAAATTCATAATAAAATAATGTATACATTTATTACAATAAAAAAAATTAAACATACATGTTATATATATTTTTTGGCCATAGTAATTTTTAATAAAAATTCCATAACCATTGTAAGTTTATAATATATATACACACACACACATTATATATAAATTAACATAAGCAATATTTTCAAAATGTTAAATATTAAAATAGTAAAAGATATATGTTAATATATTTATTCAGTATAATTCTTTTAAATCCAAAACCCATTTTAATATATATAATCAAATTTTAAACATTTTAAAACATATTGCATTTATACAAATGAACCAAAAATAGCAACCTACAATTTTAAATAATTAAACATTAATATTAGTGTTTCAATAATTATAAAATTTATATAATATAAACTAAGCATGGTTGGAAATCAATATATATATACACACATACACATACATACATACATACATATATATATACATATACATATATTTATATATATACACATATTTATATATATATATATAACTATGTGCGCACGCACGCGTGTTCTTAGTTTACAATTTAAATAACAATGATGATTAACATAACTAAATCAATAGTATTTAAATAAAGATGAAACAAAGCAACTAAAGCATGTATAAAATTGTTATATATATTGTCTATTACATGACAAGTATAACATAAAATATAATTAAATTTTATACTTTAAGGATGTTGCCTTTGAACACACATTGATTAATGTAATCTCTTAGATTCACCTTGAATCGATCTGCAAAAGTTGCAATAGCATAGAGTATCACTGATTTCAATTTGATTTAATGCGTTTAGGATTAATATTTTTTTGAATAAAAGGGGGCCAGGGGAGCTTACGGCCATAAAGGGGACAAGCCAATCATTAAGAAAAAAGTAAGGGGGTGTAGTTGTTTAAATATAGAAAGGAAGGATACAAGTTCTCCTCCTTTTACCGATTCTCCATTTATCAAATCCAGACCAAGAATTTAAAAATAGAAATATCCACTTCCCTTTCTAAGTCACGGCCGACTATATCATCGGCTTTATGGGTCAATAAAACTCCAGACCCATTTGTTAATTAATATCATTTAAAATGTATTTAAATTTGTCCTATTTTGGATATCAATATATACATACATAACTTTTATATACATACCAATTTGATTACTAATGACACCCAAAAATACTAATATCATCCATTATAGCAAATAAATAAATAATATTTCATAAAAATCAATTATTTACTTAATCTATAACAATTATAAATCAATTAAATCATGTGGTATTTCACAGAAATAACCAATATGGTTGTGCAACTCATAGGGGGTAAATTCAGTCAGTGATTAATATCGAATTATTTAAATATTAATGTTCACATGCTACCTTAGCTATTATTGTGACTATTTAGCTGAGCTTATACATTTTTATCTGTAAAATCCAATTTCACAATTTAAGAGGTACATTTAGTTTACACTAATTCTCTTAGTCACCACTACATCACATTAGGACTTATGGAATTTGGTTTTAGTCAAAGTTCAAGTACCATCCATATTCAACTTGGTTAGTCGATAAACAAAGTCCTTGGTTTAATAATAACATTTATTATTAATCGTACTACTCCAACTAGAGATTTTGACTTTAAGTGGACTACAATATAACCAAGGAGATGAATTCTCTATTAAAAAGTGCCTCACTTCCAATGCTTCGACTCAACCCCATCATAGTCGCTCTATGGTTGCCATGATAAGATTTAGCGATAACAAAAGTGGAGTTTCCACATTGAAGCTTAATGGTATTCTTAATTCAAGAGAATTTCATAATATCATTACTCTAATATTTCATGTTTGACCTAGTTTTTATTAACCAATTGGAAACTCTTGGATAATTCATTACATAGTTATCCAATAATTTTCAATATGTAACCCCTAAGTTCCCCCAACATCCATGAGTAGTACACTGCCCAACATTTGAAGGGCAATACTCTGGTCTCAATGGATGTATCGATATCTAAGTAGTTAATATCAAATAATATAACTGTTATATTATCGATCTATCTTATATCGCTCCTTAGCCGATATTTTTTCCAAAATTTCGCTTAAAATATGTTGCCTATATATTGTCTAATATTTGTTGATATATCACTCTGATATTTAGTATAAAATATTTAATAATTACTAACAATATCAATCAATATTGTAAGCATTGGAGAAAATAAAATTACCAATAAATATTTTCACATTCTCTATGTCTGTTTTTAGTATATGGTGAATGACATGCAGATCGTATCATAAATCTCAATGCACTATCTAGTTTAAAATTTTAACCATACATTTTGTAGTCTTGTTCATTACTATTTCAATAAAGAAAACTCTACTAACTCAATTTTTTATATATTGTAATTTATGTCAACACTTTACCATTAAAAACTAGATTTTGTAAGAGCAACTTCGCTTTTTTGTTATTTTCTTTGTTCACAATTACTAATTGGTAAGTTAGCTTATGAATTTTTTTCCAGTTATTGTTATGCACAAAGAACAAAAAAATAAGGAACAGTGCAGTTATATATTTGATATATTCATAAACAACAATTTGAATTAGTAATTGGTATCAAATCACCATTACTTGTAATTTGGGTGAAAATGAAATAAAGAAACTATAAATATGAAAAAAATGGAATTGTAGATATGATTAAATGACTCAAGAAATAGGGAATATAGTATGAAATAAAGAAAATAATAAAGATTCATATTGTAGTAATTTCTTGGTTTTCACGAGCCAATTTTAAGACCTACAATTAGTAAAATGTCTTGGTAAGCAGACTGTAATATGTAACTATGTCTAATCAGTCTTTAGTAGTAGTTAAACAATATTGATCCATATTTATAAATAATTAACATCATTAAAATATTATAACATTACAGAATATCATTTATAATATGTTCTAAACATGTTCGATATTTTACCAATACTAATCGATATTATCTCGATTATTATCCAGCTTTGTCACCAAGCCATATCGACCAAGCCATATCTGGACCAATCAGAACGATGGAATGGTCGAGTGGCAAGCTAGAAATCTAGAAATATAACTCCAAGAGTCGGAATCCAAATGGTGCTCAAAGATGCAACCACAAATTTGCCAAGTACTATGGAAAACCATCTATTTGCCAAATAAGTGCTTTGGATATTGTCAAGATCCAAGGTTAAGTCTTAGATCAGTACCGATCCAAGCCTCTTAAATCGGTAGCGAACCATGAAAACCAATCAAATTCATACCTATGTTCAAACCAATCGAAACCTAAAAGCAAGATGTAGCAACACGATCCAGAAGTCCCATTCAATGATGGAAACACTTCGACTTACACATTCATAGAAGCAAATTAAAGGAAAGTAATGAAAAAGTTCTTAGTTCATCATCGACTCAAGAGAACAATTCAGAACCCAAGTCGACTCCAAGTTAGCCAAAGACCAACGGCCAAAAACCCAAGGAGTATGGTTCGCTACTAATTTAGAGTAAAAATAAGTAATGAAGCATCAATGCAAAGCACAACAAGCCAACTTCAAGGTTCATCACTGAACCAAGGCTCTCATATCGGTGCTGAACCAAGAAGCCACTTGCTGATTTGACCACGATCTCTTTAGACAACCTCCTTCAAAACCTGGAGAACATGGGGAGAAAGTGGTGGAGGCAAATTCACCAATCTTTGTCTATAAATAGGAGATGAGAGGCACTATTTTGAGATCTTTTTTTTTACATTCTAAATTTCTGCACTGTTATAGCAATTTCTTCGATCATCACTTATTTAAAACTACTGATCCATAAAATCTCACTTGTACAACTTTGCAGAAATCATTAGTAAAGCATAAATGAAAGTGGGCCAGAGTTTAGCCGAAACACTATAAATTGTTATGTGCTGTTTTACTAGTTTTCCTTTTGATTTCATTAGTTTATTCTCTTCTTTAAATTACTTGGGTGTTTATGCCAACTTTTGATGTAAACATTTTGGCGCTTTCATTGAGAGCCCAAATTTTTGTTGTTTAGACCTATGTTTGACCATTGGATTGCTTTAGTCCATGAAGTATATGTACAAGTTATGCTTCAGAGGTCTGTGATTATTCAGATTTCATTAAAGTTTATCACCGGATCTACCAAAGCAATGGTTCCAAGGAATACCAAGGAAAAATTGACTAGCTCCAAGCCCACCAATGATGTTAAGAATGCTAGTTCTCAGCATGGAGAAGAAACCAACCCACCAAGAAATGTTGAAATCCATAGTGCTTTAGATATAATCACTATAATTGAGCTGGAAAAGATGATGAGAGAAATGAATGATAAACTGCTTGAAAGTCAGAGTGCTATGATGAAATAGATGAAAGAAAATTTCGATTTGATGACCTAATTATCTTAGGGTCGTAGAAGGTCAAGGAAGGAGTTATTGCCTTTGTAGAAGAAGATAATTTCTCTTCATCCAATGAAAATCACAGAGAAGGTAAGTAGAACTGAAGAGAAAGGGAACTAGAACTTTGAAAGTTGGAGTAGGTAGAAATCAGGTCGGTAGAGCATAGGTCAGTACCGATCCATCACCTTAGGTTGGTATCGATCTGACACACTATGTCCCGAATGATGATAACTTTATGGATTTGCATGATAATGTTGATAATGGTGGTTGTGCTATTGTTGGTGGCCAAATACTGGAATTCAAATGACTGTTGTTGATCTGTCACATGGAAATTGTAGAAATCAATCAACTGGACGGATGGTTCTCCCAGAGAAATGTGAACCCAGATATCATAGAACTAACCGAGAACGTTGGCAGAGCCAAATTCTCGTGGCTGGCCATGATGGTCATTATTCAGTCGATCCAATAGAGTCGGAGTTTTTAGCAGATATGTTGAGGAAGCTGGTGAACAAAAACCAGCATAGAAGCAATGATGATAAGGGTTCTTCTCCTAGTAGGTTCTCGTTCATCGAGGAGATATTACAAGAGGAATACCAAAGAAGGTTCATTATGCCCACGATGTTGTCTTATAATTAAACGAATGATCCGAGATAGTACTTGCTAAAATATGAATGGCATATGGATTGCTCTAGAGCTATCGATGTAGTTCGCTATAGGTGTTTTCCAATATTCCCAGCAGAAGTGGCTATGATGTGGTTTACTCGACTGCCACTGAGATTCATATAATTATTTTGATCGGTTTGCTAGAAAATTCATAGAGCAGTTCAAGTTGCATGCTGCTCGCCTGAAAGACGTGATATCATTATCTAACATTTTCCAAAATTATGGAGAATCTTTGAAGGATTTTTTGAGTAGATTTAACATGGCTATGATAGAGGTAAGCAATGACAAGGAGAATATTATTTTGTTGGCTTTTATTAGGTGAATACATCTCAATACATATTTCAATAAATGGTTGAAAATGAAACCTCTACCGACCACGGAAGAATTTTACATTAAAGCAACTTAATATCTGTGTTTGGAAGAGGAAAGTTCAAATGCTGGAAAGGCTGGTAGAAGGCAATCAGCTGAGATGGTTCATAATAATGTAGCTATGAAACAAACCGGCAAGAGTTCCAAAAATGTTTTTGTTGATGTAAGAAATAAGAATAACAATCAAAAGAGAGGTAATTAGGGTAACAGAGGGAGGAAACCGGATTTCAAGAAGCATTTGAGGTTTCCAAAGCATAAGGATCACTAACGCTAAATGATACGGTCAATAATATCTTCCTAACGAATCAAGGTACCACTGAAAGAGAGAAAATGTCCGGAACGTACTACAGCTTCCGCGAGACATATGGCCATAACACAAATGAATGTAGATATTTACAAGATGTGATCAAGGACTCAATCTGGAAAAATAAACTACACCATATGTGAAAGCCCCATAGGATGGTAGGCACGAAATGCTCAACCCCAAGGGTAGTTGCTCAAACGGGGCAAGCTTGGACTAATGAGGATGAACCTAGGTAGCTTGATAAAAGACTTATCATTAACATGATAACTGATGGACCTTATCAGGCTGAGAAGAGCTGGAATAAGATGGGGAGGTATGAGATCTCGTTGAGCCACGTTGTGAGGAGAGTTGCTTTGTCGTCCAAGATGAAGCTCCGATGAAGCAGTATAAGGCAATGATCGATAATATTGTTTTTGGGCAGCATAATGCAGATAGGGTCGAAGCACCAACACTTGAACCTTTGGTGATAATGGCTATGATTGGGCTAGCTACTATAAGGAAAGTTCTTATCGACAGTGAGAGTTTTATGAATATCTGAAAAGCCTTTGATTAGATGATGATGGATCGCAAGGACATGATGCCATGTAAGTCCCAGATTCAGCTATTTACTGGATAGGCTGCAGAGCCTAGTGGATATGTTGACATGCCGACGATTTTAGTTGAAGGTAACTGCAAAGAGAGCGGGACCTTCATTGTGATAGATATTTTTTCTACATATAACGCTTTCTTGGGCCAATCGGCCCTTGCCAACTTCCAAGTGGCCCTATCCCATAGTGTCTAACAAGAAATTTCCTATAGAGAATAGGGTAGGAGTCATCCAAATTGATCAGAATATAAGGTGTGAATGCTACATCATGTAGCTAAGAGAAGCAAAGTGATGTGAAAAGGTAAAGAATTGGAGAAAACTCTCTACGTCACTCGATTGATGCATAACAACCACCACCTAAGCCCTAGCTGGGTTGGTATAGCAAATTCCACAGACCTATAGATCTAAGGAATGAGCCAGAGGATGTGAGGGTGACCCCAATTGAGTTGACGATCAATATCCCAGCCGATCAGGATGATCCAACTTGCGTCCAAAAGATGGATCTTATTTCAGTATGAAGATGAAAAAGACATTGGCAGAATTCCTCTAGGAAAACTTGGATGTGTTTGCCTAGACAACTTCTAATACGTGTGGAATATCACTGGAGATAGCATGCCATGCATTGAATGTGAACACCAGATGTCCTCTTGTGAAGCAGAAATGGCGCAGCCTGAGTTCGGAGTGATCTGTTGTGCTGAAGGAAGAAGTGGATAAGCTAAAAACCAATGGCTTTATCTGCAATGCTCCATACCTCGGATGGGTATCTAATCTAGTGCTGGTCAAGAAGACAAATGGAAAATGACGGACATGCATCGACTATTCAGACTTGAATATAGCATGCCCAAAAGATAGCTTCCAACTGCCGAAGGTTGACCAGTTACGGACAGAATAGTCGGAGATGAACTACTATCATTCATGGATGCTTATTCCAACTACAACCAAATATTAATGCATATCCTATAACAAGAACATACTAACTTCATCACTGATATAGCACTATATTTCTACTTTGTTATGTTGTTTGGTCTGAAGAATGCAGAAGCAACCTACCAGAGATTGGTAAATTCGATGTTCAAGAGTCAGATCAGGCGTATGATAGAGGTCTATGTGGATGATATGCTGGCAAAATGACAATGATCGTGAACCACCTAAAAGACCTATTCTTGACGTTTGGCATGCTTTGAAGGTATGAGATGAAGCTCAACCCATTGAAATGTTCATTCGGAGTTGCATCACGGAAATTTTAGTGTTTCGTAGTAAACTCAATGGGCATGGAAGACAATCCGTAGCACATTATGAAATTAAGGAATGTCGAAGCCTCAGAAATAATAAAGGAGGCGCAAAGCTTGAACCGAAAAGTGGCCACATGGAGTTGATTTATCTCAAAGGCTACATATAAGTGCATACTGTTCTTTGATGCCCTCAAAAAGGGAAAAAGAAATTTTGTCGGGACGTAGGAATGTAAGGATGGCTTTTAGGCCATGCTTGATCGTTTGGAAAGACCACATGTCTTATCGAAGCCTGTGGATGGAGAAGATTTTGTTTATTTGGCAGTATCTGTTCATGCGCTAAGCGCTACCCGTATACGCGAACAAGCTAAGATCCAAAGGTCGGTACATTACATCACCAAGCAGTTAACGAGAGTGGAAAGGAATTATCCAAAGGTAGAAAACTAGCATACTGCCTCTTGATTGCATTTAGGAAACTCCATCTCTACTTTCGAGCTTATCTGACTAAAGTACTAGCTGACCAACCTCTGAGATAGATATTACACCAGCTCGAGAATTCGAGAAGGTTGTTGAATTAGAATACCAAACTAAGTCAATATGATATATCCTATCATACAAGACAGCGATCCAAGTACATGTATGGCTCTATTTCATTGTCGAATTCACTACCTAGGATGAAGAAAGAGGAGAAGACATGGAGCCTAATGATCAATGGAAGCTATACATGGACGAATCATCTAACGAGCATTGCTTAGGGCAGGTGTAATTTTAATAAATCCCAAATAATAATCGATATGTTATGCTTTAAAACTTGAGTTCCCTACGAGAATCGAAAACAAAGCACTTATCACAAGGCTCATGATAACAAAGGAACTGGGTGTCAAAACATTGCACATACATACATACATACATACATACATACATAGCGACTCTCAGTTAGTGTTCTACCAGGCGAAGAAAGAGTTTCATGTTAAGGAAGTAAGTTTCGCCCTTTATTTGACAAAGGTTCTGGAAATACTCAATGACATTGAATATTACACTATAACGCACATCCCAGGGAGGAGAACACAAAGGCCAGTTTGTTAGCCAAGTTGGTTAGCTCAAGGGATGCACAACTTATGGGTTTAGTTTCATTAGAGGTGTTGTAAGCTCCAAGCATTGACCAGATGAATGTCGATTGGATCTTGGATACTGAAGTTGAAAAGGAATCATGGATGATTTTGATTAAAGAGTACTTGCTGAAAGGAACTCTCCCGAATGGAAGGAAGAAACTAACAAAACTCCTACGTAAATCTCCACAATTTATTGTTCATGTGACAACCCACACCTTAATTTGCCTGAATTTTCACTAAATCAAAAACCCAAGTCCACTAGGGTATGAATCATTGGTGTTGGTATGTTATAATAAACAAAAGTATATCAGAGTGCTGTCTAAAAGAACTTACAGTGGAATACTAAAATATAATAAAACATATATGTACTGACTAAGGCCAATACCTTGGGTATCTAGTGTTCTTGTCTGTGTAGAGCATGTATAAGAAAATCTGTCCTTCCACCGTTCCGGCAATGTACCCGTACTTGTCCCTCTCAACATACCCTGTGGTTGTAGTAAGGAGGGGGTCAGAACAACGTTCTGGTGACTCGTAAATTACATACTTTTTTCATAACACTAGTTTATGCTGATTGTTTTCCATTACGTGTTATGCATATTACTTAAAGCTTAGTCATTTTGACTACATGTACGCGTACGACACACCCAACCTACTCAAGGTATATAATAGCTATATACGTATATATATGTATATATATAAGTATCATAGTCCCTCGTAGACTCGGATACATTCCTCGCTAGTATCCGTAACTCTGCACCATGTCGGACATCCAACAACTATGTCTTGGGTGAATTGCTTGCGTACATCGAGGAACCTCTCGTTAGTGCCTAATAACGACCTTACAACTATTTCGCTATATTCTGATTTGTCTCAAAGACTTATCCAGGGGTTTTCTTGTTGGCCTCCTAATGACAAACAAACCAACAAAATAACTATGAGGCAATTGCATATCCCATATGGAACCTACACTACTAGGAGGTGTGGTCCATCTCTAGGCATAACCCAAGTCCCTCTGATCGCTCCAGGACCGATGGTACTCTCGACCTATGTGTATAACCCTACTTCTGAAATATACAGTACCAAACCTACCGATATAGCATCGAGCTTTCATCTACTGTCCCATTTAGATTTCCTAATGCAGATAAAAGAAATGCCCACCTGGTTACTTAGTACCCCATATTAGGGTTGAAGCGGACTCTAATTGGCCATTTAAGACTCCAAACCTGAGGCAAACCTCCTTGGTATATTCCATAAACCTTTATGTGAAAATATATCCTCATGGATCCTACAGTTGGCGATATCCCATATAGTACAATGTGTGCTCAACTACTGGTGGCTCTTTTCGTAGGGCAGACTTCTGTTATGTAACATTGTTGACCTTGCATTCCAACCGTTACTAATGACCATGTAATTTGTAATTAATCCAAATATTTGGTCTAGACTCAATAATACACACCTGTCATAAACGTATTCTTGAAGTCATATATTAGTCCTTGAGAAGGATGGTTTTGATGACAACAACCTTAGGACTTGTTATAAAATATAAATACTAACATTATAGTTTAGATATATATATATATATATGTATGTATGTATATGCAGGATATAAACATGCAGGTACCAAGAATGAAGACTGTACAGTATAGAGATACAAGACTGATGAATTTAAAGATCAAAGATATCAAGATTGAAGACTCATGAGTATCAAGAAATCAAGTTATCAAGAGTTCAAGATTTTAATAGTACAAGATAAGTATTGAGTCTAGAATTATATTAAAACCTATTGAAAGCACTTACATCTTTATTCGAAATTTATTCGTGGAATGGAATCCACTTCGAGCCTGTTAAAGGGATGGAACCCTAGTGGGATGGAACCCACGACAATATCTAGTGGAACATACAGTGGTCCTATTTTGATATCCACTAATTTTATAAAAATGTTTTTCAAAAATATATCTCTTATTTTAAATGTTTTCAAAACCTTCTTTTCAAAAAGACATCTCTCTTGTTTGAAATATTTTAGCCTTAAAACTATCTTTATCATTTTTATATTTTGATTTCAAAATTTTCATATATTTTAAACTATCTCTTGTTTTAAATATTTAGCTTTAAAATATTTACTCAGATTTTAAATCACTTTATAGATTAAGATTATATATATTAAAAATTACTTTCTAAACTCTTTTATATGTTTAAACTATATTCAAATATATTTACAAAGTTTAGAAATCGTTTTGACAAATTATAAAAACCAATTTTAATAAGAAAATCAAAATCACCAATTTTGCCTAGAGCATGTCGACATCCCTCAACCCCCCATGTCGACATGGTGCCCGTTAAATTCAAAATTCAAATTTTCAAAAGAAGTGTCTATTCGTCGTATCCTTTCACGAATAGATATGGCTGTTGATTTCCTATAAATACCAGTAGTTCTAAACGAATTTATCATCAGATTTCACTTGTTTTCTCTTCTCTTCATCTTCCACATTTATCCTAAAGAATCCCAAACTATACTCTGCCGAAATACCAAGTGAATCAAGCTTGATTATCTCTTGTTTGATTCTCTGCCACTCTCTTCATAAGATCTCAGTGCTATTCAGAGTTATAGGATTATCTGTAAATCAAACTGTTGAGTAAAAGGTGCCGTTGAGCCTTGAAATCAATTGGGTATGATTGTTGCCCCAGAAATCGATTAGGTGATCTTGTGGCCTGGTAAATCAAGAGAGTTTGCCTCGGATTCGAATACAGTAGGGTGTACCTCGTAGCCTTGAAATCGAGGGTGTAATCTGGGAGATTATTTTTGATAAGAAATCCGTACGTTTGTACGGGAATAGATGTAGGGTAACTCCGAACCAGTATAAAATCCCGATGTGTTCTTTCCTTTACTGCTTTTATTTATTATTTGCATCTGTGTCTGATTCTGTGATTATATCTGTTTCTGTGAATTGCATTTGTTGGTGATTAAATTTACATAAGTTTCAAAAAGATTTAGAAAATCCACAAAACACTATTCACCCCCCTCTAGTGTTATTCTAGCCTTAAGATCTGTAATCTGCATTTCTCACATTTGGTATCGAAGCAAGATTTTCATAGTTTTCATAATCTGAATTTTGAAAAAGTTTTTAAAATGGCTATTTTTGGGGATTTTGTTAACACTAGTTTAAAACTGTTCAAATCATCATTGTCTCATAAGTCTGCATATAGGTATTATAGAAAACCAAGTTATTTACCAAGTTTTTATTCTATGCAGAAAGAAAAATGTTATATGGCCTTTGAAGAATCAACACTCAATGGACAAATTGTGCAAATCAAGAAGAATAAGTGGATACTTGATAGTGGATGTTCAAGACACATGGCTGGTAATCCAGATATGCTAAATGATATTATCTATAAAGATGGAGGATTGGTTAATTTTGGAGACAACTCAAAAGGATATGTGATTGGCATCGGCAATGTCGGTAACTCTAAAACTCCTACTATTTCTAATGTTTTATTAGTTAAGAATCTAAAACACAATCTGCTTAGCATTAGTCAACTTTGCGATAAAGAATACAAGATTTAATTTGAAAATGATAATTGTCACATCGAAGATAATAATTCAAATATTATATTTGAAGGAATTAGGAAGAAAAATATTTACATCCTTAGTATGAAAGTTTCAAATGATAAATTATGTCTTTTGGCTAATATAAGTGACCCTTGGATTTGGCATAAAAGATTTGGTCATTTAAATTTCAAACTGTTATCTAGGTTATCAAAACTTGACTTAGTTAGTGGTCTTCCCAAGTTAAACTTTAAAGTAGATAGTATATGTGATGCTTGCCAATTAGGAAAACTTAGGAAGAGTTCTTTCAAATTAAAAGATATGATTTCAACTTCAAAACCTCTTGAGTTACTTCATCTAGATTTATTTGGTCCATCTCAAATTCAATTAATAAATCACAATAAATATGTCTTTGTAATTGTAGATGATTATTCTAGGTTTACATGGACAACTTTTATGAAACATAAAAGTGATACTTTTGATTCATTTAATTTTTTTACAAAAACACTTCAAAACTAACTTTCTTTAAAAATTATAACTATTCGTAGTGCTCACGGTGGGGAATTTGAAAATGAAAATTTTGAGAGATTCTACAATAAAAAGGGAATAACTCATAATTTCTCTTTTCCAAGAACTCCACAACAAAACAGAGTGGTAGAACGTAAGAATAGAACGATTCAAGAGTGTGCTAGAACAATGCTTTCTGATAGTAACTTACCTAAAAACTTTTGGCCTAAAGCAGTCGCTACAGCTTGCTATATATTAAATAGGATTTTAATTAGACCATTAACTAATAAAATACCATATGAATTACTTTACAATAAGAAACCCATAGTAGCTTATTTTAAAGTTTTTGGTAGTAAGTGTTTTATTCTTAATACAAAAGATAATTTAGATAATTTTGAACCTAAATCCGACAAAGGTATCTTCATCGGATATTCTAATAGAAGTAAAGCATTTAGAGTTCATAATTTAAGAACTAACACTATTGAAGAAACAATGCATGTATCTTTTGATGAAAATTTTAAAGATACTGTACAAATAGAAGATGAAGAAGATTTTGTAACTTTAAATAATGAACCTAATGAAACTAATTGTGAAATCATTCAACCTAATAAAAGAATTAGGCTATTAAAAGATCATCCTATAGAAAATATACTAGGAAATATTGAATATGTTATTACAATTAGAAATCAACTAAATAACATGAGTAATGTAGCTTTTATATCAACTATTGAACCTAAAAATCCAAAGGAAGCATCATCTGATGATTCATGGATTCTTGCTATGCAAGAAGAATTGAATCAGTTCACCAGAAATGATGTTTGGGAACTTGTTCCTAGACCTGAGGATAAAAGTATAGTTGGAACAAAATGGGTTTATAAAAATAAAATGAATGAACTTGGTGAGGTCGTGAGAAATAAAGCTCGATTAGTCGCACAAGGTTATTGTCAAGAAGAAGGAATAGATTTTGATGAAACCTTTGCACCCGTAGCAAGATTAGAAGCCATTAGAATTCTACTTGCTTTCGCAAATTATAATAATTTCAAATGGATGTTAAAAGTGCTTTTCTAAATGGATTTGTTAAAGAGGAAGTTTATGTTGAACAACCTCCACTCTTTGAAAATGAAAGATTTCCAAACCATGTTTTCAAACTTAAGAAAGCTCTATATGGTCTGAAACAAGCTCCTAGAGCATGGTATGACAGACTAAGATCATTTTTATTACAATCAAATTTTGAAATTGGTAAAATAGATAATACTCTTTTCATTAAAAGAAATAAAAATGATATTCAACCAGTACAAGTTTATGTAGATGATATTATTTTTGGTTCAACTAATCATGAAATGGGTAAAGAATTTTCTGAAATAATGACAAAAGAGTTTGAGATGAGTCATATGGGTGACCTTACTTTCTTCTTAGGTTTACAAATAAAACAATTAGATAATGGTATCTTTATTAGTTAAGAAAAATATGCTAGGGATCTAGTGAGTAAATTTGGTATGACTACTGCGAGTGGAAAACCCACTCCCATGGCAACCAATGAAGCTTTAATTAAAGAAGATCTTTCAAAAGATGTAAATCAAAAACTATATAGGGGAATGATTGGATCACTACTCTATATCACTTCGAGTAGACCTGATATCATGCATAGTGTTTGTCTCTGTGCAATATACCTATCTCAACCCAAAGAAACTCAGTTAAAAGCTGTGAAACGTATCATAAGATATGTTAAACATACTTTTGACTATGGTTTATTTTACCCTAAAAATGATTCATTTGATTTAATTTCTTATTGTGATGCTAACTATGCTGGCTGCAAATTTGACCGAAAAAGAAAAATACTGTTTCTTTATCAAAAACTGAAGCAGAATATATCTCCGCTGCTTTGGCTTGCTCCCAAGTCATTTATATGCAACAACCTTTAAAAGATTTTGGATTAACAATTTCAAAATCACCAATTTATTGTGATAATTCTAGTGCAATAAATTTGTCTAAAAATACTACTCATCATGCTAGGACTAAACATATTGATATCAGACATCATTTTCTCAGAGATAATATAAGTAAAGAGATTATTTCTCTTAAATATATCAACTCCGAGAATCAAATTGCTGATATTTTCACCAAACCCTTAAATCAACCTATATTTACTAAATTAAGAAGAGAACTAGGCATTTGTTCAATAACTGAGATATAGAATATAGATATAGTAACATATATATACAAGAAAATCAAATTTTTCATAAGGATGTCGAAATACCCCTACCACCCATGTCCACATACAACGGCAAAAATTTTAAAATTTGATTTTCCCACTAAAATCAGTTTAGTAGTTATATAAACCTATGTATTTCGAAATTTTCTGTCTTCTCACTTTTCTTTCTCTGAAATAAAAATTCTGTAAATTAAAATTAATGGCCGCCTCACTAAATCAAACCAAATTGACACCATTTTTTTCTTTCTCCTCATTCTGGTCCATTCCAACGCACTACACTGGCACGTGTGATAAAGATTGAATAATCTATGAAGGATGCTATGCAAATGTTGACTGAATTTCAAGTTGTGCAACTAAGGATGGCAAAAGAACAAGAAAATCAAGGCAAAATTCTTCGGAATTTACAAAAATTCCTAATGGATAATCACGCAAATCCTATTGTGATTGAAGAAGATTCTCCCAACATTAACGTACATAATCCTTTAGAGCACAGCGAAGAGGAAGAAGAAGAAGAGGAAAAAGAAGAAGAAGAGGAATAAGCACCTATGTAAGAAGACGACAACGTGGTCTGTATAGGCGAAGTCTGTTTTGACAAAGATGGGAATTTGGTTGAACAATGTGGAAACTTTTGTTTTCATTATCCAAATTGTTCGATTCACAAATCTCCGATTGTCAAAAACTCTCGTTAGTATTGTTATATTAATATATTTGTTTCACTTATTTTACTTCCTTCTTAGTATTTAATTTAAATAGGATTAGATTAAGGGGGAGTTTAGGATTAGTTTTTGTTGATGACAAAGGGGGAGAAATATAAAATAGAGTAGTTATGCTTAGATTAAGGGGGAGTTATTAGTTTTAGGGGGAGTTATTGTGAAGGAGAAGTATATTTTATAAACATAGGTTGTCATCATCAAAAAGGGGGAGATTGTTAGTCCTTGAGAAGGATGGTTTTGATGACAACAACCTTAGGACTTGTTATAAAATATAAATACTAACATTATAGTTTAGATATATATATATATGTATATGCAGGATATAAACATGCAGGTACCAAGAATGAAGACTGTACAGTATAGAGATACAAGACTGATGAATTTAAAGATCAAAGATATCAAGATTGAAGACTCATGAGTATCAATAAATCAAGTTATCAAGAGTTCAAGATTTTAATAGTACAAGATAAATATTGAGTCTAGAATTATGTTAAAACTTATTGAAAGCACTTACATTTTTATTCGAAATTTATTCGTGGAATGGAATCCACTTCGAGCCTGTTAAAGGGATGGAACCCTAGTGGGATGGAACCCAAGACAATATCTAGTGGAACATATAGTGGTCCTATTTTGATATCCACTAATTTTATAAAAATGTTTTCAAAAATATATCTCTTATTTTAAATGTTTTCAAAACCTTCTTTTCAAAAAAACATCTCTCTTGTTTGAAATATTTTAGCCTCAAAACTATCTTTATCATTTTTAATATTTTGATTTCAAAATTATCGTTGATTTTAAACTATCTCTTGTTTTAAATATTTAGCTTTAAAATATTTACTCAGATTTTAAATCACTTTATAGATTAAGATTATATATATTAAAAATTACTTTCTAAACTCTTTTATATGTTTAAACTATATTCAAATATATTTACCAAGTTTAGAAATCATTTTGACAAATTATAAAAACCAATTTTAATAAGAAAATCAAAATCACCAATTTTGCCTAGAGCATGTCGACATCCCTCAACCCCCCATGTCGACATGGTGCCTGTTAAATTCAAAATTCAAATTTTCAGAAGAAGTGTCTATTCGTCGTATCCCTTCATGAATAGATATGGCTGTTGATTTCCTATAAATACCAGTAGTTCTAAACGAATTTATCATCAGATTTCACTTGTTTTTCTTCTCTTCATCTTCCACATTTATCCTAAAGAATCCCAAACTATACTGTGCCGAAATACCAAGTGAATCAAACTTGATTATCACTTGTTTGATTCTCTGCCACTCTCTCCATAAGATCTCAGTGCTATTCAGAGTTATAGGATTATTTGTAAATCAAACTGTTGAGTAAAAGGTGTAGTTGAGCCTTGAAATCAATTGGGTGTGATTGTTGCCCCAGAAATCGATTAGGTGATCTTATGGCCTGGTAAATCAAGAGAGTTTGCCCCGGACTCGAATACAGTAGGGTGTACCTCGTGGCCTTGAAATCGAGGGTGTAATCTAGGAGATTAATTTTGATAAGAAATCCGTACGTTTGTACGGGACTGGATGTAGGGTAACTCCGAACCAATATAAAATTCTGGTGTGTTCTTTCCTTTACTGCTTTTGTTTATTATTTTCATCTGTGTCTAATTCTGTGATTATATCTGTGTTTGTGAATTGCATTTGTTGGTGATTAAATTTACATAAGTTTCAAAAAGATTTAGAACATCCACAAAACACTATTCACCCCCCCCTCTAGTGTTATTCCAGCCTTAAGATCCGTAATCCGCATTTCTCACATCATATTATCTCAACTGGAAAATTATTATGCCTCTTAAGTTCAATTATTATTATTTATTTGCTTACTTGAAATTACCTCTTATTTCATTAATGCCATTAAATGTCATTTTCCACTTCTTTCTAATTTAATAGATCAAATACCTTTTTCTTCTTTATTTTCAGTTAATACAATTAAGTATAATTTACTACTCCTTCTCAATTATTAAATTTAAGTATAATTCATATATTCCTTTCAATTAATACCTACTTTTCTTGATTACTATAACTTTTCTAATTTCTTATTTCGTTGTCTTACTCATACTTACATTGCTTATTGTTTATTTCCTAACTTATCTTAAATCACTTATATTAAATTGACCGTGGGATTTTTTTTTCTATTTACAATAAGTTAGGTTTACATTTAGGGTTTCTACATTTTAATGCATTGGAACTATATCCTTCCAAAAGAAAATGTTAACACTGTAATTTCCAATAAATTATCTAAAAGAGGGTTTGTGTTGTATTGGAATTACAAGGAATTATCTTTTTGTTTTTATTGAAATAGACAATACAAAATACAATAAACATCTCTATTTAGCACATCTCTATCTTTTAGGCATATTCATTGTCATTTCAAACGACACACTTTCATATATAATTGTAAAGTTGGATAATTTATAGAAATTCACATAGAAACATTCTTTGTTCCAATGAATGATAGTATAAACTTAAATCCCAATCAATCAGAAACAATCTTCAATTCAATTTTAATAACTATTAACATTTAAATAACAAAATCTAAAATCAACACGCAATCTTATTAGTGACTTAATTCATAACTTTTAGGGATTACTTTCACCCTTACGTTCTAGATCTACGTGTATACAACATTCAATCAAAGTTAACAATTTACAGAATATGTAGGTAAGGATCTCATGTTATTGTGTCAGTGTGTGTGTATAAATATAAGTCTACAATTCCAAAATTTACAACTAGGCATAAAATAGATTCATAACAATATAAATCTAATATTATATAAAAATATATAAATTCCCACTCACCTCTAAGCTTCCAAATCTCTAGATCTAAATTTGTTTTTTCCTTATTGACTCCTTTTCTTTCTACCAAAATATGTATCAAAAATGTATATATATTTATCAGAATTATAGATATGAGAAGAGGTTTGAATTAAACATAGATTTAGATTTTATAATTTACCTTTTGCTTTGGAGATTGATTCAACCTTATTCTTCTTGTCTTTTGTTTTCTGCTATTCTCCACCTATATACATGTATAATATTTATGGTTTCTACAATTCTTAGAATTTGTGGAGAATGGAAAATCGAAGAGCTTCACTCTTGATTCAAAAAATATAAGAAGAAATGTAAGCACCCTAACCTCTATACCCATACTACTCAAGAGATTATATAGTAATATTGTCAAGTAATACATCGAATGAGGCAATACGTGGTATATATGTGAATATTTCATTGAGCTACAACTAGTTCATATTTAAACATCGAATAAAAATCACTCTCCTATACGTATACAGTATCGTCACAAAGCAATAAACACGTGTGCCTTTAGGATGGAACAATACATAGTATATAGTAAATAACAGAGAACATAAGTCAATCGCAGTGATATATATAATATAAAATATACAACGTATGTCTAATTACATGCCAATGACACACACACACACACACATATATATATATATACAAACTTACACATAAGAGACTATATAAAACAGGATGTTAAGCTACAATATTGAATATCTGGTCTTCTCTATGCCTAGAAAATCTGGTGTCATCGTCCATGTATCTAATAAGTCTCGGACTAACCCGGGTATTATATAAATAACATATAGATCAAACTATGTCTAAATCAAGGATCTAAAAATATAAGTGGCATAGTATACACTAGGATAAAAATATGCTAACACTATCAGAGTTACTCAAAACAACAATTATATTATCAATACACACACATAAGGAAATATATGTATGCTAATAGTAATGACATAAATAATCATCAAAACATCACATATTTCAATTATCTCAACCATATATAAAGATGTCATCACACATATAGAAGTACATTAAACCAAAAACCAAAGAATCAACATTAATTAGGTAAATCATGCATACCCAGAATTATCATCAAAGTTTTGAAATCATAAAATATGAGATGTCATCAAGTATAATTAGGCTAGTAGCAACAATGCTCAATTTCTCAATCTCGAGTAATAGAATACCAACATGTACAACCCTCACCCTCAATTGGCTTGAATTTTCGCTAAATCAAAAACCTAAGTCCACTAAAGTACAGATCATTGGTTTGGCATCCTGCAAATAGACAAATAAATGCATATCAGAGCACTATCGATATAACTTATAATGAAACAGCAAAGTATAAACAAATCATATAGTTACTAACCAAGATTGATACTTCCAATATAGTGTCCTTGTCAGTGCCGAGCATGCATAAGGAAACCTGCCCTTTCACTGTTCTCGCCTAGCACTAGTATATATCCCTCTAAAGCTATCATGTCGGTTGTAATGAGGGGAGGGAGTCATAACAACGTTATGGTGACTGGTTAGTTAAACATTTTACACCTTACACTAGTTTATGCCGATTGTCTTCCATTACATATTATATCTTTATATTTTACTTAGTCATCTCGACTCCATGTACACGTACGATATGCCCCATCTACCAAAGTAGACCGTAACTACATACATATAAATATAGGTACCACAGTCCCCCTTTGGACCAAGATATTATCTCCACTATTATACCTAACCCAACACACCATCAAATTCCATCATCAACGTAGTACTACGTCTCGTCGTCGTTCATACCATGGAACTCCCGTAGTGCCTAATAATGGTGTTACAGTAGTTTAGCCATATTCTATCTCACCTTGGGGATTTACTATTTGTCTGCTTCATAATGTGGACTCGGCTCCATGGACTGTAGAGGACTCGGCTCCTCAAACTATAGTGGATTTAGCTCCATGGACTATAGAGGACTCAGCTCCTTGTATTATTGTGGACTCAGCCCCATGGACTATTGTAGACTCTACTCCACGGGTTGCCCCATTCGTTTTGAAAGACCACTCTTAAGGGTTATCTATCCTTGCCCTTAACAAACAAAATAACAAACAACTGTAGTGGCGCTTGACCCAACGTGACCTACACTAGTAGGAGATGTATCCTGTTTGGTGTAACCCTTGTCATTCCCGGGGACCGCTAAGGACCGATGACGTTCAAGACCTATGTATAACTCATACTCCCCAATATGGTACCAAAACGCTGACATAGCACAGATTTTTGCTCACAATCCCATTTAAATTGCCTAATGCAATCAAGGCAATACCCCTACTAAAAGGTTGAAATAGACCCTACTGGGTTATTCTTCACCTATACGCAATCGCATATAATTCCACGGGACCAATAGTAAGATATGTCCCACATTAGTATAATGTATAAACAACTTCTAGTAGACCCTTGTGGTGGGCAGATTTATTATGTACACTACTGATCTCGCATTACACCTAATTCTAATGACTATGTCATCATTAACCATCTAAGTTATTTACTAACTACAATAATTCACATCCTCCATTAACACATACTTGAAGCTACATATATATACGTGTGTGTGTGTGTGTGTATTCATTCACACTTGTTTGATTATTAAACCTCCAATGTTCAACTACTAATAACATTTCATGAGTTTACTTCTTACCCAATTTAAGGTTAATTACCACTTTCTTTTAAAAGATCTAAATATCTTTTCTAGTTACTCCCATTTCTATTTATTGGACTTTTCTTTCTATCCCATTTTAACATTTACTACCCTCCCTTGTTAAATGAACTTTCCATACTCATTTTATTTTAAATTATCACTTGCCTACTTTTTCATCGTTATTACTTGATTTTTGTCTTGCTTATATTGCATATATTAACTCTTCTCTTAGATAGTTATTATTATTATCACATTTAGCATTATTTAATTTAACCTTATGAGTTTATATACTTTCATGCATTGGAATTACATCTCTCCCAAAAGGAAAGGTTAACACTGTGAATATCTATAATAAAAAAAAGGAGAATTCATGTTACATTTGGAATTACAAGGAATTACCTTTTTCATGGTTATTTTAATAGACGGTACAAATATGATAAATATCCCTATTTTATACATCTCTTTCTTTTAGGAATATTGCTTGTTATTTCAAACGGTACACTTCTCTTTATAATTTTGATCTCGATAATCTGTAGAAATTCACATTGCAACATCCTATATTTCAATGAATTAAAATATTACTTAAATCCTACAATTTATTGTGATAACTTAATTCACTTTTTTACTTGCAAAAATCATTTAAATCTATGAATCTGGAACTATCACATAGTTTATAAGTTTTAGGGAGTACTATTACCTAATCCTAAATTCGAGGACTACTACTACCCAACATTTTCTAGATTCGCATACATACAATATAAATTTCAAGTTATTAATCACAGATTATGTAGGAAGGGTTTATAAATTCATTACACATATACAATTCCAGCTTACAACTCCAATTTATATTTTAGGCGTACAATAATAATTTTACAATGATATAAATCCAATATCATATAAAAACATACGATTTCTCACTCACCTTTTCAACTTTCCAAATCTCGAGATCTAATCCCTGTTATTCCAGTTTGACTCACCGTATTCCCTTATTTAAATACATATAACACAAACATACACATATCTACTAGAAATGTATATATGAGAAGAGATTTGGATTTAATTTAGATGTTAGTTTTGGATTTATAATTTACCTCAGGTTTGATGGTTCGATTCGACCTAATTCTTCTTCTTAATTATCCCATGTTATTCTCCACTTATATATACGTATATAAAATATAGATTTATTTTAGTCTAAGAATTTTGTGGATAAAAAAATAGCAGAGCTTCGCCATTGCTTTGGAAACTATGAGAAGATAAGTAAGGGGTTATGCCCCTATTTATAAGGGTTTGAATGCCAGCCATTAGAATCTTTTTTTTCAATCCAGGTCATTTGGCAACACAAAAATTTTGAATTGACATTCAACCGGTCAACCACCGCCCCTACCAGTCGACCACTAGCAATCGACCGACCTAAGTTAGGGGTCAACCCGTCATGTTTATTTGCGGTAATTTATTTGCCGTGTTAAATTTTGTTAATTTCTTTTCCTTTTATCTAACCAAGATAATTTTTATCCATGTTAACTTTTCTTAAAACCTAAGCAATTATTAACATTAATGAATTTCTACTAATTGCATTTTATATTCTTAATTATATATATAATTATTTCCCACTCGAATTATTCAAATGTTAATAAATTTTTTGTTTGACCATCGATCAAAAACCTATATATAAGAAAATTGATTAGAAAATTGCCATGAAGCCAATGGTGCAAGTTTCATAGCCAAATTTTAATATTTATAAAAATTCTATTTTCAATGTTATTACCTATTAATTTAGTTCTTTTAATTAATTATCTTAAAACTACGGGGTATTACATTCTCCCCCTTAAAAGAATTTCATCCCCAAAATTTCTCAAGGACTGGATCATGTAGCATAGCGCACAACCAAACTAAGCGAACTAAATAATTAATATGCATCCAATTTTTCAACCAACAATGTACAAATGCACAGTGTATCACAACATGTATGGCGTGTATGTAGAATAATTCTAAATCAGCGCCTCCTAGATGAATGCATCTCTTAAAACAATTTCTAAAATATGATGCAAACTAACTATATATACTAGCAGTTCTATATGTATGTACATTTTGAAAACCAAAATCTTTGTTTTTGCAGCCAAATTATTCCATAATTCTATAAGTTGAAGTATGTTTCAATGAGTTTTTCATCCAATCTCAACCATACAAAATCATAGCACGCCATTACTAACATCAAAATTTTAGGAAAATCTGTTTTCTAAACCTATATTCTTATGTTCAAAGAGGGTTTAGATGGATAAATCCGTAATTCATCATTCTCTCATGCACCCTCTTTCACTGTACCTCGGAACTTCTCTTTTGCCCCAATCCTTTCTAACTTTTCCAATTACAGTTCACATAAGAAAATTTTCTTTTCAAATTTTAATTTTTTAAAGAGTTATTTAAGAAAAAAGTTTTGTTCACCTATCGACAACGGATGGAGAAAGAGATTCCATAGCTACAACAACTTTTTCCCTTGTCATCAACTACATCTTATCTTACTGTCACTTCTGCTGCACAGTAAAATTTGTACTTCCTTACCTATCGACTTATTTCTTATGCTAAGCATGTGGCATTTCAGAAAAAAAAAATCTCTTTTTTCTGCTTAAAATTTTTTAAAATTAACCTGGAAATATTTTGAAAATTTTATAGAATTTAAAATTTCATCACCATTTTTTCAAAATTCTCCATAGAATTATTTTATCTCTGAAACCATGAATTTTGAATAAAATTTTCAAAAGAAAATTTATATTCAAAACAATTCATGCCACATCCTACGTGGTTGGGGTTTAGTCAATAGTTTAACGTCCATAATGGACTCTGTTCTATTACTTGGTAAATTTTCAATTTTCAATTTTCAAAAACTTTTTCTAATTATCTTAAATCAACAACCAGCACACAAGTTCATTTATAATTTGGCTTTTAAGGCATAGGGATACTGACCTGTGGCTTTGCAATAAACTTTCCCCGTCTTTAGCTTGCCAAAATTTATCTTTCCAAAACTTAAAGGATTTTGGGACTAAACATAAATTTACTTTTAGTAGCTAATAAATTTACTAATTTATTTTATGAACATCCAGTCTTACTAGCATTAGTTAAGTGTCCACATTAAATTTCCTTACTGCCATAGTTTTCCAATTAATATGATGGTCCATCTAGAAAACCAATTTTAAAAGCAATATTTATTATAATATCATACGCTTTTTATAGAAAAACTTATGATTACAACTCAAATCTCAAAGAAATAATTACTGGAAGTTGCCCTTCAACATCAACTGACATTAATGATGTTTTGGCTCTATCTTACTAAAATTAAATGGACCTTTCTAATGTGCCATTATATTATAACCCACATATCTTGATCCACCTTCCCGACCTCTAGTTCATAAGGTCTACTCATTACTTCCATTATCACAGCCAATTATGGGATAAATTTTGCATCCCCACACTATAACGAGTAAGAAATATAAACTATCCATATTTAGAATAACTCATTGACAAACTGACTTGGCAGAATAACTTTTCCACCATCTATCTTGTCTTCCTTAACCTTGAGTCTACCAACGTCCTCCATGTGTGTTTGCCATCTTATTACCCTCTATTACTATTTTCTCTTCCAAATCTCTTGATAGTATTCTCATTTTTTTGGCTTTTTACTTTCTTGATCCTTGACCTCTCATGCGAGTCTACTCTAAAACTCGCAAAAGTATGTTGATACCTTTCATCATTCCCTTGTGGGTTCTTCTTAAGGCTTGCACACATGTCTAATAAAACATTCCTAGGTTCTCACTAACATTCCTTACACTCTACGAGATTCCTCGTTGCTACTGTATGAGCAGTTATCGCTATTTTCTTCATAGCCTTATCATTTACCCCATCTTACATAGGTAGTCATCCCAACTACTCCACATTAAAATTCTGGTTCGGTTTTCTGCCACTTTCTTTCTCAAAAATTAAAACTTAAATTTTTTGAAGCACTTTGTCCTGAAACTCTTATCTTTATAAGTACAAACTTAGAAATTTTTTATTAAATTCAAAAATAACTTGGTGTCTTAATTTTTCAAACCACAATTTAATTTTAAAAAGTTCCTTTCCTTATTCTTCAAATCAACTTTATCTTTTAAAGCCCTTTTTTCAACAACAAGGATTTTTACTTTTGGGAACTCAAATAATTTATTAAGTTTTTCTTTTAAAAACTCAATTCTTTTACCAAACTATTTCTTTAAAAATACATTTTACAATGTTTCTAAGACATCTTTTACAATTTTAAACAATAAAACTAGAGTAGACGAGGACACTTTCATATAAATATTTTCCTATTACTCATTCTATCTCCACTTCCAATCCTTGGCGGAGTCTCCAATATCATGTATGAGGGTCTTTTAATAAAAAGACACTTGTAATAAATGCGCTCAATAATGGAAGATATATATTTTCCTTTGTTTTGCCTTTAATTCCTATGTTGCTCCCAATTAGATTACTACCATTATTTTTTATATAATCTCCTAATGTCATTTCTTATTACTGACATTATATATAAGTTTCTAATAGTGTTACTATTTGTATTTCATAATGTTACCACTATTTAACCATCTTCTACATAAACTGCCCTTATTTAAATAGTTCTTCTTATACACCTTTTCCTCTCAATTAACTGCCTTTTATTTTTGGGATCTAGTCTTCTTTTCCATACTATATTTCCCATTTAAAACCAGTACCACTTCCTATTGTTCATCCCTAAAAAGAATTTTACAACTTAAAATTTTTAATTTTAGAAAAATCAACGAGCTATATATACACTCTATAATTTTTTTCAAAAGAAATAACTTTTTATTTAAACCTTATTTACCGAAATTTCCATTTCAACTAATTTTAATTTCTATTAAAACTTTTTATTTAAATAAAATGTAGATATTTTATTTTTTTGAAAATTTTATATTTACTTACTTTACAAAAATAGGGTTTTTCTACCTTCAAATAATTCCTTTGAAAATCATTTCAAATGAATTATTTACATATTTTTCAAACTTGTATATTAAAATCATTTCTACTTTTACACTAAATTCTTTCATATGGGGTCAGACTAAGAGTGGATTTTTACTTGTCCCTTCTTTTGGACTTTTTCTCTTTTCTACTTAATGACATATCTTCTTCCAAAATATTAAAAATTCGGTTATCATTTTTGAGTGACTGCTACACACCTTCCTCCGGGAACTTATTCAATTCTTGCTTCCGGATATCTACAACTTATGGACTCTTACTTTTCCCATGTCTAGACCTACCGTACATCTATAATTAACAATCCTACAAGGATCTTGTAACGACCTGCCTTTTCGACCCTCAGAAGTCGAAACTTATACATCCACGGTATTCACGTGCCGAACAATCAAGTGTTAGAAAGACAGGTTATTTTAGGGTGAAAGAAAGAAAAGACAAAAATGAATCCCATATTGTGATGAGAAATATACAATATACACAAAATCTTTAGAAAAAGAAATCATCTTATTTATACATAACATCATAGTACACTAACCTATTATCAGCCTAGATAGTTATAACAGCATGTTCTTACAATTGTTTATAGATATAGATGAAAACAAAACAAATGGAAACAGCGGAAGTTAGAAGATATGTGAATATGTCTTGAAGAATCCAGCTCATCACCTAAAAGCTCCAAAGCATCCAGCTAAATTTGGAAAATGTGCTCGGGCTGACCCGAGCATTATAAGAAAATAACGTTTGGATCAGTGTGATAAAACCAGCATGAGAAACTCAAATAACAAGGAATTTTATTTATTATAACTTATAAAATCCATTAAAATCAAAGGTATTTTGTAAGACCATACCGCACATAAACACAGATGGGTTTTTACCTTACTGTGACAACAATAGTTAGGGACCAACTTTTATCTTCGAAAGTTGGTGCATCGATGGTTCACTATGTTGAGTGTTTCTCATTGACATTGTAGATTAAAGTTTTCCAGGCGTTGTTGGGGCAACACCGGTACTCATTGAACAAAAAATTTCCCGTTATTGCTGGGGCGGTACTTAGGAAGCATAAAGTTTCCCAGCGTTGTCAGGGCAACACCGGTTGAAATAGAAAGTTCCCGGCATTGCCGAGGCAACACCAGTACTTAAGAAATAAAAAGTTTCCTGGCGTTCTCGAAGCAACACCGGTACTTAAGGAATAGAAAGTTTCCGGCGTTGCTGGGGCAAAACTGGTACTTAGGAAATAAAAGAAGGCCTCGGCGTTACCGGGGCAACACCTACACTCAGGAGGTTAGGACTGGTTTTCCCATCTGTCTGCTAGTGCCTTAATCCAGTTGGGTATTACTTTCAATCTTTGAAAACTAGCACTTCGACGATTAAAATGTAGAAGTCTTTTCCTAGTGCTGCCTGCCCTTACGTAGCGTTAAAGTCATGTTAATTAGGATTGAATCATTCATTTGATCCTATAAAGTTGTGTAGATTCTTTTTTACCCAATATGGCTGCTTTCTCAACGTTGCTTAACTCTGGGATACACAACGTTTTGGAAGGATAAGAGTACCAAGTGTGTCCATTACTTAGCTTTTTTTAAAAATGTCAAGTGCTCCCTTTGGCAGTAAGGGTCGTTGCTTAACCAATTCCATGGTTACTCTTGTTTGTGCAGGGTCAAATTTCCTCCGACCAATTTTTGTTGCAAACTGACTTCCATTTGCAGAACCCATTATTCCCAAGTGCTAAACTCTGAGCACTTATAGAAGATTAGATATTGTGGGGTGATTAATTAACCTTGCACTCTTCCCATCATGATCATGGATCGGAAGAGTTTGGTAGTGCTTGCCTTGAGTCTATGATAATTAACTTTGCTTTTTCGATGCCATATGTGCTTTGTTAGGGTGTTAACATTATCATAAGTATCTTACTTATTCATTGGTTTTAATCTTCAGGAATCAATGGTTTAACTTCTTGATTCCAAGTGTTCTCTCTTTTTCATTGCCTATCTTCGGACAACAGCTGGTTTTTCGCAAGCAGAAGTCGATGTATTTGATCGATCCTTGCATGGTTGATTATACCAAGCGTAGCTAAAGTCTAGGCCGCGATGAATATATGATGATCGGAAGTTATCCTTTCTGACGTTGCTAGTCTCCGAGCGATGTCAGATTGCTGAAAGATGAGTTATTCTCTCCGAGCGTTGCCAATCATTAGGCTACGCTGGATTATTGCAAGTTAGAGATTGGGAGCTCAGTCAAGCACCTACTTTTGTCTTTGGAAATCGGTGCATCGATGACTTGATTTCGGAAACGTCTTTCATTGTCGTCTATATCTAGTCGACGGTAAGTTCCTCCTTTATCGCCTATTTCTGAGCGATGATGAATTTTAAGGAGTTCGATTTTATTATTGATATGACGTCTAGAGTTCTCAATGTTGTTGAGGCAATATCGATGTCTAGCAGATTAGAGCAGTTTCCCTTTCAATTCCAGAGTTAATCAGCATGCTACACTTCACTGTTGCGATTGTCGAAATTCTCTATTAAGCATAATAGAACAATGGGCTGATTTTTTTATCCTAATCAATTGTTAGTGTGTTATATGTGCCCTAGTCCACAGGGTAGGTTATTCCGAACACTTGATGTTCTGGGTGACTATCTGGATGCCTCCAGTCGAAGTTGAGTCGCAACTCCTATCTCCAATGGTTCTGGTTACTTGAATGCCTTTACTTTAGACATTTTGTGTATTGAATTCTGTCAAGATCAGATTTCTTTGTTGATCTTTTAGTTTGGGAGCTTTGCGACACTACAGGAGCAATGTTGATCCTTTTAAGTAGCAGGGATAGATTACTGTTAATCATGCAATAAACTAGTTTCCTGGTGTTGTCGGGATAATACCGATACCTAAAGAACTTTAAAAAGTCATCGACGACATTGGATCGACATCGACTACTTGGGGTGACAAATAGTGGCTATGCGGCCTATGAGATATGCACAGTGGGATCTTGCTTACTTGAATGTGGTTCCACTAATCCAAGAAGCAACGCATGACTTATGGGATGCACGCAAAAGCTTTAGGCCTTCTCGATGCTGCTGGAGCGACATTGGTTCTTCGAAGGACATGAGATCGATATAACCCATCGATCCAGAACGGTTGAGACCTTCTCGACATCCCCAACCTTCGAGCAACATGAGGAGCTCGTGCTTCGCGAATGTGGTTCCATGGCTCAAGAAGCGATGCATGACTTGTGGGCACAAGCAGAAGAGTTTTGATGCTTGCTTGAAAGTGACCCCACAGGCCCAAGAAGTGATGCGCAGCTTATGAAATGGTGGCTTATCAGATGCTTTCTTGGAAGCGGTATCAATGATTCAAGAAGCAATGCGTGGCTTCTGAGATGCACGACCTAGGAAGTGCGTGGCTATTGAGATGCGCAGCTTATGAGATATGCGGCCTAGGAAGTGCATGCCTTATGACATGCACGGCCTAGCAAGTACGCGGCTTATGAGACGCACGGCCTATGAAGTGCGTGGCTTAGGAGACATGCAGCCTTGGAAGTGCGTGGCTTTTAAAATTTGGGCCTTCTCAATGCCACCAAAGCGACATCAATTTTTGGGAGGCGTGGATCAAAATTTTCCATCGATCCAGCAGTTTGACTTCACTAGAATGCGGCTTCATTGGTTCCAAGAGATAAGAGGTTTTTGAATCAGGTAACCATGGCTTGGATGATTCTTCTATGTTTCGGGACAATATTCATGACAAAAACAGATCAGGTTTCCATGGTGGAGAGATCTATAGCTGATCGGATGAAAATTGGATATGATGAAGAGCCTATGGGAGTTCAGGGAAAAACTCTTAGCTTTTGGTTTAATCTGCCTTCAAAGATTGTGTCTTCAACTAGCACATAGTCTAAGAGGAAGAGGAACTGGTCACTAAGGGTGGTAAAGGAAGAGTTGGGAAGGAGTAAGCGGTCGTTTGTTGCGCTAGCCGGGACATTAAGTCCGCAATTGTCAGAATGCCAGAATTTATGGTCGGGCATAACAAAACTGCGGCATGATTAGTCTCGACCCTTTTTTTGGCTATTCAAGTGTGTGTGTGGTGCCCCATATGTTGCATGGCTATTCGTGCGCTTGAACTATATCCAGGGTTTCTTCACAACTTGTCTAGTTGCCCTCGGTCCAGTGGATGCAGGTATGTCTTTTAGATGATTAAAGCATGGGAAAACCTCTATCTTCAGAGACTTATATATTAGGGATCCGAGATACTTAGTTCTCTTAGGTTCTGAATCTTGGATTGATTTAAGCCGGCCTCTAATTAACCATAGGGTCGGCTCAGTTTTGGTGCAGTTTTTTTGAGCGACTTCAAAGCCCTGGAAATCGACACTATTTTTAATATCAGTTGTTGTTACCTTTGCATAGTGACTGATGTGATTGTCGATTTGTGGCTCATGACATTTTGACTTCGTGGAGCTCTGGATCAAATGACCATTGATCTTCTAGTTTACCTTCATGACGCTTAAGTTCAGGAAGGACCATCGCGTTCGCGAGAGGTTTTTGGATCAAATGATCGCTGATCTACAGGTTCACCTTCAGGATGCTTTAGTTCATGAAGGGCCATCACATTTGTGAAGGGCTTTTTAGATCAGATGACCTCTGATCTATCGGTTTTCCTTCACAATGATTTAGTTCATGAAGGACATTCACGTCCACGAAGGGTTTTTAGATCAGATGACCGCTGATCTACAGGTTCGCCTTCACAATGCTTTAGTTCATAAAGGACCTTTACGTTCACGATGGGTTTTTGGATCAGATGACCATTGGTCTACCAGTTCGCCTTCACGTTGCTTTAGTTCATGATGGAACTTCACGTTCATGAAGTGTTTTTGGATCAGATGACCGCTGATCTACTGGTTCGCCTTCATGATGCTTTAGTTCATGTAAGACCATCACGTACGCGAAGGCTTTTTGGATCAGATGACCATTGATATACCTGTTCGCATTCATGACGCTTTAGTTCATAAAGGGCCTTGATGTTCACTAAGGGTTTTTGGATCAAATGACCGCTAATCTACCGGTTCGCCTTCAAGCACTTTAGTTCATGAAGGACCTTCATGTTCGTGAAGGGTTTTTTAACCAGATGACCGTTAATCTACCGGTTCACCTTCATGACACTTTATTTTATGAAGGACATTCACATTCATGAAGGGTTTTCGGATTAGATGACCACTGATCTACCAGTTTGCCTTCACAACGCTTTAGTTCATAGAGGACGTTCATGTTCGTTAAGGGTTTTTGGATTAGATGACCACTGATCTACCGATTCGCCTTCACGATGCTTTAATTCATGAAGTGAATTCTATATATTTTATGTTATCTACCTTGTCAGAAGTACCTTCACGTTTCCAAAGGGTTTTTGGATTAGATGACCGCTAATATACCAGTTTGCCTTCATGACGCTTTACTGCATGAAGGACCTTCACGTTCGCGAAGGGTTTTTGGATCAGATGACCGCTAATCTACCGGTTTACCTTCATGACGCTTTAGTTCATGAAGGACCTTCACGTTCGTGAAGGGTTCATGAAGGACCTATGAAAGAGGCTATGCTATAGGATCGAAATGGCCAAAAATTGTAAACAATGTAAATGCAGTGGTAGTGCGATATAAACTAAGTTATCTGCTGATGTGGAATATGAGTATAAAAAGTAAATAGTAAAGTAAATGACACCGGGGATTTTTATACTAGTTCGAGCTCCCATTTTACGTCCAGTCCCAGACTCCTTCTGGAATTTAACTATCAACCCTCTCTTAACCCGAAGGAGCAGGTATTACACTGCCTGAGCAACCGAACAGGACTTCTACCGCCTAGACAACCAAATAGGATTTCTACCGCCTGAGCAACCAAATAGGACTTCCAATACAAATAGTAAAGTTGTTTCTGACTGAGTATGCTCTTGAATAGCACTGATAAGTCAATAATGTACACCCTTCCTATAATCTTCTCCTTAAGTAAAATATGTATATTTGTGTGTATGTGAAGATACGGAAGATTAGATTACTTTAGAATTAGAGAAATAAATACATGATTGCTCAAATATTCAAGAAATAAAGCAAGAAAATTAGAATTCAAGAAAGTATGAAAATATAATTAGAATTGTTAATTTAATCTTGAATTAAGTATGTATATATAGAGATTATAGTGTTGCAACTCCTGGTTAAAAGTTCTCTTGAAAAGAAATCGTTGCAACTCTTTCTGAAAAGATTCCTCTTCGCTGAAGAGAGGTGTCTCTTTAGGAAATTTGAAAAAATGCAGTTAGAATATATTCAGTCGACCGAATATTATTAGTTAGTCGACTGAATATAAACAAAGAAAAAATAGTGCAAAAATATTCATATTCAGTCGATTGAAATTTTGATTGAGTCGACTGAATATTTTGTAAAGTCGGGTCTTTAAATATTTAGTCGAATAAGAGTAATTTAAAATATATATGCATGTACACAGGTTCAGTCGACTGAATGACCATGTTCAATCGACTCAATTCTGTTGATAAACAAAAATCACCATAGCTCATTTGGTTAGAGTACTTGCCTTCTAAACTAGTGACCCGGATTCGAGCCCTGCTCCATGCATTTTTTTGAAAATTTTATTTTTCATTTAAAATATGAACTTACCAATGACCCAAGTTCTAGTATTGCTTCATATATTATTATTGTTGCTATTTTATTTTAATTTTTAAAATAAAAATTTCATTACTTTTATATAATGTTTTGAATGTGTATGTTTGTGAGCTACTTGAGGAGAGATTTTAACATAGCTAAAAACTGGACTTTGACTCGAAACCTATGCAGTTAATTCCCTGATATTGCCCCGATATATCCCCGATATATCCCATAGCGGACTTTTGGGGCAAGGATATTCCTATAAAGCGGCCCAATATAGCGGATCCGCTATTATCCCCGATATTGCGGAAATAATCCGCTATATCCTCGATTTTGTTGCCCCGCTATATCCCCATTTCCTATAAATAAGCATTTTGCTTGATGTCTTGCTTTTATCTTTTATGGTAACTTCAAAGTTGATGTAACAATGATATACGCGGTTGGATATTATAACTAGTTCTAACTTTTTAAGTGTCAACTTTGTTTATCTTTACTTTATTATAACTTGTTTTGCTTGGTGGGAAATAATAAGTAATACTTGTTCCTCTTTTTAATGTAGAATGTTCATCATTCCTCTTTTTAAAATCGTCCGCTATATCCTGCTATATCCCCGATATATCTCCGCTACAACTTTTTGCACCTCAAACGCTATGGAGCGGCAGGGCGCTTTAACTGCACAGCTTGAAATGACTATATATACATAAGATCCAACATTCTCCCCCTTTTTGATGATGACAACTCCATTTGTGATATATGTTATCCTGCCTCTTTGCAAGGCCATGACACCAAAGAAGTGATTGGAAACCGAAGACAATCAGTCTCGAAGATCGGTTATACATAGGTTCGCTATGGCTGCTGACAAATTTTTCCTGAGTTCGGATCGACCTACAATCGATATGGTACGACAATCAAAGCTATGAAAGCCAACATCTCGAATTTCAAGTCAATCGGAGTTCGTACGCTCAAATTACGGATCGATGAAGTTTCATGGAAGGAAAATGTAGTTCGTACCCAAACAGTTCGTATCCATCACCTTACCATAGCAATGTTCGTATCCATCCAGGCCCTTCACTTCGTGTCCATCCATTTCGTAACCGTAGCCAAGCCGCAATCTCATTCGTATCCATGGAGAGAGCACCGATTTTGTATCCATCCATTACCATCCCTCAGACCATTAAGCACGTAACCATCCATCCAGGAAGTTTCCTTTGTATCCATTCAGTGTTTTGTCCCAGTTCGTGTCCATCGGAGAAAGACAGACAGATTTGTATCGATCATCACTTGATCGATACGAACAGAGAAGCTGGCTATCGATACAAAAAGGAGCATGGGCATCGATACGAGATCAAGTAAGTCACAATCGACACGAAGAGGTTGGGCCTATAGCGACATGAAGAAAATATAAATGATCGACATGACTAGAAGCACGTTCAAGAGCAAGACTCGGTCCCTCAGCATAAAAGGAGGATTGATCCTAAAAGATAGCGCCACGTCACCTAGTCAACACGTGCATGCCATCGATACGAAGTGAAGTGACACGAATGGAAGCGATACGAACCCGCTTGCACATTGAAGATCCAAACTTGCATCGATCATATCTCACAATCTACAAGTCCAAATGCCACCAAATTTTCACAGGAGCTTGCGTACAACCTCAAGAATGTCCATGATCGATCCTAACCCAAAAAGAGCAATTTTGGAATGATACGAATTTGGTATGTATCGATCATAGGTCGAGTCAAAATGTCAGGGGATCGATCACATGGGCCTACCCACGTGAGAGAAGGAGTCTTCCGAGATCTGGGGGAGATATTTGCATCCTACACATATAAATAGCAGTCTAAGAGCTTCAAAAAGGGACCTTTTGGCTCTTTGACACCGATACTCTACCGGAATCATTGTTGTGACTCGATTGTACTGTTGCAAACCTCTATAACCAGCGAGTTATAATCAATAAAAACAGCGACTCTTCAAAGTGGATGTAGGCTACAAAGCCGAACCACTATAAATCTTGTGTTTCTACTGCTTTCCTTTTAAATTTTGAGTGTTCTTCATATTTATATTCTCTATATACTTGCTATCTATGATCGGTGATTGTGAACGAGTGCTTTCATCGGCAATTGGGTGTTTGTTATCAATTTTGGCGCAAACAATATGAATGAATCTCGACAATATTGCTCCGTAGTTCTATATCTCCCCCTGAATATATGCTAGTCTTATCTTTTAGTTTCTCCCCCTGAATCAGTGCTTGCATCGTTTTTCTGCAAATAGTGTTAGAGCAATATCTTTCTCCCCCTTTGTCATCGACAAAAAGGAGAGTTTATATGATGACATAATATATGGAACATCCTTTAAAATTCCAAAATCTATCATTTTCCTTTAGTTTCTCCAAGTACCTGTAAAAAATAATAATTATTTTGGTACCCCCTTATTATGTTAGGGGTCCAAGGGTTAATAACAGGATGAAAAGGTTACCGAAATAGGTGTAGTTGTACCCTCTAAAAAATAATGAAACAATTTTTAAAAATAACCACTACTTATAATTTATGGTATCAGAAAAAATAACATTCAAAGCATGCGATACTCAAGTTTCTTATAATTTCCTAATTTTTAGGAAACTATACCCAATTGGGTCTGATTGAACCTTTATAAATATAGTTTTCATTATTAACTACCATATTAAAATAATCATCAATTTATTTTTCTCTATTTTTCCAATTAACAGGAACCCAAATAATTAGATAATCATTATTCATATTTCCTATCAATGATTTTGTACTTCTAGAGATATTATAAACATTATTGGTTATAACAGTATTTGAATTTCTATAAAAATTGGATTTAGACTTTAATCGTAGCACTAGCACTAACATTTTTACTATACATGAAAGTGTATCTAGTGCTATTTCTACGATCAATTTTATTATATCCTAAACCACTTTTATCATGTAAAGATCTAGAACTATATAAAATCATGTTTAAATCGTTTGGACCTTTATTAAATTTTGTGACTTTAGTGTTAAGTTTATCAAATTTATCTTTAAAGTCACAATTATTATTTTCAAAAGAAATACTACTGTTTTCAAAATATCAATTTGCTTGTTTAATTCAGAATTCTCCCTTTTTAACGTACAGTTCTCATTTTTGAGAAGAAAAATTCGAGATTCTAAATTATCTAAAGATGATTGTAACAAATCATTTTGTCTTTTCAAATTCGTAATTTCTTTTGAAAAATTTTCTTTTTCCTTTTCAAACAAAGTGTTTTGTTCATCTAGAAAATCTTTAAGAGCCTCAAAATTATTTTCCAAAACACCATGTTGATTTTCTAAATCTAATTTCTCTTTTTTTAATTTCTTATTTTCAATTTTGATTGATTTCATCTTTTCTAAAATAAGAAAGTTATGCTTTGAGATTTTGTCGCATATACTAACTAATTCATTATTAACATTTACTGAAATTTGTAAATCAGAAAGTACCTTTTTGTAGTCCTTATTGGTGGCTTTGACAGGGATTTTGCTTGTTGTATTTCGATTGGATCTTTTTTTGGCCATTATTCTATGATGTTATGAGGGTCTATAGAACTCCAAGCTATGATACCAAATGAAAGTGACTATGCTATAAGATCGAGTAATATGGAATATAATAAATAACTAGTGTGGAAAATAATAATAGCAGTAAAGTAAAATGACACTAGGAATTTTTATACTGGTTCGAACTCCTGTTCTACGTCCACTCGCAGACTCCTTCTGGAATTAAAGGTAGCAACCCACACTTAACCCGGAGGAATAGGTATTACACTGCCTCAGAAACCGAACAGGACTTGACCGCCTGAGCAACAGAACATGACTTTATTACAAACTAGATTGTCTTGACTTTGTGTCTTCTAGATAAAACATGGATTTTTCACTTGTAGTACACCCTTCCTATAATCTTTTCCACAAGAGTGATGTATATGAATGTTTGTGTATAAAGAATAGGAAGATCAGAATTGCTTAATGAATATGGAAGTGAAATTGTAAGCAATGATTGTATAAAGTTTGTAAGCAATAGAATCAAGAATGTTATGCATGTTAGATCAAGAGAGATAAGAGAATTAGGTGATTTGATCATTGAAACTTGAGTGTGTTTATGGTGTATCAAGTGTTATATCCTCTGGTAAGGGTTCTCTGTGAAAAGCTAATGGATGCAACACTTGGGAAAGGAGATATCCTTTGATAATGAGAGGTGTCTTTTCATAATATTGGACTGTTATAGGATTCAGTCGACTGAAAGTGCTTGGTCAGTCGACTGAATTCAAAAGGTGCACAAGTCATATACACAGACTCAGTCGACTGACCATGTGTATTCAGTCGACTGGTCCGTGATATATATATATATATATATATATATATATATATATATATGTGTATATATATATACACACACTGATTCAGTCGACTGATAGCACTAGTCAATCGACTGAACAATGCAGTTCAGTGAAGAATGTTTGCATTTGAAATCGAAATGTGTTTTAAATTTGAATGCCAATTTATATGTGAATATCAATGAATAAGAATGATGATTCTTGAGGAAAAATTTTAACAAAGCGACTAGACTAGACTCTATATATACATTTCATGACTCTTGTTAAAATATATAACTATACGAACCATACTTTGAGTCGTTGAGTCTGGATGTTGTAGTAGTCGTAGATTAGTGAATTGTTGTGTCATGTTAGCAATCAAAACCTAAGATCCTACAACCTACACATTCGCGAAGGGTTTTCTGATCGGATGACCATTGATCTACAGGTTTGCCTTCACGATGCTTTAGTTCATGAAGGACCTTCACATTCGTTAAGGGTTTTTGGATTAGATGACCGCTGATCTACCTGTTTGCCTTCACGATGCTATAGTTCATGAAGGATCTACACATTCGCAAAGGTTTTTTGGATAAGATTACCGCTGATCTATGGTTCACTTTCATGACACCTTAGTACATGAAGGACCTTCACATTCGCGAAGGGTTTTTGGATCAGATGACCACTGATATACCTGTTTGCCTTCATGATGCTTTAGTTCATGAAGGACCTTCATGTTTGTGAATAGTTTTTAGATCATACAAATGTTGATCTACCGGTTCACCTTTACAACGCTTTAGTTCATGAAGGACCTTCACATTCGTGAAGGGTTTTTGGATTAGACGACCGCTCATCTACCGGTTTTCCTTCACGATGCTTTAGTTCATGAAGGACCTTCACGTTTGCGAAGGGTTTTTGGATAGATGACCGCTAACCTACCGGTTCAGGTTCACGACCCTTTAGTTCATGAAGGGCCTTCACGTTTGTGAAGGGTTTTTTGATAAGATGACCGCTGATCTACCGGTTCGCCTTCATAGTGCTTTAGTTCATAAAGGACCTTCATGTTCGCGAAGAGTTTTTTGATCAGATGACCGCTGATCTGCCATTTCACCTTTACGACGTTTTAGTTCATAAAGGATTTTTTGTGTCAGATTACCGCTAACCAGATGGCATTGGAGCGATAATTCATCGACTTCAAGAGGAATTTTGGGTTTCAGCTCATGGGAACATAGTTTTATTGGTTCCTAGAGACTGGAGGGTTGGACCTGTTTATTTGACGATTCTTCGGACATACCTTCTTGACGCTACTAGAGCAACGTCAGTACTCAGATGGAGCGATCTATATGACCCATTGACTAGGCGGTTAGTAAGTTTATGCTTCTTATTCATGGTTCAAAGGCATAAAAGCGTTCCCTTTGTCATGCTGTCTACAATGCCCCCAGTGTCCTGGTATGGCTTACTTGGAAAATGAAAGTAGATAAGGATGGATGAGAGGACATCGCTTTAGGTTACTGCCCCATTCCCTAGTAGTTAGCTAGCAAGAGTGTTATTTGATAACACTTCTTTGTCAGTTGGCCCAGGCGCTTCTCCGCTGGGTATTAATAGTCTTGCTAGAATAGAAGGTCTCCGAGGTCCTGTAGCTCCCTTACCATCTGGTGGTTCTTTAGGTCTTTGTGGTAGGCCAGATGCATCACGTCCTTTGGTTATGCAGTACGGAGTCTACACCAGTCCATAAATTTTCTTTCTAGTTCGTCAAATGTTGAGATGGATCTTGGTGGAAGCGTGGTACACCATGTAGTAGCAATACCCTCCAAGAAGATTGGGAATCATTTAGAGTGTACAACATCTGTTGTCCTAGCTCCATCATCAAGCCAATTATACTTATGCAAGTGTTATTTTAGGGCTTATTGTCTTGTTGCAAGATGGCATAGTAGGCATAATGAACTTCTCGAGGTAGTCTTCCCTTCTTAGTAAATGAAGTTCGGCTCAGTGTGAAACCCCAATCATTGTAAGTCCTGTCGGTTTTCAAGTTCTGGTTGTTTGTAGTGCTTGTTAATAATGTATGCATGATTGTCCAATGTTTGAATGGTTAAAAATACTAATCTGTGATGAATGCAAAACTTTTCCAAACTAGGCGAGATCAATATGGGGTGACAAGGAAGGCCCAATAAGGCTACATTTCAAATTTCAAGCAGTTTGAAGTTCATATTCTCGAGTTCAGGTCGATGTTGAAAGATCAGTGATAATTTCCTTGGAGTCTGACCCGAGAAAATTTGCTATTTGCTTAGATTCAGCACCTTGTTCGCTTGGAGTCGTGGGATTTGAAGTGTTGTCCCAGGGATGAACAGTACCTGGAGTCTTATTGGTGTTTGCTTGGGGAAAATCTTAGTTTTACCCGAGTCTTACTTCGGGCTAAAGTTTAATGGGACTACTTTGAGTCAAATGGGTGGTTACCCCTAGTTCGACTTGGGGCCACAATTTCTAGAATTTTCTTTGAGTCAAATGGGTGAGTACTTTGGGCCTTAGTTCAGCTCACCCTAAAGTGAATTTTTTGGCGACCGTTTCGAAGATTTTTGATGACTTTTTATGATGGCCATTTGCCCGATCTTCCATGGGTCGGCCAATAGTAGTCGTGCTAAGTGTTTGACTTTGCAAACGATCATGGTTAGCTGGCTGAAGCCTAGGCTCTCTATTCTTCAGGAAGGCCATTCCTGCGGGATTCCTTTGTCTTGCGGATGGTTGCACTGAAGTAGTATGAATTTCTTTTTGTTGTTTTGAACCATGGCACGTGGCTCTGGCCCATCTTCCTTAAGGGGATCATCATCTTCTGAATCGAAATAAGCCATTACAACATCCTCTTGTGGAGTCCTTGCTCCTAAGTTTGGACTTGCAGCAAGAGCAAGTTCTATTAATCTGCCAGTTGTTGTGCCTGATCTAATGTTCTTCTAGGCACCATAAGTTAGGTAAAATCTTTGGATCTAACTTCTAAATCAATAGGATTCCAGGTAGAGAGCTAAATCTATGCCTGAGTTCATTGATCTCTCAATGAAAGCACCAAACACCTTAGATTGAATGTGAAAGCACCAACCCTATTTCTCAGAGCAAACAATATAGAAAATAAATGAAAAAAGCAGAAATAGTAAAGACACAAAAGAATTTTATAGTGATTCAGCTGTTAACAAAGCCTACATCCACTTTATTTCTCTCATTAACTGACTGCTTTGACAAGATTAATTTAGATTGCAAGATGATTGAATCGCCTAAGTTAGATCTAAATCACAAGAACTTAGAGGCAACCGGAGGATCACAGTTGCTCCTTTATGACTATTTTGTGGGAGAAGAAGAGTGAATAATAGTAACGACAGAGTGGTCGTAGCCAGTCCAGAGATTCCTTTCATGTTGTAGATGGGATTGATTTATAGGGGTTGGAGAGCACTTGAGCCAGAGCCGCTTTGCCAAAAGCATGTTGTCGTCATGTAGAGGAAGCCTAAGAAGTTTGGAGTTTATCGGAGCGAACTATTTGGATCGATACCGATCCAATTGGTTCAGATGGGTACCGATAAAAATAGTTAAGCATTTTTAATGCTTTGACTACTTGGTTGTCTTCCTTGCTTCAATATGATGCTCTCCATGTAATTTTGTAGCTTATTGATTTGTTTCAATGATGATTCATATGTGCGTTAGAGTGAACTGTATTCTGAATCAGATGAACCTTCACTTCTTGAACTCGGATGCATAGAATGTTACCAAACTTGTTGGGTGAGCTTAGTGGAGTCATAGGAGTGTGATGCAAGAGATTTGGAAGACCAATGATCAACCAATACGGATTAGTACCAATCTAATTGGGCCGGATCGGTGCCGATCTGAAAAGTTAGGCTATTTTTAGCCCATGCTTCTTGGAGACTTTTGTGATGCTCTTTTAGGTCTTTCGGTCAAGTTTCGGGTCATTCTAGCTTAGTCTAAATGTTCTAACTCCGTTATAATTCTGCTTGGTTTTAAACCCAGTTAACACTTGCGATAACCAAAACATTTTCTATAGAAAATCCAGTAATACTATAATAATGTCTAGAATACAAATACATATTAATTATAGCCGAATTTGTTACATTAATTAAATTTCAGCATAATAGGCATAAAATCAAGTTCGAAGGTTAGTATTGGAAAATGGATTTCAACTATGAAAGGGTAAGGGCCTACCCACCAAATCCGTATACCTTTAGATAAAATGTACAGGAGGCAACCACACGTTGCACCTCTACTACTGAGGATCGGCCCAACCCCTTACTGGATAACATCGAATATGATCACCTCATGGTTGATAAACAATAATAACGGGCCCCGAAGCATACATATATATCGACTCTAAATATAAGATGATCATACCCTAATGGGAGCGACCCATATATCCTTGCTGCACGCCCCAGCTCTAGTCATTTTCCAATTGATGAGGCTTGAGACTATGATTACCTTTTTATATAGAAACCATCTTGGAATGCTAAAATTGCCCTCTAGGAATAAATTCAATGCCAGCATTCATCCATACAAGTTCGTTCTGGGTCTGAATGAATTCAAAGGCACTACCCTACATCGATTTTGGAATCACCTTTAGGATTAGTAACAAGTAGCCCTTACACTTCAAAAGCTCTATCTTCAATCATCTTCAAGATATCTTTTATCAAAACGCTTGAGTTAGATCGAAGTGGTATTCGAATAATTTATACTTATCTGATCCTGGCCTCTTCAAAACTACATCTGATACTTCCGGTAAACTCAACCCCGGTTCTTTTGGAAATAATCAGACAATACATCGGAGTAGGATCACCCCCTAACCGTTTAAGTGGACAGATCTCCCTATCGTTTTTCCTAGGAGAACAAAACAAGATTTATACGCACAGTACAACATCAACGAAAATGACTGTGCCATATAACTCACATGTTTCTCCTAGATATTTCCAAAGTTATATTTTGGTCCAGATTTGATAATCGGTTATTTAACTCAAATAAACAAACAAGCAACAATTCAGAGATTTAATTACCGGTAGCAAGCACTAAGCCTCAAAATAAATCTTTCATTTATTTAAATCTCTTCCCAAAATATTTATTCAAATTTTCATATATTTATCCCACTAGCATAATTATATTCACAAAACATTTGTAAAAGATTTCTTATTTCAAAATCATACTAAAAAAGATCAAAATATGTGTTATTTAAATAGAGATAAGGATAACCCCAAACACTATTCCTTCGGTGTTAAGTGTGGAACAAATGTTGAATACCATCTAATTGAGAAGGTCAGTTAAGGGAAATACGATTTCAATTTCCTTGATAAATTTCTTCATTAAAATCCTTTTAATAAATCTCTTTCATTTATGAAATCCCTTTTACTTAGATTCCAAATCCATTTACAAACATTTTAAAAATCTCAAGTTAATTTACAAAACTCCTTTATAAATATTCTAAAATCATTTATAAATCTCTTTTTATAAATATCCAAAATCATTTATAAACTCTTTTCCAAATTTCAAGATCTCTTTTCAATTTATATAACTCCTTTTATAAACTTCTCTTATTTGGAAACAAAATCTTTTGAAAAGAACTTTAATCAATAAAGTTCCTTTAATAAAATTAATTATTTAAAACATCTTGAAATAAAAAAGTTATCAGTTAAACATTGTTCATTTAATTATCTTTAAACCTCATTCAAAATAATAACTTTAGAATATCATTAGTAATATATCAAATTAACTTTAACTAATATTATTACACTAATAATTTAACTTCAAAACAATATTATTATAATAATTAATTTACTTCAAAACATTATAAATATAATAATTAACTAACTTCAAAACATCCTTAATATAGTAATTAATTCATTAATTACTATAAAAACAATTAACATAATAATTAATTATTATTTATTTCTTTGAAACATATAACTATTATGGTTAATTTACCTTTAAAACAATATAAATGTAGTAATTAATTAACTTTAAAATATTGTTAATATGATATTTAATAAACTTTTAAATATAATTAGATAACTTTAAATCATCATTAAAACAATAATTAACTATCTTTAGAACATGATTAATAAATAATTATTACCTTTAAAATCTTATTAATAAATAATAATTCTTTAAAATAACATTGATTCAATAATTACTTTTCAATTTTAGAAAGAGCCTTAACAACCACTATGGTACTTAACAAGTTACATTTCATTCAGTTTAACCTTTTAAGTTATAATACTTGGTATTTACACAGGTAGACATATGTGTAAATTAAATCCAAAATTAACAATCACTTGTTAACACTTATCCAATATTAATCAACTGGTATGTAAATAAGTGTCTACACTGATTTAATAGCAGAACCATGATTTATTTTGCTAAGTAGATGTCCAAATATAACCTATCAAGTTAATTATAGCAGAACAGAGATTTATTCTGCTAAACAAGTATCCAATGGCTTTAATTAGCGAAACGGTGTTTTACTCCGCTAAACAGGTGTCCAGTTACCCAATTTAATTTACTTTAACAGAATGATGTTTGTTTCGCCAATTAGATAACACCCATCAAGTATAATTAATTTGACTACGTAATTATTTAACTTAACATAATTATAATCAGGTAGTATTAGTTTATCATAAAATTATACTACACCAAAACCAACAACTATTTATGTCTAAACATTATGCTTGTCATACAAACCCAACGCAAAAATTCACGAGTTAAATAGATTAGATATGAGGTAGTTATAATTTTTCAAAGTTCTTAAAAACTTAAACCATAACATATTAAACAACCAATAATTTTCTCACTCCATTTGCTATTGGGCTTAGCCTATAATCATTTAGATCCGAACCTGCACACCTCTCCTTCCTCTTCTTCCCAAATTCCCACTTCATTGCCTATACATCATTCGTGCACACACCATGCATGTTGCACGCAAGGAAACGGAGCTACGCTCCACAAAATCGAAGAGCTACGCTCCACAAAATCGAACACCACCACCTCTAATGCATTACTCTTTGCAAATCCGACCTCCGGGCCTATCACATCCACGTGCGCAGACCTTTGCCTGATCGCAACCTTGGTGCTCCATAAACAGTCCATACGACTTTCCCCATATGACACACCCCACTGAAACCATCGAGCACTACTAAAATTTCGCTTCCAGTGCCAACCGACATTGCAACCTTGAATCATAACTTCAATTCACCAATCATCACTTAAATTCGAAGTTAACCCAATCCCTAGTTCACAACCACCATCCATTAACAATCGCCGTCGAAATGCTACTAAAAATACGACATCCCTCTTCGACTCCAATGATGCATACGGTGTTGATTAATTCTAAACGGATCGACGGAAATTAATTTTTGAACTTTATGAACAATTTCTTCCCTTTACTATTATAATGTGATTTCTCACTCCATACTCGACGAAATCGAGTGCGGTCAATTTTTAAAAATAGTTTGGACCTATATGTACAACTTTCATGCTGGAGGTTTGGGCTAAAACTGATTGGAATGGGAGTTGTTGACTTTTGTAGTAGGAATGATGTTTACTTTCATTCTCAGGCCAAAGCAAGAAGATGAATCTCTCCACGTAGATGTGTCTATATATATGCAGCCAGCCCACTGAAGGGTATAGACAAGGGGACAAGGGTAGGTAGACAAGGGGAGAAAAGGGAGCAATACAGCTAAATTGTTGATATATTGGAGAAGCAGGGTGGAGACTGGTCTGTACAAATTGGGATATTGATTGTGTATGTGTTGATTTTGGAAAGATTTCGGTACCCTGCCACACTATATCACGTCCACTTACAAGTCAAGAATGACATAAAATAAAATATGATTGCCTATAGAAATGTGACGCGATCACAAAAAAAGAATAAAACACACCAGTTATTAAGTTCTATTAAATTTCAAAAATGCCAATGTTTGCTGTAAAATATGTCAAATGAAAATTCAATTGTTTCCCAAGTTAAAACTTATGGAAAATTCTATAAATTAAATTAAAAATACGTCATTAAAATCGGCAGTTATTTGAAACAAAAATTTTGTTATATTTTTAAAAACCCCAAATCGAATATTTAAAACTAATTAAATATTTCAAAACTCAAAGTGATAAAATTTCAAGCCATTACATATCTTTAACCACTGGGCTATTGGGGGCCAAACTAGGGAGTCACATACTATTTAGCTTCAAGGACTTTCCATATGTTGCATTCATGCTCTTCTTAAGTCAACACCATTTCATACGACCTATTTCCCATGGTGTAATCGAGGTAGGTGTATAATCTTCAACTTCATCCATTTTTCCAACTCATAATCGACTTATCCATCTTTTAAGAATATAGTTGCAACTACTCTATATTCGAAATTTATAAGATTTGGCGTATAATATATTTATATTTATAGGAAAAATAAAAATAGGTTCACTCAGTGTTTCCAAATTTTTGAAGATCGATTATCCTAAGCTCTGATAGAAAATGTAACAACCTGCATCCCAATAGGCTTGAATTTTTGCTAAATCAAAAACCTAAGTCTTCCAAAGTACGAATGTTGGTTTGGTATCCTAAAAATAAACAAATTAATGCATATCAAAGCACTATCGATATAACTAATAACGGAATCATAAAGTACAATAAATCTTATAGTTACCGATTAAGATTGACACTGCCAATATCTAGTGTCCTTATTAGTGCCGAGCATGCATAAAGAAACCTTTCCTTCCACTATTTCTGCCTAGCACCAGTACCTGTCCCTCTAAAGCTATCCTTTGGGCTGTAATGAGGAAGGGGTCTGAACAACGTTTTGGTGATTTTTAAATTATACATTTTATGCATAACACTAGATTATGCCGATTTCCTTCCATCAAACGTTATGTTTTTTCTAATTTTACTTAGTCGCCACGACTCCACGTATGTGTACAATACGCCCCATCTACCTGAAGTAGACCATAACAACATACATGTGTGTGTGTGTATAGGTACTATAGTCCCACTTTGGACCAAGATGCTATCCCCATTAGTATCACTAACCTAGTACCTCATCACGATCCATCACTAATGGTGTATCACATCTCATTGTCGTGTATACTAAGGAACTCCTGAAATGCCTAATAATGACATTACAGTAGTTTCGCTGTATTCTATCTCTCCTTTGGGAATTTACTACTTGTATGCTTCCTATTGTGGACTCAGCTCCACAGACTGTAGAGGACTCAGCTCCTCAGAATATTGTGGACTTAGCTTCATATATTATTATGGACTCAGCTCCACAGACTATCTCATTCATTTTGAAAGACCTCTATAAAGGATTCTCTAGCCTTGTCCCTAACGAACAAACTAGAAAACAATTATGGTGCTACATGACCAAACTTAACCTACACAAGTGGGAGGTATAGCCTATAACAACCCAGTTTTTAAGGGATAATTAATATAAGTTAATTATAATAATTTGATTAATTAAATAAGAATTTGGAGATTTTATTTGAAAATGAGTTTTGGAACTGTTTAATAAAAGGATTTAAAATTTTGAAAATAAGATAATCGAATTGAAATAAGTTAAAATGTGAGAAATAAGATTTCATAAAATGATGTCTTTGGAATACAATGTTGATTTTTTAATAAGGTTATTTTAAATTGAAATTTATACTTACTTAAATCAAATAGTCTTTAGATTATATGTAAAAGGAATTTGGATTATAAATGAAAGAGAATAAGTATATATATAAACGCATGTCTTACCTTAAGTCCAAAGTCCATTTAATAAGCCCAAATACTATAAGTCCAAACCCATCTTCTACCCTCTTCTCTTTCAAAAAGTTTCCTACATTCTCCCCTTCACTAAATATCTGTGCACGTTTTTCATCACGTTCTACCTTCCCCTACAAGATTATCAATTACAATCCATACTTCTAAATTCACAAATGAATCAAATAAATTAAAATAAATTATAAAACTTAAGAATGAAGCTCTATATACCTTTTAGCATCTCCGGTTTACGTCGTGGTTGCTGCGGAGCTGGAGAGTCGAGCGCATGAGTGCGAGTGTAAAGCGATAGTTTTGATCAGGTAAGTGAATACCACTTACATATCTATGATCTAGTCTTTTCTTTAAATCTTGCTATACATCAATTAACTTGCTGTGAGTTATCTTTACTCACTAACCTCTGTGCTAATCAAGTATATTAGACCATATATTCATATATTGGGATGCTGCTACTGAATTGACTTTGTTATATCTAAAACATATATGTGAAAATATATCTAATATATATATATGAAAATACACACTTTGGGGTCAAGTTGGTTCTTATTTTCTTGGGTGCGTGCATTTTCCTTTTTGTGTGAGTTCACCCTAAAATTAAACAATGGTGCTTTGCCTTTTATTCATACGTGTGTATGTGCATGGGTTTCAACACTACAAAAGAAGCATTGTTTAGCGATGGCTAATAGCCGTTGGTGGCCGTTGCTAGCCGTCGCTAGCCGTCGCTAAAAGCCGTTGCAAAATATCTCGTTGCAACTAAAGAAAGCGACGGCCTTAGCGACAGCTCCATTTTTCTTTTTGCAACGGCTAAGTGTCCATGTGGAAACAACCGTTGGGGTTGTTGGTTTCCTGGGTTGTTGATGCAAATCTTTGCAAAGTGTTGCAATATAACCATTGTTAGCCGTCACTATATTTGACCAAAGGGCCGTTGCTAGCCGTTGCAAAACTAGAACAAATTTGTTGCCACATTGCAGCACCTTCAACCCTCAATCCCAATCAATCCAAATAATATAATTCCATCATTCCACACATATAATACCATTCCATCATACCATATAATCAATATCAACACAACCAAATCATCAAATATTGCATATTCCAACATATATTCACAAAATCATATAAGAAAATCAACATAACCAAATATGAAAATCCACCAAAACAAACCACATCAATCACAACAACCAAAATACCAAATCCACCAAAACATTAAGTATCAATCACAACATCCAAAGTACCAAATGTCAAACCCATCATAATATGTACATATATATATATATATATAAAGCGTACCCATCAAAACAAACCAACTAAGCGTCGTCATCATCAGCATCTGCACCTCCTTCCCCGGGCATTGACCCATGCTCCTAATAGAAGGCAGCAATACGCTCATCTATCTGCGTCGCCAACTGACTCTTCCGCCAATCATTGAGCTCATCCAATTGTGTTTGCATCCGAGCAATCTCTTCCTCATCTATGGATCCCCTATATGCCCTTTAGAAATTAAGAGCCTGTGAAATAATTCAAGTGAATAAGAAGTTCATGGCATACAATAAAAATAAGAAAACTCAAGTTATTGGTAATAAACTCAAGTGAATAAGAAGTTCATGGCATACAAGTTTCTACTGTGTAAACGTTGAGTACATACCATATTGCCGAAACTGTAACGCCTGTTTCGACTTGCCGGTTCAATGATTGAATCCCATATCCGATTAGACTCATCAACCGTAAGCGACTCCCGTCCACTCGCTTGTATCGCTCATGCATGCTCTGCTTTATATCTCTCCTACAATTACGAACAGATATTTGACACAATTGCTATACAATTTACTTATTAACTGTGAAATAAAAGAATATGAAATATTTTCATTAAATAAATAAACATATTTACCATTACAGAAGCAGCCTTTTCGTCTGACCAATCATATGAACATTCCTATCCTCATCTGTATGCTCCACTGCATGTGTGACTCTGAAAACCTCAGCCGTTGTAGGCTCCCTTTCATACTTTGCCTACTGAATATATACAAGAATATATTATATTGATAATTTGCATGAGTATATACAAGAATAGATTATATACAAGAATAGAATATATGGTAAAGAGACACTAGTAAATATATACTTCAATAACATAAATATTGGTTAATTTATTTACCAATTCCCTCTTATGTTGTTGGAAGGATTTCGAGCCACCACGATGTAAAGCGGGTTTTTTGTTCCTATTAGCCTTGTTTCTTGCCGATAATTCCTATTAATTTATACACACTATTAAGTAAAATAATTCAACACATTTAAATGTAAAAATATAGTGACAATAAACTTACTTTGAATGCTTCAGAGTCCCAATATTGTTGGAATCCAGCCTAAATATCATCCCCCATTCAACTTGGCTTTTTCCCTGAACTCTTAGCCCTTGACGGAGTCTCTCTGTAATTTTTCCGCATCTTTTTATTCTAATGATTTATAAAAACATCCATATCCTATAGATCCACACGTACAGCTGCCTGTATATTGAATTATCATACGTGTTATGTAGAAGCTGTGCAGTTAATGCCCCGCTATTACCTCGCTATAACCCCGCTATATCTCATAGCGGGTTTCTGCCGCTATGATTTTTCCATATAGCCCCACAATATAGCCTTTCCGCTTTAATCCCCGCTATTTCCGCTATATCCCGTTATTTCCGCTATATTCCGCTATTCCCGCTATATCTTCTTTAATAAAATGAATTGAAAAATTCAATTTATACATTATAAAAATTATGAAACTAATTTATTTGATTTAATTTTTAATATATTTTCAGAAATGAAAATACTCTAATATTCTACTAAATTCAATTATGTTATATAACAGTTTTACGTTTATTTAAAGTATATTCGCACATGTTTTTATTTAAAAAGTATTTATGTAGTAGTTATAATTCAATTGAATGATAATTTTTCATTTAATTACCATTTATATATTTGTAAAAACATTAAGTACGAGTTTTATATGCTATTTTAAAGCCATCCGCTATATCCCGCTATATCATCGCTGTATCCCCGCTATGACTTTTTGCACCTCCACCGCTTTGAATCTGCCGATCGCTTTAACTGCACAGTGTAGAAGAGATTATATAATTAAAAATCAATCAGCAGAACAGAATACATAAAACTGATATCATAAGGCATGATGGCATATTGTTTTTGGTTTCATATAAGGCATAATTATATATTACAAAGTTGTACTTACCATAAGATCAGCCCATATTGCGTTTTTATATGTGTTGGGAAGTTATCCCACTGAGGCCAACACCCGGACATCCTACTCTTGTATGCTTCCTTCGATACTTGTAAAATGAACTCGGACGGCTCCACCTCGAACCCTTTGTAGAAATGTTGATGTATATATTCAATATATTTCATATAATATAATTCAAATAAGTTTAATACATACCCAGCACTTTTTGGAACTATCTCCGCAACTCGACGGAGATCTGGCTCAGAGCTACTCGGACCTGCTCCAAGTGAAGGTGACTAAGATGTACTACGTCGATTACGTCGCCTATCAGACATATCTGGCACAAACATAAATATAATATCATACACTGCTTAGAAAAGAGTACTGATAACATAAGCATTACATAATCATCAATCAATATTGCATAATTATTAGTCATCGCATAATCATCACATAATTATTAATCAAGTGATAATCATCACATAAGCATACTCTGCACATAATCATCGAAAAAAGCGTACATGAAAAGAATAATGCATAACTCAGAATGATACAGATCATATATAGTCATCATTATTATTACATAGCTCAGAATATTACAGAACATAGTCAATATTGTTAATACATAGCTCAGAATTATACAACAAGCGATGCCATTTATGATCAGTCTTCGTCATATTCTGATTCAGACTCGGTCTCGTACTCTATATCATTTTCTTCGATACTTACAAATGCATCTATTAAAACATTCGATTCATCAGTCAACGACCCTACATCAATGTCATCGGTTATCACTATTTCAGTATTTGGCTCGAGATCCGCTTGATACGCTACTTCATATGGAATATTGTTTCCATCAAATGTATATCTTGCCTTCGTTTTAAAAACAACCCACCAGTCTGCTTTATCTTTTTTAAGGACGGATATGGAGCAAAATAAACTTGTAAAGCTTGCTTAGCTAATACAAAAGGATCATACTTATAGTAATGTGACGTATGCCTTATTTCAATTAGCTTATAATCTTTGTGCACGTTAATTCCAGAGCCAGGAACATTGCTAAACCGGTTGCATTTGAATAAAACAACTTTCTCTACAGGTTGTATATAATATGTCAACTCTAAAACTTGTGTTAAGACGCCGTAAAAATCTTTTATATGCTCCTCTGGATCATCACTTTCTTTGACAAATACACCACTGTTATATGTTAATTTTTCAGCCCCGTAATCTTTGGTGTTGAATTTAAATCCATTGACAAAGAATATTGGATAAGTCTTGACATTTCGTTTTGGTCCGATAGCAAGGTTCGTAATCCTTCGTCAACAACATAGTTTTCTGTATCATGAACGTAGTTTGAAAACCATCTAGCAAATTGTTTACTGAGATCGCCAGATGGATGTTGTGATTCGTATATGCTGCAAATATGTATTATATTCCTTTATAATTAATATATACATGTATAATTGAATTATATATGAATTCATAATTATCTGACAAATGGTGCAACTTTAGCACAATTTAGAAGAACATATGTGTGTGCCACATGGTAATCTCTATTATCTAACCATATTTCCACACATTTTCCAGCAGGTCTTCCATGTTGTCTAAAAATAGATAACAATGTTTGAGAAGAATCCTGCTCAATAGTTTCTTCATTACGGGGAACACTTACGAACGATAAGTTCACATCGTTACTAAAGTAATGTGAGAAAAAAAATGAAGCCTTTTCTTCTTCAAGGTACGATTTGCAAATCGAACCTTCTACTCGTGCTTTTTGTCTAATTTTTTTCTTCAAATAATTCAAGTACCTATAACAAAATTAATTAAATTTATATGGTGGTACAAAAACCAAAATTAATTAAATTACCTCTCAAATGGATACATCCACCCATATTGCATAGGACCACGAAGGAGTGCTTCAGATGGAAGATGAACAGGTAAATACTCCATTACATTAAAAAAACCAGGCGGAAATACTTTCTCCAGTTTGCATAGAAGTACAGGGATTTTTGCTTCAAGTTTACGTATATGATCTACCTTTAACGTCGTAGAACAAAGCTGTTTATAAAACATACTTAATTCTGTTATAACACTCCATATTTTTGCAGGCAGCAGTTCTATGAAAATCACGGGAAAAAAATACTCCATCATAATGTGGCAATCGTGACTGTTCATCCCACTCAATTTGCTGTTTTTAAAGTCAACACATCTATGGAGGTTAGAAGAAATCCCATCAGGACATCTAAGTCCTTCCACCCACTTTAGAACGAGTTTTACTTGCTTGTTGTCTAGCTCATAGCATGCTTTGTGTTTCTTATTATCGTCGTATAATTGAAGTTCGGGCCGCTTACAGAAGTGTAATATATCACATCTTGAATTCGCATCGTCCTTGGTTTTCCCCTTCACATTCAAAACTGTATTAAACACGTTGTCAAACACGTTTTTTTCGTTGTGCATGACGTCAATGTTATGTCGGAGTAGGAGATTTTTTCAGTATGGTACTCCCAGAATATACTTTGCTTGCACCAGTTATGAATGTCCGATTTACCAGGAATTTCACCCCGTACCCCAGTTTCAGTATCTTTGGGTAGTCTTTTACAATTTCATATACCTCTTCACTTGTCCAAACCTTAGGTGGTAGCATACTCTCTACTCTGTTAGCTTTAAAAATCTTTTTATCCGTTCTAAATTTATGATTGATATGTAGAAAACACCGATGACAGTCAAACCAAGAAATTTTCTTTCCATACTTTAATGAAAATGCTCATGTTTCATCCATACAATAAGGACAAGCTAGATGTCCAGATGTGCTCCAACCTGAAAGCTTGCCATACGCGGGAAAATCACTAATAGTCCATAATAAAGAAGTAAACATACGAAAATTCCTTTTTCTCGAAATGTCGTACGTTTCAACTCCTTCATGCCACAGTGTTTTCAACTAGTCGATTAGTGGTTGTAGATAAACATCAATTCCTTGTCCGGATCATCGGGACCGGGGACGACAATCGTTAGAAACATATATGGAGTTTTCATACACATCCATGGGGGTAAATTATAAGGAGTAATAATAATAGGCCATGATGAATATTTACTACCAAACTGAGAAAATGGTGAAAATCCATCCGTACATAAGCCAAGCCTAACATTACGGCTCTCTGCCGCAAATTCAGGATAAGTCTTATCGAAATGTTTCCATGCTTCTCCATCAGATGGATGTATCAAAGTTCCTTCTTCTAGTGTTGTCACACTATGTCATCACATATGACATGCTGTAGCAGAAGATGCATATAACCGTTGAAGTCTGGGAGTGATGGGTAAATAATGCATCCTCTTATATGGAACTTATTTTCCTTTCTTTTCTCTTGGTTTGTATCTTTCCTCGTTACATATTCTGCATTTTGTAAGATGAGCGTCTTCTTTCTAATACAACATGCAACCTTTTACACATGTATCTATCTTCTCGTACGGCTATCCAAAAGCAGACATAAGTTTTTTACTTTATAATGACTATCACACATCAAATTATTAGGTGGCATGTGTCGTTTTGCAGTTTGTACAACTGCTGTAAATGCAGCTTCTGTAAGATTAAATTTCGATTTCATAGTGATGTATTCGGTGGTTACAGATAATTCGGTTTCGCTTGTACATCCATCCCACAATGGCCTCTTAGCAGAATCCAATAAATCATAAAGAATTTTATCTTCCGCGGTCGGCTCTTCGTCAACATTTTTGTTCCCATCATCACCTTGGTCAAAGGTAGGAAACATTGCTCGTGCAGCATCTTACACCATGTTTTCTATAGGATTGGTCATAGTATTATCGTCCTCTAACACTATAGGATTAGGTGTAGGTTGAACAAGTTCTCCATGACGATCCTATAAGTAATAATTCGGCACAAAACCAAATTTGTACAAATGTACTTCTACTACATCTGGTTTCCAATGCTTCAGATGTTTGCACTTACTATACGGACAACGAATGTCTACGTTATTTCGATTATTAGATTGAGCAAATCTAATAAATACGTGTACACCGTTACAGAAACATTCTTTTATTGATCCTTTCATACCTTTTCGAGTTTCATACATCCAACTACGATCGAGAAAATAATCGAACATATTTCCTGATTTGTAAAATGTAGGTTAGAAGATTGAATAACACACTTCATATTAAAGTCTTGTAAAAATTCATATATAACCCTTTACTATTTTAACAAATTCAAATAAGTGGAAATTAACCACAAGGGCCTCTTCAGCAAGTGGAATTAGTTTCTAGGACACACAACTGAAATAATTACTTTCAAGGACAAAACGTAAAATAATTAGTTTTTAGGGCCTAAAAACCTATGAAATTATGTCCTTGAAAGTAATTGGACTGCTGACTTTGTCCTTGAAAGTAATTATTCTGCCGACTTTGGCCTTGAAAGTAATTTCTTTGAATGTGTGTCCTAGAAACTAATTGGACTGCAAAGTTTGTCCTTCTGGTGAAATGCCCCTGCAAATAAATACTGCATTCAAATTTTCAATTCTTAAGTTCATTGTTTTTTTACTTTGACGGCCGGTTATCCTACTTCCCATTACAAACACAATAACGTAATCATATTTTATAAATCATTTCAGGTTAAACGATTCTAAAAAATTTCGGCAGCACTTCCCTTTATTCCCTGTATCGTACACAAATGCGTGTACACAGGGAAAAAACGAAGTGCCATCGAAATTTTCTGAACCGTTTAAACTGAAATGATTTATAAAATATGATTACTTTACTGTGTTTGTAACTTGTCCAAATACTAGGACAAATCCAACAAATGTTGTATCAGATGAATATAGATGTCCGTTCTGTGGAAAAACGAATATCCATATAATGATCATATACAATACTTGTCAGATGAGGCCAAAAATTCTCTAAGGAGTTCACATAAATAAAGCACAAATTAAAAAATATTAATATTGAAGTATTAGTGGTCTGTAGTGAAATAATGATCTTAATTTTTTTAAGTAATGTAGCCAAATAGAATTCGTTTAATTATGAATCAAAATCCATGGGAACTATCAGTAACTCGGAAAATATGCCTTATCTCATAAATGGGAACTATGAGTTACTATTTTAACAACTACAAAAACTATTTTATAATTCATTTAACTATTTAAATATTTATTGATTAAATCTAAAATTTTAAAACGTATTTTAACTTTTGTTTAACTACATAAATTTTAATTTACGATTTTGTGAACTAAATAAGTAGTTAGCACTTACAACAGTATAACAAACATTTTCGTAAACTTATCAATGAACATATTATTCAATAATCATAGACTATTTTTTGAATTTTAAATTAGCCATAATTTTTAACAACATAGTAAACAATAAATTCACTAATTAATACCACCAAATCAACCCTAATTATCATCACCTAATACGCAATAATCATCATTTTCAAACACATAATCAACTAATTTTCTAAGTTAGGTTTACCATTATATACCCAATTCAAATAATAAACTATATATCATAAACTAATAACATATATTCATCAATTTCAAACCCCTAAATCATCCAATTCCAAATCTCTAAAGCATCAACTAATTTAATTTAAACCTAAATTAAACAAAGATAATGGAAAATAGGAGATACCGGCAAGTTTGGAGAGGTTGAAATTAGCGACGGAAGGTTGCGACGACTCCTGGTGGCGGAGGGCGGCGGCTCGTGGCGGGGGGCGGCGGACCTGAGTGGATTTGAGGAGAGGGAAAGTGAAATGTTTGGTCTCGGATAACAGGTTTGTATAACGCGATAAGCGACGGCTAACAACGACTGATTATTTTAGCCGTCGCTAGGCTATGTCGCTTTCTGAAGCCTTTCTAGTAGTGCAAGAGGAGTAAGCATGTGTATATGTGTGTGTTAGCAGTGTTCATGTTTACGTTGGCATATCTATATTTTTGTCTTACTGTTATTTCTTTTTGTTGATGTGACCATCCAATTCTCATATTAGATTATATTAATCCAACGTGCTATTATTATTTTGTGTGTATATATATTGTGTGTTGGATTTAATTATACTGTTGGCTATCAGTTAGTTAAGTGAATGAATATATTACTGAATTACTACTTGCATAAGATTGCAACTTTGGACTCTGTTGGTGAAATAAAGATGTTGAATTCAATCATATTTTATGTTGGATCCACTTAATTGAGTCTGTCAATCAATAATATGAATGTTCTTTTATAAGATCTGTAACAGGAATTTTGTTTCTTTTATTTTCAAATTTTCAAACAAAGTTAACTGTGCATGGTAGTCGGGGGTTCCATTTATCTCACTTGTGAATAAAAATGTTCATAGGATATTATTTCAATATCAAGAAAAAATCATGCACGTATTAAAGTCTTGGTTTTCACACCTCGTTTGTGTGTATTCTTTCGTGCATTTTTTTAAAGCAAACGGGTATGTTAATGAGGTGTGTGCACGAGTGCATGCGTTGTTTATGTTGGTACAAGTTAGTGTAAGTATGTGTGTGTCCAGACCTGGGAAATGCGCTTAGTGTATGTGTTATTGAGTGTTGCTTGTGCATGAATGTGTGCGTGTATGGGTTTTTGTGTGCGGCTGCAAGAGTGAGTGTTCATACATGAGCCACTGCCACTATTTTATGAGCACTTCATTTTGTTTTGCGGTGTTCCAATTTGTTTTAACTTTCTTAGTTTATCACATTGTTAATGAAAAACTGCTGCTATACCACGTATTTTTCTTATGTGCGGTATTTATTCAAGTATGCAGTGCATGTTTAGAGGTCGTGCGAGTTTAAGTGTGGTGTGTGTTTATGTGAACAGTGCGCGCGTGAGTTTCCTATAGTGTTTGCAGGCCGTTGTGCTATAGCTTGTGCGATATGGACTTTGTGTGTACACCAATGTTTTGAAAACCGTACCGTGAATCGAACCGTGACAAGTCAAAGTTCAAGGTTTTAGTGGTCGGACCGATTAAACCGTCAAAACCGTGCACTTTTTTTTTGTTAATTTAATTGTACATATGAAATAAAAATTATGATAGTACAAATGCACAGCATATCATAAGCCCATGTATCATATTAATGCATAAAGTAGTAAACCACGTCACAAATCCCAGTTGTTTTATTGTCTTCACAAACCATATATTATCAAATATCACTAATGTTATTAATCAAAATTACATTATCCTTACAATAAATTGGCAAAGAATAAAAGAGTCAATCAATTTGATTATGAGTTTTATCCAACAGTTAATACACATACAAACAAGTACCTTGCTTAGGTAACTTATTTTGGATTTTATTAAACAATAATTATTATAAGTTAATTTGTTCCAACTTCGTACAGTCTTTTTTGGTACATTTTTGGTACAGCAGACTTTTAGTTATTCACTCAAGATAAAACATAAGCTTGCACCAGTCATGATTTCTTAATTTCATCGAATAACTGTATCAAAAATAGCATACAACCGAAAATAAATAAAAGTGAAAATTAAATATACCTGCAAAGCTTTCGACCATGGCAACAAGAAGGATTAATGTAGCATTTAGGACTGAAGGCAGTCATGGGAGGAGGCTGAGATGGGGATGACGGTTGTAGTGGAAGCAGCTTAGGTTTTAGGGTTTCTCAATTTGGGGGTAAAATAACAATAATTAATATGATGCGGTTTGGAGAAACAATTTTAGGCAACGGTTCAATCGCGATTTGGAGGTCCAGCCGGCGGTTCTGCGCGAAGACGGTCAGATTAAGCTCCGGACCGGCGAAGCCCACGATCGACGGTTTCTCGGGATTGAACCGTGGTCCGGTCTGGTTCTCAAAACTATGGTGTACACACACACATAGTGTGTGTGTGTTTATATTATATAAGTGTGTTTGCTGCTGTTATATAATGGAGTTTCCCTTCTCTATAGTTGCATGAGTGGGATGATTTGTATGAGTGCTGTGTCCATGTAGAATGAATTGGCTTGTGTGTTTGTATATATATTTCTCATGTTATTGTCTTGTTCATTGCCTTGTAATAACTCCTTTTAATAGCTCTGCTTTTCATATCACATGTTTATATACCTGATATGTGAGTGTTTATATAGCTCTATTTTTATATATATGGGAATGTAAATGCTTGTATCTAATAGATTTATGGGTTGGAAATTAATGTGAGCAAGAGTTTTATGTATGTGAGTGTTTGTATACTCATTTATTAATTATTTAATTAATCCTAGATTATATATTTATTAATTGTTATTCAATTCTAAGAATAAATTTTGTTATATAAAGATTATATGCTGTGAATGCTTCATTATTAAGAATTGATTCATTTATTTATATTTATTTATATAATTTATTTTTATATTAGTTTCTAATTTCTGTTTTCTTATCAGCGCTATATTGATTCCAATAATATGAATGATTCATCGTTGAGTTGAATTTGCTTGGTATTTTATTATGATACGGTGATGACATCATTGTTTTGATTATATGGTGATTATTCTATGTGACGAGAAATGAGAATAGATGGTCTAGTTATACCGTATGGTATAGGAATTTCGATAACACTTTTTCGATTATTCTTTGGACCCGTTATATAGAATAAGGAAGGGTGAGTGTGATGTGTGAGCACTAAATAAAGGGATTATAACACGAGGTGTGGTATGGAATATCATTGTATTATTTATTCAGTTATTCTTTGCTCACGGATGACCCTCAATATGGGGTATGTTGTGTGTGACTCGCTGTGGTGAGCTTGTATTGAGGCTACTTGTTAGCTACATAGTTTGTGTACATATATGTATGTCTACCTTTGACCGACTCCCTTCATATTCCGAGAGTGAACCAAATTGGCCTGTATCCACCCTGGTGGCCTGATCAAGGAGGTCGCGTGTAACATCCCCCTACTTGAAGGCCCAAAACAACGGCTACGGATGCTGCAGTCATCCATATTTATTAATCCTCGGCGACCAAATACGGTGGTGTTAGATTCATTAATACACAGAAACACATGAATATGGAAAATTTTAAACTTCAAACAAAATCACATTCCATATCAAAATATTACCAATTCATTACATAATCCCAATATTCGCAAACCTCGCTCAGGAAAATATGTACAATATATGCCCAAAGCGACATATGAAGATTCCCCCTAGGATGATCAAAATATATACAAGAAATATAACAACTTTTCCATTACAATCAACACAGCGGAAACAAAAGAAAAGAGATCTCTAAATAGCTATAATGCCTCTTACACGTCTTCGAAAGCTTATTCATCTTAAGAGGTACCTGAAAATTTCAACTCTTAAACTACTCAAAATCAATTGAGTATCCAAGAGTTTAAGGGGAAAACATAAACATAAAGCCTGGTATGAATAGTAATCTAACATCTCAATCCTTTTAGATATCTAGTGAGACCACGCCGCTTAGTGAACGAGTTTTCCCCTCACAAGTATCTTAAAACCTTTATAAACCATATACTGTGCTCCAGCATCCACAATGATTAAAACATACACTTCAAAATATTACGATGACATGCATATATAAAAACATTTAGGATTTCCCATCCCAGTTTAAGTTGACACCTTGTCACAAATCATAGTTTTAGGGTCACTATTAACCTATTAGTTTTCATGGGTTTACTAATAACCTTTTCCTTTACACATGAACATCTTGTCCTAATTCACAGTTTTCATCGGATCACTAACAATCTATACGCTTCTACCATTTAACATAATTAATTCATGGGTCCCCCTGAACCTATTAGTCATTCCAATAACTAAATCTGTTATCCTAGTTTTCATGGGTTGACTAGGAACCTATGGACTTATCCAGTAACTCACTTCTCATCCTAATTTTCATGGGTTGACTAGGAACCTACTGATGCTTCCATTAACTTCTTTCTTATCCTAATTTTCATGGGTTGACTAGGAACCTATTGACTGATGTCAATTCTTAATCCGAATATAGTTTTCAAGGGTTCACTACAAACCAATTAGCTCTTGCCAACCTACCTAATACATAGTTTTCATGGGTTTACCATGAACCTAATGGTTACCTCCAATAACTACATAATCATAGTTTTCATGGGTTTACTATGAACCTATCTCCTGGAAAACTTCAAGGTTTAGGCATCCTATATTTTGGTCTCCCTGGATGCAATTCTACTCGTTTAGAAGTTTAATCAAATGGTATTCACTACTTGGTTAACCTAAATGGTTCTTCTACTCCTTTATCCCCAAAATACAGTTATGCGTTCTTTATCATGTGAATATATTCATATTTGAAGAAGCAAACATAACAATTTAACAATACCACTCCTTTGGGTTTAAGGTCCTTGAAATACATTTCATGTAAAACACGGTTAATCTGTTTAACTTATATTTTTATCGAGGCAACACTTCTTCAAATTTACATACTTAAAGTCCTTTCAAAACTCCTTTATTTAAGCCATGGGTTTCTCCTTTAAAAATTTGAGTTTGGGCTTTAAAACCTTTTGACTCCTTCGAAATCTTGCTTTCGACCTTATAGTATGATCTCCTTCGTAAGCATTAAAAGCTAACATTAAAACATCAGGCTCCTACCTTTCAAATACTTTAAAACAACCCTTTCGAAACCTTTCGACTTTATTAAAGTATTATCACATAAGTATAAAAGTATAGCTTTTGAATCTATTTGAAAGTACCATTTCGAGACCAATGAAGATTACCCTTCGAAACCATTAAAAGACCCTCTTTTGAAAGCATTGGGTTTATTCTTAAATATTATCTTTCGGTCAAAATGAACATAGGCAAAAGCACCTCTTTCAAAACCATTCTTTACTTCAAAAGTATTGGGGAAGCTTGATGGTGACGAAACCATCCTTTCGGAAGCATTAAAACATCTGGGAAAAATAATTGAAGGTTGGCTTCGAAACCCTTTCCGAAACCATTGCTTTCGAAACCCCTAATCCCTTTCGAAAGCATTAGGAAGTGGCTTGTATTTATAAAAACAACTAAACCTTTCAACAACAATGATACCTTCAATGCCATCGGAAGGCCACAAATTCACAGAAAGGTTTCGACTTGGTCGAAGCTACCTCTTTCGAAAGCTTTAACCAAAATCTAAGTAATTCCTTCGAAAGTTACTTCTTTAAAAAAAAGGCTGCAACTCTCTTTCGAAAGCCTCTTTGAAATGCCCTTTCGAAACCATAGGTTTTGACTATGCCGAAACCACTTTAAAAACAAGCAAATGCTTTTCTTTTCAAACCCAAAATAAACTAAGAAACCAACTCCTTCGAAAGCAACCTTTCGACACCCTACCTTCCGTCTTGGTCCAATTCACTGCATACCACCAGAATGATATCATGTGCATTGGGGTTACTGGTTTAGACCTAGAAGGTTTCGACTAGGTTGGAGGCTTAAGGTCTTGGTCGAAGGGGCCTTCTAAAGAAGGCAGAACCCCTTTTTCTGAGCAAAAGGCTGTTTTTACCAAATAAAGTAATTTTTTTGTAAACATTTGATTGGCTGTAACGAGCTTGCCTACTTGTAATCATTTGATTGGCTTTCGTAAAAATTTAAAAAAATTGGATAATTTTTGCCGCATTTTCTCAAATCTAAAATCATTATAACTTTTAACAATAAAGCCCTTCCTATTAGTAAAACAATTAAATCATTTAGGTCCTCCTTTCAAAATAATTTAATTTCCATACTAAATCACTTGGTAAAAATCCCAAAAAATTCCAGAAATTTACTTTAATCATGTTATCTAACACATCAAAATTTTAGACCCAAATTCTTAACATATTTTCCAAAATAAATTTATAAACCCAAATAACCATATTTTCCTTTGAAAATTCATAATTAATCCTCCATGGCTTGGAAAATTATAAAAATTGAAACCCAACTCCAAAGTCATGTTTTCCAACATATAATTTTTCCCTGGCATTTAAAAATCATTTAACTTCGGTTTTACCCTAAAAGCGTGCATATCTCCATTTAAACCAACTTGTTTAAACCATATAAATCATAATCCAAACATATCATCATTCAATAAATCATAAAATGAATTTACCCATTAAATCCGAAAATATATGATCATAAAACCAAAAATAGAGATGTAGTAATTATTATTCACCTTAGATTGGATAAGGAAATTGAAGATTGATTGAGATTAATTTCTTCTAGCTTGAATTCTTAGCTTTACTTGAATTTTTCTTCTCTTCTATCTTCAAAATGGTCGATTCCTTTTCTTATTAAGGTTATAATTTTTGCTTATGATAAAATGAATGTGTATGACTAAGGGGAAATGGTATAAGGGTGGGAAATATATGCGGCTATTTACCCTAATGCCCTTATGTTTAATTACTTACCCATTTATAAGTTCATTTTATTAATAAGCACGGTCACTACATGTTTATTAATAAATCTCAATCTCCTTATCTACATTATTCTATTTAATTTATTCTAATTAAATCTCCTGAATAATGTTATTAAAAATCAGGGGTATTATAAGCTCCCATCCTTAAAGAATTTCGTCCTCGAAATTTAGTAAGGACTAACTAGCATCCATAGCAATCATCTGTAACATCTCCTAACTTCCATACTAGCCTACCCGACTAGCTATTAATCTATAGAAATCTTATATAGACATACCATCAAAGCAGATTAGGATAAGCATCTCGAATCTTAGCCTTTGTCTCCTAAGTACTGTCCTTCTCGTTGTCGCTCCACTGAACCTTCACCAACTTGACTGTCTTGGTCCTCGATCTTTTCTCATCTCTTGCTACAACCCGAACTAGTTGTCTAACAAAAGTCAAACCAGGCTCCACTACCAAGTCCTCCAACTCTGTCTAAGGAATAATAGTCTCTGGATCATGCACATACATGCAAAGATGAGACACGTGGAATACAATATGGGAACCTGCCATATTGCTCGGCAACTCAACTCTGTATGCGAGCTTTCCAATCCTCTCTATAATCTGGAATGGACCAACATATCTCGGGGCCAACTTTTCTGACTTTCCAAACCGTACCACACCCTTCATCGGTGTTACCTTGACAAAAACCCTATCTCCCTTTGAGAACCCTAGGTCTTTACGCCTCTTATATGCATAACTTTTCTATTTGGATTGAGCTTCCTTCATCCGTTCGCGGATTAACTCAATCTTCTCTGATGCCTCCCTTACCAAATCTAGACCTAAGACTAATCTGTCTCCAGTCTCTAACCAACATGTAGGCGATTTGCATGGCCTCTCATACAAAGCTTCAAAAGGCGCCATTCCTATACTAGTCTGATAACTATTATTGTAGGAAAAATAAATCAAATGTAGGTGATCCTCCCAAGATCCACCAAAATCCAACACACAAGCTCTCAACAAATCCTCAAGCACCTTATTGACTCTCTCTGTCTGCCTATCTATTTGTAGGTGATGTGCAGTACTCATCTTGAGCTTTGTGCCTAACACATCCAGTACAATTTCTAGAATTCACTAGCGAATAAAGCGTCTATGTCGCTGACTATGCTACTAGGAACTCCATAAAGTCTAACTATGTTCTACATGAACAAATTTGCCAAAATTGGTGCCATCCTGGTTGACTTTACCAGAATGAAATGGGCACTCTTGGTCAACCTGTCCACAATAACCCATATGCATTCATTTCCTCTCCTTGACGTTGGTAACCCATCAATAAAATCCATGGATATCGAATCCCATTTCCAAACTTGAATCTCTAAAGGCTAAATTAACCCACTCCGCTTCAAATGTTCGGCCTTCACTTGTTGACAGTTTACACACCGCTTAACCCATAAGCTAACATCTTTCTTCATGCCTTCCCAATAGAAGCTCCTTTTCATATCTTGATACATCTTGGTCCCTTCGGGATGAATCGTAAACTTGGATCGATGACACTCTTCCAGAACTTCCCTCCTTAAGTTCTCTACATCCGGAAAGCATTTTTGTCCGTCCTTTCTCAACCATCCTCTTTGGTCAAGACTAAAATCCTTTTATTCATCAGCCTCTGATTTTACCTCAAGCCTTCTAATCTTTTTGGCTAAAATTAGATCCTCTCTTTGCTTTGAAGCAATTCTCTCGATCAACACTGGTCGAACTTCTAAATCGGACAACATGGCAGTACTCTGACTAGAATTAGTAGTCGATCATAACTGCATAATGTGCACGTAAATGTGCATATTTTTACCACCATATTTAATCTGTTTAAATTAAATAAATGATCATATCGGATATTTTAACTTGTTTAAACCAAAATTCAAATAATTCCAAATTGTCACATATTCATCTTCATCCAAGGGCAAAATAGACATTTTTGTGCATAAATTAACTTGAGAAAATTTAATTATAAATTTCCATACTATTTTGTAGGAATTTGATTTCAATTACAAGTGGTTTGATGAAGAAGATATGAATGCACAAATAGAACACAAAGGAATGAAGATGGAAATAATTCAAAGTGAAGATCATGGAGGACCCCACCCACTTACCTTGATTTTCAAATTAGGAGCTAAGCACATGATAAAGGACATTAAAGCTTCATGTACATTTAAGTGGGGGATTAGTGGATGTTAATGATGACTTGGCCACCACACTACCTCAAGGGCAATTTGGGCATTCCCCAAAATTATGAATTAGGGTTTAACACTTGTATATATACCCCTTATGTTTCATGTAACTCCTCTCTCCTCCCTTATTCTCTCTTTTAGGTTCTCTTCTCTTAGGAAAATAAAATGAAAGCTCTCTTTCTTTTCATGGCTACTTAGCCATTTCTTCTTTTATGTAATTCTTTTTTTATGCAATTTAATACATGTTCTTTTCATTTTCTTGTTTATTTCCTTTCATGTTGTAGTGTAGATCTCTTTTATTTTATGCAATTAGATTAGTTCTCTTTTCCATTAGCTTTCATTTTCCTCTTCTTTTTATTTTTGTTTATTTCATGTTGCTTTCTACTAGTGTTGACATAAACACACAAATGAGAGGCTAATCCCTACAATTTAGGGGTAATGATGCTTTCTTGAATCATGTAGATGCAACATAATTTCTCATTTATGTCTCTTTTGTGCTTAATGGAAAGTTGGATGTGTGTGTGATTTTAAGTTTAATATTGAGTTTGATAGCTTATGTTGTTCAAAACAAAAATCCATTCGTAGTTGCATTGTTAATACACGTTTAATTTCTGCTTTGCATTTCATTTTGATTAATAATAACGGTTAGACATCGATAACACTTAATTGTATATTGGCAAATTGTCTTCTTTGAACAATTTAATTTCTTGGTGTCTAGGCTACGGCAGAGTAATAACCATTTATAAATATTACGGTGATTCGTAAATATTATAGTGGTTGTTCCTCTGAAGGTACTTAAACCTTCGGCTGCATTGCTACGGTGATTCGTGGTGCACTGATAACTCCTGCCCGTTACCTGGTTGAGAACTATCTTGTTTATCTAAGACAATGTGTGATTATACGATTTTGAGTTAACTTAGGATAAATCATTTGTAATTAACCTTGCATTCATTTAGTTGCATTAGTTCATGCATATTTAAAAAAAAATTCAAAATCCAAAATTTAAAAAAAAAAATTGTATATATTCCTTTTCCTTTGAAATTTTTAAATCCTTTTTCTTTGAAACTACAAAAAAATTCAAAAAAAAAATTATAAAACCTTTTCAAAAAAAAAAAAATTGAAAAACCAAAATAAATAAATAAAACAAAAATCAATTTCCCTTTTGAAAATTAAATTTTATTTGTAAATATTTTTCCTTTATAAAAAAAAACCAAAAACATTCTTGAAAATGTCTGAGTTTCCCCACTCATTTGAATTTTACAATAGTTGTGAAAATCAATATAATCCATATGATTTTACTCCAAATTCGTATGGATATTTTAACAACAACTATTGCTTAAATGATTCAAATTTTGAACCACAAAATTTTCAAAACGATGACCAACTCTCATGTCTTGAAAAGAGCATTTCGTCTCTACTTGAAATCTCTACACAACAAAATCAAATGATAAATGATTTGTGTAATTCATATTTGAGCAATGATTCAAATCAAAGTTTTCAAAATAATCAAAATTTGAATTCACTTCAAAATTCAAATGATTTCGAGTATAACCCATGCCAATTCAACTTTGAACTCCAAAAAGAATTTCAAAGTCAAAACGAAAATGTGATCCACTTTTCAAATAATTTTGGCAATGGGAATAATCTCGAATACGATACGAGTGAAAATTTTTGTTCTCAACAAATCCAAATCGAAAATCCTCAAGCTAATAATTATAAATTGGATTTTGTTGAACAAATGAACGAAATTTACGATGATAACACGGATTCGTTGTTTGAAACTTATATGAAACAATGTGAACAACCAAATCAAATTCCAACGTGTGACGAGTCAAACAATAATCCATCTTTTACCCAAATCGACGATTTGCAAATAACAACTTTTGAAATTGAAAATAATAATCTTAATGAAGTTGTTGAAAACACGGTAATTAAGTTGGATTTCAACTCTTTTGAGGGTGTGGAACCAAATTTAAAATTCGATCTTCCTTTTATTGATTTTGAAAATTTGAATACAACAACTTGGGATTTTGAACTTGATACATGTATTAAAGTTGTTGATAATCCAACAAAGGAAGACGAATTTAATGAACATGAATTTTTTGGACTTTTCGATGACGAGTTGTTAAATTCCGACGGGGAAGATTTACATCACCATTTTGATTTTGAAATCAATAACTTTGAAGAAGTTTTCAATGATAAATTTGAATTTCAACTTGGTGATAAGAAATTTGAATTTCAATCAATTATTCTATCAACCCTGAAAATCATCGAAAATAAAACAACTCGTACGGTTTTCAATAAAACGACATTCGTTTTTTCAAATCAACATTCAACTTTGAAATCTTTTACGATTTGGTTTTTCGAGCTTAAACTATGTCTCGTATATTTGATGAGGCAAATGAATCGGTTTTGGAAGATCGTTTCATTTACGCTTTGATGGTATACTTTCTGATCCCATGTAAATACCGTTCATTTTCATATAAATAAAGGCCATTTTTATTTTTATTTTTCTTCTTCCACTTGGGTTGACTGTGGGGACACAGTCAAAATCAAGTGTGGGGGCAGACTCGCCATCATTTTCAATTTTTCCAAAAAAAAAATCTCAAAAACAAAAAAAAACAAACAATTTTTTTAAGCATTTTAATTTATTTTTAAAGAAACACTATAAGATAAATATATGGTTTTGGTTTATTAAATTGAAATTTTTGAAATTTAATTTGTCTTAACAAAATAAAAATGAAGTTTGATTACAAATAACAATGGTTTAACTAGTATATAGGAAGATTCATACATGTTAATTATGAAATACATCCTAATTGAAAATCTTTGTTTTAAAAGTGGTTGATTTAAAGTAAAGGATATAACATTTTTTTTGTCTTCTAAGTTAAGTGGTGCTAAGACGATTTTGCAAAACTCTCTCTTTCCAAAAAAAATTGAAAAAAAAACATATAAAAAAAACAAAACATTTGTATATATGTAAATATTTTCTATTAACACCTACGGTCGACAGGTGTTCACACTTGTGTGTTCACTCGCCATGCTCTGTACCCTTCTCACGTAAGCCCGAAAGGCGGTGCATGATCGGTATATCTGGCCTCAGTTTATCTGAGCTAGGTGTATATATATAAAAAATCTTTTTAATAACGCCTACAGTCAATAGGTGTTCACACTCGTGTGTTCACTCGCCACGCTCTGTATTCCCCTCACATCAGTCTGCAAGGCAGTGCATGGGTAATATATCTGGCCTTAGTTTATCTGAGTTAGGCATATGTAAATATTGTAAATATCAATAAAAATTTCAAAAATGGAGAGAGTAAGCAAATGAAATCCAAGCACTATTTTAACTTATTTGATTTGATTTGTTATTGAAATGAAATTAAATACCACTTTAATAAACTTTGATAATCAACTAAGGACCTATTTCATGGTTACACTTTGTTATCAACTGAAACAACGAGTTAAACTATTGTCTATTTGTTATGATAACTTGATTTTTGTTGGAAATTTTGACGAGTAAATTACTTAAATTTTCAAGATAATAACCAAACCTATATTTAACTTATTTGTGTTAATTTAAAAGTAAATCTTTCATTCGTAAATATTTCCAAAAACTCACACTCATCTCTTTGTAAATAAATCTTGCATTTTGCAAATACTTTCATCCTGCATTAGGATTTTGTGGGTAGTATCCGCTGAAAACCCTCATGAGACAACACTCATCCTACTGGAGACACCCAGAGGTTTAACGGCTTGTTGCATACGCTCAATGCAATCGTGCTCCCTACGAAAACGGATTTATCTTAGTTTTCCTTTATTCGAGGACGAATAAAAAGATAAGTGTGGGGGTATTTGATGTGCATGTAAATGTGCATATTTTTACCACCATATTTAATCTGTTTAAATTAAATAAATGATCATATTGGGTATTTTAAATTGTTTAAACCAAAATTCAAATAATTCCAAATTGTCACATATTCATCTTCATCCAAGGGCAAAATAGACATTTTTGTGCATAAATTAACTTGAGAAAATTTAATTATAAATTTCCATACTATTTTGTAGGAATTTGATTTCAATTACAAGTGGTTTGATGAAGAAGATATGCATGCACAAATAGAAAACAAAGGAATGAAGATGGAAATAATTCAAAGTGAAGATCATGGAGGACCCCACCCACTTATCTTGATTTTCAAATTAGGAGCTAAGCACATGATAAAGGACATTAAAGGTTCATGTACATTTAAGTGGGGGATTAGTGGATGTTAATGATGACTTGGCCACCACACTACCTTAAGGGCAATTTGGGCATTCCCCAAAATTATGAATTAGGGTTTAACACTTGTATATATACCCCTTATGTTTCATGTAACTCCTCTCTCCTCCCTTAGTCTCTCTTTTAGGTTCTCTTCTCTTAGGAAAATAAAATGAAAGCTCTCTTTCTTTTCATGGCTACTTAGCCATTTCTTCTTTTATGTAATTCTTTTTTTATGCAATTTAATACATGTTCTTTTCAGTTTCTTGTTTTGTTCCTTTCATGTTGTAGTGTAGATCTCTTTTTATTTTATGCAATTAGATTAGTTCTCTTTTCCATTAGCTTTCATTTTCCTCTTCTTTTTATTTTTGTTTATTTCATGTTGCTTTCTACTAGTGTTGACATAAAAACACAAATGAGAGGCTAATCCCTACAATTTAGGGGTAATGATGCTCTCTTGAATCATGTAGATGCAACATAATTTCTCATTTATGTCTCTTTTGTGCTTAATGGAAAGTTGGATGTGTGTGTGATTTTGTGTTTAATATTGAGTTTGATAGCTTATGTTGTTCAAAACAAATAGGCTTTGCTTAGTCATATAAATCACTAAGTACCTCTTCATCTACATATGATCATGGTAATGGAAGTGGATTTAGAATCAAAATTTGATGGTTTATGTTTCTAATTCAATAGTTAATAAACCATGCTTAAAATAGATTCTACTTTTAATTTCATATCATTTTCATTGAAATTAGTAAGTGGGTTAGAGGGTGCATTAAAGTTTGATGGTTTAAGTGTGTTAATTAATAACACAATTAGGTCATGCTTATGATAAATGCATCAACTAATGTCACAAATGACCAAAAAGAGATCATAATTTCATTATGTTGTTTTATGTGATCATTAGAGGGGATTTGCCTCTAAATTGCTCTTTAATCTCATCTTTTTATTCTCCTTAGTTTTAGTTTGTTTTTACTTTCTTTTAGTTAGTTAACAATCTCTCGACTTTGGTTTAATTTGATTGAATAGAATTTTTAAAATCATCAATTCCCTGCGGATCGACCCGTATTCGCCACGTACTACAAGTGTACGTCGTGCGCTTGCGGTTATATTTTAAATTTAAATTCGTTTGACGGTTTTCTAAACCGATAGAATTTCCGTCGACGAACACTGCACACCACAACTGGCCAATGCTTCTAGATCTTTCCACTCTACCAACATAGCAAACACCACATTCTGATGTCTTCTACTAAGAGCATCTGCTACCTTGTTTCCTTTCCCAGGAGTATACTCGATACTGAAATCATAAGCTGCCAAAAATTCCAGCCACCTCTGCTGCCTCATATTCAACTCCTTCTGAGAGAATAAATGCTTTAACGACTTATGATCGGTATACAACTCAAATCTCTCTCCTAGGAGATAATGCATCCAAATCTTTAAGGTAATGATTACCGCAACCAGCTCTAATTCATGAGTAGGATATCTTACTTCGTACGGTCTAAGTTGCTTGGATGCGTAAGCAATGACTTTGCCCTTCTGCATCAACACTGCTCCCAATCCTGTCCCACATGCATCTGTGCATACTACCGACCCTTGGTTTCCATCTAGAACTACTAACACTAGTGCATTGGTCAACATATGCTTTAACTTAAGGAACCCTTCCTCGCATTTGTCATACCAAACAAACTTCAAATCTTTCCTGGTCAACTTAGTCAAAGGTGTTGCAATTTGCGAATAATCCTTAATGAATCTCCGGTAATAGCTAGCAAGTCCAAGAAAGCTCCTGATCTCAGTTACCGTCTCTGGTCTCTTCCAATTGTTCACAGCTTCGTTCATATCTAGATCGACCGACAATCCTTTCTCTGAAACCACATGACTAAGAAACTTAACCTATTTCTTCCAAAAGTAACACTTGGAAAATTTCGGCTTTAGTTGATTCTTCCTCAGCGTCTCTAACACAACTCTAAAAAGATCTTCATGCTCTCTCTCATCCTTAGAGTATACCAAAATGTCATCTATAAACACCAACAGGAATCTACCCAAATACTCTCGGAAGACTCGATTCATCAAATCCACAAAGAAAGCTGGTGCGTTCATTAACCCGAATGGCATCACCAACCACTCATACAAACCATACCTAGTCCGAAATTCTATCAAAGGAATGTTGTCCTCCGCCACTCTCAATTGATGGAACTCAGTCGCCAAATCCAATTGGGAGAACACTTGGGCTCCACTCAAATAATCAAACAGATCATCTATTCTCGACAGAGGGTATCTATTCTTGATCGTCCTTTCATTACTTATGATAGTCGATGCACATCCTTAACGTCCCATCTGGCTTCTTCACGAAAACCGCGGCCGCTCCCCAAGGCAAACTTCTTGGTCTAATAAAGTTCCTTGCCTTAAGATCCACTAGCCACACCTTCATTTCCTTCATCTTAGTCGGTATCATCCTGCTAGGTGGTCTACTAACAGGTTCATCTCCCGGCACAAAATGTATCTGTAACTCCACAGCTCATTTCAGTGGTAGTCCTGTGACTGGCTCAAAGACATCTGCAAATTCTCTTGCTACCCGAATCTGACTAAGCTCACCTCCAACCTCCATGGCACTCAACAAAGAACAAACAGTTTTACTAGAATTCTCCACTGAGAAGATGATACGGTTATGACTATCTGGGTGTCTCAATGATATTTCCCTATCCTGGCAAAATATCCTAGCCTTATACTTACCTAACCAATCCGTATACAAAATGATCCTGAAATCTACAAAATCAAAAAAATAGAAACTGCACGCAAACTTATGACCTAACAAATCAAGTTTTAACTAGTCACATCTCATCCCTAGAGTTGTATACCCTCCTATTGGATTCGCAACCCTTAAAGAAGTAACAAGGTATGTGGGTTCTATACATAACCTATCAACTAAATAATGTGATATAAATAAATGTGATGCACCGGTATCAAATAGTACCCTAACCGGTATACTCTGAATCAAAAGCGTACCTTCCATCATAGTTTTCCCTTTCTCTACTACAGTAGGCCTATAAGACGATAGTGGTCCAATAACAAACACCTTTCCTCTGTCCGCCCTAACTGGCTCTGGACACTGGTTCTTATAATGCCTAACTTGGTCGTAGTTGAAACATTTCACATTCTTCTTCTCTACAGGTTTCTTTACCTTTCCCGTTCGGCACTCATGAGCATAATGGCCCTTCTTATCACAATTTAGCACACTAAATCAGCCTTCGCTTTCTTGGCAGCCTCCTTTTTCTGGGCTCCCTTCTTCTTAAAGAATTTCCTTTTCTTTCCCTGAGGACCCGGGGATTCAACTGGCTTCTCTCTAACTAACACAGCAAGCATCTCTTCATGGCGGATGGCCATCTCCACCACTACATTACAAAGCTCTCTGACATGAGTCATAGTCATTCTTCCTAGCTCTGGCCTTAATCCACGAAGAAAATCTCTCATTCCTCCTAATATCAGTATTTACCAAAGCATATTTATATCGAGACATCTCATCAAACTTAGCAGCATACTCGATCACTAGCATTTCTCCCTAAACAAGATCCATGAACTTCCTTATCAATGCCGACTTGGCACCCTCAGGTAAGAACCTCTGCTCAAACCGTCTTTTAAAATCAACCCACGTCAGCTCTTCCTCCGGAACTTCGGCTATCACACTGTTCCATCAGTGAAGCGCTAACCCTTGCAACTATCTAGAGGCTAGCCTTCTCTTTTCTCCATCATCCAAACCTAAATCAGTAAAAGTCCTCTCATGGTTCAAAAGCCAATTCTCAAGCTCAACCTCAACAGCATCCTCTGTTTTCATAAACGGCTTTCCACCCAGACTAGTGTAATCCCTGCTTAGCCTAGCATAATTATATCCAACTGGAGCTACAAGATTAGCTCCTCCAACATTACCAGCAGCTTTTGCTTGCAAAAGATTGGCCAACAGCTGATATACCATCCCCGCATCTACTGGCCGATTTCCTGCACCTACATTGGCCTCAGCATTTGGATTAGCATTAGTCTTTCGACCTTGATTCCTCCTAGTATTAGGTCGAGCGTTTCCGTTGATTGTAGTGCTTCCTCCACCAAGGTTTACTCTTCCTTTTCCTGCTTCCATATCCTCTTTCTCGTAAATCTGCATACGAGCCTTAGTAAGATACAGAAGAACAGTCTAAGAGAGAGGGGAATACGTACTTAGATATATACCTATATATCAAATACAAGTACGTAACTATAGCGTCAACCAAAGCCCTGATCATATTTTCAAATTATTTGAATTATGTTTCAAAAAGCTTTTAGGCTTTACTTTTCTTTTAAAGTTTTATAAACCTATGCTCTGATAACAACTTGTAACATCCCCCTACTCGGAGGCCTAAAGCTAACGGCTACGAATGCTGCAGCAATCCATGGTTATTAATCCTCGGCGACCAAATACGTGGTGTTAGATTCATTGATACACAGAAACACATGAATATGGAAAAAAATTAAACTTCAAACAAAATCACATTCCATATCAAAATATTTCCAATTCCTTACATAATCCCAATATTCGCAAACCTCGTTCAGGAAAATATAATTATTACAATATACGCCCAGAGCGACATATGAAGATGCCCTTTGGGATGATCAGAGTATATACAGGCAATATAACAACTTTTCCCTTACAATCAACACAGCGGAAACAAAGAAAAGAGATCTCTAAATAGCTATAATGCCTCCTGCACATCTTCTTAAGCTTATTTGTCTTAAGAGGTACCTGAAAACCTCAACCCTTAAACTACTCAAAATTAATTGAGCACCCAAGAGTTTAAGGGGAAAACATAAACTTTGAGTCAGACATAAAGCCTGATATGAATAATAATCTAACATCTTAATCCTTTTAGATATCTAGTGAGACCATGCCGCTTAGTGGAATGGGTTTTTCACACACTAGTATCTTAAAACCTTTATAAACCATATATTGTGCTCCAGCATCCACAATGATTAAAACATACACTTCAAAATATTACGATGACATGCATATATAAAAACATTTAGGATTTCCCATCCCAGTTTAAGTTGACACCTTGTCACAAATCATAGTTTTAGGGTCACTATTAACCTATTAGTTTTCATGGGTTTACTAATAACCTTTTCCATTACACATGAACATCTTGTCCTAATTCATAGTTTTCACTGGATCACCAAGAACCTATACACTCCTGCCATTTAACTTAATTAATTCATGGGTCCCCCGGAACCTATTAGTCATTCCAATAACAAATTCCTTTATCCTAGTTTTCATTGGTTGACTAGGAACCTATGGACATATCTAGTAACTCATTTCTCATCCTAGATTTCATGGGTTGACTAGGAACCTATGGACTTAACCAGTAACTCACTTTTCATCCTAATTTTCATGGGTTGACTAGGAAACTACTGATGCTTCCATTAACTTCTTTGCTATCCTAGTTTTCATGGGTTGACTAGGAACCTATTTTATGATGTCAATTCTTAATCGAAATATATTTTTCATGGGTTCACTACAAACCAATTAGCCCATGCCAACCTACCTAATACATAGTTTTCATGGGTTTACTCTGAACCTGTTGGTTACCTCCAATAAGTACATAATCATAGTTTTCATGGGTTTACTATGAACCTATCTCCTGGACAACTTCAAGATTTAGGCATCCTATATTTTGGTCTTTCTGACTCCCTGGATGCAATTCTACTCGTTTTGGAGTTCAATCAAATTATATTCACTACTGGGTTAACCTAACTGGTTCTTCGACCCCTTTATCCCAAAAATACAATTATGGGTTCTTTATCATGTGAATATATTCATATTTAAAGAAGCAAACATAACAATTTAATAATACCACTCCTGTGAGTTTAAGGTCCTTGAAATACATTTTACGTAAAACATAGTTAATCCCTTTAACTTATATTTTTATCAAGGCAATACTTCTTCAAATTTACATACTTAAAGTCCTTTCAAAACTCCTTTATTTAAGCTATAGGTTTCTCCTTTAAAAATTTGAGTTTGGGCTTTAAAACCTTTCTACTCCTTCGAAATCTTGCTTTCGACCTCGTAGTATGATCTCCTTCGAAAGCACTGAAAGCTATCTTTAAAACATTAGGCTCCTACCTTTCGAATACTTTAAAATAACCCTTTAAAAACCTTTTAACTTTGTTAAAGTATTATCACATAAATATAAAAATATAGCTTTTGAATCCATTTGTAAGTACCCTTTGGAAACCAATGAAGATTGCCCTTCGAAACCGTTGAAAGACCCTCTTTCGAAAGCATTGGATTTATACTTAAACATTATCTTTGGGTCAAAGTGAACATAGGCGAAAGCACTCTTTCAAAACCAGTCTTTACTTCAAAAGTATTGGGGAAGTTTGATGGTTAAGAAACCATCCTTTCGAAAGCATTAAAACACCAGGGAAAAATAATTGAAGGTTGGCTTCGAAACCCCTTCCGAAACCATTACCTTCGAAACCCCTAACCCCTTTCCAAAGCAATAGGAAGTGGCTTGTATTTATAAAAACGACTGAACCTTTTGACAACATTGATACCTTCAATTCCATCGAAAGGTCACCAACTCATAGAAGGGTTTCGACTTGGTCGAAGATACCCCTTCCGAAAGCTTTAAATAGAATATAAGTAACTCCTTCGGAAGCTACTTCTTTAAAACAAAGACGGTGGCTCTCTTTCAAACGCCTCTTTGAAATACCCTTTCGAAACCATAGGTTTCGACTATGCCGAAACCCCTTTAAAAAAAAGCAAGTGCTTTTATTTTCAAACCAAAAATAAACTAAGGAACCAACTCCTTTGAAAGCAACCTTTTGACACCCTACCTTCCGCCTTGGTCCAATTCACTTTTATAGAAGTCGAAACCCCTTTTTCTGAGAAAAAGGCCGTTTTTACCAAATAAAGTAAACTTTTTATAACGAACTTGCCTACTTGTAAACATTTTATTGGCTTTCGTAACCTTTCAAAAAATTGGATAATTTTTGCTGCATTTTCTCAAATCTAAAATCATTATAACTTTTAACAATAAAGCCCTTCCTATTAATAAAACATTTAAATCATTTAGGTCCTCCTTTCAAAATAATTTAATTTCCATACTAAACCACTTAGTAAAAATTCTAAAAATTCTGCAAATTCACTTTAATCATGTTATCTAACATATCAAAATTTCAAACCCAAATTCTTAACATATTTTCCAAAATAAATTTATAAACACAATAATCATATTTTCCTTTGAAAATTCTTAATAAATTCTCCACGGCGAAAAATTATAACAGTTGAAACCCAACTCCAAAATCATGTTTTCCATAACATATAATTTTTCCAAGGCATTTAAAAACCATTTAACTTCGGTTTTACCCTAAAACCGTGCATATCTCCATTTAAACAAACTTTTTTAAACCATATAAATCATAACCCAAGCATATCATCATTCAATAAATCATAAAAAACGAATTTACCCATTAAATCAAAAAAACATATGATCATAAAACGAAAAATAGAGATGTAGTGATTATTATTCACCTTAGATTTGATAAGGAATTGAAGATTGATTGAGATTGATTTCTTCTAGCTTGAATCATAAGCTTTACTTGAATTTTTCTTCTCTTCTATCTTCCTAATGGCTGGCTCCTTTTCTTCTTACAAGTATAATTTTTTCTTATGATAAAATGAACGTGTATGACTAAGTGGAAATGGTATAAGGGTGGGAAATATGGGCGGCTATTTACCCTAATGCCCTTATGTTTAATTACTTGACCATTTATAAGTTCATTTTATTAATAAGCACAACCACTACATGTTTATTAATCAATCTCTGTATCTACATTATTCTATTTAATTTATTCTAAATAAATATCCTAAATAACGTTATTAAAAATTAGGGGTGTTACATCGCGCCCCCGATCTATAGCACCGGTATTATATTATATTTGATGCGCTTCACGAGATAGATAGTTGGTTGCCCCTTATGTCGCATAGATCAGCAGTCAGTTACCATTTAGGGGCATGTCGGTAGTTGTGACCAAAGATGTTATGCGTTGTTGAGCATATGGTGGATCATTGTCACGACACTAAGAGAGGAGAGGTAATGGTAACCGATGACTATTGGAGTTGTGTCATATGGTCCACGTGTGGCTCCTGGAGCAAGCAGATGTGTTGTCAATCTCCTGTCTGGTTCTAGTATATGTGGATGTAAGTGTATATATGTGGGTAGCAGATACACATATTTTATGTATAGATGAGATTATACCTAAGACCATGTCTAGAGTATGGTCAACCCTATATCCTTCTCAGGCAGGCGGCCTACATATTATTTATTTGTTGTTTCTATCTTTTTGGACCTTTTAGTCGAGATTCTTGCCTCTACAAGGGCTATGGGTCGAGATATATGATTTTCACACTGCGACATTGTTATGAGCTAGCTCATATATTTCTTATTGATTTTATTGATTTGATATTGACATTTTATAATATGAGATTGAGGGAGAATGTAGGCATTGCTTCATTACCGTCTGACTTTTCTTGAGGATGTCTCGTTACTGGTTATTTTGGATTTGATGAGGATTTCTAGAAATGTATGATTCACCCATTTATATTGATTCTGTGATTTATGATTAGATGTACATCTTTATGGGTGATAACATCGTCGAAATCGGTATTGACTATTTCATATGGATTTTTATTTGGTTAATGTGATACCATGTTGACTATTTATGGTTATATTTATAAGTATATCTTATTATTCAGTGATTATATTATGCTTTCATTATTATTATGTACCCTTGATTAGAGATAGTTTGACTCGTGTGTTATTTTATAATGCTCGGGTCAGTCCGAGACATTTCAGCTATGGGGATGACTTGACCAGCATGTATTTCATTGGGCTTAGAGGAGTTCTATATTAGGATTATTACATGATGTTTGATATTGTTTCATTATATGTATATATATAATTGACATAGAAATTGTGTTTTATAACATTAATATATTTATATTATATGTTATTGCTGCGATTGACTTTGCGTTCTCTGTGATGTACTATATATCATGTATTTTTCTGTCTTGGAGGCACACGTGTTTATTGTTTTGTACCGATATTGTGTATGTAGTGATGAATTTTTTATATTTGATGTTTTAATACGTACCAGTGTTAGTCCAAGGGAATATTCACATGTGTACCCCATATAGCCTCATTCTTCGTATTATCTGAAAGTATTACTTTGTAATACTCTTGGATAGTATGGGTATATAGGTAGGGGGTTACATAGCCCATTAGGTGTAACCTCTTCCTTTCCGCTGACCGCTCAAGACCGATGACATTCACGACCTATGTACAGCTCCAAATCCCTAATATGTTACCAACACACTGACATAGCGTTGATATTTGCTCACTATCCCTTTTTATTACCTAACGCAATCAAGGAAATACCCATACTAAAAGTTTGAAGCAGACCCTACTAGGATATTCCTTTAATTATGCGCAAGCGTATATAATTCCATGGGTCATATAGTTGAATATATCCCACATCAGTATAATGTATACACAACTGCTAGTGGCACCTTGCGGTGGACACGCTTCCATTTTGAAACACTGCCAACTTCTCATTCCAACCAATTATAATGAATATGTCATTGTTATCTATCTAAGTTATTTACTAACTATAATAATTCACATTCATCATAAATACATACTTGAGGCTACACGTGTGTGTATTTATTAATGCGTTTGCACTTATTCGATTATTATCCTCCAATGTCCACCTAGTAATAACATTTCTTACTTTTTCATGCGTTTTACTTCTTACCCAGTTTAAGGTTATTTACCGCTTTCTTTTAAAAGATCTAAATATCTTTTCCATTTACTCCCATTTATTTTTATTGAACTTTTCTTTCTATCCCATTTTAACATTTACTACCCTCCCGTGTTAAATGAACTTTTTATTCATTTTTATTTTAAATTATCACTTGCCTACTTTTTCATCGTTATTACTTGATTTCTGTCCTACTTATATTACATATATTAACTCTTCTCTTAGTCCGTTATTATTATTATCACATTTACCATTCTTTAATTACACTTAGGGGTTTCTATACTTTCATGCATTAGAATTACATCTCTCCCAAAAGAAAAGGTTAACACCGTAAATTTCTATATCTTATCCAATAGGAGAATTTGTGTTACATTTGGAATTACAAGGAATTTTCATTTTCATAATAATTGAAATGGAAAGTAATTTGTTAATATCCTTATATTGAATAATCCAAGCCACTTTGTGGTTCACTTATGGTTCACTTTGTTATATTCGGATTATTATGTGGTCGAACGGCCTGGATATAGCCAAATTTTGATGCATATCCCGATGAAGAGCACACCAGCTTCATTACCGATGTTGGATTATATTGTTATGTGGTGATGCCAATTGGACTAAAGAATGCAGGAGCGACTTACCGGCGCTTAGTCAATAGGATGTGTAAAGATCAGATTGGTAAAACGATGGAAGTATATGTGGATGACATACTCATGAAGTCACGACAATCAAGCAACCATATTAGAGAGTTGGCAGAAATGTTCGGCATCCTCCGACATTACAAGATGAAAATTAATCCTTTGAAATATTCTTTTGTTGTAGCACCAGGAAAGTTCTTGGGTTTTATTATTAACGCCCATGAAACTGAAGCCAATCCCGAGAAGATTCAGACTATCCACAATATCCAAGCGTCAAAGACTATTAAACAAGTATAGAGTCTGAGTGGGAAAGTTGCTGCCTTAAGCCGATTCATTTCCAAAGCTACCGACGAATGCATTTTTTTCTTCGACTTGATTAGGAAATGGAAAAGAAACTTTGGATAAACACAAGAATTTTAAAGACACATTTCAAGCTTTGGTGAATTATTTGGAGAGACCCATATCTTGTCAAAGCCGGTGGATTATGAAAATTTGTACATCTATTTGGCTGTGTCGGTACATGCTATACGCATTACTTTGTGAGGAGAATTGAATTCATAGATCGGTTTACTACGTTAGCAAGTGATTGATGAAAGCTGAAAGAAAGTATCCGAAAATAGAAAAACTGTCATACTGGTTGCTGATTGTATCACGAAAGCTCCGTGCGTACTTCCAGGCTCACCTGATCAATGTTTACACTGACCAACCATTACGACAGGTCCTGTAGCGATCTGAAATGTATCGAAGATTACTCAGTGGAATATCGAGCTTAGTCAATTCGATATCACTAATCTCTCTCGGAGGGCTATCCAGGGCTAGGAATTGGTAAATTTTATAGGAGAATTCACTACGTTGGATGACTCCCGGGAGAGCAGCGAAATCCCTAACATATGGTGGAAATTGTATACTGATGGAGCATCCAATGATCATTGTTCTGGAGTTGGAACTGTGCTCGTAACTCTCGAAGATCAATCGATCTGTTATGCTTTAAAGTTTGACTTTCCAGTGACAAACAATGAAGCTAAGTATGAGGCTCTGATTATTGGAGTTAAACTCGTGAAGGAACTGGGAATTATGTCTCTTGAAACCTTTTGTGATTCATAATTGTTTATATACCAAGTCAGGGGAGATTACATAGCCAAAGGACAACGGCTTCCTCCATATTATACCTAAATCCTAAGTTGTTGACTGAATTTGAATACTATGACATTATGCATATTCCACGGGATTAAAATAGAGAGGCTGATTCATTGGCAAAATTGGCTAGCATCGGCGAGGCACAATAGATCGACTTGGTGTCGGTCGAAGTATTAAATGCCCCGAGTATAAACCAGATAGAAATCAATCGGGTACTAGAGGCGGAGACTAAGAGGGAATCATGGATGACTCCGATCAAAAACTATTTGCTACATGGAGTCCTACTAGATCAAAGGAATGAAAAGTAGCAAGTCCTTCGTAAAGCTTTGTGATATGTCATGTAAGGAAGAATTATGTGCAGAAAGGGTTTTTCTATTCCTTTACTCCAATGTATCGCTCATGATGACATAAAACGTGTCCTAAAAGAAGTTCATGAATGGGAATGTGGCGATCGCATCGGGGGGCAGACATTAGCAAAGAAGATACTTCGTTATGGGTATTATTAGCCAACTGTCAATCAAGATGCCACAGACTATGTACAAAAATGTGATAAGTGTCAGATATATGCAAAAGTTCTAACAGCTCCACCGTTCAAAATCACGCAAATAGTCAGCCCGTGGCCGTTCTCCATGTGAGGTATAGATATTATCAGTTCCTTACCGATCTCTAAAGGTGGTGCAAAGTACGCTATCATCGTAGTTGGTTACTTCACCAAATAGGCTGAAGTAGAACCTTTAGCCACGATCACAACAAAGTAATCAACTTAAATTTCTAATCTTTTTCTTTGAAGCAGTATTTGTTTCTAATATTTTTCCTGCTTTTCGTTTCGTCAAATTCTGTTTTATACTTTTTAAAATTTGATAAAATTTAGCGTTTTACACGCAGTTATTTTCTGTAGTTTATTTTCTATTTTCTACGTTCATTTTTCTATTTTCCTATGTTCATTTCATTTTTTATTTTCTATTTTTGTTAGACTTTTATCTTATTTATTGGATCTTTAACTTGTTTTATTTTGATTTTTGGCTTTGGAAATTTCAAGAGACTTTGGTTTCTATTCATATAACTTATGCCTTTTCTTTTGCCTAGCCATTCACATCCCTTAGCCATTCATTCTCCACCTCATAGTCGTACAAAACATTACATTATCCCACACTTCTCATTTCATTTTTCACGTACATTTCTCATCTCCTCTTTCTCAAGTTTTCAGGCTTCTCTTTCATTTTCTCTTTTCATTTTCTTTTGTTTTGCTACGAGCTATGCTCAGCCATCACATGCCCATGCTTTTGCCGACCATCTTCCTCCACCTCCACCACCACCTGACCGGCCATCATCTTATCACCACCCTGGCCATGAATCCAATGATCCAATAACCCATCACCATCCATGCAAGAAACCCTAACCGAGCCATCTTTGTTCACCACTTCCCTTCCTATTGCCTCGGCCACCCTCTTATTCCTCCACCACCTTGTCTTGCCGTGACCATACCCATCTCTGGCCGTGCCTAGTTGACCACCTGACCATGCTATGAACCCAAGGGCCAAGCTATGTAGACATAGGGCTGAGCCTATGTTTGCTTGTGACCTTCCAAAACTCTTGCCTTTTTGCCTTCACAGCTCCTATCTCTTCAAATTCTAATCCATAGTCGTGCCTTGTGTGACCATAACCGAGCCTAGTTTGTCTCTAAACATCATGGCCGAGCGTATCTTGATCATGGCCGATCCTAATATGATGATGGTCGAGCCCATTGTGACCATGGCCGAGCCCACTTGATGGTTAAAGCAATTCTACGTCACTTTGATTCATATCTTTTCCATTGTTTTAATTTATATTCTTTGTATAATCATATACTTATATATGTTTGTATATTATTTGTTTGTGTACAAGAGTTGAAATCTTGGATCTTCATCCACTCAAAATCTTGTTTGTACTTTGTCGTCCCTTTTCGTATTGTACGGAGTTTGGATTTGGGTTTTGAATTTAATCTCTAGCTTTAAAAGGTGAGTTTATCACTCTCGACATTCGTACTTATATAATTGTGAAACAATGACATGTGTATGTTCATAAATGCCTGTGATATGATTATATAATGTTATATACTGCTTATATATTTGTTACATCACCTGATTTTATACCTGTTGCATCACCTGACATCATATGATATGTTTTGATGTTCATTTATATTCTGTTTCTCACGATGCAAGTTCCCTGTTAGCATAGAATCACTATGGATTGAAATGATACATACCCGAACGGAATTTAGAATAAGGAAAAATCATTATAAGCTGAAATGATAGGCTCGAGTGATTTTTATTGTATTTTATTTGACTTGGGATTGCGGGTTTGAAATGATAGAACCCGGATTTTTCTTTTTAAATTACGGATTAAAATGATATATTATCCGTATCAACTGACCTAGGCTAGAAAATATTATACAGACCCATGGTTTATTTTAAATAATAGTTTTCTGAAATTTTTAAGTATTTTTGAAATATTAAATATATGTGATTTTGAACTTAAGTTTGATATAATAGTTTTCTGAAATTTTTAAGTATTTTGAAATATTAAAATATGTGATTTTGAACTTAAGTTTGATATCATAGTTTTCTAAAATTTTTGAAGTATTTGGAATTTAAATTATCTTAGATTTTAACTTAAAATCGGATTTAAATAGATGTTATATTGATTTTTCTGTAAGTTAAAGTGTATAAGCAAATTTATGATTGAAATGTAGATTTTGACTTGACTTAATAATTGAAAATTTAGAGTTAAATGGAATTTTAAGATTAATTTAGTGATAAGAATATTTTATTTATGAAATGGGTATTTTAATTTAAGCATTAAGTTATTTGTTGAAATAAATGTTAAGTAAAATAATGTATTTTGACTTGATAAATGAATTATAATTTAAATTGGATATTGGTTAAATAAATGTTATTTTATTTAAATTATAAGTTAAGTAATATCCAAATAAATAACCTTGAAAAGTGAAATAAGTTTGATAAGTTAAAAATGATAAAAGTTGAAGATATATTATTTTTAAATGGTTATAGTAAAAACTTATAATAGTATTTGTAGCATTTTTGAAATGCTATGGGTTTCAGGTAACATTCTATAAGTGCTACCGTTGCTGGAAATGAACAGGTTTTGAAATACTAATATATCTACTGCAGCAGTTTATAAGTGCTGCTGTTTCTGAATTAAAATAGGTTTTGAAATACTAAAATACTTACTACAGCAGTATATAAGTGCTGTTGTTCCTGAAACTAATCTGTTTTGAAATACTAATACCTACTGTTCACTTTATAAGTGCTGCTGTTTTGAATTTGACAATGTTTTGAAATGTTAATATATTTACTGTAACACTTTATAAGTGCTGTTGTTGCTGAAATTACAAACTTTGGAAATGAATATTATTTTGGGAAGATTTTGACATTGAATTTAAACGGTTTAAATGAATATGTTTGGGGTGAAATATAAATCATTTTTGAAATTTATAAGTTAATATAATGTTTTCGAAATTGGTATAATTAAACGAATGAACTTAAAAATGCTATAACTTTGGTAATGAATATTATTTTTAAGGGTGTTATGATTTTTCTAAATATTATGATTTCCAAATGATAACATTTTTAAATTGATATGGTTTCAAAGTATTATGGTTTCAAAGTGTTTGGTTTAAAAGGTGTTATAACTTTGAAAGTACTATGATTTTGGAAACGAATTTATTTGAAATAGTATTTAATTAAGAATTGTTTTAAATATATATTGATTTGCAATTTAAGATTTAAGAATATGGCTTTATAAAGTTGTTTTAGTTTAAGATGATTTAAAAAGGAATATTTCAAGTTTAAATAAATTGAAGGAAATATTCAGTGATTGGAAATCTAGGTTTATTCAAATGATATTTTGGTCTTGAAGTACAAACTAGTTTTGAAATGGATATGGTATTTTGGGCTTGAAGTATAAACTAGTTTTGAAATGGATAATGATAATTTGGTCTTGAAGTATAAACTAGTTTTGAAATGGATAATGATAATTTGGTCTTGAAGTATAAACTAGTTTTGAAATAAATATCCATGGGTTATAATAACGATTGGTTGTTAAAGAGACCGGGATCGGATATGGACATACTCTCTGTCAATACCGAAAACCAATTTAACAACTGTGTACGCGGTGGGGATTCCAGAATGAAGTAGGTTGGTGGCGATGATCCTATTGAGGTATATACGTGGACCCGACTCCCGTGATTTGGCATAAGGTGGCTAAAACAGGAGCAATCTCGGGCCAATGAGGTAGAACCTCTGATCGGACACATTTCTTCGATACCATTCTATGACTTTGTGACTGATTTGGTGGCCACCCTTCGATTTTTGATTTGGGAGTGTGTTCCGAGGTGGGCAGTAGTGGCTGCTACGCGTTTCCACCAGTCCGTGTGCGTAATTGGTATATCTACCCTGGAATTGCCTAGTTGTGTCGTGTCACCTACCCTAGCGCGCCTTGTACGAGTTTGATTTGTGTCGTACCTATGGAGTATCTTCTCGTAGCCTCCCGATCTGGAGGTACGCAGGTGCTGTATAAACTACTGGCACTATTTATGTGTTAAGGTGGAAAATGTAAATCCTTAACGCTATTTAAAAGTAAGTTTATTTTACTATTAGACAGTATTATAATAGCGAATATTACTACATAGTAAATAGTTTAGCGGATCCTTAGAGGATGGGCGGTCTCATGCATCCTTTAAGTTACTTATGCATTTTATTACAGTTCACTTGAGTTGGTTTACATTGTATAAGTATGTATGTCCTGACTCAAGTGTTTTGTGTTTTGCTTTACGCTCGGGTCAGACTGAGTTGTACCAGTATTCAAGACTCACCTTTGGAGTTGGAGCTTCACTTGGATCCATCTATTGATTCTACTCTCAGTCATCAGTTGATTCCAGTGATGTATTCAGATCTTGTATTTGACTATTGTATTGAGACATCTATGTATTCGTGACTTCTGTTGTATCTTGTTTAACTCTGTTATGTATGTATAGTAGCTTCATGAACTACTATTTCTTTGCTTCCGCTGCATTGTTATTTTACTCTGTGTCTGTGATCTGTGATTTATTTACTGAATATTCTGAGTTTTGCCAAATTTTATTTACAGTCTATTGTTTTGAATTATTCAAGTCTGACATGTGTGGATTTATTGTCGATTTGAATGGTCCAAAATAGTGGGTCGTTACATTTGGTATCAGAGCTTTGGCTCTAGGCAAAGCTTAGCATATATGGTAAATTTATTTACAAAATCACTTTTGTTCGAGCTTGAATTCTATCTTCTTCGTGCCGATTCCTTTTGAATTTTGGAACGTTCCCTACGGTTCCAAAATCCATTCTTGTCTCTCCCTATTTGTCTTCTTTTGATTCTAGAGTATCCCATAACTCCACTTCGAATGATCTTCAAATGAATAGGCGGTCTCGCCAATCTTTGAATGATTGCAAAGGGGTGAAACTCCTTTATAAGGAGCATTAATTCACCGAAGATTTCTGCATCCTCGATTTACAATGCTATCTATCTCTTGTTATCTCGAATTCTATCTCTTGAGATCGGATGTACGTTTGTCCCAGAACTCTACATCGATCTTATTCTGGAAGTCATGGTCGACCCGATTAAGGTTGCCCGAGATTTAAATAAGCTTATTCATTCCCTTATTCTATTATTTAATCATCGTGTCTTTTGCTTCCAACTTATCTTCAAATCATTCTTGAAGTGTATTTGTAAACTAATATTAAAATGTTCTAATATATATTGTGTTGTTTGAGTTGTTGATGTTGATTTGGGTTTCCGATCGACTCGTCTGATCAACGCTATCGATAGGATTTCCAAAACACTTGAATAGAGCAAACCGACACAATATGTTTTCAAATTTAGTAAATGAAATAAATTTTGTATAATTATATTATAATTTTCTGAATTTTGATAGTTAATTGAATTGGTTGTTAAGAAATAAAATTTGATTTTATATATAGCTTGTAACCATTGGCTTTTGTTCCATATATAAATAATTGAACTATTAAACATGGTTATAAATTAATTGGGAAATTTAAACGAATTTAAATCAAGAATTTGAGAATTTAATTTTCGATGATTTCGAACTTTGGTTTTAAAGTTTTAAAAGGATATATTATTTAAAATATTTTCTAATAGAAATTGTTTATAAAGAATTTTAAAGTTTTAAATCAGTGCTCTTTTCTTTGTCGCTGGAAAATAATTTCGGTGATGACTGCAGCATCATCGACATTCATTTTTGAGTTTCGAAGTGAAGAGACCATTCTGTAGCTTTGCTACAGTTTTGCTTTGAAGAATTAAATTGATTTGAATTTCTAAAAATTGACTTGATTTACAATATATATATTGATATATGATTTAAAATTTGATTTGATATATATATTGTATATATATTTATTTATCTCTAGAATAGTTTGAAGTTAACCGGAAATTTAAATTCTTAAATTTTATCTTAAAGGATGATTTCAATTATAAAATGAAGCCAAAATTTTGAATAAATATTAAAGCTTGAAATAATTGAATTAGAAAATTTTATTTGTATAATATTCTATTACATTCCAATATAACTTACCTAAATTAATAAGAAGTTGAATATGTAATTGGATAATATACAATATAAAAGGATTTTATAAATAGAATTTGGGTGGTTATAATAAATGTTGTACACTTAAATTTTAGTATAAAATATTAATAGAGGTAAATAGAATAAAAGGTTAATTGAATAATTACAATATAAAATGGTGTTAAAGGAATTTATAAATAAATTGGAGCAGTTATAAAAAGTGTAAATAAACTTAATAATATGATTAGATATATTAAGTGGAATAAATTTAATAATAATTTTTGGAATAAAAGAAGAATGAAATTTAGTGAATAAATTACAAGTATAATAAATGATTTTCAAATTCATGACTTTGGAAAATTGTTAATTTAAGATAATTGTATGATGAGATAATGAGATTAAAAATTGTTAAAATTTATTTAGCTTAGGTGAAATCCAATGGATGAAATTAATTATTAATGTAAGTTGAAATTTTCATGGTTTTAAATTTATTATCTTATTCTGTTTTCCAATCTATTTTCTTTCTGGTTGTTTCCATTCTCCTACCTTCTAAGTGGGAAATCGAATTTCGAATTGGTCAGCCCATAGAGCTACTGTCTTCTCTCAGCTTGATCTTGCCACTGATTTTCACCAGCTTAGTGTTCCTGAGGAAAGTATTCCCGAGACTGCTTTCCGTACTGAGAATGGCTTTTCTATGAATGGTTAGTTATGCCTTTTGGTTTGACTAATGCCCCTGCTTTCTTTATTGATTTGATGAATCGTGTTTCCGTGTTGTGTTTATTAAGTTTATTCTAGTCTTTGTTGATGATATCCTTGTCTTCTCCAAGTCAAGGAAAGAATAGGAGTCACATTCGAAATCTGTTCTGGAGACTCTTAGGAATCATCAGTTGAAGGCTAAAATTTTGAAATGCCATTTCTGGAAGGATGAAGCCCGATTTCTCGGACATATTGTTTCTAGTAATGGAATTTATGTTGATCCAGTAAAGATCGCTGCGATCAATGTAAGTCTTTCTTCTCATCTTTCTTTGTGATTTCATATCATAACTCTACCATTTCGGTTGTCCTTATTTCTCACTATCTTGTTAGAGAATGGAAGGGTATTGCTTATACCAGTCTGTTTTGGAAACTTTTCAAGAATCTTTGGTACTCATCTGAATCTGAGCACTGCTTACCATCCATAGACCGACGGTCAAACGGAAAGAGTGAATCAGATTCTAGAGGATCTTCTTCGTGCTTGTGTTCTTGATTATGGAAGATCTTGCGATGATCATCTCCATCTGGTTGAATTTACCTATAACAACAGTTATCGGGTATAATTTCAATCTTCTATTTATCTTGTCTTAATCCTCTATCTATCTTCTTTACCTTTTGTATCCAGGCTAGTATTGCAATGTCTCTGTTTGTTGCCCGTACAGGTGACCTTGTAGATCTCTATCTTACTGGATTGAATCTGGTAATCGTTCGGTTCATTAGTCCTTTCCGCATTGTGGAAAATTTGGTTCTTTCGCTTATCGTCCGGATTTTCCTGAGAAGTTTTCTGGAGTGCATAATGTATTCCTTGTTTCTCATCTTTGTCAGTATCTTCATGATCCATCTCTGATTGTTTCACCTTCTGCTCTTGAGAGTTTGGATATTGAATCAAACCTTACTGTCAAGAGGAAGCCACTTCGTATTGTCGATTGAGGTACGAAGCAGCTGAGAAGGAAATCTGTCAACCTGGTCATAGTACAGTGTTGTACAAATGATTGGAATTGTACCTGGAGACGGAGGAGAGCATACGTGCTTCGAATCCGTAAGTGTTGTTTCAGGTATTATTCGATGTTCTATCTTATCTTTCTTTGTTCTTTCGTGTCTCGTTCCTTTTCGAGGATGAAAAGTTTTAAGTGGGGGAGAGTGTAACAACCCATATTTTTAACAAATATTTTAAATTTATTTTATTTGAAAACTTTGATTTTAAAATCATTTTAAATTGAATTTATGGAATTTTCCAATGTAATTTTGGATTTTGTTTGTAATTTATTTTCCAAATATAATAAAACAATTATTTTCTGGAAATTATATATTTTGGTCAACTTTGGTCAAACTTTGACTTACAGTTGAAATTTCTAAATTTGAATTTTAAATTTCTAATCTTTTTCTTTGAAGCAGTATTTGTTTCTAATATTTGTCCTACTTTTTGTTTCGTCAAATTCTGTTTTATACTATGTAAAATTTGATAAAATTTAGCGTTTTACACACAGTTATTTTCTGTAGTTTATTTTCTATTTTCTACGTTCATTTTTCTATTTTCCTATGTTCATTTCTTTTTTTATTTTCTATTTTGGTTTAGACTTTTATCTTATTTATTGGATCTTTAACTTGTTTTATTTTGATTTTTGGCTTTGGAAATTTCAAGAAACTTTGGTTTCTATTCATATAACTTATGCCTTTTCTTTTGCCTAGCCATTCACATCCCTTAGCCGTTCATTCTCCACCTCATAGCCATACAAAACATTACATTATCCCACACTTCTCATTTCATTTTTCACGTACATTTCTCATCTCCTCTTTCTCAAGTTTTCATGGCTTCTCTTTCTTTTTCTCTTTTCATTTTCTTTTGTTTTGCTTCAAGCTATGCTCGGCCATCACATGCCCATGCTTTTGCTGACCATCTTCCTCCACCTTCACCACCACCTGACTGGCCATCATCTTATCACCACCCTGGCCGTGAATCCCATGATCCAATAACCCATCACCATCCATGCAAGAAACCCTAACCGGGCCTTCTTTGTTCACCACTTCCCTTCCTATTGCCTTGGCCACCCCCTTATTCCTCCACCACCTTGTCTTGCCGTGACCATACCCATCTCTGGCCGTGCCTAGTTGACCACCTGACCATGCTATGAACCCAAGGGCCAAGCTATGTAGACATAGGGCCGAGCCTATGTTTGCTTGTGACCTTCCAAAACTCTTGCCTTTTTGCCTTCACAGCTCCTATCTCTTCAAATTCTAATCCATAGTCGTGCCTTGTGTGACCATAACCGAGCCTAGTTTGTCTCTAAACATCATGGCCGAGCGTATCTTGATCATGGCCGATCCTAATATGATGATGGTCGAGCCCATTGTGACCATGGCCGAGCCCACTTGATGGTTAAAGCAATTCTAGGTCACCTTGATTCATATCTTTTCCATTGTTTTAATTTATATTCTTTGTATAATCATATACTTATATATGTTTGTATATTATTTGTTTGTGTACAAGAGTTGAAATCTTGGATCTTCATCCACTCAAAATCTTGTTCGTGCTTTGTCGTGCCTTTTCGTACTGTGCGGAGTTTGGATTTGTGTTTTGAATTTAATCTCTAGCTTTAAAAGGTGAGTTTATCACTCTCGACATTCATACTTATATAATTGTGAAACAATGACATGTGAATTGTAGAAATTAATATGCTATGTTCATATATGCCTGTTATATGATTATATGATGTTATATACTGCTTATATATTTGTTACATCACCTGATTTTATAACTGTTGCATCACCTGACATCATATGATATGTTTTGTTATTCATTTATATTATGTTTCTCATGCTGCAAGTTCCCTTAGCATAGAATCACTATGGGTTGAAATGATACATACCCGAACGGACTTTAGAATAAGGAAAAATTATTATGAGCTGAAATGATAGGCTCGAGTGATTTTTATTGTATTTTATTTGACTTAGGATTGCGGGTTTGAAATGATAGAACTCGGATTTTCTTTTTAAATTACGGATTGAAATGATATATTATCTGTATCACTTGACCTAGGCTAGAAAATATTATACAGACCCGTGGTTTATTTTAAATAATAGTTTTTTGAAATTTTTAAGTATTTTTGAAATATTAAATATATGTGATTTTGAACTTAAGTTTGATATAATAGTTTTCTGAAATTTTTAAGTATTTTGAAATATTAAAAATATGTGATTTTGAACTTAAGTTTGATATCATAGTTTTCTGAAATTTTTTAAGTATTTGGAATTTAAATTATCTGAGATTTTAACTTAAAATCGGATTTAAATGATTTAAATAGATGTTATATTGATTTTTCTGTAAGTTAAAGTGTATAAGCAAATTTATGATTGAAATGTAGATTTTGACTTGATTTAATAATTGAAAATTTAGAGTTAAATGGAATTTTAAGTTTAATTTAGTGATAAGAATATTTTATTAATGAAATGGGTATTTTAATTTAAGTATCAAGTAATTTGTTAAAAAAAGTTAAGTAAATTAATGTATTATGACTTGATAAATGAATTATAATTTAAATTGGATATTGGTTAAATAAATGTTATTTTATTTAAATTATAAGTTAAGTAATATCCAAATAAATAATCTTGAAGAGTGAAATAAGTTTGATAAGTTAAAAATGATAAAAGTTGAAGATATATTGTTTTTAAATGGTTATAGTAAAAACTTATAATAGTATTTGTAGCATTTCTGAAATGCTATGGGTTTCAGGATTCTATAAGTGCTACCGTTGCTGGAAATGAACTGTTTTTGAAATACTAATATATCTACTACAGCAGTTTATAAGTGCTACTGTTTCTGAATTAAACTAGGTTTTGAAATACTAAAACACTTACTGCAACAGTTTATAAGTGCTGCTGTTCCTGAAACTAAACTGTTTTGAAATACTAATACCTATTGTAGCACTTTATAAGTGCTGCTGTTTTGAATTTGACAATGTTTTGAAATGTTAATATATTTACCGTAACACTTTATAAGTGTTGTTGTTGCTGAAATTACAATGAACTTTGGAAATGAATATTATTTTGGGAAGATTTTGACATTGAATTTAAACGGTTTAAATGAATAAGTTTGGGGTGAAATATAAACCATTTTTTAAATTTATAAGTTAATACAATGTTTTCGAAATTGGTATAATTGGACAAATGAACTTAAAAATGCTATAACTTTGGTAATGAATATTATTTTTAAGGGTGTTATGATTTTTCTAAATATTATGATTTTCAAATGATAACATTTTTAAATTGATATGGTTTCAAAGTATTATGGTTTCAAAGTGTTTGGTTTCAAAGGTGTTATAACTTTGAAAGTACTATGATTTTGGAAACGAATTTATTTGAAATAGTATTTAATTAAGAATTGTTTTGAATATATATTGATTTGCAATTTAAGATTTAAGAATATGGCTTTATAAAGTTGTTTTAGTTTAAGATGATTTAAAAAGGAATATTTCAAGTTTAAATAAATTGAAGAAAATATTTAGTGATTGGAAATCTGGGTTTATTCAAATGATATTTTGGTCTTGAAGTATAAACTAGTTTTGAAATGGATATGGTATTTTGGTCTTGAAGTATAAACTAGTTTTGAAATGGATAATGATAATTTGGTCTTAAAGTATAAACTAGTTTTGAAATGGATATGATATTTGGTTTTGATGTATAAATTATTTTGAAATAAATATCCATGGGTTATAATAACGATTGGTTGTTAAAGAGACCGGGATCGGATATGGACATACTCTCTGTCGATACCGAAAACCACTTTAACAACTGTGTACGCGGTGGAGATTCTAGAATGAAGTAGGATGGTGGCGACGATCCTATTGAGGTATATACATGGACCCGACTCCCGTGAGTTGGCATAAGGTGGCTAAAACAGGAGCGATCTCAGGCCAATGAGGTAGCACCTCTGATCGGACACATTTCATCGATACCATTCTATGACTTTGTGATTGATTTGGTGGCCGCCCTTCGATTTTTGATTTGGGAGTGTGTTCCGAGGTGGACGGTAGTGGCTGCTACGCGTTTCCACCAGTCCGTGTGCGTAATTGGTATATCTACCCTGGCATTTCCTAGTTGTGTCGTGTCACCTACCCTAGCGTGCCTTGTACGAGTTTGATTTGTGTCGTACCTATGGAGCATCTTCTCGTAGCCTCCCGATCTGGAGGTACGCAGGTACTGTATAGACTACTGGCACTATTTATGTGTTAAGGTGGAAAATGTAAAGCCTTAACGCTATTTAAAAGTAAGTTTATTTTACTATTAGACATTATTATAATAGTGAATATTACTACATAGTAAATAGTTTAACGGATCCTTAGAGGATGGGCGGTCCCAAGCATCCTTTAAGTTACTTATGCATTTTATTACAGTTCACTTGAGTTGGTTTACATTGTATAAGTATGTATGTCTTGACTCGAGTGTTTTGTGTTTTGCTTTACGCTCGGGTCAAACTGAGTTGTACCAGTGTTCGAGACTCACCTTTGGAGTTGGAGCTTCGCTTGGATCCATCTATTGATTCTGCTTTCAGTCATTCAGTTGATTCCAGTGATGTATTCAGATCTTGTATTTGACTATTGTATTGAGACATCTATGTATTCATGACTTCTGTTGTACCTTGTTTAACTCTTTTATGTATATATAGTATCTTCATGAACTACTATTTCTCTGCTTCCGCTGCATTGTTATGTTACTCTGTTTCTGTGATCTGTGATTTATTTACTATATATTCTGAGTTTTGACAAATTTTATTTACAATCTATTGTTTTGAATTATTCAAGTCCGACATGTGTGGATTTATTGTCGATTTTAATGGTCCAAAATAGTGGGTCGTTACATGTCGATAATCACAATATCATCTGATTCATCCACCAGTAGCAGATCTTCTGCCTTATCATCGTCGAGTGCTCCGATGACCTTAGCATCGGGCCCTGGAACATTGATGGCCACTGGAATCTCTGTTGATTTCTCTTGTTGCTCCATGACAGCATCACTTTTAGGAGTTTTGTTGGGACTTGGAAGACCTGCAAATTTATCAAACCAAGGAGATAAGCCTAAAAGCGCTGGGCATGAAAAACAAAACTTCTCGAAGAGAGGAGAGGAAAGTGGAATACCTACATCTGGCTGGCTCTCGGTTGTTGCCAGAGTGCCCCCCTTCAGAATAAGGGCCAACACTTCATATTTGTAACCGGGTTTATCCGGATCATAGCTCAAGTCTTGCCTCGAGCCAAAAAAACCCATGCTCTAGCCACTTGGAAAGAAGAAGGGCCCTTAGAATCAGATTCCAAGGATTCAGCATTATTTTTCCCTTTACTAGAAGGCGCTAAATGTTGAAATATCGGAGTCTCATGGCGGCAAGGTCTCGTGGTTCATTTCTGCAAAGGATCTCCAGCACCTATTTCCCTTCATCTAACTCGGCTTCACCCAGTTCCCTCTTTTTCATCTCAACAATATACTCCCAGCCTTTGGCGAGTGACTTAGGATAACCTTCGCTAAGAAAACTTAAGTTGCGGTGTACGAGGACTTTATCATTGTATTCGATGATCAGTGACATGTCCTTAATTTCATTCCAATTGGACTCTTTAGCGTCTTTCACTCGGGTTTCAATTTATTCCATCATCTTCTTGCGGCCTTCCTCTCGTGCCTCTTCTTAAAGGGCTTCTATTTTGGCAAATTGCTCGTCAAGTTTGATTTTCAGACTCCTGGCTTCAATAACTTCCTCACGGTACCTTTGTTATTCTTTTTGAGCCACAATCTTGTCTTCCCATTCCTTCCACAACATAATGGGCCAAGATATATTTTTCCTTTTGCAAGGAATCCTTTCCTAGAGCAAGTGTGCCACTGCGATTGAGGGCAGCATCGAGTTCTTTCTTATGGGCAGCTTCCAAACGATTAACTGCCTTTGATGTTTCCTTAGCACTCTTTTCTACATCGGTAAGTTTTGTTGTCAACTGTGATATCTCAGTATCTTGGAGCTTGATTATATCTTTATCGTGGATCGCCTCTAGCTTGAGATGATCTATTTAATATTGTCGCTCGATTGACACTTCGAAGATTTTTCCCGCCAAGTGATGGAATGACTCATGCTGCAAGAATATGTCATTAACACATGCGAGAGAACTTGCTTGGGAGTGCTCCAGGATCATATGAAATGTGGGAAGAAATTTAAGCCCATCAAAACAGATTTTTGGGAAAGTGGCCTTAAGTTTGGCTAATTTTCTCCACTATTGAAGTATCAGGAGAAAACGTTGGCAAAGATGGATCGGAAGTGAATATTGATGCTTGCTCGATCTGCTTTCGCGAGATTGTCTAGAGCTAGAAGAACTGGAGTGCTGCTCGTGTGATATGGAAATTTGAGGTCCATGGAAGGAAGTCTGATCTCCACTATAAAAAGGAAGATTGGGCTGGTCTCCCTGCTGGATTGACTGAGATTGGGACTTAAACTTGGAAGAAGAAGATTCCCTTGAATGATAGCTTTTTTCCCATTTTTCGTCTCTTTCCCTACGCCTACCAGATTCTGAGCCACGGCTAGATCCATAATGCGTCGAAGAGCCCCTTAGATGATCAAAAGCCCAAGATTGAGTCATTGCACCTACAAAGACAAAATGAGAACAAGTCAGCAACCATTATGCAAAAGATTGATGAAGAGAATGTACTAAGGTGCACGTGATTGTGAGTGTCCTAGTGTTCCCCCTGATAGACCAGTAGCTGTAGCCTTGCTTATATGTGTATTCTCTCCTTTGTTGGTAGGAAGAATGCCTTCACCACTCCTAGTAAGAGAATTGAATTCCTCGGTGTATTTTTTGGGAAGTCATAGGTCATAATGTTGTTATGAATCTAGAGATTTGAAAATCCTTTCAATGAACTTTCTAAATGTTGGGAAGATGATTCTTCGTTAACAGAAGTGATAACAAATTCTGGATCTGTAGTTGTTTTTCTTTTATGATGTTCATATGCCAGTTTCTTCCTTCTCTTGGTTGGCGTTTGGGATTGCACGCCTTGTGACGGTTTGACCATAGGCATCCTTAATTTCACCTTCTTCAAAGTCATCTTGAGTCCCCTCGACTGGGGCACGACAGGATTGTTGACATCCCTTTCTTGCTATATGAAATTTTTCGGTAATGTTGCATTTCTGGAAGCCAAAGCTACGACCCTTTTCTGGTAGTCCGAATAGAGATAATAACTCATCAATTATGAGAAGTTTGATGTCCCTGTCTTTGACAGGAGTAGCGCGAATAGTGGAGATTGCTCTTGAAAAACTAATGCCCTTAGGATGTGGGCGGACACCTATAAAAATTCAGCGTGTTGGTAGATCCAAAAATATGACTTGAATTAAAGGACTTAAGAATGTAGTGAAGACAACACTTACGTCCATCCAGCCATCGCCTTACAAAGTCAGGCGGATATCGGATATAGAACCACTCATGCTTGAAAAGAGAGTATGTTCTAAGCATCCATTAAGACTTGGCAAATGGGTGAAAATCCAAGCCATTCACTTTTTAATAGAAACGATCTAAGGTCGTTGGAGGCTCTCCAGCTTATCGGTCGCCAAAGTCTATGTTAGGGTCGACTCTCCTTACCAACGCCATTAGTATGATATTCTCACTGGGATTGCTCACTTTAGTGATGACGACATTGAATTTCTACAGGAACTCTTTAAGCGGCTCTCCTGGCACTTGGAATAAATTGGATAATGAGATAACACCTTTGGGGTGAGTTGCATACATCCTGAATTGCTGGACAAACTTCCGAGCCAGTTGATCGAATGAGGAGATGAACCCCGACGGTAGTCGGATAAACCACATGATCGCTTCCTCTTTGTGGAATATGGTAAAGCATCTGCATTCGATGGCATCCGTCACTCTAGCTGAATCCATGTGCCTCTCATACTTCGTGAGATGTCATCTAGGGTTGTATTCCTAAAATATGCCGGTATGGTCGGCACGTTGAATCTCCTTGGATATTCTGCACACTGAACGACTTCGATGAATAGGTTTTGACCGAGGGAGATGCTCTAATCGTCAATAATCTAGTCTTTTTAAGTTACAGCTGCTTGTAATACTTGTGAATATTCTAGGCATGATTATCCAACGCTTGATGGTTAAGAACACCGATCGAATGGCGAATTGGTTAATAAGAGGTCGCGAATTGGTGATGATCACCAAACTTTCATCCATATGGGTGCGAACCATATAAAGCAATAAGGAAGGCCTTTTGAGGTTGCACACCAAGTTTCAAGTTATTTGAAGTCCGTACGCCCGAGTTATGAGCAAAACAAGATGGATCGATATCGATGTATTGGTGATAATTTACTTGGAGACCAACTCGAGAAAATTTTCTATTTGCTTGGAGTCAGCCCCTGGTTTGCTTGGAGTCTCTGAATTTGAAGTGCTCGGTTGGTAACGAACGGTGCTTGAAGTCATATTAGTGTTCACTTTGGGTCCAACTTTGGGTCCGCCCTGAAGTGAGCTTTTTGACAAACGTTTCGATGATATTTGATGGTTTTTGACAACTACCACACGTGACTCGATGATGGAGGTTCCATAATGGTAAGTGATGACTTTAATGGATGATAGCTATACTTCGAGATGACATAAAAAGCGGCGTTGGGCGGTGTCACACAAGCCGTTGTACCAAGCTGCCAAATCAGGCGTTTGGAAGTTGGTCAACTGAGAGCAGTCGTAATCCACTCTGGAAGCCTGATCCGGTAATTGATCCTAGTTCGCGTCATATCACCTTGGTTCTCCAACCTTTGGGAGTATTGTTTGAGCAGTAGTTCATTATCCATTCCTTAGGTGCAATTTAGCAGCTGCCGCTTGATCTCCTATGCACCGGTCAGTCACAGGATGTAAGGGAAGTGGACAGAATGCACCGTCTTTAAATTGGCTGCAATTTCAAGTTTAATTTTAAATTAACCAATCTCTTCCTTCTTTACATTTTTATTTAGGTGCCGATCCCATCCTTCTTCACTTTGCCGATCCCTACCTTCTTCAATTTGTCGATCCAATCCCTTAGCTACTCCCAATCTCCCTCAAAATTGAAGTCGCTACCTTTTAAACCTTGTTTTATATTGGAAGTGATGAAGGGGAGAAGCGGTTCAAGAATGGGATCGGCTATGGCATGGGGAAGTGTATGGAGGGATCGGTCGTGATGGAATATGAAGGGATCGGTCATTTTGGAGTATGGACGGATCAATCATTTTAGAGTATGGAGGGATCAGCTATGTTGAGAGAAAGGGATCGGCTAGAGGAATTTTGATCCCTATTTTGAAAACTTTTGACTGAATATGAAGCAAGGGATCGGTGGTGGAGTATTTTTTAGGGATCGGTCAAGTTGGCTTTAAGAGGGATCGGTCATGGAGATGGTTGTAGGCATGCAATCAGTTGCAGTGCTAAGGAGGGATCAGTTAGAACATTGAATTGAGGAAAAGCGTGTAGAGGATCAGTGTGTTTTAATTCCTCTTTGCTATATGAATTTTCATAAGGACCTGACCATTTCTCTTACAGTATTATTTGAAAATGCATTGAAAACTTGGCTTCACACACATATATTAAGGGTCACATGAGACCATGGACTTTAATCCATCTAACAATGTCTATATGTTGAATTGGATAGTTTCTTTGTAGACCTTCTCTTCAAATCTAAGTTGAAATAGAAACTCGTTGGCAAAAATCTGGATCTATCTCATGGATAATGGAATCCACTAGTAGATGATGAGATCCAATCAAGCTGAGAATTCAGTTACCAGTGAAAGCACTAAAATGTTTGCACCAAAAATTGGCACAAACACCCAATAGAGATTTTGTATAGTAATAAATGAAGTTTATTAAATGTAAATAGAGAGAATATCGCACTAAAGTAATAAAAAGTAAATAAATAACAAAAACAAGGTAATTAATAGTGGTTCGGCGTTGTTTGCCTACGTCCACTTTGAAGAGATAGCTTTATTAATCACTTCATAAACTAAATATAATAGTGATCATATTAGAATCCTTAGTTACAAAAGAATACAAAGCAACAAGCAGCGTAAGGTCCCAAAAATGAACAATCAAGTCTATATTTATAGAGGAAGATTATGAAACATCTCCTTGAAATTCGGTAGAAGGCTCTTCAGATCCATAGAGGCCCACGGGAAAGATCACATTGTCCAAATCCCAAGGAACAAGGATCAGTTCAATCCTTATTTTGGAGGAGTTTGGAGGTGCGATCCCTATGGAAGCTTCTTCATGTTGTATTATGCTTAGCCTCCAAGTTTCATGCCAATTGGAATAATAGAACTTGTGTTGTAGATTAACTATTGTTGCAATATGTGATACTGTCTGATTCTGATCGGTCCCTCTAGAGGGAAGAGGACCGATCACTCTTACTCCATGATCTTGGGGTGCGATCTCTAAGGTGGACTCCCTAGGGTCTCCTCTTCTTGTTCCCAAAGTTTCAAGTGTATTGGGCTTCTAGATTTTGAGATATCAATCATTTTTCATTGAGATTCATTGTTGGGTTAGATACGATCTGATCCCTTTGATACTATCCCTTTTATACGATTCCCTTCTTAAATGAAGTAATTTTCCCATATCTTGAGCATAAAACTCCAAACGACTTGAGATTTGAAATGTAGCATCATGGGGCCTTCCTTGTCACTATATATTGATCTCATCTAGTTTGGGACAAAATTTGAGGATATGTACCGATCCCCTATAGGAAAGGATAGGCACGGATCCCCTGCTCGGGCGAGGTACTAATCCATACTTAGAATATTCTGAAGAGTCTATCTCTTGGTCTTGGTTGATCGTCGCTTCATATCATTGCCTGCAATTGATCTCTAAGCCTAATAATCATCTCTCTGTGTTGCTTTCCTCGATGATCGTCCAGTCTAACTTGTCCAGTCGGTCTGAATATAGCTGGGCTAAAAGGCCGAACAACAGATGGCTTTAGTTCTAGAACCTTGCATGGCTAGAGGTGGAGGAGGCAGTTGAGGTTAACCTACAAGTTGGCAAGCAGAGTAATTAAGTTTAATGATGGATTCTTGTGAGAATGGAGCTTCTTGAGGATTGGAGAAACAAGGGATATACTTGTAGCATGATCCAGTTGGGATACGATGAATTCACCTTCTTCGGTCCCAAGCTCCCCAGGATGGATCACAATTGGATGAACGTATTATTCATGGGGAGTACCCGTTAATGAAGCTAGGATAACATGAGTAGTTGTGGAGCTAACTCCCAAAGAAGTAGGAATGGTTGCTGCCGACTCTTGGGACTTTGAATCGGACGTTTAACCCTGACCCAAGGAGCTTGAGACAACAAGAGCTTTGTCGGTAATAGCTGCAATAGCATTGGTAGCATCTTTGGCTAGATAGTTTTTCAACTGTAAGAGATTTGATATTGCAGCTTCAAAATAAGTAGCCATCAGTTCATTTTCGAAGCGATTATCTCTGGCTTATGCAATTCAGCGTACACTTTCACCCAAGCACCAGCAAGCGCCTTGGGATGGCCATTTCCCAACCACCTCAAATTCTTAAATATGACTATGTTGGCGTAAATATATAGCATTTTGGCATCAAGCTTGGTCAGGATCTTAGACTTCTCCTCTTGAAACTCTTTGAGCTCATGCTCATAGATTGCAATTTCAAGACCGATGGCAACTTTATTAGTGGACAGCTGCTCATTCTCTTTGGTGAGTTGTTGAACCTCCTCGCAAAGCTTGGCAAGTTCAGCTACTTTCTCTGATATAGTCTAGTACATAGCTTTGATGATCTAATTTTTTGGCTAAGTGCTAACAACCTCTCTTCAACTTATTTTTGGAACTCTGAAGTATCACTAGTAGCAGCTTTCAGTTCGTTGCTCGTCATGATTTCAATGCAGCTGTAAGCAAGGTTTAACTAATCCATTAGCTTATCTATGCTCTCCTTCAACTTTAGAGCGAGGTCCCTTTCTCTGGTAACTTTAGTAAAATCATCCTCCTTCACTTTATCATCCATTCAAAGGCAACATTATCAGATTCAAAGGATTAAATATTTAAGTAGTTGGTCCTGTTTACTTTAAAAAGAAAGGTGCAAAGTTTCTTCCACTTATGCCCTTCATCGGTGCCTTTCTCGACGCTCTTTAAAATATCCATCACCACCTCTTTTAGTGTGTCTAAGATATCTTGGTCAAACTTAACGCCGTATAAAAAAGAGGTGTGGGAATTCGGCTTGCAAGCATGGAGGGCTGGATGGAAGAGTGAACGAACAAGCAGAGTCTCCTTTGGAAGTAGGCTGGACTGTTGAGCTTGGGAGGCTAGAATTTGTTGAGTTGAAGAAGTCTGAGCCTGTGTATGAGGTGGAATATTAGCATAAATAAGCCCATGATGCTCTGAGGAATCTCTTGAGCGGTTAGAAGGGTCATGAGATAGCTCAATATCAACTTCTCTCTTCCTTTTCTTCTTCTCCCTCTCCCTATCTGTCTCCATATATACCTTGCAAGCTTCATCGTACTCGCGGTCTTTCATTCTTCGCCCCTCTTCCTTCGACTCATGGATGAGGATCCTGAGTTTGTCCTCTGTGTGCACTAGCATGGCAGAAGAAATTCTTATAGCACTAGCATGGTCAGAGAACTACTCATATTAACCGTGGCCCATAGAACCTTAAATAACGAAGTAAATAATATTAATATTGGAATTTTGAAGTAAAATTCAATGCAATAATGAGTGTCCACGATCCTAGAAAAGTGTGTGGTGTTAATGACCCTTAAGTACTCTACCAACCTTATTGGCGAGGAATTTGTTATCTGGGTTTTTGACCCAGCAGGACCCACGAAAAAGCAGGACAATCTCGTGACATCAGGATGGCATAGAACTCAACCAGAAAGGCTAAGGCAAGGAGTGAACAAAAGTCAAGCAATGTTACTAAGGCAACGACTGGGTTCGACTAAACCAAGGGACTAGAATTCTTTTAGCTCAATCAGCAGCTGAGCACAAACAGTTAGTGAATTGCCATTGAAATGGAACAACTATGATAAAAGACTATCAAAGCATCTCCAATTCCAAACTCCAGAAAATCATAAGTGCTTAAATCATTGGCTACCCATGCCTCTCCTCGAACCTTCAAATAAGTTAGCTGAAGAACATTACGAAAAGAGGGCAAGGCATTGGCTCGCAAACGAGCCAAGTCTATGGGTCGCCAGCGACCTATGGCTCTATCTTGTTTTGCGAGACAAACTCTCCCTGGGTCATTTCCTACCTACCTGCGAGAAGTTGATAAATAGGCCCAGCCCAAAAGCTCTCTGACCTCTATAAATACCATCCTACCTGCAACATCAAGAGGATCTTCTCCGAACTAGTTGCTGAAGCTCTGCTGGAACTATTCCTCACTCCCTACCTCCCTTGCAACAATCTCCAAAGGAATTCACTGTGATTCTCCAGTGGATTCCAACTCTGTGGTAGAATCTAGCTAAAGATAATCAAAGCCTTGTAATCAAACATCTCTTGTAACAACAATCTGTCTATAATAAAACTATAAAGTGGACGTAGGCTTCATTAACAGCCGAACCACTATAAAAATTCACTGTCTTCTTTCTTTTACTGCTCTTTTTCTATATATGCTATTTGTGATATTGCTCTGTCAGAACATAGCTGGTGCTTTCAAAATCAAACCAGGGTGTTGGACCATTTTTTGGGTCAACATTTTGGTGCTATTACTGAGAACTCCAACTCAGGACTATCTACTTTGGATCAGATAGGTTCAGAAGTTAGATCCTGAATCGCCGCCAAGAAGGATCGGAGAAAAAGCAAGAAAACACATGCTAAGGTGATGGAGAACATCAACATGAGATAGTGATGCGATCATAAAGGCAAAACTTCGAAATCACTTAAGTACACGGGTCGCTAGCGATCCATGCACTATGGGTCGCTAGCGATCCATAGCCTGGCGACCCATATTCTAACGATCCATAGCCTGGCGACCCATAGTCTAGCGATCCATAGCCTAGCGACCCATAGCCTGGCGACCCATAGCCTCGTGACCCATAGCCTGGCGACCCATAGCCTGGCGATCCATAGCCTAGCGAAGCATAGCCTAGCGACCCATAGCCTAGCGATCCATAGCCTGGCGACCCATAGCCTAGCGATCCTTAGCCTAGCGATCCATAGCAATCCATAGCCATATCAATCGTTCGAAGGGGATATAGTCAAAAGGAAGCAATCGGTGGATCTCCAAGAAGATATGACATAAACAGAGATCAATTACAATGCCAAGCCCCTATGGTATATTGTGACGACTCCCAGCCGACCGTAGAATGGCGAGCAGGGAACATCCAATGCCTATCAATAAAGAACTCTGATTATCAATTGGATCATTGACGGTCGGCATCCCGCAGAAAGGAGCTAGGGGCAACTTGGAAATGCAAGCAAACGATGCTGCTTAACTTATCAGTGACCAAATACTTAGAGTTGGCCGCCAGCCAATCTCCATAGACTATGATCGAACCTATGGAGTTTCATCAAGACGAACGTGATTCGATCGATCATCAGCTACCATATACCCTTAATTTGGGACACTGAGGCGTAGAATAAAGAACCTGAAAAGTTCAAAATCCAATATAAAGTAGACATGACTGACTATCCACTCAGCAACCTTCATATTAGACTCGGAGTAGTCGCGACTTGTTGCCTTCTAATCAACCCTGGATTTTAGTGAATGGACATGATTGCAGCCTAAAATAGACGCAACTTAATTGCCTGCTTAATAACTTATTATCTCTTCTTGCTAGAAAGAATACGAAGAAAATTGTGCAAAACTCGATCATCCGACCCCAGCATGGATGTGATTAAGTCATTCATCACCTGCCTTTTTCCCAACTTAATGGGAAGAGCTGCAACTACTAAGTGGACATGAATCGACCATTTGATTGCAATGTTTCATCCTAAATGCTGGAGGCAGAATCTCATTCCATGAACGAATGTGGTTCGACCAATCATTCAACAACTTTTTCCTTGACATGGTAAATGAAGTACAAATCCAACGGGTGGAAATATGACTGCTCTCAATAAAAATATCTAAGTCCCCAAAGCGTGGACTAGAGTACTCTAAGTCCTTGGAGCCTGAACTAGAGCATAAACGATTGACAAAAATCTCTAAGTCCCCGAAGTGTGGACTAGAGTACTTTAAGTCCCCGAAGCGCGGACTAGAATATAAATGATTTACAAAAATCTCTAAGTCCCCAGAGTGCAGACTAGAATACTCTAAGTCCCCGGAGCGCGGACTATGGTATAAACGATTGACAAAAATCTCTAAGTCCCCAGAGCATGGACTAAAGCATGAATGATTTACAAAAATCTCTAAGTCCCCAGAGCACGGACTAGTGTACTCGAAGTCCCAGGAGCACGGACAAGAGTATAAACGATTTACAAAAATCTCGAAGTCCCCGGAGTGCGGACTAGAGTATAAACGATTTACAAAAATCTCTAAGTCCTCGGAGCGTGGACTAGAGTACTCTAAGTCCCCGGAGCACGGACTAGAGTATAAACGATTTACAAGAATCTCTAAGTCCTCGGAGTGTGGATTAGAGTACTCTAAGTCCCCAAAGCGCGGACTAGAGTATAAACGATTTACAAAAATCTCTAAGTCCTCGGAGTGCGGACTAGAGTACTCTAAGTCCCCGGAGCGCGGACTAGAGTTTAAACGATTTACAAAAATCTCTAAGTCCCCAGAGCTCTGGACTAGTGTAATCTAAGTCCCCATAGCGCGGACTAGAGTATAAACAATTTACAAAAATCTCTAAGTTCCCGGAACGTGGACTAGAGTGCTCTAAGTCCTCGGAGCGCGGACTAGACTATAGACCACAAAAATATCTAAGTCCCTGGAGCACGGAATAGAGTACTCTAAGTCCCCGGAGCGCGGACTAGAGTATAAACGATTTACAAAAATCTCTAAGTTCCCGAAGCGCGGACTAGAGTACTCTAAGTCCCTGGAGCGCGGACAAGAGTATAAACAATTGACAAAAATCTCTAAGTCTCCATAGCGCGGACTAGAGTACTCTAATTCCCCGAAGCGTGGACTAGAGTATAAATGATTTACAAAAATCTCTAAGTCCCAAGATCGCAAACTAGAGTATAAACAATTTACAAAAATCTCTAAGTCTCTAGAGCGTGGACTAGAGTACTCTAAGTCCCCGGGGCGCGGTTAGAGTATAACGATTTACAAAAATCTCTAATTCCCCGGAGCGCGGACTAGAGTACTCTAAGTCCCTAGAGTATGGACTAGAATATAAATGATTTACAAAAATCTCTAAGTCCCCGGAGCGCAGACTAGAGTACTCTAAGTCCCCGGAGCACAGACTAGAGTATAAACAATTTACAAGAATCTCTAACTCCCCGGAGCACGGACTAGAGTACTCTAAGTCTCTAGAGCGCGGACTATAGTATAAACGATTTACAAAAATATCTAAATCCCCGGAGCACGGACTAGAGTACTCTAAGTCCCCAGAGCGCGGACTAGACTATAGACTACAAAAATATTAAAGTCCCAGGAGCACGGACTAGAGTACTCTAAGTCCACGGAGCGCGGACTAGAGTATAAACAATTTAAAAAAATCTCTAAGTCCCCGGAGCGTGGACTAGAGTACTCTGAGTCCCTAGAGCGCGGACAAGAGTATAAACAACTGGAAAAAAATCTCTAAGACCTCGGAGCGCGGAATAGAGTACCCTGAGTCCCCGGAGCGCGCACTAGAGTATAAACAATTGACAAAAATCTCTAAGTCCCCGCAGCGAACTAGAGTACTCTAAGTCTCCGAAGCGCGGACTAGAGTATAAATGATTTACAAAAAATATCTAAGTCCCTGGAGCTCTGGACAAGAGTACTCTAAGTCCCCGAAGCGTGGACTAGAGTATAAACGATTTACAAAAATCTCTAAGTCCCCGGAGCGCGGACAAAAGTACTCTGAGTCCCCGGAGCACGGATAAGAGTATAAACAATTGACAAAAATCTCTAAGACCTCGAAGCGCGGATTAGAGTATAAACAATTAACAAAAATCTTTAAGTCCCTAGAGCGCGAACTAGAGTACTCTAAATCACCGGAGCACAGACTATAGTATAAATGATTTACAAAAATCTCTAAGTTCCCGAAGCTCTGGACTAGAGTACTCTAAGTCCCCGAAGCGCGGACTGGACTATAGACCACAAAAATATCTAAGTCCCTGGAGCACGGAAAAGAGTACTCTAAGTCCCCGAAGCACGGACTAGAGTATAAACGATTTACAAAAATCTCTAAGTCCCCAGAGCACGGACTAGAGTACTCTAAGTCCCTAGAGCGCGGACAAGAGTATAAACAATTGACAAAAATCTCTAAGACCTCGGAGCGCGGACTAGAGTACCATGAGTCCCCGGAGCGCGGACTAGAGTATAAACAATTGACAAAAATCTCTCTGTCCCTGGAACACGAACTAGAGTACTTTAAGTCTCCGTAGCACGGACTAGAATATAAATGATTTACAAAAATCTCTAAGTCCCCGGAGATCTGGACTAGAGTACTCTAAGTCCCTAGAGCGAGGACTAGAGTATAAACGATTTACAAAAATCTCTAAGTCCCCGGAGTGCGGACTAGAGTACTAAGTCCCTAGAGCGCGGACTAGAGTATAAATGATTTATAAAAATCTCTAAGTCCCCGGAGCACGGACTAAAGTACTCTAAGTCCCCGGAGTGCATACTAGAGTATAGACCACAAAAATCTCTAAGTCCCTGGAGCGCGGACTGGAGTACTCTACGTCCTCGGAGCGCGGACTATAGTATAAACGATTTACAAAAATCTCTAAGTCCCCGGAGCACGGACTAGAGTACTCTAAGTCCCCGGAGCGCGGACAAGAGTATAAACAATTAACAAAAATCTCTAAATATTCGGAGCGCGGACTAGAGTATAAACGATTTACAAAAATCTCTAAGTCTCAGGAGCGCGGACTAGAGTACTCTAAGTCCCTACAGCGCGGACTAGAGTATAAATGATTTACAAAAATCTCTAAGTCTCGGGAGCGTAGACTAGAGTACTCTAAGTCCCCAGAGCGCGGATTAGAGTATAAACGATTTACAAAAATCTCTATGTCTCCGTAGCACAGACTAGAGTACTCTAAGTCCCCAGAGCATGGATTAGAGTATAAACGATTTACAAAAATCTCTATGTCTCCGTAGCGCAGACTAGAGTACTCTAAGTCCCCAGAGCGTGGATTAGATTATAAACGATTTCCAAAAATCTCTAAGTCTCCGGAGCGCAGACTAGAGTAATCTAAGTCCCCGGAGTGCGGACTAGACTATAAATGATTTACAAAAATCTCTAAGTCCCCGGAGCGCGGACTAGATTACTCTAAGTCCCTGGGGCATAGACTAGTGTATAAACAATTTACAAGAATCTCTAAGTCCTTGGAGCGCGGACCGGAGTACTCTAAGTCCTCGGAGCTGGGACTAGAGTATAAACGATTTACAAAAACCTCTAAGTCTCCGGAGCACAGACTAGAGTACTATAAGTCCCCAGAGCGTGGATTAGAGTATAAACGATTTGCAAAAATCTCTAATCCCCGGAGCGCGGACTAGAGTACTATAAGTCCGCGGAGTGTGGACTAGACTATAAACGATTTAAAAAAATATCTAACTCCCCAAAGCGTGGACTAGAGTACTCTAAGTTGCTGAAGCACAGACTAGAGTGTAAATAATTTACAAGAATCTCTAAGTCCCCGGAGCGCGGACTAGAGTACTCTAAGTCTCCGTAGTTCGGACTAGAGTATAAACGAATTACAAAAATCTCTAAGTCCCCATAGCACGAACTAGAGTACTATAAGTCCACGGAGCGCGGACAAGACTATAGACCACAAAAATCTCTAAGTCCCTAAAGCATGGACTAGAGTACTCTTAGACCCCGGAGCGCGGACTAGAGTATAAATGATTTACAAAAATCTCTAAGTTCACGGTGCACGGACTAGAGTATAAACGATTTACAAAAATCGCTAAGTCCCCAGAGCGCAGACTAGAGTATAAACGATTTACAAAAATCGCTAAGTCCTCGGAGCGCGGACTAGAGTACTCTAAGTCTCCGGAGCGCGGACTAGAGTATAAATGATTTGCAAAAATCTCTAAGTCCCTGGAGCTTTAGACTAGAGTACTCTAAGTCCTCGAAGCGGGGAATAGAGTATAAACGATTTACAAAAATATCAACGTCCCCGGAGCTCGGCCCAAAGTACTCTAAGTCCTCGGAGCATGGACTAGAGTATAAACGATTTACAAAAATCTCTAGGTCCTCGCAGCGCGGACTAGAGTACTCTAAGTACCCAGGCAAAGGACTAGAGTATAGACCACAAAAATCTCTCAGTCCCTGGACTGCGGACTAGAGTACTCTAAGTCCCCTGAGCGTGGACTATAGTATAAACAATTTACAAAAATCTCTAAGTCCACGAAGCACGGACTAGAGTACTCTAAGTCCCCGAAGCACGGACAAGAGTACAAACAATTGACAAAAATCTCTAAGTCCCCGTAGCGCGGACTAGAGTACTCTAAGTCCCCGGAGAGTATAAACGATTTAAAAAAATCTCTAAGTCTCTGGAGCACGGACTAGAGTATTCTTAGTCCCCAGAGCGCGGATTAGAGTATAAACGATTTACAAAAATCTCTAAGTCCCCGGAGCGCGGACTAGAGTACTCTAAGTCCCCGGAGTGCGGACCAGATTATAAACGATTTACAAAAATCTCTAAGTCCCCAGAGCGTGGACTAGAGTACTCTAAGTCCCCGGAGCACGGACTAGAGTATAAACAATTTACAAGAGTCTCTAAGTCCTCGAAGCGCGGACTAGAGTACTCTAAGTCCCCGTAGCGCGAACTAGAGTATAAACGATTTACAAAAATCTCTAAGTCCTCGAACCGAGGACTAGAGTACTCTAAGTCCCCGGAGCGCAGACTAGAGTATAAACGATTTCCAAAAATCTCTAACTCCTCGGAGCGTTGGACTAGAGTACTCTAAGTCCCCAGAGCGGGGACTAGAGTATAAACAATTTACAAAAATCTCTAAGTCCCTAGAGCGCGGACTAGAGTATAAACGATTTACATAAATCTCTAAGTCCCTGGAGCGTGGACTAAAGTACTCTAAGTTCCCGAAGCGTGGACTAGAGTATAGACCACAAAAATCTCTAAGTCCCGGGAACACGGACTAAAGTACTCTAAGTCCCCGGAGAGCGGACTAGAGTATAAACGATTTACAAAAATCTCTAAGTCCCTAGAGCGCGGACTAGAGTACACTGAGTCCCTGGAGCACGGACAAGAGTATAAATGATTTACAAAAATATCTAAGTCCCCGCAGCGCGCACTAGAGTTGTCTAAGTCCCCGGAGCGCAGACTAGAGTATAGACCACAAAAATCTCTAAGTCCTCAAAGCACGGACTAAAGTACTCTAAGTCCTCGGAGTGCGGACTAGAGCATAAACGATTCACAAAAATCTCTCAGTCCTCGACTACGAACTGAAGTACCTACAATTTGGCGAAAGTGCGACCGCCCACAAAAAACCCTTCGCGAAGGTGAAGGCCTTTTAGGAACTAGAGCGTCGTGGCGGTAAACTGGTAGATCAGCGAAATTCATGTACGACTAATATCCGTGAAGGTGAATTGGAAGATCAGTAGTCATCTAATCCAAAGCCTATTGGAGTCAACGAAGCTATGCTCTAGAGCCACAAATCGACAGTCATATCAGCCAGTCAACATAATGAAACGATCGATGAAATAAACAATGCTGAACCCAGGGCTTCAAAGTTGCTCAAATGAACTAAGCCAAAACTGAACCGAACTTGTGGTTAATCGGAGGCTGACTCGAATCAAGCCAAGACTAACAACTCATGAGATCCGCTCCAGCTAGACTAGGGGCAATCAAACGAGTTGTGGAGAGACCATGGATACAGTTTAAGCACGCCAACAGCCTTTTGGCATGAGGGCACTACACACACTTGAATAGTCATAAGAAAGGCCGAGGCTAATTATACCATAGTTCTATTAAGAGTTCTGTTATACCTGATCAAAAATTCTGGCATTCTGACAACCGCGGACTTAATGACCTAGCTAGTGCAACAAACGAATACTAGCATAATACTTGCCTACTTCTTTCCAACTACTATTTAACCGCTCTTGGTGACCAATTCATCTTCCTCTTAGACCATAAGCCAGTGAAAGACCCATTCTCCAAAGGCAGTTTGGACCAAGAGCTAAGAGACATACCCTGAACTCCTATAAGCTCATTCTTCATAAACATCTACATGCGGTCGGTTGTAGATCTCTCCACCATGGAAACCTTATCTGTTTGGCCGTACACATCTTTCCGTAATACGGGAGGATCGCCCAAGCCACGGTTACCCAATCCAAAAACCAATTATCTATTTGAACCGACAAAATTGTGTTCGCAATAACTACCCGCCGGGTCGACGGAAGAAAATCGGCTCAAACCGATGGATCAGTGGAACCCGATCCTTGCCTTCTAAAAACCGGTGTTGCCACGGCAATATCGAGAACACCAAAAAACTAACTCCTTGCGTTCCCCGAAGATAGGCAACGCCGAGGAGCATCAAAACTTACACTCCTTACGTTGCCCGGAGATAGGCAATCCCAAGGAGCATCAAAAGCCATGCATCTCGTAAGTCGCGCATCAAAAACTAACTTCTCGTGTTGCCCGGAGATCGAAAACGTCGAAGAGCACCAACTCTTAAAGAGCTTAAACCCCTCATGTTGCCCGAAGATAGGCAACATAGAGGAACTTCATAAGCCGCACACTCTCAAAAGCCGGGCACTTCGATTAACAAGGATCAACTCTCGCTATCCGAAAGAACCAACATTGCTTCGGTAGTACCGCAAAGCTCACAATCCAAGAAGTCGGCAAAGATTTTGATTTTTGGCCAAATTTAATCTACTAGATGTCAAAATTCAAGATATCCAAGTCACGAATTCTCGGAGATAGGATCCGCAATGTACCTTTGACTGGGGGCATCCAGGAAGCCACCCAAAACGTCAAGTCTCACATCAATTGTTCATAATAATCAGCCCTATAGACTGAGGGGTGCACAACAGATTAACACTTGGTCAGGTTAAAAGATCACTCTAACTTGCAATAAAAGGAGGAACTTACCGTCGTCCAGAGATAAACGACAATGGAAGGATGTTCCAGAATCAAATCATCAACGCACCAGTTTCCCAAAGAACAAAAGCAAGTGCTCGATAGAGATCTCAAACCCTAACTTGCAGAAAACCAGCTGTTATCCAAAGACAGACCACAACAAGGAGAGAATGCTCAAAATCGAGCAGCTAAACCATTGATTCCCGAAGATTGGAACCAATGAATAAGGTTGATATCTGCAATAATGCTATTAGCCTAGCATAATACATATGGCCTGAAACAAGCAAGGTTAAGTGCCACGGATTCAAAACAAATACTACCGAACTCTACTGGTCCAAGATCAGTATAGGAATGACGGTCATACCAAGGGCAATATGATAACTTGCTCCTCAATTTCTGATTTTCTATAAGAACCTGAAATTTGGCACCTGGAAATGAAGGGTTCTGCAGGTAGTCATCAGAACATAACAAAAACCGGTTGGAGGAAATTTGATTTTTCATGAATAAGAATAACTATTGAATTGGTTAAGCAAAAGCCTTGCATCTCCAAGTGTAATACTTGACGATTATAAACAAAGCTAAACAAAGCTAGGCAGCGGAAATGCTTGGGACCCTCACCCGTCCAAAACATGGCATCTCCCAGGTCTAAGCAATGTTGAGAAAATAACCACACTAGGTTAAAAAGAATCTACTCAATCTACAGGATCGTATGAATGATTCAACTCTCACTGACATGACTTTAACACTGCCCGAAGACAGGCAGCACTAAGAAAATACTTCTACAATCCCACCTTCGAAGTGCTAGTTTTTGAAGGCCAAAACTAGTACCCAACTAGGTTAAGGGCATCACCGAATCGACAGGGAAAATCGATCCCAACCTCCTGAGTGTCGGCGTTGCCTCGCCAACGCCAAGGCCTTCTCTTATCTTTTAAGTACCGGTGTTGCCTTGGCAACGTCGGGAAAATTTTCTATTTCCTAAGTACCAGTGTTGCCCCGACAATGCTAGGAAACATTCTATTCATAAGTACCAGTGTTGCCCCCGCAACTCCGGGAAACATTCTACTCACTAAGTACAGGTATTGCCCCGGCAATGCCAGGAAAACTTTAATCTATAGGGATGATGAGAAACACTCATCGCAGTGAAACACCGATGCACTAGCTTCTAGAGATAGAAGCTGGTCCTCAACTGAGTTTCCACCTTCTCTTCAGAAATCTACTTTTACCCAGTGATATGCAATGACCGGAAGACATATCCTTTCATAGTCAGCCAGATGGTTCGACTTTTCATCACAGATTTCAGCCACTGCACATGAATAATGCAGCGTCGAAAGGGAATCCTAGGATTGAATTGCCGGTGTACTAATTTCTAGGGATGAAAGCTGGTGCACAACAAAATTTCCTATATCCAACTTAGAAAGAATTTAGACACAACCAAAAGATAGGCGGCCTCTAGGAAATGTTGCTTGGAACCAAGCAGCTAGGTTATCAATTCTCAAGGACAAGAGTTGACATATGAACAAAACTTCCGTGACAATGTCAGCAATTGAGAAGAGCATACACGGCTAAGGACAAGCGGGAGTAATCATGGAAGGTCGGAAATAAAATCTCCCAACTTCCTCGATTCCAGAATGAGGTTGAGAGCCAGACAGAGGACAATTAAGCAATTCACCCCACATATTTCCATCTCTCACAATCGCCTGAATACAGGCATTCAAAATAGCTAGTCCCTCAAGAAGGGATAGAAGCACAGATACTTGATCGAAAGAAATGTTTGAAAAGTCCAAACACGAATAACCATAAGGTTGGTTAGATAACAGTTATGTATCACAAAACAGAGCATTTTGGCAACAAAATCGCCAACCAAGGAAACAAAGGGTTTAATGTTCAGAAATCCGTAGTCGCTCATAGTTTGGCGACGAAGAGAAGGATCGATGACCTACTTACGGTCTGACTAGATCATTTGGTTCCAAAGATCATTTGGTTTCAACAGGCAGGAATATGCCATTACCCGAAGTTTGGTGATGCTAGGAAGAAATCCCAAAATGAAACTATCGATACATAGGCTCTCAGAAATAGAAGCAAGATTTGATTGGACCTTCAGCCCTACCTTCTGGCATCTCATGCTATCTGAAGATTTACAACATCAAGGAAAAATTCATAGCATTGAGTCATCCGTGTATGAGTTTTCGAAGATAGAAACCAACATATGATTACGATCTAAACGTTAGACTTAAAAGAATTTGCTTTAGCAAAAGATACCGAAAACGCATCTTTCTAATACATAACGACATCAATACAAAACTCGGATCTTAGGATCAAGCAACAAAGTCCCTAGTTTCCTAAGATAGGAGCTACCGTGTCAATCAAACTGGGGCAATTGAAATTATTATTTAGGAGACCTAGTCTCCCAAAACATGTTGGTTCAATAGTCAAAGCAATCAACCATACGGACTAAGGCATTTACACCAACACTTTGTTGAAACGAACTCAATTGAGCATAAGTAGGGATTAGCTATAGAACTGGCTTAACCAAGCTACCTCATAGGTCAATAAAAAGCGATTCTCAAAGCCGAGGAATTAAGCCAATAGTCCCCTGAGATAGAAGCTAGCATGCAGATTGGATTCCAAAAACCACAAAGGAAGGACAATCGCACTCGGGCAACTCATGCGCTAGTTTCTAAAGGACCCAGCTTCTGGAGGAGTGGAAGTCTCTCCCCAGACTAAAGATTGGAAGAACGAAAAGTCATTTTCAAATGAAAAAACTTGGCATTCAACCCTCTCAGGTATGTTTTACTTTAAATAATATATCCGCATATAATTAACGCCCGGAATCCAAAGGAAGTCGACGTATGTTGACCAATTGGGTCCTGAGCGTTGATCGGGGCAGATGCAGTATGTTATCTACATGAGAAGAGTCTAGTATCATGAATACTGTGAACAAGCAATCTAGTGTAGATAGCATGCTTACATTTGAAAAACAATCCATATCGTCTTTTGAAATTATCTCTTCCACACTTACCTATTATCGATCAACGATCGATAACGGAGCCGCTGTCCGAAGCGATGCGGGAAGCTTTTATTTTCAGGATCACTAGAGTACAGAAATAGGAAGAGCGATACGATTAGATCATCCCCTATATTTGATTATGGAATAAATCGTCGCATTGGAATTCAAAAAAATCGACAGGGACTTAACCAAATTCTCGAACGGAAGAAGTTAAAGGACAAGAGAAAGACTTTGCTCCAAAACGACATACAATCTTTCGAGACAAAACATAGCTTCACTGCCGGTTGAATTAAAACTATATAGGACAACTCCAAACCTACATCATGCACCCACTTACTGACTTAAACCCTTGCATAAACTACAGAGCAAAGATTGCATCATCAACGCTAGGAATTGAAATTCAGATTGAAATCAATAAACAAACGGCTATCAGAAGCCAATTAGTTGAAAGCAACATCTTGAGGTGGATTTCGATGATTCACACTAAAAATTCAACAGATGGCTGAAAAGCCAAAGCCAAATTTTCAAAGTAGCCTCGACATGATCAACTAGTTTTCACAAAAAGAAAACTCAAATGAAGTTACTTCCAGAGTACGCCTTGTTTTCAATGAAGGCATACTCTATGGGGAAAATGTTATCCGGGTTTTTGACCCAGCAGGACCCACAAGAAATTAGGACAATCTTGTGACCTCAGGATGGCTTAGAAATCAACCAGAAAGGCTAAGGCAAGGAGTGAACGAGATCCAACCAATGTTACTAAGGCAACGACTGGGTTCAACTAAACCAAGGTACTAGCATTCTTATAGCTCAATCAGCAGCTGAGCACAAACAGCTAGTGAATTGCCATCGAAATGGAACAACTATGGTAAAAGACTATCAAAGCATCTCCAATTCCAAACTCCAGAAAATCCTAAGTGCTTGGATCATCGGCTACCCATGGCTCTCCTCAAACCTTCAAACAAGTTAGCTGAAGAACACTACGAAAAAAGGCAAAGGCATTAGCTCGCAAACGAGCCAATTCTATGGGTCGCTAGCGACCCATAGGCCATGGGTCACCAGCAAACCATAGGTCATGGGTCGCCAGTGACCCATAACCCATGGGTCACTAGCGACCCATGGCTCTATCTCATTTTGCGAGCCAAACTCTTCCTAGGTCGTTTCCTACCTACCCACGAGAAGTTGATAAATAGACCCAGCCCAGAAGCTCTTCTATCTCTATAAATACCATCCTACCTACAACATAAAGAGGATTTTCTCTGGACTAGTTGATGAAGCTCTGCTGGAACTATACATCACTCCCTACCTCCCTCGCAACAATCTCCAAAGGAATTCACTATGATTCTCCAGTGGATTCCAACTCTGGGGATTGAATATAGCTAAAGATAATCAAAGCCTTATAATCAAACATATCTTGTAACAACAATCTGTCTATAATAAAACTATAAAGTGGATGCAGGCTTCATTAACAGCGAACCTCTATAAAAATTCACTGTCTTCTTTCTTTAACTGTTTTTTTTCTATATATGCTATCTGTTATATTACTCTGTCAGAACAGGGATGGTGCTTTCAAAATAAAACTAGGGTGTTGACCCATTTTTTGGGTTAACAAAATTAAAGTGGGGGTCTCTCCACCTTCGCTTGCAAATCCCCTGGCGAAATATTGAAGTCAGAACTAGCATCCCCTAAAATGTCGATAACGGCGAAGTTAATCATATCAATGTCACTTAAACAGACGAAGATGTCACCAAAGAGGCAAGATCATGGAGAAATCTCAACTGAAAGCAATGTAGATTGATCTATGGCCAATTAGGAAGTTTCTATGGCAATGTGTTCCTGTCAAGACGACTAGGGAGATCAGGACTTATCTTGGGCAATTCACTGAAAGATTCATCCCCTTCTTTTCTAGTGCGATAGTCGCTATCACTCTCAACAACATCCTCTTCTTCCTCGGACACTTCTTTCCATTTTCTCCTTGTGAATCCCTCATCCTATTCTAGGATCAGAGGCATCCTCACACCTTCATCTCGGATGCTTGGAATATCGGTTTCGACAGGCCCTACAAGCTCTCTCATCATGGCCTCTTTATTACTACATCAGAAGGACCGGCAACTTCCCCTTAAAAATTCTCATTTGAGCTACAAGTGGGGGCGAAGAATGGGTATATGCCCTAGTGCCGCTTTGCGCTGGAGACCCAGCAACGAAAAGTCTATCATGGCGAAGTAGACCACACCACCATAGATTGTCATTCATTAGAAGGAATTTAAAGGTGCGCCGATTAGGTCAAACTGCCTTCAGAACAAAAAGTGTTCTCTCGTGCTCCTCTTTATTGTCACCAACAGGGATGTTTATGAGGAAATACACATCAAGTTAGAAATATAGGAATTCTGTCATGGGAGAAGCAAAGGGAAGAGAGACGTACACCCAGAAAGCCAACGCCGATTAAAACCATGCGAGCATAGCATGTAGAAATATTCGTTCTTGAAGGCAGAATGCTTGTTTTGGAGCTTTTCGATCACTTTACATCCCCTCTAGGCCTCTATTATCAGATAAGATGGGAATCTCGCCTTTTCTTGAACTATAGAAGATAAGTCAGCTCATTAAATCTCGGAGGCTAGTTGAATATATTCATGAAGAGGATGTACAACGAAATTAGAAGAGAATTGCCAATTGGGTGGACTTGGAATAAGATAGTCCAAGTTCTTGCAACACCATCATTATAAAAGGATTAAATAGTGGGATGACACCACTCAGGCACATATACAGATTGATGCTGTGAAGTTTGATGGAGGATTATAAGCGAATTCAGCCCTTGTTGGTAGATGAACATCATCCATAGGGATACCATGTTGGAGACATATGTTCCGGAGCGACCTGGCAGATAGATTTGAGGGTACCTACTTTGGCTTGTTGTTCAAGATTCTTAATCCTGGAGGTAGCTGACAAACAACCGGCTCAACTAGAACTATTTGATTTTGAGGTTTAGAAGTTTCAGGATGGCTTGACTCGAGAAGGATTGATGGAAAATCCTGAGCTATAGAAGTCCTAGCTTCTGAAGGAGTGGATGTTCCTTTGTCAGACATAAACGGGGTGACAGGCGAGTCATTTAAAAAAATAAAAACTGGCATTCAACATGGTCATGTATGTTTTATTTTGAATAATAAATATGTGTGTCCAACGCCCGAAATCCAAAGGATATTGACATGTGTTGATGAATCGAATTCTGAGCATTGACCGAGGCAAGTGCAGTGTGTTAATCTATGTAGTGTGAGTCCAATGTACCGTGCACAACAAACGAACCATCCTATGTAGATAGCTCACTTGTGCTAGGAAAATGAGCCACGTCGTAGTTTGAAATTATATTTCGAGACTTACCCATTCTTGATGAGTAATCGATAATGGAGCGGTTGTTTGGAGCGATGAGGAAAGCATTTCTTTTCAGGATCACCAGATGTGCAGAAATGGGAAAAGTGATGTGATGTGATCATCCTCAACGTCCGATAGTGGAATAGATCGTCACACTAGAATTCAAACGATGGTAGAGACTTAGCTAAATTCTCGAAAAGAGATAGTTCAATTCAAAAAATAGGACCTGTCTTTGGAGCTGCATGCACTCGACCGAGGCAAAACTCATTTTCACCATCGATCAAACACAACCTAAATTTTAATAATCTCCCTTCAGTTGCAATCAACCAAACCCTTATCGCCATCGCCATTGTCATCATCATGAAGCCAATCATTGCCAACCTTAAATTCAAAATCAAGTTGGAGCTAGGTTTCAAAGTTGAATTAGGCCGAAGTATTTCAGGCGATGGATTTGGTAGTGGCGACGTTGATGAGTAGTGGTAACTAGCGCCAGGCGATGGTGGCAGGTGGTGGAGGTGGCAGAAGTTGATCGACAGTGGGTTTAGGTTGGATTGGTTTGGAGGCAAATGGATCAGGTGGAAGTAAAATAGCTCGGCACAAATTCAATCATCAAAATAGAAAGTGAAGCTCAAAAAGTTCTAAGAACGGAATTTATAGGGTCGGGGGGAAACTCAAATAACTCGGTATCGAGTTAAACAACTCGGTGCAAGTTGTTTTCCTCTTCCTATATCTTCCCGAAACCATTGCAGAGGTTGTATACGCCAACCTAAAGCATAAAGTGATCTTCGGAGTGTAGATCACATCTATTGTTCAAAGTAATGGAATTCCAACTGCAACTAAGCCGAACGAGTAAAGGTAAATTTACCAAGTGGAAGCAATGTCTACAGACAGCACTTCAACGATCAACTGGAATTTACAAGATATCAGTCCGGGACTTGTCTCAATCCAGAGCATTCTTTGTTTTTAATAAAAGCATACTCTGGAGGGCAAGTTTTAATTGGATATTTAACCAAGCAAAAGTCAATAGAAGTTGGAATGTCAAAACAAAGACGAAAAGACTCGAAGTATTGGAAGCACACCTAGAAGAGGCAAAGAAGCAACTCGGGGAAGTTTCACCCAAAAATGGGAAAAGTAAATAACTTGGCACTGAGCTATTTTACCCATGACCGAGTCATTTTTCCTCCCCATATCTCTTCTCCAACTTCATGCGATTCATTATCTAAATCTTCCACTCGTGACCAAGTGCTTCCTAAAGTTTAGACGACCATTTTCAAGAGTTGAAGAGAAGAATGCTTAGAAAGCAGGATAACTCAAGTGATGATGGAACGATCAATAGAATCAACCAATAATCAATGGAGAGAGCATGGAACACATCATCACGAAGTCAGAAGAGCAGAGCAAAAAAGTTGGAGCGATTCCCACATAAGAAAATAACTCAGCACCGAGTCAAATGGCTCGGTACCGAGTTACTTTATTAACTCGGTAGACTCCGAGATTTCTTATGCAGTCTTGGGCCGATGCCTGGACTCCATTGCAAGCAGGCTTCTGACCTAGAACAAATGTTTCGCTAAAAATACAAGCCATGGTGCAACCAAAATTGAATCTTCTCGCTACTCTTTCTTCTTTACTATGGATCTGGGACTCTATTTCTCATCGCCATCTTCCTCCCTCACAATAGTCACCAGGGCAGCTACTCTTGGCAGTTTTAGGCCTAAGAACTTTTCAATTTCTTATACTTGAAACTCTAATTCTCTGTAATGTCATATAAATACTCTTAGATTCATAATCAATAAAACTATAAAGTGGACGTAGGACAGAGATTGCTGAACCAATATAAAAATCATGTATCACCCTGTTATTTTCCTTTTAATTTTATTATTATCTGCTAGATCAAGGTCTTACATGACCCCTACAACTCAATCTTGGGTGTTGATCCATTTTTGGCTTCAATAGCTTAATTGCCCACTAATCTCTCCAACAGCAAATAGGATTTAAAATGGTCATATCTCCTAAATGATAAGTTCGTTTTCCTATTAAGACCACTATAGGGAAGAGAAACGACAAGGCTGATTTAATCGTAGTGGTTTCAGACCCTAATTTAATCCCTATCAAAAGTTATAGGCCATATGGTAATTTCTAGATCTAACTGTTCGATAAAAATTCTATGAATGGAAAATCTCCCTAGTAGTCACCTTCCAAAATTGTAGAGTCATACGACCACATATGATTTAAATGATAGGCCTTACCATACAAAAGTGAAAGTAAATACTATTTAATATATCCTATATAATGGCAAAAGTGAAAATAGAAAGTTCCTTGTAGTCATAGGACCTCATATGATTTAAAATATCCTATATGATATCAAAAGTGAAAGTAAATATGATAAGCAGTTGGCCTTACCATAAAAAAAGCTCCGGATATGCAGCCCTCATACTCTCCTTTGTTTCCCACATGTAATCACCATCCCTTTGGCCCGTTGAACCTTCACAAACTGCAATGTCTTTCCCTTAAGTTGTTAAGTATCACGTCTGTCAAAAGAACAAACCTATAAGGTCTAGAAGCTTCTGGCTCAATCTCGATATCATTAAGTTGTTTTGGTGCAATTGTTATGCTTGAGTTGCGCACAAACTTCCACAAGTGAGAGACGTGGAATACGTTGTGCATGCCCACCATCTTCTGAGGTAGTCAGCCTTATATGCTAAGTTCTCAATCCCCTCTACTATCGGTAAATGACCTATGAATCTTGATGCCAACTTCCCCATACTACTGAATCAAAGGTCATTTTTCAATGAAGAAATCTTCACAAACACCATATCGTCGACAAACAATTATTAATCTACACATCTCTTATCGACGTAGCACTTTTGCCTTTCCATAGCAGCTTTCATTCGTTGCCCAATGATATCAATCTTCTCCGAGGTTTCTCCAATCATACCTGGCCTAAGTATCAGGTTTTTGCCCACTTTCCAATAACATGAAGGAGCATTACATGGTCAGCCATACAGTGCTTCATATGGTGCTATACCAATGCTAGACTGATAGCTATTGTTGTATGTGAATTCCACCAAATGCAAATTATGATCCCATGAGCCTACAAAATTAAGAATGCAAGCACGTAAAAGATCCTCTAATATACGATTTACCCTTTCTGTCTGCCCATCAGTTTGTGAGTGATAAGTTGTACTGAGATGCATCTCCGTCCCTATTGACTCTTTTAAGCTCTTCTAAAACCAACTAGTGAATAAAGGATCTAGGTCACTCACAATGCACTTCTGCACACTATAGAACCGTAGCATCCATTTCACATACAACTCGACTAACTTGGATGTCGTTCAACTAAAATTCATGGGAAAGAATTGTACACTCTTCGTCAATCTATCAACTATGATCCAAATACTATCGTGCCCTCCTCTGGTCCTTAGCAATCCATCAATGAAGTCCATCAGAACTTATTCCCACTTCCATTTTGGAATTTCAAGCGGGTGAACAAACCACTTGTCTTCTTCTTCTCTTCCCTCGCCAATTGGTGGTTCGTACACTTCAGGATGAATGTCCTGACAGCCTTCTTCATCCCTTCCCAATAACATGTCCGCTACATATCATGGTATACCTTATTACCGCTAGGATGTATAGTCAATCTAGAGTAATGGCACTCCTGTAGCACCACATCTCGTAATCCATCAACATCAGGAACAAACAACCTCCCATCCTTACTGAGCCAACCAACTCGGTCGAGGCCATACCGCTTCACATCCTTAAACTCTACTCCTTTTTATTTCTTCACCATGCCATTCACTAGTTTAGCATCTTGCATCTGAATAGTACCGATCTGCTTAATTAAAGTAGGTCTACTCGTCAAACTTGGCAACATTTCTGGCTCTAACTTGCAATGAGGTTTGAAGTCATAACCAGTAATATACTCCAACTACTTCAACTCTAGAAACATCGCTCCCAAACCGACATGTCTTCTACTCAAAGCATCGATGACTGCATTTCCCTTACCAGGCATGTAAGAAATGTAAAAAATTTAGGGGGCCAGTGAAGGTTGAGTTCCTTTTGGGAGAAAAGGTATTTCAACAACTTATGACTAGTAAATAACTGGAATCTCTCTGCTAATAGGTAGTGCATCCAAATACTTAAAGAAAACACCATATCCATTAATTCTAAGTCACAAGCCGGATACATCTTCCCATGCAGTTTCAGTTATCGTCTAGCGTAGGTGACAACTTTCCCCTTTGCATCAACACCACACCTAATCTGATACCACAAGCATCGGGATATACCGTCATCTATTCATTCCTGCTTCGAATGGTCAATATTTGTACATTTGTCAACCTCTCCTTTAGAATCACAAACGCGCGCTCTCACTTCGTGTCATAAACAAAATTCTGATTTTTCTTTGTTAAATTGGTTAATGGTGTTGCTACCTTCGAGAAGTCCTTGATAAAACATCTATAGTATTCTGCCAATGTTAGAAAACTCCTCACATCAGTAGCATCCTTTGTTTGGTTCCAATCCTAAACGGCTACCACCTTGGAAGGATCTACAACGATGCCTTGCCGAGATGACATTATCTAACAATCTCACCTCCCTCCTCTATAAGCGCCACTTTGAAAACTTTGCTTTAAACTCGTACTTCCTCAACACTTCAAGCACAGCCCTCAAGTGCGGCTTATGTTCCTCCTCTATCCAAGAATAGACTAATTATCATCCAACAAACACAAGCATGAACTTATTCAGTTAATACCTAAAGAAAGGTTCATACGACCAACAAAGTATGTCGTAGCATTGGTTAGCTCGAACGACATAACCAACCACTTATAGAAATGAAATGGCATAAGAAACGCAAAATCGGCACACGCTGGTTAGCAACCCTTACTAGTGAAATCTCGTCGCCAAATCCAATTGAGAGAGTACCTTCACACTGTGGAGCTGATCGAACAAGTCATCTATACGTGGGTATGGATACTTGTTCTTCCTCGTCACCTTATTCAGCTAATACACACACAACTTCAGAGAGCCATCCACCTTAGTTATGAATACTATGAGTGTGCTCCGCTTAGGTATGCTCCTACGGACGAACCTTCTCCTCAATAGGGCATTCACTTGCACTTTCAACTCCTTTTGCTCGCTAGGTGCCATATGTTTCAAAGGCATAACAATTGATCTGGCATCCTTCACTAAGTCTATGTGAAACTCAATCTCTCGGTGTGACGGTAATCAGGTCACCTCCTCGAATATATCCGGATACTCTCTAACGATAGGCATGGATGACAACTCATTCTATGGGAACCTCGAGCGAATATAAAAGGTTAAACATAACCCCATCCTCTGGTAGGTAGCCAATCACAACCTTTCATCCCTCTTCAGCCCTAATTGTCACCAACAACTTCTCGTAGTCCACCGCTACCATATACTTCCTCAACTTGTCCATCCCTATTATAATCCTAAAATCAATCAAATCCAAAATAAAGAAATCGCAAAAAAAGAGCATCCAAGGCTCGATATGACCAAACCATGACAAACCATACAAAGATTAGTAGGTCCTCCAATAAGGTTTGTTACTACCAAAGGTCGGTCAACTATTTTGGGTCTTAATCCCAATCTATCTACCAAGTCACTCTATATAAAGGAATGTGAAGCCCTGCCATCGAACAAAAAACATATGGAAATGTGATAAATAGAAAGCATACCTTGAATAGTTATACTATTCCCCTTTTTATTTTTTAAGGGAGCACTCAACAAAGTGGGGACAACATCCTAAGCATATGCCTTCACTACTTGCTTGAGCTGCACTAGTTTAGGGCAATTCTTTTGCATATGTTTGTATTTGCCATAATTATAGCTCTTCTCCTTTCAATTAACTTTATAGTCTCTAACCAAGTGACCCTTATCTCCACAACCATAAGAAGCAGGATCCCATATTGTTTTCTTCTAAGCATTCTTTCCTTGAAACAGATTCGTCTTATTATTCCATTTCTTTTTGCCTCCATCACCCTATTCCAATTTTGGCTCTTTTTTAACCACAACAGTTGATTTAAACTTGAGTAATAAACTCTCTTGGCAAAGAGCTTTATCGATGAGTCTCTCAAATGGCTTATCTATGTGACTTACTGACTTCTCCCGTACATAGTCATAAAAAACCATTAGAAAATTCTCGTTCTTCCTTAGCAGAGTATCAATAATAGAAAACCCATATTTCAACAAGGCATCAAACTCGATAAAATACTCAGAAACTGGCATGTCTCCCTGCTTCAAATCAACAAGCTTCCTAAAAATACCAATTTTTGAGCCGCCGAAATGAACTTATCCTCAATTGGGTTTTGAACTATTCCCAAGTAAAATGATCCTTGGAAGTAGCAACTTTAATAGCGTTCCACCAGTTCATGGCTCACTCTTGAAGCTGTTGGGAAGCCAACTCCCTCTTCATCATATCATCTAATTCAAAGTCATTAAAAATTTCTTTCATAAGTATTTAACCTATCTTGCACCTCCACAACGAATTCCATTTCTTGGAATGGTTTTGTGATGACCCACATTTCGGAAGGTTTAAATTGATAATAATCCACACATGTCCAACTTAAACAATCCGGAATAGAGATAATCAATAGGGTTAAATAAGAAAAATAAGAAAAGAAGAAGAAAACGAACACAGAATCTCACAGCGGAAATGATAAAATATAATAATCAAATAACAGTTCATGAAGCTGTTTATATCATGCATTTGATTATAATCTATACAACATTTATCAAAGTTATATATACGTCAGGGATAGATGAACAATACAACAGAATAACATGATGCAGAGAATAATAATAATAATATATCAACTTCGTCTTCGTCCTCCAGAAAATAATCTTCAACACGTTGAAAAAACCCAGGATTGACCCGAGCGTAATGAAAAACAAAACACTCGACCCAGGACTAAAATACTCTTATGTAAGTCAAATAAATATCATGAAATATGAGTGCAATAACTTAAGAGATGTTACGGGTTTTTCCAACTCCTAAGGATCCGTCAAACTATCTATGTATAATAGTGTACGCTATTATAGATGATGTCAATCAGTAAAATAAATATCAAAATAGCATTAAGGCTTTACATTATCCCTCTTAACACATTTTTATAGCATGTAGTCTATGAAGGTCCTGTAACACAACCAGTAACGTCAGTAGCCAGTGAGTCCCCTATAGGTACAGCACTAAACCAAAGTCGTAATGGGCTCGTATAAGGATAAATATGACAAGGCACGTGAGACAATGCCCAAAGTAGGATTCTACCAGTTTACCCTTTTTGGCTAGTCGTAATCCATCCATGGCCGGCCGCAACAATCAATCCAAACAAAAAAGGTGCACCCATCGAATACGAAATCACAAAAGTAATATGAAGGATCAACGTTGCTAGAGGTAGCTAACCTCATTGGCCAGACATAGGCTCCTATTTTAGTCATTTTAATTATGACACGAGTGTCAAAGCTATCCATCATCGTTCTCTCACTTCATTCCAGTAAACGTTCGCCAATTCAACCACTACATTCTGGATATCATCCACCGCGTACACAGTTGTTAAAGAGGTTCCAATATTGACAGAGAGTATGCCAATAAGTGGCCCCGGTCTCTTTAACAACCAAACGTCATTTTACACACCGGTTGGTTCATTTATATTTCGAAAACAATTCATACTTGATGTCAAAATATCATATTTGCTTCAAAATCAAATCCATTTCGAAATCATCATATTCGCTTCAAAACCATATTTTTACTTCAAATGTTAATTCAATTTGATATATCGATTTCACTTCAAAACTTGATTTGAATTACAATTTTGATTATAATTCACTTTAAACCAATTCGTATTTAAATTCAAGATTTAAATATAAACATTCCACCCTTTTTTACCAGTTTGAATTTTTAGAAAATAGTTTAAATAATTTTAAAATAGTAAAATAGTTTAATAGGAAATAGTTTGAGTACTAAAAATGGTTTATATAGTAAAATAGTTTAGAAAACCAAAATAATTTGAATATTTAAAGAATATAGATTTTAAGCAGTTTATACTAAATAATTCATTTAAATAGTTTCAAAGTCAAACTGGTTCACTTTCCAAATTTTCCAATTCAAACCAATTCCAACTTCCATTTCAATTTAATCGATTCAATTCCGATTTCAAGTCAAATTTTACTTCAATTCCAAATTCATTTCAATTCCAATTCCAAATAAATTTCAATTCCAATTCCAAATTAAACCATTTCGATTTATATCAATTCCGAGTTCGATTTCTAAAATATCGATTCAAAACACTTAAGTCAAATTTTCCTTTAATATCCGATTTAAAAATCCAAATCTTCAAATATAATTAAATTCCAAACTCAATTTCAAAATATCATTTTATATCACTTTTACTTAGCAATATCTAAGGTTCGAATCAAAGTCCAATCTTTTAAAACAAATCAATTTCTGAAATTCACATCATATTTCGATTATGACTTTAAAAATCCCAACTTTGATTATTTAAACAATTTCGTTTACCAAATTTAAATTTCAACATTTTGAGTTCCAATTCGAAAATAATTCGATTTCCATAAATTTGATTTTATTTATTAAAAACCAAAATAAATTTAAATAGTTTTGAATCAAAATCTTAAAATCATTTAATTTAACAAATCCATTGTCCATATATAATTTTCTATCCTATGGCCAAGTGAATCAATAATTTCAATTTAATTCAGAGATGGATATATATCATTTCAATCCAAAATAAATGTCATAGGTATATAACATTTCAACCTATTTCTTAATTTATTCGAAATAATTCAATTTACAGTTTTATATACTGTAAATAATATACAGGATGATAACATGATATATTAAAAAGAAATATACACCCAAATCGTCCAAAATATCAACCAATAGCATCCATCATAATCAATCATCCAAACAGTTGATAAAATTAACAATAATTTCATGGCAATATCGGGAGTTTTTACTAGCAGATTATTTCTATTTCAATTTAATTGTCAATCCAAATTCTATCAATTAATTCAGATGTCAATTTAAATGCCAATTTAATTTATCAAACAACTATCAATAATTTAGATCACTTCACGATATAATTTAATTAACATAAAAATATAAATTATTTAATTGTGAGCGTATAAAACACTCACCTTAATTTGAAACTGAAAATATTTCAGCTTCAAATAAATTCCAAATCCACTCCACGTTGTAGACGACGTCGATACGAATGCACTGCAACTCGTTTCGTCCGAAACGGACCTCGTATAGAAAAGATATGAATTTATTAACATCGAGATAATTTAATTAAAATAATAATTATTAACTAAACCTCAATTAGTCGATAATCACGTAATTAGCCACCAAACCCTTCTTCCAGTTACATGCTCTGATACCCTCCTCTGCTAATTGAATGTCACACACCTCCCAAGATGATCGGAGGTTATCATTTCACCGTCGTGGGTGCGCCACCACCCTATGCAACCCCAGCTCCGATCCCATGCCTTCCACCGCCGCCACCAATCATCGTCCCAGCCTCGCCACGTCGTTCTCCTCCCCTCGCGCACGCGCTCTCGCGCTAGTGGCCCTCAATCTCGCAACGTCGACCGGCGATTTTGATCCTATCGCTTTGAGAATTTTTTTTCTTCGATTCAAGCACAGCAGCGTTTTTTTATCTCGATCGGGTTTGAATCGAAAGAATACGGTCGATAAGGAAACGTGGCTGTAAGATTTATATATATATATATATATATTATATCAGAAAATATCTCATCTATAAACACCTGAAATTCTCGAGCTCCAAACGAAATGTGTCGCCTGGTGCTCCTAATGTTTTACCCTCATTTCGAACACAATGGATCTAGTTTCGGAAGCCAATTCAATCGTATGTGAAAGATAGCTTTTCAAAATCAATTATTTTAATTAAATTCTGAAATTAAATTTATACGTGTTTCATGCTCGCACGGACAAACGACAAGTCCGATTGCTACGGAACTTGAAATCCTATAATAGTTCACTATTACGGATCCGATGAAACTGGTTTCGTCGAAATTCTAGACAGTGGCCAAAATGGTTATTTTTACTCGTTAATTAAAACGAGAAATTTCCAAAATTTAATTTAATCACTTTATATTCCATTTTAAAAGTCAAAAACCTTCATCCATATCTAAATAAAATTTAAATCAATTCTCAATGCCATTTTCATTCATATTAAATCCAGAATTGAGTTATTCAAATAATTTCCACTATTAGATTTGAACAATTTAATTATCCAATAAACCAACATTAATAAATCACAATTTTTTTTACTTTTACCCATATTATCCAATAATTACATTAAATTTTATAACTTACAATAGCCAAAAGTACGGGTCGTTACATACTCACTCACTCAAAACTTTTCGTCCTCGAAAAGACGTTAAGTATATAATTTAACACTTGATATATTTTCTCGATATAATTTACTTATAAAACATAACCATCTTATTTTCAAAACTATTACTATGTCATTTTGATATCGATTTTACGGAAAATATAATATATATAGAAAAACAAGTTATAAAATTTTTAAAACTTCAAAAAATTTCTAGCTCCCAAATTTACGGAAAATTTAGGTAGAGTCTCCTTTGCACGGCTCGACCGAAATTATTTTACAATATAATATATAACACAAATATACCCAATATACATCAAATATACATCTCATCTCAATGATGAGGCATCCCGAAGGGCAAAAATATAAAATCGCAGTATGTAATCCGAGATACGTACCTTATTATTAATAATACGAGCGAGTTCGCTCGTATTAAGCAAGCAAAAGCATGTAAATCCTCGTAAACGCCCAGACGATCTTCGTATGTACCTATCTCAACTCAATTTAAGATATTAGTTGCATGTAAAGATATGGAAGCATGTATAAGTCTAATATAACCATATAACATGAATTTTGAATTCAAACAGTAAATACAAGCACAAATACACAACATACAACAAACATATGCAATCAAAACGGTAATAACAATGGTTTGCAACAAAAGAAACCATCCAACCATCAATATCCGTCCAATTAATCCAATTAATTCATAACCATGTGAATTTACATTATCCAATTTCAATTTTTAATTTATACCCTTCATTTCTTATTAGCATTCATTTCATTAACATTTTAATTGATTCATTTCAATTTATTTGCATTCAACTAACTGCATTAAACTAACTTTTATTCAATTAGATTCATGTTCAATTGATTTTTCATTCAATTTATTTACTTCCAATTGATTTGCATACACTTATCAACATTAATGAATTCACATTCTATTAATTTACACTCGTTTATAGTTACATTCATTATTTTTCTTTTTTTCACTTCCATTATATCATTTCAATAATTCATATAATTAATTATACTTAAGTAAATTAATTCCATACACGTTCCATATATTTTAAATTGATTCACATTCACTTATTAATATTCATTTCGTTAATCATACAATGGATTTATATTCAATTTTATTCAATTCAATTTGTGAAATTCTAATTGTTTTACTTTTTGTCTAACCAATTTCATATAAATTCATTGGTGAATCATTTATAAAATTATTCCACTTAACCTTGCTTAAGTTAAATTTGTTTTATTTCCACTTAGTATATTGATGTGCACGTAAATGTGTATATTTTTACCACCATATTTAATCTATTTAAATTAAATAGATGATCATATCGGGTATTTTAACTTGTTTAAACCAAAATTCATATTATTTTCAAATCGTCACATATTCATCTTCATCCAAGGGCAAAATGGTCATTTTTGTGCATATATTAATTTGAAAAAATTTAATTGGAAATTTCTATATTATTTTATAGGAATTTGGCTTCATATACAAGTGGTTTCATGAAGATGTATGCATGCACAAGAGTGAAAATAAAGAAATGAAGATGGAAATAATTCAAAGGCATGATAATGGAGGACCCCACCTACCCACCTACCTTAATGTACAAATTAATGGCTAATGCACATGCTTATGGAATTAATGGCTTCATGTACACTTAAATAAGGATTAGAGGATGTTAACGATTACTTGGCCACCACACTACCTCAAGGGCAATTTGGGCATTCCCCAAAAATATGAATTAGGGTTTCATACATGTATAAAGACCCCTTATGTCTCCTTTAGTCTCTCTTTTAGGCTCTCTTCTCTTAGTCTCTTCTTTTAGGAAAATAAAAGGAAAGCTCTCTTTCTCTTTTCATGCCTACTTAGCCATTTTTATTCTATGTAATCTTCTTTTCTTTTTATGCAATGTTAATTATTGTTTCCTTTTACTTACATGTTCATTTCCTTTCATGCTGGTAGTGTAGATTTTCTCTTATGCAAGTAGATTTGTTTTTTCTTTCATTTAGCTCTCTTTTCCTCTTTGTTTTGTTTTATGTTGCAAGTTATATTTTTTGATATGATAACAAATATGAGAAGCTAAACCCCTTCAATTTAGGGGTAATGAAGCTCTCTAATTATATAGCTTCAACATTTTGATAAATGTTATGCTCTCTTTTTGTGCTTCATGGAAAATGATGTTTATGTAATTTTGTGCTTATTATTGAGTTTGATAGCTTATGTTGTTCAAAACAAATAGGCTGTGCTTAGTCATATGAATCACAAATTGCCTCTTCAACTGACCATTGCCTTAACCTCAGATCACCAGAACAACATTGCCTCTGCACTGTTACTCCACCAAACAACTACATTTCTTACATCAATACTGCCTACAGCAACTCCACTGACACCAACTTACATTGCACACATCTCCTCAACCACACATTAGCATCCCCCTCTTCTTACCTCTGCAGCAACAAACATCATTTCCATTCAATACAACCATCCCTCTGACTTCAATTGTGCACTGCCCAAACATTCACTGTCTACATCACAAAATCCGCCGCCAAAGCTTTCTTGAATCATACATTTCCATCCTCCTTCTCATATTCAAACCGTCGACAATTCCACTTCTTCAACCCACAACCAGAAACTTCATCAGCTACAGCCAACAGACAACCAACCTTCATACTGTCATTATCCTTGCCGTCAGCAACATAACTTCCTGACCATCTAGCCATAACCACAACAAAACTGCAGTTTACTTGCTACTTCGATCATTTCCAAACTATCGTACCCAAAAAAAAGTTACCTTATCACTGACCATCAGAATTCACAGTGCACGTACAACATCACTACAGACATCAGTTCACATCCCATACCTTTTCACATTACATCATTTTCCTACCCAAACATCACTGGCCAAACTCAATTCCACAATTCACCGAGCACTTCAATCTTCCTCAATACCAGACTACAAGCCTACACATCGCGACTTACCTGTTCAACTTCACCTAGACAACCACCAGTCACCCTCCACATCATTTAAGCACCATCTCCATACTTCGACAGAGACAACTACACACACCATCATCCAAGTTTGACTGTAAACAGTGCCACCACCCTGCCTTGCTTATAACAAACCTGATTATCACCACTTACTTCACATATCGTTGCCCTGTTGATACTGCTACACCCCTTACCAATCAGTATACCACCATTTCTACACATCACCAACTCTAACTTCCATTTTACGCAACACAGCAAAGCCACGAACCACACAGCCATTTTGCCTTTGCCGGAACTGCACCTTCATCCCACATAGCTTCGAACAACCAACCTCAATTCGAACAAGCAATCACCACTCATCGCAAATCACCCAATCGCAAATCCCATCGCAAAATTACAGTCCCACAATCACCTCAAAAATACCATACTGTCTTCCTTCTCATCGAATACCTTGCCTTTAACTAATCGAACCTCCAATCACCGCTCCAATCCATCACATTACAACCTCCCCTCACCCTGTCTGCAAAGAACCAAACTGAATATCAAGTGCAATTCGCCTTCACCTAACCACTGCGACCTGATATGATGCATCCAACCTCACCTCGAATCAACACTCCAATCACCTGCACCCATTCAAATAAACTGCCAACCATCTTCACTCGCCTCGCCTCCATCACCAGTTTACAACCCAATCGTCGTGCCTCGACCCAAATACAATCACCGCAACCTAATTCGAACCACGAACAACCCCAGCAAACGAATTGCCTTCGACCAGAAAATCCACGACATTCGAACTAATAACATGGTAAACTCGAACAGAATTGGGATGAGAGGAGAATTTTGCATTGAATTGGAGAGTTTAATTTAGGAATTTGTGTGAAAGCTGAGTTCGAGATTTAATTCTCTGTGAAAGTTTCAAGTTCGATTTTTATGATTTGTGTTATGCTCGAGATTTGATCTGAGATTTTTTTTTCTTTGATTACTTTAGTTTGGGCCGGGCCCTGCATTTCAAATTTTTTTTTCTTTTTGTGTGTTAAAGCTTTCTTTTTTTTATAGTTTCTTTCAAACTTTCAAAAAAATATTTTTTTTTAAGTAAAACTTCACTTTTAAGTTTCCTTTTCAAAAAAAATTAGTTTCGTTTTTTTTATTTCTTAATAAAAAAACCCAAGTTGTTTCATTCTAGTTTATTTTACTTCTTCCTTAAAAAAACAAACAAACAAACAAGTTAGATTTAATGTTGTTTTCTTTTGTATCATTTCATTCGTTTTGTTTTAGGTTCATTGCTGTTATGTTTTCATTTTTCTTAGTTTCTTCTTTGATATATATATATATATATATATATATATAATCTGTGTATGTATCTTTGTTTTATCTTTCAGGTTGCAAAAACAAAAGGAGAAGGATTGCATTGCGTTGCTAAGCTCCGCTTGCTTATAAATTTTTTTTTTGCTTTTAACCCTTATATATTGTTTTTATTTATCTTGCATTTTTATTTGCTTGCAATTTTTTTTAAAATAAATTCAAAAACAAAAAAACAAAAAAAAAATCCATTTGTAGCTTCATTGTTAATACACGTTTAATTTCAGTTTTGCATCTCATTTTTTATTAATAATAACGTTTAGTCATGATAACACTAAATTGTGTATTTATAAGTTATCTTCTTTGACAATTTAATTTCTTGGTGTCTAGGCTACGACGGAGTAATAACCATTTATAAATATTACGGTGATTCATAAATATTATAGTGGTTGTTCCTCTGAAGGTACTTAAACCTTCGACTGCATTGCTACGGTGATTCGTGGTGCACCGATAAATCCTGTCCGTTACCTGGCTAAGAACTATCTTGTTAAACTAAGATAATGTGTAATTATAAAATTTTGGGTTAACTTAGGATAAATCATTTGTAATTAATCCGTGCATTCATTTAGTTGCATTAGTTCATGCATATTTTTAAAAAAAATATTCAAAATCCAAAACTAAAAAAAATTGTATATATTCCTTTTCCTTTGAAATTTTTAAATCCTTTTTCTTTGAAATTTTAAAAATAAAAAAAAATTAGAAAAAAAACCAAAATCCAAAAAAATATTTAAAAACTTCTCAAAAACAAACAAAATTTTGAAAAACCAAAAAACAAAACAAAAATCAATTTCCCTTTTGAGAAATAAATTTTATTTGTAAATATTTTTCCTTTACAAAAAAAAACATTCTTGAAAATGTCTGAGTTTCCCCACTTACGTGAATTTTACAATAGTCGTGAAAATCAATATAATCCATATGATTTCACTCCAAATTCGTATGGATATTTTAACAACAACTATTGCTTAAATGATTCAAATTTTGAACCATAAAATTTTCAAAACGATGACCAACCCTTAAGTCTTGAAAAGAGCATTTCGTCTTTACTTGAAATCTCTACACAACAAAATCAAATGATAAATGATTTGGGTAATTCATATTTGGGCAATGATTCAAATCAAAGTTTTCAAAATAATCAAAATTTGAATTCACTACAAAATTCAAACGATTTCGAGTATAACCCATGCCAATTCAATTTTGAACTCCAAAATGAATTTCAAAATCAAAACGAAAATGTGATCCACTTTTCAAATAATTTTGGCAATGGGAATAATCTCGACTATGATGCAAGTGAAAAATTTTGTTCTCAAAAAATCCAAATTGAAAATTCTCAAGCTAATAATTATAAATTGGATTTTGTTGAACAAATGAACGAAATTTACGATGATCACACAGATTCGTTGTTTGAAACTTATATCAAACAAGGTGAACTACAAAACCAAATCCCAATGTGTGACGAGTTAAGTAATAATCCATCTTTTACCCAAATCGACGATTTTCAAATAACAACTTTTGAAATTGAAAATAATAATCTTAATGAAGTTGTTGAAAACATGGTAATTGAGTTGGATTTCAATTCATTTGAGGGTGTGGAACCAAATTTAAAATTAGATCTTCCTTTTCTCGATTTTGATAATTTGAATACAACAACTTTGGATTTTGAACTTGAGATACGCAATGAAGTTGTTGATAATCCAAATAAGGAAGTCGAATTTAACGAACACGATTTCTTTGGACTTTTTGAAAACGAGTTGTCGAATTTTGAAGGGGGTGATTTAAATCACCATTTTGATTTTGAATTCAATAATTTTGAAGAAGTTTTCAATGATAAATTTGAATTTCAATGTGGTGATAATAAATTTGAATTTTAATCAATTATTCTATCAACCTCGAAAATCATCGAAAATAAAACAACTCATACGGTTTTTAATAAAACGACATTCGTTTTTCCAAATCAACATTCAATTCCGAAATCTTTTACGATTTGGTTTTTCGAGCTTGAGCTATGTCTCGCATAGTTGACGAGACAAATGAATCGGTTTTTGGAAGACCGTTTCATTTACGCTTCGACGATATACTTTCTGATCACGTGTAAATATCGTTCACCTTCATGTAAATATAAGTCATCTTTTTAGTTTATTTTTATTTTTCTCCTTTCACTTGGGTTGACTGTGGGGACACAGTCAAAATCAAGTATGAGGGGAGACTCATCATCATTTTTCAATTTTTCATGGTTTATTTTTTCTTTCCAAAATTAAAAAAAAATCCCAAAAAAAAATTTTATTTTGATATATTTTTAAAGAAACACTATAGGATAAATATATGGTTTTGGTTTATTAAACTAAAATTTTTGAAAATTTATTTGTCTTAACAAAAATAAAAATGAAGTTTGGTTACAAATAATAATTGTTTAACTAGTATATAGGAAGAGTCATACGTGATAATTATGAAATATATCCTAATTGAAAATCTTTGTTTTAAAAAGTGGTTGATTTAAAGTAAAGGATATAACATTTTTTTTGTCTTCTAAGTTCAAGGGTGCTAAGGTGATTTTGCGAAACTCTCTCTCTACAAAAAAACAAACAAAAAGAAGAAGAAAATACCAAATACAAAAAAATATTTCTTGTATATATGTATAATTTTTAATAAACACCTAGGGTCATGTGTTCACACTTGTGTGTTCATTCGCCATGCTCTGTACCCTTCTCACGTAAGCTCGAAAGGCAGTGCACGATCGGTATATCTGGCCTCAGTTTATCTGAGTTAGGTGTAAGTATATAAAAAAATTCTTTTACTAATAACGCCTACAGTCAATAAGTGTTCACACTTGTGTGTTCACTCGCCATGCTCTGTATTCCCCTCACATCAGTCAGCAAGGCAGTGCAGGGGTAATATATCTGGCCTCAGTTTATCTGAGTTAGGCATATGTAAATATTATTAATATCAACAAAATTTTCAAAAAAATAATAGAGAGAGCAAGCAAATGAAATCCAAGCACTATTTTAACTTATTTGATTTGACTTGTTATTGAAAAGAAATAAAAATACCACTTTGATAAACTTTGATAATCGACTAAAGATCTATTTCATGGTTACACTTTGTTATCAACTGAAACAACGAGCTAAACAATTGTCTATTTGTTATGATAACTTCGTTTTTGTTGGAAATTTTGATGAGTAAATGACTTAAATTTTCAAGATCATGACAAAAACCTATATTTAACTTATTCGTGTTAATTTAAAAAGTAAATCCTTCATTTGTAAATATTGTCAAAAACTTGCATTCACATCTTTGTACATAAATCGTGCATTTTGTAAATATTTTCATCCTCCGTTTGGATTTTGTGGGTAGTATCCGCTGAAAACCCTCACGAGACAACACTCGTCCTACTGGGGACACTCATAGGTTTAACGACTTGTTGCATACGCTCAATGCAATCGTGCTCCCTACGAAAACAGATTTATCTTAGTTTTTCTTTATTCGAGGACGAATAAAAAGATAAGTGTGGGGGTATTTGATGTGCACGTAAATGTGTATATTTTTACCACCATAGTTAATCTATCTAAATTAAATAGATGGTCATATCGGGTATTTTAACTTGTTTAAACTAAAATTCATATTATTTTCAAATCGTCACATATTAATCTTCATCCAAGGGCAAAATGGTCATTTTTGTGCATATATTAATTTGAGAAAATTTAATTGGAAATTTCTATATTATTTTATAGGAAATTGGCTTCATATACAAGTGGTTTCATGAAGATGTATGCATGCACAAGAGTGAAGATAAAGAAATGAAGATGGAAATAATTCAAAGGCATGATAATGGAGAACCCCACCTACCCACCTACCTTAATGTACAAATTAGAGGATAATGCACATGCTTATGGAATTAATGGCTTCATGTACACTTAAATAAGGATTAGTGGATGTTAATGATTACTTGGCCACCACACTACCTCAAGGGCAATTTGGGCATTCCCCAAAAATATGAATTAGGGTTTCATACATGTATAAAGACCCCTTATGTTTCATATAATCCTACTCCTTTAGTCTCTCTTTTAGGCTCTCTTCTCTTAGTCTCTTCTCTTAGGAAAATAAAAGGAAAGCCCTCTTTCTCTTTTCATGGCTACTTAGCCATTTTTATTTTATGTAATCTTCTTTTCATTTTATGCAATGTTAATTATTATTTCCTTTTACTTACATGTTCATTTCCTTTCATGCTAGTAGTGTAGATTTTCTCTTATGCAAGTAGATTAGTTTTTTTTCTTTCATTTAGCTCTCTTTTCATCTTTGTTTTGTTTTATGTTGCAAGCTATATTTATTGATATGATAACAAATATGAGAAGCTAAACCCCTTCAATTTAGGGGTAATGAAGCTCTCTAATTATATAGCTTCAACATTTTGATAAATGTTATACTCTCTTTTGGTGCTTCATGGAAAATGATGTTTATGTAATTTTATGCTTATTATTGAGTTTGATAGCTTATGTTGTTCAAAACAAATAGGCTATGCTTAGTCATATGAATCACAAATTTCCCCTTCATCTATATATGATTATGGCAAAGAAGTGAATGTTTAAATCAAAATTTGATGGCCTATATTTCTAAACAATAGTTAATAGGTCGTACTTAAAATAGATTTTCATTTTCAACTTTACTGTCATTTTCATGAGAATTAAAAGTGGTTTAAAGATTGTGTTATAGTTTGATGGCTTATGTTGAGCAAATTAATAGCACAAGTGAGCCATACTTATGATAAGCACATCAATTAAGTTTACTAATGACAAAGAAAAGAGAGACCATTACTTCATTTTGTTCATTTATGTGATCTAGAGAGTGGAAGTTGCCCCTAATTGTCTTAACACTCTCATATTTTTATCTATTTTCTTTTAGCTTGTTTTTACTTTCTTTTAGTTAGTTAACAATCCCTCGACTTTGATTTAATTTGATTGAATAGATATTTAAAATCATCAATTCCCTATGGATCGACCCGTACTCACCACGTACTTCAATAGTACGCCGTGTGCTTGCGGTATAAATTTTATTTTGAAATTTATCGGCAATTTTCTAATCAATAGAACATTTGTCGTTAAACATATATCCTCCTTTTTATTATACTAACATCATTTATAAATAAGCTGAGTTTATTATAATATTTTATACAACACAACTCACTTTTATTATTTCTTCATATCTTAAGTTATTATTAATTCATCGGTTAACTTCATCTATTCAAATTCATATTATTAATTTACTAAAATAAATTTTATTTTATATCTCAATTCATATTAATTATTTTCTTTACTCACAATCAGTTTCATTCAACTTATTAAGTTAACTTCATTTTTTTTCATTAACTTATTTCATATTCAATTAGTTACCATTCAATTTTATTAAAACTCATTCTATTTGCATTTAATTTATTTAAATCCAATTTAAATTAAATTCAATTAACCATATTACTTTTACTTACACTCATTTATTTTTATTCAATTTCTTTTACAATTCATATTGCATTTTATTTTATAATTCAAGTTGTATTCATTCTATTAATTCATTTATAGCCTAAGTGGAATTTACTTCACTTTACTAATTTATCTAGTTTCACTTTATATCAATTTCAATTTATTTAACATTAAGTTAAACTTCATTTCATTTTAATCCATTACTCATTTTATTTAATCTTGTTCAAGTTAAATTTTATTATCTTTCCCATTCAACAAATTTAAATTCGTTTTTAGCTTACTAATTCTCAAATCTATAAGTTATAAAAATTAACTTCTTAAAATTTCGTTTCGTTATTTTATCTACTTCATTTAAAATGAAATTTATTTTTATTTAAACTTTCATGAGTTGCGTATATTTTATTTACTTCATTTCACTAACTCAATTAATTTAACATTTCTTAAGTTAATTATTTTATTTAATTTCTCGAATTTAAATTTCTTTTATCTGCTTAATTAAATTGTTTATCCATTTTAAAATTTATTTTTACTCCCCTGTTCAAATGTACAAGTTATAACATATATTTTTTTCTATTCAAATTTAAAAGTTACAAACTTATTTCTTATATACTACTTTCAATTATAAGTTCCAAACTATTTGCATATATTTATTATGTCATACTTAGAATATATTTTTTTTCAAAGATCAAAATTTGTTTTAATCGAAAATATATTTCTTTCGGTAGAAATTCTCACTCAAAAACTCGAAAATGAATACTAACGATGCTGCAGCCATCCCAGAATTATTTCCCAGTAACCAAAGTGAGTTTAATGCTTTTATTTTCTTCAAAAAATCTTCTCAAAATAGTTTTCTAGTCAAAACTCTTTCAAGTAATACTATTACTAATTTTTAAGGCTTTGAAAGCAAAAAAAAATTTGAAAACAAAGGGGATTAGAATTCTCAAATTTTCTTTTAAAACCTTCTATTTATAATATAGCTTATACAATTCCATTTCTTTATTCCGAAAATATTTCATTACTTTACGTTTTTGTTGTTTCAAACAAAATTTTATATTAATGAGATTTTAATTCAATTTAATCATCGAATGCTTCATAAAATAAAATCCATTAAGTATTCGTTTTATTTTAATTCAACCAACAATCGATGGTAATTTAATATTATCATCGCCTAACAACTACCATTCATTAAAATTTCATTTTTATATATATATAATATAATTTAGAAAAAATTATTTCATTTATCTGATTTAAAAACAATATTATGTCCAGTTGCCTCGTTTGAGTGTTTAGAAACCCCTATCGATACATGGCGTCCCGCACATCGACCGAAATTCATAAACAACTCAATGGATAAGTAAACACAATATAAAATATTTTATAACACTAACAAGTACGCTCCCTCATATGTACACTCAAACAAACTCATTCTAGGGTATTACTACCCTATCTCTAATAAGTCAAACCCCACAAAGCCAAGGTTATTGCTAAACCTGGCTCTGATATCAACTATGACAACCCACATTTCGGAAGGTTTAAATTGACAATAATCCACACATGTCCAACTTAAACAATCCGGAACATAGATAATCAATGGGGTTAAATAAGAAAAATAAGAAAAGAAGAAGAAAACAAACACAGAATCTCAGAGCAGAAACGATAATATATAATAATCGAATAACAGTTCATGAAGCTGTTTATATCATACATTTGATTATAATCAATACAACATTTATCAAAGTCATATATACATCAGGGATAGATGAACAATACAATAGAATAGCATGTTGCAGAGAATAATAATAATAATAACATATCAACTTCATCTTTGTCCTCTAGATAATAATCTTCAATACACTGAAAAAACTCATGACTGACCCGAGCGTAATGAAAAACAAAACACCCGAGTCAGGACTAAAATACTCTTATGTAAGTCAAATCAATATCACAAAATATGAGTGCAATAACTTAAGAGATGTTATGGGTTTTCCCATCTCCTAAGGACCCGTCAAACTATCTATATATAATAGTGTACGCTATTATAGAGAATGTCTATCAATAAAATAAGTATCAAAATAGCGTTAAGGCTTTACATTATCCCCTTTAACACATTTTTATAGCATGTAGTCTATGTAGGTCCTGTAACACAACCAGTAACGTCGGTAGCCAGTGAGTCCCCTATAAGTACAGTACTAAACCAAAGTTGTAATTGGCTCGTATAAGGATAAATATGACAAGGCACGTGAGGCAATGCCCAAGGTAGGATTCTACCAGTTTACCCTTTCTGGCTGGTCGTAACCTATCCATCCTCGACCCAACAATCAATCCAAACGAAAAAAGTGCACCCATCGAATATGAAATCACAAAAGTAATACGAGGGATCAACGTCGCTAGAGGTAGCTAAACTAATTGGCCAGGCATAGGCTCCTATTTTAGTCATTTTAATAATGACACGAGTGTCAAAGCTATCCATCATCGCTCTCCAACTTCAATCTAGTAAACGTTCGCCAATTCAACCACTACAATTTGGATATCATCCACTACGTACACAGTTGTTAAAGTGGTTCCAATATTGACTGAGAGTATGCCAATAAGAGGCCTCGGTCTCTTTAACAACCAAACGTCATTTTACACATCGGTTGGTTCTTTTAGATTTCAAAAACAATTCATACTTGATACCAAAATATCTTATTCGCTTCAAAATCAAATCCATTTCAAAATCATCATATTCCCTTCAAAACCATATTTTTACTTCAAATGTTAATTCAATTCGATATATCGATTTCACTTCAAAAGTTGATTTGAATTACAATATTGGTTATAATTCACTTTAAACAAATTCGCATTTAAATCCAAGATTTGAATATAAGCATTTCACCCTTTTTTTACTCGTTTGAATTTTTAGAAAATAGTTTAAACAATTTTAAAATAGTTAAATAGTTTAAATAGTTTAATAGGAAATGGTTTGAGTATTAAAAATGGTTTATATAGTAAAATAGTTTAGAAAACCAAAATAATTTGAATATTTAAAGAATATAGATTTTAAGCCGTTTATACTAAATAATTCATTTAAAATTGTTTCAAAGTCAAACTGGTTCGCTTTCCAAATTTTCCAATTCAAATCAATTCCAACTTCCATTTCAATTTAATCGATTCAATTCCGATTTCAAGTCAAATTTTACTTCAATTCCAAATTAATTTCAATTCCAATTCCAAATAAATTTCAATTCCAAATTAAACCATTTCGATTTATATCAATTCCGGGTCCATTTTCCAAAATATCGATTCAAAACACTTAAACCAAATTTTCCTTCAATATTCGATTTAATCCAAATCTTCAAATATAATTAAATTCTGAACTCAATTTTGAAATATCATTTTATATCACTTTTACTTAGCAATAACTAAGGTTCGAATAAAAGTCCAATCTTTTAAAACAAATCAATTTCTGAAATCCACATCTTATTTTGATTATAACCTAAAAAATATCAACTTTGATTATTTAAACAATTTCGTTTACCAAATTTAAATTTCAACATTTCGAGTTCCAATTCGAAAATAATTCGATTTCCATAAATTTGATTTTATTTCTTAAAAATTAAAATCAATTTAAATAATTTTAAATCAAAATATTAAAATCATTTAATTTAACCAATCCGGTGTCCGTATTATAATTTTCTATCCTATGGCAAGGTGAATCAATAATTTCAATTTAATTCAGGGATGGATATATATCATTTCAATTCAAAATAAATGCCATAGGTATATATCATTTCAACCTATTTCTTAATTTATTCGAAATAATTCAATTTACAGTTTTATATACTGTAAATAATATACAGGATGATAACATGATATATTAAAATAAATAAACACCCAAATCGTCCAAAATATCAACCAATAGCATCCATCACAATCAATCATCCAAACAGCTGATAAAATTAACAATAATTTCATGGTTATCAATATTGGGAGTTTTTACTAGTAGTTTATGTAACGACTCGGATTTTTCGCGTTCGAAAATCGACATCCATACTTTACATCGTACTCGAATGCCATAGATTCGACCGTTCAAATCCGATTCGCCGGAGCTTATAACACACTTAAGTAAATAACAACACAGCGGAAGAAATGGAATATATCAATATATATAACATTGATACAATGACAGATACAAAATCCGATACAGTATGATACAACAGAATGATACAACAGATACCAATATACATCAGAGATATGATACAAGAAATAGCAGCGGAAAAGAAAATAGATAACACCAGCAGCGGATAGAATGTCTCCAATAGAATGCTCCAAGATAAGGAACGTCAGTCCATGAACTCCAAGAACTGAACTAGCTCCAGATAATCTACTAAACCTGAATATCTGAAAAACCCAACTCTAGACTGCCCGTGTGGAAAATGGTGGACACCCAGAGTTTAGGAAGGGAACAATAAACTCCGGATCAGTCATGGGACTGGTGTGAGCAACAAAAACAGTTTATCTTTAAACAACCATAAAAGGCTTTTAAACAACGATACCCGTAATGCTTTTGGAAAATGAAACTACCATAAGACCTCCCACCACACACACAATGCAAACGTAGAATTGGAGGAGATTTCTTCTTATGATAGTCAAAAATGCTTACTACGCAAAATCATTCGATATTATTATCATTAGTGCATAGTGTCGAAAATATTTCGAAAATACAATATTAATCTTAGCCAGCATACAACATTTCATCGTATGCCTACTATAGCTACCATGTTCAATAACAGGTTACCGCCATATTCCATGGCAGGTTATACAACTAAAACCGTACTGGGTTCGTATTGTTTCTTTGGATTTCCAACAAATGATCAGGCTAAGGAACTTCCTTACCGAAATAGAAACGCCTCTGGAAAGACGCCCCGAGAACCTAACCGGATCTCTGCAAACAAAAGGCCGACGTTACCTCATGCTTTAACCAAGCTGTAACTAGGTAACTAACACACGAGTCATGTCATCCCTCGGTCGTCACCGACCTTTATCCGAGGTACCTCGATCATAAAGCAACAACCACAAAGTATAATAACCGTGCAGCATCCACATAGGTAAAATATCTGGGCTCCATACCATGATATCACCTTTTATCCAGAAGGAAATGACATACCCTAGGGGCGCTACCCCTACAAACCTTTGTCGCAACATTCCTGTTTCGACCATTACCGGGTTGTGAGGCTCGACGAAGTCTCGTCCACAAAGCAACGCTTTTTCACAAAACCACGCTTTTTCACAAAGCCACGCTTTTTCACAAAGCAACGCTTTTCCACAAAGCCACGCTTTTTCACAAAGCCACGCTTTGATCAACAAATGATCATCAGCACTTCGTATGCCACATTACCAAATTGGGAATGTATCACTAGTAACCATCAACTACATAACCTCTGAGCTCATACGTCTCAGAGAAGGGTGTTAAGCTAAGAGAATAAATTCTCCGCCACCAACAGAAATGTATTTGATAGAAACCAGCTTTACATCTCAAAGTGTAACGTCAGACACACATCCATATAAGTCTGTTCCGGGTTCGAACAGAACCGAAGGCACTTCCGAAGAAGCCCTTGCAAATCCGGATAATTTCTAATCACGTCCGAACTTCCCATCACAAAGGGTGATAAAATCTCTATACCGGGGACCAGTCGGTGCAGAGACATTCGACGAGTTGTCCCTTCGTTTTCAAAAATATCCGGTCTTCACCACCGGTCTTCAAATGCAATCCATATACGTCGTATCACTATTCGGAATGGGTTATATAACACAAAGGTCCTCTCCCGGCTAAACCGAATAACGAGCGAAATTAAAAATCATATGGATACTGGGGTCTCAATTAAATCACAGCTTAAAGCCCAAAACTTTTCATTCGAATGGTTAAAACAAATTAGCACTTCCGATCTTTTAAACAAAAAGATTCATTTCAAAAACCCTCAATGGTTTAAACAATTTCCACACTTTAATCTTTTAAACAAAAGATTTAATTCACAAAGTTAACCCCATTCACAAAGATTCATTCATAGATTTTCAAATCGATTTCCATTTCAATTTGGTTAAATCGTTAAATCTTTAAATCAAGATTTAACTTATAGCTTTCAAAACTCGTTTTCAAAGATTCATTCATAGTCTTTCAAAACAATTCCATTTCAAGTTAGATTAACTCATCCGGTCTTTGAAATCAAAGACTCATTTCATAGTTTTCAAAATATTTAAATTCCATTTCAAACTTGAAATTCTTTCAACACAAATTGGAAATCCTTTCTTAAAATGAAAGCTATTATTATTTGAAAACAAGTAGTTTTCGTTTCGGAAAAATCCAGTTATATTTACACGAGTTAAAACTCTTGAATTAAATTCAAATTCCCAAATCAATACCTTTAAAATGGTTTAACCCATATAACTTATACAACATCTTTAATCCCTAGTTTCAAATCACAGAATTCAATTTCAAACTTGAATTCAAATTTAAATCAAATTATTTAAATTTTCAAAACTCGATTAAGTTATTCGAAATAACTTTTATCTTTGAAATTCCATTTCAAAAGCTTTTCACTTTAAACCCAAGTTTCTAATTTCAAAATCAATTGAAATTAAAATTTCAATTTCTAAAACATTAATTTTAAATCATCTGTGATTTAACCGATTTCCACGTGAAATCCATATTTGTGTGTGTATGGTGTAGTCCAGGGGTTTCACACAATAGTGCACAACATCAATCATCACCGATATATCAATATCGATAAGCGGTATAATCCACAACGCTTATCTTCATTTACAATTTCATAGATAAAATAAATTTATCAATCACAAAGGTTCATCATTACAATTCGATGTGGGTTTCGGATAACCAATTGGAATCCGACTCCCTGTCGCATCGAAGTTTAAATGCCGTTTACGGGTCAAGGGTTTTCATATTCACATAGTAATATATCACAGAAATAGATATATAAATCCCAGATAATATATTACATTCATCCCAGATAAATGAACTACAGTACAGATCACACACAAATCAGGGTATATCACAAGGCATCACATATCGGGGATATCAAACAATTCAACATTCACTAGAATCCAAACATCCATGGATAAGGTCAATTTATTATCTGATTTATTTAAATCAGATTTATTACTTATGAATAAATCACTAATCCTGGTTAATTAACATTAATTAACCTCAACCATTTTGATTAATTATTCTTTAATCATTTATTAATTAACCATTAATAATAATTAATCAACCTTTAATTATTAAATAATTAACCTTTAATTATTTAATTCACCATTTTAATTAATTACCATTAATTAATAAATTAACCATCAATTAATCACTTTGACAAATTATTCTTTAAGTAATTAAATAAGTAACCTTAAATTAATTACCTTAATTAATTACTCTTTCATTACCTCATTTATTATCAAAACCTTAATTAGATTAAGATAAAATCATTTCCTTTATTTGAGACCAAATCACATATTTAGTTTAAAACATTTAACTAGGACAGTGTTTTAAAAACTTGGTTAAGTTTTAAATTCGAAAACTGTTTGATCACCAACTTCCCAGACCCGATTTTACATGAGAATGACTCGAGTAGGGCTCGAGTTTTCCCAGCAATCTCCCCGCGTCATCCTCCTGCATCTTTCTTCTTCTTCCACGCTACTTTCTCCTCTGTTTCTTTTTTTTTGTAAGTTTAAATTTAAACCAAGTTATAATAGCATCAGGAAACTCACGCGATCCAACTCGGAGCTAATGCACCACTCACTCGAGCACGACTTCTTCTTCTCCAAATTAAGCGACCTGACACACATTCAAACGTGTGCACGTGCACAGCCACTTGCCAACATTCTGGCGAGCTTCAGCACCTCCACCAAGTCGCAATACCTCCCTACATTCACATCCCAAACTCGACTCGAAGGAAAAACTTTGAAATCGAATTTTAGCATCTCGAATCGAACTGTCGCCCAGACACCACCACGCAAAACCACTTCGCTAGCGCTCCTCAGTCCACCGGAATCGCCATAACTTCGGCCACATCTCGTCAACACGCTAAGCCATCATCCACCAAAACCACGCGAAGCTCGATCACCTCATGGGGCCGGAAAACAAGAATTTAAACAGAGCACAGAAAACTCAATCCCCAAACCCTAAATTCGAATCGACCCCAATATTTACGCATTAGAAAAATTCTTTAGCATTTTTCTTGGATTCATGGATGATTAAACTTGCTATATAACAAATCTCAGCATTTATAATTGATTCAATTATCAGAAATTTGTAAAAATGCCATCTTTATTCAAGTTCAAACTGCTCTGGGAATTCTAAACTAAAAACCTTCATTTTTGTTTTAAAAATTCTCGTTTTCAGTATAGATTCAAATTATAAACATGAACTAGAAATCTATGATGATGGATTTTAACATACATGAACATTTTCTTCAGTTCTATCTTGTTTTCAGGGATATTCCAACATTATTTTACCTTAGGCAAATTTTTGAACTTTACTTTAGAACTAAACAGCATGTTTAAGTTAAATCCTAAGTCCTAAAAATGGTTAAGTAAAAGATAATTAAATTTTGATTTGAGTTTGTACTCTGTAACCTGGAACCAGAGAATAACATGATGCACAAAAATACTCAACAGAACAACAGTATTCATATGAGCATAAACACATGCACAAATAAAACCTGATTTAACTTTGCTCCAAAATTTCAAAGAAGAAATATTTACTCACAAGCATCAAGATATCAAAACAGGTTAAGCTTCGAGAAAAAAAATAGGAGTTTGCTCACCAGTTTAGAAGAGGAAGAACAGAGTATCATTTTGAAAACAGGCTTTGAAATTGTGCAAGCTGAACTCCTCTAGTTTGCATTTGATTTGTTTTGATCTAAGTTGTTTGATGTTTTCAGTTGAATTTGTTTGAGTTTAGATAATAATTCACTTTAGTTTTACTTGGCTTTGCATAAACGAACTGAATGGAGATAAGTTGATATATGAGAAAAAGAAGTGTACAGGGTATTTCATATTGTTTGTACAATAGGGTAACACATTATTTTGGCTTGTACAAATATATCAGAGATATTTTTCATTGCTTGCTTGTTGACTCGGCTGAAAATCTTCTTTTTGTATGCTAGAGGATATGGCATTTAATGCATATGTACCCTATGTTCCTATACTTACCTTGTTATATTTCCATTTTATACTTTGTTTTTAGCTTTGCATTTCTTAGGCTGAGATGATTTCGACCATGCTAGAGGTAGGAGCATTAATGACTCGTACAAAGTATATATATTTTAATTTGTTTGTTCATACTTTATCTTTGACAAAGCTTACTTTGTGGTGGCTGCAGCTATGTTTTGGTGGGATGGAATGATTTGTATATGTACTTCTTTTACTTGCCTTTGCAAGCTTGTCTCGGCTGAAATTATTGTGGTGGCTAAAGACACTTATATTTGTTTTATACTTGTGCTTTTTGTTAGCTTGTTTCCCTTGGCCAGGTTGCCCTTTTCCTTTCATGTAAAAATATAAAGTTGTTATTGTCATTTGTCAATGTTTGAATGTGTTCCTTTTGCAGCCTATATACTTATCTTTATATTTTTGTTTTTATTTGTTCTAATATTTTATTTTGTTATTTTTACCGTAATACCAATTATATTGTATTTCTCTATATATTTATTTTAAAATCCATTTACTTGAAATTTAAATTCAAATCAATATATACTTATATATAAAATTTCAAGTTTACTCGTATATCATATATACATATATATTCACGTATATATACAATATTTTAAATTTAAATGATTGATACAGAATATATTTGAATCCGGGGAAACTCGCAATCTATTTACCGTTTTATTTCACTATTTTAATTCAAAAATTCATTTAATTATTAATTTAAATCTATATAAAATCCGGGGTCGTTACAGACTTCCCCCCTTAAAAGAATTTCGTCCTCGAAATTCAGAGGCACGAAACAAAGACAGATAAAGAATGTTTCATTTAATCAAACTGAACATCTATTCTGCATTTGGTTCACCAAATCAGAATATCAAGAACAGATACACGAACGAATCTGTTGAATTCTTTCACACGATACTCGGGTTATCCAGATCTACGAGATATACAGTGGCATCGGTTAGTTTGAAGTGATAACTAACCATTCATAGAATATATCCGGACCCAAAGAATAGATAGATATATGGATACAATTTCAAAATTTTCAATTTAAAACTAAATTATACCTATCAACCATAGCAATCAAAGCAAACAAGGCAACCGATATATTCAAACACAATTTTGGCTTATTTGGAGTTTATGTCCCATTTTAATATATCGAATTTCCTTTCTGGATCTACCAGAAACTATCGAAGAATTGAGAAAAGATGTTGAACAAAAGAGATTGATAGAGAAAAGATTGCTTCCTGGTTGTTACAGAGTATTGACCGATTATAGTCGTATTCCCCTGTCCCCTATCTCGTCTTCTTCTTGCACTCATACTCACTATCAGTGGATAGTAAGAGAATTTACTGAGACATTCGAACGGATATCTGAGGATACTCATTCTAGAGTTTACTTCACTCTATCTCTAATGAGCTACTTAATGTGTTATACTCCTGAGCTAAAGTTCAACCTTAGCTTTGATACCACTTGTAACGACTCGGATTTTTCGCGTTCGAAAATCGACATCCATACTTTACATCGTACTCGAATGCCATAGATTCGACCGTTCAAATCCGATTCGCCGGAGCTTATAACACACTTAAGTAAATAACAACACAGCGGAAGAAATGGAATATATCAATATATATAACATTGATACAATGACAGATACAAAATCCGATACAGTATGATACAACAGAATGATACAACAGATACCAATATACATCAGAGATATGATACAAGAAATAGCAGCGGAAAAGAAAATAGATAACACCAGCAGCGGATAGAATGTCTCCAATAGAATGCTCCAAGATAAGGAACGTCAGTCCATGAACTCCAAGAACTAAACTAGCTCCAGATAATCTACTAAACCTGAATATCTGAAAAACCCAACTCTAGACTGCCCGTGTGGAAAATGGTGGGCACCCAGAGTTTAGGAAGGGAACAATAAACTCCGGATCAGTCATGGGACTGGTGTGAGCAACAAAAACAGTTTATCTTTAAACAACCACAAAAGGCTTTTAAACAACGATACCCGTAATGCTTTTGGAAAATGAAACTACCATAAGACCTCCCACCACACACACAATGCAAACGCAGAATTGGAGGAGATTTCTTCTTATGATAGTCAAAAATGCTTACTACGCAAAATCATTCGATATTATTATCATTAGTGCATAGTGTCGAAAATATTTCGAAAATACAATATTAATCTTAGCCAGCATACAACATTTCATCGTATGCCTACTATAGCTACCATGTTCAATAACAGGTTACCGCCATATTCCATGGCAGGTTATACAACTAAAACCGTACTGGGTTCGTATTGTTTCTTTGGATTTCCAACAAATGATCAGGCTAAGGAACTTCCTTACCGAAATAGAAACGCCTCTGGAAAGACGCCCCGAGAACCTAACCGGATCTCTGCAAACAAAAGGCCGACGTTACCTCACGCTTTAACCAAGCTGTAACTAGGTAACTAACACACGAGTCATGTCATCCCTCGGTCGTCACCGACCTTTATCCGAGGTACCTCGATCATAAAGCAACAACCACAAAGTATAATAACCGTGCAGCATCCACATAGGTAAAATATCTGGGCTCCATACCATGATATCACCTTTTATCCAGAAGGAAATGACATACCCTAGGGGCGCTACCCCTACAAACCTTTGTCGCAACATTCCTGTTTCGACCATTACCGGGTTGTGAGGCTCGACGAAGTCTCGTCCACAAAGCAACGCTTTTTCACAAAGCCACGCTTTTTCACAAAGCCACGCTTTTTCACAAAGCAACGCTTTTCCACAAAGCCACGCTTTTTCACAAAGCCACGCTTTGATCAACAAATGATCATCAGCACTTCGTATGCCACATTACCAAATTGGGAATGTATCACTAGTAACCATCAACTACATAACCTCTGAGCTCATACGTCTCAGAGAAGGGTGTTAAGCTAAGAGAATAAATTCTCCGCCACCAACAGAAATGTATTTGATAGAAACCAGCTTTACATCTCAAAGTGTAACGTCAGACACACATCCATATAAGTCTGTTCCGGGTTCGAACAGAACCGAAGGCACTTCTAAAGAAGCCCTTGCAAATCTGGATAATTTCTAATCACGTCCGAACTTCCCATCACAAAGGGTGATAAAATCTCTATACCGGGGACCAGTCGGTGCAGAAACATTTGACGAGTTGTCCCTTCGTTTTCAAAAATATCCGGTCTTCACCACCGGTCTTCAAATGCAATCCATATACGTCGTATCACTATTCGGAATGGGTTATATGACACAAAGGTCCTCTCCCGGCTAAACCGAATAACGAGCGAAATTAAAAATCATATGGATACTGGGGTCTCAATTAAATCACAGCTTAAAGCCCAAAACTTTTCATTCGAATGGTTAAAACAAATTACCACTTCCGATCTTTTAAACAAAAAGATTCATTTCAAAAACCCTCAATGGTTTAAACAATTTCCACACTTTAATCTTTTAAACAAAAGATTTAATTCACAAAGTTAACCCCATTCACAAAGATTCATTCATAGATTTTCAAATCGATTTCCATTTCAATTTGGTTAAATCGTTAAATCTTTAAATCAAGATTTAACTTATAGCTTTCAAAACTCGTTTTCAAAGATTCATTCATAGTCTTTCAAAACAATTCCATTTCAAGTTAGATTAACTCATCCGGTCTTTGAAATCAAAGACTCATTTCATAGTTTTCAAAATATTTAAATTCCATTTCAAACTTGAAATTCTTTCAACACAAATTGGAAATCCTTTCTTAAAATGAAAGCTATTATTATTTGAAAACAAGTAGTTTTCGTTTCGGAAAAATCCAGTTATATTTACACGAGTTAAAACTCTTGAATTAAATTCAAATTCCCAAATCAATACCTTTAAAATGGTTTAACCCATATAACTTATACAACATCTTTAATCCCTAGTTTCAAATCACAGAATTCAATTTCAAACTTGAATTCAAATTTAAATCAAATTATTTAAATTTTCAAAACTCGATTAAGTTATTCGAAATAACTTTTATCTTTGAAATTCCATTTCAAAAGCTTTTCACTTTAAACCCAAGTTTCTAATTTCAAAATCAATTGAAATTAAAATTTCAATTTCTAAAATATTAATTTTAAATCATCTGTGATTTAACCGATTTCCATGTGAAATCCATATTTGTGTGTGTATGGTGTAGTCCAGGGGTTTCACACAATAGTGCACAACATCAATCATCACCGATATATCAATATCGATAAGCGGTATAATCCACAACGCTTATCTTCATTTACAATTTCATAGATAAAATAAATTTATCAATCACAAAGGTTCATCATTACAATTCGATGTGGGTTTCGGATAACCAATTGGAATCCGACTCCCTGTCGCATCGAAGTTTAAATGCCGTTTACGGGTCAAGGGTTTTCATATTCACATAGTAATATATCACAGAAATAGATATATAAATCCCAGATAATATATTACATTCATCCCAGATAAATGAACTACAGTACAGATCACACACAAATCAGGGTATATCACAAGGCATCACATATCGGGGATATCAAACAATTCAACATTCACTAGAATCCAAACATCCATGGATAAGGTCAATTTATTATCTGATTTATTTAAATCAGATTTATTACTTATGAATAAATCACTAATCCTGGTTAATTAACATTAATTAACCTCAACCATTTTGATTAATTATTCTTTAATCATTTATTAATTAACCATTAATAATAATTAATCAACCTTTAATTATTAAATAATTAACCTTTAATTATTTAATTCACCATTTTAATTAATTACCATTAATTAATAAATTAACCATCAATTAATCACTTTGACAAATTATTCTTTAAGTAATTAAATAAGTAACCTTAAATTAATTACCTTAATTAATTACTCTTTCATTACCTCATTTATTATCAAAACCTTAATTAGATTAAGATAAAATCATTTCCTTTATTTGAGACCAAATCACATATTTAGTTTAAAACATTTAACTAGGACAGTGTTTTAAAAACTTGGTTAAGTTTTAAATTCGAAAACTGTTTGATCACCAACTTCCCAGACCCGATTTTACATGAGAATGACTCGAGTAGGGCTCGAGTTTTCCCAGCAATCTCCCCGCGTCATCCTCCTGCATCTTTCTTCTTCTTCCACGCTACTTTCTCCTCTGTTTCTTTTTTTTTTGTAAGTTTAAATTTAAACCAAGTTATAATAGCATCAGGAAACTCACGTGATCCAACTCGGAGCTAATGCACCACTCACTCGAGCACGACTTCTTCTTCTCCAAATTAAGCGACCTGACACACATTCAAACGTGTGCACGTGCACAGCCACTTGCCAACATTCTGGCGAGCTTCAGCACCTCCACCAAGTCGCAATACCTCCCTACATTCACATCCCAAACTCGACTCGAAGGAAAAACTTTGAAATCGAATTTTAGCATCTCGAATCGAACTGTCGCCCAGACACCACCACGCAAAACCACTTCGCCAGCGCTCCTCAGTCCACCGGAATCGCCATAACTTCGGCCACATCTCGTCAACACGCTAAGCCATCATCCACCAAAACCACGCGAAGCTCGATCACCTCATGGGGCCGGAAAACAAGAATTTAAACAGAGCACAGAAAACTCAATCCCCAAACCCTAAATTCGAATCGACCCCAATATTTACGCATTAGAAAAATTCTTTAGCATTTTTCTTGGATTCATGGATGATTAAACTTGCTATATAACAAATCTCAGCATTTATAATTGATTTAATTATCATAAATTTGTAAAAATGCCATCTTTATTCAAGTTCAAACTGCTCTGGGAATTCTAAACTAAAAACCTTCATTTTTGTTTTAAAAATTCTCGTTTTCAGTATAGATTCAAATTATAAACATGAACTAGAAATCTATGATGATGGATTTTAACATACATGAACATTTTCTTCAGTTCTATCTTGTTTTCAGGGATATTCCAACATTATTTTACCTTAGGCAAATTTTTGAACTTTACTTTAGAACTAAACAGCATGTTTAAGTTAAATCCTAAGTCCTAAAAATGGTTAAGTAAAAGATAAATAAATTTTGATTTGAGTTTGTACTCTGTAACCTGGAACCAGAGAACAACATGATGCACAAAAATACTCAACAGAACAACAGTATTCATATGAGCATAAACACATGCACAAATAAAACCTGATTTAACTTTGCTCCAAAATTTCAAAGAAGAAATATTTACTCACAAGCATCAAGATATCAAAACAGGTTAAGCTTCGAGAAAAAAAATAGGAGTTTGCTCACCAGTTTAGAAGAGGAAGAACAGAGTATCATTTTGAAAACAGGCTTTGAAATTGTGCAAGCTGAACTCCTCTAGTTTGCATTTGATTTGTTTTGATCTAAGTTGTTTGATGTTTTCAGTTGAATTTGTTTGAGTTTAGATAATAATTCACTTTAGTTTTACTTGGCTTTGCATAAACGAACTGAATGGAGATAAGTTGATATATGAGAAAAAGAAGTGTACAGGGTATTTCATATTATTTGTACAATAGGGTAACACATTATTTTGGCTTGTACAAATATATCAGAGATATTTTTCATTGCTTGCTTGTTGACTCGGCTGAAAATCTTCTTTTTGTATGCTAGAGGATATGGCATTTAATGCATATGTACCCTATGTTCCTATACTTACCTTGTTATATTTCCATTTTATACTTTGTTTTTAGCTTTGCATTTCTTAGGCTGAGATGATTTCGACCATGCTAGAGGTAGGAGCATTAATGACTCGTACAAAGTATATATATTTTAATTTGTTTGTTCATACTTTATCTTTGACAAAGCTTACTTTGTGGTGGCTGCAGCTATGTTTTGGTGGGATGGAATGATTTGTATATGTACTTCTTTTACTTGCCTTTGCAAGCTTGTCTCGGCTGAAATTATTGTGGTGGCTAAAGACACTTATATTTGTTTTATACTTGTGCTTTCTGTTAGCTTGTTTCCCTTGGCCAGGTTGCCCTTTTCCTTTCATGTAAAAATATAAAGTTGTTATTGTCATTTGTCAATGTTTGAATGTGTTCCTTTTGCAGCCTATATACTTATCTTTATATTTTTGTTTTTATTTGTTCTAATATTTTATTTTGTTATTTTTACCGTAATACCAATTATATTGTATTTCTCTATATATTTATTTTAAAATCCATTTACTTGAAATTTAAATTCAAATCAATATATACTTATATATAAAATTTCAAGTTTACTCGTATATCATATATACATATATATTCACGTATATATACAATATTTTAAATTTAAATGATTGATACAGAATATATTTGAATCCGGGGAAACTCGCAATCTATTTACCGTTTTATTTCACTATTTTAATTCAAAAATTCATTTAATTATTAATTTAAATCTATATAAAATCCGGGGTCGTTACAGTTTAATTCTATTTCAATTTAACTGTCAATCCAAATTCTATCAATTAATTCAGATGTCAATTTAAATGGCAATTTAATTTATTAAACAACTATCAATAATTTAGATCACTTCACAATATAATTTAATTAACATAAAAATATAAATGAGTCAATTGTGAGCGTATAAAACACTCACCTTAATTTGAAATTGAAAATATTTCAGCTTCAAATAAATTCCAGATCTACTCTATGCTGTAGACGACGTCGATATGAACGCACTGCAACTTGTTTCGTACGAAACGGACCTCATATAGAAAAGATATGAATTTATTAACATCGAGATAATTTAATTAAAATAATAATTATTAACCAAACCTCAATTAGTCGATAACCACATAATTAGCCACCGAACCCTTCTTCCAGTTACATGCTCTGATACCCTCCTCTACTAATTGACTGTCGCACGCCTCCCAAGATGACCGGAGGTTGTCATCTCACCGTCGTGGTGGCGCCACCACCCTACGCAACCCCCAGCTTCCGTCACACGCCTTCCGCCACCGCCACCAATCATCGACGCAGCTTCGCCACATCGTTCTCCTAGCCTTGCGCATGCGCTCTCGCGCTAGTGGCCCTCAATCCCTTTGAGAATATTTTTTTCTTCAATTCGAGAGCAGCATGGTTTTTTTATCTCGATCGGGTCTGAATCAAAAAGAAAAGGAGAAGGAAGAGGAAAGAAATACGGTCGATAAGGAAACGTGGCTGTAAGATTTATATGTATATATTATATATATATATATATTATATCAGAAAATATCTCATCTATAAACACCTGAAATTCTCGAGCTCCAAACGAAACATGCCACCTGGAATTCCTAATTTTTACCCCCATTTCGAACACAATGAAACTAGTTTCGAAAGCCAATTCGATCGTATGCAAAAGATAGCTTTTCAAAATCAATTATTTAATTAAATTTTGAAATTAAATTTCTACGCGTTTCAAGCTCGCACGGACAAACAACAAGTCCGATTGCTACGAAACTTGAAATCCTATAATAGTTCACTATTACGGATCCGATGAAACTAGTTTCGTCGAAATCCAAGACAGTGGCCAAAATAGCTATTTTTACTCGTTAATTAAAACGAGAAATTTCCAAAATTTAATTTAATCATCTTATATTCCATTTTAAAAGTCAAAAACCTTCATTCATATTTAAATAAAATTTAAGTCAATTCTCGATGCCATTTTCATTCATAATAAATCCAGAATTGAATTATTCAAATAATTTCCACTATTAAATTTGAATAGTTTAATTATCCAATAAACTAATATTAATAAATCACTAAATTTTTACTTTTACCCATATTTATCCAATAATTGCATTAAATTTAATAACCTACAATAGTCAAAAGTATGGGTCGTTATAGGTTTGCCGCCAAAACTGGCAACATCCTTATTCAGCTTAGCGATATCGGCTCTGGTGCTTGCACTTGAGCACCACCATCAACAACAACATTTGAAATGGCCATTTAGTCATTTTCCAGCATGCTAGACATTATCCTAATGAACATCACTTGCAAGTCAGGGTTAGTAGCCCCTGATCCCGCTTTTCCTCGACACTAGAGATGGAGTTTCTTATGGTGTCTCTTGTAGACTGATAAATTCTTGATTTGTGACTAGGTTGTTTAGTCTCCCACAAAGAAAACATCTATTTTTCATGTGTCTGCATGCGACTTATATACTACTATATAGTTTTGAAAACCAAAACATATAACAAGTACGCTCTCTCTCTCTCTCGTGTGTATATATACATACTTACAAACTCTCTCTCGATCCATTCTAGGGTGATAACTCATTTCCTATCTCTACTAGAACACGGTATCAACTCAGGTTAGTCATGTGACAAGCTTTAATACTGAATATGATGACTGCCCTATACTTCTAGCACCCAATATAACTAAATAGTAAGCTGCTGTGGTGCCCGATCGATATAGGATGATTGAAAAGGTTTGAAAATAAATAATACAATCATAAAACTTGTGGTATATCTTATAGTGCATCAAATAAAATATAACATGCATCATAGATATAAACCAGGTGAGATAGTAATAACTAAAATGAACCACAATATCAGAGTACATAGGTTTACAAAGCTATTCAAAATGATAATAGAGTTTATACAATTGATAATAAACTCAAACTCTCTCTAATATATATATTAGACGAGCACTTCTTAGGCTCCACAATGTCGTAGAGTAGAATAAGCAATAGCAAATCAATATATAATATGTGAAAGTTCCATCCTTCTCGTCCTTTGCACTGCTATCGCATACCACCTAGACCTGCTATCTAGTCTACTCATGTAAGAGTACTTGAGATAATAAGAAGTAAAGAAAAAACCTCGGGTTAGACAACAGTCTAGTGTGAGCGATAAGAAATCTCAAAATGCTACAAAGTCAATACAGTTTGGAACAAGGGTTTACGAGCCATACACGATCTATCTCTGCAACCAAAGAGTTAGCACATAATGAACATAATATGCTATTCTACAAAAATCATAAAGGTGTACTACATCCCAAGTTCAGTAATGGGTGTCCAGGTATCCATGTCTACAATACATATCTCATACGGCATTCCTAGATTGACAATGTACTAGAAAGCAAACATAACATCCATCAAACAATCCTAACTGCCACTAAATGTGCCCTAGACAATGATAACTCATATGACCATTCCTCTACCAGGGATTGATCGAAAAATATCGGTTTTCAGTGTACGTGCTCATAGCTCAAAGTTTACACTTGCCTCATTTCATTAGTCCAGGGTATACGGATCCGTTCCACCAACGCTGGTAGCCATTTCAAGTACCCGATGAGCATCCTCACGGTACCTTTGCATTCAAGTACATCAGAAAACACTTCGAGTATCAACGATCCCTTACCACACATATCAAAGCCCTTTCCTTGGTCTATCTAGTAGTTTTCATTCATCCTAAAGGAACCATCTCACATTCCTTCCTTTCCAAGGTAGAACCATTCAACATTCTATTCATGGGTCATCCTTTCTAGAATCCACCCTTATTGATAATCATCGTCACGACTCCATTCAACATCGAGCCATGATCCTTGAACTGTCGAGTTACCATCATCGAAGTCCCGAATCTATCACCATCCATCGGGTTATTACATCACCATCGAACCCTAAGCGAATAAAAAAACACCTTCAACATTACCTACAGAGTGCCTGCATCTTCCCTTGGAAGTCTCACAAACTTTGCAACCATAAATTCATGTTGGCATCGACCAAAAGAGGTTGGTACTAACATGAATTTTTTAACTTATACTTATCCAAATCTTGGCTATGTATTTCTATCCTCGAATGCTTCTACTCAGCATGCTCAAAATTCCCCTTCTTTATGCTTTAAGCATCCAGGTCCTCAGATCCACCCTACTACTTAAAAAAGTGATCAGTATCGACCAAAAGAGTTTGGTACCTCCTTCTATATTTAGCCAAAATTTGAACTTTGACTCTTGAAATACCTTTCCTGCATCTTCCTGAGCATGCCCCGAAGTTCTTTAGCTTTTGCCCTAAAGCACTCTCCCATCACCGACCGGACCTGGAACTAACTCCTTTGAAAAGAATTCATCTCGTCATTGAACACTAATTAGTCATCCATACCAACTCCAAACAACCTGCGAATGGAATCTTAGGCTCCTTCCCTCCCCTAGAGCACGTCCACCAAGTTCATCAAATTTCGATCAGTTTTGCCTTCATTTTTCCCAAATTGATGAGCTCTTTCCCAACTTCACTAAAAATCTAGCAAATTATATCAAAACAATTCATCCAAGCATACATTTCATTCATAAGCATTTATCAAACACATAAAATCCATCCAAACAAGATTAATAATCATGATTTACCAAAGATCTAGTTTGGTACGAAAATGACAATATGATCCAACGAGCTTGTAAAACCATTTAAAATCAAATCCAATTTTTTTATTTCATCATAAATATCTTTAAAGGTTTAATTAAAGTTTAAAATTGTTTTAACATGAAAATTATATCAGAAACATCAGTTTAATTGTATGGACAAGCATAAAATTATAAGATCAAGAATCACTCGCCTAATACCTAAATTACTACTTTAAACCCCTAAATTAGATGTGAACAATAGCTAATCCGAAATCAAGGCACCAAAATGATGAATCTATTATCCCCCTTTTATCATTACCCTTCCATTGATGGATTTGGCTATGATCAGTAAGGAAAAGATTAGCATTATAATGATATTAAGGTTAATGGAGGCTGGTAATTGTTTTGGGAAATAAAGAAATGATTTAATTATGTCTCATCTTCCTAAATTGGGCATAATCCTCAAAATTACTTAGCGGGCCTAAGTATTAGCTTAGTTTAATCGCCCACTAATCTATCCAGCAACAAACATAAATTGAAATGGCATATCTCTCAAACGGTAAGTCTGATTTTCTATTATGACCACTCTATGAAAAGAGAAATCACAAGTCCGGTCTAATGGAAGTTTTTTAGGCCCTAATTAAATCTCTATCAAAAATTATAGGCCTTACAAGAATTTTTTAATTACTCATGTTTTATGTGTCAAAGGATAGTAAAATACTATTTTAAAATTTAATTGAGGTCGTATGACTCTATAACTTTAGGAAATACCTACATATGACATTTCCTATCTTCAAAATTTATTGAACGATTTTACCTCTAAAAATTTGTTATGGCTATAACTTTTGATATGAGTTGAATTAGGGCTCTAGATCACTTCCATTGGAAAAATAATGGTTTCTATTTCTATAGAGTGGTCATAATAGCTTTTTGGACTTACAATTTAGGAGATGTGGTTGCTTAAAGTTCTTGCTAGTTTTTAGGCTAATTAACAGGTAATTAGTGGATGATTGGTGGGACCTGCTAACCCAACTTGGGATTAAGGTTAAATGCAGCCCTTATTGGCTACAAACATCTATAAATACATCTCGAAATCATTCACTAACCCCCTTAGACACTATTAAACATTTTTTTAGGCAAAACCACCTCTAATATCTTCCAAATCAATCCAAATTTATAGAATATGGGTGGATTTACCAAGGGAACAACTAGAGACCTTCAAATTTGCATTTTTGATGAAGAAAAATCAAAGTTTTGCTTCTCATTTCTAGATTTGCCTCGTTTCGCCTGTAAGTCATCAGTTTTTGGGTTTTAGTGAGTGATTTATCATCTCTCACTTTATTACTTATATGTATGTATGTATGTATGTATGTATGTATCTATAGGTTTTGCATGTTTTAAACACATTTCTAAAGTCAAAATTGAGTTTTAGGACCATTTTAATATCAAACCTGAAGTAAAAACGAATTTAAAATGATTAAATTATTTTAATCATATTGCTTTTATGTATGTTTGCCTTCATATGTATTGGGCTATGTTATAGATATATTATATGATGACTTGCTATGTTTTGATGTATGTTTGGGTGTTGATTGATGTGTATGTTGTGTTTGTGTGTATGATTGAATGGTTGAAAATTCTCAATGGAGCGAACTATGAAACCGACTTCGATGGATAGGCTTGAGGATGTTATGCATCGTATCGATGCATATGAAATGCACGAGGGTCAAATAGTGGGCGTAGTGGTGAAATTGATGTGAAATCGTAGTTTGGAAAAATTACAGCATTTTGTCAGCAGTACTTGTCTGATGGTAGTTTGCTTGGTATCCGGTGATAGCCTACATGGGGTTCGACTTGATGTCCAGTAGTAGTCTTCTTAGTGCATGGTGGTTGTCTACTTGCAGGTCGGCTTGGTGTTCAGGGGTTTGAAGACTTGGCATAAAATGATGTCTGATGATGCTATGGTTAGGTGTTGTAGTTTGATGCTATGGAAGTCTGGATAGCCAATGTTGTACATAGTGCTATGGTCCGAGGTCAGAAAAGAATTCTTGTATGTGGTGCTTTAGTTTGTGCTTCATGTTTTCCTTACGGAAACTTCGAGTTGGCTATGTGTTTTACCTAAAAAAGATGTGAGGTAAGGAGACTTCAATGGCCACTTTAGGATAGCTTGGATGATACTTGGGCATTACTTCGGGTCAGCTTCGTGTCAGACCTATGATGACTTTGGATTTTTCTTAAGTTTTCTCGGGGTTGAAATGGATGACACTGGAATGACTCGGGATGACTAAAGGGTACTGAGTAGCAACTAATATGATGATTTTGTCGACTTGAGATAATTTCAAAGCTCGTTCGACAATGCAAGGTGCTAGATCAAGTACTTTTAGTGGGAAGGTAATGCACTAGATTAGAGTAGTCCAAGGAAGCATGTTTGATAAGGCAGAGTGATGTGATGGGACATGAGATGCTTTGAGTCAAGTCAGGTCTTGGAGGGATTATAGATAACTCTGGATGTGGGTGATTCTACGGGGAAAGGGTATGTAAGGATGCTCATCTATGTACCTTGGACCATGGACAGTCTGTAGGATCGATTTCACCCTAGAGAGGGGGTGAATAGGGTGATACTAATGATTATAAAAATTTATTGCGGAAGTATATAAAATAGTTTCAACACAGATCACAATAGAATAATAGCAGAATAATAAATGCAGAAAATAGAACACATAGATTTACCTAGCTCGGCAAAACCCTACCTACATGCTGCCCCCAAGGTTTCTACTAGAAATTAAGTAGTCAGACGCTTACACATGTAACCTTGCGACACCCACTATCGACTAACCTAACTCTACGCTCAAAACCGTGCCACAATTCAGCCATTGAGTTGTGAATTCTCAAACTACGCCACATAGTTTGTCCCCTAGTCACACGAATAGAAATTACAATGGTTTTAAAAAAATTAAAATACAAAGTAAAAACAATTTAAAAACTCAAAACCCTAATTAACTAAAAGACTTTAATAACGAGGCCGGCCCAATAAAAAATAAATAGGTGATAAAGTTAAATCCCTTTCTCTTTTGTATTATAGGCCGGTATCCTTTTTGAAAATGGCTGCTCGTTCTCGTTCCTCTTTGCTCTGAAATTAGGGCTTTGGAAAATTGAAGTCGCCGACTTTGGTAACTCAATTGAATGATGATTTACATCCCTTGCTTTGTCGATCGATGCTTTCTACTCTTGGCATACGGCTCCTTTAATTTTGATCGAGTTCGAACTTACTTCGGTATGTAACTTGTTACTTTTGCTTTACTGTTTTGCTTGCTTGAACTCGATGCTTTTTACAGCCGATGATGATTGGGTTTTATAGGATTCGAACTCCTATATTTTCGTTCATTTGAATTTGTCATTTAATTTGACTCGACTGTTCGATGTTGCTTGAATGCTTGAGATGATTACCGACTTCTTCAATTTCGTATAATTTTTTACGATGGCTTGCTCATCACGGCTTCGAATTGCTTTGGGAATTTTTTCTTGCTCACCACGACTTGTTTTGATTTTGCTGGCATTTTTTGGTTCCGTGAATTCTGATGACTTCGGCATAGTTGTCTTTGACTTGGTTTGCTCTTTTTGCCTTGGTCATCACGACGTTGATTTTGCTGGTACTTTGTTGACTTCGGTCACTTGATATTGTACCTTGATATGTTTAGTTCAAATTCCCTGCGTAATTATCTGGATCGAACTGTTTCTGTTTCTCTTGACCATATGAGCTTGATGCATTTGGATTGAAGTATTGGTTTGCTTGCATTGCATATTTATTTACTGCTCTGGTCCTCATTGTGTACATGTTTAGCTCTATATATATGTATGGTTGTAGTTGAGTTTATACTGTCCACTGTTGCATTGACTTTGTACATGTCATGCTTGTATTTGCAGTGCACCACTTCTTATGTGCATGTTGCATATTCACTTGAGTTTGGTTGCTTTGTTTGTTGGTTTGTGTCTTTGTGTCATGCTGTTTTGAGTTTGGAGTTGAAGTAGTCATGTGTACTCCCTATATATGTGCACATGTGTGTTTTGTCTGAAATTATTGTGTCTGGTTCAGGTTGCTGTTGTAAGTTGTAAGTGCATTTGTAGTTTAGTCTGGACATGTGGTTCATTGTATAGCCTGGTTTTGGTTTCATGATGCAGTCTTGTTAACTTTGTTCGCTGCCTGGTCGACACGTATATATGCATGAACTATCTAGTCTTTATTTTCATGTGAACGACTTGAACTTTGGTCGAGGCTTGATTTTTGTGTCTTCACCATTTCATTTGAATTTGTACATTCGGATTGCACCTTCGTTGAATCCAGCTTATAGCTCGGGTTTGACCTTGTGTTGATATCGTGACTTAATATTTATTTCACTTGAGTTGAACCCGGCATTTGATTTGGGTTTGACCTTGTGCTCACCTATCCCTGTAGATTTATCAAGTGTATATCGGTGTGCATGGCCTTGTGTCATGTTCAATGATATATTATGCATGTCACAAGTTGTTCGTGTATGATGAATTCAAAATTTAATGATGACGAACAACCCAAATAACTAAGGCAAATAATATTTTCAAATTATATTTTATTTTACACTGCAAAAATATTTCAATTTTACTGCGTCAGTGTATATTTTTGCAGATAACTCAGATGCTGGATTCAATCTGGAATAGAGTTGAAGATAAATACGAGTGTGAGTGATATGTAGTGAGGTCATTTGTAAGTTGAAATGTATTGTAGTTGCAAATTGTATATATATAATGAGAGCCTGAATTTGTACTATTCAAAATTGTAATAAAATATTTGTTTGAATAAAATATCCGTTTGAATTTAAATTCTCTGTTATTTATTTTATTTAGCAAATAATTATTAATTATGTGAAAAATAAAATAGTGCAATAACAAATACATTTAAATGAATATATATATATATGTTTATTATCATCAAACAAAAATCATACTCGCATATTCAACAATCTCCCCCTTTTGATGATAACAAACATTTATTTAAGATTTTGAATTTATTAAATGTATTTGATTATTCAATTTGCTCCCCCTATTTGAATGCTCCCTCTCTACACAAGCTCCCCTTCCATATATGCATGAAAACAAAAATATGCAAATGATCCTAGATGCATTTAGAAAATACTAAATAAAATATTTGACCTTTATTTGCCAAAATCTTAACTTTTCTCTCCCCCTTTTGTTATCAGCAAAAGAGTAATAGTGTCAGAAAATTAGAGATAAAGTGATAGACATTGATACAACATTAATACTTAATCGAGTATAAATATTAAATTTTAATAAAAAATCAAACAAAAATCATAAATACTTTGTTTGACGGGTATTCCACTTTAGAATGATAGGAATGATGTCATCATATAAAACCATATAGTTGTGTCTATTTGTGGTATATTTATTTCAGTAATTTGAATATCTACTAACCACGCATAACCGTTAGGACTTTTAAATGAGATTAGTAGTATTCCAAATTTTTATAAAAAAATGAATTCAAATATCTTCTAACCACGCATAACCGTGAGGACTTTTAAATGGGATTAGAATCAACTTGTCTATTTAATCAATCAATTTTGATATGCGTTTCATACATGCATAACCGTGAGGACTTTTAAATGAGCATGGAAGCACTTAATCAAAAATTCCAAGTAATTCACCCATGCATAACCGTGAGGACTTTTAAATGAGAGTGAATACTTTGGATGTTTTTATTTCTTAAAAATATAATCAATTGAAAAACGAATGATTTCCCGTTCAAAATACCACATATTGACATACTATATTGGATTTTGATGAGTGATGGTTGATAGAAATATGATAGAAATAGAAATGGTCATGGAATTTTTGCCAACAAAAAGTTTTTATAACTCTTGTTTAAATTTCTAAAGGAATTTACTAATTATACTGCCTCAAGTTATAATATATGATTAATATCAACGCTCATCACTTTTTCAATCACTATTTATCTTTTTGATAATTAGTAGGGGGTCAAATTAGTTAATGTAATCATTTAAGCTCAAATTCAAAAATAATTATCAAATTTTCTAAAATGACTAATCTGAAACAAGGACAACAAAAATGATTTTCTAGGAGGGGTTATATAAGAAAAATGTCTGCTATTTTAAAATTATTTCAAGTGAATAATATGCAGATATTTTCTTTGAAAAACGATGCAGCTACTGAATGTCTTAACATAAATCACGTTCCACTAGTAATTTTTCTATCAACTAGATTACCATTGTAATCTGCATCTGAATTTCTCTCAAGATTATCATTAATTGAATGTTATAGACCAGACCATGTAGTGTGCAACAAAATATCTTAAAATCATTTTTAACAGCTTTTAAATGAAATTCTCTTGAATTTGAATTGAAGCCGTGTAAATGAACAATCGGTGAATATAGTGTCAGATTCAGTAAATATATCCACGTGTATCAAGAGTAATCATCAAAACATCATCATTAATCCAAACAAATCTTTATGAACCAATTCAAAGTCTCTTGAAATACTTATTGCATTTTCGACATAAAAATATAATTGGCCAACAATTTTGAAAAATATCATAATTCATTTCTTCATCACATAACTGATTGAATTAAATTCAAATTATGGTGCAGATTTTCACATTTAATAAGACGTTAGATATACTGTTACCTCTTTTACCTTTCGTTGTTGCCCATTGTGATTCTTTCACCTTTATACTAGGCTAAGGAACGTTGATTTGTCGCCCGTTGTGTGTTTGGAACAGCTAGAATCCAGATAACACTGTTGTTGTTCCTTAGCCTGCCACCATACCTACACGATAAAAGATTTTTGTGACCTATTTGTTTTTATAGGTCCATGATTATTAGTGGCAAATGATTTTGAAAAATAAGTTTGTGGAGACCCAAAACTATTTATATATGTTCCTTTTGGCACCCAGATTTGTTTAACTTTAAGGGATTTTATATTTGTGCCTTTTGGAACCCAAATTGGAATAGTTTTCACGTGTTTGGGTCTATACCAACAAATATTTTGATTGTGTCCAAATTTTCTACAAATTATGCACATGGAATTGACTTGATTAATTTTGCTTCTAACAAGTTCAGGTTGATTATATCCAAGTCCTTGTCTATATGTATTAACAGTTTGTTTCCCTAATAGCATATTTAATGATCTTTCACTTTTGGAAAATTTTCCTAAAGTTGTAGACAATTGTTGGACTTGTGTTTTGAGCGATTCATTTTTGTTCAATAATTGTGTGCACTTTTTAATGGAATTTTCTCTCCTTGTATTTTCACTTTCTTTCAAAATCAGAATTTCATTTTCAAGTGATTTAATTTTAATTTTTTTTAATCTCTTCTTCAAATGATGGAAACTTATCACACTTAGGGATCTTAGTTTGATAGTTTTTAACCAATTGATTAAGCTATTTATTTGATTCTATCAAACTATCTCTTTGTGATTCAAGTTTAGCGTATCTCTCCCTAAGTCGTTCAAAACAGCCATTTACTTCATGGAAATATATAAGTAATTCAGAGTGAGTAAGTTTTGATACCTCGCTTGGCTCGTCATCATCGCTATCAGTTATGTCACCTCGAAGGCACATATCTGCTTTCTCACTCTCACTGTTAGTGCTTTTATAATCATCACTTTTATTCCACGTGGCTACAAAACTTTTCCGTTTTTATTTCTTTGCTTGGCCGTGTCGATTTCTGGGACAATTGAACTTGATGTGGCCGGGTTTGTTGCACTTGTGACAGATGATCTCCCGCTCTTCTGGGTTATCTAACGCTTTGACTATTCTGCTTTTTAATTGTTGATTTAGAACTGGATTTCCATATCTGTGATTCCACTTTTTGAATCTCTTTATTATCAGTGCCAATTCTGCTGGTCCATCATCATCATCATCTTCACTTTCGGTTGTTCCTTTAAGAGCTACTGAATTCTTTCGAGTATTACCTCCTTCACGCTCTTCCTTGAATTTCATTTCTAGCTCATAAGTGGTGAGATTTCCGATGAGTTTTTCAACTTTGACTTGTTTCAAATCTTTTGATTCTTGAATGGCAGTGACTTTGGCTTCAAAATTCCGTGGAAGGACTCTGAGGATTTTTTGGACTATTTCCAATTCTGTGTATGATTTTCCAAGAGCTTCTAATTTGTATATGATATTGGAAAGTCGTCCGTACATCTCCTTGACATTTTCTTCCTTGGCCATCGTGAAATTCTCGTATTCGCTACTCAGCATGGCATGGCAAGATTCTTTGACTTGAGATGTTCCTACGTGAGTCACTTCGAGTGGGTGCCATATTTCCTGCGCAGTTAGACAATGTGAGACACGATTAAATTCAATTTGATCTAATGAACAAATAATAGAATTCATAGCTTTAGCATTAGCATTCTGTAGTCTATTTTCTAAATTTGTCCATTGATCTATCAGTTTATCTATTTCCTGATTATCTACAACTATAGTTGGTGCTCTATAACCTGTCTCAACTATATTCCAATCATCAATGGTTTTTAGAAAAAAATTCATCCTATTTTTCCAGTAAGCATATTCACTATTGAACATTGGTGGCCTAACTATGGACTGACCCTCAGTAAAAGCATTATTAGAAGAAGCCATTTTTTAATTCAAATTTGTAAAACAAAAATTGATTTTTGAAAAATCAAATTTTTAAAACAAAAATTGACTTCTGTTCCTAGCTCTGATACCACTTGTAGGATCGATTTCACCCTAGAGGGGGGGTGAATAGGGTGATACTAATGATTATAAAAATTTATTGCGGAAGTATATGAAATAGTTTCAACACAGATCACAGTAGAATAATAGCAGCACAGATAATAGCAGAATAGTAAATGCAGAAAATAGAACACACAGATTTACCCAACTTCGGCAAAACCCTGCCTATGTGCTGCCCCCAAGGTTTCTACTAGAAATTAAATAGTCAGACGCTTACACGCGTAAACTCGTGACACCTGCTATCGACCAGCCTAACTCTACACTCAAAACCTTGCCACAACTCAGCCACTGAGTTGCGAATTCTCAAACTACGCCACGTAGTTTGTCACCTAGTCACACGACTAGAAATTACAACGGTTTTAAAAAAATTAAAATACAAAGTAAAAACAATTTAAAAACTCAAAAACCTAACTAACTAAAAGCCCTTAATAACAAGGCCATCCCAATAAAACTAAATAGGCGATAAAGTTAAATCCCTTTCTCTTTTGTATTATAGGCCGGTATCCTTTTTGAAAATGGCTGCTCATTCTCGTTCCTCTTTGCTCTGAAATTAGGGCTTTAGAAAATTGATGTCGCTGAATTTAGTAACTCGATCGAATGATGATTTACGTCTCTTGCTTTGTCGATCGATGCTTTCTACTCTTTGCACATGGCTCCTTCAATTTTGATCGAGTTCCAACTTACTTTCGTATGTAATTTGTTACTTTTGCTTTACTGTTTTGCTTGCTTGAACTCGATGCTTTTTTCGGCCGATTATGATTGGGTTTTATAGGATTTGAACTCCTATATTTTCGTTCATTTGAATTTGTCATTTAATTTGACTCGGCCGTTCGATGTTGCTTGAATGCTTGAGATGACTACTGACTTCTTCAATTTCGTATAATTTTTTATGATGGCTTGCTCATCACGGCTTCAAATTGCTTTGGGAATTTTTTCTTGCTCACCACGGCTTGTTTTGATTTTGCTGGCATTTTTTGGTTCCGTGAATTCTGATGACTTCGGCATAGTTGTCTTTAACTTGGTTTGCTCTTTTTGCCTTGGTCATCACGGCGTTGATTTTGCTGGTACTTTGTTGACTTCGGTCACTTGATATTGTACCTTGATATGTTTAGTTCAAATTCCCTGCGTCATTATCTAGATCGAACTGTTTCTATTTCTCTTGACCATATGAGCTTGATGCATTTGGATTGAAGTATTGCTTTGCTTGCATTGCATATTTTATTTACTGCTCTGGTCATCATTGGGTACATGTTCAGCTCTATATATATGTATGGTTGTAGTTGAGTTTGTACTGTCCACTGTTGCATTGACTTTGTACATGTCGTGCTTGTATTTGCAGTGCACCACTTCTTATGTGCATGTTGCATATTCACTTGAGTTTGGTTGCTTTGTTTGTTGGTTTGTGTCTTTGTGCCATGCTGTTTTGAGTTTGGAGTTGAAGTGGTCATGTGTATCCCTATATATGTGCACATGTGTGTTTTGTCTGAAATTCTTGTGTCTGGTTCAGGTTGCTGTTGTAAGTTGTAAGTGCATTTGTAGTTTAGTCTGGACATGTGGTTCATTGTGTAGCCTGGTTTTGGTTTCTTGATGCGGTCTTGTTAGCTTGTTTGCTGCCTGGTCGACATGTATATATGCATGGACTGTCTAGTCTTTGTTTTCATGTGAACGACTTGAACTTTGGTCGAGGCTTGATTTTTGTGTCTTGACCATTTCATTTGAATTTGTACATTCGGATTGCACCTGCATTGAATCCAGCTTATACCTCGGGTTTGACATTGTGTTGATATCGTGACTTAATATTTATTTCACTTGAGTTGAACCCGGCTTTTGATTTGGGTTTGACTTTGTGCTCACCTATCCCTGTAGATTTATCAAGTGTATATCGGTGTGCACAGCCTTGTGGCATGTTCAGTGATATACTGTGCATGTCACAAGCTGTTCGTGTATGATGAATTCAAAATTAAATGATGGCGAACAACCCAAATAACTGGGGCAAATAATATTTTCAAAATATATTTTATTTTACACTGCAAAAATATTTCATTTTCAATTTTACTACGTCAGTGTATATTTTTGCAGATAACTCAGATGCTGGATTCAATCTGGAATAGAGTTGAAGATAAATACGAGTATGAGTGATATGTAGTGAGGTCATTTGTAAGTTATTATAGTTGCAAATTGTATATATATAGTGAGAGCTTGAATTTGTACTATTCAAAATTGTAATAAATTATTTTTTTGAATAAAATATTTGTTTGAATTTAAATTCTCTGTTATTTATTTTATTCAGCAAATATTTATTAATTATGTGAAAAATAAAATAGTACATTAACAAATACATTTAAATGAATATATATATATATATATATGTTTATTATTATCAAACAAAAACCATACTCGCATATTCAACACAGTTTAGCCTACATTAGGAGGGTTGTACCTATAGGATAAGTATCCGAATAAACATTGAATCCAAATGTGACATGGAGTGTTGTCGGCTTGGTAGGTCATTGGAAGAGTTATCACTTATATATACACCTTAGGAAAGTTATGGTGAAACAGATTTTGGGAAATTCGAAGTGACGTGGACCTTAGGAAGGTCGAGATGAGGGAGACTTTGGGGAACTCACAGTGATAGATTCCTTAGGAAGGTCAAGGTAAAGAAGACTTTATGAAATTTGTGGCAGAAAAGGCACTTTGGAAAATTCATAGTGTGGCAGGGCTTCCATAATGATCATAATGAAGTGAGACCTCAAGAATGATCGTAGTGAAGTGGGACTTCTGTGATCATTAAAGGGATACTACATGATGAGGTGAGACCTTGACGTTAGACATGTTGATACGAGACCTCGAGGATGGTGTTCATTGCAACGTGTTTATCTTTTTTATTTTTTATGGTTACTATGATTAGTGTGATTGTTGGATGTCTTTTTATGTCGGTACCTTTGGGATAGGTACCCTGACATCCATAACATACTTACTATAGTATACCATGTGACAATAACAGTAGTATAGCACATATTTTATTATGCGCTACCTCTTCGGATGCAGGGAAAGGTCAGATATGATTATCCATATTCTATGTCCTTATTAGTATGTACTGCTTTTATAGTATTTTGAGATGATGTATTGCTCAAACCAGACTGTTGTCTGAATCGAGGTTTTATGCTTTATTTCTTATTGTCTTAGGTACTCTTAAATGAGTAGATTAGGGATAACAGTTCTAGATAGCGCATGGAGTTGTATGGAGTATGAGCTAGAGGCTATGCTTTCTTATATCTATATCTGGAACTTACTATCGCTTATATTTCACCGTGTAGTACTGTAGAGCTATATTTATACTTGTATTATCTTATAGATAGTTGTTAGAGTTTTATTTATAGATTTGGGATTTATAAACTCTATTATTTATGTTTTATATAGTCTTATGAACCTATGCAACCTAATGTTCTTATTTATGGTTCATTTAATTATATTACTATTTCGGCAATTTTATATCTGTGATTGATTATTATAATTTATCCCTGCATTGTGAGATATACCAAAAGGGTTTTGTGATTGAATTTTGGTTACTTTACACCCTTGAATATCATTCTGCATCGACCAGGTACCTTTACAACACACTCTACAAATATATTCGGTACCAGAGGTGTAGGACGGTCATCCCATATGGTATCATAGCTTAGGTTAAGCAATTGACCTAAGTTGGTAATTAGATCCATTAGAGATAAGGTAAATGGAATGCCTTAGAATGGATCGAGCGATTTGTGAGAGAGCGTACTTCTTATATATTTTGGTTTTCAAAATTATATATTAGTAGGTATATATAGTTTGTAACTCGCATTGCACACTTAAGCACCGTTCATGTAGTTTTTCCTTTATGAGAGACTGACCTTTCTTACTACAAAGTTAAGAATGAGCCAATGTACAAGGAATGCCACTAGGAATTTTATTCTTGGAGTAGAAGGAGAAGGAGTGGGTATGGGGACAGCTAACCCTAGTATGTAGGCCATGTTCACAGAGATGACGAGAAACATTCTGCATAATACCCAATGTGTAGCTCTAGTTGGTGTTGGTGTTGGTGTTGGTAGTGGTGCTCCTATGCATGTACCTAGAGCCAACTTTGTTAACTTGGAACATTGTCTATGCTAGCCTTAAAGGCAAACCATTCCTTAGAACAGAATCAGCTATGAAAGTATAAGATTAGTTAGATACCTAGGAGCGTATCTTTGAACATTTATTGCTGGAAGATGCAATTAATAATAACTTAACCTCTAGGAAACTTAAAGGTTGTGCCATGGGATAGAGGAATGCTATTAAGGTTGCTACTCTAAAAGACCAGTTTACTTGGGAGCAGTTAAAGGCCAGATTTAAAGAGAAGTTCATATAGACCTCATAGAAGTTGGTATTGTTTAGGAAGTTTGATGAGTTAAAGCAAGGTGAGAAGACCGTCTCAGATTATTTGCTGAGTTTGACATGCTGTTGAAATATGGATTATCTTTTATTGATACCCCTCTAAAAAAGAATGAAAAGTTCATTGTCAGTTTGGATACTTATCTAGGGGAGAAGCTAGTGGGACATATTAACGAGTCCGTTGAGAAGTTTGTTGAGAAAGCTTTAAGGGCAAGAGAGCATGTACCCAAAATCAAAGGCTGTAATTGTTGTTGCAATGGAAGAACCAAAACTACAAGTAGGAGGTGGAGGCAAGGAAAAATGGAATAATAAGGAGAAGAAGCTGTCTCAAGGAGAGGAGAGCCAAAAGAAATGCAGGTGGGAACTGAAGTGCTTTAATTGCGGTAAGACAGGTCATCTTAGCAAAGACACAAAGCCCCAAGTAGTGGGGAGAGGAAGTGCTTTGTCCGTGATAGGACTGGGCACATAATAAGGGATTGCCCAGAGCGTCGGAAGAATAATCAGAGTGCTACTGCTTATGTAATAGATAGCACTCCCACTTCATCGGCTGCTCCATCGGTGAAGGAAAAAGGGAAGGGAATTCTTATCCGAGGTATGCTTTTTATTTGTACTATAACTATGTGTGTTTCTATTTGATATCGATACATTAGACCCTTTATATATCAAATGACTTGGTAAGTAGGTTAGAATGGTGACCTAACCAAATAGGCAGTCCTTTAGTTGTTTCGAACTTGGTGATGGTCACACCCACTTAGGGATGGTTTGTCAAGGTACAGTGTGTCGAGTCATGGATGTTTGTTTGCCTATGATTACTTTGTTTTGGTCTAATAAGGTTCGATGTCATTAGGTGAGGGACGGCCAAAGGGATATAGAACTGTGGCGGAATGGTGAGGTGTAGTAGACGATGAATAGGACAAGGGGAGATTGGTGGCCAGAGTAAGAATGTATACTAGGGAGGGTATAGTTATTGTTCGCTTGGTGTATTCGCTTGGGATTCTACAAGAGTAGTTATTGTCATTTCCCATGGGGAGGGAATATCCAGAGTTAGTCGGACAATCTCCACGCAGAGAGATTGAGTTCTGTATCGATCTTGTGATCGGTTGTATATCTTTGAGGAGGGCTGTACTCAAAAAGCAAGAGGGATTGGAAAAGAAAGTGAATGATTCATAGAAATAAAAGGTTTATTCGTAGGAGTATGTCCAAATAAAAAGTACTTATAGTATTCATAGGATGAGCGGATATTTCTTTATGGTAGCATGGAGTGTCGGGAGTTAAGTGATAATTATACTGTTGCTCATAGGTGATATTCTTTTCTTTTAGTGGAAAGGGAGTACATGATGCACCTTGGAATTGTGAGGAAGGTATTAAGAAGACATACCAACCTCGAAGTAGTTTTTTCGAGGAAGATATGATTTGAGTGCATTACTGGTTATACCTGATATTGATGGAATTAGGGATGAGGTACTACGAGAGTGTCATCATTCGAGATTAACTAAACATTTGGGTTGCATTAATGTGCATTGGATAGTCACTTTATCGAGAAGGGATAATGGTGCTTCAGGTATAGGTTGGTTCAGCAATGGACGACCGGACAGGAAATCCTATCCAGTAGCTACTTTGCTTCGGTGGTGGAAGTAGTAGATAAGAAACTTAGTCTGATGGTGGCCGTTTTGTGGTGTCTGTTTGGTGGTAGAAGTACCAAATAGAGCATGAGAATGGAGTTATGACATGTGATTTAGGCTTTGTAAAGATGTGATTTGGGGCAGACTTTAGGATTGCTTTGAGATTTTTGTCAGTTTTCGTTTGGGGCATGAATGGAGTCTAGTGGAACGACAAAGGAGAAGGTTAATTGGTGAATAATGTGGCGCGATCTGAGGGTGTGCCAAAGAGCATTATAAGGGATAGATATCCATTGTCAATAAGTGGGTTTTTGGTGGAGCTTACAAGAGGTGTTAAGTGGAATGATATCGGATTGGCTGGACAATGTCAAGGCTGAACCGGGAGGTTCAATACCGTGTAGTCCTATTCTTGTAGTAAGATAATACAAAACGGGTTAAGTGATAGACAAGGAAAACAGTAGGGGTTCTATGGAGAAAAAGCGAGAGGCCATAGTACAGAGGAGATCAAGTAGAGCATAAGGACCACTTGTTCGGAACTCTTCACTTGGTGAGACTTTTTGTGATCGTATTTATTTTCACTCTCGATATCATATACGGTAGTTTAGTATCCTACATGCTAAGGTAGGCATAGATTATATCTCTTGCTTATGTGTGCATGTTTGATGGTTGATATGATTACTTGCGGTTGTTTAGCAGGTAGAATAATTATGGTTGACTTTACCTTATTTGTGTTGGGAATTTCTAGGGCGAAATTCCTAAGGGGGAAGAGTGTAATGACCCGTGTTTTACATATCGGAGGGTCGTAAAATATTATTTTTCAAATTATTTTGAGGTCGTACGACTCTAACTTTGGAAATTTCCTATAATTGCAATTACTATAACTTTTAATAAGAGTCAAATTATGCCTTGAGACCACATCCATTGGAAAGAAATGATGGTTTTCCTTTCCATAGAGTAGCCGTAATAGCTTTTTTGACTTACCATTCAGAAGATACGACTGTTTGAATTTTTGACTGGTTTTTGACAAATTAGCGAGTAATTAGGGGATGATTAGTGAGACCCACTAACCTAACTCGAGTTTAGGGTTAAGTGCAGCTCTATAGTAGCCAATAACACTTATAAATACATCTCCTAGTCATTCCCTAACCCACCATAGCCACTATTAAACAATTTCTTCAAAAAAACAATCTCTAATATCTTTCGATTCAATCTAAATTCATAGATTAAGGATAGATTAACAAAGGGAATAGCTAGAGATCTTCAAATTTGCATTTTTGGGGAAGAAAAATTAGAGTGTTGCTATTAATCTTCAAATTTTCCTCGCTTTGCGTGTAAATCATCGAGTTGGGTGTTTGGTAAATGGTTTATTATCTTTCAATTTATTATATATGTATCTACAAGTTTTGGCATGTTTTAAAATTATTTTTAAAGTCAAAATTATGTTTTAAGACTGCTTTAGTATTAAATCTGAAGTAAAAATGAATTTAAAACGATTTAAAGTGTTCTAATCATATTATTTTGATGTATGGTTGCCTTTATATATTTTAGACTATGTTATAGATACGTTATATGATGATTTTCCATGGTTTGATTTATGTTTTTATTTTTGGGTGTTGATTGATGCATGTGTTGTGTTTATGTGCATGCTTAAATTGTTGAAAATGCTCATCAGAGTAAACTAAAGGTAGAAACCATGAAATTAAAGTTCGACGGATAGGTTTAAAGATATTAAGAGTTGTATCGATGCATATAGAATGCATAAGGATCGAAAAATGGATTGTAGTGGTGAAATCAATGCGAAATTAGAGTATGGAGAAATTAAAACATTCCTATTCGGTAGCACTTGTCTAGTGGTAGTTTTCTTGGTGTCCAATAGAAATCTGCTTGGTGTCCGATGGTAGTCTTCTTGGTGTCTAAGGGCAGTATGCTGGGTGTCCGATGGTAGTCTCCTTGAGGGTCGACTTGGTGTTCGGTGGTAGTCTCCTTAGTGGTCGATGGTAGTCTGCTTGGGGGTCGACTTGATGTCTAGTGGTAGCCTTCTTGGAGTCAATTTGGTGTACGATGGTTTAAAGACCTACGGAGAAAATGTTGTCCGGTGGTACTACGGTTTGGCATTGCGGTTCGATGATATGGAAGACCAGACAGAAAATGCTCTCCTATAGTCTTATGGTTTGTCAAACAAGAATTATAATCTGTGCCGCTTCAGGTCATCCTTTAGATTTTCCTTAGGGAAACTTCAGGTCGGTTGTGTGTTTTACCCGAATTGGATGTAAGGTACTTCAAGGGCCACTTTAGGACACCTTGGAAGAAACATGGAGATTGCTTTGGGTCAGCTTCGTGTTAGATCTAGTTAGATTTTTCTTGAGTTTTCGAGGTTGAAGTGGATGACCGTGGAACGACTCAAGATGACTAATGAGCATTGAATAACAACTAATATGGTGATTTTGATGACTTGAGATGACTTTGAAGTTTTATTCGATGACACGAGGCGCTTGATCAAGTACTTCTAGCGGGAAGGATACATAAGAGACTAGAGTAGTCAGAGAAAACACGTTTGACAAGGCAGAGTGATGTGATGGGACATGAGATGTTCTGAGTTGAGTCGGTGCTGGAGGGATCGTTGATAACTCTGGATGTAGGTGACTCTGTAGGGCAAGAGTATGTGAGGACACTTACCTATGTACCCAGGACCGTGGGACGATCTAGCCTGCCTTGGAAGGGTTGTACCTATGGGATAGGTATCCTAACGAATACTAAATCCAAATGTGACATGGGGTGTCACTGGCCTGGGTGGTCGTTGGAGGAATTATCTCTTATCCGAAAACCTTGCGAAGGTCATGATGAAGCAAACTTTGGGAAAGTTATAGTTACGAGGATCTTGCGAAGTTCGGGATAAGGGAGACTTTGGGAAAGTCGTAGTGGTAGAGACCTTGGTAAGGTCGAGGTGAGGGAGACTTTGGGAAAGTTGCAATGGCAAAGACCTTGGGAAGGTCAAGATGAAGCAGACTTTGGGAAAGTTATGGTGGCAAGGGACTTTAGAAAAATCATAGTGAGGCGGGGCTTCTGTAATGATAAAAGTGAAGTGAGACTTTAGGAATGATCGTATTGAAGTGGGACTTTGATGATCATCATAGGAACGGTACGTGACGAGGTGAGACCTTGAAGTTAGACATAGCGATATGAGACCCAAGGGACGATTGTCGTTGCAACAAGTTTATCTTTTTGTTTGGTATGATTGGTATGATTGTTGGATAACTTGTGATATATGTATTCGTGAGATAGGTACCCTAACATCCATAACATATTTAGGGTAGTACACTCATATAATGATAATAGTAGTATAACATATATTGTGTAATGTGCTAACTCTTTGGATGTAGGGACATGTCAGATATGATTATCCATACCTTATATCCTTATTACTGTACGATTTTTGTTGTATTTTGAGATGACATATCGCTCACACCAGGCTATTGCATGACTCAAGGTTTTATGCATTCCTTCTTATTATCTCGGGTACTCTTAAATGAGTATATTAGGGATAACCGGTCTAAATAACGCACAGAGCTATGGGGAGTACGAGCAGGAGGCTACGCTTTGTTGTATCTATATGTGGAGCTCACTGTTACTTATATTCTGCTATGTAATACTGTAGAGCTATGCCCATACATGTATTATGATGTATAAACTCTATTATTTATGTATTGTATAGTCTTATGAACCTATGCACCCTGATGTTCTTATTTATGGTTTATTTGATAATATTACAGTCTCGTCTGTTTTACATTTGTAATTAATTATTATATTTTATCCTTGCGCTATGAGATATACGACATGTTCTGCGATTAGATTTTTCTTACTTTACACCCTTGGCTACCATTGTGCGTTGACGGGGCACCTTCAGAGTGCACTCTACGGGTATATTGGGTATTAAAGGTGTACGGTGGTCATCACAAATTTCTAGGTCCAATCTTTTCGATAAAATGTATAAGTACAGAAAATGTCTCTTATAGTAATCTCCCAAAGTTTTAGAGTCATGCGACCGATGTTTTAAATAATAATATTTTACGATCCTCGGATACATAAAAAACAGGCCGTTACAACAAATTCCCCTGGTTTAATAATAACGTTTATTATTAACTGTACTAGTCTAGCTAAATATTTTGACTTTGAGTTAAATATGTTTGACTGATATGCTAACCTCATACAACCGAGGGAACAAATTCTCATTTCAACTTACATTAATAATTAATTTCATCCATTTGATTTCACTTAAGTTAAATAAATCTTAACTATTTTTAATCTCATTATCTCATCATACAATTATCTTAAATTAACAATTTTTCCAAAGTCATGAATTTGAAAATCATTCATTATACTCATAATTTATTCACTAAATTTCATTTTCTTTCTTTTTTTCAAAAATTATTATTAAATTTATTCCACTTAATATATCTAATCATATTATTAAGTTTATTTACACTATTTATAACTGCTCCAATTTATTTATAAATTCCTTTAACACCATTTTATATTGAAATTACTCAAGTAACCTTTTATTCAATTTATCTCTATTAATCTTTTATACTAAAATTTAAGTGTATAACATTTATTATAACCACTCAAATTCTATTTATAAAAATCCTTTTATGTATATTATCCAATTACATATTCAAGTTCTTATTAATTTAGGTAAGTTATATTGGAATGCAATAGAATATTATACAAATAAAATTTTCTAATTCACTTATTCAAGCTTAAATATTTATTCAAAATTTTGGCTTCATTTTGTAATTGAAATCATCCTTTAAGATAAAATTTAAGAATTAAATTTCCGGTTAACTTCAAACTATTCTAGAGATAAATAAATATATATACAATATATATATATCAAATCAAATTTTAAACCATATATCAATATATATATTATAATCAAGTCAATTTTTAGAAATTCAAATCAATTTAATTCTTCAAAACAAAATTGTAGCAAAGCTATAGTATGGTCTCTTCACTTCGAAACTCGAAAAAGAATGTCGATGATGCTGCAGTCATCCCCGAAATTATTTTCCAGCGACAAAGAGAAGAGCACTGATTTCAAACTTTAAAATTCCTTAGAAACAATTTCTATTCGAAAATATTTTAAATAATATATCCCTCTAAAACCTTAAAACCCAAGTTCGAAATCATCAGAAATTAAATTCTCAAATTCTTGGTTTAAATTCATTTAAATTTCCCAATAAATTTATAACCATATTTTTATAGTTCAATTATTTATATATGGAACAAAAGCCAATGGTTACAGGCTATATATAAAATCAAATATTATTTGTTAACAACCAATTCAATTAACTACCAAAATTCAGAAAATTATACTTATATATATAATATAATTATACAAAATTTATTTCGTTTACTAAATTTGAAAACCATATTGTGTCGGTTTGCTATGTTCAAGTGTTTTGGAAATCCTATCGATAGCGTTGATCAAACGAATCGATCGGAAACCCAAATCAACATCAACAACTCAAACAACACAATATATATTAAAACATTTTAATATTAGTTTACAAATACACTTCAAGAATGATTTGAAGATAAGTTGGAAGCAAAAGACAAGATGATTAAATAACAGAATAAGGGAATGAATAAGCTTATATAAATCTCGGGCAACCTTAATCGGGTCGACCATGACTTCCATAATAAGATCGATGTAGATTCTAGGACAAACGTACATCCGATCTCAAGAGATAGAATTCGGGATAACACGAGATAGATAGCATCGTAAACCGAGGATAAAGAAATTTTCGATGAATCAATGCTTCCTGTAAAGGAGTTTCACCCCTTTACAATCATTCGAAGATTGGCGAGACCGCCTATTCATTATAAAGATCATTCGAAGTGGAGTTATGGGATACTCCAGAATCAAAAGATGACAAATATGGAGAGACAAGAATGGATTTTGGAACCGCAGGGAACATTCCAAAATTCAAAAGAAATCGAGTCAAAAAGAAAGAATTCAAGCTCGAACGAAAGTGATTCTGTAAATAAATTTACCGTATATGCTAAGCTTTGCCTAGAGCCAAAGCTCTGATACCAAATGTAACGGCCCACTATTTTGGACCATTCAAATCGAAAATAAATCTACACATGTCGGACTTGATTAATTCAAAACAATAGATTGTAAATAAAATTTGGAAAAACTCAGCATATACAGTAAATAAATCACAGATCACAAACACATAGTAATATAACAATGCAGCGGAAGCAAGAAATAGTAGTTCATGAAGCTACTATATATATACATCAGAGTTAACAAGATACAACAGAGGTCTCAATATGATAATCAAGTATAAATCAGAATACATCACTATAATCAACTGGATAACTGAAAGCGAAATAGATAGCTGGTTCTCCAAGAAAGCTCCAACTCCAAGGTGAGTCTCGAATACTGGTACAACTCAGTCTGACCCGAGCGTAAAGCAAAACACAAAACACTCGAGTCAGGACATACATACTTATACAATGTAAACCAACTCAAGTGAACTGTAATAGAAAGTGCAAGTAACTTAAAGGATGCTTGGGACCGCCCATCCTCTAAGGATCCATTAAACTATTTACTATGTAGTAATATTCGCTATTATAATAATGTCTAATAGTAAAATAAACTTACTTTTAAATAGCGTTAAGGAGTTACCCATATCCCCCTTAACACATAAATAGTTCCAGTAGTCTATATAGTACCTGCGTACCTCCAGATCGGGAGGCTACGAGAAGATACTCCATAGGTACAACACAAATCAAACTCGTACAAGGCGCGCTAGGGTAGGTGACACGGCACAACTAGGCAATGCCAGGGTAGATATACCAATTACGCATCCGGACTGGTGGTAACGCATAGCAGCCACTACCGCCCACGTCGGAACACACTCCCAAATCAAAAATCGAAGGGTGGCCACCAAATCAATCACAAAGTAATAGAATGGTATCGTAGAAATGTGTCTGATCAGAGGTGCTACCTCATTGGCTCGTCAATCGCTCCTGTTTTAGCCACCTTATGCCAACTCACGGGAGTCGGGTCCACGTATATACCTCAATAGGAATCGTCGCCACCATCCTACTTCATTCTGGAATCTCCACCGCGTACACGGTTGTCAAAGTGGTTTTCGGTATCGACAGAGAGTATGCCCATATCCGATCCCGGTCTCTTTGCCAACCAATCGTTATTATAACCCATGGATATTTATTTCGAAATAATTTATACCTCAAAACAAAATATCATATCCATTCCAAACTAGTTTATACTTCAAAACCAAAATATCATATCCATTTCAAAACTAGTTTATACTTCAAACCAAAATATCATATCCATTTCAAACTAGTTTATACTTCAAAACCAAAATATCATTTGAATAAACCCAAATTTCCAATCACTGAATATTTCTTTCAATTTATTTAAACTTGAAATACTCCTTTTTAAATCATCTTAAACCAAAATCACTTTATAAAGCCATACTCTTAAGTCTTAAATTGCAAATCAATATATTCAAAACAATTCTTAATTAAATACTATTTCAAATAAATTCATTTCCAAAAGTCATAGTACTTTCAAAGTTATAACAATTCTGTCATCAAAACACTTTGAAACCATAATACTTTGAAACCATAATACTTTGAAACCATATCAATTTAAAAATGTTATCATTTGGAAATCATAATATTTAGAAAAATCATAACACCCTTAAAAATAGTATTCACTACCAAAGTTATAGCATTTTAAAGTTCATTCGTTCAATTATACCAATTTCGAAAACATTGTATTAACTTATAAATTTCAAAAATGGTTTATATTTCACCCCAAACATATTCATTTAAATTCAATGTCAAAATCTTCCAAAATAATATTCATTTCTAAAGTTCATTGAAATTTTAGCAACAACAACACTTATAAAGTGTTATGGTAAATATATTAACATTTCAAAAACATTGTTAAATTCAAAACAGCAGCGCCTATAAGGTGCTACAGTAGGTATTAGTATTTCAAAACAGTTTAGTTTCAGAAACAGCAGCACTTATAAAGTGCTATAGTAGACATATTGGTATTTTCAGAAATAGTTCAAATTCAAAAACAGCAGCACTTATAAAGTGTTGTAGTATTATAGTTATTTCATATCATAGTTAAATTTCAGAAACAGCAGCATGCCAATACAATTCCAGATTTATTATAACATTTCAGAAACATTAAAATTTTCAATTTTAGCCATTTTTAACTTATAAAACATATCTCACATTCAGAAATATTCATTTGGATATCAATTTACTTATAGTTTACATAAAATAACTTTTATAATTAAAATATCCAAATTTACTATAATTCATTTATTAAGTCAAAAGTACACTATTTACTTAACTTTTTATTTTAACAAATAACTTAACACTTTATTTGAAATACCCATTTCATAAATAAAATATTCTTTTAATAAGTCAAACTTCACATTTCCAATTAAAACCAAATTTTCCATTATAAAGTTAATTCATAATTTAAGATATATTTTTTCATTTTAAATCATAATTATTTATTTTACAAAACATATCTATTTCATAAAATAAAATCTATTACCATCACTAGGTTAGATTTAGAATTCCACATTAAATCAAATTTTATTATTAAGTTATTTATCATCAATGAAGATTTTTAAATTCAATTTAAAACCAATGTATCTTTAAAATTTCAAGTAAAACCACTTATTGACTTATAAAATTTTAACTTATAGAAAACCAATGTATCTTTATATTGTAAATCATTAAACCACAATTTAAGTTAAAATTTCATAAAATAAAATTCAAAATATTTAATAATCTTTAGGAAAATATTATTTAAAAATTATTCATAGGTTTGTATAATATTTTCTAACCTAGGTCAAGTGATACGGATATGTATCATTTCAATCCGTAATTTAAAAAAAAAGAAAAATTCGGGTTCTATCATTTCAAACCCGCAATCCCCAGTCAAATAAAATACAATAAAAATCACTCGAGTCTATCATTTTAGCTCATAATGATTTTCCTTATTCTAAAGTCCGTTCGGGTATGTATCATTTCAACCCATAGTGAAAAGGGAACTTGTAGTGTGAGATACATAAAATAAAATAAACAATATAGCATAACATATCATATCAGGTGCTGTAACAAATATATAAGCAGTATTTAACATCATATAATCATATCACAGGCATATATGAATTTATCAACATATCATATCAATTTCTACATATTCACTTGTCATCGTTTCACAAATATATAAGTACGAATGTCGAGAGTGATAAACTCACCTTTTTAAAGCTGAAGATCAAATTCAAACACAAAGAACAAAATTCCGAAAAGCACGAAAAAGCACGACGAGCCCGATTTAAACTTGAGTGATGGAGAGTCAAGATCCACATCTTGTAAACAACACAAATATACAAACATAAGAATGATTCAATCCCAAAGAATATAGATTAAAACAATGGAAAGATAAGAAATAAAATGACCTAGCTTTGCTTAAACCAACATGTGGGCTCGGCCACATCACACTTTGGCTCAACCATGGTCTTCTGGTGCTCGGCCATGATGGGGTTCAAGGCATAAAGGGCTCGGCTAAGGTCATGCAAGGCACGACTAAGGCTTGGGAATTGAAGAGGTGGAGGTTACAAGTTGTGGGAAGGCAAAAAGGCAAGCACTTGATTGAATTTGGGTTCGGCCTTGGCTTCAAAGGGCTCGGCCATGGTGTGGTGCATGGCTAGGGTTGGGTAAAAGGCAAGGTTGTGGTCAAAGCAAAGCAAGGTGGTGTGGTGGATGGTTGTGGCCGAGGCTAATAGGGAAGAGGAAGTGGTGAACTATGGTGATGTAGGCTATGTTTTCATCAAGTTTTGGTGGAGTTTGCATATGGTGGTCACGGCTTTGTTTGGGGTGGTGGTGATGGTTGATGGAGGTGGTCATGGTGGTGGTGTGATGAGGATGAGGTCGGCTAGAAGCTTGATGTGGTGGAGGTCGAGCTATGCAAGGATAAAACAAGGAAAAACAAAAATAAAAAGAGAAAGAAGAGGAGGAAAGAGAAGCCATGGATCTTGTGATATTATTATTTTTCAACGCAAATGGAATGAGAGATGTATATTTTTGTGCGTGAATAAGGAGCAATTCACGGCTAGAATAATGGTTTGGACGGCAAGCAAAGGAGTTTTGAATGGTAAGAAAAGGAAAAGTCACACTATGAATTAAAGAAAAAGAATCTTGTATATATTTTATTCTTAAATGCAAATGAAAATGAGAGATGGGAAATAAATTATTATTTTTTTGTACGGGTAAACAAGTAAGAATGCACGGCTAAAGAAGTTTTGGATGGCAAGCAAAGGAGTTAATGCTAGGGTAAGTAATAAAGAGGGTAGGTAAATAAAAAGGCAAGAATTAAAACAATGTAACGCATGTCTCCTTTATTTTCTCCAGCTCTTTATAAAAAGATATAAACAAATAAATTCCAATGGATACAATAAAAGCCTAGACAAATAAATAAAGACATAAACAAAGAGATGGGTATAGGAAAAATATAGGAATATATATAAAAAATAAAATACAGAACTTTATTGCGTGTAAAATTCTGTAATTTATCCAAATCTAAAAGTATAAATCGGAATTTCACGAAACGAAAAGCAGAACTAATATAAAATTTATATCCAGCTTCAAATAAAAAGGTTAGAATTTTCAAATTTTCAAATAAAAGTCAAAGTTTGACCAAAATATAAAATTTACAGAAATTGTTTATTTTATTGCATTTGGAAAATAAATTACAAGCACATTTCAAACTTACATTGGAAAATTCTAAAATTTCACCTTTTAATGATTTAAAAATCAAAGTTTTCAAATAAAATTTAATTAAAATATTCACAAAATTATGGGTTGTTACAGAACTTGCGTGCCAAAATAACCCTGAGCGCTTCTTTAATGCCTCGACTAGCTCCTCACAAGAATTTACACCAATGTGTCACTGTAGCATGGATCGGTACAGGTACATGTAGTTAGTCAAATCTAACTTTTCTCTATACCCCATAGCTCAAAAAGTCCAAATCAATTATCAAGATGGATCGGTATCGATTTATCATGGATTGGTGTCGATCCATGCACTTAGAAAAATTCCACCTTTTTCCTTGCGATTCATCAAACAAGTCTTCTAGCCCTCAAAAATGTTATCTTAAAAGTGGCAAGGATCGTTATTGATCCACATGGATCGATGTCATCCACCGATTAACGAAATTTTGCTAAGTATTTTCCATCTTTGCCTCTACAATCGATTCATTTTTTGCGAACTCCAAACAGCCTCGATTAGCGTCGTCTCTACATCCATACTACCAACTCCATTCGCTTAATTTCTCCCTAGATTCCAATCCACGATCGAAGTTCCATACTATTATGCATAGGACTTCCCCCGAGTCCACTCAAGAGTCCTACATCCATAGAACCAACCCTTCTCATCCCACTTCCTCGATTTCAATGCTAGCATTCATTAAAACACATGAGCAACACCACATACAACAAACATATCATCATAGCAAATCATACAAACATTTAGCTATGCACCTGGCATATATATATCAGTCCATATCAACTAAATGATTTTAACTTAAAAAATGGATCTGAAACGGTTCTAGACATATATTTTGATATATAACACGTGACAGGTTATAAACGACTCATCTATAGATGGAATATGGATTAAATCAGTCCTAATTGTTGTAGATCTGAATTCAACAATATTAACTCTCAAAATCCACCTTCGAAATGATGTTTAGTTGATCTCTACTGACATTTTTAAGGTCGCTTTCCCTAGTTCTTTGATTTTAGCCAAAAAAGGTATGGTTCGGTGGAGATTTGGTTAGAGATTTGATGAAGGGAAGTTCAAGTCTATTTTAGGAAGATGAAAGAGTGACTTGATGGTTGTACTAACCTAGGGATTAGCACAAATATTGAAATTACCACATCAGCCCCAATAACGAGCCTTTTGATTGAACTAAAAACTACCTAAACTTAAAACTGCAATATTTCTCAAACGACTTGGTAAATTAATAATAGGGGTTTTTAGGTTGAAGGAAAAAGTTAGAGAAAAATTTAGTTTCAGGGACAAGAAGTTTGTTTTTTAGGCTGAATGACACTTTTTAGTGTAAATCACAGAATGATAGTTGTAACTATCATTTTCAGTTTACACTAAAAAGTGTTCTTTAGACTAAAAAACAAAGTTATTAACCCTGAGACTAAATTTTTTTGCAACTTCTTCCTTGTGCTTATTTACCTGTTAATAATATTACCGATTCACAGACAGGTATTTCGTTTAGAACAAGAATTAGGTCAAAATTCTGCTCCTATCAAAAGTTATGGTCGTTACAAATTTTTTGGACTGGAAATGTGTAGAATTTATTCTAAAGTCCAAAAATGTTAAATCACTAGAGTTGCCAAAGTTTTAGCTCACTTTACGTTGGTTTGGTTATTTTAAATGATATTTTAACTACCGATATATAAAGCATGGATCGTTCCAGGTGCCTTTTAGCTACGTACAGATATCAAAGAAAATAAAAGTCTACTCTGCATTTTAATTGACGATGTTTCTAACCGAAGATCCTATGGAGGTAGTTGATATTGATTTAAAAATAAATTCAGAAAGGATTCATAAAAAATATATGTTGGGTAGAAAGGTGAAATAAATATAACAGTAAAAGAAAATACCTCGATTTGAGTTTGAAAAGCGATGAAAATGATCCGAGAAGTTCGAATTTAAGATGTTTGAGTATCGTGGAAGAAGAAGAAAGAAATGGGGATTATATAAACTCAAAAATGACTATTTAGAATTGAACCTTTGAAAGATGAGGCGTTCGATGTATTCTTTATCGCTTTATCCAAACAATACAAGAGCTAACTGGTCGGTATGAACTTTGCCAAATTAGGTCTCAAGTCGTCTCCATCTCTAAGTATTATTTAGGAAGCATCCCAACAGCATAATTTTTTGGAAGTAATAAGTAATAACAATTTGCATTTTATCAGTGGTGAGAAACAGTAGGAGTACAAGCTAAGCACTTCCCTGCAGTTAAAACCGTAAGCGACAAACCCTAAAGAAGAGGGAATGTCATAGGTGGGAATAAGGCAGAACACGCGCAATAAGGAAGCGTGAAAGTGATTTGGTGGACGTCTTGTATGATGATATGATGCCTCCACGAATGGCTTTAGAACAAGTAGAGTTGGGCAGCAGCATGTGAGGACAAAGGAACATACAAACATATACAAGGAACTGCACGCACGAGAGGGATCCACCACCTACTCACAGTCGCAGTCAGGGATGATATGATGCCTCCCTCCAATTTCCACATGCTTCCCTTTCCAACTAGAGAACCTTCGCTTCTCCCTCTTCTCACCAACCTTTTTATATTTGTTAATTTATCTTATGCTCTACCTGTCCACTGTGCAGATTCTACTATCAGTATGTTATCACTATCCATTATTTTATTTTAGTTTGACTAGAATTTATATTATAAGCCTCGTGTTGAACAATGACTTTGATGCTCTGGTTGAAGTTCATTCTATTGGATATCTTTACTGCTGCTATTTTCTGCATGCAGCCAATAAATCCATCTTCTTCCTCTCTCCGTTTCCATGCTACTTAAGTTATATATAGGGTATCTGCTGTTGACTAATTCAGTGCACTGAACCCTAGTGAATAACAATAAGATCTAACTCCAACGCATTCAACGCTTTCACAATACTAAGTCATCAACAATCTCCAATTCAAAATGCTTACGTAGTGTTCGGTTTAAAATCTCAAAATACAAAATTTGTTTCCAGTCCAAACACTAGCTTGTTTTTTAAGCGTTTTACATCATCAAACGTCTGCAAAATAAACGTTCGACCTAATGCGGTTGTTGTTTAGATGTCTCATTCACAGAGCACATGCATATAGTCTCCACATTCGTTTGTCTTCATTTTCCCTTAATTGTTTTCTAGTTTTTTTCTTCTTCAAAAAAAAACGTGGAAAGGACATCGTATCAATCAAAATAGGTAGAAAAATAATTCGAATGCAAACAAAAGATGATGTTGACCTAATACTAGGTATTGAATGTAATGAAAAGGTTGTTTGTGATGAAGTTTGCCGTGTTCAGGTAGAAGCTAAAGAGAAAAGGAGCGGCTATTAGCTTTTGAATGCGGCTGTTTTTCAACCGTTTGATTTAGACGTATACTAAATAATCACACGTTTATTTTTATGGATTCATATCCATAGAGGTTTATACAAATACGCTTCAAGTTATTGCTTATAGCAGTGCGTGCGTTTGACCGTCTCCAACCGAGTACGGTTTAAAAACTCCATATCCGTAATTATATGTCCTGAATTAAGAAGAAATCGTCAACAGATAGGTAGTTATCTTGTAATTATATATCCGTAATTTCTATGCTTAATAAACAAACAGCTAAGGAATGGTCAGAATGGAACCCTGTGTTCTCTAAATAAACAACTATTTAACAGTGCACAGGGCTGCACAACTGTTTCAGTTGTTAGATTTTCTGAATTTGATATATGAGCCCACATATTTGAATTCCCGTAATGTGTAATTCAAAGAACAGAATATAGGTTGACTTATAGTATGTTAGTACTACGTAGCATATGTTGTACAACTGTATTACTGTATAAGTACTCAAGTTCAAAAAAAAATAACTGGAAAAAAAAAACCATACTAATAGCAATCTATGTTTTTAAACTGATAGATTTTAGCAATTTGTGGGAATGCAACTATTTAAATAGCCGCTCGAAATAAATTCAGTTTCTCAGTGGCAAGGTGAACACTACGGAAGAAAAGTTTGGTTTGAGCTGCTTCAATTCCTCTGTCAACACTCTGCCTGAGACTAATTTTGTTATCAATTTGTTATTTTAGTAGTATGGTGAAAATATGGTGGACGATTAAATCAACTTGACGTATAATTGAACTTAAATTGGACAGATATTCAACTGAATTTGCGTCCTGGTTCGACATGGCCTAATCATCGATCCCACATATCAATCTCATTTCTCTCTTTAAATTGTTAGAATTTGATTTAGAGAAAAGAGAGATTAAACGTAAAATCATTGAAAGACTACATTGTTATTGCTTTGCTTAAAAGAAAACAAGAAAATACAGACTATTAAACAGACAAACAAAGATCCACTAATTTCTAAACTCAAGCCACTAAGATGGCCACAACCCCACTTCTAACACATGAATAGGACACACGTGTTGACTTATTACACATAATACTATAACAAACTTTAACACCCTCCCTTAAACTGAATATGTCTCACTTTCAGTTTACTTAGGAATGAACTACGGTTCTCCATTTCTTGATCGTCTTGTACAGGCGAACTCGGTTACAAATTTCATTTCTACCTGGTTGGGCATACTCAACTGTTTCACGTTGATTGGTACTTTAACCATCAACAAATACTCTTGGTTTTTCACTTGAGATCCATTGGCCTCTCCATTCGGGTCATTCCCTGATACCGCTGCATCTGTCATCTCCCCAACGAGTGAGAACCGCAGCTCTTCTTACTTACTTGTTGGATGACACAAAACAAAGTTTTCTCACTCAGCCTACTTCACATGTAGGCATGTCTATCCTCTCTTATGCATATCATCAAACAATTCATGAGCACTCCACAAATGTCCAACCGCATAAGCGACGTTCTACCCTTCGCCGTCTTCATCTTCATATCCACATTAATCTCGCAGAAGCACTTCACTGCAAGCTCTTACTTAAACAACTGCACAACCTCCTAATCGAAAAAAATTAGAACCATACTGAAATATTCATGCGAATATACAACATCTTGCTAACAGACCACAACATACTCCAAAGACACGAAAACTGCTCCTAACATAACACACGCCAACAAATCTTTTTACTGGCGAGAATCCACAAACAATTCAAACTAAAGCAACATAACTCCACTACTCATCCCACTGCAACATCAAACTCCACCTTCACAATATTGTCGAACCTGCTACTTCAACATTGAACACTTCAAACTGTAAAATTCTCCAACAATCCAAACTGCCAGTGTTTCAACTCAAACTCCACTGCACTCTTCCTCAATCACTGTCAATACAACCGGTACACTTCACAGTTTCATCCCTACAACTGGCTTCATACTACATTCTCCAACACCACTTGCATACAACCGGTACACTTCACAGTTTCATCCCTACAACTGGCTTCATACTACATTCTCCAACACCACTTGCATACAAACAACTCACTACAAGCACCTACCTGCCTCCATTTCTGCCAGCAAACCAAGCCCCGATCACCTCTGCTCATAGACAGCACAACCAACCAACCCCTCGTAGATCCTCACAGGCCGAAGAACAACTAAATTTATCTCAAACTTACACCATTTAAATTTTCTCCAACTTACTGCACATAGCCATCACTAAAACCGTCTCAGCAATATAAGTTTCAGCAAAGTATCATCACAAAAAAACTTAGAGTAACAAAGCCACATTGATCAACAAAGCGAACAAGTTGCAGCAAAATGAATCTAAAATTTTGGTCTTGGTAAACGCATAAAGCATGATGGGGAAACTAGTTTCAGATATGGTACTTCACTCTTAGCATACTACTGCAGGCATAGGGGACAAGGTGAAAATTCACTCACCGTTACAAGCATAGCAATTGGACACAAGCAAGCCTTGTTTCAGGCAAAGATAATCAATATTAACACAAAGGTAGTGTAGTTGCAGGCAATGATACGAGTAAATCCAAACATGGCAGTTCATCTCTGTACAATGGCAAGCTACCAAACGGCTTTATCTTGGGCAATTCGAATCGACAACGAGCATCATCCCAGATCGCAAACTAATCCAAGTGACACAACTCCAGATCATTGACGTTCAACGTCGAACTTCTCTCACCATGACTTTATATACACATCGACACATCCTTATCTCATCTCAGATCTTGATGTGGCCAGACGCATCATCTAGGTTGGCTTCGGTTCTCGTTAAGCATATCCAGCAACCACTTACATTAGCGACATGATTACAGATCTGAAATGAAGCATGAGCAACTCAAGGCCAAGTCGATGTTAGTGTAGACCAGAAGCGGTAGATTTATCGGCAGTGTCAGATCTGAAGCGACGACATCAAAGTATTCAAAACTCAACCAATCCATCAACTTCAACAAACAAGAATACAACTATCGAGCATCATAAGTGCTTCATCAAACACCAAAACCAGTTCTTGTCAAGCCACTCAATGATAACTTTAGCATGGCAACACTTTAGATCTAATCGAGGACGCAAGCACCCAAAGGAACCCGAGGAGCAGATCTAATTGAGGACGCAAGCATCTAGAGGAACTTGAGGAAGATAGAATTATATTAGGATTTTTCTTCTTCTTTGAACTCTCGCTCACTTGTTTTCTCAGCCCTCTGGATCTCTCTTTACCCTCTCTCTCTCTAACCTAGCTCTGATACCATGTTAGAATTTGATTCAGAGAAAAGAGAGATTAAACGTAAAACCATTGAAAGACTACATTGTTATTGCTTTGCTTAAAAGAAAACCAGAAAATACAGACTATTAAACAGACAAACAAAGACTCACTAATCCCTAAACTCAAGCCACTAAGATGGCCACAACCCCACTTCTAACACATGAATAGGACACATGTGTTGACTTATTACACATAATACTATAACAAACTTTAACAATATATGATAATAACAATTAATATATATAATAATAATTTCTGGTTCAGTAATGACAATTTGGGCATTTTGTACAATGTAGAAAATAAAGAATAAACTGTATCATATCACAAAATCCAAATTTCCTATATCAACTAACAGAAACACTCTTCTGCTTGGATAAGCACAAAGTCACGAATAGAGAAGCTCTCTCGTTTGATGAGCTTCTTTCGTTACTGCAAAGAAAGACTCCAGTTATTTGTCAGTGCAGTAACAATCATTCGTTGGATCAAAGTCGATTTCATGAATGTTAAAACTGCTATATATCTACTGCTATTAGTCTCGAATACCCGAAAAAATATGTCCATTAGGTCATTACAGGTTCTAGATGAAATAAATAAACGTTGGATAACAAGATTATGAAAGCGTTCATATTAATTCTTTAACCTTGAATGGTATGAGAACATAATGAAACATAACTTACGGTTTGTATCAAGTCATTCAGAAAAAAAAATAACAAGATTCTTCAACCTTTCCATCATTATAATTTACATCAGTTGTTTATTTTAAGATGACGAACAAGAACATATGCTACTGCATGTATCTCAATAATCATAATAAAAAACTTGCACAGATGAAAAGCTTATTTTATAAAAAATTGCCAAGATCCTAAGACCACCTCCAATATTATCTCTCATAATGTAGCTGAAACAACCTGCAATTTGATTTGAAACCAGCACATAAAGGATGCATACATATAGTGATTTTGATAGAGACATCATGATCATAAGCGGATTACTAACTACCCAATGATAACATCATCACCTACCTAATGCACAATACTTGCACAATACTTACACTTGAGGGGATCTGAAGTGGACAAGTTGTTCGATCTTACCCTATTATGGAAGGGATTGTTTTAAAAAATGGATTAGATGCTCACAAAAATCAAATCCAACAATGCAAGAATAAGACTCATCTCCAATTCACATGTTCAAAAGAAACCGAACCGCATATGACATTTATTTTATTACATGATGATATGTAGTGGAGTATTCGGTTAATTGGTATAAATTAGACATCAAAGCACAATGCAAAATATGATACGCAGGTTCAAACAGTAAGGTTTCGGGTACGGTATTTTAAACAAAATAAAAAATGCACTTAAATAGGGATGTCAATGGGACGAGTTGGGATTGGATTTTTGTGCTCCAGACCCTCACCGGATATTTTAAACCATGCCCCAGACCCGTCCTATAGATCCGTTACGAGCCTGGACTTTTGCCCTATACTCGAAACCTATACTGGTCAAGGTAGACCCGCCCCGCTTCAAGACCCGATAAGGCTTTACAATTCAAAATTATACATTAATGTACATATATTTATTTTATTTATAAGAGGGATTGCCACTAAATAATACAATAAATATATATATCAACGTGTTTACAATGATAAATAAGGTGATAAAAATGAGGTGTATGATAGCTGTTCAAGAAAAACATACATATGTTATTATATAATCATTAGTAACGCAACTTAATATCATATTACTTATTTAATGGAATATTAGAATATCCATGTTATAATCGCTTATATATAAAAAGATTAACAAATCATCGTTATAGTAATAAAGCGATTTTATGAGATCTCAATAGTGCGGGTCGGGTCGGGTCGGGGCGGGCGCTGACCCGACCTTAGACCGGAAGCTTTTAAAAACGGGTCATGAGTTTACCCTCCCCGATGATCCAATGGGGTGGGTCTTGGCGGGTCAAAACAAAGACGGATCTACCTGGTTTAGACCCTAGACTCGTCTCATTATCATCACTACACTTAAACAAGGTAGATTATTGCAAATTGCAGTAGGCAAGAGTTGCAGGCCCACATTAGCTAAAACGACAGTTTTAAAAAATGTTGGAAGCTGAAAGTTGAGGCAGTTCAAGGATAAACGATACAACATTCAGAACGATTTTGTTGATTCAAAAACAGTATTGACATATGTTAACTTATACTATGTTAATTAATTATAAACTACATAAAACTTGTGGTACGATTATATACTACCACGTAAGTGCTAAAAAAATTACAAATAAATTCCATCTAGCCATCTAGACAAAGAAGACCATCTAGAGCATATTTAGCAGCAACTTATTATTTGAATATTCTAAAAGCAGTTTAAATAGTAAGTTATAAGTAGTTTTGAATACCAACTTAAACGTAAAAAAAATTGAATATAATTTTACTTATATATGTTAAAATAAGTTAAATTTGGATTTGACTACCATGCCTTATAAACAAATGATTGTATAACCGTTTATATAATTGGACCATTATGAACTTAAAATAATAGCATTTTTTTAATCGGTTGAAAATACAAGGCTATTTTAGTATTTGTTTTGTCAAAATTATTTATGAATTTCTTCATAAGTCATATATTTGCAACAAAGAGTTGCTTTTGCAATTTCTAATCCAAGCTACTTTTGCAAACTCTTGATAACGAGTTCTCAAACACTACAATTTAAATAAGCAGTTTGTAAGGAGAGTTGACTAGGAGTTGCCAAACATGCTACTATCATAAACGATTCTAACTCTCCTCTAGCAGAGACAATACATATACATATAGATATACATATACCTGTCAGTCCAGAGAACATCGGATTAACTGCAGCACTATCTTGTTCTCTCTTCAGTGCTATTGTACCGGTTCACGAGACGAAGTAAAAGAAACCAAACATTTCGCACTGCGCTGACAAGAGTTGTTAGTAGAAAAGAGAGGTGATTTGAAACAGAAAATCAAAAGGAGAAAGCTTCGTCAATGATTTTAATGAATTTTCTACATAAATTCGTTAAAGAATCGAGCAGCTAACTGACCAAGCCTTGCTTGTCAAGATATGCGCTGATTACGTTCCCTGCCGCCTCCGACGTGCTTTCTCCAGCTCGTCTTTCTGTTAATTGTCCGTTTAGTGAAGCAGAAACCCTAGTCTTTGGTTTGTCCCTTTCGATTTGTTTTGGGCTAGGCTTACAAATCGTCAATGTACTTTGCAGGCTAATTAAACAGTAAAAAGACCTAATTTTTAAGGAATATCGTCAACTCAACTTTTAGAGAATTATCAACCCAAGGCTATACTGCCCCAGGTAGCATGATTCATCGAGATGTAGAATAATTTTTATTTACACCAAGCAAGCCATGTACGTCTGAATTATGCAAAAGTACCTAGTTTTACCACGGTTATTCGATGCAAAATGTGTTCGGCAGGTCACAAGTTAACCCTACGCTGACCAAAGTATGCATCTTGTTCATTTCAAAATCACCAGTCCATAAATATTCAATCGCCAGCCCATAAATATTCAATGTGGTTGACTCGCATCAACTTCCTTGTAAAAGAAAGACATGATGATCAATGTGAGAGATGTTAAGAGCTGCTCGTATAAAAAGTGTCATTCCCAACGTAGCAGCTGCTTATTATTAGAAGGAATTCTCACCCAGAGAGAGAATTCCTTACGATATTTGGATTGAGTCAAATAAGATTGTTGATTCAAACCAACCCAATCCGGTAATCATGTTTAGAACAATTATTAGCACAATGGACTATAGACTGTGTAAACACACGTAAAGACATTGGTACACAACAAAAACAATTCAGACAAACTTCTAGATTAATTTATCCAAACTCTATAGATAAATAAAAGCAATTAATATGTTCCAAATAAGTGGTTGGTAATTTAAAAAAAAAAAATAGTGAGATGAGTTGTCAACTCATGAGTGGATGAATCACAAATTTTCTGTTACGCATTAGCATGATTATACATATGAGTCCATGGGTGCAGCGGAGTGTAAAGAAAGCTTAGGTTCTGCTAAAAAGGCTCAAGTTCGATTTCTAACACGCGCTTCGCTATCCTATATAAATTTACCAGAGGGTATAAAGGCTTGGATCAGCGGACGGCTTTACTATACCCTACTCAGGAGTTTACCGGCCCGCTGGATTCTCCTGGATTTCAAAAAAAAAAAATTATCCATGTGAAAACTTTGTTATGAAATGATATAAAAAATGATAAATAAATCTATTCTTTCTTATTGTTCTTCTTTGTTGGAAACAATAGTCTAGTACAATGGCCGAGTCACGGACCTTATCGCTCTTTTTAAGACGTTTTGTCGCTCTATCCAGAATTGTACAAGACACATGCTATAAGCACCACCGTCTCCAGGATAAAACAACCAAATTTGTATTCAAGGAACCTTTGCACGAAGGTCGTTGATCAGAATTTTCACACTCGTATTAATATTGCCCGTTTTTTTTTCTTTGTTTAAGTAGAGCGATGGCAGAGCAGAAAGATGGGAGAAAACGATCGTGCGTAGTTCTTTTCCATTTTGTCTGCCCATAAGTTAAGTATACGGAAAAAATGAAAAAAGAATGTTAATGGTTTAGTGGGAAGATGTAGGAGCACGTGTGTATTAAAAAAGGCATCTGAAAATAACGGGTCTGAAAGACCGTTTCATTGCCGTTCGAAATTGTTAAGAAAATATAAGTGTCACACCACACCAGAATGTTCCAGGTTGGATCGGTCGGTCGGTCGGCGCGCGTGTGTATGATGGTCATGCTTTCGCTCCCTCCTCAACACAAAAGCATCATTGGATGCCAAATGGCACAATTTAGGAGCTAAGAAACTCGTATGTATATATATATATATATATATATATATGTATATATATATATGTATGTATGTGTGTGTATATATATATATATCTGTGTATGTATATGTATATAAGTTTCTTTTAATAATCTCTATGGTGTGAGACTTAAGCAATAAATGCACTTATTCCAACATCTTTATTTTTAAACAATTCACAAAATAATTCCAACAATCCCCCACTAGAGTTTTTTTTTAATTTCAAGAAATTTCCAAAAAAATCATTAGACTGTACATAAACAAAGGTACCTTTCGATTTAAACCTTTGCGTAGTGAGTGAGGTCCAGAATATGCTAGAGTGAGTCGTAATCTTGAACTCTATGTCTAACATAAAACCACATACAATCTTTTTAGGGCGCAATCTAAAAGCTCGTGCGTTTATGACCATGCACGTCTATCCCAGTATAGTGAACACGGTAGAAATTTCTACCCAAAAACTCCATAAGAAACAGTCTCATTTTCACATTCACATAGATGAGTCTATGAAGAGTACTCTTGTAGGTAGACTCCACTCCACATGGAGCATAAAACTCCTTAAGAGTTGCTACCAACTCATCCTTTTATCGCTTTAGGAATACATGCTTTTATGGCATGTTTAACTCATATCACTTCACAACTTGTTATTACCCATTGAACCTAGTTCTTGGGATCTTCAGTCTTTATGTTAGGTTAACATTATGGGTGACTCCTCGTTCTAAGAGCAATAGTTCCATTGCTTTTAAAGCTTTATGGACTTTCTCTCTAGCCAATCCTTTTTTCAAATGATCGAGAAAATTATCTTCAGTATGTATATGATCCACTCTAACAGCTCCTGAAAAGAGAAATCCTCTAACGGTACTATGCTTATGACGTATTTGTCTCTCTTACCGTTATGAAAACAGTTATATATTTTTGCAATAGCCGTGGTACTATCACAATGGATCAATACGGCTAGTATCGGTTTTTCCCATAAAGGAATCTCAACTAGTAGATTTCTTAAGTAATATGCTTCCTCATTAGCTGTAGCTAGTGCTATCATCCATACTCCATGGTGGACCGAGCTTGAATAGTTTGTTTCTTATATTTTTAAGAAACAGCTCCACCAGCTATGTTAAAAATATAAGCTTGTTGCTTTGGAGTCGTCAGATAAAATATTCCAGTCTACATCACTATAACCTTCAAGAACAACTGGAAATTTTTCATAATGTAATCCAAGATTCATGGTTCATTTAAGGTATCTCATAATCCTTTCAATAGCATGTCAATGCTATATACTATGTCTGCTAGTAAACCTACACAATAATCCCACGACATAGGCGATGTTAGGTCTAGTACAATCAGTGGCATACCGAAGGCTACCAATGATGCATGCATAATCAGTCTGTCTTACATCGTCACCAGTGATTTTAAATGGTTTTACACTAGGATCATATGATGTACATGCAGGTTTACAGTCAAAGTAATTATATTTCTTTAAGATCTTCTCAATATAGTGAGATTGATCCAAAGATATTCCTCTTTTGGACCTAGTAATCTGAATACCAAGGATTACATTTGCTTCTCCAAGGTCTTTCATTTCATAGTTAGCACTTAGTAAATTTTCGACATCATTAATATCATGAATATTAGATGTGAATATAAGCAAATCATCAACATATAAGCATATAATAGTGCAAATGTTATTTTCAGATTTGTAATGAACATTTATCAATTTCATTAACTTTAAATCCATTCGAAATGATTAAAGTATCAAATATTTTATGCCATTGTTTACGTGCTTGTTTATGACCATATAAAGATTTCTAACTTGCAAACTTTGTATTCATGTCCAGAGATTAGGAAACCTTCAGGTTGATTCATATAAATTTCTTCTTCTAATTTACCATTCAAAAAAGCAATTTTAACATCCATTTGGTGTATTAACAAATATTAAATTGCAGATAGAGAAATTAACACTCGTATAGATGTTATTCTAGTTATAGGTGAAAATGTATCAAAGAAATCAATATTTTCCCTTTGTAAAAACATTAACTACTAGACAGGCAATATATTTCTCTATCATACCATCCGGTTTTATTTTCTTTTTGAGTACCTATTTACACCCTATTGATTTGCAACTAGGAGATAAATCAACTAAGTGCCAAGTTTTATTTGATTCGAGCGAATCCATTTCATCATTAATAGCTTCTTGCCAAAAGTCGACATTAATAAATGATAATGCTTCTTGGGGATTAGCGAAATCCTCTTCTATGGTATAAGCAAAAAAATGAGGATCGTAATCTTTATTTAATCTAGCTCTATTACTTCTTCTAGGTTCAGTTTTTATATCCTGATTAGATTCATTACCCCTAATTACCAGAATATTACTATAAGATGTGCCCTCACTATTCCTTAATTTAAATGGAAATTTATGTTCATAAAAATCAGCATCATTTGATTCTATTATAACATGTGCTTTTAGGTCAAAAAAATCTATATGCTTTACTCTTAATAGCATATCCAATAAAAATATATTCATAGGCTCTACTTTCTAGTTTAATTCTTTTAGGATCAGGTATTCGAACATATGCCAAACATCCCCAAATTCTAAAGTAAGACGAATTAGGTTTATAGTTTTTCAAAATCTCAAAAGGTGAAATTTGGCTTTTATACTTAAGAATTTTATTCAATACATAACAAACAGTCAATAAAATTTCACCCCACCAATGTTTTGCTACACTCGAATTTAATAACATAGCAACAACTAATTCGGTAAAGGTCCTATTCTTTCTTTTGGCTTTACCGTTCATTTCAGGTGAATAAAGTGCAGTTCTCTCATGAATTAAACCATGCAAGTTATAAAAATCAAGAAATAAGCTAGACTCGTATTATGTTCCTCTATCACTGCGAAGTCTCTTGATTTTCTTATTAAATTGGTTTTCAATTTCAATGACAAATAACTTAGATATATATGCTGCATCACTTTTACTTTTCATTAGATATACATGAGTGAAATTATAATAGTCATCAATGAATGTGATAAAATATCTTTTACCATCTCTAGTCAATACCCCGTCAAGTTCACATATATCAGGATAAAACAAATCTAAGGGTTCAGAAATTCTATCAACAGATTTATGAGGTTTCTTAGTAATTTTTGTTTGACTATAGGATTCACATTTATCAAAACCGGTTTGTGACATTTTAGGAATTATACCTAAGATGCTCATGTTTTTAATTATACGTTTATTAACATGATAGAGTCTATAATGTCAAATATTAAAATCACATAACATATAAGCAGAACTAGTTACTTTATTCTATTAAACATTTAACTTAAACATTCCCTCATTGGCATAACCCTTTCCTACACGCATGCCCTTATAAGTTAAAGTGTGCAAATTAGCTCCAATTTCTTGAGTAAAACCAGCGTTATTAAGGAGAAAATCCGAAACCAGAGTCTTTCTCATCTCTAGAGTACGCATCACATCTTTCAAAACAATTGACTTTCCAGAGGTAAACTTGATTTCAACATTTCCAATACCAGCAACTACAGTGGTGTGAGAATCTTCCAGCAACACTTTTTTATCCTCAGTAGCAGTGTACGTACTGAACATAGCACGATCATAGTAGATATGGCGTGAAACACCAGTATCTACCCACCAACCCTTTGATCCTCCAACAAGGTGAATCTCAAAAATAATAGTCGTAAGAGGGTCCTCGGTCAGGTTAGCCTCCGGTGTAGAGCCTGGCCTATTCCAACACTTGCATCCCATATGATCTGGTTTTCTACAGTTGTAACACAGAAACAACTATCCAGGGTCACTCTTTTGAGTTGGTTTATGTTGTCCCTTTTGGTTTCCTTATGGGTTCCGATTCTGTTTGCTGCGATTACGATTACGATTCTAAAAGTTTTTCGAATTTGGTTCCAAAACCACAGGCTTGGTCTTTTTAGTAATGTTGTTTGCGACAACAAGCACTTCTTCTTTCTGGTCCTCTTTATGTGCCCCCTCCTAAATACAAAGGCGAGTGATCAAGCTCTTTAAGGAAAATTCCTTAGTCTTGTGCCTAAGAAAATTCTTAAAATCCTTCCAACCTGGGGGCAATTTGTCAATAATTATGGCAACTTAAATTGTTCATCTAAATTCATACCTTAAGAGATGATTTCATTTTCGATTTTCTGCGTTTAATGCGATCGCGCCTTCGTTGACTTATCATCCGTCATCTGGTACTTCACGTAGCGACTGACCATATACTTTTTAGCTCCAGCCTCCTTTGTTTCGTACTTTTTGTATAGCGCCTCCCATATCTATCATGTAGACTTAGCTAAATTGTAGTAGTCATAGAGATCATTGCTGAGCACGTTGAGTATGTCATTTTTTGCATAAATAGTCATTCTCCATCCAGATCTGAACCTGCTTAGTTCACTCGTCCGTTGATTTTCTGGCAATGTTGGTTTGTCAGTTGTGAGCATGGACACCACCTTTCAAATAGTCAAATAGAACTCCATCTTCTGTCTCCATCATTTAAAGTGGAGGCCTCCAAAATGAAATGGCTTGTTTGCGTCGACAACAGCAGTTGCATGAACTCCTCGGTCATAGACATTGTTGAACAGCTTAAAATTGTTGGAAACAATAGTTTGGTACGATGGCTAAGTCGCAGACGTTGTCGCTCTCTTTAAGATGTTTTGCTGTTCTGCCTGGAATTGTGCAAGGCAGGCTATAAGCAGCACGCCTCTGGGATAAAATAGCCAAATTTGATTCAACTAACCTTTGCATGAAGGCCGTTGATCAGAATTTTCACCATCCTATTTATATTGCTCGGTTTTTTTCTTTGTTTAAGAAGAGCAATGGCAGAGCAGAAAGATGGGGGAAGCATTTATTTGTGCAAAATTTCATCTACACCAACACCCCGAGGTCTGAAGGTATAGTTCCAGAAGCTAGTTGGAATATTGAACCCGACGAAGAGATTACTAAGATGTGATTTAATTAAGCTTAGGTTATGAAATGTTGACCGTACAATCACGATTGCAGATGAAGAGAAGGTAAAGTGCAGAAAGTAAATAACATCGAGATTTATAGTAATTCAGGCCAAAAGTCCCTAAATCCACTGTTCTTTCCTTATTTAGTCAATCTTATCTAGCCGAGAGGCTTATTACATTGAGGTTATGCATTTCCGCCTTTAATGGATTTGTAAATAGAGCTATAATGTAGGAAAGTACAATATTATTTTATGTCTCAATTCTTTTTCGTGCCAAAAGATCCTTGCGACTGGGGATTGCCGCCTATTTATAGCCAATATGCTGTAACGCCATTGGTGGAGAGTCTTCTCCTTGGATTACTGGAGTGGCCTATTGAGCGGCTGCAATTTGAGCTTATTCTAAACATCTAACGATGCTACTTAGGTAACGTAGATTGGTGACTTGTTTCCAACGCAGGTGACATCTTGTATCTGAGCCATGCATTGTCTCGTTGGCCCTCTCGTCCGTTGATTCTTGTCGCTACAAATTGATATTTAGGCTTTGGACATGCTGTCGGGCTGCTGCCTTTGGCATGCGGTATTGTTCTCTTGGTACGAGCTCATTCCATTCAGTCTCATACCTTAAAACAACATAATTCTTGTAATATATAATTAAGGGTGTAGGACTTTGCTTAGGACGATAATCGTTGTTTGTACTGTTGGAAATTTCGATAAAACACATGCCCCTCAAAGTTTACTTCATATATGAAATATGGAGTGAACTTTGAGGTAAGCGGGTTTAGTTTATTTTTCTTGATTATCTTCCGGGCTCAGTCTGCACTATTTATATGGAAGAGATCATGGCACTTAATTCTGAACGGAGGAACTGGGATGATGAGAGAACAAATCTTTAATTTGAGTTGGAAAAAAAACCATCTAGCTTAAGGTCGGACTAAATTTGATGCCCAGAGGCGAAGACTAAGCTAGTCACTGAGGTCAAGTGATGAATATTTAAAGGTTTTGGAAGACAAAAGGTCCAAACTTTTGAAAACTGTGCTTGCCACTTGAAGCCATCTAAGCTAAGTGGTAAGTGAAATTGTTTGAGCGTCGAGAGGTGAAATCTAATTTAAGACTGTGAGGTCAATACCTTTGAAACTGTTCTCATCACTCGATGCCATCTAAGCTAAGTGATAAGCGAAATTGTTTGAGTTGTCGTGAGGAAAAATCTAATTTGAGACTATGAGGTCAAAACTTTTGAAATCATGCCCGTCGCTTGAAGCCATTTAGGCTAAGTAATAAGTGAAATTGTTTAAGCATCGAGAGGCAAAATCTAATTTGAGACCCTGAGGTCAAAATTTTGAAATCATGCTCGTCACTTAAAAGCCATCTAGACTAAGTGGTAAATGAAATTGTTTGAGCGCCGAGAGGCAAAATTTAATTTGAGACCGTGAGGTCAAAACTTTTGAAATCATGCTTGTCACTTGAAGCCATCTAGGCTAAGGGATAAGCAAAATTGTTTGAGTGCCATAAGGCGAAACCTAATTTGAGACCGCGAGGTCAAAACTTTTAAAATCATGCTCGTCACTTGAAGCCATATAAGCTAAGTGATAAACAAATTGTTAGAGCATCGAGAGGCGAAATCTAATTTGAGACCGTGAGGTCAAGATGGTACTTGCAGCATGAAATTTGTGAGTAACCATCCGGGACTAGAATTTTGAAGGGACGGATTCTGATCTTGCATCAAATGTGAGTCCAGGTGTCGGTACTTGATTGGTTATCTTCAAAAAGCGTCCATGTTTTCCTGTGCAAGGATGATTTGGCATTTGACGAGGAAATCTCTCGGTATTCCTCTTATGGACAGCTGTCAAACGTGATCTACGGTGAAAAACTTCTCTCTCTTCAATCTATGTCGTTCCTTCTTAATATAAACAATCTTCCCACTTTCTCTCCTCTTTTCGCCTATTCAAATTATAAAACCACCATTGATATTTTCAAGTTTTCTTCGATTTTTCCTTTGATATCTGCTATTGAGCCAGTAAGTTCTTTTTAATTTTATTATTCTTATTAAGATTTCCAATATCATCACAATAATTTTTCTTTTATTGCTTAACCAAGAATTAGATTTGGGTTCTCATTGGCTTTAAACTGCTTAATCCTTGTTCTAGGGATAATGTCGACTTTTCTTTTTAATAATTAGATACCTTGCCTCCCTTTCCTTAGGTTGGAAATTGATGCTCCTATCAAAACTTAACAAGATCTTGATGAAGTTTTGTCTTCTTACGAGATCACGGGAGTCGAGACAATCGCTCCTGGCTTCATGATGAGTTTTAGTAACCCTCTAGCGGGGTATTTTATATCGTCCATAGAACATTTAGAAAACAGAATCTTTTTTCCTCTAGCCCCTTTATTTGTTGAGACCTTGAAACTTTATCGCATTAATCCCTTTTAACTCTTGGCTACTTCCTACTCAACTTTATATGCTATGAAGATTCTATACTCCAAAAAGGCTATCAGAATATATCTGTTACTGAGATCAATTACATGGTTAACCTGCTAGAGTCTAAGTCCATTAAGAAATTTCCTATGTGCTTCCTCAAGTTCTTAAGACCGTCTCCTTTAATGGATCCATTCGGCAAAATAACGCCACTTTAGTGGTTCTCTATTAAGGCCCCTTCCAATCGAGTAGTCACCTCTTTTAGTAATGTCGGTACGTCCTTGGATATTTTGTTTTCTTTTAATCTCATCCATATTCTACGTCATGCTCCCTTACTTTGTTAAATCTCAAATAGTGAGACTCAAGAAGAGCAGTGACCTAGCTATCACAATCAATTTAAGGATAGGTATAAGAAAGTCATGAAGATTCCATCTTTACAGCGATGTCGACACTTGATTCTTACCAAAAGCAAACTGAAAGCTTAAAGTCTGCTACTTCCTTTTACTAAATCTTCTAGACTTAAGCCCTCTAGGAAGTACGAGAAAGTTTCTGCCGTAGTTGTTGATAGGGAGAAACCGAATCCAATTTTGGGGAAAGCGAGATTGAAGGTTTCACCCTTTAACCATTGGACTAGCTTATTTTATGCTCTTATAACAAACTATTCTTGATTTTGATTTTATCCTTATCCCTTTCTCCTCGTTGCAGTGAGTTCTTCTTCCAAGAAGGTCGGCTCCCTAGATAAGGGAAAGTGGGCTAAGAAAAGGTTTAAGTTGTTGCTTCCTAATAAAGATACCCTTAGCTCAAAGAAGCAAAAGGTCTCCAGATCCTCCAAAGCCGAAAGTTCCAAGGAAAAAGATTCGGGTCTACTTGTTGAGAAAAACAAGCAAGCGATATAAATCATAAGGGTTTCCTTTGAAGGTGACCTTTTCTATGCCATCACCGAAGCACATACTAAACCTCCAAACTCTGGCCCAGGAATTCGAAGAGCAATTGAGTATAGCCTCCGGGAGAGCACCAAGGTAGGAATGAATATTTTTTTGTGTAGGTTTATGATTCCAACATTTTTTCTTACTCTATCGCCTTTTTTAAACTGTAGCGGAAATCTCTGCCCTTCAACATGGGTGGATGAAAATGGAGGAGACGGTGGCTATTGCCGAAGCAACGAAAAAGGAGTTTATGAAATTCAAAGCTAAAGTTCAAGAGGTGAATGCCTAAGTAAAGGAATAAGGTAGGACTACTGGAGAGAGGATTCGTAAGATCGAGACTCTTAAGAAAGCCTTAAAGGAAAGGGATGAGAGATTGGAGAAAGCTGAGGCCGAGGTGGTTGATAAAGAACGTTATATTGCTAGAGAAGAGCATAAAAAGGAGGCCAGTAGACGAGCCTTCCAAGTCTTGTTTGATGCTTATCGAGACCAAAATATACCTTTTCCTCTAACCTATCTTGGGAAAATTGTACCATAGTGGAAGCCAATTTTGCTAAAAGGTATGAGGAACATAAGAAGGAAAAGAAAACCGAGGCCATTGTGGAGGATGAAGCCGATCTCTCAGTAGCGAAGGAGGAGGAAGCTCCTTCAATTGATGAGGAGGTACAAGAAGACACTCTTGATAATATGCTTGATGAAGAAAACATCTGTAACTTGTCCTTGTAGTAATATGACATTTATAACTTTTGGCTTGTATAATTTTCTGAATGAAACTTTCTTGATGACTTTATAATGTTTGAATTACCATTCGATCTTATACGATGCAATTGTCACATAATATTTCAAGATAGAGTTGCCGATGTGGAATTCTTCTTTATTTCCTATCTTTCTCTAAGTTGACATTCCTTGGGGAGTACCCTGCCTTAATTGCTCAAAAACTCAGCGAGACTACGCTTCTCTTTGCCAATCTTATGAGGACAAGGTAGCTGAACTTCGAAAGCTAAACGTAACTCTTAAGGCCTTTGAGATTAAGAGCAAATTCCTTAAGTCAAAGCTAGGTCTGAAAATTAACAGAGGCTTTACCTCGAAGAAGAGTAAGCCCTAAACCAATATCTGATCTCAGAAGATGATATCGCCATTCCTTTTAGATGAAGGGAGGAAAAGAGGCTAGGGATGATGTTGCTAACAAATTCCTTTTGAGATTATGGAATTAAGATTGTTTCGGAGGGCCCTGCTTGTCGCCTTGGCTTGCTCATTCGGAAGGATCTCCTCCTTTCGTTTTTATATTTTATCCTCTACTGCTCTCGACTTTGTAATCTAGATTTTGTAATATTATTTCTTTAGGCATTCTTCTCAGCCTATTCCTTGTAACATCTTCTTGGATAAACTATATGTAAAGGAACTTTACTCTTTTCAATTTTATTTCTTATGTCGTCACTTTGAGCGTGCTTTAGAATCTTCTCTTTGTAGGGTATCTCTTGCCCCTGGTATACTTCTTGTTGAAACAAGATCTCGAACCTAACCGAGTTTTATTACCAGACCCTCGTCCGGAGCCAACCTAGTGGCATAAACAGGAGTTTCATCTTGTTCTGATTCTATTCTCACTCCTTTTTTATTTCTTCTTTATTTATCTAGAATCTACTTGATACCTTAACTTAGGAACTTTTCCCTAGCATTCCATCCTTATTGGGAATCTACCCAACTCCAATCTTATTGGGGATCTTCCCAATCCTAATCTTACGCATGGTACTACTTGACCATAACTCACTATTGTTGGGAATCTATCCAACTTTCTAATCTTATTGGGAACCTACCCAATGCATGGTACTACTTGACCGTTGCTCGCTATTATTGTGAATCTACCAAACTTTCTAATCTTATTGGGAATGTACCTAATGCATGGTACTACTTGACCATAGCTCACTATCATTAAGAATCTACCCAACTTTCTAATCTTATTGAGAACCTACCTAATGCATGGTACTGCTTAACCATGGCTCACTATTATTGAAAATCTACCCAACTTTCTAATCTTATTGGGAACCTACCTAATGCATGATACTACTTGACCATGGCTCACTATTATTGGGAATTTACCCAACATTCTAATCTTATTGGGAATCCATCCAATACGTGGTACTACTTGACCATGATTCACTATCAGCATGCATTCTACTTTTCGACGTCTTTTTAAACCCAGGTGATATGGCCTTACATTTGTAGCACATCACTCTGGGGTGCTCTTATGGTGAGGTCTACCAACTTATCATCGGGTCCAAATCCATAGCCACTTTTGGCTGGCATTGTGCATCTATAAGCACTTTTGGTGGGTATCAGCCATTTATAACCACTTTTGGCAGGTGTCGACCATTAAAAACTATTTTAAGTTAATGGCCATGTAGAACGCTAGTTGTAACATGGTAATGGAAAATATGAATCCTTTGAAAAGAGTGCTTTCGGACTATTCTGTAAATGATTTTTGAAATCACATAGTTTATTAATCACATTATTCGATAGAAAGTTTGACCCAAGTTTGAGGAAGAAGACTACCGATAGAATTAGTATTATTATTATTATTATTATTATCATTATAGAAAAAATAAAATCTTCATCGATTTCGTCAGACCAATGGAAAAGTTTCAGTCTTAAATTCTAAATGCAAGTATGATATGCAAAAGTTCTTAAGGGAGAGGACATACCGAAAGAGATATCATAAATATCGAGACTTAGACACACCTTTAGAGTAAAGACTCGATAAACAGGGTTATGCCTAAGAAGAACACATTGGAAAAAGGAAACAAGACTTGCAGACTAAACTTCAATAAATTCGAAACCATGAGGTGCCCATTAGAGTTGAAACTTTTTGTAGGAGTGGTTATAATTGATAAGAGCATATTAATAGGACTGGTATCTTTCATTTGACCATAGGAATTTGATTTATAAAATAGATTTTTATTGCAACTTCATCTTTAAGCATCATATGCATTCATTTGACAAGAGTTACATGGAATTCTCCTAGGGCCATAAAAAAAAGAACAAAGTAAATAATTTTGAAATAAGATGTTCAATCTAACGTTTAATAAATTTGGTTAACTTTCCTTTCTGTATAAATTTCTTGACAACGTAAGAAAGCTTTCGACATTTATCCATCTCGTGCCTGTTTGTCAAATGATAGATATAATACTTCTCACTCTTCGGGTCTTCTTTCTTTGATGGAGGCTAATCCAGGTACGAAAAGTCTTTATGAGTTTTTAGGAATATCCAAGACAAGCTTTGGTTGAGTGGAGTGAGAACTCGATCCCGCTTTGATTTCTTTCAAGACTCACCATCTTGAGTGACAGGGAGGGCCATTTTATTGGAAGAAACCAAACCTTCATATTTTAAAAATTCAGTTGAAAGATTCCTAACTTTACTATTCATGGTCTTAACAATCTTCCAGAGTTGGGCCGATTCATGTAGGGATTCTTGAAGGTATCTCAAAAGCTACCAGATCTAAGAAGCTTGAAGCTCATAAACAGGGTCATATTCTTTGCCATTCTCTTTCTTCGAAATAAAGGTGACCAATCTATCATTGTTGTCTTCTTCAATGAGTTGAATGCAAAGGTTGAGAGGTAGTTCCGAGATGACTCCTTTACTTTTAGAACTAGACATTATTGACTAGAATGTCCTATTCGATTTTCTATAGGGAACAAGGTACAGAGGTTCGTGCCCACTTTCTAGCGCCAAAAACGTTGGTGTAAATTTTCGTCTACACCAACACCCTGAGGTCTAGAGGTATAGCTCCGGAAGCTAGTTGGAATATTGAACCTGACGAAGAGATTATCGAGGTGTGATTTAATCAAGCTTAGGTTAAGAAATGTTGGACCGTAGAGTCATGATAGAAAATGCAAAGAAGGTAAAGTGCAGAAAGTAAATAACACCGAGACTTTTATAGTGGTTCAAGCCAAAAGTCCCTACATCCACTGTCCTTTTCTTGTTTAGTCACTCTTATCTAGCTGAGAGGCTTGTTACATTGAGTTTATGCATTTCCACCATTAATAGGTTTGTAAATAGAGCTCAAATATAGGAAAGTACAATATTGTTTTATCTCTCAATTCTTTTTCATGCCAGAAGATCCTTACGCCTTGGGATTGCCGCCTATTTATAGCCAGTATGTCGTAACGCCATTGTTGTGGATTCTTCTTATTCAATTGCTGGAGTGGCCTATTGAGAGGCTGCGATTTGAGCTTGTTCTGAACATCTAACAATGCTACTTAGGAGGTGCAAATTGGTGACCTGTTTCCCGCATAGGTGGCATCTTGTATCTTTGTCGTGCATTGTCTCGTTGGCCGTCTCGACCGTTGATTCTTGCCACTTCAAATTGGTGTTTTGTGCTTTGGACATGCTGATGGGCTGTCCCTTTTGGCCTGCGATATTGTTCTCTCGGTATGAGCTCATTCCATTTGGTCCTCATATATTAAAACAACATAATTCTTGTAATACATATTATTAGAGGGTGTAGGACTTTTCCTAGGAAAATAATTGTTGTTTGTACTATTGGAAAATTTTGGCATAACAGCGGTTATGTGTTGTTTGTTTTCATTTTGTCTGTCCACCAGTTAAATAGATAGAAAAAATAAAAAAGAATGTTACTGGTTTAGTGGGGAGATGCAGGAGCACATATGTATTAAAAAATAGATCTGAAAATAACAAGTTTGAAAGACTATTTCATTACCGTTCAAAAATTATTAAAAAGATTTGTACCAAAAATAAGTGCCACACCACACTAGCCCGGTCCGGTTCGGGTCGAGTCAAGTCAGTCGGCATGCTCGCTCATGTGTGATGGTCATGCATGCGCTCCCTCCTCAGCACAAAAGCATCATTGGATGCCCAAAGGGCCCAATTTAGAAGCTAAGAAACTTATATATATATATATATATAGTTTCTTTCGATAATCCCTATGGTGCGGGACTCAAGCAATAAATGCACTTATTTCAACATCTTTATTTTTAAACAATTCATAGAATAATTCCAAAAATCCTCCGCTTGATTTTTTAAAATATTTTTCGAGCAATTTCCAAGATATCATTAGACGTACATAAACAAAGGTATCTTTCGATTTGAACCTTTGCGTAGGGAGTGAGATTCAAATATGCTAGTGTGACTCGTAATCTTGAAATCTATCTCTGATATCAAACCAGATACAATCTTTTTAGGGGGCAATCTAAAAGCATGTGCATTATGGTCATGCACATCTATCCCCGTATAGTGAACGCTTTAGGAATTTCTGTCCAAAAATTCCATAGAAGACGGGCTTATTTTCATATTCATATAGGTGGGTCTATCAAGAGCACTCCTGCAGCTAGGTACTTCACTCCACATGGAGTATAGAATTCCTTAAGAGTTGCTACCAACTCATCTTTCTATCACTTCGGGAATGCATGCTTTTATGGCATGTTCAACTCATATCACTTCACAACTTGTTATTACCCGTTGAACCTAGCTAGTTCTTGGGATCTCCAGTCTTTAAGTTGGGTTACCATTATAAGCGACTCCTCATTCTAAGGGCAATAGTCCCATTGCTTTTAAAGCTTTATGGACTTTCTCTGTGACCAATCCTTTCATCAAAGAATCAGCCAAATTATTTTCATTAAGTGTATGATCCACTCTAACACTCCCGAAGAGAGATATCCTCTAACATTACTGTGCTTACGACGTATTTGTCGTCTCTTACCATTATAAAAATGGTTCTGTACTTTTGCAACTGCCGCTGTACTATCGCAATGGATCAATACGGCTGGTATCAATTTTCCTATAAAGGAATCTCAGCTAGCAGATTTCTTAAGCAATCTGCTTCCTCACTAGGTGTAGCTACCGCTATCATCTCAAACTCCATGGTGGAATGAGATAGAATAGTTTGCTTCTTAAATTTCCAAGAAATAGCTTCACCACCTATGCAAAAAATATAGCCACTTGTTGCTTTAGAGTCGTCAGACAAAGTGTTCTACTCTGCATCATTATAACCTTCAAGAACAGTTGGAAAATTTTCATAATGTTGTCCATGATTCATTGTTCGTTTAAGGTATCCTATAACCCTTTTAATAGCATGTCAATGCTCTATACTAGGTCTACTAGTAAATCTACACAATAATCCCACGACATAGGTGATGTCAAGTCTAGTACAATTAGTGGCATGCCGAAGGCTGCCAATGATGCTCGCATAATCAGTCTATCTTACACCTTCACATGTGTTCTTAAATAGTTTTACACTAGGATTATATGGTGTACATGCAGGTTTACCGTAAATGTAATTGTATTTCTTTAAGATCATCTCAAAATAGTGATTCCCGTTTTAGACCTAGAAATCTTAATACCTAGGATTACATTTGCTTCTCCAAGATCTTTCATATTAGATAACACTTGGTAAATTTTTAATATCATTAATAGCATGAATATTAGATGCAAATATAAGCAAATCATCAACATATAAGCATATAATAGTGCAAATGTTATTTTCAGATTTGTAATAAATACATTTATCACTTTCATTAACTTTAAATCCATTTAAAATGATTGAAGTATCAAATTTTTTAAGCCAGTGTTTATGTGCTTGTTTAAGACCGTATAAAGATTTATCTAACTTGAAACTTTATGTTCTTGTCCAGAAATTATGAAACCTTTAAATTGATCCATATAAAATTTTCTACTAATTTACCATTCAAAAAAGCAGTTTTAAGATCCATTTGGAAAATTAATAAGTCATGAATTGTAGCTAGAGAAATTAACATTCGTATAGATGTCATTCTAGTTACATGTGAAAATGTATCAAAGAAATCAATGTTTTCTCTTTCTCTAAAACCCTTAACTACTAGACGGGCCTTATATTTCTCTATCGTACCATCAGGTTTTAGTTTCCTATTGAGTTCCCATTTACAGCCTATTGATTTTCAATCAGGAGGTAAATCAACTAAGCGCCAAGTTTTATTTGATTCAAGGTGAATCCATTTCATCATTAATTGCTTTTTGCCAAAAGTCAACATCAATAGAGGATAATGCTTCTTAAAGATTAGCGGGATCCTCTTTTATGGTATAAGCAAAAAAATCAGGACCATAATCTTTATATAATTTGGCTCTCTTAGTTCTTCTAGGTTCAGTTTCTGTATTCTGATTAGATTCATTACTTCTAATTACAGGAATATTACTAGCAGATGTGCCTCAACTTTTCCTTAATTTAAATGAAAATTTATGTTCATAAAATCAGTATCATTAGATTCTACTATAACATGTGCTTTCAGGTCAAAAAAATCTATATGCTTTATTATTAATAACATATCCAATAAAAACATATTCATATGCTCTACTTGCTAGTTTAATTCTTTTAGGATCAAGTATTCGAGCATATGCCAAACATCACCAAGTTCTAAGTAAGACAGATTAGATTATAGTTTTTCAAAATCTCAAAAGGTGAAATTTGTCACTTAGACTTAGGAATTCTATTTAATACATAACAAACAGTTAATAAAATTTCACCCCATCAATGTTTTGTTGCACCTGAATTTAATAAACTAGCTACAACTAATTTGGTAAAGGTCTTATTCTTTCTTTAAGCTATACCATTCATTCTTGGTGAGTAAGGTGCAGTTCTCTCATAAATAATACCATGCAAGTTATAAAAATTGAGAAATTAGCTAGACTCATATTTTGTTCCTATATCACTGCTGGGTCTCTTGATTTTCTTATTAAATTGGTTTTCGATTTCAGTGACAAATAACTTAGACATATATGCTACATCACTTTTACTTTTCATTGGATATACATGAGTGAAATTAGAATAGTCATCAATGAATGTGATAAAATATCTTTTACCATCTCTAGTCAATACCCCGTCAAGTTTACATATATCAGGATAAAACAAATCTAAGGGTTCAGAAATTCTATCAACAGATTTATGAGGTTTCTTAGTAATTTTTGATTGACTATAGGATTCACATTTATCAAAACCAGTTTGTGACATTTTAGGAATTAGACCTAAGATGCTTATGTTTTTAATTATACGTTTATTAACATGACAGAGTCTATTATGCCAAATATTAAAATCGCACAACATATAAGCAGAACTAGTTACTTTATTCGATTCAACATTTAACTTAAACATTCCCTCACTGGCATAACCCTTTCCTACAACCATGCTCTTATAAGTCAAAGTGTACAAATCAGCCATAATTACTTGAGTAAATCAGCCTTATTAAGAAGAAAACCCAAAACCAGATTTTTTTTCCTCATCTCTGGAGTATGCATCACATTTTTTGGAACAACTGTCTTTCCAGAGGTAAACTTGATTCCAACATTTCTAATACCAGCAATTGTAGTGGTGTGAGAATCTCCCAGTAATACTTTCTGATCCTTAGCAGCAATGTACGTACTGAACATAGCACGATCATAGTATACATGGCATGAAGCACCAATATCTACCCACCAACCCTTTGATCCTCCAACAAGGTGAATCTCAGAATTTATAGCAGTAAGAGGCTTCTCAGTCAGGTTAGCCTACGGTGCAGAGCTTGGCCTATTCTGACACTTGCATGCCATATGACCTGGTTTTCCATAGTTGTAATATAAAAACAACTGTCCAGGGTCGCTCTTTTGAGTTGGTTTCTGCTGTCCCTTTTGGTTCCCTTGTGAGTTCAAATTCTGTTTGTTGTGTTATGGTTCTGATTCTTAAAGTTTTTTGGATTTGGTTTCAGAATCGTAGACTTGATCTTTTTAGTGTTGATGTTTGTGACAACAAGCACTTCTTCTTTTGGTCCTGTTTACGAGCCACCTCCTCAATACAGAGGCGAGTGATCAAGCTCTCTAAATAAAATTCCTTAGTCTTGTGCCTAAGCTCATTCTTAAAATCCTTCCAACCTAGGGGCAATTTGTCGATTATTATAGCAATTTGAAATTGTTCACCTATTCATACATTCATAGCTAATTTCATTTGTGATTTTCTGGATTTCATGCGACCGTGCCTCCACTAACTTATCATGTATCATCTGGTACTTCAGGTGGGGCCTGACTGACCGTGTACTTTTTAGCTCCAACCTCCACTGTTTTGTAGTTTTTCTACAGCGCCTCCCATATCTCTCGTGCAAACTTAGTTGAATAGTAGTAGTTATAGAGATCATCGATGAGCCCATTAAGTGTGTATTTTTTGCATAGATAGTCATTCTCCATCCGAATCTGAACCTGCTTAGTTTGCTCGTCCGTTGGATTTTCTGGCAGCGCTGATTTATTAGTTATGTACCCAGACACCATATTTTGAATAATCAGATAGAACTCCATATTCTATCTCCATCATTTGGAGTGGAGGCCTTCAAAATGAAATGGCTTGTTTGCGTCGACAACAGCAGTTGCAGAGAACTCTTCAGTTGCAGACATTGTTGAACATCTTAAAATTATTGGAAACAATAGTCTAGTACGATGGCTGAGTCACAGATATTGTCGCTCTTTTTAAGATGTTTCACCGCTCTGCTCAGAATTGTGCAAGGCAAGCTATAAGTAGCGCGGCCTCCGGGGTAAAACAACCAAATTTGTATTCAACGAACCTTTGCAGGAAGGCCGTTGATCAAATTTTTTACCCTTGTATTAATATTGCTTGATTTTTTCCTCTATTTAATTAGAAAAATGGAAAAGCAGAAAGATGGGAGAAAACGATTGTGTGTTGTTCTTTTTCATTTCGTCTGCCATTACTTAAGTAGACGGAAAAATTAAAAAAGAACAGTACCGACATAGTAGGAAGATGCCATAACACATATGTATTAAAAAATGGGTCTGAAACTAATGGGTCTCAATTGAATGTTATAAAATGTTCTCTAAAATAAATGGATCTGAAAGACCATTTCATTATTGTTCGAAAATTGTTGAAAAGTTTTGTACCAAATATATAAGTGCCACACCACATCAGTATGGGTTTGCTCGAGTTGAGTCGAGTAAGTCGGTCGACGCGCGCGTATGTGGTGGTCATGCATGCGCTCCCTCTTCAACACAAAAGCATCATTGGATGTCCAAAAGTCCCAATTTAGAAGTTAAGATATATATATATATATATATATATATATATATATATATATATATATATGAGTTTCTTTTAATAATCCCTATGGTGTGGGACTCAAGCAATAAATGCATTTATTCCAACATCTTAATTTTTAAACAATTCATAAAATAATCCCAACATTCTTCATTACTTCCTCTTTTCTTCCTTCTCTTTTCTTCAAATCTTCCCCTTGTTGCCTAAATATTAAACTAGATATTAGATCCTATCATAAAGACAAACCGTGTAATATAAAGGGGTTCATATTCAATGTACTTTAAATTTGATATTTGTTTCCATTACATTTTTAGTTTCACATGATAAAATTGGTCTTCTTGAATCTATTGACCTAGATCATTGACTTAATCACATAAACATGTCTTTTTTGCACACATATCAGCTTATGATTAATCGTTTTAATATCAATTTATTAACCCTAAGTTAAATCATTCAAAGTCATTTCCAATAATATTTAATTGACATATGCACTTACCAATTGTCAATATTCACAAAATATACGGTGACGGAAATTCATATCAACATTTCGATGCTTTCTTTAAGAGAAAACTGACAATATGATCAACCTAATGATGAAACCAATTCATCCATCAAAGTTACACCCTTTATGTTGGAGCAAACTCAAAAGGAAAGAACACAAATGCAATAGAAGTTAGAAACATTAGAGATGAGCACAGAATAATAATTGCCGTAATAGTAGAAGCCATGTCAGAAGCCATATGACATAAATATAGGAGATAACTCACTCATGCTAATGACATGAATCCTTAATGAATAAGTCATGTAAATCAAATAAACAAAGATAGATTCAACTATGGAAATATCAGAAGATTAAAATTTCGTAGCTAATTTGTTTGAAATACCAACGTAACGTTAAGAATAATGGTGGTGAGAGATCATATTCAAAAACGTCAAAGAACTATTTGATGTTTAAACGAGACGAACAAAGATAATAGCAGTGAGAATTGAAGCAATGCGCTCATCACATATGCTAACGTATTTGACAAACAAAGGTGTAAGTGCTTGCAACAAAGAGGGTCTAATCTACGTTATAAGCTTAATCCTACAAAATGAAAGAGTGAAGTTTGGGGAGTGTGATTCAAGTCCAAGAAAGACTCATGTAACGACTAAAGTTGATCACTTGTAAGCACGACTCAACAAGATAGACTGCGAGATGAGGCATTTCCATGTCGAATACGTAGCAAAGGTACCGAACCTCGATAACTACCAAAAGTACTCTTTTTTCTATCATATCTTAAATGATTCTTTTTTTCCAACTTTAGCATTTTCGTGGTCAATTAGTATGAGAGGGGTTCTGATCCATTGTTTTACATTATGATGAGGCTCCATCGTATTTAAATCTATGTGTGTTCTAAATGTTTTCCAACGATCTTAGCTAAAACTTCAAAGTTTGTTTTTTAGATATTGAGGACAATGCACCTAATTTTATTTTAATCTCTCATTTAATTGGAAATGTGGTAATGATGAAATTAACTCTACTATGGTGTATATTTTTAGTCTAGGAATAGGTGCTATAAAATGGATGTCCTCTAAATAGACGTGTGTAGCATGCTCAATTATGTAATATGGATCTATTTCTCTTGAGTTAGCAGGTCAAAAAGCAAAGTAGCTGAAAAACTTATTACCAGAAATTTCGATGTACGAAAACCCGAGCGTTCTAGTTTCTTTACCTTGTGGATCGTAAAACACCACCAAAACAACAAAGAATAACATGTATAATTAGAAGATATAACTCATTCCTATTAGACATATGGTAGTCAATAAATAGTTGAAGGATGGGGCGATTTCAATAGAATATATCAGATTTGTTGGATTGGGTGCATGTGTAGCGGGGTTAAGAGGGAAACTGTTAGATTAGGTGCACCGACACCGGGGGTAAAATGCTGAATTTCAAAATTTTTATCTTTTATTAAATTGCACGTGATTTCTATTTTGTGCGTATGTAAATAATATTTTGTTTATACTAAATCGAATTCAGTATTTAATTAATAAAGAATTTTGATTTATTAAATTTAATTAAAATATTTATTTATTGTTAATGTTTAAAATTAAATTTATTAGTAATTTGATTTAGAATTAATTTATTAGTTTAATTTAATTTTATATATTAATATTTTATGATATTCATATTCACAATACGAACATCACAACAACATAAAATTATAAACAATCCCACTAGATTATGGGGAAAATTGACCATTGTACTCTACGGTCAAGAAGAGTTATGTGATGATATGAAGCCAAAATAATATCACAAAATTATCATATACACTTTTTATTTATATTAATGTACGTAAAATAATTTAATTTTTTTTATGGCCTATTAAAATTTGTAAAAATAATATATTTATACTAATATATATATATATATATATAATATGTATTTACAATTTAAAATATGTATATATAAATAAATATATTATTTTTGTTGCAAAATTTATATTGATTAAATTATATATGTATATATATATATATTAATTACATACATACATATATATGACCTCTAGAACCTAATTCCAAAGCGTCATACCATTGACCAGGCTTGCTAGTCATCATTGACTTACACACACACAGAGATATATATATATATATATATATATATAATAAAAATTAATTTTTGGGTTTAAAGTTAATTTCAATCTTTAAACAATTGAATTACTCAAAATAATATCAATTTTTATACAATTGCTACAACTGCTAGCAAAAATGAATTTTTTTTTAATAATTTAATTTGGCCGCAATAAATTAGGGCTTAAAAATTCCACAGTTTAGGTTTTAAAATTAGCTCGAATTTGTAATAAAATATATATTTCTAAATAAATATGTATGTATAATTAATTTTATTGCAGAGTGTCGAATTTTTTTTATTAAATATCTATGTAAATATCATACACACACACACACATATATATATACTAGTATAAAATGCATGTACATGCATCAAATAGTTGGAGATATTTAATTTTTAATTAATAAAAAAATTAATGGACGGATGTGTGTTATAAGAGTAAAACCTTTGTAGTCACAACACTTCTATTTCAATCAATTTTGTTGATGGTGTTAGTGGCAAATTTGTAGTAAAATTTCGTTGATGGGTGGTCGGAAAGGGGATGGCGGTGGAGGTTGCAACGCTATGGTGAGATTCCTATGATGGATGAGGGTATTTTTGTAATTTCAAAAAGACACCATGGAATTCCTATTCATTGAGTTCTCTTTGTTAATAGTAAAGATATACACGGATATGTGTGTGTGTGTGTGTGTGTGTGTGTGTGTGTGTATACAGATGCGTTTGGCTCACATCCCTAATATGTTCCAAAATACACAAAACATCCTCCCAAAAATAACTTATAAATCACATCCATACTTTCCAAATCCACTATTTACTTACCAAATTACCCTCAGCCTCATCAAATAAATTCACGCATTTATTTTCTTTCCAATATTCATCGATTTTACAGTAAATCATCAACAATTTTATTATCAACAAATCGACAGTTTCATTATTAACAAATTGATTTACAAAAGCATCGTCAAAATCAATTTCAACATTTGGATTTCGAAATCGAACATCAAAATCAAATAAAACTGCAAATGTTCATATTTTCTCAATTATTGCATAGTATTCTTCAATGTTGTTGTATTGATGTTTTAATTTTCAATGATCATGAGAAATGTTATGTAAGAGTTTTTCAGCAAATAATTATTGCTTTTCCAATTTTCAGCTGATATTGAAAATATCAGCAGAAAAATCTACAATTACAAACAATACTTGCAGATTTTGCTGCAATTAGTGTAAATAATTGCTTAGAATAATGCAAATATTATTTATATATACAGTAGAAACTTTATTAATAGTCAAAACTTTATTAATGGGATGACAGTTGCTCAAAATTTTTCTATGCAAAGCAAACAACCAGGAAATTTTTGAACAACTTTCAGAATGTGCTTAATGAAAAGGGTAACTTGGTTAAGACTCTAAAAGAGATGGAAAATGATGCAGTCAACTATTTCACTACATTATACAATAAAGAAGGCTTATCCAGCTCTTTCCCAAATATTATCCCAAAGAAGAAGATAAATGATTGGGGGAAGAATTTTCTAAATGCTGAATTTACTGTTGAAGAGGTTAAGAAAGCGGTGTTCAGTGTCCATAATGACATTGCCCCGGGTCCTGATGGGTTCAATTCTAAATTCTACAAAATGCACTGGGAGGATTTAAAATATTCAATTGTCAATGCAGTACAATCATCTTTCGATAATGGCAGAATTGTTAGAGAAATAAATCATACAATTATTTCTCTCATCCCAAAGGTTCCTAAACCTGAATCAATGGCAGACTACAGACCCATAGCATGTTGCAATATGCTATTCAAGATCATCTCTAAAGCTCTGTGTGAAAGAATGAAATATGTACTTGGGGAACTAATTTCAGAAAACCAAACAGCTTTTCTACCGGGCAGACACATAAATGATGGTATTATTATTGCTCATGAACACATTAGAAACTTCAACAAAATTGGCAGCAATAAAATGTGCATAAAAGTGGATCTCAGGAAGGCATATGATTCGGTTAACAGGGAATTTATCATTCATATGATGAGAGCTATGGACTTCCCTTTCAAATGGATAAAATTAATAAAAGAGCTTATATCAACACCAAGTTTTTCAATTGCTATTAATGGATATCATAAAGGATACTTCAATAGCTCTAATGGTTTAAGACAAGGTGACCCTCTTTCCCCTTATTTATTTATAATTTGTATGGAATATTTCACTTTACTCATGGATCTGAAAGAAAATAAGGGCAAAATTGAGCCTATTGTCAAAAATAACCCAAGTATTACCCACTTATTATATGCTGATGACCTATTAGTATTTGCTCAAGCTACTGATAAAGGAGCCAAATCAGTGAGGAACTGTTTTAGGAAACTGAAACATGTCACAGGGTTAGAAATGAACAGCAGGAAAACCCAAGTCTTTTTTAATAAACACTGCAATAATAAGGAGCAAATTCTAAACATACTTGGTATCACTGAGGGTTTATTACCAGTTAGATACTTGGGTCTGCCATTATCTGTCACATATATCAAACAAGGAAATTGCAAGCAGCTACTGGATAAAATACTTAAAAAAGTGAAGGGTTGGGAAAGCAAATTTCTTACTTTACCAGGCAGATTAGAGCTAATTAAATCAGTAATATACCCAATGGTGTGTTTTTGGATGCAATGTTTTATGCTGCCTAGTTTGACCATTCACAAAATCAATCAAATCTGTAAAAAATTCATTTGGAAGGGGAAGAAAAGTAAAATACCTTGGGACACTATTACAAATCTGAAAGATGAGGGTGGTATGGGTCTTAAAAAACTTTCAGACATCAACACTACTTACTGCATCAAAAGGATATGGGATACTCTTAATAACTCTTCTTTCAGTGCTAAATGGTTAAACAACAAGTATGCACACAATGAGACACTATGGGAATCGAATGTGAATAATAATCATTCATGTACTTGGAAAAAGATGCTTTATCACAGGAAAAATGCCCAGAGATTGATAGACAGGAAAATAGTGGATGGTAAATCTACTAGCTTATGGTTTGCACCATGGGTCAATGGCTCTACGTTATTAGAAAAACTAGGATATGACACATTATCATATACTAGAGGCCGTAGCCAAAAAGTGGAGATGATTTTGTTTAATCAAACCTGGAATCCTGACAACATTTCCTACTTAAGGAATATTAGTGAAGAAATAAAGCAAATTAAGATTCATAGCAATAGGTCAGCAGACTATTGGAGTTGTTCTGTCAACAAAAAAGGAAGTTTTCATTTCCAAGATGTCTGGAATTTTATCAGAACCCCCCAACAGCCTTGCAATGTTCACCACATTATTTGGAACAACATTTCTTTGCCAAAAATGAATGTATGTCTTTATAGAGCTTTCCACAATTACTTGCCTACTAAAGATAAACTTTGCATTCAAGGCATCACTTCAGATGATTTATGTGTGCTATGCAATAAATATTCAGAGACTACGAAACACTTATTCTTTGAATGTGAATTTTCTAACTATGTTTGGAAATGGAATAGAACAATGATCGAAGACCCTATTACACCAATTCATACCATCCCAACTCTTACTGGTGCTATGCATTACATTTCCTTAAGACATAAATCCAATGGTATTATCAAAGATGTTATAACTGCTGCGTTATCCTCTTCGATATGGTTTATTTGGAATTGCAGAAATGAAAAAATTTTCAATAATGAAGTGATTGACAAATTTGCAGTTTGCCGGAACATCAAAAAGCAAGTCAAAGACTTGATCTGTTTTAGATCTAAATATGATAGCACTGGAACGAACAACATAGAAGAAATTATGGAAAGGTGGGATATACCTCTTCGTAATCGAGAAAACCAACCCCAAACCTTTAACCATACCTGTTCAACAACCTTTGACTCACCCAACGCCGTAACATCTTCAAGGTACATGACTGTCAGAGGAAGAGCAGAAGACGCAAGAGCTGGAGAGCCCTCTAGCACCGATAGAGATAGCATTCAGAATGGAGGAGAAGTTTCTACAGATCGTCTCACCTTTGAGCCGCCATGATTTTTCTAAGAAATAGGTCAACCCGCTGTTTGAGGGAGTTTGTTCTGGGTCGGTTTATTTTCGTTAATTATACGGGCTGTTTTGGGCCTAGTTGTATTGTATGGGCCATACCCTTTGTTTGTTATAATGTTTCTTTATAATCAATAAAGTTTGAAATTCTTTCAAAAAAAAAAAATACAGTAGAAAGTGTATTAAACCAAAACAAACATTGCAAGATTTTTTTTAGAACTTATGAGGATTAAATTCATCTTTCTCTATAATTATTCAGAATAATTGCGGACATATATGCAATTATTATTTATTGCATGTATTTCTGTAACTATTCTGGATAATTGCATTCTTATCAGCAATTATTCATATAAAATAATTTCAATCCAAAAAAGACATTTATAACTGTAAATAACAAAATAAAGCATTATACTGAATAATTGCTTACTAGTCAGCAATTATTCAAATAAATTCGTTTCAATTTATGTCTGCAATTATTCAAAATAATTGCTTACTTATTAGCAATTGTTCACTTAAAATCATTAATATTCATCTTTATTTGCAATTATTCATAATAATTGCAGAAATGTATACAACTATTATGAATAATGGCATGTATATCTGCAATTATTTTGAATAAATCCTTACTTATCAGCAATTATTCAACTAAAATCATTTCAATTCAAAAAAGACATTTATAACTGTAAATAATATAAAAACCATTTTATATTAATAAAGAATATTATATACATCTTTCTCTGCAGTTATTCATAATAATTGCAGAGATGTATGCAACTATTATGAATAATTGTATGTATGTCTCCAATTATGTTGAATAATTGTTTACTTGTCAACGATTATTCAAATAAATTTATTACAATGTATGTCTGCAATTATTCCTAATAATTGCTCACTTATTAGCAATTGTTCACTTAAAATTATTTATATTCTTCAATGTATGTCTGCAATTATTTCAATTCAAAAAACTCTTGCAGCTCCAACGTATATTGTTACATTTTTTACTGTAAGTATTGATCATATTTGCAGTATTTTAAGCAAAAATTCTCAATATTTGCAGAGCTTTCTGCAATTATTAAGAATAATAACAGCAATAAACGCAAGTATTCCAAATCTTTGCATAAAAATGAGCAAATATTTGCTGAGAAAACTCTTACATTTTTATTTGTACAATTAGATGTTTTACAGCAAATATTGTCAATATTTTCAGCATTTTATGCAAGTATTCTCAATATTTGCAGATTTTTCTACAAATTTGAGACTAATTGCAGAAAAAACTGCAAATATTTTAATATTTACAGTATTTATGCACATTGTATGAATATTTGCATAAAAACATCAAACATTAAACTGTAATCAATTCTCATTATCATTAATGAATTTAAACATCAATACAACACCAACAATTCGTAAAAATCAATAACAATTCATATTTTGTAAAAAAAATTGATTCGTCTTCAAATAGTTGTAGTTTTCTATTGAAATCGAGAAAGATGAGCTCGCCATTGAAGAAGAAGATGAAATCAAGAAAGCTGAACTCGCCGTTGAAAAAGATAAAATCAAGAAAGATGAGCTCACCATTAAAGTCGATCCTATAAGAAGCAAAGGGGTATTTTGAGAAAGAAAATAACCAAAATGAGAAAACAGGAAGTATGTTTTTTTGTGGAAGGAGTTTTGGTGAATTAAGTTGCTTTTAGGATGTGTGTCTAAAATTCACTGTATATAATTATAAAATTAAAACAGTAAAGATTGACAGAAAATTATTCTGACACTTAAACCAAAAGATTCACCGACTACACTGAGAGTTTTCAAGAAACGGGCAAATTAATGGCGACTGTATTTTACCGTTACCCATCTTCCTCATCTCTTCTCCTTGCAATCCTCTTTCCACTGATGACCTCCTAAAATTTTCCTTCAACCCATCTAAACCCTTTCTTACTCATAACTTTGTTGATGCCCTAAAATCGGGTCATTAATTCGCAAATCCGACTCCCATTACCTGAAGCCGTCAACCATGGCCAATCTTCCTTGGATTCGGCGCTGATCCTGTTACCCTTTCTATTTTAGATGCGGCGCATCAAGCCACCTCACAGCAGCTTGCCGAGACCCTATTAGATGTTTTTATTGCGGCAAGCTAGGCCATAAACAAATCGTTTGTGCCTTGCGAAACTTAAGGCAAGCTTCACCACCGTCTGAGGCCAAAGGCAGTTCTTCGTCGTCGAGCTTAAGATCTCCTTCGTCTGTTACATCCACACCCTTTAGAGACCTGCGGTTAAAATTCCTTATTGAATTTCTTCAACTTCAAGCTCATATCTGTACCTCGCTACCCCCTTCGACCGCTCGCCCTTTTCTCCAGAGGCTAGATGCTCTGCTAATAGCTTTCAATGCCTTTGCTACGGCCTCTAGTCATCTACAAGCTAACAAAACAGCAGGCACCTGTTCGTTCTCAACAGCCCTTTGACGAGAGCCTTTGGTTTCATCCATCTACTGACGGTTCACCACCATTCAACCTGATGTACTAATCTTGGACCTGAACGTGGTGGCTCATCACTCGTTTGCAGTTGCCATCGAGGACCATTGACTCATTCTTGGAACTTGATTCACTCACTAACTTATAACCAAATGCTCCACTTACTCCAAACAACATAGGTAGTAATCCAAGCTCTATCTTTTTTCCAGCTGGCAAGTGTAGGGCCAAGCCGAAATCCAAAAATTGTTTTGAAATCTGCACAAGCAATATTTTTAATGCTTTGAGCGACTACAACCTTGAAGCTGAAGAGGTTGAAAATGGTAATGAATTATGGTCATCTCAGCTTGGGTCAATGAAGGAAGGTATGGGTCTCGAGCCTTTGGAGATTGTCAAGGAAGATGGTCGAGGCATCGCCTTTGGTTTAATAGCGGGTTATGGGATGTTAGGGGTGAAAGGAGGTCTGGCTACTGAATCAGGGGGTGCTGGAGACATAGAGTTGCTTCTTGAAGAGAGCAGTTCTTTATGTTGTGATGGAGAGAGTTTTGTTTCTGCCAGTGAGGACTTTATACCTTCTACACTAGTTAATATAATTAGGTTGTACATCAACTCTCTTGACAATGCAAGGGATATTAAGGGTATTGCAGATGGGATTGATGATGTTGGTGGTGATATCGATAGGGAAGTGGATGGTTCTAGCGCTAGTTATGACTCTGTTGTGGTCAATGACATCGTAAGTGATAATGGTGGTGACATTGTTTCTAGATTTAAGGGAGTTAGTGTATCTGATGAGGTTAATGTTGCTAAAAGGTTAGTGTTGGTGATTATGTGTTAAAGACGGTAGGGGATAATGAGACTAATGCTTCAGACATTGTGGTTGTTGGAGACAATGGGGTGAATGGTGGTATCAGGTTTAGTGCTTCAGAAGTAGATTTTGTGGGTAAGCCAGTAGGTGATAATGCTTGTGATTATTTGGTTAAGGCTGTAGGGAACAATGGATCTAATCCTTCATATGTTAATTTTGTTGAGAACGGTGAGAGCATGTGTAGTGTTTCCGAGGTATATTGTTTGGTTAAGGCAGCAGGGGATAATATGACCATGCTTTGTAAGAGGATTGGCAGGGCATTGGATAGCTGCTTATTGTATATTTTAGATGATAAGCTGCTGTTTGTGTATAACGGTGATGGGATGTGCGTATATGAGGATGAAAAGGTTTTTGTTAGGAACCAGGCTCGAAATCTATTTTATATTCAAGATGGATCAGTTGTACGCTCCTCGGTAATAATGGCAGAAGAGATAATTTTGCCTGTAATAGTACTCTTGGACTTTAAGGAGTGGTTGAAATTTTTATTAATCTATCTGAACTGGCAAAATCGTAATGGCCTGAATGAACAAAGGTGCAATTGCCTTTTAGATGTGGATCTGTTCAAGGAGACAAGCAACAACATGGTTGTGGACTGTAAACATAGTAAGAGTTTTGAGCAGGCTGCTGGTTATGGTTAGTGGAATATATGGATGTAGAGAATGCAAGTATTTGTGAGGGATAGAGAAGACCCTGTGGTGGATTGTGCCTTTCTCTCTGAGGAGAGGAGCAGGATTTAGCTTCTTGTTCTAGTAGGTCGAGGAGGGATAGTTCGAGTCTCAATAGAGTACCTATAGACTCTAGTTATATGCATAAAAAGCCGATTCTACGGTGCTCAAAGTGGTTGGTCCTAGTTCGAGTGCGGCTAAATCGGTAAGGAGGAGCGTTCGTCTTCGTCGAGCTGCCACTGGAGCTTCTTATAGCTCTAGCTCAAGTATGGATCCTCTTATGGGTAGTACATACAGTCTATGTGCTTTGAGTAGCTTATCCACTAGGGATATGTAGTATTTAGCTAGGAGCTCCGGCTTTATTTTTGATGATGTTCAGATAGACTCCGAGTATGTTAGAAATAAGGAATTAGAGCAGGTTACATTAGTTAGACTATGAGATGCATCAATTGAACGTTAGGGGTTTACACGATTTAGAAATATGTAGTAAATTAGATCATTTCATAAAGATAATAGCATTGATATTGCCTTATTACAAGAAAATAAAATAGAACACCCTGATTATATATTCTATAGGAGTTTAGGGGGTGTTTATATCAGTCACTGGACTCATCTCCCTGCTAAAGGTAGCTCTGGAGGATTAATGGTAGGTTGGAAAGAAAACCGTGTTAAACTTTTATAATCTATTGTTAAGTCTCATCTGATACATTTAATTTTTTCTAATCTTGACGATGGCTCTTTTCTAAGTGTTTCTAATGTTTATGACCAAACTCTAAATTAGATCGTAGGATTCTTTGGAATGAGTGTATGGAGTTTAGATCTCTCGCTCCATATCCTTGGGTGATGGGTGAGGATTTCAATGTTACTAGATTTCTAGGTGAATGGACCTCAAGAGAAGGTGACTTTTCTACAATGGAATAATTCGACCAATTCATCATTAATAGCAATTTAATTGAAATACGACTAAACAATAGACGATACACTTGGTTGAATAAAAGAGACATTCCTTTGATGGCTCTTCTGGATAGACTTTTTATTAGTGATGAAGTAGAAGATAAATATCTTGCTTGTAAAGTGATTGGGCTTCCAACTATTCCCTCAGATAATTGTCTAATTATTTTATCTTCTAATAACCAATAGACCAAAATAAAATGTTTAGATTTGAAAAAATGCGACTGTTAAAAAATAAATTTTCACAAATTATTGCAAATATATGGTCTTCTCCGAGTAGATATAATTATAAATTCTCTAGAAATATAGCTAAAATATTTGTAAGTAAAATTAGGGATTTAAAACTTTTCTTAATAAATGAAACAAAGATGTTTGTGGTAATATTAGAATTAAAAAGGACAAATTACTTAATGAGATTCTAAAGCTAAATAAAATAGAAGAACTCAGGAATTTAAATATTTCCAAAAAATGTACTCTCAAATTTAGAAGATGAATTAAATAAAATTCTAACATAGGAAGTCGTAATGTGGAAACAAAGATATAGGGTTCAACGGATGGATAACGACGGTTTGAACACTAAATTTTTTCATAAAGTAGCAAATGGTAGAAAACGTAATAATACCATTAATTCTATTATAACTAGTAATGTCGAGATCTTTAATAAAAAAGAATTAAATGAGGCATTTACTGACTATTATAAAGAAATTTTTGGAACTGACAAATAAACGTAAGATTAATGCAAATTGGGATGAATTATATCCTAATGAAATTATGATTGATTTAGATGCACTAGATTCCTCATTTACGGAAGATGAAATTTTAAGGACTACAAATGACATGCCATATGATAAGGCGCCTGACCCTGATGGGTTTTCTATTTTTTTTATGAAATTTTTTGGGGTGTATTAAAATTTGATTTAATTAATATGTTTAATGGATTTTTTGACGGATCTTTACAATTAGGTAGATTTAATTTTGCTAACGTAATCTTAATAGACAGGAAAGTAGGTGCAAAAGAGTTAAAAGATTTCAGACTTATTTCATTATTAAATTGTTCTTTCAAAATCATTTCTAAGGTTTTAGCTAATAGGCTAAACTCTAAAATAAATGATTTAATTGATAATTCTCAAACTACATTTATCAAATGTAGAAATATTACAGATGGGTTAGCTGCAGTTCAAGAATTTATCAATCATTATTGTAAAAATAATATCACTTATGCACTTCTAACACTCGACTTTGCAAAAGCTTTTAATTCTATAGATTGGGATTTTCTTAAAAATTTATTATTGCCTAGGGGTTTCAGTACTAGACGGGTGGGCTGGATTATGTCTTTACTTAAAAATGGAAATTCAAGTATTATTGTTTATGGTATCTTAAAAAATAAAATTCAATTGAAACATGGTTTTAGGCAAGGAGATCCATTGTCGCCTCTCTTTCTTAGCTACGAACGTTTTTGCTAGAATTGTCAAACTTGCCATCGGTAATGGGATTTTATATAATGTTGGAAATGAAATTACGAGTGATGACATTTCCATTCTCCAGTTTGCTGCATGTTATTTACTTCTCACCTTCCTAGACATGTTATAGCTCTAAAGTTTATACTATATAGTTTTGAATTGCTCTTTGGTCTAAAGCTTAACTTTGATAAGAGCTCCATGTTAGTTTGAATGATGTAGGAAACATAGAGAATCAAGTTGCTTTCACACTAAACTGTAAAACCATTAAATTCCTTATAGAATATTAAGATTTTTTAATAAGACTAACTAAACTAAAACATGATGACTAGATAGTAATAATAGATAAAATTAGCAAAAGATTAACTAAATGGAATGGTAGATTTCTATCAAGGGCAGGTAGGATACTTCTTATTAACTCTGTTTATTAGCACTTTCCACTACACCAAAACAGTCATTTGGCAACACTTTTTTTTTCCATTTAGCGACGCTTATATGGGTTGCATTTTAGTCTCGCTAATAAGTGTCGCTATCCAATATAAGTGTTACTGAAAATAAAAATTTACACTTTTAAATACGGCGACACTTATTTTCGTTGTAAGCCTTGTTTAATTGGAGTTAATTGAAATATACTAGGGCAAAACTGTAATTGAATAACATATCATATCACGCTTAACCCTAGCCACGCTTGTCCTTGGCCGCATTTTCCCCAAATCGTTTCCCTCTCTCACGTTCATTCTCCAATTCGCTTACTTTGGGAAGTAGAAATCATTAGCAGCAGGCAGCACTCCACATTACGTTCATTCTCCAAATATTCACTTCCCGAACCGAAAAAGAACCCCATGATCCCAGGCGCCGAGCGCCGCGACTTCTCCGCCATTCAAATCGACGATGATGACGTGACTCCTAAAGCTGATCCGCCTACTGTATTGATAATTAAGTTTCTGGGCAAGCAGAAGGCATGCGGTGGTGAAATTTCAGTTGATTGTGATTTTGGATTGGAGGGGACGAACTCTGAGAATAATTCCTTGTATTATTACCATTTTTGTAAGTGCAGTAAAATCTACTTGCTAATTTTTTTGTAAGTGCAGTAAAGTTCCCTGTATTATTACCATTTTTTATCTCTACTGAATTTTGAGTGTGACCGTACTTCCCATTTTGATTATTTTTTAAGCAATAATTATGTTAGTTTCTCTTTTATTTTATCTATATTAATATCTCATGCACATCTATAACTAGATTGAAATAAGTATATAAGTAATTTTGCACCAAAAAAGACATCACAATTTTGTATACAATCACCAATCAACTGCTGAACTTTTGACTTTGTGAATCGTATTTTGCGGTCATATATCCTGGAACAAGGCATTGCTAAACTTTGTGAGAATATTTAAGATTAGGTATTGATTATTATTGCTCAAAATATGTAATAGATAAGGCACATGCTGTATAGTAATGGATATTGTGGGTTGAGTGGAAGGTTTCTGGTTATTTAGTTTGATGTTTTTGGTATCCATTACCATATTTTAGGTAACCAAAGTATACTTCAACTTAATAACTAAGCACTCTAGTTTATTTATGTCTATATACCTAATCATTCTTTGATTCATTACTTGAATTCACTAATTTTGTGTTCTTTGCAATTTTTAAGCTGTCTGTGGATATTGTCTTGCATGAAAATATAAATTTCTCATTACTTTTTGCGGTTGCTCCGATAATTAATCCAAACAAGATGAATTTGTTATACATTAACTCCAGATAGGATGGACTATGGAGAAATATATTAATACTTAAATGAGATAGAATAGTTATTGGTGAATTGTACGATGAGGTTTTTCTTTTTTAAATAAACTTAATGTCATCTGAGTGAACTAGTCTCAAACTTATTGGTGAATTGTACGATGAGGTATAAATATTACTTAACGATTACTAATCTAGCTACGATCATGTCTTTAGTGCACACTACGTTGTTTTCTCTCATATTTTTCTCCTCTCAACTATTCTTAGGAAGAACTGCCTCAATTCGAATTGGGGTTCTCATTAACCCGGACTCTCCCCTGAGTAGAGAGCAAAGAGTAGCATTGGAGATAGCAGTTCAAGACTTCAATTCCTCCAGTTATCAACTCTCACTCAACATTACTGATTCCAGTAGCAGTGGTAAGCAATATCTGTCATAGCCTGAATTGTGTGGCTGAAAACTAATTCACTTGGCGGTACCACCCTAAACCCCAAGTTTACCACTTTATGAATATTTTCAAACAAATTGAAGAGAGGCTATGGTAAAATAAATTTTATGTATTCATGTTGGGATTTTACTGGAAACTGGGGATTTTACGTAGAGTTACTCTCGTGTACATGATGGAATTTATACATATTGGTGGTTGTAGTACTAGGATGGGAGACCGGAATTTTTGTGGTCCATATGCACAACCTTGAATCATACATATGACATCTAATTATCGTTGAAAAATAAAAATAGACGATCGTAACTAATTCATATTTTGCATCTGACATAAGTTCTGAAATTTTCAAATATAATGATCAGCATTTAATTCTGATATGAAACTGGGTAGAACTAGAGTTAGAGGAATTATATATATTCAAGTTGAAACTAAATTTGAGAATAAAATCAAAATTTGCAATTACGAAACTTTTGGTAGATTTTCACCATAGTAGTACTAAATAAGCATGATAGCCAATAATAAAGAGTGATGTTACCTAGTCTAAAACCCCAAGCAAAAACATGATATTTCATTGATTTATCCTTTCCAAAAAAACCAACAAGTTATTTTTACAGAAGTGTGAATGGATATAACATTCACTTTCATTGTGTTAGATGATAATTAAGATTTTTAATATGCATATGAAACATAGCTCACTCAATTTTGTATCATGCCAATTTAAACAACCAGAAATAACTTAAAATATTCAACAATTTATTCAAATAGCTTTATAAATCATAGCTAATTCTGTTGAGTAGACTGTAAAACAATTATATAAATATTAGGGTTCTTGCTTGCTTGCCAAACAATTATATAAATATATTTCATTAATATTGGCCAAGAGTTTGGTTTTATCCACATACTGGCCAAGAGTTTGCTTTATACTATTTGTAATTAGGCCAGTAATTTTATTCCTTGCTTATTATATGGCAGAAAGTAGACACCTTCCACTGTCAAGACTGTTGATACCCACAAGGTTGAATTTTTCTTTAGTTTTATCATCCTTAGTAATTTTATACATTAACTAAACCTGGTAGTCATTTATCCTTTCCTTCTCTACTACTTGTTAAGCCAACATTTTTGTACTTTTGATATCTGGTAACATTGTTTTAATTTTCATAGTCTTATAATTAATCGTTTTAGCTTTGTAATTATTGAAAGCTTGAAATTTGGTATAGTTTTGAATTGTGTTATGGTAGTTTGGCACTATTTAGTTTTCAATGGTACAAGTAAAGAGGAGAATTGCACAGTCATCGTGTCTTTTCAGTTTACATCAAAATTTTGAATTAGGACAAATGTATAGTATTCATTCACTATTTGCCAAACCAAAACACATGTTTCGGCTATATAGATAGCGATGTGGATTATTTTTACCTGCATATGTAAATAGAAAAGTTACTGAAACTGCAGTTATGATATACAGGCACGATGTGGACAGCATCAACTCACATAACAACTGCAGTTGTGAGGCAAGTTTGGAGAACCATAAGATCCATATCAGACATGTGCTTAAGCAAAAGTTCTAACAATGCATTGACTCTAACAGGTTAGAACGTCAGTTTTCTTTTGTTGTACTAGATTTTCATTCAAATTAGTTCTATTTGTACTTCTGTAACATTAAGTCATAATATTAAAGACTTTGGATGAAATATTATTGTAACCCATTTGTCGGGTTCATTCATTCATTCATTGAACACTCCTCTTCTTTCTTTCTCTCCCAATCTCTCTTTCTTATATGTACGGGCACCCATTGTCTTCTTTATTTTTTATTTATTCTGTTCATGTCCTCCTCTCTTTATTTCCATTATATACAACTATTACCATAACCTGTTGGAAGGTTCAATTTAAATGAAAGACTTGGTACCTTATTTTGATTTTGCGAATCAAATCAGAAAACATTTTAATCTCATTTTGATGATGTAATTCAAGTAAAAGAAAATTTGTTTATTTTTGTCTTCACAAGTTTATATTGCATAGAGAAAGAAGAGTTTTTGCTATACATCTTTTGACTAGCAGAGCAGAAATTGAACTTTTTTAACTCTTGATAGTCATATTCTAACTGCTACCCTTCACCAAAACGTAAGTTATTTAATTTTGATAGCAACGTTATAGTGTTTGCATGCTTCGATTTTAACATAACTAATTGAATATGTCAAGCTAACATGATTTAGACATTAAACAGCGAAGCTACTGCATACATTTCCATTCCTGTTTTCTTTGCTAAATACTTCAATTTTAGAGGTATTCTGAAATATAAGCTTCTTAACCATGGATATGTAGATAGTATTTGTTGAGTTGGAGTTCTATAACAATCAATTGCCACCCAAAACTGCCCTTTATCATTCATTCGCACATTGTCTGGAAATCCTGGCAAATTTGCAAATAATTCAACCTGTCCTGCCTTTGGTCCTTCTAACCAGTATCTTATAACTCTGCAATGAACACTCAACGCTTAAGTTTCTCCTCTATACAATTTTTTTTTAAATAAAGAAAAAAAGGTAATTACTGGTTCTGCAAATCCTTTATTTCATTTTATTTATTTAGTTTTGCTTTTCTTATTATATTTTTAGAATTAGCTCTCCAACTTGTAAACTATAGCAACTTATCTCAAATTTTCAAATAGAGTTAATGGCTTTGACAGATGAGTTGGAGGATTAACTACTCAATTAAGCTAAAAGAAACTGGAGTTGATTGAAAATAGTTTCTTGCCTGCAGTTGGTAGTTTCAGTGTAAAGTAGAAATGTATGATCCTTTGATATTTGTACACCATTAGGAAATGTCAAGTTCAGCGCCTTGTCAAATAAACAAATAAACTTTTTGTATGAATATTACAAGTATATTTTCACATGTGTAAATTGGAGGAATTTTCATGATGAGTTAATTTTTTTGATTAGTATGTTGTTATGCTTACATGACTTACAGAATTCTTTACTGTCAAAAACAAACTTTCTGATTTGTGTCGACATATGATTTCCAGGAGAGTATTTCACTGACATATGAACCAATAATTGATACTTTGTGGAGTTATTTTCAAAGAAAAATTATGAAACTTTGAATTGGCTGTTATAAAACAAAGGACAAAACAACAGCCGCTCTTTAAGGAAAATCCAATGGATAGCCAGTTTAATAAACATTCAATTGAACATGTGTTTAGTAAATTTTATTTGGTTTCTTTCACAAATAAACTCATCACAAAGATAGCAAGTATAGGTATATGATTATTCAATTGCAAGATAATCCGGCTGTGATTATATTATATTAATTACTGCTGGTATATTTGTCTTTGTAATAGTATGCTGAGTTGTGTTTCTGCTATTGCGTCCTTTTAATTGCTAGATAATTGTGTGTTAGCTATTTATTTTGTTCAACTATTTAAGCAAGCCTTCCATGGTTATAGACTTGTTAAGATAATTGAGAAATTGCTGTAAACGTTTGATGTTTTTTCCTGTAGTTGGTTGGTTAATTGCTGGGAAAATGCATCACACGTGAGAGTTGATTATGGAAGTCTAAGACAAAGAAGCATGCTCAAAAAGATGCTGCATTTGCTGCATGGTGTGCATTAAAACAATGTGAGTAATATCCCATCCTTTTTGGTTTACCCATATTTATCACAAAGTGTAGTTGAATGAAGATACTTGTCATTTTAGGAAGGTGATACCGAATGTAGAGAAAGTAATTTGGGTGGTTGATGTTCTTGAACCGGATGCACCAATTTATGATGGTCCTCAAAATGGAATGTACAAGTTATGTGATTTTTCAGATGGAGTTTTCATTATATGGCCGGAGTTTCGTATTCGGTATTTGTAGAATTTCACTATGAAATTTACGTTGTCTTTTGTATTCCAATTTGACATTGTTATGAAGTAGTTGATTATGTATTGAATTAACCAACTTAATTATGTATTGTACTTGTTATGAAGTAGTTGACATTGTTATGAAGTAGTTGACTATGAAATTTATGTTGTTATTTGATCATGAATATTGTAAAGTTTGGGTTTCTATTGAATGTAGTATAATAATGCATATCATGTTAGTTATTAATTGTTTATTAATGTTAAAAGAATTGACTATATTGAGAATGAAAATATTTCAGCGTTATAAGCGTTGGCAATTAAAATTTACCAACGCTTATAAGCGTCAGCATAGAAAATTAAACAATGTTGGATGGTTAATTTGCCAACGTTTATAAGCGTTGCTAAATAATATACACCAACGTTTATAAGCGTTGGCGAATACAACCTTCCAACGCTTATAAGCATTGGCAAACTAAACTCTCCAACGCTTATAAGCGTTGGCAATAAATTGCGACGCCCCTACAGAGACGCTAATAAGCGTTGCTGAAACTGTTTGCGATAGTTATACTCGTTGGGAATCACCTGTTTTGGTGTAGTGTTCCATTTATTGGATGTGTTTTATCATTTTCCATAATGGGTGATTGACAAAATAAATAAAATTAGAAGGGGTTTTTTATGGAGTGGCGATAATACTAATAATAGTTCAAAATATTTAGTTAATTGGGATATAGTATGTAAATCTAAAGATGAGGGAGGGTTAGATATTTTAATCCTACAAAATTTAAACACATCTCTATTAGGAAAATGGATATGGAAATTTTCTATAATAATAAGAATTTAGTTTGGAAAGAAATAATATCAAATCAATGGTATAATGATGCTTATAATCTACATCATATTTCTACTAATAATACAAATAATATTTCTCATTTTTGGAAATCTATAATAAAAATTATGATATTTATAGGTAGGAATTAATAATTCCGTACATTCAGAGAATAAGACTTCCTTTTGGCATGATTATTGGTTATTTGTAACTCCTCTTAAAATAGAATTTAAGGAACTTTAATTTTAAAAATGTGTTGATTTCAGAAATTTATAGACCAAATTTTACCTTTACTTGGGAATCGTTCTTTAACTAAAAATACATTATCTAAGTTTGCATTACTTTGTGCTAAACTAGAACTTTATAACATTGATAGTAATAAAGGCATAAAATATGGTGTTGAGATAATAAAAAAGATCTATACATCGCACTTTTTTTATAAATTTCTTAATTTTTCAGGTATAAAGTCGAATATATTTAGATATATTTGGAAAGGTAATACTCCACCCAAAGCTAAAGTACATATGTGGTTAATTATTTATGGGAAACTTAATGTCATAGAACTTCTAAAAAAGAAAAATATAGTTATCGAAAATAAATGTTTATTCTGCAATATTGGATTAGAAAATATTTCACATTTATATTTCAAATGTCATATCACTAATTATATTCTTAAAGGCCGTCTTAACATTTTTTACTTTAATATAGCTAATAATGATATTAATTGTGAATTATTTTCGAATACACTTAGGTTTCGGTACAATCATTTCCATAGATTAATAATTAATACTATTTTTACTATAACATGCTGGTATTTATGGTGAAAGGAATCAAAGGATTTTTAATAATATAAATATTACAAGAGATAATTATATATATATATATAAATGCATTATTTTTTTAATTGGATCTCAAAACATAGTTATAATAAAGAAAATAGTATTAATTACAATGAATACCTTATAAAAGTCAAACCTTGTATTAATTTAGTTAAGAACAATGTAATACTTAACAATAGAAATAATAACAGTACTCTAAATTCCTCATCATTTGACATGTATGCCAATGCTTTCGACGCTTTTCTATATTTAGGAATTTAGTTAGAAATTAAATTGTTATATTTTTAAATATATCGTTCATCTTAAAACTTAGTAGTTTAGAAGCTGTAGGCTTTCTTCCAGGAGTTCTGTAGTTTTTTGCTCATTAACATATTTGTTCATAAGCCTGTGTAAGGTATGCGTTGGTCTATCACCTCACATGATGCACATCATACATAGATTCTTATCTCTCGTTCATGCTACTTCTTCCCCTCTTTCATATATAAGTATATAATAGACTTATATGCATATATATGTTTAAGTCTCACATTATCTATCAAGTTTTTGCAATTTTAGCCAGTGACATGGGCCATTCGACCCGCATCTTCCCGTTACCTTGGATGAGTTTAAACGACCCAAGATTCGACGTGCCGCAGGGCCTCCTATAGCTTATTTGGATTTTCTTGGCAAATATGCATTATATCCCCTTTCTCTCTGGGGGACAGATGAGGCCTCTTCTCTCCTCGAGGCACCTTCTCCATTGCATTTTCTTTTCTTTATTTATATTGTATGTTTTTAATTTTAATTTTTATGGATGGGGTTTTATTTTATTTTATTTATACGCGGTCATGGGGATAGTTATCTACCAGGCTTGTCGATAGATCCTTTTTAAACGTGGAATAAAATTACATGAGTGTTCTTCCCCTGACGAAGAATAACTCATTTCTCTCAAAAAGAAGATTAATGAAAAATTATTTCTTTATAATAAATCGAAAACCTTAATTTAAAAATTGATTTTTTAGATATATTTATAGATTTTTAGATCTAATCTTTTATATATTAAGTTTGCCACAAGTATATTTTAATATATATATATATATATATATATATTATGCACGCATTTAAAATTATATTTATATTTAAAATGATTTTATTCATAATTCTGGGTCTGTACAAGTAAGGTGCAGTTCGTTCATGTATTATACCATGTGAATTATAAAATTCAATGAACATACAGGATTCATATTCAGTGCCTGTAACGACCCGTGTTTTTAACTATTTTAAATTATTAAATTTAATATGATTAGTGAATAAAAATGGTTGAAAATAAAAATTTGAGTTTCATTTATGTAGTTTATTTAATATGAACTTAAATTTAATGTAAGAAATTGGTTGTATAAAAATTTGAACGAACATTTTATTTATAAAACGAAATTTGGGATACAAATTTGAATGCAAGTTATTGATTATGACTTTAACTTTATAAAGTGGGTAACGGTTGTTTATAAATAGAATTCGTTTTAAAACTTGATATTTAAAAATTTTCATTCCTAAGCGAAGTAAATGGAAATCTACAAGTTTATGTTAAGCAACGTCGTTTATGTTGATTTGTAATAGTATTGTAATATGGATAAAAATGATTTTGAAAACCTATTTAAATTTATTTAAATAAAAAAATGAAAATAGTGAACTTTTAAAATCGAATTTAAAACGAATAAATTGATTTTGGAAAACGACTCGTTTTAATTAGCGTGTCGAAATTAGCCTTTCGGGTCACTGTCTCAGATTTCAACGATACCAGTTTCATCGAACCGTAATAGTGAATTATTATATGCTATCGAATTTCGTGGCGATTGGACATATTGTTTGGTCGTGCGAATTCGAAATGCGTAGAAATTAATTTAAAAAAAATTATTTTAAATAATTCAATTTTAAAAGCTAACTTCTGTATATGATGGAATTGACTCCCGATACATATTCCATTGTATTCAGAATATGGGTACAATATATAGAACGTCAAGCGGCACGCCTCGTTTGGAGTTCGAAATTTTCACGGATGAATAGTGCCATGGGAAATTTTCTACAAATAGCCTTTAACTTTCTTCCATTTTCAAACCAAACCCTAGCTTTTGTTTTCAGCCGCCACTAACATATAAGTATATAACCATCCAATGGCCATCATCGATCGGAGCCTCTAGATGCCGAATTAGCCTTCGACTTCAACTATGGTAATGTAGAGCACGTCGATGGGGCAAACTACTGGTTGGATCATCGATCGATGAACCAAGGCGACGAAAAAATGCCTCCGTTCACAAGCAGTCGAGTGGGTTTTAGGTTCGTTGGTTTGTGGCAGCGCACACGAGGCGCAGGCGAAGGCGGCGGCGGCGGAGGCGGGCAAGGTGGCATCGGCGGCGGTGGCTCCGCAGTTGGTCAGGCGCGATCGATCGAAGTATATAAAAAAAATGAAATGGGTGAGCCTGGAAGGAAGCGCGCATGAAGGAGCTGGGAAGAAAAGGTTTAGTTTAAGATTAAGTTAATTATTTTGTTAATTAAATTTAAGTTTATATCGAATGTTAAGTAATTCGTAACTTTCTCGTACGGGGTTGGATTCGAGCGAAACAAGTTGCGTTAGATTTATATCGAAGTCGTCTACGACATGGAGTTGGATTCGAATTTGTTTACCTCTGAAAAATTTTCAGTTTCAAATAAAGGTGAGTGTTTTAAACCGCTCATGAAATACTAAAATATTCTGATGTTAGTTAAATTGAAATCATGAAGTAATTTATCTTTATTGACTATTGTTTGGTAATTTAACTGACATTTAAATTAACATATGAATTGAACTGTAAGGAATTTGTAATCGACAGTTAAATTTGAAATTGAATTGCTAGTTAAACATATGATATTAATTAGTTAACTATTGTGATTTATTGGCCGATTTGGATGTTGATTGAGATTGGATGCTATTGGTTGATATATTGGATGATTGGATGTTTATTCATTTATATATATCCTGTTATCACCCTGTATGTTGCTGACAGTATATAAAACAGTTATTTGTATTATTTCGAATAAATTAAGAAATAGGTTGAAATGATATATTCCTATGCACTTTGATTTGCATTGAAATGATATATATCCATCCCTGAAATTAAAATCGAAATAACTGATCACTTGGCCATAGGATAGAAAATTATATACAGACACCGGATTGGTTAAATTAAATGGATTTAAACTCTTGAATTTGAATCTATTTAAATGATTTTGTTTTAAAGAAACAAAAATCGAATTTATAAAGATTGAATTATTTTCAAATTTGAGCTTCGAAATGTTGAAGGTGAAATTTGTAAAAGAAATTGTTTAAAGAATTTATTTTATTTGAAGTTATAATCGATATACGACTTGAATTATGGAAATTGAATTGCTTTAAAGGTTTGAACTTTATTCGAACTTTGAAAATTTATCTTGGTTAAAGTGATTTAGATTGATATTTCAAATTTGGGCTCGGAATTGTATTATTTTAAAGATTTGAACCTTCAATTGAACATTGAAGTTTAATTTGATTTAAGTGATTTAAATCGATAAATTGAAATGGGACTTGAAATCTATAAAAATTGAAATGGTTTAAAATGAGAATTGAATTGAAACTTAAGCCATTGAATAGAACGTTGAATCGGATTTGAAGTTAAAAATGAACGTCTCGAAATTGAAGTATTCGAATTAAAATCAAAATCGAAGTTAATTCGAATTAAAATCGAAATTGAAGTTAACTCGAATTGAGATCAAAATTGAGTCGATTTGAATTGGTTTGAGATTGAAGATGGTTTGAATTGGAAGATTTGAAATTGAATCGGTTTGATTGAAATTTGGGCCCGAGTCCAGATTTACTTGAAATAGAAAGAAACAGTTTTAAATTTGAAACTATTTTCACTATAAACAATATTTCACTTTAAACTGCTTTAAAATTCATCTTTTCAAATTTTTAAATCATTTTAACATATAACCCATTTTCAATACTCAAACTATTTTATATCAAACTGTTTTCAATCTCTAAACTATTTAAACTATATTAAATATTTAACTATTTAAATTATTCAAACTATTTTCAAAAATTCAAACTGTTTAAGTTGGGAATTGTTTATATTTAAGTCGTTGATTTAAATACGAATGTGGTTAAAAAGAAGTTATAACCTAAGTCGAAATTTGAAATGATTTTGAAATGAAATTGATTTCGAAGTGAATATAATGATTTTGAAGTGAAATTGATTTCGTGGTGAATAAAATGATATTTTGAAGTGAATATGACATATTGAAGTATATATGATATTTTGAAGCGAATATGATATTTTGATATCAAGTAATGATTCACTTTTGAAATGTAAAAGAACCAACCGGTGTGTAAAATGATGTTTGGTTGTTAAAGAGACCGGGGTCGATTATTGGCGTACTCTTTGTCAATGTTGGAATAACTTTAACAACTGTGTACGTGGAGGAGGCTCCAAAATGAAGTGGTTGGATTTGGTGTACGTTGCTGGATTTGAAGAAAGAGAATGATGATGGATGGCCCCGACACTTGTGTCAATTTGAAATGACTAAAACATGACGGCTTGATAGGGCCAATGAGGGTAAATACCTCTAGCAGACATCTGTTCTTCAACTTTCTTTTTGGACTCAGTCCATACTATTACCCTTGATGTTGGTTTCGATTGATGCACCTTTATTTGGGATGACCTCCTTTTGACTCGATATGGGTTGGATGGATGCGGTGGGGAGTCGTGTACGATGCATTGCCACCAACCCTGCGACGCGAACTGGTAGTATCCTACATTGGGCATTGCCTCACGTGCCTTGTCATACTTTTATCCTTATACGAGACCACTACGAGTTTGGTTTAGTGCTGTCGTATCACGCGCATCCCTAGAGAAGCGGTTGGGCTCCCTGTTATTGCTTACAAGCTACGTAGCTAGCCCAGAGAAGCTTGATTTGGAACCGCGCAGCCATAGTTCCTCATACTTACCCGCTGAAGGGAGGAAGTTTGTCTACCTTCGACCCCCCTTTGATCCTTGGTTAGACATTAACGCTAATCCTTAAAAATGCGTTAAGGGGGATTAATGTAAAGCCTTAACACTAGAAAAAATATTTATCTTATTGGTTAGACATTACACACATATAGCATATTCTACTATATATAGATATTTTGACGGGTCCTTGAGAGATGGGAAATCCCGTAACATCCCTTGAGTTATTGCACGCACGTTATACAATGGATATGAGATACAAAACCCCTTAAATATCTCTGACGTTGTTACACTCATGTTATATGTGATATTGATTTGACTTACATAAGGATATTTTAGTTCCGACTTGAGTGTATTGTTTTACTTTATGCTTGGGTCAGTCCTAAGTTTTCAGCGTATTGAAGATTATATTATTCTGGAGGACGAAGACGAAGATTTGGTATATTATATTACTAGTATTATTCCCCTACATCATTTTGTTCTGCTGCATTGTTTTATTTTGTCTCTATTGTATGTATAACTCTAATTGATGTTGTAAAAATATAATCAAATGTATAGTGTAAAAGCTTCATAAACTGTTTATTTGATTATTATATTTTGTCATTCCGCTCCGACATTCTTTGTTTGTTTTCTTCTTTTATTATTTTTCTTATTAAATCCATTGATTATCTGGGTTTCAGATTGTTTTGAGTTGGACATGTGTGGTTTATTATCGATTTAAACCTTCCGAAATGCTGGTCGTCACAGTGCCTCTATCACTACGTAATCTTTTAACTTTCTTACTAAACTGATTTTTAATTTCAGTATAAAAAATTTAAACATTTCAAATGCATCGCTTTTGCTTTTCATTAGGTATACATAAGTAAAATCAAGGAAGTCATCAATAAATGTGATAAATAGGGATATCCATTTCTAGTCAAATTTCCATCTAGTCCACATATATCAGAATAAATCAACTCTAAAGTTCCAGATTCTCTAATTGCATATTTATGTGGAGTTTTTGTAATCTTGGCTTGACTATAGAAACCACATTTTTTAAAATCTTTTAAAGACATATTAGGAATTAATCCTAAGTTACTCATATTCTTTATCATACGTTTGTTAATGTGACAGAGTCTAGCATGCCATATATTAAATGAACACAACATATAAGCAAAATGAGTTACTTTATTACTTTCAACATTCAACATAAACATGTCCTCAGAAACATAATCCCTACCCACAAACATACCTTACATAGTGATGGTGTACAAATTAGCCCCTATAGTTTGAGTAAAATCAGCCTTATTAAGAAGATAACCCAAAACTAAGTTCTTTCCCATCTTTGGAGTGTGCATCACGTCCTCCAGTATAACAGTTTTTCCAGAGGTAAACTTTAGCTCTACGCTTCCAATCCCAGCAACAATATAGGTGTGAGGTTTTCCAACAACACTTTCTTGTTCTCAACATCCGTGTATGTTTTGAACATAGCACGGTCAAAGCAGACATGACATGTAGCGCCACTATCTGCCTACCATCTTTCTAACCCCCTATAAGGTTGATCTCTGTAATCATAGCAGTTAGCGGCCGCCCTTCAGTCAGGTTCGCTTGAGGAGTAGGACGAGGGCCGTTTCGACACTTTCATGCCGTATGACCTGGTTTGTTACAGTTATAAAAAATAAATTCACCATAATCATTCTTTAAGGGTGGTTGTTTATGTGATGGAGTATGGTTCATTCGAAGGTTCCTATTCTTGTTGCAGTTCTGGTTAGGCATACGGTTCTGATTTTTAAAGCTTTTGAGATTCAGTTTCAGAACACCAACCTTCTTAGTGTTGCTAAAAACAACAAACACTTTCTCTTTCATACCCTGTTCGGGATTGCTTCTCAATTCGAAGGCTAATAGTCAAATTTTCAAGTGAAAATTCTTTAGTTTGATGTCTAAGCTTATTTTTGAACTCTTTCCAACTAGGAGGCAATTTATCAATAAGTACTGCAAGTTGAAACTGTTCGTCAATAGTCATACTTTCGGAGCCGATATTGTGAGGTATTATCTGAAGTTCATGATACTGTGTTTCTACTGATCTGTCATTGGACATCTGATATTTGAGGTAGTGGTTGATTGCGTATTTCTTTGCTCCAACTTTCTCCGTGCCATACTTCTTCTGCAGCGCCTCCTAGATCTCCTTAGCCGATTTGTCCTCTACATTGTAGTAGTCATATAGGTCATCTAAAATCATTCCGAATAAAGTTTTTGCACAAGTAGTCATGCTCGATCCAAGATTGTTGCTCCTTGCTCTCTGCTTCGATGGGTGGATTAGACAGTGACGGTTTGTCAATGGTCAAAACATAAACCACCTTTTCCATTGTCAGGTAAAATTGCACCTTCTGTCTTCATCTTTTGAAGTGCAGCCTCTCTAATCTGAAGGGCCTATTGGTGTCTGACAGTATTGTTCCAGTAAAATCGTTGGTCAAGGCTATTTGTGGCAGGTTGTATCGTCTTAAATTGTCGTCGTCTGACTGTTGAAAATGGCTGAGTCGCGTACTTCGTCATTTTCTTTAAAACGATTCGCGGTTTAGCCCTAAGGTGCAAGACTAACTATCAACCATTTTGTTCCTAGGATAAAATAGCCTCTAAAATTTGATAGATTTGTTGTTTGCACGACAACAAATCATTTTGAATTTAGCACTTCCTAATTCAATTGCTTGTAAGAATTCTGCAAAGAGAAAAATAATGGAGGAAGAAGAAAGAAAATTGTTTGTTGTCTTGTTATTTTTTTTCTGTCTATTTATCATTTAAATATACAAAATGGAAATTGTATGTGTCAACGGATCTGAAATTATTGTCGTTCATTACGAATTTTATTACCATTAATTTTTGCAACAGCTCAATAATAACAGCTCATAAATATATTACCGTTGTTATAAATCGTACTTCGTTACGAATTTTATTACCATTAATTAATTTTTTTGAAAATTAATTCACTTAAAATTCCAATAATTTGTCATGCCGACGTGGATAGTGAACAACGGAGATGACTAAAATAACCATTTTCTCCCAACGTTGAGTCATTCCAAAAGTGACACATGGAAGTTCTGTTGAATGAGGAGGGTTATTTCCTGCTGTTTGCAATGAAGTAGAAATTGGGTCAATGCTCCATGGAAAGGAGTTTTGGGGTTCTAATAGAGTGACAGAGTAGTTACAACAGGAAGATAGCTTTGGCATAGTTGTCTGCTAGTAGAGTTGTTGGGAATTTATAAACTCCGAGTCAGTTGATTCACGATGAACTTCAACTTGCTTAGGAGTTTTCATAACTGAATATACAGATCTCTTGCCTAGCTTGACACCTTTTATTTTTATCATTTTGCCTCTATCAAAGAGATACTTATTTATCCCTGTTACGCTCAGGTATTTTCTCGAACACCTATCATGCAACAGCCTGATGGGTCATTTCAACAAACACTTGTACATAGCATACTCCCCAGAACATCTACCCTAGCTGCAAAGACCAAAGGGCTTCCTGATGACTTGGAGATGATACAAGTACAAGACAATATAGATAAAGGCTGAAGACAACCTTGGGGAGCTAAATGGAAGAGTGTGCATGTTGTGCACGTGCACAGTGTATCTGTGCACATCTGAAAATGTGTTTGTGAAATATAGTTTGATAATGAATTGTAATGAGCTGTCATAGGACTTGGTCAGTTGAATAATTCCTCGTTTGTAAGTATATATATGAAGAGGAGAATGAAAAGTGGTATGTATGAAATGATAAATAAAAATGGAATCAGTTTCTTTACCTGTGTCTTCCCTTATTTCTTCATTTCTGTTTAATCTCTAACTTCATTCTGTTCTTGCATTATTTCTTATTTGCTTTTCCATCTTCTTCTTTTAAATTCAACTTCATTCCTTCTCTGCTAATCCCCTGCACTGATCTTCTTCCTGCACAACATCTTTCTGTTTACCTGTCACAACTTCTAATATCATGACTAACACTAGATCTCAGATTGCTAGAAACAAAGATCCTTACAATTTGGTATCAGAGCCTGTTGGTGAGCAAGATTCAGACCCTCACCATGAAGACCCTTCAACAGTTGGCAACAATGAAGAACCTGAGACGTCTTCACTCGTTGGCTCGATTACTCTTGATCAACTGCCACAATCAGATAGGTGGCATAATCAAGATCTTGTCAACAATAGAAATACACTGTCTCTTAAGAAATTGGAAAGGGTTACTCAAGAATTGTCTTCCACAACCATAACCTTGTCCAAGAACAATCAAGAAGTCAATACTAAGCTGGACAAAATGCAAGAAATGATGAGCAAACTTTTTTCTGAGTTAAAAGATATCAAGAATCAACAGACACCAGATGTCAGATCTGATATCAACAGATCCAATTCTTTTCCACACATTAACAGATCCAATATTTACATACCTCCTAATCACAGATCACCAATTCTGCCCAGACCAGATAACGTTCCATTGGACAGAGACCAGCAACTACCTTGGAGAAACTCTGAACATCACAACAGAGACTCTGCAAAACTCAACATCAAAATAGAATTTCCTACATTCACTGGTGAAGACAGAGTTATTGATTGGTTGAGACAAGCTGAGCAATTCTTTGCTTACAACAACACTGATATACATGAGTGGGTTCATATCTGCTCTTTTCACCTCAAGAAAGAAGCTCTGCAGTGGTTTTATAGATACTCCCATCAGGTACTCGATTATGACAACTGGTCAACATTTCACAAGGCTATTCAGGTACGATTTAAACCAAATGAATTAGAGAGGCCATATGATACATTTTCTTCATTAAAACAAACAACTTCTGTTATGCAATATGTTAATCAATTTGAACAATTAGAAGGAATGATAGAACAAATCACCCCTACACATCTTTTACAAATTTTTTTGGGAGGTTTAAAAGAAGAAATTAAATTTGATGTTATTGCTGCCAACCCTCCTGATTTTGATTCAGCAGTTGTTCTTGCGAAAACTTATGAAACAAAGTGGTTAGCAGCAAATAAATTTTCTAAAACTACTTCTTTTAAAGCTAATTCATTCCCCAATACAAAATCATCTCCCTCTAAGGCTTCTGGTCCAAATTATGCAGACAAACAGTCAAAATTAAAAAGTTTGACACCAGAAGAAATTTTAGATAAGAAAAGAAAAAATCTTTGCTTTGGATGCAATGAGAGATATCATTCTGGTCACAAATGTAAAACCAAACAAGTATACATTTTAGAAGGAATTATTAATTTAGATGACTCATCAGATCAAGATGATTCATCTGATAATTTGTTGGACCTGCATGAATCAGATAATCAAGATTCAGAAAATACACTGCTGTCTATTTCTATAAATGCACTACTAGGAATTCCAACATTACATACTATTAAAATTAGAGGGAAAATCAATAATAAAACTGTTATTTTTCTTATTGACTCTGGTTCGACTCACAGTTTTATTGATAGCACATTAGCTCAGAAATTAAACTTGAAGAAAGATCTGACAAAAACTTATGAAGTACAGGTTGCCAATGGCCAAAAGCTTCAAGGTAATGAACTTTGCTCTCAAATTTTATTAACATGTCAAGGTTGTAAAATGCCTGTAGATCTGCTAGTTCTACCTATGGAAGGTTGTGATATTGTTTTGGGTACACAATGGATGAGAGAACTTGATGAAATTTGTTTTAATTTTAAAAAGCTTCAGGTTCGATTTTATTACAATGGCAAAGAATATAATTGGCAAGGTCTTACAAGTTCTGATATACAACATTTTAATGAAGATAAAATTTCTAAGGAATTAAACTCAGCACAGTTAAAATTCATGCTTCTTTCCTCATCCACTTCCACACTGTCACACACAAATATTCACACGGATATTCAACAATTATTAGAATAATTTCCCTCTGTCACTAGCTCACTAACTACATTGCCACCAAAAAGGGACCGTGACCACAAAATACCACTTTTACATGGTTCAAAGCCAATTTGTTTAAAGCCATATAGACATTCACATCATATAAAAAATGAACTTGAAAAATTAATTAAGGAAATGCTAGACTCTGGTATTATCAGAAACAGTCACAGTGCTTTTGCAGCCCCTGTTGTAATGGTTAAAAAGAAAGATGGTTCTTGGCGATTTTGTATTGATTATAGAGGTTTAAACAAAATTACGATTAAAGATAGATTTCCCATTCCTCTTATAGATGATTTATTAGATGAACTTCATGGTTCAAAATATTTTACTAAGCTTGATCTCAAATCTTGCTATCACCAAATAAGAATGAATGAGGATGATGTGCATAAAACTGCTTTTAGGACACATGAAGGTCATTATGAATTTTTAGTAATGCCATTTGGATTGTCCAATGCACCATCAACATTTCAATCCCTTATGAACTCTATATTTAAATGTTTTTTGAGGCAATTTATTTTGGTTTTCTTCGATGATATCTTAATCTACAGCACATGTTGGAATGATCATCTACAACATCTCAGAATTGCATTGCAACTGCTCAAAGACAATCATCTAGTCATCAAACTTTCCAAGTGCTCCTTTGCAGAAAATAAATTGAATTATTTGGGACATATCATTTCAGCTCAGGGAATTTCAGTGGATAAAGATAAAATTAAAGCAATTCTAGACTGGCCTCAACCACACAACATCAAGGCTTTACGTGGCTTTCTAGGACTTTCTGGGTATTACAGAAAATTTATCAAAGGGTATGGGATAATTGCAAAACCACTTACCACAATGTTGAAGAAAAATTCTTTCTTTTGGACAACTGAAGCTACTGAGGCATTTTATAAGCTAAAGTCTTGCCTTATCAATCCTCCTATATTAGCCATGCCTAATTTTAACAAGGAATTTGTTGTTGAATGCGATGCAAGTGGATCTGGTATAGGTGCAGTTTTACTACAAGACAATAAACCTCTAGCATATATTAGCCAAGCACTACAAGAGAAGAATCTACATTTATCAACTTACGAGAAAGAACTACTTGCTTTAATACATGCAACAAAGAAGTGGTCATAATACTTACTTGGAAGGAAGTTCATTGTTCGTACAGACCATCAGAGCTTACAACACCTCCTATCTCAGAAACTTACTATAGGAATTCAAGGGAAATGGTTAGCAAAATTACATGGATATGAATATGAAGTTCAATACAAAAAGGGGAAAGAAAACATTGTGGCAGACAGTTTATCCAGAATATATGATGATTCCAGTCTCTTAGCAATATCAATTGTACAGCCTGATTGGGTAATTGAACTCAGAAATCAAATCAATAACACTCCATTCTTTCACATCAAGAAGGAAAATATTCTACAAGGGAAATTAGACTCCACAAAGTATCAAATAGTTGATGATTTAATATTTTACAAAGGAAAAATTTTATTAGATCATTCTCAGTCAGATCTCATCAAAACAATTTTGTTTGAATTTCACTCTTCTCCACTTGGAGGACATTCTGGTGTAAAAAAGACATTGAAGAAAATACAGAAGGTCTTCTTTTGGAAACATATCAAAAAATCAGTGGAGCAATATATTACACAATGTGATACTTGCCAGAGAGCTAAAACAGAAAATATCTCGCCTCCTGGTCTACTACAGCCATTGCCAATTCCAGAAAATGTTTGGTCTGATATATCGATGGATTTTATAACTCATTTACCAAAAAGTAACAATGCAACAGTTATTTTTGTGGTTGTTGACAGGCTATCAAAGTATGCTCATTTTTTCTCTCTTCACCATCCATACACAGCCAAGACAGTGGCCAGAACATTTTTTGACGGCATTTTCAAATTTTATGGCATGCCAAAGACCATAATAAGTGACAGAGACTCTGTATTTCTTAGTTCATTCTGGCAAGAACTATTTCGATTACAGGGATGCACTCTTAAATTTAGTTCTTCTTACCACTCCCAAACAGATGGCCAAACTGAAATAACAAATAAGGCATTGGAAACTTATCTGAGATGTTTTGTCTGCCATCAGCCTCATGAATGGAACAATTGGCTAGCATTAGCAGAATTCTGGTTCAATACAACATGGAAGGAATCCACTCGAATGACACCATATGAAGCACTCTATGGAAGACAGCCACCAACTCTCCTATCTTATGTGCCAAACACTGCAAAAGTACAACAAGTAGAACAACATTTATTCTCAAGAGACATAACACTTCAATTTTTGAAAGACAGTTTAAAGCTTGCTCAGGAAAGGATGAAGAAATTTGCAGATCGAAAACGAACAGAGAGATATTATTCTGTTGGAGATTGGGTTTATTTAAAATTACAACCCTATAGGCAAGTTTCAGTGAGCACAACAAAAACAAATAAATTATCACCAAAATACTATGGTCCATTCAAAATTATTGAAAAAATAGGTTCGGTGGCTTACAAACTGGAATTACCAAACACAGCTCAAATCCATCCAGTTTTTCATATCTCCCAGCTAAAAAAGAAAATAGGCTCAACTATTGTTTTACAACAGGACTTACCTTCCTACATAGAGGAATTAGTAGAGGAGCCTGAATCTATTTTGGATAGAAGGTTGGTTCCACGAAATAAAAAACCTGTTGCTCAAGCCTTGGTTAAATGGAAAAATAAACCAGATTCTGATGCCACTTGGGAAGATTATTGGGATCTAATTCGAAAGTTTCCTACGATAGACCTTGAGACAAGGTCGCTTTTTAAAGGGAGGGAGAATTGTTACGCTCAGGTATTTTCTCGAACACCTGTCATGCAACAGCCTGATGGGTCATTTCAACAAACACTTGTACATAGCATACTCCCCAGAACATCTACCCTAGCTGCAAAGACCAAAGGGCTTCCTGATGACTTGGAGATGATACAAGTACAAGACAATATAGATAAAGGCTGAAGACAACCTTGAGGAGCTAAATGGAAGAGTGTGCATGTTGTGCACGTGCACAGTGTATCAGTGCACATCTGAAAATGTGTTTGTGAAATATAGTTTGATAATGAATTGTAATGAGCTGTCATAGGACTTGGTCAGTTGAATAATTCCTCGTTTGTAAGTATATATATGAAGAGGAGAATGAAAAGTGGTATGTATGAAATGATAAATAAAAATGGAATCAGTTTCTTTACCTGTGTCTTCCCTTATTTTTTCATTTTTGTTTAATCTCTAACTTCATTCTGTTCTTGCATTATTTCTTATTTGCTTTTCCATCTTCTTCTTTTAAATTCAACTTCATTCCTTCTCTGCTAATCCCCTGCACTGATCTTCTTCCTGCACAACATCTTTCTGTTTACCTGTCACAACTTCTAATATCATGACTAACACTAGATCTCAGATTGCTAGAAACAAAGATCCTCACAATCCCCGTATCTACTACATCGTCAGCTGTTCATCGTGATCAAACAAGTCCTTGCCAAATGTTTCTTCACCCCACAATTGAAGCAAAGATTTCGGGCTATTTACTGATTGATGTCAAAATTATAAACTCTTCCTCTCTTCTCTTGTACATTAGTAGGATTTTAGCGTTGGATTTGTCATTGTAGTGCATGAGATCTTACTTCTTAGCCCTTTAAGTCAACACTCAACAGTAATGTCTCCTATCTTCTTGTACCCCCTGATCTAAGAAGCCGTAAACTTATTTCAAACTATCTTATGAAGAGATTACGGAAGAGCTTAATTGAGGAATCCACCAAGTCATTACTGTAATCGACATCAGAATCAAGGTCAAGTGGATAAAAATTTGTTAAACTGATCGCCAAAGGAACACGCATACAACAAAATTGACAGCTATTAAATCAATGTTACTGGTCTATTGTGTCCCAATTCAGTAATTAAATCAACGTTGCTTGCTAAGCTTTTAAAAGACACAAATAAAAAACAAAAAGACGAAACATTCGAACTATTAATAGGAGCAAATCAAAACTGACAGCTTGTTTCTGTTCATCTAAAAACAAACATTTCAGCTCCGCTGGGTCCCTCATCCTCCCATTGCCAACCTCTGTCTCTTTCTCTTAGACGGGACCCGCATGCACATTACCCTGTTTCACCATCCTCATCATTTGTCGTAATCATCGATGATTTTAATGCTTTGCCCATTGATTGAAGCCTGAAATATTGTCAATCTCCTCGACCAATATTTCAAGGTACAGATTTTATTCCTTTTTCAGTTCTTTTGATTCCTGTGTATGTCCTGTTAATTTTCCATTTATTCTATAAGGCGATGTATGCATATGTAAAAATATATCTCTAATTTTTCTTTGAATTAATTGTGTTATAGATATGGGAAGAACATGGCTTGGTTTCTTGAATTCAGATGACAAGAAAAACAAGGTAGTAAATTTTTTTTCCGCAGATTTCATTTTTATGAGATGATGGTTTTATACTTCATTGCCACAAAGGAAAGGCTTAAGTTCTGAACAATATATATTATTCAAATATTCTTGCTAATTATTCCAAATATTTGTGGTGAAAGGACTTTAAATTACATGCCTAGCTCTGTTATTTGGATTTTGCTATAGAATGAAAATTATCCCAGGGATTATAAGGTAGTTTATCATGAACGGCATCCTTAATTAATCAAGCACATAGTGAATTCAATAAAGCGTTTTGGTAGTAAATTTGATGTATCAAATAAACATCAATGACCCAAAAGTTTCTTTGTTGTAAATTTTGATATGACAGAAAAAGAAGAGTAAAGGAAAGAAAGGATGGGGATGTGTAAGCTGTAGAGATTTTGAAGCAGATTCAGTGGAATATTCTGCACCTCAAACGTCCCTTCCTATCGTTCATGAGATTGACAGTGAAAAACATGAAGAGGTATTTGAATTTGTCAGACCCACAAATTCGAATAAATACTCTGGAATTCCTAGTGAAGATGTTGCTGCAATCAAAATCCAGACTGCTTTCAGATGTTTTCTGGTATGCGCGCGCGCGCGCTCTCTCTCTCTCTCTCTCTCTCTCTCTCTCTCTCTCTCTCTCTCTCTCTCTCTCTGTTTCTTGTCTTTTTGGACCTTTCACATTGATATGTATTGATTATTCTAACATGCTTGTCGAGTTATTCCCCATTCTTTTTATCTTATACATATACTTTCAATGATTGAAGGCAAGAAGAGAATTAAGTGTTTTAAGAGGACTTAGCAGACTCAAGCTGTTAACAAGTAGCGATGCAGTTAAACGTCAAACTGCAGCCACATTACAATACATGCAAACAATGACAAGAATTCAAGCGCAGATACATTCTAGAAGGATCAGAATGTTGGAAGAAAACAAAGCTCTTCAGAGGCAGTTTCAGTTAAAGCATGAGAAAGAAGTTGAAAAAATGCGGGTAAAGTTTCTCTTTTCTTATTGTATCACTGCTCAGTTACAACGTAAAGAACTAGCCAGCCATAAAAGGTTCTTCTATAAATTTTACTTGTCATGCAGAAGAGAATATGCAAAGTTTGCACATTTGTGATATTAGTATAGGATCATCTCAAATTGTGGACATACTTAGTAAGTAATCAATTAGATTGTGTTGAACTATTTTATTGACTAAAACACATATAGCATGCACACCTGCACAGACACATGCACGCCATCTTAACTGCAACAACCTCAATAACAACATATAGCTACTACAAAATTCTTGGGGTTTTATTAGTAGGCTCGCTAATTGTTTTATTCATATCACTTCTATCATATACTAAAGAGATAGGGAAAAAAAAATCTATACAGATGTCTGAAGAATGGGACGATACTCTTAGATCAAAAGAACAAATTGAAGCGGAAGTACAACACAAACAAGAAGCTGCTGTAAAAAGAGAAAGAGCACTTGCTTATGCATTCAATCACCAGGTATCTTTCATAGAATTTAATTTTGTTCTAAATTTCGGTTGCTTACTTATCCTGTATACTTTTCATATGTGTTAACTTTTTGTTACTTTCAATTAGTGGAAGAGTTCTTCAAGGTCAACAAATCCAAAATACGTGGATCCATACAACCCACAATGGGGTTGGAGCTGGATGGAGCGTTGGATGGCCTCACGTCCATGGGAACACAAAATTACGACTCCGTCCCTCAAAAGCACAGAGAGAACAAAATCATCAGAGCTCCCACGAAGGCATAGCATCGGTACTGCATCGTCATTTAAAGATAATGAAAGTGTAGTGAGTGTGAATTCAGCGCATAAGGTATGGAACAACAAGTCGCCAAAGAATGCATCATCTGAGAAGAAGTCAGTGACCTCAGCAAAGAGAAGGTTGTCCTATAATACAACAACTGTGCCCACAAGGTGACACTCGGGACCTCCAAAAGTCGATGCTGCATCCTTAAAATAAAAATTATAAGAATAATTGAGTGTAACGAGTGAATTTGTTTATGCCCTCTCTTTTCATGACATTTCTATTCAAACGTTGAAGCCGTTGAATGTTATATATACACATGCAGTAATGTAGCAGTTCGTTTGATATTGAAGGTTACTGACTTGTAAACATAGATTAAGCTTATTTTTAAAGTATATTTGTTTAAAAGTGGGTTATGTATAACTAATAGACATGAATTCCTCTATCCTCAAGTTAGAAGTCCCCATAGGTCCAACCACATTACAACTCTCCATTTATTATTAAATTTTATCATGTATCTCAAAATTAAAAAAATGCTAAATGGTTGAAAGAGTGCACACAATTTGGGGACAAAAGTCCAATCTCTTATTAATATTATCTCATTTCTAACTTCATTATGAGAAATAATCTTGGAGGTGATCTTAGGATCTAAAAATGTTTTGTGTACAATAAACTTATTTTACTGTAACTTCTTAGTTGTGATCGTTGAGATAAATGGAGTAGCATGTTCTTGTTCATAGACTTAAAATAAACAACTGATGTAAATTATAATGATGAAAAGGTTTCAAGAATTAATAAAAAGCTTTCATAGTCTTTTAATCCAACGTCTATTTATGTTTCACCTTGAACCTGTAATATATGAGTGTGCATCATAATTCAGGTTTTGGGGAATGATAGCAGTAGAATTCTCAGTTTTGATATTCATGAAATCAACTTAATTGGTTCTACGAATGATTGGTGACGTACTTAACAAATAACTAGAGTCATTCTTTTCAGTGACGAAAGAAGCTCATCAAATGAGAGAGGTTCTCTATTTCGTGCTTATCCTGAATGAGGAATATTTCTGTTCATTGATACAGCTAATTTAGATTTTGTGACATGATAAGAATTTTCCTTTATTATGTACTATGTATCAAATGCCCATATTTTCATGGCAGAACTAGACTGGACGTTATTTGCATAGAAATTAATTTCATATATTGTTATTACAACTGCCTTTATTCAATGTTCTAAACCTTTGTATATTTACACAGAGAATTGAGATGATACGTGACATGGTTAAGCCATCTCTAACAAGGATGCAAAATCAGCTGAATAAAAAGCTAAGAAAATGCTCCCCAACAAAACTTCCATTATGTTGTTGTTATAATTGATAGTAGAAAAATGGCACTCACGAGTAATCTGCCAAGAAAAGATTCTTACCTTGCTCCCCTCGTCCACCAATTCCCTACCATCTTTCACCTTCCAATCCCAAGGAAAAACCTTCTGATAAAGATGATAAGGGTTCCAAATAGTGATGAATCCCCTGAGAAATTTCTGCAGCCTTTTGGCTTTACAAGGTAAGCCAAAGAATCAACCACTTTATAACCTGTTTTTTAGCAAAACAGATTTCATTTGGACTCAGAAGATTCAAACGAGAACGAAACGAGTTGAAATCTGGAAGGCGCACTCAAATGTTTAAGGAAATAGCTTCGGAAAATCTCAGCCATAATTAAGCTAAGGGGATAAGTCGCTACCGACATATGCCTATAACTCGGTACTGAGTTATCCCGCTCCATAACCAACCTATCACTACAACAAAAATACCCAATAACTGCCCGTTGTAATAGAATGCTATTACAACGGTTCATTCATGCCCGTTGTAATAGATGTCAATTTTACAACGCTCATAAAATGCCCGTTGTAATAGATGCTGATTTTACAACGGTCACAAAATACCCGTTGTAAGAGGTGCCAATTTTACAACTGGCTAAAAATGCTCGTTGTAATAGGTGTCAATTTTACGACGGTCATAAAATCCCCGTTTTAACCGTGCTAATTTTACGTTAATCATCCGCTCACGTTTGGTGAAACCATTTTTCGAGAAATTTCTAATGCCCGCCAATATTTATTATTTAATATGCAATATTTAGTATTTAATATTAAATATTTCATAATTAATAATTAATATTAAATAATTTCTATTAAATCACTAATAATTAATATTAAATAAATGCTATTAAATAATTAAGAATTAATTATCAATACTTAATAATTAATAATCAATAAATAGTATTATTTTTTAATAGTACTAGATATCAGTTTTCAGTTCTGTCTGTCCGTTGTAATAGATGTCAATTACAACAATTTTCTTCTGCACGTTCCAATAGATGCCAATTTTCAAAACCTCTTAACGGTTGATCGTCGTTGCCTTCGATTATTTTAGACGTCATATTAGAATTTAATCACTATTCCAATAGATTTAAATTTTACTATCCAGTTATTAGTACGTAACTTTATACAAAGTTTTTCAAAATAAAATACAAATTGCCTATAAATTGTCAGAATATTACAAATTGTCTGAATATAATTTTCAATTATTATTTTCTTATACACATTGTAGTAGATGTCAAAAATGGCTTCAAACAATGTCTAATGTCAACGTTTTAGTATACTACGCTGTTTTTATGCATTTCAGCTTTTACCCAATGTAAATTTCTTTACAAAACCGCCACTAAACACTTCCCAAATAGCTACAGTCCGCCACTTCATTCGTTATTTCATCCAAAATTTAATTTCCCTCTCTAAACCTAATTTCGTTTTCCCCAAAAAGAAATTTTTTTCCCAAAAGAAGAAACGCAAGTTACTTTGCTAGAAAACACATGTCTTCATCAACCTTAAAATCAGGGACGAGACCGCCATGGGTAGGGCTAGGAGCAGCAGTATGGGTGCAGATAGCAGCAGGTAATGCCTACAATTTTCCACTGTACCCTCATGCTTTGAAATCCGTGCTAGGCTACAATCAGCAGCAGCTTACTTTGCTTGGAGTTGCGAACGATATTGGCGAGAATTTTGGAATTGTTCCGGGTGTTTTTTGCAATAAGTTGCCAGCTTGGTTGATTCTTTGTATTGGTGCTGCTTCTTGCTCTGTCGGGTATGGTGCTATTTGGTTTGCTGTTAATGGAGCTCTTGTTTTGCCCTTTTGGGTGGTAAAGTTTTCTACTTTATGTATTAAATTATTTTCTATATTTTATAATAGTCACTAAGGAAATTGAAGGATTCATGGAAGAGATCGTTTTTCATATAATCTGACATGCTAAAAAGTAAGGATGCTTCATTTTAAATTAATTTTAGAACATAGTAAACATGATCCGTTAATCCTAAATGATGTTAGTGGTGTACTACATGTTATAACTGATGTTCTTCTAATCACTAAGAAGAATGGAACTTAAGCTTTTAAGCAAGAGCTACACCTTCAGACAGTTACCTATAACCTTTTCGCATTTTTTTAAATTTACATAATGAACACAAATTGGAAAAAAAATCTTCTGCAGTGGTAAAACATACGTTGTTTCGTTATGGGCTAAGGAAAAAGCTTGATAACTAAGGCAGTGGTTCGCAGCACTGCACAACCACTATCAACTATTGTCACATCCACTACTATCTCCATATATGGACATAAGCACCAATGACTATTTCTATTTAATTAATTTGTTTGACTGCAGGAACTTTCACCTATGATTCTACAAAAGCAACCAAAGTATAAATCAGCATTAAAATTCCTGAAGCTGACACAGTAACACTGTTGTTTAAAGGTATATTTACATGGTCAGTTATTTAATTCAAGTACTTTGTTTACAAATCTTGCAGCTTAACAATATTTTATTTTTGTCAACAAGGCGCTAGATGATGGATATTATTCAGTTACGCTGCTTACTAATAAAAACAACAGTGTGGGTTCTAAAACCGTAGAAACAGTTGAGACTACCATTGCACAGCTGATGGACGACGTAAGGAAGACCAATTGTATGGTACGTAAATATCCTTTGCTAACTCATGTGTTGTACTACAAATTCATATCCGAAGTTAGCTGCATACATGCTTATAAACTGACGTCCACGATATTTGAAAGCCAAAAAATTTAAATAAAAAAAACAAATTTTAACTGTACAATGTTTGTGATACAAACTTTTGTACAATTTTCTTTTATTTTTACAACACAATGTTTCAATATCATTAGAAGTATATCTCATTTACTGTATTAATCAATAATCCACCTTTTAACAAACAATTTAGTACCCCTTTTATTAGCTTAAAAAAAGGAAAAATTAACTCCCATATCAAGTTGACAGGTGTTTAGGCTTTAAAAATGGGTTTTCTCGTTTTAGATTCAGTGGAAGACGATCCTGACTTCAATAATTTTTATTGAACAATGTATATCATGTTGTATTTCCTTTGTACGTATGGACTCTAAAGCTAATTGTTGATCACAAATCTTAATATTTTCTGTTTGAAGATTCAACCGTCTTAAGTTAGGATCTCAAATTTTACTGTCAATTTGATAACATTGCTTTTACTTACTTCAAAAGTTATAAATATATTGGGTCTTTACCTGATTTATTCAAAGTTACCGATATGTAATGATATATGATCCATTTAAATGAAATACACAGATATCACCCGCATACTTTGCTTAAACAATTGTTCCTATGTTTGATAATTATTTACCTTATTTTCTCACTGAAAAACAATTTAACTAACTGTAAATTAACATACTGCTTTCATTATCAATATGACCAGTATAATTATGAAAAACTTGACGTACTATACTAATTATAATACAACAATTATATCCCATTCCACATCATTTTGCAATATTATAAGTTTCTCTAAACCATATTGATAATAGTACAACAATACTATGAAAAAATTGACCTACTGTACTAATTATGGTACAAAAGATTTGGGGTACAGAATGTATCTACCAATTCAATATGGCTTATAATATTGTTGTACTATAATTGTGAACACTTTGATGTTATTATGTACCAATTCAATATCTCAACTTTTAACAGAATATTAAACAAAAGTCAATTGGCTTGATTTTCTTGCTGCAAGCAAGAATGCAGGGAAGCATAAAATGAAATCACTTTGATAGATTAAAAGTCACAAGCCTCTGTTTACCTATAAATGAATAATCTGACACCTGGATAGACTAATAGCTTTAAAAATGAAAGCTCCAAACTTTAATGGCAAAACTTTTAGTAGGAATTTATTTTAAAGATACATCATCAAACTCCAATCCAAGTCTATACACTGCTCGACATGTAGCATAGCTGTTTTATTTTGTTTATATATTTAGTAGCATTGCTTTGCTCATTGACTACAACTTATAAGGACATGTTACCATTCAATTATTGCACATATAAATGGGTGTTTTTTACCTGTCCATATAGACAAAAGAAGAAAGAGAGGATGATTATATGGATAAAGGCAAGAAGAAAAACAAAAGGAAAAGAGAATGAGAGCGTGAAAAGAGAAAGCGACAATCAAAGAAAGATGAGTTCGTTGACAAAAGCTTTATGCTTATGTGTTAGTGCTTCACGTATTTGGTTGTTATGAAACTAGTTGTCATGTGTATGTTAGAACTATGTCAATGTAAACTTATGTAACTTTTTGGAATGTGTTGGATTTTTATGACTCTAGCTTTTAGTATTTTCGTATGTGATTTTGGTTGTTTTATGATCATATTTATTACCCGTTAAATTATTCATTATTGGTATGGATATACTGCATGGATGCTGCTGTTGTTTTTTTTAATTTGCATTTATTTTGCAACGGTCAAAGCATGTTGTTATACAACCTTTACAACGGTCAAAGCATGTTGTTATAAGAAATTTTTACAACGTTTATTGCCCGTTGTAAAATACAGTGGACCTATTACAACGAGGCCTAATACGACGGGCGCATGCCCGTTGCGAAACACATATTACAACGGGCATTTCCCGTTGTAGAAATGCTGTTTTCTTGTAATGTATCAAACTTCACACGAGTTATTCTCTAGCCCTTCTATGCATGCCCAAGAGATTTCATAGAGTTCTAGACGACATATCTCAAGAATTGAAGAGTTGGCTTCAATGAACTACAAAACAAATCAAGTTATGAAGGAACAATCATCAAAACAAGTCATCGATCTACGAAAACACAAGGAGCAACCAAAATGAAGTAAGAAACATGATCCAAAAAAAACAATGAGTTTCCCTTTAAGGGGATAACTCAATACCGAGTTATATGGATAACTTGGTATCGAGTTATAGCCATAACTCGTGTGCTCCCCAACTTTTTTTGACTACTTCGAGATGATATCTGAACCTCCTTAGAAGAGGGCTTCTGACCCAGTATGACTGCTACCCCTATAAATACAAACCATAGAACAACCAAAACAGGATCCAGATTCTCTGACTGCGGAGACTCTGCTACTTATTCACCTCTAACCCCTCCTCCATTAGGGTCACCTAGAAAACAACTATTTGCTGTTCTAGGACATAGATCAGCAAATTCTTAGTACTGGTGACTCACAAACAACCTAAAAACTCTATTGTAAATCTGAGATCCACTAGATTGTGGTCAGATCTATTCTAACAAGTTGTAATCCAGAGTAAGAAAAAATAATAAAAGATTAAAGTGAACGTAGGCTGAAGATTACGCCGAACCACTATAAAAATTATATCTTCTTTTATTGCTTTTATGTTCGTTTAATATAAACTCTTGCTTTCATCTGATTGCTGGGTGTAGATCCATTTTTAGGTTAACATTTTAGTGCTTTCACTCAGAACAGAACTAGATCTGAAAAATTGAAGCTTAAATCTAAGATTTGGAGAAGATGAAGAAGCCTAACACCATATATAAAACCCGAGCAAGTCAACCAGAGCATGAGAGCGGTCTGGAGGTGTCCTCAAATTCTCATCAATTCATTTACGTGTCCAGAGAAGAGATTGAGAGAATGATGAAGGAGATGAAGGATGGAGTGATAACTAGAAAACAGGAGATGCTTGAAGGATTCTTCCAAAGGATGAGACAACATGGAGTAGCTAGAGCTGCAGGAACTCAAAACCAAGGACAAGGAGCTAATGCAGGAACATCCGGAGTTAGAGTGGAGCAAACTGGAACGATGCCCCCATGAACAAAACAACTCGGTATCGAGAGAACTGTACTAGGGGGTAATGTTGGTGTGACTGCTGGAATGCGAGGAATAGATAACGCTGGAGCTAGAAACACAAATCAGAATGTGCATGATCAATGATCAAAAGATTATGTGCCAGAGTTTCCCCGTAGGAATAGATGACAGATTGAATCTAGAGGCATGGATCAAAACGTTAATGTGCAGCCAGTGGAGTATGTGTCAGAATATGTACCAGAATTCCCCTATAGGAGCAGGGGGTAGAATATCGCTTTTGGACGAAGACCTTCGTTGGACAGTGAAAACCGAATTGTTAAGTTGGTAAGGGAAATAATTAGAGATAGACTCCTAGATTAGGGTTTAAAGGATGAGAATAGGAATCCGTTCACTTCTAATATTCGAAATCCAAGAAATCCTTCCGATTTCAAGCATCCAACGTTGGAAATGTACGACAAAAAGACAGATTCGACGATTCATCTAATGTGATACATTCGACATATGAAGGTGTTGGGTGTTTCTGAGGAGGTAATGGGTGGTGCTTTCCATTATATTTATCGGACTTGGCGGCGATGTAGTTTTGACAGCTGGAGAATTGGTTCATTAGCCGTGGATCAAATTGGTGAGCAGATTCTTAAGATAGTTCAGAGTTCAAATCTCGCGACCGAAGAATGTGATGATGATGTCATGTGTGAAACAAAGGTCTGAAGGGACCTTGAGAAGCTATTTGACGAGATTCAATGCAGCAGCAGCTGTAGTCGACAGGTCAGATCCATCAGTAATCTTGATGGCGATTGTATCTGGAGTCATGAGCAAGACCGACTTTAAAGCTGCACTGGAAAAGGATCCACCGATGGATCTTGCAGCATTCTACTGTGAAGTCGAGAAATATTTACATTAGGAAGACGCTGAAGCTGAGGATGATGAAGTTAATCCGTGGATGACAGGGGACTGTCCGAAGTAGGAAATGGAAAAGACAAAGGGAGAAGTAGAGTTGATAATGACCTTAGAGAACCAAAACGACAAAGGAAGGAGTCGAAATTCTCTTCCACACTGATCTGACCGAAACCCCAAAGAGGATTTATCGAGACACTAGAGGGCAAATCCCTTACTAGAAACCTATAAGAAGAGAACCAACCGATCGGGAGAAAAGATCTGGAAAGTTTGCATCTTCTATCAGTTAGATGGATATGAAACGAATGAGTGCCGACAGCTTCATGACCTGATAGAAGTACTAGTTCGACGCAACTAGCTACAACAGTATGTGAAGGACCAAACTGTAATAGTGCAGCTGGAGCAACCACCATCTACGGCGAATGCATCGAGGAACAACCGGGGATCTGGTCCTAGACTCGAAATCCCAAGATCGGGATGAATGAGAGTCAAATCTGATTCCCACGCTTTGCTTTTTCATTTCTTTTCTTGCATTTTACTTTTCGTAGTAAGCAATAAACACAATAATAACCTCAGACTGCTTACATTTGTACAGGATCTCGAACGGTCCCTAATCACGCTCCGAGTCGGATGCTTGAGATGACTACTTAGGACGATAATATCCTTGGAATGCTTACACATACACGAGACCTAGACTGGACTTTTGGCACGCTTTGAGTCGAAATGTCTGGGATGAACACTTAGGATTTCTGCTTGTTTACTTTAATTTGATATGAACATTTGAATTTTGGAGAAAAAAAAACCCCATTGCATGTGATGACTGATATTAATCGCTTTAAGTTCCATCCGGAGAGACGGAACCAAAGTGCAGGGTGCAAGTCCGCTCGTTAAAGAGAACAGATGGACTTGTACGATGCAAATCCCTTGCCGGAGAGCGAGTGGATGGGCTTGTACGAAAAGTATGCCCGCTCGGAGAGTGAGCGGATGGGTTTGCTTGGTCGTTGGTTCCTTTGCCAAAGAGCAAACGGACCCAGCAAGGATCCAGAGAGATCGAAACCCTAGATTGGGTGATAAACGATCTGGAGAGATCGTCCCCTTAACTTAAAAATTAAATGATCCAGAGAGATCGCACATTAAGTTGAATATAAAACGATCTAGGAAGATCGCACATTAAACTAAATATTAGACGGTCCAAAGAGATCGAACCTTAGAACGGACACATATTTGATAAAAGCATTTGAATGCCTATTAAGTAGAATAAAATAGATAAAATCCTGGATGAACACGAGACGATTTTTATATGTGATAACTTCGAATGAAATCCGAATGATAATGATGTACAGTGAACAATTAAGCAAAAGCTGGAGTTCTTAGCTAAACCTACTCTGGAGCAATCTCTGACTTGCTAGAGAATCTGAAATAACTAGATGATTCACCAAGGTTAAGATCAACGGATAGCTAGAGAGCTCAACTATTGAAGATTGATTTTTGGAACTTGTTCTTAAGCAAGCACACCTTACATCTGAAAGACGTACTTTGAAGGACAAATGTTAACCCGCTTTTTAGCAAAGCAGATTTCATTTGGACTAAGAAGATTCAAACAAGGATGAAATGACTTGAAATCTGGAAGGTGCACTCAAATGAACTAAGGAAATAATTTTGGAAAATTTTAGCCAAAAATAGGCTAAGGGAATAAGTGGGTACCAACCTATGCCTATAACTGGTATTGAGTTATCCTACTCCATAACCAACCTTTCAAACTTCACACGAGTTATTCTCTAGCCCTTCTATGCATGCCCAAGAGATTTCATAGAGTTCTGGATGACCTATTTCAAGAATTGAAGAATTATCTTCAGTAAACTATAGAACAAACCAAGTTATGAAGGAACGATCATCAAAATGAGTCATCGATATACGAAAACACAAGGGCCAATCCAAAATGAAGTAAGAAGCATGATCCAAAAGAAAAAAATGAGTTTCCCCTTAAGAGGATAACTCGGTACTGATTTATAGGGATAACTCGGTACCGAGTTATAACCTTAACTCGTGTGCCCCCTAACATTTTCAGACTACTTCGGGTTGATATCTGGACCTCCCTAGAAGCGGGCCTTTGACCCAATATGACCGCTACCCCTATAAATGCATACCATAGAGCAACTAAAATAGAATCTGGATTCTCTGACTACAGAGACTCTGCTACTTCTTCACCTCGAACCTCTCCTCCATTAAAGTCCCATAAAGACAACTATTTGCTATTTCAGGACTTAGATCAGCAAATTCTTAGCACTAGTGACTTACAAACAACCTAGAAAATCTATTGTAAATCTAAGGTCCACTAGATTATAGTTAGATCTAATATAACTAGTTGTAATCCAGAGAGAGAACAACTAATAAAAGATTAAAGTGAACGTAGGCCGGAGATACGCTGAACCACTGTAAAGATTATTTCTTCTTTTACTGCTTTTCTGTTTATTCAATCTGAACTGGTGCTTTCATCTGATTACTGGGTGTTGATCCATTTTTTAGGTCAACAATAGTAGAAATAGTTTAATGGATTCAAGAATCAAACCAAATGCAAGATTCAAGAACAACAATATGCATGCTGGAAGCTTTTCTCGCCAATCACTCCTTATTAAAGGTAACAATCACCCAAAAAAGTCATCTTTTTGGGTGGATATGATCAAAACTGGAGGCTTAAACACAAATTTTGATTAAAGCTAGGTTGCACCCATCACAATCAATAATAAAAGGGTAGTGGTAACGAAGGAGGGGGTCAGTAAGATGACAGATTCTAAACCGGGGAAATTCAGTTATTGCCTATGTATTTGATGATCGTCCTTTTTATCATCATTTCAAGTCTTTTATGTCAAGAACTTGAAATCCATCGGGTAATTTTGAAATCTACATAAGAAATAATGGATTCTTTATCATTAAATTTGTCAATTCGACTAATTGTGAAAGCCTTCAATAACGGTCCTTATTTTATAAATGGAAAGTTTCTAATCTTGAAAAAGCAAAGTAATAAATTAAATTTTGATGAAGATCCGCTATTGACACTCCTAATCTAGATTAGATTACCAAAGTTAAATATGAAAATATAGGATAAAGAAATTTTCAATTCAATTGCAAGTGCAGTTGGTAACCAATCTTGTTACATATATCTAACTCGATAACCAATCTTGATCAAAATTAAAGGCGTTTTATTTCTATTATATACTTGGTATAATGTGTTGTGTTAATTATTTATTTAATTATAAGTATATTAAATAGAAAATTCATAAATGGTATGTTTTGTAATAGTAGTTAATATGTGTTGTAATCATAAGTGATTTATCACAATAAAATAAACATATAGTCCTAAATATTCCTAATCAAGATGTATCATGATTGTAACAGCTCGGAATTTTATCACTTTGATTTATGAATATTTGATAAATTTTAAATATTCAAATAATGGTTTTTAATGGTCAAATAATCCTCTTTTAATTAATAAATAATTATAGTAAACTTGTTTTGAAAATTTGTTTATAAAAATAGGGAATTCGATGAAAAATTAAAAATATGATCAAAAAACGTTTTTCAGATTTTCGATTTTTTATCAAACGAAAGTTGTCGCAACATTGTTGCACAAATATGCATACTCATTCATACATATAATAAGTGGTTTAATAATTTAAAAATGATTTGTAAAAGTAAGTATACTTAAAGGATTTAAAAAGTTAACTAATTAAAGTAATAAAGTAAGGACAAAACCTTTCTTTCTAATTCTAAGTGTAAAATACTAAAAGTACTTAAAGGACATCAGCAAAAAAGGATGTGATGGCTTAGGTAGCCTAGGCTAGGGGGTGTGCCTTCCAAACTGAGGGAGTGGGTGAGTTGTCAATATGTTAAGGAGGGTAATGGTTTATTTTAATATAAAGGGTATGTTAGTAATCTTTCACTTTCCATTTCTGTAAAACAACATCTCAGCTTCACTTTTCTTCTTTACTTCATTTTAAAAACTCAAGTTCTTTTACTCCATTTCTTTTCTTACTTCCTCTTTCTTCTTTTAGGATTTCACAAAATAATACACTTCAAATTCACTTCTTTTCTCCTCTAAAGCAAAGATATAAGCCTTTAATAATAAGAAACACCCTCTACATCACTCAAGTTATCAAAGACAAGCCCTAATGCACCCCAATAGGGCATGGTCAAGAGAAAGGGAGGTCCTTAGGGTTCTCATAAAAAGTTTTGGCAAGGTGAAGCTAGGTTCTTGAGTAGTTGGTTGGTTGCGGGAAGAAGTCATAGCTTTCAGTTGAAGTTTGAATCCGTTTAAATTGAGTTAAGCTCACTTATAAGTGACTTAAAGTTTGAAATATGTTGTTGCAATAATTTTATATTATCTTGATTATGTGTTTGATTGTATATGAAAGTATATGTGGTTGGTTTGGAGATGTATTCCTGCTTTAGCGGATGCATATGATTCGTAATTTGCATGGGACTATGGAAGAATGTCGAAGTGGTTTATAGCAGAAAGGTCACAACGAATAAACTTTGAAAGGTTTATGGAGGCATCCAATGGGACCCCTGGCAAATATTTATTTTACTTTACATTATTACTTGCTAAGTATGATGTAATGAAGTGGATGTTGTTGATAGTTGATTTGTTTTGATGATTTATTCATATGCGACATTGAAATCCCATGCTTTCTTTTAAAGTGGTTTATTACTTTGTTTTATAAAAGTGTTTTGAAATGATTTCCAAACTTGACTTTTGTTTTACAAACCCTTTTGGAAAAGATATTTAAAGTGGTTTAAAATATAGAAAGAAATATGGTTTAAAAACTATTTGGTTTACAAAACAAAGTCTTAAAAAGTTACGGTCCATATAGCGATAGTCGCTATGGACGCACTTTGTAAATATGCGAATTTAGTAAAGTATATCTACCTTAGATATTTGGTAAACTCCTTCCAATTATATTTCACAAAATGGAAAGATGTTTCCTTTTAAATCAAGCTTCAGTTTAAATAAATGAGTTTGGAGAATTTTTCTGATAACTAGTTTGAAACCAAAGACTAGAAATAAGTTTATGGAGTTGATTTTAGATTGTTTTAAAAAGATTTTGTTTTGTGCAAGGGATTTCTTTATTGGTACTATTAAGTAACATAAAACAAATAAGATAAGTAGTGCTTAAATGTTGACAGGTTTATGGAAAGTAAGTCACCTTATATTTAGCACTAAAAACTAATGAGTAGATTTTCCTCTATCTGTGAGATCTAGAATCAGATGCTTCAACTAAGGCAAGGCCAGGTGCAACCAGTGCCCTGACTTACCTGGCTTCGATTCTCGGTGAGGGATAGAGAAGTCGAAATGTCAGAAGTGTGATAAGTATAAGAGGGTTAATTTCTATAAACAGGTCATGATTAATTTAGTATATGGAAGGCACTTTATCTTATACTTGACACTAAATTTTGAGGTATGGAAGCCAGTTTCTATCTATGAGAGTTTTAGAATGTACGTAGAGGCTAGGGTAGTTCTCTAACTTGTCCGACTTCATTGTTAATCGAGGAATAGTATACGGTTGAAATCCAAAAGTGGTGATAAGTATATCGATGTTCGATTTTCCATATGCAAACTATATACTTACACCAGACAGTGGTTTGTTCACTATCGATAACTTGACCTATTTTGACTTAGGAAATATATGAAAGCTTTCAAATTTCATACGGTTTGAGATGCCATTGGGAGAACTCATTCCGGTGTAATATCTCTCGCTTTAAGGGTAGATACTCGAGATCCCCTTAGGACTCTTATATCGTCCCTTACTTCTAAAAGAACCAGGATTGAGTCAACTGGAAAGTTATTGATTGTTGGTTTAGAGAGACCAGGATCAGATAAGCATGATTTATCCGAAAACCACTTTGAACCGGCATAAGCGTTCTAACTTGAGACATCTTGAAGATAGTGAGAATCAAAGACAGAGTTCTTTGAAGTGCAAGAGCTACTTGCTAATTATCCTAAAGGTGATTTCAAAAAGGATGTAGTAGAAGTAGTGCCTTTAGTTTGTTCATATCTTGAACAACTTGTATGGATGAATGCTGGCATTGCATTGTTTGCATTCTAAATGGGATTTGCTAAAAAGGTAAAACGTAGTCTCGAGCCTCACACCCGGTAATGACTAAAACATAGGATATGCTTCAGGGATATGTTGGTCGCACCCATTATGGCATGGTCATTACCCAATGAAGATCGATATTTATTGATTTATGTATGCTAGAGGTGCCAGTTCAGTTGTATGCAACTACCAGGGTGATGACATATTCGTTACTATACACGAAAGGGGTAGGACGATCCTGATTTGCAGGGAGTAAGCTATGGCTCTTGGTACATTTTTCTAGAGGTGTACTATGGTAGGTGGTACCACAGTAGTCTTGTCATTATATGGAATCCATTTTTCAATACATGCCTTTATGGACTTAGTTGTATACTAAGTATGCCGTTGAATGTAATTAATGTAACCATTTCGACTATGATTCAATGTTTATTTTGAACCCTGGAGATTATTATAATATCATAAGGTTTCTAAAAATTGGTTTGGTTATCGTAAGACAAAAACTCTTCTGTTTTTATGTGGCGTAGTCTTATGAGATACCTTTATCTTCGAAAGGTTTTTATAAATATAATGATCCATATGATTTAAGTTTCTCACACTAGTTTAGGAGACTAATCCTGTTGTTATTTCGTGTAATACTCAGGTCAATTCCAAGTACTTTTCCTAGATTTAGCAACATAGACGAGCTGGATGCCTCCAAGACCTGGCATCTTTAATTTTCCACTGTATTTCTTGTTTTGTATTTATCAACAATTGTAAGAACATGCTATTATAACTGTCCAGGATGATGAAAGGTTAGTTACTCTGATTGGTTGTATGAACATTAAAGTTTTCTTTTGTAAAGATCATTTGGATATTATATATTACTCGTCACGATGTGAGACTATGTTCTGTCTTTTCTTTCTCTCAAACAACCTGTCTTTCCAGCACTTGGATGTTCGGTATATGAATACCTATCATGGATATATTTGTGTCGACTTTTGAGGGTCGAAAAGACAAGTCATTGCACATGGTATCAAAGCTGAAGGTTAAGCGAGAACCTTGACTTTGGTTAGATAAACTCATTAGAGATAGGGTAAGTGATATCCTAGAATGAGTTACGTGTATTATATGAGAGCGTGTATTTGTTAGTGATATAAAAATGTTTTATATTGTTTTGAAAATTGGTAGATGAGATCATTTTACCTGGATTTTATATTATATATATATAAGAATAATTTAAAAAAAATAGATACAGTTATTTTTGTTGTGATTGTCTGTTAGGAAATAATGATATATATTTATCATCATTTGTTGATTGATTATTTATGCTCAGCCAGTATATGAGCACTTGTTCATTGAATTAAATACGCACACTTTGTGAATTCAGTTTCACGGTTTGACTATAAGATGTTCATTGACAATATAAGCTTAAAAAGTTTACTTTTGTTAAAAGGATTACTAAAATAAAAAATTTTATTATATAAAGGTGATTTTAGATAAAGATGATTTTATAAATTGTGTTTTAAAGAGGATTTTGAGAATTTAAATTTCGGTGTTTTTGAAAAGATTTCAAATGATTTTTGAGAAAGGATAATAATAGTATTACTTGAAAGTATTTATAAGTATAAATTTTTCAAAGAGAATTTTAAGTAAGATACATTTTCTTGGGATAGTTCAGGGAATGAGTCTCAATTAGTTTTGTGATAATATGAATAATCTTCTAAGTGACGATTGGATGTTTGCTTAAGCAAGTATGTGGAGCGCTTAGTAAATTATTCTTTTTTAATTGTATGATCAGAATAAGATCGAATATGAACGAACCTAAAGTAAGTGTTAATAAACAACTTGTTGAAGGTTAAACTCGGTATATGATTCTAAGGTTTCTTGTTGTTTTGGTTTTAGGATATAGTGTCTAGAGCTATGAGGGAGGCATTGCTAAGGTCTAGATAATTATTTAGACGGGCTAGGAATATGGGGGTCTTTCATCTTCTGATATCCAAGGATGAGGAGGAGCCGGAGGAAGAGCTTGTACTAGAGAATGAGGATGAGCTTATGTCTAAAAATGATGGGGATGTCATTTAGGAGATAGAGGAATCGATAGAGGATCACTTGGATGTGGAAGAAGAAGACCTTATGGATTTAGGGAAAGACGACCTTAAGGAAGGCCTTGATGAGGAGTGGATGGAGGTAGCAGAGCCGATGAGCTAGGTGGTTGGATTGCTGATGATGATGTCGAGTCTATAGTCTTGGAGGGGTCGTCGATAGAGGACTTGCATGTGGAGAGCCTCTGTAAAGTGCAGGGTTGTGTCTGTTGGGGGTTGTTCTTTTTGGGGTACTAGTATTATGTCTTGTTATATGTATATGCATCTATGTTATATATCATAGTATGTAATCCCGCAGTACATGTTATGACTTTTTAGGTACTTGTTTTGGGCTTTGTATGACTAAAACTTGGCAGTATACCTTGCACTATATGATATGGTTTGCGGATCTCTCTTTTAAAAGTCTATTTTTCTCTAGTTAAGTAATGTTTTATGAAAAATTGTATGATAAAGTTTAAAAGGGTTTTTGATAAAAGAAGTTTAACTAGTTTTCAAATAAGATAAAATTAATGACACCATTTTAATAAACTTTGTTTTATTAAAATCGTGTCTTTTGTTGATGTTATTGGACCGACTAATAAAACGTATTTACCTTAGAGGTGTCTAAGAAAAAGTAGACTCTTGGATCGAGTTTGGATGTTGACATCCTACTCTTCTTAGCTGCTTACCAAACCAGATGGATAAAGGGTTCAAGAGGTCGACTCAGTTTTAAGATCCAGATTTATTTTGGACATGCTTCTGAATATGAGAAAAAAGGGTTAAACCAGATAATTGCATATACTCTTAGGATATAGTAGGGTATTATACAAGGTTAAAACTTAAGTGGTATTTTATGAAATGTTTTCATAAATAATTTTGGAAGAAAAAAGAAATTAGTATAAGTAAGAATCAATAAGAATAAGTGCATAAGTGCACATAGATCATTTTTCACGTGACTCTAGATCCAAGATTCGAAAACACAACTTTGAGGTGATTCACAGCGGTCCGAATAAGAATTTATCACTTGATTATTGACGGCGAACACTTGGTAAGTGTTCTTGATATGGAATCAAGGTTTTATGTTGTAACAGCCCGTTTTTCCGTACCCTTTGAATCGATAATAAATCACACATGTCCAACTCAAATTGCACGAATAAGCAGATCATTAAGGGTAGAAAGAAAATAAAGACAGAACAGAATCTCACACGAATGGAATAATATATATTATTTCAATAATAATCTTTATAGCGGAAAATTTTAAAATACAATATCAGAGTCTAACCTAGATTCAGCCTGGACAGTTATGAACCCCTATCCTTACAAATGCTGAAAAAACAAAACAAATGCAATAGATGTAGCAGATAATAGAATACGTCCATACGATGATGAAAATCTCCAACTCTCCTTTAGAAACTCCAACCGTCTTCAACTAAACCTGAAACTACTCGGATCTGACCCGAGTATTAAAAATACCTGGATCAGGCTTGATAAACCAGCGTGAGATACTCGAAATTTTAAATGTATAGATCATGACGATGTTATCAAAACCTTTAAAAAGAAGGGTATCTCATAAGACCACACCCACACATAAACACGGATGGGTTTTTACCTTATGATAACCAAAACACTTTTATACCAAAATACACTTGATATTATTTTTAATGACATTCCTTTGAAAACACTTTTCAAATAAACTTATTCAAATAAGGTATCAATATTTGGACTAAGTCTAAGGTAATATATCCGGACTGGTTCAACGGAATATACCGAACGGAATATATGATACCAGAAGGGGTAGCTGAAATGTTTGCAAGTCATTACATCTATTTTGGGAATACAATCAAAATCGTAAATATCGTATCGGGATTGGATTTCCAACATGATAAGGAACTAGTGACCTTTTCTCCGATCCACGCATAACAAACATAGTTCCAACGATGCCTTAATCGCTTTTCTCAAACTAGTCACTTGGAACTATACTTGCTATACTACCACTGATAACCGGTAGTTCCCTTCTTTTCTCAAGCTAACCACTTTATCAAAATGGGGCAATAAATGCCTTGTGGGACGTATCCCCTAAAGGGCCCAACGTATTGGACACCACCATACATACTCACTTATTCCGAATTTGTGTCTGTCAGACCATATAGTATCCCATATCATCTTCCGGGATGTGAGGCTAGTGAGGCTACGCTCAATTTCTTCAAAGCCACGCTTTTCATACAAAACCACGCTTTGATCATAACAGGTTCCACTTTGAATGCCACACTGCCATTCCTTTGATCACTATTTGACTCCCACAAGCATACAACCTCTGAGCTCGTATGTCTCAGAGAAGGGTGTTTAGCTAAGAGAAGTTTCCTTCTCCGCCACCAAGCAGATGTACATTTGTAAAAGTCAAAAGTTGTGTCTTAGAAATGCAATGTCAGACATTCATCCATACAAGTTCGTTCTAGGACTGAACGAAACTGATGGCACTTTCATCGACCATTACTAGGCGAGAAGCCCTTGCAATTAGAAAATAATCTCCACAACGAGGAGACTACTGCTATAAATAACTCTATAATGGGAGCGACCCAGAGCATGTCAACAAGCAGTCCTCACGCTATGAAGATCCACGGTCTTCAATAATCATCATCTTCAACATGTCTTCACTTTCGAACGTATACATTGGTTTGAAGTGGTTTTCGGATAGGGATCACCCAAATCCGACCCTGGTTCCTTCAAAGCCAATTATCGATTTAAAAGATGTTAAGTTTATATGTGGATATCAATCATCAATCAATTACTTCATCTTTTGATAAAATATCTTTCTTAGATATATTCTTTTCAAGTTATTCCATTTTCTTTTCAAGAGTATATGGAATCATTAAGCCTCATTTATTAAATCATTTGGTTTATTTAAACCTTTCTTAAATCTTGGAATAATTCCAAATCATTTTCTCTTTTGCTTATGAAAACTTTTCCAAATCATTCTTTTAATCTTAATCAAAGATTTCTTATATTTAAGTTATAACTTTTAACTTAGGGAAAATATTCCCAAATCATTCATTAAATCTTAATCAAAGATTTCTTATATTCAAGTTATAACTTTTAACTTAGGGAAAATATTCCCAAATCTTTCATTAAATCTTAATCAAAGATTTCTTTCTTAACTTCAAATCGTATTCTTGCAAATCGAAGATTTTCATAACAAAGCACTACTGCCACCTTCGATATGGTAAATTTCACCTCCAGGGACTAATGACAAGTGATCCTACATCATGAAGATCTTCATCTTCAATGATCTTTGTCTTCAATATTTTTTATTTCGAAAATTAGTTTGAAGGGATTTTCGGATAGGAATCACCCAAATCTGATCCCAGTTCTTCGGATAGGAATCACCCAAATCTGATCCCGGTTCCTTCGTGCTAATCATCGATAAAAAGATGTTAAGTCGTTAATTAACATTCAAAGAATTTGTTTCTTTTCTTTTATCTTGGAAAAACATAAATATGATCTTTTAGAGCATCCGGGCTTTCCTTTCGATCTACTCTACCCCTCGCCTAAAAAGAGAAAACATAGGCCAGGTAAGTTCATGGCACTGGTTGCTCCATCCCTAACCTTAGTTAAACACCTTGTTTTATCTTCCCAGATCTCACAGGCAGTACAAATGTACTAGTCGTTTCCGCATACTCAGTTTGTTATTACATTCAATATTCTTTACTTTTTTACTTAAGTGTTACAAACAATTTCTCTTGACCATTTATTCAAACTCTTATTAAAACTTCCAAATCATCTTTAAATTACTTAATTATTCTTTTAAAATCGTTCAAAAAATATTTAGGAAAGAATTGTTAAGTTTAAAACAACATTTCAAAAGGTTATAGAATTCGCGGCATAAAAGTGCTGCGGAAAGTGTTAGAAAAGCTTATTTGATTTAAACAACTTTTTAATATTTGAAAATTCATATTTTCCATTCCAAGTCATTTTATAACCATTTTAATAGATTTATTAAATTTATTTCATATTTTTAATCATTTTAAAAAATCATTTATAAAGAAATCCTTTTTTGGATTCTGAACTGCAAAATCGCGATGTTTTAAAAAAATTGTTTTGGACATATTTCAAAATCTACTTAATGAAATTTTGATTTTCTTTCTTCATTGGAAAACTATGGATATAATAGATCGAAAATTCTTATCTCGAAGAATTCTGAGCTATATTCCACTTTGTACACTCACTTAACTTTTATGGCGCGAAATCGCGAACTACCATTACGCGACGCGCATAGTTCTGACTTGTTTTTCAGCTTCTTTTCAAACTCCTTGGAAACACTTTTAAATGTTTATAAAACATTTCTAAATCATTTTAAACTCATTTTAAACAATATTTTTATATTTCATTTCATATTATAATATCATATTATTATAATATCATATTCAATCTTCTTTAGATATTTTGAAATCATTAAGAGGCTAAATAACTTCCATACACATTTCTATAGATTTAATTTCTATTGAATTAACTATACTTACTAACCATTTCTCTTATCATTTATCAAACAAGTTATCAACTATTTCATAACCATATAATCAACCATAATATCAACCAAGTTATCATCCAATATCAACAAATATTCAACATATTAATTTTTAATTTAACATGTGTATTATCAACTTAAGTTTTATTAAAATAAAACTAAGATTTGAGTACTCACCTTTAACCAAATTGTTCACTTCCTACCAACATTCATTTTAACCCAACACTTCACTATATCATCTTAACTTCACCAAATCTTTTTCGTAGATTTTCCTTTTGATTCCGGCAGCACTTCCTTCTTTTTTTCTTGCTCCAGAGCTTTCCAACTTGCTTCCTTCCTTCCATAGGTTCGGCCTCCTCTTGATCTGTCTCTTCCTCCATCGTTTCTTCACTTCTTAGATGCTAAACCATGTTTTAATGGTATTCTAAGGTCTTTGACAAAGTTTGGTTGTGTTTGGAGTTGATTTGATATGATTTTAAGAAAAATTAGTAAGGAAAAGAGAGAAGAAGAAGCCATTAAAGAGTGGAAAAAAAGCTTGAAAAAGGAAGAAGAAGAAGTGTAAAAAAGTGAGAAAGTGGATGCTTATTTATAGAAAAAGTTTTGGATTAAAATAATATTTTGTAAAAAGACCAAAATACCCTTACTTACTTATTAAGTAATCTTATTTTTTTTGAACACTTACCATCACCATTTCAAATCATGCTTTATGTCATTTTCACTTAAGTATTAAGTAAATAATATAATAATTATGTTTGGTTTGATTTGATGTTTTACTTTTCGCTTTGCAATGACATGTTTGTCTTTTTGTGCTTACTTTTTCTTAATTATATTCTAGAATTTTCTAAGTATGTTTAGTAAAAGTAAACTTGATTATAGAATTAATTAATACTTATACTATTTGAATATATGTTCCTATATAAGAAAATAAAGGTGCAACAACTTTTAATCGACAAAACGTTGATTTTCGACAAAATGTTTTACGGTCACATTTTGACGTTTTAGTTAAACTATTTATTTATGTAAACCAAATTTAAAAATAAATTTTAATATTTCTATTTAAAAATATAAACACTCATAAATAAATTAAAATAATTTATTTAACCATTGAAACTTACTTTTCTGAAATCAGCATTTTGTCGATATAGGCAAATGTTACTATTTTTTGTGTATACTTCTCTTTCCAAATCCTATCTAATTTTGTTTGAATCATATAACCTTACTTATTTTTCATTTAAAATCACTTTAAATAGTATATTTTAAAGTGGTCAAATTCTGGGTCGTTACATTCTCCCATACTTAAAAGAATTTTGTCCTCGAAATTACTCAAAACAAAAGTTTGCCTAAAACATTTATCTTTAAACTTAATTCCATATAATATATACAGATCATCCGCATGAAATATCTTATTCGATCTCCTATTCGAATACATAACTTTATTTCCGAACTAGTATCGATCCCCCGATCCTCTAGTACGGACTTTAATCAGGCTTCTAGATCAAAACCTTTGCTTTCCTTGCATAGCTCTCAACTATGATAGAAAACTCAAGCACCTAACCAAAAATCCTCATCAATGTTCGTCGTCAAGAATCGAGTGATAAATCCTTTTTCAGATCAGTGTAAACACCTCAAAGTTCTGAACTCGAATCTTAGATCAAAATTTATGTGACGAAATGATCTACATATAATATATGTATTTATTAACTTTCAAAAACTTTTCATAAACGTTTATCTTAAGTTCAACATTTTATAAAGGTTCTTCTTTATATAATCCCTTTAATTATTTATTTTCAAATATTTTTATTAAAGAAAAATATTCTAAAGGAACAATTTTTCACTCAAAAGATGATTTATCTTTATTATAAAAAAATTTTCCACAATCCGTTAACTCGGTATATTTTCATTAATGCTGATATTATTTATGAACCATTTCGTAAAACTATTACTTAAGTTTATTACATCTTATAACTTATGTAAATCAATCATATTTTAAAGACTTAAGTCCAAATCCTTAACTAATGCTGGAAGTTATTAATAAAACATTTTCCAGGTTATAATTTCCTTTTTGTTTATAATCACATTTATAAATTGTACTTATCCAATTCCATTTACTCAGAACATTTCACAATCTTTTACCAAAATATTTCATAAATTTCTTAGCTTTGAGTTATGTATGATTCGGAAATTTTTGACTGTCCAAAATCGTCGGAAATTTCGCTTTATTTTAGCAATTAGTAATCCCAATTTATCTTTATTTTAAACACTTTTATAAAGATTACTAATCAATGATCACATTATTTCTTTAACTTAAGAAAATTATATAGATCGAGTAACTCCAAAACAATCCAAGGAACTGGGTACTACCAATAGTATCGTATATCCTCTTAACAAGAAGAGTAATACTTAAGAGAAGTGTTTACCATCCGAACACATCTCTTGCCCATTTTTAGTTTATTTTCGAGTCGATCGAATTAGTTATCATAAAATACCTCTTTTTATTTGAAATAATACCATTTTCAAAATCCTTTAGAGATTACTTTATAAAACCTATTTTATAAATTCATTTTATCTTATATTAATTAACTTCATTTAAATTACCACAATTCTTTTACTCGAATTTAAATTCTCATTCCTTTTATATTTATCTTTTTACACAATCATTTAAATACATTTTTATCTTATATGTTCATTCCTTAAACAAATCTTATTATCAAACACCTTATAGTCAAATCGTGAAACTTAATTCACAAGGTATTTGTACTTAAACTTTTAAATCAAACAATTGATCAATTGTATGATAGTAACTTAACATTATCATTTCTTAATTTATTATTTTGGAATAAGTATTAAAGATCTTAATTACCTTATCAGATTTCTTACTCATCGATTATCTTTATGAAACATCTTATAGCCAAACTGTGAAATTCTAATCATAAGATGTTCATATTTAAATTTCACTAATCCTGATTTCTAACTATACAACTTTTCAAAATATATACTTTATATTCAAAACATAATCCTAGGTAAAATTATTTCATTTACCAATTTTTCAAAATCAGTGTGTTGGTTCGCCTTGTTTAAATGTTTAGGAACCCTTATCGATAACGGTGATTAGGCGCATCGATCAGAATCCATAAATCACTCAACAGATAAATCAACACAAAACATTTTTATATGAAATAACAAATACGTACTCATATATATATATAATACACTCAAACTCATTCCAGGGTGTTCTAACCTTATCTCTAATGAGTCACTCATCCTAGGGTATTACTAACCCAATCTCTGATGAGTCTTTACCCCACCAAAGCCAAAGTTCTCGCTTAACCTTCAGCTCTGATACCAAATGTAACAGCCCTTTTTTCCGTAATCTTTGAATCAACAATAAATCACACATGTCCAACTCAAATTGCATGAATAAGCGAATCATTAAGGGTAGAAAGAAAATAAAGCCAGAACAGAATCTCACACGAATGGAATAACATATATTATTTCAATAATAATCTTTACAGCGGAAAATTTTAAAATACAATATCAGAGTCTAACCTAGATTCAGCCTGGACAGTTATAAACCCCTGACCTTACAAATGCTGAAAACAACAAAAATAATGCAATAGATGTAGCGGATAATAGAATACGTTCATACAATGATGAAGATCTCCAGCTCTCCTTTGGAAACTCCAACCGTCTTCAACTAAACCTGAAACTACTCGGATCTGACCCGAGTATTAAAAATACCCGGATCAGGCTTGATAAACCAGCGTGAAATACTCGAAATTTTAAATGTATAGATCATGACGATGTTATCAAAACCTTTGAAAAGAAGGGTATCTCATAAGACCATGCCCACACATAAACACGGATGAGTTTTTACCTTATGATAACCAAAACGCTTTTATACCAAAATACACTTGATATTATTTTTATTGACATTCCTTTGAAAACACTTTTCAAATAAACTTATTCAAATTTGGTATCAATATCTGGACTAAGTCTAAGGTAATATATCCGGACTGGTTCAACGGAATATACCGAACGGAATATATGATACCAGAAGGGGTAGCTGAAATGTTTGCAAGTCATTACAGCTATTTTGGGAATACAATCGAAACCATAAATCTCGTATTGGGATTTCCAACATGATAGGGAATTAGTGACCTTTTCTTCGATCCACGCATAACAAACATAGTTCCAACGATGCCTTAATCGCTTTTCTCAAACTAGTCACTTGGAACTATACTTGCTATACTACCACTGATAACCGGTAGTTCCCTTCTTTTCTCAAGCTAACCACTTTATCAAAATGGGGCAATAAATGCCTTGAGGGACGTATCCCCCAAAGGGCCCAACGTATTGGACACCACCATACATACTCACTTATTCCGAATTTGTGTCTGTCAGACCATATAGTATCCCATATCATCTTCCGGGATGTGAGGCTAGTGAGGCTACGCTCAATTTCTTCAAAGCCACGCTTTTCATACAAAACCACGCTTTGATCATAACAGGTTCCACTTTGAATGCCACACTGCCATTCCTTTGATCACTATTTGACTCCCACAAGCATATAACCTCTGAGCTCGTATATCTCGGAGAAGGGTGTTAAGCTAAGAGAAGTTGTCTTCTCCGCCACCAAGCAAATGTACATTTGTAAAAGTCAAACGTTGTGTCTTAGAAATGCAATGTCAGACATTCGTCCATACAAATTCGTTCTAGGACTGAACGAAACCAAAGGCACTTTCCTCGGTCATTACTAGGCGAGAAGCCCTTGCAATCCGAAAAAAATCTCCATAACGAGGAGACTACTGCTATAAATAACTCTATAATGGGAGCGACCCAGAGCATGTCAACAAGCAGTCCTCACGCTATGAAGATCCACGGTCTTCAATAATCATCATCTTCAACATGTCTTCACTTTCGAATATAATAATCGAACCCGCCCCGGTAGGCTTTTCAGCCATCCCGCTACCCTTCTGCTTTTCAACATAGGGGCAATCCTGCTTTTCAACATGGAGGTGACTACATGTGGTACCTCAAATTTGCTTTTACGGCAAGCCTCTCGACTATCAACCAACCCTTTCACACTAGGGACATGTAGGGGTAAGAGTCTAAGCTTCGTCACTGTTCACAAAGCGAGAACCCCCTATCATGCTGAACATAATCAAGCAAATCCGATACCGGTTCTTTCGTGCTAATCATCGATAAAAAGATGTTAAGTGGTTAATTAACATTCAAAGAATTTGTTTCTTTTCTTTTATCTTGGAAAAACTTAAATATGATCTTTTAGAGCATCCGGGCTTTCCTTTCGATCTACTCTACCCCTCGCCTAAAAAGAGAAAACATAGGCTAGGTAAGTTCATGGCACTGGTTTCTCCATTCCTAATCTTAGTTAAACACCTTGTGTTATCTTCACGGATCTCACAGGAAGGACAAATGTACTAGTCGTTTCCGCATACTCAGTTTGTTATTACATTCAATATTCTTTACTTTTTTACTTAAGTGTTACAAACAATTTCTCTTAACCATTTATTCAAACTCTTATTAAAACTTCGAAATCATCTTTAAATTACTTAATTATTCTTTTAAAATCGTTCAAAAAATATTTAGGAAAGAATTGTTAAGTTTAAAACATTTCAAAAGGTTATAGAATTCGCAGCATAAAAGTGCTGCGGAAAGTGTTAGATAAGCTTATTTGATTTAAACAACTTTTTAATATTTGAAAATTCATATTTTTCATTCCAAATCATTTTTAAACCATTTTAATAGATTTATCAAATTTATTTCATATTTTTAATCATTTAAAAATATCATAAAGAAATCCTTTTTTGGATCCCGAACTGCAAAACCGCGATGTTTATAGAAAATCGTTTTGGACATATTTCAAAATATACTTAATGAAATTTTGGTTTTCTTTCATCATTAGAAAACTATGGATATAATAGACCAGAAAATTCTTATCTCGAAGAATTCCGAGCTATATTCCGCTTTGTACACTCATTTAACTTTTATGACGCGAAATCGCGAACTACCGTTACGCGACGCGCATAGTTTTGACTTATTTTTCAATTTCTTTTCAAACTTATTGGAAACACTTTTAAATGTTTATAAAACATTTCTAAATCATTTTAAACTCATTTTAAACAATATTTTTATATTTCATTTCATATTATAATATCATATTATTATAATATCATATTCAATCTTCTTTAGATATTTTGAAATCATTAAGAGGCTAAATAACTTCCATACACACATTTCTATAGATTTAATTTCCATTGAATTAACTATACTTACTAATCATTTCTCTTATCATTTATCAAACAAGTTATCAACTATTTCACAACCATATAATCAACCATAATATCAACCAAGTTATCATCCAATATCAACAAATATTCAACATATTAATTTTTAATTTAACATGTGTATTATCAACTTAAGTTTTATTAAAATAAAACTAAGATTTGAGTACTCACCTTTAACCAAATTGTTCACTTCCTGCCAACATTCATTTTAACCCAACACTTCACTATATCATCTTAACTTCACCAAATCTTTTTCGTAGACTTTCCTTTTGATTCCGGCAGCACTTCCTTCTCTTTTTCTTGCTCCGGAGCTTTCCAACTTACTTCCTTCCTTCCATAGGTTCGGCCTCCTCTTGATCTTTCTCTTCCTTCATCGTTTCTTCACTTCTTAGATGCTAAATCATGTTTCAATGGTATTCTACGGTCTTTGGCAAAGTTTGGTTGTGTTTGGAGTTGATTTGATATGATTTTAAGAAAAGTTAGTAAGGAAAAGAGAGAAGAAAAAGCCATTAAAGAGTGGAAGAAAAACTTGAAAAAGGAAGAAGAAGTGTAAAAAAGTGAGAAAGCGGATGTTTATTTATAGAAAAAGTTTTGGATTAAAATAATATTTTGTAAAAAGACCAAAATACCCTTACTTACTTATTAAGTAATCTTATTTGTTTTTGAACACTTACCATCACCATTTCAAATCATGCTTTTTGTCATTTTCTCTTATGTATTAAGTAAAGAATATAATAATTATGTTTGGTTTGATTTGATGTTTTACTTTTTGCTTTGAAATGACATGTTTGTCTTTTTGTGCTTATTTTTTCTTAATTATATTCTAAAATTTTCTAAGTATATTTAGTAAAAGTAACCTTGATTAGCGAATTAATTAATACTTATACTATTTGGATATATGTTCCTATATAAGAAAATAAAGGTGCGACAACTTTTAATTGACAAAAAGTTGATTTTCGACAAAATGTTTTACGGTCACATTTTGATGTTTTAGCTAAACTATTTATTTATGTAAACTAAATTTAAAAATAAATTTTAATATTGCTATTTAAAAATATAAACACTCATTAATAAATTAAAATAATTTATTTAACCATTGAAACTTACTTTTCTGAAATCAGCATTTTGTCACTTTTGTCGATATAGGCAAATGTTACTATTCTTGTGTATACTTCTCTTTCCAAATCCTATCTAATTTTGTTTGAATCATATAACCTTACTTATTTTTCATTTAAAATCACTTTAAATACTATATTTTAAAGTGGTCAAATTCCGGGTCGTTACATATGTCATACTGTATGGCTATACAAAGAGAATAGAGGTTCCTAATCAGAGAGCCCGATGGAGTCCACACTAGAGAGGTTGAGTTAGCAATACTAGTTCGAAGGAAAAACTTATATATTTGGGACCAAATCTGATATTGCATATGGATGTATACATCGTACGGGCTTAAGTATATTTTCTTTTAATGTTTTATGGTTTATAAGGAGTTGGGTAGATGACTCTTTGATTTGTCATGAGGTAGTGTGAGTAATGGATTGAGTAATAACCTATGGATGTTGAGCATAAGGTATGTTCGGTAGATTGTTTATCATCCTTGTGTGATGAGAAGGTTGTAAATCTGGACAAACTCTAAGTTTATTTGCATATTTTGGGAAGTGTTAAGAATTGATATGACTTTTTTCTTGGGTGTTTGTTTGATGAAATTTCGGGATCGAAATTCTTTTAAGGGGGAAGAATGTAATGAGCTGGAATTTTATCACTTTAATTTGTGAATATTTGATAAATAAATACTCAAATAATGGTTTTTAGTGGTCAAATAATCATCTTTTAATTAATAAATAATGATATTAAACTTTTTTTGAAATTGTTTTTACAAAATAGGAAGTTCGATGAAAAATTGAAAATGTGACCAAAAATCGTTTTTCAGGTTTTCAAATTTTTATCAAACGAAAGTTGTCGCAACATTATTGCACAAATATGAAAACTCATTCATACATATAATAAGTGGTTTAATAATGTAAAAAAGGATTAGTAAAAGTAAGTATAGTTAAAGGATTTAATAAGGTAATGAATTAAAGTAATAAAGTAAGGAAAATACCTTCCTTTTTATTCTAGGTGTAAAATACTAAAAGTACTTAAAGGACATAAGAAAAGGAGGATGTGCTTGCTTAGGTAGCCTTGGCTAGTGGAGGCATGCCGTCCATGATGAAAGAGACAGTGATTTTTCGATATGTTGAGGAGGGTAATGATTTATTTTAATAAGAATAGTATATTAGTAATCTTCCACTTCTCATTTCTATAAAACATCTCTTCTTCACTTTTCTTCTTTACTTCATTTTCAAAACTCAAGTTCTTTTACTCCATTTCTTTTCTCACTTCCTCCTCCTTCTTCTAAGATTTCAAAAAAGAAAATACATTAAATTCACTTCTTTTCTCCTTTAAGACAAAGATATAATCTTTTAATAATAAGCAACACCCTCTACATCGCTCAAGCTATCAAAGATAAGCCCTAATCCACCCCTATAAGGCACAGTTGAGAGCAAGGGAGGTCCTTGGGGTCCTTAAAAGCAAGTTTTGGCATGGGGAATCCTAGGATTTTGAGTAGTTGGTTGGTTGCAGGAAGAAGTCATAGCTTTTGGTTGAAGTTTGAATTCATTTAAAGTGAGTTAAGCTCACTTTTAAGTCACCTAAAGTCTGAAAAATGTTGTTGTAATACTTTTATATTACCTTGCTTATGTGTTTAATTGTATGTGAAAGTATATGTGGTTGCTTTGGAGATGTATTCCTGCTCGTTTAGCGAAGACATATGATTCTTAATTTGTAGGGTACTACGGAAGAGTGTTGAAGTGGTTCGTAGCCAAAAGGCCACGATGAATACACTTCGAAAGCTTTATGGAGGGATCCAACGGGACCCCTCATAAAATGTTGATTTTACTTTATAGTATTACTTGCTAATTATGATGTAATAAAGTGGATGTTGTTGATAGTTGATTTGTTTTGTTGATTTTTTCATATGCGACATTGAAATCCCGTGTTTTCTTTTAAAGTGGTTTACTACTTTGTTTATAAAAGTGTTTGGAAATGGTTTCCGAATTTGACTTCTGTTTTTCAAACCCTTTCGGCAAAGATATTTAAAGTGGTTTAAAATATAGAAAGAAATATGGTTTAAAAAAACTATTTGATTCACAAAACAAAGTTTTAATAAGTTACAGTCCATACAGCGATAGTCGCAATAGATGCACTTTGGAAAATTTACAATTTTAGTAAAGTATATCTATCTTAGATATTTGGTAAATTCCTTCTAATTATGTTTTACAAAAGTTAGTCATGTATTCTTGAAGGTGGTTTGAAATTTAATTATATTTATAAAAGGATTTGTTTGAAATATTTAAGTAAGAATTTATTTTATATAAAGGAAACTCTTTTATTTTCCAAACTCAAATTCTTTTCCAAAAGTACTAACTTTTAAAGTGATTTTGAATGAAGGTTTTAAACAGCGGTTAAATGTTTTGAAATATGATAGTAAATAAGAAGATAGCATGGATTACGACACTATTATAGTAATAAATGTTTTCAAGAAAAATGAAGAAATTATGGACTATAGCATTCCTGTTAAAGTAAATGGTTTTGGGAAATTGGAAGGAAAGTTGGTTTATAACACTTTGCTATTATTTATAATAAGTTGTTTACATTATAAAAGGGAAAGATGTTGCCTTTTAAATCAAGCTTTGGTTTAAATAAATGAGTTGGAAAATGGTTTTATGGTGTTGGTTTTCAGATTGTTTTAAAAAGATTTTGTTTTATGCAAGGGATTTCTTTGTTAGTACCATTAAGTAACATAAAACAAATATGATAAGTAGTGCTAAAATGATGACCCGTTTATGGAAAGTCTGTCATCTTATATTTAGCACTAAAAATCGATGATTAAACTTTCCTCTATCTGTGAGATCTAGAATCAAAGTGCTTTAACTAAGGCAAGGCCATGTGCAACCAATGCCCTGACTTAACTGGCCTCGATTCTCGGCAAGGGATAAAGAAGTCGAAATGTCAGAAGTGTGATAAGTATAAGTGGGTTAATTTCTATAAATAGGTTACGATTAATTCAGTATATGGAAGGTACTTCGTCTTATACTTGACACTAAATTTCAAGGTATGGAAGTCTGTTTTTATCTGTGAGAGTTTAAGAATGTACGTCGAGGCAAGGGTAGTTATCTGACTTGTTCGACTTCATTGTTAATCGCGGAAAAGCAAAAGGTAGAAATCGAAAAGTGGTAATAAGTATATGATGTCCCATTTTCCATATGTAAACTATATACTTACACCGGATATTGGTTTGTCTACTATCAATAACTTGACCTATTTTGTCTTAGGAAGTATATGAAAGCTTTGTGATTTCATACTGTTTGAGATTCCCTTGGGAGAACACATTCTGGTGAAACGTCTCTTGCTTCAAGGGTAGATATTCGAGATCCCCTTGGGACTCTTATATTGTCTGCCTACTTCTGAAAGAATCGAGATTGAGTCAACATGAAAGCTATCGACTGTTGGTTCGGAGAGAACGGTATCGGATAAGCATAAGTTATCCGAAAACCACTTCGAACCGACATAAGCGTTCGAATTTGACACATCTTAAAGATGATGGGAATCGAAGACGGAGTTCTTTGAAGTGTAAGGGGTATTTTCTACTAATACTGAGGGTGATTGCAGAAAGGATGTAGTAGAAGTAATGCCTTTGGTTTGTTCATATCCTGAACAACTTGTATGGATGAATGTTGGCATTGCATTGTTGCATGGAGGGCAGTGTTAGCATTCCAAATGGGATTTGCTAAAAAGGTAAAATGTAGCCTCAAGCCTCACACTCGGTAATGACCAAAACACGGGATATGCTTAAAGGATATGTGGGTCGCATCCATTAGGGTATGTTCATTACCCGATCTAGATCTATATTTACGGATTTATGCATGTTAGAGGCGTTAGTTCGATTGTATGCAGCAACCGGGGTGATGACATATTCGGTACTATCCAGGAAGAGGTAAGCTGATCTTAATTTGCAGGGAGTTAGCTAAGGCTCTCGGTATATTTTTCTAAAGGTGTACTGTGGCAGGTGGTACCCCAGTAACCTTGTCATTGTATGGAATCCATTTTCCAATACGTGCCTTTACGGACTTAGCTGTATACTAAATATGTTGTTGAATGTAATTAATGTAACCATTCCAACTATGATTTAATATTTATTTTAAACCCTAGATATTATTATAATATCATAAGAATTCCAAAAAAATGATTTGGTTATCTTAAGGTAAAAACACATCCGTATTTATGTGTAGTGTGGTCTTACAAGATACCTTTATCTTCGAAATGGTTTTATAAATATAACAATCCATATGATTTGAGTTTCTCACGTTGGTTTACCAGATTGATCCATTCTCTTGGGAGGGAGAACTACTGGTCGAGCACCTGGAATAAGATCAATGCGGAATTCGATTTCCCGTGGAGGTGGTAGAGAATTGACTTCTCCAAACACATCAGGAAAAATCTGAACAACCGGGGTGGAGCTTAGATCATTCGGATGAGAGTCAAGAGAGAATATAAAACTTCCATCACACTCCTGAGGCGATTTACCTTTAATAACTGAAGGTTTACTCTTGTCGTCAATTAGAGAGACGGTTCGAGCTTTGCAAGAGATAACGGCTTCGAACTTCCATAGCCAATCAACATCTAATAGGATATCAAATGCCTCGAATCCAAGGACATAGAAATCCCAAGTGAAACGATGCATACCATACATAAGCGTGACATATTTGCATACCCTTTTGAGGTTAGCGGGTCCTCAAATGGGATTTGATACACATAAGAAAGTAGATGCAAGGATGTGTTCCAACCCAAGTTTATTGCACAAATCAATAGATATGAAACTATGTGTTGCTCCAGTATCAAATAGAACTTTAACGGGTAAAGTATGCAACATAAAAGTACTCTGTAATGTACCTTGGGTATCACTAGGAGCAGGTGGGGTAGGTGGAGCACGGGTGGAAGAAGTCATAGCAAATACTCCAAATGTCTTGCCCTTTTGATGCATGGGACAATCCTTCTTGAAATGGCCAGGCTGCAAACATACATGACAGAGGTTGTTCCTGGTATCCTGAGGTGGAGGAATGGCGGCACTGACAGATGTTGGACAACTATTGGCATAGTGACCCTTTTGGTCGCACTTGAAACAGGTGATGGAGGATAAGTCAATGGGCTTCTTCTGAGAATAGCCAAGCCCGGTAGTCTTCTGCCAGTTCTTCCTTTGCTGCTCAAAATTCGGCTCCCTCTTTCCAGGCTGACTAGAGGATGGCTGAACAATTGGCGCCTTGGTGGCTGATGCAACCTTCGGCTTTCCCTCATATCTAAGTGCATAATCCATCAGCTCAGTGAAAGTGCCATGGACATGGGCTGTGAGGAGATCATAGTACTCTGGACGTGCTCCATGAATGAACTTCTTGTTTTTCAGAAGTGGTGTATCAATCAAGCTAGGTCCGAACTTGGAGAGTTCGTTAAACTTCCTTTCATACTCAGAGAAAGTTATGTTACCCTGTTTGAGATCCATAAATGATCGGTAAAGCTGAGCCTTTCCGGCTGCTGGCATCCACTAAGCCGAAAAAGAATCCCTATTCACAAGCGAGACAAAGATGAGTCAATATTCTAAGAGAAAGAAGGAATTATTTGGATGAAATTTCAGTTAGATTTTACCTAAAATGGGCCCAGGTGATGGTTTCCTTGTCAGTACGGGAGGTTACTGACTCCCACCAATCCTGTGCCGCATCCTGAAGCTGCCAAGCGGCCAATTGACGCTTCTGCACGTCAGTAATTTCAAGACAAGTGAAGATCCTTTCCAGGCTCTTCAGCCACTGTTGCGCTCCAATGATGCTCTCGGATCCAGAGAATTTGATGCCGCTAAGCTGGGTGTATTCCTTACTAAGAGTAGAAAACTTGACTGTGGGAGCTGGGGCACGTGGTTCGGGAGCATTTCCTCTACCCCCACCTCTAGCGTTCCTTATGGTACTCATCCTAGAATACCAAAAGTGATTTAGAATCAAAGGTAGAAATTTATAGAACTTAAGGGAATTCTAATTAGAAGAATTCAATAAGGAGGATGGAATCAAAGGATATAGATTCTGAAATGATTCTTCTCATTCTAGGGTATGGTTACCCTATCTCTAATGAGCTTTACAACTCCACATGCTAAGGTTTTCGGGAACCAAAGCTCTGATACCAACTGTAACAACCCGTATATTCGGACCATTTAAATTGACAATAATCCACACATGTCAACTTAAATAGTACAAAACACGAATCATTAATAGAGTATATGCATATAAATGAGAATCATCATAGACAGATACAATAACAGAATAACACAACGGAATTACAACAATGTCATAATAGTAGTTCATGAAGCTACTAAGTAAATACAACAATGTCTCAAGCAAAAAAGTGAAATAGAAATACATAGATGTCTGATACAATATCAAAATAGAATAGAGCAATATTGATAAAGATAAATGATAGTCTTCAAAGTCTTCAGCTCCCAAGCAGCACAGTAACAGAAATCCTCAGACTGACCCGAGCATAAGCATAAACAAACACTCGAGTCGGGACATATATTCTTATACAAAATAATATGGTTCAAATTTGAAATAACAATAACCCAAAGATGAATGGAATAACATCTTCGAGGATCCGTTAAACTATCTATCTATATAGTAGTGTACACTAAGTAAATAATGTCTAATAGTAAAATAAAGTATCAAAATAGTGTTAAGGCGTTACCATTTTCCCCCTTAACACATTTTATATAAGCATCATAGTCTATACATCCCTGTAAACTCCACCGTAAACTAGTGGGCTATCAGGGAGTACTCCATAGGTATAACACAAAACAAATCGTAGTGGTCGCGCATAGGGATACAAGTATGACAAGGCACATGAGGCAATACCCAAGGTAGTGAAACTACCGTTTGCCTGATCCGGACTGGTGAGAACGCATCGTCGCAACGATCGCAACACTGCGATACAACACTCCAAATTCGAGGGTGCGCACCAATCAAAAACAAGTAATGAGTAGTTTACGAAGAAGTGTGTTCGCTCGAGGTAGCTAACCTCATTTGGCCCGGCACGGCTCCTGTTTTAGTCATTTCCAATTTGACAAAAGTGTCAAGGTCATCCATTATCGTTCTCTTCCTTCAATCATTAACGTACATCGTTCCCACCACTTCATTCTGGATCACACACCGCGTATAGTTATTAAAGTGGTATTCGGTTTAGACAGTGAGTATATCCCTAACCGATCCCGGTCTCTTTAATAACTTCGTAATTATTACACCAAAATGTCATTTAATAAATTTCAAACCAAATCAATTTCAATTTCACTTAGAATTTGGGAGCCAACAAATCATTTGTTTTTCTATATAAATTTTCCATAATTACGTTCAAAACTCCCAAATTTCTAGTTTCAAAACTCTATAATTCAACTTCAAATTTTATTTAAAAAAATACAAAAATTGATTTAAATTCATATATAGGTTTCATTTAATAATCATTTAAATTAAGTTAACTTAACATAATATCGATTTAAATTCATAGATGGATTTCATCCAATAATTATTTAAAGTAAGTTAATTCAAAACAATTTCAATTAAATTCCAATTCATTAAATCATTCACTGAAGTTTACCTTCCCTATATCCAACTTATAAGTAAAATTGAATTCGTCAAATTAAATTCTTTAAATTACAAGTTTTATATTTATTTCAATAAATAAATCACCCTTTTCTTATTAAAGAAATTCAATTTCACTTATTTACTTATCAAATTAAATAATCACAAGTTAAATTCCTTCGGTAAACAAGTTCAATTTTTTTTTTATTAAATGAATTTCAAAACTTAATCCAATAATTTACTTAAATTTAAACAACATTCTTTCATCAAACACTTTGTTAATATTTTTTCAAATTATTAAATATTAACATTTTTAAAATCCAAATTCCAAATCTCATTTAAAACCTTTATTATTTTATTCAAATAAAACCTTATTTATTTATTTAAATCGAATTATTTGACCAATCGGGTTTTTTATATTTAATTCTCTATCCTAGGTAAATTGTTCTATTTGGGTATTTATCATTTCAACTCGATTCCATTTCAATTCAAAAAAAAACATAGTAAAGGGAACTTGCAGTGTGATAACTGGGATGGTGTCAAAGTAAATAAACAAGCAATAACAATAATCAATAACAATCCAATTAATTAATTCAAATAATCCCGAAATAAGCGTATTAATTTACATTATAATTTCATGTAAATTACTCCAATTATTTCTAGAATCTACACTATCATTTCATGTAGATTAAAGATTATTACGCTATTAATTTATACGGTTCCACACTTGATATCTACTTATTCAATTTCATACAACATCAAATTTTTACAACATAAATTTTAAATGGTTCAAGATGTAACTAACTATATTTTTACGTGTCAACTAATTTGACATTTAAAAGGTTATATTCTACAAATTTTTATTTAATCAAATTCAAGCACATATATCAATTTCAAAGTGTCAACTACCATACGTCAAATACAAGTGTAAATTATTTATAACTTCATGCATTAATTATTTTTAACGTCCGATATCAACATCAACAATCAACATATTATCAACCAAACTTGGTTATCATCGTATAAGAATATAAGTCGTGAAATTTATTCACCTTTCATGGTTAGAGAAATTGAATGGCGAAGCACGAAGAGGCACGAATGGGATTGATTCAAACACAGCTTAAACACGAACAAATCGAACAAACTGCCACCATCGACAAGAAAAGAATTGTATTAATTTTAATATGGTCGTTCATATATATTTTTATAAAATCATATATATATATATGCACTTACCAACAACGAAGAAAGAAAGAAAGCTGAAATTTTGGGTGCTGCTGCAAAGTGGAAACTTCAACTGGTTGCTGCTGTACACAACAAGAAAAGAAGTGGGTTACTATTCAGCAACTAAATATATACACTGTGTACATATTCTTCGGCAATTATTTAAAACAACAGTAACACTTCAATTTTTCTTCATAAAGCAACAAACTGTTCACTTCCATTTTCTTTTTCTTTTTTTTTTTCTTTTTTTTGAAAATCGAGACTGTTGCTTCATTTTCATATATGCCAAAGATTTTTCATGCACGCATACATTCACCGCATGCACGCGGGTGGCATAGGCGAGGTCAGGGTGTAGGGACGGTCGGCTGGAGGCTTGCGGAGGTGAGGCGACTTAGGGGTGGTGGCTGGAGGCTTGCGTAGGTGCGCGCATGGTCCGCGCGTGATGGAGGTTCAGTTGAAGGGGAGCTGGAGGGGAAGTTGCGCAGTCGGCTGGGAATGTTGCGCGTGCGCGCGCGGAGGAGAGGCGGTGAGCTGGGTTGTGATTCAGGGAGGAGCGGTGATGGACGGCGCTGGAGGAGGGGAGATGCGGTCCGGGGAGGCGCGACGGTCAGAGGGGCGGTGGTCGCGGCGTGGCCGGTTGCGGGTGATGGAGTGTCTTGTGGCGTGCGCGCATTCATTTTCTTTCGCATCATTTTTTTTAGTTTCAACAATGCAAGAAAAATGAAAAAGGAAGAAGAAAGAATAAAGATGAAGAAGGGAAGGAGATGGTTTAGTACCTGTAGCTGATGAAGTTGAGCAGCTACGTTTTGTTCCTTTTAATTTTTATAAATTTGCAGCAGTAAATGTTATTTTGAATTTCGAAACGTCACTCCTATTTCCAAGTCAACCACTATCTGCCAACTACCCACATTAATTTCTCTTCAGCTCAAAACCTATTTTTCAAAATTTGAATGAATATGAGCTGTTAATTTGGGCTGCATATGCATTTAACCGGTCCGTTTGGAACGGTTAAATTGGCGCGACGACCTACGTCGAACTCCGATTTTTACAAATGAACATACCATTTTGATCAGCGCGACGAGGCACTTCCAACAGTACATAGGTATTGGCGATACGACAGTTTTATCAAGATTCAAAATTATGCCGATTAAATTGTTCGTTTTGACAAAACAATTTAAATGAAGCAGGCGACGATGGAATTTGACGAACGAAATGCGACGTCTTGATCGGATAAATTTTTACAACATTACTGTGTAAAAAAAATATTTAGATTCGAAAAATAAAATTTTCGCACTTTAAAATGAACTGATATACAATAAAACGTGAACGAAATCTACTGCAATATTTTGCGATGAAACTTTTCCTATATCCAAAACTAACTAGACGCATCTCATAAACGAAGTTTGGACGTTAATTGAGAACATATATAAATTTTAAATTTTTATATTAAAATAATGGATTAAAATTTTTAAATTGGATCGGAAATTCAGGGTCGTTACAGCGATGGACGCTTGGAGCTTCAAGAGACGAGCTGGATGCCTCCAAGACCCGACGTCTTTTATTTTCTATTGTATTTCTTGTTTTGTATTTATCAGCAACTGTAAGAACATGCTGTTATGACTGTCCAGGCTGATGATATGTTTGTTACTCTGGTTGGTTGAATGAATATTAAAGCTTTCTTTTGTAAAGATTATTTGGATATTATATACTACTCGTCACGATGTGAGATTTTATTATGTTTTTTCTTTTATTTTACCCCAACAATATGTCTTTCCGACACTTGGATGTTCGGTACGTAAATACCGTGGATGTAGTAATGTCGACTTTTAAGGGTCGAAAAGGTGGGTTGTTACAAAGACTAGATATTAATACATTCGTTGAGACTAGAGTTCGTTACACTCTCCAAATGTTGGGCTGTTGGGAGCACCATACATACTTATAGTAATTGGACAACCATGGAATGACTCACTCAATAGTTTAATATAACTAAGGTTAAACAAAGAATATTGATGTGATAATTTTACACAATTCCCACGACTTGAGAATATCGAGTTTCAATATGGAACTCTACTTTGATTATAGTTAAATCCTGGCACAACATTCATCAAACGATTATAGTTGGGTCGAGTGGAAGCATTGGAAGTGAAACACTATTCAAGAGAGAATTCATCTTCTCGGTTATATGGAGTTAGTATCATTGGTCAACTTAAAGTCAAAATATCTAGCTAGAGTAGTAGGTTAATAATAATTATTATTATTGAATCAATGATTGTGTGTATGCACTTACAAAGTTGAATGCGGTTGATGTTAGAATTTGACCAAAACCAAATTCCATAAGTTCTAATGTGATATAGTTTTTTATGAAGAGAATTGGTGTAAATAATCGTCACTACCTGGTACTACTTATGATAGGTCGAATTGGATTTTACTAAAAGATGTATATGCGATAAATTCAGCCAAAATATCACACCACTAACTAAGGTGACGTATGAACGTTAATATTTGAATTATTTGATATTAATCGCTGACTGAATTTACACATTTGAATCGCACAACCGAAATGATGAATACTCCTAATGAACCATACGATTTAATTAATTTATAATCATCGTCAATTAATTAAATTAATTAATATTTAAAATTTAATTATTAAATTTTATTTAATTTGTTTAAATACCATTAGTGTTTAATATTGTGCGTTTATATAAGTAATGAATGTATGTATCAATATATAACGTCGAAAGAGCATTTTAAATTTGATTTAAATAGAATAAACATTAAGTATGATTTTAAACTAATGAGATTAATTAATATTTGTGAAATATTTAATTATTATTAAAAAAATTAAGGTTTGAATGTCATTAGTATTAAATAAAATGCAAATATAAAAGTTATAAACGCACGCAGGGGTATACGATATTCATAGAACAATTAAAATAGATTTAAGTGGAATTAACACAAATGAGATTTTAGAAATTTTGAGGGACCATATGGACCATTTATGGTTGGCCATATATGTAGAGAGGGAGATGGAGGATTAATGAGATTTAATTAAGAATTAAATAGAGAAAGTTTTAAAGGAAGGAACTGAAAGGTTTTAATGTTTCCTGTAAAACAGATTCTTTTTATTCATTTCATTTGACTCTCCTTGACATTTTATTTCCTCTTTCCCACTTTCTCTATTGGCCTAAATTTCCAAGGCTTCTAAGCAACAAAATTCCAAAAAAAAATTCAAACAAAAATAAACAAATTCATTGTGGTTTTTGTCTCTAGATCCTTGCAAAATTAGAAGGTTGGTTCAAGCGAATCTGGGTTTATTCATCATTCAAGGTCCAAATCATTGGCTTCATTTTTAGATAAATCTAATTTTATCTAATTATATACTTGTCATACTTAAATGACTTAGATTCTATTTGTTTACATATAATTTCATCGTGTTCAAATATTTATATTCTTCTTCTATTCTATTTATTCATTTGTATGTATTTGGATAACGTTTTAGATATTAGTTTATTCCACTGAATCATTTTTACCCTCGTCATTACAACAGTTTATGGGTTTCATAGCGTTTTAAAAACGCTATAATAGGCTACCATAGCGTTTCAGAGAACGCCGTGGAACCACAAGCTATGGTAGGCCGGCAACATTACATAGCAGGAAGGAAAACGCTATAATAACTAATAGCGTTTACAAAAGTGCATAGCGTTTACACCCTACCATAGTGTTTTTTCTCTGTTATTAAACTTAAACGCTATAGGGAATTTAATTCTTCATTTAACTTCTATAGCGTTTTTGAGCACATTTTATAGCTTTCATCAAACCATGTTATAGCGTTACAATGTTTTTCGATAGCATTTTTTGTCATTCTTGTATAGCGTTTTTTATTTTCTATTATAGCGTTTTTGATTCTATTATAGCGTTTTTGATGCATAAATCTTACATCTCATATAGAGTTGTGATAGCGTTTGATGAATCAATAGCGTTTTTCAAACGCTATCCTATATAATATTAATTTTCAGCATTTGTTTCAATTTTCTTTTTTTTATATTATATTATATATATATGCACACAGATAGATATATGTATATACAACACTACATAATAACAACATTACATTACATTACATAATAACAGTCTTGGTCATAATTAGCAGTTTGCCTCCAACATTACATAATAACCGTCTTGGTCATAATTAGCAGTTTGCCTCCAACATTACATAACAACAACGTTATCTAGCATAATGTCCCAGCGCCTTCATCGGTCAAAATTTCCAACAACAACGAATGTGGAACTCTGCCATCGATAATACTAGCAGTCTTCACACCTTGTGCGAGTGCCCTAACACAACAATGCACTTTCGGGATCATGCCACCTGCCACTATCCCTTCATCCACCATTCTCCTCACATGGCTTATATCAATCTCCTTCACCAAAGTCCCGACATCATTACTATCTTTCAAAATCCCTGGCACATCCGTCAAAAGTATCAGCTTTTCTACCCCAATCGCTGCTGCTATCTCTCCTGCCACTGTATCTGCATTCACATTATAACTGACCCCCTTCAAATCAGCTGCCACAGGCGCAATCACAGGAATATGCCCACAGTTAATTATCGGTCTCAATATAGAAGGATTCACATTAGCCACTTCACCCACAAACCCTAATGTGGCTGCATCAGCAGAAGGTCGAGCAGTTACAAGCTGTGCATCTTTACCACAAAGCCCAACAGCAGATGCACCAGCAAGATTGATGTCTGCAACTAAGGACTTGTTGACTTTACCGACGAGGACCATTTCGACTATCTCCATGGTTAGGGCATCTGTCACTCGAAGGCCCTCATGGAAGTTGGGTGTGTGGCATTAACCAAGTATTATTGTAGTCGACACAGAGAATATTATAGTACCCCAAGATATGACATATAACCTCCGCAATGGATTCCCTGCAGCAACAAAACAGCTTAATCATATATAATATAATTATATATAATCAAACCAAGTATTAAGTTTAAACATCAGTTGGAACATGAGACAATGTGGCATAAGCATAAACCAAGTATTTTCAAAAGCAAATAGGAAATACCAGAATATTGAAGGTCGATGAGGAAGTCAATAAGAAAACTGATAGGAATAAGAATGCTGAAAGCGGATACTGAAGAGCTAGTCCATGTCGAGAGTAACTAAATTTATATTTTGTAACTAATTTTTTTGCTTCATGGGATAATTTGGTGGGGATAACTTTTTTACTTGATGGGTGAGGAATGAGTCCTTGAAGGGTTATTGTAAACGATTCATTACATTGCACCAAAGTGATGGGAGTTGCGGATAAATCCAAAATGATTTCTATAATCTCTGTCGTTGGAAAAACACACCATTTTGGAATGCCTTGATTTGGAATGAGAGTAATAGTTTGCAAAAAGTATTCTACTATGCCTAGGATTTCATACAAGTTAATGAAGCTATGAGCAATCAATGTGATAATAAAAGAGGAAACAATGAAAACATAGTCGGTTCTGATAAAAGAAGCTATGACGAGAGTTTTGATCAATATATTATATCCCCTTACCCATTCTTACTTGCAATACATGCCTTACTCAATACTGAGCGATATATCCAGAACCTAAGCGAAAGAGAGAGCCTGAGGTAGATAAGGGCATACCATATTCCCCATTCCATAATGTCAACACTCAACAAATTGAAAATTGTAGAAATTTGGAAATGATCATCAGCGTATTGACAAAAGATAGCAAATTGCATGAGTTTGTACGACAAGGTCTGCACCACCCATAGTTTAGTAAATGAATTCTACAGAAGTAGATGTCCAACCATCGTCGGTAGCTCAACTCACAACCATGAAGATACAATCGGCGAGGTATGAGAAAAGGAATGATGGCCAATAGCCTAGTACATAGTCTTCTCCAAATTGCATCCACCAGTTTCCTTGGTTTGGGTCCTACATTCATAAATTTGAGAAGAATGATTGTTAGAATATAAGGCTTTTAACATTACCATCTTTGTTCGCTATCTGTAAATTTCAAACTTTGTTGCACTTCTCACATTTTAAATGTTAAAATTGAGCCATCGATCTCATAATATGTTACATACTATTCAGGACTTCCATCATCATTGAAAACTGACCATTGCACCTATTGTTTGGCATTGGTAAAAGATAGAGATAACATGTATTAAGTTCATTTTTCAGGATTCAATCGTACAATGGAAAATATTATCTTTATGGAAGGAAATGAAATCACTAGAACATATCACCATCACTCTTTATCTTATCGTTTTTGTGGATAAAGGGCCAGATATTCTGACACTAAATGAATTTGGATGTATGCATATAACTTGCATTATTGCCATTTCAACATCACATGACTGCATTTTTTGTCTTTCTTTATGCATGCATTTCTTACCAAACCAAATACCATATGCAAGCTGTATGGTTATTGTTAAACTGTAATCAAATTACAAAAAGTCATACCAAGAACATTCCACTAGCTATGTTAAATGTAATTACAGATCAAATGGAGTAGGTACAACAAAAGTGCTTAGTATCATTGTTATAATAATAAGCAACCATACCTTAAGTTTGAAAATTGTCAACATCAAATTCAGTGCTGTTTGCATCATGCATGTTAAGAACCGAACGTGCAAACTCCATAACTGCAGTTTGCACGCCAAGGAAAATCCTAAGATATGGTACATTGTATTCACGATCATATTTTGCTGCTTACTAAACTATATTTGGAGCATTCAGCACATCTGCTCCAAAAGATGATCACAGCAAAAATACATTTACCAATTAAATTTGAATTATAGCAGTTCAAGTTAAAAATATATATCCAGTAGATTCTAGTGTACCCAAGATAATCGGTTAATATTTGATGAGGTTAATTGATGAAGCCTTCGGTACAAAAATATACAAGCTAAAGAAAACAACACATTTCTAATACAAGAAAAGAAGAATGACAAAAGGAACTTGTGCAAAAAAGAATTATTGAAATTATATTGTCTTGCTGCTAAAAATAAATATAGTTACTCTATCCATGCCACTTCAAGTCCTACATTATCCATAAAATGGCTACAGTATTCTATGGTGAAACTCAAAATTTGTCCCACTAATGCTTAATTAAAATAATATACATTTTATCCAAAAATTATATGAGTGAAAATTTTCCTTTTCGTTGCTCATTAGTTATGTTTATCCAATCATGAAACAACCAGCAACCTTGGTGACATTGAATTGGAATGTCAGGAGATTCGACGAAAGCTCATTTGTGATAGTTTCAAAATCCAATCTTGATGGTTACACTCCCAACAGTTGCGAAGCAACTACTAAAGTAAAAAAACTACTATTTTTTGGTCTTCCAGTTCATCATCCTATTTCATTAAATGTTCTGATTTGATTTTTCAATTTATCTTATGGAAACCCATAGATTATGGACAGGCTATAGGAGCACTATGATTCATTGCTAAACCTAAACTTATAAGCACTTCTTTCGAGTATAAGGTAAGACATGCCAGTTCACAAAGGTTGATGTTTCAGTGAATATCAAAGTAGTACATGCGTTAAATAAAAAAAGAAAAGAAGTATATCAAAGTAATACCTGAATGGAACTCCACAACGCATATTTTAAATCATCACCAATCGACCGCCAATCATCAATCGTGACCGGAACATGCTCTCATACGGGCGGTCCTAAGTAAGAAGACAATTTTATAGAACCTTCTCCTATTGGTATGTGCCAACATAACATGTGCAGATATCATGGCCTAATGCAGCAGACGCATCTAAAAGAAATAAAGAAAAATCATGTGCAGAGGTAAGCAGCAATTCCGAGGATTATGTAAGTGAAAAATGATGTTAGTATATAAAAAATACATGCTAATTTTATTGGTGAACCTATGCAATGCATCATAAAAGTGATACAAGCGTACAATTTTTACAGTAGCTAGCATGCTTCACCCTAAACATTCATTCACTAGACAAATGCAGTAATGATTGCCTAGGTAGTTTTACTAAGGCAGGTTTCTTAGTGACGTAAAACTATAGACAATTCGTATATGATTGAAACAATAAAATAAGGTTTTACTTATGTTTTGTTTTATAATAGCTACAATTAAATTAAATTACTGTACTTCAATCAACAATTCTATATGTGAATTAAATGTAAACCATACTTAAACTACTTCTACACTGTTGTTAATAGTGAGGTAGAAGAATAAAATCAATACCATTTTAATCACTCTTAATATTTATATTGGACAATGTTATGAAATTATTGCTAAAATAAAAATATTAACAATAAAATATGATAGCTTAAATAAAACTTCTTGATTTAAAATATAAATAAACTCAAAATTTATGGCTATTATTTATTTTCTAGGGATAGTAGCTCTTCAAATTCAAATATTTTTAAATGCCTAACACTATAATATATTATCTAAGCAACCTACTTATACTGTTAGTTTTACATTTAATTGCCATTTTGAAGTATTTAACCATCAATAAATTGAAAATATCTTACATAACTAATTAATTTAGAGTATGTTCTAAATGTGTTTGCATCCATGCTTATTGTTTAAAATAATGGATTTCATTCGTATGTTTATTAAAAATAGTTACTTATGACATTCACCAAAGCATTCATTTGTTTTGTTGTAACCTCTACTTATATACATGTGGGTACATATCTTATAAGCTTCTTTTGAGAAAACCAAGACGTAGATATATTTATATAGAGCAATTCAGAAAAACAAGCAAAACACATATGCTATGTAACAATGTAATGAAATAAAAAGATCAATAAGTAAATGACATATTTCAAGTTTAATATACAAAAATCTTGCTTTCTTTTAATTACCTACTTATTATTTTTTATGTATCCTTTTTTTATTATATAAAAACGTAATCATAATCCAGATTCTCTAAAACTTCCTTTATAGTTGTATCCAAAGAAAGATTCACAACACATAGCACATAAAAACATTAGATGATGATTCTTTTCCAACCAAATTAGCAAGGTTAATCTTTTCAAAAGATCTTTCATCAATGTTCCAAATGGCGAATCATCATTTATGACACATATCATTATTAATGCTTAAGAGCTAATATGTGAGTTTGCACTGTCTAGACAATTAGTTTGAATAAACAGAATGATACACACTACACCAAAGACACAATCCTGAATGCAAACTTGATATTTATATAGCAAGACATTTTCAAAACCCAAAAGCTACCGTAAAACATATACCAGAAGATTCAACTTCCTATGCAAACACAACACATAAAAAGTACTAATTCTTAGAAAATTGAAGCCTCGTTTCTTTTCAACATTGGAAAATACCAATCCATCTACCAGTTTTGTGTGAAGCCCATATGAATATGATTTTTCACATAACACCCATTAGCTAAAATTGAAAGAAAAAAACAGAAAAAACAAGCGATTCATTTCATTAAACTAAAGATCCTCAAATGTATTTTCCTTCGGCTCCATCTAAAACTTTGTCCTCAAATGCACATATTATCAATTTTGATGAAAATTTACACCATATTTAAATAAAATGCACTTTGCTGATGCTACTTATATTTGATGGTAGAATATACCTATGATATCTTTTATCGCAGGTTATTGAATCTTAATGAACGAACCTAAATCAAAAGATTAACCAAATCCTAACGTTAGAAGAATTGTTATTTGACTACAACTCGTCAATGATTAGATATGTGTCTTCCCTAAATCATACAATGAAACTAAAAAGGTACTTTTCGTTCTTAGATTGAATAATTACTTCAGTTAGAAATAATATATAATAAATGGACCAAATTAAAAATAAATAGCTAAGTATATATACTTTCCTGTATGCATATTTGATAGGTGAGAGAATAGGAGGTTATTTTGACTTAGATCATCTGTAAAAAATGTCAAAACTGGTCGGTACAAAATTGGTAAACCAACTCATAACTCTTACTTTAGTTTTAAACTCAGTTTTAAAGATATATATTGTTATATAGACTGTACAATATCATTTTTTGGTAACCAACTAAGGTCAAACTGTAAAACAACAATCTATTAAATTATAATAGATCATAGATCTGTAATAATATTATAATATACTATTGGACCAGCTTATCTTGTTTTTTTTGTTTTCCTTGTCTTTTGACATGCGAAGTCACTGATCTAATTTGACTGCTAGAAACTCCATCATCATCATTAACTATTTCCAATCGACCATTAAATTTGGCAAATTATAGAACTCAAGTTTGAGTAATTAGAAAAATGATAGTTAATTTCCAATCAGTTTCTCTATCTAGATATAAGACTAGCCACCCAATCTAAATCGCAGTCAACCAATAGCTTGCTCATCTAAAGACTAGAAAAGCTTGTTCCAAACAACTTATAAATATATAATAATACCTCTCATGGCGGTTTAAATCAGAGAAGCGCGGATGATGGCTGCGTTTAGGGATTGGGATCCACTGTGTGAGTGAGAGATTCAGGTTAGGGTTACATGGATGGTGGCATCGATGGACTGTTGATGACAAATGGTGGCACCGATCGACTCTTGACGAAGGCTGTTAGGGTTACGTGAATGGGATTTCGTGGAGTTTTTGTTTCCTGGAGGCGATGAACTGAATGGATGATTGTTTTCTGGAGAAACTGACAAAGGCAATACACGCTTTTTTTCAACCACAAAAATTTCATTTTCCGCCTTTTTTACTATATAGCGTTGAGTACACCATATTTACGTGGTCAATAGCGTTCGAAACCCTAGATTGCATAGCGGTCAAAGGGGATCGGCGGAAACGCTATATGTTGATGCTACCAAAATTTGAATGAATATGGGCTGTTAATTTGGGCTGCATATGCATTTAACCGGTCCGTTTGGAACGGTTAAATTGGCGCGACGACCTACGTCGAACTCCGATTTTTACAAATGAACATACCGTTTTGATCAGCGCGACGAGGCGCTTCCAACAGTACATAGGTATTGGCGATACGACAATTTTATCAAGATTAAAAATTATGCCGATTAAATTGTTCGTTTTGACAAAACAATTTAAATGAAGCAGGCGACGATGGAATTTGACGAACGAAATGCGACGTCTTGATCGGATAAATTTTTACAACATTACTGTGTAAAAAAAATATTTAGATTCGAAAGATAAAATTTTCGCACTTTAAAATGAACTGATATACAATAAAACGTGAACGAAATCTACTGCAATATTTTGCGATGAAACTTTTCCTATATCCAAAACTAACTAGACGCATCTCATAAACGAAGTTTGGACGTTAATTGAGAACATATATAAATTTCAAATTTTTATATTAAAATAATGGATTAAAATTTTTAAATTGGGTCGGAAATTCAGGGTCGTTACAGCGATGGACGCTTGGAGCTTCAAGAGACGAGCTGGATGCCTCCAAGACCCAACGTCTTTTATTTTCTATCGTATTTCTTGTTTTGTATTTATCAGCAACTGTAAGAACATGCTGTTATGACTGTCCAGGCTGATGATATGTTTGTTACTCTGGTTGGTTGAATGAATATTAAAGCTTTCTTTTGTAAAGATTATTTGGATATTATATATTACTCGTCACGATGTGAGATTTTGTTATGTCTTTTCTTTTATTTTACCCCAACAATATGTCTTTCCGACACTTGGATGTTCGGTATGTAAATACCGTGGATGTAGTAATGTCGACTTTTAAGGGTCGAAAAGGTGGGTTGTTACAAAGACTAGATATTAATACATCCATTGAGACTAGGGTTCATTACACTCTCCAAATGTTGGGCTGTTGGGAGCACCATACATACTTATAGTAATTGGACAACCATGGAATGACTCACTCAATAGTTTATTATAACTAAGGTTAAACAAAGAATATTGATGTGATAATTTTACACAATTCCCACGACTTGAGAATATCGAGTTTCAATATGGAACTCTACTTTGATTATAGTAATTAAATCCTGGCACAACATTCATCGAACGATTATAGTTGGGTCGAGTGGAAGCATTGGAAGTGAAACACTATTCAAGAGAATTCATCTTCTCGGTTATATGGAGTTAGTATCATTGGTCAACTTAAAGTCAAAATATCTAGCTAGAGTAGTAGGTTAATAATTATTATTATTATTGAATCAATGATTGTGTGTATGCACTTACAAAGTTGAATGCGGTTGATGTTAGAATTTGACCAAAACCAAATTCCATAAGTTCTAATGTGATATAGTTTTTTATGAAGAGAATTGGTGTAAATAATCATCACTACCTGGTACTACTTATGATAGGTCGAATTGGATTTTACTAAAAGATGTATATGCGATAAATTCAGCCAAAATATCACACCACTAACTAAGGTGACGTATGAACGTTAATATTTGAATTATTTGATATTAATCGCTGACTGAATTTACACATTTGAATCGCACAACCGAAATGATGAATACTCCTAATGAACCATACGATTTAATTAATTTATAATCATCGTCAATTAATTAAATTAATTAATATTTAAAATTTAATTATTAAATTTTATTAAATTTGTTTAAATACCATTAGTGTTTAATATTGTGCGTTTATATAAGTAATGAATGTATGTATCAATATATAACGTCGAAAGAGCATTTTAAATTTGATTTAAATAGAATAAACATTAAGTATGATTTTAAACTAATGAGATTAATTAATATTTGTGAAATATTTAATTGTTATTAAAAAAATTAAGGTTTGAATGTCATTAGTATTAAATAAAATGCAAATATAAAAGTTATAAACGCACGCAGGGGTATACGATATTCATAGAACAATTAAAATAGATTTAAGTGGAATTAACACAAATGAGATTTTAGAAATTTTGAGGGACCATATGGACCATTTATGGTTGGCCATATATGTAGAGAGGGAGATGGAGGATTAATGAGATTTAATTAAGAATTAAATAGAGAAAGTTTTAAAGGAAGGAACTGAAAGGTTTTAATGTTTCCTGTAAAACAGATTCTTTTTATTCATTTCATTTGACTCTCCTTGACATTTTATTTCCTCTTTCCCACTTTCTCTATTGGCCTAAATTTCCAAGGCTTCTAAGCAACAAAATTCCAAAAAAAATTCAAACAAAAATAAACAAATTCATTGTGGTTTTTGTCTCTAGATCCTTGCAAAATTAGAAGGTTGGTTCAAGCGAATCTGGGTTTATTCATCATTCAAGGTCCAAATCATTGGCTTCATTTTTAGATAAATCTAATTTTATCTAATTATATACTTGTCATACTTAGATGACTTAGATTCTATTTGTTTACATATAATTTCATCGTGTTCAAATATTTATATTCTTCTTCTATTCTATTTATTCATTTGTATGTATTTGGATAACGTTTTAGATATTAGTTTATTCCACTGAATCATTTTTACCCTCGTCATACTAATATGACTAAAATCGCCTTGTTTATATTATCTATTATTCATATGTCACCTATAATAATAATTTTGGACTTATGTCTGTTATGTTTGGATGTTTATATTGTGTATTTAACTTGAATCTGCATCTCATTATCATGAATTTGTCTATGTTATCTTATTCTTTCATATAGAAATTTATTTTTGAATAAACTTTTGAATTAATTTTGTTTACATAAAATTTAGTTTCATATTATAAGAACAAAAATTGAAGGTTCGTTTTCAAGTTGTATTGAAACAATTTTGTTTGTTATTTACATTAAATTTTAAGTGGACTTTTATGCAAAACGTCATATGCCTTTTTTCCCCTTTTAGTTAAGGTTGGATTTATTTTATTAATCTTAAATTTAATACATATATATATATATATTTAACTTAAAGTTTATAAAATAGATTCTTGTGCGAAATCATTAATTTAATTTCAAACTTTTATTAAATTAGATCTTGTTATAAGTTTTGATTTCAAAGTGTATAACATAATCAATCTTAATATACCTATATATATATATATGATACCATATATGTGTGTATATATATAATTGTTATAGATATACACATATTTATTTTATAGTAAAAAACTTGGACAATAAAGGCAAGTGTAAATTTAGGTATAAATGCTATTGAATATATCAATTAATCTAATTATAGAGAGAGATTTTAAAGGTATTCTCTCTATATTTAAAGCTTCATCTCCCTTAATTATATATATATATATATATATGTTAAAAAAAGAAATAAAAGTTTACCTTCTCTAAAATTTTACATGTTTGGTTACACATATATACCATGCTTATGTACTGCACTTACACTACACACATATGAATGTACTTGCTACATTCATTATAACACATACAAATTAAAATTAAAATTTACACTTCCTTTAACCAAATTAAATAAAATATAATTTTATTTCAAACTCTATTGGATTGGATCTAATTATGTTTTAGAGTTCATAGGCCCAATAGATCCAAAATAGAAAAAAATTCAACATTTACCTATTTCACCCACTTCCAACTGACTTGGTTCCAACAGTTGGGATCCTTCTGAAACTAGATGAGCCAACGACTAATGAAACCCAACTAAGTTATGCAAGAATCTTGGTTAAAATCAAAGAAAATGTAGAGTTACCAGAGGAAGCCCATATCACAATGCATGATGGAGAAAACGTAGTGCAAAAAATTGAATATGAATGGATATCACGAAGATGGTGTAGATTTTCAAAATGGGGTTGATTTGGGCATTGTTTTTAGAAGAAGGAAGAAGAAGAAGGATGAGACTTTAGTCCCACATCTTGAGATAAAAAACTATCTTTGTTTATATAGTGAATTCTCATAAGAATGTTGGGCCTTTTAGGCATCCAAATGTTTTCTCTAGAGCAGAAGAGAGAGGCCATGCATCTTGGCACGTGCGTCGTCGCCGTCATCCGATCGGGCCAGTTTCGGTTTGGATAAAGGCAAGGCCAAATTCACTTTAAGACATCTGTTTTTTACTTCGTCTTCTTCATTTCTGATCTCCACTAATTGCATCATCAGCCTCCAAATTTCAAAGTGTTCTTGGTTAGATCCACATAGTACAAACTTTGAATCTGATCATACTATTAGAATGCTTCATTGAAACTTGAAAGTCAATAATTAAATAACCCATTTGTACCTGACGGGTTGAATTATTTTCTAAAAGAATTTATTATATAGATCCTTGAAGTCAGAAGTACATTATCTGGTTCATTTTCATGCTTGGACCAATAAAGATATACAATAATTTTCAGATAATAATTTCAACTCTGGAAGGTTCGAGCAGTAACAATGCCTTGTAAGTCATGAATCAACATATGAATCGTTTGGAGCGAGTTGATGGGAATACTCGATGGAAAGAGACCATGAAGTTCTTTCCGATTATCGTTAAATTGTTCTACATTCTATAAGATGGCTTGGATATAATACCTAAAGAAACTCTTAAAGATAACGAGGCGCTCAAGATGAAACTTGCAAAGTGCAAAGACGATGATTTTCTATGTAGCGGACACATCTTGAATGAACTTTCAACTTATCTCTACACTCCACATTGAAGCCAGGAAACCGCAAAAGAACTCTAGACCATATTGGAAAACAAATACCATATATTGAAGGCAAGCGAAAAGAAATTCTTGGTATGAAATTTTATGAATTTCAAAATGATTAATAATAACCCATTACCGGACAAGTTAGTGAAATATTATACATAATAAATCAACTTAAAGGTTCCAAGATGAACTCCCTAAACCTTTTATAGTGGGAGTAACAATTTCTAGACTCCCTTATTCTTGAGATGAATATAAGAATAAAAAGTTGATGCATGTAGAAAAATATTATGATTTAGAGAGATTAGAATGTCATCTTCAAACAAAAGAGGACTCTCGTAAATGGGAACTAAATGATAGTCCGCAAACCGAGTTTCATGTTAAGGCAAATAATTTTGAAATATCGAATTCATTCAAGCCTATGAATGAGACATAGTTTAAGAAAAAAATGTCATCCCAAGAAGGATAAAAAGGAGGTGCTTGTTATTTTTGTAACAAGCCCAACAACTATGATCGTGACTGCCATCTGTGAAAGAAAAAACTAAAGGTGAATGTGGTTGAAGGCACACTTGTAGCTGTAGTGCAAGAAGAAAACTCTGTTGGTTGCATGGACAATGATTTGTGGCTTGATATCGGAGCAACCATTCACATATGCAAAGACCATAGTCTTTACAAGACCTACGAAGAAGTTGGAAGAGAAGGACATGTAGTTACTGGAGTATCGGAAGAAAAGTAATTGGAAAAGACACTATAGAAATCTCATTCACTTCGAAAAAGGTTCTTACTTGGTCAATGTGATTCATGTTGTTAATATATGAAAAAATCTGGTCTCCGGATACCTTCTGAATAAGGGATGATTCAAGATAGTGTATGAGTCTGGCAAGTTGGTGTTATCCAAGAATTGAAGGTTCATTGGACAGGGATATTCTTATGTTGGCATAATAAATTTGAATTTAATAAAGAATAATTCTACTTATATTGTTGATTCTCTTTATTTATGGCATGCAAGATTAGGACATGTTAGTTATGGTTCTCTAAGAAATATGAATAAGTTAGGACTAATTTTTGATCATAAATTTGATTCTATATCTAAATGTGAAGCTAGTGTTCAAAATAAAAACATATAAAATCTTTTAAATCTATAGAAAGGAAAACTAATTTGCTTGAGTTAGTATATAGTGATATTGGCGATTTAAAGGGTCATACAACTTACGTTGTTGATAAGTATTATGTTACATTTATTGATGATTATTCTAGATATGCACATGTTTATCTAATGAAAACCAAAAATGAAGTTTTTCATAAGTTTAAAATTTATAATGCTGAAGTGGAAATGCAATTAAGACTTAAAAATTAAGGTGGTGCATTCCGATCGTGGTGGTGAATATTTTCAAATGATTTCACATTATTCGGTAAACAACATGGTTTAATATATCAATGTAATGCACCCTAGTCATCTCAACAAAATGGAGTTGCTAGAAGGAAAAATAGGACATTAGTAGAAATGGCAAATGATATGTTAATTAGTGTTAACTTACCATACACTTTAAGGGGTGAAGCTATTTTGTTTGCATGTTAAATTCTGAATATAGAAAAAAGAGGATATATCCCCTTATGAAGTACGATTTAAAAGAAATCCTAATTTATCAAGGCTCAAAGTTTAGGGTGTTTGGCTTATGTTAGAAAACCAGATCCTAAAAGGCCAATACTAGGAAATAAAGCATTTAAGTATGCTTTTTTTTATGTTATTCACCTAATAATGTATAATATCGATTCACAATACTTGACAGTTTTGAAGTAATAGAATTTGTAAATGTAAATTTTTCAAAAAAAAAGTATATATCTCAAAATCAAGCGGTTGAAAATCCATTGATATCATCTACTCCAAAAAATATAGAAAGTAACGATTACAACGAAGATTATATCTTTTATCAAAACTGTGATGAAACCCCGGTACTTGAAGAAAATACTGAATGTGGGAAATATAAAAGAGTGAGAATAGAAAATGACTATGGTCATGACTTTATTACATATCTAGTAGAAGGAAGTAATGATGAAATCCTTAATATAATTAGATACGTAATGAATGTTGATGTTGACCCTAAAACTTATATTGATGCAAGGAGTTCAAGAGATGCTATTTTCTGGAAAGATGCTATCAATGATGAAATGAATTTAACTTTGGCAAACCAAACTTGGATTCTAACATATTTACCTCCTGGTGCTGAACCAAGAAGATGTAAACGGATATTCGAGAAAAAGTTCAATATATATGGATTCATTGATAAATGTAAAGCCAGATTAGTTACTAAGGGTTATAATCAAAGAGGTAATATTCTAAAAATTAAATATGTATTAAAACTAAAATTTAACAATATAATGATGATAATTAATTAGATTAAATCAGTAAATAATCTTATTAAAATTAGGAAGGGGCAAAATGGTCATTTTCCAACGTTCGAATTTGACAATGAGACTTCCTCCATTTCTTTAGGCTTATTTTTTCAATAAAATGGTATATAAGTTTGTTCAATTTGGAGGTCATATGAAGGATATATAGACAAATTAATAGCAAAGTGATAAATTTGGCATGTATTTTGACAAACATGAAATGATTGTTGACATACATCTAATCATTACACTTATGTTGATATACTTCTTGGGATATGTTAACATACATTAAATCATTGAACATATATCGATATACTTCTTGGAATATGTCAACATAGAGGTGACAATTTTAGTTTTTGACTTTTTATAAATTAATAAGGAGGGATTAGTTAATTTAAGCTTAAGTGGGAACAGTTATTTTACCTGAATTTAACACTGTAATAAGTCCATATTTGACTAGAAAAATTAATTAATCTTTCCCTCTTTTCATCACCATTCCTTCTCTTTCATTTCACAACCTTAAAACGACATAACTCTCTCGATTTTCAACAAATTTTGACCTTCTACCCATCAAAATGGTCGCGGAGGCAAGTACTATGATCTAGTAAAAAAATCGAGGAAAATTGTTAAGGTTTCTATGCACCAAAGGATAGAACAGCGAAAGACGGAAGCGATTTGTAGCATTTTACACTACACCAGAAACAGCTTTTGACAGCGTTTCAAAAACGCTGTTATATGATACGACCACGTTATTATAAACGCTGTATAACGACATGCTGTCGTAGATGCAAAAGTTTTAACAGCAAAATATAAAACGCTGTAAAAAATTTGATACCACAGCGTTTACTAAACGCTGTTATATGACACAACAGCGTTAGAACAAACGCTGTATAACGACAAGCTATCGTATAAAGAGAACTTACAACAGCTTAATTTTAAACGCTGTGGAAATTATTCTTTTGACAGCGTTTTATTTTGGCTGTTAATATTTTTATTACAGCGTTTAATGCGTGCTGTGTTATGTTTTTACAGTTGGGATGATGTTTTACTACAGTTTACAACAGCGTTTAATAAACGCTGTTACTCACTATTTAATGATAATTACAACACGAATTAAACACTGTTGTTTCTTCATTGACAGCATTAACATTCCACTATATTTGCATATTCCAGAACTACATTTTGAGTATAATCAAGCAACCAGTATATATAACATGTTCTAATGAATAATAATATGTTAAATAAACTAGCTAAAACAATATTAATATACAAAAAACATATATAAATCAAGTTTCAATAATATCCATAAACAAAAATAACACAGTAGACCAAGTTATCATAATATTGTTAAACAAAGATATCACCATATCTTGCTAGAGGAAACCCCTTATTTCCAGATCTATCACCAACTGAACAGTGGTTAAATTTCCAAATCGAGCAGCCTAAACCAAAGCCGCACCATACCCGTCAAGCAAATTGCTTGAACTCTTACACCATTTACAAACTGAAACAAGCAGCTTCGCTTCCACCAGCTCCATCTACAAACTCTTCCAGTTCATCAGCAAATCAACCAGACCACCTACAAAGTTCACAACACTCAACCCTTGAATGTACAGCCACCCTCCATCTCTTGCTAAACAATTAACTCCTTCATAGCCACATCACCAGACTAGCTGCGAACACCAACCTACAACCTTACCTTCTTACTACACTTACATCCACTTCCTGTACATCGGAAATTTATCCCATTCACCTAAACTGCCACTACAGTCCAACACCTCATTCAACCACTTAAAGCATCACAACTTCAATCCTTTCCAACACTACCAGTCCCCTACTCCTCCACTTCCATCACATACACCAAACTGTCCAGTTCAACCTGCACATTCATCTTCAACCCCCTTTCACTGATGTCCACTGCTTCCAGTAATGGTGAATTTCCAAATTTATTTGTGAATTTTAAGTTTAAGCATTAGGCAGTTTATACTTATGTTTAGCAAGGAATCAATAACTGTTTCTTTTTGCTTACCAATGCAATTGACATTAGCTTTTCTTTGAACAAGAAAGCGAACAACATCTTCGTATCCTTTGGATGCAGCCATGTGCTGAATTAATAGAAAATAGTATTAATATGATTTCTAACTTATAATACGTCATGTATTAGTAGGAGCATTGTTGTTCATAATTGGTAGTTATACATTAAATGTATGCATGTGTATGATTCAGTCTCTTCTTTTTAACCTTGGTTTAATAAAAAATCTTATGGTAGACCAAGTAAATTATAAAATACTTGAAGTTATGAGAAGTTACCAAAGCTGTCCTTCCATCATAATCAGTTTTGTTAGGATCTGCACCAACATTAATTAATCCTTTGAGATGGTACACATCTCCATGATATGCAGCACTGTTTACTCCTATTGCCAGTTCAGCTTCTTGCTTTGCGATTAAATATGTAATATCCAACTCTAGTTGCTTGATTCTTAAATCTGTTTCCTTCCCCTGAAAAAATAATTTCTTCTTCTATCAGTTTTGTTCTTTACTCTATCATTTTTTAATTTAATGTACATGTTGTGGAAATACCTTTAGTAAATTACTGAGTATTTGTCGACTGTCTCTAAAATAAAGCTGTAATATACTTGTCAGGGCTTGTTTTTCCATGCGTAGAAGTCGACACAATTCACAGACACGAACGGTGTATGGCTGTGGAATGTTACATAGAACTGCAACTTCACCAAATATATCGTATGTCATGAGCTCTGCTATTGATTCTTCTGATCCATCTTCCCCATCGACTACTTCCTCCTACAAGTAAGTTGATCAATTGTTGGATAATTATTTTCAAATATGTTATGAATTGTCACACGAGCTATATGTAAATGTCAGTGTTTCTGAATTTATTTTTTTGGGAGTTTTCTTTCATTATAAGGAAATTGATCGTGGGTACAAGATTTACTGTAGACAAATTCGCTCCTGTTTACATATTGAAATAAAAACGGAGGCAAATTTGTCTAATATAAGCATTGGTTGCACACAACACAAGGTAAATGTGAACAGGTCAGTTTCTCCATTTATTTTTGTTGTATATTGGTTTAACACTTATGATTCACCAATATTGTATTATAAACTTTGCAGTTTTGTCAGTTATATACTGATTATACTTTTTATCTTCATATTGGAAATGAAGGGAAAAAAAGGCCAAGGATGTGATTTCTTACCGAACAGCGATGCTACCTCTGTCATGTACCATTTTATAGGTATGTTCATCTCTGTATGCCACAAAAAATTGTATAATCACATCAATTAAGAACACAATTTGCATGTAGTCTAATATTTCCATATGTTTGGGCAACCCTTCGAAAAATCCAAACTCTAATGGTGTGAAGAATGATGAGTAAATTGACCATAAGAAAATTATGTTCACCCACCATCTATAGAACCTGGAAATTTAATGTTAATTTGATTTGTTATGCGATGAAAAATCACAAAGAAATATAGGTTTCTAAGTAAGAAAAATATATAGTTCTTACTTTCCATTTGGATTTATGCAAAACTCTTCATAACAAAATAAATGAGAAACTTAGTTTTTTTTCTTAGTGAAATTAATTTAGGATTTAATACATTGTTCAAACTAAATGAGAAAATATGCTACTTGGTTTGTGTATGTATAACCACTAAGGAACGGAACAAACAATATTCAAGTATTTTTTATTATTTAAATTTAATTAGTTACATTGAAAAGTCAGGAAGATTCACAAACTTGTTTGAATTAAATGAAGGAAAGTGACACTGATTTTTGGAAGTTTATAAATCTATTAGTTGCCAATTGGAGTTTTCTGTCTACTTGAAGAAGAAAACATAGAGAAGATGCTACTAGTATGAAGTTTTAGTTTTAATGCCAAATGTAATTCAACAGTTGCTTTTATGTATAATTATTAATTATTTCTCTTGAACTCAGTTGTGCAGTACCATTAAACACTTACTTTAGTTTATAGTTTAAATAATTTGTTAAAGAACCACTACATCAAAAAGCTCAAGTGAGTAAGTTTGTGGAAGATAACATTGTATTTTGGTTAAGACAAAGTTAAATACAATCTGGATTAGTGAAATGACTGGTAAGAAATTATAAAGTTTGAATAGAATAAGGAATATATTAGAAAATTTCAGCAATATGACTGTTTATTTAACAAAAAATTGTATCTGTCAATAAATAATTATCAAACATAAAGTTAAGTGCTGAACATTCAAGCAAACTTGCACAGTTTTTAACTGACTTGCTCAATTTTTTAACTGACTTCCTCGGATTTTAACTGAGCATACATTTAAAAAAAATTCATGAAAACACTTCATTATATCTGTCTTAGGACATAAATATCATTTTATGTATTATAATTATTCTTTTACTGAATGTGCTTTTATTTGTATGAAAAATAATCTTGATCCATTAAGTTTTGCACACAGGTGGTTATGTTTTGCGTATTGGAGGTGTATAGTGACCTCGTGTGCATCAAATCATTAATTGTCATTAGCACTAACTTCAGACTATCGAGATTATTTAGAAATGTCAATTGAACAATTGAATACATGAATGGTATTTTAGATACTAAACCTTTTCTAGATTCAAGGAAGTCGTAGTTCAAGAGTTATGTCTCAATTGAACAAATAAATCCATAGCACAAATAGAAATGGCGGTGGAGACGGAGCTGGAGGTGGTGACGGAGCCAAAAATGGAGGTGGAGATGGATTTAGTAATCGAGATGGTTAAATGTGAAGAGAGAAGAAAAGCTCTGAACTAGGTTATAGAAAAGGGAAAGTGAAATTTTTTCTCAAGAGAAAATACTGGAATGCGCGGCCAGCTAAAACTAAAGCGGGGATCCTTTCGAGCCAAAAAATTTGGTGTTTGACAGCGTTTAGAAAACATGTATTAAAAATAAAAACACGAGTGACTGCATTACCTCATTGAACGCTGAGATTGTATGCTGTTATTACCCATTTTTGTTGTAGTGTGATATTTAAATTTTTAGTACATAAAACATTTATAGACTGATTTTAACTCACAATATTAATTGCATAACATGCTTTACTCCATTAGTTTCAATAGCCTGTAGTAGTCTTCAAACATTAAACATACCAAAATCATGTTTGTTTTACTTTAAAAACTTGATTCCTTGTTAACAAGGTGTTAAAATATTTGTAATGATCGAGTGTACTAAAAAGTGTATTAGAGTAAAATTACACAGTTGATAAATTTACTTGACAATGTAAAGTCAAAGAAAAATATTAGTAGAGTTGAGCATGCAAATTGCACACCACCAATCAGGTTATTACTAACGTATCACATCATGTTTGTGAAAATGACCAAATTAATATAAGACAACATACAGATATTATTAGATCAAAAGAGTACCTTTTTCCATTCAACAAAGTGACCTTGAGGCTGAATGATTTAAATAGGTTTCACATCACTATGATCAACGCCACCTCGGGTTTCTCCTGCAGTGTAATTTATTAAAGGGTCTGCATACATGATAGCCCCAAGTGACCACCTACAGAAATCAAAATTCAATTTTTTAATCATTAATATTAATATCAGACTTTAGAACAAAATATTATCAAAATTGATGCATATTAAGCAAATTTATATTTTTAACAATTACTTGATCTTTTACCATGCGTCATGCAAAATGATTACTTCACAACTGGCAGATATATCAAAAATATAACTCACCAATAACATTCCACACCATAGCCCTTCTTTGATAATACTTCGAGAGCAATATAATCAGGAGTTCCAATAGTTGTATTAGTCTGTAGTATAAAACTACTCAGACAATATACAAGAAAATTATATGGTTACAAGATACGGTGTAGTAAATAACATTCATATCAGTGTCCTTACTATAGATGATCAAAGGCTCTATATTTCAACCATATACGAATGCATTTGCTGTGATATGATTCATCATTCTACTCTCCTGGTCTCTGCTATTGATAACCACTACAATAGTTTTTACTCTCTATTCATCTATAGTAGTAGTGACCAGTGCATTTGATTTCAGTTGTCCAACATCATCACCATTCTTTTCCATATATATATACATATATATATATATATATAGTGTGCGTGCACGCGCATATAGACCAATGTTCTGTGAATTTTGATGTGGTATATAAAACGTTGAAACCCAAATGTGCACCAGAGTCTTCGTTATTAAGTGGAAGTTGGGAAAAAAATCATTGTAGAGACTAGACATCTGTTGAAATAATAATAAGTGCAAGAGGCCACGTCAGTCAATTCCATTATTGTAAAGCCAATTGAAAACATTTCACGCACGTTTAAAAGCATAATAGACTGAAATTTTCATCAATATTTCTTTGGTTGATCCCTTTGAAATACTTAATATATGAAGTATAAAAAACGATCACTGTTTATTTAAGTTTGGTAGAATGAACAAAGTTTGAGTAACTTTAAAACTTGGAGCAAATTTCAACTTCATGTAAAAAAGAAACATTTACCATTAACTGTGAATGCAATCAACTTACCAATGGACGTCTATTCTTTTTCCAATATTGTAAAGTTTCAGTTGGAACAAGATCACTAGTGCTTTTAGGTAATGAAACACCATTATCAGCAGAACCACTTTTGCTATCTAGATGCTTGCATAGCCCAAAGTCAGTAAGCTTTAGGTGGCCATATAGATCAAGTAAGATGTTGTCTTGTTTGACATCTCTGTAAATTAAAAAGATATATAAGAATCATCCACAATTCATTTAAAACATTTAGCTATAACTATATTGCAGAAGGCCACATACATTTGGTTGCATAGCATAAGAATAAAACTACAAGAAAGTGTACAACTGCATATCATGAAAATATTTGGCTATATTTTTCAAGTTGTAATCTTAGTCAGGCCTTCATCCCTGAAAGATTTCTATCCTAAATGTAGCCTTTCATTCCATGCTAAAAAAGCGTGAACAAGAAAACAAACTATGTGTCATGACGTAGCAAAGAAAGTTCTTTGCTACACAACCAAAATTAAGGGGATCTTCTCATATTATCCAGTATTCCTTAAAAAGCTAACTATAAACTAACCTATGAGCATAATTGTGCTTGTGTATTAACTTTAAGGCGAGAACTGCCTCAGCAACATAGAATCTAGCCACATCCTCGCTCAATACATCTTTTCTCATGAGTGGTGTCATCAGATCTCCACTCGGTATATATTCCAAGATTAGATATAGAAAATCCTTGTCTTGGAATGAACAGTACAATTTAACAATGCAATTGCTATGGACTTGTGCAAGAAGATCTCTCTCAGCTTTAACATGCTCAACTTTGAAAAACTAAAATGTTCAGGTGATATGTAAATCTGAAGAGTATGAAACTTCTGGAAAACGCTATCTAACTTGAGTAATGGAATATTAAACAAAAATCTGTACATAAATTATTGTTTAATCCACTTTAGCAACAGTCAATAATTTGTGTAGCATTAGTAAATTATGTGCCAAGATCCTTTTCCTCTAAGTAAATTATTGATAAACAACATGTTTCATACAAGGCTAGAAAAATATTCTGCAATTCCAATATATTAAACAGTTCATGTCTTTTTTTCCCAATTTAAGTTCCATATATTTTATCATGATGTATACCCAAAGCAAATATAGACAATATTTTGTATCTTATATTAGTATCACTGGTACTTTGATTGAATAATTCCAAAATCAATAGCATGCGAACGATATAACAATACTAAACCTATATCAATCAATATTGGAGTTCCATGTTGCATGTGTATTAGAGAGGATTAAAATCTCAATGTTGAAATTTTATAAGTGTAATTTCTAGCATAGCTGAACCACTTTACTAACTTTTTCCTGCATTTATCTTACACCCTTAATTTATTTAATGTGCAAAAAAGATAAAGATATAGCACAAAGTGTCTGCCAATACATTCCAGAATTTTCATGAGTAATGGGTTTAACTATAGGTAACGTCATCATAGATCAAAATTATGTTAGGAAGTTTTAAACCAAATAGAAGAATTATTATATATAATTAAAAACCTGTCCATGACGAACCATTTCATACTTGTTTAGCTTCTTCATTGCATAAACATGGCCAGTTGACTTTTCCCTACATACCCTGACCTGCATATTGTTTGCAATATTCAACAATTAATTTTGAAGTATATGATATCAAATAAAAATTATGGTTTCACCTTAATTAACAATGCTACGTTATACAGCGATGAATACTTATTTTTTTCCCTCTTCACATACTCTAGGTTAGACCATTTCTCTCTAAGAATCATACAAAAATCTATCATTACAGTCACTAGTATTGGCATGTGTCCATGTGCATTTATTGACCATGTTTAAAAAAAATTTTATTTAAAGGGCTCAACAACATGTACTCTATTCTACAATATCTTGTTCGAACTGAGCTATAAATATCACAGGTGATTTTAAACTTGAGGTAAAATAATTTTAAAGATATTCCAGGGTATGATTCAGTTTCAGTTTTCTGTTTGCTTTTCTACATGTTGTGAGAGCATCATTGTAATGGAATAAAGGAAAACCAATAAGCATTTCATATATGATAGCCTTAAGTGACCACCTAAAGAAATCAAAATTCAACATTTTAATCATTAATATTAACATCATACTTTAGAGCAAAATATTATCAAAATTGATGCATACTAAGAAAAATTATATTTTTAACAATTGCTTGAACTTTTGCGAAGCATTATGCAAAATGATTACTTTACAACTGACAAATATATCAAAAAAATGACTCACATATTATGTAGAAATCATTTCGATAACTAAATTAGATAACTGACAATTGCATATGTTTATTTTAATGAATGATATTGTGTAGAAATCATTTTCACTGGAGGGTATTAGGATAGATAATGTGGCCTATTAATGATGCATTTCCTCAAATGGATGTGATGGTATACAATACGTTTTAAAAAAGGTCTCTTGTGACACCTCGCATAAATAGAGAGAATAAATAGGATGCGATTTATGGCTCTCAAATTCCTAATAATTTTAATCTGAGAGGCTTTTCATTTGCATCTTAAAAATAATTCTCAATTCTTACATAATTTAAAACTCCACTCTCAATTAAAAGTTATACAACAAATATATGTTTGCAGCATGCCTTTACTAATCGACCAAAATTAAAATCTAGACTTTGATCAGGTGTTAATGCAACACAAACATCCGATTTAAAAGATTTATTTAGTAATCAAATGAAGCATTTTAATTCTTCAAATGTCTATGTAATGATAGTCAGTACAAGACAACATGAATCATACACTTTAGCAGTAGGAAGTTAAATGAAACACACACCAACATAGCAATTTCAGTTTTTCCCAAATATCGGCTATTTTGTTCAATAGCAAGTGCAATAAACTATTAAATTTAACAGTTCAATAAAGAAAATCAAAGTTCAAATTCAAAATTTAATCGAATTTGAACGAATTTAATTTAGAGCTCGAATTTGCAGTTCTCTTCTTACCAATAGCAGCGATGAAGAGTATAGGGTGGCGAGTGCGACGCGACTAAGCTCCAAGTGATGCGATTGGCCAACTCAATGAATGGTATCTCTCCGACGAAAGCATAAGCAAGCAGCCATGGCTTTGTGAGCAACGGTCATGATAGAGAGAAGTAGTTTTAAAGAATTTGCTGAGTGGAGGCAATCAAGATTTGGAGAGGAGTCATTTTAAAAGATTTGCAGAGAGGAAGCAATTAAGATTTGGAGGCGTAGGTGATTTAGGGTTGCTGGGTAGTGGAGGGAAATTAATCTTACGCGGCAATGAAATTTTCAGAGGGAACAACATTTCATAATTTATTGAATAAAAATCTCAGCGTTTTCCAATGTCGTCTTTAGATTTTCCTACTTATAAAAGGTTGGACAACAGCAATCAACATTTAAACGCTGTTCTCCATTGCTGTTAAAAGAAATTTTTCTTGTAGTGTTAAGAGTGGTTCATTCTTTACTTACAATATAATACGTATATAATATTATGATGATGGTTTGTGGCCTATAATCTAGGTAATTTAACATTATATACTGAAATTAGGAGATAAAATCATGGGTTTCGATAGATATATGATAAAAAATAAGTAAAATCAATATATATGAATATAATATGAATGATTTTTTTATAGTTACCGTATACTTCTGATAATGTTTTAATGATGATTAGGAATATACATATGTGTGTGTGTGTGTGACCTTCAAACTGAAATATAATCGAAATAAAATGCGCTAAGAAAGGAGATATGTGTTAACATCTACTATTGTATAAAGATGGATTGATATATTTACTTTGTGATAGAATTGTTTGATGTCAATATGAACGGTATGAACTTGTAATGCAAGTAGGTGACTCGGAATGCAATGCTACTCTATATTGCTTCAGCAAGCTAGGAGGAGGACTAGATGTTAAGAAACCATGTAAGGCCTCGGGCTAGTCCAGGGCACGAGTTCAATTTGTTTGAAAAAGGATGTTAAGCGGTCCTGTAGGACCATTAAGCTAGTCCATGACATGAGTCTATTAGGTAGACGATGGTAATACAATCCTGTTGGGCCTCTGGCCAGTCCATGATGCATTTATCCAAGTGTTAGATATCCAATGGTAGTACGATCCTGTAGGGCATCATACTAGTCTAGGACATATCTTCTTACGCATTAGACATTGATTATATCACAGTAGTATCATTGTAGTATATGTGGAGTGGGCATGACTCGCTTACTCAGACTTATGTCTCACCCACTCCTATTTTCTTTTTTTTATTTATATAACTAGATTGATGGTCCTTAGAGTCATATTGGAACATGTGACGAGGACCTGGATGTATATATTATATGTATTGTAAACAAATGACTTGATTTCACTTATGATGTAGTGGATACAATATGATGATTTGAATAAATGATAGTTATATTATATTATATTTTGTTTCCTTCCACTATGAGATTTAGAAAATTTAAAGTTAGAAATTGCATTTGTTTCTTTTTATCATCTTTTAGCGACTTGTATTTTCAGCTTATCATGGTTTGAACGTTGGTTCGGGCGTTAAGTTAGAGAGTCAAATGGGCGGGTTGTTGCAAAAGACATTGTGTAGATTACTTTGATACATATGCTCTTGTTCTTCACATCTCTTTGATCCATTGTTTGATAGCACTTGCATCCATTCAAAAACTGGTAGTTCAACAGATGGATGTGAAAAATTCTTTTCTAAATGGTGATCTAGAAGAAAATATATATATGACAACTAGAAGGCTTTATAAATCTGGGCCAAAAAAGAAAGTTTGTAAATTGGGATAATCTCTTCATGGTCTAAAATAGACACCCATGCAATTGCATGAGAAGTTTGATAAAGTAGCATTGTCAAATGGCTTCATTGTTAAAGATGGTGATAAATGCATTTATAGAAAATCGAATAAAAACGATTATGTTATAATGTGTTTATGTGTTGATGACATGCTAAAATTTGGCTCTGATATATCTTGTCTAAAAGAAGCAAAAAGGTTTCTATCCTCTAATTTCGATATGAATGATCTATAAGAGGTTGATGATCTTAGGGATCAAAATCATAAGAAAAAAGGAAGAGTTGGTACTAACCAATCTAACCACATCGAGAAGTTCCTCAAGAAGTGCAGCTGCTACAATGACAAGCCAGCTTCAAATCATTTAAATACTAGTATTAGATTCGTGAAGAATACTGGACGAACTAATTTTCAACTTGAATATTCCAGTATTATTGGGTGTCTTATGTATGCTATTGTTTACATCAAAATATGGCACAAACACCCAGATATGAGAAATATAGAATTAAATGAAGAAAGTAAATTGAAAAGGAGGAAAAAAAGAACACACAACAATTATAGTGGTTCGGCTAATCTTTGCCTACGTCCACTTAAACTTTGTTGATGATTTTGATGAGTTTTAAAGGACTATTCTTAGGGATCGGTGATGATACATAGAGTTACAGAAATAATACAAGGGTTTGTTTAACCAGCTTAAAAGATCCCTTAAACAATGTCCTTCCTCCTCCATTTATAGTTGTAGGTTACCGGAAAACTCTATCTCATGTTCTTGCCCATGTCCTCCATGATCTAAAAAAGCCAAACTGAAAAGATCATAGCCAACTCATCTTGTTTCAGGCATCAGTATCAATCCATGCCTCAAGAATCGGTACCAATCCATAAGGTGGATTGTGGTCCCCTTTTTAACCTTTTGTAAATGCTTGGTTAAATCGTATTTTCATTCATGTTACTTGATTGTTTAGTTATGGACTTGAATCTGAATGAATTCTTTGGTTCGAAGGTTAGGCAGGGACACTTGATTCATCCATTGGACGTCTGAGTGGACGTGGGCTTGCAAACCATTCTATATTGGCCTGAAACAGCTTGTAATTGCTCAATCTCCATGTGGCATGAGGCGAGTGGTGACTAGGGGGAGAATTCAAGGACTGGTATTGAACCTTGGTTAAGATCGGTACTGATTCATGACTTCTCCAAATCTTGGAACTTTAAATCTAGTGCTCATAGTAGGAGGTGTGTAGGCTTTTATTTAGATGTTCTTGGTTACCTTTAGACTTCATTCCACAGTTTTGCTTGGTATCTGAACTTAGTAATTATCGCTATGGATTCCTACTAGATAATTTCTTAGTTCGATCGACTTGATGTGCCCGAATATGGCCTAGTCACAAGCTGGATAACATTTCCCCTAAAGTATATCTTGTTTTAACATGATGTACTTGAGAACAAGACGAATGGAAGGCTCTGCACTCTTGGTTTCTTGCTTTGCTTCGAAAAGATGTCGTCTTTCCCTTTAAACTATTTTAGTGAAGCATAACATCTTTTGTCAATCACTGCAACGCTTTAGGCGGTTCTGAACTTGTAATCCATATGGTATAAGGCCGAAATGTGCTTTTCAAGCTTGTTATTCCAAGTTCAAAATTCTTTCAACAATTTTCTTTTCCAGATTCTACAGGTTTGTCTCTATTCTCTTAAAACTTCAACAGCTTAGCGTTATATGCAAACACATACATCCACTCATCTATTGCTCAGACATTCATATACATACCTACATTCATGCATATATATACATACACACACACACACATATATATATATATCATATATGTATATAGGTTGTAAAGTGTGTATTTGTGTGTATTTAGGGTTCGGTACCGATCCAAGACGCCTAAAATTTTATTGTTTTGTGTGCCTAAACTCATAGCATATATAACTTTCGAACCCACACTTGTTCATTTCCACTTCTATTTGCTTCATGCCTTGAGACCTTTCTCCTCCCAGCTCCTAAGTCACCATTACCACTCGAGCATCTATCAAAAATTCCACCCCGAAGCACTTGTTAGAAACAAGGATGGCTACAACACAATGTTGGATCTTAAGGCTATTCAGACACTAAAAGTGGTGAAATGTGTATTTACTACTTACTTATGAATATAAAGAAGTAATCAAAGAATAAGTAAGTAATAAAGTAAAATGCAGTGATGTAAATAACACCCGGATTTTTATACTGGTTTGGATTAACCAATCCTACATCCAGTCCTGCACTCTATCGTGCAGAATTCCACTACAATTGCTTGCTTTCCACGGGTGGCAAGAACACCTTTACAATCTTGGTTTCACGGGCTACAAGACACACCCTCTTGATTTTACAGGCTACAAGAACACCTTCTCCTTATCACCAACAATAAACTATGGCAAGTAGTTGTATCTTCAATATAGATTCTTGCAGATTCGGTACAATGATCCTATAGACCTCCAATGGCAATATATCTTTGAATTCTTTGAGGAATAGGATGAAATCAGAGAGAGAATGATGTGAATTCAAGTACAACTCTCTGATATTGTGTGGCTTGCAAATCAGTGAAGAATTGGAGTGAAATAGTATCGATTTGCAAGGAAATTTGAAGAGTATGCAATGGATTTCTTTTGCAAATGTTTGGAGAAGGAGTAAGAGAAAATGAGAATTCTTGATGATAAAATTCGTTTTCAGAAGCCTTTATATAGTGGTTGAAGAGACGTGTCTTTTGGTGAAGAAGTGGAGGGAAATGTCTCTTCATTTGAAATTTGAAATTCTGAAAAACGGCTAGCATGTCGACATCCCCTTACCTAGTATGTCGACATGGGTAAGTTGCAAAATGAACAGCAACACTAATAAGTGTTGCGAATTTTCAGCATTTCAAATTACCTTATATTTATGGATTTTTGTGATTCGGTTGAGGTCAATGGTTGATTATCTTCAAGTATAATTGCCAAGAGATCTTTAACAAGATATTCTAAGGTTCAACCAACTCCTCATCACTTCAAACACCTTTATCCTTCAGAATTCTTCTCTAATTTGGTTTTGTTCTTCAATTGCTCTGATTAACCTTCTTCTATAATTCATTTGCTTCCACTGTATTCTTGATTATCTCTGTAAATGTCTCCATAATATATCTGATATGACTGCATAACTCGGAGATACATTAGTAGTAATATTTATGTGGTTGTTATCATCAAAATCAATACCTAGGGTATTAACAATCTCCCCCTTTTTGATGATGACAACCATATAAATATTTGAGAGATAAAATATAATATTTTTATATTTGACTCCCCCTAACTCTATGCACTTCCCCTATCATTTTGCCTAGTATATTTATACCTTTTCTCCCCCTTTGTCATCAACTAAAAGGGTAAAAAAAGAGTCGCTTAAATCACTGCTAGACAATATGTAGAGTTTGTATATAGAGATAAATACATATAAATAAAACACTTGAGGGGAAACCAAATCAATTAAAAACATGAAATAAACTTATCAAATAATAAGATGAGTTTTAGAGTTACCGACTTTGCCGATGCCAATAACAAATCCTTTTCATATTTATCCAAAGTTCAATAGATTTCTTGTCATATGCTTTGAGCATCCGCTATCTGGTATATATTGTTTGGTACCTGAAAAATTATAAAGTATGCACACTGGTACCCTTTTTATTTTGGGGTCCATGGGGTTAAGTTTTAGGATGCCAAACCCATGAAGAGTTTGAACGTCCTCTCAAAATATAATCATTAGATGAATGAACCTTATTAATAAAATTATCAATATATTTTTCTTTTTCAGTATCATCCAACCTTTTTGGAACCCATAAATTAATGAATCTATTTGGAGGTTTTAACTTTAGTTTCCTAGGTTTTGGTTTGAACTTGGTAGCCTTAACAAACTTAGTATTTTGAATACTGTTTTTCTTTGATTTAGCCTTAGGGGTGTATCCAAGTCCATGTTTATTCCTAGTGTGTTTAGATGCAGATAATAATTTTTCTAGATTATCCTTCCCTTTGTTAAATTTATCAACATCAGTTTTCATTTTGTCAAAATCCTTATTACGGTTAAGAATAACATTGTCTAGAGATGTTATTTTGTCATTCAGATCAGTGATCTGTGACTTCATTGAAAGATTTTCTGATTTTAAGGATTCATTTTCACTTTTTAGTTTTTCAAAACTTCCAAGTGTCAAATCCTTTTCATCATTATACCTATTAAGTCTTTCAATTTCATCTTCTAGACATTGTTTTTCTTCAATTAACCTTTCATTAAATATTTTTAATCTATCTATCTCTGCCAAACTATTGTTGTACTCTTTCCTAAGTATTTTATATCCATGATTCATATCATTCAAAACATTAGTAATTTCTTTATTAAAATTCCATACATGGTCATCCTTTGCCATGAAGCACATGTTGGCATTTTCTGTTTCTGAATCACTATCACTTGATGATGTATCTGAATCATCCCATTTTGCATTGAATGCCCGTTTCCTCTCCTTATTGAAAGTGTTTGACTTTGATTTCATCAGTTTGGGACAGTCTCTTTTCAAATAACCGGGTTTATCACATTCGAAACACTTAACAACATTTCTATTTCTAGAATTATTGTTGTTAGTTTTTCGAAGTTTGTTTGTTATCCAATACTTCAAGAATTTCTTGAACTTCTTGGTCATAAACTCGATATCATCATCAACAGCATCATCATCTGGTTCATCGTTGTCGATCGTAGCATTGAGTGCTAGTGATTTCTTCTCATTTGCCTGATTCTCTTTTCTAATCTGCAACATTACTTCATAGGACATTAGGTTACCAATTAAACTTCTAATTTCATAATACTAATATCATTGGCTTCTTCAATTGCCAGAATCTTATGATCCCATTCACTAGGAAGTGAATTCAAGATCTTTCTGACTTGGTCTTCTTTAGTAATTTTCTTTCCAAATGATATTAAGGCATGTACTATATCTTGAAATCTAGAATACATATCAGAAATAGACTCATTTGGTTTCATTTGAAAGAGTTGAAACTGGTTAGTTAGCATAGATATCTTTGTTTGTTTTACTTTACTGGTGCCTTCATGTGTGACTTGCAGTGTTCTCCAAATTTCATATGCAGAATTACAAATAGACACTCGATTAAATTCATTTCTATCTAAGGAGCAAAATAAAATGCTCATGGCTTTAGAGTTATTAAGTGCTTGTGTCTTTTGGTCTAGTGTCCATTTTGAATATTCAGTTTGAGGCACTATGTACTCTATTTGGGTAATGTTCCAAATATCCAAACCATTAGACTGCAAATAACATTTCATCCTACAAGCCCAATATGCATAACTACTGCCATCAAATAGAGGGGGTCTAGTGGTAGATTGCCCTTCTACAAAGGTGTTAAAAAATGTGTTACTAGTGTCATTAGCCATTTATACTTTTCAAAAACCAAGTTATGAATTTTTGAAAACCAATGCTCCGATACCAATTGTTAGAAACAAGGGTGGCTACAACACAATGTTGGATCTTAAGGCTATTCAGACACTAGAAGTGGTGAAATGTGTATTAACTACTTACTTATGAATATAAAAAAGTAATCAAAGAATAAGTAAGTAATAAAGTAAAATGCAGTGATGTAAATAACACCCGGATTTTTATACTGGTTCGGACTAACCAATCCTACATCTAGTCCTGCACTCTATCGTGCAGAATTCCACTACAATCGCTTGCTTTCCACGGGTGGCAAGAACACCTTTACAATCTTGGTTTCACAGGCTACAACACACCCTCTTGATTTTACAGGCTACAAGAACACCTTCTCCTTATCACCAACAATAAACTATGGCAAGTAGTCGTATCTTCAATACAGATTCTTGAAGATTCGATACAATGATCTTATAGACCTCCAATGGCAATATATCTTTGAATTCTTTGAGGAATAGGATGAAATCAGAGAGAGAATGATGTGAATTCAAGTACAACTCTCTGATATTGTGTGTCTTGCAAATCAGTGAAGAATTGGAGTGAAATAGTATCGATTTGCAAGGAAATTTGAAGAGTATGCAATGGATTTCTTTTGCAAATGTTTGGAGAAGAAGGAGTAAGAGAAAATGAGAATTCTTGATGATAAAATTCGTTTTCAGAAGCCTTTATATAGTGGTTGAAGAGACGTGTGTTTTGGTGAAGAGGTGGAGGGAAATGTCTCTTCATTTGAAATTTGAAATTCTGAAAAACGGCTAGCATGTCGACATCCCCCTACCTAGTATGTCGACATGGGTAAGTTGCAAAATGAACAGCAACACTAATAAGTGTTGCGAATTTTCAACATTTCAAATTACCTTATATTTATGGATTTTTGTGGTTCGGTTGAGGTCAATGGTTGATGATCTTCAAGTATAATTGCCAAGAGATCTTTAACAAGATATTCTAAGGTTCAACCAACTCCTCATCACTTCAAACACCTTTATCCTTCAGAATTCTTCTCTAATTTGGTTTTGTTCTTCAATTGCTCTGATTAAACTTCTTCTATAATTCATTTGCTTCCACTGTATTCTTGATTATCTCTGTAAATGTCTCCATAATATATCCGATATGACTGCATAACTCGGAGATACGTTAGTAGTAATATTTATGTGGTTGTTATCATCAAAATCAATACCTAGGGTATTAACAGCACTACCTTAACTCATCAATGCACCTTGTGTCTCCTCTCGATGTCATTGAATTCGTCGTCTTCAGATCCAAGCTTGTGAGCCTTGACTTGCACGAACGATTTGAGTCTCCAAATTGAACTCTATCGAAACCAACAACCTTGATTGTTCTTGGTAGGTGGTGGCAGCCTCAAATGGTGAAGCTCATCATAGTTTGCATCTTTAGCCATGCGATTCAGTGAGGATAGATAAATTCTCTTGCGTTTGGTCTTGGGGATCGGTGCTGATCCTACAATTTAGGGATTTCGCATTTGGAAACTTGGTCGCTCGAATTCTATCTGTATAAGACTTAGACAAGCTCAAGTTTTGATCATGCTTTCCCAAAGGATGGTTCGAGTTCAAGTCATATGGGTCTCGACTCGTATTGGCTTTAGGTATTACTCGGGGCAAGCTTGTATTTGTCCAAGTGATGCAAAATTTTATGAAAGATTCTTTTAACTATCCATAGAAAATTTTAAATAATAGAATTTGGTCGAGTCATGGCTGATGATGCATGATCTATTGGGATGGTTAGCGATGACGGTCACTTCGGATATCAAGTTGGTTTTTGACTGATAAATTTGCCAATCCTATTTCCGAACGATAAATTTGAACTACACGACGTTATATGCATGCACTACACAAACAGTGCATAATTTTAACTGCACTATGTTGCCCTCCATCAATGTATGGGACACGATAGACCATCACAATTTGATACCCGTCGGGTTTGGTACATTGACTTTACTGGGCTCTTTTTCAAGCATGGAGACTATAGTTTTTAACGTGTCTGATATCACTTATTTATGAAGCCTTATTATTTATGGAATCGTAGACATTTCGAGCATCTCTCCGCCATGGCAGCAGGTCCGTCAACATCAAAATACATGGAATCTGACATAGAATCCAGTTCCACTACAGTTCCCACAATGAGACATGCTCCTCGTTCGACTGATCGTCAAGCATTATAGCCTTTGGAAGTAATTCCTTTTGTGCCAATCGAGGGGACTGTGGTTGGAGCTGCCCTTTATGTAGATATGGGCGATGCCATTATTTTATATGATCCTTAGGATTCTCTAGCATTGAAAATTGATGAGATATCTCTTTGAAGAATATGCGAGAGGCATGGTATCCCTTACGAGGATGTATTGGTTTTGTCACTCCACCAATGGGAGCATCTCCCATCGATAGGATACATAGTTTGTAACCGATATATGTATATGGCCGGTTGTGTCCTTTCATTCAGCAACTTCGTCCGCATAATTTTGTAGTTCATGAAATTAGCTCCAGCCTAGCTGCGCCCTAATAGCTATGCTTTCTTGAGTAGCATTTATATTATTTTTTCCCGCCATCTGAGTCGTGAGCCGAGCACTCGAGGGATCGGCTATTTATACACAGCTTCAAACACCAGAAAGGATACCCTTCGCTTACATATCTAGAAAGTTCTGGGGGTTATCAGATAGTTATGGGCCTTTGGAATAAACTGAGCTATTTCAAGGACGAATTTTTCTTCGTCCATTATCCACCAGGTTTTGTATAGAGGTGGTATTCAGGACGTAGGTCTTACCTTCATACTTTTTTATGTGGACAATATTGCTTCATTTACTCATATGATTACTCCTGTTTTTTGCAGATAGCTCGAGAAGGCCTTACTGCGCAGCCTGAGTGAGCACTCTTGCATCTCTCCATCAAGTCCCACTCAAGGAAAGGGATATGAGGGCACTTATCACTGATGAGAATTTGAGAGCTTATAATCTTTTGGAAGAGGATCGTAGTGTTGGCCATGTTCCCGAAGTTGGTGATGAAGATGGTGATGGTTCTTCGTCGGAGGATGGCGATGAAAACCAAGAAGTGCCCCCAGTCACAAATCCTGTTGTGGAAACTGGAGAAGTGCATGAGCATGCTGAGGAAGGAAGAAGTGGTGGAGGAGATGATGTTGATATTGGTCATGAGCCCTCTATTGATGAAGGCGGTGGTGACTAAGCTTTTCTTCGAATGCGACAACCCAAAATAAAGATCGTCCTATTGCGAACCCCCACACAACCTCTGTCAGCCAATCTAACGGATGAAACCCCTATTTCGCCTTCTGAAGACATTTATGGGAACCTCAGTCCGATTCCAGATGAGTTTGGTTCTTATGGCCTGGGCAACATCAATATCGAAGATATTAAATCCCCTATCTGTCTTCCCGATGAAGTGCTAACCACTCGTGTAGGGGAGATCACTCATGTTAGCAAACTTCGTGTACATAGTACATGCAGGGACACTAGGAAACATACACACACTTACATGACACTGCACTTTGTTTAGTTCACGCCATGCTCCTATCTTTTTTGAGCTAACTCGTTTGTGTTCCATTTGCAGATTCAATGGAGCACAGGGGTATGTACAACACCATTAAGAGTTAGGGGAGCAAGAATATGAGACACGGATCGTATTATCATCCTCATGGCTCTTCTTATGACTTTGATCTAGGCAGGCGTTCGAACCATGACTACCAGAGTCGAGATAGAAGCTATACATCTCGTGAGTTGTCTATATGACACAACACGGATAGACATTCCTCAAATGCCGATCATACACCATCTGTTGATGTAACTTGCGCTCCTGTCTTCGTCCTATTATCGATGCAGCCGACAGCATCCACTCTTGCGTTGAGATGCTCCGAGCAGTTACCAGGGCCAATTACTATTGATATTCCTCATTCAACGCCTGATAAGAAATCATTTCAAACAAAGGAGATTACTTCCAATCCCAACATGGACGCTTTGCAGTGTAAAATTATGAAACTCTTTCTTGATGACGTCAAGTTTATCCCTAGTCTGAAGGGCATTCCTCCCCATATTTGAACTGATTCCATGGTTGCACAGATGACGTATACAACCATTACTTTAAATGGAGACGGTTAGTTGAAGTTATCTTTGAAGGTTTTTACAATAGAAAAGTATAGCTCCAAGGGATGAAACTCGAGAAAGAGTAAGATAAGCGCATCATCGCTAACCTTGACGAGGAGGTCAAGAAGCTCAAATGCCTCATTAGCTGATTCTAAGAAACAACTGGGTGACCTAACCAAGTCGGTCAAGGAAGAATGCCAAAATCAGCAGAAATAGATGGAGGCCACTCACCACAAGAGTCATAGTCTATCGTTGGAGAATAAGTGGTTGACTAAAGAAGGTGAGGAGCTGAAGAAATGGTTAGAGAAAGAGAATAAATAGAAAGATGATACTTTTTTAAGGCCTAGGGCTAATGTGAGGAGTTGTTAGATGCTCACAAAGTGAGCGATGAGGCAAAAGCTCGGGTAAAGGGTGTTGGAAAGCAGGTTGAGGCCGCAAAGAAGAGGGGTTAGGACGAATTCGAGCCAGTAATAATCCCTTATAATGCGAATGTGATTATGTTTAAAAGCTTGAAATGGCTCGACGAAGGATATCTCAAGGCATTGGGCATAAATTATGAACAAAGAGCGAGAGCTTTTCGACGAGGCAGAGGACGGTGTAGAATAGTTGAAGCTCAGCCTTCTAAATGCAAAATTGAAGCACTTAGGATTGGTGAACGCGTGCTACACCCCAAATATGCTATCAAGAGTCGAAAAGACCTTGGTGACAGCTCCGGTTCTGCTCCCCACGACTCGATAACTAACATTATTCCTAGGGCTTCAACTACTTCATCACTTCCATCGGAAACTGGATACAATCCCGACGAGCCTCCGCTTTATAAATCAACTATTTTATCTCCCATCCTAAAGGGAGGTTCTTGTGGTACTCCAGCCCACGTTGAGCTCACGCCCCTGGAGGTATATCATTGACTTCGCACATGTTTGACATGGCTCATATAACGCCGGTTGATGTCACTAATCTCTATTTTTGCATATTTCCCATTCCATGGCAACCATCGATTGTCCCCTTGTCAGAAGAGAACTTGTCAATAGGGACACAAGCTATAGTTACTAAATTAGTCGCCGTGTCCACCTTCCAAACATTCACGAATATTCCAACCAGCAAGACTCCAGGCCATGGGGATGAAATGATTCATGCCTTGGAAGAGGAGGCGACATGTGACCTTCACAGGGTGCAGGAAGAAGAGGACGTTACTATAACTGGGACTTTTGATCCTTCTTTGGTCCCCATGATGGAAAATTTGCTTAGAGCACGAGTCCTGATGGCCAAGGAGATCAAGGAAGATAAAGATGTTGATATATCTCCTCCCATATCGATCGTGTTGCCTAGTCAACCTATCTTTGTTCCTCTTGAAACTGCGGAAAGCAATCTTCCGAAAGGTCACAAAGGAAAAGATAAAAGTAGGTGGAAGCCTGGTGAGCCTAAAATGCCATCTTTCGAAGAGGAGAAGAAGGAGTCGAAGAGGAGGAGGAAGACTTAGTTGCATATCCTTTCTTGTTTTTATTGTGTTTAGTTTTTGTTTGAGACTTATATACATAGGCTAAAGTTGTGCGAGTACAACCATCACTTCTAGTTTAAGCAGTGTGTTAATAAAATTTGACTTGTTTTCTTTCAAGCGTTGTGTTAATTTTTTCGGGCATTAAGAAATGTGTTTATTAGTTTTACTTATGTTTGTATGAGTTAATTCTCCTTATCAATTGGCTGAGTCAACGGCTTATTTTATTTACTTTTAGTCGAGTTCTGTCTGACCAAAGATAACATTTGGAATTACATTATTTCCCATCCTAGGAGAATAATGGCTTGGAAGCTTATCTCTGGGTATCCTCGTTCAGTCGCGCCTATCTCCGAGCTTTGCCCAGGGTTGATCGCTTGGAGTGGTATTTGAATGTCCAATTCGGGATGTTTGTGTAAGATCTCCCCAAACTCTAGGCATTGATCTTTTGCCTTACCATTCTTTGGGTATGGTATCGATGCTTAGCCAAACTCAAGGCATGAGTTTTTAGGGTGAACTGTCTCGTTTCCCACTTGGATATTTATACTCCTGCCCCTAAGCCGTGGGTTGGACGATTTGATCGGTATCTATCTCCAAATACCTAGAACGGCCTTGCTTCATGATTCTAATCACAGAACATAGAAGTTTAGGGTGGTGCCTATTTCCTAGCAATTGAATATCTGCATCATTAACATGCAGACGTGTAATATTGCTGTTATTCACGACGTATAATCAAGCTAACAACAACACATATTCGTTGATTCTAGAAGCCAAATTGCTTTATATTCACAGAAGATGAAAGAGTCTGTCCTTTTACATCAATGCTAATTAAATATGTACAAAATCTAACTCAAGTGAAATAGCGATGCAGATGTTTGCTATTCCACTCCCGCGGGAGTGCAATCCCATCAACAGTCGCCAGTTTGAATGTTCCGTCTCCAAGCTTATGTTCAATCACATACGGACCTTTCCAGTTCGAGCCCATATTCACAGGACCAAGGAAGATTCTTTTGAGGGCAAGGTCGCCGATCTTGAAACTTTGATTCCCGGTCTTTGTGTTGTAATGTCGGGCCACTCCTTTCCAATAGACAGCCGCTCGTTTGTTCTAGGATCATACTGGGTTTTCCGATGAGAAGGTACTTCCAATTCTTTCATAATCATTTTGTCTAATCCATAGGTTAAGGCGAATGGAGTATGACCGGTTGTAGACTTGTGAGTTGTTCTGTAGGCCCAAAGTGCTAATGTAACTCATCAACCCACTTGCCTTTGGCCATCTCCAGCGCTTCTTCGGAATGGACTTGACTATCTTATTCATAGCCTCCACCTGTCCATTTTCTTGTGGGTGTGCTACTAACGCAAATTTCTTCTCAATGCAAAGTCGGTTTCAAAAGGTTCTAAACTCGACACTGTCGAATTAGGTCCCATTGTTAGAAATAACCGTTCTTATGATCCCAAAACGATAGATTATATTCTTAAACACGAAGTCGAGCATCTTCTTCGTGGTGATCATGGAAAGCGGTTTCGCCTCGACCCACTTTGTGAAATAATCAACCGCAACGATATCATACTTTACACCACCTTTAGACATTAGCAACACGCCAATGATGTCAAATCCCCAGACTGCAAATCGCCATGGGATGACCATTTGCATAATCTCCATCGGTAGGGCTCTAGGAATCTTTGCTAATCTCTGGCATATATTACACCTCTTAGTGTAATCAGCTGTGTCTCGGTTGATGATTGGCTAAAAATATCTATAGCGAAGAATCTTCTTTACTAAGATTTGCCCCCTATATAGTCACCACAAGCCCCTTCATGGACATCCGCTAGTACTCTTTTGACTTCGTCCCCGAAAACACATCGCAACAGGGGGACAGAGAATCCCTTTCTATACATGACTCCTTCCTAAATAATAAAGCACGAAGCTTTGTAGAGGAGCTTTCATTGTTCATTTCTTCCTTCGGGGAGGATTTCGTTCAATAGGTAATCCCTGATTGGAGTCATCCATGACTCCATTTCACATTCAGCCTTCAAGATCCAATCGACATCCTTCTGGTCGATCCTTGAAGCTGTGTTCCATCGAGACCAAACCCATAAGTTTCTCATCTCTTGAACAAGCCAGTTTGGCTAGTGAATCGGCTTTCGCATTTTTCCTGTCTAGGAATATGTGTTATCGTGTTATATTCGATGGCGTTTAACAACTCTAGGGCCATGGTTATATAAGGAGCTATCCTTGCCCTTTCCACTTGAAAATCCTTCTTCACCTGGCATACCACCAATTGGGAATCATAGAAAATGTGGGAAGTTTTGACTCCTAACTCTTTCACAATCTAGAGTCCTGTGATCAATGCTTCGTATATGGCTTTGTTATTCATCGTGGGAAAATCATGTTTCAGGGTGTAGCAAATAGAGAGCTCCTCAGGGGTTACCAAGACAACTTCTACCCTCGAGCAATGTTTGTTGAATGCTCCGTCGGTATACATTTTCCACTTAGCATTTCGTTCCATGCTACCCTCTTCATTAGCATCCCGAGTGGTGTATTCAGCAACAAAGTCTGCCAAAGCCTAGCCTGGAATCACTCTCCAGTGATGATACGCTATGTATGAAAGTGATTGTGCTATAGGATCGTGTAATACAGATAAACTACTTGTGCGGAATAAGTAAGTAAATAGTAAAAGCAGTAAAAGTAAATGACACCAGAGATTTTTATACTGGTTCGAACTCCCGTTCGACGTCCAGTCCCAGACTCCTTCTGGAATTAAACTAGAAACCCTCACTTAACCCGGAGGAATAGGTTTACACCGCCTGAGCAACCGAACATGACTTCTACCGCCTAAGCAACCGAATAGGACTTCTACCGCCTGAGCAACCGAACAGGACTTCTTTACAAATAACAAAAGTATCCGACTGTAGTGTGCTCTTTGAATAGCACTGATAAGTCAATTAAGTACAATCTTCCTATAATCTTCTCCTTTATGATATGTAGTGTAATGTGCTTGAGAATTGTGGAAGATAGAGTGATCAATGATCAGAGAATGTAAGCAGTTTGAGTGCAGTTTGAAAATAGAGAATAAGAGATAAGAATTCAAGAATATTAAAATCAATTGTTGTATACTATTTGTTGAATTCTGAAGTCTATTTATAGAGATTAAATAGTTGCAACCATTGATGAAAGATAACGTTGAAAAGAAACAGGTGCAACTGTTGATTTGAAAATGTTTCTCTTCGATGAAGAGAAGTGTCTTTTCATAAAAATAGCTGTTGAAAATATTCAGCCTTCTGAATTTGATAAAATCGAAAACAATAAAGAAATAGGTAAATTTTGGCCTAATTCAGCCAGTTGAATAAAGTCATTCAGCCGGCTGAATATTGTGAAACCATAAAAGTGTTTCAGTGATCAGATGGCCAAATGATTCCATTCAGTCGGCTGTTTCAGCCTTTTGTGCAGGGTAGTGCATGTGTGTATATGTTTTTTTATATATATATATCATTTCAGGAGAGATTTTAACATATGTAAACTCTAGACACGACACTCTATGACTAATAATACTTTGTTTGTCACCTTCGTCTTGTCTCTATCGTGTATATCTCTTCTTGTATCTCCATATACATACTTTCATCCTTTTTTGTACTCTGTATCTTCATTTTGAACGTATTTGTTTGTCTCTTTTTGATGCTCATGTACCTGCAATTAGCTTAGAGATTCTTTGGCATAGTTGTTGTCATTAAAATCCAACAATAGAGGTTCTAACATTCTCCCCCTTTTTGATGATGACAACTACACAATTGTTTTTAAAAAATATTCATTCTATATATAAAATAATATTAATACGTTTAAAGCTCCCCCTAAGTATAACATCTCCCTCCAAGTATAATATCTCCCTCTATTAATATGGATATGAATTTCTCCCCCTTTGTCATTATCTAAAAGAATGAGGGAATATAATAAATTTTATAAAATATCTTGTAAATAGTGGGATAAACTCAATATTAATTATGGAGAAAAAATAAAATATATTTTACCATATTTGTTGAAGTCCATATTTCATTATAAGCACGTAATTCTATTAAACGTATGGAACATCCTTTAAAATTCCAGAATCTATCCTTTTCCTTTTGTTTCTCCGAGTACCTGCAATAAATAATAATCATTTTCGGTACCCACTTTCTACATTAGGGTCCGGGGGGTTAGATCTTAGAAAACCATACCCATTTGGGTGTGGTTGAACCTTTATAAATATAATTTTCATTATTAACTACCATATCAAAATAATCATTAATGTATTTTTCTCTATTTTTCCGATTAACAGGAACCCAAATACTTGGATAATTTTTATTCATATTTCCCGTCAATGATTTTGTACTTCTAGAGAAATTATAAACATTATTGGTCACAGCAGTATTTGAATTTCTATATAAATTGGATTTAGACTTTATTCGAAATCTAGTACTAGCACTAACATTTTTACTATACATGAAAGCGTATTTAGTGTTATTTCTACCATCAGTTTTATTATATCCTAAACCAGTTTTATCATGTAAAGGTCTAGAACTAGATAAAATCATGTTTAAATCGTTTTGACCTTTATTAAATTTTGCGACTTCAGTGTTAAGTTTATCAAATTTAGCTTTAAAGTCATAATTATTATTTTCAAAAGAAATATTAATGTTTTTCAAAATATCAATTTGCTTGTTTAATTCATAACGTACAGTTCTCATTTTTGAGAAGAAAATTTTGAGATTCTGAATTATCTAAAGAGGATTGTAATAAATCATTTTGTCTTTTTGAATCAAAAATTTCTTTTGAAAATTTTTCTCTCTTTTTCAAATATGGTGTTTTGTTCATCTAGAAAATCTTTAATAGTTATAAAATTATTCTTTACAACACCAAGTAGATTTTCTAAATTTAACTTCTCATTTTTCAATTTCTCATTTTCAAGTTCAACAGATTTCATCTTTTCTAAAATAGTAAAATTAAGCTTTGAAATCTTATCGCTTATACTAACTAATTCATTATTATCTTTTACTGAAATTTGTAAATCATAAAGTACCTTTTTGTAGTCCTCATTGATGGCTTTTATAGGGATTTTGCTTGTTGTATTTCGATTGGATCTTTTTCTGGCCATTATTCTATGATGTTGTGACGATCAATAGAATTCCAGGCTCTGATACCAAATGAAAGTGACTGTGCTATAGGATCGTGTAATATGGATAAACTACTTGTGCGAAATAAGTAAGTAAATATTAAAAGCGGTAAAGTAAATGACACTAGATATTTTTATACCGGTTTGAACTCCCGTTCTACGTCCAGTCCCAGACTCCTTCTGGAATTAAACTAGCAACCCTCACTTAACCCGGAGGAATAGGTTTACACCGCCTGAGCAACCGAACAGGACTTCTATCGCCTAAGCAACCGAATAGGACTTCTACCGCTTGAGCAACCGAACATGACTTCTTTACAAATAACAGAAGTATCCGACTGTAGTGTGCTCTTTGAATAGCACTGATAAGTCAATTAAGTACAATCTTCCTATAATCTTCTCCTTTATGATATGTAGTGTAATGTGCTTGAGAATTGTAGAAGATAGAGTGATCAACGATCAGAGAATGTAAGCAGTTTGAGTGCAGTTTGAAAATAGAGAATAAGAGATAAGAATTCAAGAATATTAAAATCAATTGTTGTATATTGTTTGTTGAATTCTAAAGTCTATTTATAGAGATTAAAAAGTTGCAACCATTAATGAAAGATAACGTTGAAAAGAAACAGGTGCAACAGTTGATTTGAAGATGTTTCTCTTCGATGAAGAGAAGTGTCTTTTCATAAAAATAGCTGTTGAAAATATTCAACTGGCTGAAAATATTTATTCAGCCTTCTAAATTTGATAAAATCGAAAACAGCAAAGAAATAGGCAAATTTTAGCCTAATTCAGCCGGCTGAATAAAGTCATTCAACCGGCTGAATATTGTGAAACCATAAAAGTGTTTCAGCAATCAAACGGCTGAATGATTCCATTCAGCCGGCTGTTTCAGCCTTTTGTGCAGGGTAGTGCATGTGTGTATATGTTTTTATATATATATATATATATCATTTCAGGATAGATTTTAACATATGTAAACTCTAGACATGACACTCTATGACTAATAATACTTTGTCTGTCACCTTCGTCTTGTCTCTATCGTGTATATCTCTTCTTGTATCTCCATATACATACTTTCATCCTTTTTTGTACTCTGTATCTTCATTTTGAACGTATTTGTTTGTCTCTTTTTGATGCTTATGTACCTGCAAATTAGCTTAGAGATTCTTTGGCATAATTGTATAGTTGTTGTCATTAAAATCCAACAATAGAGGTTCTAACAATACTGACTTAGTTTGATGTTCCACTTCAATAGCCTCTCGAAAATTTTAGGTCACTGTAGAACTTGCCTTAGTGCCTGATAGGTCCGTACTTTAATCGGGTGAGCTTAAAAATATGGACGGAGCTTTCTTGAAGCGATCAATAGACAATAAGCTAATTTCTTCAATTTTGGGTAGTTCTTTTCTGCTCATGTCAATTGCTTATTGATGCAATATATCAGCCTTTGGACTTTGGACTCTTCACGCATGAGTGCAGTGCTCAAGGCATAGATCGATACTACCAAATAGATGAAAAAATCCTCTCCATCCAAAGGCTTCAATGAAACGGGCGGCCTTTCCAGTTGATCGACTAAAGCCTGGAAAGCATTCTCACACTCTTATGTCCATGCGAAGTTTCTTTTCCCCACATTGTTGACCTCAAAGAATGGTATGCATTTGTCTGTAGCTCTCTAAATGAACTGGCTTAGCGTAGTTATTTTCCCATTTAGGCTCTGCACCTCCTTTATCATCGTCGAGGCTTCCATATTCCGTAAAACCTCGATTTTCTCTGGATTGGCCTCAATCCCACTTAAGTTAAGATGAAACCCAAGAATTTTCCTAATGCGACCCCGAATTAGCACTTCAGAGGATTAGCATCATTCTATATTTTCGGAGCACACCAAACATCTCTACCAAATCCTCCACATGGTTCGTCAACCGCCGTGACTTCACAAGCATATCGTCCACGTACACCTCCATCGAACGCTTGATATTCTTTTTGAACATGGAATTGACTCATCTTTGGTACATTGCCCCAACATTCTTCAGGTCGAACTGCATGACAAGGTAGCAATACAATCCCAAGTTGGTTATGAAACTTGTATGCTACTAATTTGGGATGTGGATTGGAATTTGGTTATGATAGAAATAAGCATCCATGAATGATAGTAGCTCGTGTCCAACAGTCGAATCCACCAGCCGATCAATCTTTGGTAGCGAAATTATGTCCTTTGGACAACCTTATTTTGAATAGTCAATACATGTCTTCCACTTTCCATTGTCCTTTTTGACTAGGATTGGATTTGATACACACTCTGGGTATAGGGTACCGCAGATGAATCCGCTGTCTCTCAGCTTATCCAATTTTTCATTTAGTGCAGCGGATCGCTCCGGACCCAGGCTGCGTTGTTTCTGCTTCACAGGTGCATATTTAGGGTTCATATTCAATGCATGTCACACTATCTCCGATGATATTCCATGCATGTCAGAATGCATCTAAACGAACAGATCCAGGTTTTCTCGAAGAAAACTTGTCAACTCCTTCATCATTCTCATGTTGAGTTGAGATTCGATCTTCCAGACCCGAGTAGGATCATCCTAATCGACTTTGATGTTAATCGTCAACTCGACGGGAGCCACCCTCGCATCCTCTGGCTCTTTCCTTAGATCCATAGCTATATGAAATCTACTATGCCAATTGAGCCAGGGCTTAGGCGGTGGTTGCTATACATCCAATAATCTGACGCAGAGAGTCTTCTCAACGTCCTTTCCCACCTCACGTCGCTTCAACTCCATCAGTTCTACGGCATAACACTCTCTTCTGACACTCTGATCCCCTTGAACGACCCCTGCCCCATTTTTTAGTGGGAAATTTCATCATTACGCACCTAGGGTAATGGCCCCTCAAAAGCTAGCTAGGGCTGGACAGCCCAGAAAAGCGTTGTAAGCAGAAAAAATGTCCAACACCATGAAGGTCATAATCCACACTCTCTTGCGGTCACCTTCACCTATAACCACCAATAAATCCACACAACCTACAGGCTTTCTCGCTACTCCGTTAAATCCTTGAATTTGAGATTACATAGCTTCAGATCTTGACTATCCATCAGCATATGATCGTAAACTTTCTTAAATAAAATGTTCACCAAACTACCATAATCAACCAACACCTTTTTCACAATCGCCAACCCAATCGTGGCTAATATCACCAAGGTATCCAATGTAGACGCTTCGACCTCATCAGCATCCCTGTTCCTAAAAAAATATCATCATTCATAGTTTTGAGTTGCTTTGCCGGAGCTCTGTCTTCGACAGCGAAACAACTCTCACTCAAAGCATGCTTCAAAGAATCACGTATTTCTCCATCTCATTCCAGTTCTTCTCAACTGGATGAGTTCCATCAGAAATCATGTTAGTAACTAGTCTTTTTTCAAGCCGCCTAGGCTCATCTTCACTAGGCCCAGCTTGGCCCTATTGGAATGACTGTCCCTGGGGATTAGCGCTTCCTTGCCCACCATCCTATGAGGCCTTAACAAACTGCTGCAATTTCTTTTTCCTGATCAAATCTTTAATTACATCAAGCAAGTGCCTATAATCATTTGTGTTATGACCGTGGGTCTCATAAAAGTGGTAGTACTTACCAAATCTCCTTTCTTTTTCCGTCGACTCCCACAGAGGAACTTTCTTGTATTGCTTAGTACTTTGAGTTGCAAGGTATATATTCTTAATCGAATTACTCAGCGGTATGTAATCTTCGTTCTTCGGGAATCTTAGACGCTTCTTGGAACCTGACTTCTTATCTCCACCTCCTTAGTTAACCCTTTTCTGACCACAACCCTTGTTTTCAACATTCACATTTATATTGTTGGAAATCCCTTCGATTTTCTTCACTGCAACATTACTTTGTACTTTAGATAGCTATCCACCACCAGCTTTTGTGGCGGTTGACTTGTCTCTTCCAAGCTCAAGAACTGATTCACTTTCCTATACAAAACGTCCATCGTAGGTGGGGGTTCCATCTTCAACCATCTTTTGAAATTAGTATCTGGATGTGCGCCCTGATCAAGCCATCGGCATGATATCCTCTTTCACATTACTCACCTACATCACTACCGTATTGAATCTACTCAAAACATCTTTTAATGATTCTGTCGCCCCTTGGAAGAGGTTAGACGACAAAATTACATCCTTTGGGCGAGTTATATGCAAGTAGATTTGCATGATCGAAAAACGATATGGACCTCGGCAGAAGCCGAGCGAACTTCATCGTTTCTACACCCTTAAGAAAAATCGAAAAACATCGACACCAGGTGGCATCAGTTGCCCTAGCCATGTCCATATGCCACTCGTACTTCAACAGGTGTTTCCTTGGATCCGTTATTCCACCATAGGATGACATCATCTCCGAGGATATTCCTCATGTAAAATCTCCTTGATAAATGTGTTCTTGCTAGGAGAGAGCCTCATTCATCGTTGCTTATGTAAAATCTCCTCAATAAACGAGTTCCTACATGGAGGCCTTAGTGACATCCAGTTGTATGTTCATGACAATACATGAAATGATAGTATAAGGCCTCTGTGACATCCAAATGTCTATTCAAGACAATGTACAAGGTCGAGGGTATAAGGTCTTAGTGGCACCCAAATTATCTATTCATGATAAAGGATGAGAAGATTAAGATAAATGACTAATAGAAATCCAGAATGTCTTACACCGACATTTAAACTTCAAGAATAAGGCATGTGTGGCAATTTAAATGAACTGACTATAGAACATTATTTTGGATATGTTATGAAAGAAAAATATCACACTTATATTAAATTATTGACTTGAGCTGACCATGATATTATGTTTATTATACATACAAATGAAATTGGTGTTGATTGAATTAGTGAGAGGAAAACCTGTTTTGTGCTTCAACGGCATGGTCTCACTTTATATTTTGATTGTTTGGGTAAAATGTTACTCATAGGCCGTACGTTTGATCCGTATTTTTATTATTTCCCATAAACTTAATGATGCTCATTCAAGTAAGCCGAGTTTATTATTCAGACGGATTTCCTTTTGAAGATGAACAAAGACTGCAAAGATGAAGTAGGAGGCTTATTTCTTTAATAAAAGTTATTTTGAAATTTCCACTATGTAAAACAAGGGTTTATAACTGGTTAAGTGATCATTTCGGCATCTTCATATGTCGAGCATGACACTATGTTTTTGTTCTATTGTATTTACCCCTACGTGGGAATGACATAGGTTAATGAATATGTAATGACACTAATGTAAAGACAATCTGTGCAATGTAAATTATTTAGCTTTGTTTGCTAATTCTTGCTGGAAAAAATTGATCTCGTTTTATCGCTTGAAAATAATCCTGGTAATGACTGTAGCATCATCGGTGTTTATTTTTGGATCTCGAAATAAGGGATGTCATAATAATCTCATCATTTATTGAGGATTTGAGTGCGAAAGGCTTTGTAGAGTAAGATGTCATAAAGGAAAAATCTATTGTATGTTGAATGCTTTGTATAGTAGAGTGATGTAAAGGCGAAAGTAGATGTATGTCGAAGGCTATGTGTAGTATAGTACCGTAAATGGAGAAGTAGTCATATACCAAAGTATATGTATAGTAGAGTGTCACAAATGCAAAAGTAATTGTACACCGAAGTCTATGCATAGTAAGTGCCATGAGGCGAAGATAGTTTGGAAAACTAACCTTATGGTGAGGGATTTTAAAAGTGAATTAAATTCTATCCCCGTCTTATATTAAGGATTTTGAAGATCTGAACTCAGCACATAATAAGGATTTGAGTGTCAAAGGCCATGTATAGTAAGATGCCATAAAGGCAAATATAGTTATATGTCAAAGGCTATGTATGGAAAGTGCCATGAGGCGAAGATGGTTTGGAAATCTAACCACGTGGTGAGGGTTTTGGAAAATGAATTTGAAAGTCTATCTCTATCTCATGTTGAGGATTTCGAAGATCTAATGTAATATCCCCCATTTTAAGGCTCGAAAATAGATACTGATAATGCTACAGTTATCCTTAGCATTATTTCCCAGTGATAAAATGATATCAGTTGTTATTTCATTAACATAATGAGCACGAGAACTTATAGATATTCACAAAACAATTACATTCATTAATTTGTAAATTCATTACAATTTAATCTCATAATCCCATGATTAGATCGTTCAGATAACATATAACAATTACAAATATAATCCCAAGAGCGACATACGATGAAGCTTCTTGGATGGTCAAAGTCTTAACTATTTAGACAGTTATAGTATCCGTCATTACATACATCCACCAATAATAAAAGGCAGTTAAACTACTACATATCAAAAATGAACTTAAATAGTAACTTGCCTCTGCACATCTCCAGAAGCTTATTTATCGAGAAATTAAAATACCTTACTCTTAGCTTACCCAATTTCAAATTGAGTACCCGAGAGTTTAGGGGAAATCAAAAACTTTAGGTTATACAAAAAGTCTGGTGTGAATAACATTAGTCCATCTCAAACTAAAATATAGGTACTTATTGAGACCAGGCTGCTAAGCGGAATGGGTTTCCCCTTACCAATACTTTGTCAAACAAAATGTCATCCATAACATATCCTGCATCCAATATGATTAGAACATAACCATAATATCAATAACATATTGTGCATGTATGGGTTAAAATGAATAGTTCGTCATTCACAAGGGTCAAGGGGTTACACATTCCCATATTTTCCCAATCCCATAAAATGGTTCCTTTAATGATATAGTTTTCCCAGGGTCACCATGAACCTATATTAGTTTTCTCAGGCCAACCAAAAAAACTAAAGGGCTGACTTGGGAAAATATTTATCAAATGATCCAACGGTCTTCTATTCCATTTAGAAGAAAACAATAATGGTCTCTTAAGATCGGTAGGAGAAAACATTCACCATCTTCTAAAAGTGGTAGGAGAAAATAACAACAGTCTCCTAAGAATGGCAAAAGAAAAACACCAATGGTCTTCTAAGAACGGTAGGAGAAAACATAAGTGACCAAACTGCTATGAGTTCCTTCAGACGTGTAACTCCAAAATTTAGCCTTATCGGGAAAACCCTACGCATTGGAATTGCGTACTTGACCAACCGGGGGCTTAATGATTAGAGAATAGGGTGTGACCCTACCTTAGGCTCCATCCAAATCTAGTTAAAAATAGTTTTTGTCTTTTGATCAGTCCAGGGCACCCTAATATAATTTTATCTTCCTAATCTCCTAGATGCAATTCTACTCACTTAGGAGTTCAAGTCTGACCATACCACTATTGGAACATCCTTAACTGGTCGTCAGTTCCTAAATCCTTAACTGATCATAGTGCAAAGATGAACATATAACACATGAGGAATCATCAAAATATGTGTTCAATGTCATAGCCACTTATTCAAAGCAATAATTCCCCTTATTAATAACTCTTTTAAAATCGGGCTAAACATTCTTTCCTTCTTTGAAAGCGCTTAATAAATCATCCTTTTTGTTCAAGTAAATTTAGCCCAACACAGAGTTAACATCTTTCCAACGTAAAAAAATAGCCATCGTTTCTTTCAAAATCATGTGCTATTGTGCCATGATAAATATCAAATCATCGCATGCTAAAAATATAGGCCTTCGCATTGTAATAAATTTCATGCTTTTGTTGGTTAAAAATATAGAACCTCGCCTTATTGACCAAAACTAGTCATCATGTGTTAAAACACAACTTTATAAAGTTGGTGAAATATAGCTGTCGCAGTTTAATTAAAAACATTGCCATTATGCCATGGAAATATAGTCAACGTACCTTAAAAAATATAGTTTTCGTGTGTTAAGAAAACATAGCTGTTGAGCTTTGAAAATAGCATTTGTGGATTAACTAGCCATCGTGCCTTAACAAAACAAAGTCATTTCACCTTTATAATAATATAGTCGTCTGGAATTAAAGTAATTAGCCGTCGCATATTGTTTGCAACCAAATTGGTCACAAACACCCAAGAGTAGATTTATGTAGAGAAATAAATAAAGAAAGTAAAAATTAAAACCGAGGAATAGAATAAAACTAATAGACTAACAGAAGCAATAATCAAGAACACAGAAATTTATAGTGGTTCGGCATTGTATGCCTACATCCACTTTGAAGATTATCTTTATTGATCCACTGATAATCTGATTACAACAACAAGGAATAGTAAAAACTTGACTACAATAAAGACTAAAGTAACCAGCAACGTAAAGATCCTCAGAATGACCCCTTAGGCCAGTATTTATAGGTGAAGATGACCACCAATCTCTCTGAAACTTCGGCTATAGGACCTTCTAACCCATATGAGCCCACCAAAGAGGTCGCTAGGCCCAAATCCCAATGAAGAAGGATCGGTACCGATCCCTTCATTGGTCGATTTTTGGACATCGATCCCTATGGTGGCTTCTGCATGCTTAAATATATTGGCTCTTCAAATATCATGTAATTTGGGCCACTAGAGCTCAAGTTATTGATTGTCGAATGCAAGAATGTATTTAGTCTTTGATGTATGCCAACCTATCTTCTCCAATGAAGCACATCAAACCCTCTAAATTGAACATGCCGACCCCACTTTGGTGGACCTAAGTATGTCGATCCAACTCCTTTCATAAGATATGTCGAGCCCTCCTTTATGAGCTAAAGTATGACTATCCATGTCAAGAAACCATGCCGACCCCTTTCTCGCTTGACCATGCCGATCCATCCTCATTCAACTACGTCGATCCCTCGTTTATTGAATCATGCCGACCCCTTACTTGCTCAACCATGCCGATCCCTTATTCAGCTAATCATGCTGATCCTCATGAAGTTGCCAAGCCATGCCTATCCCTTCACTTGTCTAAGCTATATCCTATACTCCAAGAATCCTGAATTATTTATCTACCAATTCCATCCAATTCTGGCTTTATAGAACCATCTGTACTTTACTTCCGGGTCCCATAGTCATTGCTTTGGGGTCATCGGACTTGATAATAGTCGAATCTATCTTGCATAATCAATTAAATATAGCTGGATTAGAATACCGGGTAATACTTGCCCCCCCAAAGTACGTCTTGTGAGTGACATGACGTGCTTTGAATCGAAACAAGTCTGAATTGTTGAGAAGAGGTCCATCTAGCTTCCTGAATGATTGTTATTCCTTTGTCAAATCATTTTTTCAAGGCATTGAATTCTTCATTGATTGCCATGACGCTTAGTCGATTTCCAATAATATAAATCCAGCGCCATATTTTGTCAATATATATAAATCCAGTTCTGCGAGACTTATAAGCTTTCGTTGTCTGGTCCAGTCCCGAACTTTTCAGGTTTGATTTCAATTTCTTTTGATTTCAAAAAATTGAACTTTTAAGTCATACACGAGCTTGCTTATATACACGTTTTCGTTGTTGGCTCCCAGACGCGTCCGAACACTTATAGGTTGTTGCCAACTTTCATAATATTCTGCATGTTCATCCTGACAACCAAACCCTCACAACCTTTTTTGTTTTTCCTTTTTCTTCTTTTTTCTTTTTTCTTTTTTCTTTTAAGTTTTACAGGGGTCGGCATGCATTATGTTGATCCCTCTTTTAAGTACATGTTTATAGGGATTGACGAGCTTCTATGTCGATCCCTCTCTCCTTATAACACGCTCAATGTTCTGAGCCGAACCCTCCCCCATATATATATCCACCTTCCTTCCTTTCCTTCTCCACTTATTTTATTCACTTACTTTTGGATCAAGCCCTCGTCACGAAATCAAACTCTCCAACCCTTGGCCTTAAATCCACTCACAATTTTAACTAAATCACAAACTCGTCACGAAATCAAACATTTCTGGTGTAGTGCCTTCCTTTCTATCACCTCCAAACACTCGACCTTGTCTCAATTCGAACATCCATACTTTCATATAGGTAATATTTTGTAATACTTCCTTTAATTATATAATAGGATCTTTAGCTCAAAGTTGTTGGTGAGTGTTCGAGGTCGCGATGGCGAACGATCTTGGAGAGGTTGATGATTACTGGAATAAGGGTTTGGTATATTGAATTAGGTGTAGGAAGAGGAGAGGAGGAGAAAAGGTGAGGGTTCGGCGAGGGATTTTGATGGAAGAAAGGTCAGGAGTAGAAAGGTCAGGGGTCGGTTAGGTAGGGATCGGTGGTATTGAATGGCGCGAAGGGTCCAGCAAACTTGGCTAAAAGAAAAGGGCTCGATATTTTTAGGGTTAGGCTATCATTTAGGAGAGGGATCGGTTATGGTGGTGGAATAGGAATCGGTATTCTCTAGTTTAGCTGAGGGTTTGGTATAAGGTTTTTGGATAGTGATCGGTATTCCCTTTGGGATAAGCATGGATTCAATAATTGGTTACTCGAACTTACAAACTAATCTAACTTGATTTATTTGAACAATCGCTACTAATTTGTCTTAATGACCTTGGACATGTGATGACGACGAACAAAATAACATGCATATCCTCTGTTGAACTTAAGATTGAGCAATCAAATACCCAGAACTTTCAGTATGGACTAAAAACTTGCAAATGAACTTTAATGACAAACTTCATAGTTCGATATGCCGATAGTCGATCCGAAAGCTTTCATAACTGATTAATCCTCTTGTCAGTTGAGATGGTCAGTGATAACGGTCTTTCTGGATGAACTCCCAAGTCTCGTTGCTTTATTTAATTTTTCCGATTTCAAATTGTTTATATCTATTATATACCACACTACACTACACTAGTTCACACTTAGCTCAGGGGGAACAGGTTATCTTTTCTAATCGATTATCTACTGAGTATAGCTAATATAGATTCCATCGAAGCGTTCAGTTGATATGTCTTCTGATCCGGCAATGCAACACCTCGGTTCTGAAGCAAAGTCAAGTTTTGCAACTATGTCCGACAGACTTTCTCCAAGCCATCATGCGGAACAAACAGAGGTTTCTAACCCACGGGTCGACCTTTTCTCAGATATTTCGGTCCTCCCAGTGGAGAACATAAGCCCTGCTCCCGATGCTGTAGAGGGCGCTATTCTTCTAGATAACCCAATGGATTCACAGGCCTCCCGAATTGGCGAGGCTACTCTCTGTCGGCTATTTTCTATTCATAGAATCACGTTGAGGACGTCTTAGTTCCTTCAAGAAATGACAGGCCTTACTTGCCCCCGGTTGGGTACACGACATTCAATAAGTTTATGTGTTGGGCTGGATGTTTACCGCCCTTTAACTCGTTTATCCGAGAAATGCTGAGATACCTTGGGATAGCCTCCACTTAACTTCATCCAAATAGCTACGCTTTTATACGTGGAACTTTCTTGTTGTTCATGAGTGTTTTCTTTCGTCCACCTACTCCCAAAGATATAAGATTTATTTACAACTCCAAACGGTGGTCAGGAAGCCCCTTTTATGTTTTTCTTAAACCCTCGCCAAATTGCCAAATTCTGATGGGCGCTTGGAACAAACTCTTTTTGTTTAAGCATGAATGGTTTTACGTGCGATGCCCTCCCAGATTTACAAGACGATGGTTAGAAGGACGTAAGTGTTACCTTCACTTCTTTCTCAAGTTCACTAATCAAAGTCATAACTTCCCTTTGAATCTACTAACATCCGGAGTTTTTTCAGGTGCTCGCCTACATCCTGAAGGTGCTGATTTTTCAGAAGCTGTTGCTACCATTCGTGCTACCCGTGTTGAAGATAGGAACATCAAACTTCTTGTAACTTATGAGTTATTATCCTTGTTCAGGCTGTTGGAGGATGGTCGTAGTATCAGGCTCCTTGGAAGTGCAGCATTGTCGATAAATATTGTAAGAAAAAAAGGGATACCGTGTCCCGTCGTGCCCCTGCCGAGGGGACTCGAAATGATACCGAAGAGGGTGAGATTAGGGATTCTCAGGCAAACAAGCTGGGAGATGTTGATGCAAGCCCGGGAAGGCGCCAATGGTCGAACAATCGCAAGGCTCACAATCCCAAACACCCACAAAAAGAAAGAAAAGACTGGCATACAAGCTTCATAGAAGAAAAACCACCACGGATCCAGAGTTCGTTATTACTCCTGTTGAAGAGGAATCATCTTCTCAACACTTGGAAAGTTTGCTAAAGGGATTTTCAAATATTCAAATTCCGAACGACACCATGACCTATGATTTTCCGAATATCAACATTGAAGGACTCAACTCTCCCACTAGGAGTGGTGAAGGCATCCAACCTTCTAATAAAGGAGAGAAAGCGTCGATGAGCAAGGCTACAGCCACCGGTCAATTGGGGGAAACACTAGGACACTCACAACTACATGCACTTCACTACACACTTTTTGTTGATCTTTGTGCAACAATTACTAATACGCTCTCATTTGGTCTTTGTAGGTGCAATGTCTCAAGCCAGAGCCTTCGATCGCCTTAGAAATTCTTCATCATACCACCGATCTAGCCGGGATTCAGAGTCTACCCAGCGCAGGGAGAAAGATGAGGGACGGGATAAAAGCCATTACTCAAGGGAATCTTCTTCTTCTTCTAAATGCAAATCCTAGTCCCAAACATCGCGTCATGGTGAACAATCGAACTTTCCTGCTCAAAGTGGAGACCGGCCTTCCTACCGTGGCCCTCATATCACTGCATCTAACGAGCAACATTTCGACTCCTCGAGCTCTAACCAATCTTGTGAACGTCGATCTGGCAAACATCCAATTGCAACTTCTGTTCCACCTTTGCCGGCTACTACTCCTGATGTTTCTACAGCAAAGAAGTTGGCTGAGCTCAAGGCCACTTTTCCAAAAATTTTCTTTGATGGGCTCAAATTCCTTCCTTCCATTCATATAATTCCAGGGCACGCCAAGGAGAGTTCTCTCACATGCATCAATGATGTATTCATGTAGCACGAATCGTTCATACACTTGGCAGAAAAAGTTTTGGAAGTATCCATTGAGCGACAGCATGAAATAGACCATCTCAAGTTGGAAGCTATACATGATAAGGAATAATCAAATGTCAAGATGATGAATTGTTAGAATTAAAAAATCAACTTGCTGAAGTAGAGAAAATTGCTAGGGAAATGGCAGAGGCAGTAAGTCATTTAGAAACTTCTCATAAAAAGGAACTCGATGCAGCACTTCATCGAAGTGGGGCACTTACTTTAGAAAAATGCTCCTTGCAAAAGGAAAAGGACGCTCTGGCTCGTCGCATCGAGGAACTTGAAGAACTTTTCAAGATAGAAAGGGAGGAGAAAATCGAAGCCCAAGAAGAATCGCAGAAGTACTATGAGGAAGTTGTTGAGGCCAGGATCCTAAAAGCTAAAATCGATGAGCGGTTTTCTAAAATCGAAGCTCTTAAAGAGGAAGCTCGAGAAGAGGGCTACAAAGAAATGATTGAACAAGTTGACTCCCAAGTGGAAGCTGTTAAAAAGTCCGGTAGAAACGAGATTAAGGACTTGTTCGACCCATTGACCATGAATATAATGCCAAAGTCCTTATCCACTGTGACTTAAGTTTTCTTGGCGAGGGTTATCTCGAATCACTCGCTGAAGCTTGGGAGAATATTATCGAGATGAACAAAAAAGAACTGGGTGAAGCCGAGCTCAATGAAGAAGAATTAGTAAGGGAAATTCTTCGGGGAAACGAACCCTTGGACTTAGCTACCTCAAAGCTTCAATACTTCAATGCTTCTGCACCTACTGAGGGAGGAGAACATATTGCCGGATCTTCCGGGACTGATCCTAAGGGTCCTTCTTCATTCCAAGTAGCCGAAACATCAATCTATCTCAACACGGAGCAAGATTTGGGATACAATCCAGACAAACCCAGCTACCAATCCAAGACGTCGTCCTCTATCTTAGAAGGAGGTACACTAGCAACCACGGAGAGCCAACTGGATGCGGGTATCGCACTTTACTCCTTGGTATATGAAAAGTTTTGTTCTTCACGCGCAATGGCTTTGAGAAAATCTCCATGTTTAACAAATTTTGCTGGTCTTCCAGGCCCTAGTCAGACTCCTAAAAGTGGTGCTGCAGAGCAACAGGAGAAACCGGCTGAGGATCCAGCAGCTATTGATGTACTGGGGCCCGTTGCTCAAGTCATCGGGGCTCTTGATGACGACAAGGCCAAAGAGCCGCTTCCAGCAGATAAGTCTAACGACATAATGATTATTTGCACCCAGAGCCCACTGCCAAGGTTAGCTTGAAAGAGCAGATTGGAATGGAGGAGTTGCTGAAAAGAAAAGTTAAAACTGAACCCACCGAGGTGGACATTGATGATCCTCATCTTATGCCACTTCAAATTATTCCACCTGACGGGTCGATTCCCGATGAACTTCCTCTTAGCTCTGCAAGCTCTCTTGCTAAAGGCGGTAAACGACAAGTGGATCTACTCTCGAGAATCCTAAAAAGAGAGGAAGTCGAAGAAATAACTACCGCTTCAGCTCAATGTATATAGTTTGCATAGTCGTTTCTTTCACTGGTTGTAGTTGTACTGGTATGAATCCCCATTTTTTGGAATAACTTGTACTGAGATCTTGAAACCTGTAATGTGAATAAAAGTTTTTGGTTTCTATTGAGCTTTCGTGTGAATTGTTATTTAAGTAGTTGAACTATTACTTTCCATTCAATGTACTTGTAATTCTTTGTTTGTAAATTTTAGTAACAATTCACCAACTCCATCCCAAGGCCTCCAAGTGGCCATAGCCCCGAGTTGCATCAAACACTAGGCTTGGCCTTAGTGTTATGTTGTCAGATTCAGCGATTTTTTGAGAGACTGTGCTCCTGCCCCCGGTTTTGATTTGGTGAGGCCAGATGTCGGACAGTCGAATTCAATCCTTAGCGAGTTTATACTCCTTCTATCGGTTTCAAGCCAGAGTTTGTGGCATAGGGAACGGTCGAACTCCACTCATATATTCATTCATGTTTGTATCCACACTCTAGGGATAAGGTTTGGCTGATGGGTGGTCGAATCGCATCCAGTCTATGTTTATACTCTAGTCCGCAATCTGGGGACTCAGAGTTATCTTGCGAGCGGTCAATTCACACACGATTTACGTTTATATTCCAGTCCGCACTTTGGGGACTTTAGAGTTATTTCACAGGTGGTCGGTTCACATCCAATTTATGTTTATACTCCAGTCCGCACTCTGGGGACTTAGAGTTATTTTGGAGAGCAGTCGGATCGCACTCTCTTTAATTGATCAATTTTCCTCAAGGATTTGGGGTTTGATTTAGCGAGCGATTGGTCGTATCTCGGTCACTTTGATTTTTTCTCAGTTCCACAGTTGGGCAGGAGTTATTCGATCATCAGATCATCGGCTACATTCATTCCTCACTATGTATCATGTCCTTCAGATTGTGAATGAGAATCGTTAAACGAACAAGTTGATTGAGCTCATTTTGTTTGATCCCATCGGGAGTTAGCATGATTGTTCGATTTCAAACTCTGGGAGCCTGTCCATACATATTGGCATTAATCAGTTTCGCTATGTAATTAGCATACAGTGCAATAGCAAACATAAATACAGAGGATGCCTGAAACTTTATTCATTAAATGGAAAGGAACAACATAAACTATCTTATTACACATTCGGAAAATCAAATGCTAAAGAATATTCTGGAAGTAAATACAACTAAAATGTAAAGGAAATAAACTAAGTGAAATAGCGTTGTAAATGTTCGCTATTCCATGCTCTTGGAAGTGTAATGCCATTGACAGTCGCTAGCTTGAAAGTTCCTTCTCCAAGCCTATGTTCAATGACATATGGTGCTTCCATAATTTGATTCATGTGCGATGGGGTAAGGGAAACCCGTTTCAGGACGAGATTGCAAATTTCAAAGGTTCTCTGTCGAACTTTAGTGTTGTAATACTGGACGACTTGATGCCGATGTGCAGCCGCCCTTAGATCGGCTTCTTCGCGCTTCTCGTATATAAATTCTAGAGATTCCAAGAGGAGATCCTTATTTGTTTTGGGATAGTAGTAAGTCACTCGATGAGAAGGGACTTCGAGTTCAACAGGAATAACGGCTTTGGAATCGTAGGCAAGGGCGAATGGAGTATGGCCAGTTATGGACTTATGAGTGGTCCTATAAGCCCAAAGTGTCGTAGGGAGTTCATCCACCCACTTGCCTCTGGCCTTCTCCAAACGCTTCTTCATAATAGGCCTTATGATTTTATTTATAGCTTCAACCTTTCTATTTTCCTGAGGGTGAGCGACCATTGCAAATCTCTTTTCAATATGATATCTTCGACAAAAATCTTTAAATTCAGCACTTTCGAATTGAGTCCCATTGTCAGTTACAATAGTCCGTGGAAGACCGAAGCGACATATGATATTTCGAATTATAAAGTTGATTACTTTCTTGGTTGTAATCATGGCTAAAGGTTCTGCCTCAGCCCATTTGGTGAACTGCAACGATAGCGTACTTCATGCCCCCTTTAGAGATTGGTAAAGAACCGATAATGTCTATACCCCACATAGTGAATGGCCATGGGCTGACCATTTGCATGATTTCTGTTGGTGGAGCTCTTAGGACTTTTGTAAGATCTAGCATTTATCACATTGTCTTACATAATCACCAGCGTCTCGATTTACAGTTGGCCAATAGTACCCATAATGGAGTGTTCTTTGCTAGAGTTTGCCCCCCAGTGTGATCGTCGCATTCTCTTTCATGAACTTCTTCTAGAACACGCTTTATCTCATCATGAACGATACACCGGAGTAGAGGGACTGAGAAACCTTTCCTGTACATAATTCCTTCTTGCATAATATGTCATGAAGCTTTGCGAAGGACATGTCACTTTTCATTTCTTTTATCAGGAAGGACTCCACGTAGTAAATAGTCTTTAATTGGAGTAACTTTCCCATTCAGGCTCTGCACTTATTTAATAGTTCTCGGTGCTTGGATATCACAGATAGCCTGAATCTTCTCCGGATTAGCTTCTATTCTACGGGCATTGACAATAATGCCCAAGAATTTTCCTGATGCAACACTAAATGAACACTTCAAAGGATTGATTTTCATCTTGTAATATCGGAGGAAGTCGAACATTTCTGCCAAGTCCCTAATGTGGTCACTTGATCGTCATGACTTTACGAGTATATCATCCACATACACTTCCATTTTTTTTCCAGTCTGATCTTTAAACATCATGTTAACTAAGTGCTGATAAGTTGCTCTGGCATTCTTTAGCCCAAACGGCATTAATATGTAACAGTACAGCCTAACATCCGTAATAAAATCGGTATGCTCCTAATCGGGGATATGCATCGGGATTTGGTTATATCCCGAGTACGCATCCATAAAAGATAGCAATTTGTGTCATGCGGTTGAATCAACTAGCTGGTCAATCCTTGGAAGGGGAAAACTATCTTTTGGACACGCTTTGTTCAAATCTGAATAATCAATGCACGTCGGTAGCTTGTATGCAGACAATCTTGTCAACACCCTTTCCTTTTTCTTTGCACTGAGCTTCCTTTAACTCACCTACATAACAAGCACGTCTAATCGCCTGATCACCATAAACAACTCCTACACCATTATTCGTTTGAAACTTCAAAGTTAAACACCATGGGGCAAGAGCTGGCCAAAATTCTGCCATGGCCGGTTGGCCCAGAAAAACATTGTATGGAGAGTCAACATCCAAAACAATAAAAGGTAATATTTGCGCTCTCCTTCGTTCACCTTCTCCTAATTCAACAGGTAATTCCACATAACCAACAGCTTCGGTTGTAATGCCATTAAAACCATGAATACGAGCTTTAGATGGTTTTAATCTTTAGCTTCCATTCTCATATGATCATATGCCTTTTTGAAGATTATATTCACCGAACTTCCACGATCAATCAAAATCCTTCTCACCAATGCAGAACCAATCATAGCTAAAATGACCATCGGGTCAATTGTCGAAGCCTCCACCTTGTATGCATCCCTTCTCCTAAATACAATATCATCTACCATTGTGCGTTGCTGTTTTGCCAGAGATCTATCTTCCGTATTCGAATAGCATTCAAAATCTACATGCCTAATCGTGCTAGCATAGCGCTCCATCTGTTGCCAACTCCTATCTGTCGGGTGCAGTCCTCCAACTATTGTATTTATCACCATTCTTCCACAAGTCCACCCAGGCTCCTTAGCCCTACGTGGATCTTGTCCTCGGATGGGTTCAAATGTCCCATGTCCGCCATCATGTGGGGTTTTCACAAACTGTTGCAATTTACTTTCCCGAATTAGCTTTTCTAAAGATGTCTGCATTCATTTGTATTGTGCCTATAACACTCATGAAACCGACAATATTTCCCGGTATACTTCTACTTCTCTGTTGACTCCTTTAGAGACGGCTTCCTATATTACATGGTATTGCAAGTAGATAGATAGATATTCCCCAGGGACGTGTTTAGCGGCGTGTAGTTGTCATTCATTGGAATCCTATGCTTAATCTCCCAGAATCCCTCTTTCGCACTCGATTCCTATCTCCATCTCTCTTTTGCTGATTCGGCTTATTCTGAACGTTCACCTGGATTTTCCCAGAACTGTCATCAAACTGTTTTATTGCAATATTACTCTTTACTACCTCTCCACTCGGTCCCGCAACATTTTTTTTCCTGGAGGAGCTGGCTTCCTCCTTTCTCAAAAACTGAGCTGCCTTTGAATAAAAGCGCTCCAACGTGGCAGGCGGTTTACCAACAAGCCAATCGCCAAACTCGGATTTTGGATCAATTCCTCTCGTCACGACCATAAGTATAGCGTGATCATTTGGATTACTGACCTCTATAGTAGCTGTATGAAATCTCTCCAAATAATCTTTCAACAACTCCCCTGGAGCCTGGATCACGCTGGAAAGGGACATCACGTCTTTATAGCGAGTCGTGTGCATTCGAAATTGCTCCACAAACTTGGTTGCTAGCTTGTCGAATCTAGAAATTGCTCGCTAGGTTTGCCTCGTGAACCACATCATCACTATTTCGGAAAGGGTTATGGGAAAGCATCTGCACTTGGTCGCATCATTGGCTCTCATAGAATCCATCAGCCATTCATATCTCATAATATGCTGCCTGGGGTTGGTTTTTCCCTCGTAGGTAGGCATTAATGGCATGTTGAACCTTCTCGGATATTCTGCATACAGAACATTGTCAGTGAATAGGGTATAGCTTCTTGAAATTCCCCACTCATCATTAGTCAAGCCTTGGTTCTCTCTCACCAACTGTCTGACCATTGCTGATAAGTTCGACGTTTGGATGGGTGGCGCCAAGTGGTGGTCTCACTCCACCTCACGTGAATGGTTCGGTCGATGTCTACAGGCCATTTCACGCCTTCTTGGTTCACTACCTTCTTGATGCGCATCTTGAACATTTATCTCGTCATCATTTCGGAGAAGTACCTGGTCAGCATTCAATCGAACTCCACCATCCAAGCCTTTAGGAATAATTCTAGCATGATTCCCTACGTGTAAGGGGGAATCCCTCCTCTAGAGGAGGGATCGATACTGATCCCTAGGGACAGATCAGCACCAAACGGTCGTGGCAGACCGTGATGGTCTGCCAAGCGCTGCTCTGAAGTTTCTACGCGATCTCCTTCAACTATGCGATGCCTATGTCTATGATATTCGTCCGATGAGCTTGAACTTTCCGATGCCGAGTAAGAAGTGGGATCCCTTCTGGCCTTCCCACGCTGTTGCTGAGTAATCTGGTTCATCAGGTTAATATTAGTCTAAATTTGCTGATTTAGTTGTTGATAGCTTTCCATCGACTATCACATTAGATTATGAAATTCAGCTGTAGTTATTGAATCAATAGGATTCTGAACTTCAACTGGATCAACATTCAAATTTTTAGGCTGATTGCTTGGGTTTCCTTGCTGAATGCAAGTAGTCTCATTTCCGTCCACATTCTAAGAAGTAGATCTAGTATGTCTCACCATTATCAATCTCCTTACCCAGATTTCAGCAAATATGAGTAGTATAAGAAACTTTATGAAGATAACTACGGATCTCCTTGGAGGATTTGCCCAATCCAGTAGCAATAAAGGGAATCCTAGCAAGTTGAGAATCAAGTTTCTCAGTGAAAGCACCAAAATGTTTGCAACCATTTGGTCACAAACATCCAAGAGTAGATTTATGTAGAGAAGTAAATGAAGAAAGTAAAATTAAAACTGAGGAATAGAATACACCTAACAGACTAACAGAAGCAATAATCAAGAAAACAAAAATTTATAGTGGTTCGACGTTGTATGCCTAAATCCACTTTGAAGATTATCTTTATTGATCCACTAATAATCTGATTACAGTAGCAAGGAGTAGAAAAAACTTGATTACAATAAAGACTAAAGTAACCAGCAGTGTAAAGATCCTTAGAATGACCCCTTAGGCCAGTAGTTATAGGTGAAGATGACCACCAATCTCTCTGAAACTTTGGCTATAGGACCTTCTAACCCATATGGGCCCACTAGAGAGGTCGCTTGGCCCAAATACCAATGAAGAGGGATCGGTATCGATCCCTTCTTTGGTCGATTTTTGGGCAGCGATCCATATGGTGGCTTCTGCATGCTTAAATATATTGGCTCTTCAAATATCATGTCATTCGGGCCAATGGAGCTCAAGTTATTGATTGTCGAATGCAAGAATGTATTTAGTCTTTGATGTATGCCGATCCATCTTCTCCAGTGAAGCACAACGAACCCTCTAAATTGAACATGTCGACCCCTCTTTAGTGGACCTAAGTATGCTGATCCATCTCCTTTCATAAGAAATGTCGGTCCCTCCTTTATGAGCTAAAGTATGACTATCCGAGTCAACAAACCACGCCGACCCCTTTCTCTCTTGACCTTGCCGATCCATCCTCATTCAACTACGTCGATCTCTCATTTATTCAATCATGTCGACCCCTTACTTGCTCAACCTTGCCGATCCCTTATTCAGCCAAGCATGCCGATCCCCATGATGTTGCCAAGCCATGTCGATCCCTTCACTTGTCTAAGCTATATCCCATACTCCAAACATCCTAAATTATTTATCTACCAATTCCATCCAATTCTAGCTTTATAATACCATATGTACTTTACTTCTAGGTCCCACAATGCTTCAGGGTCATCAGACTTGATAACGGTCAAATATATCTTTCGCAATCAATTCAATATAGCCGGATTAGAATACTGGGCAACACGTATTGATAAAAACATAAGGCTTTCGTGTATTAATAAAACAAGGCTTTAGAAGGCTGATAAAGCTAAGTTTTTGTGGGTTGATACAAATAATGCCACCGTGGGTTGACAAAAAAAGGTCTTCGTGAGATGATATATTATATCCATCATGAGTTAAAAATACATGCTCTTGTAGACAAAAATGAGTGATGAAAATGATAGCCATCGAAGTTTAATGGAAAATCTATAATATTTTTCAAAACAACAAATTTTCTTTTAAAAGTATAAACATTTCACCAAACCAATATTATATATCGAAGTCTCATTAGCCAATAAAACCATTTCTAAATTCTTGCTGAAATAAAAAGGAGAAAATTTTACCTTTTTATCTGCCAAAATATAATTTTCCCCAAATTATATCATTTATTATTTTTTGCAAACAAGTCCATTTTCACAAAACAATTTATATTAACTTGTAATCACTTGGCAAAATATCCCCACAAATCAATAATTAATTTTTTAACAACATATTAAAATTTCGGAACAAAATAATTATTCATCGTATTTTGAATAATTGAATTCTAAAAACGTCCATTCTCTTCCTTGGAAAATTTATAATAAATTCGCAATAATTCCAAAAATTGTGAAATTAAAAACCCATCTTCAAAATAATAATTCGAACGTCATATCAAAACTTTAGAACATTTGAAGTTGAAAAACATAGTTTTTCACATCAAAACCCTTTAGGAAAATTTCTCAAATTCCTAAATAAAATCCATAAACCCATATACATTATTATTTAATCTGTAGGTGTGATATTTAACAATAAAAAATTCAAATATATTCCTAAATCCAAACCAAACATATCAACATAAAGAGATGAAAATATCATTCACCTTAATTGGTTGAAATGATGGAATTTGCATTGTTTCTTTTCTTCTTTAGCTTTCGTTTTTCTTCTTTAGTTTGTAACTATGGCCGACCTTGTTTTTCTTTGTTTGATTTTGAGTATGAAATGAAAATGAATAAGGGAGAGTGTAGTATAATATTTTCTCTTCCTCTTCTACCCTTCTATACTTATGTTTATTAAATCTTATTTCTTTTAACTATTATCCTTGTTAAATTTATTAAGGCGAACTCAAATTAATTAACATAGACAATCCGACATTTCCAACCTCCTAATTAATTTTCCTATAATTAAATATTTAAATAATGTGTGATAAAATTAGGGTTGTTACATCTAACATCATCATATAATGAGGATTTGAGTCCCGAAGGCTATGTACAGTAAGATGTCATAAAGGCAAAAATAGTTGTATGATAGGTGCTGTAAATGAAAAAGTGGTTAAATGCCGAAAGTTATGTGTAGTAAGTGCCCATGAAGCAAAGATAGTTTGGAAATCTAACCTCATGTTAGGGTTTTTGAAAGTGAATTTGAAAGTCTGTCTCGATCAAATGTTGAGGATTTTGAAGATCTAACCAAATCGTATAGCAAGGATTTGAATTTTGAAGGCTATATACAGTAAAATGTCGTGAAGGTGAAAATAGTTGCATGCTAAGGCTATGTATTATAAGTGCCATGGGGTAAAGATAGTTTGGAAATTTAACCACCTAGCGAGGGCTTTTGAAAAAGAATTTGAAAGTCCATCCCTATATCATGTTGAGGACTTACAAGATCTACACTAATAATATAGTGAGGACTTGATTGCTAAGGGCTATGTATAGTAAGATGCTACAAAGGAAAAAATAGTCGTATGCCAAAGACTCTATAGCTGAGTGCCGTAAAGGAAAATTAGTTGGTTGAATGTCGTAAGGCTTAGATGTTGACATGTTGTACGGTGTAGTTGATTAAATGCCATATAGCTTATTTGATAACTTATCATAAGACATAGTTGACTAAATGCCGTAAGGCGTAGTTAATTGAATGTCGTAAGGTAGTTGACAACTTGCCATAAGTTATAGTTTATTGAATGTCTTAAGGCTTAGTAGATTGTGTTTTCTAAGGATTAATAGTTAAATTCGGTAAGGCTTACTAATTGAATGTTCTAAGGCTTAGTCGATAATGTGCTATAACGCGTAGTCGATTGAGTGCCATAAGGCTTAGTGGATTGCAAAGTGAAGGCCAAACATTAGAGTGCAAAGTGATGATTCTACTATGCAATTAATGATATCGCCACGTGGCATCATCCGATTGGAACTTATGAAAAAGGGATGTCTCTTTTGTCATGTAAAGGTGTTTTTTGTTTTCTGACTTTTGCAGCTTTTTATATTACAATAGTCGTTTTAATCATATGGCTAAGATTTAATTAATGCTTTATTTTATGAATTGAATAGAAAGGTATAAGAGAATCCTTCTTCTTCTTTCATTTACCTTGCTAAAAATTTCTTGCTGTTGCCGTTGTAGTTTTCAAAAAATCTCAGAGAGTTTTCATCTCCAACAAAATTAGTAAGTTTTCAAATCTTTTTCTCCTCGTATTTTGACCATAATACTCATTTCATGCTTTTATTAAACTGTAAAAAAAATTTGCAACTATTTCTCGTATTACCTGGGGCATTTTTTCCATATAATGGTCCCTTGGCTTGCTAAATGATGTAAAGCCATTAATTAGATGGATATTTTTATTTGAATCAATAATTGATTCGTTGTAGCAGTTAGGAAATAACTAATCGTAATTTTAGATCTTGAATTATTTGGTTGATATTCTTTGAACCTATAGTTGAATTCTTGAGGTTTCTGAACCATAGTAATCATCAAAATTTAGATTTAGTTTGATAAATTTGACCCTGTTGAGAGTAGGGTGCTTAAATTGCAGTTAGAATTTCAAATTCTGCTTATTTGGTTTAATAATTCATTGTAAGGCTATGGTTTGATTTCCCTTATTAAATTATTGATGCTTTGATCTTCTTAGACCAAAAAACGAGTTCTTCTGTAGATTCTCAAGCTCCTCCTGATAGAATTCTGTATGATTTTGGTATCTCAGAAGTAGAAGCTATAGCTTCAAGCCCTAATTATACTTAGGAAGAATTCCGAGGGATATTTTCCATGGACTATAGAATATCTATCAAATGTTATTTCTCTTCTTCTTTCCCCTTTCTTCATTGAATCACCTGAGTTATAACCTCAATCCATATTAGCTTCTATTGATACCATATAATACCCTTTTGAGGTCGAAAGTAATGTACTTTCGAAGGCATTATATTGACGAGTGCTTTGGCACGTGTGCAGGATGAATTTGTATTAACACTGTTTGTAAGGTTTTTTAAATTTTACAAAATGACTTTGACGTATACATATGTTGCATTTTTTATATGGTGTACATGTACAAATCAATCGTTTATTAAAACATGAGTGAGATTAAATTATTTTACAGAAATAATCAACTCAACCTGGCGCACGCATATTCACTCAAACTTGCACACACTTTGCGGTAAACGTGGAAATTCAATTGGCAGCAGCAAACATAAGTCAACCTTACACTTGCACAAATGAAATAACCAAAATGAAAGTAAAAAGATATGCAAACCTACACGTAACCCATGCGCAGGCAGTACTCAACAACATATATACACACTATAGAAAACACACACTCACTACCTTGCACACCCTACCTGAAACACACGTACTCTCTCTTCTCTCACAGAAGACAACACACACACTTTGTATTCTTAATATATTTATCTTAATGTTAGGACAAATTTAAAGAAACTTACTATGTTCTTAATTAGTTGGACAAATATATGATTTTACTATGTTAGAAAATACATGAACCTATACTTGTAAAACTAAAAGCCACTTTTGAAATTATCTAATGAAAATGAATAAACAATTAGTATGTTATAGCGATGACACCTGTTTGTAGAATTTTTCTTATTTTTAACTTGGAAATACTATTCTTCCAACATATAATTCCTTGCACTGTTAGTTGCAAATATTCATCAGAAATACATGCAACTTCAACTTAAAATATGGATGAACATGCAAATATCAAGTGCATAGCATATTACAATTACAAATCCTGTTCTACTCATACTTTGATAAATACATATCAAATATATTTAATGCGCATTGTACAAACAGAACACCTAGACAAAGCTATATAACCAAATTGTACAAACAGAACACCTAGACAAAGCTATATAACCAAACTTCTTACAGCTTTTAGAAAAAATTAATCTTATCAGAGGATAAGAAAAATACATGCAATATCAAACTTCATGTTTAGACTGCAAAAGAATATGATTTCATTCTCCATCCACAACTGCCAAAACCTTACCACTTCTACTCCCCTTTTTCATTATAAATTATGAGAATTGAAACATCAGTACATCACAACATTAATGTGAACAAAAAATTTGAAGTTGGATTCAAACCATTGATGAGAGATTTAATCAAATACCTGGTGGGAAGAGAAGGGAAAAAGTGTGTTGCATCTACCGCTGCACTATTCTTATTGTTCTTTCTTCCTCTTGTTTGCAACACTTAACCATTCAGTCAACACCAAACATATATGCTATAACCATCGCATAATGAAAAATCAGTTTTTATTGAATAAATGATAACATAATATTTTGATTCTGTAACGAATAAATGATTGTCAACAACAATATCTATTACCAACTATGAAAATACTGAAGCTTTCAAAAAGATAATGTAAAATCGCTTTGTTTACACACAAAAATATTTTAAAAATGTCAGCCAACGACTCTAAAAATTCTCCTCCTTCTAAAAGGCACAAAGTTTCAAAGGGAAAATTTTCTATTAACCAAGTAAAAGTGAGATCAAGAATTTATACCACTGATTAAAATAGCTACATAACCCAGGGTGATATTTAATGGATACAACATGTTCCGATGTATTTCTGTTTCTGTGGCATTAAAACTTGCTACCTCCACTGAAAAGGTTATATGTTGTTCCATTATAAAAGTATCAACTGTAAAAAAAATCATGAAGATTAACAATTGATATTTAACTTGGTATACACCAAAAACCTTTATACAGTTTGTCATGAATCCTAAATTGGTTGGTTCCAAGGTAATTCTTGTGATGACAACACAATATTTCCAAAAACATTGAATAAGACATTCCTATTCTATTCATACCTCTGTAAAAAAAAGTAGGGTGTTTTAAATGGACTATTAAATTCAGAAAAAGTTAAAGATATAGAAATGCAAAAAATGAAAGCATAATTTATGCTTTGGAAGCAAAGAAGGAATGTCTTTTGTCATCCTTATTGCATCAGTGGGTATTATTTAGGAAAACTATAAATAGTTTAATTTTCCTTAAATGAAGATTATGTGCTAGAAGAATAACGTTTGGCAATAACAATTACTATGTTCAGATTGTGGTAATTGAAGGAAATAAAAAAATATATTAAAACAAAACATATATAATAAGTTACCTGGTGACTGTTATCCATTCCTTTGTGCCCGCCTACTTGCAAGGGCTCTCTGTTTTGCTTGCAATCTAGTAAGAATTTTAGTATCCAAATGAGTAGGAGGAAAATGAATGATAAATATAGAAGAAATCCCTGTAGTATTAGCAAAGTGAATATAAATGACCTTAATTGTTACCACCACACAAAAGCATCAAATAATCACTTGCACATTAATATTCACTGACCCACACATAAATCACGCTCTAATTCATATAAATACTCACGCACAGAAAAGTTTAGAGATTTGGACCAATTTGTAATGTATTTTCACATAGACCTCTATATATAATTGTTTGCTGCATTTTGCTTTGCTTCCGCATGTTATAAATATATGCACATGTTAATACTTAGAAAAAAAATTTAACGTGCCCTGTAGCTTTCGTAATATATATTGGCCTGGACACTTCCTATAAGACTACGTCAATGATTCAAATTAATGGGCATTGCCATAACTGAATGGAGGATATAAGTAATACTATAGTGCGTATTTTTACCAAATTATTGATATACAGGAAGTAATATTCAAGGTCGAATATACTATTCCATCCAGTGGGAGAGAGTTTGGTTTTGTTTTACTTGATCAATAGAATCTTGGAAGTTTAATCTTAGAAAAGGGATGGGCTAAGGTATAGCAAACTACTCATCAATATTTTTATAAGTCATAAATTAACTTTCTACGATGTCATATTCCTCTGTCATTTGTATATTTTGTGTTTAAAGACTATATTCTTTTGCGAATAGAATAAGTTCTATGCAGAGGATATAGTGCTCACTGAAGACAACCTATACAATAGCAAAAAACTATACAGCAAACAAACTATACAGCAGCCTACCCGTTATTGCCATTAAACACACATTCCAAACAGTACCCTTATGACTACATAATGATTTCCTTATTACTAACTTTGTTACTGTCTGACCTAACAGTGCTCTTCCTTCTAGCTTTATTTTTTGATCTGCATATTCAGATGACCTTCGATCTCCTTGTAGTTGATGCTTATAGCTATCACACTTTTGCATATAGTGACACGTACAATAAAAACGTAGAATACATACGAAAATGGGCTTATGAGAGCTTATTCATGTGTGAAGCTCCATGATCCAGACATCTATGAATACGTATTCTATAGTCATGTACAATTTGTGAACTTATCTCTAATGCAGCAGTCGACTTAATAGAGCAAGAGTGTGCATGTTAGCTTCAAAATTTCATGTTCCAATATCTTGCATCCCTTTTGTCAACCAAAGATCTTGCACACTGTTTCTTCATGATGGAACCATAATGATCAAAAATCAAGCACTAAAATATTCAAAGATCGGGCAAACAATTATTTAAAGGATCAATTATAATTACACATTATTGGTAAGGGGCTTATGGGTAGACAGTGAACCGTTTATTTGCCACCGATAAGGATAATTAAAGAATTTCAAAGAATCATTATCCTGGAAATTCTAGCATATTAGGAAAATATATGATATTATTTTCATCTTAGAGAACTACTACGTAAAATTACCTTTTGCTATACAATAACAAACAAACTAAAATATTCAAAGATGGAACCATAATGATCAAAAATCAAGCACTAAAATATTCAAAGATGGAACCATAATGATCAAAAATCAAGCACTAAAATATTCAAAGATCAGACAAACAATTATTTAAAAGATCAGCTATAATTACATATTATCAAACGTCAAGCTAAGAGAAAATCAACCTCAACAATTACTTAATATTAACACAAATTCTAATGAACTAAGCGTCAAACAATTGTCCAGATACTGTAATAATTACCTATATGACAGTTTTAAGGAGCAGATAACTATTTGGCATGGGTTCTATAATTTTTGATGTCGAAACTTATGCCCATTGGAGCTGCAGATTTCATTATGCATAATATTTTTCCTTTGGAAATTAGATAAGTCATAAAGGTCAAGCAATCCCTTTAACACAAATCTCATAAAACATTGAAGAACTGTAAAAGAAAACTATAAAAATATTAAAAACAATTACACAAACTAATATTTATATTTACATTTCATATTCATAGAAGTATTCTTTATCATCTCTTTAATATAGATGAAGCTGACGACAATTAAAATATGATGGAATGAATCATTTGGAAAAGCAATAAAGAAAAAAAATACATAGACTAAGTTATTGAAACATAAGTAGAGTACCTTGAAGTAGCTTCGATAGATAATTTTAAGATCTCGTTGTTATTAAGGGCAAATATCGATTAGACGCCAGCTATAAATGTTGGACGCCGTTATCATCATCATCATCGTGATCATAAACTTAATGAAAGCTTCGAACCTGAAACTGCTATGAAAATAGATACTGAAATTAATATTAATAATAAAAATTAGTATAAAGTAATATAAGTTACCGAAAATTTCATGAAAGGAAGATGTGGGATTTTATTGATAAAAAAAATTGCATTAGAATTTACCTGATATTTGAGATGGATGTAGATCGACTGTCTTCTACTTTTCAATTTAGGCATCTTGTCTTGAGATCTGATTTCTAATTCCGGCGTTGATGAACCATTTTTGATCTCCTTGCTAAACATCCGTAATCACCTTCAGGGAAGAGAAAAGAGATCTCATCGATTTCGAAAAAAATAGAAACAATAGCAAACAGAAGAAAAAAACCATCGTACCTATAGGAAGCGTAGATGAAAGACCAACTTCCAGCCTGCCGATCTTCTTGCACACCGGTTAAATACCGATTATGAAAATACGAAAAGTTATATATGAAACTCATGACTAATTAGAAAAGGAGAGAACATATGAGAAGCAGTTGTTGAGGGTTTGGAGTGGTTGACGATGAGAGAAATAATGGGATAAAGGGACCGAGAAAAATGAGGAGAGATGATGATCGTGCCAAATGAAAATAGTTAGAATGACTCTTATGTCCTTACCGAAGATCATGGAAGTTGGTTTGTAACTGTGGTCATTTTCGGAATAGCCAAAAAGGCTTCACTTTGACCAGTTAACTCAAGGTTTTGCTTTATAGTATTAGATATATCGACGATAGGGATAAAAAATTTGTTTGATTTAGTATTTGCAAAGTTACAAGCCCCAATTCTGATGTATTGCCTGCAAATTAGAAAGAGGCCACCTTTCCTCTATCATATTCGCAAAATTGCCGTGAAAAGATGGTTCTACGTCAAAGCTAACAACTCCTAGACCGTTACTGCTTTCCCAAAGGCTAGTAAGTTGGATTTACACTTGAATAGTTGTATTTGTTAATTGAGATTTCAGTTCTAACTTTGGTATTTATTTGTTATCAGGGAAACCTAGGAGGAGACAAAATACTGAGAGGTTCTTATCTCATTTTAATAAGTACTAGACCTTAGAGAGAGTCAACGGCAATGCCACCTAGTGTTGGCAGCTGATAATTTTAAAGCATGTGGTTTAATATCCTTTAATGTTGTGTTTAAGGGGTATTCTCAACTGAGGATGTCTAAGTATTCTTCGAAAGTGGTGGTAGTCGATAGTTCAAAAGAAGGGGATGATTTTATTGCCCCCGACCTTGAAAGTGATGCTAAGGGTAGACCTTAGGCCAAGCCCTTTAATTTTTAGAATTTTATGTACTACGAATGACTTACTTTAGTTTTTGGTTTATTACTCTTTACTCAAGAAGGAGAGCACTCATGAAATTTTATTTTACATTTAAAAGAGGTGCTACCAACAAGCCTTGGAAGTAGAAAAACCCCCTTACATATAAAAAAAGAAAAACGCTCCTAAACCTAGAGACCAGTGAACTAACAGAGATACTAAGGTCATGAGTGGATCTGCTCTAAGTAATGCCCAGTAAAACTCAATATGGTAGAGGTCAGAGTGTTGTATGTGGGCATAGGTAACTTTCAAAGCAACCATAACAGCCTACTAAACCTGAAAACATAAAAAAGATATAAGTCCTGGACATATACATCTATATAAAAATATTTTATACATATCTACGTAAAGGTAAATAAATAGAAAGTAGACTTAGTAATCAAGCAATTATGAGGCGATCGAATGTTATCATCATTCAAACATTCGACTAGAACGGTGCTTATGGATATATTATGTCCCCCTTATTGTAAACAATTTTTACCTTAAGACGTCAATGCGACCTTTTACTTTTTTAAGAAATTCCTTGAATGATATATGATTGGCCAATTTGTAGCTGGGGTTTGCAATCCAATTGTAAATGAATAATGCAATAGCATAAGTCAAGTTATCAAAAGGAGGATTAGCACCATTGAACATCCTTTGGTTTCTTCTGAACCAAAGATACCAACATGTAATTATAAAGATAGTGTCCAGTAAAATTCTGTAACAATGGGTGTATTGAATTCTAAGAACGTTCCAATAGTGGCCTTCATTAAAGCTCTATTAGTTATGTTAAACTCAAAGATATAAGGATTTTTTACAAGTATATAATCGGTTAGAGGGAAATTATAATATAAATGTGTGATGTTTTCTAAGTTTGAATTACAAAAAACACATTTTTTATCTGGATGTAAGTTCTTTTTCCTTAAAAATTAAATTTTGTTTAATTTGTTGTGTAGCGTTAGCCACATGTATAACTTTGTTCTAGTGGGGCTTTAACTTTTCAAATTAGACTGAAAGTCTTTTTCTTGGTCCTAGAGAAATCTAAGAAATTCTAAACTGGGTTTGAAGAGTATATTTTTAATTTTCCCAATACCAAATTTTAGGATCCCTCTCATTATCTAAGCTATAGAATTCAAGCTTTGTACTAATAGTTGCAAATTGAGTCAAGATCATACCTCAAGGAATAGTTGAAGTTAAAGTCCATAAAACTTCATTATAAGTTATAGAAACCTCAGAAATTAAGACATTTTTGAAATTACAAATATCATAAAGTTCCTTAAATTTCACTCTCAGTGGTATAGCCGAGATCCAGCTATCAGGCCAAAAAGAAATATTATTACCAAAATGAATGTGACTAATACCAAGGTCAAAAATGTTCAGAAAATTAAAATGGATCTAAAAGTAAGACATGTTGTTGAGATTAGAAGAGATGTGATGAAGGTTATAAGTTCTACCATAAAATTCCAATTTAGGTTTTTGTTATTCTTATTTAATTTCTAAAGGCATTTTATCAATAAATGTGCATTGGGTTTATAAAGGTTTATGATTCCAAGACCCCCTTCCTTTTTGGATTTACAAATTGTTGCCTACTTAATAAAGCATTTAATGCTACTACAAGACCTGTCGCTTCTCCACAAGAAATTTCTTTTAATTTTATCTATTTCATCAATTATCCATCTTGGAAAAAGTTAATAAGATATCCAACATATAGGAAGTGCTGATAAGACTAGGTTTATTAAGATGGTTCTACCAGCTCTAGATAGAAGTCCGCCGTTCCAATTTGATAGTTTTTGTTTAATTTTATTGATTATCACATGCCAATCTTCCTTTTTAAGTTGTTGGTCTAATCAAGATACCTAAGCAGCCTATAAGGAATTTTATGATTTTACAGTTGAGAGTATTGGCCATAACATTTTCAACCTTTCTATACATCGATCAATATTAAAATTGAGTTCTTGTCAAAGTTAATTTTAAGCCCCAAAAGAATTTCAAAGATGTACAAAATGAATTTAAGAGTTGTAAAATGACAAGGCAAATGTGAGGTAAAAAGCATGATATCATCAACGAATCGAAGGACTGAAAGACCATAGCTAGTGATATCATTGCCTACGTTATCTAGAACCCCATTTGTAGTGGATAGCATAATGTTCCTAGTGAAAACATCAGAAACTAAGTAAATAGAAGGAGTAGCAACAGGTCTCCTTTCCTAAGACTTCATTTAGATTGAATTTTATTTCCTAGGATTCCTTTAGCCATTATACTCGAGTTTTTAGTTTTTTGGAAGGTCATAATCCAACTTACCCATCTAATGTTGAATCCCATATCCAATAGTAAATCTTTAAGAGAGAACCAGTCAAATAAATCAAAAGCTTTAGCATAATCTAGTTATAAGAGAGAACAAGTGATATTACTTTACAATAGTAGTTGATAAATTCAAGGACACGATCCCATTAATGATGTTTCTGCCATTAATGAAAGCGGATTGGGTAATGTCAGTTAAAATTTTCATTTTGGTGCCTAGCCTATTCGCTAAGACCTTGGAAATAATTTTGAGAGAGCATTTTATTAACAAAATAGGTCTAAAATCTTTAAGCTCTATCGCTTCCACTTTCTTATAGAGTAGAATTACATTAGCAAAGTTAAATCTTCCTACTTGTAGATTATTATTGTCAAATAAAACATTTTATCTAGGTCATGTTTTAATACGTGCCAAAATTTCTTATAAAACAATATGAAGAATCCATCCGGTCTTCGCGATTTATCGCTAGGTATGCCATTGATCGCCCAAAGATCTCCACTTCCGTAAAAGACTATCCCGATCACTTAAAGGAATCCTAGAATTTTTAGGGTATATGTCATTCCACCTTGCTTTGATTCTTTGACATGTAATATATTTAAAGATGTCTTCATAGTAATTAGTAAAGGCATTATTAAGTTCATTTTGGTCAGAAATTTCCATATTGTTAATACGCAAGGAGTTCATTTTGCTCTTTATTTATATTTCTTATTATTTGGCAGATATGAATCCAAAACCAGGAAATAGTTAGGTTACCTCTTATTGCCTAGAAACAAACCTGTACTATATTGTAACGATCCGCCTTTTTGACCCATAAATGTTGACACTAATGCATCCATGGTATTCACATGCCAAGCACTCAAATGCTGGAAAGACGAATTGTTAGGGTGAAATAAAAAGAAAAGGAAATAAAACAAGAAAGAAGAGAACACAATATCAGAATCTCATAGTGGAACGATAATATATAATATACAAAGAACAGTGCAAAGGGTTACTCCGATATAGAAATTTCGGAGTTACAAAATCTAAGTGCTATCATCAGCCTGGACAATTATAAGTGTTTGTCCTCACAATGCTGATACATCAAATAGTAATGTAGCAGAAATAAGAATACTACGGTTGGTGAAACATCCAACTCATCTTCTTGAGTTCCAAAGAACATCAACGAAAAACTCACCTTTCAGACTACTCGAAAAAGCACGTGAGGAATTTAGTGAAAATAAAAACCAGGCATTAGACATAAGTCTGGTATAAGAAACTCAAGAAATATGTGGCCAACATATAACAATACTTTTAAGACCGCATGGAATTCTGTAACGGTTATCCCCTCAAAAGAACCACCATCTAATAAGTATATAAGATGATATAATAGATATTGTCTATGGTGTAGAATATAAATATTATAACATAGCCGGAATGGTTACATTGGTTAAATTCAGCAACATATTTAGGGTACAATCAAAATCAATATGGGATGTTCGCATAATGGATTTTCCATGGAGATCTCTTTAGAGAAGCCGAATTCGTACTCCATGCACATGGATCAGAAACCATCTTCTGAGTGCCATATATCTCTAGATAAAATATACCATAAGGTACAAAAGGCCCATCCTTCGAACATAAACATAAACAACGTGAACCAAATATCATCAACTCCCACCGACCAACAATCGATAAGTATCTCTAGTAATGGAGTTGATAACACCCTGATGTGGGTCAGCTAAACCCCAGGTCATCAGCCGACTCTGTCTTTAGCCATTTCTGATGTCGAGGTTACGTTCAGCATCTTCCATACGAGTCTTCGTCACTTGACCAGAACACAAATCCCCAATTGGATTCCCACATCTCGAAAAGATCTCGAAACCACACATGGATTCTAGCATCTCGAACATATCCACCTCCAAGAGATTGAACATGTATCTTGGTCTTGAAGTGGTTTTCGATAAGTAAAACACTTACCGTTCCCAGTCTTTTTAAGGCTGAATTGATGAATTTGGCCACTCAATAATAATGAGGATGATTGCATATGGGAACCAAGTCTCATATACTTATCACTTTGTCGATATTTTCATCTCATCGTATCCCTTGATCAAGAGTAAAGCTGGTAGGTTAGAGCTCTATTGCTCGTATCCTTACACGAACATTAGTCTTAATTTCTACAGATGGACAAGCCTACTTCATCGGCTTTTAAGAATACGACTTAATGTTTTCTATAAACAAGTACACATACAAAGCACGATCAAGTTAGATAAGCAACTTCTAATCCCTTTTTTGTTTAATTGACCTTTTACTAATTAAAACCTCCTGTATTAGTAAAACTTATTTTATCTAATAAAACTTTGTTTATCAATTAATATTATTTATTTGTACTCTTATAATACTTAAAAAGTATTTATATACTCATCTCAAACGGTATAAGTATATTCATAAATCGTTAACAAGATTTCTCACTTTAAACCTTTGCTTCTCCTATCATTTTCAAAAAGATTCATTACTTATAATTTCCTTCAAAATATCCATTTTAAGGATCTAAGTACTTTCATAAATCATTCGAAAGGTTTAAGGCTATTGTTACTTAAACATTGTCGCTACAAACCCAAAACCATTTCACTTATGCTTATCTATCTTTAAAACATTCTTTTAAAGATATATTTACATTCATAAGTATATTTAAAACGGATTAAAGATAGATGTTATTAACACATTGTCACGACAAACCCAAAACCATTCCATACTTGTATTATCTTTAAAAACATTCTTTTAAAGATCTAAGATAATATTTAGTTAAGTTCGATAGTCGATTAATCGATTATCTAGTTAAAACAGTTGCTTATATAGATCAATATTCGTATACTTAACTCATTTTCGATGTTTCAACTTAACTATTCCTCATCCAAGAGTGAAGCCAGGTAAGTTAGAACATTGGTTGCATCAAATCCTTGCTTAGACACTTCATTCTTGAATCTCGCAAATAGATAAATCCACACGTCGACTTTTACTGTTAAGTAAAGTATTGAAAACTTTCATAAATGAGTTGGAACAATATGATTAACACGTTCCGACATTGTCGACTTAACTATTCCTTGGTTAAGAGGGAAACCGGTAGGTTAGAGCTTTATTGCCTATATCTCTACTCGACATTAATCTTAACTCTCAAAAATAGATAAGCCTACTTCATCAGCTTTTAGTATTAAGCCTTGTCAATTACCTTTTTAAAATATTTACAAATACTTGTAAATAAGTTTTAAATATCTATGTAAAATATTACTAGAAAATAACTAATTTATAATTTGATTGAAACATGTTTTATATAATAAAACCTCTTTATTTTGAAAATAGATATATTATTATTAAATATATATTTAAACTTCAAACCAACATTAAAATACTTCAAAATTTATTAGAAAACATCTCTAGAAATATTAGAGAAGAATACCAAATTTAAATGTCATTTGAACATTTAAAACAATAAGCGACTTACTACAGCATTTATAAATGCGGTTAAGAGTCTTTGCTAAAGAACACATTGAAAAGCACAATCTTTGCGACTTGTTTCAACCACTTTAACAAATGATTTAGGACTTAAAATTTTTATAGTAAGTACTATCATTATGGTACTTAAAAACCATGGAAATGAACCCTTAAGAATATCTTCCTATTTATTTATAAAAATTCCCAAAAACAGGCTATATTTACAAAGTGTATTTATAACCACCTTCTTGTTCTGACTTTCACAACTTTTATTCACAATTTATATAACTTTCTAAACCATTTATTTACTATCCAAGAGATAAAAATATGTGTAGAGAACAATAAAACAAATTGTCCCAAGTTAAGATCATAAATATCCAATTTACAAAAGTTAAAGTTAAGGGATAGTGAACTGCACTTATAACGACCATTCTTGTTTCAAACACTTTCAAACTTACTTCAATTTAACACACAAGTTAAACTACCATTTAAACATTAAGTCAAGGACTCGTCACATGTTTAAAAGGGTAATACAAGTGATCTAATATAGTATAAAGTTATCATATGCTTTCAAAGGCAAGAGGGGTCCAAAGTTTACAACTTTAATTAGTTAATGGCACTTTAACTTTATACTTTGCACACAATATATATACACGCAATATATACTTATAAGATAGTGAGATAACTCACTTAGATCCATGCCAAAACCAAGCACAAAGCCACAAGAACCAAAGAACCACCTCCCACCATCAGATTGGCTTCTTAATTATACCAATGTCCTTTTTATCACATTCATTTATACAAATAGTATGTTTCATTCAATACTAAAATCATTTATGTATCATTCCATAAAATATAACTTCAATTTTATCAACATTTAAACCTTAAGTTCATATTCATATAGTACTCTTCTACATCCTAAGAGTATATACAAAACATCAAATTCAATTTTCTTAACAAGAATGTTCAACAAATTAAAATTATCTTAACTTATTACCTTCTCAGTTCAAGTGTTATATAGACTCAAATTTAATATTTTCATAAAACACTTAGCTTCAAGTTCTATATCGATTCGGAAGCATCTGACTATATAAATTCGTCGAAAATCCCATTCCATTTTAACAAATGAAAACTACATATTATAACATGATATACATACCATATAATCCTAATGCATAGGCTACATGTGTCTATAAAATAACTTAACAAATTTCAATAATTTATTAACACACTTTACCCCAAAAGGGAAAACATGAAATGGTTTCATTATTTATTCCAGGCTATGCCACTACCACACGGCCTCCCTATATAGCATACATATAAAACTTTTCTACATAAAAAGTTCATATCAAATCTCTTTCCAAAGAAAAACATTAGAACTAAGCACCCGGGTTTTATTTCAAATCGTTTTTAAATAATAATACATACATTTATCTTTTGTATAACAAATCGTACTTTCGGAATCAAATCGGAATCCATTTTATTAAACAACCCTATAGATTCCCCTACATAGAAACTTGAAAATGAACATCGACGATGTTGAAGTCATCATTAGAATTATTTTCAAGCGACAGGAGTGAACTACAAGAAAAAGAATCATCCATAGCAGCATATAACCGCTATAAATGAAAACCGCAGCGGTCGATAAACGCTATATATCGACATGTTATAAAAAACCAGTGGCGTATTTATAACTCAAAAAATGCCGCTATAAAATAGTAAGCTTTCACAGCGCATATAGGCCACTATAATATTCTTTTTCTATAGTGCTATATGTCCGCTATTTACATATTACTATAGCGTGTATATGCCGCTATAAAATACGTAGATACACTAAAACTTTTATTTCGCTATCCTTCAACGGTAAGTACCTACATTACAGTACCTTTTTTAGTGCTTATATTATACAATTATAACGTTTTTTAAGCGCTATGGTTTATTTTTATGTATGTCTGATGCATCTTACTATATATTATAGTTTATTAATAGCATATCAAAAATGAATCTTCTTTAAACACATAACAATATGAACAACGTAAGAGTCAAAAAATATAATAATTAAAAAATGTAACGCATTGTATCAAACATATCAAATATCTACAGACATTGTATTAAACATGCTCAAACATACACATAACATCCATTACGTATGTTTTTAACACATACCAAAAAGTAGCAGCAAATGTTTTAAGTACACCCCAAAAAGATTTCACATTGCCATTTAGTGCACACGCTTATGGAGCATCTTTCATTTACAAAAGTTGCCTATCACAAAAGGAAAAAAGCATGATTAGTGGCAACAAACTTAATTAGCCACCTAATCCATAAATTCTTTTAGTATGCAAAAGAGACAAACCTACAACATCAATATTGCCAGCCTGAACCAACACTTTGTGAACAATTGCAAATTTGAAAGGCTTATCCAGAGGAAAGAAAGGAGTAGGCATGTAATCTTTTATGCATCTTCTTCTCAAAAATTCATCCTCCTCAATATCAAATAAATTACTATAGTAACATGGAGGAAATGACCACTGTATTGAATAAAATTATCCCTTGCCTAGTCTAGGGCTAGTGCATATAGAAGTTCTAAAGACTGTAAAAAATATAATGTATAATAATATTAGCAAGAAATATCTTGATTAGCATTAAAATAAAACGTTGATCATGTTAAAGATATGCAGTTAATAAAATTCCCAATCAGGAAGGAGTTAAATTTTTTACAAACAAAGAAGTTTAAGTATAAAGCGTATCTTAAATTTGATATTATGATACACATTCAGAATGTTGAAATGGCTTAAAGATCTTCATTATATATTGCATGTTATACTTATTTTATTATTAAGTATATTAAAGTATACAGTTACTATTTAGTTGACTATCACCATGATGTAGAATCAATTTATCGAATTTATCATCTCAAGGATGAACACTCTTGAACATGACTTCACCTACACGCTCCACTCCTATAATCATAAGTTCAAATATAAATTATTATTACTACTTTATAGTGAGCACTTGATTTTTCTTCTTCTGCATGTTGAGAGAAAAAGGGCGGTGGGTCATGCTAAAATTTTATTAAAAGAGAAATATATTGAGATGTGTTACATGTTTAGTGGCTGCAGAGGGACTAAAGTAGTTGTTGGAGGCCTAAATGAAGCAAAACATCCAATAGGTCGGTTTGATAAATATCCCAAATCATGAGAAGAACGAGGAGCTTCAGAATCCACTCATTCTTTCATACGTTGAGGTTACAAAGCCAATAGCATGGTTTATTTGTATAAAACTTAGTAAATTTAGTAAATATTTTATAATGTATTATAAGTATTAGTATTATTATTATTATTATTTCAAACATAATTAATTTTTAAACTTAATTATAATTTAGTTAATTTATAATTTATTATTATTCAAAAATTAGTTAATTGTTATCAAACTTAGTTAAATTTTAAATTTTAGTTAACTTGGTAAATATTTTATTGATTTATAAAAATTTATAAAATTAGTTACTTTATTGTTGTTGTTGTTGTTATATATATGTATATAATTTTTTTTAAATTTAGTTAACTTGGTTAATATTTTATGATTTGTTATTAATATTAATACTAATATTATTATATAAATTTAGCTAATTTTTATAAAACTTAGTTAATTTGGTTAATATTTTATAGTTTATTATTATTATTATGAACTTAGTTAATTTTTATAAAACTTATAGTTAACTTATTATTATTATTATAAACTTAGTTAATTTTTATAAAACTTGGCTAACTCGGTTAATACTTTATAATTTATTATTATTCTAAACTTAGTTAATTGTTACGAAACTTGGTTAATTTTTATAAACATGTTATTATTACTATTATGACTGTCGTCGTCATTGTTGTTATTAGTATTATATTATATTATTATATACTTAATTAATTTTAATAAACGCTTTGCCAAAATTAATTTTAATAAACTAAGTTAATTTATTATTACTTTTATTACATAAATAAATAAATTTAGTTATTTTTTATAAAAGTTAGTTAATTTAGTTAATATTTTATAATTTATTATGAGTATTAATATTATTATTTGAAACATTATTAATTTTTATAAAACTAAGTAAATTTATTGTTATTGTTGCTATTATGATTGTTGTTGTTGTTAATATTATTGTTATAAACATTAACTTTTATAAAAATTAGTTGAATTATTATTATTATCATTGACTTATTTAATTTTTATAAGCTTATTAATTTTTATATAACTTAACAAACGAAGTTAATTTTTATAATTTTAGTTCATTTATTATTGTTGTTGTTGTTATTATAGAAATTTAGTTAATTTTTATAATACTTAGTTAACTTGGTTAATATTTATAATTTATTATTATTATTCAAAATTTAGTTAATTGTTATCAAACTTAGTTAAATTTTTATGCGCTTAGTTAAATTTTAAAACTTTTTTTTTGGCAAAGCAAATTTTAACGATACAGAGAAGATTAGCATGGCCCCTGCGCAAGGATGACACGCACAAATCGAGAAATGGTCCAAATTTTAAAACTTAGTTAACTTAGTTAATACTTTATTAATTTATATAAACGAAGTTAAATTTTATAACATTAGTTAATTTATCATTGTTGTTGTTGTTATATATATACATACATATATATAGTTAATTTTTATAAAATTTAGTTAACTCGGTCAATGTTTTATGTTTTATCATTAATATTATTATTATTATTATATAAATTTAGTAAATTTTTCTAAAACTTAGTTAATTTGGTTAATATTTTATAGTTTATTATTATTATTAACTTAGTTAATTTTTATAAAACTTATAGTTAATTTATTATTACTATAAACTTAGTTAATTTTTATAAAATTTAGTTAACTTGGTTAATATGTTATAATTTATTATTCTAAACTTAGTTAATTGTTATGATATTTAGTTAATTTTTATAAACATAGTTTGTTTATTATTATTATTACTATTATGACTATCGTCGTCGTCATTGTTAGTATTATTATTATAAACTTAATTAATTTTGACAAACTTAATTAATTTGTTGTTGTTGCTGTTATGTAAACTTAGTTATTTTTAATAAAAATTAGTTAACTTGGTTAATATTTTATAATTCGTCGCTTTTTTGTTATTGTTGTTGTTGTTGTTGTTACAAACTTAGTAAATTTTCATAAACTTAGTTATCTGGTAGAGTTAGTTTATTGTGCCTCTAATCTTTGGTGGTGCAATCTTTGATTAATACAATGGAACTGCCTGTTTCCATTCATGTACATAGTTACTTATATATATAATATTATATGCACATTTGATTGAACAAATTTTATACATAAGAGGATGGAAAAAAGATGAGAAAATGAATATGAGTATATTAGAAATGTGCAAATTCAAATTCATAATTTTAACATGCATACTTCGAAATGCTCAAGTTTGTGCTTGGACCTAGGGAAAATTTAACATATTTTTACAGTAAGTTTTGAATGAGATCTACCATCACAGTTAGTTTTTTTCCCTCCTGGGCTTGTGTATAAAATTTGTTCTATTTGTCTAGGAGTTTAGGAAGATAACATAGCTAAAATGAAACCTAAGCTGATTTCTAAAAATTGGCCAATACCAAGCAAAATTCTACCAATGGTCAACATGAAAACATTTACAGCTGCAGCACTAACACAGCTACCAAAGAAGAAACTAACAACACCGGTCATGATGCTGATTCTTGTACCATTTTTCTTCTAACCATAGAAGCGTCAAATGTAGAAAGAAGACCAACAAAATATAATGATGACGTGAAGAGTGTAAGAACTTGATTGTCGTATTTACAGTAGTTGGTTTCGTTAAGGTGTCCTTGTTTTCTTTGATACACTTTTGGGAAAAACTGTTTTAGAAAGTCATCCATAGAGGCACTCCATCTGCATTATACTATTTTAGCAAGTAATTCAATTTGAAAACATATCAAAACAAGAAACTGCAAACCAAAATCAAATGCACCTTGATTGGTTGTTAAAGAATCGAGTTCAAATTTATTGTAAGATTTGTCAATTTTTGACAACCGATATAGTGTTTTTATACCATTGACAAGCGAGGCAGTTGCTTTAGAAATATCGATAACTTTAGGATATATTTTACAATAATCTAACTCATTAGAGTATTTTTTTTCCTTTATCTGCACTAGCAGCTGCAACACAATCAGCAGTGCTTGGTAAATTTAAATTGCATCAACTGCAATGGATGAAAATATGTGACCATTATGGAAAATTCCACACCTAAGTGGGAGAAGGTATAGTTAATGCATTGGTTTTGAGCGTTAGTATGATATTTATTGCTTGTATGTCTGGATCCAACTTATTTCAGTTGTATGGGAATAACAAAGCCAAAATTTTGGAAACATGGTTATAAAAATTAAACGAAATTGTCAAAATAAGAAAGTACCGAAAACGCGAGAGTCCAAAAACTAAAAATAGCCTAGACCCCCAACAGAAGGCTGGGGAATAATCCCCCTTAGTCATAGTCGTGCAGGGGCACTGCCTTGAGGAAAGCAGTGCTTCAGCACTGTGTGCACTTCTTTTACAAGGCAGTGAACAACGCTGCCTTTACAAGGCAGTGTTTGTGTGCACACTGCCTTAAGGAAAGCAATGCTTCAACACTGTGTGCACTGCCTTTTACAAGGCAGTGCTCGCGCACTTCCTTGTAAAAGGCAATGTTGTGCATTGCCTTTACAAGGCAGTGCACACAAGCACTGGCTTTACAAAGCAGTGCACACAAGCACTAAGTGTCTCAAAATCATCTTTGATTTTTTCCGTTTCAAAGCTCTTAAACTCCACTACAACATAATGCATGATTGGCATATTTGATTCACATAAATTCAACAGAAATCACGAATGGAAGCAATAATAATAAAAGAAGCTGATTAATATAAATTAAGTTAATGTTATATGATATGATATTAAAGATTCATCTTTTATCATTTTTAGTTAAATATCCCTTACATTTTTTTGTATTTTCAGGAGCAATATTACTTGAATACACATCTTATGTGAAAAATCTAATTTTTTAGGATAGTTTTTTATAAGTCAACGCATGCACAAAAAAAGTATGTTATTATTTCTAGACATATAGCAATATAGTTTTGCATTTAAAGTTTAGATACAATCAAAGGCTCTAAAACTAATTTTCATTTAGTAAACTTGGACAATTGCCACAATTGAATATACGTATTTTGTCTTGTCTCTGTGTTGTTAAACAAAACAATGTGCATCAATGGCGCGCTTTTAATTATGGTGTAATGTTTGGTTGTATTTATCTATACTATATTATTATTAGTGAGTTAAATTTCAAGCTCACACAGGCCCCCTTGAAATTTGGCAACTGAACCATCTCTAGATTTTTCTTCCTCTACGTTGTCGGTATTTTTATCTTCCCCCCTTTCCTCCGGTTGAAACTTCCGTTCCCTCATCACTAATCTCCTCCTTCCAATTTCCTCCACCCGAAAATTGATAGATTCCCCTTACGCCTATCTTATCTTCCCTTTTTTCCTCCTTTAGGAATCGATAAACTCCCTTCGATTTCTACCTTAGCCGTTCATTTACCATCGCTTTCTTTTTATTTTCTTTCGTTCTTATTATTTTTTCCATCGTTTCTTCCCCTTTATCACAGATCGCCAATCCCTAACCCTAAATCATGTCGCCTCGGATTTACATCCTTTCTTCCTCTTCATCACAGATTGTAGAACCCTAATCCTAAAAGCATTGCTGCTTCCACTAAGTTTTGGTAATGTCGAACAAAGATCGCTGTAACGACCCGGCTTTCTTTGCCCAGAAAGACGCATCGTTATAAAGAAAGAAAGGGATAGAAGAAGAAAAGAAAAGAAGAAAGAACAACAACACATCAGAGATCTCACAGCGGAACGAGAAATATATTATATCACATAAGATATTACATAGTATCATATACATCAGAGTATACAATTTATACAACATAGAATAGACAGTTATAAACTTCTGTCTATTATACATCACAAGTACATCAGTACAATACAACATACACAGCGGAAACTCTATATATCTACACGCTGAAGCCTCCTGCTCCTCAGCTCCTCCAGTATTCGTCAAGACTAACCTGAATCCCTCGACTACTCAATACAATATTGAGTACCCAAGAGTTTAATAAAACAGAAAATAAACACTTGGGTCAGACATGGGTCTGGTGTGAGTAAACGGTTTAAATTGCTTAACTTTGAAAACCTTTGAAAACAAAAGTATCACGTAAGACTTCCCACACATAAACATGGGTAAGTTTTTACCTTACGCTAACTAAAACATTTGATAGGAAATCCGATTGTATTATAATAGGGTCTAGGGTTTTCAAGTAAAATACAGAAATAGCTGAAATGCTTACATCTCACATTCCAACATAGTTGGGCACAACTAATACGTACGGCACTTATTGGAGTTTGGATTCCATACAATGGCAGGGCTACTGGGGTACCGCCCGTCACAGTACGTGGCCTAGATCACCGTACCGAGGAGTACGCCCGCTCCCCTGCAACACAAAGCCGGAACCATCCCTTACTGGATAATCCCGAACAAGATAATCCCGTAGTTGGCACGACCAACCACACACTAAGCCGAATAAAAGAAAAGGGACCTCTAGACAGGGATCTATCTTGCTCTCAGTGGGTGCTACCCACGAAGCCTTGCTGCACCTCCCCTGTTTTAGCCATTCCCGGTTGATGAGGCTTGAGGTTACGATTACCTTTAATCAGAACATATCACTTAGAATGCTCATCGTCCGCCTGACGATGTGCTGAAAGCATTCAATCCATATAAGTTCGTTCCGGGTTCGAACGAAACCGAAGGCATTATCTCGTTACACTCGTTTTGGAATCACCCTCAGAGTTAACGACAATAACCCTTGCACTCTGAATCTTCATCTTCACTTGATTCACGACCTATCGTTAATTTGGATCGATGTGGTATTCGGGTCTCCAGACCTGGAAATCCGGTATACGGAAACCCGATCCCGGTCTCATCGAAATCCAAAGCGTATCTTTTAAGGCCAAGTTGTTTTAAAGGTTAAAACAAATTCAATTCATTATCTTTATACACAAAGAAAGATAATTCACAACAGATAATCAACATTATCAGATAATCCATACAATTCAACTAACATCCATATCATACAGCATATATCTCATCAGAGATATCAATCAATGCCAAGTATTCAATACTATCACCCATTCATAAGTAATGATTTATATTATCTTTTAATTAATTTAAAGAATTAAATTAATTACTTCATTTTATAAATCCTTCTTACTTAACCATTAATTAATTACAATTTAATCATTTTTTTATGATCTTCTTAATTAATCTTCCTTGATTAATTATGCTTTAATTACATTCAAGTAATTATCCTTAACCATATACAGTAATTAACCTTTAATTACTATCATTAATTATAATAATTAATGAACCTTCATTAATTAATTAAGCATATAATTAAACATACTTTAATTAATTACTTTTATTAATTAACCTTGATTAATTAATCTAATTAATTAATCTTTAATTACTTCATTAAGTAATTATTAATCAATTTAAACTAACAAATAATTCTTAATTAATTATTTTATTAATTAATTACACTTAGTAATTAATCTTAAATTAAACACATTTAATTAATCACATTAATTAATTAACTAAAATAATTAAGTAATTAACTCTTAATTACTTACATAAGTAATTATCTTCTAATTACTTCATTAAATGATCTTTCTTAACTAATTACCTTAACGAGTAATTAATCCCATCATTAAATAATTCTTAATTCTTTAATTAATTAATTATCCCATAATTAATTAACTTCAAACAATTAACTTAATTAATTCCTTAACTGATAATATTAAGTGATTACCGATTAATCACCTCAGCTAATTGCTCCCCTGAGTAATTTACTCCTTTTAATTACTTTAAGTAATTATCCATTAATTACTTCTTTAAGAAATTTACTCACTTAATTATAAATTGATTATCTTAAATTAATTAGGCAAATTAATTAATCTAAAATTTATTTACATAAATAAATTAACTAATTAATTAATCCCTCAATCTCTAATTCATTTATCTATTAATTACATTCATTTCCACTAATTACTTCATTAAGTAATTATTCTTAATTTTCAAATAGTAATTAACCTTTAATTCAATTTATTTATTAATTTCCTTAATAAAATTTCCATCTTTAAAGATAAACTCTTCATTTAAATCACATATTAAATTCTACCATTAAACTCCATTTAAACATTAATAATTTTATATTTGAATAAAATTTTACCTTTAAACAAAACAATTTAAACCCATAATTTTATATACACTTAAAATCTTGAATATCCATTCAAACATGCTTAAATAAATTAAATAAAACAATAATTTAACTTTGGAAATTCCAAATTTCATATCTTAAACTTATTTATTTTAATATAATTTAAATCTAATTTAGCATTCCTTTATAATTACTTTGAATATAACTTTAACTTGAAAACTTGTTTTTACTTTGCCTTTAGACTTTGAAACTTTTTGAAAAGCTTGTTTACTTCCTTTAATAACCTGGTAATGTCTTTCTTTAGATTTTAAAACCTGGAATACTTTAAATTTTAAAACCAGATTTTTAAAACAAAACAACTCGAGCTAGCCTAAAATAATTTCCCGAGCAAAACCCATAAAATCCCGAGTCACTCGCGAGAAAAACTCTCGTACATCTCTGCTTCGAGTCGTATGCCTTTCATCTCGAGAACGATCCCGAGCAATCCATCGTCTTCCCAAACCTTCAGATCCCAGATCACCAAAATGCACGATAACATGCACGTTCACGTGCACAACGATTTCGCCCCTCTCCGATCATCTTTCTGGCCATCATCACGTCGAACATCACGACATCAACTCTTCGACCACTCCGATCAACCCAGAATTATCGCAAAAGAAAATCGAGGAAGTCGATCAAAAACTGAAGCAAAACATGATCGGAATCTCACCCATCGACGTCGACTCTACCCACGATGAACCACGCCGACATGACCGAAGCTTCGCCTCGTCCTCCTGCACTGATTCCCCCCATCGCGATCCACTCCAGTTCACCTACGACCACACAAAAGTCTCGACTACCCCAATGACCAAAATAGGTCGTTTAACCCTAGTTCATCGTCCTCCGACAACCACAGCTCTCTAAAAATTCTCTCACTACTTTTCCAGAGATTCATACTCTACTAGCAACCTCCAGACCAAACCCCATCACACTCGATCACGTCGATCACCAGAATTCTGCAAATTCCCAAATCTCGTCTATCTCGAGATAACTCATCAAATACTTGTTTAAAAATCTTGATTTGATTTCCAAAATTCATCAATTTACAATACGAATTTGTTTATATAATTCAAACTTGATTCCCAGATAATCAATTTTTGACATGTCTTTGATTTCCTCTGTATATTTTCAAATTTTGAATTAATTTTTCATTATAAAATCCTAATACTATTTTTAGAATTAACATTATGCTATAATGATTATTTTTCATTCATAGATCAGAACTTAATTCTGATTCCAAGAGCAAATATGAATTTTTAAAGGGTAAATCAAGTATAGGAAGTAACAGAGACATCTTGCATATATTCAGATATACACATATATAACCACAGCAAATTCATCACATATTCCAGATGAGATAAATCAATGCAAATCATATTATAATTTCCTATACAAATTTATCACATGCATCCATATAATCACAATTTAAAACTGTTTTTAAAAGTATTTACTCACCAGAGATGTCAGAGAACAGAGAATAGAAGCTGTTTTCCAGGCTTTTCCAGATTTTCAAATTTTATTTCTTTTTGCTTTGTTGATTTTAAACTTGATGTTGATCTTTAAATTTAGTTGCTATTGAAATCTGAATTGCATGTTGAAGTTTACATCTTGCATTTGAATTGATGAAGTTGCTTGCCTCTGATTCATTTCCAGATTAACTCCTTTTGCTTTGAATTTTAGTTTCCAGGTTTTCTTTTGATTTTCAGGTTTTTCATTTTTCTTAGCATTTTGATTCGAATTGTATTAGTGGAGAAAGAAGAAGATAGTCTTAACTGAAAGTGAAAACAGATTTTCTTCTTTCCTATATTATTTATTTATGACTTTATTTTACAAAAAAAAAAAATAGCCACTTGTCCTCTTAAGAGTTAATTAACTTACACCTAAACATTCCAAGCTTCCATATGTTTACAAGTGTTAAACTTGTCTTTTATTAATTTATTTAAGTAATACATATGTATTTATGAATTATTTATATGTATATAATGTATTTATCTTTTATAAATAAGCTTTTAGATTTTATAATAAATATACAAATGTGAAAAACAATTATTTAAAATAACTTATGCTTTGATCAAATAAATATAACATATGTTTATATGCTTGAGAAACTTATTTTAACTTTATATATATTTTTACAAATCAATTTATCTTATGTTTGAATTTTATAACATAACTCCAATCACAATATATATACATATATATTATAATTTGAAAACATATCCTTTATTAAATTAAAGACTTCCTATTTATAATATATACATCAATATATATATACATATAAATAGAAAACATTTATATAAGCTTTGGAAGATAAATCTTACCAATTTTAAATTGTTTAGGAAAGATATTAATAAGTATTGCCAAATTAAAATATTATTAACTTTTAAAAGAATTAAACTTGTCAATTTATAAAATTAAATCAACAAATCAATTTAATTATTAATAAAGATTATTAAATTGATATTGCTAAAATTCCGGGATATCACATTCCTTCCCCCTTAAAATAATTTCGTCCCCGAAATTTAAAAGCAAAGATAATTTAATAATCCAGCAAAATTTTTATTTTAAACAGCAACCATACATATCAATCATATTCTAACAATCATAGCAAACAATTTAATCTAACAAATTTAACTATCCAGTCAAAATTCTGGATAGAATTTCCTCGAGTTTCCCCAAGTATATATATATACCGGGATACTCGTTCTACAGGATCTTAACTAACTATCTACAAAAATCTAGAACTCCTTTCCATCTAGATTACAATCTGAACAAGATATCAGACTAAACTTAAAACCATCTCAACTACCAAATCCTTCTGAACTGCTGATCCCACAACCAATGACAGATCAAACACGTATTCCCTCAGAGATACCTGAAATAAAATGAATTCCAGTTATCCGAACTGGCAACTCAATCCTGGGGATCAAAATCTAATCTCCAAAGAACACAGAAAAATCTCATAATACTTCCGGAGCTTACTCTCCAGTCTTACCAAATCTTATATCTCCTTTGATCGGAGAAAAACTTAAACAATATCCAATTTCAACATCAAATTCCAAATTCCATCCATTCTTAACTGCATAACTCCTTTGACGATCCTGAGTCACTTCATTCTTCCTGATCAGCTTAACCCTTGCTGATGCTTCTTGAAACAGATTAGACCAACATCAAACCAATTTCCGGATCCTACTCAACAAAATGGTTTCTCAAAAATATGCCGAAATCCAAAACACAACTCTACTCTACAAACATTAGAGAACTTCGAACTACCTCTCCTATCTGAAATAGTCAAAACAGTTGCACTTGACAACTTTACCTCCAAATCCCGAAAATTTCTTCACACTTAGAGATACACTTGAATTTCCTATAGAAATCCTCTACTCGAAGAAAATTACAATTCTCGGTTGCTTCCACTCTAGAATAGCTGCTATCTTGCTTCCGCTGCACAACTCTGATCTGGAATATATGAGAATGCCATCGGAGAAACTCGAGCAAACTTGATCATCCACAATTCACCATATTTATAAAATCTTAGTGAACCTTCCCACTTGGTCAAAAACATCCCAATAGGATTCCTTCCAGAAAATTAGGTATGATCAATCCCTCTCCAAAGAATCCATAGCTTCTTCACCAAATTCTTCTCTCGGAGACATCCTTCTATTAAGCTGGACCACCAGTAACTCCACGAATCAAGTCGATACGGAATCTCAATCTCCAATAACCCAAGAGAACACTCAAACAATCGCAAGTCACTTTTGCGATCAGCTCGGCCTAATTTCCAAAGATAACTGTTCTCTCTTCACTAATCAGAACAGCTTATATTTGACTAACCAATCCATCGAAGAAATGGATCTACTCTGCTGCTTCTGAACTCCGTCACAAGAAAAACTGCTCAGCCAAAAACTTCCTTGCTGGCACATAGAACACTTCCGAGCTGCACTACTGCCACAGATGCCAAAGATTCCCTAACCAAAGCTCTTCGAGAAACTCGGACCTCAACCAAACAGAATCACCATGCTGAACTCAGCCACAACACCGAAACAGACACACTTCATTAACTTGTTCTAAAGAAAACATCTTCGGGAACATTCATATTCACTGCGTCTCATCACACAGCTACTTCTTCCAGAAGATACCAAGATACTATCACTCGCTTCTGCCCAACTGACAGATCCAACTTCAAAGATAAACTCCGAACCTTAACAGGTTTCCTTCAGAGATTGTGAAATCCTTACACAACTGTAAAGTTCACTCGAGACGGTATTAGGTCTACAGTCTCGTCAGATATACTTCCAACCTCAATACTCAAACTCCAACCATTGGTAGTCGTCGTGTTACACACACCACTACCTATCTACCTTTATAACTTATATTGGAAAACCCGAACAGGTAACCCAACAAATAGGTAGAAATATATATATATATATATATATATATATATATTTAAAATGATACTTTTTATATAGAAATTATTTCTGGGTAAAATTATTTCATTTACCTCTTTAAAACAATATTGTGTCCGTTGGCCTGGTTCAAGTGTTTAGAGATCCCTATCAATAACGTTAGCTACTCGTATTGACCAGAATCCATATACCACTCAACCGATCAATTAACACAATATAAAATCATTTTTATATAACTAACAAATACGCGCTCTCGTATATATATACTCAGACTCAACAGGTTGCTACAGATCCTATCTCTAATGAACAATCCTTCCGAACCTAGGTATTCACTCAACCTAGTGTTCTGATATTCACTTAACCAATAGCTTAGGTATTCGCTCAACCTATGCTCTGATACCAACTGTAACGACCCGGCTTTCTTTGCCCAGAAAGACGCATCGTTATAAAGAAAGAAAGGGATAGAAGAAGAAAAGAAAAGAAGAAAGAACAACAACACATCAGAGATCTCACAGCGGAACGAGAAATATATTATATCACATAAGATATTACATAGTATCATATACATCAGAGTATACAATTTATACAACATAGAATAGACAGTTATAAACTTCTGTCTATTATACATCACAAGTACATCAGTACAATACAACATACACAGCGGAAACTCTATATATCTACACGCTGAAGCCTCCTGCTCCTCAGCTCCTCCAGTATTCGTCAAGACTAACCTGAATCCCTCGACTACTCAATACAATATTGAGTACCCAAGAGTTTAATAAAACAGAAAATAAACACTTGGGTCAGACATGGGTCTGGTGTGAGTAAACGGTTTAAATTGCTTAACTTTGAAAACCTTTGAAAACAAAAGTATCACGTAAGACTTCCCACACATAAACATGGGTAAGTTTTTACCTTACGCTAACTAAAACATTTGATAGGAAATCCGATTGTATTATAATAGGGTCTAGGGTTTTCAAGTAAAATACAGAAATAGCTGAAATGCTTACATCTCACATTCCAACATAGTTGGGCACAACTAATACGTACGGCACTTATTGGAGTTTGGATTCCATACAATGGCAGGGCTACTGGGGTACCGCCCGTCACAGTACGTGGCCTAGATCACCGTACCGAGGAGTACGCCCGCTCCCCTGCAACACAAAGCCGGAACCATCCCTTACTGGATAATCCCGAACAAGATAATCCCGTAGTTGGCGCGACCAACCACACACTAAGCCGAATAAAAGAAAAGGGACCTCTAGACAGGGATCTATCTTGCTCTCAGTGGGTGCTACCCACGAAGCCTTGCTGCACCTCCCCTGTTTTAGCCATTCCCGGTTGATGAGGCTTGAGGTTACGATTACCTTTAATCAGAACATATCACTTAGAATGCTCATCGTCCGCCTGACGATGTGCTGAAAGCATTCAATCCATATAAGTTCGTTCCGGGTTCGAACGAAACCGAAGGCATTATCTCGTTACACTCGTTTTGGAATCACCCTCAGAGTTAACGACAATAACCCTTGCACTCTGAATCTTCATCTTCACTTGATTCACGACCTATCGTTAATTTGGATCGATGTGGTATTCGGGTCTCCAGACCTGGAAATCCGGTATACGGAAACCCGATCCCGGTCTCATCGAAATCCAAAGCGTATCTTTTAAGGCCAAGTTGTTTTAAAGGTTAAAACAAATTCAATTCATTATCTTTATACACAAAGAAAGATAATTCACAACAGATAATCAACATTATCAGATAATCCATACAATTCAACTAACATCCATATCATACAGCATATATCTCATCAGAGATATCAATCAATGCCAAGTATTCAATACTATCACCCATTCATAAGTAATGATTTATATTATCTTTTAATTAATTTAAAGAATTAAATTAATTACTTAATTTTATAAATCCTTCTTACTTAACCATTAATTAATTACAATTTAATCATTTTTTTATGATCTTCTTAATTAATCTTCCTTGATTAATTATGCTTTAATTACATTCAAGTAATTATCCTTAACCATATACAGTAATTAACCTTTAATTACTATCATTAATTATAATAATTAATGAACCTTCATTAATTAATTAAGCATATAATTAAACATACTTTAATTAATTACTTTTATTAATTAACCTTGATTAATTAATCTAATTAATTAATCTTTAATTACTTCATTAAGTAATTATTAATCAATTTAAACTAACAAATAATTCTTAATTAATTATTTTATTAATTAATTACACTTAGTAATTAATCTTAAATTAAACACATTTAATTAATCACATTAATTAATTAACTAAAATAATTAAGTAATTAACTCTTAATTACTTACATAAGTAATTATCTTCTAATTACTTCATTAAATGATCTTTCTTAACTAATTACCTTAACGAGTAATTAATCCCATCATTAAATAATTCTTAATTCTTTAATTAATTAATTATCCCATAATTAATTAACTTCAAACAATTAACTTAATTAATTCCTTAACTGATAATATTAAGTGATTACCGATTAATCACCTCAGCTAATTGCTCCCCTGAGTAATTTACTCCTTTTAATTACTTTAAGTAATTATCCATTAATTACTTCTTTAAGAAATTTACTCACTTAATTATAAATTGATTATCTTAAATTAATTAGGCAAATTAATTAATCTAAAATTTATTTACATAAATAAATTAACTAATTAATTAATCCCTCAATCTCTAATTCATTTATCTATTAATTACATTCATTTCCACTAATTACTTCATTAAGTAATTATTCTTAATTTTCAAATAGTAATTAACCTTTAATTCAATTTATTTATTAATTTCCTTAATAAAATTTCCATCTTTAAAGATAAACTCTTCATTTAAATCACATATTAAATTCTACCATTAAACTCCATTTAAACATTAATAATTTTATATTTGAATAAAATTTTACCTTTAAACAAAACAATTTAAACCCATAATTTTATATACACTTAAAATCTTGAATATCCATTCAAACATGCTTAAATAAATTAAATAAAACAATAATTTAACTTTGGAAATTCCAAATTTCATATCTTAAACTTATTTATTTTAATATAATTTAAATCTAATTTAGCATTCCTTTATAATTACTTTGAATATAACTTTAACTTGAAAACTTGTTTTTACTTTGCCTTTAGACTTTGAAACTTTTTGAAAAGCTTGTTTACTTCCTTTAATAACCTGGTAATGTCTTTCTTTAGATTTTAAAACCTGGAATACTTTAAATTTTAAAACCAGATTTTTAAAACAAAACAACTCGAGCTAGCCTAAAATAATTTCCCGAGCAAAACCCATAAAATCCCGAGTCACTCGCGAGAAAAACTCTCGTACATCTCTGCTTCGAGTCGTATGCCTTTCATCTCGAGAACGATCCCGAGCAATCCATCGTCTTCCCAAACCTTCAGATCCCAGATCACCAAAATGCACGATAACGTGCACGTTCACGTGCACAACGATTTCGCCCCTCTCCGATCATCTTTCTGGCCATCATCACGTCGAACATCACGACATCAACTCTTCGACCACTCCGATCAACCCAGAATTATCGCAAAAGAAAATCGAGGAAGTCGATCAAAAACTGAAGCAAAACATGATCGGAATCTCACCCATCGACGTCGACTCTACCCACGATGAACCACGCCGACATGACCGAAGCTTCGCCTCGTCCTCCTGCACTGATTCCCCCCATCGCGATCCACTCCAGTTCACCTACGACCACACAAAAGTCTCGACTACCCCAATGACCAAAATAGGTCGTTTAACCCTAGTTCATCGTCCTCCGACCACCACAGCTCTCTAAAAATTCTCTCACTATTTTTCCAGAGATTCATACTCTACTAGCAACCTCCAGACCAAACCCCATCACACTCGATCACGTCGATCACCAGAATTCTGCAAATTCCCAAATCTCGTCTATCTCGAGATAACTCATCAAATACTTGTTTAAAAATCTTGATTTGATTTCCAAAATTCATCAATTTACAATACGAATTTGTTTATATAATTCAAACTTGATTCCCAGATAATCAATTTTTGACCTGTCTTTGATTTCCTCTGTATATTTTCAAATTTTGAATTAATTTTTAATTATAAAATCCTAATACTATTTTTAGAATTAACATTATGCTATAATGATTATTTTTCATTCATAGATCAGAACTTAATTCTGATTCCAAGAGCAAATATGAATTTTTAAAGGGTAAATCAAGTATAGGAAGTAACAGAGACATCTTGCATATATTCAGATATACACATATATAACCACAGCAAATTCATCACATATTCCAGATGAGATAAATCAATGCAAATCATATTATAATTTCCTATACAAATTTATCACATGCATCCATATAATCACAATTTAAAACTGTTTTTAAAAGTATTTACTCACCAGAGATGTCAGAGAACAGAGAATAGAAGCTGTTTTCCAGGCTTTTCCAGATTTTCAAATTTTATTTCTTTTTGCTTTGTTGATTTTAAACTTGATGTTGATCTTTAAATTTAGTTGCTATTGAAATCTGAATTGCATGTTGAAGTTTACATCTTGCATTTGAATTGATGAAGTTGCTTGCCTCTGATTCATTTCCAGATTAACTCCTTTTGCTTTGAATTTTAGTTTCCAGGTTTTCTTTTGATTTTCAGGTTTTTCATTTTTCTTAGCATTTTGATTCGAATTGTATTAGTGGAGAAAGAAGAAGATAGTCTTAACTGAAAGTGAAAACAGATTTTCTTCTTTCCTATATTATTTATTTATGACTTTATTTTACAAAAAAAAAATAGCCACTTGTCCTCTTAAGAGTTAATTAACTTACACCTAAACATTCCAAGCTTCCATATGTTTACAAGTGTTAAACTTGTCTTTTATTAATTTATTTAAGTAATACATATGTATTTATGAATTATTTATATGTATATAATGTATTTATCTTTTATAAATAAGCTTTTAGATTTTATAATAAATATACAAATGTGAAAAACAATTATTTAAAATAACTTATGCTTTGATCAAATAAATATAACATATGTTTATATGCTTGAGAAACTTATTTTAACTTTATATATATTTTTACAAATCAATTTATCTTATGTTTGAATTTTATAACATAACTCCAATCACAATATATATACATATATATTATAATTTGAAAACATATCCTTTATTAAATTAAAGACTTCCTATTTATAATATATACATCAATATATATATACATATAAATAGAAAACATTTATATAAGCTTTGGAAGATAAATCTTACCAATTTTAAATTGTTTAGGAAAGATATTAATAAGTATTGCCAAATTAAAATATTATTAACTTTTAAAAGAATTAAACTTGTCAATTTATAAAATTAAATCAACAAATCAATTTAATTATTAATAAAGATTATTAAATTGATATTGCCAAAATTCCGGGATATCACAATCGCAATATTATGATGTATAATGATATTAAGGTTTGTAGATTTCATGCTCAATTTGTATGAAATTTTCATGTTTTATTTGATTGTAACAAGTGCTATTCATCTTTTTCTGATTGTTGTTTCAGTTTCATTGCAATTGAATTATCTGTTTATTTAATTTCACTAATTTTATGTTATTTGTTTGAAAATTGCCGATGTTTACCACCGTCGCTCTGTCGTCTCATGGTTTCTGATCATTCTTCCTAGCATCGCTTAAAGGTAAGCATACCATTTTAGTTATATTTTGTTTATATGGTTTTATGCGTTTAAACATGCAACTCTTTATATTTAATAAGCTATAGCTTTTGCAGAAAATAGATTATACTATTTTACAATATTTTGATGCTATTATCTAAAATAGTTTGTGAGATATTCTGACATCGACAGGAAATTATCAAACAAATTATTATCCATTTTGATCAAAATGTTTACAGCATATACTAGATCCAGTAATTCATTTTTTTCCTGGCAAATGATTTGATTTCATACAATGATGGATTTTAACTATTAGATGATGATTTGATTTATACCAGATGCGAAATATAGTATGTACTTTGGATTCTATTAGAGCCTTATTATCTTGGCATATTTACATGCATCTTCGGGGCAAGTGGAACTTTAAAATAGGTATTAATTGCTAATCATAAAACATTCATATTATTTACATCAGATTGATGAATACATCATTATCAGGCTGCCCATTATTTACGTGGCATGGTCATACTCATTAGTCATATCCATTAGACCATGGATGAGTTTAAGTTTTTTTTCTAATTCAAGAGCTTTGTCTTTGAGGGAAAATAACTACTATGCTATTTTTCTTTTAATATTCCATTTACAGTACATTTTTGATGGATTATGTCTGAAGTTTTGAAAAGTAACATCATTTCCTTTAATTTGACATCACCAAACACAAAGTCAACTAAAATTATGAAGTTCATTATTTTGTGATTCATGGGAGAAGTTAGTAACTTTTTGCAGATTGGTTTTGGAATAGGAAGTTAGGATTTTGTCCGAAGCGAGTACTCATTGTTTTCTAAACGTTCACTGAAATACGATGATATCATAATTGTCAGAAAAAATGGTAAGTTTTTTTTTCCTGTCTTAGCTTAATTATTTATTTTGTTATTAATTGTTAAATAGTTCTTTAGGTAACAAATGAGATAATTAGTACTTTACATGGCCATGTATTCGACATAGCCCTTATTTTTTGCCATATTTTTCCGTCTTCTACTTGATTTTAGGTGAATTTTCCAAGTAAATCTATATTTGGTATTGTATGTTTACTGAACAAAAATATGAAATTAAAGCTTTCCCTTCTATTTCTCAATTTCTAGATTTAATTTTAATGCATTTAATGCAATTGATTATTTTAAGCTTCATTGGTGTTGTCATTTAACAATAAAGCACAAACAATGTCACATAAAAAATGTACTAAACCGAAAATTTTCACTAATATTTATGGTTCTTTGTAGTTGAATGATAATGCAAAAATTTGAAAATAAATTGCTTTAATTTATTTACCACCACAGTACTATAGTTCGTATAAGTCAATGGAAAACTTCAGTCAAATTGAATATTGAGAACTTGAGATAAAAATCTGATCATGATAGATGCAAGGATAATAAGTTTACAATATTGCATATTTGATATCAGGTTATTATGAGGTAAAACTTTTGGAAGCATCAATTCTTTTTTTCTTCCAACTTTCCAGATTCTCCATCATCTTAGCTTCATCCCTTCATTTCAAGTGAAATTTGGTAACCCCGATCTCATGCATATTCTTACACTTTGTTTTTTTTTTGAACTGGTACTTTATATACAACAAATCATGGGGACAACATATCCCATGTCAAATAAACGTTCGAAAGCAAGTTTCGAACTTGTGACATCCTGCACCAAAGCCGAATCAATTAACCACTTGGACAAAGGTGCTTATCTTCTTACACTTTGTTTTCAATATATGTTACAATTTTTATGCCTCATTCACGCCTAAAATGTTAGCAAAAAAATATAATTAGTTTAAGCTTGAGTTATAAAGGATTAATTCTATTGACATTAATTCTCATCATTATTTCTGTTCTCGAATTTTCAACTTTATGACTAATCTATAGTTAACCCTCAAATGTTGTCATCAAGGTAGTGCTTTATCTTGAATATTAGTTGATACTTTATCTATACTACCACCAAGCATGGGAAAAAAATTATATATTGCTCCTTTAGTTTTTTATTCGCTTATTTTCATTTGTTAAAAAATATGTTAATAATGGTATATGCAAAATTCAAATGGGTAGGTTTAGACTACTTATTCCGTTTACATATCTGATTATGTCTCTAAGTTTGAACTTTAAATGATTCCATACAAACTAAATGGTAGTATATTTGACTTTGATTAGTTATAAGTATGACTTGAGTTTTGGTTAAAGATGAGGCAAATTTGAAATATTTAAGTTTCTATATATGTAAATTAGATATATTTTTGTTATGAAACATGAAATTTGTAGTTAAGCATGCAGCAGATAAAACCTATAATTGACTACTCGCTTCTTTTCAAATGTTAATAAATAGGTAATTGTGTTATGCAAAATTCAAATTAATTAAATGATAATATGTTTGACTTTGATTAGTTATAGGTATGACTTGAGTTTTGGTTAAAGATGAGGCAAATTTGAAATATTTAAATTTCTATATATGTAAACTGGATTTTTTTTGTTATGAAACTTGAAATTTGTAGTTAAGCATGCAACAGATAAAACATATAATTGACCACTCGCTTCTTTTCAACTGTTAATAAATAGGTAATAGTGTTATGCAAAATTCAAATTAACTGGTAGATTTATCTCTCTCTCCTATCGAGAGAGAGAGAGAGAGTGTGTGTATGTTTGTATGTATTTATGTGTGTGTGTTAAGCTGTATTTATATGTGTGTACGCATATCGAGAAATAATTTCATATGTGTTAAGCTGTATTTATACGATGTTGCCACGTGCATTGCAATAATGAACCGTCGCAACATATAATTTTATTTATCCTCTTCTCATCCCCGTTGTTCAATAACACTCCATAACCCTAATTTTAATTTTTCCAATAGGAATGCTGTAATCTATCTGATCATCATAGTTTAGTTTTCCCGATAGCTAATCTTCGTGCCAACCTTGGCGGTTGACATTCTTTCCCTGCTGTCCGTTGATGTGCCCCCTAGGCATGCTTTGGTCGGTTGATTCCTCTGTATTTCTTTAAACTGATTTTGCTAGCCTGTGTTATTGTTGGTCCATTTAATAATAGTGTGCCTTGGTTGACGTAATGATCTATCATATTTTAGGTAAAAATCCTAAGTTATGTTGGTTTATATGATTCAATTTGCTATGCATTTTTGAACTTGGATTTTTCTGAATTTTATTTCATTGAATGCTAATATGTTTAGTGGTAGCTATAGGCATATGTACTAGGGATTATACATTATATTTCCACTTAGCTTATAATATATACTGATTTGTTTGCAATTGGTCATTCATTACAGAGTTGGAAGAGTGTTGGCAAGACATCGAATGAATTAAGTTTTCATTTTCCTAATAAGTAGGATTGACAAGGATAACTATCCAAGAATGAATACAGTTTTCATGATAGGATTAAGAACTTAAATTGTGGAAATCTATCTTTAAAAAAAATATGTGGTCTTTACATTGTTCATGCTAACTTATTCATGTTCATGCTGCTTCTGATAGTGAATTTGACATATTGGAGTGCTATAAAATGTTTCATTATTCTTCATGATCTGGATTTATAAAAGTTGGTCAAACTATTTAAGCAGTTTTGTCATAGTTCAAATATATTACAAGTTATTTTTCTCGTTGATTAGCTCTTAGAGTATAAATGTATAGGTGATCATATAGAAAATGGAATGCATCAAAATTCGGCATGAATTTGACATGCCTGCTGTCAATATCTCTTAAATCTGATTTGCAATGCATCTATTTTATGTTTTTTTTATCGACAATCTTTGCATTAATTTTTTGGACTCCCCTACAGTTTCCAAAATGAAGGCGATTGACAGTGCAATATCTCACTTATGCCCCCCTTTAAGCACCGTATGTCTCATAATATTGTACAAAAGACACATTTGTTGGCTAGCTGAAATAGGATTTAGCATTTTTTTGACTACTGAAATGTGTCTAAAGTTCATATCTTGGTCTTATATTTTTGTCTTCCTCTTACTTTGTTAATATTCATGGGACTTTCATCTATTAAGCCAATGATATGGATCTTCTTTAATCACTTTTCTTCATTGTAGCTTTGAGGTGTTTAACTCAAGGTTGTTGGCTTCTCTGACACAGATTTTGACAACGTAAATTTTGTTACTACTACTTTTCTTTCTAATTTATTTGCATGATGAGAGTTATTATTCGTTCTCACAATTTGTTACATTGGCCAGTTGATCGAGCATCAGTATAGCACTAGCAGTTACATTCAAAGGCAGCACACAAAGATGAACTGGTAAAAAGGCAATAATCAGGTCTTTTTTAATCCTTTTACAATCTAAAGAAGATGCACTTTCAAAAGAAGAGAATTTGAGAATGATTGTTTTTTTAATGTTTTTATTGTTTTACTATCGTCTCTTTGTGACTGAAGGTAATAATACCTCAAAGTTAATTAGCAATGGATTATTCCTCAATAAATATTTAAATTTCTAAATTGTTATTGAAATTTTTCCATATTATTCCTGGAGTATATATTATAGGCGGTTATGTTTATAAATCGAGATTGACATTTTGCTGTGTTTTCCTTTTAGTGTGTACATTTGGGTAGTTAAGAGTCTTAAGACTAGAAAATCAAATGCATGTGATGGGAAAGTAGTTTTTCTAAGTTTATTTTCTTCCCTACAGTTTAAAAATCATGTTTATTAGACTCTTTATCATTCTGTTAAAGGAAACACTCTAGAACCTGCAGTACAAACTCTTCTTCCTGCTCGCCTTAGCTAAAACAATCTATAACACGTCATGCATCAAAAAAGCATAGGAGTGTTGTGTTTGACCATCGGCTAATTAAATAATTTAAACTGCTAACATGTCTTAAACTACAATTTACCATTTTGTCTTTGGTTACGTATTATTCAAGTATTACATGTAACTGTATATTTAAGTTCATGGTTAAATGAAGTCAACCATAGCTATTTTCAACAATTATTGCTTTCTACAAATTTTTCATTAAGTCCGCGTATTTTAGTACTTTCTTGATAGCCGGCGTACAGAAAAATAAAAGTTGGTCCCTGCTTTCTATAGTTTTTTGTACTTTCTTTACTGCAGGTTTACAGAAAAATAAAAGTTGGCTCCTGTGTTTAGATATTGCTTATTTTTTAGCTAAAAATAAAACTGCCACTGTTATTTTGTTTTCGCGGAATTGTTAAAGTACCATTACTACTACCACTATTAGCGAGTTTAACAAAATTTAATTGCAGGAACACAACGAACGAGACCAAGTGACTAGAGAGAGCTTGCATCAGTAGCCAAGGAAAAATATGAAAAACAATTTCTTCCTGTCCACTTGCTTGCTTTTTGACGTGAACTTATTCCTAACGACTGCATTATTAGTATCCAATATTTTTGTTTGGTTGTAATAATAACACAAATAAATCATATTTTTCACTGCTAAATTCCACCTTCTTTGTTACTTTTTGATTCATTATTGTTCTAACTGTTTCTACTAATTCTGCATGTTTGTGCATAAATATTTTGCATCTGAATTGTTTATAGGACAACTTACTTTTATTCTACTTTGCCTATTAACTATTGAGATATTGTTTAATCTTCTGTGTGGTTTTCTCGGTTCTTTGGCAATGCTTATCATGTATATCAACAGAATCATATACTGATTGTTTTTCTATGTTATAAAAGTATTAAAAAAAAGGTTAAAACAACTAAATATATACCACGTTTTCTATGTTGCATTAAAATAGGATTCTGTTTAATGAACAATATACTGGGTAGTTGAAACATTATTTTATGATACGTCTTTAGTCTTATTTTATATGATCTATGCTTTTTACTGCTTTCTTATTTCACTGTAGCTCTGGTTGTTTTACTACCGACAAGTCCACTTTACCTTTTTAACTCTTTGACCTACATGTATGTTTGAGAGCATTCAGTCCTGTTATTACGTTAACTCAATAAATATTCTGTACTAATTTTAATACTTATATTTGATATTGTAGTAATGCTTCTAATTCTTTTATGTAAATAGTATATTCGAATTATTTATCAAAATAATTTAATTTTCTAGCTGCAATAAATTTTTTTGCCATATCCGTGTGCGAAGCACGGGTTCACACTAGTTATTATTATAAGTGAGGTTTGATTATTGCAGTGCCAAAGTCTAATCCAATTTGGTAAGCTGTTAAGTCTTAAGCAAACAATTAACAACATAAATGGGAAATAAATGTTTCAAGATCTTCAATTGTGTTTAACATATGACACGATCCCTGTTTCTTCATTGGAATGGTAGCCATAATTTTTTGAATCAATACAAAGTTGAATTGTTAACAATATAGTGTATTTGTTTCCAAACTCTCACTGATGATTATTAATCAAAATTACATTATCCTTACAATAAATTCAAGAAATTAAAGAAGAAAGAATAAAAGAAATTTCAACTAATCGGTTTATATACCAATTTGCAGCTAAGAATACTAAAAGTAAAAGTACATATACATGCAGGAGCTTCTGCTGATGGCAACATGGAAGGTCAATAAAGTGCTTACGACTGGAAGCAGTTAGGGGAGGAGGCTGTGACGGTGGTTGCAGCGGCGACTACTTAGGTATTAGGGTTTCTCAATTTGGGGCAAAAATGGGAGGGTCAATTAACGTGGTTCGGTTCTTGGGCATGGTTTATTTCACCCTCCCTTATTTTGTGGCCATGAAAATTAGGGTTAGGTTTTAGATGCGTTTCAAAATAATGGCGGTAAAATTTGGGAAATTTTGGTATAGAACCAGGTATCGACAAAAAGTTTTGGAGAAGGGAAGAGGGAAATAATTTCAGTAACAGGCGGCCAAAAATAATAATTAGGGAGTCAATGTGTTACTAACCAATCCTATTCTAAATAAATAAAGCAAATTGACACGAACAATAACACTAAAAAATAAAGAGTTGTCTATTACCATTATAAAAAACAACTTTTTTTGTTGTGGTACATTCAATTCATGCCTTTCGAACTTAACCAAATTCATTTTCAAAACGGTATCAAATACTTCATAAATATTACTAAGTACCATGATCTCAATTTCATAAACCAATTTCCCAAATACTTACTTTCAAATAATACTACCATTTTTCCAAAATCTTAAAAAAAAATTCAAAGACACCGGGTTTTAAGTTCTCAAAATACCAGTTTAAATCCTTCTTGTTTATAAACCATATTTTATAAACCATACTTATATAAAATTACCCCCAAATATAAAACCATTTTACAAATTTTTATTTACTAAGTATCTTTTCTTTCTCAAATTAAAATAAACATCTTTCATCAAATCTAACTTTTAACCCAACATTTACACCGAACGCCTTATAGTCAAACTATGAAACTAAATTCACAAGGTATTCATTTTCAATGTATCTACAAATACTGTCTACCCAACCCATGTACTAAAAAGGTAAATCTGCTCATAAATTGGTCGAGCACAAATCAACAATCAACAAATGGTAGTTAATGCTCATAAACTGGTCGAGCATAACTAAACTAATTAACGAGGGATAATACATAAACATCATTAACCCTTACATTATTTAAACTACACTTTAACAATTCATACTTATGTAAGTTACCTTATATAAGATCTTTAATTTTTGTTTCTATAATTACCTTTAAGATATACATTTATAACAATTACAGATATGGTCTTATATATATAATACACTCAACTCATGCTAGGGCATTCCATTACCCTAACTTTTAATGAGTCACACCTAACCAAAGCCAAGATTCTCGCTTAACCTTTAGCTCTGATACCAGCTGTAACAACCCGCCTTTTCGACCTCCAAATGTCGATACTAATACATCCACGATATTCACGTGCCGAGCACTCAAGTGCCAGAAAGACGAATTGTTAGGGTGAAATAAAAAGAAAACGAAATAGAACAAGAACAAGAACAAAGAGAACACAATATCAAAATCTCATAGCAGAACGATAATATATAATATAAAAAGAACAGTAAAAAAGGTTACTCCAATATAGAAATTTTAGAGTTACAAAACCTAAGTATTATCATCAACCTAGACAGTTATAACTGTTTGGCCTCACAATTCTGATACAACAAATAGTAATGCAGCGGAAATAATAATACCGAGGCAAGTGAAACATCCAGCTCGTCTTCTCGAGCTCCAAAGAACATCAACAAAAAACCTATCTTTCTCAAACTACTCGAAAGAGCACACGAGGAATTTAGGAAAAACAAAAACCAAGCATCAGATATAAGTCTGGTATGAGAAACTCAAGGAATATATGGTCAACAATAACAGTACTTTTGAGACCGCATGGAATGCAATAGCAATTATTCCCTCAAAAGAACCATCATCTAATAAGTACATAAGATGATATAATAGATAATGTCTAAGGTGTAGCATGTAAATATTATAGCATAGCTGGAATGCTTACATTAGTTACATTCAACAACATATTTAAGGTACAATCGGAATCGGTAAATGACGTTCGCATAATGGATTTTTTGTGGAGATCTCTTAGAAGAAGCCAAATCTGAATTCCATGTAGAAAGATTAGAAACCACCTTCCGAGCACCGTATATCTCTAGATAAAATATACCATAAGGTAAACACAAGAGGCCCATCGTCCGAACATAAACATGAACAACGTGAACCAAATATCATCAACTTCTGCTGGCCAACAATCGATAAGTATCTCTAGATATGAAGTGGAAAACACCATGACGTGGGTCAGCTAAACCCTAGGTCGTACATCCTACTCTATCTTTAGCCATTTCCGATGTCGAGGTTATGTTCGGCATCTTCCACACCAGTCTTCATTACTCAACTAGAACATGAATCCCCAATTGGATTCCCTCATCTCGAACGGATATTGAAACCACACATGGATTTTAGCATCTCGAACATATCTACTTCCAAGATAGAACACATATCTCAGTATTGAAGTGGTTTTAGATAAGTAAAATATTTACTGATCCTAGTCTCTTCAAGACTAAACCAACTAATTTGGTCATTCAATAATAATGAGGACGATGGCATATGGAAACCAAGTCTCATATACTTATCACGTTTTCGGTATTTTAATCTCACGCTATCCCTTGATCAAGAGTGAAGCTTGTAAGTTAGAGTTTTATTGCTCATATCCCTACACGAACATCAGTCTTAATTCTCACAAATAGACAAGTCTACTTCATCGGTTTTTAGTGCTAAGTATAGGACTAAATGTTTTCCATAAATGAGTAAACATACAAAGCATGATCAAGTCAAATAAAGCACGATCAAGTCACACAAGCGACTTCTAATCCCATTTTTGTTTAATTAATATTTTACAAATTAAAACCTCATTTATTAGTAAAACTTCTTTTATCTAATAAAACTTCATTTATCAATCACTATTGTTTATTTGTACTCTTTTAATACTTCAACAAGTATCCATATACTTATCTCAAATAGTATAAGTATATTCACAAATCATTAACCAGATTTCTTACTTTAAATCTTTGCTTCTCCTATCATTTTCAAAAAGATTCCTTACTTATAATTTCCTTCAAAACATCCATTTTTAAGATCTAAGTACTTTCACAAATCCGTTCGGAAGGTTTAAGACTATTGTTACTTAAACATTGTCACTACAAACCCAAAAACCATTTCACTTATGATTATCTTTAAAACATTCTTTTAAAGATATTTACATTAATAAGTTTAGTCAAAAAGGGTTAGAGATGAATGTTATTAACACATTTTCACAACAAACCCAAAACCATTCCATACTTGTATTATCTTTAAAAACATTCTTTTAAAGATCTAAGATAATACTTAGTTAAGTTCGATTGTCGATTAATCGATTATATAATTAAAACAGTTGCTTAAACAAATCAATATTCCTATACTTAACTCGTTTCTGACATTCCAACTTAACTATTCCTCATCCAATAGTGAAGCCAGGTAAGTTAGAGCGCTGGTTGCATCAAAGCCTTGCCTGAACACTTCATTCTTGAATCTCACAAATAGATAAATCTACTCCTCGGCTTTTAGTGTTATATATAGTATTAATGACTTTCATAAACAAGTTAGAAAACAACATGATTAACACGTTTCTAACATTCTTGACTTAACTATTCCTCGAACAAGAGGGAAACTGGTAGGTTAGAGCTTATTACTCATATCCCTAATCGACATCAATCTTAACTCTCACAATAGATAAGCCTACTTTATCGGATTTTGTTGCTAAGCCAGTCAATTACCGTTTTCAAATCTTTACAAATACTTGTAAATAGGTTTTTAAATATTTATGTAAAATATTACATAAAAATAACTAATTTATAATTTGATAAAAATATGTTTTGTTTCATAAAACCTCTTTACTTTGGAAATACATATATTATTACTAAAAATATATTTAAACTTCAAACCAAATTTAAAATACTTCAAAATTTATTAGAAAACTTCTCTAAAAATATTAGAGAAGAATACCAAATTTAAATATCATTTTTGAACACTTAAAACCATAATTGACTTACTACAGCATTTATAAATGTTGTTAAAAGTCCTTGTTAAAGAACACATTGAAAAGCACAATCTTTGCGACTAGTTTTAACCACTTTAACCAAATGACTTAAGACTTGAAATTTTTTTAGTAAGTAATACCATTTGGGTACTTAAATACCTTAGGAAGAAACCCTTAAAAATATCTTTCCATATTATTTATAAAAATTCCCAAAAACAGGCTATATTTACAAAGTGCATTTATAGCCACCTTCTTGTTCTAACTTTTACAATTTATATAGCTTTCCAAACCATTTATTTACTGTAAAATACACAAAAATATGTGTAGGAACAACCAAATAAAATTATCCCAAGTTAAGTTCATAAATATCCAATTTACAAAAGTAAGTTAAGGAATAGCGAAGTGCACTTGTAACGACTATTCTCATTTCAAACACTTTCAAACTTACTTTAATTTAACACACAAGTTAAAAAACAATTTAAGCATTAAGTCAAGGTCATGCCACTTATTTAAGAGGGTAATAGAAGTGATGTTATACAATATAAAGTTATCATTTGCTTTCAAAAGCAAGAGGGGTCCAAAGTTTATAGCTCTAATTAGTTAATGTAACTTTAACTTTATACTTTGCACACAACATATATACACACAATATACTTATAAGATAGTGAGATAACTCAATTTAATCCATGCAAAACCCAAGCACAAAGCCACAAGAACCAAAGAACTACCTCCCACCATCATCAAAAGCCTAAAGATCCAACCTTTAGCACTTTCAAACCAAGGCAACACCTCCCCTCCGCCTTCATTGCTCACGCCCCCCAACCCCCTTGGATCCCCCTCTTTCTCTCACCTTTTCCCATTTTTTTCCACCATTTTTATTCTCATACTTCATTCCAAGATTTTGTGAATTTGTGATTATTTATCAAGGATGTGCCCCTCCTTTTGTAAGCTTCAAATGGTGTAGCATAAGCTTGTTCTCATCCCCTCTTTCATGTCATGTAAGGCTTACCTCCCATACTTCTACTTTATCACTTCTAAACTCTTAAATATTTTCATTTAAGCTCATTTTCAAAATATCTTTGATCTCATCACTCATGACATCATCCAAAAAGTTTATTTCCATAAATGGTAAAAAATTATTTCATTTTATTAATTTACTAAGCAAATAAGTATATGTAAAAAAACTGAACAACTTCTGACGGTTAAAAAACTGTTTATCGATAAAATGATTTTCGATCACATTATCGATATTTTTTAAAAGTATGTATTTTTGTAAACATTTTTCCAAAACAAGTTTACCATCATTACTTATGATTTAACAGGGGGTTAAAAAGCTCATTAAATCATTTTAATAAATTATTATTCAAGATTTAAATAATTCAGATATTTAAATATGAAGTATCTGAAATTCGGTCTCGTTACATATGTAATATTTGGGATTTAAGTCATCTTCTAAAGTAATTATAAACGTGGATATGAAGTGGAAAAGAAATGTTATTGAGAAAGAATCTTCTGTATCCTCTATTGGCACATCTTCTCAACATGGGGCTTCTATAATTCCTTCTTCTCCAAGGATTCCTCGTCTTTTGACACCAAAACATCAAGCTTTAGCAGTTTCGAAAGAGGTTATAGTAGCTAGGATTCCTACCGCTATTGATGAGCATGGGGTTGTGATCCCCAAATTATCAAATGATTTCGAGAGATTCTTGAAGTATAGTCCTTAAGATTCCTTAAGGGTAAATACCTTCTGTAACGACCCGCCATTTTGGACCATTCGCATCCATTATAAGTGTATAGGTAGACACTCATGCCGGAGTTGAATTGCTCAAAATACCGCGTTGTTAATTTAAATTTGGCAAAACTGAACATATACAGTAAATAAATAATCACAGATCACAGACACAGAGTAATAAGTGCAGCGGAAATAAAAGAGATAGTAGTTCATGAAGCTACTATATGAATATATAAAATACATCAGAGTTTACAACAGAAGAGTAATACAGTACATCAGAGTTAAACTAGATACAGCGGAAGAGTAACACGATACATTAGATACAAATCAGAATGCATCACTGGAATCATCGAATATCTGAAAGCTGGATAGATAGCTGGATCTCCAAGCGAAGCTCCAACTCCAAAGGTGAGTCTCGAAAGCTGAACTACTCAGTCTGACCCGAGCGTAAAGCAAAAACACAAGACACTCGAGTCAGGATTAACATTCTTATATTAATAAATCCAACTCAAGTGAAATAGCAATTGAAATACAAGTAACTCAAAGGATGTTTGGAATAACCATCCTTTAAGGATCCGTTAAACTATCTACTAGGTAGTAATGTACGCTAAGTAGATAATGTCTATCAGTAATATAAGAAGATATCAAAATAGCGTTAAGTCATGGCCCATTCCACCCTTAACACATTTTTTATTCCCAAAAGCATATACAAGACCGTAGTTTCCCCAAAACCGGAAGTCACCAGAGGGCAATCCATATACTAAAGGTACAAATCAAAATCGTAGTGGTCGCGCATAGGATAATCAGTATGACAAGGTACATGAGGCGATACCAACTAGGATACTAGTAGTTGCCTGATCCGGACTGATGTTGGGCATAGCAGCTACTACCCCAACACCGCGAACAACACTCCCATAATCGAGGGGTGCACCCAAATCGAATCACAAAAGTAATAGATATGGTATCGAAGGAGTGTGTCCGCTAGAGATGGCGATCCTCAATGGCCCGGCGCGGCTCCTGTTTTAGTCATGTCAGGGGTCATCCAATATCGTTCTCTTTCTTCAGTCAACGCGTTCATCAAAACCATCCACTTCGTTCTGGATCAACACTCCGCGTATAGTTATTAAAGTGGTTTCGGTTCAGATAGAGAGTATATCCATTACCGATCCCGGTCTCTTTAATAACTTCCGTAATTATTACACCGATTGGTCGTTTATATATTTCAAAACCCAAATCAATTTCAATTTCAAATAGAATTCGTAAATCAACATTTCCTTTGTCTTTCTAAAACAATTTCCAAATTTTCGTTTCAAAACTTCCAATTTTCCGTTTCAAAATCTTATAATTCAATTTCAATTTCTATTTAAAACAATTCAAATATTGATTCAAGTTCGTATATAAGTTTCATTCCGAAATCATTTAAATAAATTCTATTTAACATTCAAATCAATTTAAACTCATTTATCGTTTCATTCAATATTCGTTAGGTTACTTTATCATTCAAAACAATTTCTATTAAATTTCCAATTCATTAAATCAATTCTTAAGTTCAACTTCATTAAAACAAAACTTACAATTTTGAATTAAACTAAATTCGTCAAATCAATTCTCCAATTACAAGTCTTACATTAATTCCAAAAATATCACATTTCATATTTGTTAAAGAAATCCAATTTCACTTATTTACTTCCTTAAATAATTTTCCAAAACTTAATTAATAAGGAAACTCAATTTCAATTCTTTACGAAGTAAAATTCACTTATTCAAAAGTTCAATTTTTCTTATTAAAGAATTTCAATTCAATTTAATCATTTAATAATTCATTATTAAATAGTTCAAAACTTAATTATTAAATAATTTCAAACTTAATTATAATTTCAACTTAATTATTAAATCATTTCAAACTTAATTCAATCATTTCTCACATTAAACAACATTCTTTCATTGATTACATTGTTAATCTTTTGTTTCAGATTATTAAATATTACCATTTTCCTTTCATCAAAAATTCAAATTTCAACTTCATTTCAAAACCATATTCTTTATTCAAATAAAATCTTCGTTTAATTTCAAATCAAATTATTGACCAATCGGGTTTTTATTTAATTTTCTATCCTAAGTCAAAGTTCAATTTGGGTATTTATCATTTCAACCCGATTCCAATTCAATTCAAAATCAAAACATATCAAAGGGAACTTGCAGTGTGATAACTGGGATGGTGTCAAAGTAAATAAACAAGCAATAACAACAATCAATATCAATCCAATAATCAATTCAAATAATCCCGAAATAACCGTATTAATTCGCATTGTTATTTGTACGAATTAATATAATTATCTCTAGAATCTACACTATCATTTCATGTAGATTAAAGATTATTACATTACGGTTTTCACTTGTCATCTATTACAATTTCATACATCATCAATTTAACAACATACATTCAGTGGTTCAAAGTGTAATTAAACAAATCCTACGTGTCAATAAATTTAACAGTTAAATGGGTCATATTATACAAATGTCAGTTAATCAAATTTAACATTTAACTATTCTATATCAATTTCAATTGCATACTATTTATCATTTTAATATTAACAATTTAACGTCCAATATAAACATCAACAATTAATCAATTATCAGCCAACTGGATTATCATCGCATAAATAATTAACAGATAATGGTGTCAGATGTCACAGGTGAACTGATACAGGTAATAACAGTGTATTTAACTAGCAGCAGTATATTTCAATTGTCGTTTCAATTGAAATCAAATTTAATAAATAAAAGAACGTTAATCGTGAGTGAGTGCTCACCTTTCGAAGCTAGAGAGATAGACAATGAAGTAGAGTTACGGATCCAAGCACGAATTCCGAATCATGGTTCGATTGGCACGAATTTGACGTATACAGCTGATAACAAGGAATTGACGAAATCAAATCAAAACTAGATCGATGATGATAAATTGTATAAGTGGACAATATCTATAATTATGTACAAAAATCATATTTGTTTTCAAACACATTTTTAGTTTTAAATATACATGCGTTTCAAAATCATTGTTTAAATTAAGCCCATATATAAAATCAGACGTATACATGTATGCTGTGTATTTAAAATCAATAATTATGTAACTAACATTTGTACTAACATAAAATAAACAAACAATACAAGTGACTATACTATAGAGTATAGATAGGCTCAGACCAATTCTAGATATACTTATCTACCGACCACAAGTCACATATGACTTACATCTTACTATATATAAACTATACATACTTTCAGAAAACACTGTAACCAATATATAAATATGGTGCTATACTGACAATAGTAGACTATAAAATATACATTGTTTTACCTAACAGGTACAATAATATATATGCTAGTATAAAAATCTGACCTATGCATCTTTATATTCAACAGCAAATAGCATAAGGAAACAAATTTTTTTTCATAAACTAATATAACCGGATGTATATACACACTAATATATTTATATATATAAAAACAAATAACTTAAAATATATATACATAAATCATATAATATACACACACAATTATAAGTAGGTTTGTTCGCAACCCTGTATACTTAGATATTGATATATACCTCAGTTTATAAACTTACAAATAGAACTTATATTTTATATTAAACCAATAACTTTTAAACTTGCATATAAATACATAACATATTATACTTTAACAACAACGAAATTAGTATAAACCCAATATACATAAAGTACATACAAACAAAACTTCATATTATAACATAACCTATATAAATTATAAACTGACTTAAACATATCAAGAAGTCTGCACTTTAAATTATAAAGCAAACTATTATATACATAACACGTCAATAGATATACACGTACATATGGTAATATATGTGCATAAGTATATATCTACCTTACAAAGAAGAGGAGGAGCATGGTTGATGGAGTGACGACACACGGTTGGGGCTGGGTTGTTGTGGGCGTAGAGCAGTTGTGGGCCGGAGGGCTGTCGTGGCGGGGAAGATGGATGGGCGGGTCTGGGTGTTAGGCACGGGTTAGGGGAAGAGGGAAGATGGTGACTGCTGTGTGCTTCGGAAGGCTGTGCTCGCGTGGCTGAGGGAATGAGATGATGGAGGCTTCGGTTGTTCGGAGGTGCAAGGAAGTGGTGGCCGTGCTCGGTGTGGGTGCGGCAATGATGGAGGAGCGGTCTCAGGCTTCGGGTTGGAGATGGAAATAAGGCGGGTGGGAGGCCACTTAGGCACGGTGATGGGTTGGAGCTTATTCACGAGGGAAGGAGATGCTGCGTTCAACATGGAGGCGGAGATAGGGTGCTCGGCCGAGGCAAGGTGGTGGGGATGAAGAGATGATTGTTGATGTGGAGAAGTCGCGGAGTCGGTGGCTTGCTGCGATGGGCGGAGGCAGCGAATGCACAGGGACGCGGTGAAGGCGGAGGTGGGAAGCACGGCTGTTCTCGGTGGTTAATGGTTGACGTGGCCATGGGAGAGGGGAGACATGGGTAGAAGGCAGTGATAGCTACAATGGAGCAAGGCGGAGGTAGGGACTGCAGTGCAGTCGGAGGCGTGGGTCGCGGTAGGCTTGCTCGGCGTTTGGTGTTGAAGGGGAGATGATACTGCTATTGATGGAAAACAAAGAGGATGGACTATCTCAGTTCCATTGGAAAAGAATAGGCACAGGTAACTAGAGAGAAGAATGTACAGGCTTTGTACATATAACTATACATTTTTTCTTTTTAATGGAAATGGAAGCGACATTTGAAACTGAACCATAAATATTAGCTGGCAATAGGGAATAGTGAAAAGGTCAGCAATATTAAATTCCGAGAGAATTTTGAAGTAATGACTAATTGTTTCAGCTGCTCAACTATTTAATTTCAAACGAATGGATATATGGAAAGGCACGAATCAACCCGTACCGGTTCGATTAACCATTCCACAGATTTCATCGTGTGCCGGTTTTCAAAACACAGAAATGAATATACCGTAGAGATCAACATGATAAGACGATCAAAACGATATACAGATACCAGTGGTACGATCGAATTATAAAAATTCGAATTTTTCAATTGGCGGAAAATGCGAGAAAAACACTGAAAAATAAGATCGACGGAGCCAAAGATGTCCGAATTTTGAAAAACGATAAACTGACATCTTGCTCAGAAGATGGTTTAGAATTTTTCTATGTAAAAATATTTAGGTTTCGAAAACATTTTATTTTCAACGCTTTTTAACTGATTAAATTGAAGTGAATTTACGCGCGAAATAAACTTTCGTATTTTCGGACGAAAATTTACCGGTTGCTATGTTTAACTAGACACATTCCAAATATCAAATTTTTATTTTAAAATTTTATCGTTTAAAATTTCACAAAATTTCAACTAATTACGTTATTAAAACAGTTGAAATTTACGGGTCGTTACACTCTCCCCCACTCAAAACTTTTCGTCCCCGAAAAGGAACGAGGTAGGAGAATAAAACAACCAGAAAGGAAATAGATTGGAAATACAATAACAATTAATTTAAACCACATAAATTCAAATTTTAAATTAATTGATATTCAATAATTGATTTAATCCATTTGATTTCACTAAAATCAATCTCAACTATTTCTAAATTCATTATCTTATTATCCAATTATCTTGAATTTACAATTTTTAAAACCATAAATTTGAATAGTCTTATATTATAATCATATTTTTCCAACAATTTAAATTCTTCTTTATTCCAAATTACAATTAAATTTGTTTCGTTAAATATATCCTATTTAACTCTATTAACATCTTTATGATCAAAATTTAGTGTATAACATTTATTATAAACACTCAAATTTTATTTATAATTTCAATTTATCTTATATATTATCCAATTACATATTCAACTTCTGAATGATTTAGGTAAGTTGTATTAGAATGCAGTTGAACAATATACAAATAAAATTTTCCCAATTCAATTATTCAAGTTTAAATATTTATTCCAAATTTGGTTTTGTTTATAATTAAAATCATCCTTTAACAAAATTTAAGAATTAGATTTCCGATTAACTTTAAACAATTTAGAGACATATATAATATATTTATATCAATCAAATTAAATTTTAAAATAAGATACTTATATATATATATAAATCAAATTATACTGAAGAAATTCAAATCAAAATATTTTTCAAAACAAAACCGTAGCAAAGCTACAGAATAGTATCTCCACTTCGAAACTCGAAAATGAACGTCGATGATGCGGCCGCCATCACCGAAATTATTTTCCAGCGACAAAGAGAAGAGCACTGATTTCAACATTTTTAAAATTCTTTGGAAACGACTTTTATTCGAAAATACTTCCAATAATATATACTTTAAATTTTAAAACCAAAGTTCGAAATCACCGGAAACTAAATTCTCAAATTTCTGAATTAAATTCATTTCAAATTCCAAATCAATTTATAAACCGTATTTATAAATTTATTTAGAACAATAAATGATAATCAAATATTATCATTTCAAACAAACAATTTAATTAACCTATTAAATTCCAGAAAATTTTTACTTATATTTTCACAATATAATCAAACAAATTTATTTCATTTTCCAAATTTGAAAATAATATTGTGTCAGTTTGCTCTGTTCCAGTGTTTTGGAAATCCTATCGATAGCGTTGATCAGACGAATCGATCGGAAACCCAAATCAACATCAACAACTCAAACAACACAGCATATATTAAAACATTTTTAATATTAATTTACAAATACACTTCTTTGCTCGACGATACAGGAATGAATTTTCAAAATAAGGATAGGAATTCAATTTTGATAGAAATCAAATCAAAGAGAATTTCTGATTCGAAGATAAGTCCGAAACAGAAGATAAGATGATTTAAATAACAAATAAGAAGATGGATGAGTTTATATAAATCGCGGGCAACCTTAACCGGGTCATCCGTGACTTCAAGAATAAGATCGTTGTAGAATTTCGAGGTAAATCGACATTCGATCTCAAGAAATAGAATTCAGGTATAGCAGGAGATAGATAGCATCGTAAACCGAGGATACAGAAATCTCCGGTAAATCAATGCCTATTGTAAAGGAGTTTCACCCCTTTACGAATCATTCGAAGATTGGCGAGACCGCCGATCTATTATAGATATCATTCAAAATGGAGTTATGGGGTGCTCTAGAACTGAAAGAAGACGAATAGTGAAGGACACGAATGAATTTCGGAACCGAGGGGAACGTTCCAAAATTCAAAGGAATTGAGTCGAAGGAAGAGATTGAAACTCGAATGAGAGTGATTCTGTAAATACATTTACCCTATATGCTAAGTTTTGCCTAGAGCTACCAAAGCTCTGATACCAACTGTAACGACCCGCCATTTTGGACCATTCACATCCATTATAAGTGTATAGGTAGACACTCATGCCGGAGTTGAATTGCTCAAAATACCGCGTTGTTAATTTAAATTTGGCAAAACTGAACATATACAGTAAATAAATAATCACATATCACAGACACAGAGTAATAAGTGCAGCGGAAATAAAAGAGATAGTAGTTCATGAAGCTACTATATGAATATATAAAATACATCAGAGTTTACAACAGAAGAGTAATACAGTACATCAGAGTTAAACTAGATACAGCGGAAGAGTAACACGATACATTAGATACAAATCAGAATGCATCACTGGAATCATCGAATATCTGAAAGCTGGATAGATAGCTGGATCTCCAAGCGAAGCTCCAACTCCAAAGGTGAGTCTCGAAAGCTGAACTACTCAGTCTGACCCGAGCGTAAAGCAAAAACACAAGACACTCGAGTCAGGATTAACATTCTTATATTAATAAATCCAACTCAAGTGAAATAGCAATTGAAATACAAGTAACTCAAAGGATGTTTGGAATAACCATCCTTTAAGGATCCGTTAAACTATCTACTAGGTAGTAATGTACGCTAAGTAGATAATGTCTATCAGTAATATAAGAAGATATCAAAATAGCGTTAAGTCATGGCCCATTCCACCCTTAACACATTTTTTATTCCCAAAAGCATATACAAGACCGTAGTTTCCCCAAAACCGGAAGTCACCAGAGGGCAATCCATATACTAAAGGTACAAATCAAAATCATAGTGGTCGCGCATAGGATAATCAGTATGACAAGGTACATGAGGCGATACCAACTAGGATACTAGTAGTTGCCTGATCCGGACTGATGTTGGGCATAGCAGCTACTACCCCAACACCGCGAACAACACTCCCATAATCGAGGGGTGCACCCAAATCGAATCACAAAAGTAATAGATATGGTATCAAAGGAGTGTGTCCGCTAGAGATGGCGATCCTCAATGGCCCGGCGCGGCTCCTGTTTTAGTCATGTCAGGGGTCATCCAATATCGTTCTCTTTCTTCAGTCAACGCGTTCATCAAAACCATCCACTTCGTTCTGGATCAACACTCCGCGTATAGTTATTAAAGTGGTTTCGGTTCAGATAGAGAGTATATCCATTACCGATCCCGGTCTCTTTAATAACTTCCGTAATTATTACACCGATTGGTCGTTTATATATTTCAAAACCCAAATCAATTTCAATTTCAAATAGAATTCGTAAATCAACATTTCCTTTGTCTTTCTAAAACAATTTCCAAATTTTCATTTCAAAACTTCCAATTTTCCGTTTCAAAATCTTATAATTCAATTTCAATTTCTATTTAAAACAATTCAAATATTGATTCAAGTTCGTATATAAGTTTCATTCCGAAATCATTTAAATAAATTCTATTTAACATTCAAATCAATTTAAACTCATTTATCGTTTCATTCAATATTCGTTAGGTTACTTTATCATTCAAAACAATTTCTATTAAATTTCCAATTCATTAAATCAATTCTTAAGTTCAACTTCATTAAAACAAAACTTACAATTTTGAATTAAACTAAATTCGTCAAATCAATTCTCCAATTACAAGTCTTACATTAATTCCAAAAATATCACATTTCATATTTGTTAAAGAAATCCAATTTCACTTATTTACTTCCTTAAATAATTTTCCAAAACTTAATTAATAAGGAAACTCAATTTCAATTCTTTACGAAGTAAAATTCACTTATTCAAAAGTTCAATTTTTCTTATTAAAGAATTTCAATTCAATTTAATCATTTAATAATTCATTATTAAATAGTTCAAAACTTAATTATTAAATAATTTCAAACTTAATTATAATTTCAACTTAATTATTAAATCATTTCAAACTTAATTCAATCATTTCTCACATTAAACAACATTCTTTCATTGATTACATTGTTAATCTTTTGTTTCAGATTATTAAATATTACCATTTTCCTTTCATCAAAAATTCAAATTTCAACTTCATTTCAAAACCATATTCTTTATTCAAATAAAATCTTCGTTTAATTTCAAATCAAATTATTGACCAATCGGGTTTTTATTTAATTTTCTATCCTAAGTCAAAGTTCAATTTGGGTATTTATCATTTCAACCCGATTCCAATTCAATTCAAAATCAAAACATATCAAAGGGAACTTGCAGTGTGATAACTGGGATGGTGTCAAAGTAAATAAACAAGCAATAACAACAATCAATATCAATCCAATAATCAATTCAAATAATCCCGAAATAACCGTATTAATTCGCATTGTTATTTGTACGAATTAATATAATTATCTCTAGAATCTACACTATCATTTCATGTAGATTAAAGATTATTACATTACGGTTTTCACTTGTCATCTATTACAATTTCATACATCATCAATTTAACAACATACATTCAGTGGTTCAAAGTGTAATTAAACAAATCCTACGTGTCAATAAATTTAACAGTTAAATGGGTCATATTATACAAATGTCAGTTAATCAAATTTAACATTTAACTATTCTATATCAATTTCAATTGCATACTATTTATCATTTTAATATTAACAATTTAACGTCCAATATAAACATCAACAATTAATCAATTATCAGCCAACTGGATTATCATCGCATAAATAATTAACAGATAATGGTGTCAGATGTCACAGGTGAACTGATACAGGTAATAACAGTGTATTTAACTAGCAGCAGTATATTTCAATTGTCGTTTCAATTGAAATCAAATTTAATAAATAAAAGAACGTTAATCGTGAGTGAGTGCTCACCTTTCGAAGCTAGAGAGATAGACAATGAAGTAGAGTTACGGATCCAAGCACGAATTCCGAATCATGGTTCGATTGGCACGAATTTGACGTATACAGCTGATAACAAGGAATTGACGAAATCAAATCAAAACTAGATCGATGATGATAAATTGTATAAGTGGACAATATCTATAATTATGTACAAAAATCATATTTGTTTTCAAACACATTTTTAGTTTTAAATATACATGCGTTTCAAAATCATTGTTTAAATTAAGCCCATATATAAAATCAGACGTATACATGTATGCTGTGTATTTAAAATCAATAATTATGTAACTAACATTTGTACTAACATAAAATAAACAAACAATACAAGTGACTATACTATAGAGTATAGATAGGCTCAGACCAATTCTAGATATACTTATCTACCGACCACAAGTCACATATGACTTACATCTTACTATATATAAACTATACATACTTTCAGAAAACACTGTAACCAATATATAAATATGGTGCTATACTGACAATAGTAGACTATAAAATATACATTGTTTTACCTAACAGGTACAATAATATATATGCTAGTATAAAAATCTGACCTATGCATCTTTATATTCAACAGCAAATAGCATAAGGAAACAATTTTTTTTTCATAAACTAATATAACCGGATGTATATACACACTAATATATTTATATATATAAAAACAAATAACTTAAAATATATATACATAAATCATATAATATACACACACAATTATAAGTAGGTTTGTTCGCAACCCTGTATACTTAGATATTGATATATACCTCAGTTTATAAACTTACAAATAGAACTTATATTTTATATTAAACCAATAACTTTTAAACTTGCATATAACTACATAACATATTATACTTTAACAACAACGAAATTAGTATAAACCCAATATACATAAAGTACATACAAACAAAACTTCATATTATAACATAACCTATATAAATTATAAACTGACTTAAACATATCAAGAAGTCTGCACTTTAAATTATAAAGCAAACTATTATATACATAACACGTCAATAGATATACACGTACATATGGTAATATATGTGCATAAGTATATATCTACCTTACAAAGAAGAGGAGGAGCATGGTTGATGGAGTGACGACACACGGTTGGGGCTGGGTTGTTGTGGGCGTAGAGCAGTTGTGGGCCGGAGGGCTGTCGTGGCGGGGAAGATGGATGGGCGGGTCTGGGTGTTAGGCACGGGTTAGGGGAAGAGGGAAGATGGTGACTGTTGTGTGCTTCGGAAGGCTGTGCTCGCGTGGCTGAGGGAATGAGATGATGGAGGCTTCGGTTGTTCGGAGGTGCAAGGAAGTGGTGGCCGTGCTCGGTGTGGGTGCGGCAATGATGGAGGAGCGGTCTCAGGCTTCGGGTTGGAGATGGAAATAAGGCGGGTGGGAGGCCACTTAGGCACGGTGATGGGTTGGAGCTTATTCACGAGGGAAGGAGATGCTGCGTTCAACATGGAGGCGGAGATAGGGTGCTCGGCCGAGGCAAGGTGGTGGGGATGAAGAGATGATTGTTGATGTGGAGAAGTCGCGGAGTCGGTGGCTTGCTGCGATGGGCGGAGGCAGCGAATGCATAGGGACGCGGTGAAGGCGGAGGTGGGAAGCACGGCTGTTCTCGGTGGTTAATGGTTGACGTGGCCATGGGAGAGGGGAGACATGGGTAGAAGGCAGTGATAGCTACAATGGAGCAAGGCGGAGGTAGGGACTGCAGTGCAGTCGGAGGCGTGGGTCGCGGTAGGCTTGCTCGGCGTTTGGTGTTGAAGGGGAGATGATACTGCTATTGATGGAAAACAAAGAAGATGGACTATCTCAGTTCCATTGGAAAAGAATAGGCACAGGTAACTAGAGAGAAGAATGTACAGGCTTTGTACATATAACTATACATTTTTTCTTTTTAATGGAAATGGAAGCGACATTTGAAACTGAACCATAAATATTAGCTGGCAATAGGGAATAGTGAAAAGGTCAGCAATATTAAATTCCGAGAGAATTTTGAAGTAATGACTAATTGTTTCAGCTGCTCAACTATTTAATTTCAAACGAATGGATATATGGAAAGGCACGAATCAACCCGTACCGGTTCGATTAACCATTCCACAGATTTCATCGTGTGCCGGTTTTCAAAACACAGAAATGAATATACCGTAGAGATCAACATGATAAGACGATCAAAACGATATACAGATACCAGTGGTACGATCGAATTATAAAAATTCGAATTTTTCAATTGGCGGAAAATGCGAGAAAAACACTGAAAAATAAGATCAACGGAGCCAAAGATGTCCGAATTTTGAAAAACGATAAACTGACATCTTGCTCAGAAGATGGTTTAGAATTTTTCTATGTAAAAATATTTAGGTTTCGAAAACATTTTATTTTCAACGCTTTTTAACTGATTAAATTGAAGTGAATTTACGCGCGAAATAAACTTTCGTATTTTCGGACGAAAATTTACCGGTTGCTATGTTTAACTAGACACATTCCAAATATCAAATTTTTATTTTAAAATTTTATCGTTTAAAATTTCACAAAATTTCAACTAATTACGTTATTAAAACAGTTGAAATTTACGGGTCGTTACACTCTCCCCCACTCAAAACTTTTCGTCCCCGAAAAGGAACGAGGTAGGAGAATAAAACAACCAGAAAGGAAATAGATTGGAAATACAATAACAATTAATTTAAACCACATAAATTCAAATTTTAAATTAATTGATATTCAATAATTGATTTAATCCATTTGATTTCACTAAAATCAATCTCAACTATTTCTAAATTCATTATCTTATTATCCAATTATCTTAAATTTACAATTTTTAAAACCATAAATTTGAATAGTCTTATATTATAATCATATTTTTCCAACAATTTAAATTCTTCTTTATTCCAAATTACAATTAAATTTGTTTCGTTAAATATATCCTATTTAACTCTATTAACATCTTTATGATCAAAATTTAGTGTATAACATTTATTATAAACACTCAAATTTTATTTATAATTTCAATTTATCTTATATATTATCCAATTACATATTCAACTTCTGAATGATTTAGGTAAGTTGTATTAGAATGCAGTTGAACAATATACAAATAAAATTTTCCCAATTCAATTATTCAAGTTTAAATATTTATTCCAAATTTGGTTTTGTTTATAATTAAAATCATCCTTTAACAAAATTTAAGAATTAGATTTCCGATTAACTTTAAACAATTTAGAGACATATATAATATATTTATATCAATCAAATTAAATTTTAAAATAAGATACTTATATATATATAAATCAAATTATACTGAAGAAATTCAAATCAAAATATTTTTCAAAACAAAACCGTAGCAAAGCTACAGAATAGTATCTCCACTTCGAAACTCGAAAATGAACGTCGATGATGCGGCCGCCATCACCGAAATTATTTTCCAGCGACAAAGAGAAGAGCACTGATTTCAACATTTTTAAAATTCTTTGGAAACGACTTTTATTCGAAAATACTTCCAATAATATATACTTTAAATTTTAAAACCAAAGTTCGAAATCACCGGAAACTAAATTCTCAAATTTCTGAATTAAATTCATTTCAAATTCCAAATCAATTTATAAACCGTATTTATAAATTTATTTAGAACAATAAATGATAATCAAATATTATCATTTCAAACAAACAATTTAATTAACCTATTAAATTCCAGAAAATTTTTACTTATATTTTCACAATATAATCAAACAAATTTATTTCATTTTCCAAATTTGAAAATAATATTGTGTCAGTTTGCTCTGTTCCAGTGTTTTGGAAATCCTATCGATAGCGTTGATCAGACGAATCGATCGGAAACCCAAATCAACATCAACAACTCAAACAACACAGCATATATTAAAACATTTTTAATATTAATTTACAAATACACTTCTTTGCTCGACGATACAGGAATGAATTTTCAAAATAAGGATAGGAATTCAATTTTGATAGAAATCAAATCAAAGAGAATTTCTGATTCGAAGATAAGTTCGAAACAGAAGATAAGATGATTTAAATAACAAATAAGAAGATGGATGAGTTTATATAAATCGCGGGCAACCTTAACCGGGTCATCCGTGACTTCAAGAATAAGATCGTTGTAGAATTTCGAGGTAAATCGACATTCGATCTCAAGAAATAGAATTCAGGTATAGCAGGAGATAGATAGCATCGTAAACCGAGGATACAGAAATCTCCGGTAAATCAATGCCTATTGTAAAGGAGTTTCACCCCTTTACGAATCATTCGAAGATTGGCGAGACCGCCGATCTATTATAGATATCATTCAAAATGGAGTTATGGGGTGCTCCAGAACTGAAAGAAGACGAATAGTGAAGGACACGAATGAATTTTGGAACCGAGGGGAACGTTCCAAAATTCAAAGGAATTGAGTCGAAGGAAGAGATTGAAACTCGAATGAGAGTGATTCTGTAAATACATTTACCCTATATGCTAAGTTTTGCCTAGAGCTACCAAAGCTCTGATACCAACTGTAACGACCCGCCATTTTGGACCATTCGCATCCATTATAAGTGTATAGGTAGACACTCATGCCGGAGTTGAATTGCTCAAAATACCGCGTTGTTAATTTAAATTTGGCAAAACTGAACATATACAGTAAATAAATAATCACATATCACAGACACAGAGTAATAAGTGCAGCGGAAATAAAAGAGATAGTAGTTCATGAAGCTACTATATGAATATATAAAATACATCAGAGTTTACAACAGAAGAGTAATACAGTACATCAGAGTTAAACTAGATACAGCGGAAGAGTAACACGATACATTAGATACAAATCAGAATGCATCACTGGAATCATCGAATATCTGAAAGCTGGATAGATAGCTGGATCTCCAAGCGAAGCTCCAACTCCAAAGGTGAGTCTCGAAAGCTGAACTACTCAGTCTGACCCGAGCGTAAAGCAAAAACACAAGACACTCGAGTCAGGATTAACATTCTTATATTAATAAATCCAACTCAAGTGAAATAGCAATTGAAATACAAGTAACTCAAAGGATGTTTGGAATAACCATCCTTTAAGGATCCGTTAAACTATCTACTAGGTAGTAATGTACGCTAAGTAGATAATGTCTATCAGTAATATAAGAAGATATCAAAATAGCGTTAAGTCATGGCCCATTCCACCCTTAACACATTTTTTATTCCCAAAAGCATATACAAGACCGTAGTTTCCCCAAAACCGGAAGTCACCAGAGGGCAATCCATATACTAAAGGTACAAATCAAAATCGTAGTGGTCGCGCATAGGATAATCAGTATGACAAGGTACATGAGGCGATACCAACTAGGATACTAGTAGTTGCCTGATCCGGACTGATGTTGGGCATAGCAGCTACTACCCCAACACCGCGAACAACACTCCCATAATCGAGGGGTGCACCCAAATCGAATCACAAAAGTAATAGATATGGTATCGAAGGAGTGTGTCCGCTAGAGATGGCGATCCTCAATGGCCCGGCGCGGCTCCTGTTTTAGTCATGTCAGGGGTCATCCAATATCGTTCTCTTTCTTCAGTCAACGCGTTCATCAAAACCACCACTTCGTTCTGGATCAACACTCCGCGTATAGTTATTAAAGTGGTTTCGGTTCAAATAGAGAGTATATCCATTACCGATCCCGGTCTCTTTAATAACTTCCGTAATTATTACACCGATTGGTCGTTTATATATTTCAAAACCCAAATCAATTTCAATTTCAAATAGAATTCGTAAATCAACATTTCCTTTGTCTTTCTAAAACAATTTCCAAATTTTCATTTCAAAACTTCCAATTTTCCGTTTCAAAATCTTATAATTCAATTTCAATTTCTATTTAAAACAATTCAAATATTGATTCAAGTTCGTATATAAGTTTCATTCCGAAATCATTTAAATAAATTCTATTTAACATTCAAATCAATTTAAACTCATTTATTGTTTCATTCAATATTCGTTAGGTTACTTTATCATTCAAAACAATTTCTATTAAATTTCCAATTCATTAAATCAATTCTTAAGTTCAACTTCATTAAAACAAAACTTACAATTTTGAATTAAACTAAATTCGTCAAATCAATTCTCCAATTACAAGTCTTACATTAATTCCAAAAATATCACATTTCATATTTGTTAAAGAAATCCAATTTCACTTATTTACTTCCTTAAATAATTTTCCAAAACTTAATTAATAAGGAAACTCAATTTCAATTCTTTACGAAGTAAAATTCACTTATTCAAAAGTTCAATTTTTCTTATTAAAGAATTTCAATTCAATTTAATCATTTAATAATTCATTATTAAATAGTTCAAAACTTAATTATTAAATAATTTCAAACTTAATTATAATTTCAACTTAATTATTAAATCATTTCAAACTTAATTCAATCATTTCTCACATTAAACAACATTCTTTCATTGATTACATTGTTAATCTTTTGTTTCAGATTATTAAATATTACCATTTTTCTTTCATCAAAAATTCAAATTTCAACTTCATTTCAAAACCATATTCTTTATTCAAATAAAATCTTCGTTTAATTTCAAATCAAATTATTGACCAATCGGGTTTTTATTTAATTTTCTATCCTAAGTCAAAGTTCAATTTGGGTATTTATCATTTCAACCCGATTCCAATTCAATTCAAAATCAAAACATATCAAAGGGAACTTGCAGTGTGATAACTGGGATGGTGTCAAAGTAAATAAACAAGCAATAACAACAATCAATATCAATCCAATAATCAATTCAAATAATCCCGAAATAACCGTATTAATTCGCATTGTTATTTGTATGAATTAATATAATTATCTCTAGAATCTACACTATCATTTCATGTAGATTAAAGATTATTACATTACGGTTTTCACTTGTCATCTATTACAATTTCATACATCATCAATTTAACAACATACATTCAGTGGTTCAAAGTGTAATTAAACAAATCCTACGTGTCAATAAATTTAACAGTTAAATGGGTCATATTATACAAATGCCAGTTAATCAAATTTAACATTTAACTATTCTATATCAATTTCAATTGCATACTATTTATCATTTTAATATTAACAATTTAACGTCCAATATAAACATCAACAATTAATCAATTATCAGCCAACTGGATTATCATCGCATAAATAATTAACAGATAATGGTGTCAGATGTCACAGGTGAACTGATACAGGTAATAACAGTGTATTTAACTAGCAGCAGTATATTTCAATTGTCGTTTCAATTGAAATCAAATTTAATAAATAAAAGAACGTTAATCGTGAGTGAGTGCTCACCTTTCGAAGCTAGAGAGATAGACAATGAAGTAGAGTTACGGATCCAAGCACGAATTCCGAATCATGGTTCGATTGGCACGAATTTGACGTATACAGCTGATAACAAGGAATTGACGAAATCAAATCAAAACTAGATCGATGATGATAAATTGTATAAGTGGACAATATCTATAATTATGTACAAAAATCATATTTGTTTTCAAACACATTTTTAGTTTTAAATATACATGCGTTTCAAAATCATTGTTTAAATTAAGCCCATATATAAAATCAGACGTATACATGTATGCTGTGTATTTAAAATCAATAATTATGTAACTAACATTTGTACTAACATAAAATAAACAAACAATACAAGTGACTATACTATAGAGTATAGATAGGCTCAGACCAATTCTAGATATACTTATCTACCGACCACAAGTCACATATGACTTACATCTTACTATATATAAACTATACATACTTTCAGAAAACACTGTAACCAATATATAAATATGGTGCTATACTGACAATAGTAGACTATAAAATATACATTGTTTTACCTAACAGGTACAATAATATATATGCTAGTATAAAAATCTGACCTATGCATCTTTATATTCAACAGCAAATAGCATAAGGAAACAAATTTTTTTTCATAAACTAATATAACCGGATGTATATACACACTAATATATTTATATATATAAAAACAAATAACTTAAAATATATATACATAAATCATATAATATACACACACAATTATAAGTAGGTTTGTTCGCAACCCTGTATACTTAGATATTGATATATACCTCAGTTTATAAACTTACAAATAGAACTTATATTTTATATTAAACCAATAACTTTTAAACTTGCATATAACTACATAACATATTATACTTTAACAACAACGAAATTAGTATAAACCCAATATACATAAAGTACATACAAACAAAACTTCATATTATAACATAACCTATATAAATTATAAACTGACTTAAACATATCAAGAAGTCTGCACTTTAAATTATAAAGCAAACTATTATATACATAACACGTCAATAGATATACACGTACATATGGTAATATATGTGCATAAGTATATATCTACCTTACAAAGAAGAGGAGGAGCATGGTTGATGGAGTGACGACACACGGTTGGGGCTGGGTTGTTGTGGGCGTAGAGCAGTTGTGGGCCGGAGGGCTGTCGTGGCGGGGAAGATGGATGGGCGGGTCTGGGTGTTAGGCACGGGTTAGGGGAAGAGGGAAGATGGTGACTGCTGTGTGCTTCGGATGGCTGTGCTCGCGTGGCTGAGGGAATGAGATGATGGAGGCTTCGGTTGTTCGGAGGTGCAAGGAAGTGGTGGCCGTGCTCGGTGTGGGTGCGGCAATGATGGAGGAGCGGTCTCAGGCTTCGGGTTGGAGATGGAAATAAGGCGGGTGGGAGGCCACTTAGGCACGGTGATGGGTTGGAGCTTATTCACGAGGGAAGGAGATGCTGCGTTCAACATGGAGGCGGAGATAGGGTGCTCGGCCGAGGCAAGGTGGTGGGGATGAAGAGATGATTGTTGATGTGGAGAAGTCGCGGAGTCGGTGGCTTGCTGCGATGGGCGGAGGCAGCGAATGCACAGGGACGCGGTGAAGGCGGAGGTGGGAAGCACGGCTGTTCTCGGTGGTTAATGGTTGACGTGGCCATGGGAGAGGGGAGACATGGGTAGAAGGCAGTGATAGCTACAATGGAGCAAGGCGGAGGTAGGGACTGCAGTGCAGTCGGAGGCGTGGGTCGCGGTAGGCTTGCTCGGCGTTTGGTGTTGAAGGGGAGATGATACTGCTATTGATGGAAAACAAAGAAGGTGGACTATCTCAGTTCCATTGGAAAAGAATAGGCACAGGTAACTAGAGAGAAGAATGTACAGGCTTTGTACATATAACTATACATTTTTTCTTTTTAATGGAAATGGAAGCGACATTTGAAACTGAACCATAAATATTAGCTGGCAATAGGGAATAGTGAAAAGGTCAGCAATATTAAATTCCGAGAGAATTTTGAAGTAATGACTAATTGTTTCAGCTGCTCAACTATTTAATTTCAAACGAATGGATATATGGAAAGGCACGAATCAACCCGTACCGGTTCGATTAACCATTCCACAGATTTCATCGTGTGCCGGTTTTCAAAACACAGAAATGAATATACCGTAGAGATCAACATGATAAGACGATCAAAACGATATACAGATACCAGTGGTACGATCGAATTATAAAAATTCGAATTTTTCAATTGGCGGAAAATGCGAGAAAAACACTGAAAAATAAGATCGACGGAGCCAAAGATGTCCGAATTTTGAAAAACGATAAACTGACATCTTGCTCAGAAGATGGTTTAGAATTTTTCTATGTAAAAATATTTAGGTTTCGAAAACATTTTATTTTCAACGCTTTTTAACTGATTAAATTGAAGTGAATTTACGCGCGAAATAAACTTTCGTATTTTCGGACGAAAATTTACCGGTTGCTATGTTTAACTAGACACATTCCAAATATCAAATTTTTATTTTAAAATTTTATCGTTTAAAATTTCACAAAATTTCAACTAATTACGTTATTAAAACAGTTGAAATTTACGGGTCGTTACACCTTCACCTTTTTTCCAATTTTTATTTATTTTTAGTATTTACGCTTAAATATACATGTGTTTATATATTCGGCCAGGCAACTACTGAATACTTGGTCCTCCTCCTCCACTTTCACAGTTTTAAAGGAGTTATTCAAGGAGTTGAGGCTATTAAAGAAGAAGTGGCGAGGCTTCAGCAAAAAAATGATGCTTTGGAAAAGAAGGCTAGGGAAGCCAAAGTAGATAAAGTTAAAGGTATGCCCTAGGAGAAATTATGTAATTTCTTATATATATCTAACTCGATAACCAATCTTGTTCAAAATAAAAGGTGTTTTCTTTATATTATACTTATTATATTGTGATATAATTAATTAAGTAATTAATTTAAAGTATATGAAATATAAAATCCTTAAATGATATGTTATGTGAGAGTAATTACAATGTATTATAATCATGATAAATTTATCACATTAAAAATAACATGTTATTTAAATATTCATAGTCAAGATGTTTCGAGATAAGATATTGATACAACCGCTAAGACTAAAGTGTGTACTCTCAAATGTTGGGTAATGTATTACTCATGACTACTGGAGGCACCAAGGGGTTATGTGGTGATATTTATTGGATAAATATGGAATGACTCACTTGAGAGTTTTCTTTTAGTTAATATAATTAAGATTAAATAAAGAATCTCGAAGTGACAATATTATACAGTTCTCTTGACCTGAGAATACCATTGAACTTCGATGTGGACACTCCACTTTGATTATAGTTAAATGTTGGCATGACATCAATTAAACGACTATGGTGCGGTATGAGTTGAAGCAGTGGAAGTGAAATACTATTCAATAGAGAATTAGTATCCTTAATTATATGGGGTATTATCATGATCAATTGTAGTTAACTCAAAGTCAAAGTCTCTAGCTAGAGCAATACATTTAATAATAATTATTATTATAGAACCAAGAATTTTGTGTTTGCATTAATCAAGTTGAATGTGGATGATGTTCGAAATGTTCCAAATCCAAATTCCATAAGTCCTAATGTGATATAATATCGATAAAGAGAATTGGTGTAAATAACCATTACTACTAGGTACCGCTTATAATAAGTGCAATTGGATATTACCTAAAAGATGTGTGGGCAATAAATTCAGTGAAAATGTCACACCATTAGCTAAGGTAATGTGTGAACGTTAATATTTGAATTATTCAGTATTAATCGTTGATTTAATTTATACCATTGAGTCTCACAACCGTAATGATGAATACTCTGAAAAACCACATGATTTAGTTAATTTATAATTATTGTAAATTATTTAATATATATGAAATTTTAATTATTAATTTTTTTTTCTTGAATACCATTAGTATTTAATAAAGTGCGTATATAAAAGCTATAAATGCATGTATTGATATAGAGAAAATTGGGTTTAAATAGATTAGTTGCATAACAATTGTGGGAAAATCGTGAGTGCCACATGCCTCTTTTTTGGCTTGTCATGCATGATGAGAGGGGTGGAAGGTTTCAAATGTGATTTGAAAATCCAAAAAAGCAATTAAAGGAAGGAAATAAATCTTCATCCTTTACTCTTCTTTATAACCCACTTAAGACACACTTATGGGATGCTTTTTTCCCTTTTCTCTTCATTCTATTTGCCTCTGGAAATATAAAGAAGGGAGAGAGGATTTCTATCAGACTTAACGAGGAATTAAATAGGAAGGTTTTGAAAGAGGGAATTGAAAGGTTTTAATATTTCCTTTAAAACAATTCTCTTTCACTCATTCTAGAATTCCTCGTAACAATTTACATCTCTTTCTCTCTTCTCTTCACCCTCTCATGGCCGAAATTCCATGTCACCATGGGAGGAAAAATCCTACAAACAAAATCCAAATTAAGTCAAAATAAAAGGTGATTGTTATCTCTATGGATTCTTGCAAAATCTAGAGGTTTATTCAATCGAATCTAAGAGCTTTGTTCATCATTCAAGGTGGAACTTTTGGCTACATCTTAAGATACCATTCTGATTTGACTCAATTATATGTATTTCATATTAACATTATTTAGATTTTATACATGCAAAAACTCATATATTGATATGTTCATCAAGTTTATTTAATTTAGATCCTCTTTTATCCTACATGTCAATTGACCATATATTCATTATGTTGATATATTTAACATCTTTTGTCTTATTTGATTATTGCTATTATTCTTCATATAATTTAAATCTGAATCCTTTTTCAATGAATTTACATGTACCTAATTTGTCTAATTTTTTTTGTTATTGTTTAGGAAATTATTGTATAAAAAAGTTTAGAATATTGGAAACTATTTTACTAAGAAATATAATTCTATAATATTTGGATACATAAACATAATTAAACCGTTTATGTTGAAAACTTACCTTAAAACCAATTTCTTAAGTTATATAGTTACTATTTTGATTATATTTCTCTTGGTTATTGTATATATAAATGTAAAGGTAGTTTCAATTTACATTTTATAATTAAACCATTATGTAAAGCATAAACCTTTTGTTTCCTTTATAAATTAAAGGCTTGATTCAAATTTGTTAACTTATAATTTAAACATATATATACGTACGTATAATAAATAACAAATTTTACATACATATTTTGTTTTAAATTTAAAACATAATTTGCAATCATTTATATATGGATACATGTATATGTATGTTATTTAACTCAACTTCATTAGATGGAATTTTGTAAAATTGTAAAACTTAATTTCAAACTCTCCCTTAATTGAAACTAACTTTATAATTGTTATTTTAGATTTCTAACCATACAGTATAGTCAAATGTAATATTAACACACATAAAAATATGTGTGTGTGTCTATATGTATGTGTGCATGTGTGCGTGTATGCGTGTTGTTCAAACTCAAATTCATAGGATGGAAATTTGTAAAACCGTAAAACTTAATTTCAAACTCTTCCTTAATTGAAAATAAATTTTTAATTGTTAATTTTAGATCTTAAAACATGCAATATAGTCAAATTTAGTATTAACACACATGCGTGCACGTGCTCGCACGCACACACATGCACACGCTCGCACGCACACACATGCACGCATACGTACATATATATATATATATACATATATATAGTTTTTATTAAAACTTTGGACAACAAAGGCCTATGTAAGGGACAAATGGATCCGTTGCGGAATAAATCCCTGCACCTAAATACAGTCAAATTAACCATGAACACTTCATTTTTATACCACGTGCACTGTACACATATAATTATAGTCAATAAACTTATAAATTAAAAATTACAAAAAAAAAACTTTTTAAAGAAAATTAAATAAATTAAAGATTTTGTTTAAAATATTTGAGATTGCATCTAAAATCCACTTTGGACTTCATAGGCCCTATAAATTCGAAATAGGAAAAAAACCAAAATCTACGTATTTCACCCATTTCTGAACTCAAAAGCCATGTTTGATTTGGAGACAAAGGAGTCTAAGGACAACTTTGAAGCTATAAATGCCGAACTCCTTATGCTTAAGGAGTATCCAAGAATTCAAGGGGAAGAGTTGGCAAAGAAGAATGAGGAGCTAGTCAGATTCGAGAGAAGATTGAGGGAGCGACTACTTTGTAGGCTTTTGAAGTTTTATTCAATGCTTACGTCGGGAGTCGTGACCATGGTTTTCCCTTCTCTTTGGATTTCCTTAGGGAATATGTTTCATCAATTGAGGCAAACTTTGGCCAACAAAATGAAGCGGCCAAGAAGGGTGATGTTTCAACCGATACCCCCATCTTCCTGAGGTAGATGAAGATATCCCTTATAATGATAACATAAATCAATTTGATGATGAACAATCTTAAATTTTTAATCTATAATATTCTTTTATGTATTGTGACATTAATTTTGACTGTTTGGATGATCTGGACATTTTCACTTATCATATTTAGTTTTTATTCTATTATCCAAAAGGTTTTTTACTTTGATTAAGTAAAAGAAGGTGAGTTCGGTTTCTACTTCTCATTACAAGGTTATATGGAATTGTAGAAAGACTAAGAATTATCAGTTGTTGAAAATTATCATCATTCTTAAAATTCATCTTCATGCAAGTAGATTGTCTAACATTCATTTGGCTAATCATTTTGAAGATGTAAAAGACTCACATGAGAAGTCCTATGTAAAACTCATCAAGCCCTCGGGCATAAGGGCTTTAGGTTAAATAGTAATATTTTAGGCTTAACTAATCGATTTTGGTTTGTGATCCATGATCGATATGAAGTGTTTTGAGAGCTTTCAAAGTTGTCCAAACAATACTCGAAGGATTGCCTAAAACAAAAGAGATTATAAGTTCATCAAAAATTTTATGGTCCTGATAAGAATGCAACACTGGAAGTTATCCTCGACTTTAAAAGTGTAACACCCCACCTTTATACCTATACTACCAAAGAGTATTACTAACGAATACCATTTGGGTATACGAAGAATGAGGCTTGTTAGGGGTAACCACACATGAATATTCCCTTGGACTAACACCGGTAGGCATTCTTACCTTGTATGATACACAAATATACTTACTCGATATTGGCACAAAGCAATAAACACGTCGGTTTTCTAGTAGAAAAATATATAGCATATATTATAAACATAGAGTCATAGATCGCAGTAGAAAATACACAATACAAAACACCATACTCCAAGTCAAATTTAATTTATACAGCCTATAACCATATCATCTGTATAAATACAAGAAAATATCCAAAGGGAAATATACACAAATAACATCTCATAATTCGATATAATACACACACGCACTCTTGTTTCCTCTAATGCCTGACATCCAAAATGGCTAATGTCCCTATACCTGAAATGTCTCGAATTGACCCGAGTATTATATAAATAATAAATGGGTTAGACAATATCTAAATCAGAACGGTAAGAACGTGATGATGATCCTCAGAAATAGATGATATAGACATTCCCAAAATATATAATATAACTAACATATGTGAGATATATGCATACACAAGCAACCAAACTCAATCAATTATCCATTTAACTCATCTCACACAATCAACAAAGACATACAATGTAAACAAGAGGAAAAAATATAAATATGTGAGTTATGTAGTAACTCACTTCCTCAACATTTCACCCAATATTTTAATACACGTGGAATACCAATAGTGGCACATAGTCTCAACTCTAATCAACCGACTCTCACATCTATACTTTATCATTAAATAAATATTTGTTAGGACACTTAGTTAAATTTAACTATCGATCAGTTTAGTTGCTACGCGCATCCTAGGTTACACATTAACCTAATATCAAAAGCTGAGTTCCTCGCTTAAGGTTTCACTACCTCTACTCAGAAATGTGAGCATCCTCACATGGTCCATTTGCTGCTTAAATAATCCTTATCTCCCTAGCAATCCTCGCTTTCATCATCATCATAAAATTTTGCATTAAAATCTCTTGATTATTCCCATGCAACTTACTGTTTGACCAGTGACAATAGGGACAAATTATCACGACTCGGGGCACTACCCTGACGTCGGTCGACTAGGATAACTAGCACATCTGGTATATAATGCATAGCCATCATAATTTAATTTTATTCACGTAATTGTCGCTTACGACAAACCCCCTTGCTTACCGTTTACATCCCAAATGTCATTTATATATAAGCAAATAATTTATCACAAAGTGTATACCTTTAAAATATCAAATTATAAGTATTTTCCCAATCCAAAATATTTCTAAATTCGAAGTATATAATTTCAAAATCAGTATTTACAAACCCTTGTTTATTTTCAAATCTGTTTATAACACCTTTGGAACTCAATTTTAAAATGGGATTTTCTTTTTATAAAACCTTTTGAATATTGTATATTAAAATTCCAATTTATAAATTTAACTTGAAGCATGCATATTTCTTATTCTCTTCATTATCCTTCTAAATGCTCTGAAACATTAATCTATCGAACTATAATTCATTTTTTTATTTAATTTCCAACTATTTACACTAAAGTATCCATATATATACACATATATATATACATATATACATATATACATATATATATAGCTATATATATGTGTATATATGTATATATGTCTATATATATGGATACTTTAGTGTAAATAGTTGGGAATTATATATCTATATTCACGTGAACAAACGAGTTCTAAGATTGCCTTTTTAAAATAGTTTAGTCCAACTACCTTTGTAATCATTTCCAAAGGATTTAAATCAATTTCTTTTTATTTAAAATAATCGATCTTAAAATATTTACTTCCAAAAGTTACAATATATGTAAGAATAAGTTTTCATTTATAGTGTTATTCATACAATAAATAATTTCATTCAAATTTATTGCTTTTGCAAAATATTATTTTATAAATCATCACGTTTATTAAATTCCCATTAAAATAAACTCATCGCTGAATATATTTTAAATTCTTAGTTATTAAATATACACCATACCAAAGAAATTATTTTTCGGAGACATTATTAAAATCTTTCACTTAAACTTATAAAAATGACATACATCCAATATTAATGAATATTCCATATTTTCATTTTTAAAATAACTTTTATATCCAAAATATTTTCCAATAAATTATTTTATTTTCCCACCACATTTATTTATAAATTTACTACAATCCAATTTTAAAACTCTATAAACAATTTCCTAAAGCTTCCAAAAATCTTTTAAAACCAGAAAATCAGTCGAAAATTCTAAATATAAATCATGGAGCGAACTTGTCCAAAATCATTAATATAAATTTTACCGTTTGACCGAGTCAAATTACATTGAATTCTGACCATCCGTACAATGTATACACACATATAAAATAAACTGCACATCAAAATGCAATCGAACGTCATCTCCTTTGCATTTTGACAATGGAGCATACATAAATCTCACCAATCTAATCAAAAATCACATCAATATCAGAATAATTAATCCAATATCAACACAAACATCTTAACTAAGCAATTCAAGCAAGCAATTTAAATAATATTCGGGATAAATTCTCAATGAGAAATATGGAATATGTTGTGGGAATTTTTGCCCATAGCATGGTAAATATGAAAGGATGTTAAAGAGTATGGAAACGGCTGGAATGTGCATAATAAAAGCATCATCATGTAATCACAAGGGCAAGGCTGAGCATTAGGTGAAAATTTAACATAGCCAGAAAATATAGTCAAAGCTCTTGAAAAATGTTCCTAAGGTCAGGACATGCATATAGGTCGAAACCGCATCTCAATCCAAGCTACGGATTGAAAGATATGATCATCTTAAAAAATTTCCACCACCTAACCAACTCGGGTCCTACTTGAAGAGCTACTACCTAATTCAGGAAAATAAAACATTCAAAGGCATTGGAATATTCTACTCAATGATACGAAGCTACTAGTCCAAGTTTCATTCAATTCTGACTTGAAATGAAGGAGTTATGGCATAAAAGAGTTTGTAGCAAAGTGGTAAAGACTTGTGCCCTTCAGCTAACCCAACTGGGTTCAAATCCTGGCAAGCACATTATTTTTATGGAATATGAGGAATGGTCTAACAGGAAATCCGAGTGCCTAACCATTTCCATGTAAGGTTGGACGAAGACCAAGGAAGAGTAGAAGGAAGCAAGGAGAGAAAGCAAAGGCAATGCCACCCCTCCCTCTACTCGGTACCCTAACAGGATATCCTTTTCGGTACCCCTTTGGGTACCAAGCAGAAAATCTTGTTCGGTACCCATGGTACCGCATAAGATCCCTTGCACGGTTAAAAGGGGTGGCATTGTCCAGAGAAACAGACCAAGAAGGCATGTGCATACCGAACCACACCTACAAAATCTCATCGTACCGTGCATGTACGAATCCACCGAACCATGAAGATAAGAACTTTCCCAACAATATGTCCAAGTACATTAATACCGAACCAACCTACCCCGAGTAGGACTTCCAACCGAACCAGACAGCCTATATATGGAATGAAATATACGTATGTTCAAAATTTACCAAGCATATTCCTGATACTTGAGAATATTCCATCTGGGAGAGATATACATGGAAATTTCCTAACTTTTCGAATTGATCACACCATCTATTTACTCCTATAAATTCAAAAGCATCCAACAACGATAGGAAACCATTTTGGAGAGCTAAGCTTACAGCAGCAATGGCAGACAAGTTAGAAACTAGCATGAACAACTACCAGGATCTTCCAAACAAGATATGCCTGGTAGGAGCAACCTAGCAGGAATAGCTAGCAAGAATAGCCTAGCAGGAACAACTAGCAAGATCCTCCAAATAATGTCTACCTAATAGAATTAGGCCAGTAGGAATAGGAAGGCATGAATAGCCAAACAGACTCCTTTAAGCTATATATTACTGTCTTTTGAGCTACAGATCATTTTATTTTGTATCTCCGGCATTGCATCAAAGATCTATAAGAAGAATAATGAAAATGAATAGTGGATGTTTTTGTGCAAACATTTTTGGTGCTTTCACTGAGAAATGATTCACAACATGTATGTGATCAAATAATAACGTTGGTGCTACTAGCGGGAATGCAGGGAACGCCCATGCACCCAACTAAACAACTGCCAATCAGGGTGATCATTCAGTAAGCACTTTGGTGCTAGTAGATGTAATTACCAAAGGAAACCTGGATAGAGTTGTGGCCAAGTTAAATGAATGTTTCACTGCCTAACATCAAGCAATGGTGGATCGACTTATGACATGCTTGGTGCTGGCACAAACTATTGGTCGCAACACTTGAACACAAGGGTAATCCCAGTCTAGGGGATCTAAAAGACGAAGGGGATTACACTCTGACAAAGAATTCAATCAAGAAGGTCCAAGATCTGGAAGGAATGCTGAAGGGAGGAAACAAGCAAGAGTTCAGCCTGAAGCTAGACCCGATAAGCGGTTCGGCACCAAACCAAATAGGATGATATTGAACCAGGGGCAGTTGCAGCGAACTCTTCTTATCCTTCATTGAAATTATGGTTAATGGAAGATAAAATGATCACTGGGACCACTCTAAGAGCCATAACCATGCCTGTAACTAAAGATCAAGCCATCATAGGGAAGATGAAAGAAATCGTTCCCCCTGAATGGAAATGTCAAGCTATCATTGACATTCGCCCAAAGCGGAGGATAGGATGGCCCAAATCATAGACAATTTGTTCAAATGTGACAAGTGGAGTGAGAGATTGGATCTTAGCTTAGCAATACCTTCTCCTTAGAGATAGGACTACCAGGGACCCTAGAGATTTCAGGATGCCCACTATGGAACCATATCAAGGACTTACTGACCCTATAGTGCATTTACAGTGGTATGTCCAGCACATACCGGCAAGAGGAGGTACAGAAGAAGCCTTGTGCAAGTGCTTTCCTCTATTCTAGCCTGACTTAGCTACTATGTGGTTTTATTTTATACTTAGAGACTATTTGGTTTAGTCATTTGGGCACTAATTTGTTAACACTTGGGTATCAAGCAAAAGGATGTATAAATGTCAACAAGGTTGAAGATGAAAAGCCTTGGAAAGGAAACACTTTAGAAGATAGGGCAGGTTTTTGTTTTCACTGCTTATGAAAACTCCAGAAAGAATCTATCCTGCTATTAAGAAGCTATGATTGCAATAAATCAAGGATCAGAGAGTCAACAACCGCAAAGATTAGGATCGACAAATATCACACATTCCATAAGACCAACAAATGTAGATAAATCTCGTAGGTACACTCTAGGCTGAAGTGGAGGGTAACTCCACTGAGAATGAAACAAACTCTAGGTTGTAGTCCCTTGATGGAAATGTCCTGCGATTAAAGAGTGTAAAGCACACTTGGGGGCACGGTGTTGGATACCCCTATGGAAATTAGGGCATGTCATCTTACTAGATATCCGAAGATGGATGTGCATGAGAATTCTGAAGAACGAAGTAATCAAACAGCAGAGCATAAATTTCCTAATCTCAAAGGTAAGGTTCAACTCCATCTGAGACAATAAGAGACTAGTTTTAGCTTCTCCAAAGATAGTGGAGTGTAATTCTGGCCCATTCCATAGGCGGGACCAAATATCTCTAGAGATGGTGGATCATAATCTTTTCAAAGAGCCTCGGAGACAGAGTCAACTTCATATGAATATAAAGCAGGATACTACAGAGATTGAACACCTCATGGAGCTTGGGAACAATAATGTAAAGGTATGATATACTTTAACAAATAAATTTCAAATGATTTTTAATAAAAATAAGTAAGGAATAAGTAACACCATGCCATATGACTATGCGACACTCACGGAAGTGTGAAAAATACTAATGGTTGGGCAAGAATGAATGTTCTTGACCCCTACGGGACGGATAGACCTTTTAACTTGCACGCTAGATCGAATGATAGAGTACAATATACTAATAGAACGGTTGGAAATAATAGAAGAATTGGGAATTTGAACACTGTATATCCATAGAACTTGCAAATGGCTACGAATTAAGCATTTTGGGAGTTCTAAGTCGGAGAACGGTTTTGCAAAGGCAAAGGCTTTGCTTACTGTGTAAGAATCCTACGTGGTTAAGAACATCCCACGGGAGGAAAATCGGGATGCTGAAGGTTTGGAAAAATTGGCCAACTTAGGAAATGGATCACCTTTTGGGATGGTCCTAGGAAAAACTTTACCCTTAAACTGGAATGAAGCAAGGAAGATGATGTTCAAGATGACTTGGTACACTATATAGAATGACATCCTATACATAAGCGTTCTAACTAACCCGCTGCTAAGGTGCATGATTGTAAGAGAAGCTAAGAAAATATTTGATAATGCACATTAAGGAAGTAGAAGAGACCACACTTGGGAGCTAACCCTAGAAAAGGAAATATCATGGGCATCGATCTGAGTAGAGAACTTCTAATAGCTATCGATGGAGTTAAGTATGCAATAATGGTTACAGATTACTTTGTCGAGTATAGAGTTCAGCCCCGGACGATCTCGAACAACGGATGGCAATTTGATGGTCAGGAATTTGCCAGCTCCTATCACCAATACAGAATCAGGATAAGCTTCCCTAAAGTGCCTCATATGTAAGCCAATAGATAGGTTGAAGAGGTCAATAAGGTTCTCAAATCTCTCATAAAAGAGCATTTGGGAAAAAATAAGGGAGCTTGAATGGATGAGCTACCATTGGACTTTATGAGTATTGCACCTCCCACGAAACTACAATGGGACACTCCTTTTGCTATGGCTTATGAATTATAGATTATGCTACCCAATGAAACTATAGCCTTATCTCATAGGAGAATCCACTATGACTTAGAGGAGAATAAGGAATTGCTAAACATGTCCCTGTATCTGGTTAAAGATAAGCGGAATAAGGCTGTTTTGAAAACTGCAACACTGTAGCAGAAAGCGGTGAAACACTACAACACTAGAATAGAGCATTGCTCGCTCAAGGAAGAAAACCTTATCCTATAGCGAATTTCCCCTAGCCGGGGGCAACTGACCTGATCTAGGAAGGATTATATTTTATGAACAAGGACCCCGGGAATAGAACCTGCATTCTCATCATTATGGATGGAGTAGTATCTGGGAAAAAAAGGAATGCTCAAAACCTCTGTTTCACACATTGGCTATTGCAACGACATGGATTATGGATAGGTGGATTAGTCATTTGTTGTGGTCTTACCGAACCTAGATGGGGTGTGCAAAACTGTGGTAGGTTGTCAGCGCTACCAAACCATCACAAGAGCAACCATCACATGCTAGATGAAGTCCTCGATTTCTAGGACTATACAAGCAATGCTACTGTATACTACGAGCATCCAACTCTGGTGCAGCATGGAAAGCATAGACAAACCTTTAGCTAGCAGTGGCGAGCAAGATCATCCCATGGTCAAGACATGACCGCCAAATGGGTGTTCGCCATTGACGATCGGCCCTAAACCTTTAGCCGACAATGGCGAGCTAGATTAGCCCATGGTTAGGACATGACCACCAAATGGGTGTTTGCCATTGATGATCGACCCTAAACCTTTTGGGCAGCATTGGCGAGCGGAATCAGCCTATGGTCAGCACATTACCACCAAAGCTCGCAATTGACGATCGACCCCAAACCTTTTGGTCAGAAGTGGCAAGCCAGATCAACCTATGGTCAGGACATAACCGCCAAATGGGTGCTCGCCATTGACAATCGGCTCCCAAACCTTTTGGTCGGTAGTGGTGAGCCAGAGTAGCCCATGGTCAGGACATGACCGCCAAATGGATGCTCGCCATTGACGATCGGCCCCAAACCTTTTAGCTGGTAGTGGCGATCCAGATCAACCCATGGTTAGAACATAACCGCCAAATAAGTGCTCAGCACTGACAATCGGCTCTAAACCTTTCGCTGGCAATGGAGAACCAGATCATCCCATGGTTAGGACATGATCACCAAATGGGTGTTCGGCATTGACTATCGACACCAAACTTTGGCTGGCAATGGTGAGCCAAATCAGCCCATGGTCAGGACATGACCGCCAAATGGTTGTTTTCCATTGATAATCGGTTCAACCTTCTTAATCGGTAGTTGTGGACTAGAGCGATCCCTATTTGGGTGTCCATAGCTGAAGATCGGCTCAATCTTCTTTGCCAGCAATGGTGGACTGGAGTGATCCCTATTCCATTGTCCACAACTGACGATCAGCTCAACCTTCTTAGCCGACGGTGGTAGACTGGAGTGATCCTTATTTAGGTGTCCATAGCTGACGATCGGCTCAACCTTCTCAACCGACAGTGGTGGACCAGAGAGATCCTTATTTAGATGTCCATGGTGGATGCTCGGCTACAAGCTTTCACGGTAGATATGAAGAACTCGACTTACCGAGGATCAGGACATGGCAGCCGCCAACATTCGACTCTGGATTTCTACAAGCAACAAATAACTAAGCTTGCTTGTAGTAAAATATGACTATTGGTTGTACAGCTCAGTACAAGCAGTCGATACTGGAATTGCATATGAAGACTATCAACAGACCGACACTATGGCAAACTTGTTTAAAGTATGCATGGAATATGTATGTGATAATAAGCAAACTAGAATGCTGTAAGTGCATGAAAACACATAAGCACGAATGGGACTGGATTAGAAAGACACTCCACATGTATGTTCACCTCACCGAACTTATTAGTGATTGATCCTGTGCAAATATGTCGAGGGCAGAGGAAGAGTCGTTGGAAGAGCTAACAAATAACATGTAACTACTTCACCAGTATGCTCACTGTGTCGAACTTGTTAGTGATGGGCCTTATACAAGTACGTGAGGAAGAAATAAAAGATTATTAACAGGCTAATAACTAAGTAAGGATACTATACAATCACAATGAAATAATTAATCCTAATCAGGTTTAGTAATTTCATTTATAATTTCTATAAGATACATATGCACTTATATAAGTGTTCATATAAGAAATATAAAGTATTAGCCAAGGGAAGCATCAGTCGCAGCAATTGCTTACCCTATCGAACTTGTTGGTGACTGATCCCATACAAGTATGCACGATAGCGGCAAGAAAGGATGCTAATGGAACAAGCAAACAAAGCAATCATGTTGAACAAATATATCATGATTACTAACTAGAAAAAGGATAATATAGGCATGAATAAATATCTGATGCAATAACGCATAAACATTAAAAGAAGATTAGCTTCATAGCACAAGCGCATGATCATCCGACGATCAAAACTTCAAAAGAAACCACTTAATTAGCTAAACATCTTAGCGATTTACCTATAAAAGTATGCATGGTGGTGATGAAGGAATCACTAGTGGAATAACTTGGCAATCATGTAAGGAAAATACATGCAGTCTTAATTGACCAAATGACAACCAATGAAAAAAATACACCTCGTCAAATCCACGTGCCATGGAACCACTATATATTCCTATCCTTAGGGCACCTCGACAGTCTTGGAACATTTATATGATGACACGCAGCCCTCGGGACATGAGGCAAGGATGTTGAACTAGAGGGAACAAAAGCCTACCGGACATAGATGAGAATTAATGGGATTATACTGCCAAGAAGAATGAACTGCGAACGTCACACTGATAGAGGATGTCTTGGAATGATCAATAAGCTTTTCGCAAGTGAACAAGGCTCTGTAATATATTAGTAGTGGAAAACCTACCGAAATGATGGGAAAGAGGATAAAGACATTTGAGGTTCGAGATAACCATCGCTTGAGAAAGAAAGACGAGTTTGGATGAAACAAAGTACACTTTGTATTCTATGAAAGTATGCTTTAGGGGCAAGTGTTGTGGGATTTTTCACCTACAGCATAGTGAGTACGAAAGGACGTTAAGGATCATGGAAATGGCCGGAAGGTGCATAATAAAGGCGCCATCATATAATCACAAAGGCAAGTGGAGCACTAGAGGCAAATTTGACATATTCAGAAAACATAGTCAAAGCTCTTAAAAAATGTTCCTAAGGTCAAGACATGCACATAGTTCGAAACCGCGTCTCAATCCGAGCTACGGATTGAAAGATATGATCATCTTAAAATTTGTCCACCACCTAACCAACTCGAACCCCACCTCGAAGAGCAACTACCTAATTCAGGAAAACTAAACATTCAGAGGCATTGGAATACTCTACTCAATGATACGAAGCTACTGGTCCAACTTCCATTCAATTCAGACTTGAAATGAAAGAGTTATAGCATAAAAGCGTGTGTAGCATGGTGGTGAAGACTCATGCCCTTTAGCCAACCCACTCAGGTTTGAGTCCTGGCAAGCACATTATTTTTATGGAACATGAGGAATGGTTCGGTAGGGAATCTGTGCATCTAACAATTTCCAATCTAAGGTTGGATGAAGACTAAGCCAAAGTAGAAGGAACCAAGGAGAAAAAGAAAAGAAAATGCCACCCCCTTTGTTTGGTACCCAAGGTACTGAATAGGAAGTCCAGTTCGGTATCCCTTTGGGTACCAAATAGGAAATCTTGTTTGGTATCCATGGTACCGAACAAGATCACTTGCATGGTTAAGAGGGGTGGCATTATTTAAAGAACCGGACCAGGGAGGGATGTGCACACCAAACCACACCTATAGAAGCTCATTGAACCATGCATGTAGGAATCCACCGAACCACGAAGACGAGAACTTTCCCAACAATTTGTCTAAGTACATTAATGTCAAACCAACCTACCCCAGACAGGACTGCCAACCAAACCAGACAGCCAACATATCAAATGAAATCTACATATATTTGGAAAGTATCAAGCATATTCTTGATACCCGAGAATATTCCATCTGTGGGAGATATACATGGAAATTTCCTAGCTTTCCGAATTGATCACACCAACTCTTCACTCCTATAAATACAAAAGCATCCAACAATGATAAGAGACAATTTTGGAGAGCCAAGATCACAGTAGCAATAGCAGACAAGTCAGAGGCTAGTAGAAAAAGCTAGCAGGATCTTCCAAATAAGATCTGCCTGATAGGAACAGCCTTGCAGGAACAGCTGGTAGGATCCTCGAAACAAGATCTACCTAACAGGAATAGGCAGGCAAGAATAGCCAAACAGACTCTTTTGAGCTATATTTTTCTATCTTTTGAGCTATATATCATTATATTTTGTATCTCAAGCCTTGTATCAAAGATTTATAAGAAGAATAATGAAAATGGACATTGGATGTTGGCAAATTCTGGCCGAACCACTATAAATCTTTGTGTTCTTTACTTTACTGCAACTTACTTTCTACATAACTATTATATGATCTGCTCTTTGAAAATCAATCATAATACAAATATAATAGTTGTGTTATACACTATGTATTCACAGCTCTATAACTAATCTATTGGAGGTGTTAGCCTATTTTTTATGCAAACAAAATAGATATAGATTTAGATATAACTGTGAGTATGAAAACTCATCGAATTGCCGAGATACCAAAACAATAATCAAATGAGGTTAAAACTGCTACCATAAACTCAGCATAGTTACCACAAGACCCGCCTCCCAATTGGTCACCACTAGCCAGTAGCCATTTCTAGTAGCCACTCCACCGATGCCACATCGCACGTCACATCCCCTACGCCATCCATCAACAACCATGCACGTGCCACCTTCTCCATCATCACCGCATCCCATCGCCTAAAGTCGCCGGCACCTACACAACCTCTCCTTCAATCGCCATCTACCAAACCTGCATGCACACGTTGTGCCCAACAGCACTATAGTGGCACCAACCTTTCCTCAACCGCCTATGCTTTGCCGCCAAGCCACACCCCTCCCTTCGCTCGCATCGTGCAACACCCCATATTTTGGTAATATTATTTAGGATATTTAATTAGTTAAATTAAATTAAATAATGTGCTGATTAGGGGGTTAAGATTTGATTTAATTAAGGGGTAGCCGTGTCATTTAACCAATGAATTAAAATAAGAGTTAAAATGAAATAGAGGAGAGGTAAAATAGGAAAGAGGCCATTTTATACCCTAAACCCTTGGTCGTGTATCCTATACACGTTCATTTCTCATTCATCAAATTTTTTATAACTTGAGGTCGGCCACCATTAATAAGAAAAGAGGAAGAAGATTAAGAAAAGCTAAGGAAGAAGAAATCAAATTCATTCAAATCCCAAGCTCCTTAATCTCTAAAGCTAAGGTAAATAATGACTACATCTCAAATTTCTCATTGTATTCGGTTTTAAGTTGAATCCGAACTTATTTGCAATGATTTGCCATGTTTTTAAATGATGATTATATATACTTGTTGATGATTTATGGTTGTTCATATAGATTATATGACATGTTTTGATATGAAAATCCTATTAAATGACATCTAAATGCCTTGCAAATTTTTTCATAGATCAGAAATGATATTTTAGAGATGGGTTTCAATTTTCAGAATTTGTGTGGGTTTTATATGAATTTTCTAGTGAAGAAAATGTTATTTTGGGTTAAAAATTATTTACGATTAAATAATTAATGGTTTGGGTCTGAAATTAATATATGTTAAAAAAACATATTAAAAGTGATTTTTTGGAATTTATTAGAATTTTCCTAAGTGTTTAAATGGATATATAAAATTATTTAAGGTATGGGACTTAAATGTTTTATATATTTATAAAAAGGAGAAGGGGTATTTTGTAAATAATTTAAAATTGTAAATTCTGGAAATTTGCAGTACTTTTAGAAAAGAGAAATTTGCAACCAATCATAATTTGACAAACAAGGCAGGTTAGGTACAAAGAAATAGTTAAAAAGGACTGATATACATGGTTTTTACCGTTTCGATGCTTTCAGCACCAGGCTTTCACCTCCTTACCTTCGCCTTCGACCCTATCGAAACCAATGCATATGGTATCATGTAACTGGTACGTAGTGAATTGGATACAGGCGAAAGGTATAGGGTCAAAACCAAGGGTTCTGAAGGGATTGAAGCAATACTTTACTTTTAAATGAAAATACGCCTGCTTGCTTTCGACTGAATAGCTTTCGACTTGTTGGCTTTTGACCAGGTCAAATGGTTTTAAAGAGATTGTTTCGATTGGGTTGCGCCTTTGTTTTTAAATAAATGCTTTCGACTGGGTCGAAACCCCTGACTGCCTCTTTCTACCTTTCGACCCAGATTGGTTTCGAAAGCATTGCTTTGCTTTGTTTTGCTTTTTAAACTTGACCACTTCTCCAATGCTTTCAAAGGGATGGTTTCGACATCATCACTTCTTTACATAGAAATGTTTTCGAAAGGAATGATTTCGACTTTAATGGGTTTTTGATACTTTTGCTCTACTTGAAGGGATAATCCAAATGGTTTCGACCGAAACAGTTTTCATAGGTTTCGAAGGAGTAAATTTTTGAATGCTTTTGAAAGGTTTACACATGTTTTAAAATTGAACCCAAGTACTTTCGAAAGGTTTGTGTTTATAAAGGTTTGATGCTTTCGAAAGGTCTTAAAGAAAGGTTTCGAAGGGGTGGTTCCCCAATGGTTTCGAAGGAGTCGAAAGGGAAGGATTTCTGATTGTTTCGAAAGGGTTGAAAGGAGAGATTCTTCAAATGTTTTCGAAAGGCACGATTTAAAGGTTTTAAAGAAGGATGACTAATGTTTTAAAGCTTTCGAAGGGAAGGTTTTTCAATGGTTTCGAAAAGGCTTTGAGAATGGTTTCGAAAGGAAGGTTTTGGCCTTTCAGCCTAGGTTAAATAAAGGGTTTTACTTGGTTTCGAAAGGAGTACTTTCCATAGATTCCAAAGGGGTACTTTCAAAGCTTTATATCTTTTAATCAACTAAGATTTGAGTAAAGTATATATAACATGGCAAGGTGATTTTGAGTAAAGCATAGAGTATATGTATTTCCTTGCTTAAGTTTGATTTAAAGGTTTTAAATTAGTTTGAAAAGGTTTTCACGGAAAATTTTGGGAAGGTATCCCTAAGTAAAAAGACTTAGATATTAGAATACCAAGTGAGACTGGTATAGGATCACGCCCTATACATTAGCTATTAGCCCCAGCTAATTTATTCCAAAATTCCCGTGTGTAGGGCTTTGTCATAGGTAGGACTAAAATTATCAATACACACAGAAGGAAAATATGTTTGTATACAAATAGGTTATTGGTGAGCCCGCAAAACCATTAGGATCTGGTAACCCTGGGAGAAGATAAGTTAGGGATATACCGTCCAGAAGAGAAGTACTTCACAGATAGTTATGGACAGGCCGTCCAGAAGAAAAATGTCTAGCAGATGTTAGATAAATTTGGTTTATATTGTCTAGTAGGCTCGAGTCGGCCAAAGGTTAGTAGTTAGCCAAACAAAACTACAGTTCTCGGACAGATGGTCCATTTATTACCTGATATGTTTGTTTACATGATAATGCTTTACTGTTTTAACCAGTTTTGGTTGCAGGAAAAGATTTGCAAAAGTTGTGTTTTAAAAGGATATAAGTGAGGGGAAACCCATTCTGCTAAGCGGTGTGGTCTCACTTAATATCAATAACCGAGATGTATAGTATTATTTACACCAGGCTTTATGTTTGACTCGAAGTTTCTATTTCCCCTTAAACTCCCGAGTGCTCAAAATTGATTTAGTAGGCCGAGGGTTGAGGGTTGAGGTTTTTAGGTTTTAGTAATTTTGGCAAATAAAGCTTCCAAAGACGAGTAGTGGCTGACGGATAGCTAATTAGAAGTTACAGTTTATTCTGTTTATTTCCGCTGTGTGTATTAAGTCAAATATGACTATATTAACTCTGGTCAACCAAGGGGGCATCGTCATATGTTGCTCTTGACATATTTTGTAATTGATATATTTGATCATTTCTTAGGAAATGTTAAGGGATTATGTAACTTGGATATGAATTATTGTTTTAAAATGTAATCAGTAAAATGTTGTTTTTTGAAATCTGTGATTTTGTTCATATTCAAGTGCTTCTGATATTATGGATACATTAGCATTACCGTATTATGTCATTAGAAGTTAATACTATAGATGATTGCAGCATCTGTAGCGCTTAGCTTTTGGCCTCCAGATACGGGATGTTACAACTTGGTATCAGAGCATAGGTTTATGAAAAACTTTAAACTAAAAATGGTTTTTAAAACATAATCTTAAGGAATTAGAGTAAGATTGGGAGATGAGATAACGCTATAATATCATACTTGTATTTGCTATATATAAGTATACGCTTTATCTCCAGTCTCCTATCTTTGTTAGGTTATTTTCATGTATCTCATGAGGTTTGAATACAGATATGGATGGTAGAAGAGGAAGAGTTAACGCAGGAGAGGAGGGAACCAATGGGAATGCAGACCCAATACGAAGAGGACCCAAGGTCAGGCACAAGCAGAGAATGTAGGTGTTGGAGTCCCGCAGGTGGACATGGGAGCTATGTATCAGTTTTTTGTGAATATGATGCAAGCTGGAATTGCGGCTAGAGTGGTAGGAGAAGATGCTGCATGAGCAGGAGTTCTGGAGGTTCCGGTAGTTAACAATTATGCTAAGTTGAGTGGATATTATACTAAGCTTGGAGGGAAGCCATTTATTGGAACAGAGGATGTTATAGAGGTGGAGAATTGGTTGCTGCACTATGAGAGAATCTTTGTAGACTTGGGGCTCAATGATGAGCAGAAGAGGAGGCATGCTTCTAGACAGCTTCAAGGAGCAGCTTTGTTTTGGTGGAACGGTGTGAATGTTGGTGTAGATAAGGAGACGATTACACAGGCAGGGTTTAAAAGGAGGTTCCAAGAGAGATTCATGTCGGTGATGGCGCAGACTATTTTGATCCGAAAGTTTGCTGAATTAGAACAGGGAGAAATGATTGTTTTTGAGTATGCTAGTAGGATTGAAGAGTTAGCCAGATATGGATATTCTTTAGTGGACACAGTGATGAAGAGGAATGAAAAGTTTATCAGGGGATTGAAGCCTGAGTTGGCCAGGACTACATTATTGCATATTAGAGATCCCTGTGATGTGGTTGTGGAGATGGCTTTGAGGCACGAGGAGATGCTTTCTTGTCAGGAGAAGAGTAAGGTGAAGGAGGTCCAGGTTGGGCAAGGCCAAAAGAGGAAGTTCTTCCACAAGAAGGGTGCGCAGAAGGGTGGAGCATCTAAGAAAGGAAAGTCTGAGGTGGTTTGTTTTAAGTGCAAAAAGAAGGGTCATTTTGCCAATGAGTGTCGTACTGGGAAGACGAAAGAAGTGATCGGGAAGAAGAACATCAGGTGCTTCAACTGCGATCAGATAGGCCACTATGAGAATCAATGCAAAGAGCCCGCTAAGGATGGAAAGGGCAAAGTGTATGCATTAGAGCCTGCTACTTCAAAGCCAACAGCTCGGGAGAAGGGAAAGGCAGTTTTAGGAGGTATGCTTCAGATACATGGTATGTCTGTTAACGTTCTATTTGATACCGGTGCATCGCATTCTTTTATATCTAGATGTTTGATAGATAAGCTTAACCTAGAACCCACATATTTAGTTACTTCCTTACTGGTCGCGAATCCAATAGGAGGGTATGCAACTCTAGTATTGAGATGTGACCAGTTAGAGTTTGACTTGTTAGGTCATGCTATTGTTTGTAGTTTGCAGTTTGCATGTGTTTGATTTTATGTAGTTCAAAATTATTCTTAGGATGGATTGGTTAAGCGAGTACAATGCTAGGATATTTTTCCATGATAGGAAAATATCGCTTAGGCACCCTGATTGTAGCGACGGGATTGTTTATACCGTAGGAAACCTTAGCAGTGAGGTGAATACTTTGTTGGGTGTTACGGAGTTGGAAGATGAGCAGAATCGAGTTTTCGTGGTTAGAGAATTCGCGGATGTTTTTGAGCCTGCAGTTGGATTGCCACCGAAACGAGCCACTGAGTTTCGGATAGATTTGGTTCCGGGAGCAGAACCAGTGAGTAGGCCGCTAAGCAGGATGACCCCTACAGAGATGAGGGAGTTGAACGTGCAGTTAGTGGATCTGGAAGGCAAGAGTTTTATCAGACCGAGTAGTTCACCTTGGGGAGCAGCCGTAGTGTTTGCTAAGAAGCCGAATGGATCGTTAAGGCTATGTATCGATTATCGTAAGTTGAATGAGAAGACGATGAAGAATCGATATCCATTGTCGAGGATTGACGATTTGTTCGATCGGTTAAGTGGAGCCAAGATATTTTCCCCATTGGATTTGGCGACAGGTTTTCATCAACTCAGAGTAGCAGAGGATAGTATACCTTTGACGGCGTTTAGGACCAGATATCGATCGTATGAATGATTAGTTATGCCGTTCGGACTGACTAATGCGCCGATAATCTTTGTGGATTTGATGAATCGAGTTTTCCAAGAGCACTTGGATAGGTTCGTATTGGTTTTCATTAATGATATCTTGATATACTCTAAGGATGAGAAGGAGCATGAAGTTCATCTTAGAGTGGTGCTTGAGATGCTGAGGCAGCATCAGCTAAAGGCGAATTTTTGAAGTGTCATCTCTGGAAGAAGGAAGTGAAGTTTCTTGGTCATGTAGTCTCGGAGAAAGGGTTGTCAGTAGATCCGACTAAGATTGAAGCGGTGAATAGTTGGAAGAGACCCGAGACAGTAACTAAGATAAAAAGTTTTCTTGGATTAGCTATTTATTATCGGAGATTCATTAAGGATTTATCGTGGATAGAAGCACCAATGACCAAGCTATCGAGGAAGGATGTGAAGTTTGTGTGGACTGATAAGTTTGAGGAAGCATTCCAGAGTTTGAAACACTTATTGACCCATGCACTGGTTTTGGTTGTTCCAAAAGGGAATCGGGATTTGGTGGTTTATACTGATGCATGTGGAACATGATTAGGAGTTGTGCTAACGTAGAGAGGTAAGGCGATTGCCTATGCTTCTAAACAGCTTAGACCTCATGAGGTCAGATATCCGACGCATGATTTGAAATTGGCTGTAGTAATTTTTGCGTTGAAGGTGTGGAGGTATTACCTTTTGGGAGAGAGGTTCAAGTTTATACGGATCATAAGTCGTTGAAGTAATTGTTCTCTCAGAAGGAGCTGAACATGAAACAGTAGAGGTAGTTAGAGTTTATTGCTGCTTATAATTTTGGGATTGAGTACACACTGGTAAATGTAATAAGGTAGCAGACGCACTTAGCAAAAAGCATCAGAATGTAGTGTTGGCGATGATTGCTGAGTGGAAGAATTTGGAAGCCTTGACGGCTTGTAGAGTTCAGTGGAGATCCGAGGCTAGGTCTAGTGGAGGGACTGTTATATATCTTGTTTGGAAGTTCGACCAGTGATGATCGAAAGATTGCTTCTAAACAGGAGGAGGATCCAGTGTTAGCCGAACGGATAAGGAAGTTAAGAAGTGGAACCGAGAGCGATGACATAAAGGGTTTCAGTCTTGACCAGAATGGGTGGTTGAGAAAGAAAGGGAGATTATGTCTTCCGAGTGTAGGAAACATAAGGAAAGAAGTTTTGGAGGAATTGTAGGATCGATTTCACCCTAGAGGGGGGGTGAATAGGGAGATACTAAATTAATGCGGAAATATATATAATAATTGCAGCATAGATAATAACAGAATAATAAAAGCAGAAATAGAACAACATAGATTTACCCAGCTTCGGCAAAACCCTGCCTACGTGCTTCCCCCAAGGTTTCTACTAGAAATTAAGTAGTCAGACGCTTACACACGTAAACTTACGACACCCGTTAATGGCTAACCTAACTCTACGCTCAAAACCCTGCCACAACTCAGCCACTGAATTGCGAATTCTTGAACTACACCACCATAGTTCGTAACCTAGTCACACGACTAGAAAGTTACACGGTTTAAAAAGAAAAGAAAATTACACCTGAAAATAAATAAATAAAACCCTACATAAAAATTTGAGCTCAAACCAAACAATAAGGTCGGCCCACTTATTTAATAAAAGACAGTCTCCCCTTTTCTATTTTTGCTCGTGGCCGCCTCTTTTGCTTTGCGAAATCAATGTCCGCCTCCTTTTTCCTTTGCTCGTGAATACTAGGGCTTTGAATTGAAGCGCCGCTGCTAATTGCTGGTCGTTCCTTAATTAGCTCCACTGCTTCTTTGATTATGCTTGCGGTCACTTCAGAATTGAGTTCGAAGGCTATAAAATTGGTATGTGATGTTTGCCGTTTAATTGCTCTGTTGTTTTTCTTTGGTTCGAACTCGATTCGAGTTATTGATTTGGGATTTAATTTGAATCTTAGCTCTATGATTTTTGCTTGAACTCAAATGCCTTTTTGCCAATGATGATGCTTGGGATTTAATAAGGATCGAACACCTTATATTTACGTTCGTATATTTTTCTTTGAATTCTTCGTGATTTGCACTTGTCCATTTGATTTTTCTTGAGCGCTTGTGATTTATTCTGACTCGTTCATCCCATACGTGTTGCTCCATGACTTTGAATTTACTTTGTTTATTTCGGCCTTGACTTGTTCATTGTAATTCGAATTTCGTGAATTGCTTTGTTTCAGTTCATATGACTTCGGGGAGTAACTTGTTAATACATGTTATTACCTCTGTTCCAATCTTCGCTGGCACTATGACTTCTTCAATTCACGTTATCGGCTTTGACTTTGGCATTTTGAATTTTTGTTAACTGCTATTACATTCTCTTTCGAATCATGACATTGTTTTGACTGCTTGCTTGCATCTGTAGTTGTATCGTGACTTATGTAACTGCTTCATTGTTTTATGATTTTTGAACGCTTGTATCGATTCACGTAAAACTGCTTGTTGTTTGTTGGTTGAGTCTGGTATGTAGTTCATTTCACCGGGTGGGTAGTCTTGTGTACGCTTGTTTGGTTGAGGCTGTGGTTTGTTGAATTTTTGATCTGGTTGCACTTCAGTGTACAATCATTGTTGTATGTGGTTCCTGAGTTGCTTCGAGTTATGTTGATCCGCACTGTGTCTTGGTTGAGACTTCACTTGTGCACTGGTCTTTTCTAGTTTCCACTGCATATATATATATGTCTACATGTGTGTTCACGCATGTATATATGTATGTTGTGATGCCTTGTTCTCCTTGATGCTCTATTGTCACCTCTGTTGCATTGTTTCTTCATGTGTTCATTTGTGTTTGTACTGGGTTGTACATTTGTGTGTTGAATGTGTGGTTTCATGTCTTCAAAACTGTTCTATGGTTGGCCTTGGTTCTGGTTACATGTGCACTGCCCTGGTTTCATTTGTACACACTCATGTCTTTCATTTTGGTCTGGACTTCATATTGATCTTCCTATGTGTATTATGTGGTCTAGTTTGGTCTCCTTGCATTTGACTGGAACCACTTGTGTACACTATGTACTTGTGCCATTGATCTGGATGTACTGGTATCATTGGACGTCTTGTTGTTGCATTGGCTTGATGTTGAATCTAGATTACTAATGTGTTCACTTGAGTCTGGTTTCATGTGCAGTTTGGTCTTGGTACACTTTATGTTGAGTTACCTTGTTGCATTGAGTCCAATATTGTCAGTTGTTTGGTTGAGTTCAAGTGTCATTGAACTTCTGTCTATTTCATTGAGCAAGTTCACTCGAGTTTGTTCACTTGCTTCATTCAGTTCATATTGTCTTGACTATTGGCTTGTTGAGTTCATACCTTTTCTTTTTGTAACTGATGTTGTATTATGGTTTTGAATTCTTTTGAACTGGGTGTGATGGTGCACTTTGTTTCTAGTTTCACTTGATCACCGATTCAATCTTCACCTGGTTGTCACTACACACACACAGATATATATATGTGTGTGTGTGTGTGATGTGTGTGTTTTCATACATGCATCCATGTATGTTGTGTACTTCATTTTGGTTGTTGTTTTGCATTATTGTCATGTGATCTTGAAGTCTTTTCCAGTTGCATAAACATAATGCTACTCTGACCCATTCACTTGAATATGTACATGACTTGTGGCATCTGTTGTTGCTTCTGTTTTACATTTGCAGTCTGGACTTGTTGTTTTGATTCTTTGAGCTTGTTCATGTTGTCATGTGGTTGTACATGAACTTGCTGTTGCATACATACTGTTTGGTTTTGTGTTGCAATGTTGATTTGCGTACACCTGAGTTGAATCCAGCCTCGGCTTGGGTTTGACCTTGTGCTCACCTATCCCTATAGTTTTAACATGCAAGTATATATCGGTGTGCACGGCCTTGTGACATGTACAATGATACACTGTGCATGTCACAAGTTGTTCGTGTATAATGAATTCAAAAGAAATGATGACGAACAACCCAAATAACTGAGGCAAATAACATTTTCAAAACACACTTTTATTGTACACTGCAAAATATTTCATTTTCAATTTTACTGCGTCAATGTTTATTTTGCAGATAGCTCAGATGCTGGATTCAAGCTGGAACAGAGTTGAAGATAAAAACACGAGTGTTGTGTGAATATGTAGTGAGGAGTAATATGTAAATTGAAAAATTGTGATGTAATCGAAATTGTATTGTAATTGACAATGTGTAAATGTAGTGAGAGCTCAAATGTGTACTATTTGAATTTTTAATAAAATATTTGTTTGAATTTGAATTATGTGTTATTTATTTTATCCAAAAAATATTTATTTAATTATGTGAAAAATAAAATAGTACAATAACAAATACATTTAAATGAATATATATATATATATATATATATGTTTATTATCATCAAACAAAAATCATATACTAGAATATTCTACAATTTGAATTTCGTGTTATTTATTTTATCCAACAAATATTTATTTAATTATGTGAAAAATAAAATAGTACAATAACAAATACATTTAAATGAATATATATATATATGTGTGTGTGTGTGTGTGTTTATTATCATCAAACAAAAATCATATACTAGCATATTCTACAATCTCCCCCTTTTGATGATAACAAACATATATTAAGATTTTGAATTTATTAAATGTATTTGGTCATTGATGAATTCTATTTGCTCCCCCTATTTGAATGCTCCCTCTCTACAACAAAGCTCCCCCTTCATATATGCATGAAAATAAATAAAAATATGAAAATGAACCTAGATGAGAATATGCAAAAAAAAGATTTGAACTTTATTTGCCAAAATCTTAACTTTTCTCTCCCCCTTTTGTTATCTACAAAAGAGTAATAGTGTTAGAAAAATAGAGATAAAGTGATAGACATTAATAGAACATTAATACCCAATCGAGTATAAATATTAAATTTCAATAAAAAATCAAACAAAAATCGTAAATACTCCGTTAAGGCGCATATTCCACTTCAGAATGATAGGGATGATGTCAGTATATAAAACCATATAGTTGTGTCTATTTGTGGTATATTTATGACAGGAAACTATTAAATACTTACTAACCATGCATAACTGTTTGGACTTTTAAATGAGATTAGCAGTATTCTTCAAATTTAAAAAAAAATGAATTTCAAGCATCTTCTAACCACGCATAAACGTGAGGACTTTTAAATGGGATTAGAATCAACTCGTCTATTTAATAATCAATTTTAATATGTGTTCCATACATGCATAACCATGAGGACTTTTAAATGAGCATGAAAGCACATAATCAAAGATTCCAAGTAATTCACTCATGCATAACCGCGAGGACTTTTAAATGAGAGTGAATACTTTAGATGATTTTATTGCTAATTAAATTAAAAAACGAATAATTTCCCGTTTAAAATACCACATTTTGACATACTATATTGGATTTTAATGAGAGATGGTCGTTAGAAATATGATAGAAATAGAGATGGTCATGGAATTTTTACCAACAAAAGTTATTATAAATCTTGTTTAAATTTTTAAAGAAATTTACTAAATATACTGTCTCAAGTCATAATATATGATTAATATCGACACTCGTCACTTTTTCAATCACTATTTATCTTATCGATAATCAGTAGGGAGTCAGATTAGTTAATGTAGTCATTTAAGATCAAATCCAAAAATAAATATAAAATCAAATTTCTAAAATGTCTAATCTGAAACGAAGTCAACAAAAACTATTTTCTGGAAGGGGTTTTAAAAAAAATGTCTGCTAATTGAAAATCAGTTGAAATGAAAAATATGCAGATAGTTTCTTTGAAAATGTGATGCAACTAATGAATGTCTCAACATAAAACACATTCTACCGGTAATTTTACTACCAACTGGGCTACCAGTGTAATCTGCATCTGAATTCCCTTTTGACTCAAAGTTATCATTAGATAGATATCATAGACCAAACTGTGATGTGTGCAACAAATACCTTCTAATCCTTTTACAGCTTTTAAAATGTCATTCCTTAAGGATTTGATTGAACCCCTATACATAAGTAAGCAGAGAACACAATGTCTAGAAGTAGTAGGATGAAGAAGTGATCAATCATACCTTGATGTTTCTTTTGATCAACTACCTTACCAATTTCATCCTTGACAATTTATTTGTGGTGCTCAAATTTTATCAATTGATCGATGGCTGATTAAAATCTGATTATGGTGCAGATTTTAGACATATAATACATCGTTTGACCCATTTTGACTCGGCAACCTTTGTACTTCTCTAGGCTAAGGAACTTTGATATGTCGCCCGTCGTGTGCCTGGAACAGCCAGAATCCAGGTACCACTCTTGTTGTTCCTTAGCCTGCGACCACACTTACACGAGAGAAGATTTTTATGACCTATTTTTTTATAGGTCCATGATTGTTAGTGATAAGCAATTTAGAAAAACAAGTTTGCGTAGAACCAAAACAGTCGATCTTTGTTCCTTTTGGCACCCAGATTTGTTTGATTTTAAGGGATTTTACATCCATGCCTTTGGGAACCCAAATTGGTATGGTTTTCACGTGTTTGGGTCTATACCAGCAATTATTGTGATTGTGTCCAATTTTTCCACAAATCGTGCACTTGGAGTTGGCTTGATTAATTTCACTTCTAACACGTTCGGATTTAGTATACCCAAGTCCTTGTCTAATAGAATTAACAGTTTGTTTCCCTAATAACATATTTAGTGATTTTTCTCCTTTAGAGAATTTCCTTAAAGTTGTAGACAATTGTTGGACTTGTGTTTTGAGAGATTCATTTTCATTCAATAACAGAGTGCACTTTTTGATAGAATTTTCTCTCCTAGTATTTTCACTTTCTTTCAAAATCAGAATTTCATTTTCAAGTGATTTAATTTTAATTTCTGATTTTTTAATTTCTTCTTCGAATGATGGACACTTATCACACTTAGGGCTCTTATTTCAATAGTTTTTAACCAATTGATCGAGCTGTTTATTTAGTTCTATCAAACTATCTCTTTGTGATTCAATTTTAGCGTACTTTTCCCTAAGTCGTTCAAAACACCCATTTACTTCGTGAAAATATATAAGTAATTCTGAATGAGTAAGTTTTGATACCTCGCTTGGCTCGTCATTATTGTTGTCAGTAGTATCACCTCGAAGACACAGATATGCTTTTTCACTCTCACTGCTAGTGCTTTTATTATCATCATCACTTTTATTCCACATGACTGCAAAACTTCTCCTCTTCGGTTTCTTTCCTTTGCTGAGTCGATTCTGAAGGCAATTTGGCTTGATATGACCGGGTTTATTGCAGTTGTGACAAATGATCTCCTGCTCTTCGGAGTTGTCTAGCACTCTGACAATTCTGTTCTTCAATTGTTGATTTAGAGCTAAATTTCTGTATTTGCGTTTCCACTTTTTGAATCTCTTTATTATCAGTGCCAATTCAGCTGCTCCATCATCGTCGTCGTCGTCATCACTTCCCGTTGTACCTTTCAGGGCTATTGATTTCTTTTGTGTATCACCTCCTTCATGTTCTTCCTTGAATTTGATTTCTAGCTCATAAGTGGTGAGATTTCCGATGAGTTCTTCAACTTTAATTTGTTTCAGATCTTTTGATCCTTGAATAGTGATCACTTTTGCTTCAAAATTTCGTGGAAGAATTCTGAGGATTTATCAAACTATTTCCAGCTCTGTATATGGTTTTCCAAGGGATTTTGATTTGTATACGAGATTGGAAAGTCGTCCATACATTTCTTTGACACTTTCATCATTTGCCATTGTGAAGTTTTCGTATTCACTACTGAGTATGGCAAGGCGAGATTCTTTGACTTGGGAGGTTCCTTCGTGAGTCACTTCAAGTGTGTGCCAAATTTCCTGCGCAGTTAGACAATGTGAGACATGACTAAATTCAATTTGATCTAATGAACAAATAATAGAATTCATAGCTTTAGCGTTAGCATTCTGCAGTTTATTTTCAAGATCTGTCCATTGATCCATCGGTTTTTCAATTTTTTGATATCTACCACTATAGTTGGTGTCCTATATCCCGTCTCAACAATATTCCATGCATATATGATTTTCAGAAAAAATTTCATCCTATTTTTCCAATAAGCATATTCACCATTGAACATGGGTGGTCTAACTATGGACTGACCCTCAGCAAAAGCATTATTAAAAGAAGCCATTTAAAAAATCAAATTTTTAGAAAAAAATTGGTTTTTGAAAAAAATCAAATTTTTAAAACAAAAAATGGTTTTTGTTCCTAGCTCCGATACCACTTGTAGGATCGATTTCACCCTAGAGGGGGTGAATATGGTGATACTAAATTAATGCGAAAATATATATAATAATTGCAGCACAAATAATAGCAAAATAATAAAAGTAGAAATATAAAAACACGTATTTACCCAACTTCGGCAAAACCCTGCCTACGTGCTGCCCCCAAGGTTTCTACTAGAAATTAAGTAGTCAGACGCTTACACACGTAAACTTGCGACACCCGCTAAGGACTAACCTAACTCTACACTCAAAATCCTACCACAACTCAGCCACTGAGTTGCGAATTCTCGAACTACACCACCGTAGTTCGTAACCTAGTCACACAACTAGAAAGTTACACGGTTTAAAAAGAAAAGAAAATTACAATTGAAAACAAATAAACAAAACCCTATATAAAAATTTGAGCCCAAACCAAACAATAAGGCTGGCCCACTTATTTAATTAAAGATAGTCTCCCATTTTCTATTTTTGCTCGTGGCCGCCTCTTTTGCTTTGCAAAATCAATGTCCGCCTCCTTTTTCCTTTGCTCGTGAATACTAGGGTTTTGAATTGAAGCGTCGCTGCTAATTGTTGGTCATTCCTTAATTAGCTCTACTTCTTCTTTGATTATGCTTGTGGTCACTTCAGAATTGAGTTTGAAGGATATAAAATTGGTATGTGATGTTTGCCGTTTAATTGCTCTGTTGTTTTGCTTTGGTTCGAACTCGATTCGAGTTATTGATTTGGGATTTAATTTGAATCTTGGCTCTATGATTTTTGCTTGAACTCGAATGCCTTTTTTCCAATGATGATGCTTGGGATTTTATAGGGGTCAAACACCTTATATTTACGTTCGTATATTTTTCTTTGAATTCTTCATGATTTGCACTTGTCCATTTGATTTTTCTTGAGCGCTTGTAATTTATTCTGACCCGTTCTTCCCATACGTGTTGCTCCATGACTTTGAATTAACTTCGTTTATTTTGGCCTTGACTTGTTCATTGTAATTCGAATTTCGTGAATTGCTTTGTTTCAGTTCCTATGACTTCGGGGAGTAACTTGTTAATACGTGTTATTACCTCTGTTCTAATCTTCGCTGACACTATGACTTCTTCAATTCAAGTTATCGGCTTTGACTTTGGCATTTTGAATTTTTGTTAACTTGTTAATACGCGTTAAGAGCTTGTGTATTAGATTTTAGGGGATCATGGGAAGACCATCTGCATTTAGTTGAGTTTTCATATAACAACAATTATCAGACTAGTATTGGGATGGGGCCGTTTGAAGCTTTGTATGGAAGGCCATACAAATCATATGTTTGTTGGTTAGAGACTGGGGATAGGTTGGTTCTTGGCCCTGATTTGGTTAGAGAAGCTGCAAAAAAGATTGAGACCATTCGAGCTAGGATGAAGGAGGCTCAGTCTAGGTAGAAGAGTTATGCAGAAAAAAGGCGGAAGGATTTAGAGTTCTCAGTTGAAGATCGGGTTTTCATTAAGGTGTCCCCGATGAAGGGTGTGATCAGATTCGGAAGATCGGGAAAGTTGGCACCAAGATTCATTGGACCTTTCCTTATTGTTGAGAGGATCGGGAAACTCGCATATAGAGTCAGGTTACCGAGCGGTTTGGCAGGAGTCCACGATGTTTTCCATATTTCTCATCTCTGAAAGTGTTTTAGAGACCCGAAGACTACTATTGCACCGAATTTGCTAGATGACTTAGTGGTAGAACCGAACTTGACTATAGTGGGAAAGCCGATTCGCATTGTTGCAAGAGATGAGAAAAGGCTTAGAACCAAGACAGTCAGATTAGTTAAAGTCCAGTGGAGCGACGATGACATGGACTGTACTTGGGAGATTGAGAGCAAGATTAGAGATACTTATCCTGACTTATTTGATGGTATATTTCACCTCTTTGATTGATTTGTTTTTTACCTTATCGTAATTTCGAGGACGAAATTCTTTAAGGAAGGGGGTTGTAACACCCTATATATTGGTAACATTATTTAGGATATTTAATTGGTTAAATTAAATAAAATAATTTGTTGATTATAGGATTGAGATTTGATTTAATTAAGGGGTAGTCATGCCATTTAACCAATGAATTAAAATAAGAGTAAAATGAAATAGAGGAGGGGTAAAATAGGAAAGAAACCATTCTTATACCCCTAAACCCTTGGCCGTGTATCCTATACATGTTCATTTTTCATTCATCAAAAGTTTTATAACTTGAGGCCGGCCACCATTAACAAGAAAAGAGGAAGAAGATTAAGAAAAGCTAAGGAAGAAGCTAAATCAAATCAAATCCATTCAAATCCCAAGCTCTACATCTCAAATTTCTTATTGTTTTCGGTTTTAAGTTGAATCTGAACTTAAGGTATGGGACTTCTTTACTTAAGGTATGGGACACCATCACTTCTATACTTAGGAATGATTTCGAAAGGAATGCTTTCGACTTTAATGGGTTTCTTATACTTTTGCTCTACTTGAAGGCATAATCCAAATGGTTTCGACCAAAACGGTTTTCAAAGGTTTCGAAGGAGTAAATTTTTGAATGGTTTTGAAAGGTTTCCACGTGTTTCAAAATTGAACCCAAGTTCTTTCGAAAGGTTTGTGTTTATAAAGGTTTGATGCTTTCGAAAGGTCTTAAAGAAAGGTTTTGAAGGGGTGGTTCCCCAATGGTTTCGAAGGAGTCGAAAGGGAAGGTTTTCTAATTGTTTCGAAAGGGTTGAAAGGAAAGGTTTTTCCAATGTTTTCGAAAGGCATGGTTTAAAGGTTTTAAAGAAGGATGTCCAATGTTTTAAAACTTTCGAAGGGAAGGTTTTTCAGTGGTTTCAAAAGAGCTTTGAGAATGGTTTCGAAAGGAAGGTTTTGGTCTTTCGGCCTAGGTTAAATAAAGGGTTTTACTTGGTTTCGAAAGGAGTACTTTCCATAGATTCCAAAGGGGTACTTTCAAAGGTTTATATATTTTCATCAACTAAGATTTGGGTAAAGTATATATAACACGGCAAGGTGATTTTGAGTAAAGCATAGAGTATATGTATTTTCCTTGTTTAAGTTTGATTTAAAGGTTTTTAATCATTTTGAAAAGGTTTTCAAGGAAAATTTTGGGAAGGTATCCCTAAGTAAAATGACTCAGATATTAGAGTACCAGATGGGACTGGTATAGGGTCGCACCATATACATAAACTATTAGCCCTAGCTAATTTAGTCCAAAATTCCAATGTGTAGGGCTTTGTCACGGGTAAGACTAAAATTATGATTACACATAGAAGGAATATATGTTTGTATACAGATAGGTTATTGGTGAGCCCGCAAAGTCATTAGGATCAGGTGACCCTAGGAGAAGATAAGTTAGGGACAGACCATCCAAAAGAGAAGTATTTAACAGATAGTTATGGACAGACCGTTTAGAAGAGAAGTATTTAACATATAGTTATGGATAGACCGTCCAGAAGAAGAGTGTCTAACAGATGTTAGATAAATTTGGTCTATATTGTCTAGTAGGCCCGAGTCAGCCAAAGGTTAGTAGTTAGCCAAACAATACTATAGTTTTCGGACAGATGGTCCATTTATTACCCGATATGTTTGTTTACATGATAATGCTTTATAGTTTTAACCAGTTTTGGTTGCAGGAAAAGGTTTGCAAAAGATATGTTTTAAAAGGATATAAGTTAGGGGAAACCCGTTCCACTAAGCGGCGCAGTCTCACTTAATATCAATAACCGAGATGTATAGTATTATTCACAATAGGCTTTATGTTTGACTCGAAGTTTCTATTTCCCCTTAAACTCTCAGGTGCTCAAAATTGATTTGAGTAGGCTGAGGGTTGAGGTTTTCAGGTTTTAGTAATTTTGGCGAATAAAGCTTCCGGAGACGAGCAGGTGGCTGACGGATAGCTAATTAGGAGTTATCATCAAATATGACTATATTGACTTTGGTCAACCAAGGGGGCACCGTCATATGTCGCTCTTGGCGTATTTTGTAATTGATATATTTGATCTTTTAATGGGAAACGTTAAGGGATTATGTAACTTGGATAGGAATTATTGTTTTGATTTAATCTGTAAAATGTTGTTTTTTGAAATCTGTGATTTTGTTCATATTCAAGTGCTTATGATATTATGGATACCATTAGCATTACTGTATTATGTCACCAGAACTTAGTACTATAGATGACTGCAGCATTTGTAGCGCTTCACTTTTGGCCTCCAAATACAGGATGTTACACATCGTTCGGCTATGCGGACTCAAGTGCCTTCATGCGTGACCTTTTTCTTTCTTTGTTTGTTTTTTTTAATTTTGTAATGATGTGATTTCTCATTTGGTGAATGGTTTAGGGCTACGACATGAAAACGGAGAACTGGGTTTGGGAGTAAGGGGTAGAATTAAGCTTGAATAATTGGGCTTTGGGCCTTATTTTAGTTAATTAACTTTTCTTTTAAATACCACAATAATTTATTTGTAAATTTATTTTGAACTAATCTAGATTGATTTACATTTCATTCTATATAATATATTTCGATAACTACACAATTTTATTCATTTTCAATATTGTATTTGAATTTTTTTATTAATTTAATTCAATTTATTAAAACAAAATCTTTTATTAATTAGCCTTCAATTAAATAAATATTTACTTTTAAAAATTATAATTATTAAATTTGAACCATTTTAGTTTAATTAAAATTATTTATTTTCCAGCATAGAAAGCACGGTTGTTGCTTGACTCCATCTCCCTTGGTGGTTGCTAAAGCGGTATCTGTTGAAAGTGACTCTATTTTCGAGTATGCGCCTTAACCTATTCTAGCTACAGTATTAATGTCGGAACCTAGAGACTCTTCTCCCTTCGAGCTTTCCATTCCTAAGGTAGATTTAGGCAAGAATATTTTGTCTTTTAATGTGGCTAAGCCATTGTAAACTCTCACAGAGGCTAGATCTAGAGGACTTAGAATAATTTTAAAAACTAAGGAGAAATTTTGCCTTTAGGGTTTAGATATTTTGTATGGCTTTTAATGTTTTCATCCTCTGTTACCTTTGATCGTTGCAATGGAATATAATTTTGTCTTTTGATTCTTTTTTTGTTTTATGCATTGTTAAATTTTTTAAGACTTGCTATCCCCAAATTGCCTAAACAATAAGCATGCTCATGATTTTACTCAAAAGGATTATGATGATAATGTTGCCAAGATGCAAATACTTAATTTTGAGCTCATTACATTAAAAGGTCGGGTTGACTTATTTCAATCAAAGTTAGATTTAGATGACGTTACTTTGGAACTTTCATAGAGAATGCTGGCAAAAGATAAAAGGTAGAAAAACGTTTAGAAAAAAATTCCGAAAGCAGTTCAACTCTTGGATCAGGCTCTAAAGAGACTTATCTCAGACCTGTTTGATTCATGGTCCGATCTAAGGGAACAGTTGGATAAGGCCAACGAAGAACTTTCTATGATCGGGCCTAAAGAGAATGAGACTGAAGAAGGGTCTCAAGCGGTTACAGTAGTTACTCCCCTTTATCGAGGAAGGTGAAGAGGCCGAGTTAGAGGTTTGTTCAAACTCCCCCGCTCTCATCGAACTAGGGTAATCACACAAGAATGTAGCCCTGTTCAAAAGCTGAAGTAATCTAAGGGGAGCTCATCTTCATCTCCTGTAACATCCCCTATCTAGAGGCCCAAAACTAAGCGCTACAAATGCTGCAGTCATCTATAGTATTAGCTTCCGGCAACTAAATACGGCTATGTTAATGGTATCAATAATATCAGAAGCACTTGAATATGAAACAAATTACAGATTTCAAAAACAACTTTTAATTCATTACATTTCAAAACAATTTGTTTCACATCCACAACACATAATCCCAAATCGTTCCCAAGCACAGATCAAATATAATTATTACAAAGTACGCCAAGAGCGGTATATGAATATACCTCCTTGGTTGATCAGAGTCATATGGTCATAATAGACCTAATACAAAACAACACAGCGGAAAATCTATCAAAACATAATAAGAACTTCAACTCCTAAATAACTATCTGTTTGCCTCCTACATGCCTCCGGTAGCTTATTCGTCATCCTACTAAAACCTGAAAAAGACCTGCCTACTCAAATTAATTTTTTGCACCCGAGAGTTTAAGGGGAAAACATAAACTTCGTGTCGAACATAAATCCTAGTGTGAATAATATTATACATCCCGGAATAATTATGTTAAGTGAGACCACGCTGCTTAGCGGAACGGGTTTCCCCTCACTAACATTCTTTTAAAACATATCTTTGCAAAACCTTTCATAAAACCATATACAGTGCTCCTGCATCCACAATGGTTAAATACTCTAAAGCAATCATTATGTAAACATACATAAATATCAGGTAATAATGAACTATCTATTCAAACACACAAGTTTTGTTTGGATAACTGTTAACCTTTGGCTGACTCGGGCCTACCAGACAATACAATTAAAATTAAACTAACACCTATTAGATATTCTTCTTCTAGATTATCTATCCTTAACTATCTGTTAAACATTTCCCATCTGGATGGTCTGTCCTTAACTATCTGTTAAATACTTCACTTTTGGACGGTCTGTCCCTAACTTAATCATCTCCCTGGTCTTCCCGATCCTAATGGTTTTTCGGGCTCATCAATAACCTATCTGTATACAAACATATATTCCTTTCGGTGTGTAATCATAATTTTAGTCTACCTGTGACAAAGCCCTACACACTGAAATTTTGGACAAATAATTAGCTGGGGCTATTAGCTAATGTATAGGGTGCGACCCCATACTAGTCCCATCTGGTATTCTAATTTCTGAATCATTTTCACTTAAGGATCCCCTCCCATAATTTTCCTTGAAAACATTTTCAAAATGATTTAAAACCTTTAAATCAAACTTAAACAAGGAAAAGTATATAATCTTTATACTTTACTCAAAATCATATCACCATGTTATATATATATTCTTTACTCAAAATTTAGTTGAGGAAAATATTTAACCATTTGAAAGAATCTCTTTCTATACTTTTGAAATCATCTATTTCAGATTCAAACATCAAACCTTTCTAAATCAAACCTTTCAAAAACAATAAAACCTTATACGTCCTTCTTTAAAATCTCTTTAAAACATTACCTTGGAAAAATCTTGGAAAACCTTCCATCTCAAACCTTTCGAAAACAATCACTTAAACCTTTCGAAGACAATCATCAAACCTTTCGAAATCAATCTCTCAAACCTTTCGAAATCATTCACTTAAAACTTTCGAAATCATTCACTTAAACCTTTCGAAATCAGTCAACTAAAACTTTTCGAAACCATTGTATTAAACCTTTCGAAATCAACCTTCAAACCTTTCAAAACCATTCAACTAAAACCTTTCCAAGTCATTCACTAAAACCTTTCGGAACTACGGAACTAAACCTTTCAAAGACTTACTGGTTTCAATTGAAAACAAGTGGAAAACCTTCTTTTAAAACCTTTCGAAGTTATTGGAAGTAACCTTTCATCTAAGTCGAAAGCTCTGCTTCGAAAGCTTGGTTATACTTCAATTAAAACAAGGGTATATCACCTAAGTCGAAAGCTTCCTTTCAAAAGCATAAAGAAGCAGTTAGTTTTTTAAAACAGGCAAACCTTTTGCCTTTGTGGAAAGGTTCAAAACAATACATTTATAAAGCGGCAGTAACCTTTCGACTATGTCGGAAGGTTTCAAAACAGAATAGTGTTAAAACAGCAGTAACCTTTCGACTATGTCGGAAGGTTTAAAACCTTTATATTTGACCTAGTCAAAAGCAACAAGTCGAAAGCTCATATTCGAAAGCAAAGCAGGTGAAAGCTTTTGGTTTATAAAACGAATATACCCCAACCTTTTGGCCATCAACCTTTCGACTCAGAACCCTTCGACTCGGTCCAATTCATTACGTACCGAGTAACTTGATACCATATGCATTGGTTTGAACTTGTCGAAATCTTAGAACCTCTTGACCTTGTCGAAAGGTCTGGATCGGAAGGTTTGTTGCCGCAAAGGCTGAAACATGCTAAAAGTATGTTTTCTTTGTTTTAACTTAAAAAATGTAACTTTTCAACTAACCTGCCTTTGTTTGTCAAACTCTCATTGGTTAACAATTACTTTTCAAAAATATGCTGCCTCTATTTTTTAAAAGTAAATAATCATTTTATTTTACAAAATGCCCTTTCTCCTTAATTAAATATATAAAATATTTAAGTCGCATACCTTAAATAATTTTATATATTCATCAAATAACTTAGGAAAAATCTGAAAAAATCTCAGAAAATCTATTTTAATATGTTGCCTAAAATATAAAAATTTCAACCCCAAATAATAATTATTTTAGCCGAAAATAATTTATAACTCAATAAACAATTTCCTTCACTAGAAAATTAATATAATCCATATTAATTCAGAAAATTATGAAAATCGAAACCCATCTGTAAAATATCATTTTTAACCTATTTTTAATTTTTCAAGGCAATTAGATGTCATTAAAAAAGGTTTTCATGTCAAACATATCATAAAAACTAACTTGAACATATATAATCCATCAACAACATATATATATATATATATATATATATATATATAACTTTAATCATCAAAACATGGCATATACTTGCAAAATAATTTCAAGTCTAATCTTAAAACCGAAAACTAAAAGAAATTGGGATGTAGTAATTATTCACCTTAGCTTTGAGATTATAGATGTGAGATCTGATGTTGATTTAGTCTATTGTTTCCCTTCCTTTGAATCCTAGCTTTAATCTTCTTCTTGAGAATGATAATGGTGGTCGGCCTTAGGAAATTTTAGTTTGAATGAAATGAAAATGAACGTGAGTTCCATTCCTAAGGGTTTAGGGTATAAACCTTACCTATTTCCCATATTGCCCTTCTCATATCCTAACACATTAACTTAGGTTATTTCATTTTAATTAACATACTAACATGGCACGACTACCCTTTGTTAATCAAATCTCAACCTTTTAATCTTCACATTATTTATTTAATTTACCCAATTATTTATTCTAAAATATTATAAAAATATGGGGTGTTACAGACTCCCCATCTTAAAGAGTTTCGTCCTCGAAATTACGATAAGGTACACAATCAAAACAACCAAAGGTAAAACATACCATCAAACAAATCAGGGTAAGAGCCTCTAATCCTGCTCTCTGTTTCCCAAGTACAGTCTCTAGCATCGTTACTCCACTGAACCTTTACTAACCTGATTATCTTGTTCCTCAACTTCTTCTCATCTCTATCCACAATCTGAATCAGCTCTCTAACTATGGTCAAATCTGGTTCTACTACTAAATCCTTTAACAATGTAGGTGCTATGGTAGTCTTCAGGTCTCTAATACATTTCCTAAGATGAGAAACATGGAAAACATCATGGACTCTAGCCAAACTACTCAGTAACTCTACTCTATAAGCGAATTTTCCGATCCTCTCAACAATATGGAAAGGTCTAACGAATCTAGGTGCTAACTTTCCAAATCTAATCACACCCTTCATCGATGAAAGCTTAATGAACACATAGTCTCCGACAGAAAATTTCAAATCTTTTCTTCTTCTATCAGCATAACTTTTCTGCCTAGATTGACCTTCCTTCATCCTAACTCGGATCAACTCAATCTTCTCCGCAGCTTCCTTTGCCAAATCCGGAGCAAGAACCAATCTATCCCCGGTCTCTAACCAACATACGGGAGACTTACATGGTCTTCCATACAAAGCTTCAAACGGTGCCATCCCAATACTAGTCTGATAAATATTGTTATACGAGAACTCGACTAGATGAAGATGGTCCTCCCATGATCCCCCGAAATCCAATACACAAGCTCTTAACAAATCCTCCAAGATTTTGTTAACACCTTCCATTTGCCCATCAGTCTGTGGATGGTAAGCGGTACTCATGTTGAGCTTGGTTCCTAATGCTTTCTGTAGACTTTTCCAAAACTCACTAGTAAACAAAGAATCTCTATCACTGACAATACTACTAGGAATTCTGTGCAGTCTAACTACATTCTTCATAAATAACTTCGCCAAAATAGGTGTCGTCCTAGTTGACTTTACCGGAATGAAGTGGGCACTCTTAGTCGGTCTATCTATTATGACCCATATGCTTTCATTTCCTCTTCTAGACCTTGGCAACCCATCAATAAAATCCATAGAGATGGAATCCCATTTCCACAATGGAACTACTAACGGTTGAAGCAATTCACTAGGCTTCTGGTGTTCAGCCTTTTCCTGTTGGCAATTCAAGCACTGCTTAGCACACAAACCAATGTCCCGTTTCATACCTTCCCAGAAGAAACTTCTCTTCATATCCCGATACATCTTCGTTCCTCCTGGATGTATAATTAAGTTCGAATGATGGCACTCATCCAAAACCCTTCTTCATGTCTCCTACATTCGGAACACACAACCTTCCTTTCTTCCTCAACCACTTATTTTGGTCAAGACTGAAATCCTTTAGGTGATCGCTCTTCATTCCTTCCTTCAACCTTCTGATCAGTTCAGCCAAAGCTAGATCCTCCTCCTATTTAGAAGCTATCTTCTCAATCATTACTGGTCAAACTTCTAAACAAGACAACATAGCACTTCCTGCACTTGAACCTACCTTGGATCTAAACTGCACACTACAAGCTGATAATGCTTCCAAATCTTTCCACTCAGCAATCATAGCCAATACTGCATTCTGATGTTTCCGGATGAGTGCATCTGCCACCTTGTTTCCTTTTCCGGGTGTGTACTCAATTCCAAAATCATAAGCAGCGATAAACTCCAACCATCTCTGATGTCTCATGTTCAGCTCCTTCTGAGAGAACAAGTAATTCAACGACATATGATCAATGTAAAGCTCAAATCGCTCTCCCAAAAGATAATGCCTCCACACCTTCAAAGCAAATATAACGGCAGCTAACTCCAAATCATGCGTTGGATACCTAAGTTCATGTGGTATGAGCTGTCTAGAAGCATAAGCAATCACTTTACCTCTTTGCATCAACACAGCTCTCAATCCAGTTCCACACGCATCAGTATAAACAACTAAACCTTGATTCCCCTCCGGAGCCACTAACACCGGTGCATGGGTCAATAAGCGTTTCAGGTTCTGGAATGCTTCCTCACACTTATCAGTCGATATGAACTTCACATCCTTTCGCGTAAGCTTAGTCATCAGTGCAGCTATCCGCGAAAAATCCTTTATAAACCTTCGATAATACCTAGCCAATCCAAGAAAGCTCTCAATCTCGGTCACCGTCTCGGGTCTCTTCCAATTATTCACCGCCTCAATCTTAGTCGGATCTACAGACAACCCTTTCTCTGAGACGACATGACCAAGGAACTTCACTTCCTTCTTTCAAAAATGGCACTTCGAAAACATAGCCTTCAACTGATGCTCCCTCAACGTTTCGAGCACAGCTCTAAGATGAACTTCATGCTCCTTCTTATCCTTAGAGTATATCAAAATGTCATCTATGAAGACCAACACAAATCTATCCAAGTGCTCTCGGAAAATTCTATTCATCAGATCCCCAAAGAATATCGATGCATTAGTTAGTCCGAACGGCATAACTAACCATTCGTACGATCCATATCTTGTCCTAAACATTGTTAAAAGAATGTTATCCTCTACCACTCTAAGATAATGAAACCCATCGCCAAATCAAGCTGCGAGAATACCTTGGCTCCACTTAACTGATCGAACAAATCGTCAATTCTCGGCAATGGATATCAGTTATTTATCGTCTTCTCATTCAACTTACGATAATCGATACACAGCCTTAATGATCCTTCCAGCTTCTTAGCAAACACTGGGGCAGCCCCCCATGGCGAACTACTTGGTCGGATAAAACTCTTGCCTTCCAAATCCACCAACTGCATCTTCAACTCTCTCATCTCAGTGGGTGTCATCCTGCTTGGCATCCTACTCACTGACTCTGCTCCAGGCACCAAATCAATCTGAAACTCTATGGCTCATTTCGGTGGCAGTCCAACTACCAGCTCAAATAAATCAGCAAATTCTCTAACTACAAAGACTCAATGCAACTCATCCTCAAACTCCATAATACCCAATAAAGCATTCGCTTCACAACTAGGGTTCTCTATGGTATAAATTATCTGATCACTACAATCTGGGTGACTAAGTTATATTTTCTTATCATGGCAAAATATCCTAGCATCATATTTACTTAACCAATCTATCCCAAGAATAATCCCAAATCCCACAAATTCAAACACATGCAAACAACAATCAAAAGTATGGCCTAGCAAATCAAACTCTAAATGGTCACACCTCATCCCAAGTGTTGCATACCCTCCTATCGGATTTGCAACCCTTAAAGAAGTAACTAAGTATGAGGGTTCTAGGTTAAGCCCATCTACCAAACATCGAGAAATAAAAGAATGAGATGCTCCAGTATCAAATAGAACACTAACAGACATACCGTGAATCTGCAGCGAGCCTCCCAGAACAGCCTTCCCTTTGTCCTGCACAACTAGCCTTGAGGTTGTGGGCTCCAAAGCATAAACATGCCCCCTTCCTTCTCTTGCGGGCTCTGGGCACTTGTTCTTATAATGACCAACCTAATCACAATTAAAACATCTAACATTCTTCTTTCCAACAACTTCTTTCCCTTTTCCTTTTCCTTTTCCATTCCTGGTACGACCTCATTAGCATAGTGTCCCTTCTTATCGCATTTGTAGCAAACCACTTCAGCCTTTCCTTTCTTTTGTGCTCCTCCCTTCTGAGCATTCTTTTTCTAGAAAAACTTCCTTTTCTGGTCCTACCCCATCTGGGCCTACTTCATCTTCTTCCTCAAGCAAGCCAACGCCTCTTCTTATCTTAATGCCATTTCAACCACTACATCACTGGGATCGGCAAAGTGGCACTTATCAACTCTGGCCTCAAGCCCCTTATAAACTTTTCATTCCTTCTGATCACGGTATCTACCAAAGCATACACATATCAGGCTAATTCCTCAAACTTCCTCGCATACTCCAAGACAGACATATCTCCTTATTCCAACTCTACAAACTTCCTCACCAATACCGACTACGCCATTACAGACATAAATCTTTCTGAAAACCTTCTCCTAAACTCCTCCCAAGTTATGGTTTCCTCATCAACTCCAGTAGTACAGTATTCCACCAAAATAGAGCAGCTCCCTGCAGCTGCCTCGAAGCCAATCTCCTCTTCTGAGCATCATTCAATCCTAAGTCAGCAAAAATTCTCTCGCAATGCAGTAGCCAATTTTCCACCTCGATCGCATCTTCGGTACCAATAAATGGCTTCCCTCCAAGCCTGATGTAATCCTTACACAAGTTGGCATACTAATTGACCATCGAAACTTCCTGAGCTCCACCTCCAGCAGCATTACCCCCGACAACTCTGGTTGCTATTCCAGCCTGCATCATGTTTACAAAGAACTGATACATTGCTCCAATGTCCATCTGGGGAACTCCTGCACCAACAGTTTCAGCTTGAGCCTGATCGGGTCCTCTCCTAGTGTTTGGTCGGGCATTTCCATTAGTGGTGGTGCTATCTCCTCCGAGATTTACTCTGCCTATTCTTCCTTCCATATCTATATTCAAACCTCTTGAGATACAGATGAATAGCCTAATTAAGATAGGAGTCTAGAGATAAAGTGTATACTTATATATATATATATATAACAAATACAAGTATGTTACTATAGCGTTATCCCATACCCCGATCTTAACTCTAATTTCTAAGGATTATGTTTTCAAAAATCATTTTTAGTTAAAGTATTTCATAAACCATGCTCTAATACCAAGCTGTAACATCCCTATCTAAGGGCCCAAAAATAAGTGCTACAGGTGCTGCAGTCATCTATAGTATTAGCTTCCGGCGACTAAATACGGCTATGTTAATGGTATCAATAATACCAGAAGCACTTGAATATGAAATAAAACACAGATTTCAAAAATAATTTTTACTTCATTACATTTCAAAACTAATGGTTTCACATCCACAACACATAATCTCAAATCGTTCCCATGCACAGATCAAATATAATTATTACAAAGTACGCCAGGAGCGGTATATGAAGATACCCCCTTGGTTGATCAGAGTCATATGGTCAAATAGAACTAATACAAAACAACACAGCGAAAAATCCATAAAAACCTAATAAGAACTGCAACTCCTAAATAGCTATCTGTTTGCCTCCTACATGCCTCTGGTAGCTTATTCGTCATCCTACTAAAACCTAAAAAAGCCCTTAATCCCTCAGCCTATTCAAATTAATTTTGATCACCCGAGAGTTTAAGGGAAAAACATAAAGTTCGAGTCAGACATAAATCCTTGTGTGAATAATATTATACATCCCGGAATAATTACGTTAAGTGAGACCACCCCGCTTAGCGGAACAGGTTTCCCCTTACTAACATCCTTTTAGAACATATCTTTGCAAAACCTTTCATAAAACCATATATTGTGCTCCTGCATCCACAATGGTTAAATACGGTAAAGTAATCATTATGTAAACATACATAAATATCAGGTAATAATGAACTATCTGTTCAAATATACAAGTTTTGTTTGGATAACTTTTAACCTTTAGCTGACTCGGGCCTACCAGACAATACAATTAAAATTAACCTAACACCTGTTAGATATTCTTCTTCTGGATTATCTATCCTTAACTATCTATTAAACATTTCCTATCTGGACGGTCTATCCTTAACTATCTGTTAAATACTTCACTTCTGGATGGTTTGTCCCAAACTTAATCATCTCCTAGGTCTTCCCGATCCTAATGGTTTTTCGAGCTCACCAATAACCAATCTATATATAAACATATATTCCTTTCGGTGTGTAATCATAATTTTAGTCTACCTATGACAAAGCCCTACATACTGGAATTTTGGACAAACAATTAGTTGGGGCTATTAGCTAATGTATAGGGTGCGACCCCATACTAGTCTCATTTGGTATTCTAATATCTGAGTCATTTTTACTTAAGGATCCCCTTCCATAATTTTCCTTGAAAACATTTTCAAAATGATTTAAAACCTTTAAATCAAACTTAAACAAGGAAAAGTATATAATCTTTATACTTTACTCAAAATCATATCACTATGTTATATATATATATATATATATATATATTCTTTACTCAAAATTTAGTTGATGAAAACATTTAACCATTTGAAAGAACCTCTTTCTATACTTTTGAAATCATCTATTTCAAATTCAAACATCAAACCTTTCGAAAACAATAAAACTTTAGACATCCTTCTTTAAAATCTCTTTAAAACATTGCCTTGGAAAAACCTTGGAAAACCTTCCATCTCAAACCTTTCGAAAACAATCACTTAAACCTTTCGAAGTCAATCATCAAACCATTCGAAATCAATCTCTTAAACCTTTCGAAATCATTCACTTAAACCTTTCGAAATCATTCACTTAAACCTTTCGAAATCATTCATCAAACCTTTCAAAATCAGTCAACTAAAACCTTTCGAAACCATTGTAATAAACCTTTTGAAATCAACCTTCAAACCTTTCGAAACCATTCAACTAAAACCTTTCGAAGTCATTCACTAAAACCTTTCGGAACTATTGAACTAAACCTTTCGAAGACTTACTGGTTTCAATTTAAAACAAGTGGAAAACCTTCGTATAAAACCTTTCAAAGTTATTAGAAGCAACCTTTCGTCTAAGTCGAAAGCTCTGCTTCAAAATCTTGGTTATACTTTAATTAAAACAAGGGTAAATCACCTAAGTCGAAAGCTTCCTTTCGAAAGCATGGCGAAGCGGTTAGTTTTTAAAAACAGGCAAACCTTCGCCTTTTTCAAAAAGTTCAAAATAATACATTTATAGAGCGGCAGTAACCTTTCGACTATGTCAGAAGGTTTCAAAACAGAATAGTGTTAAAACAGCAGTAACCTTTCGACTGTGCCAGATGGTTTAAAACCTTTATATTTGACCTGGTCGAAAGCAACCAAGTCGAAAGCTCTTATTCGAAAGAAAATCAGGTGAAAGCTTTTGGTTTATAAAACAAACATACCCCAACCTCTTTGGCCATCAACCTTTCGACTTTGAACCCTTTGACTCTGTCCAATTCATTACGTATCAAGTAGCTTGATACCATATGCATTGGTTTGACCTTGTCGAAAGCTTAGAACCTCTCGACCTTGTCGGAAGGTCTGGGTCGGAAGGTTTGTTGCCGCAAAGGCTTAAACATGCTAAAAGTATGTTTTTTTTGTTTTTAACTTAAAAAAGATAACCTTTTCAACTAACCTGCCTTTGTTTATCAAACTCTCATTGGTTAACAAATACTTTTTAGAAATATGATGCCACTATTTTTTTAAAATTAAATAATCATTTTATTTTACAAAATGCCCCTTCTCCTTAATTAAATATATAAAACATTTAAGTCCCATACCTTAAATAATTTTATATATTCATCAAGTAACTTTGGAAAAATCCCAGAAAATCTATTTTAATATGTTGCCTAACATATAAAAATTTCAACCCCAAATAATAATTATTTTTGCCGAAATAAATTTATAACCCAATAAACAATTTCCTTTACTAGAAAATTAATATAAAATCCATATTAATTCAAAAAATCATGGAAATCAAAACCCATCTCTAAAATATCATTTTTGACCTATTTTAAAATTTTCAAGGCATTTGGATGTCATTAAATAGGGTTTCGTATTAAACATATCATAAAAACTAACATGAACCTATATAATCCATCAACAACATATATATATATATATATATATATATATATATAACTTTAATCATCAAAACATGGCATATACTTGCAAAATGATTTTAGGTCTAATCTTAAAACTGAAAACTAAAAGAAATTAGAATGTAGTAATTATTCACCTTAGCTTTGAGATTATATATGTGAGATTTGATGTTGATTTAGTTGATTATTTCCCTTCCTTTGAATCCTAACTTTAATCTTCTTCTTGAGAATGATAATGGTGGTCGGCCTTAGGAAATTTTAGTTTGAATGAAATGAAAATGAACATGAGTTCCATCCCTAAGGGTTTAGGGTATAAACCTTACCTATTTCTCATATTGCCCTTCTCATATCCTAACACATTAACTTAGGTTATTTCATTTTAATTAACATACTAACATGGCACGACTACCCTTTGTTAATCAAATCTCAACCTTTTAATCTTCACATTATTTATTTAATTTACCCAATTAATTATTCTAAATAATGTTATAAAAGTATGGGTGTTTCATCTCCCATCAAGGAACCAATTGAGATTATGATCAAACTCAAAGTTGGGAGAGTTACCTCTTCAAAGGAATATATGGCTAAATGGTTTTGGAATGCATATAATCACATAGAAGCATTATGAAAGGATTCGAACAAGGCTATTGCTCAAGTCGAATATCACATGAACCAGATGCTTGATCATTATCTTATACTCAAAGATTATTTGAATATGTACTTGAGTCATTAGTAGCTTATGGGGTCCCCTTAGATCTTTCTTTCATTATGAATGAAGGGGAGCTTGACCATATTATGAGAATATTATGTGACACGAATCAGTGTACTGCTAGAGCCCCTTTCTCCTCTTGACTATGCCGGGTCCTTAGAGGGTAAGTCCAACAATGATTACATGAGACCTTAGAGAGGTTCAAGTTCCCGAATGCTCACCCCAGACGGTAGAAAAAGAATTGTTAAGCTGTGGAAAGGTTGTAATAGAGGAATAAACTTTCGTATACTTTCGACTATAAGCATATATTTTATAACTTCTACCACTTGTTTAGACATTTTTCTTTTGTCTATAATGTAAAGCCTTTGAGTATTACATTTACCATTTTGGTGCTTGTATAATCTATTTTTTTATTATTGGTTTACATAGTATTGAGAATCTCTTATCCTTTCAGTATTGTATTGTTTGTTAGTTTGATTGTAGTTGTTATGGGACCTCTGCCCTTGTAATGAGAAATTGTATGCCATACGCTTATTTCGATGGCATTGCAGGCGATCTTCTTGGATATTACCAAGTTTAGTCTCAAATAGCAGGAGCTTTCTTAGCTCGTGATTTGTTATGGCGACCGTAATGGCGTTTTTGGTTTTGATAGTTATTGAGATTTTATGAGATACTTTTCCCCTTGGCATATAGCTATTTTACGATATTATAACCTGATAAGGTTCCATATATTACCATACTTATCCATCTAGATTTTGGCATACATCATTTAGCATCTGGCCATATCTAATTTTATAGTAGAATTTCGAGCATAGCCATGCTTATGTATTTAGGTCTTATGTTGTGTATTCTTAAATGGGAGTTTACCCACTAAGTACTTGGATTTGAACTCGGGGTTTCTATTCGAATGGGAATTTATCCACTAGGTACCTGAATCTAAAATCCAGGGGTTTTCTATTTGATTCGAAATCTACCCACTAAGTACCTGGATCTGAACTCCAGGGGCTTTCTATTAGATTGGGAACCTACCCACTAGGTATCTGTATCTGAACTCTAGGGGTTTTCTATTCAGATAGGAATATACCCACTAGGTATCTAGATCTAAAGTCTAGGGGTTTACTATTCGAATAGGAACCTACCCATTAGGTACTTGGATCTGAGCTAGGTGTTTTCTATTAGGATGAGAATCTATCCATTAGATACATGGATCTGAACTTTAGGGGTTTTCTTATTTAGTTGGGTCTCCACCCACTATTACTTAGGACATGTCCCTAAGACCACTCTTAATGCATGGTACTACTTGAACATGGCTTTCTTTTGCATGCAGTGTTGGCCGATTATGAAACATAGGTGATATGGATTTCTTTTACCAGCGTTGGTAATAGTTTTTTTTGCGTGTTCATCACTATAGGGGTATATGGGGAATGGATCCCTCAAAGTGGATGGACCTCTCGACGCTAAGGTCATCCAGTTGAATCTTTGACTAATTAGAAAGTGTTGGGGCCATAGAAATACTTATGAAAATATCATGATAATGAAAGCCATCCACTTGCAATAGGAATTAAATCATTGAAATAAATTTTATTTACTATGTAATAGGTTCTGACGAAATAATTTACTTTTAGTTATCATGTTACACCGAAAAGAGAAAGTGTGTTGTTTTGTTTAGGAAGAAATATTCCCCGGTGTAGAGGTCATATTTCAGTTTTTCTTTTTTCTTTTAAAAATTTCTACAAAGTAAGTATGTTCTCACAATATAATACTCTTTAAAGTATTTTATTTTTTGAAAACGTTTTGGGTCGTCGCCATTTTGGTATACAACTTTTAATCCAGATTGAAGCTCTCATTTTACAAGAAGCTTCGTAAAGTAGTTGCATGAAAAATCCTATGGCTAACCATAAAGAGAAAAGAACGGAGATTAGAAGGTGGGGTTAAATACCCATATACTTTGAAATTATGAAAAGGGAACTTTTAGAAACCCAAAGGTTTAATAAAGAAACTCTAATAGTTCCCCCCAACTATAAACTTGGTAGAAAGGATGATTGTCGAAGGCAATATTTAGAGATCCAAGAATTTCGAAGGCCAATATAAGAATCTGATAAATGCCCCAGAAGTATAAACTCGGCATTAAGAGACACTGCCAAAGTCAGTATTTAGAAATCTAGGCATTCTGAAGGCTAATATGAAAAATCCAATAAGTGCCCCCTAAGTATAACTTGGTAGAAAGGAAAATTGTCGAAGGAAATATTTTGAAATTCAAGAATTTCGAAGGACAGTACGAGAAATCCAATAAGTTCCCTCTAAGTAATACAGGGAAATTGCTGAAGGTAGTATTTAGAAATCCAAGTATTCCAAAGGCCAATATGACAATCCAAAGCCCTTCAAGTATAAACTTGTAGAAAGGGTAATTACCAGATGCAATATTTAGAAACTCAAGAACTCCAAAGGCCTTGTAGGGACTTAATATAACATCCAAAGGAGGTTGAGAATGCCAAAACCAAATGACCATCCTTGCATTATGCTTAAATATAGAATTTTAGAAATAAATCTTGCATTTACCGACATGTAGAATATGCATTATAGCATTTTCCTAAAGAGTTGAATTTAACATATGATTTTTCATAGAAAGAGAAAAGCAAGGAAAAGTTAAGAATTATATCAAAGTAAAGTAGTACTATTTTTTAATAAATCCAGAAAGTTCCCCCTTTTGCATCATCCTTTCGATGGCACAAAATAGCTTTCGGCATTCGTCAGTCTTGTTCCCATTTTCGAGATGGTAAATGAAATATTTTTCACCCTTCAGACTTTCTCTCTTTGATGGAGGATAGTTTGGGTAAGGGATTTTGTCTTGATTTTTCCAAAAGACTTAGGACATGGTGTCATGGAGTGGAGTGAGAATCCTATCCTTTTTTAGCTTTTTTCGAGTCTTGTTAGGTGGAGTTATGGGAAGAGGTCTCTTAGTATGCTGGGTAGGGTCTTCATATGCCATTTGTTTAACACTTAGGTCCCTTACTTCATAATTCATAGGCTTGACAATTTCCTGAGCTAAGTTGATCCCTAAAGCGATTGAGGAAGAGATTACAAAAGTTGCTTAACTTAAAGAGCCTGAAGTTCATAGATAGGATCATATTCCCCACCTTTGTCTTTCTCCACAATTAGAGTAAAGAAACTCCTCCCGGACTCGCCACATGTGCGATAGGAAGCATCGTATCTTAGGCCATCTACTTGCGCCATAGGTTCTTACACAATCGTATCGACATTGAATAATTCTATTGCATAAAAAATATACGAATCCATCTCCATATAATAATCAATATCAATGTATTCCCCCTGGCTTCGTAGAATGTTAACGAAATTTTTTTTGTAAGCTTGGAATTGACTCAAATAAACTAGACAATAAAATGATGAAGGAATGGGTAAAGAAGCTCAGAAGAGCTCAAATTAAAGAATGGTGAAAATTCACTAAGTATGGATTAATTACAATGGGTTGGTACTAACTGATATCAGTTGGTACTGAATGATTCGCTTGTCAATGTTTGCACCACTTACTCGAATGATACCACTCGACACCGAATGATTTTGTTTTCTTGATTTCAATGCCTAAAAGCTAGAGGACTTTGGCTATGTGGAAAAGTAAACATAAAAAATACAATACAACAGTCGGTGCCAATCGGTATCGATCAGTACTGAATGGTCATGGCGATTGGAAAAGTGCATTTTGACATGTTCTTACCGTGGGAACTTCAGATCTAAAGACATTCGCTCGTTCAAACTAATCCAACAATTTTTGTGCTTGAATGCAGCTATAAATAGAGAGCCTTCATCAACTAGAAAAGGGATTATTTGCCAATTCGAGATCTAGGCTTTGATTTTGGAGATTCTATTGTAAATTCAATTGGTCTTGAGAGTAATAATTAATAATAATAACTAAGTGGACGTAGGCTAGAGGTTTTGCTTAACCACTATAAAAATATTATGTCTCTTTTCTCACTATTCTCTCTGATTTCATATTTATTACATTTCTTTACTTAATTTCAATCATTCTGGGGTGTTAGCTTGAAAAAAAGGCTAACATTTTTAGTGCTTTCACTAAGAAAGTTTTAGATCTTCTCTATTGAAGATGAAGAAGCCAACTACCAAGAAAGCTTGAGCTGGAGGGAGTCAAACAGAGCATGGAGGCTGGAAGGAGGTGTCCGCTAGGTCAAATCCTCCTTTAATCTTTGTGAATAGAGATGAGATGGAGGGAATGATGATAAACATGCAAAAGATGTTGTTGGCCCAACAAAAGGATATGTTGAAAGACTTTTTCTAGTACATGGAGCAGCAAAGAGCAATTGGAGCTCATGACCCGAGAGGTCAAGAAATACAGATAATGGAATAGAAGCATGAGATAGGACAAGTTCAACTCAACCCCCAACTTCCATAATCGATCGGTACCGATTGATCTAGACCAAACGATACCGATCCATATAGATAACGGGTAAAGTTGAATTGGATCCCAAGCAAGGGAAAGCACAATAGAGGAATGAATTTGGGCCTAGGTACCAAGACCAAAATGCAAACCTACAGCCACATGGAGAAGAACTAGAAGGTCCCTACAAGAATGAAGGCATTAGGAATCCTTAGGTGGAAATCAGTCGATCCTAAAAGATTTCAATTGAATATAGAAGATCATGTAGCCGGGATTGTATGTTATGCTTTAAGGTGAAGCCTCGGATCAGAGCTTAGAGTATGTAGATCAAAATCCCTTCACCCTAAACATTTGATATGATAGGAATCCACCTGATTTTAAGCTACCTACATTGAAACCTTATGATGGAAGAATGGATCCTGTAGTCCATTTGATAAGATACATCCAATACATGGGAGTGTTGGGATCCTTATAGGAAGTGACGGGACATCGTTTTCCTTTATACTTAACTGATTTGGCTTCCATGTGGTTTTGTCAACTTGATACAAGATCCACTAGCACAAAGACAGAAATAGTTGAAAGATTTATGAGCAAGTTTACGGTTCATATTAACCGTCCAAGGAATGTAATGACACTTTAAAATGTGAAGTAGAGGAAGAAGGAATCTTTGCGAAGTCATTTAACCAGATTTAATGCAGCAGCCACTGCAGTTCAGAAATTAGATTCATCAATAGTTCTTTTGGCTTTGGTTGCAGGAGTTACAAGTAAGACTGAGTTTAAAAAGACATTGGAAAGCTAGTGGACCTAATAAATTTCTATTATCAAGCTAAAAAATATTTGCGTTAGAAGACGCAGAAACCGAGAATGTCGAAGTAAATGCTGTAGGGGATAGAGGACCATCCATGGCAGGACCCGAAAATGACAAAAGAAAGAGAAAGGCATATGATAGTTTCAAAGCTTCAAAGTGTCCAAAGAGGGAACCATAGTTTGCCCCATACACAAACCTAACCCCTACCGTAGAATAAGAGAGAAAGTATAAGATGAACCGTTTATTCCATAAGCTTGATGGACAGGAGACAAACGAATCAAGACACATATGAGATATGATAGAGGAGCAAGTCCGGAGCTATCGATTGTAACAATATGTAAGAAACTCAATGATAGTAGCATAAACTGTAATGGTTACTTACACATACTACCAACTATGATAGATAGTGCAGGTTAAGCCACCAACTATGATGGATGACCTCGGTCACAACCGAGGATATGGACAGTGCATAGTTATCCCATGATCATGATAGATTGGAACGAGGTTTATTTTTCCATCTGAGTTTGCTCTTGCTTGGAATAAAATACATAGTTTTACTACTAGGTTACTTACACATGAGCTCAACCTCGATTGGTCCTATATTATAACACCCTACCTTTATACCCATACTACCTAAGTGTATTATGTAATGCCCCACCTCTATACCTGTACTACCGAAGAACAATAAATATTGATATTGTCTGGTATGTAGAATAAGGCTAGTTATGAGTGACCATACATGAATATTCCTTTGGGTTAACACCATTATGTTTTTTATCTCATATAACTAAAAAATACATGAATGGTATTGGCACAAAGCAATAAACATGCTGGCTAATTCAGAATAGAAAAATATATAATATCGGAGAACCCAAATAATAGCTGAAAATATAATTCATACCATGACTATATATAAAGTAAGTCTACAAATGGTTACACTAGACCCACATATAATACATACATAACAAGTACTAGATGAATGTAAAGTATACATCTGGAGTCAGACATCTTATAATAATATCATACATGTATATGTATATACACAAAGGCTAGAACAAAATGATATATCTATTTCTAAAAGCCATCCCAACATCCATGGTAAGTGAATCCCAGTACCTGTCAAGTCTCAGTCTGACCCAAGTATTATAAAAATAATAAATCGGTCAAACCATTTCTAAATGCAATAAGAGTGAGATCACAGTAGTAATGTGCATGAATCTTAATAATATAGTGATAACCATATAATATGCCAACATCTCGAATAAAACAGGCATAATCATAACAAGTTACCGTGTCATTATCATATAATGCCCATCATCGGCAGTCATCGCAAAATATGGTGATAAATCATATCAAAATTAGAAATCGTAGAATTAGCGTGAAAGCTAGGAAATATAAGACTACATGAAAATGATTCAATCCATAAAGAAACACAAGTGTGCATGAAAAGCGAGCTTAAGACTGGCATGAAAGTGAGTCAACCTCAAAAACGAGCATTGAGAATGTCAACATCAAAAGATGAGCATGAAGCTAGTCAGGGAAAAGTTACTTATCCTATAGATATCTTAAAAGGGGATTTTTAATGTAATGTGCTCTCTTCTAAGGGAAGATTGATATGAAAAGCGCCAAGAGTTTCTAAATAAAATGGTACCAAAAGTAACACTCCTAGAGTAATATATATATATATATATATATATATATTCCCGATCCTTATAACACGTGCTCCGCCTACTCAAATGCATTTGTGAGGTGTTGTGTCTAATGACAAATGATGCAAGTGTTATGAAATCAAATATTACCCGAGGTACTAACTGCTTGCTTTATGCTATCGCATAAGTAACCAATGAAAGCCATGCACGAAGAAAGACGAAAATGATACCACGACTAAGGGCATGACCACCGTAGTCAAGTCGCTAGTGTGAAAAACTAGACTATAAGGTCAAGCTCTAGAATGTGCTAATGAATATAGCAAGCTATAGAAATAGCAAGCTTCCCTAAGATACTATTTAACAAAAAAGTGTTACATACTTCGAAATAGCAATCACTATCGTCTGAGTGTCCATACCACCCGACATTACTTGAATATTTACTTTAAGTTAGTAAATCCCGCTCATTCAAAATATTCTACACAACAAGCTGTATAATCAACCGATGAAGTGATAGTGAATGTCTCATACCACTCGGTATTACTAAATCGTTTAATTATAGTTCTCGTTCCATAGAAAGGATAAAAGGGGTTTTATTTATTGAAAATACTTGTCCTTGTATTTGCTTTTTAGAAAGAGCTATTTGTTTTTCAAAGGTATGAAAACCCTTTTAAAATTACTTGTATAGATTTTCATATTCAAAATAACTCAAAATAAGATATTTATTTTCATAATACACTATATTTGTGCTTCTCAATATAGAAAGCGATTTTATTTTATTCAAATCCTTTACAAAGCCTTATAATTATTTTTTGGATAAAGGATTCTTTATTTTTCAAGGCTTTAAATCCCTTCCCAGAATATTTAAAAAGCTTTTATAATCGAAATCACTTGAAATGGAAGGATTACTTTTATAATTATTTTATAAAATTGTAACGTGTACTATTTTGCCTTTAAAACGTTTTCAGTTTTGAAATAGAGTAGAATGGTGACTTTTAAAGGATTTTGTAAATAAAAAAAATTCATTTGAAAATTAGGAACAAGTTTTGAGAAAGAAATTGGGTGGTCCACACAATAAATAAATAACCCCCGAACTTATTGTTATTTCCTAAAATTTTATTTTTCTAAAACATCTTATATGATTCAAATGCCATAAAATAAATACATCATTTTGGAATATAGCTGCAAATCTATTTCAAATATTTTTATAATCGTACTTAAATAAAATACCATTTCAAGGATTCTAAAATTATTCCTTTTAATATATATATATGTATGTATGTATGTATGTATGTATGTATGTATGTATATACATATATATCCTCCTTTATAAAAATAATTATATAATCAAATTCCAAATTATTTATTTCAAAAATAACATGATTATTTACAAAATACTTTCAAAACCATTAATTCAAAATCCCTTATTCTAATCAATTTCAAAATGCAATGTCTGGCCTTTCTCAAAACCAGTCAAGGATATATCCAGTTCCAAACCAAAAGCAAGGATTCATATCCAATATCAAAAGAAAATATTCATATTTGCTGAAACTATATATGACAACCTATTTTTAGCAAAAATTCAATTTAAATCCATCACAAAAATAATTAAACATCAGCATGCAACTATATTTCACCCAATTCAATCATTCACAACCAAGATTCATCACACAGTTAATCAAACAAGGCCATGCAAAAGGAAAACAATTGTTATAGATATAGATTTGAGAGTTAAATAGAATAACTCACCAAAATAATAGTCTTCCTCCTTCCTATCATTGCTTCCCTACAGGTTCCAGCCCTTTATCACCACCTTCATCTACTTCTACATGCGCAAACTCCTACCATTGAGCCTCAGACCTGACGTCGTTGAACAACCTCATGTTGGAAACCACCATGCCTTCCATCGTTGCAGGTCCTCATCATCATTAGCCTAGGTCTGCACCCCACTTCGCATCCCTTATTTCATCATGCCAACCCTATGTGGCCAACCATCGGCCTATGCCACCCTTTGCTCCCCCTAGCTGGCGTCGTCAGTCCACACGCACATACTTGCACATTATTATTTTTCTCATCGTAAACTTGTTTCCCATTAAATGATTTCTTTAATTGGGGATCTGCAGAGGGGGAATGGGTGAATGGATTAGGAAATGAAAAGAGAATGGCCTGGGCTAAAAGTGAGAATGGAAAAGGTAAGAATTGAATTTATTTTGTTGTCTCTTTAAATGTACAACTAAGCCTCTTATATAAATAAAATTTTCATTTATCCCTTTTGTTTACAATTTTGAAATCCATATATTTAAATGTAAATAATTTTATTATTGATTTGTAGATTCATTTCCAATTTAAATTGGTCTACCATCTATTTTTATAAAGTATAATTTAAATAAATGCATGACTTCCTTCAATTCAATACTTGTTTACCTTTATTTAATCATTCATTGTATTAAAATAAGTTAAATTTATTTTCAACTATTTCAGTCGTATAAAAGTTATTTAGACTTTAAAAATATTTTATATTTGTTAAAACATTTTATTCAGTTTCAATATATTATTGAAATAGAACTAATTGATTAATTAAATTCATTAAAAAATCTTTTATTAAAATAGACTTCAAATAAGAAAAAATTTATTTTCAATAATAATAATTATCACAAATCAAATTTGAATAATTTTATTTTAATTAAATTTATTTACTATTGCGTCGTAGAAAGCAGGATTGTTGCAGATTACAAGGTAATACTATTTAAAAATACAAAGAATGAGGCGATATTAGGTTGTCATAGAATATTACCTTGGACTAACACGAGTACGCATTTTAAAATGATATATTACTTACCTTTACATACATGAATCGATCCAAAACAATATACACATCCATTTTAATGATAGAATAATACAGAATATAAATGCAATGATTATATATAATGAAAAATATACACAAGTCCAAATTAGTCTGCAAAAATAGCCAATGCCCACTATCTCTCAAAAATATATACAACATATGTCACATTCCATTCATCCCAACACATATACATACATGAAACTACAGACATAAATATAGATCTATATACATATATGGACCTATTAATACCCTAGCCTCCAAGCCATGCCCAACACCATAGGCTGAGTCACTTCATGCTTGAACCTGAAATGTCTTGAACTAACTCGAGTATTATATAAATAACACACGGGTCAAACTATGTCTAGAATGTAGATGCAAATATATAACAATAATTGGCATGTCATAACATGTGTAACACAAAGGCATATAAACATCTTAAATGTATCAATGTATCCTAAACCATACACATATATCATCACATGTAATAATATACAAGCATAGTGAACATGGACCAAGCAAGATTATAACAGAGTGATATATCAAATAAGCATACCTAACATAAATGAATCATAAAGCTATACAAGACTAGCACATAACACAATCACCCACAAAAACAACATCTGAATAACCACCTTCAACTAAATAAGTGTCAAAACTAGGTGAAATAATCAATTACGATATACGTAGACAAGCACACAAGTCATACCTATTGATGAGCACACGACACTTTTTATCCAAAAATAAACACACATGAATTAAAATACTGGATGAACAAACAACTAGGTACTAACAATAGAAGATAACACAACAATCCTAGGTATATGTGAGCCTACGACTAGTCATATCTAGTGAACAATCACACGAGAATAGCAAACAATGGACGAGTACACAGCAAGTCCCAATAATAGGTAGGCACACTGCCGATCATAGGTATGGACAAGCACATAGTTGGTCCTATGGGTTATGAGGCTCACACCATAGAACAGTTGTCTAAATGAAATATAAAATAATGTAATGTGTCCATATAAACATACACATTAGATTGGAGATTGATACAAACAACACTTCTCCAAGAGTCTACACCATAGCATACACCTACAGTCTTAATGTGACACTCCATGTATATACCCATATTACCCAAGAGTATTACTGAGTAACACTGTCAAGTAACATGGAGAATGAGGCAATGTGGGTGTTTCTAGGATAGAATAATGCAAAAATAATAGCATTATGTATAAATAAATCCCATCATACTCTAGTGGAAGCAAATAATGTATATTACACGTTTTAATATTTCATACAATATCCGAATTTATTTTATACATTTCAAGCCAATTAATTAAAATATACAACTATCAATGTCTAATACATGTGTATATATGAATACATTGACTTTGTCCATCCACCGCCTCATACCCAAAAGTATGTCAACTGAAATTTGCAAATAATCCTCAGTCTGACCTGAGGATTGTCGAATAAAAATAAAGCCCGAGTCATGCTATTTCTAGCTATGAGTTCATAGACCATAATAAAACTTTATAATATTCACCATAACATAAGAAGTCACAAAGTAAACCAAAATCGTATTTCAGAGATTAAAATGAACTTGAGCATAGGTAAATAATAGAAATTTTCATCTTGAAAGCAAATTCTAATCATGGAACCTTTGCAAACAATTCACAGCAAGGACACAACCTCTGTAAATCCAAAATTTTAGAGAGCAAAAAATAATATTTTTAAATGAATTTTTTACCATTTGTTCGAAATTGAGTTAGGAATAACGTATCTAAATTTCAGAATTTATGGAATTACCTAAAATTTATTATGAATTTCAAACCAATGGGCGTTTTCTGCTCAGATTTTCCAAAAAAAGCTTGCAGAAATGACCATATTTAGCACATCAAAATTCAGTGGAAATTTTTGACATTTGGAATAGAGATGCTGGAACATGTTAGGAATAACATATGAAAAATTACTAATTTTCAAACTTTGTACGAATCAGATACGAATTTTATAGTGAAGAAGGTTTAAAATCATATAGTTTTTCAAAACACAAGGACATCAACCAATATCATCACCGGTCAAGTTTACAACCATATAAATACTAGATATTCATATTAAATAGAGTTAAGAGTCTACAGAGCTCAACTGAAAATTTTTATGCCATAATTATTTGATTTGATATACAAAATTACTCTTTGAACAAACTACTTCTCCATTGTTTATAGACCAGAAAATAAACCTTAATCTATCAATTCTTTACCATCCAAACTTGATCAAAATGAAAACTACTTCATGAATAGAGGTGTAGCATGGTATTGAGATTCATCTATTTTAATTTAGGGTTTTTAGGAATTTCATTTCTATATTATTTTGAATTTAGAAAAAGAGGAAGGGTTTTCATACATTTTGGTTTTCATGAAGCAAGAAAATGAAATGGTGAGGAAGAGTGTGTAAACGTGAGGAAAGGATGAAGATGATTCTAGAAAAAGGTTTTTCTATATTATGATTCATGAAACAAGTGTGGCCTTTGTTGGGCCTTATACTATTGCTAAACCATTTTATTTCTTCTCTTTTCATTTTCTTTTCTTCTTTTGTTTTCTTTTCTACAAACTACACTTAACACAACCAATTTCAAATTCAAAGATAAAATTTATATTTATATCACTTAAGTAATTACATAATATTATGAAATTTTATACAATTTGTACTCTATAAATTCTATTGATAACTCAAGATTTAATTTAAACCTCCACTATTATTTCTTACTCAATTCTATTTTAATTAGTTAAATCTAAATAATAAACATCAATTAATTGCTTTTCAAAATGAGGGCTGTTACACTTAAGTTAACCTCGGTCATTGTGACATCTGAAATACTCTCGATCATCATGCTTGTCCATTTGCATGCTATAACAAGCTGCAGGCCTACACTTGCATGGTCACAAGCCTATTTCCTAATGGTAACAGATTTCTTGGCCTTGTGACATGTGGGTATACTAGCACATCACAAACAGCTATAAGCACATGGTACGTACAAGCACACAACATATATAATGAAATGGTGATGTCATGGATTGTTGGGTGCGACCCCACAATCAGCCACTAAAATATACACTAGCCTATCTTGTAGTAGCACACAAAACATGGTAAATATAGCACATAGCCAACGGATGCAATCATACTATAAATAAGGCACATGACTAATAGTCACTTATAAACTTGTTACAAGGCACACAGCCAACCAGCACAACAATAAAACATGGCAAACACACTACATGCTTGGTAAGCAAGCAATCCATACTTCTAGACGTTAACCCATATAAATAAAGATAGGTGACTTTTACTTTCAAAAAGTAAGCGAATGAATATCAACACAGGCGTTGTGTATCATGTCATCTGGTATTATTCGCTTATTTACTCAATTTTGTAAGTTACACTTAAAACGCACATTTTATTCTATATAAAAGTTCCAGAAAATAACAAGAGACTCCCCTTATTCAAATTCTTTGACACCGAATATATAATAAAACAAAGCACTCAGTTCATTTAGAAAAGAGATTTTAATTATATAAAATTATATTAAAAGTATAAAATGCCTTATATACTCCGGAAAATAAGAATAATTTTTTTCTCTTTTATTTAAAATCAAAATAGGGGTTAATAAGTTTCCAAATATCTTTCCACATTCAAAAAATAATAGAAAACTCTTTTAAAATCAAATAATATTTATTAAAAGTAATTTAATAATTTCCTAGAATTAATAGGGACTTTTAAAAGACATGATTTTTAAACAACTACAAAAACATGAGTACCATTTTCAAAATCAAATTACTAACCAAACACACAACATTTCTTATTTTATCAAAAACACTTAAACAAAGATTGAATATCCCACCTTTCCGGATTATTGAAAATGCAAGATTTAATCTTTATATGCTAGCAACCATCCCCTTAGCTACTAACCATCCACTATACACTTAAATTTCAAACTTTAACTTAGAAAGAGAAGATTTTTATTATCATGAATGGAAGAGGAAGTAGAAATAAATGGAGTTAGGAAATGTAGAAATGGAAAAAAGAAATAAAACGAGAAGTGAGATAAAACTTATTTTTATAAAAGAATGAAAATACTAAAGACCAAAAATATTCTTAATCACATTTTAACCTCCCGCATCTAATCCAAGCCTCCACAGTACCAACTATTGGAAAATATGGTGGACATTACGAAGATCCATGTACCTTTCTCCAATTTAACACTTAAGCCATCACTTCAAATTTCAAATTTGAATATATTTTACTTCTATTAATTCTTCTTATTATAATAATATTGTTGCATTTCACAAATATGGTTTTCTTAACTTACAAAATCATTTAAATGTTATTTAAAATGTATACAAAGGTTCAACAACTTTCTACAACTGGTCGTTCGATAAAAAGCTGAAAATTTGAAAAACGGGTTTAGGTCACATTTTCGGTTTTTCATCGGACTACCTATTTTTGTAAACAAAATTCAAAGGTGAATTTTGTGTCATTAGTTATAAATTAAAAGAAGGTTAATTAATTATTAAAACCCCTTAATTGAATATTTAAAATAATTTAAATATTCACAACTCAAATCGATAAAATTCCGGATCGTTACATTCTTCCCCATTAAAAGAATTTCAACCCCGAAATTTCATCTCAAATAGCAAAGAAGGGAACCAGTTAACACAAAAACTTAACCATTTTATTTGAATAACTAATTACGAAAACATTTTCATAAAACCGAACTTAAGTTCACAAACTTGTATAATGCCCCACTACATCTTGAGGGTATATACAACTATCATGTTCAAAACTTTTTATTCTGAATTTATTTCCCTTAAGTAAACTCAAGATCCAAATACCCATTTTTATTTCTATCAGGTTGACTCGGATCAATAATATAACCAGATAATCCATAATCTCTCATCTAAAGATAGAAAATATGCAACAACCTACACCATAGTGGGTCCAAATTTGCACTAAATCGAAAACCCAAGTCCACTAGGTACGGATCGTTGGTGTTGGTATCCTATAATAAACAAAAGTATATCAGAGCACTATCGATAGGAACTCACAATGAAAGTATAAAATATAATAAATCGTACAATTACTAACCAAGACCGATACTTGTAGTATCTAATGCCCTTGTCAGTGTTGAACATGCGTAAAGAATCTGTTCTTCCACCATTCCTGCCTTGTACCAGTGCCAATCCCTCTAAGTCTATCATGTGGGTTGTAATAAGGAGGGGGTTAGAACAACGTTCTGATGACTGATAAATTACATACTTTATACATAACACTGTTTTATGTCGATTGCTTTCCATTACATGTTATGTCTACTTTTTAAATTTAGTCGTATTGACTTCATATACGTGTATGATGCGCTCCACCAACTCGATATATATATATATAATAACTACACACATACATATATGCGTATGTGTGTGTAAGTACCCCCAATCCCCTTTTGGAGTAGGATACTTTCCCCGCTAATATCCGTAATTCTGCACCTTGTCAGGATTCATCATCAACGCGGTATCACGTCCTCACCTCCATACATAGTAAGAAACTCCCGTAGTGCCTAATAACGGCATTACAACTATTTAGCCATATTACATCTAGTTTTGAAGACTTATCAAACTACTTTATATCATGAACTTAGCTCCATGGATTATTCTATTCGTTTGAAAGACCTCCATTAAGGATTATCTAACCTTGCCTCCTATCAATAAACAAACTAACAAAAAACTATGAGACGGTGCATGTCCTAAACGTTATCTACACCAATAGGATGTATAGCCCGTTTAGGCGTAACCCTCATCTTTTCACTGACCACTCCATAGCCGATAACGATATCGACCTATGTGTACAGCTCCTACTCCACAAACATATGGTACCAACCTTGTTGATATAGCGCCAAGCCTATGCTCACCATCTCATTTAGATTGCCTAATGCAATCATGGAAATGCCCACTTGGTTACTTAACACGTATCCCGTAAAAGGTTAAAGCGGACTCTACTTGAACCCTTGACACTTCGACCGGGGCGAACCATCCTATCTTAATATAATCCTTTCACCTATGTGCGAATGTATAATCCCATGGGTCCTACGGTTAGATATGTCCCACATCAGTATAATGTATACACAATTGCTGGTAGCCCCTTATGGGTGGCAAACTTCTACTGTGCAATACTACTGACCTCGCATTTCAACCCATATTAATGACTAAGTCATTTTTAATTAATCTAAGTTATCGACTAGATTCAATAATTCACACCCACCATAAAAACATACTTGAGGATATATATATATATACATACACACATACTATGCCTCATATGTTCAACGGTTGGTATTCAGTTATTTTTACATTGCTGACTTCTTATTTCATTCATTAACGCTGTTTAATGTCATTATCGCTTACTTCTAGTTATTGTAGCCTAAATATCTTTTATTGATAAATTTCCACTTAACACTATTAAATATATAGCTTATTGTCCCTTTTCAACAATTAACTACCTTTCTTTGACTATTATATCCTCTTAATTCCTCATTGCTTTATTTATCTTTCTTCCCGTATTATTTATTTTCTAACTTACCTTAAAATCACATATATTAGATTCACAATTAAATTCTTATTTTTATTACTACTTAAATTACTTTGGTTTATACTTAGGGGTTTCTACAATTTAATGCGTTGGAATTACATATTCCAAAAAGTAAACGTTAATACTGTACTTTTCCATAAATTATCTAAAGAGGACTTGTGTCATGTTTGGAATTACAAGGAATTATCTTTTCTATTATTGTTGAAATAGACGGTACAAAGTAAGGTAAACTCTCATATTTTGTACATCTCTTTCTTTTAGCCATGTCCCTTGTTATTTCAAACGACACTTCCATTCATAATTGTAAAACTGGATAATTTATAAAAATTTACATTGCAACACACTTCATTCCAATTAATTAAAATACTACTTAAACCCCAATCTAAATTATAATAACTTCCAATTCATGTTTACTAACGTATATCATTCAATCAACAACCTGGATTTACTATACAATATTATAAATTTAGTAACTACTTTCACCCTAACTTTCCAGATTCAAGCATATATAATATTTAATCAAAGTTAATAGTTCATAGAATATGTAGGCATGGCTCCCAATTTCATTATATATATATTAGAGCCTACAACTCCAAAATTTCTTTCAGGCATACAACGAATGGATTTACAATGATATAAATCTAATATTATACAAAAATATCTAATTTTCCACTCACATTTAAGCTTCCAAATCTCCATATCTAAATCTTGTTATTCCTGTTTGACTCCCTTTTCTTCCTACCAAAATATGCACTGCAAGCATATACATATTTATTAGAAATTCAGATCCTTCATATTTACAATTTACCTTGCCTTTGGCGATTCAATTCGACCCTATTCCTCTTCTCTATTATCCTCTTCTATTCTCCACTTGTGTGTGTATATATATATTATAGTTTATATAGACTTTAGAATTTGGGGTGAAAGGAAAATGGCAGAGCTCCGCCGTTGCTTCAAAAAATATGAGAAGAATTTAAGGGATTAGGCCCGTAATTTTAGGGGTTCGAATCAATGCCAACCAATATATTATATTAAATTCGAGTTGTTCGGCCAAGATTCAATTCACAACTACCAGCCTATAAGTAGTTGACCACTTTGATGCCACCAATTAACCCGTCCCAACGAGGCGTCGACCGATTGCCTATTTTTGTTAGACGTTAATTTGTTTACTATTACACATTATTTTATTTATTTTATACTATTTTAACTGACTTAATTTAACGTTAATCTTGCTTAGACGTCAAGTAAATGTAATGTTAATTAATGTTAATTAATTACATTTATTTTTTGAATTACATATATAATTGTTTTTTATTTGAATTTTTCAAATATTAATAACTTTTTCGTTTGAACTCCAATTTTAAAACTTTATATTTGAAAATTGATCAGAAAATCACTACGAACACAATTATGTAAGTTTCATAGCCAAATTTTAATGTTTTTGAAATTTCCATTTTCATCTTTAATAATTTTCAATTAATTTCTCTTTGATTAATAATCGTTCAGTTTATAGCGTGTTACATTCTCCCCACTTAAAAAGAATTTTATCCTCGAAATTCCCAAAGGACTGAATCATGTAATATAGCATGAAACCATTCTAAGCTATCCGACCAATTTTGCAACCAATCATGTACAAGTGAACGGTGTATCACAACACATATGATATGTATGCAAAGTAATAATAAATCGATGCCTCCTGTATGAATGCATTCTTTACAACAAATTTTTGAAAATATGATGCAAATTACCTATATATATATTAACAGTTTTATATGTATACAAGTTTTTAAAATCAAAGTCTTTGTTTTCGCAACCAAATTTTTGCACACTGCTACAAATAGAAGTATGTTTCAACCAACCTTGCATCCAATCCCTGCCATCTAAAATTCTAGCACACAATTTCTAACATTAAAAAATTTGAATATCCAGTTTTCTAAATCTATATTCTTATGTCGGAAAAAAGGGTTTAGATGGAGAACTCCATATTTCCAACTTTCTCTTGTGTATCCATTCCACTCTACCTTGAAACCTTCAATTTTTCCCCCCAATTATTTTCCAACTTTTTCAAGTACGGTCCAGTTGAAGAAATTTACTATTAAATTTTTAAAAACATAATTTATTTAAAATAAGTTTTGTTCGCCTATCAACAAGGTATGGAAAAAGAAATTCTAAAGCTAAAACGATTTTCTCTCTCATCACTAACTATATTTTACTTATTGTCACTTTTGCTGCACAGTAAAATTCATATTTGCAAACTCATCGACTTTTCCCTATGCGAAGCATGTGGCATTTAAAAAATCAGAAATTGCATCTTCTTCGTTCAAAATCTCTTTCAATTAAACTTTAGAAATAGTTGATAATTTTAAAATTAAAAACTCTAAAATAAAGTTTTCTGAACAAAAATTTCAAAATTATGCATTTTTACTCTTCAAAATAAATTTAGCCACATCCTACGTAGTCGGGATTTAGTCAATGGGTAAACATCATGATTAACTCTTTCCTACTATATGGTAAATTTTCTAATTTTCAAAAAAATTTCTTTTATTTTAGAACAACAATCAACACATAAGCTCATTTATAAATTTCAGTTTTTAAGGCGTAGGGATAGTGACTCACGGTTTCGCAACAACCTTTTCCTATCCTTTGCTCGTGAAAATTTATCTTTCAAAATTTTACTACTTTTTAGGACTTAACTGTATTTTAATTTTAGTAGCTAATTAAATTAATTTTCTAATTTATTTTATAAACTTTCGGTCTTTTATTTATTTTTCTTTTGCATTAGTTAAGTGTCTTTTATGAGATTTTCTTGTTTATACCTTGTTTCCTGGAGATTTGACCAGGCAACTATTACCCGGCATCCATCCTGTGGAACTCGGCATCAGGGAGTGTTCGACATCTAGGAGTACTCGGCGTAGTACTCGGCATCCAGTGGAACTCGGCATCAGGGAGTGTTCGACATCTAGGAGTACTCGGCGTAGTACTCGGCATCCAGTGGAACTCGGCATCAGGGAGTGTTCGGCATCTAGGAGTACTCGGCGTAGTACTCGGCATCCAGTGGAACTCGGCATCAGGGAGTGTTCGGCATCTAGGAGTACTCGGCGTAGTACTCGGCATCCAGTGGGACTCGGCATCCAATAGCACTCGGCGTCAAGGAGTACTCGGCATCCAAGAGTACTCGGCATTAGAAGACGTTCGGCGTATATGATTACTCGACATGGCAGGATCGTTCGGCCAAAGGTATCGTTCGGCCAGAATGCATCGTTCGGCCAGAGAGCGTTGCTCGGTCAAGCACTTCGGACAGAGGCACGTTCGGCTTCGACTGACAACTACTCTGCACTTCCCACACATCAAACATACCGTTCGGCATAGGAAGGATTGTTCGGCATCATTCTGTTTGGCCTACCTGGTTCGGCATGCAGCGACCACTATAATTGGGCTAGAGTGTTCGGCTACCGAGCCCATCCGGGAAGTCCAGCCCATCTTTGTCTATAAATAGAGGGGCAGGGTCACAGTGAAAAGGGACCTTTTTTCGGAGAACACTAGGGAGACTCTGCCATTTTTTAGACTCATCTTCTCTACTTAAGAACTTCATTCAAGCATTTGATTCACGAATTGTATTTGTAATCAACTATTAAGAAGATCAATAAAGTTTAACCTCAAAGTGGACGTAGGCAATTACGCTGAACCACTATAAATTTGGTGTTCTTACTTTCTGCATTTAAATTAGCATTCTCTTCCTTGTTTAATTTATTTTCATCACTTATATCTCTACACAATCTTTCTCTACGAGGTTAGTGACCAATTTTGGTGCTAACACTTTGGTGCTTTCATTGAGAGTTGAACTCAGGGATCTGCTTTGAAGCTACTGGATTAAACAAATCCCCCAAAGAAGACCCGACTCATTGATAGGACATCCGTTGATTCTACTCAGAGTTCCTACCAATAACTCTACAATGGCAAGACCACGTACCAGGTCAGCTTCTCATAATGCGGATGCCTATGAGACTACTAGCGTGCAACAAGCAGGACCTAGCAATCAGCCAAAAATTCCGGGTGTAGGAATTGCCGCCCAAGACCAGACTCCAGTTGTCACCAGAATAGAGTTCAACGACTTGATGAGAGAACTCCGGGAAAGCAGGAGACAACTAGGAGAGCAGATGCTAGCTAACGCCAACCTGATGGCACATCTCACTCAACAGCAGCAACAGAATGCTGGGGGCAATCCCGCTCCCTATTCCTCATCCGACAGCTCAACTTCTTCTGATGAACCTCCCAGGCGTAGACGCCGTAAGACTGAAGCTGCGCGGACAGGTGCTGCTATTCAAACAGCTGGAAACCGTGACCAAGTCGGAGCTGGAAACTTAGGAACTGGAGTATAGATGGAGGCTGGAGGCCCAAACCATCAAAACGCTAACGATGTCGAACCTCAAGACGCACGATTGGCAGATCGCCAGGAGAGGAGGCATCAGCATAAACAGTCGCGTAGAATAGACTCTAACCTTCCGCCTTCCATACAGACACCAGATCTGACAGCCATGGTCAGGCAATTGATGAAAGAAAATTAGGGTTTATCGAGCGATGATTGGGGAGTATCAAGAAGTCATACTCCATTCACAGATGTTGTGCTGCAGGCGGCGTACCCCAAGAAGTTTAGTATGCCTACTATCCCTGTGTATGAGGGAAAGACTGACCCCAGACAGCATGTCATGAGGTACGAATGGATGATGGATTCAGCTAGAGCAAATGATGCCACCAAGTGTAGATGCTTTCCAATTACTCTATCTGGGATTGCTACTATGTGGTTCACCCGACTTCCTCCGCGGTCCGTATCCAATTTCGAGGAGTTGGCAAAGAAGTTTATTGAGCAGTTCAGGATACACACTACTCGTCCAAAGGACGTAATGTCTCTGTCAAGAGTAATCCAAAGTCCCGGGGAGTCATTGAAGGAATATTTACAAAGGTTCCATGTTGCGGCGACTGAAGTCAGTAATCCCAATGATCATGCGATTCTAATGGCTGTAATGAGAGGTGTGGATCCAGATTCTGAGTTTGGAGACTGGTTGGCAGGAAAACCTCCGACTACGCTAGAGCGTTTCTACTCAAAGGCACACCAGTTCATAAGGAGAGAGGAAGCTAGGTGGGTAAGATGAGATAAGGCACCAGGACCTGTCCAAGAGTCTATAAAAAGCAACGTTGCTGTAAAGCAGTCCGGAGACAACTCGGGAAAGGTCCAAGTCAATGTCCAGAACAAGCCTGGGCAGCCTAAGGAGTCCGAAGGAAGAAATCAAGGGAAGAAGAGAGAAGCGGGGAAGTGGAAATCGAGAATTCCAAGCTACAACGAGTATACTCCGCTGAATGCGCCTCTTGAGAACATTTACCTATCTACCTGCAATACTTTTCAGTACAGAAAGCCACGTCCAAAAGAATCAACTGAGGAGCAGAAGCGAACTGGGAAATATTGTCGCTTCCATGAGACTTATGGGCACAATATGGAAGAGTGCAGACACCTGCACGACGCTATCGAGAAGTTGATCAGGCAAAAGAAGTTGCAAGAATTTGTGAAGGATCCACAGGAAGGAGGACAGGGAACGTCCAACCCAGGTCGCGCACCGGCCCCGCGTCACCTCGAGGAGCCTGCCCGAACCGTGGGTAGACTAGTCATAAATACTATTATCGGCGGACCTCACCCCGCGGATAAGAATTGGCAAGAGATGGAGTGGTATGCAAGCTCCCTGAAGCATGCAGATTTTGAGTGCTGTTCAAACGTGGAGGATGGGACTCCTGCTAAGCAGCAGCACGTAATGACAAACGACATAGTGTTCAGAAACAGAGATGCTGATCAAGTAGAGGCTCCAACCATCGACCCGATGGTCATATCTGCGACGATCGGACCGGCATATGTGAAGAGAATTCTGATTGATTGCGGAAGTTCTGTCAACCTCATCTTCAAGAAGGCTTATGACCAAATGAAAATGGAAACAAAGGACTTGAAACCGTCCAAGGCTCGTATTCACGGCTTTAACGGCGCTGCGACCGATGCAGTGGGGTATGTCGAGTTACCAGTTGAACTGGGACAAGGCGAGCGTCGGAGGGTGCGAATTCTACCCTTCGTAGTTTTGGATGTGGATTCTCCATATAATGTTTTCTTGGGCCGGCCGGCCCTGGCGGAGTTTAGGGCAGCATTGGCCCCGTGGTGTTTAACTTTGAAGTTCCCAACTGACAAAGGAGTAGGTATTGTTCATGGCGACCAAGCAGCTGGTCGTTCCTGTTATGTGGCTGAGCTCCGAGAGGCCCACCGGAGGGAGAAAGGAAAGGTTGCGGACAATCCCGTCCGCATCCTTAATACGAATAATTGACAAGTAGTGCCCGAGCCCTGGCTCGGGCATAACTCTTGGATCTTCAGAGACATAGATCCGAGAGACGACGATGAGAAACCCAAGGAAGAGAAGGCAGCGTCGGCTGAATTAATGATTGACATTTCAGTTAGCCGAGGCGACCCTTCGCGAATACTGAAAATTGGATCACAGCTTGGCCCTGCGATGACTGAAGACCTTAGCGACTTCCTCCGGGCGAATCTTGATGTTTTAGCCTGGATGCATTCTGATATGTGTGGGATTTCTCCCACCATCACGAGTCATATGTTGAACAAAGACCCGAAATACGTTCCGGTTAAACAAAAAAGGAGAGGAATGGACCCGGAGAGATCCGCTGCTCTCAGAGAGGAGGTGGACAAACTCAAAGCCAATGGGTTTGTCCGCGACGCCCTCTACCCTGAATGGGTATCCAACCCCGTGCTGGTAAAAAAGGCGAATGGGAAATGGAGAACTTGCGTAGATTATTCCGACTTGAACAAAGCATGCCCCAAGGACAGTTTCCCGTTGCCTAGGATCGATCAGTTGGTCGACTCCACCGCAGGACATGAGCTGTTATCATTCATGGATGCATACTCAGGATACAACCAAATCCCGATGCACATTCCGGACCAAGAACACACCAGCTTCATTACAGATGTCGGGCTATACTGCTACGTAGTAATGCCCTTCGGATTGAAGAACGCAGGAGCGACTTACCAGCGTTTGGTGAATCGAATGTTCAAGGACCAGCTTGGTAGGACGATGGAAGTCTATGTGGATGACATGCTCGTGAAGTCACGACAGTCAAGCGACCACATTCGAGACTTGGCAGAAATGTTCGACATACTCCGGTTTTACAGGATGAAGATAAACCCTCTGAAGTGTTCCTTCGGCGTGGCATCGGGGAAGTTTTTGGGATTCATCGTCAATGCTAGGGGAATTGAAGCTAACCCGGAAAAGAACCAAGCTATTCGAGATGTGCAAGTGCCCAGGACTATAAAGCAGGTACAGAGCTTGAACGGAAAGGTAGCTGCGCTAAGTCGATTCATATCCAGGGCAACCGACAAGTGCATCCCATTCTTTGATGTAATAAAGAAAGGGAAAAGGAATTTCGAATGGACGTCTAGTTGTGAGGAAGCATTCCGGGATCTGGTGAGGCATCTGGAGAGTCCACCAGTGCTGTCAAAACCAGTAGACCATGAGACGCTGTACGTATACTTGGCTGTATCCCCGCATGCGATAAGTGCGGCTTTAGTTCGCGAGGAGGACCGGATCCAGAAGTCGGTGTATTATGTTAGCAAGCGTTTAACGGGGGTAGAAAGAAATCACCCTAAAATCGAGAAATTGGCCTATTGCTTGGTGATTGCATCACGTAAGCTACGCCCATATTTTCAAGCACACTCAATCAGTGTTTATACCGATCAACCCCTGCGGCAGGTACTCCAACGACCAGAAACTTCTGGAAGATTGCTAAAATGGAACATCGAGTTGAGCCAGTTCGATATCGCCTACTTGCCACAGAGAGCCATACAAGGGCAAGCATTAGCAGATTTTATTGCTGAGTTTACCATGCCCATAGAACCAGATAATCATGACGCCATTCCCCCCGTTCGATGGAAATTATACACTGATGGGGCATCCAACGACCGTTGCTCCGGCGCGGGTGTAATTCTTATAACTCCGGAAAATCGATCAATCTGTTATGCTTTGAAGCTTGATTTCCCAGCTACAAATAACGAAGCAGAATATGAATCATTGATTGTTGGCTTGAAGCTCATCGGAGAACTCGGGATCAAATCAGTTGAGATCTTTTGTGACTCACAGTTGGTGGTTTACCAAGTGCGGGGAGATTACCAAGCCAAGGGACAGAAGCTTGCTCCGTACCTTGTTCAGGTCCAAGAACTACTGTCAAATCTCGAGCATTATGACATTTTGCATGTCCCGCGCGAACAGAATAAAGAAGCCGACTTGTTGGCTAAGTTTGCAAGCACAGGCGATGCACAGCAAATGGGATTGTATCCCGTTGAGGCCTTGCACGCCCCGAGCATAGACGAGATGAAAGTTGATTGTATATTGGAAACGGAAATCGAGAAGGAATCGTGGATAACCCCATTCAAACAGTACCTGACGACCGGGACTTTACCAGAAAAAAGGAGCGAAAGACGGCAGGTCCTTCGAAAGGCCGCGCGATACGTGATGCAGGATGGATTAATGTATCGAAAAGGGTTCTCAGTCCCATTATTACGGTGCATCGCTCATGACGAGACAAAGCGGGTCTTAAGAGAGGTTCACGAAGGGGAATGTGGCGACCATACTGGGGGGCAAACGCTAGCAAAGAAGGTCCTCCGCTACGGATATTATTGGCCGACCGTAAATCGGGACGCTGCGGACTACGCAAGAAAATGTGACAAGTGTCAAAGATATGCAAAAATCCCGAGGACTCCATCAACGGAACTCACACAAATGGTTAGTCCTTGGCCATTTGCAATCTGGGGAATCGACATAATCGGCTCTTTGCCTATATCCAAAGGTGGTGCGAAATACGCGATAGTTGCAGTCGACTATTTCACAAAATGGGCTGAGGCAGAGCCTTTGGCCACAATCACCTCTAAGAAGGTCATTAACTTCGTTGTACGAAACATTATATGCCGCTTTGGCCTTCCTCGCACCATCATTACAGAAAACGGGACGCAATTTGAAAGCAGAGAGTTCAAAGAGTTTTGTTTAAAGTATGGCATCGAGAAGAAGTTCGCCGCCGTTGCACACCCAAAAGCTAACGGAAAAGTCGAGGCCGTTAACAAAATAATCAAGTCCATACTAAAGAAGCGTCTGGAGAAGGTTGGAGGCAAGTGGGTAGATGAACTCCCAACAGCACTATGGGCTTATAGAACTACCCACAAGTCCGCGACCGGCCACACTCCATTCGCCTTGGCATACGGCTCGGAAGCCGTTATACCCGTGGAACTTGAAGTTCCATCACACCGAGTGATGTACTATGATCCCAAGACAAACTAGGACCTCTTGTTGGAATCATTGGACTGCATCGATGAAAAGCATGAAGAGGCCGAATTAAGGGCGGCAGCGCATAGACACCGAGTCAAGCGTTACTACGACGGCAGAGTCCGCCCAAGAACTTTTGATGTAGGTGATCTCGTTCTGAAACGAGTTTTCCCGGTACCATCGCGTATGAATCCCAGCTGGGAAGGTCCATACATCATTGAACGGAAGCTTGGAGAAGGAACATTCAAGCTAGCGACCGTTGATGGCACGACACTCCCCCGAGCATGGAACAGTGAGCATCTGCGGCACTATTACATTTAGCATGTTTTCTGTCTTGTTTTAGGCACTGTTATTTCCTGTGTGTTTTCGTTCAGTCACAACTTAGTTTCTTTTTAACTATGTAATCAAGCAGTTTAGTTGTTTTTCATTAATAAAGGCTTGAAGCCGTATTTTCCACAAATCACTAATGTTCCTATATCTCATGATCAGATGACGAACTACATTATCCTGTACGATTTACGGACTCGTATAAACGATTTCAAATCTCTGAATCCCCAGAGCGCGGATCGGAGTACTCTAAGTCCCCGGAGTGCGGACTAGAGTATAAACGATTCCAAATCTCCGAATCCCCAGAGCGCGGATCGGAGTATTCTAAGTCCCCAAAGTGCGGAATAGAGTATAAACGATTTCAAATCTCTGAATCCCCAGAGCGCGGACCGGAGTACTCTAAGTCCCTAGAGTGCGGACTAGAGTATAAACGATTTCAAATCTCTGAATCCCCAGAGCGCAGATCGGAGTACTCTAAGTCCCCAGAGCGCGGACCAGAGTATAAACGATTCCAAATCTCCGAATCCCTAGAGCGTGGATCGGAGTACTCTAAGTCCCCAGAGTGCGAACTGGCGTATAAACGATTTCAAATCTCCGAATCCCCAGAGCGTGGATCGGAGTACTCTAAGTCCCCGGAGTGCGGACTAGAGTATAAACGATTCCAAATCTCCGAATCCCCAGAGCACGGATCGGAGTACTCTAAGTCCCCAGAGTGCGGACTAGAGTATAAACGATTTCAAATCTCCGAATCCCCAGAGCGCGGACCGGAGTACTCTAAGTCCCCAGAGTGCGGACTAGAGTATAAACGATTTCAAATCTCCGAATCCCCAGAGCGCAGATCGGAGTACTCTAAGTCCCCAGAGCGCGGACCAGAGTATAAACGATTCCAAATCTCTGAATCCCCAGAGTGCGGATCAGAGTACTCTAAGTCCCCAGAGTGCGGACTGGAGTATAAACGATTTCAAATCTCCGAATCCCCAGAGCGCGGATCGGAGTACTCTAAGTCCCTAGAGTGCGGACTGGAGTATAAACGATTTCAAATCTCCGAATCCCCAGAGTGCGGATCGGAGTACTCTAAGTCCCCAGAGTGTGGACTAGAGTATAAACGATTTCAAATCTCCGAATCCCCAAAGCACGGATCAGAGTACTATAAGTCCCCAGAGTGCGGACTAGAGTATAAACGATTTCAAATCTTCGAATCCCCAGAGCGTGGATCGGAGTACTCTAAGTCCCCGGAGTGCGGACTAGAGTATAAACGATGCGAACCTATGAATCCCCTGAACGCGGATCAACTTACTCTAAATCCCCGGAGCGCAGATTTAGAAAAAAGTCCAAGTACTTGAGAAATGTGGAACAAGAAGTATGCCACGTCTGGAAATGTTTGAACAACACGAGAATGGACTGGGAGGTAATGCAACTCATAAGAACTTGAGTTATGACTACAGTTAGTCAGCAAACCAAATAAAAGCAAGAGAATCATTCAAACGAAAAAGAAACTAAACTTCATTCAATAGTTCAAAATGGGGTTACATAGTTACTCCTACAAAACTCAGAGTTAAGAACCTATCTATACAAACTACAAGCTACAAAAGATAAAAGCAACTACAAGACTTAAGCAAGAAGCTCGTTGAACGAGTGTATCGATTATTTCTTCGGTTTCTTCTTCTTGTCTTCCTTTGTTTTTTCCGACGACTCCTCTCCTTCACGCTTTTTCTTGGATTTCTTGCTTGCTAAAGAAGCGGAGTCAGGAGTAGGAGACGGAACATCTAGTGGTTTGGACCTGCCCGGGAGAATGATTTTCAAAGCTCTGTTCCGCGGGTCAGTAAGTTCTAGTATTTCAGGTTCAACTTTGACCTCGACCTTTTTCTTCTCCTCTTCGGCGAGGCGGTCCTTCATGCTCATCTTTGAAGTATGCTCAGAGGCGCCAGTGATTTCGATTTCATCACTCCCTTCGGCAGAAGATGAAGTGTCAAGCTTATCATCATCTAGCGCCCCAATCACTTGAGCATCGGGACCAGGAATTACTCCCGCATGAACAACGTCGCTTGTTTTCTCTGCCTCCTCCTTGGCGTCATCGCTCCTCGGAGTTGGCTCGGGGTCAGAGCAGCCTGCATGAAAACATAAAGAATGAACATTAGAATGAATAAATGCTGGAAAATAACAAGATCTTTTGACTTCTAGAAAAGAAGAGTTTCCTACCGGATTCTGGTTGGCTATCGGTTGCGCGTGGGGTTTCACCCTCCAGAATAGGAGATAGCATGTGAACGCCAAGCCCGGGATCTTCAGGATCATAGCCGGCATGCTGCTCGAACGGGTCAAGTTTCGGCCGACCGGCCGGTTGAGCAGCGGGAGGAGCGGCAATATGAGGAGCCGTAGTCTCAGCCCCAAACGGGCCAGCTTCATCACTTTTCTCTTTTGGAAGGGGAGAGCCTTTGTTATAAAGCGCCAAAGCTGCGGATAGATCCGCTGTCTCATTCCCCCTAAGAAACTCTTTCACCAAGGCATCCTCATCGACCTCTTCAGAGCCCGACTCGATTTTCCTGATCTTTACTAAGGTTTCCCAGGCCTCAACTAGGGATTCGAGATAGCCATCGCCCAAGAATGTTAAGTCACGATGCATAAGGACGCGGGCTCCATACTCAGCAATCAACGGGTCAAACATGCATTTGACCTCTTCCCTGCCGGCTTCTGCGGCCGCCTCGAGGCGAGAGTCAATCTCCTCCGCAGCTTTTCTTTTGCCCTCCTCACGGGCTTCGTCCTTCATTTTCTCAACCCCAGCAAGTTCGTCATTGAGGTTCGTTTTCAGGAGACGAGTAGCAACGATTTCATCACAGTATCGTTGTGATTCTTCTTGAGCAGCTACCTTGTCCTCCTTCTCCTTGGAGAGTAATTCTTTCAGCTCTCTGACTTGTATGGCGAGCGCGTCCCTTTCTTTTTGAACGGAATCTTTTTCTAGGGCAAGGGCACCGCTGCGCTGGACTGCTTCATCAAGTTCCTTCTTGTGAGCCATCTCTAAACGAGTAACTGCCTCAGCAGTATCTTTTGCGCTTTGTTCAGCGGCTTCCAGCTTCGACTTGTACGAAGCGAGCTCTTCGTCTTGGTGCTTGATGATGTTCTTGTCGCAGCCAGCCTCCAATTTTAGGCGATCAATCTCATATTGACGCTCAACGGACACCTCCGAGATCTTTTCAACCAAGTGTACAAACGCGTCATGTTGAACATAGACGTCGTTATTGCAGGCAATGGCACTCTGCTTCACGTGCCTGGGAATATGGTGAATAGCCGGGAGGAACTTCAGACCGTCAAAGCAAATTTTTGGAAACTTGGCCTTAAGATCGACCATCTTTTCCGCTACAGTTGGATCAACTGCGAGAGTAGGGGGAGGAGGCTTTGGAAGTTCCGCTCTTTTTCGTTGCTCCCGAACTTGCCTTGTACTCGATGAACCGGAGTGTTGTTCTCGAGGAGCATCAGATTGGTAACCCTTCTGTGAAGACTTCTCTTTATCCGGCTCAGTTGGAGGAAGAGGATCACGGGACTGTGAAGATTGAGAATATGCCTTCTTACGGTGAGACGACTCGCGGGGACGATTGTCTCTATCTTCATAATCATCTCTGTCCCTGCGTCTGCCTGAACCTGAGTCCCGTCCGGAATGATGAAATATGGAAGAGCCATGAAGGCGATCGAATTCGTGAGAGCGCCCCATGTCACCTGCAAAGAATGGAGATAACAACGAGTTAAGAAAAATCTGGGAAATAAGAAAAAACTTGAAGTGTATGATGGAATGCGTATGTGCGTGTGTGTCCTAGTGTTCCCCCCTACGGACCAGTTCTTTTATCTTTACCAATCGGAGTATTGTCTCCTTGGATCAGGAGTTGAACTCCCGCATTGCCTCTAGCGGGCAAAGAAAGCTTAAGGGCTTCAAGATCGTCAAACCCGTAATTAAGTATATCATCGGGGATAGAGAGATTCGACAAACCCCTTAGAGAACTTTCCAGGTGCTGTGAGGAAGCCTCTTTCTCGGGCGGGATAGGCATAACTTTTGAAGTGCCACCAACTTTCTCTTTCCGAATTTTGTATTTTAACCTCTTCTTTCCCTTCGAAGGGGAGGACGACATTGCAATGTCGTGAACTTCGACAGCCTAATTCCAAGCAGGACCCACATTCTCACCTTGGGTCATAGGAGCTTCATCCTCTTTGTGCTCGCCTTCTTCGTGCGCATCGGAAGTGCGGCGTGATGACGATCCGGCCTGTTTTTTCCCTTTACCGGATGCTGGCTTGGGAACAGAAACGCCCTCCGGAAGGCTAATCCGGCGACCAGGGGCAAGCAAGCCAAACCTCGACAATGACTCGTTTGAAATGATGGTCTGAATGTCTCGTTCCTCGGCAGGAAGAGCTCTAATGGCCTCAACGGCCTCAGAATATCCTCGGCCCTCCGAACGCGGGTTGATACCTAAAAAGATGAAACGAGGAGTTAGAAAAAGCATGACTTCGCTTAATCGCGAATGATGACTCAATGAAGAGACTTACTGCCTTCAACCCATCTCCTCGCAAAACCAGGGGGGCAACGCACGTAGAACCATTCCTGTTTGTACAGGGTGAATTTACTGCATGCTCCTGTCAAGATTTGGCATTTGTGGTACGGCTCGAGGAACATGAAGGAAGGGCTGTCTTTCCGTTTCTTGATCATATAGATATATCTGATGTCGCCAGAGGTTGGAGGTCTAGAGAAGACGGCCATAAAGAGTAGATAGGTCCCATATAGAAACGCGTGACCGTTCGGATGTAGCTGCGACGGAGCAATGTCGATGTACTGCAACACGTCCCGAAGGAACAAGTTAAACGGAGGCACGCTGCCCATCCAACACATGAATTTGTTGCAAGTGGTATATCCGACTAGGGGCAGGTGAGGACGATCGTGTCGCGAAGGGACTAACACATCGGCGAAAGGAATCCCGTGGATGGAACATATCCATCAGAGTGTGGCTTCATTGATCTTTGAAGCTTGTGAATCGATCGAATTGTCCAGTAGAATTGTTGCTTCCAGGGCATCGGGTGCTAAGTTATGAGCAGGGGAAGTCGACGGATTAGAAGTATCAGCGGCTTCTTGCCTTGATGACGGCCCAGGCCTGTCGGATATAGTGGCGGAGCTAGACTTTCTCGACATCCCCAATAAATAATGAATCTGGCTAAGTGCCCGAGAAAACTATACTTAGAAAAACGTTGAACGTTAGAATTAACAACACGAATTTTCCCCCCGCGTGATGTGTGAACTAGTGCAAGCAATCGTGTACAAGCAATAAGAATCTAGAGATTTCAAAGATATATAGATGAGCTTCGAATCGTCGCCTTCGAAGACCGTCATCGCTGACCGTCTCAAAAAGCCCGCCTTGTGGTGACTACAGTTTCAAATTCAGAAAACGAATGTTAATCTAAGTTCAGGTTTATGTGTGATAGTGTGCTTAAGTCCTGGTCCTTGTTTTGCTATATGAATAGGCAAGGTTAATAAGTGTTCAGCCTAGTTCCTGTTCGGCTAAAGGTATTGTTCGGCATGTTCGGCTAAGTTTTGTCCGGCCAGAACAGGTTTCAGCATTCACAAACGTTCGGCATTCATGTGGTTCGGCATCTGTGTTGTTCGGCGTTTGTATTGGTCGGCATTTATATATTGTTCGACATTTATGGTGTTCGGCGTTTGTATTGTTCGGCATTTATATTGTTAGGCATTTATGTTGTTCGGCATTTATACTGTTCGGCACCCAAGGTGGTTCGGCATTTGTGACTGTTCGGAAAAGCATCATTCGGCCGAAATCTTGTTCGGCTGGGACAACATTCGACATCCTATTTGGCTCATACACCTTCCACATCTTTCCATTGCACTGCCCGGCATATGACGAATCATGCCGAGCCAAGGTTACGCCGAGCGCCAACGCTCGACACACCGTCCTCTACAGCGACCTCATTCCCCCTTTTCGTCCTCCATTCACACCGAACCACAAAGACGAATCGTTCAGTGAGTCACACCGAACCATCCTGTTTGGCATTCTAACCAACTCCTACCTTCCTCCACATCATCTGGCCCTAAAATTCCACGCAACATCTACAATTTACGGACTCGAGCTTCATGTTGGAACCCCTTTGTGGATTTAGTTAGAGGGATTGTTACCTAGTTAGAAGATCACGACTTGGAGAAATTTGGAGTTGAGGCCGCGGTTTTGATTAGCGCCGAATAGGTTAGGAAGAGTTATTAAGTCCTTGAAGATTGTTGACAGGCGAGTTTCTCAAAAACAAGATAGGAAAAGTGAGTGTGAAAAGAGAAGGAGGAAGAAGGTGTCGACTTTTATAGGACAGAAGGAGAAGTCGAAAAGGCCATATCCGGTGGAACCGGTCAAGGTCATATCGTTCGGCATCGGCGCACAATGGTTCGGCACTGAAGTATCGTTCGGCAAGGAAGCATCGTTCGGTTACGAATGTCTCGTCCAGCATTTGGAACACGCTCAGCACACACCTGAATCGCTGGAATTCACAAAAGGGGCATCTCCGTTCGAGGTTAGCCAAGGGTTTGAGACATGACGAAAAGATTCAAAGCGTACCACGTTCGGCCACGCGATACACTTTGGGGGGCAAGTGTTTCCTGTATATTTGACCAGGCAACTATTACTCGGCATCCATCCTGTGGAACTCGGCATTAGGGAGTGTTCGGCATCTAGGAGTACTCGGCGTAGTACTCGGCATCCAGTGGAACTCGGCATCAGGGAGTGTTCGGCATCTAGGAGTACTCGGCATCCAGTGGGACTCGGCATCCAATAGCACTCGGCGTCAAGGAGTACTCGGCATCCAATAGTACTCGGCATTAGAAGACGTTCGGCGTATATGATTACTCGACATGGCAAGATCGTTCGGCCAGAATATATCGTTCGGCCAGAGAGCGTTGCTCGGTCAAGCACTTCGGACAGAGGCACATTCGGCTTCGACTGACAACTACTCTGCACTTCCCAAACATCAAACATACAGTTCGGCATAGGAAGGATTGTTCGGCATCATTCTGTTCGGCCTACCTGGTTCGGCATGCAGCGACCACTATAATTGGGCTAGAGTGTTCGGCTACCGAGCCCATCTGGGAAGTCCAGCCCATCTTTGTCTATAAATAGAGGGGCAGGGTCACAGTGAAAAGGGACCTTTTTTTGGAGAACACTGGGGAGACTCTACCATTTTTGAGACTCATCTTCTCTACTTAAGAACTTCATTCAAGCATTTGATTCACGAATTGTATTTGTAATCAACTATTAAGAAGATCAATAATGTTTACCTCAAAGTGGACGTAGGCAATTACGCTGAACCACTATAAATTTGGTGTTCTTACTTTCTGCATTTAAATTAGCATTCTCTTCCTTGTTTAATTTATTTTCATCACTTATATCTCTACACAATCTTTCTCTACGAGGTTAGTGACCAATTTTGGTGCTAACATACCTTTTCCCAATAAATATAGCGGTCAATCCAGAAACAAATAAAAAGGAAAATTTCTCATAGCATCGTATGTGTTTAATACAACAAAAACAACTGATGCTTACCCCCAACTAGCCTAAAAGAGATAATTGTTGGAAGCTGTCCTTCAACATCAACTTATATTAATGATGTTGTGGTCCTACTACTTTTTACTTAAATAAAATGGACTTTTTTACTATGTCATTCCATCATATCCCACATCTCTTAATTTAACTTTTTGGCTTCTGATAAATAAGGTACATTCATTACTTCAGTTATTACAGCCAAATATATTACTATCTTCTTTTAATCCAAAACTCTTGATAGTATTCTCAAGTCTCAATATATACTTTCTTTATTTTTAATCTTTCATGCGGGTATACTTTGGAACTCGCAAGTTTGTGCTTTCATACCATTCTCATTCCTTTAGGGTCCTTCTTTATGGTTTTCACACATATTTAACAAAACACTCCTAGGCTCATACATTTATTCCTTGCACTCAAAGGGGATTCATTATTGCTATTCTACGAGCATTTATTGCTATTTTATTCATAGCCTTATCTTTTACCATGTCTTACCTAGGCAATCATCCCTATCTACTCCATATTAAAATTTTGGTTTGATTTTTGCTACTCTTTGTGAAATTAAAACTTCATAGTCATGAAGTACTCAATCCAAAAGTTTTACCTTTAAAAACATAAATTTATAAACTTTTTATTAAATTCAAAAATTGCTTGGTTTCCAAATGGGTTATGAAAAACCTCTCATTTTAACCAACTTTAATTGCATGTATCTTAACTTTTAAACCTATAATTTAGGATTTATAAATTAAGTTTATTTATTTAGTCCAAGAAATTGTTAGCAATTTAATTTAAAAGGATCGTTTCTTTTTTTAAAATAGTAAGAGTTAAGTCTTTATTACATGAATAATCATTTAAATCAACTTTTCCTGTAATGACCCGGATTTTTCCGTCATTTGATTTTGAACATTTAAATGGTTTTAAATGTTGGATTTGGAATATAAGTTGATTTTGAATATGATGATTTTAATTGAAATTATGAAATGAATCTAAATTTCAAATATAACGATTTATAGTAATACGGAAATGGTGGGTAATTGAAATTTGAGTTGGATATGAATCAAAACGATTTCTAATGTTGATATAAATTATATATGAATTAGAATCGAGTTAGTAAGTTTTAAAAAACTAAAATTTTAAGTAATTTCGCCAATTTTTGAAATCGTCGATTTAATCGACGTGTTAAAATAGAGATCCGGGATACAGTCTCGAAATTCTACGAAACTAGTTCCATTGGATCCGTAATAATGTATTTTATCAGATTTCAATTTTCGTAGCGTTTGGAGTTACCATTCTGTCGTACGGGATAGAAACGCATTGAAATTAATATTGAAAATTTAATATAATAATTGGGTTCAAAAAGCTATCTTCTACATACGATCGAATTAGATCTCGAAACTTGTTCCATTGCGTTCGAAATAGGGGTATAACATTAGGAATGCCAGGCGGCTTACCTTAATTGAAGTTCGGGATTTCGAGTTATGCAAAAGAGATATTTTGGAATTTAATAATAATTTAAAATTTCAAGTCAACCCCTAACCTCTTATCAACCACCCTAAACTTGTACCTAGTGCCGCCCTACCACCAATTGAGTCGCCTATGCATTCCTTCCTCTTCTTTTAAATTCGAAATCAGGTCAGAAGAAAGAAAAAAAAAAGAGAAATCGAGAAAAAGAAAATGGCGAACGAAGTCGAGGATGGAGACGCGAGCGTGAGTTCCCGGTTTGGGTGCCTGCTCGAGCTGATGGAAGGAACGGCGAGGTCGAGACAGCACGATGGGTTTTAGGGTTTTGTGGCGTGAGCTTGGGGATGGTGGCGGCGTCAAGGCGGCGATGGGCGGAGGCTATTGTCGCATTTTTCAAGGGATGGCCGGAGTTCATATGGATGGGTCGGCGTGGTGGAGTTCTCGATGAGACGGGGTTTGGTGGTGGTTTCAAGGCATTTCATGGAAGGGGGAGGGAGCAGCGGCCGGCTAAAGTGCGGCCATGGAAGTTGATATCAGGTCTGGGAAGCGGGAATTCAAGTGGGAAGAAATGGTTTAACAGTAAATTGATAATTAATATATTAGTCAAGTAATTAAGGAATTTTAACTTTTATTTAAATTGCAAATCTTATTTTATCGATAACTCTTTCGTTTTAGGTCGGATTCGAACGCGACTTTTTACTTTACTTTCGTAATAACGTATTCTATGCATAGGGATTGGATTGGAATAATTTGGAGCTAGCAGGAATTTTAATTAAAAATTATGGTGAGTAGATCTCACTCAATTTGGTTAACTAGTTTAAATTTATAATAATTAAAATTATTGATTGGTTGATTGATGAATGGATTAATTATTATCAGTGAAAGCCATGTTATATATATATATATTAGTATATATATTAGTAGTTGGGTATATTTCCCGCCGTTGGAGCGAATGAGACACTATGCGCCCCGCATAATAGCGGATGACCCTATATTACCACAATATCCCACCTCGACGTGGGATTGGTATTTTATGGTACATAACATCTGTGGATGCAGGGAAATAGGTTGGAGGGATCCAACTGGATTCCTCAAATATATTGATTGTTTTTCATATATAGTGATGTATGATGAAATTGAATATTCTGTTATGGATTGTTGTATGATTTGATTGTTTGGGTGCTATAGTAGCACTGGCCTTAATTTTGGTATTTTAAATACCATGAATATTATTTTTGAATTTGGAAATAAATAAAAGGCGATTTTGGAAATGAAAACATTTATATTGAATTTTTGGGATTTATAAAAATGAATTGATTTGGATAAATAAATAATTTAATTTTGGAGATTTATTTAGTTATTTCGTAAAATGGTTTCAAATAGAGAATTTAAAATTGAGATTTTTTTTAACAATGGATTTTAAATGATATTTCTTAAAATAGGAAAAGGAAGTCGTAATCGAGATTTTGAATGAATTTGGATTATAATTGGAACTTATTAAGGAATAGATTTCCAAATGGAATTTTAAATAGAAATCGATTTATAAATGGATTTTAGCAATATAAATCCGTTATAAACTGGAAATGAGTTGATAAAATTTATAAACGATGTTTATAAATAAAGTGAAGTGATTATCGTTTGATAAATTGGGAATATAAATTCACGGTGCGAATTTATAATGAGATATAGAATCGATTTAGAAGGAAATAGTGGAATCTATTTTGGATTTTGGAAATAGTTGTGAAATAGGAAATGTAAATCGGTTTGTGATAAATCGAGAGAGATTTATAAATATAAAATTGGTTATATTAGAATTTTAAAAAAATATTTTTATCGAGAAGTTAAGTTGTTTAAAAAGGAATTGTTATTTATTAAACTATGTAGTTTAAAACTATTTTACTATTAAAATATTTCGGAAGTTGGTTTTTCAAATATTTAATATCAATTGAAATAAATTCTAATTTTTATAATAAGCTTTGTAAAATCGATTAGTGTTATTTAAAAATGAATTGGTAATGAGTTATCATTGATTATTTAAAAGTGTTTGATATTTTAAATAATTATCTAAACATGTTTTGAGAATAAGGTATTATACTTTAAAAATTACTTATTATATATATATATATATAGTGTTTTGAAAATGATTGAAATGTGTTTATAAATACTCTTGAGATTTGTAAACCAAGTTATTTAATGGAAATGATTTATAAGAGGAATCTTAAAATGAATTATGGGAACTTAAGAAAATTTACCCAAGTGTTCAATACGTGAACTTCAAAAAATGAATCGAAATTCATAAAGAAGTTATAAATTATTGGATGGGATTTTAAATAAGTAAAATCAATTTTGGAAATTGTAAAAGGGATTTATTAAAAATTCTAGAGATTTATGGAACGAGTTATAATGAGTTGAGAATTTACAAAAGAGGTTGTCAATGTTTTTATAAGTTGGTAATAAGGGGAATTTCCTTGTTTGGGAATATAACCATAAAATCGATATAAGTTTATGAATATTTCCTAAGTGTTGAGAAGTAAGTGATTTTGAAAAATGTATTTATAAATATTTTCCTAAGTATTGGGAAAAAAATGTTTTGGAAATGTTGACTATGGAATGGGTATGTGGAAATATTTCACTAAGGGATGAAATAAGATATGGTTTGAAAAATACCCTGTTATGGATATAAGTTTTGAAATGGTTTTCAAATATTGGAATACGGGAAGAGATTTGAATATATATCTTTGTAAAGATATTTTGAAATAAATGTTTTGTGAAGATAAGTAAGACGATAATTTTGAAGATTCGGTTTGTTCAGACCTAGAATAACTTGTATGGATGATTGCTATCATTGCATCGTTGCCCGGAAGGCAGTGTTAGCATTCCAAGTATGAATGCTATTCTTAAGGTAAACGTAGCCTCAAGCCTCATCCACCGGAAAATGACTAAATCAGGGCATGTAGTAAGGCCAAGTGGGTCGCTCCCATTAGGGTGTGGTCATCCCAAGATCTAGACCAGTTACTATCTATTCATGTATGCTTTCAGGGCCCAAAAGGAGGGGTGATCATATTCGGTACTAGTAGTTAAGTGCTTGGCCAGTCTTGTGTGGCAGGGGTACAAGATGTTCTTGTCAGACCCCGATGCATTATATCTATGGATGCACCATCGGAAGGTAGTTTCTTACCTTGTCATGGTATGGAATCCATTTTCCAATAAGCGACGTACAGTTTTGATTGTGCCCAACTATGTTGAAATGTGAGATGCAAGCATTTTAGCTATTTTATAGTTTATTTTCTATAGACACTATTATAATATCAGATGATTTTGATATAAAATGTTTTGGTTATCGTAAGGTAAAAGCCCGTCGTATTTATGTGTGGCGTGGTCTTACGAGATACATTTGTTTTTCAAAAAGGATTTTTGGAAGTAATTAAATTCAAATTCAGTGCGTTTTCTCACGCTGGTTTTCCAGACTGACTCGGGTGTTATTTTATTATAATGTTCAGGTCAGACCGAGTATTACAGATTCAGGTTAGGATGCTATGGAGCTCAGGATACGAGCTGGAGGAGTCTCAGGTGTATTCCACGTACTTGATTGTGTTCCGTTGTGTGTTAAACTGTATGTTCAGTACTTGTGAGGACAAGTTATTATAACCGTCCAGATTGATTTGTTGACTGTTGTACTCTAATGATTGTATGTATATTACAGTTATAGTTTCTTTGTATAAAGATCTATTATTATATATTATATTTTGTTCCGCTGCGATTGTGAGATTCTGTGTTATTTTTTCTGTTTTCTTTTATCTCTTCTTCTTCTTCACCCCTAGTGATTTGGTATTTCCGGCAATCGATCGTTCGGCATGCTATATAGTGAACGTATTGATGTCGATTTTCGAGGGTCAAAAATCCCAGGCCATTACACGTGGTATCAGAGCGCAAGGTTAAGCGAGAACCTTGGCTTTGGTGGGGGAAAATCATTAGAGATAGGATCAGTGTACCCTAGTGATTTGGTATTTCCGGCAATCGATCGTTCGGCATGCTATATAGTGAACGTATTGATGTCGATTTTCGAGGGTCAAAAATCCCAGGCCATTACACGTGGTATCAGAGCGCAAGGTTAAGCGAGAACCTAGGCTTTGGTGGGGGAAAATCATTAGAGATAGGATCAGTGTACCCTAGAATGAGTCTGAGTGTATTATAGATATGAGTGTGTATTTGTTAATGAATATAAATTGTTTTATATTGTGTTGACTTATCGGTTAAGTGTTTATGAATTCAGGTCAGTACGGTCTAGACAACTGTATCGATAAGGGATTCTAAACTTTGAACAAGTTAAATCGACATAGTATTGTTTTAAAGTGGGTAAATGAAATAATTTTATCCAAATTATATTTTGATATAAAAGAAATAATTTTCTGAAACTATTATAGTATATTTGGAGTGTTGGTTGATATTATTATAATCAAAACAAGATTATAAATTAGAGTGGTCATATATAACCAAATTAAAAGGTATAAGTATGAATTATACAAATGAGTTAAAACTAAAATTTGATTCAAACCAGAATTTGGAAATTTAAATCTTGGGAATTTCGAAAATGTTTTCCAAGTGTTTTGAAATAAATAATGGTAATATTATTGTGGAAATGTATTTGAACAGAAAATGTTTTTAAATGGATTTTGATATAGCACTAAACTTACTTCAATCGCTGGAAAATAATCCTGGTGATGACTGCGAAGCATCATCAGTATTCATTTTTGAGTTTCTAAGTGACGGAATGCTACCGTAGTAATTTGATATGAGGATTTTGTTTGGAAACAAAGGTTGTTTTGGGAATTTAGAAGGAAATTTGTTTTGGATAAAAACCAGTTTGGTTTAAATTTAAAAAGTGTGATTTGGTATGCAGAGATATATATATATATTTATAAATTCAAAATGATTTGAAATAAAACCGGGCATTGAAATTCTAAAATTTGTTATCTAAAAGTTTTGTGAAATAAGAAAATAAGTTTTGAACCTATAATTTGAGAAATGATATAAATAAGAAAGGGAAAATGTGAAAATGAGATATAAATTGAATTGAAAGGGAATGATAGTAAATTGAACGGAATTAGTGAATGTAAGTAAAAACCGGGTGTTTGAATTATGGAATACTTATCTAAATGTTTTAGATAATATCGGGGGATAAGTTTGACCTTATAATTTGAAATTGAGAAAGGTAAGTAAGGAAAGTGTAAATTTTTTATTTTGAAATTGAAATCTAACATAAGTAAGTTAAAAATGATTGTATGGATTGAAATTTAACTTAAGCTAGTTAAATAAAAATCGAATTGGAATTGAAAGAATATCGAATTGTATTATATATAGATTTGAGTTGTAAAATAATTATATAACTATAAGTTATAATTTTGAATGGAATCAACTCAAGTATAGAATTGATGAAAATGTGTAAAATAAGTTGTGTAACTTATAAATTGGAAAAGTGGGATAGAAATACCAAAATAGAAATAGTTTGATGTTTTGGTGAAGAAAAGAAAATCCAAATCTAAATTATAAAATGAGATTGAACTCAAGTCAAACCAAATAAGCCGGATTTTTTGAAATGAAACTTAACTTAGATAAGTAAATTAGAAGCAAATTAATTAGTGAATTGAATGTTGGAAATGAGAATTGAGTTATAAACGAAATTCGACAAAAATGTAAGCGAATTAAATATTTTGGAAATGTTGTCGACTAAAAAAGAAATGGATTGAAATGGCGATAACTTAAGTTATAAATAAATTCAATTTAAGTGTAAATTGAATATGGTCGGGAATATTATTGATAAGAATGGAATTCAATATAAGTAACTAATTTATGAAATGGATCGTAAATAAATTGATATGGAATGAAATTCAACGTAAGTGTGAATAAATTGAATTCGAATTGTAATGAATTAATTAATGAATATGGATTGGGATTTGGAATAGGGTAATGGGAACTAATAAATTAAATTTGTGAATGGAATTGGATTTGCTTGGAAATGAATTAAAGGAGCGGATATGAATATGTTGAGTGCAAATATGAATTGAATACAAATAAATTGTTTGTGAATCACTTGGAATTGAATGAAATGGTATATGGATCGATTGAAGTAACTAAATTAGTATTAGAACCTTGTGATTGTTTATAAATCATGTTTTTAACTAGTTAAATAAATGAAATGTTGTTAAATTTCATATATTTGGTACTCATGTGCTTTATTTGAGTAAGTACATGTACAAGAAGACTATTGGGCTAGATTTGGTTGCAAAATTGCATATAAACTCAACGAGCTTGCTTAGTAATGCTAAAATAAGGTACGCTTACATTTAGCGTGCAAAAAAATAAAAATATTAATATATATTGTGTTTTCCGGCCATGAGAGCCGATGTATATCTTTTTATCATATTTGTCATATTGTAAAAGGCTCTCCGTACAAGGGAGACTCTGCCAAAAAATTTCGGATATTTAGGGTGTTAGAAAAACTTTGAAAATTTTTGCAAATTTTTGTTAACTAAGATTTGGTTTCGAATTGTAATTGAAGTAAAGAGTTTTGATTTAAGAATGGAAATCAGTTGTTTGAATTGAACTAAAGAAATTAGGAAAGTGGAATAGAAAATTAACTAAGTGGGTTTTTGAAAGGTAATGGGTTTGGATCATTCATCCTACCTTAGCAATTTCGGGGATGAAATTCTTTTAAGGGGGAAGGAATGTAATGACCCAGATTTTTCCATCATTTGACTTTGAACATTTAAATGGTTTTAAATGTTGGATTTGGAATATAAGTTGATTTTGAATATGAAGATTTTGGTTGAAATTATGAAATGAATTTAAATTTCAAATATAACGATTTATTGTAATACGGAAATGGTGGGTAATTGAAATTTGAGTTGAATATGAATCGAAACTATTTCTAATGTTAATATAAATTCTGTTTGAATTAGAATAGAGTTAGTAAGTTTTTAAAAACTGAAAATTTAAGTAATTTCGCCAATTTTTGAAATCGTTGATTCAATCGACACGTTAAAATAGCGATACAGGACTCGGTCTCGGAATTCGGCAAAACAAGTTCCATTGGATCTGTAATAGTGTATTATTGTCAGATTTCAATTTACGTAGCGTATAGAGTTACCATTTGGTCGTACGGGATAGAAATGCGTTGAAATTAATATTGAAAATTTAATGTAATAATTAGGTTCAAAAAGCTATCTTCTATATACGATAGAATTAGGTCTCGTAACTTATTTCATTGCGTTCGGAATAGGGGTATAACATTAGGAATGCCAGGCGGCATGCCTCAATAGGGGTTTGGGATTTCGAGTTATGAAAACAAGATATTTTGGGATATAATAATAATTTAAAATTTCAAGTCAACCCCTAACCTCTTATCAGCCACCCTAAACCTGTACCTAGTGTCGCCCTACCACCAATTGAGTCGCGTATGCATTCCTTCCTCTTCTTTTAAATTCGAAATCAGGTCAGAAGAAAAAAAAAGAGAAATCGAGAAAAAGAAAATGGTGAACGAAGTCGAGGATGGAGACGCGCGCGTGAGTTCTCGGTTTTGGTGCCTGCTCGAGCTGATGGAAGGAACGGTGAGGTCGAGACAGCACGATGGGTTTTGGGGTTTTATGGCGTGAGCTTGGGGATGGTGGCGGCGTCAAGGCGGCGATGGGCGGATGCTGTTGTCGCATTTTTCAGGGGATGGTCGGAGTTCATATGGATGGGTCGGCGTGGTGGAGTTCTCGACGAGACGGGGTTTGGTGGTGGTTTCAAGGCATTTCGTGGAAGGGGGAGGGAGCAGCGGCCGGTCAAAGTGCGGCCATGGAAGTCAATATCAGGTCTGGGAAGCGGGAATTCAAGTGGGAATAAGGGGTTTAACAGTAAGTTGATAATTAATATATTAGTCAAGTAGCACTGGGCTTAATTTTGGTATTTTAAATACCATGAATATTATTTTTGAATTTGGAAATAAATTAAAAGGCGATTATGGAAATGAAAATATTTATATTGAAATTTTGGGATTTATAAAAAGGAATTGATTTGGATAAAAAAATAACTTAATTTTGGAGATTTATTTAGCTATTTCGTAAAATGGTTTCAAATTGAGAATTTTAAATTGAGAATTTTTTTTAACAATGGATTTTAAATGAGATTTCTTAAAATAGGAAAAGGAAGTCGTAATCGAGATTTTGAATGAATTTGGATTATAATTGGAACTTGTTAAGGAATAGATTTCCAAATGGAATTTTAAATAGAAAGCGATTTATAAATGGATTTTAGCAATATAAATCTGTTATAAACTAGAATGAGTTGAAAAAATTATAAACGATGTTTATAAATGTGAAGTGATTATCGTTTGATAAATTGAGAATATAAATTCACAGTGCGAATTTATAATGAGATATAGAATCGGTTTAGAAAGAAATAGTGGAATCTATTTTAGATTTTTGAAATAGTTGTGAAATAGGAAATGTAAATCGATTTGTGATAAATCGAGAGAGATTTATAAATATAAAATTGGTTATATTGGAATTTTAAAAATATATTTTTATCGAGAAGTTAAGTTGTTTAAAAAGGAATTTTTATTTATTAAACTATGTAGTTTAAAACTGTTTTAGTATTAAAATATTTCGGAAGTTGGTTTTTCAAATATTTAATATAAATTGAAATAAATTCTAATTTTTATAATAAGCTTTGTAAAATCGTTAGTATTATTTAAAAATGAATCAGAAATGAGTTATCGTTGATTATTTAAAAGTGTTTGATATTTTAAATAATTACCTAAACGTGTTTTGAGAATAAATTATTATACTTTAAAAATTACTTATCATATATATAATGTTTTGAAAATGATTGAAATGTGTTTATAAATACTCTCGAGATTTGTAAACCAAGTTATTTAATGGAAACAGTTTATAAGAGGAATCTTAAAATGAATTATGGGAACTTAAAAAAAATTTCCCAAGTGTTTGATACGTGAACTTCGAAAAATGAATCGGAATTCATAAAGAAGTTATAAATTGTTGGATGGGATTTTAAATAAGTAAAAATGATTTCAGAAATTGTAAAATGGATTTTTTAAAATTTCCAAAGATTTATGGAACAAGTTATAATGAGTTGAGAATTTACAAAAGAGGTTGTAAATGTTTTTATAAGTTGGTAATAAGGGGAATTTCCTTGTTTGGGAATATAATCATAAAATCGATATAAGTTTATGAATATTTCCTAAGTGTTGAGAAGTAAGTGATTTTGAAAATTGTATTTATAAATATTTTCCTAAGTATTGGGAAAAAAATGTTTTGGAAATGTTGACTATGGAATGGGTATGTGGAAATATTTCACTAAGGGATGAAATAAGATATGGTTTGAAAAATACCCTGTTATGGATATAAGTTTTGAAATGGTTTTCAAATATTGGAATACGGGAAGAGATTTGAATATATATCTTTGTAAAGATATTTTGAAATAAATGTTTTGGAAAATTTATAATATGGACCCAGTGATTGCTTATGTGTGTAATTTGATAGTTAAATAACCGAGTATCAAATATGGCCAAATTCGTTAATCGTTTCGAAGACACCGAGATTGGATTTAATTATCCAAAAACCATTTCGATCCAATTTGTGCGTTACGAGTTGTGATATCGTGAAGAAAATGAAGACGGTATTTTTGGAGATTCGGTTTGTTCAAACCCAAAACAACATGTATGGATGAATGCTATCATCGCATCGTTGCCTGGAAGGCAGTGTTAGCATTCCAAGTATGAATGCTATTCTTAAGGTAAACGTATCCTCAAGCCTCATTGTTATCCCATCTTTTGGCAAGGCCGTGACACCAAGAACTTGACTAGAAACCAAAGACAGTTCGTCTAGAAAATCGGTTATACGCAGGTTCACTATGGATATCGACGAATTTTCTCCGAGTCCGGATAGAGCCAAAATTGATATGACACGACAAGCGAAGCTATGAGAGTCAACGTTCCAAATTTCAAGTCAATCCGAGTTCGTACGCTCAAGTTACGATCGATACGAATTTGAATGAAAGCCAACCACTATTCGAATCGCTTACTACGACTCGCTCAGTTCACGTCCCTCTGAAATGTCTACTTCGACTCGCTTTGCCTCGAGCCACACTTCGACTCGCTCTGCCTCGAGCCACACTTCGACTCGCTCCGCCTCGAGCCACGCTTCGACTCGCTCTGCCTCGAGCCACATTTCGACTCGCTCTACCTCGAGCCACGCTTCGACTCGCTACACTTCAACTCCAACACAGAATCACTGTTCGACTTACTCCTCTTCGACTCCATCAGAGAGCCACGCTCCAACTCGATCTACTTCACATCCACATAACAGGGCATGGCAATCGATGCGAAATGGTCATCGATACGAACGGAGGGACTCGCATTGATGCGAACTGGGCTAATTTGTAACCGAGTCGAAACAAGCGAGTCGAACCAAACGTCCTACCGAGAATCCCAATTTGTATCAATCATATCTCCTAATCTACAAGTCCAAATGCTATGAAATTTTCACGGAAGACTACATGCATGCTAAAGAATGTCCACGCCAAATTTCGACTCCATTGGATGAAATCTCGATCGATACGAAATCTGTTCGTATCGATCACGGATCGGACCAAAACTTCACGGGCTTGGGCGCGCGGGCCTGGTCACGTGCCAGAGAGGGTCTCCCGAGATCTGAGTGAAATACCAGCCTCCTACACCTATAAATAGACCCCCAAAGCCAACAGAAAAGGAGTTCTTCTTCTTCTTCTTTGAGATCTCCAATGCCCATACTCTGCCGGATTCAGATCTGAACTCCATTGCTGCTGCAAACGAACTCCACTACTGTTGTACTTGAGTTTCAGAGCTATAACTCACTACAACCCATTGTAATCAATTGTAATCGACAAGCGAACATCAATAAAGTAATCAACTTCAAAGTGGATGTAGGCAAGATCGCCGAACCACTATAAACCTTGTGTCTCTGTCTATTTCTTCCCTTTTTAAGTTTATCATTCTTCACTTTTTATCCTCTACATTACTTAGATCTATGATCTGTGATTATATACTGCCGATTTGTGTTCATACACTGGTGCTTTAACGAAATTTGGGGTTTGTGGCCAATTTTGGCGAAACACTCATCCACCGGGAAATGAAAAAAATAGGGCATGTAGTAAGGCCAAGTGGGTCGCTCCCATCAGGGTGTGGTCATCCCAAGATCTAGGTCGGTTACTATCTATTCATGTATGCTTTCAAGGCCCAAAAGGAGGGGTGATCATATTCGGTACTGGTAGTCAAGTGCTAGGCTAGTCTTGTGTCGCAAGGGTACAAGATGTTCTTGTCAGACCCCGGTGCATTCTATCTAGAGATGCACTATCGGAAGGTAGTTCCTTACCTTGTCATAGTATGGAATCCATTCTCCAATAAGCGCTGTATGGTTTTGATTATGCCCAACTATGTTGAAATGTGAGATGCAAGCATTTCAGCTATTTTATAGTTTATTTTCTATAGACACTATTATAATATCAGATGATTTTGATATAAAATGTTTTGGTTATCGTAAGGTAAAAGCCCGTCATATTTATGTGTGGCGTGGTCTTACGATATACCTTTGTTTTTCAAAAAGGATTTTTGAAAGTAATAAATTCAAATTGAGTGTGTTTTCTCACGCTGGTTTTTCAGACTGACTCGGGTGTTATTTTATTATAATGTTCGGGTCAGACCGAGTATTACAGATTCAAATTAGGATGCTATGGAGCTCAAGAGATGAGCTGGAGGAGTCTCAGGCGTATTCCACGTACTTGATTATATTCCGCTGTGTGTGTTAAACTGTATGTTTTGTACTTGTGAGGACAAGTTATTATAACTATCCAGATTGATTTGTTAACGGTTGTACTCTGACGATTGTATGTATATTATAGTTTCATTGTATAAAGATATGTTATTATATATTATATTTTGTTCCGCTGCGATTGTGAGATTCTGTGTTATTTTTTCTGTTTTCTTTTATCTCTTCTTCTTCTTCTTCACCCTTAGTGATTTGGTATTTCCGGCAATCGATCGTTCGACATGCTATATAGTGAACGTATTGATGTCGATTTTCGAGGGTCGAAAATCCTAGGCCATTACATTTCCTTTAAAGTCCTTTCACAACTAATATTTTACTTCTTAAAAATTGGATATTTAACACAAACCATTTATTAACTTTTTCCTTTAAAAACTAAAATACCAAACTATTTTTTTCAAACATGCACTATTTTAGGGTTTCTAAAACGTCTTTTATTACTTTAAGCGGTAAAATCTGTAGTAGACAAGGACAACTTCCGTTCTATTATTTTCCGATGACTTATGTTATTTCCACTTTCAACCTTAGTGGAGACTCTAATAGCATATGAGGGGGACTTTTTAAAAGGTATGTGCAATTACTGCACAAATTTATGGAAACTATTCATTTTTTCTTTTAATTTCCTATATTGTTTCTAATTACTAACATTGTTTCTATTTATATTATGTTACTAATATTTAACTTTCTTCCACCCAAACTACTCTTATTTAAATTACTTCTTTTTATATAGCTTTTATCTCCATTGGACTGTCTTCTTTATTGAACCATCGCAGTGTGTTCGCCTACTACTTTGTTTTATGGTTTATATTTCCATTTCATTCTTTTTACCCTACTTAAAACCAGTACCACTTCCTATTGTCCACCCTTTAAAAGAATTCTTAAAACTCGAATTTTTCTCCATATCAGAAAAATCGACGAGTTATACATATGCTCTACTTTCTTTTTATTTCAAAGAAAATATCTTTATTAAAATCCCTTTTACTTAAAAAGTTTTTAATTTCAACTAGCAATTCTATTGAAAATATAAAATGATATTTTATTTTGCTGATAACTTTTAATATTTACTTATTTTAAAAAATATAGTTTTCTACTTTGAAATAAATCCATTGAAAATCATTTTCAAATACTTTTTTTTCAAACCTTCTATTGAATTCTTTCATATGAGGTCGGACTCAAAGTGAGTTATATTTGTCCCTTCTTTTGGACTTTTTCACTTTTCTACTTACTTTCTGACTTATCTTTCTTCAAAATATATCAAAAATATTGTAACGGCCCGATATTTTCAACCATTCGCATCCATTATAAGTGTATAGGTAGACACTCATGCCGGAGTTGAATTGCTTAAAATACCGCGTTGTAATTAAAATTTGGCAAATCTCAGAATATACAGTAAATAAATATAATCACAGATCACAGACACAGAGTAAAATAATGCAGCGGAAGTAAAAGAAATAGTAGTTCATGAAGCTACTATATAAATATATCAGAGTACATAAGATACAATAGAAGAAATAGAGTACAACAGAAGTATAAATAAGATAACCAAGTACAAGCTGAACAGAGCAACATAACTGAAGTAGATAGAACAAGACTAGCAGATAATCTCCAGCGATTCAAATCTCCAGAAGGTGGAAATCCAAATCTGTGAATACTCAGGCTGACCCGAGCGTAAAGCAAAACACAAAACACTCGAGTCAGGACAATATATACTTATATAATATAAACCAACTCAAGTGAACTGTAATAAGGTACAAGTAACTTAAAGAATGCTTGGGACCGCCCATTCTTTAAGGATCCGTTAAACTATTTACTATGTAGTAATATACGCTATATACAGTAGTGTCTAATTAGTAAAGTATAATCATATAGAAAATAGCGCTAAGGGGATGGAGAACCTTAACGCGGTCGGATCTTAAAATCATAATCGTAGTAAAGCTCGATATGGTAGGTGACACGGCACAACTAGGCAATGCCAGGGTAGATATACCAATTACGCATCCGGACTAGTGGTGACGCATAGCAGCCACTACCGCCCACCTCGAACAACACTCCCAATCAAGGGTGGCCACCAAATCAATCACAAGTAATAGAATGGTATCGAAGAAGTGTGTCCGATAAGAGGTGCTACCTCATTGGTCCGTCAATCGCTCCTGTTTTAGCCACCTTATGCCAACTCACGGGAGTTGGGTCCACGTAACATACCTTAAGAACGTCGTCACCATCCTACTTCATTCTGGAATCTCCACCGCGTACACGGTTGTCAAAGTGGTTTTCGGTATCGACAGAGAGTATGTCCATATCCGATCCCGGTCTCTTTGCCAACCAATCGTTATTATAACCCGTGGTTATAACTTTTAAAAACAATACTTTACTTCAAAATAAGATATCATTTCAAAATCATGTCTTTATCAAAATAAAGATTTATCATTTCCAAATCATTTCAATATTCTAAAATATTGTATCCTTTCAAACTTCTTTTCAAATCATTTTAATACATCAAAATATTATATCTTTTCAAACTTTATTTCAAATCATTTTTATATATCAAAATATCATACCTTTGATAGTTATACTTCGAAACCAAAATCATTTTATTTCAAAACTATGTTCATTTCAAAACAACATCATTTCCATTTCAAACATATATTCACCTTTCAAATAGTCTATACTTTCAAAGTTATAACTCTTTTGAAACAAAACATTTGAAATCATTATACTTTGAAAATCACAGCATTTCTAAATCATATATTTAAAATCATCTTTTAATTCTATACATTTACAAACTTATTAAATTCAAACCATCAAATTTCAATTCAATTACAGTTTACCAACAAACCGTTTCAAATCTTATCAATTCCCAATATAGATTAAATCCACAAAATACAATATTCAATCTTTAGTATATTTCAAAACTTTAAATCTCCCACATTTCATAAATCCAATATCATTTAAATAAACTCAATTAATATATACTTCAAATATTCATTTATCAAATAAATTAAATAAGTCAGAAATCAAGTATCATTTCAAACTCATTTCACAATATCAAAATATTATTCAAAACACCATTCATTTTTATTCATTTAAATACCATTTAAATCCATTCATTTTATTAAATTTAAATACCATTTTAAACTCACATTAGAAATCAAATTCTTCCACTTAAATATCTCTTCATTATCTTTAGAAATTTAACATTTAATTTCCCAAAATTATATCATTTTCCAAAGATTATTTTTCATTAAAATTAATTTAAAACAACAAAATATAGTTTGCGTAGCACTTATAAAATGCTACGTAAAGTTATAGTTTAAAACAGTTAATTAACAAAAGACAGCGTTAAATGCTGTAATAGATTTCTTTTAAGTTTCAATTAACTTACATGTTAAGTTTAACCACTATAGCACTTACAAAGTGCTATAATAGCCTTTATTTCAAATTAACCTTTTAGTTCATTTAAAACACTACAACATTTACAAAATGCTGTAATATCCTTTACATTACATTTCAAAATGCTGTTAAATCATATTCAGAGTTTTATTTACAATTCCACAAATAATTAACTTTTAATATAAATCATTTTAACTTATAAAATCATATATTTCACATTTAACACAATCATTTAAATACCTTTATTTCTATGATTTTATAAAGTCAAATTTCCATACAAAAAATCAAATTTAATAACAATTAAATTTTCATTTCTTTAATTAAATTATTAACTTAACAACTAAGTTTAAATTTCCAAAAATATAGCTTATTTCCATTTATTTTACTTAATTAAAATTTCACTTTTAAACAAATTTCACAAAAATTCAATCTAAGTTATATTTCCAAATTCAGCTTAAATGTTCATTTATTCCATATTTTAATTTATACAAAATCATTAACACCTTTAAAACATTATTATTACTTAATAAAAATCATTAAATTCATCTTTAAATCAAATTTGTCATATTTTCTTACTTTACAAAAATTCCATTTATAAACAAAATCATAAATTCCAAAATTAACTTATATTTCAAATTCTACTTCACCATTTACTTAATTCACTTATTTAATTTGTAGAAAATCACAAATACTTTATAGAAATCATTTTAATGAAATTTAAATCAAAATACCATAATATTTACATTAAAAAAAAGTATTTTAAAAATTTCAGAAAAATATATAAACCACGGGTCTGTATATAATTTTCTAGCCTAGGTCAAGTGATACGGATATGTATCATTTCAATCCGCAGTTTACAAAGAAAAACCGGGTTTTATCATTTCAAACCCGCAATCCCAAGTAATATAAATAAATAAATAAAAACCGTTCAGGCCTATCATTTCAGCCCATAACGATTTTTCCTTATTCTAAAGTCCGTTCGGGTATGTATCATTTCAACCCATAGTGATTCTAATCTATAGGGAACTTGCAGTGTGATAAACTGATATAAATAAACAGAATAGCATGAGATAACAGTAATAGATGATATAACATATGTAATAACAGGGGTAAACATTATATGATCATAATATAACAGTTACAACAAGATGATATAATTTTACAGATTCAAATGGGGTCAGTTTACTAGTTATATAAGTACACATTGTCTGGTGAGAATTACTCACTTGTTCAAGCTGGAGATGACAACCACAAACGCACAACAAAGATTTCCAGAGGCACGAGAGCACGATAATTATTTGAGTGTGGGAGAGCCAAAGCTAATTGCCTTGTCACATTCAAACCAAACAATTACAAACAACATAAGATTTCAACCCAAAAATTCAATAAACAATGCTAGAAATGGATGCATAAACAAAGTCAAAGTGTTTGCACTTGCTTCCTACCACCTATGCTTCAGCTCCAGATCTGAAATGGCATGGCTAAAGGCATGGTTTGGATCAGGTATGGTCTGGAAAAGGTGCGGCTACAAGGTGATGAAGGTGAGTGGAAGTTACAAGGTGTTGAAGGCAATGGAATACCAAAGGGTTTCAAGGCAAAGTGTGGCTTTTGTTGCACCATAGGGTTCGGCCCCTTGCTGATGTGGCTTGGCCATGGTATGTGGTGGTCAGGTGGTGGCTGGAGTGTGGGCCAGAGGTGGTGGAAGGTCAGGTCAGAGGTGGTGGTGGTGGAGGTAGTGGTGGCAAAAGGTGGTAGAAGGAGGAGATGACAATTCTAGGTCATAAGTGATAGTTTGTGATGGTTTTTGGTGGATTTTGTGTAGATCTTGGACTTGGATTGGTTAGGCCTCAGGAGGAGGGTTGCTAGGATGGGTGATGGTCAGAGGAAGGGGGTCGTGGTGGTCGGCCAAAGCCTGGAGGAGGAGGAACCAAACTATGAAGGTAGAGAGCATATGCAGTTTCAATAGAAAAAAAACATAGAAAACAAGGAAGAAAGAAGGAATTTTTACCCAAAATTTTGAAGCCATGGCCGTGATTTTTTTGGAGGAGAAAGAGAAGTGTTTGCGTGAAAAAAATGAAAAGAAGTCCGCTGAAAAGAATAGGGTATGCATGGCCAAAAACATTGAAGAGAGGAGTTGAGAAAGTGAAAGGTCGGGAGGTGAAAAGCCATAGGAATTTCAATAGTTTAAAACTTTTCATATTTCCTCTAATTTCTTTTTAAGTTTTATATAACTGAAATATATATATAAACTCAGATAAAATACGAAAATTTAGTAAATAAACAAAAATAAATTAATTAATTATTAATTATATAAAATTTAATTAAGTAAAACAGCAAAAATTGCAACTAGTCTTGAAAATATGAAAAATAAATGCAATGAACTTTGGAAAAAGTTTATGGACTTGAAAAAAAATTTATAAACAAATATAATAACATAAAATAAAAATGCATTCACAAAATGAATAAATAAATTTTAATTAAATATAATTTAATTGAAGAAAATAGCAGAAAAATAGAAACTAGCCTTTAAAAATAGAAAATAAATTCAATACGCTTTGGAAAAATTATATAATCACTTTAAATTATTTAAAAGACGAAATTATACATAAAATAAAATACTAACACATATTAGAACAAAATATGAAAAATAAAATATAATTTAAAATAGACAATATTGCTAAATACATCAGTTTACACACAATATTGAAATATACATAACTTTCACAATTTAACTCCGTTTCCAACGAAACGAAAAGCTGTATCCATGGAATTAAATCTATTTTCATAATAAAAGATAAAATTTAAGAATTTTAAATATTTAAAATTAAAGTTCAAAAGTCAAAGTTTGACCAGTTTCAATAGAAATTCACTTTTCAGTGAAATATCCAATTTATACTAGTTTGAACTATAAATCACTTAATAGTCAACATTTATATTTAAAATGAAATGTTTGAAATAGAACAAGTTTAAAATAATTTCAAATAAAATAAAGTCAAAATTTAAAATATAGGCCAAAATCTAGGGTTGTTACACTCTCCCCCACTCAAAACTTTTCGTCCCCGAAAAGGAATGAAGTACGGGAAAACACAGAAAAGATAAAATTGAAATGAGATTAAGACAAGATGACAAAAGATTGAAATTATACCTGATAACTGTGGTTATAGGTAAGTTTAACAAGGTGGAGATGGTCTTCCCAAGATTCTCCAGAATCAGGAACACAAGTACGAAAAGATCCTCTAGAATCTGATTCACTCTTTCCGCTTGACTGACAGTCTGTGGGTGGAAAGCAGTGCTCAGATTTAAAATGAGTACCAAAGATTATAAAGATTATAGAAAGATTTCTAAGCAAAAAGATTATAGATAGATGCCTATACCAGTCTGTAGCAAGATAAGGAAAAATAAGGACAACTAACAGACAGTTTGAAAAACAAAATTAGGTAATAAGTTTGAAAAACAAAATAAGATAATAGGTTTGAAATTTCCATGGTTTCAGCTTAACTGATAATTAATTTTACACAAGTTAAATAAATCTTAACTATCTCTAATTTCATTATCTTATCATCAAATTTTCTTAAACAAACAATCTCTAAAATCATGATTTGATTAAAATTAAGTGTATAACATTCAATAAATTTAATTCTTCTTTATTCATAATTATAATTAAATTTATCCCTCTCAAATATTTTATCACATATGTTAAATATGCTTACACTTATTATAACTGTTTTAATTTATTCCTAATTCCCTTAACATCATTTGTATTGTAAATTATTCAATTAACCTTTTAGTCTATTTACCTGTGTTAATCTTTTTATAACTAAAATTTAAGTGTATAATATTTATTATAACCACTCAAATTTTATTTATAAAAATCTTTTTATATTGTATATTATCCAATTACATTGTTAACTTCTAAAAATTAAGGTAAGTTATATTGGAATGCAATTGAGAATTATACAAATAAAACTTTCTAAAATTAACATACACTATAAACATCCTAATTCAATCATTTCAAGCTTGAATCATCTATTCAAAAATTTTGATTTTCTTTTTATACTTGAAGTTATTATTTAAGATAGAATTTAAGAATAAAATCTCCGATTCCTTTCAAACCATTTAGAGATAGATAAATGTATGTACATAATTTGTCAAATCAAATTTAAATCATATATCTATATATTTTATAAATCAATCATATTTTAGAAATTTATATCAATCAAGTTTCCCAAAACAAAGCTGTAGCAAGACTACAGAATGGTTTCTTCACTTCGAAACTCGAAAATGAACGTCGATGATGCTGCAGTCATCACCGAAATTATTTTCCAGCGACAAAGAGAAGAGCACTTAATTTTTAAACTTTAAAATCCTTTAGAGACAAAAAAAAAATTTATTCAAAAATACTTTAAATAATATCCTTTTAAAAAATTTAAACACAAGGTTTGAAATCCATCGGAAATTAAACTCTTTAAATTTCTTGTTTTAAATTCATTTCAGTTCCCAAATAAATTTATAAACAACTATTTATAAATTCCTTTGTAGAACAATAAATGATAAATCAAGTATTATCATTTTAAATAATCAATTTAAACCAATTTATTAAGTTCCATAAATTTACTTATATATTAAAATTTATTTAATTAACCAATTTTTTTTTTATAATATTGTGTCAGTTTGTTCTATCAAAGTGTTTTAGAAATCCTATCGATAGCGTTGATCAGACGAATCGATCGGAAACCCAAATCAACATCAACAACTCAAACAACACAATATAAAACAAAATATTAATTACAGATTTACAAGTACAATTCAAAATGTTTTGAAGGTAGGTTGGAAACAAAAGACAAGATGATTAAATAACAAAGTAGGGAGATGGGTAAGCTTAGATAACCGCGGACAACCTTAACCGGGTTAACCGTGAGTTAAAGAATAAGATCGATGTGGATTTTCCTGGGACAAATCTATGTTCGATCTCAAGAGATAGAGTTTGGAAAAAAAATATTAGCATCTAAACCAAGGATAAATATAAATCTCTGGTGAATCGATGCTGATTGTAAAGGATTTTCACCCATTTACAAGAAAATTAGAATATTGGCGAGACCGCCAATTCACTATAAAGATCATTCGAAGTGGAGTTATGTGATACTCCAAAATCAAAAGAAGATGAGTAGTGAGGGACAAGAATGAATTTTGAAACCGTAGGGAACGTTCCAAAAATTCATAGGAAATTCAAATCAAGAGGAAAAGATTCAAACTCGAACGAAAGTGATTCTGTAAATAAATCTACTCCATATGCTGAGTTTTGCCTCAAAGCCAAAGCTCTGATACCAACTGTAACGGCCCGATATTTTCAACCATTCGCATCCATTATAAGTGTATAGGTAGACACTCATGCCGGAGTTGAATTGCTTAAAATACCGCGTTGTAATTAAAATTTGGCAAATCTCAGAATATACAGTAAATAAATATAATCACAGATCACAGACACAGAGTAAAATAATGCAGCGGAAGTAAAAGAAATAGTAGTTCATGAAGCTACTATATAAATATATCAGAGTACATAAGATACAATAGAAGAAATAGAGTACAACAGAAGTATAAATAAGATAACCAAGTACAAGCTGAACAGAGCAACATAACTGAAGTAGATAGAACAAGACTAGCAGATAATCTCCAGCGATTCAAATCTCCAGAAGGTGGAAATCCAAATCTGTGAATACTCAGGCTGACCCGAGCGTAAAGCAAAACACAAAACACTCGAGTCAGGACAATATATACTTATATAATATAAACCAACTCAAGTGAACTGTAATAAGGTACAAGTAACTTAAAGAATGCTTGGGACCGCCCATTCTTTAAGGATCCGTTAAACTATTTACTATGTAGTAATATACGCTATATACAGTAGTGTCTAATTAGTAAAGTATAATCATATAGAAAATAGCGCTAAGGGGATGGAGAACCTTAACGCGGTCGGATCTTAAAATCATAATCGTAGTAAATCTCGATATGGTAGGTGACACGGCACAACTAGGCAATGCCAGGGTAGATATACCAATTACGCATCCGGACTAGTGGTGACGCATAGCAGCCACTACCGCCCACCTCGAACAACACTCCCAATCAAGGGTGGCCACCAAATCAATCACAAGTAATAGAATGGTATCGAAGAAGTGTGTCCGATAAGAGGTGCTACCTCATTGGTCCGTCAATCGCTCCTGTTTTAGCCACCTTATGCCAACTCACGGGAGTTGGGTCCACGTAACATACCTTAAGAACGTCGTCACCATCCTACTTCATTCTGGAATCTCCACCGCGTACACGGTTGTCAAAGTGGTTTTCGGTATCGACAGAGAGTATGTCCATATCCGATCCCGGTCTCTTTGCCAACCAATCGTTATTATAACCCGTGGTTATAACTTTTAAAAACAATACTTTACTTCAAAATAAGATATCATTTCAAAATCATGTCTTTATCAAAATAAAGATTTATCATTTCCAAATCATTTCAATATTCTAAAATATTGTATCCTTTCAAACTTCTTTTCAAATCATTTTAATACATCAAAATATTATATCTTTTCAAACTTTATTTCAAATCATTTTTATATATCAAAATATCATACCTTTGATAGTTATACTTCGAAACCAAAATCATTTTATTTCAAAACTATGTTCATTTCAAAACAACATCATTTCCATTTCAAACATATATTCACCTTTCAAATAGTCTATACTTTCAAAGTTATAACTCTTTTGAAACAAAACATTTGAAATCATTATACTTTGAAAATCACAGCATTTCGAAATCATATATTTAAAATCATCTTTTAATTCTATACATTTACAAACTTATTAAATTCAAACCATCAAATTTCAATTCAATTACAGTTTACCAACAAACCGTTTCAAATCTTATCAATTCCCAATATAGATTAAATCCACAAAATACAATATTCAATCTTTAGTATATTTCAAAACTTTAAATCTCCCACATTTCATAAATCCAATATCATTTAAATAAACTCAATTAATATATACTTCAAATATTCATTTATCAAATAAATTAAATAAGTCAGAAATCAAGTATCATTTCAAACTCATTTCACAATATCAAAATATTATTCAAAACACCATTCATTTTTATTCATTTAAATACCATTTAAATCCATTCATTTTATTAAATTTAAATACCATTTTAAACTCACATTAGAAATCAAATTCTTCCACTTAAATATCTCTTCATTATCTTTAGAAATTTAACATTTAATTTCCCAAAATTATATCATTTTCCAAAGATTATTTTTCATTAAAATTAATTTAAAACAACAAAATATAGTTTGCGTAGCACTTATAAAATGCTACGTAAAGTTATAGTTTAAAACAGTTAATTAACAAAAGACAGCGTTAAATGCTGTAATAGATTTCTTTTAAGTTTCAATTAACTTACATGTTAAGTTTAACCACTATAGCACTTACAAAGTGCTATAATAGCCTTTATTTCAAATTAACCTTTTAGTTCATTTAAAACACTACAACATTTACAAAATGCTGTAATATCCTTTACATTACATTTCAAAATGCTGTTAAATCATATTCAGAGTTTTATTTACAATTCCACAAATAATTAACTTTTAATATAAATCATTTTAACTTATAAAATCATATATTTCACATTTAACACAATCATTTAAATACCTTTATTTCTATGATTTTATAAAGTCAAATTTCCATACAAAAAATCAAATTTAATAACAATTAAATTTTCATTTCTTTAATTAAATTATTAACTTAACAACTAAGTTTAAATTTCCAAAAATATAGCTTATTTCCATTTATTTTACTTAATTAAAATTTCACTTTTAAACAAATTTCACAAAAATTCAATCTAAGTTATATTTCCAAATTCAGCTTAAATGTTCATTTATTCCATATTTTAATTTATACAAAATCATTAACACCTTTAAAACATTATTATTACTTAATAAAAATCATTAAATTCATCTTTAAATCAAATTTGTCATATTTTCTTACTTTACAAAAATTCCATTTATAAACAAAATCATAAATTTCAAAATTAACTTATATTTCAAATTCTACTTCACCATTTACTTAATTCACTTATTTAATTTGTAGAAAATCACAAATACTTTATAGAAATCATTTTAATGAAATTTAAATCAAAATACCATAATATTTACATTAAAAAAAAGTATTTTAAAAATTTCAGAAAAATATATAAACCACGGGTCTGTATATAATTTTCTAGCCTAGGTCAAGTGATACGGATATGTATCATTTCAATCCGCAGTTTACAAAGAAAAACTGGGTTTTATCATTTCAAACCCGCAATCCCAAGTAATATAAATAAATAAATAAAAACCGTTCAGGCCTATCATTTCAGCCCATAACGATTTTTCCTTATTCTAAAGTCCGTTCGGGTATGTATCATTTCAACCCATAGTGATTCTAATCTACAGGGAACTTGCAGTGTGATAAACTGATATAAATAAACAGAATAGCATGAGATAACAGTAATAGATGATATAACATATGTAATAACAGGGGTAAACATTATATGATCATAATATAACAGTTACAACAAGATGATATAATTTTACAGATTCAAATGGAGTCAGTTTACTAGTTATATAAGTACACATTGCCTGGTGAGAATTACTCACTTGTTCAAGCTGGAGATGACAACCACAAACGCACAACAAAGATTTCCAGAGGCACGAGAGCACGATAATTATTTGAGTGTGGGAGAGCCAAAGCTAATTGCCTTGTCACATTCAAACCAAACAATTACAAACAACATAAGATTTCAACCCAAAAATTCAATAAACAATGCTAGAAATGGATGCATAAACAAAGTCAAAGTGTTTGCACTTGCTTCCTACCACCTATGCTTCAGCTCCAGATCTGAAATGGCACGGCTAAAGGCATGGTTTGGATCAGGTATGGTCTGGAAAAGGTGCGGCTACAAGGTGATGAAGGTGAGTGGAAGTTACAAGGTGTTGAAGGCAATGGAATACCAAAGGGTTTCAAGGCAAAGTGTGGCTTTTGTTGCACCATAGGGTTCGGCCCCTTGCTGATGTGGCTTGGCCATGGTATGTGGTGGTCAGGTGGTGGCTGGAGTGTGGGCCAGAGGTGGTGGAAGGTCAGGTCAGAGGTGGTGGTGGTGGAGGTAGTGGTGGCAAAAGGTGGTAGAAGGAGGAGATGACAATTCTAGGTCATAAGTGATAGTTTGTGATGGTTTTTGGTGGATTTTGTGTAGATCTTGGACTTGGATTGGTTAGGCCTCAGGAGGAGGGTTGCTAGGATGGGTGATGGTCAGAGGAAGGGGGTCGTGGTGGTCGGCCAAAGCCTGGAGGAGGAGGAACCAAACTATGAAGGTAGAGAGCATATGCAGTTTCAATAGAAAAAAAACATAGAAAACAAGGAAGAAAGAAGGAATTTTTACCCAAAATTTTGAAGCCATGGCCGTGATTTTTTTGGAGGAGAAAGAGAAGTGTTTGCGTGAAAAAAATGAAAAGAAGTCCGCTGAAAAGAATAGGGTATGCATGGCCAAAAACATTGAAGAGAGGAGTTGAGAAAGTGAAAGGTCGGGAGGTGAAAAGCCATAGGAATTTCAATAGTTTAAAACTTTTCATATTTCCTCTAATTTCTTTTTAAGTTTTATATAACTGAAATATATATATAAACTCAGATAAAATACGAAAATTTAGTAAATAAACAAAAATAAATTAATTAATTATTAATTATATAAAATTTAATTAAGTAAAACAGCAAAAATTGCAACTAGTCTTGAAAATATGAAAAATAAATGCAATGAACTTTGGAAAAAGTTTATGGACTTGAAAAAAAATTTATAAACAAATATAATAACATAAAATAAAAATGCATTCACAAAATGAATAAATAAATTTTAATTAAATATAATTTAATTGAAGAAAATAGCAGAAAAATAGAAACTAGCCTTTAAAAATAGAAAATAAATTCAATACGCTTTGGAAAAATTATATAATCACTTTAAATTATTTAAAAGACGAAATTATACATAAAATAAAATACTAACACATATTAGAACAAAATATGAAAAATAAAATATAATTTAAAATAGACAATATTGCTAAATACATCAGTTTACACACAATATTGAAATATACATAACTTTCACAATTTAACTCCGTTTCCAACGAAACGAAAAGCTGTATCCATGGAATTAAATCTATTTTCATAATAAAAGATAAAATTTAAGAATTTTAAATATTTAAAATTAAAGTTCAAAAGTCAAAGTTTGACCAGTTTCAATAGAAATTCACTTTTCAGTGAAATATCCAATTTATACTAGTTTGAACTATAAATCACTTAATAGTCAACATTTATATTTAAAATGAAATGTTTGAAATAGAACAAGTTTAAAATAATTTCAAATAAAATAAAGTCAAAATTTAAAATATAGGCCAAAATCTAGGGTTGTTACAAATATGGTTATCATCTTAGAGTGATTACTACACACCTTCCTTCGGTAACTAGCTGAATTTCCACTTTCCGATATCTACAATATTTAAATTCTTTACTTCTCATCTATTTAGATCTAACATACATCATCAATCGGTAATCCTACAAGAATCTACAACCATTGGACAATTCAAGCCCAACAAGGGAGTCACATACCATCCAGCTTCAGGGACCCTTCTATATGTCGCATTCATGCTCTTTTTTAGTCAACGCCTTCCAATATGACCTACTTTCCATAGGGTAATCGGGATAGGTGCATATCTTTAACTTCATCTATTGTTCCATCTCATAGTCGCATTGTCCATCTTTTCAGAATATTTTTTAACTACTTCTATTGTTGGAATTTGAAGATTTTGGCTTATAATATATAAAAAATTATAGGTAAAAATACAAATACGTTCACTCAACGTATCCTAATTCTTAAGATCGATTAACCTATGGTATGATATCAAATGTAACATCTCGCACCTTAATAGGCCTAAATTTTCGCTAAATCGAAAACCCAAGTCTACTAGGCACGGAAGTGGTGTTGGTATCCTGTAATAAACAAAAACTTATCAAAGCATTATCGATAAGAACTCACAACGGAAGAAAAAATATAATAAATCATATGATTACTAACCAAAACCGATACCTCTAGTATCTAGTGCCCTTGCCAATACTGAATATGCATAAGGAATCTGTCCATCCACCATTTCCGCCTTGTACCAATACTTGTCCCTCTAAATCTATCGTATGGGTTGTAATGAGGAGTGGATTAGAACAACGTTCCAATGACCCATAAATTACATACTTTATACATAACACTAGTTTATGCTGATTGCTTTCCATTCCAAGTTATGTCTACTTTTTAAACATAGTTGTCTTGACTTTATATACGCATACGATACGCCCAACCTACTCGAGTATATAATAACTACATACGTATATATAAGTGTATATATAAGTACTATAGTCCCCTTTTGGACAAGGATACGTTCCCTGCTAGTATCCATAACTCTACACCTCATCAAGATCCATCGTTAACACAGTATCATGTCCTCATTGTCGTGCATACCAAGGAACTCTCATAATGTCTAATAATGGCATTACAACTATTAGTCGTATTCTATCTCTTCTTAAAGGTTTATCTAACTGCTTTATATAATGGACTTAGCTCCACGGAATATTCTATTCATTTGAAAGACCTCCATTAAGGGTTGTCTAGTCTTGCCTCCTAACAAATAAAAATTAAAAACAACTATAAGGCAGTGCATGTCCTAAATGTGATCCATAACAGTAGGAGGTGTGGTCTGTTTAGGTGTAACCCTCATCTTTTCGCTGACCACTTCAGGACATATGACGATCTCGACCTATGTGTACAGCTCCTACTCCTCGTATATATGGTACCAACCTTGCTGACATAGCGTCGATCCTATACTCACTGTCTTATTAAGATTGCCTAATGCAATCAAGAAAATGCCCACTTGGTTACTTAACACGTACCCCCTAAAAGTTGAAGCATACTCTACTTCGTCCTTTGACAATTTGACTGGCATGAACCATCCTATATTGGTATATTCCCTTCACTTATACGCGAATGTATAGTCCCACGGATCCTATATTTGGATATGTCCTATATCGGTATAGTGTATACACAACTGTCGATAGCCCCTTGCTAGGGGTAAACTTCTGTTGTGTAATACTACAAACATCGCATTCCAACCCATATTAATGAATAAGTCATTTTTAATCAATCTAAGTTATTGACTAGATTCAATAATTTACACTCGCCATAAATACATATTAAGGTTATATTTATTTATTTACTACGCCTCCTATGTTTAACTATTAGTATTCAGTTATTTTTACGTAGTGTGACGATCACCCTACACCACCGGCACCTAATGTTGTTATAACCAACACTATAATGGCGCCCGATCGATGTAGGATGGCCGTCGAGGTTGTAAGGTAAAGTAAATCGAACATAGAACTTGTCATATATCTCGCAACACATCGAATAAAATATAATAGTAAACATCTAAGATATAAAATAAGGGAGACGGTAATAAATGAGTGAATCATAGGAATTAGAGTACATAGACCTATACAGTAAATAGCATAAGTGATAGAGTTATACATCAAATAATAACTCATAAACGAACCGTCTCTAGATAATAAGGGCACTAGTAATCTCTATAGTGTTGCGCAGCGGAATAGTAAATCATAATAAGTAAATGTAGTAATATGAGAGTGTGGTCTCCTGCTCGTCCTCTATTTATCTTTACATGCTCACCAGATCTGATATCCTTAATTTACTCAATTAAGAGTACCAGGAATAATAGGAAGCAAAAAATAAAATCCCGAGTCAGATAACAATCCGGTGTAAGTGGTAGAAAAACTCTAAATACTAATAAACCACTACAATATGATGAACGGTATGAAGAATCATACCTGACCCGTCCCTGCATCCACAGAGTTTGCACATACACAAGATGTACGCTACTCTACATCATAGTCATCATAGGTGTACTATACATCAAAGTATCTAAGTGTCGACATTGATAACATCAGCATCATATGACATTCCTAAGGTGGTAAGCAATCAAAGCAAACATAACATCCATTATCCATCCTCATAAACACTCACTCAGTACGTTGGATATAAAATCACTCGTCCGACCCATCACGGTCAAAGACCAAACTATCCATCATGATAGCTCGCGTCCTGGTTCCTCGGTACTCGAATCCATGCCACTCGGTAGCCCAGGAACTAGAATAACCATCACGTCAGTGGGAGGTAAACATATCTCCCATCTAGAATAAAGAGCCATCATGCTCCAGGAACCATCGCATCCCCAGTATATACCCTATTTTATGAGTACCCAGTGAACCCTCAAGTCTCAACTATCCCTTTGCACATGTCATCTATAGCACAACTCACCCTAGAATCGATCTTATGGCTCCTGTTACGAAGTCGCCACGATTGGGATGATTCTCTACAATCATCATCAGTCGTAGAATACCATCATACGTCCTGTAACCTTCCTCCAACGGTTCCCTCAATCGGATGCATAATCCTCTACTCTATATCTCCAAGTACAGCTATCAATTATCGAAGTCGTCGCTCCCCATCATGGAATCATCATCGTTGGACCATGCGTAATCATCGTCAGACATCGTCACCGAACCCTATGGTTCAGTACCAACCCTACACTTGGCAATATTTGGCTAAGTGTTTGGTTTGGCACGAGCTTGGAGTGAACACACCCAAGACTCGAAGAAAAAACCATTATGTCTCAAAGAAAGCATGCAAACGACTCGGAGTGGCTCCAACTTACCACCGATCCATCCCATCACCAATCCAACACTTCAACGCAACAAGCCTTGCTCTTCCATGAGAAACTCTCCTACCAATCCATTATGCTCACCGATCGATGCCTCATGGATCGGTACTGATCCATGGCCTCCGATCCATGTCTTAGACAATTTTCTCCTTCCCTTTCTCCATTGGCCCAACGTCTATCACGAACCAAGTAAACCCATGGATCGGCACCGATCCATGGGCACTAACGATCCCTCACTTAGGAAATTCCCATCTTCTCGTGCGATCCATCCATGCAAGCTAGCGACCCAAAGCATTCCATCATATGACTTGAAGCGATCCATCTCAAAACACGAGCATGCCTAGAAGCCAACCTCGACCGATCCATATCCTTCAAACCACTACCGATCCATTTTCAATCGCACATAACTCGAGCAAACGAACTCCAAACTACTTGAAACTTAGAACGTAGCTTTACGGGGTCCTTCTTGACCTACCCTATGGATCGCATGTCATTTAGACGATGTGACCTTTATGAGTCATCACCGATCCATCAACACCAATTCATAACTTATTCCTAAAACTAAATCGCCTTTTAATCGGTGTTTTAAGCCAAACGAACATCATATATCCAAGTAATCATCGTATATAACCTTATCTAACAAGCATACATCCGTACATATTGAAGTAAATCCTAAATATAAAGGTAGAACCATAAGAACAAAGGAGATCCATAAGAACACGAATTTTACAGATCTTTTCCAAATCATTTGAAAATTATCTATGTGGCTAAAGTGGGTTTAAAACATATTTTAGAGTTTAAAAACATCATATAGTGGCTAATTAGTGAGTAGAGGCTTAAATCATTTACCTAAATCCAAAGCAATCTAAGATGGCACAGAATCCAAGAATCTACAGCAGCTCCAAGTGATCTCCAACAACAAATCTTCAATCCAAAGTGCCAATCTTCTCTAATGACAAGTTTTGGTAAATTAAAGTAGAGATTAGGGAACTTTTTGATTAAGACGTGGTTAATGAGGGTTTTCTTTCTATTTTTGGAAAGTGTGAAATGATGGAGAGAATCCCATTATCCTTATCCTCGTGTCAATCCTGAAATAGGCTTTGGGCCTTCCTATTAACTCACTAATTACCCACTAAGCTATTCAAAATCAAATGCAACTTCAAATAGCCATATCTCTGTAATGGTAAGTGTAACGACCCGTAAATTTCAACTGTTTTAATAACGTAATTAGTTGAAATTTTGTGAAATTTTAAAACGATAAAATTTTGAAATAAAAATTTAATATTTGGAATACGTCTAGTTAAACATAGCAACTGGTAAATTTTCGTCCGAAAATACGAAAGTTTATTTCGCACGTAAAATTCACTTCAATTTAATCAGTTAAAAAGCGATGAAAATAAAATGTTTTCGAAACCTAAATATTTTTACATAGAAAAATTCTAAACCATCTTCTGAGCAAGATGTCAGTTTGTCATTTTTCCAAATTCGGACATCTTTGGCTCCGTCGATCTTATTTTTCAGCGTTTTTCTTGCATTTCCGCCAGTAGAAAATTCGAATTTTTATAATTCAATCATACCACTGATATTTGTATACCGTTTGGATCGTCTCATCGTACTGATCTTAGCAGTATATTCATTTTTTGTATTTCGAGATCTGGTACGCCACGAAATCAGTAAAACGATTACCATATCGGTAACCGTTTCGGACCTTTTGACTTCCGTGGCCTTTCAATTGTCTACCAGCTGGAATTAAATAGCCGCTGGTTATCAATATTTCAGCTATTCAAATTCTGACTTTTACTGTTCCCAATTGAACGTACGTTGGTTGTAGCTTTACATTTTCCTTTTGTTCTGTTCTTCACGTGAATATCAATGTATAGATTTTGCTTCCTTTACACAATTGCATGTTCCTGTTCCTTCTTCCAATTCTTTTCTTTGCTTCTCCTTCCTGACTATCATGGCCGCCTTCTCCTCTTACAAAAACAAAAAAACAAAACCCATTCGCCTGCTCACCTACACCCTCCCACCGCCATCATCACCGAAGCAATATCACCATGCTCCTCTACTCTAGCAGCTGTCGCAGCTAACCTCGCCCACTCCATAGCAGCGACCATCTTCCCACCATTTCCGGCGCGTGGCCGACCACCTCTACCCGCACAGCCACCATTCCTATCTGCTTCTCCACCATGGCCAGCCGAGACCCCTTCCGTGTCATCGTCTCCTTCACCGAGTGCCAAGCTCCTCCTCGCGCCTATTCGACCTTCTCTACCCACTTTCAGCCCAAAAGAAAGAAAATAAAACTGTTCCTTGCCGAGCTCAACAGTAAGTATATATATTATGCATATTATATATGAGTTGTATGCGTTGTTATATATACCTATATATGTGAGTAGCTTGTTTATATAAAGTATAATAGTTTACATTAAGTTACAGAGTAAGTTTTACATACAATATAGCTATTACAATATATATATATGAGTTAAGTATGTATATGTTTTATATGTGTATGTTTAGATCAGCAAGTTGTACGCGTATGTTATATATATATATATATGTATATATATATGTGTATATATGTATGTATATATCATTATATATATGAATTCAGTGTGTATGTGAAATAGGCTATTTGAAATTTTGATGAAACACATGTATATAGGTCTGTGTGTGTGCAACTGTATATTTTTTTTCCATTGTTTATTGGTATGTTAAATATTTATACGATTTGGCGATTTTATTTATATTACAGTATTTTATTTATGACAGCAAAGTAAGTATAGGTACCAAATTTCATATTATATAACTCAGTTTATACAAATTTTATTTTAACATTGATTTAAAAGTATACGTGGGTTTATATTATGTATGTTTGCCATATCTGGGTTTATTTTATATTATACTGTATGTTACTATACGTATATATTATGCATGTTTTACTTGTATGAGAATCTTAACTATGTTTATACATGGGTCTATGTAGATAGGTATACCTGTCTTATATCTTGTTTCCAGAGGTAATATTGTTAAGTATGAATAGGCTGCGGTTATATATGTATGTAATATATAGTTCTAAGTTATATTTTAGCCCCAGCTTATATAATAGTTTATATAATAGAATATATTTCTGTTACAGCATATAGATTAAAGTATATGTGTTTATTTGCGAATTTTATATATATCGAATTACATTTGATTTTTATTTTATTTTATTTTATTTTATATTAAGATTTTAACTTTTGAAACATATGTATAGGTGAAATTGTTTCACAAATATATATAGAAATTTATAGGTCGGTATTTAATGTTGATTTGAAAATGAATATATATTCTATTAAAAATAAGTTTAAATTGATTTTAGGAAAATTTATATGCATGAAATATATCTTGTCTCATTTATCTAGTGCTATTTGACTGACATCCTCAATATCAAATCTATCGCAGCAAAAAAAAAATCCTAACTTATCGTTGTTCTGCTCGCTTGACCTGTATGCTTATCTTTGACTATTCGCTTCCATTCTCGTTCATCTCTCTAGACTCGAAGGTGAGCACTCACTCACGATTAACGTTCTTTTATTTATTAAATTTGATTTCAATTGAAACGACAATTGAAATATGCTGCTGTTTGATATTTACACTGTTATCACCTGTATCAGTTAACCTATGACATCTGACACCATTATCTGTTAGTTATTTATGTGATGATAATACAGTTTGACTGATAATTGATTGGTTGTGATGTTTATATTGGACGTAAAATTGAAATGTTAAAATGATAAATAGTATGAAATTGAACTTGATATAGGATAATTAAATGTTAAATTTGATTAACTGACATTTGTATAATATGACCCCTTTAACTGTTGAATTTATTGACACGTAGGATTTGTTTAATTACACTTTGAACCACTGAATGTATGTTGTTAAATTGATGATGTATGAAATTGTAAATAGATGACAAGTGAAAACCGTAATGTAATAATCTTTAATCTACATGAAATGATAGTGTAGATTCTAGAAATAATTATATTAATTCGTACAAATAACAATGCGAATTAATACGGTTATTTCGGGATTATTTGAATTGATTATTGGATTGATATTGATTGTTGTTATTGCTTGTTTATTTACTTTGACACCATCCCAGTTATCACACTGCAAGTTTCCTTTGTTATGCTTTGATTTTGAATTGAATTGGAATCGGGTTGAAATGATAAATACCCAAATTTTAACTTTGACCTAGGATAGAAAATTAAATAAAAACCCGATTGGTCGATAATTTGATTTAAAAGTAAACGAAGATTTTATTTGAATAAATAATATGGTTTTGAAATGAAGTTGAAATTTGAATTATGATGAAAGGAAAATGTTAATATTTAATAATCTGAAACAAAATATTAACAATGTAATTGATGAAAGAACGTTGTTTAATTTGAGAAATGATTGAATTAACTTTGAAATGATTTAATAATTAAGTTTGAAATTATAATTAAGTTTGAAATTATTAAACTTTGAAATTATTTAATAATTAAGTTTTGAATTATTTAATAATTAAATAAGATTGAATTATTTAATGTTTAAATAAAATTGAATTTTTGAATAAGTGAATTTTACTTCGTAAATAATTGAAATTGAGTTTCTTTATTAATTAAGTTTGGAAAATTATTTAAGTAAGTAAATAAGCGAAATTGAATTTCTTTAACAAGAAATAAAATGTGATTTATTGAAATTAATGTAAGACTTGAAAATTTAAGAATTTGATTTGATGAATTTAATTTAATTCAATTTGTAAGTTTTGAAATAAGGAAGTTGAATTTAAATAATGGATTTAAATTGGTTTGAATGTTAAATTAATTTAAATGATTTCGGAATGAAACTTATATATGAACTTGAATCAATATTTGAATTGTTTTAAAAAAAGAAATTGAAATTGAATTATAAGATTTTGAAATTGTGAATTTGGATGTTTTGAAACGTAAATTTTGGAAATTGATTTCGAAAGAGAAATGAAATGTTGGTTTATGAATTGAAATTGAAATTGAATTTGATTTGGTTTTGAAATAAATAAACGACCAATCAGTGTAATAATTATGAAAGTTATTAAAGAGACCGGGATCGGTAATGGATATACTCTCTATCTAAACCGAAACCACTTTAATAACTATACGCGGAGTGATGATCCAGAATGAAGTGGTTGGAATGATGTACGTGTTGACTGAAGAAAGAGAATGATGATGGATAGCCTTGACACTTGTGTCAAATGGGAAATGACTAAAACAGGAGCTGTGCCGGGCCAATGGAGGATTAGCTACCTCAAGTGGACACACTTCTTCGAACTACTTATTACTTGTTGTCGATTGGTGCACCCTTGATTTTGGGAGTGTTGTTTCACGGTGTTGCGGGCGCTGCGGCGTTGCGTTCTCACCAGTCCGGATCAGGCGAACGGTAGTATCACTACCTTGGGTATTGCCTCATGTGCCTTGTCATACTTGTATTCCATTTATGCGCGACCACTACGATTTTGATTTGTACCTTTAGTATATGGATTGCCCTTTGGTGACTTCCGGTTTTGGGGAAACTACGGTCTTGTATATGCTTTTGGGAATAAAAATGTGTTAAGGGTGGAATGAGCCATGACTTAACGCTATTTTGATATCTTATTATTACTGATAGACATTACCTACTTATCGTACATTACTACCTAGTAGATAGTTTAACGGATCCTTAAAGGATGGTTATTCCAAACATCCTTTGAGTTACCTGTATTTCAATTGCTATTTCACTTGAGTTGGATTTATTAATATAAGAATGTTAATCCTGACTCGAGTGTTTTGTATTTTGCTTTACGCTCGGGTCAGACTGAGTGGTTCAGATTTCGAGACTCACCTTTGGAGTTGGAAGCTTTGCTTGAAGATCCAGCCATCTATTCAGCTTTCAGTATTCGATGATTCCAGTGATGTATTCTGATTTGTATCTGATGTATCGTATTACTCTTCTGTTGTAAACTCTGATGTATCTTATATATTTATATAGTAGCTTCATGAACTACTATCTCTTTTATTTCCGCTGCACTTATTACCCTGTGTCTGTGATCTGTGATTATTTATTTACTGTATATGTTCAGTTTTTCCAAATTTAAATTAACAACGCGGTATTTTGAGCAATTCAACTCCGGCATGAGTGTCTACCTATACACTTATAATGGATGTGAATGGTCCAAAATTTTGGGTCGTTACAGTTGGTATCAGAGCTTTGGTAGCTCTAGGCAAAACTCAACATATAGGGTAAATGTATTTACAGAATCACTCTCATTCGAGTTTCAATCTCTTCCTTTGACTCAATTCCTTTGAATTTTTGGAACGTTCTCATCGGTTCCGAAATTCATTCGTGTCCTTCACTATTCGTCTTCTTTCAATTCTGGAGCACCCCATAACTCCATTTTGAATGATATCTATAATAGGTCGGCGGTCTCGCCAAACTTCGAATGATTTGTAAAGGGGTGAAACTCCTTTACAATAGACATTGATTTACCGGAGATTTCTGTATCTTCGGTTTACGATGCTATCTATCTTCTGTTATACCTGAATTTTATTTCTCGAGATTGGATGTTGATTTACCTCGGAATTCAGCATCGATCTTATTCTTGAAGTTACGGACGACCCGGTTAAGGTTGCCCGTGAATTAAATAAGCTTATCCATCTCCCGATTCTGTTAATTGAATTATCTTATCTTCTGTTTCAAACTTATTTTTGAATCAAAATTCTCTTTGATTTGAGTCAACAAAAATTTGAATCCCTATCCTTATTTTGAAAATCCATTCCTGTATCGTCGAGCAAAGAAATGTATTTGTAAATTTATATTAAAAATGTTGTTTTCAAATTTGATAAACAAAATAGTTTTGAATGATTATATTATATATAAATATAAGTTTTCTGAAATTAAATTGTTAATGAATTTGTTGTCTGAAATAATTGTTTGCACCAAAAATGGTCACAAACCCCAAGTGTAATGAAAGCACCAGCGTATGAATACGAATCAACAGTATTCACACACAAATCACAGATCTAAGCAAGTAACAAGTAACAGTCAAGAAATAATGAACAGTGACACACAATTTATAGTGGTTCGGCTATCTCCGGCCTACGTCCACTTCAAGGTTTTTATGATTTTATTGCTCGATACTCCAAGATTACAATTTTGTATGTTGTATTACAACTGATTTGTTGAACTAAATCTGAATCTAAGGCAGCAATGGTGATCTGGAATAAATCTGGTAGAATCTGGGCGCTCTTTAGCTCTAAGAATTGTCCGACCCCTTTTCTGAATGACCTGGGGCTCTATTTATAGGTGTAGGAGGCTGATATTTCGCCTAAAATGAGGGGAGACCAGTTCTGGTACGTCAGGGGGCCCACATGCCCGCTTTATGGAAATCCGGGCCCACACCAGGATCGATTCGACCCTAGGTTCGAATCGATCAAGAAATTGTCCAATCAAGCTGAAATTTGGCGTGAACATTCTTCAACATGTGCTCAAGCTTCTGTGAAAATTTCATAGCATTTGGATGTGTAGATCTCAAGTTATGATCGATTCAAGTCGGTGTTTTTTCGAATTCTGGAGTCATTCGAATCGATATGCTCGAATCGATTCGTTCGAATCGATCCTCCTGCACGTGAAGATGGTGACGTGGAGCGCAAACCTTGCATCGATCCGCTTTTGTCGCCAATTAGATCGAGTCGTCCCGGAGACTTCGTTGCCTTGACTCGATGGATTCGAAGACACCAAATATCCCTGGATTCGAATGGCGCCTACTTCGTATCGATGGCCAACGTGTCTTGATCGATACAGAGTTAAACGTAGCCTGATGGATTCGAAGGAAGGCACTTAATCGATTCGAACACGCCAACCTTGCATCGATTCGAAGCAAGTATCTGATGGGTATGAAGCGAGAGGTCTTCATGGGTTCGAGTGTTGGATTCGAAGTGATGTAGGGATGATGGATTCGAACCTGGGGCTTGGTTCTTGATCGATTCGAACCATAGCATACCTCTTCCATTTTATATCGGCGATAACTTGAGCATACGAACTCGGATTGTCTCGAAATTTGGAATGTTGCTTCATCTGACCTTGCTTGGCTTGTCTTATTAATTGCAGTCCGATCCGGACTCGGACAAAATTCATCGATATCCGGGGTGAACTTGCGATGCACAATCGATGTTCATGACTAATAATCATTGATTTTCAGTTAATCTTTGGGTATCTCGACTTTGCCAAAAGTTGGGATAACAATAATAATATTTGATTTTCATTTATTGTTTTGTAAACCATTGACTATTGCATAATATAAATAAATGAATTTATAAACTTGGTTATAAATTGATTGGAATTTGAAATGAATTTAATTCAAAAATTTGAGAATTTATTAGTTTCCGGTGATTTCGAACTTTGGTTTTTAAAATCTTAAAGTATATATTATTGGAAGTATTTCCGAATAGAAATCGTTTTCAAAGAATTTTTAAAAAGATGAAATCAGTGCTCTTCTCTTTGTCGCTGGAAAATAATTTCGGTGATGGCGGCCGCATCATCGACATTCATTTTCGAGTTTCGAAGTGGAGAAACCATTCTGTAGCTTTGCTACGGTTTTGTTTTGAAAAATATTTTGATTTGAATTTTTCAGTATATTTTTATTTACATATATATAGGTATCTTATTTTAAAATTTAATTTGATTTGATATAAATATATTATATATATCTCTAAATTGTTTGAAGTTAATCGGAAATCTAATTCTTAAATTTTGTTAAAGGATGATTTTAATTATAAATAAAACCAAAATTTGGAATAAATATTTAAACTTGAATAAATTGAATTGGAAAAATTTTGTTTGTATATTATTCAACTGCATTCTAATACAACTTACCTAAATCATTCAGAAGTTGAATATGTAATTGGATAATATATAAGATAAATTGAATTTATAAATAAAATTTGAGTGTTTATAATAAATGTTATACACTAAATTTTGATTTTAAAGATGTTAATAGAGTAGATAGGATAATAAGTAAAACTCAGTTAATAATGAAATAAATTTGTTCTGCAAGAATTAATAAATTGAAATTTGATCAACTTATGAAAATACCTTGAATCTGAAAGCAATTAGTAAATATAAATTAATTTAAATCGAAACTTTTATGGTTTAAATTAATTTATAATGGGTTAAATATATGTGAGTAGATATATTAAGTAGGATAAATTTAACAGTAATTTGGAATAAAGAAGAATTTAAAATTGTTGAAGAAAATATGATTATAATAAAAGGCCATTCAAAATTTATGGTTTTAGAAATTGTAAATTAAGGATAATTGGATAGTAAGATAATGAATTTAGAAATAGTGAGATTGATTTTAGTAAAAATCAAATGGATTAAATCAATTATTGAATATCAATTAATTTAAATTTGAATTTATATGGTTTAAATTAATTGTTATTTTGTATTTCAAATCTGTTTTTTCTTTCTGGTTGTTTCTATTCTCCTACCTCGTTCCTTTTCGGGGACGAAAAGTTTTGAGTGGGGGAGAGTGTAACGACCCGTAAATTTCAACTGTTTTAATAACGTAATTAGTTGAAATTTTGTGAAATTTTAAAACGATAAAATTTTGAAATAAAAATTTAATATTTGGAATACGTCTAGTTAAACATAGCAACTGGTAAATTTTCGTTCGAAAATACGAAAGTTTATTTCGCACGTAAAATTCACTTCAATTTAATCAGTTAAAAAGCGATGAAAATAAAATGTTTCCGAAACCTAAATATTTTTACATAGAAAAATTCTAAATCATCTTCTGAGCAAGATGTCAGTTTGTCGTTTTTCCAAATTCGGACATCTTTGGCTCCGTCGATCTTATTTTTCAGCGTTTTTCTTGCATTTCCGCCAGTAGAAAATTCGAATTTTTATAATTCAATCATACCACTGATATTTGTATACCGTTTGGATCGTCTCGTCGTACTGATCTTAGCAGTATATTCATTTTTTGTATTTCGAGATCTGGTACGCCACGAAATCAGTAAAACGATTACCGTATCGGTAACCGTTTCGGACCTTTTGACTTCCGTGGCCTTTCAATTGTCTACCAGCTGGAATTAAATAGCCGCTGGTTATCAATATTTCAGCTATTCAAATTCTGACTTTTACTATTCCCAATTGAACGTACGTTGGTTGTAGCTTTACATTTTCCTTTTGTTCTGTTCTTCACGTGAATATCAATGTATAGATTTTGCTTCCTTTACACAATTGCATGTTCCTGTTCCTTCTTCCAATTCTTTTCTTTGCTTCTCCTTCCTGACTATCATGGCCGCCTTCTCCTCTTACAAAAACAAAAAAACAAAACCCATTCGCCTGCTCACCTACACCCTCCCACCGCCATCATCACCGAAGCAATATCACCATGCTCCTCTACTCTAGCAGCTGTCGCAGCTAACCTCGCCCACTCCATAGCAGCGACCATCTTCCCACCATTTCCGGCGCGTGGCCGACCACCTCTACCCGCACAGCCACCATTCCTATCTGCTTCTCCACCATGGCCAGCCGAGACCCCTTCCGTGTCATCGTCTCCTTCACCGAGTGCCAAGCTCCTCCTCGCGCCTATTCGACCTTCTCTACCCACTTTCAGCCCAAAAGAAAGAAAATAAAACTGTTCCTTGCCGAGCTCAACAGTAAGTATATATATTATGCATATTATATATGAGTTGTATGCGTTGTTATATATACCTATATATGTGAGTAGCTTGTTTATATAAAGTATAATAGTTTACATTAAGTTACAGAGTAAGTTTTACATACAATATAGCTATTACAATATATATATGAGTTAAGTATGTATATGTTTTATATGTGTATGTTTAGATCAGCAAGTTGTATGCGTATGTTATATATATATATATATATATATGTGTGTGTGTGTGTGTGTATATATATATATATGTGTATATATGTATGTATATATCATTATATATATGAATTCAGTGTGTATGTGAAATAGGCTATTTGAAATTTTGATGAAACACATGTATATAGGTCTGTGTGTGTCCAACTGTATTTTTTTTTCCATTGTTTATTGGTATGTTAAATATTTATACGATTTGGCGATTTTATTTATATTACAGTATTTTATTTATGACAGCAAAGTAAGTATAGGTACCAAATTTCATATTATATAACTCAGTTTATACAAATTTTATTTTAACATTGATTTAAAAGTATACGTGGGTTTATATTATGTATGTTTGCCATATCTGGGTTTATTTTATATTATACTGTATGTTACTATACGTATATATTATGCATGTTTTACTTGTATGAGAATCTTAACTATGTTTATACATGGGTCTATGTAGATAGGTATACATGTCTTATATCTTGTTTCCAGAGGTAATATTGTTAAGTATGAATAGGCTGCGGTTATATATGTATGTAATATATAGTTCTAAGTTATATTTTAGCCCCAGCTTATATAATAGTTTATATAATAGAATATATTTCTGTTACAGCATATAGATTAAAGTATATGTGTTTATTTGCGAATTTTATATATATCGAATTACATTTGATTTTTATTTTATTTTATTTTATTTTATTTTATATTAAGATTTTAACTTTTGAAACATATGTATAGGTGAAATTGTTTCACAAATATATATAGAAATTTATAGGTCGGTATTTAATGTTAATTTGAAAATGAATATATATTCTATTAAAAATAAGTTTAAATTTATTTTAGGAAAATTTATATGCATGAAATATATCTTATCTCATTTATCTAGTGCTATTTGACTGACATCCTCAATATCAAATCTATCGCAGCAAAAAAAAATCCTAACTTATCGCTGTTCTGCTCGCTTGACCTGTATGCTTATCTTTGACTATTCGCTTCCATTCTCGTTCATCTCTCTAGACTCGAAGGTGAGCACTCACTCACGATTAACGTTCTTTTATTTATTAAATTTGATTTCAATTGAAACGACAATTGAAATATGCTGTTGTTTGATATTTACACTGTTATCACCTGTATCAGTTCACCTGTGACATCTGACACCATTATCTGTTAGTTATTTATGTGATGATAATACAGTTTGACTGATAATTGATTGGTTGTGATGTTTATATTGGACGTAAAATTGAAATGTTAAAATGATAAATAGTATGAAATTGAACTTGATATAGGATAATTAAATGTTAAATTTGATTAACTGACATTTGTATAATATGACCCCTTTAACTGTTGAATTTATTGACACGTAGGATTTGTTTAATTACACTTTGAACCACTGAATGTATGTTGTTAAATTGATGATGTATGAAATTGTAAATAGATGACAAGTGAAAACCGTAATGTAATAATCTTTAATCTACATGAAATGATAGTGTAGATTCTAGAAATAATTATATTAATTCGTACAAATAACAATGCGAATTAATACGGTTATTTCGGGATTATTTGAATTGATTATTGGATTGATATTGATTGTTGTTATTGCTTGTTTATTTACTTTGACACCATCCCAGTTATCACACTGCAAGTTTCCTTTGTTATGCTTTGATTTTGAATTGAATTGGAATCGGGTTGAAATGATAAATACCCAAATTTTAACTTTGACCTAGGATAGAAAATTAAATAAAAACCCGATTGGTCGATAATTTGATTTAAAAGTAAACGAAGATTTTATTTGAATAAATAATATGGTTTTGAAATGAAGTTGAAATTTGAATTATGATGAAAGGAAAATGTTAATATTTAATAATCTGAAACAAAATATTAACAATGTAATTGATGAAAGAACGTTGTTTAATTTGAGAAATGATTGAATTAACTTTGAAATGATTTAATAATTAAGTTTGAAATTATAATTAAGTTTGAAATTATTAAACTTTGAAATTATTTAATAATTAAGTTTTGAATTATTTAATAATTAAATAAGATTGAATTATTTAATGTTTAAATAAAATTGAATTTTTGAATAAGTGAATTTTACTTCGTAAATAATTGAAATTGAGTTTCTTTATTAATTAAGTTTGGAAAATTATTTAAGTAAGTAAATAAGCGAAATTGAATTTCTTTAACAAGAAATAAAATGTGATTTATTGAAATTAATGTAAGACTTGAAAATTTAAGAATTTGATTTGATGAATTTAATTTAATTCAATTTGTAAGTTTTGAAATAAGGAAGTTGAATTTAAATAATGGATTTAAATTGGTTTGAATGTTAAATTAATTTAAATGATTTCGGAATGAAACTTATATATGAACTTGAATCAATATTTGAATTGTTTTAAAAAAAGAAATTGAAATTGAATTATAAGATTTTGAAATTGTGAATTTGGATGTTTTGAAACGTAAATTTTGGAAATTGATTTCGAAAGATAAATGAAATGTTGGTTTATGAATTGAAATTGAAATTGAATTTGATTTGGTTTTGAAATAAATAAACGACCAATCAGTGTAATAATTACGAAAGTTATTAAAGAGACCGGGATCGGTAATGGATATACTCTCTATCTAAACCGAAACCACTTTAATAACTATAAGCGGAGTGATGATCCAGAATGAAGTGGTTGGAATGATGTACGTGTTGACTGAAGAAAGAGAACGATGATGGATAGCCTTGACACTTGTGTCAAATTGGAAATGACTAAAACAGGAGCTGTGTCGGGCCAATGGAGGATTAGCTACCTCAAGTGGACACACTTCTTCGAACTACTTATTACTTGTTGTCGATTGGTGCACCCTTGATTTTGGGAGTGTTGTTTCACGGTGTTGCGGGCGCTGCGGCGTTGCGTTCTCACCAGTCCGGATCAGGCGAATGGTAGTATCACTACCTTGGGTATTGCCTCATGTGCCTTGTCATACTTGTATTCCATTTATGCGCGACCACTAAGATTTTGATTTGTACCTTTAGTATATGGATTGCCCTCTGGTGACTTCCGGTTTTGGGGAAACTACGGTCTTGTATATGCTTTTGGGAATAAAAATGTGTTAAGGGTGGAATGGGCCATGACTTAACGCTATTTTGATATCTTATTATTACTGATAGACATTACCTACTTATCGTACATTACTACCTAGTAGATAGTTTAACGGATCCTTAAAGGATGGTTATTCCAAACATCCTTTGAGTTACCTGTATTTCAATTGCTATTTCACTTGAGTTGGATTTATTAATATAAGAATGTTAATCCTGACTCGAGTGTTTTGTATTTTGCTTTACGCTCGGGTCAGACTGAGTGGTTCAGCTTTCGAGACTTACCTTTAGAGTTGGAAGCTTTGCTTGAAGATCCAGCCATCTATTCAGCTTTCAGTATTCGATGATTCCAGTGATGTATTCTGATTTGTATCTGATGTATCGTATTACTCTTCTGTTGTAAACTCTGATGTATCTTATATATTTATATAGTAGCTTCATGAACTACTATCTCTTTTATTTCCGCTGCACTTATTACCCTGTGTCTGTGATCTGTGATTATTTATTTACTGTATATGTTCAGTTTTTCCAAATTTAAATTAACAACGCGGTATTTTGAGCAATTCAACTCCGGCATGAGTGTCTACCTATACACTTATAATGGATGCGAATGGTCCAAAATTCTGGGTCGTTACAGTAAGTCTGTTTTCCTATTATGATAACGACGGATTTTCTATTGGTTTAGAAAATCGCTGAAAAATTTATAATAAAATTACCGCAAGCGCATGGCGTACAATTTTAGTACGTGGCGAGTACGGGTCGATCCGTAGGGAATTTTTAAGATTTTAAAACTTTCTAATCAATCAAATTAGAGCAATATGAGAGAAGATTGTTAACGACAAAGAAAATGAAGCTAAAACTAGAATGAAAATGAGATTAAATACTATGAGATTAGAGAACAATTTAGAGGCAAATTCACTCTCATATTTTTGTAAATTAACAAACAAATAATTTATGATCTCTATTTTTGATCTTAAGTGAAATAATTGTTGTATTTATCATAAGTATGGTTTATTTATGTTATTAATTAACATAACTTAAACCATCAAACTATAATACAACAACTAACCCACTTATCAACTCTCATAAAAATGAAGTCAAAGCAAAAGCTATTTTAAGTATGATCTATTTACTATTGTAATTAGTAATATAGATCATCAAATTTTGTTTTTACTTTTAATTTCAAAATCAAAAACCAATTAGCAAATGATGATGTAATTTGTGTTTATGTTTAATAAGAATAGCTCATTTGCAAATGCAACATAAGCTATCAAACTCACTTGTATAAACTTACATCAAAATCCACTTTCATGAAGCACAAATAAAAGAGACCATAAATCATAGAAATGTTGAATTTACAAAAAGTTAGAGAGCTTCATTGCCCCTAAATCAAAGGGGTTTAGCTACTCATTTGTGTTATCAAATCAACACTTGTAAATTTCAACATTAAAAAGCAAAGAAATAGAAACTAAACAAAGGAAGAAAAAGAGATTAACTACTAACTATTTGCATAAAAATTATAGCTACACTACGTGCATGAATGTAAATCTAAGCTATAAACATGAAATGAAAAAAAGCATAGAAATAAACATTAACATAAAAGTAAATAAAAGCATGTAGAAAAGAAAAGAGAAAGAGTCTTGGAAGCCATTTTTATTTCATGAAACATTGTGTTTACAACTTGCTTGCTAATTTTTCTAAATAAAATAAGAGAGTAAGAAGATATCTACATGTACATAAGTGGGTTATTTATACATGCATAAAACCCTAATTCACTTTTTTGGGTGCTTCTCAAAATGCCCTTTAGGAAGTGTGGCCACCAAGTAACCATTAGCCTCTAATTAATCCACCATCAAATATGCATGAAGCTTTAACCTCCACTTAGTTGTCTATTAGCTTCTAATTGTAGATTTTAGTAAGTGGGTGGGGTCCTCTATGATCATGTATTTGAATTATTTCCATCTTTCTTTCTTTGTATTCTCTTATGCATGCATATATCTTCATGAAACCCTCTTTCATATGTATCCAAATTCCTATAAAAATCATAAAAAATGTCCAAGTAAAAATTCTCAAATTGACACATGCACAAAAATGACCATTTTGCCCTTGTATGAAGATGAATATATGATGATTTGAAAATAATTGAATTTTGGTTTAAACATGTTAAAATACCCAAATATGACATTTATTTAAATGAAAATAGATAAAATATGGATGTATATATATGCACATTTACGTGCACATCAAATACCCCCACACTTATCTTTTTATTCGTCCTTGAATAAAAGAAAACTAAGATAAATCCGTTTTCGTAGGGAGCACGATTGCATTGAGCGTATGCAACAAGCCGTTAAACCTCTGGGTGTCCCCAGTAGGACGAGTGTTGTCTCGTGAGGGTTTTCAGCGGATACTACCCACAAAATCCAAATGCAAAGTGAAAACATTTACAAAATGCAAGATTTATTTACAATGGGATGAATGCAAGTTTTTAAAAGTATTTACAAATGAAGAATTTACTTTCAAATCGACACTAATAAGTTAAATATAAGTTCTGGTCATTATCAAGAAATTTAAGTCCTTTTACTTGTCAAAATTTCCAACAAAAATTAAGTTGTCATAACAGATAGACTATAGTTTGGCTAGTTGTTTCAGTTGATAACACGATGTAATTATGAAATGGATCCTTAGTTGATTATCAAAGTTTGTCAAAGTGGTATTTTCTTTTCTTTTCTTTTCAATAACGAGTTAAATAAAACAAGTCAAAATAGTGTTTGGGTTTCAATTGCTTACTCTCTCTTATTTGAAAATTTTATTGATATTAACAATATTTATGCCTAACTCAGATAAACTGAGGCCGAATACATCACCCATGCACTGCCTTTCGGGCTTACGTGAGGGGAATACAGAGCGTGGCGAGTGAACACACAAGTGTGAACACTTATTGACAATAGGCATTATTAGTTAAAGAATTTTTATATACTTACACCTAACTCGGATAAACTGAGGCCAGATATACCGGTCGTGCCTACCTTTCGGGCTTATGTGAGAAGGGTACAGAGCATGGCGAGCGAACACACGAGTGTGAACACATGACTCTAGGTGTTAAAAAATATATACATATATACAAATTTTTTTACTTTTATATATATATATATATATATATATAGTTTTTAAGAAGAGAGAGTTTTGCAAAATCATCTTAGCACCATTTAACTTAGATGATAAAAATGTTATGTCCTTTACTTTAAATTTACCACTTTTAAACAAAGATTTCAATTAGAATATACTTCATAATTAACACATATGAACCTTCATATATACTAGTTAAACCATTGTTATTTGTAATCAAACTTCATTTTTATTTTTTGTTAAGACAAATAAATTTTCAAAATTTCAATTTAATAACCAGAACTTATACTCATCCTTTAGTGTTTCTTCAAAAATAAATTGAAATGCTAAAAAGAAAATGTTTTTGGGATTTTTTTTTGAAAATTTTAGGTTTAAAGAAAATGAAAATTCAAAAATGCCATGAAAATTAAAAAAAACGAAAATGAGACTCCCCCCACACTTAATTTTTTTGACTGTGTCCCCACAGTCAATGCACGATATAATGAGTGTAATAGGGAAAAATATGTACATATTTACAAAAGAGGGTTAACATTCTTACTAGACGTAGCTTGGCTCATGAAGAATCATGAGCTCCTCCTCTTGGTTACTTGGCAATTCCAAGAAAGGTTTCAAACGATGACCATTGACTTTGAAAATCGATCCATCCTTGGGGTTTTCTATATCTACGGCACCATGTGGAAAAACAGGTCGTACCATAAATGGTCCGGTCCATCTCGATTTTAGTTTTCCAGGGAATAAATGAAGTCTAGAGTTGTATAAAAGAACTTTCTGGTTTGATGAAAACGTTTTTCTTAGGATTGATTTGTTGTGAAAAACTTTTGTTCTTTCTTTGTAAATTTTTTCGTTTTCATACGCGTCGTTCCTAGGTTCTTCTAGTTCGTTGAGTTGTAATTTTTTGTTTTCACCAGCTTTCTCGAGATCAAAGTTTAAGTTTTTTATTGCCCACAACACTTTGTGTTCGATTTCAACAGGTAAATGGCAAGCTTTCCCATAAACTAAACGAAATGAAGATATCCTAAGATTAGTTTTAAAAGCGGTACGGTAAGCCCAAAGTGCGTCGGTCAATTTCTGAGACCAAAATTTTTGATTTTTATTAACAGCTTTCTCTAAGATTTGTTTTATTTGACAATTTGAAACTTCAACTTGGCCACAAGTTTGAGGATGATATGGAGTGGATAACTTGTGGGTTATCGAGTATTTCTTCATTAAAGTTTCAAAAGAACGATTGCAAAAATGGGTGTCGTTATCACTGATTATTGTGCAAGGTGTGCCGAACCTCGAAAAGATGCTTTCTTTGAGAAATTTCACAACAATTCTATGGTCATTGGTTTTACAAAGAATAGCTTTGACCCATTTGGAGACATAATTGACAGCGAGAAGGATATACTAGTTTCCAAAAGAATTGGGAAAAGGTCCCATAAAGTTGATACCCCAAACATCAAAGATTTCGATCGTAAGAAAGGGGTTTAGAGGCATCGTATTTCATCAAGAAATTCGTCCAAGCATTTGACATCGATTGCAAGTTTTACAAAATTCAAATGATTCTTTGAAAAGAGAAGGCCAATAGAAACCACACTGAAGCACCTTTTCCATAGTTTTTGAGGACCGAAATGTCCACCGCATGCTTGATCGTGGCAAAACGAAAGAACACTCCCGATCTCATTATTCGGAATGCAATGTTGGATGATTTGGTCGGGACAATATTTGAAAAAGTATGGATCATCCCAATAGAAATATTTCACTTGGGACATGAATTTGCATTTGTACTGTTTGGACTAAGATGAGGGAGTTTCTTTAGTGACTAAGATGTTCATTATATTATCGTACCATGGATCGATAGAAATTTGAAGAAGTTGTCCATCGGGGAAGTTTTCATTGATTGGCAAAGAAGATGGTGCGTTCGAAAGACGAGACAAGTGATCGGCTATGATATTATCGGATCCTTTTTTGTCTTTGATTGTAAGGTCAAATTCTTGAAGTAAAAGGATCCAACGAATCAAACGAGATTTAGCATCTTTTTTGGCAAAAAGGTATCGAAGAGCGGTATGGTCAGTGTAGACCGTGATGTGTGAACCTATCAAGTAAAGTCGAAACTTTTCGAGCGCAAAAACGACAGCTAGAAGCTCTTTTTCGGTCGTTGTGTAGTTGAGTTTAGCATCGTTCAAAGCTATACTCGCATAGTAAATGACATGAAAGATTTTGTTGATGCGTTGTCCTAAGACAGCACCAACCGCAAAGTTAGAAGCATCACACATTATTTCGAAAGAAAGATCCCAATTGGGTGCGCAAATGATTGGAGCAGAAATGAGTTCGTTTTTAAGACATTCAAAAGAAGAGACACAATCAGAACTGAAATCCAAAGGAACGTTTTTTCCTAGAAGAGTAGTCAAAGGACAAGCGATTTTGCTAAAGTCATTCACAAAGCGTCGGTAAAAGCCAGCGTGTCCTAGAAATGATCGAATGTCCTTAATAGATTTGGAAATGGGTAGGTTTGCAATTACGTCAACTTTTGCTTTATCTATCTCAATGCCTTTATTCGAGATGATATGTCCAAGGACTATGCCTTGTTTGACCATAAAGTGGCATTTTTCCCAATTCAAAGTCAAATGTTTTTTTCTTTACATCGATTTAGAACCAACTCGAGATGATGTAAACATTCAGAAAAGGAATCACCAAAGATAGAGAAATCTTCCATGAAAACTTCTAGAAAGCATTCGATCATGTTAGAAAAGATGCCAACTATAAATCGTTGGAAAGTAGCAGGAGCGTTGTGACGACCCAGAATTTTTGAGCATTTGAAATTGGAATATTTAATTAATTTAAAATATTCAGAGGTTAATTATAAACTTAAATTTCAAATATCGCTGTTATTGAGTAATTTAATAATTAAATTAAATTTATTTGATGTTGGATAAAATAGTAAATCTGGTATTCTAGGCTGATTAAAAATATTTCAAAAGCTTGTAAAATTCATATTGATAGTACTGAAGATAGTAAAAGTGTTGAAACTGAATTTGGAAGTAATTTGTTAAGTTTTAAAAATATATTGTTTAAATTGAATTTAAAAATAGCCTTCCGAGGCACAGTCTCGGAATTCGACGAAACCAGTTCCATTGGATCCGTAATATTGAATTATTATCGGATTTCAAATTTCGTATTTTTCGGAGTTGTTATGTGAGCACACGGTGAGTAAACGCGTTGAAAATTAAATCGAATTCAATTTAAATTTAATTTTTAAATTTGTCAACATCAGCTGAAAATCCTTCTCCATCAACACGTTTCAAAACACTGCTTCAACACTCAACCCATCCTTCTCCCTTCTTTCCGCCAGGAATCACGATACGAAATAGTGCAAGCTTGTCTCAGTTCATTTTTAAATACCTTTCCCCTTTTCTTCATTTTGTCAATTCAAAACCACTTTCGAAAAATGGCCGAGCATTTCACTTGAGCTCTCGAAGTCGACTTCCCTTTCCTCCTCTATTTGAAATCAGCAAACGAAAATTCCAACTCGTTCAAATAAAAAAAAAGGGTGCGCGAGCACGATGAAATCGCGAGGCTGGGATTTGATGGCGAGTAGTCGCCACCAGTGGGGGGTAGGTGCGTGCGACATGGTGGTTGCGATGACGACGCCTAGGGCTTTGGTCGATTAGGGCTGGACGTTGGAAGTTCGTCGAGGAACAGGCGCGTGGGTGGTCGCGATGTGATGCTCTCGCGATCGAGACTGCGGAAAGGGCGAGGTGGCTTGGCATTTGTATGGACGAGTTCGCGATGGGATGCCTGGACTCGCGTGAAGTTGGAAGTCGAGGCTGGGTGGAGATGTTGTCAAAGGCAGACGCGAGCTAGGTTATGCTCGAATCGATTGTTGTCAGTAAGTAAGCATCCATTTCTTTCAATTTATATGTTATTAAGGTTTAATCTGGTAATTAAAGTTGCTGGTCACTATTCCATCATCAGAAGAAAAAAAATGTAGAAAAGTTTATTTTAAAATTTCAGTAAGTTATAAAACTCCAGATTTGTTAAAATATGCTTATTGTACGCTTTCAGATTTGAAGATATTCGGGAAGAAAATATATTGGATGGGTTCAGATTTATATATATATAAGCTTTTAAATATAGGAGTATGCGTTTTAAGGAAGAAGATAATAAATACATGTTAATAGGTTGTTCGGTTAGTTCGAATGAAATTATTAATTAATTGAAGTTATATTAAATGATAATCGATTATTCGTATATTAATAAAATCATCTAATATTTTTACAAGGTCTGAAATCAAGGAAATCAAGCCGGAAATGGTAATGGGTTACAAATAAATCAAAGGTGAGTTAATCTCACTCAATTAAATTATAATTTAAATTTAATTGGTTAAATTTAAATATTGATGGATGATTGAATTGATTGATTTGATTGATATGGTATATAGTAGTATATACCAATATATATATATATATATTGGCATATGTATATATTGGAGTTGTTGATATTCCCACATTATATAGTGGATGAGACCCTATGCGCCGCATAATAGCGGATGATTTTATATAAATCCCATATACCACGATATTCCACCTTGAAGTGGAATTGGTATTGTGCTAACGTCTGTGGATGCAGGGAAACAGGTTGGAGGGATCCAACTGGATTCCTCAAAATATTTAATTTTGTTAAATATTCTGTGATATGATTTTTGATATCCTATGATGAAATATATGGATAATTGGATGTTATGGTTTGGTTGGACCGATTTGGATAATGTTGAGTTATCAAAATCTCTAGAATAGAAATTTTGAAAGAAATAAAAGAGTAAAATTTTAAGTTAAATAATTCTAGTGAATTTGAATAACTTAAATAATGAATTGTAAAAGAAATAAAGCAATTTCTAAATTCGAAAAAATATGGTTAAAGGGGATTTTGAATTAACATGAGGATAATGAATTTTAAACTAAAGTGATATTATTGGAAAGAATAAAGAAATTATTTTTGAACGTAAGGATTAAATTTAATAAAGGGATAAAGAAGGAATTTTGGAAGTTTTTAATTGGTATTTTCAGTTAAAAGGGTTTTAACTCAAAATTAAGAAATAAAATCTGAGAGTAAATGTAATTTGAAATAAATGAAGTAAATAAGAAATTTATTTCAAAGTAAAGTAAATGGGAAAATCAATGGGAAATTGATTTGGTTGTTTAAAATTGGAATTTAAAAGAGAAGAGAGATTTTGGAATTTATAAACTGGGTTTATAAAGTAAAATAAAATATCAGGGGATATTTGGAAATATAAATTCAAGGTGGGAATTTATAAAGGGATATGAATTGGTTTAAAAATAAGTGTGATTTTTAAAGGATGTGAAGAGAAGTGTATTTCTCTGGATAGCCAAGTACGTTATCAAAGCAATTTTAAATATAAGTTAAAAGTTCTAATTTGTTTAAAAATGCATGTTTTAGGAAATTGATTATTTCTAAAGGTTAATTTCCAAAGTAAGTATTTTCAAAAATCTATTATTGTAGTAATTATATAAGAGTAATTTGGTATTATGTTTTAAAGAGGAAGTCAGCTCATATTTATAAAGTGGTTTTATTTTAAATATTCTTAAAATATATATTTTGATAAAGTATTAAAGTAGTTTTAAAATTTCAATGTTATAAAATATATTTAAAATAAAGTGTTTTTAAATTTATTTTAAAATTTAAAAGTATTTTGTACTTGGTGATTCAGTGGAAATAATTATTTGGGAAATGTATTCCGTAAGCGGAAACTGTTTTGAAATTGTTTTCAAATGAGCTTTGAAAATTTGGAAATATATCTTGTAAAAGATATTTGAGACAAATAAATAATGTGGAAAATTATTTATTGTGTGATGGTTGCTTGTGAATGTTAATTGATAGTTAAATAACCGACTATCAATATTGGCCAAATGCGTTGATCGTTTCGAAGAGACCGGGATCGGGTTTCCGTATACCGGGATTCTAGGTCTGGAGACTCGAATACCACTTCGATTCGGTTCGTCGTTTCGTGTAACGTGTTCAGAGTCAAAGATGGAGCAGTGAAGTGCAAGGGCTAGTCGCTACTAATCCTGAGGATATTTCCAAAATGGATGTAGTAGGAATAGTGCCTTCGGTTCCGTTCGAACCCGGGACGGACTTGTATGGACGAATGCTTGCGAAACATCGTCAGGCGGACGATGGGCATTCTAAGGGTTATGTGCTATAAAGGTATCGTTTAGCCTCAAGCCTCATCAACCGGGAATGACTGAAAATCAGGGGTTATGCAGCAAGGCTTCGTGGGTAGCCCCCACTTGAGAGTAAAGTCATCCCTGTCTAGATGTCCCTTTATTTCGGCTTAGTGGTGCGGTTGTTGATCCCAACCGTGGGGTGATTTTACTTGGAATTATCCAGTAAGGGATGATTCCGGTCTTGTGTTGCAGGGGAGCGGGCGTACTCCTCGGTACTGTGATCTAGGCCACGTACTGTGACAGGTGGTACCCCAGTGCCTAGTCATTCGTTGGAAATCCATTTTCCCTACGTGCCTTGTACGGTATTTGTTTGTATACCTAGTATGCTGGAATTTAATCATGTAACAATTTCAGCTATTTGAATAAGTATTTGTAAATAGACACTATTATAATATCAGAGGATTTTATAAAAAGTGTTTTAGCTATCGTAAGGTAAAAACCCGACATGTTTATTTGTGGCGTGGTCTTACGAGATGCTTTTTATTTTCAAAGGATTTTGAAACTTTAATAATGAATTTGAGTGTGATTTTCTCACGCTGGTATTCCAGACTGACTCGGGTATTGTTTTATATGATGCTCGGGTCAGACCGAGATAAACAGGTTCAGATTATAGCTGTGGAGCTCAGACGATGAGTTGGATGGCGAGACGTATTCTGTTGAGTCAAGATTTTATATAGTTTTGATTTCTGACAAAGAAATAAAGGCGATCGACAAAAAGAAGACATCTTGGCTATAAAGAGACACAAAAGAGCTACATATGGTACTCTAGATTATAGGTTGATTATTTGATGTTGTAATAGTGTTAAACTTGTTAAAATCTATCCTCAAGTAATCATGCACCTCAATATAATCAATATATATACGTTTGAATGGCATTGCACATTCATTGTGCAATTTAACAGGGACCGGTCGACCGGTAGGTTTTTGGGCGGTCGACCGTTTCTGTGTAAATTGCACAAAGAACGTGCACACATGCACATAACGTCTATATATTTGAAATCCTGTCTACCGGCCATTTTTGACCTGTCGACCGTTTTCAAACAGAGAGCAACCTTTCGTATAGACACTTCCTTTTCTTCAACGGTTGCTTCTCTTTCTCTTCACCAATGATCATGACCTTTGTGTGTACCTCTTCACAAAGAGTTACAACCATTTATTCTCTATATAAACACGTCTAAATCATTGATTCAGTAGAGATTCTTGCTCTAATTTCTGATCTTACTTTCTAAATACTCTTGCATTCTAAAAGCTCTCTCTACTTCAATTGCTTATTGAATCATTGAAATTATTTCATATCTTTTGATTCAATAAGTAATATACTTCCTTCAATCTTCACAAACATCATTCACATACTTTGAGGATAAGATTATAGGAAGGGTGTACTACAAGTGACAAATCCGTGTTATCAAGAGCACAAGTTGTCAACGACAATTGTATTTGTTTTTGTTGAAGTCCTCGGTGTTGTAAGAGGCACGAAATCCCGTTCGGCTGTTCGGGTGTTATAAACCTATTCCTCCGGGTGAAGCGAGGTAGTTGGTAGTGAAAATCCAGATAGGAGTCTGGGACTGGACGTAGGACGGGAGGTCCGAACCAGTATAAAAATCCCTGGTGTGATTTTACTGTTTACTGCATTTACTATTCTATATCTGTGAATTGCTATATAGTTAGTTTATTGAATATTTACTTATATAGCAATTGTAAATAACATTCCGCATATATTAGTCCATATTACACGATCCGTAATCAGTGTGCACAAACATACACACTTTCATTTGGTATCAGAGCGAGGTTATCATATAACCGTAAAACCGTTATTTGATATATTCTTGTAATATGGCAAATAACGCAAGTACTAGCTCTAGCACTTACACGGAAGGTCAATCAACACAAAGACCTCCATTCTTTAATGGTCTCAACTATAGCTATTGGGCTACACGTATGTCATTTTTCATGCAATCAAATAGCTATGATGCTTGGAATGCTACTCAAAAAGAAATAGTAAATCCAACAACTGAATATTCAGAATGGACAACGGCTGAGAAAACAGCAGCAGCTGTAAATGCAAAGGCAATAAATATGTTGTTTTGTGCATTAGACCAAAATGAATATAACCGTGTTAGTATCTGCACTACTGCATATCAAATTTGGCAAACGCTGAAAACCACTCATGAAGGTACTAACAAGGTTAAACAAGCCAAAATAGCCATGCTGAAGAGTCAGTTTCAAAATTTCAAAATGAAACCGAATGAGACAATCAATGATATGTATTCAAGATTTCAAACTATTCATCATGCACTTATCGGATTAGGGCAAAAATATTCAGATTTTGATGTTGTTTCAACAGTCCTACATTCTCTGACTAGTGAATGGGAAGGAAAAGTATTAGCAATTGAAGAAGCTAATGACCTTTCCATCATGAAGCCAGATGAATTGATAGGAAATTTAATGTCCTATGAAGCAAATTTGCAGGCTAGAAAAGAACAGAAAGAAGAGAAGAAAAATGTAGCATTTCATGCTGAGAAAGATGAAAATGAATCAGATTCTGAAGATGAAGATTTGGCATTCATTGCAAAAGGATTCAAAAAATTCCTAAAATATCGAAAAGCCAGTCGCTACAACAAAAGGAAACCTGGATCAAGCAAACCATCTTCATCAACTATAGAATGTTTCAACTGTCACAAAAAGGGGCACATGCAGAAGGATTGTCCAGAACAGAAGAAGAAGTCAGAAAATGATAAATTCAAACATAAGAAGGACAAGTCAAAGAAACGAGCCTTCTCAGTAACATGGGATGATTCAGACTCATCCTCATCTGAAAGTGAAAGTGATCAGGAAAATGAACAAGCTAATGTTTGTTTTATGGCAACAGAAGATGAGGTACAAATTCCTACATTTGATGAATTACTTGATATAAATTCTGAGTTGATAGTCAAATATAAAGACATAAAACGTCAATTAAAAGTAGCCAAAGCAGATTTGAGTAGAGTAGAGTTTGAACGAGATATGTTAAAAGACGAGAAGAAAATATTAGAAGAAGAACTTGAAAAACTTCAAGAATCATCATCTAATGTTGACTCTCAATTATCTCTTTTGAGTCAAGAAATTGAAACTCAAAAAGAGAAAAATGATGCTCTCGCTACTGAAAATCATGAGCTTAAGGCAAAAGTCAAAAATCTGGACCTAGAAAAGGCGAGCTTACAAACTAAGTTAGATGATATAACTCAAAATGTTTCTAACTTTAACAAAGGTCGAGAAAATTTGACAAAAATCATTGAAAGTTCACAATCTGTTTCAAATAAACAAGGTTTGGGATATAGGAAACCAGAAACCAAGAAACATCTTGGTAATGGAAGGAAAAAGAAAGTACAAAAGACTGAAACTAAGAAAAATCTTAGTGTATTATATTCCAAACCAAAACCAGTTGTGAAATTTCAGAAGAAAAATGTCAAGACTATCAAAATATGGGTTCCTAAAACAAATAACAATTTGATTAGGAATAAATATATTCAGAATTTCATGAATACTGTACATCTTAATACTAATTATATATATAAAGGGGATACCGGACCCGTATGGGTTTGGACTCCTAAGACCTAACTCTTAGGACCCCATAAAAAGTGGGTACCATGGACTTAATTTTATTTTTTGCAGGTCCCACTTAAGAAAAGAGGAAAGTGGATATTGGACTTAACGAAGATTCAACCAATCTTCCTTCTCCCACTCTTCATTATTTTTGTATCGTTGTTTATTTTCTTTTGTAATCACTCATTTAATAACAATTAAATATTATAATAAGAGTGATATACAATTTATAGGACACAACTATATTGAAAACAGGCTGAACTGAGCTTCCAGAACAGCACCGGTCGACAGCTCAAAATGGACCGGTCGACCGTTTTGCTCTCTGGATAAAAACGGTCGACCGCCCCATTTTCACCGGTCGACCGGTTACGAGTATTCTGTTTTTTTTAATATATCCGTCCGTTCATTTTTATGTGACTCTTAACTCTTGATCTATGGTAGTAGTCTTATTTTGCTTATACTCTGAATTATATATTTTATATCCTATATTTTAATAAACTCCTTTTTGTCGATGACAAAGGGGGAGAAAATTGTGCTAACAGTATATATGCAGGAAAATATAAAGTTACAGGCACAATCTCAGGGGGAGATCAAATACAGGGGGAGATTTATAACTATGTTGTCATCAATCAAAAAGGGGGAGAATGTTGAGTCAAGATTTTATATAGTTTTGATTTCTGACAAAGAAATAAAGGCGATCGACAAAAAGAAGACATCTTGGCTATAAAGAGACACAAAAGAGCTACATATGGTACTCTAGATTATAGGTTGATTATTTGATGTTGTAATAGTGTTAAACTTGTTAAAATCTATCCTCAAGTAATCATGCACCTCAATATAATCAATATATATACGTTTGAATGGCATTGCACATTCATTGTGCAATTTAACAGGGACCGGTCGACCGGTAGGTTTTTGGGCGGTCGACCGTTTCTGTGTAAATTGCACAAAGAACGTGCACACATGCACATAACGTCTATATATTTGAAATCCTGTCTACCGGCCATTTTTGACCTGTCGACCGTTTTCAAACAGAGAGCAACCTTTCGTATAGACACTTCCTTTTCTTCAACGGTTGCTTCTCTTTCTCTTCACCAATGATCATGACCTTTGTGTGTACCTCTTCACAAAGAGTTACAACCATTTATTCTCTATATAAACACGTCTAAATCATTGATTCAGTAGAGATTCTTGCTCTAATTTCTGATCTTACTTTCTAAATACTCTTGCATTCTAAAAGCTCTCTCTACTTCAATTGCTTATTGAATCATTGAAATTATTTCATATCTTTTGATTCAATAAGTAATATACTTCCTTCAATCTTCACAAACATCATTCACATACTTTGAGGATAAGATTATAGGAAGGGTGTACTACAAGTGACAAATCCGTGTTATCAAGAGCACAAGTTGTCAACGACAATTGTATTTGTTTTTGTTGAAGTCCTCGGTGTTGTAAGAGGCACGAAATCCCGTTCGGCTGTTCGGGTGTTATAAACCTATTCCTCCGGGTGAAGCGAGGTAGTTGGTAGTGAAAATCCAGATAGGAGTCTGGGACTGGACGTAGGACGGGAGGTCCGAACCAGTATAAAAATCCCTGGTGTGATTTTACTGTTTACTGCATTTACTATTCTATATCTGTGAATTGCTATATAGTTAGTTTATTGAATATTTACTTATATAGCAATTGTAAATAACATTCCGCATATATTAGTCCATATTACACGATCCGTAATCAGTGTGCACAAACATACACACTTTCATATTCCTCGTATTTGTTTATATATTCCGCTGTGTTGATTAGCTGTGTATTCAGTTGTGAGGACAGATTTATATGACTGTCCATTATTGTGTTGTGTTGTATATTGACTTTGATGATGTATTCTAGTGATGAATGTAATGTAAACAGATATATTTTTCTGTTTGAGTAAAGATCTATATTTATATATTATATTTTATTCCGCTGCGATGGTTAGATTCTGATGTTGTTTTTCTCTTTCTTCTTCTACCTCTTCTTCTTTTAACAAAAATGGTTCGATTTTTCGGGTATGAAAACTCGGGCTGTTACAGTGGTATCAGAGCCAGGCTAGCGATAACCTTGGCTCTAGTGGGAATTTTGAGAGTATTAATAGATATGAGCGCGTATTTGTTAGTGAATATAAAATGGTTTTATATTGTGTTGGTTGGTTTATTGAGTGGCATATGAACCTTCGTCGGCACAGTCTGGACAACTGTATCGAAGGGGTTTCTAAACACTTGAATAGAACAGTTCAACACAATATTGTTTTAAAAGGGTGAATGAAATAATTTTGCCCAAATTATTTTTATATATAAAAGGATAACTTTTGTAAATTATATATTTGGTTGCTTGGTTGTTAGAAAGCGATGATATTAGATTACTATCATCATTGTGTAAAAATTGAATCAGAAATTGAAAACTTATAACCTAAGTTGAAGAATAAATTTATATAACAAATGGAATTTGAGAATGTAGATTATAAATGCAAATTATAAATTGAGATAAACTTTATATACAAATGTGGATTACAAATGTGATTTATAATCAAATGAGATAAATTCATAAACAAATGAAATTTGTAAATGTAAATTGTAAATGTGGCTTATAACTTGAAATAAAACGTGATAGAATTCCAGAGTAATGTTTGGATATAAAATTGAATGGATTATGAATTTGAAGTTTTGGGAAAGGTTTAAATTCCTTTTGATTTAAAAATAGTTTTAAGGTTTTGGGGAAATAATGGTGATATTATTTCATGAATATTTTGAAAATTGAATTGAAATCTGTTGGGATTTAGGAATTAAAAATATTTGAAAAGTTTTAAAGTGATAAAAGCATTAAATTCTCTTTCGGTCGCTGGAAAATAATTCCGATGATGATCGCGACATCATCGGTGTTCATTTTCGAGTTTCCAAAGAGAAATTGCTACCAAACTGTTTTAAAATTGGAAATGATTGTGAACTGGGTTGGTTTTGAAATTCAAAGGGAAAATTGTTTGGTAAAAGCATATTGTTTTGGAAATTGGGATTTGATGTGATATACCAGATGTGTATGAGTTATTTATGGATTCAAAATGGTTTTGAAATAAAACCGGGCAATTGAATTCTGGGAATTCTATTTAAAATATAAATGTGGAAATTTAAATGAATCAACAACATAAAGTATAGAATGAAGTTGATTGAAATAAGAAGGGAATCAAAGTTTAATTATGGAATTATAATTATGAGATGAAAATAACTCAATGAGTAATATAAGTTGGTAGATAAAAGAGTTAGAGAACTTGAAGGTGAATGAATTGTAAAACTTCTATAAAATTGTATCCTAGAATTAAAATTTAATTCGAGTATATGAAGGTGAATAAAATATATTTGAATTTAACTTAAGATAAGTTAAATAAGAATTGAGAATTGGAATTGAGTTAAATGTAAATAAGTTGAAGTCGAATTGAATTGGATATAAAGGTAATGTAAAATGCTTATAATTGTGTAAAGAAATTCATATTCTTAAGTTCTTAAGTGTAATAATTTGAGATTTGATTGTAAAGATGAAAATGGACTTAAATAAATAGTCCCAGGTCTTCAGCAAGTAAGTTAAAACTTATGAATAGAAATGAAATTGTAAGTCATAAATGGGAATTCATTTCTTTGAACCATTAAGAGTTATAATTTGAAATTGTAATTATCAAATGGAAACGACTAAGATGAGCAATCTTAATTTTTAAATAAATCCAAACTTGAGTTATAAAATAAATTGAACTTAAGATAATTAAGTGAAGTGATATTTGGGATTTAAAAAGCAAGTATTTAATTTTAACCAGCGGAGGAACTAATTAGATAATAAATTAGTTAATGAAATTGAATTGTGAGTTAATGAAATTGGATTAAAATAGTGATGGTTTGAATTGCGAATGAAATCCGAATAAGTGAAAATAAATTGGAAATGACCTGGTTATTAATAAAATAATTCCAGATGAATTGAGTATGGAAAATAAAATTCATAATGATTGAGTGAATGAACCAATTATATCAAATAAATAAATGGATGGAATTTGATTAAATAAGAATCAAATGAAAGATGGAAATAAAATTTTAAAGGGTCGGTTAAATGGAAAATAAACTTAAGTTATTGACTTAAGTAAATGTTGAATGGAAACTGAACTCAACAGAGGAGTGGTTTAAATAAGTTGAGAAATAGTTATTGAATGAATTAACTTGGATTGTTTTCGAGCTAAATAAAATTCAATTTTTGGAAGTTGGAGATGAATTGAATTTAAGGAAAAATTGGGAATGAAGTAGTAAATTGAAGTAAGTTGAAATTCATATGAAATGGGAGTTCAATTTGAATATATACACTTTAGTGGTGAAGTAGTAAATAAATATAAGAAAATTTTATATTGAACTTAAGAATTGAAGAATGAAATTCTTGGGAAAACTGGTGTTGGAAATATACTTAGTAATTTTGGAATGGAAAAATATATATACTAAGTGAATAGTTGAATGAAGACTAAAACTGAAGTTGTGAAATGGGATAGTTGTGAATAAGGGGATAACAATCAAAAAGGAATGTGAATAAAAGAGAATTGATATAACGGATAATCAATTGGAATTTATACGTAAGATGTACGTATATTATTTTATTCGCATAGCTATTTGATCCAGATGTCGAGCACAGAATTTCGAGATAGTTTTATCGATCCAAGTTGGAATTTTTCACTCGATTTTCAACGGCGAACCTGGATATGGATTGTTGATTGATTCTGGAAATTCTCTATCATAGTTTGTGGCTATGCAAGGAGAATGACGGTTTCTGATCGAGAAACCAAATCTGAGTCCGCACTAGAAAGTCGGGTGGACGATACTAGTTCGGAAGTGAAATTGTGTGATCGATTGAGCGATCGAATGTGATATTGCGTACGGATGATATATGTGCATCGTACGGGCTTAAGTAAAACAAATGTTTAAAATTTGGAAAGAAAAGTATAAAATGACTTTGGAATTGTGATTGAATATTATTGCTTAATAGGATATACAGGTGTATAAAAGCAACAGATAGATTGGGATTTTGATTTTAAAGGATAAATTTAATGGCCCGACAAAAAGGTATGTATTTGAATTTCTATATGAATTTGATTGGGTTTTGGATCCAGCCACTTGGATTTTTGTTTTCTTTTTGAGATTGGGAGGCCGTAGAGCCATTTTGTAGTAGTACCGAGCTAGCCGCGCAAAGGAGACGCTGGCGAAATTTTTCGGAAATTTAGGGAGTTAGAAAAATTTTGGAAAATTTTGATAATTCAAAATTGAATTCAAATTTAAATTTGAATGGATAAGTAGGTGGTATGGGTTGAACTTATGAATAAGTTTGGGAAGTTAAAAGATGATTAGTGTATCATTAATAAAAGATTGTTTGGGTATTGTTAAAACTGTTTGAATTTGGAAAATAGTTAACGGGGATTGAATCATTCTTCCTAACTAGTAATTTCGGGGACGAAATTCTTTTAAGGGGGGAGGAATGTGACGACCCAGAATTTTTGAGCATTTGAAATTGGAATATTTAATTAATTTAAAATATTCAGAGGTTAATTATAAACTTAAATTTCAAATATCGCTGTTATTGAGTAATTTAATAATTAAATTAAATTTATTTGATGTTGGATAAAATAGTAAATCTGGTATTCTAGGCTGATTAAAAATATTTCAAAAGCTTGTAAAATTCATATTGATAGTACTGAAGATAGTAAAAGTGTTGAAACTGAATTTGGAAGTAATTTGTTAAGTTTTAAAAATATATTGTTTAAATTGAATTTAAAAATAGCCTTCCGAGGCACAGTCTCGGAATTCGACGAAACCAGTTCCATTGGATCCGTAATATTGAATTATTATCGGATTTCAAATTTCGTATTTTTCGGAGTTGTTATGTGAGCACACGGTGAGTAAACGCGTTGAAAATTAAATCGAATTCAATTTAAATTTAATTTTTAAATTTGTCAACATCAGCTGAAAATCCTTCTCCATCAACACGTTTCAAAACACTGCTTCAACACTCAACCCATCCTTCTCCCTTCTTTCCGCCAGGAATCACGATACGAAATAGTGCAAGCTTGTCTCAGTTCATTTTTAAATACCTTTCCCCTTTTCTTCATTTTGTCAATTCAAAACCACTTTCGAAAAATGGCCGAGCATTTCACTTGAGCTCTCGAAGTCGACTTCCCTTTCCTCCTCTATTTGAAATCAGCAAACGAAAATTCCAACTCGTTCAAATAAAAAAAAAGGGTGCACGAGCACGATGAAATCGCGAGGCTGGGATTTGATGGCGAGTAGTCGCCACCAGTGGGGGGTAGGTGCGTGCGACATGGTGGTTGCGATGACGACGCCTAGGGCTTTGGTCGATTAGGGCTGGACGTTGGAAGTTCGTCGAGGAACAGGCACGTGGGTGGTCGCGATGTGATGCTCTCGCGATCGAGACTGCGGAAAGGGCGAGGTGGCTTGGCGTTTGTATGGACGAGTTCGCGATGGGATGCCTGGACTCGCGTGAAGTTGGAAGTCGAGGCTGGGTGGAGATGTTGTCAAAGGCAGATGCGAGCTAGGTTATGCTCGAATCGATTGTTGTCAGTAAGTAAGCATCCATTTCTTTCAATTTATATGTTATTAAGATTTAATCTGGTAATTAAAGTTGCTGGTTCACTATTCCATCATCAGAAGAAAAAAAAATGTAGAAAGGTTTATTTTAAAATTTCAGTAAGTTATAAAACTCTAGATTTGTTAAAATATGCTTATTGTACGCTTTCAGATTTGAAGATATTCGGGAAGAAAATATATTGGATGGGTTCAGATTTATATATATAAAAGCTTTTAAATATAGGAGTATGCGTTTTAAGGAAGAAGATAATAAATACATGTTAATAGGTTGTTCGGTTAGTTCGAATGAAATTATTAATTAATTGAAGTTATATTAAATGATAATCGATTATTCGTATATTAATAAAATCATCTAATATTTTTACAAGGTCTGAAATCAAGGAAATCAAGCCGGAAATGGTAATGGGTTACAAATAAATCAAAGGTGAGTTAATCTCACTCAGTTAAATTATAATTTAAATTTAATTGGTTAAATTTAAATATTGATGGATGATTGAATTGATTGATTTGATTGATATGGTATATAGTAGTATATACCAATATATATATATTGGCATATGTATATATTGGAGTTGTTGATATTCCCACATATAGTGGATGAGACCCTATGCGCCGCATAATAGCGGATGATTTTATATAAATCCCATATACCGCGATATTCCACCTTGAAGTGGAATTGGTATTGTGCTAACGTCTGTGGATGCAGGGAAACAGGTTGGAGGGATCCAACTGGATTCCTCAAAATATTTAATTTTGTTAAATATTCTGTGATATGATTTTTGATATCCTATGATGAAATATATGGATAATTGGATGTTATGGTTTGGTTGGACCGATTTGGATAATGCTGAGTTATCAAAATCTCTAGAATAGAAATTTTGAAAGAAATAAAAGAGTAAAATTTTAAGTTAAATAATTCTAGTGAATTTGAATAACTTAAATAATGAATTGTAAAAGAAATAAAGCAATTTCTAAATTCGAACAAATATGGTTAAAGGGGATTTTGAATTAACATGAGGATAATGAATTTTAAACTAAAGTGATATTATTGGAAAGAATAAAGAAATTATTTTTGAACATAAGGATTAAATTTAATAAAGGGATAAAGAAGGAATTTTGGAAGTTTTTAATTGGTATTTTCAGTTAAAAGGGTTTTAACTCAAAATTAAGAAATAAAATCTGAGAGTAAATGTAATTTGAAATAAATGAAGTAAATAAGAAATTTATTTCAAAGTAAAGTAAATGGGAAAATCAATGGGAAATTGATTTGGTTGTTTAAAATTGGAATTTAAAAGAGAAGAGAGATTTTGGAATTTATAAACTGGGTTTATAAAGTAAAATAAAATATCAGGGGATATTTGGAAATATAAATTCAAGGTGGGAATTTATAAAGGGATATGAATTGGTTTAAAAATAAGTGTGATTTTTAAAGGATGTGAAGAGAAGTGTATTTCTCTGGATAGCCAAGTACGTTATCAAAGCAATTTTAAATATAAGTTAAAAGTTCTAATTTGTTTAAAAATGCATGTTTTAGGAAATTGATTATTTCTAAAGGTTAATTTCCAAAGTAAGTATTTTCAAAAATCTATTATTGTAGTAATTATATAAGAGTAATTTGGTATTATGTTTTAAAGAGGAAGTCAGCTCATATTTATAAAGTGGTTTTATTTTAAATATTCTTAAAATATATATTTTGATAAAGTATTAAAGTAGTTTTAAAATTTCAATGTTATAAAATATATTTAAAATAAAGTGTTTTTAAATTTATTTTAAAATTTAAAAGTATTTTGTACTTGGTGATTCAGTGGAAATAATTATTTGGGAAATGTATTCCGTAAGCGGAAACTGTTTTGAAATTGTTTTCAAATGAGCTTTGAAAATTTGGAAATATATCTTGTAAAAGATATTTGAGACAAATAAATAATGTGGAAAATTATTTATTGTGTGATGGTTGCTTGTGAATGTTAATTGATAGTTAAATAACCAACTATCAATATTGGCCAAATGCGTTGATCGTTTCGAAGAGACCGGGATCGGGTTTCCGTATACCGGGATTCTAGGTCTGGAGACTCGAATACCACTTCGATTCGGTTCGTCGTTTAGTGTAACGTGTTCAGAGTCGAAGATGGAGCAGTGAAGTGCAAGGGCTAGTCGCTACTAATCCTGAGGATATTTCCAAAATGGATGTAGTAGGAATAGTGCCTTCGATTCCGTTCGAACCCGGGACGGACTTGTATGGACGAATGCTTGCGAAACATCGTCAGGCGGACGATGGGCATTCTAAGGGTTATGTGCTATAAAGGTATCGTTTAGCCTCAAGCCTCATCAACCGGGAATGACTGAAAATCAGGGGTTATGCAGCAAGGCTTCGTGGGTAGCCCCCACTTGAGAGTAAAGTCATCCCTGTCTAGATGTCCCTTTATTTCGGCTTAGTGGTGCGGTTGCTGATCCCAACCGTGGGGTGATTTTACTTGGAATTATCCAGTAAGGGATGATTCCGGTCTTGTGTTGCAGGGGAGCGGGCGTACTCCTCGGTACTATGATCTAGGCCACGTACTGTGACAGGTGGTACCCCAGTGCCTAGTCATTCGTTGGAAATCCATTTTCCCTACGTGCCTTGTACAGTATTTGTTTGTATACCTAGTATGCTGGAATTTAATCATGTAACAATTTCAGCTATTTGAATAAGTATTTGTAAATAGACACTATTATAATATCAGAGGATTTTATAAAAAGTGTTTTAGCTATTGTAAGGTAAAAACCCGACATGTTTATTTATGGCGTGGTCTTACGAGATGCTTTTTATTTTCAAAGGATTTTGAAACTTTAATAATGAATTTGAGTGTGATTTTCTCACGCTGGTATTCCAGACTGACTCGGGTATTGTTTTATATGATGCTCGGGTCAGACCGAGATAAACAGGTTCAGATTATAGCTGTGGAGCTCAGACGATGAGTTGGATGGCGAGACGTATTCCTCGTATTTGTTTATATATTCCGCTGTGTTGATTAGCTGTGTATTCAGTTGTGAGGATAGATTTATATGACTGTCCATTATTGTGTTGTGTTGTATATTGACTCTGATGATGTATTCTAGTGATGAATGTAATGTAAACAGATATATTTTTCTGTTTGAGTAAAGATCTGTATTTATATATTATATTTTATTCCGCTGCGATGGTTAGATTTTGATGTTTTTTTTCTCTTTCTTCTTCTACCTCTTCTTCTTTTAACAAAAATGGTTCGATTTTTCGGGTATGAAAACTCGGGCTGTTACAAGCGTTACAAATTCCGAATGGCATACGTCGATAAACAAAGGTACCGAATGGACACGTGAAAGTCGTTTTCTCTTGATCTTCGAGAGCAGTTAGAATTTGGTTATAGCCGGAATAACCATCAAGGAAGCAGTAGAATCTGTGGCCGGCTAAACGTTCGAGCATTTTGTCAATGAAAGGGAAGAGGGAAGTGATCCTTACATGTTGCAGCATTTAGTTTTCGATAGTCAATGCAAACACGCCAACCCGTTTGAGTACGAGTTGGAATAAGTTCGTTTGAATCGTTCTTCACAACGGTTAGCCCAGACTTTTTTGGTACAACGTGAATTGGGCTAACACATGAACTATCAGAGATTGAGTAAATGATTCTATTGTCGAGAAGTTTAAGAATTTCATCATGCACCACATCTTTCATTTTTGGATTAAGCCTTCGTTGCGCGTCACGAATAGGCTTGGCATCGTCGATTAAATGGATGCGATGTTAAACAAGAGCGGGACTAATTCCCTTTATATCGGTGATCGACCATCCAATCGCTTCCTTGTTTTTGGACAGGATTGAAAGTAAAGAAGTTTCTTGATTGAGAGAGAGAGTCGCAGAAATTATGACGTGAAATGTTTTGTTATCACCTAATTATGCGTACTTAAGGTGATCGGGAAGTGGTTTGAGGTCCAACTTCGGGAGTTGCTCGATTAAAGAATTGGGTTGAGATTCAGACTCAACTGGAAGCGATTCAAAGGGAAGAGTGTATTCAATCTCGTTGGGAATTTCATGAAACAATTTTTCGTACTCGGCCTCACGTTCATCGTTAAGGTCAATCGTCTCGTTTTAGAAGTTTTCATGAATGGCACTAACTTCCAACGTTTGGTCGCGAGGTTCATTCGGTTGGCTTTCTAGATTGAAAATGTTAAGATCTAAAGTCATGTTTCCAAAAGAGATTTTTATCAAACCGTTGCGACAATTGATTAAGGCATTTGAGGTGGCTAAGAATGGTTGGCCTAAAATCAAGGAAATTTGACTCGAAGGGTTCGTCACGAGTTGTGTTTCGAGAACGATAAAATCAACCGAGAATATGAATTGCCCTACTCGAATGAGCACATCCTCGATTTCTCCCACGGGCTTCTTAATGGAGCGATCGACAAATTGAAGCGTGACTTTTGTGAGTTTGAGCTCACCTAAGCCTAATTGTTCATACACAGAGTATGGAATTAAATTGACACCTGCGCCTAAGTCTATCAAACACTTGTTAATTGTCTTGTCTCCAATTGTACACGAAATCGTAGGGCAACCAGGATCTTTGTATTTAACAGGCATGAATTGGGACAAGACTTCACTCAAACTAGCGGCTAAGAAGACTTTTTTGGGCACTTGAGTGTATCGCTTTTGGGTGCACAAGTCCTTAAGAAATTTCGCGTACGTGGGGACTTGTTGAACGATGTCAAGAAGCGGGATGTTAACTTTCACTTGTTTAAAAATTTCTAACATCTTTTCCATTTGGTCCGAGTGTTTCTTGGGTCGAAGACGATGTGGAAATGGGACGAGATACTCAGTAGGCAGGTCTACTTGAGTAGAAGAAGAAGAATTTTGATTGGCATTCGATTCGACGATTGGTTCCCCATTCTGTTCAGATTTGTTCGTTGTTTTAGAAGTATCGAGAGAGGTTTTCGGTGAATCGTTTGGATTAATGACTTGATTATCGATTTGTTTACCGGAACGTAGAGTTGTGATAGCATTCAATTGGGTGACGTTGCTATCTTGAACAACATGGGCTTGATTTGAATTTTCATTTTGATTTCTGGGATTTGGAATGGGCTGGCTTGGGAATGTTCCTCGTTCGCGTTCACTTACAAACATAGCTAATTGACTCATTTGCATTTCAAGTTTTGCAATCGATTGGTTTGTGTTTTGCATATATGAGGTCAATAAATTTTGCAAATTGTTGTTTGATTGAAGACTTTGAGTAGTTGCTTTAGCCAACGTTTTGAGAGTTTTCTCAAGTGAACTTAAACGTTTATCGTCTTAGGGAGGGTGAGCAGCATCTGGTTGAAAATTTGATTGTTGCGGTTGATTATGAGATGGACCTGCAAAGTTTGGTTGAAAATGGTTGGGCTGAAAGGGAGGATTCAAAGCATTATTCGGAAATGCTTGAAAATTAGGACGAATCGTATTCGTATTAGGATTGTTTTGGTTCCAAGCAAAATTCGGATGATTTCTCCAACCAGGATTGTACGTTGGAGAAAAGGGGTCATTTTTGGCTTTATTGAAAGCATTGATTTGTTCGACAGAATTAGGGCACTGATCGGCTATATGATTAGGATTGTTGCATTTATAACACATGGGTTGGGAAGCTTGATTCATTGGTTTGATGAGAAAACGTTGTCGAATTTGTTAATCATTGCGTCGATTTTAGCTTCCAAAGCCAAAGAAGATCCTATCGAGTGTGCGCTCGATCGTGAGTAAATTGATTTTCCGTTTGACCGTTCCCATTGGGACGACTTTTCGGTGAGGTTTTCAAGAAATTGCTAAGCATCATCATGATGTTGGGCAAGAAAGTTTCCTTGGCACATTGATTCGAGCATGGTTCGTGAGCTGTTTTCAAGTCCATCGTATAAGATTTGGCAAATCCTCCATTTTTCAAAGTTATGGTGTGGACATTTTATCAAAAGCTCTTTGAATCTTTCAAAATATTTTTTGAATGATTCTCCACTAAATTGTTGAAAATTGACGATTTCATTTCGGATTTTACTCATTTTTTTCCAAGGGGTGGAACTTTTTTAAGAAAGCTTTTACAAATTCTTCCCACGTTTTAATCGAGTTCGATGGTAAGCTGTACAACCATTTTTCAGCATAATCCATAAGAGCGAAGGGAATTAATCGAAGTTTGATTTCGTCATCGGAAAGTTGTTGGAGTTTCATTGTTGCGCAAACTTATTCGAATTTCGTCAAAAAGATGTATGGGTCATCGTGCTTGAAATTGCCAAATTTTGGAAGCGTGGCAATATGGTTCGAGTGAATTTCAAAGTGGTTACCCGTAGGCGCGGGTAACATGATGCAAGATGGAATAGAAACTTTATCGGGAAAGATTCTATCCATAAGAGTTCGAGGGGAGTTCTTAGTCGCCATTTCGGGAAGATCGTTTGTTCGAGTTAAACGATTAGTTGTTGAGTCGTGAGTCCAACGATTTGTTGTTGTGTCATGAGTCGAAGTACTCATGCATAAGTGAAAGTCAAGAAGAGAAAGAAGTTATGAGATTTGAAAAATGAAGTGAAAAGTTTTTTTGTTTTTTTTTTTAAAAAAGGAAGAAAACTATTTACCAAATGAAATTAATTTAAAGAGAAATTTGATTTTTTTTTGCTTTTCAAAATCTTTTTATGTTTTTTTATTTAAATTTTAAAATATTTACCAAAAGAAGAAGAAAAAAATTAGAAAATGGGAATTTGATTTTTTTTTTGAATTTTCAATTTATTTTTTTGAAAAGATTTTATAATAATTTTTTTTAGATTTTTTTTGTTTTTGATTGTAAATTTTCAAAGGAAAGGATATAAAAGTATTATTTTTCTTTTTTTGGATAAAAAAAAGTAAGTAAAATTTACAATGTTTTTGGATTTTTAATTTTTTTTTTTTATATGCATGAACCAATGCAACTAAATGAATGCAAAGGACTTAATTACAAATTTTCTGTCCTTAGTAGCTCCTAATCCAAAATTGTATAATCACACTTTGTCTCAGATCAACAAAAATATTTCTTAGCCAGGTAACGGGCAGGGGTTATCGGTGCACCATGAATCACCGTAGCAATGCAGCCACAGGTTTAAGTACCTTCAGAGAAACAACCACTATAATATTTACGAATCATCGTAATATTTATAAATGGTTATTACTCTGCCGTAGCCTAGACACCAAGAAATAAACTTGTTCAAAGAAGACAATTATTAAGATACAATTAAGCCCTAAGTGAGCTCGCGACACCCTTAAGTCGAATGTCTAACCTTTATTATTAGTCAAATTCTACGATAAAATGTGATTTGTGGGCTAAGGAAAGGGTGATGAAACCCCCCACCTTATGTGAATTGGGGTATTGCCCTTAGAAAATAAAACAAGATGAAACGAATGCAAAACAAGAAATTAAACGTGTATTAACAATGCAACTAAAATGAAGTTTGTTTTTGTTTTTGGATTTGGATTTTTGATTTTTTTTTTACAGAATGCAAATGGAAGCAACCAACAATGCAACTAAAATAAAACTAGTGATGAAAGAACGATACCAGAGCGTGCAGATTATTAGCAATTTTTTTTAAGCGGTGATTTTTTATGCAAGCAAGCAAAGCAAATCAAAGCGATTCCTCTTGATTTTCTACTTTGGCAACCTGAAACGAAAAACAAGATATATATACAGATATATATTTTTTTAAGATGGAACTAAACAAATTAAAACAATTTATTTTTTGATTAATAAAGCAAAATAAACAAAACTAAAACAAATTAAACAAAACAAAACTAAAACAAAATAAAACACCCTTTTTTTAACAAAATAAACTAAAATAGAATCTTTTTTTTAACTATTTGCAAATGAAAACAAAAACAAATTGAAAACAAGTGTAAAAAAACAAATGGAAAAGGAAAACCAAGACCCTTTTTTTTAGGCGCAGCCCACTTAATTAACACAAACTAAAATACCCGGCCCCAAAAATAAAAGGCACAAACGAAATAGAGATGATCAGCTCTCAAATCATTATCAACTACAATTGTAACGACCCACTATTTTGGACCATTCAAATCGACAATAAAACCACACATGTCGGACTTGAATAATTCAAAATAGTAGATTGTTAATTTAAATTTAGCAAAACTCAATATATACAGTAAATAAATAATCACAGACACAGAGTAATATAACAATAATGCAGCGGAAACACAAGAATAGTAGTTCATGAAGCTACCATATATATATATATATAACAGAGTTAAACAAGATACAACGGAGGTCACGAATACAAAGATGTCTAAATACAATAGTCAAATACAAGGTCTAAATACATCACTGGAATCAACTGAATGGCTGAAAGCAGAATCAATAGATGGATCCAAGCGAAGCTCCAACTCCAAAGGTGAGTCTCGAATACTGGTACAACTCAGTCTGACCTGAGCGTAAAGCAAAACACAAAACACTCGAGTCAGGACATACATACTTATACAATGTAAACCAACTCAAGTAAACTGTAATAGAAATGCTCAAGTAACTTAAAGGATGCTTGGGATCGCCCATCCTTTAAGGATCCGTTAAACTATTTACTATGTAGTAATATACGCTATTATAATAATGTCTAAAGTAAAGTAAACTATTTAAAAATAGCGTTAAGGCGTTACCCATATCCCCCTTAACACATTTTATAGTGCCAATAGTCTATACAGTACCGTAATACCTCCAGATCGGGAGCTACCAGAGGATACTCCATAGGTACGACACAAATCAAACTCGTATAAGGCACATTAGGGTAGGTGACACGGCACAACTAGGCAATGCCAGGGTAGATATACCAATTACGCATCCGGACTGGTGGTAACGCATAGCAGCCACTACCGCCCACCTCGAGCCACACTCCCAAAAATCAAAGGGTGCACCCAATCAATCACAAAGTAATAGAATGGTATACGATGGAATGTGTCCGATCAAAGGGGCTACCTCATTGGCCGGAATCGCTCCTGTTTTAGCCATCTTTTGCCAACTCACGGGAGACGGGTCCACGTATATACCTCATATAGGATCGTCACCACCATCCTACTTCATTCTGGAATCTCCACCGCGTACACAGTTGTTAAAGTGGTTTTCGGTATCCACAGAGAGTATGTCCATATCCGATCCCGGTCTCTTTAACAACCAATCGTTATTATAACCCGTGGTTATAAATTTCAAAATGGTTTACATTTAAAATCAAAACATATTCATTTAACCATTAAATTTAATGTCAATATCTTTCAAAATAATATTCATTTCCAAAGTCGTATCATTGCTAAGTTCATTCATTCAATTATACCTTTCCAAAACATTGTATTGCAGCATTCATAGCACTTTGAAAAATGTGATAATACATATATTAGTATTCGAAAATATCATCTTTCAGAAACAGCAGCACGTAGAAAATGTTACTGTAAATATAGTAGTATTTAAGAAATATAGTCTTTTACAGAAACAACAGCACTTATAAACTGCTACAGTAGATAGTAGTATTATTACAGAAAACAGTAGATTTACAGAAACAGTAGCACTTATGAACTGCTACCTTAAAACCACAGCATTTCAGAAATGTTGCCAATACAAATCTAAGATTTACTACAACATTTCAGAAACATTATAATTTCAGTTTTCACCATTTTTAACTTATAAAACATATCTCACCTTTCAGAAATATTTATTTGGATATCATTTCACTTATGATTTTTAAAAATGAAATTTTAATAATAAAATATCCAATAAAACCATAATTCATTTATTAAGTCAAAAAATACACTTAAATTACTTAACTTTCAAATTTAACAATAACTTGATACTTTATTTACTTTTAAAAATATCCATTTCATAAATAAAATATTTTATTTCTAAGTTAAGCCTGAAATTCCATTTCAAACCAAATTTCAACTATTAAGTTAAATCACAATTTACATTTACATTTAATCATTTATTAACTCATACAATTTTTAACTTATAGAAAATCACTATAAAATTTATTTAAATCATTTTAACATCAAATTAAGTTAAAATCTCATATATTTTATATTCCAAATACTTAGAAATTTCAGAAAATATTTATATTTAAATCACTTAAATCAACTTTAAATTAAAATTATTAAGTCAGATTAAATTTAAATAAAATCTTAGGTTGTAAATTAAACCATTTATTAGCTATAAAATTTTAACTTATAGAAACCACTATATATATATATTCATTTAAACCATTTAATCAAACTTAAGTTCAAATTTACATATAACTAAAATTTCAAAATACTTAATAATTTCAGAATACTATTATTAAAATTAACCACGGGTCTGTATAATATTTTCTAACCTAGGTCAAGTGATACGGATATATATCATTTCAATCCGTCAAATAAAAATCCCGGGTTCTATCATTTCAAACCCGCAATCCCAAGTCAAATACAAATAAAAATCGCTTGAGCCTATCATTTCAGCTCATAACAATTTTTCCCTATTCTAAATTTCGTTCGGGTATGTATCATTTCAACCCATAGTGATTCTATACTAACAGGGAACTTGCAGTGTGAGAAACAAAAAATAAATAAACAGTAAAATATATCATATGATGTCAGGTGATGCAACAGGTATATAATCAGGTAATATCATCATATAATGTCAAATAACAGGCAGATGTGAGAATATAACATAGCATATCAACTACTACAATTCAAGTGACATTGTTTCACATTTATATAAGTACGATTTTGCCGAGAGTGATAAACTCACCTTTTTAAGCTAGAGACGACAATTTCGAGACACACAACCAAACTCCGAAAAGCACGACTAGATTCGAGTGGATGGAGAGCCAAGATTCAAATCTTGCAAACAACAAATATACAACATATATAAGTATATGATTGTACAAAAGAATTTAGACTTAAACAAAATCAAAATATGAACAAAGAGAAGCAAAATGACTTAACCAAGATAAATGGGCTCGGCCACTTCCAAATAGGCTAGCCACCATCAAAACATGGTTCGGCCATGATTGGTTGCTGCATGAAATGCTCGGTTATGGTCGGCAAATATATGGCCAGGCAAAAGAAAGTGAAAAGGTAGGGGTTGTGGAATGCAAAGAGGCAAGTGCATATGAATGGTCATGGGTTCAAGTGGGTTCGACCTAGGCTAAAGGCTCGGTCTGGAGTGGTTCAGGTGGTCTGATCTGGTGCAGTCATCTGTAGAGGTGCGGCTATGGTCATGTCAGGTCACGGCAAGGGCTGGAGGAGGAGGTGATGATGGTGGCCGAGGCAAACATGAAGAGAAGATGAATAAGTGAAGGCTCGGTTAGGGTTTCATCATGGTTTCGTGGTGTTGCTTGATCAAGGGTCACGGCTATTGGTTTTGGTGAGGAGCAGGTCACGGCAAGGTCAGTGGATGGTGGTGGTGGATGAAGGCCGATCATGGTGGTGATGAAGTGAAGGAGAAGGTCGGCTAGGGGTTGTGTATAGTGGAGGCCGAACATAGTTTAGAAGAGAAAGAACAAAATAAGAAATGGAAGAAAGAGAAGATGACTTACCGCAAAATTTTCTCAGTAGGAATGAAATGAGAACGTGAGATGAGAAATGATGTTTGTACGTGAATAAGAATGAGAAAGTGAACGGCAAGGAAGTGGAAAGGCTAGGAAAAGGAAAAGGCACCAATTCAAACAAGTAACTTAAGTCTCTTGAATTTCCTAAGCCCAATATCAAGCCCACTTCAAAACAATTCAACACAAATAAAATTTCAAAACCCAAACAAATAAAGGATGGAAAATAAACATAGAAAAATGAACAATGAAAATATAGAGAAAAATTGCATGTAAAACACTGAATTTTATAAATTTTAAAAAGTATAAAACAGAATTTTACAAAACGAAAAGCAGAACGGATATCAGAGACAAATACTGCTTCAAAGAAAAAGATTAGAAATTAAAGATTCAAATTTTAAAATTTCAACTAAAAGTCAAAGTTTGACCAAAGTTGACCAAGATATAAAATTTCCAGAAAATCATTATTTAATTATATTCGGAAAATAAATTGGAACAAAATCCAAAATACATTGGAAAAATTCCAAAATTCAATTAAAAATGATTTAAAAATCAAAGTTTCAAATAAAATTAATTTAAAATATTTGTTAAAAATATGGGTTGTTACAACAATTCAATCAAATTTACGAATTTAGTCCAATTCACAAACAAAATACTCAAATTCTCGAATCCAAATTTCTCAATCCAAATTCGAAACTAAAAGCGAGTCGTGATTAGGCGGTGGAGGCGATGGTTGATACTATTGGTCGCGGCGAGTTGGACTAGAGGAGAGTTAGTGTGAAGGAATTATGGTTTGGAGAAGGTCGCTGCTGTGGGTAGCGATTATGGAGGTAATTGAGGAAGGCGATGCAGTCGTCGTTGGTGGTTGCGTGGTCGCGGTGGGAAGTTGATTGGTTTTGAGGCGTCGTCAATTTGTGGTTCGAGCAGAGTTCGAGAATCAGGAATCTTGATTTGGTGATGTAGTCGATTTGGGCTTTTGGAGTTCGGCGATGGTTTGTTTTAGGTTGTCTTAGAGTCTGGTTACAGGTAGTTTGGAGGCTTTGACTGGAATGTCGTTGTATGGATTGGTATGGGTTGTCAAAAAGAATTGTTAGTTATGGATACGTGAGTGTGAGGAGCAAGGCACTGTGTATTGTGGTCTTGGCAATGTTGAAATGGTGGTTTGGAGGGAAATTGTTACAGTAACGTAGTTGAAGTAGCAGTGGGAAGATGTTGGGGTTGTGGTTGAAATGCAGGTGGTTGCACTTGTATTGTAGTGTGATGGTTGGAGGAATTTGGAGTATGCTGCCGTTCGGTAGAGGAAGAAGGCACAAGTTAGTGGGTTGTTTGTTGAGGAGTAGATTGGTGTAGGAACAATTGTGTATGATGTTGCAGCTTGTTTGGTGGCGAATTGATTTGGACCAGTAATGAAGTGAAAGTGATAGTGGATGATGTATATGAAGTAGTGAATATGACAGTGGACGAAATGGTGCAGTAGTGTGGTTGGTATGGTGGAATTTTGTTTGTTGCAGTTGATGTATGTATGTGGGTAAGTTTGTGCAATGGTTTGGGAAGGGGAAGGACTGAAGTATAATGAAGGTAAAGTAGGCTGCTGTGTGCACACTGTGAACAGTAAGGCAGAGAGGAAAAAAAATTGTAAACAAAATGAAATTTGTAAGTGAAGAAGAAATAAAATATTTTTGTTTTTTGTTTTGAAATTGTGATGTGTTTTTTTTAATAATGAAAATGCAAATGCTAATTGAAAACAAGAAATGCACAAGAACAAAAGCACACAACAAATGCACACAAAAATCAAACAAACACGCAATAATTTTTTTTTAAATGAAAAACACACACAAAATAAAAACACACAAAAATCAAACAAAAATAATTCGAAGAATATAAAATCAAAATCAAAACTATTCCCCGACAACGGCGCCAAAAACTTGTTTAACGACGAATTTTCTATTGGTTTAGAAAATCACTGAAAAATTTATAATAAAATTACCGCAAACGCACGGCGTACAATTTTAGTACGTGGCGAGTACGGGTCGATCCGCAGGGAATTTTTAAGATTTTAAAACTTTCTAATCAATCAAATTAGACCAATATGAGAGAAGATTGTTAACTACAAAGAAAATGAAGCTAAAACTAGAATGAAAATGAGATTAAATACTATGAGATTAGAAAACAATTTAGAGGTAAATCCAGTCTCATATTTTTGTAAATTAACAAACAAGTAATTTATGATCTTTATTTTTGATCTTAAGTGAAATAATTGTTGTATTTATCATAAGTATGGTTTATTTATGTTATTAATTAACATAACTTAAACCATCAAACTATAATACAACAACTAACCCACTTATCAACTCTCATAAAAATGAAGTCAAAGCAAAAGCTATTTTAAGTATGATCTATTTACTATTGTAATTAGTAATATAGATCATCAAATTTTGTTTTTACTTTTAATTTCAAAATCAAAAACCAATTAGCAAATGATGATGTAATTTGTGTTTATGTTGAATAAGAATAGCTCATTTTCAAATGCAACATAAGCTATCAAACCCACTTGTATAAACTTACATCAAAATCCACTTTCATGAAGCACAAATAAAAGAGACCATAAATCATAGAAATGTTGAATTTACATAAAGTTAGAGAGCTTCATTACCCCTAAATCAAAGGGGTTTAGCTACTCATTTGTGTTATCAAATCAACACTTGTAAATTTCAACATTAAAAAGCAAAGAAATAGAAACTAAACAAAGGAAGAAAAAGAGATTAACTACTAACTATTTGCATAAAAATTAAAGCTACACTACTTGCATGAATGTAAATCTAAGCTATAAACATGAAATGAAAAAAAAGCATAGAAATAAACATTAACATAAAAGTAAATAAAAGCATGTAGAAAAGAAAAGAGAAAGAGTCTTGGAAGCCATTTTTATTTCATGAAACATTGTGTTTACAACTTGCTTGCTAATTTTTCTAAATAAAATAAGAGAGTAAGAAGATATCTACATGTACATAAGTGGGTTATTTATACATGCATAAAACCCTAATTCACTTTTTTGGGTGCTTCTCAAAATGCCCTTTAGGAAGTGTGGCCACCAAGTAACCATTAGCCTCTAATTAATCCACCATCAAATATGCATGAAGCTTTAACCTCCACTTAGTTGTCTATTAGCTTCTAATTGTAGATTTTAGTAAGTAGGTGGGGTCCTCCATGATCATGTATTTGAATTATTTCCATCTTTCTTTCTTTGTATTCTCTTGTGCATGCATATATCTTCATGAAACCCTCTTTCATATGTATCCAAATTCCTATAAAAATCATAAAAAATGTCCAAGTAAAAATTCTCAAATTGACACATGCACAAAAATGACCATTTTGCCCTTGTATGAAGATGAATATATGATGATTTGAAAATAATTGAATTTTGGTTTAAACATGTTAGAATACTCAAATATGACATTTATTTAAATAAAAATAGATAAAATATGGATGTGTATATATATATGCACATTTACGTGCATATCATATGACAGCTCTATGAAAAGAGAAATCATCATCACGATCTAATGGAAATGGTTTCAAACCCCAATACAGCTCCTACCAAAAGTTATAGACCATACAATATTTAGGGTCAAATCATCCTATAAAAATTTTAAGGATGGAAAATGGCTCTAGTAATCATTTTCCAGAATTATAGAGTCACTCAACCTCACATAAAAATAATGCTAATATTCTACGATCCTTTGATATGCAGAATATGGATTATTACTCATAGCTTACTTCTTGTTTCATTAATGTTGTTTAATGTCATTTACCGCTTACTTCTAGTTTTAATAGTTTAAATATCTCTTACTGCTTAATTTCCACTTAACACTATTAAATATAGCTTATTGTCAATTTTCAACTATTAACCACCTTTCTTTGATTATTATATCCTCTTAATTCCCTATTTCTTTATTTATCTTTCTTCCCTAATTGTTTATTTTTTTATTTACCTTACATTGCATATATTAGATTCATAATTAAATTATTGTTATTGTTACCACTTACATTACTTTAGTTTATTCTTAAGGTTTTCTGCATTTTAATGCATTGGAATTATATCTTCCTAAAAGGAAACGTTAATACTGTGATTTTCCATAAATTATCTAAAGAGAACCTGCGTTATGTTTGGAATTACAAGGAATTATTTTTTCTATTATTATTAAAATAGACGGTTACAAAGCATGATAAACATCCTTATTTTGTACAACTCTTTCTTTTAGGCATGTCCTTTGTTATTCCAAACGATACACTTTGATTCATAATTGTAAAATTGGATAATTTCTGGAAATTTATATTACAACACACTTCATTCTAGTGAATTAAAATACTATTTAAACATCAATCAAAATTATAATAACTTCTAATTCTTATTTACTAACATATATCATTCTACTAACAAACCTGAAATTACTGTGCAATATTATAAATTTAGGGACTACTTTCACCCTTACTTTCCAGATTCAAGTATACGCAATATTTAATCAAAGTTAATAATTCATAGAATAAGTAGGCATTATTCTTAAATTCATTATATGTATATATTAAAACCTATAACTAAAAAAAATTCAAGCATACAAGGAACAGATTTACAATGATATAAGTCAATATTATATAACAATATATAATTTCCCACTCACCTCTTAGCTCCCAATTCTCCAAACCTAAATCATATTATTCCTATTTGACTCCCTTTTGTTCTGACCAAAATATGTAACGGAAGTATATACATATTTATTAGAAATCTAGATCCAAGATTTGAACTTAATTTAGATTTGGATTTAGATTTACAATTTACCTTGCCTTTAGCAATTCGATTCGACCCTATATTTATCCTCTATTATTCTCCGCTTATATATATATATTATAGTTTATATAGATTTTAGAATTTATGGAGAAAGGAAAATGGCAGAGCTTCGTCGTTGCTTTAGAAAATATGAAAAGAATAGTGAGGGTCGGTTCCGTATCTATAAGGGTTCAAATCAATTTGAACCATTAGATTATATTATATAAATCTGGGTCGTTCGGTCTATGTTCAATTCATAGCCACCGGCATATAAGCAGTCGACCGCTTTAATGCCACTAGTCAACCGCTAGTGGTCGACCAGTCCCATTGAGGTGTCGACCTGTTGCCTATATTTGTTGGATATTAATTTGTTTATTTTATACTATTTTAACCGAGTTAATTTAAAGTTAATCCTACTTAGACGTTAAGTAAATGTTAATGTTACTTAACGTTAATTAATTACATTTATTACATATATAATTGTTTCCGATTCGAATTTTTCAAACGTTAATAAATTTTTCGTTTGAACTCCGATCGCAAAACCTTATATATGAATATTGATCAGAAAATCACCACAAACACAAGTTGTAAGTTTTGTAGCCAATTTTGACCTTTCTGAATTTTCCATTTTCAGCTTTAATAATTTTAGTTATTTCTTTTTAATTAATTATCATTCAATTTACGGGGTGGTACAAAATAACCTCGGCTTCTATTCAACAGAAGAAAACAATTGTGGGCATACTTTAGCTATGAGTTCCTTGCTTTGTGTAAACTAAATTTCACATGTCCTTCGACTAGGCCCTAGGCAATGGAATCCACGGACCTGATAGATCGTGGGCTAAGAGGTTGGAGCATAGGCAGAGACCCTACACCAGTCTTCATCTTTAAACCTTAAATCTTAATTTGGTTTTCAAAATGTCGATGAGTCACGTCCTCTAATCAGTTCGGACATCCTAACATAATTATGATCTTCATGGTCTCGCATATGCAATTCCACTCACTCGGGAGTTTAAGTCTGACCATACCCATTATTGGAACAACCCTAACTGATCATCTGTTCCACAAATCCTTAAGGTCACAAAGTTGGATGATATCATAAAATATATGTGTGTGTGTGAGTGTGTCAACAATTCAATATATGTAATAATAATTGATCAATATATAAAAATGGACATACAACAACACAACATCAATAATTAAACATACGTTTAATATGATAGCCAATTTATACACAATTTACTTTTTAAAAGTAATAATTTTATCCTTAAAAACTCTTTCAAAAATTGGTTAATACGTTTTTCTTCTCTTTTGAAATCCCACAAAAATACTTAACAAAATTCACCTTTATGTTTAAGTAAAATTTAACCTCAAAATAGAGTAATTTTTTTCAATGTTGTAAAATAACCATTCCCCACTTTCTAAAACCATAGGCTATCGTGTCTTAAAAATTCACTTGTTTTCACAGGTTAAAATATAGGTCATCACCCCTTAAAATTTCACTGTCGTCGGCTGCTAAAAATAAAGGTCATTTTCTCAAGCTTTGCGTATAAAATAGGAGCCTTCGTGGATATTTCCTCAAGCCTTTGCGTATAAACGAACCGTCACAAGTTAGAACCCCCTTATACTAACTCATTCACTTATTTTACTTTCGCATGCAACGTTCATGTGTAATTCATTTACGTTCGCCAGCATTCCATTCCTTGGATGTGTTGATTTATATTCCCACTTTATATACTAGTATAATATGCACGTACCTGCATCTAATAGTTGGAGATATTTAATTTTTATTTAAAAAATAGGTTAATGAACGGATATGTGCTATAATTGCAAAACCTTTGGTAGCCACAACACTTTTATTTTAAGCAATTTTATTGATGGTGTTGATGGCAAATTGATAGCAAAATTCCATTGGCGAATGGTGAAAGAGGGATGGTGGTTGAGGTTGTAAAACTATAGTGAGATTTCTTTGATGGATGAGGGTTTTTTGAAATTTTAAAAAGACACCGAGAAAATCTATTCATTGAATTCTCTTTATTAATAGTAGATATGATATACACGTTCAAATATAATGATACTTGGAAATTATGCCTTTGTATTTAATTATTTTCCTTTGCTAACTTTCGTGAGTCGTTGTGTGTGTAGGTACTTTCCTTTACATTTCCTCTCACTTAGCGTGCCACATCCATGTTCATATGCATTTGTATGCCTGTACGCATGTGTTGGGTTCGCTTATAACTGAACTGTCGCGATCAATTCATCAGTAAGTCATCGCGATGCATTCATTTTTGTGAATTATTCCACCTACGTGTTTTATTAAATGCTAGCCTTCCTGATTTGTCTATAGTTTGTTCTCTTACTTGCGTCATCGTGTGCATTTTATATTAGCAAGGCTGTTCGCATGCATTTTTAATGACTATGCAGGTTGTTATAAAAATAACTATGTCGTCGCTTATACACACACATAATCGTGAGCAACAAATTTTGTTCCGTGCGTTGATATATATACATCTCAATGCCTTGAATTCGTTAAATTCTAACGTATTGGAATGTATATTTGCATGCAGCTTGCCCACGTGCGTAGCTTATGCATGCCAACCACATATTAGTCTTCACTAGAAATCTAATGTTCATCGTGATTGATTATTTAGAGTCATCGCGAATAAATATTATGAGCCGTTGCTTATTAATTTGAAGGTCTTGGGAAGTTAAAATTTTGCTTTGTATATTAATCTGAAGGCCTCCAGGAGTTAAAATTTTGCTTTTCTATTCTATCTTTGAGGCAAAAAAAATCTTGGTCTAATATAAAGTTTAGCTTTGGTTGATTAGTTTTACTCGATCAAAAATGGTTCAATGACAGTTTTATAATTGAATTAAAAACTGATTTGTTTCCCTCTTAAGCTATTTCTTTTTAGCAAATCCAAATTATTGTTGCCAATTTCTTATCATTTTAGCAAATTTCCAAAAAAAAATTAACCCATATAATTTTCTCAATTAATTGATTAATTAAATAATTCATTTTCCATAATTAATTAACATTTTTCTTCACTAATTAATTCGTATAAAATAAAAAATTAATGAGAAAATCCCAAAAATCTATTTTATCATTTCCTACCTCCCATAAAATTTTGGACCAAAATAATTGTTTTGTCATATATTTAATAATTAATTTTCGAATTTCAACCAATTTCTCACCTAGAAATTCATAAATATTCATATTAATTCCAAAAATTATGAAATTTATAAATCATCTTCTAAATAATAAATCGAAAATCATATCAAAATTTTAGATCATTTGAAAATCGTAAACTTAGTTTTTCATATTAAAACCCTTTGGGAAAATTCCTAAAATTATATAATTAATATCCAATCATTATTCAATCCAAATGCAAGATATAAACATCCAAAATTTAGATTTACAGTAAATCAAATTTTAAAACACACAAAAACATGAGATGGATGCATATTATTCACCTTTACTCTTATTGAAATGATGAGATTTCCCTTGGCTTCTTTTTCCCTTGGCTTTCTACTTCTTTTCATTTTGAATTCCTAATGGTGGCCTTATCTTCTTAGATTTTGTTTAGTTTTGTTTAGGGAATGGAATGGAAATGAATGAGGGAGAGGGTAGCATGATGTTATTTTATTTTCCTCTTTTACCCTTCCTTACTAATGTGTTTATATTTCATATTAAAATATTCTCTTAATTTTATTGTTTAAAGGCCAAGCTAATCAATTGATTTGTATGGAAAATCCTGTATTTCTTAACTTCATATTTAATTATTCTATAATAAAATATTTAAATTATATGCTCATATATAAAAATTAGGGATGTTACAATTTGAGGATGCATGTTCAATGAAGTGATGGATTGGAATGAAGGGTGTGTTCTACTATTGAGTTGTGTTCTTAGGAGATTGTTGATTGACTTCGAACATGGTGTGTGTTTTATAGGTCAAGGTTATGGAGGACACTCACCTGTGAACCCTAGACCGTGGGATTGTCTGGCTCGCCAAGGGATGGTAATGGTATGGGATAGGTATATGATCGAACGCTGAAAAAGATTTCAACATGGGATGTCCCTTACTTAGGTGGCATTGATGTGAGGCCATGGGATGGTCACTTTGATCACCTTGATTAATTTGATTGTTATGTGTGTTATTATTACCGTGTTTGCATTGGTTGTTGTATGATTGAGATGGATGTCTTATGATGTTGGTATTTATAGGATAGATACCTTGACAACCACTTTGTACTTAGCATAGTACCCTTATACGATGATGGTATAACATATAGTATGTTATGTGCTAACTTGTTGGATGCAGTAATATGGTAGGTATTATTTCTCATAACCGGTGTTCCTTATATTATATCAGCTTCTATAGTATCTTGAGTTTATTTATTGCTCACACTAGATTATTATCTGACAGGAGGTTTTATGCTTTGCTTCTTATTATCTTGGGTACTTTTAAATGAGTAGAGTAGATTGTAAGTCTGATATTAATGCATGGAGCTGTTTAGAAGATGAACAGGAGGCCGACGCTATTATAAATGTTATTATCTAGTTTATTCGCTTATTCCGCTATGTAGCACTACGGAGCTTTATCTTTGCTACATATTTTTTTTAGAGATAGATATTTGAGTTTATTTATCAGTTGTATAAACTCTATTACTATTTTGTATTAATGTGGTGAACACTTGCCATGATCTGTGATAGTTCATATGGTTATATTTTTGTCTCACCTTTTTACATCTATTTTATTATTATAGTTTATCCTTGCACTTTGAAAGTACGATGGGTTTTGATGTTGGAGTTTGATTATCACTACAACAACAACAGCCTATTACAACTTTTTTTTACAATGTTTATTTCTAAAACGTTGTAAAAAACCCTTTTTAGAACAATTTTAAAGAAGACATTGTAAAAAAACAATTTTTTTAACAACGTTTTTAAAGAAAACGTTATGAAAATCTTTTTTTACAACATTTTTCGCAAACGCTGTAATAATTCACTTTTAACGAACTTTCTATCAAAAATGTTGCAAAAACATTATTTTTTACAACTTTTCCCTAAATGTTGTAAATATTAATTTACTATGATAAAAGTTGCTTTACTCAAGGTTTCGGTTTTTTTTAGAAAACGTTCGCTATAGGAAAATGTCAAATTAACGTTATTTTTATCGAATATATTTACTACTGCTTTAAATATCATAATAATTAATAATTTTTAATTAATAACAAATAATCAATACTTACTTAATAATTTATAAATGGTGATTTAAAATTTATAATTATAAATAACATCTTATGTAGGACATTATTCATAATTCATTATCATTATTGATTATTGATAAATAATTTATACAAAAATTATTATCTATAATAATTAATTATTATTTTTATTTAATAATTTATTTTAGTTAATTATTAATAATTAGTAATCATAGTTAATATTTATTAGTGACATTTAATAATTAATAAATATAATTAATAATTAATAGTTAATATTAAATAATTAATAATTAATATCAAATGATTACTATTAAATGATTAATAATTAATACATTATTATTTTACTATTTTAATAATTAATATTTAATAAATTCTTATAGTTTAATCTTTAATAATTATTAATTAATACAATAATTAATTTACTATTACTACCTTAAACTAATTCACTATTTAATAAATTAACATTTAATATTTAATGACTAATAAGTAATATTTAATAATTAAGAAGTAATATTTATTATTTAGTATTTAATATTGATGATTATAATTAATTATTATATTTAATATTTCAAAAATTATAAAAATTTGAAATTTATGGAATAAATTTAAAATATTAATAAAATTTTGAAATTTTCATAATATTCAAAATTGAAAAAACAATATTTTTAAAATTAATAAAATATTTAAAATTCCATAAAATCCCAAAATGTTACAAAAATTCAAAATTCGAAAAATATAAACATTACGGTGCAAATTATTTATTCCATATGCATCTACGGGTTTTTTTGTAACTATCTTCTTTGATATATACTAGTTTCTTGCACTGCAGTGTGTTTGTTTACAACACGAAAGGGGTACGTGTAATGACCCTAATTTTGACTAACATTATTTAGGGCATTTAATTAGATAAATTAAATGAAATAATGTAGATGGTTAAAAGATTGAGATTTGTTAATCAATAAGGAGGGACATGCCTTAATTAATGTATAAACAAAAGAGAATTAAAAAGAAGTAAGTAGGAGGAATGTGATAAGGGCAAAATAGAAATAGTCTTCATTCTTATACCCTAAACCCTTCTTAACTTCATTTCTTACTCACTTCAACATTTACAAACAAAACCAAAACACTTATAAGCTCGGTCGGCCACCATTAAGAGAAATCAAAAGGAAGATAAGCTAGGAAACAAGTAGAAAGCTTAAAGGGATTAATCAAAGGACAAATCTCAACTTTCTTAACACCAAGCTAAGGTGAATAATTTGATTTACATCTCACTTTTGTTGATAATTTCGGTTCCAAGGTTGGACCCGAATAAATCTTGCAACGGATATGTCGTGATATGTTGTTTAAATGAATATATATGTTAGTTGGTGATTTATGATGTTTCATATAGATTTTATGGTAAGTTTTAGATTGGAAAACTTACTAAATGACATCCAAATGACTTGCGTTTTTGATATATGGTCGAAAACATTATTTTAGGAGCGGGTTACAAGTTTTATAAGTTTTCAAGTTATTGTGGAATTATTACGAATTTTCTATGAAAGAAAATAGTTTAAATGGGTTTAAATTATTTAAGGTAATTATATATTGATTTCGGATCTGAGATTTAAATATGTTATAAAACATATTAGAAGTGAATTATGGTGATTTTTGGGGAATTTTCCTAAGTATTACTAAGATTATAAAATTATTTAAGCTAAGAGACTTAAATGTTTATATGTTTTATCAAGGAAAAGGGCTTATTTGTTAAATATTTTTAATTGATAATTTTTGAATTCGGAAGCATTTTTAAAAAAGGATTTTTGATAAAGAAATGGCAACCAATCACAATTTAAAAAATAAGGCAAGTTAGGTAAAAAGAAATTTATTTTAAAGGCAAAAAATCATTTTTGCTTGGATTTACTACTTCGCCACTTCCATATACTAGCTTTCGACACCATACCTCCACCAAAGAACTCATTCGAGACCAATGCACATGATATCAAGCAATTGGTATGTAGTGCATTGAAGAAAAGCGGAAGGTACAGTATCGAAATCTTGCTTTCGAAGGGGTAGAAGCTGCTCTTATTAACTTGAAGTTATTTCTGTTTATAAACGATGCTTTCGAAGGGGTTGTATTAGCTTCCGAATCAATCAAACTCCTTTGTTTTAGAAAAGAGCTTTCGAAAGAGTTGTTGTCTTTTGTTTTAAAAGAAGCTTTCGAAAGGATAACCGCGTTGAACCTATTCGAAACCCATGTTGCCGCATTCTTACCTTTCAAACTAGTTAAGGTCGTTTTTCTACATAGCCCTAAAACAATGGTTTCGAACATGTAGATATTTTTTAAAAATGGTTCGGAGGCTATAAAGATCCTGGACTTGGCCTTCGAAAATCGACACCCGTACTTCACTTGTACTCAAAATGCCGCAGATTCAAACGCCGAATCTGGCTCTCCGGAGCTTATAACACTATTAAGTATAACAACACAGCAGAATAAAGAAATAGATGATATCATATACAACTCCAATGAATACAATATCCAGAATGATATACAACAATGATATCAATATGATACAACAATATCAGAGATAAATAATGATACAGCGGAAAACAGAAGTGATAACTCCAAATGATCTGAAAAGAGAATGAGTCCAACAACTCCAACATCAGCTCGAACCACCATCACGTTGCACCAAGAGAAGCAAGGTCAGTCGTGAACTCCAAAACTGAACTAGCTCCAGATAATCTACTAAACCTGACTATCTGAAAAACCCAACTCTAGACTGCCCGTGTGAAAAATTGTGGGCACCCAGAGTTTAGGAAGGGAATAATAAACTCCGAGTCAGTCATGGGACTGGTGTGAGTAACAAAAACAGTTTATCTTTAAACAAACAACAAAAGAATTTTAAACATTGAAATCCGCAATGCTCTTTGGAAAATGAAACTACCATAAGGCCTCCCGCCACACACACAATGCAAACGCAGAATTGGAGGAGATTTCTCCTTATAATAGTCAAAAATGCTTACTACGCAAAATCATTCGATATTATTATTATTAGTGCATAGTGTAGAAAACCATTTCGAAAGTATAATATTAATCTTAGCCAGCATAGACATTCCGAACTATGCCTACTATAGCTACCATCTAAACAGTGGTGACCACCATAAGTAAATGGCAGGTTCTACAACTAAAACCGTACAGGGTTCGTATTGTTTCTTTGGATTTTCCAACAAATGGTCAGGCTAAGGAACTTCCTACTGCCACATGGGAACGCCTCTGAAGTGACGCCCCAAGAACCACCTGGCTATCTGCCAACACAAGGCCGGTTACCCCCTTCCAAGGTAGTAAACCTGAGATATGCCACCCCCGGTCCTTTGGGACCTTTATCCGAGCGCTCGATAACCAACAACATCATACAGTAATAAATATAGTGTGTCCACATGAGTAAGTATCTGAGCTCCATACCATGATACCACCCTTTTCCAGAAGGAATGGACATACCCTATGGGAGCTACCCCTGAAACCTTGCCGCATCTTTCCTGTTTCGACCATTACCGGATGTGAGGCTCGATGACGTCTCGTCCACAAAGCTACGCTTTTTCACAAAAGCCATGCTTTGATCACAAATGATCAACGAATGATCATCAACACACAACAACACTCAGCATGCCACACTACCAAATTGGGAGTATATCACTGATAACCTTCAACTACATAACCTCTGAGCTCGTACGTCTCAAAGAAGGGTGTTAAGCTAAGAGAATAAATCTCCACCACCAAACAGAAATGTATTTGAAAGAAATCAGCTTAATATCTCAAAGTGTAGTGTTAGACATACAACCATACAAGTCTGTTCCGGGTTCGAACAGAACCGAAGGTAATTCCGAAGAAGCCCTTGCAAATCTGGATAATTTCTAATCACGTCCGGACTTCCCATCACAAAGGGTGCTAAAATCTCTATACCGGGGACCAGTCGATGTAGAGACATTCGACGAGTTGTCCTTTCGTTTTCGAAAATATCTGGTCTTCACCACTGGTCTTCAAATGCTATCCATATACGTCGTATCATTATTCGGAATGGGTTATATGACACAAAGGTCCTCTCCCGGCTAAACCGAAAAATGAGCGCAATATTTAAAAACATATGGATATGGGATTTCAGTTAAGTCACAACTTATTACCCAAAACCTTTCTTTAAATGGTTTAAACACATTACCATTTTAATCTTTTACACAAAAGATTCATTTCACAAGGTTCACCCAGTTTCACAAAGATATATTCATAGATTTTTCAAATCCATTTCCATTTCAATTGGATTAACTCATTTAATCTTTAAAACAAAGATTTAACTGATAGCTTTCAAAAATCTTTTCCAAGGATTTATGCGTAATTTGGAAAACCAATTTCAATTCAAACTTGAAATTCCTTTAATTCAAATTGGAAATTCATTTCTTATATGAAAGCTTTTATCCTTTGAAACAATTAGTTTCCATTCTGGAAAACTAATTACAATTTACATAAGTTAAAATTATTCAATTATAAAACTTGGATTAAATTTCTTAAATTTCCAAAACCATACTTTTAAATGGTTAAAGATCCATATAAAACACATTTATAACTGGTATGGTCTTTTTAGACCATAATTTCCAAATCATTGAATTCAATTATTTCTAAATTTTAAAATTATTTTCAAATTTGAATTCAATATTTGAACTCATTTTCAAAAGCTTTCAATTCCAATTCCAAAACTATTTTGGATTCAAGAATTCAATCTTTACAATTATCAAAAATCTATGACTTAACTGATTTCCTCGTGAAATCCATATTTGTGTGTGTATGGTGTAGTCCAGGGGTTTCACACAGTAGTGCAACATCATTCAATCATCACAGATCAGAATACAGAAATATAGTTGATAAGCGGTATAAACTATAACGCTTATCTTTCATTCACAGATTACAGATATATAAATTACAGATAATAAATTACAGTCATCCCAGATAAATAAACTACATTACAGATCACAACACAAGTCAGGATATATCACACGGCATCACAGATCAGGGAATATCAACAATTCAATCATTCAGTCAGGTCCAAACATTCACAAGTAAATTTTATTAATCATTTGATTCATTTAAATCAGATGTATCACTTATAACTCCGGGTTAATTATCATGAGTTAATTACAAATTATTTGAAATAATTTCCCTTTCAAATTTTATTAGTTAATCTTCAATTATTAACTAATCAATCTTAATTAATGAATCAATTAACCTTTAATTACTTAATTTATCTTAACAAATCACAATTATTAATTAATCCTTTAATTAATAAATTTAATTAACCCCTTGATTAACAACAAATATTTATACCCAAATTACTGATTATCATTCAATTAATCACATCCGATAATTAACTATTAATCACTTTTCTAAGTAATTATATTTCCAAAATTTTCAAGTGATTATTCTGAATTATACTTAAGAAAATTTTAAAGAGTTTAAAATCAATTTTGTTTTTAACTTTAACATTTTAAAATTTTCTTTAAACACTTAAGTTATAAATTTTAAATTAATTTCAAAATCTGGAAATCTGGTTCAAAATTATTTCAGGATCTAAACTTTTAATTTTTTTAACTTGTTTAAGTTTTCATTTTCAAATTAAATTCTATTTTGAATTCAAATTTCCCCCATACATTTAATTGTTTTTAAATTATTGAAACAAATTGAATTTGAAACTTTATTTATTTTCAAACTAAATTTCAATTCAAACTTGAATTTATGTTTACATTTTAATTTAAGCTCAGTTTTAAAACCTTAGTTTGAAATTTAAATTTATTTTTAGTTCCCAGAAAACAAATTCAGGTTTCAAAGCCTGGAATCAAATTTTAACCCGAGACTTCCCCTGATTTAACTCGAGTAACACTTCGAGTTCCCACTAACATTCCCCGAGTCACCTCTCGTACTCCTTCTTCTTCTTCCCTTCAAGTCTAACGCTGATACACACGGATACATGTGCACATGCACAAGCCATCGCTGGTGCTCCGGCCACCACTACCATCGCCGACGAGTCGACGTCGACCTCCTCCTACGATTCCAGCCACCCAAACCTTGAATCGATCACGAAAACAAAATCGAGCTCGATCGACTACCACCTGGAACGAACCGACACCCAAAACCTCCATGTTTTGCCACCACCGATGATCTGAAATCTCGCCACTGCGTCCAGACCCTCGCCAGACTTCCTTGCTTCCTTTCCTCCACCTTTGACCCAACTCGATGCGACGACGACGATCTAGCCTCGCAAACCCAGTCGACCCAGTTAGCACTTAAAACCCTATTTCAACATCGTCCGACCACCACCGTGGATGATAAATTCTCCGACTATTTTTGCCGTGACCCCCGACCTCCTAACCACCTCTAGTAACAATCTCGACCAACCCTCCTCGTCGATCATCAGAAATCGCCAAAACTACAAAATTAAGTCAAACCCAAACTGCTCTTCCATCCTTAATCTAAATATTGTGAATCTTGCTTTAAAAATCATGTTATAGTATAGGAATTCAATTTATATTCCTGAATTCGTGAATTAAAAGGTTTAAATTTTAACCCATTTAAAGTTTCTCTTAGATATCTTGTTTTCCAGTGATAATACTTAGTTATTTTAATTTGAATACATTTTTAAAATTTTGTTCAAGGTCAAACAAACATTTTTTTGTTTTAATCCTAAGTCCAAACATCAAGTGGATTGGGAAGAAATGATTTTTGAAATCAAAGTTTGGTTTTCAGAGTATCAGATAGTGAGCCTATATAAACACTTCCAGCTTTAAACTTATATTCAGAGGATCATGTATATATATATACAAGCTTACCCACAGATATATATATATATAGATAAACAACATATTTATACTTTTAAAATTTGAGAAAAAGATGCTACTCACCTTATTTTCCAGAGGAAAGAAAACAGAGCTTTTCTTTTGAACCAAGCTTTGAACTTCCAGTTGAAATCTTCTTTTGATTCTCTGGTTTTATCTGAGCTAAATTATTGTTTATATTGAATTTTGTTTAAGTTTGAATGATGCTCATTTTCAGATTTTTCTCAGCTTGAAATGATCGAACTGAGGTGAAGATTCATATATGGAAAGGAAGTTTACAAGATATAATAGGTTTTTGTACAAGTGATATTTCTTTTATTTGTACAATAGTCAGTGATTTTTTCTCAAGTGGTGGCTGAAATGAGATGGCATTAATTAGGCTTGTACAATATTGAATATATATATCATACTTATCCAAAAAAAATATTTATACGGTATGTACAATTGATTTTTTTATTTCTTTTGCCTTGTCTTCCTTTGTAAGCCATTTCACTTGCTTATACTTTGTCACATACTTATATTTTTGTTTCATTCTTCTGCAAGTGTTCATACATGAATATATATTAGTGTTTGTATTTTCTGTTTGTCTTCATACTTATCTTTTTACATATTTGAATGTAAGTTGTTTTCTTTGTAAGTACAATTTGTTTGTATTATTTTGTATTATGAGATTAAGATATATACGTATTTACTTTATATTTTATAAACTATATATATTTATTTTGTAATATAGATAAGTTCCTAGATTTTAATTTGTTGTTAAAATTTTAGCAAATTATTTGTTTACTTAATATTTATCTTTAAACCATTTATATTAAGATATAAATTCAATTATCAATATATATATATCATTTCAAATCTATTCATATAGGCACAACTATATAGATTCACATATATATACAATTTCTAAATTTAAAATGATTTAATATATTTTTATTTGGATTCGGGGAAACTCGAATCAATTTATCAATTAATTTTACAATTTAAATTCAAAAATTAAATTAATTATCAATTTAAATATATATAAAATCCGGGATCGTTACAGCAATGGTTTAGAAAGGGTAGATTTTGAAACTATCTTCTCTCTTTTACTTGGGATAAATGCTTTCGAAAGTAATGCTTTCGCCCTAGTTCTTTATGACCCTTAGTTATATTAAAAGTTAAACCCAATGGCTTCGAAAGGAATAGTTGTTAAAGGTTTCGAAGCAATGTTTCCATGATTCTTTATTTGAACACAATGCTTTCGAAAGGTATATAATATGTGTTTCGAAGGGGAGATCCCTAATGTTTTCGAAAGGTTTATTTTGAGTATTTGAATGGAGGGTTTCTAATGCTTTCGAAAGACAAGTTTAAATGGTTTTAAAAGAGGACATCTAAGGTTTTAGTAAAGCTTTCGAAAGGGTTGTTCTCAATGATTTCAAAAGGCGTTGTTTAAAGTTTTTAAACAAGGGTTTCAAAGGTTTTACCTTGGCTTTATGGCCTAAAATCTTTTAAGTTAAAAGGGGTTTTAACTTACTTTGAAGGGACAAATAATCCCATTGATAAGGTTTCATCAACATTGTTTTGTGTAAAGTATATATCATGGCATAAGTGTTTTGAGTAAAGCAAAGTATATCTTGTTTTATAAACTTATGATTTCAGGAGTAAATCATTTGTAAAGATTATTTACAAGAAAATGAAATTTTAACAGGGTAGTTAACCCTAAGACAGGAAATGAAACATGAATAGGGTAGTTAACCCTAAGTTTGTGACTAAGATATTAGGAGACCAGATGGGATTGGTGTAGGGTCGCGCCCTATACTTTAGCTATTAGGCCCTAGCTAAAATAAGTTCAAAATTCTAGTGTGTAGGGCTTCTTCATAAATGGGACTAAAATAATGTTCCATACAGAAAGGAATATACTCAATAAAGATAGGTTATTGGTAAGCCCGCAAAACCATTAGGATCAGTTGACCCTATAAGAAGATTGTTAAGGGCGGATAGCCCAGTATTGTGTCTAACAGAAGTTAGATTGTTGGTTATGTCTGGTAAGTCCGAGTTAGACAATGGTTAATAGTTGGCTAGGTAAAACTATAGTGTGGACAAATAGTCCATTGATTTCTTGATTTTTATGCATATATGTGTTTGCTATTATCGTTATAATCGGTTTAATTGCAGGATTCTGATTTGCAAAAGATACGCTTTTAAAAGGATATTAGTGAGGGGAAACCCATTCCGCTAAGTGGCGTGGTCTCACTTAATATCAGTAAATTAAGATGTAATAATATTATTCACACCAAGCTTTATATATGACTCTAAGTTTATGTTTTCCCCCTTAAACTCTCGGGTGCTCAAAATTTAATTTGAGTAGATTGAGATTTTAGGACTTTTCAGGTTTAGTAAGTTGGACTAATAAGCTTCCGAAGACGTGCAACGGGCAAAGCTAGTTATATAGGAGCTATTTAGTACTATTTCCACTGTGATGTATTTATGACTAATATGTCTATGTAGTACTTTGATCATCCAAGGGGGCATCTTCATATGTCGCTCTTGGCGTAATTTGTAATAATTATATCTGATCAAAACCTGAGGATCTTTTTGGGATTATGTAACTGAATATGAAAAATTGATTTGAAATGTAATCAGAAAAGTTGATTTTGAAATATGTGTTAATTTTATTTCATATTCATGTGTTTTTGATATTATAGATACCATTAATGTTACCGTATTTTATCACCAGAAGTTAATACTATGGATGATTGTAGCATCTGTAGCGCTTATCTTCGGACCTCAAGACAAGGTATGTTACAGTACGGGAAAGCGACACAGAAGGAAAACAGTTCGCGAAAAGGTAATGCTTCTTATGTATGAAAAGGGCATTTTAATTATTTGAGAGCATTAGCTATTATTAATTATGTTTGAGAATATTAATTATTTGTATTGAAAATGAGACCAACGTATTAATAAAAATAGTTTTGAAGATCGAATCATGGACATAACCAAAAAGATTTCTATATAACATAGTTTTAGTCTATATGCCTTTATATAACAATTTCATAACTTTAAAATTAATATATGTTTTAAGATTTTTCCTTAAAATTATTTAAATTGATTGTCACTACAAAGAGGGTCCGGGGGGTGGCAACCCCCGAAGTGGGGGTGCAGGGGCAACGACCCCGCTGACAGCGCTCCACCTGACTTGTTGGGTCGTGCGGGTCCATGGGGTAGTTCCCCTTGGCGGGGTGCAGGGCAGTGCCCCTTCCAAAAAAGTGTGTTGTGAATTTTGTTAAGTATGACTAACATACGGGAAATATTCAATATATAAACCGAGTGCTAATTGTGATTAGGTGTTGTCGCGTCTAGCACGTCGGACGCAAACATCTCAAATTCCCCATTTCAAGTAAAGAGAGCATTGGTGTGAGACCCACCATAGACGCGTCAGATGACTTGATGCGAACGTAAACTGGACAGAAATCATTTACGAACGCACCCTAAATAACGAAAATTTCCCTCCAATCCAAATCTTTTTGGCTCTAATAATTTCACTCCAATAATTGATGGTTAGTAATTGATAATTTGTTTACATGCATGAGTATTTTTGCTTCATGCTGAAACTTTTGATTTCAACCGCAAAAATTTTAGGCTCCAAATGAAACTTTCTTTTTTAAGTTATTCTTCCTTCCAGGCGATTTAAGTTCTTTCGACTTTTCCTCGAATCAAATTTTATTTTTCGCATCCTACTTCTTAAATCTCGATTCCTCTTCCTCCAGAAAATGTTCTCCTCAATCAAATTTTCAGATCCGGTTCCCTAAGAAGCTTTTCTTCACGTGAATTGCTAATAATGGACTTGGAAAGGATAAAAGGACATCATTCTTTGCGGTTTCTAATCCAAACCCAGCGTTTTTCAATTCCTTTTTACCTCAAAGTTCTGATTATAAGTTCGATAACGACTCATTTGATAATTAAGGTCGATTCGACTTGTTTAGCAAGCATGATAGCGGATTGTTCAATAAAAAAACCTGAATCCCTTTCAAGATTTGATTCGATGAAAAGCATTAGTGAATATAATCACAATTAAGGCTTTTCCACGATGGTGGTGTAACGACCCCACCGCTATGCCCAGTTTAGCAAAGAACATTACAAGTAATATCGTCAGCTAATCTAGAGAATATGGCTGGTTAAGGGCGATCGAATGTGAATATATCTTTATACTAACACTGACACGTCTTATTTACCTTTCTGAGGACCTGAACTAAAAATTTTGACGTGTGCGGTATTAATACAAAGTAATAAACACACCGATTAAAATTATTCAAAACAGTATACAAAATAGATAAATCAGAGTAGCGGATCACAGCGGAATAATATACATCATCATCATATACATAATAGAATGTGAGTCTACAAAATATCAGTACTACTCACTAAATATATACATCATATCCAAACTCTTGTATGACGTACAAATTCACTATTGTCATTATATACAAGTATGAAGTAAACTAAAACTATCAAAATAGTCTACTTCAATGCTAGCCCAAAATTCAAAGGCCAATGGGTCCCTATAAGTCTCGGCCTGACCCGAGTATTATAAAAAGAAACGGATCAGACTATATCTAATAGAGAGGTGAGATACTAATATCATAAGTATATGACGTAAAATAATAAGCCATAATAAGATATGCCGAACAAACAATCATAATAAGGCATATTAATTAAATTAGCTATTTTATAGATCCATAAATGACTTATTTATTCTCCAATTTCTTATATGCCTAAAACCCAAAAATCCATAAAAGGCAAATCAAACCAATAAATACAGATATCACGATTATGACTTAACAATAACCACTTACGTCATAAATAAAATATGCCTAAAAAATACTCAAATAAGGCATATCTAACAAATCACCATTTCATAAATACATATCTAGTCTCAATAGACTATCATCTCAAAATATGATGATAACCAATTTAAAATTCCTCAGAGCTATAAAGGATACAGAATATCCATACAAAAAATCTTCGATGAAATAATTATCAATAATGAAATAATAGTAGTAGTCAACTATCAGTGTGATACAGTGCGACACAAGGCCTAACTAAAATAAATAAACCCTGCCACATAGCGCAATAGTCTAACGAAAAAAAATAGACTACCATGTAAAAACCCGACTCCTAACAAGAAGAAATAGGTAGCCGTGTTTATGACAAAACTATATGAATTTACCTAACGAATATAAATAGGTAAATATTGTCCAGCTGTAAAATAAACTTATAGGGCTGCAATATAACACCCATCCAAACAACAAAAAGGATAGCCATATTATACCAGAATAGACCTAACCCCAAGAAATAGGTCTACCTACCCAAATCTAGAAATGTATCGATTCTCAGATCGATGAAAAATGAGTTATCTTCTCTCGGGGATCCATCGGTCTGAAATTCGAACACTCTAAGATAATACAACTATAAATGTTAATTACTGTCACTCTAGTAATTACAAGAATTTAGCTAACTATCCCATACCAGAAAGTAAATTCAAGTATTACTAAAAGCTAGTAATTTCCACTCAAACTCTATTTATCAAATTATAATAATAATCGAAAAAATTGTACAAAGTGTCCCATACCACCCGACGGAATTTCTATCGGATTAGAAAACCGTCGAAAAATTTCAAATTAAAATTTACCGCAAGCGCACGGCGTACACTTGTAGTACATGGCGAATACGGGTCGATCCGCAGGAAATTGATTATTTTAAAAAATTCTATTCAATCAAATTAACCAAAGCTGAAAGTGTGATTAGCTAAAAATGTAAGAAACTAACAAAAACTAGCAAAAGAAAAATAGATAAAATTATGAGAGTTAAATGATAATTTAGAGATAAATCTACTCTCTAGATCATATAATTCAACAATTAATGAAATTATGATCTCTTTTTTTGGTCATAAGTGAGTTTAAATGATGTTTTTATCATAAGTATGACATATTTGTGCTATTAATTAGCTCAACATAAGTCAACAAACTATAACACACCCCTTAAACCACTTACTAACTCTCATGAAAACAACAACAAAGTTGAAAATGAAATCTATTTTAAGCATGACCTATTAACTATTGTTTAGAAATATAGGCCATCAAATTTTAATTTCACATTCACTTCATTACCATCATTATATGTAGATGAAGAGGTAATTATTTCTTGTGATTGTTTAAGCATAACCTATTTGTTATGAACAACATAGACTATCAAATTCAACATGAAACAATAAATCACATCAACATTCCTTTAAGCACAAAAGAGATCAAAATTATCAAAATGTTGAAGCTACATGATTAGAGGCTTCATTACCTCTAAATTGAAGGGGTAAAGCTCTCATTTTTGTTATCATGTGAACAAATGTAGCTAGCAACATGAAATCAAAAAGAAAGGAAAATGAAAGCTAATGGAAAAGAGAAGCTAATTAACAAGAATTAAAACTAATCTACTTTGCATGAATGTAAACTACACTACTAACATAAGAAGAGAAGAAGCATGTAAATAAAAGAGAATTAACATTGCATAAAAGAAAGAAAAATTACATGAAATAAAATGGCTAAGTAGCCATGGAAAAAGAAGAGAGAAAAGCTTTGATTTATTTCCTAAGCTAAAAACTAAGTAAGAGAGACTAAGGAAGAAAGAGGGTTACATGAAACATAAGGGGTCTTTATACATGTATGAAACCCTAATTCATATTTTTGGGGAATGCCCAAAATACTCTTGAGAAAGTGTGGAGGCCAAGTAATCATTAGCTTTTACTAATCATCATTTAAGTGTACATGAAGTCATTAATTCTATAAGCATGTGCATTAGCCTTTAATTTGTACATTAAGGTAGGTGGGTAGGTGTGGTCCTCCATTATCATGCCTTTGAATTATTTCCATCTTCATTTCTTTATCTTCACTCTTGTGCATGCATACATCTTCATGAGCCCACTTGTATATGAAGCCAAATTCCTATAAAATAATATAGAAATTTCTAATTAAATTTTCTCAAATTAATATATGCACAAAAATGACCATTTTGCCCTTGGATGAAGATGAATATGTGACGATTTGAAAATAATATGAATTTTGGTTTAAACAAGTTTAAATACCCGATATGATCATTTATTTAATTTAAATAGATTAAATATGGTGGTAAAAATATGCACATTTACGTGCACATCAAATACCCCCACACTTATCTTTTTATTCGTCCTCGAATAAAGGAAAAACTAAGATAAATCCATTTTCGTAGGGAGCACGATTGCGTTGAGCGTATGCAACAAGCCGTTAAACCTCTGGATGTCCCCAGTAGGACGAGTGTTGTCTCGTAAGGGTTTTCAGCGGATACTACCCACAAAATCCAAATGTAGGATGAAAATATTTACAAAATGCAAGATTTATTTACAAAGAGATGAATGCAAGTTTTTGAAAATATATACAAATGAAGGGTTTACTTTTAAATCGACACAAATAAGTTAAATATAGGTTTTGGTCATTATCTTGAAATTTAAGTCATTTACTCGTCAAAATTTCCAACAAAAATTAAGTTATCATAACAAATAGACTATAGTTTTACTCGTTGTTTTGGTTGATAACAAAGTGTAATTATAAAATGGATCCTTAGTTGATTATCAAAGTTTATCAAAGTGGTATTTTCATTTCTTTTCAATAACAAGTCAAATCAAATAAGTTAAAATAGTGCTTGGATTTCATTTGCTTACTCTCTCCATTTTTTTTTGGAAATTTTATTGATATTAACAATATTTACATATGCATAACTCAGATAAACTGAGGCCAGATATACCGATCGTGCACTACCTTTCGGGCTTACGTGAGAAGGGTACAGAGCATGGCGAGTGAACACACAAGTGTGAACACCTGTCGACCGTAGGTGTTAATAGAATATATTTACATATATACAAATGTTTTGTTTTTTTTATATGTTTTTTTTTCAATTTTTTTTAATTTTTTTGGAAAGAGAGAGTTTTGCAAAATCATCTTAGCACCACTTAACTTAGAAGACAAAAAAATGTTATATCCTTTACTTTAAATCAACCACTTTTTAAAACAATGATTTTCAATTAGGATATATTCATAATTATCACGTATGAACCTTCCTATGTACTAGTTAAACTATCGTTATTTATAATCAAACTTTATTTTTATTTTTGTTAAGACAAATAAATTTTCAAAAATTTCAATTTAATAAACCAATACCATATATTTACCTAAAGTGTTTCTTTAAAAATAAATCAAAAGAACATTTGTTTTGGATTTTTTTTTTGAGTTTTAAAAGAAAAGGAAAAAATAAACCATGAAAAAAAATGAAGATGAGTCTCCCCCCACACTTGATTTTGACTGTCCCCACAGTCAACCTAATTGGAAGGAGAAAAATAAAAACATAACCTTTATTTAAATGAAAACGAAAAGATGATTATTTACATGACATCAGAAAGTATATCGTTAAAAAGTAAATGAAACGGTCTTCCAAAGACCGATTCATTTGTCTCGTCAAGCATACGAGACACAGCTTAAGCTCGAAAAACCAAACCGTAAAAGATTTCAAAATTGAATGTTGATTCGAAAAAACGAATGTCGTTTTATTAAAAATCGTACGAGTTGTTTTGTTTTCGATAATGTTTGGGGTAGATATAACGATTGATTGAAATTCAAGTTTATTTTCACCAAATTTTAATTCAAGCTCTTCATTGAAAAATTCTTCAAAATTATTGATTTCAAAATTAAAATGGTGTTTTAAATCTTCCCCGTCGGAATTTAACAACTCGTCATCGAAAATTCCAAAAAATTCATGTTCATTAGATTCGTCTTCCTTTGTTGGATTATCAACAACTTCATTGCATATCTCAAGTTCAAAATCCAAAGTTGTTGTATTCAAAATTTCAAAATCGAGAAAAGGAAGATCGAATTTTAAATTTGGTTCCACACCCTCAAAAGAATTGAAATCCAACTCAATTACCGTGTTTTCAACAACTTCATTAAGATTATTATTTTCAAATTCAAAAGTTGTTATTTGAAAATCGTCGATTTGGGTAAAAGATGGATTATTACTTAACTCATCACACATTGGGATTTGGTTTTGTTGTTCACGTTGTTTCATATAAGTTTCAAACAACGAATCCGTGTGATCATCGTAAATTTCGTTCATTTGTTCAACAAAATCCAATTTATAATTATTAGCTTGAGGATTTTCGATTTGGATTTGTTGAGAACAAAAATTTTCACTTGCATCATAGTCAAGATTATTCCCATTGCCAAAATTATTTGAAAAGTGGATCACATTTTCCTTTTGATTTTGAAATTCATTTTGGAGTTTAAAATTGAATTGGCATGGGTTATACTCGAAATCGTTTGAATTTTGAAGTGAATTCAAATTTTGATTATTTTGAAAACTTTGATTTGAATCGTTGCCCAAATATGAATTACACAAATCATTTATCATTTGATTTTGTTGTGTGGAGATTTCAAGTAAAGACGAGATGCTCTTTTCAAGACTTGAGGGTTGGTCATCGTTTTGAAAATTTTGTGGTTCAAAATTTGAATCATTTAAGCAATAGTTGCTGTTAAAATATCTATGAATTTGGAGTGAAATCATATGGATTATATTGATTTTCACAACTATTGTAAAATTCACGTAAGTGGGGAAACTCGGACATTTTCAAGAATTTTTTTGGGTTTTTTTTTGAAGGAAAAATATTTACAAATGAAATTTATTTTTCAAAAGAAAATTTGATTTTTGTTTTGTTTTTTGGTTTTTCAATTTTTTTTTGTTTTTGAAAAGGTTTTATAATTTTATTTTATTTTTGAATTTTTGGTTTTTCTATTTTTTTTTGGATTTTTGAAATCTCAAAGAAAAAGGATTTAAAAATTTCAAAGAAAAAGGAATATATACAAAAAAAAATTAGTTTTCGATTTTGATTTTTTTTAAATATGCATGAACTAATGCAACTAAATGAATGCAGGGGTTAATTACAATTGATTTATCCTAAGTTAACCTAAAATTGTATAATCACAAATTGTCTTAGATAAACAAGATAGTTCTCGGCCAGGTAACGGACAGGATTTATCGGTGCACCACGAATCACCGTAGCAATGCGGCCGAAGGTTTAAGTACCTTCAGAGAAACAATTCAGTATAATATTTACGAATCACCGTAATATTTATAACTGGTTATTGCTCTGCCGTAGCCTAGACACCGAGAAATTAAATTGTTCAAAGAAGACAATTTGTCAATATATAATTAAGCGTTATAGATGTCTAACCGTTATTAATCAAAATCTAGGATGAAATGCAAAGCAGAAATTAAACGTGTATTAACAATGCAACTACGAATGAAATTTTGTTTTTTGTTTTTGAAATTTTCTTTTATAAAATGCAAGCAAACAACAATGCAAGGCAAATAAAAACAATATATATAGCAACCAAGCGGTTTTTTTTGGCAAGCAAAGCGAAGCAATTATTTTAGCAAGCAGCTCATTTCCTTTTCTGCTTTTGCAACCTGAAAAATAAAAACAAGATATATATACAGTTTTTTTTATATCGAAGAAGAAACTAAAATAAATGAAAAACAAAACAAATTAAATCAAAACAAATTCAAAACAACCCCCCTTTTTTGGCAAGGAAAAACAAAAACAAAATTAAAAAAACGAAACAAATTGTTTTTTTTATTAAGAAATAAAACAAACGATTTTTAGGGAGAGGCTCTTTTTTTTTGGAAAGGAAACTTAAAAGTGAAGTTTTACTTAAAAAAATTTGAAGGGGTATAAAACAAAGCAAAAAAAAAGGAAAGTAAACTCTTTTTTTTTAGATGAAACCCGGCCCAATCTGGTTCACAAACACAAACCAGAACACAAAACTAATTGACTCGTTTTCAATCACAAAGTCAAAACTTAATCGAATTATTTTCTTCGTTTCTCTAATTCACCAGTCAATCGAATTCAATTCCCAAATTAAGAGTTTCAAAATTAATTCGAGGTTCAGCGAGATGATGTACGGCCGAAGTGTGGAGTTCGATTTTGAGTTGAGGCGTGTTTTGTAGCTATTCGATTGGAGATTTGGTGATAGCAGTGGTGGATTGGTGGAAGTTGTGACTTGTAGGAGGATCGTTTTAGTTGCGGCAGCTCTTGGAGGAGGGAGTAAGGATTGGAATCGCGATGTAGTTTGTGGTAATTTGGGATTTGAGGAGGGTGATCGAACTGTGGTTGAGTTCGATTGGTTATTCTGGGATGTTCGTTGCTGTTGCGGTTTCGAATTCTGGAGATGGTTCAATTGCATGGTGTCAGTGGTGGATGCGTAGACTGTTGGTTGAAGTTAAGGGATAACTTGGCAGTAGATGTTTGCAGGGAAGTTAATGGTTTGAAGTATATGAAGTATGAAGTGTTGTGAATCGGCTGTGGGATGAAGGTTTGTGACAGTATGTTTTGGGATGACAGTGTTTGTGGAGAGTTGAATGATGAGATAGAACTGGATGAAGTTAGTGTGGTGGTCGAGATTCAGTGTTCGTGAGTGAAGTGGGCAGTAATGATTGTGAGGAGGAGTATATGTTGACAGTAGTGGTGTGCACTTCAGTAGGATGATGTGATGAAGTAGGGGCAGGTCTTGGTGGTATGGGGGATGAACTGTGGTGGTTTGTGGGTGTTGTGATGTGATGTGGCAAGTTTATGAGTGTAGTGACAGTTAGAGGATCTATGGAGCAGTTTTACAGGGTGATGGTGATATGTTGAATGAAGATATGTGGAGGAAGGCAGCAGAGCAATTGCGTACTGTTTGTCAATTGTTGATTGTAGAAATGTAGGCGTGAAGTGTTGAAGGTTGCACTTTTGAATGGCTGTAGTTGTGTGTTGTTGTTCAAGTCAGAGGTAGTTGCAGTGTACTGGTTGTTGATGGCTGTGGTTGGAGTTTGGGGTTATGGTGGTGGGCGAAAGTTGTTTATATGTGGAGAAGTGGGATCCTGTCAGTAGTGAAGTGATGTTTGTTGAGGCAGTTTGCAAGTAGTAGTGGATAGCCTGATGGTGGGTTGAGTAGTGGTGAACTGCTCTGGGACTCGCGATTTCAGGTGAAGTCGCGAAATGGTTTTGACTTGGTTCTGTTGTTATGAAGAAGTGTGGACAGTAGTGGAAGTGGTAATGAATTTGTGATTGTCTGTAGGAGCAGTAGCTTGACGTGGGGATGGCAATGTGAAATAATGACAGTTTGGTGATTGTTTGTGGGAAGTTGATGTATATGTGTATGTCAGAGGAGTTCAATATGGCAGAGTGTGATGAGAGGAGTTTTGGCCAGAGGTGAAGAGGCTGTGGAATGTGACTGTATAGTAATGTAACAAATGTATATGCAAATGTCAGAGGAAAAACAGTGAATGTATACAATGCAACAGTGAATGTAAAACAGTCAATGCAACAATGAATTGTAAATGTAGAAATTTGAATGCAAATGTAATTGAAAATGGAAAATAATAAAGAAAATTTTGTTTTGAAATTGTGATTGTCTTTTTTTTTTAATTGAAGAGATGCAAATGCAAAATAGAAAAGCTACAAACACACAAACAAATGCAAGCCCAAATCAAACACACAGAACAAATTTTTTTTTTTAAATGCAAGATAACACACAATGAAATCAAAGAAAACTAGTTCGAAGAATAGAAAATAAAATCAAACAACTCCCCGGCAACGGCGCCAAAAACTTGTTTATCGACGGAATTTCTATCGGATTAGAAAACCGTCGAAAAATTTCAAATTAAAATTTACCGCAAGCGCACGGCGTACACTTGTAGTATGTGGCGAATACAGGTCGATCCGCAGGGAATTGATGGTTTTAAAAAATTCTATTCAATCAAATTAACCAAAGTTGAAAGTGTGATTAGCTAAAAATGTAAGAAACTAACAAAAACTAGCAAAAGAAAAATAGATAAAAATATGAGAGTTAAATGACAATTAAGAGATAAATCTACTCTCTAGATCATATAATTCAACAATTAATGAAATTATGATCTCTTTTTTTGGTCATAAGTGAGTTTAAATGATGTGTTTATCATAAGTATGGCTTATTTGTGCTATTAATTAGCTCAACATAAGCCATCAAACTATAACACACCCCTTAAACCACTTACTAACTCTCATGAAATCAACAACAAAGTTGCAAATGAAATCTATTTTAAGCATGACCTATTAACTATTGTTTAGAAATATAGGCCATCAAAATTTAATTTCACATTCACTTCATTACCATCATCATATGTAGATGAAGAGGTAATTATTGCTTGTGATTGTTTAAGCATAACCTATTTGTTATGAACAACATAGACTATCAAATTCAACATGAAACAATAAATCACATCAACATTCCTTTAAGAACAAAAGAGATCAAAATTATCAAAATGTTGAAGCTACATGATTAGAGGCTTCATTACCCCTAAATTGAAGGGGTTAAGCTCTCATTTTTGTTATCATATGAACAAATGTAGCTAGCAACATGAAAGCAAAAAAGAAAGGAAAATGAAAGCTAATGGAAAAGAGAAGCTAATTAACAAGAATTAAAACTAATCTACTTTGCATGAATGTAAACTACACTACTAACATAAGAAGAGAAGAAGCATGTAAATAAAAGAGAATTAACATTGCATAAAAGAAAGAAAAATTACATGAAATACAATGGCTAAGTAGCCATGGAAAAAGAAGAGAGAAAAGCTTTGATTTATTTCCTAAGCTAAAAACTAAGTAAGAGAGACTAAGGAAGGAAGAGGGTTACATGAAACATAAGGGGTCTTTATACATGTATGAAACCCTAATTCATATTTTTGGGGAATGCCCAAAATACCCTTGAGAAAGTGTGGAGGCCAAGTAATCATTAGCTTCTACTAATCATCATTTAAGTGTACATGAAGCCATTAATTCCATAAGCATGTGCATTAGCCTCTAATTTGTACATTAAGGTAGGTGGGTAGGTGGGGTCCTCCATTATCATGCCTTTGAATTATTTCCATCTTCATTTCTTTATCTTCATTCTTGTGCATGCATACATCTTCATGAACCCACTTGTATATGAAGCCAAATTCCTATAAAATAATATAGAAATTTCTAATTAAATTTTCTCAAATTAATATATGCACAAAAATGACCATTTTGCCATTGGATGAAGATGAATATGTGACGATTTGAAAATAATATGAATTTTGGTTTAAACAAGTTAAAATACCAATATGATCATTTATTTAATTTAAATAGATTAAATATGGTGGTAAAAATATGCACATTTACGTGCACATCAAATACCCTCACACTTATCTTTTTATTCGTCCTCGAACAAAGGAAAAACTAAGATAGATCCATTTTCGTAGGGAGCACGATTGCATTGAGCGTATGCAACAAATTCAATCGTTTATTAAAATTCTTTGTTTCATAGAAAATCATGAAATTCAATAGAAATCCAATTCAAGCTTGCATAAAAATAGCCAAAAGCTAAATACAATAAAGGCCAACAGTAGTTTATAAGTTGAAAGTAATTGATATAATTTTATCATATAGAAAATGATATCTAAATTATTTTATCTATAATTCAATTTTTTAAAACTTTTATCGCTTTTGAAATCCAATAACTCACATATATAAAAAAAGAAGAGTTACAAAGTTTTAAGTCTTAAAATAAAATTTCTTTATTAAAATTAGAAATCAAACCAATATTTTCCATAAATAATAAATTTCTTTATTCTTAACATTTATACGTATATATATAAGTACTTTTCATAAAATCTTAAAAGTTTTAAAATCTTAGCTGTCTATACTTTTTAAAATAAAACCTTTATATATATATATATGTGTGTGTGTGTGTGTGTGTGTGTGTGTGTGTGTTTGTGTATATATTTAATAATACTAAAAGAAATGGCAAGCTTTTTAACAATTCAATTGTAAACCCTTTTTAATATTTAAAACTTTTTAAACGCATATTTTCTTTTAAATTATACATCAAAAAGAGTATAATATTTTAACAATCAAGTGCTACCATAAATCAAAAGATAACATGGTCCAAAACAAGCTCAAAAACATAGCAAAACAAATAATTAAACTAATAAAATTTTACAATCAAGAACTGGACAAAACTGCCCAGTTTTATTTATCACTAGTCATCGCAAATTCCTGGGCATCAATTGCCCAGGTAATCGTAGGTTTAGCTCTAGTGATTGGGATTTCTTTGGTTCAGGTGAGTTGTAAAAGATAGTAGATGCAATATCAGGTCTAACCAACCATTCAAGCACCATCAATATCATATTGTATGCATACAAGAAGGGTTTTAGCTCAAACAAGAGTAATTGTATTCAATTTAGAACTAACAGTATTCAAACTTTGATTATTTAGATTCTTGTTTATTTTGTTTAACTAAACAACCCGTTCATTCAGATATCAATCTAACAAACAACCAATTTAAACATCAAATATTAGATATAATTGTGTGAGATAGAAATCTCACCTTAATCATTCGCTGCATAAACTCGCCCAAATCAGATCATGACCTCTAATTCGTGATCATCAACGCTACCAGCAAGGATTCGCCTCCATGCCTTATGCCGCCCCCACCACGAACGTACCACCCAATGCCTCCACTTCGACACTGCAAACCACCATCGTCGTTCTAGGCAAGGCACGAGCGAAGTTTCTATCACGATGAAATTCTAACATCTGCCTCTCCATGTGCACCCCCTCCACGTCGAAGCCAGGTCGGCCTCCTCGACCTAGAATCACTAAGCACTCGCCATCACCATCTGCGCGAATACGCGCCTCCTCCCATCTCCCTCGACGTTAATCACGCGCGGTTGCGCCCCATTTTTTTCGAACGTGATGGATTTACGGATCTTCAATTTGGGGAAAAGAGAGCGTGATTTGCAAAAACAATGGAGATACGGTTTAACCGAGGGAATAAATGTGAATTAGCATGGGCTTGGGCTTTCTAGTGTTAAAGTGGGGAGATGAAATGAATTTAAAACTATAGTTAATGTTATTCTCAATTAATTCTTCTATAATTTATTTTCCATTTTATCTTTTTATATTGCAAATTGAAATCCCTTTATTCACATACGAATAATTCTATCACTGTATTAATATAAAATAAATTAATTTCCAACTATACCAATCATATAAAAATTAACTATGCTTTAAAAATACTTCAATATTTATTGAAACATTTATTCATATTTCCAAATATTATCAAAAAGAAATTTATTAACTAATTCTATTTTTCTATAACAAATTACTTTATTAAATAAATTTTACTCAATAATAATTAGATTTCAAAAATAAAAATCATCAAATTTGAATTCAAACACTTCTATTCTAATTTAATTCATATGATATTACAAGTTCGGAAACAGGGTTGTTATAGGTGGAGATCCTTTTGGATCAACTGGACCTTTTAAATCCACTTTTAATAACCATTCCCATAGTAAAAGGTCCGACAACTGGAATACTTTTTAGTTTTTTATGTTGGATTATATGGCATATATGCATGTCATATATGTTTTTTATGAGCTATAAATTGGAGGATTATTGCCTTGAAGATTTCTCGTTATGGATACCATGAGGATATCAATATTGTTGATGTTGTGTGATATTTTTTATAGGTTTGATGTTAGTTTGTAGAAAATTGAGCTTATTCAATTTTGTTTACTATTGTAATTTAAGATGGTTTAGTAACAATGTTAGTAAAAATTGTATGCAAGTGTTCGACGAAATACCACTTTCATGTGCAAAGCCCAAAATGAAGAAGCTATTCACATAGGTTAGCCCTTACAGTACTCATTGGCGGTGCTGCTCTTATAGCCAAGGTTTCACTTGCTGATGCAGCTTATGGCCAAGCTGGTACTTCAATATTATCATGTTAATTAGCCTATTTATCAAGCAATAATCGTTACTTTGTTAATTATTATGCAGCTAATGTGCTTGGAAAGCCAAAGAAAAACGCATATTTCTAGTGTAACCAAAGACGGGTTTAAGATACATGTATAGTAGTAAATGATGTATAATTTAGAAAGTTTTTAAATTAAATGTTTTATTTGTATTTCATTGTATTTTGTTTTAGTCACTTGAGCATCCAACGTTTCTTATTTTAATATTTAGCATTTATTATTTTGTATTTAATTATTTGATATGTATATGTATATGTATATTTAGGGCGTGTTTGCAACGAACGAAAATGGAGAATCTAAGCGGGACATTTGAGTGAACCATTTGAGCAGGAAAGTTGATTGAACGGGGAATGCGTTTGGGGCTACGAATGGGGTATTTAAGAAGGGTATTTAAGTTATAATTTTTAATTTAATTGACTTATAATTAATTAATTAATTTTTTAATAAATAATATGTGTCAATAATTTGCAAAAATTAATTAATTAATTGTAAAATTATAAATTGCTCGAATTCAGTTCAAACCAACTCCATAATGTAGAGCACTTTAACACGATCGCAATGTAAAAAACCGCATCTCAAACGGACCTCTTTTGCACAAGTTATTAATTTTAGAAATTTAGAAAAATATAATTTTTATTAATTAATATAATTAAACAAACAAACGGAACAACAATTTGCATTTATCTAAAGGGGGTTGGGGAAAGGGTTAACCCCGTTTGGGCGTCCGATGCGTTGGGCGCGTCATAAACGCAGACGTGCCAAAACAAGTTTGTGAATGGTACCTTACTCATACGTATATGATGAAATTTTCTTTTATATGATTAATATGGCGTTACTCCCTTGAATTTTCCAAAATATGGTACACTTCTAAATCAGATACCTTCGTGTTACTTAAACTATCATTTATCAAAGAGTGATATGATTTACTTAAAGTTGGTAGTGTATTTAGAGCTGAGTCGGACTAATGTGAACCAAATAATAAATTTTTGATATATGTGTAGGAAGGGTTTGAGCCTGATATAGTGGCAACGACGAACATTTTAGAGATAGCCATGCCAAACATTGGAGGAAAAACTACAATAACATTCAGGTACTAACAAAAACAGTTGACGGAGATGAAGGTGGAAAACATTTAATTGTAGTTGCGACTGTGTCTGATGGAAAGCTATATATTTACAAGCCTTAGGCAGGAGATGAAATGGTTTAAAGGTGCAAAGAAGTTTGTTACGAACATTATTGAATCTTTCATTGTCTCTTAGAAGTATTCGTGATTAACCTTCGTTATTGTTTTCACATATTTATGGTTTTATATAAGGTTGTTTTGTTAGTGGTGGATTCAATATAGTATGAGATGTAAAGTGAATGTTTCATTATATGTAAAGTGTTATTGTTTGAATCAATGTATTATATGTATTTGAATAGATGAATCTTATGTATTTTAGTTTTTGAAATTTTAATTCTATAATAGTATTCGGTTGAAAACAGCTGAAACATCTATACAATTTTTTTTAAAAGTTGTATATATTCTGCAACATTCAAAAAAGATTGTAAAAAATATTCTGCAACTTTTAGATGAAGTTGTAAAACATATTTCACAACATTTAAAAGTAGTTGTGGTTGTAATAATTACAACGTTTTCTGCAAAATCTAAAAAATGTTGTAAAAGGCACTGATCATATTACACTTTGGCCTAACACTACATTCGCTAAAATGTTGCAAATGGCATTTTACAACGTTTTTTTTATGCTGTAAATGGTATATTTGTTGTAGTCTATTTTACTCCTGACAATCGTCCTACATCAACGGATATCGGTGCACTCTATATGTTATTTTTTCTACCAAAGATGTAGGGCGGTCGTCATATTTTGTATCAAAGCTTATGTTGCATAGTAAACGTAAGGGATACCGGGATCCATCAAAGATAGAGTATGTGTTTTCACTCTAGGATTATACGATATACGAGAGAGTGTGCTTGTTATATTTTGGTTTTCAAAATTATATAGTAGTATATATAGTATAAGTCACATTGCATGCACTAGTACCACTTGTGCAGCTTTCCTTTAAGAGAGATTGATCATTCTTATTATAGGTTGTAAGGATGAGTCGTATGACAAGGAACGATGCTAGGACTTTAGGGTTTGGACATAAGGAATAAGCAGGCTCGGGGGTGGCTTAACCCAACCTATAAGCTATATTCATAGAAACGATGAGGAACATGCTTCAGAATGCCCAAGAAACTGCTCTTGTTGTTGGTGTTGGTGGTGGTGCTCTGGTGCAGGCGCCCAAAGCGGACTTCATTAAACTAAACAAGGACCATTCTAGCCTTGGTGGTAATTCGTTTCTTGGAACAAAATCGACTTTGCATGTGTAGTTGTGGTTGGACACCTACAAGCGTATTTTCGAGGACTTAAAGCTTGAAGACACTATGAAGTGGAAGTTGGCCTTTAGGCAAGTTTAGGGATGAAGAATGAACTGATCAAATGTTGTAAAGAACGCTACTCCTAAAGATCAGTTCACCTAGGAGCAGTTTAGAGCTTGGTTCAAAGAGAAAATCAAACTAGCCGCTCATAAATCGATACTGTTCAGAAAATTTACTAACTTGAGATAGGGGGATATGTTTATTTCAGGTTATATGGTCGAGTTTGGCATGCTATCAAAGTACAGCTTATCTTTTATCGATACTCAGTTGAAAAAGAATGAGAAGTTCATTATGGGCTTAGGCGATTGTCTTGGGAAGAAACTTGTGATCCATGTCGACAAGTCCTTCCAAAAGTTAACAGAAAAGGCTCCCCGGCATGAGAGATTGTACCCAAAGTCTTAGCTTGTTGCTGCTGTTGTTGCCAAAGAAGAGTTAAAGCCACAACCGAGTAGGGGAGGCAAGAGGAAGTGGAGCAACAATAAAGGTAAGAAGCAGTTCCAAGCTAAAGGTGGTTAGAAAAAGGGGAAATAGGACCCTACTTTCTATTAGTGCAGAGAGAAGGGCCATCTAAGTAGCAACTGTAAGAGCATAGAGTGGAAATTCTTCAATTGCCACAAGGCTGGGCACATAAAGAAGAGCTACCAAAAACCACCGAGGAATAAGCAGGTCATTGCTACTTATGCGCTTAATGTCATTCCAACTTCGTTGAGTGCTCCATCGACAAAGCAGAGGGGAAAGGCGTTACTATCCAAGGTATACTTTCTATTTGTGGTATACCTACCAGTGTTTTATTTAACACCTGTGCATCACATTCTTTTATATCGAGTAACAGGGTGGATAGGTTAGGTTTGAGTCCTAACCTAGTAGATAAACAATTGGTTGTACCGAACCCTATGGGTGGTTCGACCAATTTGAGTATGATCTTTCATGACATGGTGTTGTTAAGTGATGGTAACATGTTTTATTCTGATTGGTAGTGATGGTAACATGTTTTCTTCTGATTGGTTCGCATTCGGTTTCATGGGTTTGGTATCATATTAGGAAAGGACTGGCTGAAGAGGTACAGAGTTATGGTGGATTGTGAGAGGTTGATGGTGACAATTAGGATAAGAGATGAGCATAGACTAGAGTTGAGTTGCATGTCCGATGATGCAGTGATAGTTAGCTTCTTATATTTTCTTAAGGTCCCTTGTGAGGAGTTGTCATCGGTACCCATAGTGAGGGAATATCCATATGTATTTGAGGAGGTGAAGAGATTACCACTGCAACGTGAGATTAAGTTTTACATCAGCTTAGTGAAGGATACAAGGCCAGTAATTATGTTGCTGAGGCGTATGTTACCTAAAGGGCAATAGGAACTCGAGGTCTAAGTGAATGACCTATTGAGACGAGGATTCATTCGATGGAGTATATCCAAGTGGGGAGCACCCAAGTGTTTGTTATGAAGGCGGTTGGCTCCCTTAGACATTGTGTTGACTACCATGAGATGAACAAAGTGAAAAAGAAGAACAAATATCCATTCCTACATATTAATGACTTTTTCAGCCTACTCTATGGTGCTATTTTCCAGTTTAGATTTAGCAAAAAGTTCCACCAACCGAGAGTAGTGAAAAAGAGTGTGCTAATTACAACGGTTCATATGCCATTTGGATTTTATGATTGGTTGGTTATGTCATTCCGGCTAATCAATGAATTGGCATACTTTGTTAGTTTCACAAACCGTATCCTCAGAAATCAGCTAAACAATTTTGTACTTGTATCCATTGATGATATTCTCGTCTTCTCTCAAATAGAAGAGTAACACAAGACGCGCTTGAGGATTGTGCTAGAGATGTTAAGTAAGCACCAATCAAAGGCGATATTTTCTAAGTGTCACTTCAAGAGTGGAGAAATGCAATTCTTGGGTCACGTTGTTTCAGAGCAGGGCATTGATATAGATTCCACGAAGGTAGCAACAACAAGGCCTTAAGATTTGAGTCTCATACTAATAAATTCCCATGGCATTGTAGGATCTGGACTCCTCTTGATACTCAAAAAGACAATTTTTTGCAATGGAAAATTGTTAACAATTCTCTTATTACAAAGACAAACTTTTATGCCTTGGAACATTACAAACTAACACATGCTGCATCTATAATTCTGCTCCTGAAAACATACAACTTCTCTACTTTATTTGGCCCTTTTTTCTGGTATATGGAAAATAATCATCGATCACTATGAGCTTCATAAGCCAGACAAATTACATCACGTTAAATGGTATAACATCTTTAAGCCAGCCTCTACTTGATCTAGCCTCTACACTAGGACAAAGAATCTAGATTCACGGTCCTATTGTTATTAGATTAGTTTCGACCCCAAATTAAGTTTCAAGTATATTAATAAAATTTAAGCACATTAGATGGAAGACGGCGAGAGATAGAACCATGATATGCACCTTATAATGCTTCATCTCTTTTAATTGGAAAGAACGAAATGCAAGAATCTTTAAACAAAAGAAGAGAAGGGAGATTGATTTAATTTCTGAAATTAAATGCACTATCGGAAGGAATATTGATTTATTGGATAGATTGGCACTTCATCCTCCTTTGTTACATGGAAAGTACTTTGATTCCTAGTGGGTCTAATATTCTGCTGCTATTTTTTTGGCTTGTGTTTCTTTGTTTTGTTTCTTCTTTTTCTATGTGGTTGTTTTTGTATTGTTTCCTAATCTATGTTCCTTTATATGTCTCTTTATATGTTTTTTAATTAATAAATCTGGTAGGGGACCAAATTTCAACCCCGCTTGCCTTTGCAAAAAAGTACACTTCTAAAATGACATGGCATATCTACTAACGGTGTAGGTGATGACACATCAAAAGGGTTTTCTTTTATTAAACAATGGATCAAGATGTATCATATTGTTATTTATCAAATAATAGTAAAATAAAATAATTTAACTTTTTCCTCCTTAATTTTACAATCTCTCATTAACTCTCTCTCGCACTATTTTACATTCAAGACCACATAGTTTTCTTTTTCAAAATTGATATTTCAATACAAACAACAAACATATCCAACCATCTATTAAATAATAAGCAAAGTGGAAACTTTGCTTTGCATTCTTAATTCTCCCCATTTATATTATGTTAAAGTCCTTGCAATTTAAAATTCACTCAAGTTGTTATCTTTACATTAATATTAGCTTTTGCTTTTTTCATATCAGGAGTGGTTTCTTTATATTTAACCATAGTAATATGATCATACATTTATTTATATTTCACTTTTTTATATTTCAATTTTAGATAGTTTGCTTCTTTTAAAAAAAATAGTACATAAAAAAATTCACTTGCAATAAGCGATCTCCTCTACCAGAGGTCACACTTATTTTAGAAAAACACATAGCCTAACTCCTATTTGAGATAAATATTTTTTTTTCTTGAATCTGTATTGTAAGTAATTATTGAAAGATGAATAATGGGTTATAAAGTAAAATATTTATAACATAACAAAAATACCAATGCAATTTCTCACATTTCAAATTTTTTTTTACCTTTCGATTTCCAACATCAATATTCATTTTTGTTTTTTTACACATTGAGCGTAATTTTCCTTACATTAAACCAATGAAATACATTTATATATTAATTTATGTTTTACTTTTCCCCATTTATGGTGTTAGACAATTTGTTTTTTCCCTAAACTTATATAGACTAAAATAATAATATATTTATATTTGCTAATTGTTATTTTGAGATAAATGTTTGATTAATTAATTTTTTAGTTGTACCACAAGGAAAATTTATTTAAATATGAATTATTTGTTTAAAAAATAAAATACTTTTTCATAAAATTGAAATATCAATAAAGTTTCTCACATTTCAGTTCTTGTTTTAACTTTCAATTTATGATCCATACATAGGTTTCATTAATAATTTTGATGTATTATGTATTCGCTTTAGATGTATATTTAAATATTTGCTACAAATATTTAAAATGTATAAGAATTTATCAACGCGTTATTATTCTACATTGCTTTAGATATGCTTATCGCTGTCTTGTGGAATATTGAAACAAAATCTATATACCATCTATCTATCAAATATATTAAATATTGTATTAAATAAAAGTAAAGCAGAAGAAAATGTCATCTTCTTCTTGGTTCTGACACACTACAACAAAATGTCCTTATTACAAAAAAATTCTGTTAAACGTTGTAAAATAAATTTTTTACAAGTTCATTATGCAAACGTTGTAAAGATGTAGTTTTTTACAACTATTTTTTTACGTAAATTGCAATAATGCTTATTACGCAAACATTGTAAAAATGTTGTTTTCTTACAATTTTTTTCCTAGACATTGTAAATATTAATTTACAATAATTTTTTATAGAAGTTGTTTTACTTATAAGTTGTAAATGATCCCTTAACACTCTTAGGGGGAACATTAACACCACATGAAAATACTGAATTAACGTTAAACTTTTTTATTATGTTTAAAATTAAACAAAATATTATAATAATTTTTAATTTTTAATTTGTAATTAATAATTAATACCTAATAATTTACAAATGATGGTTTATAATTAATAATTTATAAATGATAGCTCATATAATTTATAATTTATAATATATTATAATTAATAATTATTAATGAATATTTTATAAATACTTCTTATAATAAATAATTAGTTTTTATAATTAATAATTTACTATAATTACTTATTAATAATTAATAAACATAATTAACTATTTATAATAATAATGCATAAATTATAATATATAGATAATAATACATACTTAATATACAAAATTTATTATAATGAATTTATTTATAAATAATAGTTCATGTATATATATAATTGATGGTTGATACTTTAAAATTGATTATTTATTATAATTAATGGTTTATATTTAGGAATTTATAAATTATAATTTGTAGTTAATAATTATGATATTATAATTAATAAATTATAAATAATAATTTATGTATATAAATAATAATTAAATAATAATTGATAAAGAACTATGGCACATGGCTTGACCATTAAAACTTTATTATTTCCACCCATTGCCTTTGTAAATTTCACTCGCCACTTAAACTTTAATTTTTTTCCCATGTTGCCTCTGCAAATATAGCTCATTGCTAAAAATTTAGTTTTCCCTAACCCTAAATCCTAAATTGCACGATCACCACCATGGGCTCGACCTCAGACCTCGACCATTGTGAATATATATATTTTCTCTAATTCTTTACACCATTTTGTCGTCATATCCCTAATAATTTTAGCGCAACAATGGGTATCCTCCTTAGTTATCTCGTATTATTTCCACGTATGAGTTGTTACAGTTTAGAATTTTAATCTTCATCAATGTTGTAATTTTACATTCAAACCCATCATCAACCAATCATCAGTTATACTTATACCTACATATTTATGGAAAAAAATAAAGTATTTTAGAATAAAAATGTATTATATTGTCATTAAATTTGATGCAATATATATGATTATACACAAATATTGTGCGCGCACGCACACATATATAAATGAATTACTCGGGTATTATATTTCATGTATAATTCGATAAAATTTAACATATTATTTTAAATTGTTTCATAATCAGAAAACATTATTTTAAAACATAAGTATTCGAAAACAACAATACTATAGAAAAATTATAATTTTTTGTATTTATTTAATATGTATAAATTAATTAAATATTTTAATTTAGCATGTAAGCTATTGAAATCTATAAAAATTGTTTTAAACCTACTTCCTAAAAAGTGAATCATATTGGATGACTAGAAATCAAAAATATTCATATATAATAATTTCTAACTATTTAAAATTGAAAAATTAATTAAGTACTCGCAACTGAGCGGAAAATATTAACATTCTTTTTAATTTCATTTGTAAATTTTTTTTAATCGAATTAGTTTTTGCTTTCAACGACAAACTATGAGCTAAGTCCAATAAAGCAAAAAATAATTTTAAGTGGAATAGCCTAATTAGCATTGTAATTACATAAAAATACTCTTTAAAGAGTTCTAGATTCCACTATATATAATCTCTTTGCCACTAACAACGACGTGTATATCGGAAAAAGAAGGAGAGATAATAATTGTTCCAATAATATTTAATACATGTATATTGAACTTCTATATAAGTTTTATATGGATACACAACCAAACGATATATTTTGGAAGATATAACATAATTTATTTCCTATTATATGTCGATTTTATTTTTTACCCAGGGAAACAAACTATCTCACAATTCTATGTTTTCCTCAATATCATCTCCTATATATTTTTCCATATATACACATCTCCTCTTTAAGCCTATATAAACTCAAGTACATCAAATGAAATAAAGATATCGGATCACAACTCATCTTTCATAACATTAGATTCATATTCAAAAAGAAACTTGCAATTTCTTCTTTTTAGTGCCATAACTAAAAATCTAATCATCCTCTTCCAAAAAACAAGACTATTCATCTCAATGATGCACATATATCCGATCAATTTTTTGTTGACAACTTTTCAACATCAAGGATTAGATCTTCATCATCTCGTACACTACGCAACCATCTTCCTTTTTACCAACCTGTGCATCAACTACAAAACATAGAAGTTCCACATTCTCGACTTCATCTCCAGCAAGCTTTCATCTATCAAGCAAAAGCTCCAAATCCAAGGAACAAGCTTCAACATAACCTTCGAACTACGACATCATTATCTTATCACCATCAACAGCTAGCCATAACAACCTAAACCAAAACCATCAACTAACAATTCACCACAAGCTTCTCCATCGTCGACACATAGTTGACAACACATGTGATCAGATGTTCACCTCAAGCAGCAATTTGACTCGGTGGCTCCAAATTTCAAATCTCTAAGAGGCAGCAAGGCGAGAACTTTATCTTGTCTAGGTTATCAAATCTAGGTGTATAACATGAGCATCAATAGTGGACGATAAGAATCATAGCGCTATCAATCTTCAAGCATCTGTAACCTCGAGCAAGTAGTTAGGCAAAAAGCTTCTGGATACAAGTATCTCCCATCTCTAACCTCGTCAACACGACTAGAATATCCAAGGCAGCTCCACCTTCATAATATAACTCGAGCGTGGCATTTTCCAAGTGGAAGCGCAGCATTTTCCAAGGGGCAGTGATATTTCGTTTTTGAAGCAATTGCGATTTAAGGTTGCGGTGATTTTTGTGTGCAGTGAAGGTGTTTATTTCGCAGCAGTGGATTTTTTTGAAGAAGTATTGATTTTTTGAGGAAGTATTTGTATATGGCATCGGTGATTCATTTAGAGGAATCAACAAAAATAGAAAAGGAAGCGGTTCACGTGATTTGCAGGGGGAGTGGAATTTTTTGACTTGGTCAAACTAATTTTTGAGGGGAAATTTATTTCTATGCCCATTACTTCATTATGTCAAGATAATTATTCAGAGGCATCTTTTCATTTTGTTTTTGTACTTTTCTTTTTCAATTTTGAACTTTAGATTTTCTAGGTTGACCTACGGTATATAGTTTGAGGATTCTGATCTCAAGGCATTGAGTTTATGCAGGGTTACTAGGCATAAGATTAGTATATTTGGGTTAGAAGGAGTGCAGTTTTACATTGTTGTAAGCGGTCAAATATATAATTCTAGTAGTAACTTTGAGGCGGCAGTGGATACTAATGGGTTAATGGTCGAAACTGGGTATACCTATGCGTTCTTTACTTTTTTGTAACGACCCTAATTTTGATTAACATTATTTAGGACATTTAATTAATTAAATAAAATAAAATAATGTAAATGGTTAAGGGATTGAGATTTGGATAATTAGAAGGTAATCGTGCCTAATTAACTAATGAACCAAAGGGAATTAAATTGAAATTAGTAAGGGTAATAGATATGGGCAAAATATGAATAAGTTATATTCTTATACCCTAAATCCTCATGCCACTTTCATTTCCACGTTCACAAACAAAACTAAATTCAAGAGAGGCCGGCCACCATTAGGAGAAAGCAAGAGGAAGATAAGCTAAAATCAAGAGGAAGAAGCTTAATCAATTTAATTCAAGAGCAAATCTCAACTCCTTAACAACAAGCTAAGGTGAATAATAGGTTACATCTCATATTTTCTTAATTTTGGTTCTAGATCAGATTCGAATATGTTAGCGCCAAAATTGGTCACTAACCCCCAAATCCAGATGAGAGCACCAAATGCCAATCACAGCTCAGAGATAGAATGTATGTAGAGAGTAATAATGTGAAGAACAGTTAAAACTGAAATGAAAGCAGTAAAGAACAACAGATTTTATAGTGGTTCGGCTAACTCCGGCCTACGTCCACTCCAGAAGTTTACTTTTTATTGCTGTAATAATCGATTACAGTTACAAAATGGCAGAGTTGCCTTAGCCTTAGAAAAGAGAAAGTAAGAGAGCAGAAAGAAGATCCCCTTTTACTGTGCCCCTGCCTCTCTATTTATAGACAAAGATGGGTTGGACTTCCCTGGTGGGCCTGGTAGCCGAGTACCTCAGCCCAAATGGAGTGGTCTCCATATGCCGAACCATAGATGCCGAACGCTGAATGCCGAACAAGGTGTGAATGCCGAACGATCTCCTCATGCCGAACGTTGGGAGGTGCGAGGTACTGAGGTATTGAGGTACGGAGGTGCGAGGTATGGAGGTGCGAGAAATGGAGGTGCGAGGTGCAATGTCGAGCGAGGTGAGGTATGTCGAACGACCCATCCAATGCCGAATGCTCCTTGATGCCGAACGCTCCATCCAATGCCGAACGTCTCCAGATGCCGAACGTTGGTTAATGCCGAGCGCTCCATCCAATGCCGAACGTCTCCAGGTGCCGAACGTTGGTTAATGCCGAGCGCTCCATCCAATGCCGAACGTTGGTTAATGCCGAGCGCTCCATCCAATGCCGAACGTCTCCAGGTGCCGAACGTTGGTTAATGCCGAGCGCTCCATCCAATGCCGAACGACGAACTCTCTATGCCGAACGCTCGTCCAGCGCCGAACAAGATTTATGCCGAACACTCCATCCAATGCCGAACGTCGATCTCTCTATATCGAACGCTCGTCCAGTGTCGAACATTCTTCTATGCCGAACGATCTTTCTAATGCCGAGCACTCGCTCATTGCCGAACGATCCCTCTAAATGCCGAGCACTCGTTCAATGCCGAACGATCCCTCTAAATGTCGAGCGTTCCTGGATGCCGAACGTTCTGTGCATGCCGAGTACTCTTGAATGCTATTCGAACGTGAATAGTGAATGCCAGACGAACATGTAGTTGATTAAGTTAAACCCGTCTGTCCGCGGCCTTGCCAAAAGGCGGGTTAACACTTGCCCCCCAAAACATGCCTTGCTTTGAAAGGTGTGTTTTGAATAGCTTCAAGTCCAGTATCCAAAGTCCATGTTTCATCCATATCCAATAACCAATAGGGGACTTTAGGACCTCTTCGGGTCGATATCCAAATCCATAACCTCTCCGGGCTCTTGCCAAGCGCAATCCACACTTGATGACCGTGGTCCAGTGTCCCTGGACGTTGAGATAACCTCTCCGGGTTCTTGCCAAGCGCAATCCACACTTGACGACCGTGGCCCAGTGTCCCTGGGCGTTGAGCTAACCTCTCCGGGTTCCTGCCAAGCGCAATCCACACTTGGCGACCGTGGCCCAGTGTCCCTGGGCGTTGAGCTAACCTCTCCGGGTTCTTGCCAAGCGCAATCCACACTTGACGACCGTGGTCCAGTGTCCCTGGACGCAAGTAATGCCGTGGCTTAAGTCCTAAGCCGAATCCTGGTCGCTCCGGACCCTTGCCGAGCATAGTCCATACTCGACGACCTTTAAGCCAAAATCCAGAGAAGATCCAATCAAAATCCAATCCGAAAAACAAACATTCAAACCAGAATTCAAACCAGAAAAACGAGAAAAACAGGGAGTTCAAACCAAACTCCAAAACCAAACCAGAAAAAGCAAATGTCCAAGTCAAAGGAAAAAACAGATTTCACAAACCCGGGCGTTTCGGTAAGCCATCATCTCAGAGCATGCCTGAGGGTTATCTCCGACCCCGTACATGAGTAAGTGATTTAACCGTTTGCCCGGAGTTTGTTACTTATTCCAAACCATCAAGATTAGTTGATGACCAATCGGTCACCATTCCTGGGCCTCGCGCCCTCGTCGTTCAAGGTAGGCGGAGGCTGTTCATGTTCCATCGCCGCATTCCGAGTTCCGACATACTGTCGCAACTGACCATTCCTTACATGCTCCTCGATTATATCCTTTAGATGTCGGCAGCTGTTAGTATCATGCCCGTCCAGGTCATGAAAGAGACAGTGCCTTCCTGATGCCCTTTCGCGTTCTGTGGGTTCCCTCCTTGATGGCCTTTGATAGGGAAGACGATCTCGAGTATCTAAGAAAATCCGCTCCAACGTTGCGTTCAATCCTGTGTAAGTGGAGAACTTTGGTTCTCCCCAGCGCTTCCTTTTCCCTTTATCCTTGTCCCCACCTGAGCTTTCGCCGAGTAATCTTCCATCCTTAGTCATGTTTACTTCCTGTGACCTCATGTCCAAACATGCATCCTCTTGTCGAAGAAATCTTTCAGCTTCATGAAAGAATTCCCCAATATCCAACGGTGGGTCCCGTACCAACGATACTTTGAACTCCGAATTATCTCTGACTCCTGATACCGCAGCCATCAGAACCATTGATGGATCTGGCCGATCCACCGAAGCAACTGCCGCATTAAATCGAGTTAAGAATGTCCTGAGCGATTCATCTGCCCCCTGTTTGACTGTTGTTAGTGTCATCACGTTCTTTGGCCTTTTTATGTGAACTCGAAATTGACTTAAGAACTTGTCCACCAGTTCTGTCCATGTTCCAATGGATCCATCCTCCAGCTGTCTGAACCACATAGCAGCAATTTCAGTCAAGTACAGGGGGAAACATCGGGCCATAACCTCCTCCGCTGCCCCTAGCACTTCCATATGCCTAGTGTACCTCATCAAGTGGTCGGTGGGATCCGTCTTCCCGTTGTATACTTCCAGAGTGGGTAGTTTGAAATCGGGTGGATTCCTAGCTGTCCTGATGTTCCGGGTAAACGGACTTTTGTTAACTCCCTCTGAATCCTTATTTGTCAGACCTCCGCGAATAGTCCGCCTGATAATGTCAGCCAATCTAGTGTTTCCAACTAATCCAGACTGCCCCCCAAGTCCTCGAGGAAATTCTGGCACATATTCTTCATCACGTACTCCCGGTGGCGTGCCCCCGAGTCTAGGTCCATCTAGATTGTTAACTGTTTGTTGATTGGGAGCTGCCCCCTGCTGATTCACTCCATCTGTCCGTTGGTTGAGTTCCTCTGGTCCAGCTCCATGATCTTGAGCACCTGCAGTTCCTGGTTGTCCAAATTGCCTAAGAAGAGCCTGCATCATCTCCTCTTGCCGTTTCATCATCTGCTCTTGCATAGAATTCATCATCACTTGCATCTCGTCCCGAGTTATGTAGATGGATGCATGACCCTCTCCAGCTCCAGAAGATGCCGCTTGACTTCCTTCCTGATTGCTCCTTTCCACTGCTTGCCTCTTCGTTGGTGGTCTTGCCATTGCTTTCTAAGATCCAAGTTCCTAACTCCAAAATTCCTGGGTTCAGCTCTCAATGAAAGCACCAAAGTGTTAGCGCCAAAATTGGTCACTAACCCCCAAATCCAGATGAGAGCACCAAATGCCAATCACAGCTCAGAGATAGAATGTATGTAGAGAGTAATAATGTGAAGAACAGTTAAAACTGAAATGAAAGCAGTAAAGAACAACAGATTTTATAGTGGTTCGGCTAACTCCGGCCTACGTCCACTCCAGAAGTTTACTTTTTATTGCTGTAATAATCGATTACAGTTACAAAATGGCAGAGTTGCCTTAGCCTTAGAAAAGAGAAAGTAAGAGAGCAGAAAGAAGATCCCCTTTTACTGTGCCCCTGCCTCTCTATTTATAGACAAAGATGGGTTGGACTTCCCTGGTGGGCCTGGTAGCCGAGTACCTCAGCCCAAATGGAGTGGTCTCCATATGCCGAACCATAGATGCCGAACGCTGAATGCCGAACAAGGTGTGAATGCCGAACGATCTCCTCATGCCGAACGTTGGGAGGTGCGAGGTACTGAGGTATTGAGGTACGGAGGTGCGAGGTATGGAGGTGCGAGAAATGGAGGTGCGAGGTGCAATGTCGAGCGAGGTGAGGTATGTCGAACGACCCATCCAATGCCGAATGCTCCTTGATGCCGAACGCTCCATCCAATGCCGAACGTCTCCAGATGCCGAACGTTGGTTAATGCCGAGCGCTCCATCCAATGCCGAACGTCTCCAGGTGCCGAACGTTGGTTAATGCCGAGCGCTCCATCCAATGCCGAACGTTGGTTAATGCCGAGCGCTCCATCCAATGCCGAACGTCTCCAGGTGCCGAACGTTGGTTAATGCCGAGCGCTCCATCCAATGCCGAACGACGAACTCTCTATGCCGAACGCTCGTCCAGCGCCGAACAAGATTTATGCCGAACACTCCATCCAATGCCGAACGTCGATCTCTCTATATCGAACGCTCGTCCAGTGTCGAACATTCTTCTATGCCGAACGATCTTTCTAATGCCGAGCACTCGCTCATTGCCGAACGATCCCTCTAAATGCCGAGCACTCGTTCAATGCCGAACGATCCCTCTAAATGTCGAGCGTTCCTGGATGCCGAACGTTCTGTGCATGCCGAGTACTCTTGAATGCTATTCGAACGTGAATAGTGAATGCCAGACGAACATGTAGTTGATTAAGTTAAACCCGTCTGTCCGCGGCCTTGCCAAAAGGCGGGTTAACAGAATATGTTTTGCAAAGTATTATGCCATGTTTTGAATGATAAATAGATATGTATGCTAGTTGATGAATTTTGTTTGTTCATATAGATTTTATGATAAGTTATGATTTGAAAAACCTATCAAACGATATCCAAATGCCTTGTGATTTTGATATAAGATCAGAAATATTATTTTGGAGATAGGTTTCAAGTTTCATAATTTTCTGAATTAATGTGGATTTATTATGAATTTTCTAGTGAAGAAAATGGGTAAAATTAGGTTTAAATTAATTACGGCTATTATATGTTAGCTTTGGGTCAGAAATTTATATATGTTAAAAACCATATTAAAAGTGATTTATGGGAATTTTTGGAGAATTTTCCCAAGTGTTTTAATAAGTATATAAAATTATTTAAGGTATGAGACTTAAATGTTTTATATGTTTATAAAAGGAGAAGGGGCAATTTGTAAATGTTTTAGATCGTTAATCTCTGAAAGTTGGTAGCACTTTTAGAAAAGATTTTGAAGAATTATTGGCAACCAATCATATGTTGACAAATAAAACAAGTTAGTTAGAAAGAAATAACTTTATAAAGTTAAAAATCAGTTTTATAAGGTTTATCTACTTCGCCACTTATAGCAGCATCTTTCAACCTCATACTGCCACCTCCATCTAAATCGAAACCAATACACATGGTATCAGCTTCGGTACATAGTGGATTGGAGTTAGGCGAAAGGTATAGAGTCAAAACAATTCTTTCGAAGGGGTTGAAATAGCTTCTGAAAACTTAGAACAATTTTGGTTGTAAATTAGGCTTTCAAATGAGGTAGCTTTCGACTTGGTCAATTGTTTTAAAGAAAGAGCTTTCAAAAGAGGTTGTCGCCTTTGTTTTAAGAATACGCTTTCGAAGGGGTTGAAACCCTTGATGTTGCATTCTACCTTTCGAAGCAATGCCTTCGAAAAGGTTCTTTTGTTTTAAACCCTAAAGCCACTTCTTCGATGCTTTCGAAGGGGTAGGTTTCAACACCATCCACTTCTTTTATTTAGGAAAATGCTTTCGTCCCAATTCTTTTAAGACCCTTTTAATATTTTGAAAGCTAAACCCAAAGGTTCCAAAAGGAATGGTTTTAAATGGTTTCGGAACCATGTTCCACAAACTTAAACTTTAACCCAATGCTTTTGAAAGGTTTGTTTAAAATAAAGGACTTTCATACTTTCGAAAGGTATATAATGAAGGTTTCGAAGGGGATGTTCCCCAATGTTTTCTAAAGGTATATGATAAAGGTTTCAACGGGGTGATTTCCCAATGTTTTTAAAAGGTTTTCCTTTAGTAATTGAATGGAAGGTTTCCAATGTTATTGAAAGGCAAGTTTGAAGTATTTTAAAAGAGGATGTCTAAGGTTTTACAAAGCTTTTGAAAGGATACTTTCAACGGTTTCGAAAGGTCTATATTAACGGGTTTCGAAAGGTATGTTTTGGCCTTACGGCCTAATGTTTCAAAGTCAAGTAGTTAGCTTGTATCGAAAGGGGTACTTTCAATGGTTTCGAAAGAGATTGTTTATAGTCTTTAAACAAGGGTTTCGAAGATTCTCATCAACAATGTTTTATGTAAAGCATATATCATGGCAAAGAGATTTCATAAAGCAAAAGTATGTTTTCCTTGTTTAAGTGTGATTTAAAAGGGTTAAATCAATTTGAAAGAAATGTTTTCAAGGAAAATTTGATGGGTAGTTAACCCTAAGTAAATGACTCAGATATTTGATTACCATATGGGACTAGTATAAGGTCGTGCCCTATACATTAGCTATAGCCCCTAGCTGGGACTGGTATAGGGCTTAGTCACAGGTAAGAAATAAATGATGTTGCACACAGAAAGGAATATACAAAGAAGGAGGATAGGTTATTGGTGAGCCCGCAAAACCATTAGGATCAGGTGGACCTGGGAGGAGTAAGTTAGATAGACCGTCCATAAGAGTGTCCAACAGTTGTTAGATTATTTATTTTGTCTGGTAGGCTCGAGTCAGCCAATGGTTAGTGGTTAGCCAAAAAAAATTATATTATTTTGACGGTTAGTCCATCTATTACCTGATTTACGAGCATATATGATATTGCCATTATTGTTTTAATCAGTTTGATTGCAGGATTCTGAGTTGTAAAAAGATATGTTTTAAAGGGATATTAGTGAGGGGAAACCCGTTCCGCTAAGCGGCGTGGTCTCACTTAATATCAATAAACCGAGATGTAATAGTATTATTCACACCAGGCTTTATGTCTGACTCGAAGTTTATGCTTTTCCCCTTAAACTCTCGGGTGCTCAAAATTAATTTGAGTAGATTGAGAGTTAAGGTTTTCAGGTTTAGTAGGTTGGATGAATAAAGCTTCTAAAGACGTGCAGGAGGCAAAGCCAGCTATATAGGAGCTATTTAGTTTTATTTCCACTGTGATGTATTAAGACTGATATGCCTATTTAGTACTCTAATCATCCAAGGGGGCATCTTCATATGTCGCTCTTGGCATAATTTGTAATAATTATATTTGATCAAAACCTGGGAACCATTTTGGGATTATATATCTGAATATGAAATATTGATTTGAAATTTAATCAGGAAAGTTGTTTTAAATCTATGTCGATTTTATTTCATATTCATGTGCTTCTGAAATTATGGATACCATTAACATTACCGTATTTTGTCATCGGAAGTTAATATTATGAATGACTGCAGCATCTGTAGCGTTTAGCTTTGGGCCTCAACATAGGGGATGTTACAACTTAGTATCAAAGCATAGGTTTACGAAAAACTTAAAAGAAATTTCAAACTTAAAATGATTTTGGAAACATAATCCTAAGGAATTAGAGAAAAGATCGGGGTATGAGATAACGCTATAATAACGTACTTGTATTTGCTATATATAAGTTTACGCTTTATCTCCATTCTCCCATCTCTTTTAGACTATTCTTCTGTATCTTACAAAGACTCGAATGCAGAATTTACGGACATAAGGTATGGAGGCTAGAAGTGGAAGAGTTAGCATTTGTAGGGGAAGCACCACAACAATTGGGAATGTCAGACCAAATACCTGGAGATACCCAGGTCAGGCACAAGCTGCAAATATGGGTGTTGGAGTCCCGCAAGTTGATATGGGAGCAATGTACCAGTTTTTAGTAAACATGATGCAAGCGGAAGTTGCTCTGGGTTAGCTGGAGGAAATGCTGAAGGAGGAAATTAGGGAGCTCCAGTGGCCAATAACTATGCTGTGTTGAGTAGAGATTATGCTCGGCTGGGAGGTAAGCTGTTCATTGGTACTGAAGACGCAATTGAAGTGGAGAATTGGTTACTTCATTGCGAGAGGATCTTTGCTGATTTGGGACTCAATGATGAGCAGAAAAGGAGACTCACTTCTAGACAGCTATAAGGGGCATCACTGTATTGGTGGAATAGTGTTATTGTTGGAGTCAATGAGGAGACTATGACTTGGGCTGAGTTCAGGAGGAGGTTTGAAAAAAGATTTATGGTGGAGATTGTCAAGTCTACTCTGCTCATGAAGTTTGCTGAATTGGAGCAGGGAGATATGACAGTGCTTGAGTATGCAACCAGATTTGAGGAGTTAGCAAGATATGGATACGCTACGGTTGATACTGTCATCAAAAGGAATGAGAAGTTAATTCGCGGGTTGAAGCCTGAGCTTGCTAAGGCCACATTTATCGCATATTAGAGATCTATGCGATGTAGTTGTAGAGATGGCTTTGAGGCAGGAAGAGATGCTTGCTTTTCTGGAAGGAAACAAAGCAAAGGAAGCTCAAGGAGGGCAGAACCAGAAAAGGAAATTTTCCATAAGAAGGGAGCTCCGAAGAGTGGAGCTGCTAAGAAAGGAAAGGCAAAAGTTGTCTGTTATAAGTGTGATAAGAAAGGACACTATGCTCATGAATGCTGGACAAGCAAAGGGAAGAAAGCTGCTAAGACGAAAGGAGTAAGGTGTTTCAACTGTGATCAGATCGGACATTATAAGAACCAATGCAAGGAGCTAGCCAAGGATGGAAAAGACAAGGTGTTTGCATTGGAACCCGCTACCTTGAGACCAACAACAAAGGAGAGGGGAAAAGCTGTGTTGGGAGGTACACTTTTGATTCAGGGTGTATCAGTTAGAGTTCTATTTGATACAGGTGCATCACATTCTTTTATATCTCACTGTTTGGTAGATAAGCTTAAACTAGAACCCTCATACCTAGTTACTCCCTTAAGGGTTGCAAATCCGATGGGAGGGTATGCGACACTTGGGATGAAGTGTGACCAGTTAGAGTTTGAATTATTAGGTCATACGTTTGTTTGCAGTTTGCATGTGTTTGATTTCGTAGGGTTTGGAATCATTTTGGGTATGGATTGGTTAATAAAATACGATGCTAGGATATTTTGCCATGATAGGAAGATATCGCTTAGACACCCTAACTGTAGTGATCAGATTGTATACACTATAGAAAACCCTAGTTTGGAGGTTAGTGCTTTGTTGGGTGTTGTAGAGGTAGAAGGAGTTGAATCGAGTTTTTGTTGTTAGAAAATTCGCAAATTTCTTTGAACCTGTAGTAGGATTGCCGTTGAAACGAGCTATTCAGTTTTAGATAGATTTATTACCAGGAGCAGAACCGGTAAGCAGACCGCCAAGCAGAATGACACCTACCAAGATGAGGGAGCTAAAGGTGCAGTTAGTGGATTTGGAAGGAAATTTTTTTATCAGACTAAGTAGTTCGCTTTGGGGGGCAGCCGTAGTGTTCGTAAAGAAGCCAAACGGATCGTTAATGTTATGTATTGATTATCGTAAGTTGATGAGAAGACAATAAAGAATCGATATCTGTTGCCTAGAATTAACGATTTGTTAGACCAGTTGAGTGGATCCAAAGTATTTTTCTAGTTGGATTCAGCAACAAGGTTCCATCAACTTAGAGTGGCTGAGGATAGTATTCCTTTAACGACGTTTAGAACCAGATATGGATCGTAAACATGGTTAGTAATGTCGTTCAGACTAACTAATGCGCTAGCATTCTTTGTAGATTTGATGAACCGAGTTTTCCGAGAGCACTTGGATAGGTTCGTATTGGTTTTCATAGATGATATTTTGATATACTCTAAAGATGAAAGAGAGCATGAGTTTCATCTTAGAGTGGTTCTTGAGACGTTGAGGCAGCATCAACTGAAGGAAAATTTTTCGAAGTGTCATTTCTGGAAGAAAGAAGTGAAGTTTCTTGGTCATGTAGTTTCAGAGAAAGGGTTATCTATAGATCCGACTAAGATCGAGGTGGTGAATAATTAGAAGAGACCTGAGACAGTGACTGAGATAAAGAGTTTTCTTGGATTAGCTGGGTATTATCGGAGATTCATTAAGGATTTTTCACGGATAGCGGCACCGATGACCAAGCTTACGCAAAAGGATGTGAAGTTCGTTTGGACCGATAAGTGTGAGGAAGCATTCCAGAGATTGAAACAATTATTGACTAATGCACCTATGTTAGTTGTTCCAGAAGGAAATCGGGAATTAGTAGTGTATACAGATGCATGTGGAACAAGATTAGGAGCTGTGTTAATGCAAAGGGGTAAAGTGATTGCCTATGCTTTTCGACAGCTTAGACCGCATGAAGTCAGATATCCAACACATGATTTGGAATTGGCTGCGGTAATTTTTGCGCTGAAGGTGTGGATACATTACCTTATGGGAGAAAGATTTGAGCTGTATACGGATCATAAGTCGCTGAAGTATTTATTCTCTCAAAAGGAGTTGAATATGAGACAGCAGAGGTGGTTAGAGTTTTTAGCTGCTTATGATTTTGGTATTGAGTACACACCATGAAAGGGAAACAAGGTTGCGGATGAACTTAGCAGGAAATATCAGAATGAAGTATTGGCAATGATAGCTGAGTGGAAAGATTTAGAAACATTGACTACATTCAGAGTACAGTGGAGATCTAAAGCTAGGTCTTGTGAGGAAACTGCTATGTTGTCTTGTTTAGAAGTTCGACCGGTGATGATTGAAAAGATTGCTTCTAAGCAGAAGGAGAATCCATTATTCGTTGAACGGATCAGGAAGTTGAGAGATGGATCAGAGAGCGATGACTTGAAAGATTTCAATCTTGACCAGAATGGACGGTTAAGAAAAAAAGGAAGACTATGTGTTTCGAATGTGGGAAACATTAGGAAGGAAGTCTTTGAAGAAGCCATCATTCGAGGTTCACTATTCATCTGAGAGGAACTAAAATGTATCCGGATATGAAGAGAAGTTTCCTCTGGGAAGGTATGAAGGGAGATGTAGGCTTATGAGTGAAACAGAACTACCAACAGGTAAAAGCCGAACATCAGAAACCAAGTGGGTTACTTCAACCTTTAGATTTTCCAGTTTGGAAGTGGGATTCTATCTCAATGGATTTTATAGACGGGCTGCCAAGGTCAAATAGAGGAAATGAAAGCATATGGGTCATAGTGGACAGGTTGACCAAGAGTGCCTATTTCATTCCAGTTAAGTCAACCAGGATGTCACATGTTTTAGCTAAGTTGTTTATGAAGAATGCAGTTAGACTGCATGGAATTCCTAGTAGTATAATAAGTGATAGAGATTCCTTATTCACTAGCGAGTTCTGGAAAAGTCTAAAGATGACTTTGGCTACCAAGCTGAAGATGAATACCGCTTACCATTCGCAGACAGATGGGAAAACAGAAAGAGTTAACAAAGTCTTATAAGATTTGTTACGAGCTTGTATGCTACATCTTGGAAGATCATGGGAAGACCACCTACACTTAGTCTAGTTTTCGTATAACAATAGTTATCGGACTAGTATAGGGATGGCACCGTTTGAAGCTTTGTATGGAAGGCCATGCAAATCTCATGTTTGTTGGTTAGAGACCGGGGATAGGTTAGTTCTTGATCCAGATTTGGTGAGAGAAGCTGTAGAAAAGATTGAGTTCATTCGAGCCAAAATGAAGGAAGCTCGGTCTAGGCAGAAGAGCTATGCTGATAGAAGATGGAAAGACTTAAAGTTCTTAGTTGGAGATCATGTTTTCATCAAGATATCACCGATGAAAGGTGTAATCAGGTTTGGAAAACTAGGAAAATTGGCGCCGAGATCCGTTGGACCATTTCCTATTGTAGAAAGGATCGGGAAACTCGCATATAGAGTAGAGTTACCGAACAGTTTGGCAGGAGTCCATGATGTTTTTCATATTTCTCATCTAAGGAAGTGTATTTGAGATCCAGAGACTACTATAGCACCGACTATATTAGATAACTTAGTAGTGGAACCGAATTTGACTATAGTTAGAAAACCAGTTCGTATAGTCGCGAGAGATGGGAAGAGGCTAAGGAACAAGCCAGTCAGATTAGTCAAAGTCCAGTGGAGCGACGACAAGAGAGACTGTACTTGGGAAACTAAGAGCAGGATTTGAGATACTTATCCTGACTTGTTTCATGGTATGGTTTACCTTTATGATTGATTTTGATGAGTGCCTTATCGTAATTTCGAGGATGAAATTCTTTAAGGAGGGGAGTCGTAACGACCCTAATTTTGATTAACATTATTTAGGACATTTAATTAGTTAAATAAAATAAAATAATGTTAATGGTTAATGGATTGAGATTTGGATAATTAGAAGCCGTGCCTAATTAACCAATGAACCAAAGGGAATTAAAATGAAATTAGTAAGGGTAATAGATAAGGGCAAAATATGATAAGTTATATTCTTATACCCTAAACCCTTATGCCACTTTCATTTCCACGTTCATAAACAAAACTAAATTCAAGAAAGGCTTGCCACCATTAGAAGAAAGCAAGAGGAAGATAAGCTAAATCAAGAGGAAGAAGCATAATCAATTTAATTCAAGAGCAAATCTCAACTCCTTAACAACAAGCTAAGGTGAATAATAGGTTACATCTCATATTTTCTTATTTTCGGTCCTAGATCAGATCTGAATATATTTTACAAAGCATTATGCTATGTTTTGAATGATAAATAGATATATATGCTTATTGATGAATTTTGTTTGTTCATATAGATTTTTATGATAAATTATGATTTGAAAAACCTATCAAATGACATTCAAATGCCTTGCGATTTAGATATAAGGTCAGAAATATTATTTTGGAGATGGGTTTCAAGTTTCATAATTTGCTAAATTAATGTGGATTTATTATGAATTTTCTAGTGAAGAAAATGGATAAAATTGGGTTTAAATTAATTATGGCTATTATATATTAGCTTTGGGTCAGAAATTTAAATATGTTAGAAAACATATTAAAAGTGATTTATGCGAATTTTTGGAGAATTTTCCTAAGTGTTTTAATAAGTATATAAAATTATTTAAGGTATGAGACTTAAATGTTTTATATGTTTATAAAAGGAGAAGGGCAAATTTGTAAATGTTTTAGATCGTTAATCTCTGAAATTTGGCAGCACTTTTAGAAAAGATTTTGAAAAAGTATTGGCAACCAATCATATGTTGACAAATAAAGCAAGTTAGTTATAAAGAAATAACTTTATAAAGTTAAAAATCAGCTTTATAAGGTTTATCTGCTTCGCCACTTATAGCAGCACCTTTCAACCTCATACTGCCATCTCCATCTAAGTCGAAACCAATACACATGGTATCAGCTTTGGTACGTAGTGGATTGGAGTTGGGTGAAAGGTATGGAGTCAAAACAATGCTTTCGAAGGGGTTGAAGTAGCTTCTGAAAACTTAGAACAATTTTGGTTGTAAATGAAGCTTTCGAATGAGATAGCTTTCGACCTGGTCAATTGTTTTAAAGAAAGAGATTTCGAAAGAGGTTGTTGCCTTTGTTTTAAGAATACGCTTTCGAAGGGGTCGAAACCCCTGCTGCCCCATTCTGCCTTTCAAAGCAATGCCTTCGAAAGGGTTCTTTTGTTTTAAACCCTGAAGCCACTTCTCCAATGCTTTCGAAGGGGTTGGTTTCAACACCATCCACGTCATTTATTTAGGAAAATGCTTTCGAAAGAGTTTTTTTCGTCCCAGTTCTTTTACGACCCTTTTAATGTTTTGAAAGTTAAACCCAAAGGTTTCGAAAGAAATGGTTTTAAATGGTTACGAAACTATGTTCCACAAACTTATACTTGAACACACTGCTTTCGAATGGTTTGTTTAAAATAAAGGACTTTAATACTTTCGAAAGGTATCTAATTAAGATTTTGAAGGGGATGTTCCCTAGTGTTTTCGAAAGTTATATGATAAAGGTTTCGAAGGGGTGATTTCCCAATGCTTTCGAAAGGTTTGCCTTTAGTAATTGAATAGAAGGTTTCCAATGTTTTCGAAAGGCAAGTTTGAAGAATTTTAAAAGAGGATGTCTAAGGTTTTATAAAGCTTTCGAAAGGATACTTTCAATGGTTTCGAAAAGTCTATATTAAAGGGTTTCGAAAGGTATGTTTTGGCCTTACGGCCTAATGTTTCAAAGTCAAGTAGTTAACTTGTATCGAAAGGGGTACTTTCAATGGTTTCGAAAGAGATTGTTTATAGTCTTTAAACAAGGGTTTCGAAGGTTTTCATCAACAATGTTTTGTGTAAAGCATATATCATGGCAAAGAGATTTGAGTAAAGCAAAAGTATGTCTTCCTTGTTTAAGTATGATTTAAAGGGTTAAATCAATTTGAAAGAAATGTTTTTAAGGAAAATTTGATAGGTAGTTAACACTAAGTAAATGAATCAGATATTTGAATACCAGATGGGACTGGTATAGGGTCGCACCATATACATTAGCTATAGCCCCTAGCTAATTTAGTCCAAAATTTCAGTGTGTTGGGCTTAGTCACATGTAATACTTAAATGATGTTACACACATAAAGAAATATAAAGAGAACGAGGATAGGTTATTGGTGAGCCCACAAAACCATTAGGATCAGGTTGGGAGGAGTAAATTAAGGACAGACCGTTCAGAAGAGTGTCTAACATATATTAGGTTATTTATTTTGTCTGGTAGGCCCGAGTTAGCCAATGGTTAGTAGTTAGCCAAACAAAACTATATTGTTCGGAAAGATAGTCCATTTATTACCTGATTTAGGAGCATATTTGATATTGCCATTATTGTTTTAATCAGTTTGATTACAGGATTCTGAGTTGTAAAAAGATATGTTTTAAAGAGATATTAGTGAGCGAAAATCCGTTCCGCTAAGCGGCGCAGTCTCACTTAATATCAGTAAACCGAGATGTAATAGTGTTATTCACTCCATGCTTTATGTCCGACTCGAAGTTTATATTTTTCCCCTTAAACTCTCGGGTGCTCAAAAATAATTTGAGTAGATTAAGAGTTAAGGTTTTCAGTTTTAGTGGGTTGGACGAATAAAGCTTCCGAAGACGTGCAGGAGGCAAAGCCAGCTATATATGAGCCATCTAGTTTTATTTCTGCTGTGATGTATTAAGACTGATATGCATATATAGTACTTCGATCATCCGAGGGGGCATCTTAATATGTCGCTCTTGGCGTAATTTGTAATAATTATATTTGATCAAAACTTGGAAATCATTTTGGGATTATGTATCTGAATATGAAATATTGATTTGAAATTTAATCAGAAAAGTTGTTTTAACTCTGTGTTGATTTTATTTCATATTCATGTGTTTCTGATATTATGGATACCATTAACATTACCATATTTTTTCACTGGAAGTTAATACTATGGATGACTGCAACATTTGTAGCGCTTAGCTTTAGGCCTCAAGATAGGGGATGTTGCATTTTTGCATTTATGTTTCCGCATTATTTATCTATTAAATTGTGAAATATTTTAAATAACCTATTCGCTCCCTCTCTAGGGTATATTGCACGATCCTAACAAGTGATATCAGAGCAGGTTATTAGAAAAACCTAATATCATGTCCTACCTAGCTACTATAGTTTTAGTGAGAGTCACCCTATTTCTAGTCCACCTATTTCTAATAAAACTAATTTTTCATATTGGAAATATATGATAGATATTTATTTAAAATATGTTGATTTTCATATTTGGGATAGCATCGAAAATGAATTGGATATGGTAGATAAGAATAATTTTTCACTTAATGCTAATGCTATGAATATTCTATCTCTGAACTTGATAAATCTTAATTAACCATATCTCTCATTGTTTAATTGTACAGGAAATTTGAAGCGCTCTCGATGCAAAATACGGTGAAAAAGTCAACAATGATGAAGGACTCTCCATGATATAAGATTAGAGTTGTGCTTGACAGGATTCACAAAAGAACAATTTGGACGATGATAATGAAGATAAAAATGATGATGATGCAATAGATCAACAGATAAGCGATTTTAAATTTAAAGATTTACTTCTCTTGTGTCATGAATTAACTGGAACTATTGATAGCTTCAAGCTGAAAAATAACAAATTGAAATCTTAAAAGTTTGAATTGCGTCAGAAAAACGATAAATTGGAAATAGAGCTTGAAAATTCTAAGAAACTTGAAATTTTTTATTGCGAAAAATGTTTTAACTATGAAAAAGATTTTGCTCACATCAATGAAAGTATTCAAAAACTTGAAAATGAAATTCTGATGTTGAAGAAAAACAAAACTGAGTTGATTTGCAAGAATAATGTTTTATAAAAAGAATTGGAGAATTTTAAGATGTCTAATAATTCCAATTGTGGAATTTAAAAGAGGATAATTTAGGGAAAACTGAGATAATCCTAGATGGGCTAGAAAACGAAATTGAAAAGATTTGAAAATTCCAAAAATCTTAAATGCGGTAAATGTGCAGACTTCAAAAAGAAATTGATTGAAATTAAAGAAAATTTCGAAACCCTTGAAATTGAAAATGTGATTTTGAAAAACAGCAAAACTAAAATTATCTGAGTAAATCACGAATAGGAAAAGGAGATTGAAAAAATCAAAGATTTTGAAAAACTTGAATTTGAGAAACGCCAACTTTTTGAAAGTGAGATGCTTGAAATTAAGACCAAAATAAAGGAGTTCGAAAATGAAAATACGACCTTAAAGAGGAATGATTTTGAAAAAAGAGAGAATACTATTAGCCGTTGTTCTAAGCTAATAAACGAAAGTAATATTTTAAAATCTAAAGTTAATGAACTCGAGTTGATTATTCGAAAAAATTTCATAGGAGAAAAATCGCTTAACATGTTATTAGGAAATCAACTCTTTGCAAATAATATAAATGGACTTGGATTTGAAAAGGTGCTAGTTTCTAAACAAACGTTCAGTGGCACTACTAGGGGGAGAAGTGTGTTTCTCAAATGCATGAAGTGCGACAATATTGGACATAATTATAATAGTTGTCGAAACAAGAACATAAATAAACAAGTCAAACAAATTTGGATTCCTAAGGATACGGTTGTTAATATTAACGGTTTGTCATATAAACAAATTAGGGTGCCAAAGGTTTCAATTGTAAACAAATGTGGTCTTACATCTCTTTTTAGACCACTCACTTCTTCTTCTTCTAATATGTAAGTACGAAGGCGGGCTAAGGAGCAACTACGATGGAGAGGGTTTTTAGTTGTTTTACACATTTGATGAGCCATATTTATAATGCTACTTAGTCTAGGAAAATGAAGTGGAGGTCCACACTTTGGATAAAGTCGGTGAATACAAAAGCAACTTCAAAAGTAAGCAAAGTACACATGTTTGATGATGCTTATATTGGATGATTGACGTTGATGATAAGAGTTCAAGTGGCCAAATGTAAAGCCATTGTCTAATACACCATTATTCACTGCCACTAGCACGTATACAATACAAGTGATATCATTGTTCGCCACCATGGGCGACCCAGGTAACAAGTGATATCATGATATGTTAATTTGTTCTTTCTTCTCAAAACATCAGGTACGACTTCAAATCTTTGCGATTCTTTTAGTATGCTATTTTTGATGGTTCATATGTCTCACGAACTGATTGATATCTCACACATTCTATTTCATTCATATGCCGAGAGCTTGCATTTTTTTGTGCTTTTGCTTTATTTTATTTTTAGAAAAAATCCAAAAACATTTTTTCCCTTCCTTAGAGTTTTTTGTTTTTGAAAAATCTAAAAATACGTTTTTGCTTTCTTAAGATTTTTTTTGTTTTTGCTCTCCATATTTATTCATGATGTGAGCATTTTTAAATGAGACACTTTGACTATATTTTTGACATGGATTTTCAATGAAAACTTCTTTTGATATGAGAGCCTTGACTAGAAAATTCCTTAGTTTGAAAATGTTGAAACTTCTTAAGATGATCTTCTTTTAATGCTTGGAATGACTTTTGGAAATAGTTTCTGAAAAATGAAAATTTTGGATTTGGCGATGAACTTCTTAAGATGGGTTTGTGATGAAATCTTTTAAGATAAGCCTTTGATTTTTGTTTTCATATATTAATGTGTATACCCTTAGACCACGTGCTTCTTTTTACACAAATAGCTCTAAAACCAATTCATATTATATGTTCAGTGATAGAATATAGAGCGAAAAGTATTTTTAAGATATTCATATATAATTTACTTTTGAATCATATCACGATTGATTGAAATTTCTTATGTGATTTTCAAAAGTATTTATATTGATTATTACATAGATGATTAAGGATATTGCATTTTGTACTTGATTAAGTAACGACGTTATGATATTTTTGATGATCAAGCATATGTTTTAGTTTTCATTTTTGACTATTGCATATCCCTAGGGCTGCACAAAGCATGGGTTGGGTCGGGTTGGACCAAATACTTCACCCAACCCTTATAGGTATGGGTTAAAGATAGTTCAAATCATACCCAACTCCATATGAGGTTGGATATGGGTTGGGTTGAGTTTAATAGAGTTGGATTAGGTGACATAAACCTAATACAAAAATGAATATTTGGAGAAAAAAATCAAAAAAATATATTAGCATATTCAGCTCAAAATAGCAGATTTTAGTTAGCATAATTCATTACATATAGCTGATTTACTACAGAACATATTTTATTAGAATTTCATTATAAAAGCTATCACATAGAATTGATTCACTAGACATATTAGATAAGAGTTTCATTTCTACATTAAAATGTTGCAAGAATACTTCTCAAAATCTCTTAGTCAATCCTATGTGTTTTGACCACTCTAATTTTACTTGGATTGACGTCGAATATGATTTTTTTAGTATCTTTATTCTAGAATACATATACTTTGCTCTATATTTTGATTGCTCTAATTTTACATGGACTGATATTGAATGAGTTTTTTATGTAGGGTTAGGTTGGGTTAAAATAGGGTTGGATTGAATAGAATAATGCACCCGGCCTATATATAGTATGGGCTACAAATTGTAACCCATATCTGATCCAAACTAGGTTGGGTCGGATTTATGTGGATTGGGTCGGGTTGATGGGTCGGATCGAGTCGAGTAAGGGTTGTGTGCACCCCTACATATCCCACATCATCTCTAAATCGATCGTTTGACTATCATATTCTATCGATTCACTTTTACTTTCATTCTTTTCACTAATGATTTTGTTCTTATATGAGTTGGCTAAATTGACATACCCAAAATTTATTCTTGAAAGCCTACAAAAAATAAATAATTACACATACGATGCAACAGATTCTCTAAGCCCCAACATGCCTATGAAATAGGTGTGTCGGTACTCGTCAAGTTAGGTCCATTATCATTTAAGAAACCTCGTGGCAATGCATGGATGGAAGGTTCTTGATCTCATCTACGATGAGTTAGGGATAAGTTATTTTAACTTAAATAATATTTGTTAGCAACATTCATTCTCATCTAAGAATAAGCTATTTATTTACGTAACATCTTATGAGCTATGTTATTTGAACCCCATTATAAATAACTACACTTATTTTGTCACTCTATTTTCACTCATGGGATATAACTTTGATCAATATGGTTGTTATGATTTATGGTTGATTTTCCATTAAATATTTAATAGTCGTATTTTGATCGAGTTTCATCATACATTTTCACTTTCTCAATATGCTAATTCGATATTTATATTTTTGATGGAAACAAAAGGGGGACAGAGCGGTTAAGATTTGATGACGTTTTAAATTCATTATTGATACTGAAAGAAATATTATTGGTTTAGTATTCTCGAACACATGTGCCACATATGTAGGAGAAGCATATCAATATAGAGAGCATGTTAATATTCAAACATTGTGCTATGATTCAATTTTTATGATATCGAATACACACTCAAAGCAAGTTACAATTGTCAAATCTTAACTTGTTGTTTGTTATCATCAAAAGAGCAAGATTGTGGAGTATACGTCTTGTTTGATGATAACAAATTATATTTGATTTTGCTTTCAGAATGTGTTGCAATTTAAAAATTATCGAAGCACAATTTTGTTTCTAATTGTTTTTATCTGTGAAAATAATATGTATTTATTATTATTATTAACAAAAATTGAATATTATCAGAAATTGCAGTTAATTTCTTTTTCGCTAATAATAATAAATATATATTATTTAGTATGTTCGTTCAACGTTGTATATTTATAAAGTTTTTTATTTATAAAATACCGGTTGTGGCAAAGTTTCCTTTTAGAACAATAAAAGGCTGCATATACAAAGAAAATGAAATAATTAAAGATCTGAAGTTGGAAATATATCAATACACAATCAAACGTTGTATATATAAAGAAAGAGAAATAAATAGAAATCTGTAACAAAGAATTGGATACACAATCGGACGATATATTTAAGAAGATATAACATAATTTATTTTTCATTATATACAGATTTTATTTTCTATGCAGGGAAACAAACTATCTCACAATTCCATGTCTTTCTCAACATCATCTCCATATGTTTTTACATGCATACACATCTCCTCTTTAAGCGTATATAAACTCAGGTACATCAAAAGAAATAAAGATATTGGATTACTTATCTTTCATAACATTAGATTCATATTCAAAAAAAAACTTACAATTTCTTCTTTTTAGTGCCATAACTAAAAATCCTACCACCCTCTTCCAAAAGCAAGACTATTCATCTTAATAATACACACATATCCGATCAGTTTTTTGTTGACTACTTTTCAGCATCAAGGGTTAGATCTTCATTATCTCATACACCGTGCAATCATCTTCATGTGTGTCAATCTATGCATCAACCTACACAACATAGAAGTTCCATATTCTCGACTTCATCTTCAGTAAGTTTTAATTTATCAAGCAACAGCTTCAAATCCAAGGAAGGAGCTTCAACATCACCTTCAAACTACAACATCATTATCTTATCACCATCAACAACCAGCCACAACAACCTAAACCAAATCCATCAACTAACAACTCACCACAAGCTTCTCCATCATTGATATACAGTTGACAACACACGTGATCAAACATTCACCTCAAGCAGCAATTTGACTCGGTGGCTCTCGATTTCAAATCTCCAGGCGGCAGCAAGGAGAGAACTTTACCTTGTCCAGGTTATCAAATCTAGGTCTCTGATACGAGCATCAACAGCAGACGACAAGAATCACGACACCATCAATCTTCGAGCATTTGTCACCTTGAGCAAGCAGTTAGGCAAAAAGCTTCCGGATACAAGTATCCCCCATCTCTATTCATGACTAGAATATCCAAGGCAACTCCACCTTCAGGTTAGAACTCGAGCGCATCATTTTCCAAGTGGCGATGATATTTTGTTTTTGAAGCGATTGCGATTTTAGGCCACAGTGGTTTTTTTGTGCAATGTAAGTGTTCGTTTTGAGGCAGTGGATTTTTTTGGAGGAAGTATCGACTTTTTGAGGAAGTATTTGTTTGTGGTATCGGTGATTCATTTTGGAGGAATCAACCTAAATAGAAAAGGAAGCAGTTCACGTGATTTGCAAGGCAAGAGTGGAATTCTTTGATCTGGTCAAACCAATTTTTAGGGGAAAGTTATTTCTAGGCCTATTACTTCGTTATATCAAGATATTTATTCAACGACATTTTTTCATTTTGTTTTTGTATTTTCCTTCTTCAACTTTGAACTCTAGATTTTCTAGGTTGAGCTACGGTTTGTAGTTCGGGGATACTGATCTTAGAGGATTGAGTTCAGGCAGTGTTACTAGGTATAGGATCAATATATTCAAGTTAACAAGTAATGCGAGTTTATATTGTTGTAAACGGTCGAATATGTAATTCTAATAGTAACTTTGGGGGTAGCAGTAGGCACTAACGGGTTAGTGATCGAAGCTGGATATATCTGTGTGTTATTTACTTTTCACATTTATGTTTCTGCGTTATTTATCTGTTAAATTATGAAATATTTTAAATATCATATTCAACCCCTTATGATATATTGCATGATCCTAACATATATATGTATTTGTATATATATACACACACATAAATACACACATATACATACATACAATGTATGCAAGTATGTATACACATACATATATGTATATGTTTATGAATGTATATGTATACATGGGTGTGCTATATATGTTTACATGCATGATATTAGTGAAGGGACCGATTAGTGTTATACTAGCACTCACACTGTACTCACCCATACTCATGGAAATTTTTTAAATTATTTTATAACAAAAATAAATTACTTTATTATTTACATTGTGAAAATAATAACATATACTTATAATTTTTTAATAGTGGAAATTAGCCACAAGGGCCTCTTTAGCAAGTGGAATTAGTTTCTAGGACACACAACTGAAATAATTAATTTCAAGGACAAAACGTAAAATAATTGGTTTCTAGGGCCTAAAAATATATGAAATTATGTCCTTGAAAGTAATTGGACTGCTGACTTTGTCCTTGAAAGTAATTATTCTGCTGATTTTGGCCTTGAAAGTAATTTTTTTGAATGTGTGTCCTAGAAACTAATTGGACTGCAAAGTTTATCCTTCTGGTGAAATGCCCCTTTTTAATATATATGAATTAGCCCAATATTGTATTTCATATATAATTTATTAATTCTCAAAAATATTTTTTGTAATCATAAGTATTCAAAGTAGATAATATTAGATCTTTTCCACAAACTTATTTATATTTGTTTAATATTTATAATTAGTAGTTACTATATTTAACAAGCAAATCATTAAAAAAAATTTAAAAAATTGTTTTAAATCTCTGTTAAAACAAATGAATCATTTTGCATGATTAGAATCGAAAAATTGATATTTAGTTATATACAATTGTTTGTTGTTTATAATTATTTAATACTTATAATTTTATTAACCGTGATACTTGATGTAATTTATTTAATCTCGAAGGTATTATCTTAATTTTTTATAACAACATAATATTATTTCACAAAAATTAAAAAGTAATAATAATATACTTCTACTAATTTTTTTTAACATGATACCTTATATATATTTGTTAGATATATATAATTTAATTAATTATTAATTTAATATATAGTTTTTATTCAAAATTTCGAAAGTACTATTTTAAAATCAAAAAATATTATTTTACATGTTTATAAAGGCGTTTTACGGGCTTTCTTTATGCTGACTTGTAAATTGTCATAATATTTGTTTAGTTTTTCATTATAATACGTAGGATCCTGAAAACGCCATAGCGAAGTTCGTACTTTAGCAGTATACTAAAATATTGCTTTAATGCATAATTTGTATCGGTACATTACGGCAATGTGAATGTTGCTCCAGATTATTTCAGATGAGAATTTTGCCCCAAATTGTTCCATATGAAAATATATTACTCTAAGACGTGGAGTGGTTATCCCTTGAAAAAATGAGAATGTTTGGGGAGATTGATGCTCTGTGTTGGGCTAGCTAAAAACGAGGGTCGGTTGTGGTGAGCCATCTGAATCATCTAGCTCTACTCCTGGAGTAGGTTTTTTTAAAAATAATAATATTATTAATAATAACAACAACAACATATACTTACTTATATTGTTTAATATATATGAATTAGCCCAATATTGCATTTAATATATAATTTATCGAATCTCAAAAATATTTTTTTAAATCATAAGTATTCAAAGCAAATAATACTAGATCTTTTCACAGACTTATCTATATTTGTTTAAAATGTACAATTAGTTAATATATTTAACATGCAAGTCACTGAAATTTCAAAAAAAAATTATTTTAAAAACTTTTTTAAACTAATGAATCATTTTGTATGATTAGAATCCAAAAATCGATATTTAGTTATTTATAATTATTCTATACTTATAAATTTATTAATTATGATACTTGATGTAATTAATTTAATCTCGAAAGTATTATTTTAATTTTTTTATAACAACATAATATTATTTCCAAAAATAAAAAAATAATATACTTTTTATGAATTTCTTGAACATGATAACTTACATATATTTGTTAAATACGTATAAATTAATTAAATATTATTTTAATATATAGATATTGTTTAAATTTTGAAAGTAGTATTTTAAAATCAAAATATATTATTTTATATATTTATTATATATATATATGTGTGTGCGCGCGCGTGCGTGCATATAATAATCTATTACTTACAACAAATAATAAGAAATCAAAAGAAATTAGTATCTTCTGCCTGATTCTCTTACACTTACATTGTGTTTTCTCCTTAATTCTTTATTTTAACTTTTGTTAAAGTCCCCCGTAATTTTATTATATAAAAAACAATTAGTATCCTCATTCATATTCTATTATTTTTACATGTAAGTCTAATACAAAATGTTTTACAAATATACCATTTATCTAACCAAATACATTTTATTAATTTCTTGAACATGATAACTTATGTATATTTGTTAAATACGTATAAATTAATTAAATATTATTTTAATATATAGTTTTTTTTAAATTTCGAAAGTACTATTTTAAAATCAAAATATACTATTTTATATATTTATTATATATATATATGTGTGTGTGTAGTAATCTATTATTTACAACAAATAATAGGAAATCAAAAGAAATTAGTATCTTCTGCCTAATTCTCTTATACTTACATTATGTTTTCTCCTTAATTCTCTATTTTATTTTTTGTTAAAGTCCCTCGCAATTTTATTATATAAAAAACAATTAGTATTCTCATTCATATTCTATTATTTTTACATGTAAGTCTAATACAAAATGTTTTACAAATATACCATTTATCTAACCAAATTTACTAAACAATCTATTAAACAACAGTAAAATAAAAGGATTATCCATTCTCTTCTTACTTTAAAAAAAAATCTAAGTCTCTCTTACGGTTTTATGTTCAGATCTATGTATTTTTTCTTCAGAAAATTATATTTCATTATAAACAACAAATATGACTAACTAACAATAAAAAAGTTGTAAAGTATAAAATTTGCTTTACTTTTCTTAATGCTCTTCAATTATATTATACTAAAGTCACTGTAATTTATAATTCTCTTCCACAATTTTACAGTCAACTCTATCTAGTTTTTCTTCAAAAATTTATATTTCATAATTAACAACAGACATATCTAACTACCTACCAAATGCCAGTAAAGTAGAAAATTTGCTTTACTCTTCCTGATTTTCGTATTATAATCTTTGTAACTTATAACTCTTAAGCTATTATCTTTACGTAAATACTCTCTTTCATTCTTTTTTATATAAAAGGTAATTTCTTTTATACATCGAACAATAAAAATATGTGATCATATATCTATTTATATTTCTCTATTTGCGCTTTTAATTTTCAACAACTATTTTCTACAAATTAACATAAACAAAAATGAAACACACGTTATGTTACAACAAATATTTGATTTATCTTTTTTTCTCGATCGATGAAAGGAAAAATCATTGAAATATGAAATAAGGGGTTAAACGTAAAACAATATCGAATATCAAATTCAAAATAAAATTTAATGAATACATGTTTGAAAATTTTGATAAAGTCTTAAAATTTTAAACCAACTAAATCGATGTAATTGACTAACATTCACTTTTTATAGCTAATATTAAATTATGGAAAATAACAAAGTTAAACTCGTTTATATAAATAAATGGCATATTTTTATCCAAATTTTAAAACTATAAATCACAAAACAAAAATCATATATTTAGACAAAATTAATAAGCACAATTATAACAGTTTGACTAAGTGAATTCATGACCATTGCATTAAAAATTGTATATTATAACAATATATTTACCGCGTACAATGCACCAATAAGTAATAATAACATAATGAGCATGTATAGCTGAAATCACATTGCGAACATGATTGCCTTGCACCACCTAGTTTTAAATCCAATCATATGGTTTTCTTATGTCGAGTAAATTTCATTCGAAGAAGAGTTTTTGGTTATTTTTACCAAAAGTAACTTGGAAAGGTGAAATTAGCGAGAGTAACAGATTTTGGAAAATTTTTAAACCGAATGACATCAAGTTTTATTTTTAAGTTGAAGGATATAATGCTAGTTATATATTCAATTTTGATATTATACATAATACTAGTTATAATTAGCATTGTTCGTCGATAAAAAAAAGTGCTATTTGATTTTAATTGTTTTTTTGAAGTTTGTGAAATGGGTGTTTTAGTTAGGGGTGGGCACGGGTCAGTTGGTGCGGTTTGAAGCTCAAACCGCTTCCGCACCGCATTAAACGGTCAATCAAAAATATAAAGTGGAAAATAGGCATAAAGACAAACTTTGAAAAAAATTAAGGCCGAAGGACATCAAGTTTCATCTTTGGGCTGAAGGACAAACTTTGATAAAAATTAGGCTGAAGGACAATGCTAGTTAGAACTAGCATTTTGTATAGTGTAAAAACTGAATATAATGCTAGTCTATCTAGCATTTTGTATAGTGTAAAAACTGAATATAGTGTAAAAATCGAATACAATGCTAGTCTATCTAGCATTTTGTATAGTGTAAAAACTGAATATAATGCTAGTTAGAACTAGCATTGTCCTTCAACCTAATTTTTTACAAAGTTTGTCCTTCAGCCAAAAAATAAAACTTGGTGTCCTTTAGACTAATTTTTTGTCAAAATTTGTCATTTTCCCTAATTCCCTCAAATATAAACTATTATACTAATCTTTTAAACGGTTCAGTTTAAATTAATATGGCCAAGTTTTGGTCCGGTCCGGTTTGAATCCATATTAAATATGAAATAAGAGAATTACTTCTATCAACAATAAATTTACGAAGGCAACTGTGTGAAGCTTTTACACTTAAAGATTAAAACACACAATGTTATACTGAAATGAAAGATCAGTTCTTAATTGTATGAATATTTCAATTTGATATTTAGCTACAAATGAGATTTTTTTAGTAGATTAACCAATCATTAATCAATGCATAATCATCAAGTAAAATGACTAGAATAAGATTATAATTAGTAAATATAAAAAAAATGAGATGAAAAATATTATACTAAAACTATAACTTCTTCGTTTATGACAATGATTATTATTAATTTAAGCTGAAAACAGAATAATATCGTTAGAACATAAAATGAGATAGAAGTTGCTTATATTTTTATCCTAAGATTACTAGCGTAAATATTCGGTTCAGTTCGGTCCGGTTTAATATGGTCGGTTCAATTGTCCAAACCGCAACCGAACCATATCGATGCGGGTCCGTCCAGTTTGAAGTATTTGCTTTGATTAGAAGATTCAGTGTGGTTTTCCGTACCTTTTTGCGGTCCGCTGCGGATGGTTTTCGTATAGCGGTGCGGTTTATGCCCACCTCTAGTTTTGGCGGAGGGCTAAATAGGTATTTGTTTGGGGAAATGTGAAACCGTTACATACAAAGAGACATACATCAGTTAGCCGGATTTAAAATGCGCAACAAACTGAAATGAACCGACGGGTTGACGTCCGCAGCAGCCAGTTTTAGCACCATCAGCATGCTCGCGGTCAAAATCCGACAAAATTAAAGAACCAAATCTTCTTCAATACTTGAGAGAGAAACTCCTCCTACTGAAACTCGATAGGGTTTCTTCGGGGATAAGGATCCCTGATCCATTCAACTGTTACAGCTTGTGCGGATTGAGGCGTTGATTTGAGCAGCCTCTCCAAAATAGGGGTTTTGAGGGATGGATTTGGTACATAGCTGCAAGGTATGCATAGTATCTTGAACTTTTATGTGTTTTGACGTTTAGCGATTTTGGAAATTGGGGAATTGGGGAAACTGGAAGTTGTTTGGCTGAGTTCTAATTCTCAAGTGCTTAGTTTGTGCTGGAATTGGTTGATTTATCATTTGTTTTTGATATTATGTATGTCTTCGAGTTCAAAATGATATGTTCTGAAGCAAATTTTGTTCTTGCAGGAATTCAGACAATTGTAGTTTAGTTAAATTTCGAAATAGATGCTTGTTTTCCTAACATGCATTCTTACTTTTTTTTAACCCTTATAGGATAAATTGGCATATTTCAGAATAAAGGAACTCAAAGATGTTCTTACTCAACTTGGACTTCCAAAACAGGGGAAGAAGCAGGTTAGATTTGGAATATTACTTCAACTTATTTATTTTTCAGTTTGATGTGTTGAAATTTGAAAGACTTTATTGTTAAGGATTCTAATTCTTTGCTAAATCTGTCTGAAGAATGAATGATCATATAAAAACGGCTCGTTTTAACAAGTAATTAGAGTGCAGTGCAGCAGAATTGATAGTTACGTACCTGTTATTTTAAAAAAATAATATAATTGATGACATATCTATTATGAGCCTTTACAACCAAATATACTGAATTTTTCACAAAGTGTTGTTTTTTTGTGTGTGTTTATTAAGTTGTAATGAACTAATGATTAGCAAAGTCACGATTCCTTTTCATCACGGGGGTATAAAGCATGAAGTCCGCACTGAATTTTTGGACTAGGAATGATATGTCTATCCTGTATCTTCAATCTGCTAGCTTTATGTGTTTTGAATTGATGCCACTGTATTTGGTTATTTATTGTTGCTACTGCTAAACTCAGCAATGTGTATGACAACTTCCACTCCAACAGGATTTTGCACTGGGAATCGAGAAACTCACTCCATTTCTCCTCTCTTTTTTTACAACTTGTTCTGCATTTTTGTAATAGGAAAGTGGAGCGACATTTGTAGAAATGAAATAATGTGGAATGTAAATTCAGTTTCCATTTCTATTCAAGTTGGATTTATACAAAAACTTGGCCAAAGGCAATCACCGAGTTGAGTTAGTTGTAAAACGATCATAGGAAATGAATGTGCTTGGTTTTAACATCCCAGTTATTTCTAAATGGATTTGGGTTAAATGATACCACCATATAAACAATATATGTTATCACTCAATATTGCGGAAGTAATTTAGTTTCAGTCTCCGGCCTAGCCTTGCTAATCCAATAAAGTACTTTCATATAGAAATTTAGGCAGAAATAGAAAGTAGCAATAAACAATAATTTAGCTGAACTAGACAATCAACTAAATTTACATGCATGTTGATTGGTTGATCGTGCACATTTAATTAAGATCTTCATGTACAAATTTTCACATTTAATTAAAAAAAATCACTTTTATCTTTCATCTGTTAGGTTTTAGCATTATGTTTATAATTTTGTGATCTCATACTTGATTTGCAGGAACTGGTGGACAAAATTCTGTCATTGATATCAGATGAACAAGGTGTGTGAACTTTTTATCACATTGTGTGTCTCATGGCGATTAAACTGTAGGCCTTACATTCTGTTTCCATCTCTTGAGATGCCTTTGGTGCCTTAGTTTGGCTTAGTAGCGTGGAAACCATTTGAACTATGAATCAACTTACATTTTCACGTGCATAATTCAGTTACTGACAGTCTTTATCACCGACTAATATTGTATCTTTCATTAATATTGTTAGATAAAGAAGTTTACATTTTTTGCTGTCTTAACTGGAGTTTACATTTTTGCTGTCTTAACTATACTGTAACTAGAATTTAATAAAGCTGTCCCCACTAGCCTCCATAATTAAATTTACCTAGATGGTATGTTTTTGTAACTAAAGTACAGACAGTTACATTGCTGTAAATGCAGAGTCATATTGCTATAAGCTCATAAAATGTAATAACAAAATCTGCATGGGTACTCGAGTTAATGCTGAAAAGCTTCTCCATAAAAATTATTTGCCTTATATTATATATATATATATATATATATTATATATATATATGATAGATGGATAATAGTGCAACTTTCTATTTATTTCCATAAAAATTATTTGGCTTATATACAATTGTACAATTTTTTTTAATTTCCGTATTAATATTACCTGTTGTACTTTTTGCAGTTATCTTCATTTGTTTTTTTGACTCAGACTGACATTATGACATATATGTCCTGATAGAAATTTCAGCCCATGTTTATTCATTATTCTCAACTCTGTTGCGCTTGAACATACCAGTTGTCCCATGTAATCGCGGTGAATATCAACTATTTGGAAAAAAAAAATCATCTGTTGGCATTCTCCCCTCCTCCATATCATGTACTTATGTGCTGTTTTAACCCCTTTTTTCTTTCATTGTTTCAACTAATATTTATTCCCCCTTCAAATATGTTATAGCAAATTAGAGTTCATAAGTTTAACCATGAGTTCATCAGCTTGCAATATCTCAAGATTACAAGTAACTAGAAAGTAGACATGATCCACTTATATATCAAATGCATTGTTGTCCACATACGTACCTATGCATTAGCTAAATTTACAAAATAAATTATCACATGATGGAAGAAAGCAAAATCCAAGCAATTTAATGGAATGGTGAATAACAAGAGATCAATTTTATTGTATTACACAAGTAAATTGGTGGTAATGACCAGGATCCATTTACATAGAATTAATAGAACAAAGGGGTTGAAGTGTCAACTATTATTTCGTTGGGAAATGGCTTGTAATCATTGGGAGGAAATTCCTATCGCATCATTGAACTTTGTAATGACATTTGGAGTTTTTTTTAGAGAAGAACGGTTGTGTAGCAGGGAACTACACAGCCGATTAGGCTAAATATATATAGGTAGTGTTGGTTCGATCAACATGCCTGATCGATAGCTAAAGCAGCACATCAACAAAAAAGTGTTTAGGTTACAGTTATTGTGTCATATTATAAATAGAGATTAATATACATACTAAGCCAGTGATTATCAGAAGAACTGCAGCGAAAAGTAAAAGCAAGTCGATCCCTTAGTCTCCACCATGCTGTCCTGTCGGTGCGGCAGAGGATGCGCTACCTACCGATTCTTCCGAGGGGGACCTCGCCGAGGGAAGGCGAAATCTGAAAGGCGCCAAAGATGAGGAACCTGCCCAATAGTCGAAAAGATTAGAGATTTTAATGCATAATGCAAGACGCGAGCTAGTGGGTTTGTTGAAGATGATGCTGTTTCTCTCTTTCCAGATGACCCAGCAGAAGATAGCCAGAAGAGAGTCGAGATGGGGGTTAGGAGAGCTATACTGCCAGTGCTCAAAGAAATCCTCAATTGAGTAGATTATTCCAAGATTATGGACGCAAACCGAAACCCAAATGTAGAAAGATAAATCGCATTCGAGGAAAAGATGTCGGATAGATTCGATTTCAGAGTTGCAGAAGACGCAAATCTGGTCTGAAGTGATGTTAAAGCGGGTGAGGCGATCCTTGGTATTAATCCGGCCATGCATGAGAAACCACTGGAAGAATTTAATTCGGTGAGGGATATGGTATTTCCAGACACGGGGGAAGGCAAATAGTCTACCGGGATGGTTTAGGAAGGAGTAGCATTGGGAGACGGTGAAGCCACTGGAGGGAGCAAGGGCCCAGGAGTGATGATCTGGCAAGGCAGGGGTAAGGACAGTAGAATGTAAGATGTTGAGAGAGGAGAGGAGCTCAGTGAGAGTGTCGGCATCGAAAAGAGACGGGGGGCAGAGGCTGGGTATGCCAAGGTTGACAGCATCCGCCACTGATAAGAGAGGTCGATTGGAGGAGGAGAAGAGGGATGGGAGGGAGCGGTGAAGTGGGGAGAGGCTGTGCCAGTAGTCGAACCAGAAAAGACAGTTGGCGCCAGCACCAAGTTTCACTTGTAGGAGCGGTTTGATACGATCAACTGATGCGAGAACACCTGACCAAAAAGGTGAGGGCTTGGAGAGTGGAGCGAAGTGGAGGGCATGAAAAGGGTCCGCATTGTAGTGATAGGCCAGGATCCAGTCTTTCCAGATGAACTGGCCCGGAGAGAGGAGACGCCAGAGCCATTTAGCGAGTAGAGACTGATTGAGGGTGATCAAGTTAGAGATGCCTAAACCGCCATGATCCGTGTGTAAACAAATGATTTTCCAGCTGATCAGGCATTTGGCTCCCCCACCATTCCAGAGAAAAGAGCGTCTAATAGAATCGATTTTTTTGGATACCCAGCTAGGAATTTTGTGGAAGGAGAGCCAGTAGAGAGGGATTGCAGAGAGTACCGCTTTGACCAAGACAAGTCTGCCTGATGTCGATAGGGAGTTCGCTTTCCAACCTGCAAGTCTAGATTCGATTCTGGATACGAGGGGAATCCAGTCCGAACGATGAAGCTTAGTGGGACGTAGGGGGATGCCAAGATAGGATAAAGAAAAAGTGTCAATATTGCAGTTGAGAGCAGAGGCAATGGGGGGACCGAGATGGTCAACATTTCCAAGCATGATGACAGAGCTTTTGCTAAAGTTAATAGAGAGACCAGAGATGAGTTCGAAGGTGTACAGAAGGACCTTAAGACAGTGGATGTGCTCAGGGGCGGGGGAGACGAAAAAGATCGTGTCATCTGCAAACTGAAGGTTAGATATCGATGGGCTGGGATGGGAATTGGGGTTAGGATTGGGGGGACGGATGCCAGCCAAGTAGTTGTCTGCTGTCGCCAGTTTGATCATTTGGTTAAAAACATCCGCTACTAGTACGAAGATGAGTGGAGAGAGAGGGTCTCCCTGCCTGAGACCCCTAGTTGATTTTATGAGACCGCCAGAGACGCCACCTATCTGGATCGAGGAAAGGCTTGAGTTCAGTATACATTTAATCCAGTTGCACCACTTAGGTGGGAATCCTCTGTGCATCAGGAGTTCAAGGATGAAGTTCCAGTTGACTGAGTCAAAGGCTTTGGAAAAGTCTAATTTTAGAAGGACCCCTGGGATGTTATTGGAATGACAGTGAGAGATGACTTCTTGTGTTGCCGCGACACAGTCCAGTATGCTCCTTCCTTTGATGAAGGCCGATTGTTCCGCTCCCACCAGAGATTCCATATGGGTTTGAAGACGGTTAGCGAGTACCTTGGTTATCAGTTTGAAAGTGGTGTTGAGCAGACTAATAGGTCGAAATGCTGAGAGGGAGTTGGCGCCATCAGATTTAGGAAGGAGAACGATGTTGGCGTAGTTAAGGCAGGATATGGCCATGGGGTTGGAGCAGAATTCAGCACACATGCTTAGGATGTCTTCTCTGACAACCCCCCAGAAATGCTTAAAGAAGTAAGGGCCAAAGCCATCTGGCCCCGGGGATTTGTTGTCGTCCATATCTTTGAGGGCAGCCAGGATTTCCTCCTCCGTAAAAGACGAATCTATAGGGATGGGCAAAGGATTAGGATAGAGAAGGTTCCAATCTATGACGGGAAGTGGAGGGGAAGGTTTTCCAAGAATAGAACGGTAGAAGTCGGAAAAGAGGTTCAGGATGGTGGTAGGATCGGATATAGCGTTGTTATGCACGATTTCCGGGATGGATAAGGACCTGCGCCGGCCATTTGCTAATTTGTGGAAGTAAGAAGTGTTTTTGTCACCATCTTTAAGCCACTTGGTTTTTGATCGTTGTTTCCAACCAATCTCTTCTTGCTTCATTAGTCTTTCAAGTTCGGCTTCTAGGTTTGCAAGGGTGGTTGAGTCACCATTGTCTAGGGGGTGAGACTCCTCTTGGATATTTAGAGCAAGGATTTCATTCTGGATGGCGGCAATGCGAGTACGGATGGAGCCCCAAATAGACTTAGCCCAAAGCCTAAGGAGTTTTCTAAGAGATCTGAGCTTACCTACTACACGAGAGGTGGCTGAGGTGGATCTGGTAGGTTGGCACCATGCCAGTTTGATAAAATCTTCGAATGATGGTTCCAGGAGCCAGAGCCTCTCAAATCTGAATGGTCGCTTGGAGGTCGGGGGGTGCCAGAGTCAAGGCAGAGAGGACAGTGGTCCGATAGAATGGTAGCAAGGTCGAGGCAAAATGAGAGGGGGTGGATGTCTTCCCAGGCAGGACTGAAAAGGAAGCGGTCAAGTTTAGCTAAGGCAGGTGAAAGGCGCTTATTGGACCAGGTAAATTAACGATTGTTGATTGGGGGTTCGATAAGGGAGCATGAGTTAATGAAAGCATTGAAATCTTCCGAGTCGAGTGAAATATTTCCAGAGCTTCTTTCATCTGAATATCTAGTCGTATTGAAATCACCACCAACTACCCATGGCCCCTGGATAGATGACGCAAAGTTCGAGCAATCAGACCAAAGGTTCAGTCTTTCTTGCGCTGTTTGGGGGCCATATATGTTTGAGAAAAAATAAATAGTGTCGGACTGCACGTGTCTGAGTGCTACATGGAGGACGGAGGAGTGGGGTATGATTTGGCAGAGGGACCAAACAGATTCGTTCCACATGGTGATTAGACCTCCTCTGGAGCCAATAGAATTGGAATGGGCCCAGCCTGTGAGATGAGAGCCACCTAGTTGCTTAATGATGAGAGGGGTTGGATCAGACAGTTTAGATTCTTGGAGCATGAGAATGTCGATTTTTAGGGGGGGACAAGGTAAGGAAGATTGAATGTCTTTTAGAGGGGTCCCCAAGCCCGCGAATATTCCATGAAATGATTTTCATTGGGAGAAGGACAATCTCTCCTGTTCTAGGGTTTGCATGGTAGTATAATGTTCGTCTTGAATATTAACTCCCATGCAACGTGCTAATTTTCTGTTTAGTCTAGAGTTAGCAGAAGAAAATACTACAGTTTTATAGATGCTACCTGCATGACCAGGCAATGACTTAGAGTTCCGCGCGCTTCTCCTAACCCGAGCTGGGGTTAGGTCTTGCCTCGCAAGATGCATCGGCAGCGGAGATGGGGGAGAGGTCAGGTTAGGGTTCGGGTCCAGGTTGGCGTTTGGGACATGAAGGGGCACAGGTTCAATGTTAGGAGCTTGAAGATAAGGGGGCACCGAGAGGTCCATGTCAAACAGTGGGTCCCAGCGCTGGGGGGCTAGATCAGCATATGGGCCAAGAATGCTAGCAGCATCAAAGTCTAAGTTAGGCATCTGGGGTCCGAGAAAGGGCGGGCTGGGTGAAGCAGGTTCATAGTTCATAACATCAAAGCGATCGTCGGAGTCCAGTTCATCTGATTGCACGTTCATCGGGTCACTAAAGCACTTCATGTCTCTTTCATAGTCCAGTCCCAGGAGGAATGCTTCAGGTCTACTGCGCGGATGTGCATGATCCCATCTAGAGACGGTTATGAGGTATTCGGCATCGTTGAGTCGAACCCTATAGGAGGAGGAAGAAGGAACCCCTGCCAAGAATTGCATTTTGATGTACAGTAGCCTGCGGTCAAATTCGGACCAGTCGCATCTATCAAACTCGGTGAATCTCCCCACCGGGTTGATAGCGGTCTGCACTGCGTCTGGATTGTTTCGTAGGAACTCAGGAATTCCTTTGACTGTGGCCCAGCTGGGCGGCTCTAAGTCGATAGGGGCTGGTCGTTCGTACTCAGGCCAGGCTTCAAGGTATATGGAGCCCCCAGCCTTGGTGAGGATTTTTCGGTTAAGAGCTATAAATTTTAAGGATTCGGAGGGACAAGCAATGAGGAAGCGGTTATTGTCTAGGAGCTAGATTGCCCAGTCTGAATGATCGAATGCAGGCTCTAGGACTCTGTTGAGGACTTCGACTGTCCAGGCACCATCGATTATAGTGGCAGTGATGTACAGTGAGTAGTCAGCCATGGGAAAGTGGATTGGTGTAGCTTGGGGAAGAGGAGAAACAGAATGACTCAAAGAAAAAGGAGGAGGGCGGGAAGAAATTCTATTGGATGTATGGTGAACAGTGGTATTAGCGATGTGACTAGAAGGGATTTGAGGAGACGGCTTGGTAAAAGGGGCACGTGGGGCAGTGGAAACGACAAAAGGTGCTTTATCGGCTTTGGTCCTGGAATCGAGGGAGGAATGAGTGTTTGGGGGAACGAGGGGTTATCTGGGAAGTCTTTGGCGGGTCCCGATATGGAAGATTTGGAAGGGCCGCTGGCATAATGATGCCCAAAAAAACCACAGTAAAAGCAAATCTTTGGTTCCCTACAGGTTGTCGCCACGTGGCCTAAACCAGCACAACGGAAACACCTCTTTTTTTGTTTTAGAAAATCGAGTATTTGGCGGCAGGATTTAAAAATTGGAATTAGGCGCCTACGGTTGAGATTGCGAGGGGTCGGGAGGAGGGGCTTCTGTTTGGGGGGAGCAGGGGTGGCCGCAACTTGCGCATAGGTTTTGGGGGTGTTGGATGATGGACGAGAAGGGCCTGAAGAGTTCCTTGCATCGCCGGAGCGAGTGGGGCGAGTTGATTTTGCATGGGGAGGGGAGGCAGCGGACGAGGCAGATACATGGTGAGGAGGAGGTTGGTGGAGGTAAAAAGGGGGGGGGGGGACGAAGGAGATATCGGAAAAGGATAAGGAGGGAGCAAAAGGAGGGGGAGGAGGAGGAGAGGGAGGATGGGAAGAGGGTGAGGAAGCCATTAAACTTAGAGTTTCCCACTAAATCTTGTCATTTTTACTGCTTTCATTTTAATTTTAATGGCATTTGGAGTTGAGTAGAGTCAGGCATCTAGGATTCCTAGATCCCCGGACTAAACTGTTTTTCCTTTTGTTTTCTATTTCTCCCATTTCAGTTTCATTTCTTCTTTAAAATAAAAGAATTACTCTTTTGAAATTTCATACGTTAGCTATTATAATATATTTGGGTGCTAAAATTTTGATCTTATTTGTGTTTTTACATGATTTCATCTTTGCTTTTGACTTTTATCTTGTTCAATCAAGTACCAAGTATATAATATATGTTTATTATATACCTGATTAATATGTTTGTATGAGTGTTATGCTCTTATATCATCTCTATGTTTATCTAGTTTCATATATTAACCATTTACATAGGTGTATATAATATAGATTACTTGCTTTTTTTCTACCTTTATAATGAAACTTAGTTCAGTGATGGAAAATATTAGAGATGATCCGAGGAAAATTGATGGAAACAGAAATTCTTATGTAAAAATAATGACGATGAACGCATTGAGGAGACCTAACAACTCATAATTTGGACTTTGAAAAACAACATTTGTTTGTTGTAACTTATTTCTGTCTATTGTAACATGAAACAGTACCAAGTACTTTGTCACTTGTAATATCTGTACATATGGTGTATTGCTAAGTGTACCTCTTCTCCATATCAAAGTTCTTGGAGATTCTTCTTGAAATCCGCAAGAATCTAGATATATAATTATCTTAATCATTAGCATTATGTTCCGTTATGTAGGGTCGAAATCTCAAGCTTGGGCGAAAAGAAATACAATTGGAAAAACGGGAGTTGTAAAAATCATTGATGACACATACAGGTATATTTGAGTTTTCACTCAAAATGAGTTCTATGCTTCAGAGCTTGAGTATTTCATGCATTTTTATCCGTAGCTGAAACAAACATGCAATTGTGGTTGTACATTAACATTATGCGGTTGTGCAGAAAAATGCAAACACCAGGTGCATCAGATTTAGTTTCAAAAAGCCAAACCAGCTCTGATGCAAACCGTGTTAAGCCTCCTGAAGAAGCAAATGAATCTTATAAGTTTGATCTAAAGGAGCCAGATATGAAGGTTCGATGTCCTTGTGGGAGTTCTTTGCGTACAGATTCTATGATTAAGGTCTTCCTCTTAGTGCTTAACTAATAATTCCTTGTTAATATTTCAAGTTTTTTCTTAAGAAGTGCACTTATTTTTGTATGCCAACCCTAATTTATGATTAATGTTGGTAAGTCTGGTATTCTTTAATTTATGAGTAAATTAGTTTCCAGTAGATGATATTGAAGCATGCACCAAGGTATGAGGTTTTGGCTGAAACCCCGAGATTTTGGCAATCTCGGTTCGGTTTACTATGGTGATGGGACAAGATTAGGTCAAAAACTCATCCCAGTAGCAGAAGGCAGTAAAACAAATCCAAAAAATACACAAATTTGCTTTGGTGCTGGGGTTAGATTGAAAGATGCAAACTTCAGATCAAAAAGTTACAAAATCAAACATCACATCCTCAAATTCGAAATTTACCTTATGTTTCACACTTTTGTCTTGGATTCGAGCTTGATCTTTCACTTTTGTTTTGTATTCGAGCATAGCAGCCCTAAAATTGAGCACCACAGCTCTTAATGCATGAAAATTTTAATTTTTTAAATCTCCCGTTCTTTCTTTTATTCCCCTTATTATGCTGAAAACGACAATGCTGGAGTTAAGAGAGGGGGGGGGGGATTAATGGGTCGGGTTGGAGAAAAACTAGGGTTTTGTGTGTTTGTGGGCTGTTTGGGCTTATTTAGTTTACATTTGCTAATTCAGTTTTATTAATAGGCTAGGAGGGTTGGCGTAAAACTAGGAATTTGTGTGCTTTTGGGCTATTTGGGTTTATTTAGTTTAGATTTGCTAATTTAGTTTAATTAATAGGCTAGTTTGGGTTAGTAGTGTAGAATTTAAGTTAATTGAGGTTTAATTTAAATTTTGAAAAGTTTTCTTAATTTGGTGTAAAATTTAAGTTAATCTAAGTTGATTTAGAAAATTAAGTTAATTTGGACTGAAACCGAAACCCAGGCCGAAACTTTTAAAATTGATCGAAACTATGAAAAATTCAATTGAACAAAAAATAGACCAAAACCGAGGTCTCCAACCTTGGCATGCACTTGTGGGTTTAAGTCTAATACTGTACAGAGAATGCCAGAGTCAAATTTTTTGTAGCCAATCATTTTCTAGAAAAAGATGCATGTTTCCCAATTTCGGTTTTCTTATTGAATTGTTTTATTTGTTACAACCCATGAATCTTTGCTAGTTGAAACATTTTTAGCTAGTGCTTTTATCAGTCCAATAAAAATATGCAAGTCATGTACCAGGCACAAGCTATGATTTTTTATATAATATATATATCTACAATGCAGTAGATAAATATCTGCACAGATATTTAAAGTTAAATTCATTTGTATCTGCTCATCTTTAGCTAATGCCATTTATTTCCTCACACTTTGGATAATTACTTCATCTCATACCCACTTAGGTTTTTAGCATATTTTGGTGTATATTGGGTTTTCTGTTAAATATAAGTTAATTCGCTTCCTTGCAGTGTGAAGATCCAAGGTGCCAGGTTTGGCAGCATATTGAGTGTGTTATTATACCCGAGAAAGCTTTGGAGGGTGTCCTCCCTGAACTTCCTATGTGCTTTTACTGTGAAATATGTCGACTGAAAAGAGCTGACCCGTACGTGCTGCTAATTATTTTATTGATCAAATATTAAGGTTCTGTTGTTAGTTCTGTTCATCCACAATACCGAAAGCCCTTTCTAGTAGTATGGTGGCTCTTCTTATCAGCCAAAAACACTCCTTTTATTGGTGAAAAACATTCTGAACTTAGAACTTATCCAACAAACGCTCCAAATAATTTTACCAGTAGAGGTTATAGATAAGTATATTTTCTTTATCTATTAATCTGTTCTCGTTCGTTGTTCGTTACACTTTCAATGCTTCGAGGAGTTGGGATTTTCTAACTGCACAAAGGTGCGAAGTTTGCTTGTTGCTGATACCATGATGAAATCTTGTTGTTTACGCTATACTTATATAGTCTAAAATAAACTGCAATAGCTTTTGGTATTACACACTATTTAATATCGATTGTGCATATACACCTTTTTCATACTGTTATAATTACCTTTTGCCATTTTGAAGACATCAATCCACTCATTTCTACTGTAATGAAGATTAAATGTTTGTTAGGTGAGCTAACGCTCCTTTACCACTAGTTTTCCATTTCTATTCACACACACAGACATATTGAATACTAACACATAGCCCCCCCCCCCCCCCACACACAATTGAATAATAACACAGTCACACACACACGCACATATTGAATAATAACACATAGTCACACACACATGTATATACACATACTTCAATCCATCTATAGTTTTTATTCTCTTATATTTTTATTTATTCACGGTAATATTTTTGATAATCAATGGTAACTGTAATTTTCCAATCCATCTATATTTTTAATATACTTTTTGAAAAAGAAGCGATCAAAGTTAGTTTTGAAATTCACTTCAAATGACGACAATTGAATTTCTTTCTCACTGATGTCTTTTAGTAAGTGACACAATCAAATGTAAGATGGAACACCATTAGATCACGAAAATACCCATCGTTTCAGTTTTTAAAACAAAATGGTAATCTAGCGTTACCAATGTAACAATTACCAGTTCATCAGCATATCATCAGCATGATAACGGTAAAAATATGCGTATTGGGCTTGCTAGCATTCCAAATTGCAGCGGTAATCGTTTCCATAACAGCCCTATAAGTTAGTATGGAACCCACAATCCATATTCTAGGTCATACATGGGGTTTTATATGTCATGTACATATATGCATACATGCATGGATATTTGCGTATGTACATGCATACACACATACAGGAAAATGTTAAGTGGGCAATCTTCTACATTTTTAATGAGCAGTCCCCTATGTGTCTACTTATTATTGATCACCAAAATTGTGATGTAGTTCTACCAACCATTCGCAATACTCTGCCTATTTAGCTGCTTATTATACGCATGAGAAGCCTCCTCATCAACACTATATATATGTGCGTGCGCGCGCGGTGTGGAGCAGCCCCCTTATTTGTCAATCTTTTATTGGCTACCAAAACTAACATAATTTTTATAACCAATTAAAATGCTCTACCTTTTCAACTTCTTATATTAATTTTGAGCAGATTCCTATGTAGACACACAAGCATACATTCATATATGTAGACAAATATTATACACACACACACATTTGCGCTAATGGTGCAGCGTATATGAGAAGAAACACTAAATGATGCACATGGCATGCCATGGAAAAGGCCCTTTTGCTTTATTTTTGTTAATATATATACTTTTATTCTCCTTTTAAAGGATTTAGTAGACTTTAAAAGATTAGTACTTGTTCTAAATTATGTTTCATGATTGTTTTTTCGTTCTTTTTTTAGATCTACAGATTTCAAATTAATTTTTTTTCTTTATTTTTGCTCTTTAATTTGACTTTTTTAACTTGCGTTTTTATGCTCAATATTATGCTAGATGATACTTTGTAAACTGAAATAAAATGTTTGTTGAATATGTTTAATAAAAGAAACATAACTTTTGTATTGGCTTTAATTCCTTATTTTGAATTGTGTAATAACAACAACAAAGATGATTATCTAATCTTTCCGATTGGGAATGCCATAATTCAATTGGTGTGCGATATATGCCTCGTCATTGTATGCTTTAAATAATTGTCACATATGGTAGTGTACACACTGTTCATTTTCCCTTTGAGCTTTGGAATATCCAATGACACCTTCCTTTCCCTCCATTTCAGCATCTCTTATGACTGTATGCTGCTTTCTTCTACGCCTCTGCTGTGTTCATTTATATATCATTTCAGAATTATGACCTTCGATTTCTAGTATTTTCTGTGTGTGTCCATAGAAGCATTATATGCTTAGCCCATATTTTGTGTTTATGATTCTTTAGCTCTGTAATTTATTCTACTTGCAATCAACATTTGTTAAATTATCAAGGTATTTTCCTGTTTTGATATGTAGTGGGATCTGCTACTGAACATTAGGCCCGTAATTGCCTGATATCCTTGTGGTCAATGTTATTTTAAGCATTATAACCCAAACAAGGAGAGAAACTGAGTGTGTATAGTTGGCCATGTTAGCTGTGCACATATATTTACAAAATGAAAGCATTTACCCCCCTAATTTCCAATCAACCACACTTTATTTAAGGCTATTTATGTCCAAAGGCTATTTATGTCCAAAAATCTATAGCTGTAATAGCACACTATTTGGTAAAAGCTCAAAATAGCGAATATCTCAAGGTAGCATGCTACATTGTTTATTTATTTATTTATTTTAAGTATGTAAATTGAAAAAAATCTAAATAAAATCGAATGACACAAATTAGGACATGACACACTAACCAATTATATATCTTCAGTAATAAATCAAAATCATTTATCTAAGAATGACCTTGATTTCTTCAAATAGAATTAAATGTATGTGTTTGGTAAGTGTATCATACTCAAAACGTGTATGCAGAAAAAGCGAAAAAGTTAATGCTTTTCTGTAGTTGTATTAATAGGTAGAAACTTTATAACATCGAGAATTCATTTTAAATATGTATTTAATACCGAAAAGGGAAAAAATATGTAGTGGAACATCCTTTTTTTAAAATTATTTTGAATAAACACTTGGAAGCAAAGTTCTTTCATTTGATAAAACATTAAAAAATTCCATCTCCCATACATCAAAAGTGCTACTTGATAAATACTTCGAAAATGACCTTATTATGGACTAGTTTATTTTGGTTGTACAATAAAACAAATTATTTAGTACAAAATATTACATTTTGGTGCATAATCAATCGAAATGTTTCCTAAAAGAAATTTATGAAAAGTTAGTCATTCAACATCGTAACAAATATTTTAATTTGTGATCTGCTACTACAAAATATTATGATGTTATTGTGTGGATTCGAATATGACTCAAGTGTCCTTTTCTTACCAACTTAATTGGATGAAAGACTTAACAGTGAGATTAAACTTTCACTTCTTTAGTTTATAAGCATCTAAAGTATGCATATGTTTTGATATTATGTATCACATTTTTTTCCATTCACTAAACAACCAAGAAGTTTGTTTTGATAAGTGTAGTTTTTATAATGTGAAAAATCTCGAAACAAACGAAATTAAAATTTACATTAAAAAATATAAAAAGAAAGAATTTCGAAATCAACATTAAAAAATATATTAAAAATCATATGAAGATATGTTAAATTAAACAAAATTATGATTCAACAAGAAATTGATGGAAAATAACAATTTAAATAGTCGATCTCAATTAGGAAAAAATAAAGATGATGAAGATGATAGATCCCTCGAAACAACAAATAAATTTTTAAACGGATTTATTTCAGGATACAAAGTTAAAAATTTTAAAGCGTGGTTCCAAAGTTTTGAATTTGAATAGGAGGCACTAACCAACAATTTACGGTGTAAATTACAATGTAAATTCCAATCCATAATTAAATTATAGTGTAAAGTTTTAAAAATAATAATAGTGATAACCATACATTAGTGATTTGATATTTATGTAAACATGGACCACAATTACCATAGTCACATTTAATATGTATAAAAAACGCTAAATTTGCAAAAGTGAACAAAATAGTAGCGCATAATGCAGAATAGCGCATAGCTCCAGCCTTGCGTTATTTTGCTATTTGCTATTGACCACCTTGCTTTATGTTGCAAACATCTTTAAGAACTACTTATATAAATCATGCTTTCTACAATCATCGGATTTATCATATTTTTTTCTTGCTATTATTATAGTCTCAATCTCTGATTTGTTAATATTATTTTTATGCAGATTTTGGGTTACAATCGCACATCCGTTGCTTCCTTTAAAGCCGATTTCTTCTAATTTCAATTCAGATGGGTGAGTCATGTCAAACTAATATGTTTATCTTGTTAACACGTATATTAGGCTTGTCATGAACTTGTGCTATTATTTTTCATTTTAAGCATTTCCTGTACAATTTGTGTAGCAGTTAATGTGTCATTTAGCTGGATCAGATTAGAAGAAGTCATGGTTACTTTTGTAAAACTAACACAGCGTGTTTAATTCGCTATATGATGACCCGAGTCACGCTACTGAGTTGAACTGTCATTGCACACTCGCTATCACCTAGTAGACATCAATACATGGATCACTAGCGACTAGCAAAATATGTGGTAGAATAGAAATATTACTAGCAAACATGAAAGTTATTTCTTGGTTGTCTAGAAATATTCAGATATGATGGTCAACTCGTCCAAATTATAAAATTTCTCCTTTTTCTAGAAGTAATATTGGTACTCTCTTGCATAAATAAATACACCATTTATTAATCTTGCTTATCTGATATGTGGCAAGTCTCCTCTTTTTTCAGATCAAGCACAACACAATCTATGGAAAAAACTTACCATCTGTCTAGAGCTGACAAAGAATTGTTACAAAGAAATGAATATGATCTCCAGGTATGTTGTATACAAATTCTGATGAATGTGCCGACTAAGGCTTTGTAGCACGAGTGCTGTTAGGATAGTGATGTATTGGATTGCTGTTTTGTCTTTTTATTTTCCCGCTCAATTGGTATCAGTTGTGTGAATGCTACCTAGGCTCTTCAGGGTTCTCTAGTAGTTTTTTGTTTGACATGGATACTGACATGAAATGAGTTTGATTCATCTGGTTTATAGGGATGTTTTCAGCTCCACTCCACTTTGGAGCTCAGATGCCCAAAGCTGGAACGGAAACAGAGAGAAACATGATTTTTTTTTAATATAAAAAAGCTAAAGTTGGAAATGAAATGAGCAGTTGTTAGATAAATAATATCTATATTTATAAATATTGGTAAAAAATATCAGAGTTTGAAAAATACAATATTGTTATGAATGTTTAGAAAGATTAGTTTTTTATTCCACTTAAACACAGAGAAAGTAATAAACTAACTTCCATTTCTAAGAATTTTTTTTTATCATGTCATAGAAAATGTTGTCACAAAAGGAGGTCGCATCTACTTTGAAACGTGTTCCCATTGAATTTTCAAATAGGGAAATTCTATTGGAACATAAATTGATGATACGGTTGATGACATAATGGATCTCAACCATTTGATTGTTCCTTGATTTCAACTCCAAATGTGAACACGACATGATTCAACAGTCAAGATCTATTGTGTCCCATTTTGTGTTCAAATAGCCGTCCCCTTTCAAATAACACAAAACACTATTACAGAATGTTGACTGCTACTATTTTGGCTTTCAAGCCCTAAAGAACTTAGTTTTGATGGGAATATTACTGGGTGCAGTAGCCTACATCAGCAAACTAACAGAAGTCTGCAGAATTCTGCTTAAATTATAGGGAATTCTGGTAATTTTATTATAGTCAAAACCTTAATTTAATTAGTTAAATTTTATCTAGTTAAGAAATTGAGGTCTACTAACAATAGTCTTCATCTAGTAATGCTTGGAATAGTCCTGATCTCAGTGGCAGGAAATATCGTGTGCATCCGAGTACAAACAATAGTACTCGTCATCTTGTTATTCCTCTGAAAGAAAAGAATAATGCAGCTACTAGCTATATATCATGATCATCAACCTCCATAAACTGCGGATTTTGTTCTTCTTTGATGCAGTGAATTTGATTAGTTGTCGGATCAAGGGTTTGTTCTGTTTGACAGGTTATAATGAGGGACATAAAAAATGAAGGGATGCTTCTAACATAAAGGATGTAGCATATAATCTCGCAGTATAATTTATGCAATGCAACCATTGAATAGTTATACAATTCTTATTTTTTGTTTTTTAGATTAAACTTTAAATTGCATATGTTTTACATATGATAAGTTAGTCGTTTAGCACTACAGTATTCCCTGCATCTTAGCATATGTATGAGTAGATTACAATCAACAAAGGAAACATTCACTATGTGAAAAACATTTCCACAAACTCCCATACATTAGCCTTGATCTTCCTCACATGTTTAGTTTTTGACATCTATTGTTCTAAGAGGATTTCTGACCATCCTCTCACAAACAGCTTGGTTATTTTATATCTTCAGTATTTGTATTACTTCCATCCTGCAAAGTTGACGTGGAAGTAAGCCTCCACCTGCCATATCTTGAATATTCGTTGAGTGTGGCATATAACCGCATAGCACTTTATTAGTATGTTGATTTGTCGATCCCGATCCATTTAATACTCCCTTTCACGCTGCTATAGTAGCTGCAACTGTAGAAGAATGGTCATTCATGGTAGTTTGGTTATTTAACTGGAAGGATCAAAAAAATAAAAGTGATGCATCCAGAGGTTTAGTTTCATTCTGAGGAGAAGGTAGATTTGCGGACGAAAGTGATGTGATGCTATTCTGATCTGGGCTACCACAGGATTTAGATTCCTCTACGATCTTCTTATAATTTTATTGAATGACATCGATTTACACTCTTTTCGTCGTTTGGATCGGTTCGGACTCAGAAGAGGCTGTATCATACACCAATGTGATTTCTATCATTTACTTTTTCGTATTAAATTTCCGACCTATTTGCAATGCAACTAAAGTCGGAAGTCTAGTAACTATTTTGATCCTGATCCAAGACATCTAAATTGTGATATTCTTTTGACTTTTGTTTGACAGAGATGTGGAAATTAAGGCCTATTCACCAATTCAATTTATAATTACTTATGGTGATGTACTTGTGTACAAAAAGTATTTTTCATCCAATAAAATCATTCTTGGACCAACGAAAGGAGTTGTCAAATGTTACAAAAAGTACTTTTATTAGAGTTGGTAAATATGGCATAAATATGAGGAAGAGATAAGATCAACCTTTATTTACATCTGCAAGTATTGAATGCAAGAACTGGATGTCCAAAAAATGAGTGTGCTAAAGATAACATATATAAAGACATTGGGTGTGTTTGCATGGAGTTGTGAAAGTAGATGTGAGCAGAATTGGTGAGAGCATAGAATTGCGTTTCCATAATTTGAGCGAAGCAAAGTAGTTGATATTTTGATGCGAGCGGAAACAATTAGTGATATCAGTGTTATCGATTTTTAATTATTTTATGATTAGCAATTAATTGGTTGTGGATATATTATTTCATGTACCTTGTTTTACACGTAAAAATAATTAACTTCTGTAATGTTTTCGAGCACAAAGGAAGAACCACGGATGGAAACCCCCTAAGTAGCTGTGTGGGGGAACACTTACATGAATGATGTTATGGTATGTGTGTTGGTGTTTGAATTCAAACATATACACCAGTAGTAATATCTATACACGCTGATATAAAATACAAACGATTCTTAAATACATTGCGTCTTCTGGCCATTAATCAACACAATATAGAAAATTCATCTTTCTCAAATAAAAAAAGTTAAGAATAGTTTTACCATTGTGGTGGTGGTAGAAGAGGGATAAAACACGCTCCCAAAAAGAACTCGCGTAACCGACGATCGTGCCTGCCGGCATGCCAATTCCTTGTCTACTCCTTTCAGTCGTGCTGACAAATAAGTTTACATTTTAAAAATAACTATTATTTTAACAAATTACAATTGTTTTTTAAAACAAAAATTTAACATTTTTAGCACAAATGTTTATTTAATAGTTGCTTTTACGGTTATGCGACCAGATTTTCGAAAATGCCTAACAAATGAGTTAACAGGTTTAAATCTAACCTTGACAAATATTACTCTGTTTTTGATTGGAAAAATAAAATAAAAAGGAGATCCTAAATTTGAATCTCAGTTTTGATACAAAATTAAATTTAATGTATAAAAAACGTGGCAGATTTTTGTTTTTGTTTTTATTATTATTTTCAATGAGGGAATCTCATAATATACGCTTGAAGTGTGTGCGTGCACATTTTTTTAATTACTTCACATTGTATCTTTGATGAAAGAGATGCTTTTGAAAAGAATCCATCTTGGCAATCAAATCCTTGTTTTGAAATTTTAAATTATGTCTTCTTGCTGAATAATATTGCCTTATTTTGATTTTGGTTCTATCCTCAGCGGTATTCTTACCAAATTGCGTTGGATCATCCCTAAAATACACATTTTCTCTTTCCATTTTTTATAGTTTATTTATATTTAAATATATTTTCAAAATAATTGTTTGTAAACAATTTATTGTTTATGGTTCTGTTTTACATACATTCATACAGCACTTGCATTCATACAGTGGCTACTTGTGTATTTTTTTATTTTTATTTTAAATAATTCACTTATAAAAACCTATATGCAAAATTGGATTTTGATGATTTAAAACCCAAAGTTCCAGCTATCGGACGGTACCCCGAAATTTCATGGTATCGTACCGGTGCCGTAACCTAGTGAACCGAAACAGATCAATAATATCGGTTTCGGCTAGGGTTTCCAAAAAAGAAAACACAACTAAAATCAAAGACACTGAAGTCTGAATCAACGGACACAACTCCACTAGCTGCAAAATCATGTGTAATCAAAGAGAAATATCCAAAACAACTCGAATATCATGTGTCAAATCATCATTATTTAAGAAACGTGAGTATACAGTGATTTAGCATTGATATCATTCGATTTTTACAGCTATAAATACAATCAAAACATATAGAACAAATTACCCGAATTATTTGACATTTTATTCCCTTTGTCTTCTTCAGCGACCTTGATTTGCCCTTTTGCCTGGTTTAGATCGACCTTGCAGTGAAGTTTTTCTTTTTTCCTTCATCGTCGTGGATATTTTTGCCCTAGCATAAATCGATGTTGTATATTATTGTGCATGTATGGTGTGGTGTTGGGCTGAATTATGTTTGGAAGTATATTTAGTGAAACTGAAACTGTTTTGGGCTGAAGTGCTAATTATATGTCTTTTTTTTTGCCCTAGATTTAATTTCGTGGGCTGAAATATTTAAACTGTGTGTGCTGAAATATTTAGTATAAATTAGTTTGTTTTAATTAGCATTTAGTTTTAACTGGTTTTAATTGTATGCTGTATTATATTTGTTTCTAGACTATATTTTATATTTTATTTACAAAGATCATTATTAATTTTCGTTAACAGACCGTTAAAAACCGAAATCAGGACCGAAACCGAAACAAAAAATGGAACTCCTGAAATTTTCGAAATCGTCCGAATATATTATTATGCACATGTGCATCTCACATTCCAAGGCGACTGTTAATATATAGTTTTAATAGCAAATGGCATCGGACACAGCTTGATTTTAAGTGGCGTTGAATTCTAACGCATGGGTTCAGGTGCGTTGAAGAAACGGGGTGAGAAGCAGCTCCCGCTTCAGGCACGTGTGAAGCAACATGGTGCGGTGTATAACTTAGGGACCGAGCATGCCATTTTTGCAGACCCAATGACCATTTGACTACCCGCTCCTCTCATGTCTGGCTGATAATGCAGACACATGCAAAAAAAAATTGGGTCTTTTAATTCTTTGTGTCTGCAATCCTTGTTAGTTCAGTATAATAAAATATTTATCATATTAAAGTTATCTTGATAAGTCGATTTTTCAACTTATGTTTGAACTTCACAAGGGTTTAGAACACTAAAGCTTTTAAATTAGTCAAGTGCATCAATTTACCATCATTTTATCATGCTCGATCATTATTAATATTACTTAATATTTATATTGCATGTTTGACCCTATTATTGTTTCAGATTTGGTGTATGCTTCTCAATGATAAAGTCCCATTCAGGATGCAGTGGCCACAACATTCCGATCTACAAGTAAATGGTATAGAAAACATTGTTTTGCAACAATTTGTGGATCCTATATTTATATTTTGTTTAATGTTTTGATCAACAAGAAACACATAAATCAATTGTACTAAAAAAATGCACAAGTTCAATATTGATGATTTATTCTCATTAGTCATTCGTCATTTTTATGCATCTAGATTAGTATTCTCTGGCAAAATTTTGGCATTAAAAACGTTGCCAATAAATTGATTGTCTGCGAATAGTTGTGGATTAGCATTGACATTTTTTTGTCATCTAGAGAGCTGCAGGCACACCCATTAATTTACTATCCACAACTTTGATACATACACGTGTGTATATACATATAGGGGAAGGATCAAGATCCTCTTATAGATGTGCCTTCCATCTCCGCTTCATCTTTTTATGCAAAGAAATTCGGACCAAAGTGAATTTTTGTAGGCATGTTTTATTTGTTAGCAAGAACATTTCTACAAAAATTCGAATCATTTTGGAACTTTAACCCCTTCAAAATTATATTTCTAATCGACGGTTAATATAAACATTATAGACGCCTCATAATTACTTGCGACTTTGAAGGGGTTAATTTTTTTGAAATGATTTGAATTATTGTACATTTGATCTTGCTAACAAATAGAACATGTCTGAAAATTCACTATGAGCCGATTTATTTTCACAAAAAGACGAAGGTGGAAGTGGATGGGGATTTATAAGAGGGGGGATTTTAATCATTCCCCATACATATATTATTGAAGGTTGCGGTATGATATAGGAGTTTTGTAAACAAAATCTCTATGACTAGAACAATCTACAAAAATTGGAAATCTGAGACATCTAGACACAAAAAATCAGCAAGGGGATTTTGGAAAATCAAAGGGATGGGAGATATGAAGACCCCCTTATGCATGTACTATAATTCATATACCATGGACTCTTGCATATACATATCAACTTGGGGAAATTGTTGGTTAGACACAATAACTACACCACCTTATATTTAAACCTGCAAGCACTCAAATTTAGTCTGATTTCACAATTTTTTTCGTCCCTAAATACCATCTTTTTTTCTATAAAATAAAATAAAATATTAAGAATCAAAGATCGATTTCTGGACAGTCATAGTATGTTTTATTGACCAATTGAACTATAACCACTATAGTTAAGCTTGTTCTATGGAAATACTTACAAGTGTACAAACCGATATTGGCTTACTCCAAAAAAATGCAACAACTGATCTTTGCGTAGAGCATAAATAAATTATAGGATGTTTTCTTGATCAATTAGCATGTCATTTCTCCCTCTTTCTCTACATCTTCTGCCTAATGGAACCATATGTAGCTCAAAACGCAAATTATTACAATTGTGTCCTAATTGATTGATTTTGTACATGATCACACATATTTTATATAATTCTTCACATTGCTATTACTGTGTTTGCCAACCCACTTGGATTTTTAAGATTTTTGCATACAAATTTTACTGGTGATCACTACTTATTTCAACGTATGAGAGAAAATTGTTGAGCAAATGAAAATTTGTGAAAATATTGTGAAAACGTCAGAGGAAAAAAAATAGAAATTACAATCTTTGTAGAAAAAAGTAGTGGACATACTTTTATTAAACACTGGTGTGCCACATTATTTACTCTCTGCTGATCTAATCCATGTGTGCATGCATGTGATTATGAAAATCACTAAATTTTATTCAAAGAAAAAGAGTATTGTTCAAAGGTCTATACCGTTAAAATACAAATACTGATAAAAGTAAAACAAACATAAAAAATGCCTTATATGCTAAGCCGAAGAAGATTGGATACCTCTAATGTTAAAATAAACTAAGTCAATTTGGCCATGGTCAACAGTCCCATGGAAGAACACCCTGTTACAACTAATCAGAAGACGAACAGCAAAGCGTGTATTAGGAACCGTGTGTGCAGTTTTCTATCTGGCAACACTAATATGCTTGAATTAGGTTTAGCTTAATTTGTATATACTGGGGGCAACGCATGTTGTTGAGACCAATTTACAAAAACACAGTCCAATTTGTGATCATTGATAATCACCAAATATCTGCTTTATTTTCTCTTACATATTGCACAAAATTACAGGCATTACAATGAGAACAACCAATAGGCCGGGTGCACAATTATTGGGAATTAATGGGAGGGATGATGGCCCTTTGGTAATATTTATTTTCCATTTATTTTGACCACTTTGATGTGGTAGTATAGTGACATTAACGATGTTTTTAGGTTGTTTTGTGTTTTACCAAATTAGCCTTGTCAATAGTTAATTTATTTTTCAGATCACCACATACAGCAAAGAAGGAATCAATAAGGTCTGTTTGTCATTTTGTGACGGCCGTACATTTTGTATTGGTATCCGAATCGCGAAGCGTCGCACAGTCCAGCAGGTAACCCTTTGTGTCTTTTAGGTGATGGCGCTGCTATTTCTGATATACCATTACTTACCAATAAGCCTTAATCCCCCCCCCCCCCCCCCCCTTTATAATTCCGAGTCTATTTTGTTTCTTTTCTCATGAGTCTGAGTCACCAGTATGTTTCTCTTTTGTCTGTATAGTGTCCATCCAGTCAATTGTGATAATTTCAGCAAATTGCAAGTCATGGTTGTGATATGTGCTTGTTTAGTATTTGTACTTGTTTCTTTTCTGGAACAGGTACTCAATATGATACCTAAAGAAACAGATGGCGAACGTCTAGAGGAAGCCTTATCCCGTGTTTGTCGTTGTGTCGGTGGTGGAAATGCCACAGATGATGCTGACAGCGACAGTGATTTAGAAGTGGTGGCCGATTCAATAACTTTCAATCTTAGGTGTCCAGTAAGTGAATAGTTTTCTCCGAATAACTAATTGAATCAATGGGCTTAACTGCATTTAGGTTATTTTCTTGATTGTAACCATGTAGCAATTATTAATTATTGCCCTACTGTTATATCTTTACTATGGAAAAATGAAAATTGATTGTATGTGACTCACCACTGTCTTCCGTTTCAACTGTCGTCAAAGTTACATTAATGCCTTTTATTTCATATTCCATCACATTTTACATCAATTGCATGCATGCATCGTCTGTATCACCATTGGTATAATAACCTAAATTTAGATGATATTGATAGGCAGTTGTTTTTTGGTCCATATGTTACTCTCTCCTAGTTTTTCCCCCAACATTTGATAGCCTCTTCGTATATCTGTATGTAACATTATTTTCTGCCCTGAAACTCTATCTAGTTAAAGGACAACAGATGGTGATTCATTCTGTAAGATCCATAGCACCAAGTGCAATGAACTAGCTCTCTTACAGTATAAGCTTTGAGATATTAAGTTAAAGTCTACTTGGATATTAAGTTAAAGTCTACTTGCCTTCTTACGGTATAAGCTTTGAGATGATAGGTTAAAGTCTACTCACCTTCTCACATCACAAGCTTTGAGATGGTATGTTAAAAGTCTACTTACCTTGCACTAATTATAGTTAATGCACCATGATCTAAATACATCGGAAATATGCTCAAAGAATAGTTTATATTTTCTTGACAGTTATGACAGATGAGACTATTTATAATAATAATAATAAAAGAATCTCGAGAATTTGTTGTTGGGATATATACTGGCAACTTCCTATGTTCAACATAGAGTTGTTTATAAACAATACTCGCTTCTTCTGCTCACGTAATGGCTAAGACAAATTTTGCCATTCTTAACCAATCAACTGGTAGGTGATATTTTATGGTTGTATGATTGTGCTCGTTTCTTTGCCAGATGAGCGGGTCAAGAATAAAGGTCGCTGGTCGATTCAAGCCTTGCATTCATATGGGATGTTTTGATTTAGATACTTTCGTTGAACTAAATCAACGCTCTCGGAAGGTAACCTCTTGGGAAAAAAAGGATATAAAAGATAACTCAAACCTTCTCCTTCATTGCTTTTTTATCATTTTAATTTTCAACTGATAATTTTTTTTTACTTTGCAGTGGCAATGTCCGATCTGTCTTAAAAATTACTCTCTTGATCATATCATCATTGATCCATATTTCAACCGCATCACTTCAATGGTTGGTATCCATGTTTAAGTATTTTTACCCATCATCTTTCCGGTAACATATTCTTGTATTATAACAACAGATGAAAAATTGTGGAGAAGACGTGACTGAGATTGAGGTAAAACCTGATGGTTCTTGGCGTTCTAAGAATGAAATTGAAAATAAAGATCTTGCCAGATGGCATCTTTATGATGGGTCTCTATCTACGAAAATTGAAGTGCAAGAGAAACAAGGTTTAAAAAGCTTCAATGTAAAGCAAGAAGATATGTCTGGATCCCATACAAGTACTTTAAAGTTAGGAATGAGAAGAAATGAGAATGGTGTTTGGGAGCTAAGTAAGCCCAAATCGATAGAACCTCCTGTAAATCATGTGCAGGAAAATCAGTTTCAAAATCTTTTGCCAACAAGTAGCAGTGATGATCAAAGTGTTAATCAAGATGGTAGTGGAAATGTTGACACCCCTGTGAACAACAACAATGTCCATGATCTTGGTTCATTCAACTTTGATCCAACATATGAGGTCGAAGATAGAATCCCTCAAGTACCAGTAGTTGATGCTAATGTAATAGTCCTAAGTGATTCTGATGATGAAAACAACACGGTTATGGCCCCACCTCCTAACTCTAATGACATGCTTTTTCCTTCTCTTGGGTATAGTAATAATGAAAACGGAGATTATGTGATACCTCAATGGCAAATGCCTACATACACCCAAGCAGGTTTTCAACTATTTGATACTGATGCAAACGTGTCTGATGCTTTGGTTGATGTTCCACCTATTAATGGCTATAATTTTGCAACAAATGAAGGCTTAGGAGAAACATCAACAACGCAAAGTCTTCCCACCTACCCCAACAACGAAGGGAATGAAAGTTTGGTGGACAATCCGTTAGCTTATGGAAATGATGACCCTTCTTTGCAAATTTTATTTCCAATTCCTAGTCGTTCAGGTGAAATGCAACAACCTCATTTGAATGATCATAATGATTTGGCTAGTGGTGGTGATTTGGACAATTGGATATCTCTTAGCCTTCGAGGAGGAGAGCAAGTTGACAATGATTCATTGAATGTGGTGAATTCAAAGCGGCGATTTTCAGCCCAAGAATCTGATGCAGGTTTGTTCGTTCAAACTTTATACGCCATTTCCACATCAAGCCATGTATATAAAAGCATTGCTATCAAACATCATAATATCTTACGATTTAATAAGCCTCGTTCCAAATCGAATATCTCTAGTTAAGATTTGGTTCTCGAATTTCGTTTCAGAACTCAGTTAAAAACATTAGAACATGCATTTAGTTGCCGAAACAATGAAATCAGATCGAATTTTATTGTTGCTCAAACAATATAGAGATGGAACAAGAGAGAATTTAAATTTTGATTTAGATATAGAAGTTCAAGTGTCAATCAATTCAAATATATAAATTATTACCGCGTAAAGAAGTATCAATGTTTTTACATATACTTAAATGTCATTTAGCAATTTACACCGATTGAAATTCTAGCATACAAATATCTTCACACACACACACATGGGTCGACTATTTGGACACAATTGGTGACACAATAGATCTAGAACGTTTTTTGTCTCATATGGAAGGTGAAAATCAAGAGAAATCAAATGGTTAAGATCTTTTGTGTTAGTATTTGTGTCTATAAATTGTGTCCAAATAAAATTTCCCATATATATATATATATATCAAATGATTTTTTTCACTTCTGAATCCAACATAATTCGATTAGGGGTTAGTGCACAAAGATTTAATGTCATTTCATCAATTTACTCTGCCCTTCTAAGTTCATAGCCTTCGCGGTCGATTCGTCGATGTTACATATGAAATAAAAGGCCTTCTTCGAAGATTGTCCAATTCCTCAAAAAGGGTCAATCGACCCCCCTAATTGTTTTGGCGAGACCAACAATCTGTCGCCACCCTTCTTATTTTCAATCACTAGTTTTCATTCAAATATTTGTTGTTTCTTTTTCTTAACACATCATACCATTAATTAAATCATAATTAATGTCTAGAAACAAGAAGCTAAAACGAAGGGGCTATGAATCCTTGTCATGTATATGTGTGTGTGTGTGTATATATATATATATATATATAGCTAGGATCAATAACACTCTTTATTTAGCATCATTTACAGTTCTCTGATTTTAGCCACGAGTTTATATATAAACATTTGGTTCACATGATAAGAGAGAAAAAACAAATATTTTAATAGAAATTTGTAGCTGATATTAGAGGGCTGCAAAATTGTGCTAAATAAAAGATGTTATTGATCCTAGTTCATATATATACATGCATATATATGTATATATATGTGTGTGCGCGTGTGCGTATATGATCTATTTGGATACAAAATAAAACATAAAACATAATTGGTGACACGATAGATCTGAACAATTAGATATTTTGTCCTTGTATTGGAGGTGGAATTCAGGGAGAGCTCTAACGGTTAAGATCTTTTGTGTCACCATTTGTGTCCAAATAGAATTTACACACACACGATTTAACTTCAACTTCAATTTTAAAGTTTATAATTTGTGATTTAAATCTCGTTTTGAAAACGTTGGTTAAAATCAGTATCAATCTCCATTCAACTAGTTTGAATTCTATCATTCAAATGAAGCATTGAACTTGTATAGCCAATCAGTTTGACACCTATGCATTCTCTATGTGTGACGACTGCTTTCCTTATGTGTTATCAGGACTATATCCATCTTCGATTTTACTGCTGACATCTACTATTTACCTCTATGTTATCGAACAATTATATGCATCATACAATTTAAACTAAATTTGACCTAAGTTTGTAATATTTTATAAATAAAATTATGCTGGTTTTAAATGTTGAATTATTGCTAGCTGAATTGTTATTTCATTTCTGATATGTTGCATCTATTATGATGTAAGCATGATCATGTCCGAGTTAATGAGTGCACCATCTCATATAAACTCTCACGGCACAAAGTTTTTGGTCCTATGGCAAAGCTCCCATATTTCAAGATGCCTTAGCAATTAGCATGCAAATGAGATTACGATTTCGAATTTACTAGTGACAAAAATTAACCTTTATATATATGTATGTGTATGTATGTATATATGTGTGTATGTATTAGCAAGGATCGGCTAGACAAAAATTAACTTTATATATATATGTATGTGTGTGTGTATATGTGTGTATATATATATGTGTGTGTGTGTGTATGTATATTAGCGGAGATCAGTTACATCTCTATTCCCTTCTGATTTCAACCACACATTCCGATTTAAATAATATATTGAGGTGACAAAAAAGAGAGTATATTATTTGAATCTCTCATTATATTATGTAAATCAGGATGTGTGGTTGAAATCAGGAGGAATATATTAGTGACAAAAATTAACCTTTATATATGTGTGTGTATATAGGTATGTATATATTTATTAGCAAAGATCGGCTATACCTCTATTCCTCGTGATTTCAATCACACATTCCGAATTAAATAATATAATGAGTTCTCGTTATATTATTTAATTTGGAATGTGATTGGAATCAGAGGGAGGGAGGGGGTTGAGGTGTAGCCGATCCTTGCCATATACATGTGTATGTATGTATGTATATGGCAAAGATACACCTCATTCTTGCTACACCTCAAACCCCTTTTGATTTTAACCAAATGTTTCGTTTTAATTAATAATAGTTTCTCCCTTCAATCACTTATATAATTATTTAAAAGGGGAATGTGTGGTTGAAATCAAGGAGGATTTGACCTTTGAGGTGTAGCCGATCTTTGCCCCCCTCCCTCCAACACACATACATATAACCTTCACATTTTTAAAATGTGGAAATTAGCCACAAGGGCCTCTTTAGTAAGTGGAATTAGTTTTTAGGACACACAACTGCAATAATTATTTTCAAGGACAAAACGTAAAATAATTAGTTTCTAGGGCCTAAAAACCTATGAAATTATGTCCTTGAAAGTAATTGGACTACTGATTTTGTCCTTAAAAGTAATTATTCTGCTAACTTTGGTTTTGAAACTAATTTCTTTGGATGTGTGTCCTAGAAACTAATTGGACTGCAAAGTTTGTCCTACTGGTGAAATGCCTCTTTTTAAATAGTTTATTTTTTTTTGCAAAAATTGATACGTATATGAGGCCATGAGTTCGAATTCTAGCTTCCATAATTTTTTCGGTTTAGTTATGTTAGCTATACAAGTATAAATATATATTCTTAAAATATTCATTCATCATAGTTTGATTTATGTTCGTGCGTTTATTGTTAATACTTATTTTACTCTCTATTTTTATGTTTAATAATTTTTACTACAAATTATATTCAAAATCAGATTTTGATGATGACTAATTTAAAAAGTTCAATATAATTTATATTTATCATAGTAATAAAGATTTTTTTAGACTTTTGGTAAAAATCATCATCAAATATAATACAATAAATATATAATTTCAAGCATAATAGTCTTTAAAAGCTAAAATCCATGATGATAGTACATATTACTGATAAACTAGAAATTCGAATTTAATTCAGCAATCATATTTTCTAAATCATATATATACATAATCAGATTCATAAGCTTTACTGTTTTCCTCATCTATCTCATATTGATTTCGGTGCGACCATAATAGGAACAGACAGTTTAAAGTTCTTTGGAGATTAATTTGAAGAAAATATTCGTTCGTGATTATTTGTTCGGTGCAACGGTTATTAGAACAGATAGTTCGAAGTTTATTTGAGATTAATTTGAAGAATGCGATGAGATTATTTGTTCGGTGTAAGGATGATAATTAGACCCGTCGGGTCAGATCTAGACCCAACCCAGCGGGTCTCAATTCTTGTTGGGTTTTATCGAGTCCAACTTGTATATTTGAAGTCTTAATACGATCCGATGTTCGATTCAGATCAGGTCGGTTCGGGTCTGATTGTGTAATAACATAAAAATGCGTATACTTTCCCGCTTTTTTGTTTAATCTTTCGGGTCAGGTCGGTTCTTCATGTTATTTTTTATCAACTAGACCTAACTCGGGACCCATCGGGTTCAAGTCGGGTTCGGATCGGTTTGGTTTGGAATTCCAGATCTCGATTCTAATTGCCCATCGTAGTTCGATGCGCTAATAATATAAATAGATAGTTTAAAGTTTGTTGGAGATTAGTTCGTTGTATAAAATATATATAATATATTCAACCATGATTGGAGATTAGTTTGGATCATGAAAAATGAAAGACAAATAAGAAGTAAAAAAATAACAAAATAACGAGTTATTTTTGCACCGTGCGCCATTTGCTCTATTCGTCACGCCTTTTCATGTGCGCTATGCCATATGAAAGAGATTCAAATATTGTGCCGCCTTGCGCCATGGCGCGTGCCATAGTGCGCCTTTCATATCGATTTTTTAGTCTTGAAATGCAAATTGAATGATGTATATTGCATCTCTTTTCCACTGATGTATTTTACCAAGTCGATGAAACACCGTTACATTATGAAAATACCAAACATATTGATTTTAAAAAAAAAGTAATTTGCTATTACTAAGTTTCATCAATTTATCGGTATAACATTCTGATAATATGGTAACAGTAACAGTATACTTTTTGTGTTTACCAATAAAACCGTAGGGTAATGGTTTCCCAAAATAGTAGCTGTAAATATTACCATAACAACTCTAATTCAAAATCATGTTAATTCCTTTTTTGAGATTTTTTAGAACGTGCATCAAACATGCTCGTAGTACTAATATTTTTATCATGTTTTAGCATCTTTGGGACTAAGCATGAATAGAGACAAAGGGCAAAAAGAACCCTCGAATACTCGAATATCTGATGGCCCATTCTCCCATCCTCGTCAGCCGCGTTCTGTTCGACCACGGTTATGTTTATCTATTGATTCTGATTCTGACTAAGAATATAAAAGAAAATACATGAAGGGTTCATATTGGCTGCATATTTGCACGCTTCGAATAAACAATTATATTTTCCTCAATGGAATGGGATAAATGTCGAAGCAATCTCAAGCATCGAGCCCTACTTCATTGAAATTTCGAAAAGCTTGTTAGTACATAAATTATTTACTCTGTCGACTTTTTTGCTGGGGGTTGAATTTGGGGGAAGGGGAATATATATATGAGCTGTCCAATTTTTGTCAGCAAGATGTGTACAGAGGGAAAGTGTAGCATATATGAGATTTTAGATGCAGTTCTTATTTTGTGATTACCCTCTTTGTTATGTTTTAAAATCTGTTTTTGTTGTAAATTGTTATCTGATATATGGGATAGATGATAGTGATTTCTGAAGTAGAATAAGATAAATGTTCTAACTGTAATTTGCAAAGCATTGTGGTCACAGTGATGATTATTTCTGTGTTTGTTTGAGTACTTTTTTTCTGGTTCAAATATAGTGGTGAATCCTGGGTTTAATTGTAACGAGTGCACAAGGATTTTATGTTAAAATTGCGTGTTTGTGTTGAATGTTTCTTTTCAGCATCAAAAAATTCGTTTACGTGGTAGCTAGTTTCTCTCTTTATATTTTGCAACTCTGCTTCATATTTCTGAAAATATTACTATATTTTGTACGATGCGAGTTTTTTATCTTCACTCAACTAAGGCTTCATTGTCATCCATTCATTTCTTCAGATAGCTTGAGTGATTTTCTTCACCTTAGTAACAAACTTTTGCTTTCTTGAATTTTAATCCCTTTCCTTGGGGAAACGATGGTAGCATTTGGTTTAAAAAATAAATTTGTGAAAACGTGCTTTAAAATGCACGGAAAAGTAAGGAGGATGTAAAACGATCGTTTTGGAAAATATGTCTGACTATAAAATTTAAAATGATTTTCTTTTTATTTTCTGTCTTATAAAAAATATAAAAAACTATCTATTCTTTTCCCCCGCTTCATTTGAATGGTTAAGATTTTTCAGTTTCTTTTCTTTCACGTCATTTGATCTAAATACACAATTCATTTTCAAGCCAAAAACTACTGAAGTATTTGGTAAAAATACTTTAGGGACGTGCATTAAAGCTTTATTGAAAACTCTGAGCCTGAACTTTCCTAATATATGATTAAATAAACGATATAAATTTTATTAACCTAAAGTAGGGTTCTTTTGAAAGTTCAACATTAAAAGACGGGACAATATATAACTCGACCTATATACAGTTTCACAAATTTCATTACAGTTTCACAAAATTCAAAGCAAAATAATTCAAAAAAAAGATTAAATTCTATAACACGAATCGTAGGAGGAACATTATCAACAGCGAAGCTTGTAGATTGGCTAGTGCGCTCAAATTGAGAAGCCCTGAGCATCCTAGGCGTTGGATGTTTCAATAGAAACCATCTTATTTAATAAGTTTTAAAGAATCAAACTTCTCTTGTGAATTTCGTGTAAGTATATATAGAACCATCGGCATATACTTCTAGTAGTTGATAGTGTTATATCCATCTTTTCTTATCTTTTCTTTCCATCTTTTTTGAATACCTAAAGAATCCATCTTATTTAATACTGATCGCTCCTCAACGATCTCAACATTATTCCTTTCCATTTCTTCATCAACTTTTTTGTCGGTCTGTCTTATAGTCTCGACGTTGATAGCTTTGCTACCTCGTCGGCCCTACCATCGTCTACGTCATCATCGTATTATTTATTCATATCAAAATTACTTTCACCGTTACCATTGTCCGATTTCGGTAAGGCTTCTTTTTCCATCTCATATTCTCCATCTTCGACTTATGCAACTCCCTTGGGAAGCTCTTTTTTATATTACTTTTCAACTTTGAGTACATGTTTGCGCACATATGACTCGTGTTGCTTGAGGATAGATAGGTCTAACATACGGTGCGACTGAAGGACCAATCGAAGCATCTTTACCATCCTTTTATATCCTTTTAGCATCTTGTGTGCTTCCCGTTGTTTTCTAGATGTCATCTAAAGCGGTAACTTCTTTTTGCAAGCTCTATATTCAAAATATTCTACTCATCGTTTAAGCGTCCAATGACATCATCCTTGTCCAGTTTTCTAGATGTCGTAAATTGTCATTATTAAGTTGCAATGAGATGTTAGACCACTTCAAGGATTCAATCTCGGTTTGTAGAGCCATAATTGTTTTAAGTTTGTTTCCTATACATTTCCAACTCGATTTTGACTTCATGACGTATCTTCTAAGGATTAACCTGATGAGCTCGCAAGGATGATAACTTGCGCAAAAGTATAAACAACATTTCATTAAGAGCGTACAATTAAATGAATTAAAAGATTAAGTTACTTATGAAGAGCGTTTGACGTCTTCCAAGATGAGACATTATAGTAGCATTTGAAGGAAATAATACCCTAAAATAAGAACTCTCCAAGTTGTCCATTAACATTTCTATTGGTTTGTTTACAACACCCTGAATAAGAAACCATCCTTGGTGTTTTGGGAATAATCGATCTTTACCTCTAATTAACACAGATTAAGGTCAGCTGGCAATCTTGTTAGAGAAGGATTGATCTCTACTCTTCTTGATGAAGAAAACCACCTACATTCTCCTCAGCATCAACCTCAACCTGACTCTTTCTCAAGCCTTAAAGTATTTACGATCTCGATGTTCTCCTCTTTTGCTTTAGGAACAAAATTTCCACCCTTCTCATGTCTAGTAGTGTCGTTTCCAACATTTAATCTTTCCCACGACTTCATTCTTTTATGGACATCTTAAGATCTTTTGGATCTTCATCCCCTCCTTTTAGAGGTTGGCGTAGTAGGGCGACCAATTGTAGGCATAGTTTTACAAATATCTTTAACAATCAAGTTCTTAACTATATCAAGAAACCCTTGTTTCTTCCACAAAATTAAAGTACCAGGCTCAAAAAAAATGCAAATTGATGATCTCAATTATGACCCAAGTGTGTTATACAATAATTTTTACTAAGTTAAAATATACTTTTGATAATTACTAGGTAATTACTAATATAATTAAATCCGTAAATTCTAAGGATTTGTAGTATTTCATTTATAACCAAGGCTATCAACCTATTCATGAGTTGATGATGGGCTTTAAAGTTAATACCAAATGCCCAAGCCGCTCAAATTTATATATAACCCACGTGACTCAAAATAATAAAGCCCAAAGGACACTAACATGTGATTTTATCTTTTACAGCTCGTAATAGACTACCTCGGTTGAAACCCATGAGTATGTAGACAAAAGCCAAAGCTCGAAGATACAAGCTCTACGAAAGCTCTAGATAAATTTATATATGTGTGTAATAATCGGAAGCAGGGGCTGAAGTCCCGGCTAGCTTGCTGTGTGGAATAATTACCTAGACGACCATCAAATTATTCGACTTCAATCATTGGTTTCAACTATAGGACATATGTGCCTCAATCCGTCATCTCCAGCCCAACAACGCCAAGGCTTAGCCGATATCACAAATGAAATGCAACATCAACATCCAACTGGGCAGTCAATGCCTCAAGTAGAGCTAGTAGAGCTATCATAGAGAAATACAAGCAAAGATTAAAGAAAGCTGTAATTCTTAGTAATGAAGAAAATTAATCATTTTAATTAAATTAAACAATGAAAGCGAACTAGTGGCTTAAAGGATTAATTTATAAATATGAATGAATTAAAACTTGAGATCTGTTCTATTGCATTCGTAATGTCATTTACATATGAAAAACATATAAAATTTGTTAAAATCAGATAATGCGATGGAAGTAGACAAACAGTGAAGTTAGGGGGAAAATAGTAGTTTGGCCAGAATTAGCTTTATATTATTGAAATGAGGCATTTCTTCATTTCACTCATCATCTTCTTCTTCTGTTGAAAGCTTGAAAATAAGGTTTTTAAAATTAAAATAATTATAACTTCTCAACAAATTTTTTTGAATTAAATATATAAATTCAAGTTTAGAGATTCTCTACAAGTCCAACTCTTCAATGTATTTTGGAGAATATTAGAGTCAAATTTTAGAAATCTAAAGAGCTTCAAAGTTGGGTTGAATTGAAGCTTGAATTTTTTATAGATGTGGTGAGTAGGATTTACTCCATATGATATATGATCACTAAATGCATTAGAAGTCATGTTAAATATCCAAGGTTTTTAGGGCTTGTTTAATAAAATTGAATAGGGATTTTAGAGATGAGAATCTTGATTAATGAATGTTCGATAAGGGTTTAATGAGTGTTAGTATGTTTGGTTTGAATTGTTGGGTATGCTAATTGTCTGGAGTTTTTTTTTGAAACGGTACTTTATATACAACAAATCACTGTGACAACATATCACATGTCAATGAACGTTCGAATCACGCTACACAAGTTTCGAACTTGTGACCTCTCGTACGAAAGCCAAATCACTTAACTACTGGGACAATGGTGCTTGTCACAATGATTTGTTAATTGTCCGAAGTTGATAGAATGATCAGGGATGATCATGGCATTGGTAAATGACATTGTTTAATGAGTGAATAGACGTTCAAGTAGTTAAACTCAAATGTAAAACGAGATTAACCGCCTCAAAGTTGTTCGTGGAGTATGGAGTTATACTCGTCTGAATGTCGAATGAATTATAAAAAGGGTGTGAATATGGGTAGAGACGTTAGTGCATAGTATCTTAGTGGCATGAAGCCGAACGTCAAAGAGGGATGAAAGAAAGACAAATGAGAAAATGTGGGGTGAATTTTCACTGAGGGAAATTCTTCCATCCATGTTCAAACCCATCATTAGCAAGCGTTCATATGTTTGAATCATAAATTCAAATGCTTGAATTATATCCTTCATTATTCATGTGCAAATATAAGGTTTTCAGATGTTTTGATTTCCATACGAGATGTCTAAAACTAAAGTCAGTCATATGACTTCCCAGGTCAGGTGTTTGAACTGTTGTATGATTAAAAGTGGTGTTTTGTGAGGTTGAGCTTTTGGAGTTCGGGTTCGTTTTAGAGAACCGCATGATGCTCGTAAGGTCCGAAGTGACCATAGAGCAATACAATGAGTTCGAGGATGGTATGCCATATCTTTTGAAACATGCGGTTGATGTTGGATGATGCCGAGACTATGGAGTTGGTTTGAAACATGATATGATTCATATGGAGGGTTTTATAGAGTCATCCGATGGCTTTGAGATGAGACAATTAGGATATTATGATATACAATTCCATACGATGTTGCATGTATGGAGTAGGTCTATATCTCTTGGTTATGGCCATAAGATTTGATATTTATAGACCATTTGTTGCATGTGCGGTTGTTATGTTGATTGTGCATGTTAGGGTGGCATCGATACATATATAGAAGACGTTTTATCTTGGTAATGTAGGCAATATAGCTCGGGTTATGTTGCAACAAAGGTTCACTAGTACAAAACTGGTCATTTGTGTCGGTTGTGTAACCCCTGTTGTGTCGGTTTTACAACCGACTCAAATGAAGACGACACAAAAGACATTTTTTTGTTGTGTCGGTTGTAAAACCGACACAAATATCAATTATTTGTGTCGGTTGGTAATAGAGAACCGACACAAAACTATGAACAGTTGTGTCGGTCTTTCTAATAGGACCGACACAAATCAGCTTGTATAGTGAAGCAAATCGCCGTTTATTGTGTCGGTCCTTTAAGAAAAACCGACACAACTGTTGCTTGTTTTGTGTCGGTTCCTTATTGATGACCAACACAAATGATTGATATTTGTGTCGGTTATGTTTGTTTTTTCAACCGACACAATTGATATGCAGTTGTATCGGTTTCCTTTGAAGTAACAACCGACACAAGTTATATCTGAAGCAAAAAAAATATATTATTACCATTTAAGATTATAAAAACAGTATGAAATTAAATTTTAATTTTTTATAAACGAACGTTACTATGAACTGATTGAACAAAAAATATAATTATATTATCCATCAACATAATTCTTGTTTACAGAACAAAATAGAATATAATCTATCACAAACATAACGTACATAACAAAATACCAACGTACGTTACAAAAGATCAGCGTACACAACAAAAAACAACTACATCCAATTATACATGATATACCTAGCTAAATTCTCTCGAACCTCGTCTATCTCTTGTTGGTTATAAGAACCGTCTCGTACAAAGTCATGCAATTAAGAGAATTGTTATACAAAAGACAAGAATTAAATCAGGAATGCTCTGCATAAAAGAATCTGAGAGTGTAATTCAAACACAGGTTGAACCATAAGCATCAACACTAATCTGGATTAACTATAAATAAGATCAAGCAACGACTTACAAGAACAACAAGTGGATCATGGGTTAAAGCGTGACCATTTTCCATGGTGATGGGTAACATGTTTCCTTCTCTATCAATTGCATTTACCAAAGTTTCTTCCCCATCTAACCATATTTGTGCAACATCCAGTCCAGCTTTCACTAGACCTCCCTTTAAATATATCATACATGCATCATGCATGTGTCATGTTAGTTTATGATAATTCTCCCCAAGTATATGATATGTTAATATAATATCATACTGACAGGGTTATTTCGAAGATCAAGAATATATGACTGGACGCCTTGACTTTCCATTTCTTGAATCGCACTCTCCATTTCACTGGCAGTAGTCTGTTAATAGTTTTGTTCAATACTAGTTGAGAAGAAATGAAATTAAAGCAATACTAGTTTATAGTAAATGGTAGCAAAAATAGCAATACTTGCCTGTTCAATTTCAGAAAACTTAGCAACAAGTTGGTCAGGAATGGACCAATCAAAGATATCAAGGTTGGCCTTGATCCTTTCTTCATTTGTACTTTTAGGAAGCACGTTGTGTCCCATTTGAATACCCCAGCGTAGACAAACTTGAGCTGCAGTTTTGCCTAATTCTTTTGCGATTTCATCGATGATAGGGTGTGCTAATACGTTGCCACTAACCCATTTTGTACTGGGTGAGCCAAGTGGTGAATAAGCCCGTAAGATGTAACATATCTGAACATTGGCTTCTAATAACAAGGTAAATATAGAAAAACACTTGTTATTTTGATACTAAACTTCAATACAATTCACTTAATATGCATAATTATGTATATTATGGTATCTCTTAATGAGATGAACAATTATAACCCCCTCCGATCACTGTTGTTTATTTACCAATGAAATTCGTAGAATTATACATAGAGTAATATTTAAAGAGATCTCGATCAATAATCAATATTACATGTTTTCTTTTTGAGAAAAAGAATGAAAGAATGGACTGCTAAGAGTTGTAAAGAGATGAGATGAATTAAAATAGCACATATTCTAGACCATACAATTCAGTTCATTATGGAAAGTCTGTAACTTTTTTTCCAGCATTGTTTCAGTGTGTTTTATTTCTATGTTTTTATGATGATTAAGATTTTAAGAGGACAATCGATGGTAGTGTTAGAGAATTACTACCATGTAACTTAACAGCACAATAGGAAGGAAAAAAACGGAAAATAAATGATAATCAGACATTATATAATTTAACAACAGCATGTATCTTTAGGACACTTACCAACAATATAGAAAATGTTTACATGTAATTAAAGATTGTAATGATACAAAGATTTAGTGCATAAATCCCCGCTGCAATTTGACATTGTTTGAAAACAACATATACTTTTCAACTTAATCCTTTAGAATGGAACTGCATTAATTCTTGACATAAAATATCAAGGTAAGGGTAGCAAAATGCAAATGCTCTAATAAAAAATATTTAGAAAATCATGATGTTCATGTAATATTATTCACAGCAAAACAAAAGAGATACACTAGATAAGGCCTTACAGGCTACCAATTCTTCCAAATCCAAATGTCTTAGTTATAAGAAAAATGTCATAGAACAACTACAAAACATAAGCATCAAAGAAATACAACAAAATGGTAGCTATCATCAACTAGTAATTAGCTGTAGACGCCAACAAGAAAAATAAACGAAAAATCTACTCAGCACCCATAATAATAATAATAAATAGAATAGTTAAAGCAATTTCGACACGTTCATTCAGACTTACTTATTCTTCGTACTAGGGAGTTTTATTTGTACACAGTCAGACTAAGCTAACTCATCGTCCAACTGCCTATACTGAACTTTAATCACACTCTCTCCTCTGTTACAAGAATTCTTGTTTTCCTATCACTCCACTATAACTAATAATAAGTAGTAGTAATAGCCGATCCATTAGGCTCGATTATTACAATATCCTATTTTATTTATATATAGTTTTCTAGCTCACTTGTTGCTGGTTTCCATACATGGGATAAGCGCCATATGGTGCTGCAGCAGCGTACATGGGGTCGCAATGCTAACGTGAAGGAACTTGGTGGCATATTAGGAACTACCTGTGCTTCGATTAGGATTTTCAATTTAGATCTAGAAAGTAAGAGAGAGAGTGTTGCCATTAAATTTCAAAAGCATTTTTTAACGTAAGTGTTGAGTATCAACTGTTTTTCAAATGATGATTTCTTTTATCTTTTCCTATTATTGTTTTCTTTAAGAAAAATTGTAATTTCTTTTATTTTTTGTTCCTAAAACTATTTATTTTGAAGTATTACTCTTAAAATTTATTACCATGTACTAAGAACACTTCAGTCTAATTTTTTGTGCACGTGTATATATATATAGAGTCTAAGTTTAGAAAAATAAAACAATCTTTTTTATTTCACCTTTGGTTACATATCAGAGTATATTTAAGTAGATGTTAAAAAAGAGATTGTGTTGGTGATTAAACTTTTTACAATTAATATAAGAGCCGAACAGTTGGAACATTATAATTGTTTGTTAAAGCTGTAGAGATTTGCTCTTTAAAAAAAAAGCAAGAGAGTGATATTCACCAACATTTTTTTTAAATAACCAACAACGATCAGTTGAGAACTTATCTTTTACGCCTCTTTAGCAAGATCGAAGTACAGTTTGTGTCACTAGATCAAATGAACCCTAACAACCAACAGTCTATAATAATAGAGCCATAGGAAATTTAATGGTAAATAACAGAGATGGTGCTTTGGTTATGGGCCTTATAACTCAAAAAATAAATAGACCTAATAAATGGCCCACATATCTTTGTTATATTGCGTTTTTACATGGACATTACTAAAAGTTTGTACTTTGTTGTCAGCCCAAATGATACATTCAATTCAATTCAGTCTGAACCAAAAATTAATTACATAAAGCCCATAATATGTTGATGCAAGTAATTTATTTATTTGAACATGCAAATATGAAATATACTTTGTTCTCGGCTCCTAGAGAACTCGAAATCGTGTATTATTCTACCATAGGTGAACAAAGAGTGCGATATAATCATATTGTTTAAATTATTTTAACCAACTTAATTAGGATTGGTTGGTCATACACTTGTTTAATAAGGATTTATGCACTAAACACAGGGCCCTCCGTTTCAAAGGCTCTTTGGCGAGGGACAGCTCGGCCCACGCTTTCAGAACTTATTCGGCAGTGCCCTCAAGTAAAATTCTTCTAAAAATGATTTGTTTTGTTCTTCATCAGTAGCATTCTTTAATAATGAGCAATTGCAACTGAGTTATGCTGTTTTATGAAGTAAATGCACAATGTTGAAAGTAGAGATAAATGGGAATATCAGGAGTTAATATTGAGTGTACTGATGGAGGGTAATGCTTAGCTGCTGAGGTAAATGGGTTAATGGTTTGTGTAATTGATTTTGGATTACTGTGGTTGCCTTAAATCAAGAAATCCTTTTCTAAAATTTGTTCATATGCCTATGACAGTTAATCCATGGTTCTTTGTGAATGTTTTTGCTATATTTATATCATGATAGCTATTTGCAATGGTTTTCTCCACCAATTACACAATCAAATAAATTATGAACTTTCGTAACAGATGCTTTCTAAAATACCAAATGGTTTAGGTGTATCGAAGTTGACTCAAGAAATATAAAATAAAGTTAGTTTGGTTTCAGTTTCAAACACTCAAATAAAAGTAGAATTCTATAAGCATTACGTAAATCGTTGTGATAATTTTCTGTATATTGAATTTGAATATGAAGTAACTCCATGATCGCAGTCCAGATCCAAAAATACGGCAGCTGCCAAAATTTGGTTTTCTTAATGAAATCCTAAGCAACTTAAGCAATAACAATCGCAGTCCATGATCTGGGAGTACAAATATTACTTTGTTTCTCGCTAAAAATCACAAATATGTACAACAAAATAGGGGGAAAAGGTATTCTAAATGTTGAATGGTGATCGTATACTGATATGTTCAAAATGAATACAAATATTGCAAATATTTGCAGTAAAAATGCAAAATAAAATGAACTCAACTAATCGGATTTGTAATATCATAAACAATAATAGCTGCAGCTGCTCCCCTATAATACATAGGAGCCAAGCTATGATACCTCTCCTGCCCCGCTGTATCCCATATCTCGAACTTTACAGTTCCATCATTTGCTGCTAATGTTTGTGAAAAAAACGCAGCTCCAATAGTTGATTCCTGTAATATGCATATACAGTAACTGATGACAGAAACCCAAGTAATTGAACAAATAATTACGAACAAAATTATCATTCCCACAAACACCAACCTGAAATTCAACGAATTGACCTTTTACAAACCGCAATACTATGCTTGATTTTCCTGTCCCAACATCTCCTAAAAGGACCTGTTAATCAAATTATTATTCACAGGTGAAATCATATAAGACCTTTCAACAGATTATAAGCAATCAAAACATATTCAATATAATAGAACGAAAATTACCAATTTGGCGTTCTTAATCTTGTTTCCAGAGCTTGTCATCGTTTGTAGAGCTATTTCCCTTTAACAATCACCTCTGCTTAAATTATCAATTTGTAAAATTTTGGGTTTAGAAATCAGAACAAGGGAATGAATTTTCTACGTTTGGTTTTATTAGAAAAACGAACGGGTTCAATTGTACCTGCGGATATCTAAGAGCGAATGGAGCGAAGGAATATTGGAATTTAGGGCTAGGTAATTAAAATTTGGGACACTGTGGGAACTAATGATCGGATGAAGACAGCAACGATAGACGCGAAGAGACGTGCCGGGTACGTGAAGGCTAAATTTTCCCTCTAAAATTTAGGGTTCGCGGGAAAAGATGGGGCGGCTGAAATGGATTTGGGGGGAAAGTTGTGTGCCTATGGTGTCGGTTTTTTGACAACCGATGCTATTGTATTTAATCGTGTCGGTTGTTCAAACAACCGACACGAGTAAATCTATTGCTTCCCTTCAATTGTGTCGGTTTCTTAAGAACAACAGATGCAAATTACATTTTTAACATTTTCTTCTTACCCCATAAGTCAATAGTTTCGGTTGTTAATAAACAACCGACACAAATTACACTATTTGTGTCGGTTTTATGGACAACCGACACAAATGAGGCGAAGCAACTGATCTGTTTTGTACTAGTGGTTATTGGCCTCGGGTTACTCTCATAATCCATATGGTAAATAAATGGTAGCAGTTAGGCACATGTACATCAAGTTGAGTTATACGGTTTATAAATGATGGACGATGTAGTAAAGTTTCGTCGTGTTGTGTTACATAGGTGACTGTACTTAGCGGGTCTTGGCCTTGCCGGGAGACCCAAGGTCCGTTGGCCTAGGGTGTGACAGTCGAGTCATATTTCGGTGCCATGGTGATTAGTAATATATAAACTTATCACGTATTGCGCTATAGTAGAAATGTGATAAATTATTAGATGCAGATGAAAATGCAGATTGAGGTATGGTTTCATTACCTCATATATTACTGTTAGCCAGAAATTTGGTCTTACACCCCTAAATACTTGATTTTGAAAAGATAACAATCCTAGGTTGTAGAACTATATCTAATAGCAGTAGAATAAATATAAAAATGTATTGAATAAAGAAGAATAGTCAAAAAGCAACTGACATAAATTTATAGTGGTTCGGCTATGCTTATACCGATTTTGAATGTATTTTATTACTTATTTCACTCTAGATTCAGGGGAATTATAAGTACAACTCGAAATTTAGTCTTGATGTTGGTAATGGTAGAGTTTTCCCTTAGATATGAGTAAGAAAAGTTCCAAGATCCCAAAAGTCATCTTTTTGTTACAAGTAGCCTTTTATTTATAGCCGAATTAAGTTGTAATTGGGCTTCTCGATCGTTAAATCGCAATAGGATTCATTGAACACTTAGATCTAAAAGTTAAGAGAATGATCAGATCAGACCTTAAAATATCTATGGATCGACACTGATCCATTTATGGATTGGTACTAATCGAGAAAATTCATCATTTTCTTAGGTCATTTTGCATTTTCCTTGAGTATTATTTCTACATTCCTTGAGTAGATCTCTTCTAAGTTTGTTTCTTCGTGCATTTATTGAGAATATTGGCTTTAGGGAGGAATCTATAGATTAGTACCAATCCATAGACTTACCCAAATTTCTTTGTTTTCTTCCTTACTTTGATATCTTCAACGTTCAATGAGAACTAGGGAAAATGGAAAAATTATGGACCGGTACCGTTCCTTCCATGTATCGGCACCAATCCATCGACTTAGCCAATTTTGAAGGAACTCGGCCAGCCCGCACTGGAAGAAATGGGTGAATTTCAATTTTTTTTATCCTATTGGATCTTAGTTGGGCCTATGAAGCCTAATTATTTAGAACATTTCTAAATTTGTTTTAAATAAAATCATTTATTTTATTTAACTAGTTAAAGGGAATTTTTTAATCATAATCCATGAAGGGTATAATGTTTTCGTATATAGATGTTGGCATTTACAATGCAACAGACACATTAGCTCATTTTGTGTGTACTGTAATTTGTTCAAATATGTGCTTGTACAATATGTCAAAACATGATATTAATATATGTATATGAATATATATATATATATATATATATATATATATAAAGTATTGAATAAAATAATTTCTGCCATAATAAATTAATGTAAATTATTCACATGATAAAAATACAAGTTTTATAATTTTAGAACATCTGGAAACATATTTTAGGCTTAACATTAATTTATTGAATTTATGTTAGTTAATATAATATTTATTATTAAAAGTTGATAATAGCCCTTAATCAAATTAATTCTTAAAAATATGAAATCGAGTTAAAAAATTCTAAAACTTTTTCTGAAGGTAGATGAGACATATTTGGGCTTATAAAAGTTTTCTAGAATTTTCTGAACTGAAATTATATTTTTAATTAAATAATTAACTACAGTTCGAAAATAAATTAATTTAAAAAAATATTAAGTTAAGCTTTGAAAATTTGAAATTATTTCCGAAAATACCTGTGAAAGATTTAATGCTTATGAAAAATTTCCAGAATTTTATCAATTGAATTTATATTTTTAATTAAATAATTAATTGTAGGCCGAAAGTAAATTAATTTTAAAAAATAATAAATAAGTTCAAAAAATATTAAAATTTTTCATTAAGCATCTTACATGGTGCATAAAATGTAAAAAATATAAAATTGAAATTTTGGACCATTAGTTATTTTATACATAATAAAAAATTCACAAAATCATTAAATAATAAAAAAATTTGTATATACATATTTAATAAAATAATTTTATATTTTATGATTCACAATAATATAAAACATCATAAGAAAATTTTAAGATTAAATATATAAAAGATGTAAGCATATATACAATTATACATATAGATAATTTGCAAATCTATATACATTTATTCTCGATCTATTTATATATATTAATATAAATCAAAATTAATTTTTTTAAGATAAAAAATTCAACAATAAATCAATAAAAAAATACCGCAACAAGCAAATAAACAATCCAATTGTAACAAACATATGTACCCACAAAAATCTCATCTAATCTTAACAATAAACATATCTGAATACACACAAGTGATTTGGATATAAATCAACATTCATATGATAAATTTGAAATCTAAACAATAATAATAAATAAAAGTTCACCTCCTAATGAAACTTTTGAGTCCACGTTGAACGATGAATTCTCTTCTAAGAATAATTTCCAATCTATCAGGTTGCTAATCCGGGATTGGAGACCTTCTACTGCAAATTAGTATTTTTAATTTAAATTGGATTTGAGAATTTTAGGGATGATTTTAGAGGAGAGTTGCTGCCATTAAAATGAGGAAGAAGAAGAAGAAAGTGGTGGCTCAAAAAATAAATTAGCCTTTAACTAGGGTTTTGAGATTTGCTTTTATATGGATAGGATAAGAGAGCAAATAATGATCTCAACCACACATCTCAAAACCCTAATCTCATGCATAGTAGCCACCCCCTTCCTCTATCAAAACCAACGACTTTCACCTCTAAAATTCATGGGTTGTGAACCCATTTAACCCAATTTAAACATACATAATTATATTAAACTAAATTTGTTGTCGATATCTCATATCGATTAACATGTTTATAACTTTTTATAAATACATGCAACAAATTTGTTTCTCAAATCATATACAAATTTTATAATTAATATTTCATAAATATTAATCAATTTAATCGATTTATAATAATTACTAATTAAATCATTCGGTCTTAAGAGAATTCATCGATTCAGTTGTGTGACTCTTAGGTGTAAATTCAGTTTGCGATTAACGTCGAACTATTCAAACGTTAACATTCACATTTCACTTAGTAGGTGATGTCACATTATGGCCAAATTTATCGCTTTGCATTTTCAAAAAAATCTTATTTTAATTTAATAAGCGTTACCCAGTTGCGACAATTATTTACACCAATTCTCTTCGTCAAAACTATATCGCTTTGGACTTATTGAATTTGGTAATGGTCAAAAATTCCAACATCATCCACATTCAACTCTGTAGTCCAAACACAAAGTCCTTGGTTCAATAATAACAATTATTATTAATCGAACTACTCTAACCAGAGATTTTGACTTTGGGTTGACTTGAGTTGATCGTGAAACTGACCCCATATAACTAAGGAGACGAATCCTCTCTTGAATAGTGCTTCACTTCCAATACTTCCACTCGACTCAACTATAGTCACTCGACGGACAGCGTGCCATGATTTGACTATAATCAATGCGGAACTTTCATATTGAAGATTCACGGTATTCTCAAGTCGAAAGAACCGTGTAAATTATTCACATCGATATTTTCTGTTTGACCTTAGTTATATTAACCAGTAGAAAACTATCGAATGAGTCGTTCCATAGTTATCCAATAACTATTAGTACGTAATCCCTTGGTGCCCCCAACAGTCATGAGTAATACACTGTCCAACATTTGGAGAGCGTTACGCACTCTAGTCTCAATGGATACGTCGATATCCAATCTCGATGCATCTTGACTAGGAACATTTAAAATGGTATATTTATATTTTTATTGTGATAAATTACTCAGTACAACACTTTGTAACTACTATCACAAAACATATCATTTATGGAATTTCTATTAAATATACTTTTAATTAATTAATTAATTAATTAATTAATTAATATAACTACATTATATCAAGTATATAATAGGAAGGAAACACCTTTATTTCGAACAAGATTAGTCAACTAGTTAGATATATGTAACAGATTATATAATTCTCCTAGGGTATACCCTAAACTCTATTAGTCTCCCATTTGCACTTGGGGTCAATTATGGAGTCTTATTCCAACTTTTCTAATCGGTTTTCTCAAATCCAATTGGGTCACTCTCTTAGTGAACGGGTATGCTATTATGTTTCAATTTTCTACTCTGTCAATCAACCCCCTTCGATGGTGATAAACTGTTTTATCATGTGGAATAATTCAAAGTATGTCTCTCGACTTCCAGTGAGCTCTAAGTTCTATTTATGAACTATATCGCGACCTCGTTATCATGTAACAATGTTATGAGATTCTCAACATTTGGGATCGACTCAGTTATAAATTTGTTCATTTATATGTATACATGTACATACATACATACATACATACATACATACATACATACATACATACATACATACATACATACATACATACATGTATGTATGGATATATACACATGCTTTTATTGTGGCGCTATTCAAGGCAATGTACTTGGCCTTTTTCATTGAATCGGCTACGGTCATTCATTTGGAACATTTCCAACTTAAAGATTCTTAACATGAATTTATTATCGACATATTATATTCAATATCACTTATGATGTTGAGTCTGTACACTCCTTTATAAGGAGTTTTTGTTTCTGTAAACAATTCTGTAGTATTTCATAAATACACAAGAACACTTTAAACAACCATTTAGTGATATCTATTTGGATTTGATATTTGCTTGATGTATCAAATACATAATCAAATGACACTATTGTAGACAACATAAAGTGTAAGATAATTCCTATTACTAATGCATAAGGAACTCATCTCACATGTTCCGTATTAAACAATTTAATAAGGTGCCTTTACATATCGATTTGGGACATTCCCAATATCTTCTATACTCACTATAAAAGACATCATTTATAATCCAAAGTTGAGTATTAAAACAACTAAGGTAGATTTAATAGAAGTATGTCATTAAAATCAACAACGTGTTGTGTATTTATAGTTGAGAAATATCAACGTACCTTTTAACGTTCTTTCTTAATGAACACACGCTTTCTCTGCACTTTAATTGAAATTCAAACTATTTGATATTTTTATCAAAATACTTATTCAATTTTGATGCTTATAAAATGATACTTCTGTATCATTTCTTGGATCATATTCGAAAACTCACAACCTCTATATCGCTCCCACTGAATTCGAGGCACTTTGGTTGTTATGTGCAAATAAACCATTCTAAATCATTATTTAGAATTTTCTATTTTAGCAGAGATATACCAAAACACTAGGTCTTATCAAGTGATAATTTTGTGAGTAAATCTGAAATAACTTGAGTACGTTGAATAAAAAATCTATTAGGCTTTCAACAATTGAAATTTACGAGGATATTCTTATCAACGTTGCTCAATAAATACCTACTACATTACTCTTAGTCATAAAGACACAATCAGCCGATGGATCACATCCCTTCAGTTACGACTACCAAAATAATATTTTGATAGCGTACTTGGAATTCTTTTGGATTTGCACATTATACCATATCATAGAGTCCACTCTTAGTGGTTTAATTAAACAACCGAGGATTATATATTATGACATTGATAAGAAACTTATAGTTTCTTTTCAATGTGTGAGAATACTTATTAGACACTCTAATGCGATGTGTTTGCTTAGGCTATTTAATTTCATTTCATCTCATCTAATCAGTTCTATCTATGGATCGTATCCAATACCATTTTACTACCAATAATTCCTCAAAGAAATTCCTTCACATGAAGTTGGTATTTCTTGAAATAACAATTGTTTTTCAATGCAATAGAACAAGCATTCATAAACGTTTATGAATTTTTTTATTTATAAAACTAATTTGGTTTTTGTTTACAAAACTTATGTTCAAAACATAAATATGCCATCCAATGATAGTCTTTTCCAAAATCCTTTTGGGAAGATTCATACAAGATCCCTCATGAACAATTATTACGTGCAATCTTTCGACTCACACAACCTACCAACTCCTTGTCTTAGGATATGTTGGAATTTCTTATAAACCCTTATCTTGTGTGATTTTGTAAATAGTTATTTAGATGAAATAACATTATCCTTGTGTACTATTCTTAAGTACATGACCTTATAGAAAGAAACTAACTCAACTTCACTCATAATTAATTGTACATTGCCCAACAAAGTTCGATTGATCCTTATCGATGCATCATTATGTATCACATGGAGGAGTGACTTTTGAGATTGAATCTTTATTCATTTTTAGGTACGTTTGGAACCTTTTTCAATATACTCACTCATTCGATCAAATCGAATCATTTGTATTGCATGTTATTTTATTTATTTCTGTTTTATACTCTGTGAGTTTACCATAGACATATTACATGTGTATCAAATACACATGTCCTTGTCTGTGATAACTCATCGGTGAATATGACGAAGTACGTGGAACCGTTTTGTATTAATGGACTTACGATTGCATACATCAATATATATCAATCCGAAGAGTTCATCAACTCTTATGATGCTCCCACTAAATGGGTGCATAGTCCTTAATTGTTTGAAATATAATTAACCAGTATCACATGATTCAAAATCATATAATAAAATTATTTTCTCAAAACTATGGCTTAGTCTATAATTCCAAAATAACTGTAAATAATATTAGACACTTCTGTATTTTTCAATGCATCACCTTTATTTTTCAATGCATCACTTTTGTTATAAAACCAAATATCACATTATAGTTTTATTTCATAACGAATATTCATAATATTCATATTGAAATATAGCTATGTCTATTTCTCAGTCGATACTGAAAAATAGTCATATTTCATAAATAATGTTCGGCACGTTTTACGAAAATAATTTTCGTAATATAATGCAATTAATAAGTGTTATATGTTACTCCCACTATTTCCGTCATTACTATAATAGCGTACTATTTTCGGAGGTCCATCATTCAGTTAATATAGATTTATTTATTTCACATATTGCAATTAGTTTACCGTGGAGAGTTCTTCGATCAAATATCTTGAACTCAAGAGAAATAAATATCATAGAAAACAATTTTCTATATGAAAATTTATTTCGAAATAGAAATCATATTTCTTATTACAACGTTAAGTATTAATCATTATTACTACAATTCTCATTTTCAATGTTTCTTTATGAAGCAGAAGTGACTATTCACTCTCTTCATCCCAACTATACCTTAAATCACATCTACTCTTGTACATTCGTTTTTCTTTCTAAATGGTCAAACCATTCAGAAGAAAATCCTTACTACAGTATCCTAATGAACCCTTTACAAAAGCACATTCGATTATCCTTAACTTTTAAGAACATCAAATATGTCGCGTTTTGCGTAAACTGATCAAACTGACATTTCAGTGATCAAGTTCTTAGGTTTATATTGGAGTTTTGATCTAGTATTATAGTTAACATAATATGATCATTTTATAATCAATCAAATTGAATACTTGATCTTCCACTAAGGTTTATTTGGTTTTTCGGATGAACTAATTTCATCTTGATATTTTACATTACAAACTCTAACCGTTCACCATATAACATTTATATGTGATTGTATATGGATCAAATATCCATAGTCTTGTATTGCTTTTAAAGTTTGAAACTCATAGAATGTAATACATGGTCTGGACCAAATAAATGCGTAAGTGACCAAAAACGAATATATTTAGTAGTTGTAATATCAGGCACTTGCATGGGTATTGAAACATTGATATGCGATAATCTTTTATTGGTAGGTAAATGTTATATTTCTATTTGTCAATCTTCATTTCATTTGTATATCTCAATTGATAAACATTTTATCGATTCTATTAAATGCATAAATTTATCAATTGTAGATTATTATAACATTATATAGCATATGTTTTTACAATGCTAGAAAGGTTAAATGTTATCATTTCATTTTTCTAATAAGGCACCCACTAGTCTTTTGTGTTTCACCAAACCCTAAGTGAAACATAGAAGTTTTACGACTTCACTAGTAGGTGTTAGGACTCGTCTGTCTTGGAATTCTGACCTTGAGTTTGCTTAACAAGTCATAGCTCCACGGTCGATGGATAACTCCTTGTCGGTTGTATCACATACAACTCGCAACCAATGTTATCTTGTCCTAACCTCATTTTGACCTTGAGTTTGCTCAATAAATCAAAAGAGATTATTCACTCATACCTACCATATCGTGACGGCCTAAGTATAATATATGTACATTGAGTTTGCTCAACAAATACATATAGTTATGTTACTTTGTCTATTCGATATATTAATAATGCTATACATAACATCTCTAGCTTGAGTTTGCTTAACAACTAAGGAGTATGCAAGTAATTTATTAATATATATATATGGTAGAGGACAATTTTATATTAAAGATTCATCATCTTCAATAAATTATATAGAGTGACATCGACTTATGGAATAATGTATTTCTTATGAAATACTCTCATGAATCAAGTGTCAGGCACATCATAAATCATGGTATACGTACATATACATATGTATTTATTCCTTAAGTCTATTTAAGATTTCTTTAATGTTCCATCTTTAATTATACATTCATATTATATAAGTTTTATTATTATATAACTTTTATATTTCATATTACTTATATAATACTCTTATGTATAACATTATATTAACTAAATCTTATTTAATTAATTTTAATTAACTAGCTCTTTAATTAATTTCATATTAGTATTATAAATTTTATATTGGACACATCTACTATAACCTTTATAGTGTATGCTATAACCTTTATAGTATAACACATATATCTTATAGTGGAAATTAGCCACAAGGGCCTCTTTAGCAAGTGAAATTAATTTTTAGGACACACAACTAAAATAATTACTTTTAAGGACAATACGTAAAATAATTAGTTTCTAGGGCCTAAAAACCTATAAAATTATGTCCTTGAAAGTAATTGGACAGCTGGCTTTGTCCTTGAAAGTAATTATTCTGCTGACTTTGACCCTGAAAGTAATTATTTCAGATGTGTGTCCTAAAAATTAATTGGACTGCAAAGTTTGTCCTTCTGCTGAAATGCCCCTATCTTATATATGTGTGTTTTAATTAATTAACCTTTAATTAATTTATTTAATTAAACTATTTTAATTAAATTAAATTAATTTCAAAATTCAGTTCACATACATACATGTGTACTTATGTTATTTTACACAATTTAAAAACAACACAACATGTACCTCAATATATAATACATGCACATGTTCATTAATTAATTAACTTATTTAACTAATTTAATGTTATTAATCTTATTAATAAATTTAAAATTTGAAATTAATGTGAATTTTTTTCAAACATTTTGAAAAATTATGCTATATTATAAATTTTATAATAAACATATTTTATTTTAAATTTAACAGTTAAATTTAAAATCTTTAACTTTAATTTTCAAAATATTTTGAAAATTAGCCCAACGCCCAATTCAAGTTGCGCTTTTCTATTAGAGGCAACCTTTGGCCTTACATCACCTTTCAGCCCAGGTTGGTAACTAGGTAGGACAGGGTACTTGATTACCCAATTCCAATCCTAGACATTACCTTTCTAGACATCGTACTAAATGGGAAAGCTTAATTAGTTAACCCTATATGACTAATTTAGACCGCATAGGCCATTAGGCTCTGATACCATTGAAGGAACCGTGCCAGTCCGCAGCGGAAGAAATGGACAAATTTCAAATATTTTTACCTTGTTGATCTTAGTTGGGTCTATGAAGCCTAATTTATTTGGAACATTTCTAAATTTGTTTTAAATAAAATCATGTATTTTATTTAAATTAGTTAAAGGAAAGTTTATAATTTCAAATGTATAGTGTATCAAATACACCTAACATGTAGTTAATGTATAGGGAATGAAACCTTTCATTTCTTTCCCCAAAACAAGAATTAATTAAGGGCATTAATTGCATTAAATGGAGAGAGAAACCTTTCATTTTCTCTCTTTAATTTGAATTGATTGATATATTAAATGCCATTAATTAATAATTTATTCATGACAAGATTTATTACTATGTCCATATGTATTCTAACTGTACAAATTGTAGCTTGAGATTTATTTAATTTTGTTTTATTTAATTATATAATTGTGTATATATATGAACCATATATATATATATATATATATATATACATATATATGTGTGTGCATGTGTAACATCATAATCCATAAAGGGTATAATGTGCTCGTATATAAATGTTGGGATTTATATTGCAACAGACACAATAGCTCAATTTGCGTGTACTGTAATTTTTTCAAATATGTGCTTGTATAATGTGTCAAAATAGGATATTGATATATGTATATGAATATATATATATATATATATTTATTGAATAAAATAGTTTCTGCCATAATAAATTAATGTAAATTAATCACATGATAAAAATACAAGTTTTTATAATTTTATAAAATCTGGAAACATATTTCAGGCTTAATATTAGTTTATGGAAATTTTTTTCAATTAAAATAATATGTATTGTTAAATAGTTGATAATAGCCCTTAATCAAATTAATTCTTAAAAATATGAAATCAAGTTAAAAAATTATGAAACTTTTTCTAAAGGTAGAAAAGACATATTTCGGGCTTAGAAAAATTTTCTAGAATTTTCTCAACTGAAATTATATTTTTAATTAAATAATTGACTACATTTCGAAAATAAATTAACTATAAAAAATATTAAATTAAGTTTTAAAAATCTAAATTTTTTCCGAAGGTGCCTGTGAAATATTTAATGTTTATGAAAAATTTCCAAAATTTTATCAATTGAAATTTTATTTTTGATTAAATAATTGTTTGCAGGCCGAAAGAAATTAATTTTTAAAATTAATAAATTAAGTTCAAAAAAACTTCAAATTTTACAGTAAGCATCTTACATGGTGTAGAAAATATAAAAAAGATATAATATTGAAATTTTGAACCATTACTTATTTTATACATAATAAGCAATTCACAAAATCATTAAATGATAATAAAATATGTATATACATATTTAATAAAATAAATTTATATTTTATGATTCACAATAGGTATAAAACATCATAAGGAAATTTTTAGATTAAATATATACAAGATATAAACATATATACAATTATACATATAAACAATTTGCAAATCTGTATACATTTAATCTAGATCTATTTATATATATTAATATATATCAAAAAATTTTTATTTTAAGAAAAACAATTCAACAATAGATCAATAAATAAAATACTACAATAAGCACATAACCAATCCAATTGTAATAAACACATGTACCCACAAAAATCTCACATAATCTAAACAATAAACAGATCCGAATACAGACAAGTGATTTGGATGTAAATCAACATTCATATGATAAACTTGAAATCAAAACAATAATAATAAATAAAAGTTCACCTCCTAATAAAGCCTTTGAGTCTACGTTGAATAATGAATTCTCTTCTAAGAACAATTCCCAATCCATCAGGTTGCTAATCCGGCATTGGAGATCTTCTACTACAAATTAGTATTTTTAATTTAAACTGGATTTGAGAATTTTTGGGATGATTTTAGAGGAGTGTTTCTACCATTAAAATGAAGAAAAAGAAGAAGAAAGTGGCGGCTCAAAAAATGAATTAGCGTTTGACTAGGGTTTTGAGATTAGATTTTATATGGGTAGGATAAAGGAGCAAATAATGATCTCAACCACACATCTCAAAACCCTAATCTCATGCATAGTAGCCGCCCCCTTCCTCTATATTAAAACAAATGACTTTCACCTCTAAAATTTATGCATTATGAGCCCATTCAACCCAATTTAAATATGCATAATTATATTTAACTAAATTTGTTGTCGATATCTCATATCTATCAACATGTTTATAACTTTTTATAAATACATGCAACAAATTTATTTCTCAAATCATATCCAAATTTTATAATTAATATTTCATAAATATCATTTAATTTAATCGATTTATAACAATTATAAACTAATTAAATTATTCGGCCTTAAGAGAATTCATCGATTCAGGAGTAAGACCGTTGGGTGTAAATTCAGGCAGCGATTAACGTCGAGCTATTCCAACGTTAACGTTCACACTTCACTTAGCAGGTGGTGTGACATCGTGCCCAAATTTATCGCTTACTCATTTTTGGAAAAATATTATTTTAATTTAATAAGTGTTACCCAATTGTTGCAATTATTTACACCAATTCTCTTCGTCAAAACTATATCGTTTTGGACTTATTGAATTTGGTAATGGTAAAAAATTCCAACATCGTCCACATTCAACTCTCTAGTCCAAACACAAAGTCCTTAGTTTATTAATCAAACTACTCTGGCCAGAGATTTTGACTTTGGGTTGACTTGAGTTGACCCTGATACTAACCCCATATAACTGAGGAGACGAATCCTCTCTTGAATAGTGCTTCACTTCCAATACTTCCACTCGACCCAACTATAATCACTTGATGGACGACATGCCATAGTTTGAATATAATAAAAGCAGTGCTTTCATGTTAAATATTTAGAGTATTCTCAAGTCGAAAGAACCGTGTAAATTATTCACATTGATATTTTCTGTTTGACCATAGTTATATTAATCAACAGAAAACTATCGAATGAGTCGTTCCATAATTATCCAATAACTATTAGTACGTAACCCCTTGGTGCCCCTAGCAGTCATGAGTAATACATTGCCCAACATTTGGAGAGCATTACATACTCTAATCTCAACGGACACATCGATATCCAGTCTCGATGCATCTTGACTAGGAACATTTAAAATGGTATATTTATTTTTATTGTGATAACTTACTCACGGTTACAACACTTTGTAACTACTATCACAAAACATACCATCTATGGATTTTATATTAAATGTACTTTTAATTAATTAATTAATATAATTACATTATATCAAGTGTATAATAGAAAGGAAACACCTTTACTTCGAACAAGATTAGTCAACGAGTTAGATATATTTAACAAATTACATTTTCCCCCCTAGGGCACCCCAAACTCTATCAGTCTCCCACTTGCAATTTGGGTCAATTATGGAATCTTATTCCTACTTCCAATATGTTTTCTCAAAACCAATTGGGTCAGTCCCTCAGTAAACGGGTATGCTATTATGTTTTAGTTTTCTACTCTGTCAATCAACTCTCTCCGATGGTAATAAACTGTTTTATCATGTGGAACAATTCAGAGTATGTCTTTTGACTTTCAGTGAGCTCTAAGTTCTGTTTATGAACTATATCACGGCATTGTATCATGTAACAATGTTATGGGATTCTCAAAATTTGGAATCAACTCAGATATAAATATGTGCATTTATATATTATATACATGCTTTTATTGCGGCACTATTCAAGGCGATGTACTTAGCCATTTTCATCGAATCAGCAACGGTCTTTAATTTGGAACATTTCCAACTTAAAGATTCTTAACTTGAATTTATTATCGACATATTATATTCAACCTCACTTATGATGGTTGAGTCTGTACACTCCTTCATAAGGAGTTTTTGTTTCTGTAAACAATTCTCTAGTATTTCATAAATACACGAGAACACTTCAAACAACCATTTAGGGATATCTATTTGGATTTGATATTTGCTTCATGTATCAAATACATAAACAAATCATGATATTGTAGACAACATAAAGTGTATGATAATTCCTATCACCAATGCATAAGGAATTCATCTCACATGTTCCGTATTAAAAAATTAATAAGGTGTCTTTACATATCAATTTGGGACATTCCCAATATCTTCTACACTCACTATAAAAGACATCATTTACAATCCAAAGTTCAGTATTAAAACAACTAAGGTTGATTTAGCAGAAGTACGTCGTTAAAATCAACAACGTGTTATTTACTTATAGTTTAGAAATATCAATGTACCTTTTAACGTTCTTTCTTAACGAACACATGCTTCCTCTGCACTTTAATTGAAACTCAAACTATTTAATATTTTTATCAAAATACTTATTCATTTTTGATGCTTATAAAATGATACTTTTATATCATTCCTTGGATCATATTCAAAAACTCACAACCTCTATATCGCTCCCACTGACTTCGAGATACTTTGGTTGTTATATGCAAATAGACTATTCTAAAGCATTATTTAGAATTTTCTATTTCGACACATATATACCAAAACACTTGGTCTTATCAAGTGATAATTTTGTGAGTAAATCTGAAGTAATTTGAGTATGTTGAATAAAAAATCTATTACGCTAATTTCAAAAGTTGAAATTTACGAGGATATTCTTATCAACGTTGCCCATTAAATTCCAAATGCATTAGTCTTGGTCATAAAGACACAATCGCAGCCGATGGATCACATCCCTTTGGTTATGACTACCAAAATCATATTTTGATAGCGTAATTGGAATTCTTTCGGATTTGCACATCATACCATATCATAGAGTTAATACCCTTAATGGTTTAATTAAACAACTGAGGATTATATATTTTCGACACTGATAAGAAACTCATAGTTTCTCTTTAATGCATGAAAATATTTATTAGACACTCTAATGCGATGTGTTTGCTTAGGTTAGTTAATTTCATTTCATTTCATCTAATAAATTCTATCTATGGATTGTATCCAATTCCATTTTACTAACAATGATTCGTCAAAGAAATTCCTTCACAATGAAGTTGGTATTTCTTGAAACAACAATTATAATGCAACAGAATAAGTATTCATAAATGTTTTATGAATTTCTTTATTTATAAACTAATTGGTTTTTGTTTACGGAACTTATGTTCAAAACATAAATATGTCATCCAATTATAGTCTTTCCCAAAATCCTTTTGGGGAGATTCATACAAGATCCCTCATGAATAATTATTACATTCAATCTTTCGACTCGCACAATCTGCCAATGCCTTGGCTTAGGATATGTTGGAGTTTCTTATAAACCCTTATCTTGTGTGATTTTATAAACTGTTATTTAGATGAAATAATATTAACTTTGTGTACTATTCTTAAGTACATGGCTTTAAAGAAAGAAACTAACTCAACTTGACTCATAATTAATTGTACATTGTCCAACAAAGTTCAATTAATCCTTATCAATGCATCATTATGTATCACATGGAGGAGTGACTTTTGAGATTGATTATTCATTTTTAGGTACGTTCGGAACCTTTTCTAATATACTCACTCATTCGATCAAATCGAATCATTTCTATTGCATGTTATTTTATTTATTTCTATTTTATACTCTGTGAGTTTACCATAGACATATTACATGTGTATCAAATACACATGTCCCTGTCTGTGATAACTTATCGGTGAATATGACGAAGTACATGGAACCATTTTGTGTTAATGGACTTACGATTGCATACATCTGTTAGGAACTGAGATGATGGTTTTGATGACAACAACATTTTTAACTTATCTTATTATAAAATATATATTAACACTATTGTCTAGATAGATATGTACATGCAGGAACTATGCAGGATATATATATATATATATGCATGTATTGATTACTGAAGACTGATCAGTATAAATACTCAAGACTCAAGATTCAGAATGTAGATATCAAGATTGAAGACTCTAGAGTATCAAGATCAAGATTTCAAGATATGTGTCTAGTTTTTGTTAAAACTTCATAATAGCACGAAAATCTTCATTCCAAATTTCATTTGGGATGGAACCCATTTCTATCTTCTTAGTGGCTTACAAACCCACGACAAGCAGCTTATAAACCTACGACAAGTGGCTTACAAACCCACAAACATCCTGGTTTTGTACAAGTTCTCGAGTCCTGATGTGATGAGATATTCTGCAGAAAGAAGCTTGCAAAACTACTTCAAAATGGTTTTTCAAAATGATTTTCAAAACTGCTTTTCAAAATGTTTTAGCCTTAAAAATTATCTTTTCAAATGATTTTCAAAAAGATGTTTTAGCCTTAAAATATTCTTTGTTTTTGTTTTTAAATAAACTCTTGTTTTAAACTTCGTTTGTTTTTAAAACTATCTTTTGATTTTTAAATATTCTTTTATAATATATATATACTTGAGATTTAAAATCAAATTTATATACATTCTAAAAAAATATTTTTCTACTCTTCTTTATTTCAAAACATAGGAAAATTAGTTTATTTTACTCCAGAATCATTTCATCTTGTTTTCCTTTCAATACCATTTTCAAAACAAATTTTACAGTGTTTTTAACTAAGGGATGTCGAATCATGGGATACCCCATGTCGACATGGTGGCCATTAAATTCAAAAGTTTCAATTTTCAAAAGAAGTGTCTATTCGTTTAAATCTCTTCACGAATGGTTATGACCGTTACTAGTTTATAAATAGCCTTCACAAACGAATTTTTTAACTAACTATTTTCTTATTTTCTTCACTCCTTCTCCATAAATCTATATTCTAAAATTTTCATATTTTTAAGATCATGCCCAAATTCTGCCGAATTCTCATGTGAATCAAATTAGAATCTCATTCTTGTTTGATTCTCTGTCCTCTCTCGAAGATCAAAGTGCTATTCAGAGTTATAGGATCAATTTTTAATCAAAAGTTTATCGAGTCTCTCTATAAGGTGTGGTTGTGCCTAGAAATCAATTGGGTGATCTTGTGTCCCGTAAATCAAGAGAGTTTGCTCCGGACTCGAAGATAGGAGGGTACCTCAAGGCCTTTAGAAATTGAGGATTGTAATCTCGACATTGGTATAATAAAAATCTATACGAGGTGTTTGCCTTGGTGCAGGACTGGACGTAGGGTAACTCCGAACCAGTATAAAATCCGGTGTGTTCTTTCCTTTTACTGCTTTTTATTTACTTTCTGCATCTGTGTTTGATTCTGTGATTGTTCTGTGATTAAGTTCTCCATTTTTTTGTGTCATAATTTTAATTTAGTCCATATAAGTCTTAGAATCCATTAAACACTATCCACCCCCCCTCTAGTGTTAAATTAGTCTTAAGATCCTTAATCCACACTCTCTTTCAATTGGTATCAGAGCAAGATTTTCATAATCTGAAACTTGAAAATTGTTTTAATGGCTACCAACACTGGTAATGTCAACTCTGGCACTATTTCTGTTAACTCTAACACTAGTTCATTTGTAGAAGATCAGTCTACTGTCGGACCACCATTTTTCAATGGCGGTAATTATGCATATTGGGCTTGTAGAATGAAAATTTATTTACAATCAGTAGGATTAGACACTTGGAATATCACACAAACTGAGTATGTTGAACCAACTACCGATTTTGCCCAGTGGACTGCTGAGCAAAAGGGTGTTGCACAAAATAACTCAAAGGCCATGAATATATTATTTTGTTCACTAGATATGAATGAGTTTAATAGAGTGTTTGTTTGTAAGTCTGCATTTGAAATCTGGAAAACTTTGCAAGTTACTCATGAAGGAACAAGCAAAGTTAAACAGACTAAAATTTCCATATTAACCAATCAGTTTCAATTGTTTAAAATGCATGCAAACGAGTCCATTTCAGACATGTATTTTCGATTTCAAGATATTGTTCATTCATTAATTGCACCGGGAAAAAGCTTTTCGGAGGAAGACAAGTCATAAAAATTCTAAATTCACTCACTCCAGAATGGGATCAAAAGACACTTGCAATCGAAGAAGCAAATGATATCAGTCTAATGAAAATAGAAGAATTGATTGGGAATCTGATGTCTTATGAAGTTCAAATGCAAGGAAGAAGAGAAAACAAGGATACAGAAAAGAAGTCATTAGCATTCAATGCAACAACTGAAGATTCGGAACCAGACAGTGATGAGGAGATTACTTTCATGACAAGAAACTTCCAGAAATTCCTAAAATATAGAAAAATGAATAATTACAAAAGAAATGATCAAAGGAATTCCAGAAATAATACGGAGAACATCAACAATGATAGATGCTACAATTGCAATAAAGTCGGGCATCATAGTAAAGATTGTCCGTATTCAGATAAATAGTTGTTCCCTCCAAACAATGATCCGTCAAAGAAAAGAAAGAAAGCATACACAACAACTCTTGATGACTCAGACTCATCATCCAGTGACGATGAAAAGAAGACGGATAATTCAAATCTGCGTTTCACTGCTATTCATGAATCAGACGACAATGGGAGTATGGATCTAAAAATAGGTACGCATTTACATTATTTTTAATTTTTCTTGTTTGAATGGATGCTTGTTTGTTTGCTTGATTTTTTTTAAAAATTCCTTGAATTTTAAATTCAAATTTATCCCTTGAAATTTGAATTTAAATTCAAAAATAATATTATTTTAATAATATTTTAAATATTAAATTATTAATATTTAAGTATTATTATATTTAATGTTATCACAAGAATTATATAAGTAGAATATAGGATATAATATATACATTTATTAGAAATTAGGAATAGACACTTGCCCTTTGATTCAATAGGCACATGTCGACATACCGGGATTCCCCATGTCGACATGCCTCTCAGAAATTTGATTTCAAATTTGAATTCAAACTTTTGAATTTCCCTTAACCTTTTCACCAACTTCAATGCTCTGGAAAGATGCCTCTTGACCAGAGATCATGTCTATAGAATCTCTATTTAATTCACTCTCCTTATCATCACTTTTCACTTTTATTTCAAATTTCAAATTTATCTTCATTATCTTCAACTCCTCTCAAACTTCTTCAATGGCCTCTTCAATCACTCCTAACACCATTAGGCTTCCAAAAGCTATCAAAAACTTCCTTTTTAATGACCCGGAAGCTGTCAAAGCTTACATCAACCATGTAAACTTTGGTAAAATTCATACGGGGAAATTTGCTATTTTTGAAGATTTTCTTTCTTATGAAATTGAAAATCTTTTTCAACAGTGTTCTGTTTTTAGTGTAGTAGATAACAAAAAAAATAATTTTGTATGTTATCAAAATCTTGTTAAGGTGTTTTATGCGAATTTGAATCGTGGTTTTTATGATGGGCAAGATGGACAAATTTGGAGTAGTGTTAAAGGAACAAAAATAGTTTTGGATTGTGAAATTTTAGGAAATATTTTGGGATGCAAGTATACCAGAATGAATCTCTTGGAATTTCAAATAAATGAAAATGATCGAGAGACATTTCATCACATCTTTGATGGGGATGACAATTTTGAATTCAAAAATCGTTATTTTCGTCCAAAAGCAAGAATTGTTAACCTTCTTATTCAACACACCCTTATACCAAGATCGGGAAACTACAACAACCCAACTTTGAAAGTTTGCAAAGCTCTTTTTGCAATTTTTAGAAATTATAATATCAATTGGGCTCAAGTTATTTTGGATAAGCTAAGGCCCAAGAATTTTACTATGGGTGAAAACACATTATATCATGGAGTTTATCTCACTCGGATTTTTAATTACTTTGGAGTTGATTTCAAAAGGGAAGAATTTATAACTAGAAAAGTGTTCAACCATGGAAACATTTCCCTTATGCAAATTCCATTAGTGTTTCAACCATATGAAACACTTACGGAAAAGGAAGAAAGGCTTGCTCACGAAGGGATGAAAGAAATGGAGGAAGAATAAGAAGAAGAAGAAGAGGAAGGAATGGAAATTGAAGAGGAGGAAGAGGAAGATCAAGAAACTTCGTTAGAGAGTATTGAATATCCTACTAATCCGGCTAATCCATTCAATAAGACCATTCTCAATAATCAAAGAATTATAGTGGAAAATCAAAAGACACTCAAAAGATCAATGAATAAGAAAATGGATAAGATTTCCACTAAAATCAACAAGTTCATTGGGAAAGTTAGTAGAAAGCTTGGCTATCATCTTCTTCATCTAATTAGTTTTAGTTCATATTATCTTGTTTGCTTCAAGTTCTATCCATGTATTTTCCTTTATTTTAGTTAATATTATATTATTTTATGTAATGTTGACTAGAATCATTAATGAAATCTTTTATTTCCCATTATTCAACTTCACTTGTCTCTGTAATTGCTTGTTTTTATATTATAGTTGCATAGATTTGTTCATAATATTCAAAACAAAGCAAATTGTCACTTTACGCAGAGGCACGTCGACATCCCACATCCCCCCATGTCGACATGCAACGGGCAGAAAGTAGTTACACTTTCAAATTCTAATTTCATGTAACTAACTTGTGTCTATTCATTTTAAACGACTTTCTACCCCTACTTATACCTGTTTCTTCCAGAATAAATTATCAAACTTCATTTCTAATCACTCCCTTTCATATTTCTTCCTATTTCTTGAATTATGGCTTCTCCGATTAAGATGAGTCAAATGTAGATGATCAAGGAGCAAGAGAGACATTTCGATGCCCTTCGTTGGATGATCTCAGCCCTTAACAAGGACGATCTCGAAGGAAATCCACCAGTCACTCTCGACAAAGATAAAGAAGAATGGGATGCCATCAAAGCAGACCCTACCTTTGGAGAAGATGGATGGGTGGAAGTACCAAGGAATGTCTAGTCATTCTGCATGTTATTTGTTTGATTTGATTGGTGTGTTTTAAACTTGATTGACTTGACATATTTAAAACATTTGGTGTGGTTTGTATATATGATTGGATTGAATAATTACTGTAAATATGATTGGATGGTGATTGATTTACTGCTGGATTACACTTATGATCACACTCATGATCACATTTCACATTTATGATCACATTTCATACTTATGATCACACTTAGCACTCATTACACTTATATATGGATTACTCTATTGTATTATGGTTGATTATCTTATATCAAGTTCTGGGAATTTATCAGTAAGAAGTTTTTGTTGATGACAAAGGGGGAGAAGTTATAAAATAGTAGTTGGCTTGGGGTAAGGGGGAGTTATGATTGGAGTAAGGGGGAGTCATGGAGTAAGGGGGAGTTATGGTATGGTAAGTATATTTTATAAATACAGGTTGTCATCATCACAAAGTGGGAGATTGTTAGGAACTGAGATGTTGGTTTTGATGACAACGACCTTTTTAACTTATCTTATTATAAAATATATATTAACACTATTGTCTAGATATATATGTATATGCAGGAACTATGCAGGATATATTTATGCATATATATATATATATATATGCAGGTATTGATTACTGAAGACTGATCAGTATAAAGACTCAAGACTCAAGATTTAGAATGGAGATATCAAGATTGAAGACTCTAGAGTATCAAGATCAAGATTTTAAGATATTTGTCTAGTTTTTGTTAAAACTTCATAATTGCACGGAGATCTTCATTCCAAATTTCATTTGGGATGGAATGCATTTCTATCTTCTTAGTGGCTTACAAACCCACGACAAGCAGCTTACAAACCTACGACAAGTGGCTTACAAACCCACGAACATCCTGGTTTTGTACAAGTTCTCGAGTCCTGATGTGATGAGATATTCTGCAGGAAAAAGCTTGCAAAACTACTTCTAAATGATTTTCAAAACTGCTTTTCAAAATGTTTTAGCCTTAAAAATTATCTTTTAAAATGATTTTCAAAAAGATGTTTTAGCCTTAAAATATTCTTTGTTTTTGTTTTTAAATAAACTCTTGTTTTAAACTTCATTTGTTTTTAAAACTATATTCTAATTTTTAAATATTCTTTTATAATATATATATATATATACTTGAGATTTAAAATCAAATTTATATATACATTCTAAAAATATATTTTTCTACTCTTCTTTATTTTAAAACATAGGAAAATTAGTTTATTTTACTCCAGAATCATTTCATCTTGTTTTCCTTTCAATACCATTTTCAAAACAAATTTTACAGTGTTTTTAACTAAGGGATGTCGACATCATGGGATACCCCATGTCGACATGGTGGCCGTTAAATTCAAAAGTTTCAATTTTCAAAAGAAGTGTCTATTCGTTTAAATCTCTTCACGAATGGTTATGACTGTTACTGGTCTATAAATAGCCTTCACAAACGAATTTTTTAACTAACTATTTTATTATTTTCTTCACTCCTTCTTCTCCACAAATCCATATTATAAAATTTTCATATTTTTAAGATCGTGCCCAAATTCTGCCGAATTCTCAAGTGAATCAAATTAGAATCTCATTCTTGTTTGATTCTCTGTCCTCTCTCAAAGATCAAAGTGCTATTCAGAGTTATAGGATCAATTTGTAATCAAAAGTTTATCGAGTCTCTCTATAAGGTGTGGTTGTGCCTGGAAATCAATTGGGTGATCTTGTGTCCCGTAAATCAAGAGAGTTTGCCCCGGACTCGAAGGCAGGAGGGTACCTCAAGGCCTTTAGAAATTGAGGATTGTAATCTCGACATTGGTATAATAAAAATCTGTACGAGGTGTTTGCCTTGGTGCAGGACTGGACGTAGGGTAACTCCGAACCAATATAAAATCCGGTGTGTTCTTTCCTTTTACTGCTTTTTATTTACTTTCTGCATCTGTGTTTGATTCTGTGATTGTTCTGTGATTAAGTTCTGCATTTGTTTGTGTCATAATTTTAATTTAGTCCATATAAGTCTTAGAATCTATTAAATACTATTCACCCCCCTCTAGTGTTAAATTAGCCTTAAGATCCTTAATCCGCACTCCCTTTCAACATCAATATGTATCAATCTGAAGAGTTCATCAACTCTTATGATGCTCCCACTGAATGGGTGCATAGCCCTTAATTGTTTGAGATATAATTAACCAGCATCACATGATTCAAAATCATATAATAAAATTATTTTCTCAAAACTATGGCTTAGTCTATAATTCCAAAATAACTGTAAATATTATTAGATACTTCTGTATTTTCCAATGCATCACTTTTGTTATGAAAAAAATACCACATTATAGTTTTATATCATAACGAATATTCATAATTTTAATTTTCATATTGAAATACAGCTATGTCTATTTCTCAGTCGATACCGAAAAATAGTCATTATTTCATAAATAATGTTCGGCACGTTTTATGAAAACAATTTTTGTAATATAATGCAATCAATAAGTGTTATATGGTACGCTCCCACTATTTCCGCCATTACTATAATAGTGTACTATATTCGGAGGTCCATCATTCACTTAATATAGATTTATTTATTTTACATATTGCAACTAGTTTACCATGGAGAGTTCTTCGATCAAATATCTTGAACTCAAGAAAAGTAAATATCATAGAAAACAATTTTTTATATGAAAATATATTTTGGAATTGAAATTATATTTCTTATTCCAATGTTAAGTAGCGACCATTATTACTACAATTCTCATTTCCAATGTTTCTTTTTGAAGCAAAAGTGACTATTCACTCTCTTCGTTCCAACTATACCTTAAATCACATCAACACTTGTACATTCGTTTTTCTTTCTAAATGGTCAAACCATTCAGAAGAAAATCCTTACTACAATATCCTAATGAACCCTTTACAAAAGCGCATTCGATTATCCTTAACTTTAGGAACATCAAATATGCCGCGCTTTGCGTAAACTGATCAAACTGACATTTCAGTGATCGAGTTCTTAGATTGATATTATAGATTTGGTCTAGTGTTTTAGTTAACACAATATGATCCTTTTGTAATCAATCAAAATCTTCTAGAACCAAGCATACAACTCTTTAACTCTTCTCGATTTGAATCCAAGAAAGCGAATCGTAACGACCCATAATTTAATCACTTTGAATTTGAATATTTATTGTATTTTTAAATATTTAAATAATGGGTTTTATAACTCAAATAAACCTCTTTTAAATATAACTAATGATCATGAAGTTTTTTAAAAATTTGGTTTATAAAAATAATTAGTCTGAAGAAAAATCGAAAATGTGACCGAAATTGTTTTTCAGATTTTCGACTTTTCATCAACCAAAAGTTATCGGAAGATGTTGTGTACACATTGATATGAATAACATATGCTTTTGTTAGAGTTAAATAAGCTTAAATATTTACTTAAAGAAATAAAGTAAATTTGAATGTTCTTTTAAAAATTTAAAAATAAAAGAAAATGGTAAAAATGTAACATCTTGTCTTGAAGTAAGGGGGAGGAGGTTGATGCTTGCGTGTGAAGTGAGGAAAGGGATGATGAGTTGACATTAAGTTATGGAAGGTAAATGACCAAGGGTAGAAATGTAATTTCCCATATTTCAATTTATATAGAAACAACTCACCTTTCTTACTTCATTCTTTACTTCATTTCTTTCTTTTTCTAATTTTCATCTCCTTTCTTTTTCAAGCTTTTCAAGCTTCCATCCATAGATTTCAAAAAGATTTGAAATCAAAAATTGCTTCCGTTTTCTTTTTCCTTAAGCAAAGTATCTAAAACTTCTTTCTTTCTTCTCTATATCACTCCACCATCAAAAAAAGACACAAAACCCCTCAACCAAGTCATGGCCGAGTGCCGAACCATATTGACCCATCCTAGCCTTTAAAAATCAAGTCTTTGAAAAGAAAAGTGGATCCAGGTGTTTGTGCTAGGGTGTAGTAGCTTTGATTTTCATTTGTGTGAATTTTGGTGAGTAAATCTCACCTTTAAGAAGAAAGATTTAAACTTTATTATTGTGTTAACAATGGATGTTTGTTACTTGTGTTTATATGCGTTGGAAAGTATTAATTATTTGGTTTGGTTCCTGCTTGATGCGAATGACATCGGTAATAATTAGTTAATGACTTGAGTTTTATTCAAAATGTTTAAGTAATTATTTACAAGTGACGCTCTCTCCATGTTGTATGGTTGTTATTTGTAATTGAATATATGTATATGCTTATGTTTATGAGATGTTTTGATGAATATATATGACATATAAAATGTTTATGGAAGTGTCCATACAACGACTATCGCTATATCGACACTTTGAAAATATCATCTCTTTTGAAAATCTTTTTGTTGATCTCGTGCTTGGGTTTTTACAAAGTAAATATTTGATTGTGTTTCGACACTTTTAAACATGTTGTTTAAACCATGGTTTAAAATAATTTTGATTTACAAAACAAGTTTAAAAGTTATGCTCCATATAGCGATAATCGCTATGGATGCAGTTCCAAGATTTTAATAATAAATTGTTTTAATTAATCATTTTAACAATAATGTTTAAAAATTAATTAATCATTTTTAATAATGATGTTTAAGGTTAATTAATCATTTTAACAATGATGTTTAAAAATTAATTAATCATTTTTAATAATGATGTTTAAGGTTAATTAATCATTTTAGTAATGATGCCTAAAATTAATTAATCATTTTTAATAATGATGTTTAAGGTTAATTAATCATTTTATTAATGATGTTTTTAAAGTTAATTAATTGTTTCAATAATGATGATTAAAGTTAATTAATTATTTTAAATAAAGATGTTTGAAGTAATTAATTATGTTTAAAGTTAATTAATCATTTTTAATAATGCTGTTTAAAGTTAATACTTGTAATGTGAAATCTAAGCACAAGTTCGATTTTAAAAGTTTAAAAGTTTGATTCGGTTATGGAAAAGATAATATGGAAACTCGTCTCTATCTCGAAGGTTAAAAATGTCATCAAGGCAAGCTTCAGAGGTAACACTACCTTTACCCACCCAGTTCATTTTCAACTGAGGAATAGTACAAGTTTGAAATCGACGAGTAGTGGTATGGGCATGAGATTTAATTTCCATATACGGTCATTTTAATTATTCTTAATAGTTGATTTATCGACTATCGATTCCGCTATCTTCTTTGTGTATCGTTAATCTAAGACGATTTGTTGCTTATTTGAGCATTGATGTCCTTTGTCAGAAATGACTAAAACCAAAAAGCGAGTGATCATCAAGCTATGTGGGGTTGCTCCCATTAGGGTATCTTCATATCTACTTTAGATTGGATTTGGTTATATGCACATGGAGATGTGAAATACTTGGATTCTTGGTAAGATTGGCGGGGTACGGCTTGTACATTTTCATGAGAGTCATAGAGAAAATGACCCTCTCAAGTATATTGTCTAGAGGTATACTTTCGGTAAGGAGGCGCACCTTCCTAGTCATTACTAAAAAATTTCTCTTTCCTTGTTTTTGATTCAAACCCTTAAATTTATTTCTTTCTTAATTATATTGGGAAGTGTCTTGCGCACTTTGCAATGTTTAATTATTTACACCCATTACTTGTGGTTGGATGTTGTTCTTGTGAGGGGAAACCTGTTCCACACTTGGTGGCGTGGTCTCACATATTGCTATTTATTTCCAACCTTTGTTTAGAGTTTACTCATACTAGGTTTATTATCTGACTTAAGTTGTTTGTTTTCCTTAAACTCTCGGGTACTCATTTATATTTGAATAGTTCGAGAGTAGTAGGTTTCTTTAGCCTCTTTTAAAGATGATGGATGAGCAGGAGGCTCCTTATCTATCTGGCTATCTATTTGCACTGTTATGTTTATTTATGTATGTGTATTTTGTATCAACAAGTGTAAAGGCAGGTTGTTATAACTGCCTAGGCTGATGGTAGTACTTTTATTGTAACTCTAATAACTCCATGTTAAGGAGTAATCTTATTACTATCGTATTGATATTATAATTAACCGTTTCGTTATGAGATTCTCTATTATGTTCTTTTATTTTACCCCATGACAACTCATCTTTTGGATGCTTAGGTAATGACACACGAATACCATGGATGTATTAAGTGTCGTTCCTAGGGGTTTAAAAGGTGGGACATCACAGTTGGTATCAGAGCTTCGATTGAGCAAACACCTTAGCCTGATTGGGGTACAATTCTTTAGAGATAGGTTAAGTAAAACCCTAGAATGAGTTAACCTTGAGAGAGAGAGAGAGCATATTTGTAACTTTTATAATAATAATATCTACCCTCTAAAGTTTTGTTTTATATCCTTTCGTGTTGTTTCCTTAGACCATATTAATCCCATTCTTGTATTTTAAAGATACCCGTAATTTATTCAGGTAATAGAAGATGGATACAAGAATAGGAGGAAGGCGAGGATCTGGAACTAGCATGGCTACCAATTGCAAGGTACTTAGAATGCTACTATGCCAGCTATAGATCTGTTGTGAGGAGAGAAGTCATACCAATGCGCAAACAAGATCCGGTGGAGGAAGTGGTAGTGCAAGTCCAGCCCCCTATGAACTTTGCGGCTTTGTGTAAGAATTTTACAAATTTGGGTCGGAAATCATTCTATGGAACTGAAGATATAATTGGAGTGCAGATGTGGCATCGATCTTGTGAAAGGATATTTTGAGATCTTCGGTTGGAAGATGCAGAGAAACCGCTGTTGGCATCGCGAAATCTTCAAAAGTTGGCAATGGGTTGGTGGGATTCAGTAACGGCGAATATTCCAGAAGAGGAGTTTTCTTGGGCCCAATTTAAGGATGTTTTTAAGCACAGTTTATTCCAGAAGCAAGAAGTACTCGGTTGTTTAGGAGTCTCATTGATTTAAAGCAGGGTGATTTGACGGTGTCGCAGTATGTGCATAAGTTCAACGCCTAAACTCATTTCGGACTTTGATTGATAAACACATCGCTTAAGAAAAATGAAATGTCTGTGAATGGGATGAAACCAGAGTTCCAGCATGAAATGATCAATTATCTTATGGGTACGTTCACCAACCTTATCAGTATGGCTTTGAGATTCAAAGCTCTCGATATTAAGGAGGGAGTCCAGAAGGGAGTAGTGCTAGCAGTTTGTGCCAAGCCTTTATCGGTAATACCAGTGAGAGGCAAGCCGAATTTCAAGTGCAAGGGAAAAAAAGCAGCGAGCGGGAAAAAACCCGAAAATGGGGCACCAGCACAGAAGAAGCAGCCCAACTTGGCCAACATTCATTGTTTCAAGTGCAACAGGATGGGTCGCTTTGCAAATCAGTGCACCGACCCTCCTAGCTATCCAATTTGCTACAATTTTAACAAGCAAGGACACAAGAAGAATGAGTGCTTATATCCAAAAAAGTGGTCGCAAGGACACACTACAACAAAAATACTCTATTACAACGCCCTTTTTACAACGGGCATTTGCTGCCCGTTGTAATAGAATGCTATTACAACGGTCCACTCAAGACCGTTGTAATAGATGCTTATACAACACATTTTTTACAACTGACAAAGGCTGCCCGTTGTAATAGAATGCTATTACAACGGTCATTTCATGTCCGTTGTAATAGATTCCAAATTTTACAACGTTCACAAAATGACCGTTGTAATAGTTACCGATTTTACAACACTCATATACAATGCCCGTTGTAAGAGGTTCCAGCAGCATTTTAATAGACTTTTTACTTTCCAGTTATTAGAGAATCATATTCGTTTTTTCACGAAATAATGGCGACTGGCGACCCGTCCTCATCAAATCCCTAATTCAAATCGCCTTCGTTCGTCGTCCTCCTCAAATCCCTAATTTCCAATTGCCTTCGTTCGGCCTCCTCCGCCTCCTCCGTCAACAGATGCTTCGTTTGGCCTCCTCCCTAATTTCCAATTTCCAATTACCTAAAACTCCTATCGATGCGAAACCGACAATCACTTTGACGGGGGCGCCTCCTTCTTCTTTATTGCAGCCTTCAAGCCATCTCATCTCAGAAAGGAAGATCACTTATCCTCCTTTTAAGGTAGCGATTTTCTCTGTTTTTCTTCCAGTTGTTCGATTTACTTATTTCTTCTGAATTTAGGAATATGTTTTTATGGATTTACACTTAAATTTCTTTGACTTTGAATGCACCGTTTGCTGATGTTATTACTCAATAGTTGTTGGATTTGATTCATTCGAGATATTGAAGGTAAAGTGACAGCAATATTTGTTATTCCTCAGTAAATGTTGCATTTATTTTTTTCCTGTAGTTAAAATCATTCAGTTTCAATCATTTAGTTATGATTCATATGCATTTCAATTTCTTCAAATGCAACTAATTGTCAAAATCTAAGCAAAATTCATGTATTTGTTGTCCCTGTTAAAACAAGGATAAGCATTGGTTTGAATTGAAATGTTATCTGTTGTCCAAAATTTTGAGAATGTGTGTTATTTTGATTATCACTCATACTATTAGTGTTATGTTCTTATCATTTGCATATTTAGTTTCACTGTATCCTTTTATAAGATGACAATAATACACTTTCATTAAATTGTATAATATTCTTTGGTTCTCTTTAATAATTTACAACAAAAATACAAAAAGAAATTAAATAGAGCGCGACTCGTTCAACGGTCACATTCTCTCACAACGGCTAGTTAATGCCCCTGTATCTCTGCCGCTAATCCGAAACGCCGGCTGCTTCCGTTTCCCCAGATTTAAATAACAGCTTCTTTAGCTCTAATCAAATTTAAAATTATATTTTCTGTGATTAACACTAAAAGAAACCGACGAATTAAAAATTCAAAACCCTATTTTCTAAAAACATATAATCTTATTGTTTTCAGGCGGCAATTGCCGGCTCGATCGACATCACTTCTTAATTAATTCTGATTTCTGTAAGTTCTTATGTTTAGAAATTTTGTTCTTGCCACAATTAGCTCGTTTTATTGCACTCTGAACTGTTGACTAACTAAGTTATGCTTTTTGTCAACTTATACTTAATTTTAGGCATTTAGTTTAGCTCCGTTGATTATGCTTATTATCGTTCAATTTGTCTTTGTTTCCGTTTTTTCCCCGTGATTGAATATGCGTACACTGGCAGTTAGCTAATAGATGGGTAAATTTGTGCAAGCTAAGAAATTATAACTTGATGGTAATTATTAGTTGAATGTAATTTAGTTCTGGGTGAATTGCTTAGGATAAAAGGGGTTTTACAATTTCTTCAAAAAGTCGACTATGGAGAGCTTTCAAAAAAGAGGGGTTGGATTGAATTCTTCACCATATCCAACAACACCGAATTCGAAGGATAGAGCAGGAAGAGAATCAAGATCAAGTGACAGTAGCAATGGTGGTTCTTGTACTAGCAGAGAAAAGGGTGTCAACATTCAAGTTATACTCAGATGCAGGTAACCAACTCTTTTTTATTACCGAAAATGTTGCAAGTTTGGATGTTGTGACATACTTGTAAGGGATGCGGTTCAAAAGAAATTTACGTTAAGTGTGTTAAAACATTTATAAATTGGAAGATAATCCTGTAGTATTGAACTGTGAATGTGATAACAAAAATGGATAGATAGAAGATGTATTCTATTTACATGTGATGTTATTGTACATTATCATTGGATAGGTCAGAATCTTTGTTAACAGAACAAGAAACATGGAAAATACTCATCCTAGAGCTTTCATGTAGAGTTTGAACTATTTTGTTAATGAATTCAGTTACTTAGACAACAGATAAATAGACATCCCGTTTTAATTTAAACCATCCTGACTGCCATCTTCTTGCTCAAAAATAAAGGAAGGGTAAACTTATTAACATCCATTAATTTTCCTTTTCCATGCTATTACTGTAAACACACCAATGTTATATTACCCCATTACATTGCACTTTTACTTTATTAACTCTCCTTTTTAAATTGTACCCCAGCTCTTATATTGGTATAAATATTAGATCATTTGTAGAAAAACTTGGCATTTGACAATTCCACATGCTAGATTCAACATGGTGAATACATAAGAAAATGTAGAGAAGAGACGTGGTCTTTGATGAGACCATCCGCTCGTTGAGCATGGTTCTACATTTTTCTCAGGCTTCCACAATACTACATTTTTTTATTCAGTCTAAACTTAGAGTGAACTATGTTTTTATTCATTCCAAACTTACACTGCACTAGATTTTATTTATTTACACGCTTTCACTGCATTAGGTTCCTATATTCTCTTTGTAGCCATGATACGATGTTTCAATGAAAAACATAAGACAATTCAAACTTTTGTATTTACTTCAAACAGTGAAGTTAACTGTGGACAAGTTAAAAAAGCTAAGAACAACATTTAGTTTCTCTATGGAATGAATCACTGAGATTCCTTAAACAAGTGAAAAAGAATTGCATCATAGTATCACTACATACAGTTTAACTATTGATGCTTTTTGTAAAGAGGGGATGATCACAGAAGAATATTTGATATTGGATGAAATGTTTCAAAAGGGCATAGAGACTAATTTAGTTGCATACAATTCTTTTATAGCCAGATATTTTCTTTTATGCAAAACGTGAGAGGGAGCGAAGATGTTTAATTTAATCATTGCATGATTTGCAAGTGTCGCTACCGCTTCTACGTCAATACTCTTATAAATCTATAAAATAAGTAAACACATAAATGAACTTTGCAGACTTCAAGGAGGTAAACTTCAATATATAGCTTCATAAGGCTGCAAGCAACACTATGGAACTTTCACAATTTCAATGTCTTACTCTTACCGCTTAAGGGCACGTACATGGTTTTAATGTGGATAAATACCATCTTTGTTAAAAGTAGTTTCGCTTTTTTTTGATGTAAAAAAATATTGTTGCAATATTTTTGTTATTTCCAAGAAACACGTAATTTGAACTAAAAAAGGGCTCTGTGTTATAGGTGCTACTGGATCAAGAACCTGGTAAATAATACAACAGATTGTCGATGGTAGCATGAGGAATTTTTCCATCTGGTTCAATAATCCTTGGAATCAGTCATCTATTACTGTTTAAAAATAAGCTTCTTTCCAGTGCTTAAAATGCTAATGTTTGAGGTTCTGCTACTTTGCTTTTGGGATGCTGATTGTAGAAATGGAGGTCAGTCATAGTATTAATGTATTATTGGTTCTTGCTGGTATTTTTTGGATTGTTATTGTGAATTATTTTGGAATGTTTGTAAGTACATGTGGCTAAGCACTTAACATTTTATTTATTAGTTATCTAAATAGAATGCATTTCGGTAGTTTGTATATGTTAGGAGTGTTGTATGGTATGAAAAAATGACTCTGAGAAGGGATGTTGTATATAGCAGTTGTAAGGTGCATGAAAATGATGTTTGTACTGTTGTGGTTTGTATGAAATGTGAAGTATTAGTATGGATGGTGCTGTAATTTTTTTAAAATTTGCATTTATTTTGCAACTGGCAATGTGCGTTGTTAAATATGCTTTTTACAACGGGCAATGTGCGTTGTTAAATATGCTTTTTACAACGGGCAATGTGCGTTGTTAAATATGCTTTTTACAATGGGCAATGCATGTTGTAAAATGTGGTAGATATATTACAACGAGGCCTATTACAACGGGCACATGCCCGTTGCGAAAACCATATTACAACGGGCATTGCCCGTTGTAAAAAGACTGTTTTGTTGTAGTGACAAACTTTTACTATTGAAGAGATACCATCCACTTCTTCAGGACAGAAAGGAAAGAAGGTGTTGCAAGGTACATTATCCATCTATGATATTCCTATAAGAGTATTATTCAATACGGGCACTTCCAAGTTTTATTTCAGTTGATCTCATTGATAAACTTAACTTTAAACCCATCCTTTTGAGTAATCCTTTTTGTGTGTTGAACCCAATGGGGCTTTGACAAATCTTGACACTATATGTCTAAATGTGCCTATTTCATGTCGAAACATCTCTTTCTTTCCGATTTGTTTGTTCTTGGGTTCATGGGTTTTGGAGTATTGTTGGGGATGGATTGGTTATCTCAGTTTAAGGCTGTCTTAGATTGTGATAAGAGAAGGGTCATGATAAAGGATGTGGTAGGAAGAAGCATTGATATATTTTGTGAAGAGCCTAACTAGTTGATGAGCAGTTTTCTTTATTCACTTGAAATAGCTAAAGAGAAGCTTAGGGATATACCTGTTGTTCGGGATTTTATTGATATTTTTAATGAAGTGCAAGGTTTACCTCCTTACCGTGAAGTGGAGTTCTTTATTGATTTGATTCTAGGAACCAGACCTATTGTACAACTCCCGCGAAGATTGGCTTCGAAAGAGAAGGGGGAGATAAAAGGGCAGACATCCAACTTGTTGCAAAAGAGTTTGATAAGACGTTCTAGCTCAAGTTAGAGATCGCCAACCGTCTTTGTTATAAAGGAGGATGGATCTCTAAGGTTATGTGTAGACATCCAGGATTTGAACAAGAGGACTATCAAGAATAAATATTCTTTACCAAGGATCGATGATATGTTTGACCAGCTCCACGATGCTCGGATATTTTCTCAATTGGATCTTGCCGTAGGTTTCCAAAAATTAAGGGTAGCAGAGGAGACTGTGCCCTTAACAACTTTTAGGACTCCGGATAATTTTTACGAGTGGTTAGTCATGTCGTTTGGGATGACTAATGCACCACTTATTTCATGGACTTAATGAATCGAGTATTTCAAGATATTCTTAATAAATTTGTTTTAGTCTTTATTGATGACATTCTTGTCTATTCAAAAATGGAGGAGTAGCATAAGTATTGTCTCCATGTCGTAGTAAATACCTTAAGAACCCATGTGTTGAAGGCTAAGTTTTTTAAGTGTCATTTTTGGAAATCCGAAGTTAGGTTTCTAAGGCATGTTATTTCGAGAGAAGGCATATCAATTGATCAGCTAAAATTGTTGCAGTTCAAGACTGGAAGAAGCCCGAAAGTGCGACGGAAGTGCGAAGTTTCTTGGGATTGGCTGATTTTTACCGATCATTAAAGACTTCTCGAAGATTGCTTATCATTTGACGAAGTTAACAAAGAAAGATGTTAAGTTCGTGTGGATGCCTAAGTGTGGTTAGCATTCAATGAATTGAAGGAGAAGTTGACTAACGCCCATGTTTTGACCATTCCGGATGGAAGCGGAGGTTTGACCGTATATACAGATGATTGAAGTACCGGAATGGGAGTAATTCTGATGCAACATGGGGAAGTCATTTCCTATGCGAGTCAATATTAAAGTCACATGAGAAAAATTATGCGATGTATGATTTGGAGCTTTTGGCTGTTGTCTTCGCAATGAAGATGTGGAGGCACTATATTTTTGGTGAAAAGTTTGAGTTATACACAGACCATGAATCCTTAAAATATCTCTTTACCTAGAAAGATTTGAATATGTGGCAACAGAGATGGTTGGAGTTTCTCGCTTCCTATGATCTAGATTCTTTATACCCCTAGGAAAGCAAATGCTACTGTAGATGCGTTGAATAGGAATGTAGTAATGGTTGCAAACTTAGAAGTTAAGCCAGTATTGATGGAGAGGATTACATCTAGTCCAGAGGCATATCCTATTTTGGCTCGACTTAAGAAGGATGTTTGAGAAGGTGTTGTTTCTAGCTTTGAGATTGATCGCTGAGGCGTATTGAAAATGAACGGGCGTATATGTGTTCTAAATGTTAATGGACTTAGACAAGAAGTGTTAGCCAAATGCCATCATTCAAAGTTATCTTTCCATCCAGGAGTGACCAAGATGTTCAAAGATACGAAGAGAGTATTCTGGTGGAAGGGGATGAAGTGAGATGTTTCAATCTTTGTGAGTTAGTGTGCAAACCGCCAGCAGATTAAAAGTGACCAGCAAAAGATAGTTGGACTGCTTCAATCACTTGAGATCCTGAGGTGGAAGTAGGATCATATCTCCATGGACTTTATTGATGGGCTTTCTAGGTCAAGAAGAGGGGACGAAGGCATTTGGGTTATAGTCGATCGGCTGACCAAGAGTGCTCATTTCATTCCTATTAAGTCGATTAGGACTACTACAAGTTTGGTGAGTTTGTATGTGAAGGAGATTGTGAGACTTCATGGTAATCCTTGGAGTATTTTAAGTGACCGAGACCCGATATTCACTAGCAGGTTCTAGGAGTGACTGCAAACTGCTTTAGGGATTGCGCTAAGTCTAAATATAGCTTACCATCCCCAGACAGATGGGCAGACAGAGAGAGTGAACTAGATCTTAGAATATTTATTACGAGCATGCATTCTTGACTTCAGAGGTTCTTAGTAATATCATTTACCCTTAGTCGAATTTTCTTACAACAACAGCTATCAGGCAAGCATCAGTATGGCTCCTTTCGAAGCTCTTTATGGTTGTCCTTGCTGTTCTCCTTTATGTGGGTTGAGTCTGGTGATAGAATTGTTCTTGGGCATGACATGATCTTAGAAGCCAGTGAGAAAGTAGCTGCTATTAGAAGGAAGATGAAGGAGGCGTAGGATTGGAAGAAGTGTTATGCAGATCGAAGGCATAGGGATCTAAAGCTCTCAGTTGGAGATTCGGTGTTTGTGAAAGTCTCTCCGTTAAGAAGTGTTGTGAGATTTGAAAAATCAAGGAAGCTATCCCCTCGTTATATTAGCCCTTTCCCATACTGGACCAGATTAGTAGACTTGCATATAGAGTGAAGTTACTAGAGAGACTATCAGATGTGCACAATGTAGTTCACGTTTCTCATTTGCGCAAGTATGTAAGGACCCCTCGATGATAATCGAACCGGCCCAACAAGTTGATTTGGAAGTTCATCCTAACCTAACCATTCTTAGGTGGCCTATTCATGTCATCGCTCAAGATATAAAGTGATTGAGGATGAAGGTGGTGAATCTTGTCAAGGTTCAGTAGTGTGGAGACAATAGAGATTGTACTTTTAGGAAACCGATGATTATATAAGGGTTTCTTATCCCGAGTTAATGTTGTTATAGTTGTTTGTATTTTGTTGTATCTTTTTTAGCGTACTCACCAATTATGGTGGAGTCACTTTCTTTGTATTTGTTTGTTTAATGATATCATTTGGGTTTCCTCTGATATCTTTTGTTGTGTATGACTAATTTCGAGGATGAAATTTCCTATAAGAAAGGGAGGATGTAATGACCCGTAATTTAATCACTTTGAATTTGAATATTTAATATATTTTTAAATATTTAAATAATGGACTTTATAACTCAAATAAATCTCTTTAAATAATAACTAGTGATGGTGAAGTTGTTTAAAAATTTGGTTTAAGAAAATAATTAGTTCGGAGAAAAATAAAAAATGTGACCGAAAATCATTTTTTGGATTTTCGACTTTTGATGTGCACGTAAATGTGCATATATTTACATCCATATTTTATCTCTTTTTATTTAAATAAACATCATATTTGGGCATTTGTACATGTTAAAACCAAAATTCAATTATTTTTCAAACCATCATATTTTCATCTTCATTCAGGGGCAAAATGGTCATTTTTGTGCATGTATAAATTTGAGAATTTTTACTTGGACATTTTTGATGATTTTTATAGGAATTTGGATGCATATGGAAGAGGCTTATATGAAGATACATGCATCCACAAATGAATACAAAGGAAAGAAGAGGGAAATAATTCAAAGTGAAGATCATGGAGGACCCCACCTACCCACCTACCTTAATGTACAAATTAGATGCTAATGAACATGCTTATGAAACTAATGGCTTCATGTAACGACCCGTATTTTTAACACTTTAAAAATACGCATTAAAATGAAAATTTTGGATAAAAATCCGAAGGAAATAAAATTTTGTGTTGTTAAAAGTGAATTACAAGTTAAAATACAAAACTGAATTCTGAAATAACTTATTTGTAAATTAAATATGGATGTTAACTTGTAGTGAATGTAAATAATGAATTGAATTTGATTGTAAACCAAATTGGTTATGATTGTAAACAAAGAATAAATAAAATGGTAGATTTAATAATGGAAGTTTATGTTATTGAAACTAATATAAATAAATGTAACTTAATATTACAGTTGATTGGAAGCAGATAATGACTGAAACGGTAATTCGATAAAGATGTTAACTTGTAATTGAACGTAAGTAAAGATTTAAATTTGAATGTAACAAGTAATTGAATTGAATTGAATTTGATTGTAAACAACGAAATAAATAAAATGTTACATTTAATATTGAAGTTATAATATGAAAATCAACGTAAATGAATGTAATTTAATATTACTGTGAATTTAAATAAGATGATAGCTAAAGAAAATGAAAGTAAATGAATTATAAACTATTGATAATAATGTATAGGTAAATGGTTGATTCAATAATGAAAGTGTAAATCGAAATAAAATAATTCATTGGAATTAAGTAACTTGAATTTGAATTACAATATAATTGAACGCTGAATCTAATATAATCTTTTATATTGGGTTTATAATGGAAAACTGCATTGTAGAAGATTGTTAATTACTGTGAAATTAAAAATGGGATTTGTGAACAATTGAAATTTGATTTAAAAGTTAATAATTTAAATTGGGAATTTTATATAAAAATTAAACAGTCGAATAATTTATTTTTCGAATATTGGATTTAATTAGACAATTAAATCGATAATTTAATAAGTTAAATTTCAAAAATAATTGTAAATCGAGTTGAATATGATTGAAAATGATTTGCAAAATTTTATCTTATCATACTGGAGTTATAGTAATATTATAGAACTTTTAAAATTGAATTTAAAGTTAATTTGTGAAAATTGAATATTTTTAATATTTAATTATTGATTGAAAATAGCCATTTTTCGAACAGTCTCAGAATTGAACGAAACTAGTTCCATTGGATCCGTAATAGTTTGTTATTGTCGGATTTCAATTTTCGTAGCAATCGGAGTTATCAATTGACCGTGGCAGCTCGAAACACATCGAAATCGTTTTAATTTTAATTCGGCGAGTTAAAATAGTCATTTTTCAAAAAGTCTCGGAATTCGACGAAACCAATTTCATCGGATCCGTAATGTGATATTATTGTATGGTTTCAAATTTCGTGTCAATTGGATGTACCGTTTGTCCGGGGCAAGCCAAAACGCATCGAAATCGGTTTGAATCGGTTTAATTTAAAACTGATCGTTTTTCTCCGTAACTCGCCCAGATGACCGAATTAGCCTCCGAAACATGTTCCATTGCGTTCGGAACGTGGGGTAAACCTTAGAAACGTCAGCCGGCACGCTTCGTTTGGAGTTCGGAAAATCCGGGATGAATAGTGTCGCGTATTTTTCAATAAAAGCCCTCACTTTCTCTATTTTCCAAAAAACCCTAGGTCAAATAGCTTCAGCCGCCACTAATCTTTTTAATGGCTGAGAATTTCGAATCTTTCTCCTCTATTATCTCCAAATCTACAAACAATTAGCAAAAGTCGTCAACTACAAAGTTGTAGAGGGCATCAAGATCTAGCTATCCAACGGTGGAGATCGGAAACGGAGCCACGGATTGACGGCAAAAAGAGATGGAAGCTGCTGCGTTTTTCACGCAAATCGAGGTGGAGGAGGCGACCGAGCTCCATACCCTTGGGGCCGATGGTGGCTCTTGAGTAGTGCTTCGAAGTGGTGTATCCTGATCGAAGTGGAAGTGCTCGTGGTGGCCTCCAAAATTGAGGGAATAAGGGCGGCTATGGGCTGTTGGTCACGTTCTTTGACCTGGGGAAGATGAAGCAAAGGAGCGGCCAGATCTGAAGCAAGAGGGATGGACGGCCAGATTGCATTGTAGGGTTTAAAATTATAAAAGAAAATTGTAAATATTTATAATATAAATTCGTGTTAACTTCAAAAATGTATAACTTTTTCATACGAGGTCTGATTGGAACGAAACTTTTTACGTTGCGATCGTAATGACGAGAGCTTCGAAATGAAACTGGTTTAGATGGATTTGGAGACGGTGGAAATTTGGGCTAAAGTTGGGCGTCGTCAAACCGGAACATCTCGACGACAACGGAAAATCAAAGTGAGTGTTTTATAATGCTCACAACGTACTAAATATCTTTATGGTAGTTAAATTTGACATTATGAAGTGTTATGATTTTATTTGTCGTTGTTTGATGAAATTTAATTGTCATATAGATTGTCATTTGAATTAACCGTTGAAAATTAAATTGACAGTTAAATTGAAATTAAAATTGAATTGCGATTGAATTACCTGACATTGATAACTATGAAATTGCCATGAATTGTATTGTCTATTGGATGATGTATTTCGATGGATGTTATTGGTCGATATTTTAAATGTTTGGATGTTTACTTGCTTATATATACACTGTTATGCATACATATGACACCGTGATTTTGTTAAGTGATATATATTCATCCCTGACATTTAATTGAAATAACTAACCACTTGGCCATAGGTTAGAGAATTATGTACGGACACCGGGTTGGTTAAATTAAATGATTTTAAAAGTTGTTTTGAAATTATTTAAATGAATTGATTTAAGAATAAAAATCTAATTTATGGAAATTGAATTATTTTGAATTGAAGCTCGAGATGTTGGAATTTAAACTTGGTAAATGAAATGGATTAATTATTCGAAGTTTAGATTTTTAAGAAAAATTGAAATATGGCGTAAAGTTTCGAAAGTCGATTTGTTTTAAAAGATTGGACTTTTAATCGAACTCTGAATATTTCTAAGAAAATTTATATGAAATGATATTTCAAGTTTGAGTTTGGAAGTGAAAATTAATTTGAAATTGAGATTTAATTAATTTGGAATTAAATTGAAATTTAAATAAATTGGTGAATTGAACTAAATTGAAACTATTGAATTAAATTTGAAGATAAAATTGATTTGAATAGGATTTGAACTGAAATTGATTTGGAATGTAACACTTAAATGAATTCTTGAAATCCGAATATTAATCTAAGTTTATTAAACGGGAATTGTTCCAGAAATTAAGTAAACTACTTAATACGGATGTTTAATTTGAAGTATATTCTAATTTGAATACAAAATGGTTTTAAAGCGAATCTCATATTTTTATATAAATATATGAACTGTTTTGAAATGTGAAATATTTAAAGTTTCGAAATATATTGGAAGTGAAATTGTTTATTTTGTGGTTCAAATATGTATTTGAAATTGATAATTTGAAATGGTTTATTGAGAAGCTAAATCGAGTTGAAATTAATGATTTTGAAATCGAAATGAGATATTGAGGCGAAAAATGATTTTGAAATCGAAATGAGATATTGAGGCGAAAAATGATTTTGAAACGGAATCTTACATCTTGAATAGATATGATGATATTTGAAATGGATTTGATTTTGAAGCGAATATGATATTTTGATATCAATTATGAATCGACTTGAAATGTAAAAGAGCCATCGGTGTAATAATACGTAGTTATTAAAGAGACCGGGATCGGATATGGACATACTCTCTGTCGATACCGAAAACCACTTTAATAACTAGTATACGCGGAGTGTTGATCCAGAACGAAGTGGATGGTTTGGTGAATGCGTTGACTGAAGAAAGAGAACGATAATGGATGACCCCTGACATGACTAAAACAGGAGCCGCGCCGGGCCATTGAGGATCGCCATCTCTAGCGGACACACTCCTTCGTTACCATGTCTATTACTTTTGTGATTCGATTTGGGTGCACCCCTCGATTTTGGGAGTGTTGTTTCGTGGTGTTGGGGTAGTAGCTGCTATGCCCAACATCAGTCCGGATCACGCAACTACTAGTATCCTAGTTGGTATTGCCTCATGTACCTTGTCATACTGATTATCCTATTCGCGACCACTACGATTTTGGTTTGTACCTTTAGTATATGGATTGCCCTCTGGTGACTTCCGGTTTTGGGGAAACTACGGTCTTGTATATGCTATTGGGAATAAAAATGTGTTAAGGGTGGAATGGGCCATGGCTTAACGCTAGTTTGATATTTTACTTTATGATAGACATTATTGTATATAGCGTATTCTACTATATAGTAGATAGTTTAACGGATCCTTAGGAGATGGAAATCCCGAACATCTCTTAAGTTAATGCACGCACGTTAAACACTGAATAGGAGGTGTCTAAAACCCGTAAACATCTCCGACGCCGTCACACTCATATTTACTTATTCAATTTAACCTACATGAGATATTTTAGTCCTGACTCAAGTGTTTTGTCTTTTCATTACGCTCGGGTCAGCCTGAGCATTTCAGATTAGGTTGAAGGTATATTCTGGAGGACGAAGACGGAGTTTGGTATTACATCATTTGTATTCTACTATAGTATTATTTTTCCACTACATTGTTGTATTATCTCTGATATGTATGTAACTCTGATTTATGATGTATAATAATAATCAAATTTATTTATTTAACAGCTTCATGAACTGTTATTTTATTATTATATCTTGTTTCTTCCGCTGCGAGATTCTGAGTTTGTTTCTGTTCTTACTTTTCTTTTCTTATTTAACCCCAATAACTATCTGTATTTTAGATTGTTTGAGTCGGCATGTGTGTATGTTTTGTCGACTTGAACGGTCGAAAATGCGGGTCGTTACAGTTGGTATCAGAGCTTTGGTTTAGCGATAAACCTTGGCTCTAGTGGGGAATAACTCATTGAAATAGAGGTAAACTATATGAATGAGTTGAGTGTATATGAGAGAGCGTATTTGTAATTTTGATATAAAAATGATTTTATATTGTGTTAATTTGTTCCGTTGAGTATTTATGAATTCTGGTTGGTACTTGGGACGCCAAGGCATCGATAGGAATTTCTAAACACTCGAATAGGACAGATTGACATAATATTGTTTTGGATTATATTTTATATATAAAAGACTTATCTTGAAAATTTATAAATTTTGATTGTATTGGTTGTTAGGAGACGATAATATTAGATTATCATCGTTTATTGTTGATTAGTCAATATTTCTAACTATTGACTATTGGATGATTTTAAGAAATGAAACTTGTAAATATGATTGACAATGAATATAAATGGTAAATAAAATGAAATAAAAATGAATTTAAAATTAAGATGGAGAATTTAAAATTCCGGTGTTTTGAAAATTTATTAACAAAAATTTGAAATGTATAATATAAGTATTATATGATAGTATATTCGATTAGAAATTGTTTTCAAAGGATTTCAAATGAAGTAAGTGTTATACTCCCCTCTTGACACTAGAGAAGGATTTCGGTGATGAGTGCACGCATCATCGACGTTTATTTTCGAGAGTCTAAGTGGGGGAGATCACTTAATAGTTTTTCTAAACCCTGTTTTGATTGAAATTGAATTTTATTTTGTATTCTCTATAGTATGACTTGATATATATTAATATAAGTATATATTATTTCAAACTTGATTTGAATTGAAACCAGAGTTGAAATTCTTAAGTTCTTTAATATTTAATGACTTCAAACTATTGAGATAAACAAATACTTGAATCATTATGGAACTTCTAAATTGTGAAATGAGAAAGGAACCTAAGAGCTAAGTGAAAATATCAATTGAAATAGAAATCCTTAGAATTAGGAAATTATGAATTTAAAATAAAATTGAAACTGTAAAACTCGCATAGTATTAAATTTCATTCTATAGCATAAATATAACTGACCAAAATATTTAAGAAGTTCAAAAATGTTATATGAATTGTTAATTGGATAATATACAAGTAGGTTTGAATAATGAAATATGCATTTAATTAATGGTTTGCAAATATAAATAAAATTGTTAGTAAATAATTGGAATTTAAATTAACGTTTAAAGGTGATTCACCATTATGTTAATATAAAATGGAAATACTATATGTGAATGTAAATGTGAAATTAAATTATAGTGAAATTTAAGTAATGACTTAAGAATTAATTAATTGAAAATTCAACTTTGAATGAAAAGAGGTTGTATGTTGTTTAACTACATTCTATTTGCATAACAAAAACTTACCAAATACTTAAAAAGTTTAAAATGCTAATAAGAATAAGTAGAGGAATAATATACCAGTGTGAGAGTGAATAATAAAATGTGAAGATCTATTGATAGTTGTAAATATAAAGGAAATTTAAGTTGTAAAATGAATTAAATTTAAAATTAATTAAATATAAAATTAGTAAATGGAAACTAATTAAATTTGGATGAAACTAAATGTCAATAAACTTGAAAGTGTATGAAATTAAAGTTTTGACTTGGAAATGTATAATTGATTTAGTGTAGATTTTGGATGGATGTTAATGTTTGATATGCATTGGTTGTTAGATGGATGGTAATTGATTAAATAGAATTCATTAGTGTAAATGGAATTGAATAAACGGAATAAAATTTTTAAATAATTAAATTCAAATTTGAAGCAAAGTGAAATTAAATTGAAGCAAATTGACTTGAATTAAAATTATGAATGAAACAAACTGGAATAAATCGGAAACAAATCGAATGTAAACTTATTTCATGGATAAATAAGAAAATAAACGACTTTGTGTTTATGATTGTTTCTTTAGAAAATTGAAGTTTGATGGTTTGTACTTTGAAATAATAAAAGCAAATTTTTGGAAAAATCCAAAATTGTCCAATATATGCTGAAACGAAAACAACCATAACTTTTAAATGGCTAGACGAAATTTGACGATCTTAGACTTTTCGGAAAGCTTAGAAACTGTAGCACAACTTTTGTTTAGAGTGTCTTCATAAATTCCTTCATTTACTTAGTTAAAAATGTTGAATCTTCTCGCTGGCCTGTGTAAAAAGGAATCAAAATCAGTAGCATATACCCTTAGTATTTTCACCATAACTTTTTACTGGTTTATCGGATTTTGACGATATTGCCCTTTATGGAAAGCTAAGAACTTAAGTTAAAACTTTTGCTTTAAGTGTTTTGTGTTTTGCTGTCATTTAGATGGTCGAAAAGGGAACGTCGCTGACCTGCGCAAATCATTGCCCAGGCTGAGGCGTATCCTTTTAGTAAAACGGCCGTAACTTTTGAACGGATGGTCCGAATTCAATGATTTTGGACATTCTGGAAAGCCTGAAACAATTGCAACAACTTTTGTTTAGATTCTATTGCCAAATTTTATCGTTTAGGTGACCAAAACTAAGATTCGTTTGCTATCCTGGAATTGGAATTTCAGGTTTGAAGCTAAACATGTTATATGTATGTTGTTTATGCTAAGTATATCGATCTAACTTTATATGCATGGTTCTAACTTGGTTATTGAGCATTTTAGTAGGTAGCAAAGGGGTTGCGCTTCGCTTGTGGAGCTCGCTTCTGCGCTAAATGAAAAATGTAAGTTAAAATGCTAATAAACGCTAAATAAAAGGTATGTTCTCGGATTACAGTTTATGTTGTGGTATATTATTGTGTTCCCCATGTTTTGGGATGCCTCATTCTTGTAATGAGATGTATATCATGCAATTATTACTACTGTGAAATTTTTCGGTCCTAGCCGCGCAAAGGAGGTGCTGCCGAAATTTTTCAAAAATCCGGGAGGTAGAAAATTTTGTTAAAAAAATCCTATAACTAAATTTTGCAAATAAATAGAATATTTTGAATGAATTATATCTAAATGATGGTTTCCCCTTCTCTGTTCCTTTTCGAGGACGAAAAGTTTTAAGTGGGGGAGAATGTAACGACCCGTATTTTTAACACTTTAAAAATACGAATTAAAATGAAAATTTTGGATAAAAATCCGAAGGAAATAAAATTTTGTGTTGTTAAAAGTGAATTACAAGTTAAAATACAAAACTGAATTCTGAAATAACTTATTTGTAAATTAAATATGGATGTTAACTTGTAGTGAATGTAAATAATGAATTGAATTTGATTGTAAACCAAATTGGTTATGATTGTAAACAAAGAATAAATAAAATGGTAGATTTAATAATGGAAGTTTATGTTATTGAAACTAATATAAATAAATGTAACTTAATATTCCAGTTGATTGGAAGCAGATAATGACTGAAACGGTAATTCGATAAAGATGTTAACTTGTAATTGAACGTAAGTAAAGATTTAAATTTGAATGTAACAAGTAATTGAATTGAATTTGATTGTAAACAACGAAATAAATAAAATGTTACATTTAATATTGAAGTTATAATATGGAAATCAACGTAAATGAATGTAATTTAATATTACTGTGAATTTAAATAAGATGATAGCTGAAGAAAATGAAAGTAAATGAATTATAAACTATTGATAATAATGTATAGGTAAATGGTTGATTCAATAATGAAAGTGTAAATCGAAATAAAAGAATTCATTGGAATTAAGTAACTTGAATTTGAATTACAATATAATTGAACGCTGAATCTAATATAATCTTTTATATTGGGTTTATAATGGAAAACTGCATTGTAGAAGATTGTTAATTACTGTGAAATTAAAAATGGGATTTGTGAACAATTGAAATTTGATTTAAAAGTTAATAATTTAAATTGGGAATTTTATATAAAAATTAAACAGTCGAATAATTTATTTTTCGAATATTGGATTTAATTAGACAATTAAATCGATAATTTAATAAGTTAAATTTCAAAAATAATTGTAAATCGAGTTGAATATGATTGAAAATGATTTGCAAAATTTTATCTTATCATACTGGAGTTATAGTAATGTTATAGAACTTTTAAAATTGAATTTAAAGTTAATTTGTGAAAATTGAATATTTTTAATATTTAATTATTGACTGAAAATAGCCATTTTTCGAACAGTCTCATAATTGAACGAAACTAGTTCCATTGGATCCGTAATAGTTTGTTATTGTCGGATTTCAATTTTCGTAGCAATCAGAGTTATCAATTGACCGTGGCAGCTCGAAACGCATCGAAATCGTTTTAATTTTAATTCGGCGAGTTAAAATAGTCATTTTTCAAAAAGTCTCGGAATTCGATGAAACCAAATTTTTCGGATCCGTAATGTGATATTATTGTATGGTTTCAAATTTCGTGTCAATTGGATGTGCCGTTTGTCCGGGGCAAGCCAAAACGCATCGAAATCGGTTTGAATCGGTTTAATTTAAAACTGATCGTTTTTCTCCGTAACTCGCCCAGATGACCGAATTAGCCTCCGAAACATGTTCCATTGCGTTCGGAACGTGGGGTAAACCTTAGAAACGTCAGCCGGCACGCTTCGTTTGGAGTTCGGAAAATCCGGGATGAATAGTGTCGCGTATTTTTCAATAAAAGCCCTCACTTTCTCTATTTTCCAAAAAACCCTAGGTCAAATAGCTTCAGCCGCCACTAATCTTTTTAATGGCTGAGAATTTCGAATCTTTCTCCTCTATTATCTCCAAATCTACAAACAATTAGCAAAAGTCGTCAACTACAAAGTTGTAGAGGGCATCAAGATCTAGCTATCCAACGGTGGAGATCGGAAACGGAGCCACGGATTGACGGCAAAAAGAGATGGAAGCTGCTGCGTTTTTCATGCAAATCGAGGTGGAGGAGGCGACCGAGCTCCATACCCTTGGGGCCGATGGTGGCTCTTGAGTAGTGCTTCGAAGTGGTGTATCCTGATCGAAGTGGAAGTGCTCGTGGTGGCCTCGAAAATTGAGGGAATAAGGGCGGCTATGGGTTGTTGGTCACGTTCTTTGACCTGGGGAAGATGAAGCAAAGGAGCGGCCAGATCTGAAGCAAGAGGGATGGACGGCCAGATTGCATTGTAGGGTTTAAAATTATAAAAGAAAATTGTAAATATTTATAATATAAATTCGTGTTAACTTCAAAAATGTATAACTTTTTCATACGAGGTCTGATCAGAACGAAACTTTTTACGTTGCGATCGTAATGACGAGAGCTTCGAAATGAAACTGGTTTAGATGGATTTGGAGATGGTGGAAATTTGGGCTAAAGTTGGGCGTCGTCAAACCGGAACATCTCGACGACAACGGAAAATCAAAGTGAGTGTTTTATAATGCTCACAACGTACTAAATATCTTTATGGTAGTTAAATTTGACATTATGAAGTGTTATGATTTTATTTGTCGTTGTTTGATGAAATTTAATTGTCATATAGATTGTCATTTGAATTAACCGTTGAAAATTAAATTGACAGTTAAATTGAAATTAAAATTGAATTGCGATTGAATTACCTGACATTGATAACTATGAAATTGCCATGAATTGTATTGTCTATTGGATGATGTATTTCGATGGATGTTATTGGACGATATTTTAAATGTTTGGATGTTTACTAGCTTATATATACACTGTTATGCATACATATGACACCGTGATTTTGTTAAGTGATATATATTCATCCCTGTCATTTAATTGAAATAACTAACCACTTGGCCATAGGTTAGAGAATTATATACGGACACCGGGTTGGTTAAATTAAATGATTTTAAAAGTTGTTTTGAAATTATTTAAATGAATTGATTTAAGAATAAAAATCTAATTTATGGAAATTGAATTATTTTGAATTGAAGCTTGAGATGTTGGAATTTAAACTTGGTAAATGAAATGGATTAATTATTCGAAGTTTAGATTTTTAAGAAAAATTGAAATATGGCGTAAAGTTTCGAAAGTCGATTTGTTTTAAAAGATTGGACTTTTAATCGAACTCTGAATATTTCTAAGAAAATTTATATGAAATGATATTTCAAGTTTGAGTTTGGAAGTGAAAATTAATTTGAAATTGAGATTTAATTAATTTGGAATTAAATTGAAATTTAAATAAATTGGTGAATTGAACTAAATTGAAACTATTGAATTAAATTTGAAGATAAAATTGATTTGAATAGGATTTGAACTGAAATTGATTTGGAATGTAACACTTAAATGAATTCTTGAAATCCGAATATTAATCTAAGTTTATTAAACGGGAATTGTTCCAGAAATTAAGTAAACTACTTAATACAGATGTTTAATTTGAAGTATATTCTAATTTGAATACGAAATGGTTTTAAAGCGAATCTTATATTTTTATATAAATATATGAACTGTTTTGAAATGTGAAATATTTAAAGTTTCGAAATATATTGGAAGTGAAATTGTTTATTTTGTGGTTCAAATATGTATTTGAAATTGATAATTTGAAATGGTTTATTGAGAAGCTAAATCGAGTTGAAATTAATGATTTTGAAATCGAAATGAGATATTGAGGCGAAAAATGATTTTGAAATCGAAATGAGATATTGAGGCAAAAAATGATTTTGAAACGGAATCTTACATCTTGAATAGATATGATGATATTTGAAATGGATTTGATTTTGAAGCGAATATGATATTTTGATATCAATTATGAATCGACTTGAAATGTAAAAGAGCCATCGGTGTAATAATACGTAGTTATTAAAGAGACCGGGATCGGATATGGACATACTCTCTGTCGATACCGAAAACCACTTTAATAACTAGTATACGCGGAGTGTTGATCCAGAACGAAGTGGATGGTTTGGTGAACGCGTTGACTGAAGAAAGAGAACGATAATGGATGACCCCTGACATGACTAAAACAGGAGCCGCGCCGGGCCATTGAGGATCGCCATCTCTAGCGGACACACTCCTTCGTTACCATGTCTATTACTTTTGTGATTCGATTTGGGTGCACCCCTCGATTTTGGGAGTGTTGTTTCGTGGTGTTGGGGTAGTAGCTGCTATGCCCAACATCAGTCCGGATCACGCAACTACTAGTATCCTAGTTGGTATTGCCTCATGTACCTTGTCATACTGATTATCCTATTCGCGACCACTACGATTTTGGTTTGTACCTTTAGTATATGGATTGCCCTTTGGTGACTTCCGGTTTTGGGGAAACTACGGTCTTGTATATGCTATTGGGAATAAAAATGTGTTAAGGGTGGAATGGGCCATGGCTTAACGCTAGTTTGATATTTTACTTTATGATAGACATTATTGTATATAGCGTATTCTACTATATAGTAGATAGTTTAACGGATCCTTAGGAGATGGAAATCCCGAACATCTCTTAAGTTAATGCACGCACGTTAAACACTGGATAGGAGGTGTCTAAAACCCGTAAACATCTCCGACGCCGTCACACTCATATTTACTTATTCAATTTAACCTACATGAGATATTTTAGTCCTGACTCGAGTGTTTTGTCTTTTCATTACGCTCGGGTCAGCCTGAGCATTTCAGATTAGGTTGAAGGTATATTCTGGAGGACGAAGACGGAGTTTGATATTACATCATTTGTATTCTACTATAGTATTATTTTTCCACTACATTGTTGTATTATCTCTGATATGTATGTAACTCTGATTTATGATGTATAATAATAATCAAATTTATTTATTTAACAGCTTCATGAACTGTTATTTTATTATTATATCTTGTTTCTTCCGCTGCGAGATTCTGAGTTTGTTTCTGTTCTTTCTTTTCTTTTCTTATTTAACCCCAATAACTATATGTATTTTGGATTGTTTGAGTCGGCATGTGTGTATGTTTTGTCGTCTTGAACGGTCGAAAATGCGGGTCGTTACAGTTGGTATTAGAGCTTTGGTTTAGCGATAAACCTTGGCTCTAGTGGGGAATAACTCATTGAAATAGAGGTAAACTATATGAATGAGTTGAGTGTATATGAGAGAGCGTATTTGTAATTTTGATATAAAAATGATTTTATATTGTGTTAATTTGTTCCGTTGAGTATTTATGAATTCTGGTTGGTACTTGGGACGCCAAGGCATCGATAGGAATTTCTAAACACTCGAATAGGACAGATTGACATAATATTGTTTTGGATTATATTTTATATATAAAAGACTTATCTTGAAAATTTATAAATTTTGATTGTATTGGTTGTTAGGAGACGATAATATTAGATTATCATCGTTTATTGTTGATTAGTCAATATTTCTAACTATTGACTATTGGATGATTTTAAGAAATGAAACTTGTAAATATGATTGACAATGAATATAAATGGTAAATAAAATGAAATAAAAATGAATTTAAAATTAAGATGGAGAATTTAAAATTCCGTTGTTTTGAAAATTTATTAACAAAAATTTGAAATGTATAATATAAGTATTATATGATAGTATATTCGATTAGAAATTGTTTTCAAAGGATTTCAAATGAAGTAAGTGTTATACTCCCCTCTTGACACTAGAGAAGGATTTCGGTGATGAGTGCACGCATCATCGACGTTTATTTTCGAGAGTCTAAGTGGGGGAGATCACTTAATAGTTTTTCTAAACCCTGTTTTGATTGAAATTGAATTTTATTTTGTATTCTCTATAGTATGACTTGATATATATTAATATAAGTATATATTATTTCAAACTTGATTTGAATTGAAACCGGAGTTGAAATTCTTAAGTTCTTTAATATTTAATGACTTCAAACTATTGAGATAAACAAATACTTGAATCATTACGGAACTTCTAAATTGTGAAATGAGAAAGGAACCTAAGAGCTAAGTGAAAATATCAATTGAAATAGAAATCCTTAGAATTAGGAAATTATGAATTTAAAATAAAATTGAAACTGTAAAACTCGCATAGTATTAAATTTCATTCTATAGCATAAATATAACTCACCAAAATATTTAAGAAGTTCAAAAATGTTATATGAATTGTTAATTGGATAATATACAAGTAGGTTTGAATAATGAAATATGCATTTAATTAATGGTTTGCAAATATAAATAAAATTGTTAGTAAATAATTGGAATTTAAATTAACGTTTAAAGGTGATTCACCATTATGTTAATATAAAATGGAAATACTATATGTGAATGTAAATGTGAAATTAAATTATAGTGAAATTTAAGTAATGACTTAAGAATTAATTAATTGAAAATTCAACTTTGAATGAAAAGAGGTTGTATGTTGTTTAACTACATTCTATTTGCATAACAAAAACTTACCAAATACTTAAAAAGTTTAAAATGCTAATAAGAATAAGTAGAGGAATAATATACCAGTGTGAGAGTGAATAATAAAATGTGAAGATCTATTGATAGTTGTAAATATAAAGGAAATTTAAGTTGTAAAATGAATTAAATTTAAAATTAATTAAATATAAAATTAGTAAATGGAAACTAATTAAATTTGGATGAAACTAAATGTCAATAAACTTGGAAGTGTATGAAATTAAAGTTTTGACTTGGAAATGTATAATTGATTTAGTGTAGATTTTGGATGGATGTTAATGTTTGATATGCATTGGTTGTTAGATGGATGGTAATTGATTAAATAGAATTCATTAGTGTAAATGGAATTGAATAAACGGAATAAAAATTTTAAATAATTAAATTCAAATTTGAAGCAAAGTGAAATTAAATTGAAGCAAATTGACTTGAATTAAAATTATGAATGAAACAAACTGGAATAAATCGGAAACAAATCGAATGTAAACTTATTTCATGGATAAATAAGAAAATAAACGACTTTGTGTTTATGATTGTTTCTTTAGAAAATTGAAGTTTGATGGTTTGTACTTTGAAATAATAAAAGCAAATTTTTGGAAAAATCCAAAATTGTCCAATATATGCTGAAACGAAAACAACCATAACTTTTAAATGGCTAGACGAAATTTGACGATCTTAGACTTTTCGGAAAGCTTAGAAACCGTAGCACAACTTTTGTTTAGAGTGTCTTCAGAAATTCCTTCATTTACTTAGTTAAAAATGTTGAATCTTCTCGCTGGCCTGTGTAAAAAGGAAGCAAAATCAGTAGCATATACCCTTAGTATTTTCACCATAACTTTTTACTGGTTTATCGGATTTTGACGATATTGCCCTTTCTGGAAAGCTAAGAACTTAAGTTAAAACTTTTGCTTTAAGTGTTTTGTGTTTTGCTGTCATTTAGATGGTCGAAAAGGGAACGTCGCTGACCTGCGCAATTCATTGCCCAGGCTGAGGCGTATCCTTTTAGTAAAACGGCCGTAACTTTTGAACGGATGGTCCGAATTCAATGATTTTGGACATTCTAGAAAGCCTGAAACAATTGCAACAACTTTTGTTTAGATTCTATTGCCAAACTTTATCGTTTAGGTGACCAAAACTAAGATTCGTTTGCTATCCTGGAATTGGAATTTCAGTTTTGAAGCTAAACATGTTATATGTATGTTGTTTATGCTAAGTATATCGATCTAACTTTATATGCATGGTTCTAACTTGGTTATTGAGCATTTTAGTAGGTAGCAAAGGGGTTGCGCTTCGCTTGTGGAGCTCGCTTCTGCGCTAAATGAAAAATGTAAGTTAAAATGCTAATAAACGCTAAATAAAAGGTATGTTCTCGGATTACAGTTTATGTTGTGGTATATTATTGTGTTCCCCATGTTTTGGGATGCCTCATTCTTGTAATGAGATGTATATCATGCAATTATTACTACTGTGAAATTTTTCGGTCCTAGCCGCGCAAAGGAGGTGCTGCCGAAATTTTTCAAAAATCCGGGAGTTAGAAAATTTTGTGAAAAAAAATCCTATAATTAAATTTTGCAAATAAATAGAATATTTTGAATGAATTATATCTAAATGGTGGTTTCCCCTTCTCTGTTCCTTTTCGAGGACGAAAAGTTTTAAGTGGGGGAGAATGTAACGACCCGTATTTTTAACACTTTAAAAATACGAATTAAAATGAAAATTTTGGATAAAAATCCGAAGGAAATAAAATTTTGTGTTGTTAAAAGTAAATTACAAGTTAAAATACAAAACTGAATTCTGAAATAACTTATTTGTAATTTAAATATGGATGTTAACTTGTAGTGAATGTAAATAATGAATTGAATTTGATTGTAAACCAAATTGGTTATGATTGTAAACAAAGAATAAATAAAATGGTAGATTTAATAATGGAAGTTTATGTTATTGAAACTAATATAAATAAATGTAACTTAATATTCCAGTTGATTGGAAGCAGATAATGACTGAAACGGTAATTCGATAAAGATGTTAACTTGTAATTGAACGTAAGTAAAGATTTAAATTTGAATGTAACAAGTAATTGAATTGAATTGAATTTGATTGTAAACAACGAAATAAATAAAATGTTACATTTAATATTGAAGTTATAATATGGAAATCAACGTAAATGAATGTAATTTAATATTACTGTGAATTTAAATAAGATGATAGCTGAAGAAAATGAAAGTAAATGAATTATAAACTATTGATAATAATGTATAGGTAAATGGTTGATTCAATAATGAAAGTGTAAATCGAAATAAAAGAATTCATTGGAATTAAGTAACTTGAATTTGAATTACAATATAATTGAACGCTGAATCTAATATAATCTTTTATATTGGGTTTATAATGGAAAACTGCATTGTAGAAGATTGTTAATTACTGTGAAATTAAAAATGGGATTTGTGAACAATTGAAATTTGATTTAAAAGTTAATAATTTAAATTGCGAATTTTATATAAAAATTAAACAGTCGAATAATTTATTTTTCGAATATTGGATTTAATTAGACAATTAAATCGATAATTTAATAAGTTAAATTTCAAAAATAATTGTAAATCGAGTTGAATATGATTGAAAATGATTTGCAAAATTTTATCTTATCATACTGGAGTTATAGTAATGTTATAGAACTTTTAAAATTGAATTTAAAGTTAATTTGTGAAAATTGAATATTTTTAATATTTAATTATTGACTGAAAATAGCCATTTTTCGAACAGTCTCAGAATTGAACGAAACCAGTTTCATTGGATCCATAATAGTTTGTTATTGTCGGATTTCAATTTTCGTAGCAATCGGAGTTATCAATTGACCGTGGCAGCTCGAAACGCATTGAAATCGTTTTAATTTTAATTCGGCGAGTTAAAATAGTCATTTTTCAAAAAGTCTCGGAATTCGACGAAACCAATTTCATCGGATCCGTAATGTGATATTATTGTATGGTTTCAAATTTCGTGTCAATTGGATGTACCGTTTGTCCGGGGCAAGCCAAAACGCATCGAAATCGGTTTGAATCGGTTTAATTTAAAACTGATCGTTTTTCTCCGTAACTCGCCCAGATGACCGAATTAGCCTCCAAAACATGTTCCATTGCGTTCGGAACGTGGGGTAAACCTTAGAAACGTCAGCCGGCATGCTTCGTTTGGAGTTCGGAAAATCCGGGATGAATAGTGTCGCGTATTTTTCAATAAAAGCCCTCACTTTCTCTATTTTCCAAAAAACCCTAGGTCAAATAGCTTCAGCCGCCACTAATCTTTTTAATGGCTGAGAATTTCGAAACTTTCTCCTCTATTATCTCCAAATCTACAAACAATTAGCAAAAGTCGTCAACTACAAAGTTGTAGAGGGCATCAAGATCTAGCAATCCAACGGTGTAGATCGGAAACGGAGCCACGGATTGACGGCAAAAAGAGATGGAAGCTGCTGCGTTTTTCACGCAAATCGAGGTAGAGGAGGCGACCGAGCTCCACACCCTTGGGGCCGATGGTGGCTCTTGAGTAGTGCTTCGAAGTGGTGTATCCTGATCGAAGTGGAAGTGCTCGTGGTGGCCTCGAAAATTGAGGGAATAAGGGCGGCTATGGGTTGTTGGTCGTTCTTTGACCTGGGGAAGATGAAGCAAAGGAGCGGCCAGATCTGAAGCAAGAGGGATGGACGGCCAGATTGCATTGTAGGGTTTAAAATTATAAAAGAAAATTGTAAATATTTATAATATAAATTCGTGTTAACTTCAAAAATGTATAACTTTTTCATACGAGGTCTGATTGGAACGAAACTTTTTACGTTGCGATCGTAATGACGAGAGCTTCGAAATGAAACTGGTTTAGATGGATTTGGAGACGGTGGAAATTTGGGCTAAAGTTGGGCGTCGTCCAGTTTTAGTTCCAAACCGGAACATCTCGACGACAACGGAAAATCAAAGTGAGTGTTTTATAATGCTCACAACGTACTAAATATCTTTATGGTAGTTAAATTTGACATTATGAAGTGTTATGATTTTATTTGTCGTTGTTTGATAAAATTTAATTGTCATATAGATTGTCATTTGAATTAACCGTTGAAAATTAAATTGACAGTTAAATTGAAATTAAAATTGAATTGCGATTGAATTACCTGACATTGATAACTATGAAATTGCCATGAATTGTATTGTCTATTGGATGATGTATTTCGATGGATGTTATTGGTTGATATTTTAAATGTTTGGATGTTTACTTGCTTATATATACACTGTTATGCATACATATGACACCGTGATTTTGTTAAGTGATATATATTCATCCCTGACATTTAATTGAAATAACTAACCACTTGGCCATAGGTTAGAGAATTATATACGGACACCAGGTTGGTTAAATTAAATGATTTTAAAAGATGTTTTGAAATTATTTAAATGAATTGATTTAAGAATAAAAATCTAATTTATGGAAATTGAATTATTTTGAATTGAAGCTCGAGATGTTGGAATTTAAACTTGGTAAATGAAATGGATTAATTATTCGAAGTTTAGATTTTTAAGAAAAATTGAAATATGGCGTAAAGTTTCGAAAGTCGATTTGTTTTAAAAGATTGGACTTTTAATCGAACTCTGAATATTTCTAAGAAAATTTATATGAAATGATATTTCAAGTTTGAGTTTGGAAGTGAAAATTAATTTGAAATTGAGATTTAATTAATTTGGAATTAAATTGAAATTTAAATAAATTGGTGAATTGAACTAAATTGAAACTATTGAATTAAATTTGAAGATAAAATTGATTTGAACTGAAATTGATTTGGAATGTAACACTTAAATGAATTCTTGAAATCCGAATATTAATCTAAGTTTATTAAACGGGAATTGTTCCAGAAATTAAGTAAACTACTTAATACGGATGTTTAATTTGAAGTATATTCTAATTTGAATACGAAATGGTTTTAAAGCGAATCTTATATTTTTATATAAATATATGAACTGTTTTGAAATGTGAAATATTTAAAGTTTCGAAATATATTGGAAGTGAAATTGTTTATTTTGTGGTTCAAATATGTATTTGAAATTGATAATTTGAAATGGTTTATTGAGAAGCTAAATCGAGTTGAAATTAATGATTTTGAAATCGAAATGAGATATTGAGGCGAAAAATGATTTTGAAATCGAAATGAGATATTGAGGCGAAAAATGATTTTGAAACGGAATCTTACATCTTGAATAGATATGATGATATTTGAAATGGATTTGATTTTGAAGCGAATATGATATTTTGATATCAATTATGAATCGATTTGAAATGTAAAAGAGCCATCGGTGTAATAATACGTAGTTATTAAAGAGACCGGGATCGGATATGGACATACTCTCTGTCGATACCGAAAACCACTTTAATAACTAGTATACGCGGAGTGTTGATCCAGAACGAAGTGGATGGTTTGGTGAACGCGTTGACTGAAGAAAGAGAACGATAATGGATGACCCCTGACATGACTAAAACAGGAGCCGCGCCGGGCCATTGAGGATCGCCATCTCTAGCGGACACACTCCTTCGTTACCATGTCTATTACTTTTGTGATTCGATTTGGGTGCACCCCTCGATTTTGGGAGTGTTGTTTCGCGGTGTTGGGGTAGTAGCTGCTATGCCCAACATCAGTCCGGATCACACAACTACTAGTATCCTAGTTGGTATTGCCTCATGTACCTTGTCATACTGATTATCCTATTCGCGACCACTACGATTTTGGTTTGTACCTTTAGTATATGGATTGCCCTCTAGTGACTTCCGGTTTTGGGGAAACTACGGTCTTGTATATGCTATTGGGAATAAAAATGTGTTAAGGGTGGAATGGGCCATGGCTTAACGCTAGTTTGATATTTTACTTTATGATAGACATTATTGTATATAGCGTATTCTACTATATAGTAGATAGTTTAACGGATCCTTAGGAGATGGAAATCCCGAACATCTCTTAAGTTAATGCACGCACGTTAAACACTGGATAGGAGGTGTCTAAAACCCGTAAACATCTCCGACGCCGTCACACTCATATTTACTTATTCAATTTAACCTACATGAGATATTTTAGTCCTGACTCGAGTGTTTTGTCTTTTCATTACGCTCGGGTCAGCCTGAGCATTTCAGATTATGTTGAAGGTATATTCTGGAGGACGAAGACGGAGTTTGGTATTACATCATTTGTATTCTACTACAGTATTATTTTTCCACTGCATTGTTGTATTATCTCTGATATGTATGTAACTCTGATTTATGATGTATAATAATAATCAAATTTATTTATTTAACAGCTTCATGAACTGTTATTTTATTATTATATCTTGTTCCTTCCGCTGCGAGATTCTGAGTTTGTTTCTGTTCTTTCTTTTCTTTTCTTATTTAACCCCAATAACTATCTGTATTTTGGATTGTTTGAGTCGGCATGTGTGTATGTTTTGTCGACTTGAACGGTCGAAAATGCGGGTCGTTACACTTCATGTACACTTAAATGATGATTAGTAGAATCTAATGATTACTTGGCCTCCACACTTCCTAAGAGGTATTTTGGGAAGCTCCATAGAAATAGAATTAGGGTTTTATGCATGTATAAATAACCCTCTTATGTACATGTAAATCATCTTCTACTCTTTCATTTTACTTAGGAAATTAAGAGATCAAATTGTAAGCTCAATGTTCTATGAAATAAAAATGGCTTCCAAGCCTCTTTCTTCTCTTTTTTCTACATGCTTTTCTTTGTTTTTATGTTAATGCTTTTATTTATGTTCTTTTCTTTTCTTTGTTAGTAGAATAGTTTTACATTCATGCAAGTAGTGTAGCTTAATTTCTTTTGTTGTAAGTAGTTTAATTACATTCTCTTCTTTGCTTATTCTTTATTTTCTTCTCTTTTTAATGTTGAAAGTTACTTGTGTTGCTTCAATGCCACAAATGAGTAGCTAAACCCCTTCAATTTAGGGGTAATGAAGCTCTCAAATATTATGTAATTTCAACATTTTATGATTTATTATCTCATTTGGTTTATGCTTCATGAAGTGAGTTTTGATGCAAGTTTATACAAGTGGGTTTGATAGCTTATATTGTTTATGCAAATGAGCTATTCTTATTCAACATAAACACAATTTGCATCATCATTTGCTAATCCATTTTTGATTGTGAAATTAAAGTAAAAATGAAATTTGATGATCTATATTACTAGTTACAATAGTAAATAGATCATACTTAAAATAGCTTTTGCTTTGGCTTCATTTTCATGAGAATTATAAGTGGTTTATTTGTTGTATTATAGTTTGATGGTTTGAGTTATGTTAATTAATAATATAAACAAACCATACTTATGATAAATACAATAATATTTCACTTAATATCAAAGCTAGAGATCACAAATAGTTTGTTTGTTGATTTACAAAAAATATGAGAGTGGATTTGCCTTTAAATTGTTCTCTAGTTAAATAGTTTTTAAATCAAATTTCAATTCTAGTTTTAGCTTCATTTTATTTCTAGTTAACAATTTCTCCTCCATTTGGTCTAATTTGATTGAATAGATTTTTAAACTCTCACAATTCCCTGCGGATCGACCCGTATTCGCCACGTACTACAAAGTGTACGCCGTGCGCTTACGGTTTATTTTAATTTGAAATTTTTCGGCAAATTTCTAAACCGATAGAAATCTTGTCGATTAACAAGTTTTTGGCGCCGTTGCCGGGGAGTTGATTTGATTTTGATTTTCTATTCTTCAAATTATTTTCATTTTTTTTGTGTTTTTATTTTGTGTGTGTTTGCATATATAAAAAGTGTTTTGTTGTGTGTTTGAGTGATTTTTGTTTCCATTTTGTTTGTGTTTTCTAGTTTCATTTTGCATTGCATTTCTATTAAAAAAATTACACAACTTCATTTGAAAAAGAAAAAAAATCATTCCATTGCTCTTTCACAATTTATATTTTACATTGTCATTCATATTTTCATTTGTACATATATTTTTTATCATCTTTTCACTGTTACAGTTTTTCCTCTCTGATTCACATTTTCTATTTGCATTTTCTGTTCTTCTCACACTCTTGTTCAACAGTCATCCCCTCTACATTACAACTTGCTGCTCCTGACCACAGTTCATCAACCTACCCGAATACAAACTTCCCTGCTTGCTGCATTACCACTCCAACCCATCACTATTCCACTACCAAAACATTCAAGTTCATCAAAACACATCCACCCAGTTCACACAGTCCCTGCCTCTGTTTCATACAAACCATCTTCTCAACCACCAGCACTACAAACTTCTACATCAAACAACACTGACCCACTTCCAACTCCACAACTACCATCGACTTCTGATCATCTCCTTACCCCTTCATAACCACTTCCATCATTCCCTTCCATACACCAAACTCTTCAACATCACTGCTTTGACATTCACATATCATTACAACTACAAGCTGCAGCAACACAAACACCTCCCTGACCACGAAACTCAACAACCACCACAGTTTATCACATCACATACCACAACTCCCTTCATCAAGAGTACAACAGTTCGTCCTCACATACATAACCCTCTCCATCAAACATCAACCCTGAAACCATCTACCTGAAACTAACACGGCAAAAATCCAACTGCAACAGTGTTGTTGCCATTACCCTGTGCACATTTCTTTCTACCAACCCACTGCCATCTTCCAATAACATTACTGCCTTCACTACATCAAAGTTCACCACTCCATCAACATTCTTCATTCATCATCTCACCATTCTCTTCCTACTGCACAGCCAATTCTGTCCAAACATTCACCTTTCATCTCTATTTTTCATCTACCATCATATTGACATACTTCTTCTACAAAACTGTGCCAAATACGGCTACAATTCATTTCACTTCACTGGAGCAACTTTTGTTTCACTTCGTCAAACATCACAGCATAACAAACAAATAACATCTACCACCACATTGCCAAACACTCAATTGCTCCCTTCCACTAAACAAACTTGTTAATTCATTCCCTAACCACTGTTGCATCAGTAAACAACTTCCACACCGACCTACCTTGCCGCTCGACCACATCCTCACTGCCATTCTCCTACCACCCTCACAAATCATTACTGACTTCTACTACTTCTATGCACCACTTCTACTACTTCATCATAGCACCCACTGCCAAACTCGAAAATTAGTAATCAACTACCCTCTCCTCTACAACCAAAACTGACTGCATGTGAACATTCACCAACATCAACCTCATTGTTCAAACACAACAGCCTACCCCATCCCCTTACTTGCCTTTCACTTACAATACAAACATCCCTTCCATCAACCAAGTAACCTGACCACCTCTTTTTTTTATTACAATCATCTGGCCACTTCATTCACATTAGTACACTTCACTATCAGCCTTCATCACACACATAACCCCTTACCACTATCACCATTACAACCTTCCGTCCTCCCTGTCTTAAACGAATTCTCTGCAAACCAAGACAACAGCAGCATAAACACAAGCTTGCACCACCATAACCAATTGTTCCATCTCCAAACAACAACAAAAAAAGAAAAGAAGAAAACTGACCTTCGGCCTTGACTAATTCAACCGCTGACAGCTACATACTCCCCAAACAACTTCAGTTCATCAAACTACGATTTCCAGTCCACGATCTACCACCTCGCCAAATCCTCAATCGACAGCATCGCAACCCAACTAACGACCTACTTTAAACTTTGACTTCCTCTGCAAATTAATAGCAGCCGCGAACCCAATTATAACCACCAATTGCCAATTTCCATCACCAAATCTGAACTCCATTCCGAACTCCACGAGAACAAACCTGATCGAGAACAAAACTAAACACACGAATTCGATTTCGCGAGTTGCTTGAGTTCAATCGCGAGTTGCGGTTGCTTTCGATTTCTGTAATTCTGATTTCTGCAAGTTGCCTGAGTTTTTTTTTAATTTCTGGTGGTCAACTTGGTTTGTGTTAAGAAAAAATGAATTGCAATTGTGCGTGATTTTAAACTCTGATGGTCAACTGATTTTGACTTCATTTGGCTTGAGTGAGTAGATTAAATTGTTTTTGGATTGTACCTTTTTGTGGGCTAAGTATGTTAAGTGTTTGAATGTTTATCTTTGTGTTCATTTAATTTTTTCAAAAAAAAGGGGGGGGGTTGTTTTCAAGTGTTTTAGTTTAATTTGTTTATTTTTTTTAATTTCTACTTTAATCTCTAAAAAAACAAAAACACCAAAAAGAAAACAATTTTTTTTAAGTAAAACTTCACTTTTAAGTTTCCTTTCCAAAAAAAAAACTTTGTTTGTAAAGTTTAGTTTGTTCAAGTAACTTTGAAAAAGAAAAGTGGGTTTGCTTAGTTTGTTTATCTTCCTTTGATTTTAGTTTTGTTTCATCCTTTTTTCTTGAAAAAAAAAGTTTTAAATTCATTTAGGTTTGTTTTAAATTGTTTTAAGTGCCATCCTTATATTTAAATAATAATAATAAAAAATATATCATATATATCTTGTTTTATTGCAGGTTGCCAAAGCAGAATTGCAGAAGGAACAACTGCTTGCCTAAAAATAATTGTTGCTTGCTTATAAAAAATTGCCGCTAAAAAAAATAATTGCTAATAATCTGCATGCTCTGGTATTGTGCTTTCGTCTCTAGTGCATTGTTGGTTGTTTGCATTTGAATTTATATATACAAAAAAAAATTCAAAACCCAAAAACAAAGACAAACTTCATTTTAGTTGCATTGTAAATTCACGTTAAATTTTTGTTTTGCATTCATCTCATCTTATTTTCTTTTCTAAGGGCAATACCCTAATTCACATAAGGTGAGGGATTTCATCACCCTTTCCTTAGCCCACAAACGCATTTCATCGTAGAATTTGACTAATAATAAAGGTTAGACATTCGACTTAAGGGTGTCGCGAGCTCATCTAGGGCTTAATTGTATCTTCACAATTGTTTTCTTTGAACAATTCTATTTCTTGGTGTCTAGGCTACGACAGAATAATAACTAGTTATAAAAATTACGGTGATACGTAAATATTATACTGGTTGTTCCTCTGAAGGTACTTAAACCTTCGGCTGCATTGCTACGGTGATTTGTGGTGCACCGATAACCCCTGCCCGTTACCTGGCTGAGAAATATTTTTGTTGATTTAAAACAAAGTGTGATTATAAAATTTTGGGTTAGGAGCTACTAAGGATAGAAAACTGTAATTAAGTCCTTAGCATTCATTTAGTTGCATTAGTTCATGCATATATAAAAAAAATCAAAAACAAAAAAAAATTGTAAATTTTACTTAACTTAGTTTTTTTTAAAAAAAATCCTTTTAAATCCTTTCCTTTGAAAATTTTCAATCAAAAACAAAAATCCAAAAAAAAAATATATTAAATCTTTTCAAAAAGAAAAAAAATTTAAAAAATTCAAAAACAAAAAAAAATTTGAAAATTCAAAAACAAAAACAAAAATCAAATTTCCATTTTCTAAAAAAAAAGAAATATCTTTTTAGTAAATATTTGAAAATTCAAAAAAACAAAAAAAAATACAAAAACAAAACATATAAATTTTTTTAAAAAAAAAACCAAAAACAAAACAAAAATCAAGCTTCTCTTTTGAAAATAAATTTCACTTGGTAAATAGTTTTCTCCCTTGTAAAAAAAACAAACAAATTTTTCACTTCGTTTTTCAAATTTTCTTCCATTCTCTAAACTCGACTCTAACTTCTTTCTCCTCTCGACTTTCACTTGTGCATGAGTACTTGGACTCGTGACACAACAACCAATCGTTGGACTCGCGACTCGACAACTAACCGTTTAACTCGAACAGAGGATCCTCCCGAAATGGCGAACGAGAACTCCCCTCAAACTCTTATGGATAGAATCTTTCCCGATAGAGTTTATATTCCATCTTGCATCACGTTACCTGCCTCTACGGGTAACCATTTCGAAATTCACTCAAAACATATTACCACTCTTCCGAAATTTGGCAATTTCGAACACGATGATCCGTACATCTTCTTGACTAAATTCGAACAAGTTTGTGCAACCATTAAACTCCAACAACTTTCTGATGACGGAATCAAACTTCGATTAATCCCATTCGCTCTTACGGATTACGCTGAAAAATGGTTGTATAGCTTACCATCGAACTCGATTAAAACGTGGGAAGAATTCGTAAAAGCTTTCTTAAAAAAGTTCTGCCCTTTGGAAAAAACAAGTAGAATCCGAAATGAAATTGTAAACTTTCATCAATTCAAGGGAGAACCATTCGGAAAATATTTTGAAAGATTCAAAGAGCTTTTGATAAAATGTCCACACCATAATTTCGAAAAATGGACGATTTGCCAAATTTTATACGATGGACTCGAAAATAGCTCACGTACCATGCTCGAATCAATGTGCCAAGGCAACTTTCTTGCCCAACATCACGACGATGCTTGGCAATTTCTTGAAAACCTCGCCGAAAAATCATCCCAATAGGAACGATCGAACGAAAAATCAATTTACTCACGATCGAGTGCACACTCGATAGGATCTTCTGTTGCTTTGGAAGCTAAGATCGACGCAATGATTAAAAATTTCGATAACGTTTTCTCATCGAATCAAATGAACCAAACTTCCCAACCGATGTGTTATAAATGCAACGATCCTAATCATATAGCCGATCAGTGTCCCGATTCTGTCGAACAAATCAATGCTTTCAATAAAGCCAAAAATGACTCGTTTTCTCCAACGTACAACCCTGGTTGGAGAAGTCATCCAAATTTTGCGTGGAACCAAAACAATCCCAACACAAATACGATTCGTCCCAATTTTCAAGTATTTTCGAACAATTTTCAACCAAACCTTGCACGTCCGTCGCATAATCAACCACAACAATCAAATTTTCAACCAAATGCTGCTCATCCTCCCCAAGACGATAAACGTTTAACTTCACTTGAGAAAACTCTTGAAACGTTGGTTAAGCAACCACTCAAAGCCTTCAATCAAACAACAATTTGCAAAATTTATTGACTTCATATATGCAAAACACGAACCAATCAATTGCAAAACTCGAAATGCAAATGAGTCAATTAGCCACGTCTATGAGCGAACGTGAAAGAGTCACATTCCCAAGCCAACCCATTTCAAATCCCAGAAATCAAAACGCAAATTCAAATCAAGCCCGTGTTGTTCAAGATAGCAACATCGCCCAATTAAATGCTATCACAACTCTCAGTTTCGGTAAACAAATCGATAATCAAGTCATTAATCCAAACGATTTACCGGAAGCCTCTCTCGACACTTCTAAAACAATGAACGAATCTGAACAGAACGTGGAGCCAAACGTTGAATCAAATGCTAACCAAAAAATTTCTTCCTCTACTTGAGTAGACCCGCCTATCGAGTATCGTGTTCCATTTCCACATCGTCTTCGACCAAAGAAACACTCAGACCAAATGGAAAAGATGTGGGAAATTTTAAACAAGTCAAAGTTAACATTCCGCTTCTTGACATCGTTCAGCAAGTTCCAACATACGCGAAATTCCTTAAGGACTTGTGTACCCAAATGCGACACACTCAAGTGCCCAAAAAAGTCTTCTTAGCCACCAGTTTGAGTGAAGTCTTGTCCCAATCCATGCCCGTAAAATACAAAGGTCCTGGCTGCCCTACGATTTCATGTACAATTGGAGACAAGACGATTAACAAATGTCTGATAGACTTAGGCGCGAGTGTCAATTTGATTCCATTCTCTGTGTACGAACAATTAGGCTTAGGTGAGCTCAAACCCACAAAAGTCACGCTTCAATTTGCCGATCGCTCGATTAAGAAACCCGTGGGAGAAATCGAGGACGTGCTCATTCGAGTAGGGCAATTCATATTCCCCGTTGATTTTATCGTTCTCGAAACACAACCCGTAATGAATCCCTCGAGTCAAATTCCATTGATTTTAGGCCGACCATTCTTAGCCACCTCAAATGCCTTAATCAATTGTCGTAACGAATCGATGAAAATTTCTTTTGGAAACACGACTTTGGATCTCAACATTTTCAATCTTGAAAGCCAATCGAACGAACCTCATGACCAAACGTTGGAAGTTAGTGCCATTCATGAAAACTTTGAAAACGAGACAATTGATCTTAGCGACGAACGCGAAGCTGAATATGAAAAATTGTTTCACGAAATTCCCAGCGAAATTGAATACACTCTTCCCTTTGAATCGCTTCTAGTAGAGTCCGAATGTCAACCCAATTCTTTGATCGAAAAACTCCCGAAGTTGGACCTCAAACCACTTCCCGATCACCTTAAGTACGCATACTTAGGTGATAACGAAACGTTACCCGTCATAATTTCTGCGACTCTCTCTCTTGACCAAGAAACCTCCTTACTTTCTATTCTTTCGAAAAACAAGGAAGCGATTGGATGGTCGATCTCCGATATAAAGGGGATTAGCCCTGCTATTGTTCAACATCGCATCCATTTAATCGACGATGCCAAACCTGTTCGTGACGCGCAACGAAGGCTTAATCCAAAAATGAAAGATGAGGTGCGTGATGAAATTCTTAAACTTCTCGACAACGGAATCATTTACCCAATCTCTGATAGTTCATGGGTTAGCCCAATTCACGTTGTACCGAACAAGTCCGGGCGAACCGTTGTTAAGAACGATTCAAATGAACTTATTCCAACTCGTACTCAAACGGGTTGGCGTGTTTGCATTGACTATCGAAAACTAAATGCCGCAACACGAAAAGATCACTTCCCTCTTTCCTTCATTGACCAAATGCTCGAACGTTTAGCCGGCCACGAATTTTACTGCTTCCTTGATGGTTATTCCGGCTATAACCAAATTCCCATCGCTCCCGAAGATCAAGAGAAAACAACTTTCACGTGTCCATTCGGTACCTTTGCTTATCGACGTATGCCATTCGGACTTTGTAACGCTCCTGCGACCTTCCAACGATGCATGGTTGGAATCTTTTCCGACATGATTGAACGCTTTCTAGAAGTTTTTATTTACGATTTCTCAATCTTTGGCGATTCTTTTTCCCAATGTTTACATCATCTCGAATTGGTTCTAAATCGATGTAATGAAAAACATTTGACTTTGAATTGGGAAAAATGCCACTTTATGGTCAAACAAGGCATAGTCCTTGGACATATCATCTCAAATAAAGGCATTGAGGTAGATAAAGCGAAAATCGATGTCATTGCAAATCTACCCATTCCCAAAACTGTTAAGGACATTCGATCATTTCTTGGACACGCTGGCTTTTACCGACGCTTTGTGAAAGACTTTAGAAAAATTGCTCGTCCTTTGACGACTCTTCTTGGAAAATACGTTCCTTTCGATTTTAACTCTGATTGTATCTCTTCTTTTGAATGTCTTAAGAATGAACTCATTTCTGCTCCAATCATTTGTGCGCCCAATTGGGATCTTCCTTTCGAAATAATGTGTGATGCTTCGAACTTTGCCATTGGTGCTGTCTTAGGACAATGCATCAACAAGATCCTTCACGTGATTTACTACGCGAGTATGACTTTGAACGACGCTCAACTCAACTACACAACAACTGAAAAAGAGCTTCTAGCTGTCGTTTTTGCTCTCGAAAAATTCCGACAATACTTGATAGGGTCACACATTACTGTGTACACGGACCACTCTGCGCTTCGATATCTCTTCGCTAAAAAGGATGCCAAATCCTGCTTGATTCATTGGATCCTTTTACTTCAAGAATTTGACCTTACAATTAAAGACAAAAATGGATCCGATAACGTCATAGCCAATCACTTGTCTCATCTTCCGAATGCACCATCTTCTTTGCCAATCAATGAAAACTTCCCCGATGAACAACTCCTTTCAATTTCTATCGACCCATGGTACGCTGATATAGTGAACTACTTAGTCACTAAAGAAACTCCCTCATCGTGGTCCAAATAAGACAAATGCAAATTCATGTCCCAAGTGAAGTATTTCTATTAGGACGATCCATACTTGTTCAAATATTGTCCCGACCAAATCATCCGACGTTGCATTCCGGATAATGAGATTAGGAGTGTTCTTTCATTTGGCCACGATCAAGCGTGTGGTGGACATTTCGGTCCTCGAAAAACTGCGGAAAAAGTGCTTCAGTGTGGTTTCTATTGGCCTTCTCTTTTCAAAGACTCGTTTGAATTTTGTAAAACTTCCAATCGATGTCAAATGCTTGGACGAATTTCTTGACGAGATATGATGCCTCCAAACCCCATTCTTACGATCGAAATCTTTGATGTATGAGGTATAGACTTTATGGGACCTTTTCCCAATTCTTTTGGAAACTTGTATATCCTTCTCGCTGTCGATTACGTTCCAAAATGGGTCGAAGCCGTTCCTTGCAAAACCAACGACCATAAAATTGTTGTGAAATTTTTCAAAGAAAACATCTTTTCGAGGTTCGGCACACCTCGCACAATAATCAGTGATAACGGGACTCATTTTTGCAACCATTCTTCTGAAACTTTAATGAAAAAATACTCGATAACCCATAAGTTATCCACTCCGTATCTTCCTCAAACTTGTGGCCAAGTTGAAGTTTCAAATAGACAAATAAAACAAATGTTGGAGAAAACTGTCAATAAAAATCGAAAAGATTGGTCTCAGAAATTGACTGACGCGCTTTGGGCTTACCGTACTGCTTTTAAAACTAACCTTGGGATGTCCCCATTTCGTTTAGTTTATGGTAAAGCTTGCCATTTACCCGTTGAAATCGAACACAAAGCACTAGGGCAATTAAGAACTTAAACTTTGATCTTGAGAAAGCTAGTGAAAATCGAAAACTACAACTCAACGAACTAGAAGAACTTGGGAACGACGCATATGAAAATGATAAAATTTACAAAGAAAAACCAAATTTTTTCATGACAAGTCAATCCTAAGGAAAACGTTTTCGCCTAACCAAAAAGTTCTTTTATATGACTCAAGACTTCATTTATTCCCTGGGAAACTTAAATCGAGATGGACCAGACCATTTGTGGTACGAACTGTTTTTCCACATGGTGCCGTAGAAATAGAAAACCCCAGGGATGGATCGGTTTTCAAAGTCAACGGTCATCGTCTGAAACCTTTCTTGGAATTGCCAAATAACCAAGAGGAGAAGCTCATGATCCTTTATGAGCCAAGCTACGTCTAGTAAGAATGTTAACCCTCTTTTGTAAATATGTACATAGTTTTACCCGTTACACCACTACACCAGAATTCTCATTTCGCAACGGATTTCAGCCGTTGCAAAATCATTTCGCAACGGCTATGAGCCGTTGCGAAATGGGCAGTGGTAAAAATTTCGCAACGGCTCAAATCCGTTGCGAAATATATTTTTGCAACGGCTAAAGGCCGTTGCAAAATATACTTTAGCAACGGCTTAAAGCCGTTCCGGAATTAATTGTGCAACGGCTTAAAGCCGTTGCTTAATATAGATGTATAACTGATGTCTTAAATACTAGCAACGGCTTTAATCCGTTGCTAATTAATATTTTATTTTTTTAAAAACATATTTGAAATTTTTCTCTGCCCCAACAACAGTCATTTCATTATCATAATTAATACAACAAATTGCAAATTTAACAGTATCATAGAAGAAAGATTATTAAACCAAATATTTTTCACAGATTAAACACAAAAACCAAACATAACAACCGTTTGAATTATAATATTCAACATCAACACATACCACAATATAGTTCAACAAGTATACATAACATACGTAGCACAACAACGGCATCATTACATAATACTACAACATATGGTACATAACGTCTTCCTCCAATCGTCTAACGCTTATTGGAGACTGGAATATTGACATAAAATACTTAGTTAGAATATCCTGCAAACACTGGTATATCTAGTAGCAGTATATCCTGCAAACACAAAATCAAATAATGTATTAGAATATCAACTAGCATATAGAAATTTGAATAAGAAAATAATGAGCACAACAACAAAAGAAAATTTTAACTGTTTGTGAAGAAAAAGGCTACTTGAGTTTATTCACAACCATGAGATATTCATTGTCATTGTCATATGAAGTGTCTTTTGGTCTCTGTGAGACCGTGACAGTCTACAGACTACAAGTAGGATGGTGGTAATATTCAGGTGTAAAGCTTGTTTAAAGCTTGTTTAAGGCATGTTATCAGGTGTAACACCTAAATACATATATCGCATTGTATCTCAAACGTTCAAAAGTTAGTTTGTGCAGGCCTTAAAGTCTGGAGCCCATAACCCTATATCTAAATCGTAATATAAATAATTTGGTTTGAAATATGTGTGTGCATGTACATTTCATATAACAGTAAGATTACTCTGTGCTTCAAGTTAAACAGCGAGGTAGTAATGCTAAAGTATTGGTATCTTTTCAAAGTCATTTACCGTTTGAGTATTACACCTACTCCCAAATATTTCAGGGAAAACTGCATTAGTTGTTGAAAAGTAGAACCCACTTCATTGATAAAACTTGCATATTCAACTTTCACGCGTGCCTCAGTATTCTTTTTGGTTTACAACCGAGTTGACATATAGTAATGTACTAATGAGGACTAGTCAGTGACATTTCTTCCCCTTCTATCCCAAATTAATTCCATTGTCACAAATCCATAATTAACAAACTAATTTACAGCTAATCTGTTGTATTCTTTATTCTTTTCTCCATTAATAACATCGTTAGCAAGCCAAAAGCATTCTTTTCCCAACCAACAAACAACAAAATTATTATAACACATAAGCAACTTTATTTCAAAAAAAAGAAATTTTGATCTTCATTGATCCGCCCAGTATCTTTACACTTCACTTTCAAGTATATCAAAAAAATAGTAAACTATTTACATCTCCCATGGTATATTTAAACTTACCAATAAATTTCATACTGTCAGTTTAACGGATTCGCAACGGATTCACATAATCACATACAGTAATTTAGTGCAGGAACGAAGAGTGTCAATATTGCAAAAGGACTCAAGCACATGTCAAGCCTACATGTCCACTTTCTAGCGGTTTGTTTACAGGTGGGAAGTGATCAGTAGTAATATTTTGAAACAATTTCTTTTGTTTATAGCAATCATTATCTTATTAGTGCTAAAATATTTTTATTTTCTATATTATATATTCTGTTTGTTTCATTTTTCACTATATTCACACATATCTTATGTGCAATATACTCACACATTAATGTATGAATAAATAGTGCCATATTCGTAAAACACATTTTGATGTATATGAAACAGCGTTACTCCTAATCATAGTAATTGCACTTGGAAGGTTAGTCTTATAATTGTCATAGCATATATAGGTTTCCATTTAGATTGAATTTATTGGATAATAATAATGTATACCTGCTCCTGCGTCTAAAGATATCGAATTGAACTCTTTGGATGACACACATAACCACCGACTCCAATATCATCAAAGGTCATAGCAAGAGGATGATTTTGTTTGGCTGTGGGCTCATCTGGTAATAGTATATTGTCCACAACCAACTTCTCATGTGTAGGAGGTACAGGTTTTCCATGTATTATGGATGCCGCCGAATCTCTGCATATAAAACCTGTTGCAATGACTTCTAGATCAAAGTTCAACACTTCACATTTTTGATTTTCCTGAACATGTGAAATAAGCGGGTTAGCAGCATCGTCATTGTTCGACGTTCTTCCAACACTTTCATGATGTGTCCCACCACTTCCTTCTTCGTTGGAAGCAATGTCTGGCATCTGTTTCACATATCCTTTTAATATGTCGACCAATGTGTTCAATGTCCCCTTCACATTCTCCAAAGAACCCTCCACCTTCTCCATCCTTGTTTCCAATCTATTTGAGTCTTGTTTACTCCTTCTGAGTTGTTTACGTGGAATAGTAGATGCTTTAACTTGTGTCTTTGGTATTATAGTTCCAACACTTCGAGTACGGCCCCTTTTATCTTTGCCGAACGTTTGTGACAAGATGTCTTCGTCCAATGGCATATCCACCTATATCTAACAGGACCGCATTTCAATGCTTCATCGGCTAAATGAACCATAAGGTGGATGCTGATGTCAAAAAATGCAGGTGGAAAATATTTTTCAAACATACAAATTGCTTCTACCAAACTAGTCTTTGCTTTTAAAAGATGTTCTCTGTTAATCACCTTTGAGCATAAAATGTTAAAAAATAGACTTATACGATGTATAGCATTACGTAGATCCTTATGTTGTGGATAAGAATGCTGAAGCAATACCGGAAGTAATTGCTGCATTATGACGTGGTAATCATGAGACTTCATATTTGTTAGTTCAGGAGGATTGATGTTCACATTGTTATTGAAGTTGGAAGAGAATTTGCTAGGCACTTTTAGGCTTTTCAAAATGGTGCAAAATCGTAGCCTTTCGTCTTTGCTCAAGGTGAAAGTTGCATCTGGTATGATTACTTTACTTCTTTCAGGATCTTCACTCACCCACAATTTTTGTTTTATACCCATGTTTTTCAAATCCTTACGTGCATTGATGCCGTCTTTTGACTTGTCTTTATGACCCATAATTGTGCTAATGAGATGTTCAGTGACATTCTTCTCTGTATGCATAACATCAATATTATGTCGGACCAAATTTGCTTTCCAATATGGCAAATCAAAGAGGATCGATCTTCTATACCACGCAGGAACATTCTCAACTTCGTCTTCATCGGTTTTCTTTTTTCGTTTTCGACCGATTTCTAATTTGTCTTTACCAACTTTCATCTTGATATTAGCTACCTTCTGTTCAACTTGATAACCAGTCAATGGCCGTGGAGGACGACGATATTCTTGTTTGTTATCAAAGTTTGTTTTTTCATCTCGAAACTTATGTTTGAAAGGAAGAAATCTTCGATGTCCCATGTAACACATCTTCTTACTTGCACGAAGATAGTAAGAACAAGTGTCTTCCCCACATGTAGGACATGCAAAATAGCCATGAGTTGTGCATCCCGATAAAGTCCCAAGTGCAGGATGATCATGAATTGCCCACAACAACCTAGCTCTCAATGTAAACTCAGAATTATTAAATGAGTCAAATGCAGCGACTCCTTCCCATAACAGTTGTAACTCGTCTATTAACGGTTGCAAATAAACATCAATATCCTTTCCTGGTTGTTTTGGTCCAGAAATCAACAATGTCAACATTGAAAACTCTCTTTTCATGCACATGGATGGAGGAAGATTATACGGTACTAAAACTACTGGCCAACAACTATAACGGTTACTTAGAGATGCATGTGGATTGAAACCATCCGTTGCTAATCCAAGCGTGACATTTCGTGATTCAACAACAAATGTTTTGTCAAAAGAATCTGCAGCTCGCCATTGAGAAGTATCACATGGGTGACGCATTACGTCTGTATTAGACTTGGCACGACCATGCCAAGTCATAGCATCTGCTATCCATGGTATAGTGTACAACCTCCTCAGCCTAGGAATTAGAGGGAAATGTCTCAACGTCTTTTGAGGTACTTTTGCAGCTCTTTTCTCTTCGTTGAATGTTGTTTTATATCTTGATTGTTTGCAAACTGGACAAAAAACTCTATTTGCATCATCCTTCCAATACAAAATGCAGTCATTAATGCACGCATCATAAGTTTTGTAATCCATGCCAACTTGCTTAATCATATTCTTCATCTGGTGATACTTTGTTGGTAGTGTGTTACCTTCAGGAAGTAATTCTTTTATGAATTCTAGGAGTGCAGTCACACCATTGTCGGAAAAGCCATATTGGGTTTTCAAGTTATTCAGCTTGACGACGAAATACAATTTTGTTATCCCTTTTGGACATGAAGGGTACAATGGCTCTTTTGCATTATCAAAAAGTGATTTATACTTCTTGCTTTGATTGGCCTGCCAATCAACATCAACCGTAGGCGAATCCCCAAAATTATCCGGCAACAAACTTGTAGGTTGCAATTGATGAAATCTATCAGCATCATTGACCAGATCTTCCATCCTAGGATGTTTAGAGTCATCGGTACTTATGGCTTGACTAACAGGTTGTTTTTGGTTCATTGCTGACTCTTCCCCATGAAAATGCCAAATAGTATATGATTGGACAATTCCCCATCTAAGCAGATGAAAATGAATTTCATCTAATTTAATTTTCATTTTCATATTTTTGCACTGTGTGCAAGGACAAGAATAGATTTCCTTATTGCCACCATTTTCGACAACAAAATCAATAAACTTCTGCACTCCTTCCATATATCGTGGGGTTCTTTGATTGGCTTCTTTCATCCACTCTTTATCTATACTTGAAGACATATTGATCTGCCAACAAAAATATATACAACATTTTAGTAAAAAAACCTTAAACCTGACATGTACACCGTGCACTTGCGATTTATAACGATATAATTTTTCGACGATTTTCTAACCGATAGAAAATTCACCGTCTAATAAGTTTTTGACGTCGTTGTCAAGGAATTGCAATGTAATTTAAATCTTACTCTTCAAATTATTTTTGTATTTTCTTTATTTTATTATATTTAGCATTACTTCAAAAAAAAGACACAATTTTATGCATTTCTACGCAGTTCATTCTCACTATTTTCATCTATGCATTTAATACAAACAATCAGAAGGATTTGTCATGACAGTTGTATTCTCTGTTGCACTAGTTTGATCCATTTTGCAAAGACAGTTGCCATTCCATTTTGCAATGACAGTTGCCATTCCATTTTGCAAAGACAGTTGCCAACAATTTCATTCCTCTGTTCTCTGCAATTACATCCTTCTTGCTGCATTGGCATCACAACTACCATCAGACCAACCTGACCACTTCACATCAAACTAACCTTGCTGCCTATAACACTCCACTTCCCCATCATACCTGCTATTCACTAAACTCCACCTCATCACCACTGCGACAAACAAGCAGCACTTCAATCACCATCAACTCCTGCAGCAGTTTTGATTACTGCCTTCATTCACATACCCATTCACCTTCATTCCAGATTTGTCATCAACTCCTGCAGCACTGTCTCGCCATTCCCTAAAATTGCAGCTACAATATTCCATCAATAGACTCCAGTAACCTAAATCGAACAGCTACCACTTCAGACCATCTCCCCGAAACCACTCCGCTTCCAACAACTCAAACTACCAACTTCACCATCATACTTGTATTCAGTTTATATAATAGACTGATTTTTATTACTTCACTGATTTTTTTAGTTGTGTTTCTGGTTCCTGACCCTAAAACATGAAACCGGGATTCGCCGTACTTATATCATGTTGTTTCAGTTACTTGTATGAAGTTGTTTTAGTAGCATGTTCTTAATTAATATATGTGCCTGTACATATTCGTATGTAAATTATGTACAGGTTTCAAATAAGGAAATTAAATGTGCTGTAACTGTTTTATGGCACATATTGAACCGACCAAGTTAATATGATCGCTATAACACTTGGTAAGAACTGAAGCCCAGCTTCATAAAATAAGAGCTGAAAATTAACTCATATTGAACCGACCAAGTTAATATGATCGCTATAACACTTGGTAAGAACTGAAGCCCGGCTTCATAAAATAAGAGCTGAAAATTAACTCTCACATCTAATGCACATTAAAAGGCATCATAACACACAACTTCAAGGTTATCATTATCGAGCTTATGAGAAAAAAAAATACAAAATGGTCGCAGTTCACCTCTTATTTTTATAGTGGTGAATTTCAAAATATTTTAGCAGTTAGTAACACGTTTGATTTACAGTGAGTGTGATGCATTTGAAAAAGTACTACTATGATTCGTCTATTTATATCATAGATTAAATAACATGCACATTTAAAAATGGATGTAAACCAGTTTATCCTAACTTACGTCTTTCAGTTTACATGTTGTGCTGACCAATTAATAGATTATATTGACGTATTTGCAGATCATGTACCAACTGACTAGTTGGACAAGGCATACACAGTTCCTCCATTTGGTGAAAAAAAAACCATATAACTGTAAGTTTAGATCTGATTACTCTTCTGAACTGTTGCAAACAAGTAAAATAGATTAACTGATCAACGACGACATGAATCAACAAAAGATTTTTTGCACTTATCCAACCCACTATCAAAGATAATCTAATTGAGACAAAGAGAGATCATGCTTAACACGGTCTTTTAATGGTATAAATAATTCTCCTTCCGAAAATTTCAGAATCGAGTATAACGGATATGAATGTAAACTGAATGACTAGTTCCCTAAAATCCTTAGACCGCAACTATTTTGCCTGTTTTCACTAATAAATTAACATAAATGAAGTTTATTTGTGTGCCAAGACCACCTTTTTAGAATGCATGATCTGAAGAACAACCTAGGTTATGGATTCTTCTCCAACCGGTAGAAGTGCGATCCAATGCAACTTACAATACTTGAAAGTCATAGTATAAACCAACAAAATGAACAGAATAAATTAAAAGTCACTACAACTGCAGATTCTGCATTACCTTTAACTTCAGCCTCCTTCGGTTGCTTGTGATCTCTATTTGTCTGCAATGTTTCTAGCCGTCTGCAATTTTCCAAAAAAATAATAATAACTATTATCGATTGATAATGAAAAGTTTTAATAAGTTAAAGAATTGCATAAATTGACTTATGACTTGTAGTACTCAGGCTATCAAAACTAGATTGTGGACAAAATTAGTTCAGACACATTGTTTATGACAATTAAGTGTCCAGTTAGTAATGGTGAGAAAAATAGGGTGGTCCCTTGTTGCCCCCATTTGGCTTCCAAAAGGCACAAGGAAAGGTGCTTGTCAAGCGAGAAATCCATTTCGAAAAGTTTGCTTTGGCTCAATTATTGAACACTTTGACTGTTGAATTATCATTATCTTAGTTTCTACTATTTTGTGTTGTAGCTTTTTTTAATAAAATAACTCTGGAAACAGTATGTAAAATTGTATGCATGTACACATATTTGTCTGTGATAATTTCATCTATATTTTTAGTGAAATGCTTAGCGCAGTCACCACAAAAAAAATCAAATTAGACCCTTAAGATATTTATAAAAATCAAAATTGTATAATTCAAGCATGATCTATTAGGATGTTCATCTTTGCCAGGTTAGAAAGTCTCATGCATAAAAAAATCCAGAGTTAAGTATGCTTTAGATATTTGTAGGCATATCCGATTAAAATTATAATATCAATAAGAAACGATGACTAATAAATTAGATGAACAATTCGTAAGAACTCAAACTAGTTTAGTATGATTAGAGTCGAATAATATTTGCGATGAACACAATATGGTTTAGTTTCTAAATGGGAACACAATATTTGAAAATTAAAAGCTGTAAAACGTAACAGTGCAACTTCCCATGAAATTCGTAGAAGAAAAAAAGAAATTAGACTTCCAACTCAAATCTAAAGGGCATGAACGAGAATAATAAAATTTAAAAGAAACTGATGAAATTTAACGTTGATGCATCCAAACAAACTTTAAACACAAAAGAATAATGTTTACAAGGTATTTCAAACAACCGAGCAAAAGTACCAAAATTTAATAATTCAAAACCATATAAGAGTAATAAGAACAAAAAAGGAACGGGGTGCAATAACATACTTAAGCAGTAGATATCTCTTTACAAAAAAAGCTATGTTATTATCGTTAATAATCTGAAAAATATATAGTATACAATCTTTTAAAAATAGATAATCTAAAACTAAAACTAATAATTTCCAATAGTCGTAAAATGAAAGTCTCGAAGAATAAATTTGCTTACTTTAAGCGAAACAATAGTGGAGCAGCGAGGTTGAGAAAAATATCGAATGGTTAGAGCGATGTTGTTGGGTGTTGGATTTGAGAAAGACAAAGAACTGGTGGGTAGAGCATCGATACAGGGTGGAGTGGCGTTAGTGGGAGATGGAATATGAAAGAATGGATTATTGATGAGGACGGAAGCCTTACCGTTGGTTTCACGTTGTCGCAGCCGAGGATGATTTGCAGATGACGATTTGTAGTCGCTCAATCGAACAGCTGGAAATGGGGGCGATTAACTAGGGCAAAGAGGATAGGGCAAAGAGGAGAGGGAAATGAAATTAGAAGGACGTTACTTTTGGGAACGGGGGGTTGTGAAAAAAACACGGCAGCTACACAACTGCTTTGAGCCGTTGCAAGATTACAACGGTCCATAGCCATTCTTGAATCATTTACAACGGCTGTGAGCCGTTGCTATTTAGCAACGGCTCTGAACCGTTGTTATTTTTCCGCATGGATGTGTTGCAAAACTGACAATATGGTGTAGTGCACTCATTATATCATGCATTGACTGTGGGGACACAGTCAAAATTAAGTGTGGGGGGGGGGGGAGTCTCATTTTATTTTTTTAGTTTCATGGCATTATTGAACTTTCATTTTTCTTTTAACTTAAAAAAAATCTCAAAATTTCAAAATCTCAAAAACATTTTTTTTAGCATTTTGATTTATTTTTGAGGAAACACTATGGGATAAGTATAAGTTTTGGTTAATAAATTGAAAATTTTGAAACTTTATTTGTCTTAACAAAAATAAAAATGAAGTTTGATTACAAATAACAATGGTTTAACTAGTATATAGGAAGGTTCATATGGGTTAATTATGAAGTATGTTCTAATTGAAAATCTTTGTTTAAAAAAATGGTAAATTTAAAGTAAAGGATATAACATTTTATCTTCTAAGTTAAATGGTGCTAAGATGATTTTGCAAAACTCTCTTTTTCTAAAAATAACATTTGTATATATGTATAAATATATTTTTAACACCTAGAGTCATGTGTTCACACTCGTGTGTTCACTCGCCATGTTCTGTACCCTTCTCACGTAAGCCCGAAAGGTAGTGCATGTTCGGTATACCTGGCCTCAGTTTATCCGAGTTAGGTGTATGTATATAAAAATTCTTTTTAATAACGCCTACAGTCGATAAGTTTTCACACTTGTGTGTTCACTCGCCACACTCTGTATTCCCCTCACATCAGTCTGCAAGGCAGTGCACGGGTAATATATCTGGCCTCAGTTTACCTGAGTTAGGCATATGTAAATATTGTCAATATCAATGAAATTTTCAAGTAAGAGAGAGTAAGCAATTGAAATCCAAGCACCATTTTAACTTGTTTGATTTAACTTGTTATTGAAAAGAAACGAGAATACCACTTTGACAAACTTTGATAATCAACTAAGGATTTATTTCATAGTTACACTTTGTTATCAACCGAAACAACGAGTTAAACTATTGTCTATTTGTTATGATGACTTGATTTTTGTTGGAAATTTTGACGAGTAAATGACTTAAATTTTCAAGATAATGACCAAGACTTACAATTAACTTCTTTGTGTCGATTTAAGAGTAAATCCGTCATTTATAAATATTTTCAAGAACTTGCATTCATCCCATTGTAAATAAATCTTGCATTTTGTAAATATTTTCACTTTGCATCTGGATTTTGTGGGTAGTATCCGCTGAAAACCCTCACAAGACAACACTCGTCCTACTGGGGACACCCAGAGGTTTAACGGCTTGTTGCATACGCTCAATGCAATCGTGCTCCCTACGAAAACGGATTTATCTTAGTTTTCCTTTATTCGAGGACGAATAAAAAGATAAGTGTGGGGGTATTTGATGTGCATGTAAATGTGAATATATTTACATCCATATTTTATCTCTTTTTATTTAAATAAACATCATATTTGGGCATTTGTACATGTTAAAACCAAAATTCAATTATTTTTCAAACCATCATATTTTCATCTTCATTCAGGGGCAAAATGGTCATTTTTGTGCATGTGTAAATTTGAGAATTTTTACTTGGACATTTTTGATGATTTTTATAGGAATTTGGACGCATATGGAAGAGGCTTATATGAAGATACATGCATGCACAAATGAATACAAAGGAAAGAAGAGGGAAATAATTCAAAGTGAAGATCATGGAGGACCCCACCTACCCACTTACCTTAATGTACAAATTAGAGGCTAATGGACATGCTTATGAAACTAATGGCTTCATGTACACTTAAATGATGATTAGTAGAAGCTAATGATTACTTGGCCTCCACAATTCCTAAGGGGTATTTTGGGAATCCCTAAAAATAGAATTAGGATTTTATGCATGTATAAATAACCCTCTTATGTACATGTAAATCATCTTCTACTCTTTCATTTTACTTAGAAAATTAAGAGATCAAATTGTAAGCTCAATGTTCTATGAAATAAAAATGGCTTCCAAGCGTCTTTCTTCTCTTTTTTCTACATGCTTTTCTTTGTTTTTATGTTAATGCTTTTATTTATGTTCTTTTCTTTTCTTTGTTAGTAGAATAGTTTTACATTCATGCAAGTAGTGTAGTTTAATTTCTTTTGTTGTAAGTAGTTTAATTACATTCTCTTCTTTGCTTATTCTTTATTTTCTTCTCTTTTTAATGTTGAAAGTTACTTGTGTTGCTTCAATGCCATAAATGAGTAGCTAAACCCCTTCAATTTAGGGGTAATGAAGCTCTCAAATATTATGTAATTTCAACATTTTATGATTTATGATCTCATTTGGTTTATGCTTCATGAAGTGAGTTTTGATGCAAGTTTATACAAGTGGGTTTGATAGCTTATATTGTTTATGCAAATGAGCTATTCTTATTCAACATAAACACAATTTGCATCATCATTTGCTAATCCATTTTTGATTGTGAAATTAAAGTAAAAATGAAATTTGATGATCTATATTACTAGTTACAATAGTAAATAGATCATACTTAAAATAGCTTTTGCTTTGGCTTCATTTTCATGAGAATTATAAGTGGTTTATTTGTTGTATTATAGTTTGATGGTTTGAGTTATGTTAATTGTAATAGCCCAAAAATTTTAACGAAATTTTTATAAAAAATAAACATTTTGAAATATTGATTTGAATTAAAAGTGTAATAACTAGTATAAAACGGCAAATTTAAACTTTACATTTTACGTATAATTTCATCCGTTCTTAACTTTATATTAGAATCAAATTTTATTAACGATGATAATAGCTATTTTAATTTTGGTTTAAAATGATACGTTATTTTATTTAAAGAAACCGTTAGCATTTTCAAAATTTTTTTTTAAAAAGAAACAAATCATAAAGTGGTACGTTACTTTGGGCATTTCGTTATAATTTCCCTTAGCCTTTTTCTTCGTCCATTGATTTTTCTTGCGTTAACAGTACAAGTTCAGCTGTATATTTTCAGTTTGAAAATTTCAAAAATCTTTCCAAAGTCTAGCCTAAAACCGTGCACGTGAAGATTACTTCTTCCTTGGCCTTCCATACGTTTCTCCAATTTAATTGCCTAAAATTTTGCTACCGTTCAAACTTTTCATTTCTTGCCTACTCTCATAAATTAGTATGCAGCGGTCATCTTCTATTTCACGTTCCAAATTTCAATACCACAAATTGTATTCTCTTGGCCTCCATCAGATTTTTCGTGAGCATCTCTGGGAGGTAAGATAGCATCCTCTTTCCTTTCTTTTATTTTGTATTTCAATTGTTTTGCTGTCCCCTGTTTGTTGTCTGCTGTACTATGGTTCTTCTTTTTTTTCATTTTTTTTTGTATTTCGAATTTTGGTTGTCCCCTGCTCATATTTGCTTCACCGCCTCCAACCTCACACCGACCCACCACCGCCTCCAACCCCACACCAGATGTGACAGCCCTACGCCCTGCCTACCACCTCCACCCGTGCCGAGACCAACCCATCCAACCGAGACCAGATCCCACGAAGTCCCTCTGCCAGACCGAAACACCCTGCCCATTCGTAACCACCACCACGTCAGCTCCTTCACCAAAACCCCAGACCGAACCACTGTCCACCACCACGTCACCCCTACGCTCAGCCTACCTAGTCCACCACCACGTCGCCTGACCTACCCCTCCAGACCGACCCATGAACCCCATGCGAGACCACTCGAACCATGTCAGACCGAGCCCCACGCCCTACCCAGTCACCAGACCCAGGCCGAGAACCCCACGTCATGCCTGTCACCACCGAACCCCACCACGTCTCCAACCCATGCCGAGACAAACTCCTCCAGACTTGAACCCGAGAACAGCGACCGAGTCCTGTTTTGTTGAAGTGTAAATGTGTTCCACTGACCTCTCTTTTGAGAAAAATGAACAAGAGTGTATGCTTTGTCACCTCTGAAATTTTAGGTTGAAGTTTTGCCTGTACGAGTTTTGTTAGAAAAAGGAAATGGGAAAAGTTGTTTTGTCACGTGTTCTGGTATCCTAGTTTAGTTGGTTCCTCTGACCTATTTTGTCCCTTTTGTATTTTTGTATCAAAGTTTATATTTTTGACCGAGCCTGGAATTTGAAAAGGGGGAAATGAGATAATTTGTTTTTGGCACCTTTGTAAGTTTTGTAGTTATATATTTTTCCAAACCTCTGTTTTAAAAAAAAAATGTTTTGTCACTTTGCAAATTTAAAGTTATAATCTATATTTTTAAAAGTGGTCGTGCTATTGCTTTCGATTTTCAACCTGTTTCTTTTTCGTTGTTTGCTTCATTTAAAAATTTGTTATTCGTGCAATCTTAGATTTTGATTTTTTATTTTGCTTTAAATTTGAATCTAGTTGGCGCATCCGCAAACAACTGATTGTGCTTTCCGCGTGCGTTCGATAGACATCGTATTTCTTTTTCCGAATCTCCAGCTCCTTAGAGGTGAGTAAATCTCACACGAATATTCATACTTATATGATTGTGAAACGACCGCAACTGAATGTGTAGAAATAAATAAATAAATAAATGAAGTTATAATTACCTGTGATTTATTTATAGTTGATGTTAATTGTTAAAACTGCATATCGTATCATCTGTTATATTTTGTTCTTATTTTACTGTTATTCTATTCTGTTAAATCACACTGCAAGTTCCCTGTAGAATAGAATCACTATGGGTTGAAATGATACATACCCGAACGGACTTTAGAATAAGGGAAGATCGTTATGGGCTGAAATGATAGGCCTGAACGATTTTCAATTAAATTTTATTTACTTGGGATTGCGGGTTTGAAATGATAAAACCCGGATTTTTCTTTGTAAATTACGGATTGAAATGATATAGTATCCGTATCACTCGACTTAGGCTAGAAAATATTATACAGACCCGTGGTTATTTTTCTGTATTTTTCTGGATACCTTTAAATATTTTTAAATATTTTAAAAATATTAAATTGATTTAAATCGAGATTTTAAGTGATTTATTTAGAATAGAAATGATTTTTCTATGTGATAAATATAAATAAATGGAGAAATATTGATTTTAAAACGAAACTTAAATTTGAAATTTTGACTAAAAGAAAAGATGGAAACTTAAGTTAATTAAATTGAAATGAAAATTTAGTTTTAAAATGGTGGAAAAATGGAGTTTAAGTTTAAATGTTGAAATGAATGTAATAAGCGAATTTGTAAGTTTTGGTTTTAATGTGTAAAAATTTCTCTTTAAAATAAATTAGTTGAAGGATTTAAATGAACATTTTAATGTATGATTTTACAAGTTCTGAACTAGGTAGAATCTGTAGCACTTGTTAAGTGTTGTGGTTATATAAGTGAACCAAAGACTAAAATGAACTAAGGCTATGATAGTACTTGGTAAGTGCTGTTGTAGCAGAAACTAAAATTTGGCCTGAACTAATAAAAAGGGCTACTGTAGCACTTGTTAAGGATTGCAGTAGGCTGAAATATGATTTTGTTTAAAACTGAACCGTTATAGCAGTTTATAAATGTTGTTTTGCTGAATAAAATTGTTTTCAAATATAACTTACCGCCGCACCTTTTAAATGTGGTGAAAGCTGAGAATTTTAACGCTATTGTTTTAAGTGAATAAATCAACTCCGAAAGGCTAAACTTTGGGAATTTAATATTTGATTTAAAAGAATAATGACTTTGTTTTAAATGGTTTAATTCGAAGTATATTTGATAAATTGTTTAAATCTATAACCACGGGTTATAATAACGATTGGTTGGCAAAGAGACCGGGATCGGATATGGACATACTCTCTATCGATACCGAAAACCACTTTGACAACCGTGTACGCGGTGGAGATTCCAGAATGAAGTAGGATGGTGGCGACGTTCTTAAGGTATGTTACGTGGACCCAACTCCCGTGAGTTGGCATAAGGTGGCTAAAACAGGAGCGATCTCGGACCAGTGAGGTAGCACCTCTTCTCGGACACATTTCTTCGATATTATACTCTTACTTGTGATTTGACTAGATGGCCATCCTCCGATTTGGGAATGTTGTTCGAGGTGGAACGGTAGTGGCTGCTATGCGTATCCATCAGTCCGTGTGCGTAATTGGTATATCTACCCTGGCATTGCCTAGTTGTGCCGTGTCACCTACCATATCGAGCTTTACTACGATTATGATTTTAAGATCCGACCGCGTTAAGGTTCTCCATCCCCTTAACGCTATTTTCCGATATGATTATACTTTACTTATCTAGACACTATTATAATAGCGAATATTACTACATAGTAGATATTTTAACGGATCCTTAGAGGATGGGCGGTCCCAAGCATCTTCTAAGTTACTTGTACCTTTACTACAGTTCACTTGAGTTGGTTTACATTGTATAAGTATGTATATCCTGACTCGAGTGTTTATGTTTTATTTTACGCTCGGGTCAGCCTGAGTATCAGTTGGACTTTATCTTCACGGAGCTTGGACTACTGGAGATCATCTTTATCAAGCTGCTATCTATTTTGCTATTCAGTCTTTTATTTTAGCTTATGTAATTGAGACAAATGAATTTGGGATTTTCTTTGGTTATTCAAACTGTATTGGTTTTAGACTATGTAATTTGTACTTGTTTTGAGACTATGTATTTTAGTGGCTTCATGAACCACTATGGTTATTTTTAAATTCCGCTGCGAGTTATTCTGATATTTCTGTGTCTGTGATTCTGTGAATGATTTTATTTGCTCCAAATTTTATTACAATCTGTTATTTTGCATTATTCAAGTCTGACATGTGTGGATTATTGTCGATTTGAATGGTCCAAAATAGTGGGTCGTTACATTTGGTATCAGAGCTTTGGTTTTAAGCAAACCTTAGCCTATGGAGCAAAAACTCATTAGAGATATGGTAGAAATACCCTAGAATGAGTGAAATCAAACTCAGAATCATTTCCTTGTGAGTGAACGTATTTTCAAAGTATAAAATGATTTTAAAATGATTTCTCAAATGATTTTTTCAAAGATTATTTTGATATAAAGTTTTCTTGTTTTAAGAAGAATTTTTTTTCTAAACTTCCTTCTTTCCGTATCTACCTTGTTAGAAATTTTGTTATTAGGATATTCATCCAAGTGATCTTATCGTGTTTTATCTTAACTTATCTTTGTCTTCTCTGTACCTTGTCCTAAATTAATTCTTGATATTTCCAGGATGAATCGTGGAAATGTTAGAGGTAGGGGTCGTGGTATTGCCCCAGTTCCTCCACCTGTTGCACCCGTTAGGTTTACTGTTCTTTGCAAGGAATTCTCTCAGCTCGGTGGCACTAGGTTCACCGGTTCAGAGAGTATTATCGAAGCCCAGCAATGGCTACGAAGTTTGGAGAGAATTTTTACTGGTCTAGAGATCATTGATGCCCAGAAGCGTCAGTTAGCAGCATGGCAGCTGCAAGAGTCAGCCTTAGATTGGTGGGAGTCTGTTACGACTCACACTAACGAAGGTGATCTTTCGTGGGAGCAGTTCAGGCATCCTTTGTGTTAACTTGAATTTTTCCCATTTCCTTTCCTTTTGAATCTATCTTAAGTTCGGTTTCTGTATCTTCTTTTCAGGGAGGCTTTTGTGGCAAAATGGATGCCCGAAGCCGGAAAATCTTAGCTTTATCGTGAATTCATGGACCTCAAGCAGGGTACCATGTCTTTTTCGGAGTATGAACGGAAGTTCAATGAACTTTCCAAATTTGGTCCTGGTCTTATCGACACTCAGCTAAAGAAGAATGAGAAGTTCATTTCTGGAGCTCGCCCAGAGTTCTACGATCGTCTTATTTCACATGTTCATGGCACTTTTACTGAGCTCATGGATATGGCTATTCGCTATGAGAACCCTACTTCCAAGGGTCCTGCTGCTTCTGGTGCTCATGTCTCTCAATCTTCCTCTGCAAATTCCAAGAAGAGAAAGCCCAACTTCCACCAGCAGAAGAAGAATTGGATCAAGCATGCGGGCTTGGGATCTTCTGCATCTGCTCCTTCCCAGAGACACCCTATTGATCTTTCCTCCATTACTTGCTTCAAATGTGACCAGAAGGGACACTATGCCAATAGTTGCCCTACTCCGTCTGGTGCTGCTGTTCCTCCACCTCAGGTTTCCAGGAACGATCTTTGTCATGTTTGTCTTCAGCCGGGTCATTTTAGGAAGGACTATCCTTTATATCAGAAGGGAAAGCCATCTGGTGTATTTGCTGTCACATCTGCTTCATCACCTGCTGCCCCTACTCCTGCTCCTAGCGATGATCAAGGTACTCTTCAAGGCACCTTTACTTTATTTCATCATCCTGTTCGTGTTTTATTTGATACTGGGGCTTCGCACAGTTTTATTTCTGATGATTTGTGTAATAAGTTTGAACATCTCCTTTCTCCTGAGTATGCTTCTGTTCCTCTATGTGTTTCAAATCCTATTGGTGGTCCCGCAAATCTTAATAAGATTTGTAAACATGTGAAACTCCACCATTCCGATCATCGTTTTAGTGGTGATTTCTATATTCTTGGTTTTGATACTTTTGATTTGCTGCTTGGAGATGATTGGTTAAAGAATCACGATGCCCATATCTCTTGTAAATCCTGAATTGTTTCTCTTAAGGATGATCGGGGTAATTCTTTGGTTATTCAGTGTTGTTTGCCTCATGATTGTGCTGGTAGCTTTATCTACTCATTGGATTCTTCTCCTGTTGATCTTTAGTCGACTCGGGTAGTCAATCACTACCCGGATGTATTTGGTGAAGTTACTGCTTTACCTCCCAAGCGGGAAATTGATTTCCGCATTGATCTCATTCCTGGAGTTCGACCTGTAGTTCTTCCTCCTAGAAGAATGGCACCCCGCGAGAAGGTTGAGTTAAGAAAGCAAATTGAGGACCTATCTTCCAAGGGTCTGATCAGACCTAGTTTTTTTGAATGGGGAGCTGTGGTGGTTTTCGTCACCAAGTCCGATGGTTCTCTCCGGATGTGTGTTGATTATAGGGAGTTGAACAAGCTCACTATGAAAAATAGATATCCAATGCCTCGCATCAATGACATGTTTGATCAGCTTTATGGTGCTACTGTTTTCTCTCAGCTTGATCTTGCCACAGGTTTTCACCAACTCAGAGTTGCCGAGGAAAGTATTCCCAAGACTGCTTTCCGTACTGAGAATGGATTCTTTGAATGGTTAGTCATGCCTTTTGGTTTGACTAATGCTCCTGCTTTCTTTGTTGACTTGATGAATCGTGTTTTCCGTGATGTGCTTAATAAATTTGTTCTAGTCTTTGTGGATGATATCCTCATTTTCTCTAAGTCTGAAGAAGAACATGAGTCACATTTGAAATCTGTTCTTGAGACTCTTCGAAATCATCAGTTAAAAGCTAAATTTTCCAAATGCCATTTCTGGAAGGATGAAGTCCGATTCCTCGGGCATATTGTTTCTAGTAATGGAGTTTCAGTTGATCCAGTCAAGATCGCTGCGATCAATGTAAGTCTTTCTTTCCTTCTCTTTTCTAGTTTCATTCAATTTACTCTATCTTTCCTATTATCCTTCCTTTTCCCTATTCTGTGCAGGATTGGGAAACTCCTAAGACTCCTACTGATATCCGTAGTTTTTTGGGCCTTGCCGGTTATTACCGGAGATTCATTGAGAATTTCGCTCGGATTGCTGCACCTCTCACTGCTTTAACTCGGAAGAATGCTAAGTTTATTTGGAGTAACGGGTGTAAGGCCGCATTCAATGAGTTAAAAGACAAGCTTACTTCCGCAACTGTTCTTACCGTTCCAAATGGAAATGAGGGATTAACGATATACACTGATGCTTGTCGAGAAGGTTTGGGAGCTGTTCTGATGCAGGATGGTAGAGTGATTGCTTATGCTAGTAGACAGTTGAAGACCCATGAAGTAAATTATGCTGCCCTTGATCTAGAGTTGCTTGCTGTTGTTTTCGCTTTGAAGCTTTGGAGACATCATCTGTTAGGTACCAAGTTCGAGCTTTTCACAGATCATCAGTCTTTGAGGTATATTTTCTCTCAGAAGGATTTGAATCAGAGACAAGTTAGGTGGTTAGAGTTCCTTGCTTCTTATGACCTCGACATCAACTATACACCCGGGAAAGCTAATGTTGTGGCGGATGCTTTGAGTAGGAAGAAAGCTTTGTTGTGTCAGATTGTTGTTTCTTCACCTCTTGTGGATCGTATTATGGCTAGACAGGATGAGGATCAGATGCTTAGATTGATTAAGGAGAATGTTCGAAGCAGAGTTGGAGGTAGTAGTCTTGATGGCAGTGGAGCTCAGATTGACGATAAGGGTGTATTGAGGATTAATAATAGGATTTGTGTCCCGAATGTTGATGGATTGAGACAGGAGTTACTTCGGGAGAATCATCAGTCCAGACTTTCTATTCATCCAGGCGTGACCAAGATGTATCAGGACATGAAGAAGTTATATTGGTGGAAAGGTAGGAAGCGAGTTATTTCCATTTTTGTAAATAGGTGTGCGACTTGTCAGCAAGTCAAGGCCGATCATCAGAAGACCCCTGGTTTATTGCAGCCTCTTGAGATTCCCAATTGGAAGTGGGAACAAGTTTCTATGGATTTCATTGATGGTTTACCGAGGACTAGGAAGGGTAACGAGAGTATCTGGGTCATTGTGGATAGATTGACCAAATCAGCTCATTTCATTCCGGTCAAGTCTACCCGTTCAGCTTCTAGTTTGTCTGAGATTTACATGAGGGAGATTGTTCGTCTCCATGGTGTTCCTCTCAGTATCGTTTGTGATCGTGATCCTATCTTTACTAGTAGATTTTGGAAAGCCTTTCAGGATTCTTTGGGTACTCATCTAAATCTGAGAACTGCTTACCATCCACAGACCGACGGTCAAACGGAAAGGGTGAATCAGATTTTAGAAGATCTTCTTCGTGCGTGTGTGCTTGATTATGGAGGATCTTGGGAAGATCATCTCCATCTTGTCGAATTTACTTATAACAATAGTTATCAGGCCAGTATTGAGACATCTCCATTTTCTGCTCTTTACGGACGACCTTGTAGATCTCCTCTTGTTGGATTGAATCCGGTAATCGTTTGGTTCTTGGTCCTGAGATGGTTTTGGAAGCTTCAGAGAGAGTTGAAGAGATTAAGAGGAAGATGAGGATTGCTCAAGATAGACAGAAGAAGTACGCTGATCGTCGAAGACGGAGTTTAGAGTTTGCTGTTGGTGATTTGGTTTTCCTTAAGGTCTCTCCCTTAAGGAATGTTATTCGTTTTGGTCGTAGAGGAAAGCTTTCTCCTAGATTTGTAGATCCTTTCCGCATTTTGGAAAGAATTGGCTCTCTTGCTTATCGTCTGGATTTACCCGAGAAATTTTCTGGAATACACAATGTCTTTCATGTATCTCATCTTCGTCGCTATCTGCATGATCCATCTCTTATTATTCAGCCTTCTGCTCTTGATAGTTTGGATATTGAGCCAAATCTGACTGTTGAGAGGAAGCCACTTCGTATCATCGATCGAGGTACGAAGCAGCTAAGAAGAAAATCTGTCAACCTGGTCAAAGTGCAGTGGAGCACTGATGAACGGGATTGCACCTGGGAGACGGAGGAGAGCATTCGTGCTTCGAATCCGGAATTGTTTATTTCAGGTACTTTTGCTCTACTGTCTTATCTTTCTTTGTTTCCTTTTCGTTCCTTTTCGAGGACGAAAAGTTTTGAGTGGGGGAGAGTGTAATAGCCTAAAAATTTTAACGAAATTTTTATAAAAAATAAACATTTTGAAATATTGATTTGAATTAAAAGTGTAATAACTAGTATAAAACGGGAAATTTAAACTTTACATTTTACGTATAATTTCATCCGTTCTTAACTTTATATTAGAATCAAATTTTATTAATGATGATAATAGCTAATTTAATTTTGGTTTAAAATGATACGTTATTTTATTTAAAGAAACCGTTAGCATTTTCAAAAAAAAATTTTTAAAAAGAAACAAATCATAAAGTGGTACGTTACTTTGGGCATTTCGTTATAATTTCCCTTAGCCTTTTTCTTCGTCCATTGATTTTTCTTGCGTTAACAGTACAAGTTCAGCTGTATATTTTCAGTTTGAAAATTTCAAAAATCTTGCCAAAGTCTAGCCTAAAACCGTGCACGTGAAGATTACTTCTTCCTTGGCCTTCCATATGTTTCTCCAATTTAATTGCCTAAAATAATCTTCTATTTCACGTTCCAAATTTCAATACCACAAATTGTTTTCTCTTGGCCTCCATCAGATTTTTCGTGAGCATCTCTGGGAGGTAAGATAGCATCCTCTTTCCTTTCTTTTATTTTGTATTTCAATTGTTTCGCTGTCCTCTGTTTGTTGTCTGCTGTACTATGGTTCTTCTTCTTTTTTCATTTTTTTTTTGTATTTCGAATTTTGGTTGTCCCCTGCTCATATTTGCTTCACCGCCTCCAACCTCACACCGACCCACCACTGCCTCCAACCCCACACCAGATGTGACAGCCCTACGCACTGCCTACCACCTCCACCCGTGCCAAGACCAACCCATCCAACCGAGACCAGATCCCACGAAGTCCCTCTGCTAGACCGAAACACCCTGCCCATTCGTAACCACCACCACGTCAGCTCCTTCACCGAAACCCCAGACCGAACCACTGCCCACCACCACGTCACCCATACGCTCAGCCTACCTAGTCCACCACCACATCGCCTGACCTACCCCTCCAGACCGACCCATGAACCCCATGCGAGACCACTCGAACCATGTCAGACCGAGCCCCACGCCCTACCCAGTCACCAGACCCAGGCCGAGAACCCCACGTCATGCCTGTCACCACCGAACCCCACCACGTCTCCAACCCATGCCGAGACAAACTCCTCCAGAGTTGAACCCGAGAACAACGACCGAGTCCTGTTTTATTGAAGTGTAAATGTGTTCCACTGACCTCTCTTTTGAGAAAAATGAACAAGAGTGTATGCTTTGTCACCTCTGAAATTTTAGGTTGAAGTTTTGCCTGTACGAGTTTTGTTAGAAAAAGGAAATGGTAAAAGTTGTTTTGTCACGTGTTTTGGTATCCTAGTTTAGTTGGTTCCTCTGACCTATTTTGTCCCTTTTGTATTTTTGTATCAAAGTTTATATTTTTTGACCGAGCCTGGCATTTGAAAAAGGGGAAATGAGATAATTTGTTTTTGGCACCTTTGTAAGTTTTGTAGTTATATATTTTTACAAACCTCTGTTTTAAAAAAAATAAAAAATGTTTTGTCACTTTGCAAATTTAAAGTTATAATCTATATTTTTAAAAGTGGTCGTGCTATTGCTTTCGATTTTCAACCTGTTTCTTTTTCGTTGTTTGCTTCATTTGAAAATTTGTTATTCGTGCAATCTTAGATTTTGATTTTTTATTTTGCTTTAAATTTGAATCTTGTTGGCGCATCCGCTAACAACTGATCGTGCTTTCAGCGTGCGTTCAATAGACATCGTATTTCTTTTTTCGAATCTCCAGCTCCGTAGAGGTGAGTAAATCTCACACGAATATTCATACTTATATGATTGTGAAACGACCGCAACTGAATGTGTAGAAATAAATAAATAAATAAATGATGTTATAATTACCTGTGATTTATTTATAGTTGATGTTAATTGTTAAAACTGCATATCGTATCATCTGTTATATTTTGTTCTTATTTTACTGTTATTCTATTCTGTTAAATCACACTGCAAGTTCCCTGTAGAATAGAATCACTATGGGTTGAAATGATACATACCCGAACGGACTTTAGAATAAGGGAAGATCGTTATGGGCTGAAATGATAGGCCTGAACGATTTTCAATTAAATTTTATTTACTTGGGATTGCGGGTTTGAAATGATAAAACCCGGATTTTTCTTTGTAAATTACGGATTGAAATGATATAGTATCCGTATCACTCGACTTAGGCTAGAAAATATTATACAGACCCGTGGTTATTTTTCTGTATTTTTCTGGATACCTTTAAATATTTTTAAATATTTTAAAAATATTAAATTGATTTAAATCGAGATTTTAAGTGATTTATTTAGAATAGAAATGATTTTTCTATGTGATAAATATAAATAAATGGAGAAATATTAATTTTAAAACGAAACTTAAATTTGAAATTTTGACTAAAAGAAAAGATGGAAACTTAAGTTAATTAAATTGAAATGAAAATTTAGTTTTAAAATGGTGGAAAAATGGAGTTTAAGTTTAAATGTTGAAATGAATGTAATAAGCGAATTTGTAAGTTTTGGTTTTAATGTGTAAAAATTTCTCTTTAAAATAAATTAGTTGAAGGATTTAAATGAACATTTTAATGTATGATTTTACAAGTTCTGAACTAGGTAGAATCTGCAGCACTTGTTAAGTGTTATGGTTATATAAGTGAACCAAAGACTAAAATGAACTAAGGCTATGATAGTACTTGGTAAGTGCTATTGTAGCAGAAACTAAAATTTGGCCTGAACTAATAAAAAGGGCTACTGTAGCACTTGTTAAGGATTGCAGTAGGCTGAAATATGATTTTGTTTAAAACTGAACCGTTATAGCAGTTTATAAATGTTGTTTTGCTGAATAAAATTGTTTTCAAATATAACTTACCGCCGCACCTTTTAAATGTGGTGAAAGCTGAGAATTTTAACGCTATTGTTTTAAGTGAATAAATCAACTCCGAAAGGCTAAACTTTGGGAATTTAATATTTGATTTAAAAGAATAATGACTTTGTTTTAAATGGTTTAATTCGAAGTATATTTGATAAATTGTTTAAATCTATAACCACGGGTTATAATAACGATTGGTTGGCAAAGAGACCGGGATCGGATATGGACATACTCTCTATCGATACCGAAAACCACTTTGACAACCGTGTACGCGGTGGAGATTCCAGAATGAAGTAGGATGGTGGCGACGTTCTTAAGGTATGTTACGTGGACCCAACTCCCGTGAGTTGGCATAAGGTGGCTAAAACAGGAGCGATCTCGGACCAGTGAGGTAGCACCTCTTCTCGGACACATTTCTTCGATATTATACTCTTACTTGTGATTTGACTAGATGGCCATCCTCCGATTTGGGAATGTTGTTCGAGGTGGAACGGTAGTGGCTGCTATGCGTATCCATCAGTCCGTGTGCGTAATTGGTATATCTACCCTGGCATTGCCTAGTTGTGCCGTGTCACCTACCATATCGAGCTTTACTACGATTATGATTTTAAGATCCGACCGCGTTAAGGTTCTCCATCCCCTTAACGCTATTTTCCGATATGATTATACTTTACTTATCTAGACACTATTATAATAGCGAATATTACTACATAGTAGATATTTTAACGGATCCTTAGAGGATGGGCGGTCCCAAGCATCTTCTAAGTTACTTGTACCTTTACTACAGTTCACTTGAGTTGGTTTACATTGTATAAGTATGTATATCCTGACTCGAGTGTTTATGTTTTATTTTACGCTCGGGTCAGCCTGAGTATCAGTTGGACTTTATCTTCACGGAGCTTGGACTACTGGAGATCATCTTTATCAAGCTGCTATCTATTTTGCTATTCAGTCTTTTATTTTAGCTTATGTAATTGAGACAAATGAATTTGGGATTTTCTTTGGTTATTCAAACTGTATTGGTTTTAGACTATGTAATTTGTACTTGTTTTGAGACTATGTATTTTAGTGGCTTCATGAACCACTATGGTTATTTTTAAATTCCGCTACGAGTTATTCTGATATTTCTGTGTCTGTGATTCTGTGAATGATTTTATTTGCTCCAAATTTTATTACAATCTGTTATTTTGCATTATTCAAGTCTGACATGTGTGGATTATTGTCGATTTGAATGGTCCAAAATAGTGGGTCATTACATTTGATATCAGAGCTTTGGTTTTAGGCAAACCTTAGCCTATGGAGCAAAAACTCATTAGAGATATGGTAGAAATACCCTAGAATGAGTGAAATCAAACTCAGAATCATTTCCTTGTGAGTGAACGTATTTTCAAAGTATAAAATGATTTTAAAATGATTTCTCAAATGATTTTTTCAAAGATTATTTTGATATAAAGTTTTCTTGTTTTAAGAAGAAATTTTTTTCTAAACTTCCTTCTTTCCGTATCTACCTTGTTAGAAATTTTGTTATTAGGATATTCATCCAAGTGATCTTATCGTGTTTTATCTTAACTTATCTTTGTCTTCTCTGTACCTTGTCCTAAATTAATTCTTGATATTTCCAGGATGAATCGTGGAAATGTTAGAGGTAGGGGTCGTGGTATTGCCCCAGTTCCTCCACCTGTTGCACCCGTTAGGTTTACTGTTCTTTGCAAGGAATTCTCTCAGCTCGGTGGCACTAGGTTCACCGGTTCAGAGAGTATTATCGAAGCCCAGCAATGGCTACGAAGTTTGGAGAGAATTTTTACTGGTCTAGAGATCACTGATGCCCAGAAGCGTCAGTTAGCAGCATGGCAGCTGCAAGAGTCAGCCTTAGATTGGTGGGAGTCTGTTACGACTCACACTAACGAAGGTGATCTTTCGTGGGAGCAGTTCAGGTATCCTTTGTGTTAACTTGAATTTTTCCCATTTCCTTTCCTTTTGAATCTATCTTAAGTTCGGTTTCTGTATCTTCTTTTCAAGGAGGCTTTTGTGGCAAAATGGATGCCCGAAGCCGGAAAATCTCAGCTTTATCGTGAATTCATGGACCTCAAGCAGGGTACCATGTCTTTTTTGGAGTATGAACGGAAGTTCAATGAACTTTCCAAATTTGGTCCTGGTCTTTTCGACACTCAGCTAAAGAAGAATGAGAAGTTCATTTCTGGAGCTCGCCCAGAGTTCTACGATCGTCTTATTTCACATGTTCATGGCACTTTTACTGAGCTCATGGATATGGCTATTCGCTATGAGAACCCTACTTCCAAGGGTCCTGCTGCTTCTGGTGCTCATGTCTCTCAATCTTCCTCTGCAAATTCCAAGAAGAGAAAGCCCAACTTCCACCAGCAGAAGAAGAATTGGATCAAGCATGCGGGCTTGGGATCTTCTGCATCTGCTCCTTCCCAGAGACACCCTATTGATCTTTCCTCCATTACTTGCTTCAAATGTGACTAGAAGGGACACTATGCCAATAGTTTCCCTACTCCGTCTGGTGCTGCTGTTCCTCCACCTCAGGTTTCCAGGAACGATCTTTGTTATGTTTGTCTTCAGCCGGGTCATTTTAGGAAGGACTGTCCTTTATATCAGAAGGGAAAGCCATCTGGTGTATTTGCTGTCACATCTGCTTCATCACCTGCTGCCCCTACTCCTGCTCCTAGCGATGATCAAGGTACTCTTCAAGGCACCTTTACTTTATTTCATCATCCTGTTCGTGTTTTATTTGATACTGGGGCTTCGCACAGTTTTATTTCTGATGATTTGTGTAATAAGTTTGAACATCTCCTTTCTCCTGAGTATGCTTCTGTTCCTCTATGTGTTTCAAATCCTATTGGTGGTCCCGCAAATCTTAATAAGATTTGTAAACATGTGAAACTCCACCATTCCGATCATCGTTTTAGTGGTGATTTCTATATTCTTGGTTTTGATACTTTTGATTTGCTGCTTGGAGATGATTGGTTAAAGAATCACGATGCCCATATCTCTTATAAATCCCGAATTGTTTCTCTTAAGGATGATCGGGGTAATTCTTTGGTTATTCAGTGTTGTTTGCCTCATGATTGTGCTGGTAGCTTTATCTACTCATTGGATTCTTCTCCTGTTGATCTTTAGTCGACTCGGGTAGTCAATCACTACCCGGATGTATTTGGTGAAGTTACTGCTTTACCTCCCAAGCGGGAAATTGATTTCCGCATTGATCTCATTCCTGGAGCTCGACCTGTAGTTCTTCCTCCTAGAAGAATGGCACCCCGCGAGAAGGTTGAGTTAAGAAAGCAAATTGAGGACCTATCTTCCAAGGGTCTGATCAGACCTAGTTTTTTTGAATGGGGTGCTGTGGTGGTTTTCGTCACCAAGTCCGATGGTTCTCTCCGGATGTGTGTTGATTATAGGGAGTTGAACAAGCTCACTATGAAAAATAGATATCCAATGCCTCGCATCAATGACATGTTTGATCAGCTTTATGGTGCTACTGTTTTCTCTCAGCTTGATCTTGCCATAGGTTTTCACCAACTCAGAGTTGCCGAGGAAAGTATTCCCAAGACTGCTTTCCGTACTGAGAATGGATTCTTTGAATGGTTAGTCATGCCTTTTGGTTTGACTAATGCTCCTGCTTTCTTTGTTGACTTGATGAATCGTGTTTTCCGTGATGTGCTTAATAAATTTGTTCTAGTCTTTGTGGATGATATCCTCATTTTCTCTAAGTCTGAAGAAGAACATGAGTCACATTTGAAATCTGTTCTTGAGACTCTTCGAAATCATCAGTTAAAAGCTAAATTTTCCAAATGCCATTTCTGGAAGGATGAAGTCCGATTCCTCGGGCATATTGTTTCTAGTAATGGAGTTTCAGTTGATCCAGTCAAGATCGCTGCGATCAATGTAAGTCTTTCTTTCCTTCTCTTTTCTAGTTTCATTCAATTTACTCTATCTTTCCTATTATCCTTCCTTCTCCCTATTCTGTGCAGGATTGGGAAACTCCTAAGACTCCTACTGATATCCGTAGTTTTTTGGGCCTTGTCGGTTATTACCGAAGATTCATTGAGAATTTCGCTCGGATTGCTGCACCTCTCACTGCTTTAACTCGGAAGAATGCTAAGTTTATTTGGAGTAACGGGTGTAAGGCCGTATTCAATGAGTTAAAAGACAAGCTTACTTCCGCACCTGTTCTTACCGTTCCAAATGGAAATGAGGGATTAACGATATACACTGATGCTTGTCGAGAAGGTTTGGGAGCTGTTCTGATGCAGGATGGTAGAGTGATTGCTTATGCTAGTAGACAGTTGAAGACCCATGAAGTAAATTATGCTGCCCTTGATCTAGAGTTGCTTGCTGTTGTTTTCGCTTTGAAGCTTTGGAGACATCATCTGTTAGGTACCAAGTTCGAGCTTTTCACAGATCATCAGTCTTTGAGGTATATTTTCTCTCAGAAGGATTTGAATCAGAGACAAGTTAGGTGGTTAGAGTTCCTTGCTTCTTATGACCTCGACATCAACTATACACCCGGGAAAGCTAATGTTGTGGCAGATGCTTTGAGTAGGAAGAAAGCTTTGTTGTGTCAGATTGTTGTTTCTTCACCTCTTGTGGATCGTATTATGGCTAGACAGGATGAGGATCAGATGCTTAGATTGATTAAGGAGAATGTTCGAAGCAGAGTTGGAGGTAGTAGTCTTGATGGCAGTGGAGCTCAGATTGACGATAAGGGTGTATTGAGGATTAATAATAGGATTTGTGTCCCGAATGTTGATGGATTGAGACAGGAGTTACTTCGGGAGAATCATCAGTCCAGACTTTCTATTCATCCAGGCGTGACCAAGATGTATCAGGACATGAAGAAGTTATATTGGTGGAAAGGTATGAAGCGAGATATTTCCATTTTTGTAAATAGGTGTGCGACTTGTCAGCAAGTCAAGGCCGATCATCAGAAGACCCCTGGTTTATTACAGCCTCTTGAGATTCCCAATTGGAAGTGGGAACAAGTTTCTATGGATTTCATTGATGGTTTACCGAGGACTAGGAAGGGTAACGAGAGTATCTGGGTCATTGTGGATAGATTGACCAAATCAGCTCATTTCATTCCGGTCAAGTCTACCCGTTCAGCTTCTAGTTTGTCTGAGATTTACATGAGGGAGATTGTTCGTCTCCATGGTGTTCCTCTCAGTATCGTTTGTGATCGTGATCCTATCTTTACTAGTAGATTTTGGAAAGCCTTTCAGGATTCTTTGGGTACTCATCTAAATCTGAGAACTGCTTACCATCCACAGACCGACGGTCAAACGGAAAGGGTGAATCAGATTTTAGAAGATCTTCTTCGTGCGTGTGTGCTTGATTATGGAGGATCTTGGGAAGATCATCTCCATCTTGTCGAATTTACTTATAACAATAGTTATCAGGCCAGTATTGAGACATCTCCATTTTCTGCTCTTTACGGACGACCTTGTAGATCTCCTTCTTGTTGGATTGAATCCGGTAATCGTTTGGTTCTTGGTCCTGAGATGGTTTTGGAAGCTTCAGAGAGAGTTGAAGAGATTAAGAGGAAGATGAGGATTGCTCAAGATAGACAGAAGAAGTACGCTGATCGTCGAAGACGGAGTTTAGAGTTTGCTGTTGGTGATTTGGTTTTCCTTAAGGTCTCTCCCTTAAGGAATGTTATTCGTTTTGGTCGTAGAGGAAAGCTTTCTCCTAGATTTGTAGATCCTTTCCGCATTTTGGAAAGAATTGGCTCTCTTGCTTATCGTCTGGATTTACCCGAGAAATTTTCTGGAATACACAATGTCTTTCATGTATCTCATCTTCGTCGCTATCTGCATGATCCATCTCTTATTATTCAGCCTTCTGCTCTTGATAGTTTGGATATTGAGTCAAATCTGACTGTTGAGAGGAAGCCACTTCGTATCATCGATCGAGGTACGAAGCAGCTAAGAAGAAAATCTGTCAACCTAGTCAAAGTGCAGTGGAGCACTGATGAACGGGATTGCACCTGGGAGACGGAGGAGAGCATTCGTGCTTCGAATTCGGAATTGTTTATTTCAGGTACTTTTGCTCTACTGTCTTATCTTTCTTTGTTTCCCTTTCGTTCCTTTTCGAGGACGAAAAGTTTTGAGTGGGGGAGAGTGTAATAGCCCAAAAATTTTAACGAAATTTTTATTAAAAATAAACATTTTGAAATATTGATTTGAATTAAAAGTGTAATTACTAGTATAAAACGGGAAATTTAAACTTTACATTTTACGTATAATTTCATCCATTCTTAACTTTATATTAGAATCAAATTTTATTAATGATGATAATAGCTATTTTAATTTTGGTTTAAAATGATACGTTATTTTATTTAAAGAAACCGTTAGCATTTTCAAAAAAAAATTTAAAAAAGAAACAAATCATAAAGTGGTACGTTACTTTGGGCATTTCGTTATAATTTCCCTTAGCCTTTTTCTTCGTCCATTGATTTTTCTTGCGTTAACAGTACAAGTTCAACTGTATATTTTCAGTTTGAAAATTTCAAAAATCTTGCCAAAGTCTAGCCTAAAACCGTGCACGTGAAGATTACTTCTTCCTTGGCCTTCCATACGTTTCTCCAATTTAATTGCCTAAAATTTTGCTACCATTCAAACTTTTCATTTCTTGCCTACTCTCATAAATTAGTATGCAGCGGTCATCTTCTATTTCACGTTCCAAATTTCAATACCACAAATTGTTTTCTCTTGGCCTCCATCAGATTTTTCGTGAGCATCTCTGGGAGGTAAGATAGCATCCTCTTTCCTTTCTTTTATTTTGTATTTCAATTGTTTCGCTGTCCCCTGTTTGTTGTCTGCTGTACTATGGTTCTTCTTTTTTTTCATTTTTTTTTGTATTTCGAATTTTGGTTGTCCCCTGCTCATATTTGCTTCACCGCCTCCAACCTCACACCGACCCACCACCGCCTCCAACACCACACCAGATGTGACAGCCCTACGCCCTGCCTACCACCTCCACCCGTGCCGAGACCAACCCATCCAACCGAGACCAGATCCCACGAAGTCCCTCTGCCAGACCGAAACACCCTGCCCATTCGTAACCACCACCACGTCAGCTCCTTCACCGAAACCCCAGACCGAACCACTGCCCACCACCACGTCACCCCTACGCTCAGCCTACCTTGTCCACCACCACATCGCCTGACCTACCCATCCAGACCGACCCATGAACCCCATGCGAGACCACTCGAACCATGTCAGACCGAGCCCCACGCCCTACCCAGTCACCAGACCCAGGCCGAGAACCCCACGTCATGCCTGTCACCACCGAACCCCACCACGTCTCCAACCCATGCCGAGACAAACTCCTCCAGAGTTGAACCCGAGAAAAACGACCGAGTCCTATTTTATTGAAGTGTAAATGTGTTCCACTGACCTCTCTTTTGAGAAAAATGAACAAGAGTGTATGCTTTGTCACCTCTGAAATTTTAGGTTGAAGTTTTGCCTGTACGAGTTTTGTTAGAAAAAGGAAATGGTAAAAGTTGTTTTGTCACGTGTTCTGGTATCCTAGTTTAGTTGGTTCCTCTGACCTATTTTGTCCCTTTTGTATTTTTGTATCAAAGTTTATATTTTTTGACCGAGCCTGGCATTTGAAAAAGGGGAAATGAGATAATTTGTTTTTGACACCTTTGTAAGTTTTGTAGTTATATATTTTTCCAAACCTCTGTTTTAAAAAAAATAAAAAATGTTTTGTCACTTTGCAAATTTAAAGTTATAATCTATATTTTTAAAAGTGGTCGTGCTATTGCTTTCGATTTTCAACCTGTTTCTTTTTCGTTGTTTGCTTCATTTGAAAATTTTTTATTCGTGCAATCTTAGATTTTGATTTTTTATTTTGCTTTAAATTTGAATCTAGTTGGCGCATCCGCTAACAACTGATCGTGCTTTCCGCGTGCGTTCGATAGACATCGTATTTCTTTTTCCGAATCTCCAGCTCCGTAGAGGTGAGTAAATCTCACACGAATATTAATACTTATATGATTGTGAAACGACCGCAACTTAATGTGTAGAAATAAATAAATAAATAAATGATGTTATAATTACCTGTGATTTATTTATAGTTGATGTTAATTGTTAGAACTGCATATCGTATCATCTGTTATATTTTGTTCTTATTTTACTGTTATTCTATTCTGTTAAATCACACTGCAAGTTCCCTGTAGAATAGAATCACTATGGGTTGAAATAATACATACCCGAACGGACTTTAGAATAAGGGAAGATCGTTATGGGCTGAAATGATAGGCCTGAACGATTTTCAATTAAATTTTATTTACTTGGGATTGCGGGTTTGAAATGATAAAACCCGGATTTTTCTTTGTAAATTACGGATTGAAATGATATAGTATCCGTATCACTCGACTTAGGCTAGAAAATATTATACAGACCCGTGGTTATTTTTCTGTATTTTTCTGGATACCTTTAAATATTTTTAAATATTTTAAAAATATTAAATTGATTTAAATCGAGAGTTTAAGTGATTTATTTAGAATAGAAATGATTTTTCTATGTGATAAATATAAATAAATGGAGAAATGTTGATTTTAAAACAAAACTTAAATTTGAAATTTTGACTAAAAGAAAAGATGGAAACTTAAGTTAATTAAATTGAAATGAAAATTTAGTTTTAAAATGGTGGAAAAATGGAGTTTAAGTTTAAATGTTGAAATGAATGTAATAAGCGAATTTGTAAGTTTTGGTTTTAATGTGTAAAAATTTCTCTTTAAAATAAATTAGTTGAAGGATTTAAATGAACATTTTAATGTATGATTTTACAAGTTCTGAACTAGGTAGAATCGGTAGCACTTGTTAAGTGTTGTGGTTATATAAGTGAACCAAAGACTAAAATGAACTAAGGCTATGATAGTACTTGGTAAGTGCTGTTGTAGCAGAAACTAAAATTTGGCCTGAACTAATAAAAAGGGCTACTGTAGCACTTGTTAAGGATTGCAGTAGGTTGAAATATGATTTTGTTTAAAACTGAACCGTTATAGTAGTTTATAAATGTTGTTTTGCTGAATAAAATTGTTTTCAAATATAACTTACCGCCGCACCTTTTAAATGTGGTGAAAGATGAGAATTTTAACGCTATTGTTTTAAGTGAATAAATGAACTCCGAAAGGCTAAACTTTGGGAATTTAATACTTGATTTAAAAGAATAATGACTTTGTTTTAAATGGTTTAATTCGAAGTATATTTGATAAATTGTTTAAATCTATAACCACGGGTTATAATAACGATTGGTTGGCAAAGAGACCGGGATCGGATATGGACATACTCGCTGTCGATACCGAAAACCACTTTGACAACCGTGTACGCGGTGGAGATTCCAGAATGAAGTAGGATGGTGGCGACGTTCTTAAGGTATGTTACGTGGACCCAACTCCCGTGAGTTGGCATAAGGTGGCTAAAACAGGAGCGATCTCGGACCAGTGAGGTAGCACCTCTTCTCGGACACATTTCTTCGATATTATACTCTTACTTGTGATTTGACTAGATGGCCATCCTCCGATTTAGGAATGTTGTTCGAGGTGAAACGGTAGTGGCTGCTATGCGTATCCATCAGTCCGTGTGCGTAATTAGTATATCTACCCTGGCATTGCCTAGTTGTGCCGTGTCACCTACCATATCGAGCTTTACTACGATTATGATTTTAAGATCCAACCGCGTTAAGGTTCTCCATCCCCTTAACGCTATTTTCCGATATGATTATACTTTACTTATCTAGACACTATTATAATAGCGAATATTACTACATAGTAGATATTTTAACGGATCCTTAGAGGATGGGTGGTCCCAAGCATCTTCTAAGTTACTTGTACCTTTACTACAGTTCACTTGAGTTGGTTTACATTGTATAAGTATGTATATCCTGACTCGAGTGTTTATGTTTTATTTTACGCTCGGGTCAGCCTGAGTATCAGTTGGACTTTATCTTCACGGAGCTTGGACTACTGGAGATCATCTTTATCAAGCTGCTATCTATTTTGCTATTCAGTCTTTTATTTTAGCTTATGTAATTGGGACAAATGAATTTGGGATTTTCTATGGTTATTCAAACTGTATTGGTTTTAGACTATGTAATTTGTACTTGTTTTCAGACTATGTATTTTAGTGGCTTCATGAACCACTATGGTTATTTTTAAATTCCGCTGCGAGTTATTTTGATATTTCTGTGTCTGTGATTCTGTGAATGATTTTATTTGCTCCAAATTTTATTACAATCTGTTATTTTGCATTATTCAAGTCTGACATGTGTGGATTATTGTCGATTTGAATGGTCCAAAATAGTGGGTCGTTACATTAATTAATAATATAAACAAACCATACTTATGATAAATACAACAATATTTCACTTAATATCAAAGCTAGAGATCACAAATTGTTTGTTTGTTGATTTACAAAAAATATGAGAGTGGATTTGCCTCTAAATTGTTCTCTATTTAAATAGTTTTTAAATCAAATTTCAATTCTAGTTTTAGCTTCATTTTATTTCTAGTTAACAATTTCTCCTCCATTTGGTCTAATTTGATTGAATAGATTTTTAAACTCTCACAATTCCCTACGGATCGACCCGTATTCGCCACGTACTACAAAGTGTACGCCGCGCGCTTGCGGTTTATTTTAATTTGAAATTTTTCGGCAAATTTTTAAACCGATAGAAATCTTGTCGATTAACACTTTTCATTAACATAAAATTGTCGGAATATGTTATGTACACCATTGTACATGTGTAAACATTTATATAAATAACATATGCTTTGGTTAGAGTTAAATAAGTTTAAATATTTACTTAAAGTAATAAAATGAATTTGAATTTTCTTTTAAAAATGTAAAAAGAAAAGAAAATGGTAAAAAAGGTAACATCTTGCCTTGAAAAGTGGTGAAATGATGGAAGAGTGTGTGAGGGGGAGGAGGTTGATGCTTGCGTGTGATGTAAGGAAGGGGCGGGTGAGTTGGCATTAAGTTATGGATGGTAAATGACCAAAGGTAGAGATAATTTCTCATATTTCAGTTTATATAAAAACAACCCACCTTTCTCATTTCATTCTTTACTTCATTTCTTTCCTTTTCTAATTCTTATCTCCTTTCTTTTTCAAGCATTTCAAGCTTCCACCCATGGTTTTCAAAAAGATTTCAAATTAAAATTCACTTCGTTTTCCATTTTTCCTTAAGTAAAGTTGCTAAAACTTCTTTCTTTCTTCTCTACATCACTCCACCACGTAAAAAAGACCCAAAACGCCTCAACCAAGTCATGGCCGAGCACATGTATGCCTAGGCCGAATCATGTTGACCCCTTCTAGCCCTTAAAAATCAAGTCTTTGAAAAGAAAAGTGGACCCGGGTGTTGCTGCTAGGGTTTAGTAGCTTTGATTTGCATTTGTGTGGATTTTGGTGAGTAAATCTCACCTTTAAGAAGAAAGATTTTAAATTTTATTATTGTGTTAATAATGGATGTTAGTTACTAGTGTGTATGTGTTGGAAATTATTGATTATTTGGTTTGGTTCCCGCTTGAAGCGGATGACATCGGTAATAGTTAGTCAATTACTTGAGTTTTAGTCGAAATGTTTAAGTAATTATTTACAAGTGATGCTTTCTCCATGTTTTATGGATGTTACTTGTAATTGTATCTATGTATATGCTTATGTTTATGAGATGTTTGGATGAATATATATGACATATAAAATGTTTATGGATGTCTCCATATAGCGAGTAGCCCTTTATCGACACTTTGAAAACATCATCTCTTTTGAAAATCTTTTTGTTGAACTCGCACTTGGGTTTTTATAAAAAAATATTTGGTTGTGTTTCAACACTTTTAAAAATGTTGTTTGAACCATGATTTAAAATAATTTTGATTTACAAAACGAGTTTAAAAGTTATGGTCCATATAGCGATAGTCGCTAGGATACAGTTCAGAGATTTTAATAATAAATTGTTTGATTAATCATTTTAATAATGATGTTTAAAAATTAATCATTTTTAATAATGATGTTTACAGTTAGTTAATCATTTTTTAATGATGTTTAAAAAATAATTAATCATCTTTAATAACGATGTTTAAGGTTAATTAATCATTTTAACAATGGTGTTTGAAAATCAATTAATCATTTTAAATAATGATGTTTAAGGTTAATTATTAATCATTTTTAATAATGAGTTTAAGGTTAATTAATCATTTTATTAATGATATTTTAAAGTTAACTAATTGTTTCAATAATGACGATTAAAGTTAATTAATTATTTTAAATAAAGATGTTTAAAGTAATTAATCATATTTAAAATTAATTAATCATTTTTAATAATGCTATTTAAAGTTAATATTTGTAATGTGAAATCTAAGCACAAGTTTAGTTTTAAAGTTTAAAAGTCTAATTCGGTTATGGAAAAGATAAAAATTTAATTTCCATAAACGATATCGCCTTTATGGAAAGGATTTAGTCATATTGTGGGCACAAAATATCAAGGTATAGAAGTTCTTCTCTATCTCGAAGGCTGTGCAGTTAATGCCCCGCTATTACCCCGCTATAACCCTGCTATATCCCATAGCGGATTTCTACCGCTACGATTTTTCCATATAGCCCCAAATATAGCCTTTCCGCAATATCTTCTTTAAAAGAAATGAATTGAAAAATGACATTTATACATTATAAAAATTATGAAATTAATTTATTTAATTGAAATTTTTGATATATTTTTAGAAATGAAAATACTCTAATATTCTACTAAATTCAATTATGTTATATAGCAGTTTTACGTTTGTTTACAGTATATTCGCACATGTTTTTATTTTAAGTTATTTATGTATTAATTTTAATTCAATGTTAATTTTTCATTTAATTACTATTTATATATCTGTAAAAATATTAAGTACGAGTTTTATATGCTACTATAAAGTCATCTGCTATATCCCGCTATATTCTCACTGTATCCTCGCTATGACTTTTTGCACCTCCGCCGCATTGAATCTGACAAGCGCTTTAACTGCACAGCTCGAAGGTTAAAAATGTCATCAAATCAAGCCTTAGAGGTAACATTACCTTTACCCGCCCGGCTTCATTTTCAATCAAGGGATAATACAAGTTTGAAATCGACGAGTAGTGGTAAGGGCATGAGCTTTAATTTCCACATACGATCATTTTAATTATTCTCAATAGTTCATTTATCGACTATCGATTCTACTATCTTCTTTTTGTATGGCCAACTAATACGGTTTTTAGCTCATTTGACCATTGATATCCTTTGTTGGAAATGACTAAAACCGGAAAGCGAGTGGATGTCAAGCTATGTGGGGTTGCTTCCATTAGGGTATCTTCACATCTACTCTAGATTGAATTCGGTTGTATGCGCATGGAGATGTGAAATATTCGGATTCTTGGTAAGGTTGGTGGGGTCTGGCTTGTACATTTCCAAGAGTGTCACAGAGAAAATGACCCTCTCAAATATTTTTTCTAGCGGTATACTTTCAGTAAGGGTACGCACCCTCTTAGTCATGGTTGGAAATTTTCCTTTTTCTTATTTTTGATTCAAAACCTTGAATTTATTTCTTTCTCAATTGTATCGGGAAGTGTCTTGCACACTTCGCGATGTTTAATTATTTATACCCATTACTTGTGGTTGGATGTTGTTCTTGTGGGGGGAAACCCATTTCGCACTTGGCAGTGTGGTCTAACATATTGTTGTTTATTTCCGACCTTTGTTTAGAGTTTACTCATACCATACTTATTGTTTGACTCGAGTTGTTTGTTTTGCTTAAACTCTCGGGTACTCATTTATATTTAAGTAGTTCGAGAGTAGCAGTTTTTAGGCTCTTTTGAAGATGATGGACGAGCATGAGGCTCCTTATCTATCTAGTCATCTATTTCTGCTATTATGTTTATTTATGTATATGTACTGTATCAGCAAGTGTAAAGGTTAGTTGTTATAACTGCCTAGGGTGATGGTAGTACTTTTATTGTAACTTTGATAACTCCATGTTATGGAGTAACCTTATGTACTTTTGTATTGTTATATTATAATTAACCGTTATGTTTGAGATTTTCTATTCTGCTCTTTTATTTTACTCCGTAACAACTCGTCTTTCGGATGCTTGGGCAATAACACACGAATACCACAGATGTATTAAGTGTCGTTCCCAGGGGTTTGAAAGTTAGGTCGTCACATGAACCATTGTTCCTTTAATGTTATGCACACACTCTAACCACATCACTTCTAATGCCTTAGCTGACACTGTCTAATCTTTCTCATCGTTGCTTATCCATGGTTAATTCGAGGTGATGCTATGGTGATGGAATGAAAGGATATATCATTATTGCACTAGGCATGGGTTGACTTTGGTTTCGGTGGAGTGAGATTGAGTTGAAATGGATACTTCTCAAATCGAATAGATTTCAATCGGCTTCATTGGTTTGTGGATTGCTTGATGCATTTCTTTTTGGTACTTTAGAGACTTCAATGAAATTGGCCGTTGACATGTCCCAGAATACATATTCCATCAACGTTTGTTTTCGTTGGTTGAAGAATCACCGTTTTTCAATGATTGCACCATCTCTTCGGGAAATACCAATCGAGATATAGAGTTCCCATCTACGTTGGATCCATTAGGACCTTTAACCTAATTACCATCTCAATAGTTTCCTTATGACACATAATTCCATCATGTGTTGGAGATCGTTTTCTAGCACGAGCAAGTTTTCACTTTACTCAACATGCTTCCATACACCATGCATAAGGATACACACATAATATAGAACAGATCACCCATAATTGATATACAGAATCCAATGAGTTGACACACATCAACATTCGTTAGATGTTGTACATTGACCATGCCATGGTTTAACACATGTACACAAATATAAGAAATAAGTAGTACTTTGCTAACCATGCTCATCATTCGAGGTCATTTCCAATTAACTTAGGGTGACAAGATGTTGTTCCCAACTTTCTACCACCACAACCGCTTCTACTTCTTCATCACTCGTGGTAGCTCTTTATGCTTGCTTCTTCTTCCGCTGGGGCTAACAGATCGCCTCATGTCCACCAAGTCATTGTATTGGCATGATACCATTTGAAGCATTATATGAAAGACTTTGTAAATTGCCTACAAGTTGGTAGGAAACGACCGATAAGGTAATACCTGAAAGAATATGATATGTGAGACCTTAAAGAAAGTTGAGCTAATACAAAAAAAAATGAAATCATCTCAAGGTCGGCAAAAGTCGTGTGCCAATAAAAGTTGTACTAAGCTAGGATTCATAGTTGGTGATATGATATTTGTGAAAACACCACTTTCGAAGATTCGGCAATTTAGGAAAACTTGCATTGAGATTCGCTGGACCGTTTCCTATTGTAGAATGAATTAGAATGCTTACATACAGAGTTGACATTCTTGAAAAAAATCCGGAGTACACAACATGTTTCTTATTTTACACTTACACAAGTGTATACATGACTCAGGTGTAGTGATTGAACCAAGTTAATTAATGGAAGCGGATGTTGAATTGGAGGTTTCTATTCCTAGAGGATATATTTGTATTATTGGGAGTAGAGTCAAGAGACTCCAAAACAAGGACGTTGTACCAAAGGTTTCATGCATTTGAATCATTCCCATGACTTCATACTTTTATGGACATCTTAAGATATTTTAGGTCTTCACACCCTCCTTTTTTGGAGGTTGGCGTAGTAGGGCGACCAATTGTAGGCACCATTTTACTGACATCTTTAACAATCAAGTTCTTAACTATATCATCAAGAAAGCCCTTGTTTCTTCCATAAAATTGAAGTATTAGGCTAAAAACAAATGAAAATTGATGATCTCGATTATGGCCTAGTCTGTTATACCATAATTTTTACTAAGTTAATATATGATTTCGATAGTTACTAGGTAATTGTCGATATAGTTAAGTCCATAAATTCTATGGATTTGTATTCAGATATAACTGAGGCTACAATCTATTAATAATTTGGTCATGAGGTTTAAAGTTAATACCAAAGTCCAAGCAGCTCAAATTTATCAATAACCCATATGGCTCAATATAATAAATCCCAAACGATACCAACAAGCGATTTTAGCTTTTACAACTCATAATGGACTACCTCACTTGAAGTCCAAAAGTATATTGTTAACCCAAAAAATGGATCAACACCCTGGTTTGAGTTTGAAAGCACTAGCCCTGTTCTGATAGTGCAATATCAGAAATCACTGATATAAGAAAAGAATGGTAAAAGAAAGAAGACATGGAATTTTTATAGTGGTTCGGCTGTTAATGAAGCCTACGTCCACTTTATATTTTTCTTATAGACGGATTGCTGTTACAAGAGATGTTTGATTATAAGGCTTTGATTATCTTTAGATAGATTGAATCCCCAGAGTTGGAATCCACTGGAGAATCATAGTGAATTCCTTTGGAGATTGTTGTGAGGGAGGTAGAGAGTGAAGAATAATTCCAGCAGAGCTCCAGCAACCTGTCCGGAGAAGATCCCCTTCATGTTGCAGATAGGATGGTATTTATATGGGTCGGAGACCTTCTGGGCTAGGCTACGTCTTCATCTGCTCGCAAGTAGGTAGGAAATGACCCAGGGAGAGTTTGGCACACAAAACGGGGAAGGACCATGGATCGCTGGTGACCCATAGACTTGGCTCGTTTTGCGAGCCAATATCTTGGTCTCTACTCGAGTGTTTCTTCTCGTAGTATTCTTTGGCTAGTTTGTTTGAAGGTTTGTGGAGAGGTATGGGTTGCTGATGATCCAAGCACTTAGGATTTTCTGGAGTTTGAATTGGAGATGTTTCCATAGTCTTTTATCGTAGTTGTTTGCGCAGTATCGTTGCATGTTACTTCGTCTTGATAATGATATGCTGGCTGATTGTGCTTTGATTGCTGACTGGAGTGAACCGACGCTAGCTTCTTGGTTCAGTTGAACTTGGTCGTCGCTTTAGTAATATGATTTGGCTCTCGTCAACTCCTTACCTTAGCCTTTCTGGTTAAGTTCTACGCCATTCTAATGTGATGGGATTGTTCCGTATCCTATTGGATCCTGTTGGGTTAAAAACCCGGATAACATTTGCCCCCAAAGTACGCCTTTTGAATGAAAGGTGTGCTTTTCTCTGAACAAGTCATGGCAATGAGTCTTTGGTTGTTGAGGTTTAGTCTTGGTGAATCGTCCAGTTCCTTCGGATTCTCTTGCCAGTCACAAGTCATTCCAAACCTGTTACAACCTAAGACTCTAGACCCAGCCTAAGTGTAATCTATACATCACAATCATTCCGATTTCATTCGGAGTTATTACATCACATGTCTCTAATTACATTACACATCCCTAATCGTCCCGCATTCATTCGGGATTTACATCACTATCAATTTTTGCTTTTCATTCAGAGTTTTTACATCATATATCCAAATCAAATCATATAACAGAATCACATTATATCTCATCACGTCACAACATATATCAAAATCACATTGTATCACATCATATATCAAAGTCATCCTGTGTTCATCCAGGATTTATCCGTTTTATTCTATTTATAAGGCATTCAGATCCTTTTTTGCGAAACCAAATCTGTTTTAAGGTTCGATCTTTCTAGATCACTTAAGTTTAATGCGTGATCTCTCTGGATCGTTTAATGTTTAGTTTAACGCGTGATCTCTCCGGATTGTTTAATGTGCGATCTCTCTGGATCATTCAATGTTTTAAGTTAAGGGGACGATCTTTCCGGATCATTTGTTTGTAAGTCAAGGGGGATTAAGTAAGCCCATCCGCTCACTCTCCGGTGAGGGGACTTACTTCTTGCACTCCGGCCCGATTGTGGGGCTCTAAGGCGATCAATATCGTACAAGTCCATCCACTTGCTATCTAGCAAGGTGACTTGCACCTTGCACTCCGGTCCCATAGTGGAACTTTAAGGCGATCAACATCAGTTATCAAAATTCAAATATTCAAATCAAAACAAATAAAAAAATTAAACAAGCAGGAGTCCTAAATGTTCATCTCAGGCATCCGACTCAGAGCGTGCCTAGGGACCGTTCGGGATCCCGTATACGTGTAAGCGGCCTTCGATTGTTATTCTCCTAGTTTCTCTCAGGTATCCGACTCAGAGCGTGCCTAGGGATCGTTTGGGATCCCGTACATATGTAAGCGGCCTTCGATTATTATCGTCTACATACCAAAAGGAAAGTGCAGGAAAAGAAATGATAAAACAAAGGATTGGAATCGAATACGACTCCTTTTTACCCCGATCATGGGATAATTTGTCTTGGCGCTTGTCCCTGGGCATTTCTTGATGCATTTGCCATGGATTGTGGTTGTCCCTGCAATTCCACTGCAGTTCTGTTCCTCATATATTATGGCAGCTGGTTGTTCTGGACCAGTTCTTCTATCAGATCATGAAGGTGTCGATACTCGTTTGTCTCATGCCCATTCAACTCATGGAAGATGCAACTTTTTTTAGATATTTTCTCTCGGTCAGTGGGCTCCCTCCTAGGTGGCCTTCGGTAGAGGTTTTGCCCCCTCCTATCCAGGTATATCCTCTCTGGGGTTTCAGTCGGGTCGGTGTGTAAGGAGAATCTTGGCTCTTTTCTCTGTCGTTTTGGGTCTTTGATGTTGTCGGCTTTCCTCTTCCCTTTATATTCTCCACTTCTAGCTCCAGACGGTCCTTCGCTTTCGACGACATTTATTTCAGCATCCATGTCCTCATCCTCGGCTTCGGCGTCTTCTTGACGCAGGTACCTCTCAGCTTCGTAATTCGATTTTGCAAGATCCATCGGTGGGTCCCTTTTCAATGCTGCTTTGAAATCAGTCTTATTCACGACTCCAGATAATGCTGCCATGAAGATAAATGATGAGTCCGGTTTGTCCACCGCAGCCGCCGCCGCATTGAATCTTGTTAAATAACTTCTCAAGGATTCTCCAGGGCTTTGTTTTACGTTTGAGAGTGTAAGTACATTCCTTGGTTGTGAGACATGAACCCTGAACTGTCTCATGAATCTGCTCACTAAATCGCTCCACGTGCTTATGGACCCATTTTCCAATTGTCTGAACCGCATTGCAGCCAAATCTGCTAAGTATAAGGGGAAGCATCACCCCATTACTTCCTCAGAAGCACCCAACACCTCCATATGTTGGATGTATCACATCATATGAATCGTCGGGTCTGTCTTCCCGTTATACATTTCCAGCGTCGGAAGCTTGAAATCTAGAGGATTTCTCGCATTTTGGATATTAGCAGTAAATGGATTTCTGTTCACATCTTCCGGACCCTGATCTGGGAGGCCTCCTCTGATGAATCTTCATACCAATTCAGCAATTCAGTTCTCACCGTCCAATGAAGGTCTCTGTGCTAAAGCAATACTTTGCCCCCTGCCCTATTGGGGGTATCCCAGGATGGACTCTTCTGGCAACATACCTATGTTTTGATTTGCAACTCTAGCTTCATTCATTCCTATGTTCCTTCGAGGAAGTTCTAGTACATATCCTTTTGTCGGCCACATCCTAGTATTCAGATCAGCGCCCGTGCCACCAGTCCCTGGTGTTTCAACAGTCGCTTCGTCATTGGCATTGATTCCCGTGTTGATTCCAGCGCTGCCCCCATGTGTCGGTTGCTCTGGGCGTGGGGGCAAGGCTCCACCTTGCTCCAATCCAAATTCGGCAATCCCTGCATTGTTCCCTGGAGTTTGATTCCTATTCCTTGCAGATCTAGCCATCCCTTGCTGCCCCATCCTCTGGAAGAATCCATCCATCATCTCCTGTTGTCTAGCTAAGAGTCCATCCTGCATCTCTTTCGTCATCCTTTCCATGTCCTCTCTAATCACATAGCTGGGTTGATGAGAATTTGAGGACACTTCCTGGCTGCCCCCAAGCTCCGGTTGACTTGCTCCAATTTTAGATATGGTGTTAGGCCTCTTTATTTTCTTTGAATCTCGGATTCAAACTTCAATTTTTCAGATCTCGTTCAAGGTTCTCGGTGAAAGCATGAAAATGTTAACCCAAAAAATGGATCAACATCCTGATTTGAGTTTGAAAGCACCAACCCTATTCTGATAGAGCAATATCACGGATCAAAGATATAAGGAAAGAACAGTAAAAGAAAGAAGACAGAGAATTTTTATAGTGGTTCGGCTGTTAATGAAGCCTACGTCCACTTTATATTTTTCTTATAGACTGATTGATGTTATAAGAGATGTTTGATTACAAGGCTTTGATTATATTTAGCTAGATTGGCGAATTCCTTTGGAGATGGTTGTGAGGGAGGTAGAGAGTGAAGAATAATTCCAGCAGAGCTCCAGCAACCAGTCCGAAGAAGATACCCTTTATGTTGTAGGTAAGATGGTATTTTTATGGGTCGGAGAGCTTCTCGGCCATGCTACGTCTTCATCAGCTCGCAGGTAGGTAGGAAACAACCCAGGGAGAGTTTGGCATGCAAAACGAGGAAGGACCATGGGTCGCTGGTGACCCATGGCCTATGGATCGCTGGCAGTCCATAGACTTGGCTCGTTTTGCGAGCCAATGTCTTGGTCTCTACTCGAATGTTTCTTCTCGTAGTAATCTTTGGCTAGTGTATTTGAAGGTTTGTGGAGAGGTATGGGTTGCTGATGATCCAAGCACTTAGGATTTTTCTGGAGTTTGGAATTGGAGATGTTTCCATAGTCTTTTATCGTAGTTGTTTGCATAGTATCGTTGCACGTTACTCCGTCTTAATGATGATCTGCCGGCTGATTGTGCTTTGATTGCTGACTGGACTGAACTGACGCTAGCTTCTTGGTTCAGTTGAACTTGGTCGTTGCTTTAGTAATATGATTTGGCTCTCATCAAGTTCTTGCCTTAGCCTTTATGGTTAAGTTCTACGCCATTCTAATGTGATGGGATTGTTCCGTATTCTGTTGGATCCTGTTGGGTTAAAAACCCAGATAACATATATAGACAAAAGCCAAAGCTCGAAGTTATAAACTTTGTAAAAGCTCGAGATAAATTTTATTATGCGTGTTATAATCGGACAAGGGCCTGAAGTCCCTCCTAGTTTGCCACATGGACAATTATCAAGATGGCCATTAAAATTGTTCAACTTCAACCATTGTTTCATTAAGGATATATATGCCTCAATCCATTACCTCCAACCCAAAAAGGCCAAGAATTAACTGATATCTCAAATGAAATGCCATATTATCATCCAATAGGCTATTAATGCCCCAAGTAGAGATAATAGAGCAAATATAGAGAAATATAAGCAAAGATCAAAGAAAGCTGCATTTTGTAACAATCTATTTTTTAATGCTTAGTAATAAAGATATTTAACCATTTTTATTAACTTAAACGACTAAAGCAAACTAGTGACATAATGGATGGATTTTTAAAGATGAATGAATTAGGCTAGAGACCTATTCCATTATGTTTATAATGTTCTTTACATATGAAAAACATATAAAATTATTTAAAATTGGTTAATACAAGGGAAGTAGATAAAAAGCGAAGTACGGAAAAAATGGTAAGTTAACCAGATTTATCTTTATATTTTTGAAATGAGGCATTTCTTCATTTCATTCATCTTCTTCTCCTTTTTCTTAAAGTTTGGAAATAATGTTTTAAAAATTAAAATGGTATTACTTCTTCAATTCCTAGTCAAAAATTCTGAATTAAGTATTTAAATTTAAGTTAAGAAATTCTCTATAAATCTAGTTGTTCAAGTTTGCATTTTGGAGAAGATTAGGTTCAAAAATCAAGAGAGCTTCAAAGTTGTTTTGAAGCTTGGATTTTCTACTGATTTGGCGAATGTGATTTACTCTCTATGATATATGATCACTAAATATGCTAGAAGTTATTTTAAATATCCAATGTTGGTTAGGGCTTGATGAATGAACTTGAATTAGGATTTTAAAGATGAAAATCTTGAATGGTGAATGTTTGATACGAGTTTAATTCTCAAATTAATGTGTTAAAATGTTTGATAAGAATGTCGGTATGTTTGGTTTGAATTATTGTTGGTTTAAAGTTGATAGAATGATTAGATAATGATTCATAACATTTGTAAATGACACTGTTTAATGAATGAAGAGATTAGAGTGACCGTCGAGTAGTTAATCTCATATGGTATTTTGAATGGGATTTACCACCTTAAAATGATTCATTAAGTATGAAGCTATACTTGCCCAAATGACGAACGACTTATACCAAGAACATGAATTCAGGTAGAGAGATGTTAGTGCAAAGTGTCTCAGTGACATTAAGCTAAACGTCGAAGACATGAGAAAGAACAACAAATGAGAAAAGGTGGGAAGAATTTCAACTCCAACCAGATTTAACTCGTATATAATAGGCATTCAAACATGTGAATCATAAACTCAGATGTCTGAATCTAAAAGATTTTATTGCATTATTTATGTGTAAATCTAAGGTTTTCAAAAGTTTGGACTCCAGGTCAGATGTTTGAAATTGAATTCAGACGTTTGACTTCCTAGGTCAAACGTATGAACTGCCGTATAATTGGGTGTGGAATTTTGTGTTTTGTGAAGTTTAGTATTTGGAGTTCTAGTTCATTTTAAGGACCCGTGTGATGCTCATAAGGTCTGAAGTGAGTAAATAACAATATGATGAGTTCGAGGATGGTACGCCATATCTCAGAAACGTGTGGTTAATGTTGGATGATGTTGAGGCTATGGAGAAGGTTCAAGACGTGATACGATTTTTATGGAGGTTTTAATAGAGTCGGCCGATGACTTTGAGAAGAGACGACTAGGGAATTGTAATATATGATTCCATACGATGTTTCATATATGGAGTAAATTCATATCTCTTGGCTACGACCTTGGGATTTGATATTTATAAACCATTAATTGCATGAGAGGTTTTTGTGTCGGTTGTGTTATGTTCTATCTTGGTAATGTAGGAAATAGACCTTGAATTACTTTGTAGCTAAGGCTATTGGCCCTTGGTTAATCTCATAGTCCGCACAGTAAACAAATGGTAGCGGTTGGGCATGTGTATGTTGACTTGAGTTTGATATAGTTTGTAGGTGGTTGTAGATGCAGTAAAGTGTTATGGTATCTTGTTACATAGGTGACCATACTTAGCGGCCTTAGTCTTACTAGGAGATCCAAGGCCTACTAGCCTACCATGTTTTGGGTGCCATGGTGATTAGTAATATGTAGAGTTATCATGTATTTCATAGTATTATATTAGAAATGCTCTAACTTGCTGAATGCAGGTGAAGATGCAGATTGAGTTATGGTTTCATTACCTCATATAATACCATTTAGTATTGTACTTGATATAGCATCATGCAGATTGGCGATATTTTCTTTCAACAAGACTTTACGTCTACCCTCTCTTTGTTGTTTCTTTCATTATTTATTCTTTGAGTAGATTGACTGAGAGGTGGGGATTCTAATAGATAGAGGCAATTTATGAAGCCATAGTTGTTCATCGCTATAATTATATCTATCTAGTATTTTTGGAATATTGACATGTTAAACTATATTCATTTTGAGACATGTTATATATGAGATACGATGTACCATTTGCATGATGTATTATGATATTGAATCTTATATCTCTTTGATATGATATTCACCGAGTCTATTACATGTGTATGTTGATATTATATTATATCCCTTCGGCTGCGAGATTTAGTATATTTATACATTTGATAGATATTCTCTGTATTGTTGTTTTAAATTCAACCCTTAAAGAAACCTCATCCCTGATACTTATGGAATTGAGTTTTTTTATGAAAGGATTATGTGTGTTCTGGATGGTAGGTCGTTACACATGCTCCTTCAACAAATAACACATCATCGGCCTGCATTCATTCAACGCACTACGGAATTGTGACATGTGTCTCGATCATATCCATCCAATTTTCCAAGGTAACGATCAACAGTAAAAGCTTTTCACCAATGGTTGAGCTATAGAATTACTATAATTTGAGATCTTGCTCCGTTAAGAAAGTGATCTACATTTTGAAGCAACAAAACTATGTTATTATGCAACCTCGTTTTATATTTCCTTGAAAACTTTAAACTCAAGCTTTGTGCGAAAATAGAAAATGGTTGTCGGGACTATTTTAATTTCTACATAAAGTCCTCAAAACTTATTGTAACACCTAACCTCTATACCCATACTACCAAAGAGTACTACAAGGTAATATTGTCCGATAATACGGAGAATGAGGCGATATTTGACCGCCATGTTAGTCCTTGAAAAGAATGGTTTTGATGACAACAACCTTAGGACTTGTTATAAAATATAAATACTAACATTATAGTTTAGATATATATGTATATGCAGGATATAAACATGCAAGTACTGAGAATGAAGACTGTACAGTATAGAGACTCAAGATCGAAGACATCAAGATTCAAGACTCATGAGTATCAAGATATCAAGAATTCAAGATTTCAATAGTACAAGACAAGTATCGAGTCTAGAATTATGTTAAAACTCCTAGAAAAGCACTAACATCTTAAAATCCATTTTATTCGTGGAATGGAATCCACTTCGAGCCTGTTAAAGGGATGGAACCCTAAGTAGGATGGAACCTACGAAAAATCTAGTGGAACATCGTTTTGTATCCACTAACTTTTATTCAAATGTTTTACAAAATTATATCTTGTTTTCAAAATGATTTCAAAATCTTCCTTTTTAAATCAAAAACATCTATCCTGGTTTTAAATACTTTTAGCCTCAAAATAATCTTTATTTTCAATATCAAAATTATCCTTGGTTTTAAACTATCTTTAATTATAATGTACTTAACTTTTAATATTTATATTTAAGATTTAAATATGAAATTATAGTAAAATTTTATATATACCAAAATATTATTCTCTATACTTATTTATATATTTTAACTATAGTATATTTATAAAGTTTAAAATAGTTTTAATATAAGATAGAAGTTATTTTCAAAAGAAAAACAAATTATCAAAAATACCTTAGGAATGTCGACAACCCCTAGGTACCCATGTCGACATGATGACAGTTGATTCCGAAAGTTTGAATTTCAAAGGAAGTGTCTATTCGTCATATCCTTTCCCGAATGGACATGACTGTTGTTCTACTATAAATAGGGGATGTTTTAAACGAATTTATATTCATATTTTCTCCGATTTCACTCCTCTTCTTCTTCCACATTTCTTTATATACATTTTTACTATTACTCTACCGAAATCACCATTGAATCTAACTAGATCATCTCTGGTTTGATTTCTATCACTATCTCAACAATATCCCAATGCTATTCATAGTTATAGACTTCTTTGTAATCAATCGAGCGAGAAAAGGTGTGATTGTAGCCTGGAAAATCAATCAAGTGAGAGAAGGTGTGATTGTAGCCTAGGAAATCAATTGGGTGAACTTGTTGCCCATAAAATCAAGTATCTCTACCCAGAGGATTGTGAATCTGGAGTGGTGTACCGCGTGGCCTTGAAATCGAGGGTGTAATTGTAAGAATTGATTTTGAAAGGAAATCCGTACTTGTGTTGCGGGACTGGATGTAGGGTAACTCCGAACCAGTATAAAATCTGTTGTGTTCTTTCCTTTACTGCTTTTACTTTATATTTGCATCTGTGTTTGATTTGTGATTATATCTATGTCTGAATATTGCATACATTTGTGTTCAAATTAGTATAAACTCAAAAAGAATTAGTAAATTCTTAAAACACTATTCACCACCCCTCTAGTGTTTATTCTAGCCTTAAGATCCGTAATCCGCATTTCTCACATTTGGTATCAGAGCAAGGTTTTCAAAGTTTCATCATCTGAATTTTGAAAATTTTCAAAATGCCTACCAACACTAGTTCATTTGTAGAAGGCCAGTCTACCGTCAGACCACCACTTTTTAATGGCAGTAACTATGCATATTGGGCATGTAGGATGAAAATATATTTACAATCAGTAGGACTAGACACTTGGAATATCACACAGACTGAATATTTTGAACCCACAACTGATTTTGCACAGTGGACTGCTGAGCAAAAGACAGTCGCACAAAATAACTCTAAAGCTATGAATATTCTGATAAAGTGTCAGTTTGTAAGTCTGCATATGAAATCTGGAAAACTTTGCAAGTTACTCACGAAGGAACAAGCAAAGTTAAACAGACCAAAATTTCCATGCTCACAAATCAGTTTCAATTATTTAAAATGATTCCTAATGAGTCTATTTCAGATATGTATTGTAGATTTCAGGATATTGTACATTCTCTCATATCTTTGGGAAAGGTATTTTCGGAAGAAGATCAAGTCAGAAAAATCTTAAATTCTCTTACTCCAGAATGGGATCAAAAGACACTTGCGATCGAAGAGGAAAATGGCATCAGTACCTTAAAGATAGAAGAATTAATTGGAAATCTAATGTCGTTTGAAGTCCAAATGATTGGGAGAAGAGAAAGCAAAGCATCTGAAAAGAAATCAATTGCATTCAATGCATTGACCGATGGATCAGACTCAAACAACGATAATGATGAAGAGATAGCCTTTATGACCAAGAACTTTCGGAAATTCCTGAAATACAGAAAGATGAATAATCTCAAGAGAAACAACTGTAAGAACTCTGGTAATCAGAATATAGTGCCAAACTATATCAAATGTTTCAACTGTGACGAACCAGGTCATATCAAAAGAGACTGTCCGCATCCAGATAATCAAAATCTTCCTATAAACAATGAATCCGCAAAGAAATGAAAACGTACATTTACCGCCACTCTAGATGACTCAGACTCATCCTCGAGCGATGATGATCAGAAGACAGATAATTCAAATATGTGTTTCACGGCAGTTCACGACTCCGATGAATTGAGAAAAAACGGAATCAGAAAAAGATACACGTTTGCAATACATTAGTTGAAATTGCATGCTTAGGATTGAATGATTGATTGATTGATTTTGAATTGGTGTGCGTTTGAATTTTAATTTTTTATTATTATTTTATTATATTTATTATTATTTTATTATTTTTATTTTAAAAAAATAGTATCATAATATTTTATGCAATATACTATAATTTCAGATATATATAGTCATTAAAAATAATAAATATATATATTAGAATACTTAAAAGAAATAAATCATGAAAATTCAGAGACACCTGTTGACATGGTCCCCCCCACGTTGTCGACAAGGGTACAGAAATTTGAAATTCAAATTTGAATTCAAATGTTTGAATATCCCTCCATCTTTTCACTTCATTCAAGACTCTGAAAAGTCATCTTTTGACTAGAGAACCTGTCCTTTGAGAATCTATTTATTTACTATCTCATATCACAACTTTTCACTTTCATTTTCAAACTCAAACTCTTATTTAAAAATTTCAAGCTCTCTACTCTCTACTCTAATGGCTTCTTCAAGCAACCCCTCCACAATGAGACTTTCCAGAAACATGAAAGAGCAACTTTTCAATGATCCGGAGGCTATACAAGCATATATCAACTATGCTAACTATGGAAAAGTCCATCCCGGAAAGTTTGCTATATTTCAAGATTTCTCTTCTTATGAAATCGATTCTCTTTTTGCAAACAACCATATTCTTAGTCTTGTTGATGCTTCACAAAATGATTTTGTTTGTTATCCAAATATTGTTAAAATTTTCTATGCAAATCTCAATCGTGGATTTTATAATGGAAATGATGATGAAATTTGGAGTAGTGTCAAAGGCACTAGAATCATTTTAAATTGTGATATTTTGGGTACCATTCTCAATTGCAAAAGCACAGGAATGGATCTTTCTCATTTTAAAATCGATGAAAATGATCGTGAGACATTTCATCACATTTTTGAAGGAGATGAAAACTTTGAATTCAAAAATCGAAATTTTCGACCAAATGCAAGAATTGTTAATCTTCTTTTACAACATACTTTGACCCCAAGATCGGGAAGTTTTAACAATCCAACTTCAAAAGTTTGCAAAGCACTTTTTGCTATTTTTGGAAATTATGATATTAATTGGGCACAAGTTATTTTGGATGAACTTCGTCCCAAAAATCTTGAAATGGGTGAAAATACTTTATATCATGGAATCTATCTCACTCGGATTTTTAATTATTTTGAAGTAGATTTCAAAGGAGAAGAATTTGTTTCAAGAAAAGTTTTTAATCACTCAAACATTTCTCTTATGAAAATTCCATATGTTTTTCAACCATATGAGACTCTTGCCGAAAAGGAAGAGCGTTTGGCTCATGAAGAGATGGAAGAGGAGGAAGAAGAAGAAGAAGGGGATGAAATGGAAATGGAAGAAGAAGAAGAAGGTGAAACATCCTTGGAAAGTATTGATTATTCCTCTAATCCAACCAACAAAACCTTACTCAAAAATCAAAAAGACTATTGTTGAAAATCAACGGATTCTTAAACGGTCCGTTAGTAAGAAATTGGATAAAATGTCATCCAAGATGAACATGTTTTTCTCCAAAGTTAGCAAGAAACTTGGATTATCTTCATCTTCGTCATCATCTAACTAGCTCTACCTTTTCATATCATGTTGTATTGTTTTAGTATGATTTGATTTGAATGTTCGTGTAGTTCTTAATGTTTAATCGTTGTATCATTCTATTATGAAATGAAATTGAATTACTTTTCTGTTATCTAGCTTATCTTATCTCCAGAATAAATGTTAGTATATTATATAAATATATACATATACACAATTATTCAAAAAATCAAAATGAGTCATCAAAATGAACTGACCCTTGTCGACAACCCCCCACACACCATGTCGACAAGTACTGGTCAGAAATGACTTCTCATTTTAAATTTGAAATTTGAATAACTACCTTGTGTCTATTCATTTCAAACGAATTCCTACATCTATAAATACATATTTCTTCCAGAATTCATCATTCAAAATCATTTCTTATCTACTCTATCTATATTTCTTCTCACAAATTCAAAAATGGCCAATCCAATTCATAATTTGACTGAGAATCTTGAAGAAACCCTTAACTCTTTCAAGAATATTCTTTCTTTCATTCTCCGTAATCAACGACACTTAGAGTTAAGTCAAATGCAGATGATCAAGGAACAAGAAAAGCATTTCGATGCGATTCGATGGATGATTTCCTCCCTGCACAAAGATGATAATGAAGCACATCCTTCAGTGTCTCTCACCAATGACAATGAAAATTGGGATTCCATTAAAGCAGATCCAATATTTGGAGAAGAAGGATGGGTGGAAGTTCCTCGTAATGTTTTATTTTATTGTTTTATTTGATTTGAATTGATTGCTTGGATTGATTTGACTTGATTTGATTTGATTTGGTATGGATTGATAATTGGCGTGTAAAACATAATATGTATAAATATACATTGATATTTATATGATCTTTGATTAGTTATCATGTCTATCAGTATAATTATATCTTAATTTATCTATTATATACTCCATTGTATATTTTAATGCAGGTACTTTAGTACAAGAATAAGGGGGAGTTATATAGTTTGGAGTTAGTTTGTTTTTGTTGATGACAAAGGGGGAGAAGTATAAAATAGGATAGTTAGGCATAGATTAAGGGGGAGTTATTAGTTTTAGGGGGAGTTATTAGGATATAAGTAATATTTTATAAACAAAGGTTGTCATCATCAAAATGGGGGAGATTGTTAGTCCTTGAAAAGAATGGTTTTGATGACAACAACCTTAGGACTTGTTATAAAATATAAATACTAACATTATAGTTTAGATATATATGTATATGTAGGATATAAACATGCAGGTACTGAGAAAGAAGACTGTACAGTATAGAGACTCAAGATCGAAGACATCAAGATTCAAGACTCATGAGTATCAAGATATCAAGAGTTCAAGATTTCAATAGTACAAGACAAGTATCGAGTCTAGAATTATGTTAAAACTCCTAGAAAAGCACTGACATTAAAAATCCATTTTATTCGTGGAATGGAATCCACTTCGAGCCTGTTAAAGGGATGGAACCCTAATTAGGATGGAACATACGAAAAATCTAGTGGAACATCGTTTTGTATCCACTAACTTTTATTCAAATGTTTTACAAAATTATATCTTGTTTTCAAAATGATTTCAAAATCTTCCTTTTTAAATCAAAAACATCTATCCTGGTTTTAAATACTTTTAGCCTCAAAATAATCTTTATTTTCAATATCAAAATTATCCTTGGCTTTAAACTATCTTTAATTATAATGTACTTAACTTTTAATATTTATATTTAAGATTTAAATATGAAATTATAGTAAAATTTTATATATACCAAAATATTATTCTCTATACTTATTTATGTATTTTAACTATAGTATATTTATAAAGTTTAAAATAGTTTTAATATAAGATAGAAGTTATTTTCAAAAGAAAAACAAATTATCAAAAATACCTTAGGCATGTCGACAACCCCTAGGTACCCATGTCGACATGATGACAGTTGATTCCAAAAGTTTGAATTTCAAAGGAAGTGTTTATTCGTCATATCCTTTCTCGAATGGACATGGCTGTTGTTCTACTATAAATATGGGATGTTTTAAACGAATTTATATTCATATTTTCTCCGATTTCACACCTTTTCTTCTTCCACATTTCTTTATATACATTTTTACTATTACTCTGCCGAAATCACCATTGAATCTAACTAGATCATCTCTGGTTTGATTCTCTATCACTATCTCAACAAGATCCCAGTGCTATTCAGAGTTATAGACTTCTTTGTAATCAATCGAGCGAGAAAAGGTGTGATTATAGCCTGGAAAATCAATCAAGTGAGAGAAGGTGTGATTGTAGCCTAGGAAATCAATTGGGTGAACTTGTTGCCCGTAAAATCAAGTATCTCTACCCAGAGGATTGTGAATCTGGAGTGGTGTACCTCGTGGCCTTGAAATCGAGGGTGTAATTGTAAGAATTAATTTTGAAAGGAAATCCGTACTTGTGTTGCGGGACTGGATGTAGGGTAACTCCGAACCAGTATAAAATCCGGTGTGTTCTTTCCTTTACTGCTTTTACTTTATATTTGCATCTGTGTTTGATTCTGTGATTATATCTGTGTCTGAATATTGCATACATTTGTGTTCAAATTAATATAAACTCAAAATGATTAGTAAATTCTTAAAACAATATTCACCCCCCTCTAGTGGTTATTCTAGGCTTAAGATCCGTAACCCGCATTTCTCACACGCCACACGTGAATATTCCCTTGAGCTAATATAGGTACGTATTCAAAATCATAGACAATTCATCTACGTACCCAATTTGGCACAAAGCAATAAACACATGTGTTTCCAGGATAGAACAATACACAATATAAAATAAGTCATAGAGAACATGTAATCATCAACGTAGCGTTAACAAATAATAAATATACGCAAATCTAAGTGGGTCTACAAAAGTAGTTAAATGCCCACTATCATCAAATATATACATAACATGTCTAATATATATACATCTCATCAACACACGAACACATGTAACTACAAAATACAAAATGATATTCAAATACTCTATCCTCCATTTATGCCCAACATCATAAACTAGTCAACTCGTCCATGAACCTGTAATGTCTACCTCAGACTAACCCGAGTATTATATAAATAACACACGGGTCGGAATATGTCTAGAATATAAATGTCAACATGTGATAATAACCGACATGATATAACATGTATCTCATAGGGTAACATAAAATCATCACATGTATAAGTGTATATCTCAAACCATACTGTCAATTAATAAAACCATGGCTTAGTGGATGAATCAATACAATATCTAATCATCAACCACACAAAGGGAATCAACTATCAACGAGCATACAATTTAGTAAGGTGTTATAAGTATGACGTCATATGTCTATATATCTCAAATCACATAATTCAGTTGGGAACATCACAGCACAAAGCACGCTCCAATGGTTTAAGAGGTCACCGCCTCTATATAAATGTCAAGAAGGTGTATCTAAATAATATAGTATAATCATATAATCTCACATATTCCAGATAGGAGCCTCAAAGCACACAACACGCTCTAGGGGATAGCACACAACATTTACAACACACAACATACAACATACAACGCACCCACAGTATCAGTTACTCCTGGTCATCATGACACAAGATCCATTCATAAACTATGGTCACAAGCCTACTTCCAATGGCAACAGACTGTGGCTAGTGTGGCATCTAGGCATATCATCACAATCCAAATATCAGCACACATCATATATATATAATAAGGTGATGCCACAGATCCAGGATGCGACCTCATGATCAGCCAACTAGGATGGACTCTAGTCTATCTGGTAACCAGCACACGACAGACCCTTCCTCTAAACATTAACCCAAAAAATAAGAGTGTCCCTCACGCATGGAAAGTAATTGAAAAAATATCAATGCAGGCGTACCAAACCACCTGATGTTACTCGCTCGTTTACTCAATGCTCGCAAACTACACTCCTTACCCAGAATAATATCCTATACCATAAGTCAAAAGAGTAACCAGAATAATATCACCGAATGTCCCATACCAAATAGTGTTATTAATGCGTTTACTCAAATTCTCACAATACAGAACTTCACACAATAATATTCTATACCACGAGTCAACAGAGTGCCGAAATAATATTACTGAATGTCCCATACCAGATGGTGTTACTAATCCTCTTACCCAAATTCCATAGAATCTAGAATTTCACACAATATTATTCTATATAACAAGTCCAAAGAATAACTGAAGAACTATAACCGAAAGTCCCATACCAGTTGGTACTATAACTTTGTTTATTCTAATTCCTCATTACACAGAAATATGAATCATTCAATATTCAATTGATTCGGAAGGGGTTTAAAAACACACTTTTCCCAAAATCTTCAATGCAATTTTAAATATCAGTTTTCAATTGAAAAAAAAATTAAACTATAAAATTCTTATTTTTCTCAAAATCCATTTATAGTTTCATAAATAAATATCTACAAATCTCTTATTTAGGGAAACCTATAAATTAAACCATTCGATTCCAAATCCCTTAAAACTCCTTCTAAAAATAATTAATACATTTTAAAGTTCTCTCTATTAATTGAAAATAATAATTATAATATTAAATAAGAGTTTATAATTCAGGATTTTATTTAAACAACGAATATAAATAATTTTACTTCTCTAATAAGGATATCTATTCAAAATAATCTCCCAAAGCTGTAATATAAAATTCCATAAACAATGTGTTTAAGACCCACATTCCTTTCAAATCCATTTAAAACTATAATAATTAAAAAGTAATTCATTAAACTAAAATACTACCTTATATAATACTTTCCCAAAATAATTCAACAATCAAACACAATGATATATTGCTTCCACTCATCAATATATATATATAACAAATCCCATAAATGTTAATTTTTCTATAGATAAATTGTACTCAACCTACTATTATTTCAAAATATTATTTTATAAACTTACAATTAATTAAATCCAAATAAGATTAACTTATCGCTTTAAAAAATATATATTTCAAATATTATTTCTAAAACACCTTTTAAATATTCTTATGATCAATGATAAATAAATAAAAATAAAAATATTAAAAAACTTGTCATTAATTAAATAATTTATATTCACACAATCCTCCAAAATTATTCCACTTTTATATACTTTTTCAAAATCGTTCAACTTTCAAAATTTTCATTAAATGTAATATCCTTAATATTAAATAAAAAAATCATTTTGAAATTCATTATTTATTTCCAAATAATTTATTTATTTCAAATCTTTGCCTTTGAATTTATTTAACCCCTTCCGATCAATCTCAAATGTTTTGTTCGACTAATACCATGATCAAGTTCAACCAATACTACAGTCAACATAGCCTAACAGAGGCATACAACGCTATATTAATCAACATCAACAAATAGCAATCAATTTCTTCCAATAATCCATATCAAAAAACAACTCATCATCAAACAATCAACAAATTCATATAAAAATAAGATTCGGATCATAGTGGTGAGTTATCAAAAATAACTCACCAAACCATTACCAATAAACCCAATCAACTATTCAATGCCATAGCACAATCAAACAGTTTCAATCAAGCAGAAAATGCAAAGTAATAGACAATAGTTGTGGGTAAAAGAATTTACTCACCAAAACAACGCTCGAGTCCCAAAACAGTGACTACTATTACCATACTAGCTCCAGCCTACACCACTTGCCCCCTTCATCGCTGCCAAACCCGCACAGCCAGCTCAAATCATCTTCAAACTCACGCGTACTCACCACCCCCTTTGCAAACCACCATGTCGCTACCAGTTCTAAGCTGCGGCCATCGGAACGTCAGTCTTCGACCTATCGCCCCGACCTTCTTCATGAGCCATCCACATTGCTTCTTACCTTTGATGCTGCCAAGCAAAGTGACGTTCGCACCTTGTCGCGACTCCAATCAAGCATCGTGCTCCTCCTCTACGTTGCAACCAACGATTACAAGCCATCTCCAGATCAACTTGTCTGTTGCCAAGCGCGAATGCATCTGCTCTCATGCGTTCTTTTTTACATATATATATATATATATATGATTTTGATTTGGGAATTTAGAATTAGGGGCTGGGATGGATCTAGGTTCGGGTTGAGTTTAAAGGGTGAGGCAAAGGAGTATTCTAGAATAGGATAGAAAAGATTAAGTTTAGATGGGCTTGGGCCTTATATTTTGGGCTCTAGTTTTAACTAATTCATTTCTCTTTGCTTGATTTTCCATTTTCCTTTAACAACTCATTTAGTTTATTTGTAAACAAATTTCAATCTAATTTAGTTTCATTAACACTTCATTCTACAAGTTTATATTTCGTTAATTGAACAATTTTATTCAATTCAATGCCCGCTTATATTTATTTAATCATTCATAGTGCTATTACAGAATAAATTTATTTTTCAACTATTCCAATCACATATAAAAATTATTTACACCTTAAAATATTTTATTCAATTTCAATAAATTATTCAAAAAGAATTTATTAATTTAATTCAAGTTATTAAATCAATATCTTTATTGAATTTAATTAACTAAAAATTTATTTTCAAAATATAATAATAATAAATTTATTTATTTATATGACGTAGAAAATAGGGTTGCTACGAACTTTCTCTCTAAGAAAATTGCGTCCTCGTAATTTCTTATAGAGAAACATCATACACAACTCACACCTTGAACTTTTGTCATATCAATGGTTTTCTATCAAACTAAAACTACTCAATTCTCTATGTGGCTCTCATCCTCCAACTCATCTTATCGCATGCTACTGTTTTAAATAGATTCAATTAACGACTTTCTATTATCGCATATGATAAATTTTGTGAAAATTCTCTAAGCGTTAGAATTTTTAGAAAATTTCAATAGAGTCTCCTTTGTACGGAGAGCGTATCGAAAAATCAAAACACAATATACTACAACATATTTACATCCCAACACGGGGCGTCCTGAAACATGAGGAAATAAGATAATATTATATCATATATCGATATAGCGCAAAAACGTACATTTTTTTAAGCATTTTAAGCAAGCTAATACGCTTTTATAAGAGCGAAAGCAAGCCAACATCGCCAATTGATCCAAATATGCTTCATAAGTTCCTATATTAACTCAAGTTCAAATATTAGCTTCATATAAGAAAATATAGTAAGTATACATTTATGCAATGTAAAAGGAAACACAACATTCATATTTAACCACTTTGCAATAAAACTTTTAAATGTCGAAAACACCAAACTAATAATGGTTTCAAAGAGTGAATTGTTGCATATTGTGTTAGCTTTCCAAAACAATTCCCGGATTGCAATAATGTCAACTACCACATGAGTTTATAGTGATTTTCATGAGGGAAAAAACTGAAATTACGTTACAAGTGTAGGCCCACTTAACAAACACACATTTTGAGCAAAGAAAACGCTAAAATTTTGCGATACAATTAAACAAAAGTTGTTTCTTATGTTATAATCATTTCGGAATGGGCAAGATCGTCAAAATCAGACAAACCGTTTAAGAGCTATGACTAAAACAACAAAATGCTTCAGCTTAGAATTTTCAATGCATAGACCGCTATTTTTATCTTATCTTTAAACAACTTTAATGATAGCAAACTTCAAAATATCGAAAAGTGGTGAACACGAAAGTTGTTACTTATGAAAATATCTTCCCAATGAAAGGAAAATCGACAAAATCCTATTGAAACCTCATAAGTTATGGCTATATTAGTAAACCATTATAATTTTAACTTTTTTTTTTCAAAACTTTAACCTCAAAATTTTCACTAACACTATATATCCAAATACCGAAAATATGTTATTGTTATTATTATTATTCATTTAATTTCTTTTCAAAGGAATTTTCTAAACAACTACACCATACTCAAGTGGAAATTTTTATCAATTATATAAAATAATTATTGTTATCCTGCCTTTTGGCAAGGCCGTGACACCAAGAACTTGACTAGGAACCAATGACAGTTCGTCTTGGATATCGTTTATACGCAGGCTCACTATGGATATTGACGAATTTTTTCCGAGTCTAGATCGAGCTAAAATTGATATGACATGACAAGCAAAAATACGAGAGCCAACATTCCAAATTTCAAGTCAATCGGAGTTTATATGCTCCAGATATTGATGGATCACGGTTGAGAAATCCAAACTTGCATCGATCATATCTCGAGATCCACAAGTCCAAATGCCACCAAATTTGGACAGGAGCTAATTGGCGACCTAAGGAATGTTCCTGCCAAATTTCGTCTCGATCGGAGCAAATCTTGATCGATATGAAATTCGTTCGTATCGATCATGGAACGAAAAACTCCAACTTGCATCGATCATATCTTGAGATCCACAGATCCAAATGCTATGAAATTTTCACAGGAGCTTACGTGCGACCTAAGGAAGGTTCATGCCAAATTTCAGCTCGATTGGATCAAATCTTGATCGATACAAAATTCGTTCGTATCGATCACGGATCGGGCCGAAACTTGGTGGGGTCGGTCGCGTAGGCCCACTCACGTGCCAGAAAAAGTCTCCCGAAGTTTGAGCGCGATCTCAGCCTCCTACGCCTATAAATAGCCCCCTGAGGCCTTCAGAACAGGGATTTTTTGCTCTCCTACGTCCATAATCTACCGAATCCATTTTTGTACTCCATAGCTGCTGTTATATACGAATTTCAATCATTATAATCCACTGTAATCTGTTGTAATCAGTGGGAATCAGCAAATGAATATCAATAAAATCATCAACTTCATAGTGGACGTAGGCCATACGTCGAACCACTCTAAAACTCTGTGTTTCCATGCATTTTCTTATATGTTTACTGGTGTGTTTGTTAGATCTGCTTAATTTTACATTTATTCTCTTCATTTTATCTCTTCAAACACATCCGAAGAGTGTTGTGCCCAATTTTGGTACAAACACTTTGGTGCTTTCATTGAGAAAAAACCAAGTTTTTTCTCCTGCTCGTTGGATCTACTACCGTCGTTGGATTGCAAAAATCTGAGGAGGAGATCCAGATCTGCCATTCAGTGGTTTCTTCTATTCTATTCAGATTGCTCCAGATCTAAGAGGAACTGCAAGTATGATCAATTTCGTATCCATGAAAATGTGATGATTTTCGTATCCATGTTTTCGATTCCAAAAAATGTGGCGATTTTCGTATCCATGTTTTCGTTTCCAGAAAATGTGGTGATTTTTCGTTTCTAGAAAATATGGCAATTTTCGTATCCATGTTTTCGTTTCCAGAAAATGTGGTGATTTTCTTATCCATGAAAATGTGATGATTTTCGTATCCATGTTTTCGTTTCCAGAAAATATGGCGATTTTCGTATCCATGTTTTCGTTTCCAGAAAAAGTGGTGATTTTTCGTTTCCAGAAAATATGGCAATTTTCGTATCCATGTTTTCGTTTCTAGAAAATGTGGTGATTTTCTTATCCATGAAAATGTGATGATTTTCGTATCCATGTTTTCGTTTCTATAAAATATGGCGATTTTCGTATCCATGATTTTGTTTCCAGAAAATGTGGCGATTTTCGTATCCATGTTTTCGTTTCCAGAAAATGTGGTGATTTTCTTATCCATGAAAATGTGATAATTTTCGTATCCATGTTTTCGTTTCCAGAAAATGTGGTGATTTTCTTATCCATGAAAATGTGATGATTTTCGTATCCATGTTTTCATTTCCAGAAAATATGGTGGTTTTCATATCGATCAACTTTCGTATCTATCCTGTAGTGTCCAATTCGTATCGATACTCAGATGAAGTTCGTATCCATCCATCTGCGTCCAATTCGTATCGATACTGACACGCAGTTCGTATCCATCCATCTGCCTCCAATTCGTATCGATACTCACATGCAATTCGTATCCATCCATCTGCGTCCAATTCATATCGATACTCATATCTAGATCGTATCGATTCAGCTGCGTCCAATTCGTATCGATCAACAGATGCACTTCGTATCGATCCAGCCAGCTGCATTTCGTATCGATACTCTGATACACTACATATCAATCCTGCAGTGTCCAATTCGTATCGATCCTCAGATACACTACGTATCGATCCTGCAGTGTCCAATTCGTATCGATCCTCAGATACACTGCGTATCGATCCTGCAGTGTCCAATTCGTATCGATCAACAGATGCACTTCTTATCGATCCAGCCAGCTGCATTTCGCATCGATCCTCAAATACACTACGTATCGATCCTGTAGTGTCCAATTCGTATCGATCCTGCAGTGTCCAATTCGTATCGATCTTCGAATACACTTCAGATCTTTCAATTTCGCCACAGTTGTATCGTTAAAACATTGATGAGAACAATACGAAATTTCAAAAAAAAAAATCGGGTACGACCCAAATTTCCTAAAAAGAGGATAAATTTTTTTTTTCGGGGGAAACCCCCCGAACCCTAGCCGCAGCGCAGGGCACCCGCATAGTGAATTCAATCACTAATTTAGTGAAGGAACATTCCATCCATGCTTCTAATTGTTCCATGACTGAACAAGACATATGTTGAGTTGCAATCAAGGAATAGGTGGAATGCAACTTCCTCCAATTGACCAGCTTTTAAACTCCTGAATTGACAACTATGGTATGATGGCTAATATGACGGCTGCCCTACAATGTCTGCTCTGCCAACTCAAAACATAGCTGGTCACCGCTGAACCATCTTCAAACGCCCGCATCTTAATCATTCCATGTCCACATGACTAAGAGCATGACATACAACCTCAAGAGGACTTCCTTAATACCCTATATAGGTCCCCTATCTGGATGAAAGTTTGGGATAAACACCAATCTATTAGCCCATTTTAACCAACTCACCGTCCTATCGGCTTTGCAAACCACTCGAACGTTGGGCAATCGTGCATACGTCATTGACTAGTGTTACAAGACCCCTGGGCAATAAAATGGACCTGAGCATAATGTCGATTGGAGAATCTTTCCCAGTCAGGACCTATTCGTTGAAACCAACCTACATGCAGAACTTCCAGTGAAAATTCAACATGTTAACTATGTCGGTGTACTATGGAAATACAACCCTCGACACTACCTTATGAAGTGGGAATGGCGCGTGGATTTCTCCAAGGGCGATGAATGCCGTCAAACGCAGATGTCTTCCCCCATTCCTCAGAGAAGATCGTCAATCACGACTTTGATAAGAGAATTGGTGTACGGCCGCCGATGACTACACCAACATCTCTAGGCCAACATTAAGTTGATGAATCAGATGAAGGATCAACATGGCAAGATAAGGAGGGGACCTACTCCATACTCTAGATCAGAAAACTCCTTTTCTCTAGATGGCTACCGTGAACGCCTAAGCCATAAGGCTGCTACGGGAAGGATAGCTCTGACAATATGTGCAGGCCCTATAAAACAAAGGACCGGGAACATCCGACCCCTATCGATCAAGGACTTTGATCAAATTGAACCATTTGCGTTAGTCTTCCAACTGAGAAAGGCTGGACTGAAGTGCAATAGCAAGCATACGACGCTGCCTCACTTATCAATGAGATTTGATCTGATCTCTTTTGGATTATTTCCAAAACAATTTCATTTACATTGCGAAATATGACCTACTTGAATTAAACTACTTGCAAATGATGCAGGTAACGGAGTACTCAAGATTGGGTGCAAAACAACCTCCATGGACTATGATCAAATCATTGAGGTATCATCACGACGATCATGACTCAACCACTCATCGACTACTATACACCCCTGACTAGGGGTAAGGCACCAAAGAAAAAGAGACCGACAAGGTCAGGACTCTAGTACAAAGTGGATGCAACCAACCATCCACTCATCTGCCTATGCAATTTAATTAGAGATATGGGAAAGACTTGGAGTAATATATCCCAACAATGTACTCTCCATCTCGTACTTGAAGCTCGCCAAAATACTTACGCTTCTTTTGATGCCCGATAAAATCAGAATCACACAAAGGGTGGACGCAACGTCACCATCCATGCATCCAATCCTACATTAGACACTTGGGGTTATTTGAGAACACATGTTTAAAGTGGATATGATTTGGCCGTTCACTCCCCAGTTTGCGTCTGTGATTAGGCAAAACAATCATGCCTTAAACCGACTTCATCAGGGGCCAACCCTCAATTTTAAAGTCATCAACGACTGACTGCCTACTCGCTAACCATCACGAGCTGTCATTTCAACTCTCTTCCTTAGCTCGATCGAAAGAATGCAAAGTATGAACTGGACGTGACTCGGCTGTCTGCTCTCTATTTGAGTCACCCGACTTAAGGGAAAATACACAACTCAGAGTGGACGTAGTTCGACCATCTCTTCCTATGCTCGAGCACAAAGCTTGCCAGAACACTAATCTTACTTCTTAGGCCTAGCAAAATCGGAATCCAAATGAACATGGACACGATCCAACTGTCTGTAAACTAAATCTCATCTTTTGTTGAGGGGCATATAAGTGGAAGTTAATCGGGATCCCACCGATCACCCGCTAAGTGAAACCCGAGCTCGGAGACCAGCCATCACAACAAAGTCAAGAAAGGGTTGATACACGACAATCCTTCATCCAACTCCATATTCCCAGAGTGCGAAGCGGAGTGTAAACATTCAACTCCGTATTCCCAGAGTGCGAAGCGGAGTATAAACATTCAACTCCGTATTCCCAGAGTGCGAAGCGGAGTATAAACATCCAACTCCGAGTTCCCAGAGCACGAACCGGAGTATAAACATTCAACTCCGTATTCCCAAAGGGCGAAGCGGAGTATAAACATTCAACTCCATATTCCCAGAGCACGAAACGGAGTATAAACATTCAACTCCGTATTCCCAGAGTGCGAAGCGGAGTATAAACATCCAACTCCGAGTTCCCAGAGCGCGAACTGGAGTATAAACATTCAACTCCGTATTCCCAGAGTGCGAAGCGGAGTATAAACATCCAACTCTGAGTTCCCAGAGCGCGAACCGGAGTATAAACATTCAACTCCGTATTCCCAGAGTGCGAAGCGGAGTATAAACATCCAACTCCGAGTTCCCGGAGCGCGAACCGGAGTATAAACATCCAACTCCGTATACCCAGAGTGCGAAGCGGAGTATAAAAATCAACTCCGTATTCCCGTAGTGCGAGTCGGAGTATAAACATTCAACTCCGTATACCTAGAGTGCGAAGCGGAGTATAAACATTCAACTCCGAACTCCCAGAGCATGAGTCGGAGTATAAACATCCAACTCCGTATACCCAGAGTGCGAAGCGGAGTATAAACATTCAACTCCGAACTCCCAGAGTGCGAGTCGGAGTATAAACATCAACTCCAGATTCCCAGAGTGTGAACTGGAGTATAAACACCAATCAACTCCAAACTCCCAGAGTGCGCGTTGGAGAACAAACATCAACTCCAGATTCCCAGAGTGCAAGCTGGAGTATAAACATCAATCAACTCCGAACTCCCAGAGTGCGAGTCGGAGTATATGCATCAACTCTAGATTCCAAGAGTGTGAACTGGAGTATAAACATCAATCAACTCCGGATTCCCAGAGTGTGAAACGGAGTATAAACATCAACTCCAGATTCCCAGAGTGCGAACTGGAGTATAAACATCAACAACTCCAGATTCCCAGAGTGCGAACTGGAGAATAAACTTCAACTAAATCTAAGTCCCCAGAGTGTGGACTGGAGTATAAACACCAATTGGGTGAAAATGACCACCCATCAACTTGCTTCGGTCCCGAGAGAGGCCAGAGTATAAACACCAAATTGGTGTGACTAACAACCCATCAACCAACTCCAGCCCTCCAAGCATGGTTTGGAATGTGAATACCAAAAGGGATGTGATTCGACTATCCATCTATCGGCTATGGTTCCTCATCAAGTTCTGTAATACAAAAAGCGGATGTGGTTCGACCGTCTGCTCTCCAATCTTCCCCTGACACGGGGGCACACTTAACACACAAAATTGGATGTGATCCGACCATCCAGCACTAAGCGGGCGTGACACAACCGTCCATGCATAACCTCATATCCCTTGCATGGGACCCATAACATAATTTTATAGGGATGCACTCCAACCCCACAAGACAAAATTTCTTCCTTGATTCGACAGGGAGACGCAGATTCGCAAAACGAACCTAGCTGAATGTCTTATTCTGAATTGATATTACTACCATCCAACCACAAGTGAACGTGGCATGACCGTTCATCTGCTAACTCTCGCCTGTGATCCAACGGGTTGTGCATGCAGCATGGATGGATGTGACCTAACCATCCGCTAATCAATTCCTTCCTACAGTTCAGCAGGAGAAGCATCAAACTAAAGTTGTTGTAATTTGACCGGCCACACTTCGACTTTTGCCCTTGACTGGGGGCAAAGGAATTGACCAAGGAAAACACGGTCTGCCATTTTCTACTAAAACTCTTAGTCCGCAGAGTGTAGACAGGGGTATAAACATCAAATAGGTGCGATGAATGGCCCTTCAACTGACTCTGATCCCCAAAGTGTGGCTACAAGAATAGACAAATGAATGAATGAGATTCGACCATTCATTCACCAACTCTGACCTGAACTCGACGTAAGGAGTGTAAACTCACTACAAGTGCAATTAGACCATCCACGAACTAACTCTGCTAACCCAAGACTGGGGGCAGAAGTGCAAATCACTGAAAGAAGAGAAAGGTGACTCGCTACATATCCAGCTTATCATCCTTTACAACTTAAGGAAATGACTACAAGGAGACCTTAATGCTAACCAATCAGAATGATGCCCAAAGTTCTGGGCAACCACTTATATCGTACCGCTGGATCGACGGGCAATATCGATCTACACCTTTCACATCGTACCATTGAATCGACGGTCAATATCGGTCCTCTTTAACTACAAATCGATGTGACCCGAACGTCCATCGAATACCTTTGACCAACAGAGCACGGATAGAAGAATAAACCATAAATGAGTGTGACTTAACCATTCGTCCTCCGTTGCCTTCCTTCGATCCGTCAGGAAGAGCATGAGACCAAATGAGCATGACATGACTGCATTTGAGCTGACTTTATCCCTAGATCTGATGGGAGAACATAAATCGAAATGGACATGGTTGATCACCCAACTCCAAATGAATGCAATGTGACCATTCATTCATTGACTCTTACCATGATCCGACTAAAAGAGCAATTCAAAACAAGTGCAACCTAAACATCTGCACACTGATTCTTGCCCTGGATTCGACAAGGGAAGCATCAATCCTGCATTGGATCTAATTGGACGATTCACTCTTAAGTTTTTGCCCAAAGTATGGTGACCTAAGCAGCGAAGTGAATGTCATTGACCGTCCAGAATCTAGCTTATGTCCAAATGTTGGCAAAATAACAATGTATTCCGCTAAGAGGAAAGAACTAGAACATAATACATCATAGGCATGACTCAGCCTTCCATCGGTTAACTCGATCCCATGGTTCAATGGGATAGAATACAAAATTGAAGCGGACATTATCTACCTTACCACTTATCGAGATATTCCCCAGACTTGGGGGCATGAACAAGAAGATAAGATAATATGATTCAACCATTCATCAGTCAACTCTGGTTCTTAAAGCTTGAACTACAGTATTGACACAGCTAGGACGAGACTAGACCGTCCGCGTAATGCATCCGCCAACCCGAGACTGGGGGCAAAAGAGTAATTATCCGAGAGTTGACTATGGCAACTTGAACCTATGACCCATGCCTGATATTCATAACAACTCTAGGTTGCAACCGAAAGGATGCCTATAGATAGAGTCATCGGATCAATACCAGGACTTATGGGCGACTGATCATCATTCTGACTTTTCCGATGAGCAATGGATCGCATGTACATTGAATGAAAAGCACATCATTAAGAAACACGAGTAAATTCAATCTCAAAGTTGGAGCCAGCTATGTAGCAGCATACAGTACAAGGCTAAATTCTACTAATCCTTTGATTCAACGTTCTTATAAGCCTGATCATTGACCATTGCAAATAAACACATGAGGTGCCTACAACCCATCACGAGTATTGTAGATCAGATCACAACTCTACGCAAGGATGAAGAAAGAGTCAACTGTTTTACTTCAGGTGTATCTTGATGTGTTCGCTTGGACTCGATCTCATATATATATATATATATATATATATGGACTCTCGCCAGCCATGAATAACCTTACATTAAATGTCGACCCGAGGCATGTCTCGGTGGACAAAAACGATGCGACATGGATCTGGAGAGATCTGTTGCACTTAAAGAGGAGGCGAATCTGCTCAAAACCAATGGGTTTATCCATGATGCCTTCCAACCAAAGTGAGTATCCAATCCTTTACTTATAAGAAAAACGAACAGAGAGTGGAGGACATACATCAACTACTCAGATTTGCATGGGGTATGACAAAGCATGACTTTCCACTTCCAATGATCGACCAATTGATGGACCTAACCATCAGACATGAATTACTCACATCCATGGATGCAAACTCCAGATACAATCGGATACTGAAGCATGTCCTAGACCAGGAATACAACTGTCTCGTTATTGACCTGGGCCTATAGTGCTATGCTCAAATCCCTAAATTTGAACTTGAGAATGCTTATGCTACTTACCAAAGGACGATTAGCAGATCATTCAAAAATCATATCGGTCGATCGATGAAAGTAGATGTGGTTAATATGCTCGTGAGATCACGGCTATCAAACGACCATATCGATGACTTGACAGAGGTATTCAACGCTCTCCAAAAAATGCAGGATGACACTCGATCCTTTAAAATGCTCTTTCACTATTACATCAGAAAGATTCTTCGTTTTCATCATCAATTCTCATCGAATCAAGACTAATTTCTAGAAAATTCGGACAATTAGAGACACCCATGTACCTAGGACAACCAAGCAGCTCCGAAAGATCGCTTAAAGAGACCTCCCATTTTACCCAAACCTTTGGATCGCGAAGATTTATACATCAATTGGGCTGTGTCAACACACGCCATAAGCGTCGCAATGCTATGTGAAGAGAAACGAATCCAAAGACCAGTATATGATGAAGGCTGGCTATTGACAAGCTCACCCCGTTAACGTCCATATCGACCAACCGTTACGATAGGTCCAATAGAAACCTTAGATGTTTGAAGAGTTACTCAAATGGAGTATCAAGCTAAGCCAATTTGATATCACTTATCTCCCTCGGAGAGCTCTCCATGGTCAAACATTAGCATACTTCATATCTGAATCCACCACATCAGACGACTATCCGAAGAACAGTGGAGAACCGTCCAACCGATGGAGAACGTACACCGATGAAACTTCCAATAATCAGCTTTCTAACATCGAAGTTGCGTCAATGACTCCTGAGGAACGAACGATCTGCTACGCCCTGAAACTCAACTTCCCTGCAACAAATAACGAAGCTAAGTATGAAACCTTGGCGCTCAAACTTGTAAGAAAACTACGAGTGGAAACTTTACATGTCTTATGTGATTACTGGTTAGTAGTACGCCAAGTCAAGGAAGATTATCCGACTAGGGGGAAACGTCTTGCTCCTTATCTCAACCGGGTCCAAAAGCTACTAGTCGACTTCGACTATTACACCATTACACACATCCTCGGAGAACAAAATGAAAAAGCTAAGTCACTGGCCAAGCTAGCCAGTTCTGGGGATGCGCGGCAATGAGACTTTGTCCCAGCTGAAATACTTATTATTCCAAGCATTGACATATGAAGATCAACTAGATCTTAGAGATGAATCTAGGAAAGGAGTCATGGATGACTCCTATCAAAGATTATCCATAATCGAGGATTCTTCTTGAATGAAGGAATGAGGAATGGCATATCCTCTGTGAAGCCTCACTGCATGATTATGTTTAGATCGTTCAACCCCATCGACACAAAGCATTACTCCTGTATCCGCCAATCCGAGACCCAATATGATGTATCCATCGATACGAAGCATACATTCCAACATCTCAGATTGATCCAGGAGAGGATCGATACAAAGGAAGGACTTAAAACAACCATCGAACGTTGTTACAACTCGAATTTCACATCGATCCAGGAATTGAATGCTCGCCTGATGACAATTACAACAGCGAACAACAAATCGCTAGCACTCGACACTCAGTTACAACAATGCACTGCATGATCGTTGGCAGCTAACAAATCAGCATTTATATTACTGAAAATCAATCGAAAGTTACATCTTTTGATGAGAAGGGAGAAACTACTCAGCGAATCAGATAGAACTTTTTCAGAATGAAGGATGCAGCATTTCAAAGCATGTCATGTTCACACAAGACGTACTTTGGGGGGCAAATGTTATCCCGCCTTTTGGCAAGGCCATGACACCAAGAACTTGACTAGGAACCAATGACAGTTCGTCTTGGATATCGTTTATATGCAGGCTCACTATGGATATTGATGAATTTTTTCCGAGTCTGGATCGAGCTAAAATTGATATGACATGACAAGCAAAAATATGAGAGCCAACGTTCCAAATTTCAAGTCAATCGGAGTTCATATGCTCCAGATATTGATGGATCACGGTTGAGAAATCCAAACTTGCATCGATCATATCTCGAGATTCACAAGTCCAAATGCCACCAAATTTGGACAGGAGCTAACTGGCGACCTAAGGAATGTTCCTGCCAAATTTCGTCTCGATCGGAGCAAATCTTGATCGATATGAAATTCGTTCGTATCGATCACGGAACGAAAAACTCCAACTTGCATCAATCATATCTTGAGATCCACAGATCCAAATGCTATGAAATTTTCACAGGAGCTTACGTGCGACCTAAGGAACGTTCATGCCAAATTTCAGCTCGATTGGATCAAATCTTGATCGATACGAAATTCGTTCGTATCGATCATGGATCGGGCCGAAACTTGGTGGGGTCGGTCGCGTGGGCCCACTCACGTGCCAGAAAATGTCTCCCGAAGTTTGAGCGCGATCTCAGCCTCCTACGCCTATAAATAGCCCGCTGAGGCCTTCAGAACAGGGATCTTTTTGCTCTCCTACGTCCATACTTTACCGAATCCATTTTTGTACTCCATAGCTGCTGTTATATACGAATTTCAATCATTATAGTCCGCTGTAATCTGTTGTAATCAGTGGGAATTAGCAAGTGAATATCAATAAAATCATCAACTTCATAGTGGACGTAGGCCATACGCCGAACCACTCTAAAACTCTGTGTTTCCATGCATTTTCTTATATGTTTACTGGTGTGTTTGTTAGATCTGCTTAATTTTACATTTATTCTTTTCATTTTATCTCTTCAAACACATCCGAAGAGTGTTGTGCCCAATTTTGGTACAAACAATTATAATACCTCCTTTTAAAATAAAATAAAAGAATTCTTTGCAACTTCAAAATAACTCCATCAAATATATTGTTACTATATATATGTTTTTCAAAACAATGTATCATCATCTTCTTTTGATTTTTTCCAAAAGTATATTTCACAGAATTCTCCCAAAAATCATTTACATAGCTTTTCTTCTAAAATACTTCTATTCTCCAACATCTCATGTTATTTACTTCTCTTATATATACACATATATATATATATATATGTATATATATTTATGATTCTAGATTTTTATAAATGATATCTCATTCATCATCATTTTGTTTTAATTTTTCTAAAACCCAATTTAACCTTCATACAATACTTATTACATAAAAATATTATTCACTCTCCTTTAAAGATATTTTCCAAAATTCTTATTTATTCACAGCATAGTTTTCTCAAAATAATCAAATTCTTGTTTTATAATTTGTAACACTATATTGATTTCAAAATTTAACTTTTCAGTTAAAGCTTATACACATAAAATTTCATATCACAATGTATCATATCACAAATATATTTGCAAAATTCATCTAAGTCACGAATGATCACTTAACTTGGCAGGCATCTAATCACAGCATCACATACCAAACAATTACAAATTCTTATATAATATATAAATATATTATTATCTAGCCTTTTGGCTCGGTTATATTCCGATTGACTGGATAAGTTAGAGCCGACCATTATCAATGCAAGCATCCCAGAGAGATGATCCTAGGATCTGGGAACCAAGTACAGACAAGACCACAAGACGACGGTCGAACAAGCTTAGAAGTGCAATACCTTAGGCTACTCTAAGTATGGATCGATGTTCTAAACTACATAGGGGATCAATATCGATTCCTAAGGATACACCCCAAATTCCCCTACTCCTATAGCACTCTTGTCTATCTACATAGAGCCTGATTCAAGTGTTGTTCCAAAATTCCTATGCGCCGTATTGGTAGTCTCCATATACAGTCTAGAGCAACAGTTCTGCCTTCTGTAGATCCATTGTTTTGACTAAAAAACACCTAGGAAATTATGAAAAACAACATTGGGAACTCGAAGCCAACATCAAGACAAGCCACCACAAGAAGTCGAAGATCCCATACCATTGTTTATAGGGATCGGTACCGATCCCCTCTTATAGGGATCAGTACCGATCCCCAACCGTAAAGGATCCGGGCCGAGATTTTTTGGAGGGCTTCATCTTCATGAAGAGATTCTATAGGAGAAATATCTGTGAGATATTTTTTTAACTACCCCTATAAATACAAAAGGCATGGTTCATTCTAAGAATATTTACACTGCCATTACACTCTTACTCTATTGTATTCAAGGATCTATTCCGATCCCACTTTCTTATAATCACAAAAAAAAGTGCAAAAGTAATAAAATCATTCAAGTGGACGTAGGCCAAGATTGTCGAACCACTATAAATTTGTGTGTGCTTGTTTTCTATCTGATTTCTTCTATTTTTTATTTATTTCTTCGTTTAATCTCTACTACTAACTTTTTTGGGTGTTTGTACCAATTTTGGTTCAAACATTTTGGTGCTTTCATTGAGAAGGTTAAATTCAGGCCATTTGGATCCATCATCCACTGTTGGATTTCCTATATTCAAGAGATAGATCCAATTTCTCTACCTTTTGATTCTACAACTTATATTTTCGAAGTTCTACTTGAAGCAGTTTGCCATGGCCTCGCCAAGTAAAGAAACATGTACCATAACAATCAGAGCTACCCCTAGTAACGATGATAATTAGAATCCCCAACATGGGAATGAAGCTAACCAACCAAAGTAAACAGAGATCTAGACTCCAACTAACATTGTGACTAGAGTGGAGACGGTTAGGATGATGAAGGGGATGGAAGACAAATTCCAGGCTAGTCTGTAGGAGATGAATCAAACAATGTAGTAGAGCTTGAGACTGCTGAATGAACTAACTCAAAATAGCTGTAGATGGAGTAGAAGGGATTCTAGCTCAGAGTCAGAGAGTTCTTCTTCATTCGAGCAAATACGTTGGGATAGAAGACAGAAATGGACCCAAAATACTGTTGGGACATCGTACCAGGGGAGAGAGCCGACCAAGGGTGCAAGTCTAGGGATTGGTATCGACTCCATAGGAGGGATCAGTACCAAACCCCATTATGGTGGGCCCGATGCTCAATAGTTGGAAGGCGGCATGAATGTGGTCTCTAGACGTGTTGTTGATGTTCAGAATATGGAGTTTCAGACAGCTGTTGATAATAAAGCCCATGGGAATCAAATAAGGGGGACTGCTAGATGAATGGATCCACTAGAGTTTGGGCAGCCTTGGGAGCCTGGGTACCAAGTACCTTCCCAAAAACGTTCACCGAGCCGAACACTCGGGACAAAACATGATTACCACCGTTCAATCGAACCTGTTGACTCAGACTATTTGGAAGATATGGTTAGGAGATTGGTGAATGAAAACAAATTCAGAACCAATGATGAATGGGGTACCAATGCAAGTCGAAACCCATTCACAGAGGACATTCTTCACGCAAGAAATCTCTGGAGATTTAATATACCAACGATGCCATTATATGGAGGAATGATGGATCCTAGGCAACACTTATTGAGATATGAATGACACATGGATTCACCCAGAGCTTCAGATGCTGTGAAGTGCTGCTATTTCCAAATTTTTCTAGAGAGGGTGGCTACAATGTGGTTCACTCGGTTTCCGCCGAAGTCCATATTGTCTTTTGCCGAGCTGCCATGAAAATTCATAGAGCAGTTCTGCTTATATACTTCACGTCGGAAGCACGTGATGTCACTATCCAACATTTATCAAGCCGAAGGAGAGTCATTAAGGGACTTTTTGAATTGGTTCGACACAGCTGTAACAGAAGTAACAGATCCTAAAGAAGACATGGTACTGATGACACTCTATAGGGGAGTTCACCCTAACTCGAATTTTGGAAAATGGTTGGAAAGGAAGCAACTGTCGATAATGAAAGCTTTTTACAGGAAAGTCAACAAATATTTATGTTGGGAGGATGCGTGCAAGCATCCATGGAGGACCGTTGCTAGAAATTCAGATAAGGTAATATCAAGTAATGTCGCTGCAAAGCAAACTGGAGAAAATTTCGAGGATGTAAACGTAAAGGTTGGAAATCAGAATGAAGGTTGAAAATAGAATAATGATGTGGCCAAGAAGCTAAGCCAGTTAATTGAAATCGTTTCCAAACTCCTATGTACGACAATTACACTAAACGGAACAATTCAATGGACAACATCTATCAAGCTAGTTAGAATACCGAACCATATAGGAAGCCGGCTCCTAAGGAGTTAACTGAGAAGGAGAGGAAGTCGGGCAAGTTCTACAGATTCCATGAGACTCATGGTCATAGTACTAATGAGTGCAGACACTTGCGCGACATGATTGAAGATTTATTAGAAAAAAGAAATTGTAGCAATATGTGAAAGCCCCACCGGGTGGCAACCAAGGAACTTCTAACCCCCCTGGGTCATCCTCCTAGTAAGGGCAAGCTCAGCCCGATGCTAATCCACCTAGGCAGCCAGAAAGACGATTTGTAATAAACACAATCATTGGTGGGCCGAATCCCACTAATAAAAGTTTTGAAGAAATGGATAAATGCATTGAAGCTATAAAACATGTTGAGAATGAAAGTTCTATGTTGTTAAGGATGGAGCTCTGGCGAAACAATTTCGAACCATGACAAACAATATTGTTTTCCGAAATAGAGATGCTAACGGAGTGGAAGCTCCGTTAATCGACCCACTCGTGATTTCAGCCACAACCGGTCCTGCTATTGTACGGAAGGTGCTTGTTGACTACGGGAGTTCAGTCAATATCTTATTCATGAAAGCTTATGATCAAATGATGTTGGAGGAGAAAGATTTGAAGCCTTATAGGTCTCAAATACAGAGGTTCAATGGGATGGTTATTGAAGCCATATGATTTTTTGAATTATCGGTGGTACATGGTGAGGGTCACCGCCATCGAGTGCGGTCGTGCCTTTTTTGGTGTTGGATATATATTATGCTTACAACGCATTTTTGGGCCGACTAACCCTAGCTAAATTCCGAGTGGCCATTACTCCCTGGTATTTAACTATGAAGTTCCCTACAGACAATGGAGTGGGAATTATGCATGGAGATCAGGTGGCTGGCCGTCAATGTTATGTCACCGAGCTAAAGGAGGCAAGGCAAAAGGAGAATGGAAAGAATGTAGAGGTGGCCCTCTGCATAAAGGCTTTGGATGCATAGCAACTACAGCCTAAGCCCTGGCTTGGGCAGACAAGTTAGCTCTATGATGATATGGACTAACAAAAAGAGCAGAAGGTGGACGAGCAGCTCCCGTCGAGTTGACGATCACTATTCCAGTCAGCAGGGATGATTCAAGCAAGGTCTTGAAGGTTGGATCTCAGCTCGACGCTAGTGTAATGAAGGAGTTGGTTGGATTTCTTCGGGCGAACCTGGATGTGTTTGCCTGGACACACTTGGATATGTGTAGGATCTTGCACAGAATAGCGAGCCACGCATTAAACATCAATCCCAAATGTGTTCCTATAAAACAGAAATGCCGCAGCCTAGATCCAGAGAGATCCGCTGTACTCAAAGAAGAAGTGGATAAGCTAAAGGATAATGGATTCATCTGTGATGCCTTAGACTTGGATTGGATATCAAATCTTGTCTTGGCGAAAAAAGCAAATGGGAAGTGGAGGACATGCATCGACTATTTAGACTTGAATAAGGCATGCTCGAAGGACAACTTCCTGCTTCCAAGGATAGATCAGCTGGTGGACTCGACAGCCGGACACGAGTTACTTTCATTTACGGACATGTACTCCGGATACAATCAAATCTTGGTGCACGTCCCGAATCAGGAACACATCGGCTTCATTACCGACCTTGGACTCTCTTGCTATCTAGTCATGCCTTTTGGATTAAAGAACGTAGGAGCTACTTACCAGAGACTCGTGAACATGATATTTATAAAGACCAGATTGGACGATCAATGCAAGTTTATATGGACGACATGGTTGTGAAGTCATGGCGTTCGAGAGCATGTTGACGATCTGGCAGAGATGTTTGGTGTCGTCCTGCAATACGGGATGAAGCTCAATCCTTTGAAATGTTCTTTTAGCATTGTGTTAGGGAAGTTCTTAGGCTTCATTGTCAACTTCCGTGGGATTGAAGCTAATCCACAAATGATCAAGGCTTTGAGAGAGATCGAAGTCCAAAAGACAATCAAGGAGGTCCAAATCTTAAATGGGAAGATCACCATCCTAAGTCGGTTCATCTCCAAAGCCACTAACAAGTGCATCTCCTTCTTCGAAGTGATCAAGAAAGGGAAGAGAAACTTCGAGTGGAATCAAGACTGCAAAGATGCATTCCAAGCTCTGGTGAATCACTTGGAGATGCCTCTAATTTTCTAGAAACCGGTGGATGATGAGGATTTGTTCTTATACCTGGCGATGTCGGTACATGCCCTAAGCGCTGCACTTATATGTGAGGAATCATGCGACCAATGATCGGTCTACAATATCAGCAAGCTGTTGAGAGGAGTAGAAAGGAACTATCCAAGACTGGAAAAGCTCGCTTAGTGCCTATTGATTATTTCTAGAAAACTCCGCCCCTATTTCCAGGCTCATCCAATCAGTGTCCTCACTGATCAGCCTTCACGACAAGTCTTACATTGACCTGAGACTTCTAGAAGGCTGTTGAAATGGAACATTGAACCGAGTCAATACGATATCACCTATCACCCTCGGGGAGCAATCCAGTGTCAGGCCTTGGTGGATTTCATAGCTTAATTCACTGCACGAGATGATTGTCCGGAGAGCAATGGAGAAAAATAAGTTGGATGGAAGATGTACATGGATGGTGCATCTAATGACCAGTGATCTGGTGCTGGAGTCGTACTTGTCACTTTCAAAGAACACCCGATCAGTTATGCCCTAAAACTCGACTTTTTGGTGACGAACAATGAAGCTTAATACGAGGCCCTGATTGTAGGGCTCAAAATTGCCAAGGAACTGGGAATAAAGACTGCACATTTTCTATGACTCCCAACTAGTGGTATGCTAGGTTAGGAAAGAGTATCAGGCAAAGGAAGCAAGGTTAGCTCCTTATCTAAACCAGGTTCTTGAACTGCTCGAAGGCTTTGAATACTATACGATAACACATATTCCCAGAGACCAGAATGAAAAGGCCAATCATTGGCTAAGCTGGCTAGTTCTAGAGATGCACAACTCATGAGCTTGGTTTCGATGGGAGTACTTTCAGTTCTGAGCATCGATCAGATGGATGTTGATTGGATCTTGAAGACTGAACTTGAAAGGGAGTCATGGATGACTCCAATTCAAAATTATTTGCAAAGAGGGATCCTTTTGGAAAGAAGGAATGAACGATGAAAAATCCTTCGCCAAGCCTCGAGATACATCATGCAAGAAGGATTACTATACAAGAAGAGTTTCTCTATCCCCATGCTTTGGTGTGTCCCTCACGACGAGGCAAAACAAGTCCTAAGAGAAGTTCACGAAGGGGATTCTAGTGACCATACACTGGGGGGCAAACCTTAACGAAGAAGATTGTTTGATACAGATATTTCTGGCACACCGTTCAGTCGAGACGCAGCTGATTATACCTAGAGATGTGACAACTACCAGAGATTTGATAAAATTCCAAGAGCCTTGCCAACGGAAATTACGTAAATGGTCAGTCCTTGACCGTTTGCAGTTTGGAGCATTGATATCATCGGTGTTCTACCGATATCTAAAGGTGGCACGAAGTACGCCATCGTGATGATTGATTACTTTACCAAATGGGCCGATGCAGAGCCATTGGCCACTATTACCATGAAGAAAGTAATCAACTTTGTAGTTCGGAATATTATATGTCGCTTTGGAGTTCCATAGGCAACCATTACCGATAATAGGACCCAATTTGATAGTACGGAATTCAAGGATTTCTACCACCGACATCGCATAGAGAAGAGATTTGTAGTGATAGCACACCCTCAAGAGAATGGATAGGTTGACACTGTAAACAAATTATGAAGTCCATTCTAAAAAAGCAATCGGAGAAGGCCAAGGGCAAGTGGGTCGACGAACTTCCGTTAACACTTTGGGCTTATCGAACCACCCACAAGTCGGCGGCTGGCCACTCTCCATTCCCCTTGTCATATAGATCGGAGGCTATGATTTTGATTAAACTGGAAGTACCTTCTCATCGAGTGACGCATTACAATCCAAAGACAAACAAGCAGCTCCTTTTGGAGTCCCTTGATACGATCGATGAGAAGAGGACTGAAGCTGAGTTAAGAGCAGCTGCACACAGACACCAAGTCGCTCAATATTACAATACCAAAGTCAAGAGTCTTACCTTTGAAATCAACGATTTGGTTCTCAAATGAATCTTCCCTGACCCTAAGAACTTAGGCCTAAGTTGGGAAGGTCCGTATACAATAGTGGAAAAGCTTGGAGATGGAACTTTCAAGCTAGCAACTGTGGATGAGATCTCACTCCCGAGGGCGTGGAATAGCGAGCACCTAGAACGCTATTTCACTTAGAAACAAGCTTGTAAATAATATGCTAGAGCTATGTAATAAGATAGACCCCGTTATTTTCCATCTTTTATGAAATAAAATGGCTTTTTATGCCCGAAAATATGTCTCTCCGTTGCTTAAGAGTTGTGACTTGACCGACTTGAATGAATCTGCATATGATTAATGCAAGTGTGCAGATACCTGAAGATAGGTGCCGATCAAACTTCCGAGGCCCATGATATGGCCCATGAAGCCCTTTTGGTGTTCGGAGATTGATGCCAACCAACGCTTGCCTTCGGATTAAAGGCATGAGTATAAACTTAAGCCGGACATGACATGATTGTCCGCATGCCAACTCCTACCTTCGTATTGGTGGCAGGTGCATACTCTAAACGGACATGCCCCGACCGTCCGTTAGCCAACTCTTGTCCTCGGACTGGGGGCAAGAGTATAAACTCGAACCGGATGTGACATGACCATCCTCGAACTAACTCTTGCCTTCGGATTGAGGGTAGGAGTATAAACTAAATCGGGAATGATATGACTGTTCGTATGCTAACTCTTGCCTTCGGATTAGGGACAGGAGTATAAACCGAAGTGGATGTGATAAGACTGTCCAACTCTTAACCTCTTGCCCGAAGTAGGAAAAATGGAAGATCCATACCTAGAGTAAGACGGGACTTAACTTACAAGCCTTCAATTAACGCTCAAAGTTAGGCACGATTGGGTGTAAACATCCTGGATGAGGATGTGTGGACTACAGTCCTAAGTGGTTGACTTAGACCAGCATCTGGAGTTTGATGCGACCAAAAATTATTATCCTGAAAAAGGATACTCAAGTCACTAATCATAAGTGACTAACCCTAACTAATACCCAGCGTTTAGAATTTCATTGGTTACCTTTCATTTGTTAGGACGGTGAAAAGCCGATGAACTATGAAACATGCTAAGAACTTAGTCTAAAAACAATCGTTGAAAGAAATAAACCGCAAGTACATTGAATGGAAAGCGTATTTCTTAAGTATTTTGGAAAATCCGAACAAAGAATCGATGATGCAAAAAAACTTTTATTATTCACATGAAATTCAAAAGATAAATACAAGTGTTACCAACACTGGAAATAGAAAGCAAAAGCGGGGGGCTGAACCCGCACAACACCGGCCAAACAAAACAAAAGTAGGGTGCTGAAAATGCCTAAGTACTACTATACAATCAGAAGGCACAAAGAAGACAAGCAATCATTTCTTGAGCCTCTTCTTTCTTTCTTTCCTCTCTTTCTTCTTCGCAGAAAAAGGCACGCTGGATCCTTTCGACTGTTTTCTTGTTCTTCCCCCACTTCCTTTGCCCTTGGGTGGAGTGCTTTGAAATGAACTAGCAGACACACTTTGAGCACTTTCAGGCGAAGGAACAGAGGCTGGGGTACTCTATGAGGATCGAATAGATATGCTCTGAGCACTCACGGGTGGAGGGATATAGACTGGAGAGTAAATGGTCTGCCCGGGCAAAGCAGTGGATTAAGGAGGAGGAATGACTTCCAACCTCCCTTGCTTGATTTGTATGGCGAGGAGGATATCCGTCTAGAGTTTCTGCTCAAGTCCGGCCACGGTGCGGCCCGATGAAGACTCAGAAACCTTGGTGATAATCACATCGTCATCAGACTGGGCTCCCTGTAGGTCATCAGCTTCCTGACCTAGCAGGGCATTAATCACTCGCTCGTCAAGGCTGGGAGTCTCTTCATTCGGAGCGCTTGGAATTGTTGTCAAAGTTGTGATGGTTGTTGACTCCGTTACAAGCCCCTATTGCCCGGCTGGGAATCTTTAGGAGGAAGCGAAGCGATTGCATGCTGACCTGAAGCTAGCGAAACATAAAAAGAGAGATTAGCGACGTTGATCGATGATACATCGATTCTCTGAAATATAGGAGATGTCAAGGAGATACCTTCTTTAGTATGGAGCTCTGCATGAGCTAGAGTGTCACCAGAGGCCACATCTAAAATAGGAGAGAGAGTAGTAGTTTTCCAAATCCGAGGCCTCTTCGGATCATACTTAGAATCAGCGGTGGAGTCAGGAGCAGCTTGAGTCCCAAGTGTTTGACTAGTCGAAGCATCGTGCCACGCTGGTCCAGAACCTTCGCCTATTTCCTTTTGCGTAGTTGTGGCAAGTTTCGGATGAATAAGGAGCAGGTCATCGTGTAAAATCTCGAGCTCATCTTTCACCAAGATCTCCTTCTCCAACTATTCCAGATCCATCTCAGCATCCTGGAGGAATTCTCTCTTCCTCGATGATCCACTCCCATGCACGTGCAAGGATTCTAGGATAATCATCTTTAAGCCACTCCATATTTCTGAACTTGAGCACATTGGCATTGTATTGCGTAAGTAATGGCTCTAACCTCTCCATAACCTGCACTTATACCCACTACTCTGCGGATTCAATTTCTCTCTTTACAATAGCGTCTACCTCCCTGGCTCGTTCGAGCGCATAGTCCCTCTCTTCCTTCACGATGACCAGCTCGTTGCATGAGTCCTAAGTTATTTGCCGCACTTCGTCTTTTTCCTTTGTCTCACAATTGAGCTTGGTCTTCGACTCAGCTACATTCCTTTTGGCGGCATCTCTTTCGAGTACGAACTCACGATTTCAATGATGCACCTGCTCGATTTCGTTAAGACGCTTGAATTTTCCAGCTTTGAGAACTTTGATAGCCTCATCTGCTTTCTTCTCTACTTCATCCTAGGATTTTTCAAATTCTCCACCTCAGCATCAAGGGCGGCTATGATTCTTTTATTATCAGCCACAATAAGCTTTTGATTCTCAATCTCCTATAGCATATCTCTCGAGACCTTAGAAATCTTCTTAGCAACTCACGCCCACTCACTATACTGGTGGTGAATGTGGTCATGTAGTCCATAGTCCTTTCTTGGACTTTCATTGGAACTCTCTTTAGGTTGGGCACGGACATAAGCCCATCAAAACAGTTGTTTGGGAATTAGTCCTTAAGTTCGACCATACGAGTGTCAACCGTAAGCTGTTTTGCTGTATTGACCAAAGTGATAGCGGTCTCTTTGCTAGGCCTTTAATGAGGAATCTCGGAACCACCTTTACAATGTCTGCGCTCGGATGACCGAATGGAATGAGATAATGTTTTTAGCTGTATAGGAATAGAGGTAGGATGTGGAGCTTGAGAAGTGTCAGCCGGTGGAATCTCATCACTACGATCAGATTGCCTATCCGGACCTCTAAGGGGAGGTGATTTAGAACTAGGCCGGTGCTTAGAAGTAGAATCATGTGAAGAACGATCCCTACCGTAACTACTCTTGTCCTGATCATCCCTATCGTGGCTAGAGCGGTGGCTTGAATCGTAATCTCGACCACTTCCTTGGTGGTACAAACCCGATCTGGTCCTTTGAGCTAGATACGCTTTCTCTTCCGGAGATCGGTATGTATATTTTCTCTTCTCCATAGAACCTAAAAAGGAAACAAGAACAAGTTAGATTCGATTAAAAAGGACATACGAAAAGTGCAAGACAGTGCTGTGAAGTGCACATTCGTGTGAGTATCCTAGTGTCCTCATGTACTAAAGCCTTGCTCATAGGAGTAATCTCTCCCACACTAACAGGAATGGTGTCATCATCAAAAAGAAGAGGAGAACCTATGCTCATTTTTCTATATCAAAGGAACCAAACTTAGTAGGCATTGGTCCCATCTTTGAAAATGTATCCACAGAAGTGAGAGATGGAGTCTGCTTTGCTGTTGTCGCAGACGGAGGCTGTTTAGAAATTTGCCATTTATGAAGCTTAACAATGAGCTTCCTCCTGGAAGAAAGTGGTTTCTCATCTGAAGACTGCTCCGCCACTAGTTTGTGACTTGAATGTACCTCATCATCACCAACCTCATTACCCTTGCCTACTATTTCACCTTCCTCAACGTTGCCTTGTGCGTCCTCAACTTCTTGGCTAGGGACTGGAAGCGCGTCAGGGCCGACATGACCTGCTTCTGGTTGAGTACGACCACCTACTACTACTTCATCATCATCCTCGACCTGGCCGATGCTACGACCCTCTTCTAGAAAGTTGAAGACTAAGTGACTCTCATCGGTAATAAGGGACCTGATCTTCTTATCTTCCTGTGGAATGTTTCAGAGTGTTGTAACAAAGTTTTGATAAACATCACCATCAGGTCTCGAACGAACATCTGCATAATTCATAAAATTGTGTTAATCAGAATGCAACTTAGGTGAAGCTTTCACTCTATAGTTTGAAAAAGCACTTACGTCCTATTAACCACCATTGTGAAAACCCAGGTGGACATCACACATAAAACCATTCGCTTTTAAAATAGCTAAGCTTATTCTAAGCACCAGTCAACCGCTGACTTGCTCAAGATAAGTGAAAGATAGACTTCCTTTTCGTCACTTGAAGCTGTAAATAAATTGAATATCTTCTTCGGTTGCCTCACGATTTAAGAATTCAAGGAAAACCATATATGTGCCCTAGAGAAATGCAAAGAAAGTCTTATAAAATGGAGCATTCGACGGATGAATGAATTGAATGGTGGTACATCCCCAACTAGGCATATATACCTGTTATAGACAATATACCCTTTTGGAGGAAGATGAGCCCTTTTGTCATGAGATGGGACCCATACGTCATCATATGGGATTCTGTGCTTAATGCAAATTCAGCAAAGAGATGCCTTGTTAACTTTCAAAGCAGTCGAGTCCACTGGATCTTCTAAGAATATGGCATCTTTAAGTGTATCAGGAGCCGGCTCTACAATATCATCTGCCCCCGAATTTGGAGAGGTAGATGGAGCATGGTATGAGCTTTCAAGTTATTTCGATTGTTCACTCGGACTGTATCGAGCAGAAAGCGTCGCTGAACTTGACTCAGCGTTTGATTCGACATGTGTGGAAGCTTGATCACCAGTCATTGCAGCTAAACACTCGAAGCGTCTAAAACCCATAGCTATTAAACTCAACAGATAATCATAGTTAGACCTGTCCCCCAAGCTAAGTGTTATCTAGTGCGGTGTGTGTAGTGCAGTGTTGAATGATGCAGAATGATACAATAGTGATGACGATATTCGAGAGTTCGACCGGAGTGACCGTGATCGTTGACCGTCCAACCGGTTTTCATGTCAATGGTTGTACATAAGAGTTTAGTCCAAGTTCAGGGATCAGCTATTGGCATATAAGGGTATGATGTCCGTATTCTAGAGATATGCATTCATCTAGGTTCGGCTCGATACATGCATGCATGTGCATTCAAGTTCAAGTCCAAAGTCATATGTGATCATTCACGTACATGCACAAGTTCATATAGGCTAACAAATGTCCATGTCCAAATGTCCAAGTCCATATACAAGTGTACAAGGCAAAAAACATGAAATTTGCCTAATTATGGGATCAATACTGATCCCATACCTAGAGGAGTTTTGCTCCCTTATGCGAATCAAACTCCATCCTCCCACGACTGATCCCTGAACTCATCTCCTTCAACATGAAGTGATCCCAAAGTCAAATCCAACCACCAACATGAAATCACCCTAAGCCAGCGTCATCTCCACCGTACTCCAACTCACCATTTACCTGAGATCAGAAACCTACCTACATGTGAAATTGCAATCAAATCAATTCAGGAATCAACTTATGGAAGATCGGGTCTTGAGACTCGGGGGGATTCAACTCTAAAATCTAGGCGATTGCAACGAAGATTCATGAATTTGGATCATGGACAAGCGACGGTGATATATGTAACATCCCCCACTTGGAGGCCAAAAACTAACGGCTACGGATGTTGTAGTCATCCACAGTTATTAGTTTTCGTGACCAAATGCGGTAATGTTAGATACATTGATATAACAAACACATGAATATGAAAAAAATTAAAATCATAAAACAATTTCTCATTCAACTTCAAATCACGTTTCAAACTCATTACATAATCCCAATTCGTAAACCACGTTCATAGAAATATAATTATTACAAAATACGCCAAGAGCGACATATGAAGATGCCCCCTTGGATGATCAGAGTCTAAATATAGGCAATTAAACAATTTTGCAATTACATCCAAAACACAGTGGAATCAAACAGAAAGAACTCCTAATAGCTAGCTTGCTTCCCGCACGTCTCCAAAAGCTTATTCGTCCGAAGGAGAACTTGAAACCTTAACTCTCAAACTACTCAAAATCAATTGAGCACTTGAGAGTTTAAGGGAAAACATAAACATTGAGTTAGACAAAAAGTTTGATATGAATAATAACCTACCATCTCGAAACATATAGATATCTAGTAAGACCATGCCACTTAGTGGAACGGGTTTTCCCCTCACTAGTATCTTAACTCAAATTTATAATAACCATATACCGTACACCTGCATCCACAATGGTTAAAACATTAAATAATAAAATGTATCATGATGATATTCAAACATGCAATATATTCTGGATTTCCCATCCCCATTCGTTTGACTATTTGTCTCAAGTTATGGTTTTTAGGGTCACTATTAACCTATTAGCTAGTTTTCATAGGCTGACTAATAACCTGTTCAAAGCTTACAGACTACCTGCCCAGTTTTATAGTTTTCATGGGTTCACTAAGAACCTATTGGTATCTACCAATAACTTCATCCAGTTATAGTTTTCATGGGCTCACTATGAACCTATTGGGTTCTCCAATAACTTCTCTCATATCATAGTTTTCATGGGTTAACTATGAACCTATTGATCTCTGTCAATAACATAATCCAGATATAGTTTTCATAAGATCACTAAGAACCTATTAGCCCCTGCCAATAACTTTTTCCATATGTAGTTTTCATGGGCTTACTAAGAACCTATATAAACCAATAATCCTTTGATCAGTCTTGGGCATCCTATATTCTAGTCCACTTGACCTCCTGGATACAATTCTACTCACACATGAGTTAACTCAATATATATATTCACTACTGGGTTAACCTAATTGGTTATTCCGCCCTTAACACCTCAAAATGCAGATATGGTTTAATTATAAAGTGAATATGTTTACAGATGCACACATGAAAACTGATCAATACATAAAAACATAAACATCTATGGTTCAATTTCCTTGTAATCATTTTTCAAATAAAACATGGTTAATAACTTTAACCTATTATCTTTAGCAAGGAAAGCTTCTTCAAAAACTCCAATGTTAAATGCCATTTTAAAAACTCTTTCATATTGCCATGAGTTTATCTTTAAAATTGAGATTGGGTTCCTAGTTTTGAAAACTAAGGCTTTCGAAACCTTAGACCCTCTCTTTCAAAACCATTGAAAACACCTTTCGAAAGTATTCAAACCTTCTTTTCAAAACACTTAAAGATATACCTTTCGAAACATTTAAAACATTCCTTTCGAAAACATTGAAATCTTTCTTTCGATACTATTAAAACATACCCTTCGAAAGTATTAAATCTTATCTTTCAAAACCACTTAGTTCAAGTAGAATTTATAAAAGCATAGCTTCGAAACCAAATGAAAATATCTCTTTCAAAATCATTGGTTTTTACCTTAAGTATAACTTCTGGGTCAAAGTGAACATAAGCGAAAGTAACCCTTTCAAAAACTTTAATCTCCAAGCAAAAGAATTTAGGGAACAGATGGCTTCGAAACCACCCTTTTGAAAGCAACGATCTTTAAATAAAATAATTGGGGAAAAAGGATAGCTTGGAAATGGTCTTTCGATGCCATTGCCTTCGAAACCTTTAATATAAGTGACTACAGGGACCCTTTTCGAAAGCATTGGAATGTGGCTTCTATATTAATAAAACAATAGCTTCCCTTTCGAACTCATTGTTGTAAGACTATAAAGAAAAGAGGTCCCAATTCGAAAGGTATGAAGACGACAGCTAGGTTTCGACTAGGTTCAAAAGCAACTACCCTTTCGAAAGCTCCTTTTCAAAACTTAATATGCGACAACTCAATCGAAAGCACTTTTAAAACAAAGGTAAGCGACAATCCCTTCTGAGAGAATAAGTACCTTAAGGACTTATAATCTGTATCTAACTCAAATCTCTCCCCTAAGAGAAAATGTCTCCATACTTTAATTGTGAAGATCACCACTGCCAACTCTAAATCATGAGTAGGATATCTCACTTCGTGCGGTCTAAGTTGTCGTGAAGTATAGGCAGTAACTTTACCTTTCTGCATCAACACAGCCCCTAATTCGGTTCCACATGCATCGGTATACACTACTAATCCTTGGTTTCCATCTGGAACTACTAACACATGTGCGTTGGTTAACAAATGCTTTAACTTAAGGAATGCTTCCTCATATTTGTCAGACCAAATAAACTTCACGTCCTTCCTAGTTAGCTTAGTCAAAGGCGCTGCTATCCGCAAGAAATCCTTAATGAATCTTCGGTAATAGCCAGTGAGTCCAAGAAAACTTCTAATCACTGTAACCATCTCTAGTCTCTTCCAATTGTTAATGGCTTCAATCTTATCCGGATCAACTAACAGACCCATCTCTGAAACCACTTGACCAAGAAATTTAACCTCTTTCTTCCAGAAATGACACTTTGAAAAATTTGCTTTCAGCTGATGCTGCCTTAGCGTCTCAAGCACTATTCTAAGATGAACTTCATGCTCTTTTTGATCCTTAGAGTATATTAAATTGTCATTTATGTATACCAATACGAACCTATCCAAGTGCTCTTGGAAAATTCGGTTCATCAAATCTACAAAGAAAGTTGGCACATTCGTTAACCCGAAAGGTATTACTAACCACTCGTACGAACCATACCTAGTCCAAAATGCCGTTAACGTAATACTGTCCTCTACCACACTTAGCTGATGGAAACATGTTGCCAAATCCACTTGGGAAAATACTCTGGCTACACTCAACTGATCAAATAAATCATAGATTCTCAGCAAATGACACTTATTCTTGATTGTCTTCTCGTTCAACTTATGATAGTCGATACACATCTTTAACGACCCATCCGGTTTCTTTACGAACACCGCCGCCGCTCCCCAAGGCAAACTTCTTGGTCTAATGAAATTTTTACCTTCTAAATTCACTAGCTGCACCTTCAATTCCTTCGTCTCGGTCGGTGTCATCTTGCTAGGTGGTCTACTTACAGGTTCTCCTCCGGGCACAAGATCTATCCGAAACTCAACGGCTCATTTCGGTGGTAGTCCTGTGACTGGCTCAAAAACATCTGCAAACTCTCTTACTACCAAAACCTGGTTCAACTCCTCTTCTACTTCCATTGCATTCAACCAATCACAAGCACTAGGGTCTAACTTCTCCACCGAGTATATAATTCGATTATGACTATTAGGGTGTCTTAACGATATTTCCCTATCTTGGCAAAATATCCTAGCATCATATTTATCTAACCAATCCATACCAAAGATGATTCCGAAGTCTACGAAATCAAAATCATATAAACAGCATGCAAACTTATGACCTAATAAATTAAGTTCTAACTGTTCACATTTCAACCCAAGAGTTGCATATCGTCCTATCGAATTCACAACCCTTAAGGAAGTAACATGGTATGAGGGTTCTAAACATAGCCTAATTACCAAACATTGAGATATAAATGAATGTGATGCACCAATATCAAACAGTACCCTAACCGGTATACGTTGAATCAAAAGCGAACCTTCCATCATAGTCTTTCCCTTCTCAATAGCAGTTGGCCTAGCAGATGATGGTCCTAAAGCAAAGACCTTTCCCTTGTCCGCTTTGACTGGTTCTAGACACTGATTCTTGTAATACCCAATCTGGTCACAGTTGAAGCACTTCATTCCCTTCTTATTTGCAACCTTCTTCCCTTTTCCATTTCGACATTCATGAGCGTAATGTCCCTTCTTATCAAACTAAATTAGACTTCGCCTTCTTGGCAACTTCTCCCTTTTGGGTTCCTTTCTTCTTGAAGAATTTCCTCTTCTTGCCCTGATAACCCTGGGTCTCAACTTGTTCCTCCTTCCCATAAGTAGAAAGCATCTCTTCATTTTGGATTGCCATCTCCACAAACAATACTTGGATCACAGAGATGTGGCATTGTCGCCCTAGCAATCTCGGGTCTTAACCCTCGAATAAACTTCTCGTTTCTTTTGATGACAGTGTCAATGTTAGCATGTCCGTATCTGGACAACTCATCAAACTTCGTAGCATACTCTATCACCGACATCTCGCCCTGCACTAAATCCATGAACTTTCTCAGCAATACTGACTTGGAAACTTCAGATAAAAACCTCTCTTCGAATCTCCTTTGAAATTCCACCCAAGTCAACTCCTCCTCGGGAACTCCCACGGTGCACTATTCCACCAATGAAGTGCTGCTCCTTGCAACTGTCTAGAGGCAAGTCTCCTCTTCTGCTCATCGTTTAATCCTAAGTCAACGAAGATCCTTTCAAAATGCAAAAGCCAATTCTCTACTTCTATGGCATCCTATGTTCCCAAAAACGACTTCCCACCAAGACTAGTATTATCCTTGCTCAGCTTAGCATAGTTGTTGCCAACGGAGGCCACGAGATTAACTCCTCCAACATTACCTGTATTACCCCCAGCTACTCCTGCCGCTACTCTATCTTGCATTAGATTGAAAAAGAACTAATACATCATCCCCTTATCTACTGGCAGGATTCCAACACCTATGTTGGCATTTACATTTGGATTAGCATTTACACGTCTCCAGAAGCTTATTCTTCTGAAGGAGAATTTGAAACCTTAACTCTCAAACTACTCAAGATCAATTGAGCATCCGAGAGTTTAAGGGGAAAACATAAACTTTGAGTCAGACAAAAAGTTTGATATGAATAATAACCTACCGTCTCAAACCATATAGATATCTAGTGAGACCATGCCACTTAGCGGAACGGGTTTTCCCCTCACTAGTATCTTAACTCAATTTGTAATAACCATATACTGTACACCTGCATCCACAATGGTTAAAACATAAAATAATAAAATGTATCATGATGATATGCAAACATGCAATATATTCTGGATTTCCCATCCCTATTCATTTGACTATCTATCTCAAGTTATGGTTTTTAGGGTCACTATTAACCTATTAGTTTTTATAGGCCGACTAATAACCTGTTCAAAGCTTACAAACTATCTGCCCAGTTTCATAGTGTTCATGGGTTCACTAAGAACCTATTGGTATCTACCAATAACTTCATCCAGTTATAGTTTTAATGGGCCCACTATGAACCTATTGGGTTCTCCATTAACTTCTCTCATATCATAGTTTTCATGGGTTAACTATGAACCTATTGATCTCTGTCAATAACTTAATCCAGATATAGTTTTCATGGGATCACTAAGAACCTATTAGCCCCTGACAATAACTTTTTCCATACATGGTTTTCATTGGCTTACTAAGAATTTGTATAAATCAATAATCCTTTGATCAGTCTTGGGCATCCTATATTCTGGTCTACCTGACCTCCTGGATGCAATTCTACTAACACAGGAGTTAACTCAATATATATTCACTACTGGGTCAACCTAACTGGTTATTCTACCCTAAACACCCTAAAATGCAGATATGGGTTAATTATAAAGTGAATATGATACAGAAGAAGCATACATGATAACTGATCAATACATAAAAACATAAACATCTATGATTCAATTTCCTTGTACTCATTTTTCAAATGAAACATGGTTAATAACTTTAGCCTATTATCTTCAGCAAGGAAAGCTTATTTAAAAACTCCAAAGTTAAATGCCATTTTAAAAACCCTTTCATATTGCCACGAGTTTATCTTAAAAATTGAGATTGGGTTCCTTGTTTTGAAAACTAAGCCTTTCGAAACCTTAGACCCTCTCTTTCGAAACCATTGAAACACATCTTTTGAAAGTATTCAAACCTTCTTTTCAAAACACTTAAAGGTAAACCATTCGAAATATTTAAAAAATTCCTTTCGAAAACATTGAAATATTTCTTTCAAAACCATTAAAATATTCCCTTCGAAAGTATTAAAGATTATCTTTCAAAACCACTTAGTTCAAGTAGAATTTATAGAAGCATTGCTTTGAAACCAAATGAAAGTATCTCTTTCAAAATCATTGGATTTAACATTAATTATAACTTCTGGGTCAAAGTGAACATAAGATAAAGCAACCTTTTCGAAAACTTAATCTCCAAGTAGAAGAATTTAGGGAACAGGTGGCTTCGAAACCACCCTTTTGAAAGCAACGATCTTTAAGTAAAATAATTGGGAAAAAAGGATAGCTTCGAAACGACCTTTCGATGCTATTACCTTTAAAACCTTTAATATAAGTGGCTATAGAAGACCCTTTTGAAAGCATTGGGATCTGGTTTCTATATTAATAAAACAAAAGCTTTCCTTTCGAACTCATTATTATAAGGCTATAAAGAAAAGCGGCCTTTAACCAATTCGAAAGGTATAAAGACGACAACTAGGTTTCGACTAGGTTCAAAAGCAACTACCCTTTCGAAAGCTCCTTTTCAAAACTTAATATGCGACAACTAAATCAAAAGCTACTTTTAAACAAAGGTAAACGGTTATCCCTTCGAAAGATATTTACAAGTAACTTCAACCCTTTCGAAAGTGTCTTTTTATAGAAAAGGCAAGTAACATATTCAAAGCTTATAAAAATGACCTCTATCCCTTCGAAAGCTAGGTTTCGGCATTGTACCTTACGCCTTTCTCCAATGCACTACGTATCAATTGCTTGATACTATGTGCATTGGTTTCAAATGGGTTCTTTGGTGGAGGTATGGTGTCAAAAGCCATCAGATGGAAGTGGCGAAGTAGTAAATCCAAGCAAAACAGATTTTTAGCCTTTAAAAGAAATTTCTTTTCACCTCCTTGCCTTATTTGTTATTGCCAAATCCTTTACCAAAATATTTTTCTAAAAAGGCTGGCGAATTCATCAATTAATAATTAAAATATTTTAGTGAAGAAGCCCTTCCTCTTAACAAAACAATTAAGGCATTTAAGTCCCCAAACTCAATTAATTTAATTTCCACAGCAAATCACTTAGGAAAAATCCCAAAAAATCATCTTAATTCGCTTTTAATACGTTTTCTAACATATATAAATTTTAGACCCAAAATCCTTTATATAATTGCCGTAATCAATTTTAAACCCAAATTATCTATTTCTTCCATTCAAAATTCATAATAAATTATCAATAGCTTGGAATATTATGAAAATTTAAACCCATTTCCAAAATAATGTTTCCCATAAAATATTCAACCATCATGGCATTCGAAACCCATTTTACATGATTTTATCCTTAAATCGAATCAAACCTTTTACAAACATACTTATTTAAATCAAACAGAGCATACAATCAAAGCATATCATCATTCAAATCATCCAAATGGTTTTAAAACCTTAAACCCGAAATTAACATGTTCATAAAAACATATATGAGATGGTTTAGATTATTATTCACCTTGTTTGGATAAGGAACTTGAGATTTGCTCTTGTTTTAATCTCCCTAGCTTGAATCTTTGCTTCTAATGATTTTTGAACTCCTTTTCTCTTAAGGTTATGGCCGGCCTTGGTATCCTTTGTTTTTGTTTTATGAAAGTATGATAATGAGAATGAGGTAAGAGTTTAGGGGTTATGGGGTTATATATGGCTATTCCCATAATACCCTTGCCTTATTCTCTTGGTTAGTTAACTTATAAAACCATTTTATAAACCCATTCTTATGATTTCATTTAGTTAAGGCATGACCTCTATTTAGTTTTCAAATCTCAATTCCCTTATCATTCTAGTCTCTACATTATTCTATTTAACTTATCTAATTAAATCTCCTGAATAATGTTATTTAAAATTAGGGGTGTTGCAATATAGAAGGCGGGGTTAGATCAAGTTAATGATAGGTTTAAATGGTTATTTGAATTTCTCAATTTCAAGCTTTTAGTGGGGGCTTGAGCAATAGGGTTCGATGAGGAGCAAATGAAGACAAGTTGGGAAAAGGAGTGGAGACAAATGGTTATATACCCAAGCACAACCCGATATATTCGAATCCAAAATGGCTAATTATGGGATTGGTACCGATCCCCCCTATAGGGACTGGTACCAAATCCTGCCATGCAAAAAAAAACAAAAAACAACAATAATCTTATGATTGCATTTCCATAAAACTTGACGACAACCTATATGCATATGAACATGCTTGGGAGCCAATGATAACAGTGTGTACATGAGCATGCAAGCATGTGTATGCACTCAACATTCGATTTCCTGAAACAATGAAAATAGAATTCTTACTTGAAACTTTTAGGAAAGGAACTAGTTTTGATAACCGAGGCCTACTAGCTTAATCAAATAGCTCTATGGAACCGAGCACAGATAATTACTGAGAGAATGATTTCCAGTATTTATAATGTTAGATACCGACTAAAGTGTCACGGCGAATAGCTAAAGATGCACCTCTTAGTAAAAGTAACTCGAAGGAAGGATAACAACCATTCAAAACACTGAGTGGAATCCTCCGTAGTGATTCTGATTTGTCTTGATTCAAAGCACATCACGTTTGAAACGAGATGTGCTTTGGAGGGCAAGTGTTACCAGCCTTTTTGGCCTGGTTATATTCAGATTAACTGGATAGGTTAGACCCGACAATTATCAAGGCAAGCAGCCCATAGAGATGATCCTAGGGTCCAGGAACCAAGTATAGAAAAAATACAAGATGGCGGTCGAACAAGCTTAGAAGTGCAATACCCTGAGATACACTAAGTATGGATTGGTGCTCTACCGTAAATAGGGGATCGATACCGATCCCTAAGGGTACACCCAAAATGCCCCCCGCTCCTATGGCACTCTTCTCTATCTACATAGAGCCCGATTCAAGAGTTGTCCCAAAATCCCATGCGTGTATTGGCAATCTCCATATACAGTCTAGAGCAATAGTTCCGCCATCTATAGATCCATTGTTTGGGCTAAAAAACATCTAGGTGACTATGCAAAACAACATTGGAACTCGAAGCCAACATCAAGAAGAGCCAACACAAGAAGTCGCAGATCCCATACCATTATTTATAGGGATCGGTACCGATCCCCCTTATAGGGATCGGTACCGATCCCTAACCGTAGGGGATCCGGGGCTGAGATTTATTTGGAGGACTTCGTCTTCATAAGGAGATTCTATGGGAGAAATACCCAAGAGATATCTGGTAGTCTACCCTTATAAATACAGAAAGCATGGTTCATTCTAAGGATCTTTACTCAACCATTACACTTTTACTCTCTTGTATTCAAGGATCTATTCCAATCACACTTTCTTGTAATCACAAAAACAAGTACAAAAGTAATAAAATCATTCAAGTGGACGTGGGCCAAGATTGCCGAACCACTATAAATTTGTATATGCTAGTTTTCTACCCAATTTATTTTACTTTTCATTTACTTTCTTCATTTAATATCTACTGCATACTTTTCTGGGTGTTTGTACCAATTTAGGTTCAAACATATATTGACGATGCTTCACCATGAATTTCTAGCGGCTCGCTTCGTCGATTAGCTGCAGTGTTGACTGTGTAATCAACATTACCTTGCCATCGACTTTGTTATCCACTAATGCTCGATGGCTGCAATCATCACATCAAATATCCAGACATAGAAAATTATGTTTATTATTTTTTACAATAATAAATTCCATTTTCCAAAACATTGCTATCTTTTCAAAACTTTAAATATAACTCCTTAGAAACATTAGTTTTAACGATAGCTCAAATATTTTAATTCTTTTCATAATATTACATTACTTTCCAAAACTTTGTGTCCATATGTCTCATCCTAGTGTTTAGGAATCTCCATCGATAATGTCGATCAAGTGCATCGATCATAATTCTTAAAGCACTCAACGGACAAATTAACACGAAATCAGCTTCAAAAATTTTCCTTCAATAAATATATTTAAATGTTTTTATATGGGAAACAATTGTTTGCAAAAACTACAACATTTCCTAGTATCATATAAAATTATGTACCTTTAATCGAAAATGTTTAAATAAAAAAATATGCTTGTTTTAAATATTATTTATTTTAAAATTTGCATAAATATTCAATTCGTCGAACATTAACAACAATGCAATTTATCACACACCATCCATCCATAATATCAAACAAGCATCAGTACAATAATACCTAAATTTCCAAACAAGCAAATAAACACCTCCAGCGGAAAACTATCAATCAGTTTTCGATACGCAACTTGATCACTACTGGATCTTCTTACTCATCTCGCCCCATCACAATTTGGAATTGTGAAGTATTCAATACGATATTCGAATTAGGGTCTTTTACAGTTTCCCTAACAAACAACTTCATTCTTACTTCAAAGCTACATAGAGGTCTAACATTCATCATCCAAGCCGATACTACCGGTCGAACAATTTTCTCCTACCCTTTAACCTCCATCAAATTTCTCCGCAGCTCATACAAAGGCTTACATTCAGAAAAAGGTAGAAGAAATATTTATAATAAGAAAAATACAAATACGCCTCTAGATGATTACCCTAGTAATCATCGTATACTCCTACTATCACTTAAGTATAAATAATAATCTACCACACACCCACGGGAATGTGGGCTCTAAGTCTCATCTAAAGCCAACACTCGTGTCACTTATACTTTGTATTGTTCTACACCTTGCTCTGTTTCCAACTGTAACACCCTACCTCTATACCTATACTATCAAAGAGTACTAATAAGTAATTCTATCTGATAATATGGAGAATGAGGCGATATTGGGCTGTCACACGTGAATATTCCCTTAGGCTTATACTGATACATATTCAAAGTCATAAACAACACCCTATACATACCCAGTATCGGTAGAAAGCAATAAACACGTGTGTTTCCAGAATAGAACAATACACAATATAAAATAAATCACAGTGAACATAGAGTCATCCATGTAGCGTTAACATATAGTAATAAATATACAAAAATCCAAGTGGGTCTACAAAAATATTCAAATGCCTACTACCATCAAATATGTACATAACATGTCCAATATATATATACATCTCATCAACACACGAACACATGTAACTACAATATACAAAGTGATATACAAATTCTCTATACTCCATCTATGCCCAACATCCACAAACTGGTCAACTCGTCCCTGAACCTGTATTGTCTGTCTCGGATTGACTCGAGTGTTATATAAATAACACATGGGTCAGACTATGTCTAGGATATAGATGTCAACATGTGATAATAACTGGCATGATATAATATGTATCTCACAGGGTAACATAAAATCATCACATGTTTATGTGTAATCTCAAACCATACCACCAATCAATAAAACCACAACTTATTGGTTGCATCAACCAAATATTCAATCATTAACCAGCCCACCCATAACACAAAAGGAATAAACTATCAATGAGCACACAATCTAGTGAGGTGCTATAAGTATGGTATCGTATATCTATATATCTCAAGTCATATAATCTAGTTAGGAACATCACGGCACACACCATGCTCCAATAGGTTAAGAGGTCATCGCCTCTATATAGATGTCTAGAAGGGGTATCTAAATAATATAATATAATTATAGAATCTCACATATTCCAGATGTGAGCCTCATAACACATAGCATGCTCCAGGGGATTGCACATAACACTTACATCACACAACACACCAACAATCTTAGTTACTCCCGGTCATTTGACACTAGGTCCATCTATACACTATAGTCACGAGCCAAATGCCCAATGGTAACAAACTGTTTGGCTAGTGTGGCATCGGGGCATATCATCACAATCTAAATATTAGCACACAAGACATATATATAATAAGGTGGTGTCACGATTCGAGGTGTGACCCCGCGATCAGCCAACTACGACGGACTCTAATCTATTTGGTAATCTACATGCAATAGACCCTTACTCTAGACATTAACCTACTAAGAGTATCCCTCACTCATAGAAAGTAATCGAACAAATATCAATGCAGGAATCCTATACTACTTGGTGTTACTCACTCATTTACTCAATGCTCGTTAACTACACTGCCTACCCAGAATAATATCTTATGCCATAAGTCAAAAGAGTAACCAGAATAATATTACCGAATGTCCCATGCCATATGGTTTTATTAATCCATTTACTCAAATTCTCACCATACAGAACTTCACACAATAATATGGTTCAACAAAGTAATCAGAATAATATTACAGAATGTCCCATACCAAACGGTGTTACTAATCCATTTAACCAAATTCCTCATAATCTAGAATTTCACACAATATTATTCTATATAACAAGTCCAAAGAATAACCGAAAAAGTATTACCGAAAGTCTCATATCAAACGGTACTATAACTCCATTTATTCTAATTCCTCGTTACATAGAAATATAAATCATTCTTTATTCAATTGATTCAAAAGTGTTTTAAAATACAGTTTTCCCAAAATCTTCAATATAATTTTAAATATTAATATTCAATTGAAAGAAAATTAAATTACAGAATTCTCATTCTTTTCAGAAAATCCATTTACAATTTCATAAATAAATATTTGCAAATTTCATATTTAATTATAGGGAAACTATAAATTAAACTTTATTCAATTCCAAATCCCCTCACACTCCCACTAAAAATAATTCGTACATTTTAAAGTTCTTCTCTAATAATTGAAAATAATAATAATAATAATAAATGTTTTATAATTAAGGATTTTTTTAAGCAACGAATTTAAATAATTCTACTTTTCTAATAAGGATTTTCTATTAAAAATAATCTCTCAAAGCCATAATATAGGATTCCATAACCAATGTGTTTAAGACCCGCATTCCTTTCAAATCCTTTCAAAACTATTATTATTGAGAAGTAATTCATCAAACTAAAATTTTACCTTATATAATACATTCCTAAAATAATTCAATAATCAAACACAATAATATATTACTTCCAAAAATTCACTTACCAATATATATAACAAATCCCATAAATGTTAATTTCCATTCAAAGATAGATTGTATTCAACATACTATTAATTCAAAATATTATTTTATAAACTTCTAATATATTAAATCCAAATCAGATTAACTTATCACTTTTAAAAATATATATTTCAAATATTATTTCCAAAATACCCTTTAAATATTCTTATGATCAACAATAAATAAAAAATAAAAATATTAATATTCCAAAACTCGTCATTTACCAAATAAGTTCATTCACACAATGCTAAAAAATTCCTCCATTTTTATATTTTTTTTCAAAATCGTTCAACTTTCAAATTTTCACATAATCCGCTCTCGTGCATTCTTCTTTCTTTTTTTAATACGCGATTTTGTTTTGGGAATTTAGGATTGGGGGCTGGGATGGGTTCAGGTAGAGTCTGAATGGTAAAGCAAATGGGTATTCTAGAATAGGATATAAAAGATTAAGTTTAAATGGGCTTGGGACATGTATTTTGGGCTCTAGTTTTAGCTAATTCATTTCTCTTTGCTTGTTTTCCTTTATCCTTTAACAACTCGTTTAATATATCTGTAATAAATTTCAATCTAATTTAATTCGATTAACACTTCATTCTATAAGTTTATATTTCGATAATCATATAATTTTATTCAATTCAATGCCTATTTATATTTATTTAATAATTTATCATGCTATTATAGAATAAATTTATTTTCCAGCTATTCCAATCACATATAAAAATTATTTACACTTAAAACATTTTATATTGATTAAAACATTTTATTCAATTTCAATAAATTATCTGAAAATAATTTTTTAATTTAATTCATGTTATTAAATCAAAATCTTTATTAAATAGAATTTAATTAACTAAAAATTTATTTTCAAAATATAATTATAAAATATCGAATTTGAAAAAATTATTTTAATTAAATTTATTTATTTATACGATGTAGATAGCAGGGTTGTTACACTCATTAACCGATAGTGGATGTAGGGTTAGTCCCGAACCACTATAAATTTGTTGTCTTTTACTGCTTACCTCGGATTTTACATACTATTTCTTTATCTAACTTTCAGCTCTATAGTCTCAAGTTTACCTTTAAACATGGTGACTCTATTTCTTACATCGCAACTAACTTATGAATGTTGTTGTAGCAAAAAGCTACACTAACATTTTTGACACTAGAAGTAGGTCTCCGAACCTCCAATTCTTGTTACTTGCTATTACTGCCACTACTTGCTACATATGCTGCCTTATCACTTTTTCTACTGCAAAAATGAAACCAACAAGATTTGACCGCAAAAAATAAACAATCTTCTTTTTTGAACGAGGATAAGTGCTTGTTTCTACCAAAATTGACCATGTCAATCCGGTTGATGACATTGTAAATATCATTGCTAATATAGAATCTACCTTAAGGCCAACCTATGGATGATGTATTATTCCTTTATGAGAAGCGCCCAACAATTATTAAATAAATTAAAAGCTACAAAGAGTGATTTTGAAAACCTTACTACTGTAAAGGTCTCCTTGGCTCCTACCGAATCGAGGCACTTGGATAAAGGTCTTTGAAAAAAAGTTATAACTAGGAAACAAGAAAAGGGGTTTAATTACTAAAAGAATTTTGCTAAAAAAACTTTGAAAGCTGAAGGGACCAAGTTCGATGATTATGATTCTTTCTTGAAGTCCACAACCTTGAGGTAACCAACTTGTACACAAAATGCCAAGCACTTAGACCTTAGTGGGAATACCAGTGTCTGTCTTTTGACTTTTGTAGATGATGATGATAAACTCTCCCTCAGAAGAGAGAGAAAAATGGAAAAACTACTTTATAACTTCGCTGACTAAGTGAAAAAGATACAAGAAGGATCATGGAGGGTTTTGGTAGAAACTAAAGCCCAAAAGGTTAGGCCATTTGAAACAAACATTAAGTTAGCACCTTTTTCGATGAGGTTTAGCATTAAAAAATCATATACGATGGGTCAAATGATCCCGCTAACTTTTTAAACCATTTTGAGATGTAATTAGAAGCTATCATGGCTTCGAATGGAGTAAAATTTTGCTTTTCCCTTCAACCTTCTCAATTTTGGCTTTAATGTGGTTCCAATAATTAGAACCCTAATTTTGGTTATTGGATGATAAAAAAATATGAAAACACAACTAACGAGTTTACCAAGTTTTATAAATCAATAGATAGTTATAACATAGAGATGAGGTATGAAGCTATAAAGATGACAAATACATGTGAAAATGTCGATAAACATGCACAAAGTTCGAAAATGAATCAAACAAGAATACAAAAGAGTTTACGAACTTTCAAATCCAGTAAAATAATTAGAAAAATCTATTAGAGAGCAAGAGTGTTGAAGACAAACTCTAAAACGGACAAGAGAGCACGAAATGCAAGTATGTTGTTTATAAAGTCTATATCGACTCCCTTTAGAGCATATTTGTTGAAACCCTACAAATGATCTCCAAATCACTCCAGACTTTTACAAAACTCATAAATTTCAATCTTGTTTAGAATTTTTGGAATTTTACGAACTTTATAAATTCACTTTTTGTATAAAAGTACTTTTTCAAAATATAATTTTAGTAGATTTAAGAGATTATTTGATTTTATATAAAATGCCAACTTCATTGTTTTTCTTCGAAAATTTGTAATTACGTTCTATGGACTGCATATATACGCATAATTCTATATCAATTTTTTTTGAAATATTACATTATTGTTATAACACAACAATTAAAAATAAGTACAATCCGTTTTGTAGAAAATATTTGAAAATGTTAAAATGAACATTGTGGCCTGAAGTATTTTGTGAAGCTTTTTGACACATTTATATTCCTACAATATTATTATTTTCAAAATTATATAACAAGTCGAACGATTATAATTAGAAGGTCAACCTGTTATGATTTTTGTTGCATATTCTGAGTCTATTTGCACCTTTTGAATTCACATCTCTTCATTCTCTCATTGTTCCTCTTCATTCCTAAGACCTCACTAACCATTGGAACTCTTCAATGACAACTCTACACTACTATATGAATCCTCCATCATCCCCAAAGAAATAAATACAAAAGCTTCCATTCTCTCATTTTTCTTTATCATTTTCTAATTTTCATATCTCTTTCATATGCAATATCCAAACCAACATTCCACTATTCCTACTTATTAGGATCTCATCTTATATTATCCTAGCTTTTCACACTCAATCTTCATCAATTGTGACGATTATAGAAATTTTTACTTTAAGGTTCACAAACCAATGTATTAAAGACACTATCTACTAACAAATACTTTGTTTATAAAGGAGAAGTTGAAGTCTTGTTGGAGATCTTCAGACAAGATGCTAAAGCCTTGTTCGGTTGTTCAGGCTATTATAAATCTATTCCTCCAAGTGAGGAGATAGTGTAACGACTCGCCTTTTTGATTCTCAAAAGTCGACACTAATACATCCACCGTATTTACGTGCTGAGCATCTAAGTGCTGGGAAGATAGATTGTTGGGGAGAAAGAAAGAAAAAGGTAGAACAAAATCTCACAATGTGACGAGTAATATATATAATATACAATAGGTCTTTACAAAAAGAAAAAGAACTTTAATATACATACTATCATCAGAGCAAAACTAACCTATAATCGGCATAGACAATTATAACAACTCGTCCTTACAATTGCTGATAAATATAGACAAGAACAATGGCGGAAGATAAAATACGAGAATACGTCTTGGAGGATTCGTCTCATTTCTTGAAGCTCCAAAATGTCCAGCTAAATCTAAAAAATATGCTCGGGCTGACCCGAGCATTATAAGAAAATAACGCTCGGATCAGTCTAGTAAAGCAGAGTGAGAAACACAATAAAATGAATTTTTAAATATTTTAAAAACCTTCCAAAATAAAGGTATCTCATCAGACCATGCTGCACATAAACATGGATGGGTTTTTACCTTATGATAACCAAATCATTTTTATTTAGAAAAGCCAATATATTATAATAATGTCTAGGGACTGAAAATAGATATATAAAATATCTGTAATGGTTACCCATAATTACATTCAACAATAATAGGTTCTGCAACTAAAATCATAGGGTACGTATTGGAGATTGGAATCCAACGATGACAAGGTAAGGGACTATCTTCCATACAGTACACCTCTAGATAAAATATACCTAATGGCCACTCATGATCCACCGCCAAGATACAACTAGCTGCCCTTTTAACATGACAAACTAGATTACATCATCCCTTGGGCATCAAGGCTGCAAACATTGCCCCACGGTCACCTCACACGCATACCAAAATCCATAAATCGAATCTAGATCGAGGAATGATACTCCTAATGGTAGCTCACCATAGAGCTCTGCGGGCATCCCTATATTAGCCATTATCGGGTTATGAGGCTTGTGGGTTTATGCTTTTACCTTTTCCTCTTTGTAATTCCTACTTGGAATGCTAACACTGCATTCCAGGCAATAATGCAATGCTAGTAATCATCCATATAAGTTGTTCAAGATATGAACAAACCGAAGGCACTACTTCTACTACATCTATTTTGGAATCACTTTAGGATTAGTAGCAAGTAGTCCTTACACCTGAAAGAATTCTATCTTCGATTCCATTATCTCGAACCAGTCTCGAACCTCTTCCAAAGCGTAGAAAGCACATATGGTTGTAGAGTGGTTATAATTTTGAGTCATCTCATATAAGTGCACTCCCTACTTACTGGTCGCTTTAAAACCAAATTGGTAGTTCCGGTAAATTCAACCCTAATTCCTTTTGAAATAATCAGACAATACGTTAGAGCGAAGATCACCTCCTAACAGTTCAAGCGGACAGATTTCCTTATCATTTGTCCTAGGAGAATAAAACGGGATTTATACGCATGGTACAACATCATGGAAGATGATTATGCCATATAACTCCCGTGTTTCTCTTAGATATTTTCAAAGTCACATTTAGGCCAAGATTTGATAGTCGGTTATTTAACTACCAAATAAACAAACAATCAAACATAGATTTAATTCGATGTGGGATCCACTAATCCTTTATTAATTAATACTCATTAATAAAATCACTTTTCAAATTTTTGATTCAAAATACCTTCATAAAAGATATTTTCACAAGCCCCTTATATTCCTTTCAATACATAGAAAAACTTTTATATGCTTATCTCATCGGCATAAGCATATTAAAAAATATTATATTTTCAATACTTAGGATATATATCAATATACTTTTTTGGGCAAGGCTAGCGGGGTTAAATGAACCCCTACCATTTTATTTATAACTAGCAAGCAAACCACTTACAAGTATAAAAAGGATACACAGAGGAAAACAATGGAGAAAGACTAAAAAAAGAAAAAGAATAAAGACACAAGGCATAGTAGGCATATAGTCAAGTATATCTCCATGCCTCTATTTCACTCTGATCATAAGCAAAAGGAGAGTATCTCATAGCTTTGCAAATTTCATGACACATTTCATTGTATATAATCATTGTTATTTGAGTTTTTGAGCAAACAAGTTCTTTTACAAGTCAAAACATCCACGTCAAGTCAAAACAACTCAAGAATTAACCAAAAGGACTAGAAGAAGGAACCGTGAGAGACTTAAGAGAAAGAAGTCAAAAAATTTCCAAGGTGGTGGATCGCTAGTGATCCATCTCTTGTGGATCGCTAGCGATCCATAACGGTCGCTCGTGGATCCTCCAATCCTCTTGCGCCATGATCTAATAAGTATTCTAGGAATGTTTGCTAAGTTTGGAGGCATCCAAGCTAGTTAGATCGAGAAGTGAGCATTCATCTGACTCCATCAGCAGTTCAATGCAATCAGTACATGAATCATCATCAAAGCAAAGAATCTAGTCATGAAATTACATGGAGAGAATCTACATAAAGTAGGAAACATGATCCAAAGGGAACCATGAAATTACATGGAGAGCATCTACACTGTAACGACCCGATATTTTCAACCATTCGCATCCATTATAAGTGTATAGGTAGACACTCATGCCGGAGTTGAATTGCTCAAAATACCGCGTTGTAAATAAAATTTGGCAAATCTCAGAATATACAGTAAATAAATATAATCACAGATCATAGACACAGAGTAAAATAATGCAGCGGAAGTAAAAGAAATAGTAGTTCATGAAGCTACTATATAAATATATCATAGTTACATAAGATACAACAGAAGAAATAGAGTACAACAAAAGTCTCAATAAAATAACCAAGTACAAGCTGAGTAGAACAACAGAACTGGAATAGATAGGACATGACAAGCAGATAATCTCCAGCGATTCAAATCTCCAAGAGAGTGGAAATCCAAATCTGTGAATAACTCAGGCTGACCCGAGCGTAAAGCAAAACACAAAACACTCGAGTCAGGACAATATATACTTATATAATGTAAACCAACTCAAGCGAACTGTAATAAGGGTACAAGTAACTTAGAAGATGCTTGGGGCCGCCCATCCTCTAAGGATCCGTTAAACTATCTACTATGTAGTAATATACGCTATATACAGTAGTGTCTAATCAGTAAAGTATAATCATATAGAAAATAGCGTTAAGGGGATGGAGAACCTTAACGCGGTCGGATCTTAAAATCATAATCGTAGTAAAGCTCGATATGGTAGGTGACACGGCACAACTAGGCAATGCCAGGGTAGATATACCAATTACGCATCCGGACTGGTGGTGACGCATAGCAGCCACTACCGCCCACCTCGAACAACACTCCCAAATCAAGGGTGCGCACCAAATCAATCACAAGTAATAGAATGGTATCGAAGAAGTGTGTCCGATCAGAGGTGCTACCTCATTGGTCCGTCAATCGCTCCTGTTTTAGCCACCTTATGCCAACTCACGGGAGTTGGGTCCACGTATATACCTTAGGATCGTCGCCACCATCCTACTTCATTCTGGAATCTCCACCGCGTACACGGTTGCCAAAGTGGTTTTCGGTAAGACAGAGAGTATGTCCATATCCGATCCCGGTCTCTTTAACAACCCAACGTTATTATAACCCGTGGTTATAACTTCTAAAAACAATACTTTACTTCAAAATAAAATATCATTTCAAACCATATCTTTATCAAAATAAAGATTAAATCAATTCCAAACCATTTCCATATATTTAAATTTTCATATAATTTCAAAACTTCATTTCAAATCATTTTAATATAATAAAATATCATATCCTTACAAAACTTCATTTCAAATCATTTTAATAAAATAAAATATCCTATCAGTTCAAATCCAATATTCAACTTTAAATACCTTTTAAATTCAAAGATATCGTTCATTTACTATCATTTCAAATCACCTTTAAATAGTTTATATTCCAATCAAAATAATTCATTTAAACCTTTTAAAAGTGTAATTATTATATTTTCAAATCAAGTATTCAATTTCCAAAGTTTCAAACCATTCTGAGTTCGTTTACTAAGTCAAAAACCCTAATTATTAAAATTTCAGCATTTCACAGCATTTAAAAACAACTGCTATAAGTTATATTTGAAAACATTTTTAATTCAGCAAAGACAGCACTTAAAACTGCTGTTAAAACTCAGTTTTAGTTGAATTATAGTTCAAAACAGAAAAGACAGCAATTCAGAAGTGCTGCGGTAGTTCAGATTTCAAAACAAGGGTTAAATTTGATTTCAGCAAAGACTGCAGACCATTATAGCATTTCCAGAGAATGCTATAATAGACCTGGGTTCAATATTAGCCTATAAGTTCAACTGCAGCAACTGCAGCATTTCAGAAATGCTGTAGTAGCCCTTTTATTCAAATTTTAGTGTAATTCAGAACCATAGCATTTCTGAATGCTATTAAAAGTGATTTCCAGCTTTTTAGTGTATTTCCAGCAATTAAATAACTTCATTTTAAACTCTTTAAACATTTTAAAAATCATAATTTAACATTTAAAATGTTTATTTACATATCATTTAACATGTATCTTTTTCACAATAAATTTCTTATAATTAAATCCAATTTTCAACAATTTACTTAATAAATTTAAGTGTAAAAGTTTCCAATTCTTCACATTTCAACAAATAACTTAACACTTCAAATTTAAATTACCATTTCACAAATTTAACTAAATTTCCAATTTTATTTAATTAACTAAAACCTTTAATTAAAACCAAATTTCACATTTCCAAGTCAAGTTATATTTTAAAAGATCACTTTTAAACATTCATTTATTTAACCACTTAAATTCATAGAAAAAATCAATAATACTTTAATAAATCACTTAAATTCACATTTAATCAAATTATCATATTTACCATTTCCAAATAAAATTTAATATCCATTTTATTTATATAACTTAAATATCATTTTTAACCAAATTCCAAATTTCCAACTTAAGTTATATTTCAAAAATCCAGTTAAACCATTCATTAATTACATTTTTAACACATAGAAAAATCATAATTTCTTTATTTTAAACATTTCAAAATCTATTTAAATCAAATTTCATAAATTTATATTTTTAAAATACTTAAAAATATTCAAAACACTTTATAAAATAACCACGGGCCTGTATATAATTTTCTAACCTAGGTCAAGTGATACGGATATGTATCATTTCAATCCGCAGTAAAAAAAAAATCCGGGTTCTATCATTTCAAACCCGCAATCCCAAGTTAAAATAAATTAAATAAAAACCATTCAGGCCTATCATTTCAGCCCATAACGATTTTTCCCTATTCTAAAGTCCGTTCGGGTATGTATCATTTCAACCCATAGTGATTCTAGTCTACAGGGAACTTGCAATGGTGATAACAGATATAAATAACAGAATAACATTAAATAACAGTAACATATGATATAACAGGTGTAATAACAGGTGTGAACATCATATGATAATAATATAGGCATATATAACATGATAATATATTTCTACAGATTCACAGGGTGTCAATTTACTAGTTATATAGGTACATATTGTCTGGTGAGAATAACTCACCTGTATTGAGCTGGAGAAGACAACCAACACACACATCACAGAATCCACAAAGGCACGAGAGTATGATGATGATTTGGGTGTGAGAGACAAGGTTAAATTCCTTGGATACATGGGACAAAACAATTCAAATATACATTAATAAACACTAAACAACAATTTACATAACTTGCAAATGCTTGCACAAAACACTATCAAACCAATTTCACTTGCCTCCATCCCACATAGGTTTAGCCATGGCTGGAAAATACACGGCTATGGCATGTTCTAGGATCTGGTTTTGGACCTATAGGGGTCGGCCATGTATAGAGGAATTGGTGCAATTGTTTGTGAAGCAAAGTCTAGTGTTCAATGGCAAAAACATGGATTTTCAAAGCATCTTATGGCTCGGCCAAGGCATATAGGGGCCTGGATATTTCAGGTGTGGGCTGTAGGGGAGGTGCAGAGGTGTGTTAGGTTGAGATCTGGTCAGTGGTGGTGGTGGTTGGTCGGCCTAGGTGGAAGAGAGAGGTGGTGATAGGCCTAGGTGTGCTCGGCTTGACCATGTAGGTGATGTTGCTCAAACTATGGTGGATTCACATCACAAAGGGGCTCGGCTATGGCATGGGAAGGGGCTGGAGGTGATGTTGGTCAGAGGGGATGGTAGTGGAGGTGGCCAAGGTGGTGGATGTGGTCAGGCCGATCCAAAGAAGGGGATGAAGGCAAGGCAAAACACATGAAAACAAAGAAGAAAACATAGAAAACAAAGGAAAAAGAAGAAGTTTTTTACCCAAAATTTTTGTGAAGCAATGGCCGGCTATTTTTCTTTGAGAAGAGAAGGTTTTGATACGAAATGAATGAGAAAAATTTGTGCAGCTGAAAGAATTTAGGTCGGCCAAGCAAAAGTGAATGCAGGAGTTTGGAAAACAAAGAGGTAGAAAACCAAAACCCTTAAGCAAATCAAGAGTCACGACCTTTCAAATTTCCTCTATTTTAATTTAACTTATATATATATAAATCTGATAATAAAGAGTAAATAAACTCAGAAATAAAGTAAATAAGAAAAATAAATAAATAAATTTTATATTAATTAAATTAAATGAAGAAAAATAACACTATATACAAACTAGGTTAAATAAACTGAAACAAATTCAAATAATCTTTGGAAAAATCTATTCTAATCTAAATACATGTAAAGTGAATATTAATAAAGTAAAACAAAGAAAATAAAGTGAATGTATAAAATAAATAAATAAATTTTAATTATATATAGTTAAATTAAGAAAATAGCAAAGAAAATAGAAATTAGGCTTAAAAATTACAAAATAAATTCAACAAGCTTTGGAAAAATTTTATAATCACTTTAAAATTATTAAAAGACAAAATTATACATAAAATAAAATATTAACATATATTAGAACAAAATATGACAAATAAAATATAATTTATATGTTTTAAAATAAATAATATTGCAAAATAAACAGTTTATACACAAAATTGAAAATTACATAACTTCTACAATATAAGTCCGTTTTCAACGAAACGAAAAGCAGTATTCATGGAATTAAATCTATTTTCATAATAAAAGATAAAATTTAAGAATTTTAAATATTTAAATTTAAAGTTTAAAAGTCAAAGTTTGACCAGTTTGAACAGAAATTCACTTTACAGTAAAATATCCAATTTTTACCAGTTTGAAATTATAATTTACATAACAATCAAAATATATATTTAGAAATGAAATATTTGAAACAAAACAAGTTTAAAATAATTTCAAATTAAAATAAAGTTTTTCAATCAGGAAATTCAATTTAACAGAAATAAAATATAAAATAAAATAAGCCTAAAATGTAGGGTTGTTACACTCTCCCCCACTCAAAACTTTTCGTCCCCGAAAAGGAATGAGGTACAGGAAAGCACAGAAAAAGAAAAAAAATGAAATAGAATTAAGACAAGATGATAAGAAGATTGGAATTACACCTGATAACTATTGTTATAGGTAAGTTTGACAAGATGGAGGTGATCAAATCAAGAATATAAGCATGAAAAAGATCCTCTAGAGTCTGAATCTCCCTTTTCACTTGACTGACGGTCTATGAATGGAAAAACAGTGTTCAGATCCAGATGAGTAACAAAGGTTATCAAAGATTACAGAAAGATTTCTAAACAGACTAGTATAAGCAATAGCCTTCCCATTCTGTAACAAGATAAGAGAAATAAGGACAACCAAAAGGTAGTTTGAAAAACAAAATAAGATAATAGATTTGTAACCATAATGTTTTGAAATCATAACAATTTAGAGATGTTATCATTTAGAAATCGTACTACTTAAAATCATAACACTTTGGAAATGTTATTCTAAAAAAAAAACATAATACTTTGAAAATCATAACACCTTTTTAAAAATAATCTTCATTTAAACCATTTAAATCCAATGTCAAATAATATTCATTTGAAAGCTGTAACATTTGTAAGTTCATTCAATTATAAATTCCCAAAACATTGTATTTTCAAAACAGCAGCACTTATAAAATGCTACAGTAGATATATTAATATTTCAAATCAGTTTAATTTCAGAAATATTCATTTGGATATCATTTAACTTATGACTTATTAAAACAAACCTTTATGAATGAAATATCCAAATAAACTATACTTCATTTATTAAGTCAAAAGCTCACTATTTTAGTTAGCTCTTAATTTAACACATAACCTAACACTTATTTAAAATACCCATTTCATAAATAGATATTCCTTTAATAAGTTACACTTAAAATTCCATTTGAAAACCAAATTTTCAATTATCAAATTTTAGTGATGTTAAAATACATTTTAACTATTTAAATCATAATTATTCAATTTCCAAGACATATCTATTTCATAAATAAACATTTATATAGCAAATATAACAATCAAATTTCTTTACACATTTATTCATTTAGACATCAATTAAACTATGAATTCAAGTTAAATAAACTTTATTACCAAAAGTCCAATTCAAATGTATTTTATTTTATCTATTCAAAGATACATTATTTATTATACAACATATTCATTTCAGGAAATAACCTTTATTAAAATACCTAGGTTAGACTTAAGGTTCCATATTAAATCAATTTGATTATTAAGTTATTTAAATAAAATCTCTTTAAATTCCTTTTTCACTATTTACCTCTGTTAATCTTTTATAACTAATATTTAAGTGTATAAAAATCCTTTTTATATTGTATATTATCCAATTACATTGTTAACTTCTAAAAAATTTTAAGGTAAGTTATATTTGAATGCAATTGTAATATACAAATAAAACTATCCAATTCAATTATCTCAAGTTTGAATCATTTATCCAAAATTTTGATTTTTCTTTTATAATTGAAATTATTCTTTAAGAAAAAATTTAAGAATTTGAATCTTCGAACATCTTCAAACCATTTGGAGATAAGTAATTATATATACATAATATGTTAAATCAAATTTAAATCATATATCTTTATATATATTATAATCCAGTCATATTTTAGAAATTCAAATCAATCAGATTTTCCAAAACAAAGCTGTAGCAAGACTACAGAATGGTTTTTTCACTTCGAAACTCGAAAATGAACGTCGATGATGCTGCAGTCATCACCGAAATTATTTTCCAGCGACAAAGAGAAGAGCACTAAATTTTTAAACTTTAAAATTCTTTAGAGACAAATTTTTATTCAAAATACTTTAAATAATATCCTTTTAAAAATTTTAAACACAAGGTTTGAAACCATCGGAAATTGAATTCTTTAACTTTCTTGTTTTAAATTCATTTCAGTTCCCAAATAAATTTATAAACAACTATTTATAAATTCATTTGTAGAACAATAAATGATAAATCAAGTATTATCATTTCAAATTATCAACTTAAATAAATTTATTAAGTTCCATAAAATTATATATCCAAATTTATTTCATTAACCAAATTTTAAAATAATATTGTGTCAGTTTGTTCTGTCAAAGTGTTTTAGAAATCCTATCGATAGCGTTGATCAGGCGAATCGATCGGAAACCCAAATCAACATTAACAACTCAAACAACACAATATAAAACAAAACATTAATTTACAAGTACAGTTCAAAATGTTTGGAAGATAGATTGGAACAAAAGACAAGATGATTAAACAGAGTAGAGAGATGGGTAAGCTTAGATAAATCGCGGACAACCTTAACCGGGTCAACCATGACTCAATGGATAAGATCAAATGTGGATTTTCTGGGGTAAATCTACCTTCAATCTCAAGAGATAAAGTTTGGAATAATAAAAGATATTAGCATCTAAACCAAGGATAAATATAAATCTCTGGTGAATCGATGCTGATTATAAAGAATTTTCACCCTTTTACAAGAAAATTAGAATATTGGCGAGACCGCCAATTCACTATAAAGATCATTGGAAGTGGAGTCATGGGATACTCCAGAATCAAAAGATGATGAATAGTAAGGGACACGAATGAATTTCGGAACCGCAGGGAACGTTCCAAAATTCAAAGGAAAACGAATCAAAGGAAGAGATTCAAACTCGAACGAAAGTGATTCTGTAAATAAATTTACCATACATTCTAAGTTTTGCCTCAAAGCCAAAGCTCTGATACCAACTGTAACGACCCGATATTTTCAACCATTCGCATCCATTATAAGTGTATAGGTAGACACTCATGCCGGAGTTGAACTGCTCAAAATACCGCGTTGTAAATAAAATTTGGCAAATCTCAGAATATACAGTAAATAAATATAATCACAGATCACAGACACAGAGTAAAATAATGCAGCGGAAGTAAAAGAAATAGTAGTTCATGAAGCTACTATATAAATATATCAGAGTTACATAAGATACAACAGAAGAAATAGAGTACAACAAAAGTCTCAATAAAATAACCAAGTACAAGCTGAGTAGAACAACGGAACTGGAATAGATAGGACATGACAAGCAGATAATCTCCAGCGATTCAAATCTCCAAGAGAGTGGAAATCCAAATCTGTGAATAACTCAGGCTGACCCGAGCGTAAAGCAAAACACAAAACACTCGAGTCAGGACAATATATACTTATATAATGTAAACCAACTCAAGCGAACTGTAATAAGGGTACAAGTAACTTAGAAGATGCTTGGGGCCGCCCATCCTCTAAGGATCCGTTAAACTATCTACTATGTAGTAATATACGCTATATACAGTAGTGTCTAATCAGTAAAGTATAATCATATAGAAAATAGCGTTAAGGGGATGGAGAACCTTAACGCGGTCGGATCTTAAAATCATAATCGTAGTAAAGCTCGATATGGTAGGTGACACGGCACAACTAGGCAATGCCAGGGTAGATATACCAATTACGCATCCGGACTGGTGGTGACGCATAGCAGCCACTACCGCCCACCTCGAACAACACTCCCAAATCAAGGGTGCGCACCAAATCAATCACAAGTAATAGAATGGTATCGAAGAAGTGTGTCCGATCAGAGGTGCTACCTCATTGGTCCGTCAATCGCTCCTGTTTTAGCCACCTTATGCCAACTCACGGGAGTTGGGTCCACGTATATACCTTAGGATCGTCGCCACCATCCTACTTCATTCTGGAATCTCCACCGCGTACACGGTTGCCAAAGTGGTTTTCGGTAAGACAGAGAGTATGTCCATATCCGATCCCGGTCTCTTTAACAACCCAACGTTATTATAACCCGTGGTTATAACTTCTAAAAACAATACTTTACTTCAAAATAAAATATCATTTCAAACCATATCTTTATCAAAATAAAGATTAAATCAATTCCAAACCATTTCCATATATTTAAATTTTCATATAATTTCAAAACTTCATTTCAAATCATTTTAATATAATAAAATATCATATCCTTACAAAACTTCATTTCAAATCATTTTAATAAAATAAAATATCCTATCAGTTCAAATCCAATATTCAACTTTAAATACCTTTTAAATTCAAAGATATCGTTCATTTACTATCATTTCAAATCACCTTTAAATAGTTTATATTCCAATCAAAATAATTCATTTAAACCTTTTAAAAGTGTAATTATTATATTTTCAAATCAAGTATTCAATTTCCAAAGTTTCAAACCATTCTGAGTTCGTTTACTAAGTCAAAAACCCTAATTATTAAAATTTCAGCATTTCACAGCATTTAAAAACAACTGCTATAAGTTATATTTGAAAACATTTTTAATTCAGCAAAGACAGCACTTAAAACTACTGTTAAAACTCAGTTTTAGTTGAATTATAGTTCAAAACAGAAAAGACAGCAATTCAGAAGTGCTGCGGTAGTTCAGATTTCAAAACAAGGGTTAAATTTGGTTTCAGCAAAGACTGCAGACCATTATAGCATTTCCAGAGAATGCTATAATAGACCTGGGTTCAATATTAGCCTATAAGTTCAACTGCAGCAACTGCAGCATTTCAGAAATGCTGTAGTAGCCCTTTTATTCAAATTTTAGTGTAATTCAGAACCATAGCATTTCTGAATGCTATTAAAAGTGATTTCCAGCTTTTTAGTGTATTTCCAGCAATTAAATAACTTCATTTTAAACTCTTTAAACATTTTAAAAATCATAATTTAACATTTAAAATGTTTATTTACATATCATTTAACATGTATCTTTTTCACAATAAATTTCTTATAATTAAATCCAATTTTCAACAATTTACTTAATAAATTTAAGTGTAAAAGTTTCCAATTCTTCACATTTCAACAAATAACTTAACACTTCAAATTTAAATTACCATTTCACAAATTTAACTAAATTTCCAATTTTATTTAATTAACTAAAACCTTTAATTAAAACCAAATTTCACATTTCCAAGTCAAGTTATATTTTAAAAGATCACTTTTAAACATTCATTTATTTAACCACTTAAATTCATAGAAAAAATCAATAATACTTTAATAAATCACTTAAATTCACATTTAATCAAATTATCATATTTACCATTTCCAAATAAAATTTAATATCCATTTTATTTATATAACTTAAATATCATTTTTAACCAAATTCCAAATTTCCAACTTAAGTTATATTTCAAAAATCCAGTTAAACCATTCATTAATTACATTTTTAACACATAGAAAAATCATAATTTCTTTATTTTAAACATTTCAAAATCTATTTAAATCAAATTTCATAAATTTATATTTTTAAAATACTTAAAAATATTCAAAACACTTTATAAAATAACCACGGGCCTGTATATAATTTTCTAACCTAGGTCAAGTGATACGGATATGTATCATTTCAATCCGCAGTAAAAAAAAAATCCGGGTTCTATCATTTCAAACCCGCAATCCCAAGTTAAAATAAATTAAATAAAAACCATTCAGGCCTATCATTTCAGCCCATAACGATTTTTCCCTATTCTAAAGTCCGTTCGGGTATGTATCATTTCAACCCATAGTGATTCTAGTCTACAGGGAACTTGCAATGGTGATAACAGATATAAATAACAGAATAACATTAAATAACAGTAACATATGATATAACAGGTGTAATAACAGGTGTGAACATCATATGATAATAATATAGGCATATATAACATGATAATATATTTCTACAGATTCACAGGGTGTCAATTTACTAGTTATATAGGTACATATTGTCTGGTGAGAATAACTCACCTGTATTGAGCTGGAGAAGACAACCAACACACACATCACAGAATCCACAAAGGCACGAGAGTATGATGATGATTTGGGTGTGAGAGACAAGGTTAAATTCCTTGGATACATGGGACAAAACAATTCAAATATACATTAATAAACACTAAACAACAATTTACATAACTTGCAAATGCTTGCACAAAACACTATCAAACCAATTTCACTTGCCTCCATCCCACATAGGTTTAGCCATGGCTGGAAAATACACGGCTATGGCATGTTCTAGGATCTGGTTTTGGACCTATAGGGGTCGGCCATGTATAGAGGAATTGGTGCAATTGTTTGTGAAGCAAAGTCTAGTGTTCAATGGCAAAAACATGGATTTTCAAAGCATCTTATGGCTCGGCCAAGGCATATAGGGGCCTGGATATTTCAGGTGTGGGCTGTAGGGGAGGTGCAGAGGTGTGTTAGGTTGAGATCTGGTCAGTGGTGGTGGTGGTTGGTCGGCCTAGGTGGAAGAGAGAGGTGGTGATAGGCCTAGGTGTGCTCGGCTTGACCATGTAGGTGATGTTGCTCAAACTATGGTGGATTCACATCACAAAGGGGCTCGGCTATGGCATGGGAAGGGGCTGGAGGTGATGTTGGTCAGAGGGGATGGTAGTGGAGGTGGCCAAGGTGGTGGATGTGGTCAGGCCGATCCAAAGAAGGGGATGAAGGCAAGGCAAAACACATGAAAACAAAGAAGAAAACATAGAAAACAAAGGAAAAAGAAGAAGTTTTTACCCAAAATTTTTGTGAAGCAATGGCCGGCTATTTTTCTTTGAGAAGAGAAGGTTTTGATACGAAATGAATGAGAAAAATTTGTGCAGCTGAAAGAATTTAGGTCGGCCAAGCAAAAGTGAATGCAGGAGTTTGGAAAACAAAGAGGTAGAAAACCAAAACCCTTAAGCAAATCAAGAGTCACGACCTTTCAAATTTCCTCTATTTTAATTTAACTTATATATATATAAATCTGATAATAAAGAGTAAATAAACTCAGAAATAAAGTAAATAAGAAAAATAAATAAATAAATTTTATATTAATTAAATTAAATGAAGAAAAATAACACTATATACAAACTAGGTTAAATAAACTGAAACAAATTCAAATAATCTTTGGAAAAATCTATTCTAATCTAAATACATGTAAAGTGAATATTAATAAAGTAAAACAAAGAAAATAAAGTGAATGTATAAAATAAATAAATAAATTTTAATTATATATAGTTAAATTAAGAAAATAGCAAAGAAAATAGAAATTAGGCTTAAAAATTACAAAATAAATTCAACAAGCTTTGGAAAAATTTTATAATCACTTTAAAATTATTAAAAGACAAAATTATACATAAAATAAAATATTAACATATATTAGAACAAAATATGACAAATAAAATATAATTTATATGTTTTAAAATAAATAATATTGCAAAATAAACAGTTTATACACAAAATTGAAAATTACATAACTTCTACAATATAAGTCCGTTTTCAACGAAACGAAAAGCAGTATTCATGGAATTAAATCTATTTTCATAATAAAAGATAAAATTTAAGAATTTTAAATATTTAAATTTAAAGTTTAAAAGTCAAAGTTTGACCAGTTTGAACAGAAATTCACTTTACAGTAAAATATCCAATTTTTACCAGTTTGAAATTATAATTTACATAACAATCAAAATATATATTTAGAAATGAAATATTTGAAACAAAACAAGTTTAAAATAATTTCAAATTAAAATAAAGTTTTTCAATCAGGAAATTCAATTTAACAGAAATAAAATATAAAATAAAATAAGCCTAAAATGTAGGGTTGTTACATACACAAAGCAGGAAACATGATCCAAAGGGAATGAGCCAAAAATACATAACCCCGTGGATCGCTAGCGATCCATGCCCTATGGAAGTCTAGCGATCCATCATATTGGGTCGGCTTGTTCTGGAATTTTTGTAGCGCTTTCATACCTTCGAATGTAAGTCTTTGACAAAGCGGCTTTAGCCCAAGTGCTCTCCAACCCCTATAAAAACAATCCTACCTGCAATATAAACAGGATCTTCTGGACTAGTTGCTGAAACTCTGTAGAAACTAATCTTCATTCTTCTCATCCCATACAACAGTCATCTAAAGGGTTCACTATGATTCTCCAGTGAACTCTAACACTGGTGACTTAATCTAACTTACAAGATTCAATCAAATTGTAATCATATTCAACTTGTAATTGCAGCCAGTCAATAACAAAAGTTATAAAGTAGATGCAGGCTTCGTTAACAGTCGAACCACTATAAAAATCTCCTGTTATTTTACTTTATCTGCAAGTAATTATTTCTTGTCTCTATTCTATTATCCTTGATAAACAAGGCTGGTGCTTTTATACTAAATCCAGGGTGTTGATTCATTTTTTGGGTTAACATTTTGGTGCTTTCACTGAGAACCCAACTCAGGCTTAAATCTAGCTATATACTTTGGATCAGATAGGTTCAGAAGTTAGATCATCAATCTTTGTTTAGAAGATTTTCTGTTGAGAACCAATGGCACCAGGAAGAAAGTGAAAAACTTATGCGAGATCCTAGGAGTACATTACTGGAGAAGAAACAAACCCCTAGCAAATTGAAGTCAACAATCCCAATAATCCACAGTTATGAGCTAACTCCGCCGATCAGATTCCAGGATCCTCCATTTAGCGTGAAGTTGTCACTAGAGATGAATTAAATAAAATGGTTAACTAAATTAACCAGAAAATGGAAAACATCCAAAGGGCTCTTAGGACAAACTAAATGCCCAATTGACCTTGCAGTCTCATGCTGCTCCAAGAACCATAATACAGAGCCTGCGGCTGCCATGGAACAAGAAAATTCTTTCGTTTCTAGCCTAAATAAAAGAAATGGGTAGCAGCCGTAGAAAGGAGTGATAGGTGGAACCGTGGGAGTCAATATGGAAGGAAACACAAGCACTCCACCAAATGCGAGGCAACCGACTACGAACTTAAATCTAGGGGCGACCACAGGAGGATATAGTCATCGATCTCTCCGACTCAGAAGAAGGTGAGCGACTTGACGATGGCAAGTTGGAAGGAAAGACCAATGCAAATAACGCGAGGAAGATCCAAACTACCCCCATCAGACCAACCGCAAGCCAACGGAACCCCGAGGGAGTGGCTCTCCCGAAGACAGGAGAGCCTAGGCTTCAGCCCACTCACCAAGATCGTTTGCAAAGCCAAATACTCGGTGTAGTTACTGACAGCCGACCCCCGGATTATAAGACATCTGAGGCGTATATCGCGGACATGGTCAAGCGACAGATGGATGAAAGTAAGGATAGAAAGGATGATGAATGGGGATCCGCTCTAAGTCGGACTCCTTTCATTGATAAGATTTGGAATGAGCAGTACCCCGAAAAGTCCACTATGCCAACTATTCCGTCTTATGACAGAACGAGAGACCCGAAACCCTACTTATATAAGTATAGTTGGTACATGGATGGAGCGAATGCTTCGGATGCCGTTCGATGTACATGTTTCCCGATTTTTCTAAAAGGAATCGCTTCTAGTGGTTCATTAGGTTTCCGCCAAGATCCATCTCCACCTTTAATCAACTAGCAACAAGGTTCCTTGATCAATTTAAACTGCATACGACACAACCCAAAGATGTGATGTCCTTACCCAGCTTATTCTAGGGACGAAACAAATCTCCGAAGTCTTTCATGAGTCGATTCAACACTGCGGTAACTGAAGTAAGTAATCCGAACAAGGATATGGTTTTAATGGCCTTAGTCCACGCAATTCACCTTGAGACTGAATTTTGGGAAATGGATCTAAATGAAACAACCCACCACTAGGAAGGACTTGAACCGAAAGGCGAGAAAGTACTTGAGATTGGAAGAGGCATAGGAATTGGAAAGAAAATCCGCTAACCTTCAACCGACTAATGTTGGCAGAATGGTGTGGCGATGAACCAAGATATAAATACCTCCGGGACTGCTGAAGGGAACACAAGAAAGAATGGTACTAACAAGCAAAATGAAAGTAGCAAGCGACTCAAAGGTTTACCGCCCGAAGAACTCACCTCGCTCAACGATACTCCAGAAAACATCTATCTCGCGACACAGGGAATGGAAGAATACAAGAAGCCGCCTAAAAAGGAAGCAACCGAACAGTAGAAGCGTTCCGAAAAGTATTGCCACTTCCACGAGACACTTGGCCACAATACGAACGAGTGTCGTCACCTAAAGAACTTGATTGAGGAGTTGATTCGGGAAAACAAGCTTCAACAGTATGTGAGGAAACCACGAAATCTGGTGTTGACACGTGGCAGGATTAGTTAGAAAAAGGTTAGCTTTAAGTGGTATTAAACAAGGATTATTCATAAAAGAGGGTTTCTCCTACTTTGGGAAGTACCTTTCGATACAGAAGCTTTCGCCTTCAACCTAGTCGAAACCTACTAAGCCGAAACCAATACACAAGGCATCACAATGATGGTATGCGGTGGATTAGAGACATGCGAAAGGTTAAGTGTCGAAAGCATGGCTTCTAAAGGAGTCAAACCTTGGTTTGTTTTTAAAACAAAAGCGCCTACCTTTGTTTTGTTTTAGCCTTCGAAGGAGTCAAAGCAATTAGTTTCGAAAGAGGTTTTAAAAGGTTTCGAAAGGGTTGCCATTAACTTAAGTTTGCTGTCGACTGGGTTCCTTTACTTATGAAAGAATGTTTTGAAAGAAGTGGTTCTGACCTAGTTTAACCCTGCTGCCATTCTTTAGCCTTTCGATGGTATTAAAGATATCAATGCTGTCGAAAGGTACCTTGTTTTATAAGTTTAAGCCACTTCCTGTAGCTTTCAAAAGGGGTTAGGGGTTCAAAGGTAATGGTGTCGAAAGGGTTTCGACGCCAACCTTCCAATATTTTACCCAGATGTTTTATGCTTTCGAAAGAGATGGTGCCAACGTCATCATGTTTTTCCCAATATTTTTATATGATAAAGGATAGGTTTGAAAGAGATGCTTCTGCCTATATTCACTTTGACCCAAATAATGTTTTAAGTATAAACCCAATGCTTTTGAAAGGGGGACTTTCAACGGTTTCGGAAGGGTTACTTCCAATGGTGTCGAAATGGGTACTTTCAACTGGTTTCGAAGCTATGCTTCTAAAGTTAAATATTAATACTTCAACAAAATCGAAAGGTTACGAAAGGAAGGTTTTAAAGTATTATAAAAGCAGGATCCTAATGTTTTGAAGATAGATTTCAATGCTTTCTAAGGAGGTTATCATATGAAGTCGAAAGCAAGGTTTTGAAGGTGTCGAAAGGTTTGTAAGCCAAACTTATTTATTTTTTAAAAAGGAAAAACCCATGGCTAAAATTAGAGGAGTTTGTAATGGTTTTGAGAAAAATCTTTCTTTGGTAAGATAATAGGTTAAAGGTATTAACCATGTTTTATATTAAACCTACAGGAGTGGTATTGCTATGTTGTTATGTTTGCTTCTTAAAATATAAATATATTCACTTTATAATGGACCCATAACCGCATTTTGGGGATAAAAGGTAGAAGAACCAACTAGGTTAACCCAATAGTGAATATAAATTGATTAAACTACTGAATGAGTAGAATTGCATTCAGGAGGTCAGGATGATCGGAATATAGCACGCTAAAATATATAAAAGAATGATATTGGCAGGGGCCAGTAGGTTCTCGGTAAGCCCATGAAAACTATGTATAGGAAAAGATATTGGCAGGGGCTAATAGGTTCATAGTTAGCCCATGAAAACTATGTATAAAGGAAGATGTCAGAAAGACAGGTTCATAGTAAGCCCATGAAAACTATGATTTGATACTGGCAGGGGCCAGTAGGTTTGTAGTTAGCCCATGAAAACTATATCCGGATGAAGATATTGATTGGTGTGTATAGGTTCCTAGTCATCCCATGAAAACTAAGAAGAAAGGATATCTGGGGTCACCAATAGGTTCCTAGTTAACCCATGAAAACTAAGATAAGAGTATAGATATTGGAGTTACCAATAGGTTCTTAGTGATCGCATGAAAACTATGTAATTGGACAGGGAGTCCTTAAATATTTTACCGGTAATTAGTCAGCCCATGAAAACTAGTAGGTTAATAGTAATCCTAGAAACTATAATTGAGACAGATGGTTAAAAATGAATGGGGATGTGTAATCCAGAATTGATTCATTCTTTTTGCATATCATAATATTATACTTGTTTGAATTGGTTTAACCATTGTGGATGCAGGAGCATAGTATATGGTTTAAAAAAGGTTTTGAGGTACTAGTGAGGGGAAAACCCATTCCGCTAAGCGGCGTGGCCTCACTAGATATCTAAATGATTTGAGATGGTAGATTATTATTCATACCAAGCTTTAAGTCTGACTCGAAGTTTATGTTTTCCCCTTAAACTCTCGGGTACTCAATTGATTTTGAGTAGTTTGAGGTTTTCAGGTACCTCTTAAGATGAATAAGCTTCCAGAGACGTGCAGGAGGCATAGCTATTTAGAGTTCTCTTTTCTTTTGATTTCGCTGTGTTGTTTGTAACGGCAAAGCTGTTATATTGCCTGTATATACTTTGTTCATCCAAGGGGGCATCTTCATATGTCGCTCTTGGAATATGTTGTAATAAATATATTTTCTTCGAACGTGATTTGTGATTGTGGGATTATGTAATGAATTGGAAATATTTTGAAATGGAATGTAATTTTGTTTGAAGTTTAAATTTTTCCATGTTCATGTGTTTCTATGTATCAATGAATCTAACGGTGCTATATTTGGTTATCGAGATTAATAACTATGGATGACTGTGGCATCCGTAGCCGTTTGTTTTGGGCTTCCAAGTAGGGGGATGTTCCAAGTTGGTATCAGAGCATAGGTTTATGAAACATTAAAAGAAAGTTAAACCTAAAAGTTTTTAAAACATAATCCAATGAATTTGAAAATATGATCGGGGTTTGGGTTAACGCTATAGTAACGCACTTGTATTTGATATATATGTATATATATATATAGAAGTATGTGTTCCTTTCTCTATTAGACCGTTCTTCTATATCTTACTAAGGCTCGTATGCAGATTTATGAGAAAGAAGATATGGAAGCAGGAAATGGAAGAGGAAATCTAGGTGGAGGAAGCACACAACCAATGGAAATGCTCGACCTAATACTAGGAGGAACCAAGGTAGACATGCTACTATTATCCCAAATGCTGAAGCCAATGTAGGTGCTGGAAATCCGCCAGTAGATGCGGGGATGGTGTATCAGCTATTAGCTAATATTTTGTAAGTTGGAGTTGTCGGTAATGTTGGAGGAGCTAATCATGTGGCTCCAGTTGGGAATAACTATGCTAAGCTAAGCAGAGACTACACCATTTTGGGTGGAAAGCCATTTACTAGAATGGAGGATGCTATTGAAGTTGAGAGTTGGCTATTGCACTATGAGAGGATCTTTACTGATTTAGGCTTGGATGAGGGGCAGAAGAGGAGACTGGCCTCTAGGCAGTTGCAGGGGGCAGCGCTTCACTGGTGGAATAGTGTGACCGCCGGAGTTCCAGAGGAGGAATTGACATAAGCTGATTTCAGAAGGAGGTTTGAGCAGAGGTTTCTATCTGATATTGCAAAGTCGGCATTGATGAGGAAGTTCATGGATCTGGTTCAAGGAGAAATGTCAGTAATCGAGTACGCCGCTAAGTTTGATGAGCTGTCTCGATATGGATATGCTATGATTGACATGGCCGTCAGAAGGAATGAGAGGTTCATTCGAGGACTGAGACCTGAGCTTGCTAGAATGACCATGACCTATATCCGAGAACCTTGTAATGTGGTGGTGGAGATGGCAGTTCGCTATGAAGAGATGCTTGCTGTTTCTTCTAGAGAGAAGCCAGTAGAATCCTAGGGTCCTCAAGGAAAGAAGAGTAAATTCTTTAAGAAGAAGGCAGCCTAGAAAGGGGATGCTGCCAAGAAGGCAATGGCTGATTTGGTATGTTACAAATGTGACAAGAAGGGTCATTATGCAAATGAGTGCTGGTCAGGAAAGGGAAAGAAGGCTGTAGACAAGAAGAATGTGAAGTGCTTCAACTGTGATCAAGTTGGGCATTACAAGAACCAGTATCCAGAGCCAGTCAGGGCGGACAAGGGGAAATATTTTGTTGTTGGATCATCAGCTAAGCCTACTGCAGCTGATAAAGGAAAGACTATGATGGAAGGTACGTTTTTGATCAGAGTATACCAATTAGGATACTTTTTGATATCGGTGCATCACATTCATTTATATCCCAGTGTTTGGTTGATAGGTTATGCTTAGAACCCACATACCTTGTTACTTCCTTAAGGGTTGCGAATCCAATATGGGGTTATGCAACTCTGGGGATGAGATGTGACCAGTTAGAACTTGGTTTGTTAGGTCATAAGTTTGCATGCAGTTTGTATGTTTACGATTTTGGGTATGGATTGGTTGGGAAGGTATGAGGCCAGGATATTTTGCCAGGATGGGGTGATATCTTTGAGACACCCTGATAGTCATAACCGAATTATATTCTCAGTAGAGAATTCCGACCGAAGTAGTCGTGCTTTGTTAAGTGCAATAGAAGTGGAAGAAGATTTAAGTCAAGTTCGAATAGCAAGAGAGTTTGCAGATGTCTTTGAGCCAGTCATAGGACTACCACCGAAATGAGATGTGGAGTTTCAAATAGATCTTGTGCTAGGAGCTGAACCTGTAAGTAGATCACCTAGTGATATGACACCGACTTAGATGAAGGAATTGAAGGTGCAGCTAGTGGATCTAGAAGAAATGAATTTTATTAAACCAAGCAGTTCACCTTAGGGAGCGACCGCGGTATTCGCAAAGAAACCAGATGGGTCGTTGAGGATGTGTATCGACTATTGAAAGGTAAACGAAAGGGCGATAAAGAATAAGTATCCTTTGAAAGTGTGTACGCTTGTGCACACTAATTGTGGATCGTGTAATATGGACTAATATATGCGGAATGTTATATACAATTGCTATATAAGTAAATATTCAATAAACTAACTATATAGCAATTCACAGATATAGAATGGTAAATGCAGTAAACAGTAAAAATCACACCAGGGATTTTTATACTGGTTCGGACCTCCCGTCCTACGTCCAGTCCCAGACTTCTATCTGGATTTCACTACCAACTACCTCGCTTCACCCGGAGGAACAGGTTTATAACACCCGAACAGCCGAACGGGATTTCGTGCCTCTTACAACACCGAGGACTTCAACAAAAATAAATACAATTGTCGTTGACAACTTGTGCTCTTAACAACACTGATTTGTCACTTGTAGTACACCCTTCCTATAATCTTATCCTCAAAATATGTGAATGATGTTTGTGAAGATTGAAGGAAGTATATTACTTATTTGAATCAAAAGATATGAAATAATTTCAATGATTCAATAAGCAATTTTGAAGTAGAAAGCTTTTTGAATGCAAGAGTATTTAGAAATTAAGATCAGAATTTTAAAGCAAAGAATTGTTGTATATCAATCAATGATTTAGATATGTTTATATAGAGAATAAATGGTTGTAACTCTTTGTGAAGAGTAGCCATTAAAAGATGTGATCATTGATGAAAGAAAAGAGAAGCAACCATTGAAGAAAGAAGTGTCTTTTGGGAAAGGTTGCTTTCTGTTTAAAAACGGTCGACAGGTCAAAAATGACCAGTAGACGAAAATTTCAAATATATAGACGTTATGTGCATGTGTGCACGTTTATTGTGCAATTTACACAGGAACGGTCGACCGCCTGGTTTTGGACCGGTCGACCGGTCGCTGTTAAATTGCACAGTGAATGTGCGCTGTCATCCAAAACGTTTATACATCGATTCTTTTGAGATACATGATTATTTTGAGGATAGATTTTAACATAACTAATATTACCAACATACCAAATATTCCACCTCTAATGTATGAAGCTCGTTGTGTCTCAATGAATGACTTCTTTTTGACGATCACGGTTTATCCCTTTGTCAGAAATCAAAACTATATAAAAATCTTGACTCAACATTCTCCCCCTTTTTGATTGATGACAACATAGTTATGAATCTCCCCCTGTATTTGATCTCCCCCTGAGATTGTGCCTGTAACTTTATATTTTCCTGCATATATACTGTTAGCACAATTTTCTCCCCCTTTGTCATCGACAAAAAGGAGTTTATTAAAATATAGGATATAAAATATATAATTCAGAGTATAAGCAAAATAAGACTACTTCCATAGATCAAGAGTTAAGAGTCACATAATATGATAATGCCAAAGAGTCTAGTACGAATTAAAATGCGACACTATTTAGTACAAGTGCCAGATAATGTCTTAAAGCAAGAACTAAGTCATAATTTACACATAATAGTAAATAAAGACATAGACTAAAAGGATTCAATCTGAATCTGTCTCACTCTCATCTTCTTCTTCGTCAACAAGCTGAGATTTTCCGTATCCACGTCCATGACTCGTTCCCGAGCTTGTACCCTCCTCCGAGGATGTCCAAGCAAAAGTAGGAGGAGCTGGGCGCTTGCCAGGGTCTTGAGTTGGCATGGATGAGGATGATGCTCCACATGATATTGCTTCCCATATAGAACTGAAGAACGACTTAAGTTTGTTAAATCGTTTATCCATTTTGGTGTCCATGCGCTTAAGTCGAGCTTCTAGAAGAAATTGATTTTGAGCAATAGTGTTAAGTGATTCTTTTGTTGAGGAAGATGATCTTAAAAGTTTAACTTCTCCATGTTTAGATCGGGATGAACGGGAGGAAGCCTCTCTATGTCCTTGGTCTTTCCATTGTTCAAAAGGCATAATATTGAAGTATGGAGCTGGAAGCTTCATTCTTGCAATCGAAGCTTTGTTGATGGCTTTTGGTTTGGAAATGGAAGACTTTGGTGGTTCAATGCCACAATCGAGCAAGAGACGCATAATGTACTCGTTATAAAACAAGTGAGGTCTAGAGCTATCATTTACTTTCAAGATCTCATCGAAGATCATACCAATCCAGTTTATACGAATACCCCCATAAATTGCGTATAGTGCCTTGAAATTTTCTTTATAGACGGCATCAAAATTTCCAGTTCTTGGGAAAAGGGAGTGCATAAGAGTATGATGAAGAATTCTTGCAGACGGCCTTAAGCCAATAGACTTAGTGCTATCCTTGTCATCTTCAGTAAATTGATGACTAATTTGATTACGGATATGAATATTGCAAAAGTCATTTGAGAATTTTTCACCAATAAACCTAGAACCAAGAACACTTGCCATCCTATCACATGAGATAAACACTTCTTTGCCACATACAACAGACCAAAGACAAAAATTGGGATTTGCGGGTTTGTTTTTCTCTATATTTAGATTAGCATAGAATAACTTGATCATGACATGGTTAATTTCCACATTGTTTTGATCATAGTCAATAAGGTTTTCAATGTCGGTATCCCTTGCTAAATCTAAAATACGATAACTAGAGAAATCTGAGAATTTAACAAACGAACCCGGATGGATAGTAAAATCTTTCATTTCATTCCACCTTTTGAGTGAAATTGGATCCACAAGCCATTTCTTGATAGAGAGATCAATGGGTTGAGTCTCTGAGGTAGAGGCTTGCTTAAATTTCTTTTGTTGAGGAGCCATTAGGGATAAGTTTGAAGAAAGAAAGTTAATAAGAGAAAGTAGGGTTTCTTTGATTTGGGGGAAGAAGACTGGTTATGAAGAAGAAAAGAGTGATAGGGGTAAAAAGAACGGACGGATATATTAAAAAAACAAGAATGCTCGTAACCGGTCGACCGGTGAAAATGGGGCGGTCGACCGTTTTTATCCAGAGAGCAAAACGGTCGACCGGTCCATTTTGAGCTGTCGACCGGTGCTGTTCTGGAAGCTCAGTTCAGCCTGTTTTCAATATAGTTGTGTCCTATAAATTGTATATCACTCTTATTATAATATTTAATTGTTATTAAATGAGTGATTACAAAAGAAAATAAACAACGGTACAATATAAAAAATAAAATTAATGAAGAGTGGGAGAAGGAAGATCGGTTGAATCTTCGTTAATATCATCAATGCGAGCCTTCCAAGATGACCATTTTTCAGTTGCCCCTTCATTCTGAGCATAGTTTCTGTCCCATGAGTTTGGGGTTCTAGAAGATGAAGGTGCATTTGGCATTGGCTCATGAACATCTCGTTTGTTTGATCCACAGAAGAAGAATGCCATTCTTTCTAAAATAGATAATCGTGCCGAAGTCTGCTGTTGTTCATGATGGAGCTGTTGTTGTCCATAATGAAGCTGACGTTGAAGATCTATTTGATGTTTTTGATAGTGATGAATTTCATTGATCTTCTCTTTGGTTTGAGGAGAATAGAATAGCACTTTCTTTGCCTTTTTTGATTTAGGCGTACTTCCAGGTGTACGAGAGCATTGATGATGGCACTTTGGTTTATATTTTGGTGTTTCAGGAGAAAGATATTCTTCTGATTCAGAACTTGTAATGGAAATGTGAGTTTTTTGAGCACACTCATCACAAATATGTGCCATAGAAAAATTTGTATTTATGATTAGATAAGGGAAGATGAATAGAACGAATATTTTTGACAACTTATATAGACAGTTCTTATATATAAGCCTATGAATAAGAGTAAAAAGAGGAATTTGATGGTGTAAAATAATCAGAGGCTCAAATTTAAAAAAGCTTAAAATAGCTATAGTTAAAAAATAATCAAACGAAAGAACTTAAAAGTTTAACATCAGTAAGTATTAGACAAGGTTTTTTAAAGAAATTAAACCAAGCTCTCTTCTTAATTTAATAAAACTAGATTCGAGCAAGGGTTTAGTAAAAATGTCCGCTAATTGATTATCAGTTTGGACATATTCAAGACATATATTTCCTTTTTCAATATTATCTCTAAGGAAATGATGACGGATATCAATGTGCTTGGTTCTAGAATGATTCACTGGATTTTTAGAAAGATTTATAGCACTCGTGTTATCACAGTATATAATAGAATTTGATAAATGAATATCAAAATCTTGAAGTGTTTGTTGCATATATAATACTTGAGTACAAGCGAGAGCCGCTGATATATATTCGGCTTCACATGTTGATAGTGAAACACAATTCTGTTTCTTACTAAACCAAGAGACAAGTGATTTTCCAATAAAATGGCACGTACCACTTGTACTCTTTCTATCCGTTCGAGAACCTCCAAAATCAGCATCACTATATGAAACTAATTCGAATGGACATTCTGTTGGATAAAAAAGACCGAAATCTTTTGTATTATTAAGATAACGAATTATACGCTTCACTGCTCGTAAATGTGATTCCTTTGGATCTGCTTGAAAACGAGCACATAGACAAACACTCATCATTATATCTGGACGACTAGCTGAAAGATAAAGAAGAGAACCAATCATGCTTCGATATAATTTCTGGTCAACACTCTTACCATTATCATCTTTTTCAAGATGTGTAGTTGTACTCATAGGAGTTGGTTTACCAGATGTATTTTCTAATCCGAAGCGCTTGATAAGATTTCCGCAGTATTTTTCTTGATTAATAAAAATACCATTCGGAAGTTGTTTGATTTGAAGTCCAAGAAAGTATGACAGTTCTCCCATATGAGACATTTCGAATTCTTTGGTCATAATACTTGAAAATTCCTTACAGAGTTTATCATTTGTTGAACCAAAGATGATGTCGTCTACATATATCTGAATAACAAGAATATCCTTTTGAGAATGTTTGATAAACAAAGTTTGATCGACTCTGCCTATTTGAAATCCTGAGTCAATAAGATAGCTACGTAATCGTTCATACCAAGCACGAGGTGCTTGTTTTAAACCATAAAGAGCTTTCTTTAGTTTGAACACATGATCAGGATATTTTTCATGTACAAACAAAGGAGGTTGTTCGACATATACATTCTCTTTGATAAATCCATTAAGAAATGCACTCTTGACATCCATCTGATAAAGTTTGAAATTGTGGTGACAAGCAAAAGATAAAAGGATCCTAATAGCTTCTAGTCGAGCAACTGGTGCAAAAGTTTCTTCATAATCGATACCTTCTTCCTGATTATATCCCTGTGCTACTAACCTTGCTTTATTTCTGGTGATATTTCCTTGTTCATCAGCCTTATTTTTATAGACCCATTTAGTACCAATCACTGACTGATCAGTTGGTCTTGGAACAAGTTCCCAGACGTCATTGCGCACGAACTGATTTAGTTCTTCTTGCATGGCAATGATCCAATATTCGTCGGTAGCTGCTTCTTTAGGATTCTTAGGTTCGATATTTGATAGAAATGCAACATGTCCCATTTGATGTAATTGACTCCTAGTTCTTACTTGTGAGTCGACCTCCCCAATTACATTTTGAACCGGATGGTGTCTCAATAATCTTGGAGGGGAACGTATTTCACAAGCTGGAAGTTGTTGAGAAGTATTTTCAACAATATTTTCAGAGTCAGAGTCATAATTTGTGATGATAGGAGTGTCAGAAAGTATAGTTTCGTCATCATCAGATTTTGGTTGAGAGGGCTGAAAGATTTCATCGAAGGAAACATGAAGAGATTCCTCAATAGTTTTGGTTCGTTTATTAAAAATACGATATGCCTTGCTTCTTTCCGAATAACCGACAAATATACCTTCATCAGCTTTCGGATCAAACTTCCCGAGTTGGTCTTTCGTATTTAAAATGAAACATTTTGAACCAAATACTTTGAAGTAGGATATATTTGGCTTCCTTTCGTTAAATAACTCATAAGATGTATTCTTGGTGAGTGGTCGAATGGACACACGATTCAAAACATAACACGCAGTGGCTACGGCTTCTGCCCAGAAATGTTTTGGTAAAGTAGATCCATTTAATAACGTTCTTGCACATTCTTGTAATGTTCGATTTTTTCGTTCTACAACTCCGTTTTGTTGTGGAGTTCTAGGAAACGAAAAATTGTGGTTAATACCTTTCTTTGTACAAAAATGTTCAAATTCGTTATTTTCGAATTCACCACCATGATCACTCCTTATGTTTTTAACTTTTAGCCCTTTCGATTTTTGAATTCTTTTGACGAAAGATTTAAAATGTTCAAAAGTGTCACTCTTGTTTTTCAGGAAAATAGACCATGTATACCGAGAATAGTCATCAACTATTACAAATACATATCGATTATGGTTTATCGACTGAACTTGTGTTGGTCCGAATAAATCCATATGTAGTAACTCAAGTGGTTGTAGTGTTGATATGACTTTCTTGGATTTAAAAGATGATTTGGTTAATTTTCCTAATTGACATGCATCACAGATATTGTTGACCTTAAAACTCATTTTGGGTAATCCTCTAACTAGATTGTTTTTGGCTAGCTTGTCAATAGTTCTGAAGTTTATATGACAGAAGCGTTTGTGCCATAGCCATGGATCATTATCATTAGCTATAAGACACATATCTGAGTTATGATTAATATTCATATTCAGAATATATATATTTCTGTCTCTATAACCTTCGAAAATTAAATTATGATCTTTATCTAGAATACTACAATTATTATTTGAAAAAGAAATTGTAAAACCCTTGTCACATAATTGACTGATACTAAGTAAATTGTGTTTTAAATTTCTAACTAGCATGACATTTGTAATAAGAGGTAAGTTAGATGTACCGCAATTGCTCACATCGCCTTTGCCGATGATATAGCCTTTTGAATTATCTCCAAAAGTGACGGAGCCACCATCTGAGTATGTAATATTTGTTAATAAGCTCTTGTCTCCAGTCATGTGCTTCGAGCAACCACTGTCCAATATCCACTTTCCTCTTTTCTTAAGTGGGACCTGCAAAAAATAAAATTAAGTCCATGGTACCCACTTTTTATGGGGTCCTAAGAGTTAGGTCTTAGGAGTCCAAACCCATACGGGTCCGGTATCCCCTTTATATATATAATTAGTATTAAGATGTACAGTATTCATGAAATTCTGAATATATTTGTTCCTAATCAAATTGTTATTTGTTTTAGGAACCCATATTTTGATAGTCTTGACATTTTTCTTCTGAAATTTCACAACTGGTTTTGGTTTGGAATATAATACACTAAGATTTTTCTTAGTTTCAGTCTTTTGTACTTTCTTTTTCCTTCCATTACCAAGATGTTTCTTGGTTTCTGGTTTCCTATATCCCAAACCTTGTTTATTTGAAACAGATTGTGAACTTTCAATGATTTTTGTCAAATTTTCTCGACCTTTGTTAAAGTTAGAAACATTTTGAGTTATATCATCTAACTTAGTTTGTAAGCTCGCCTTTTCTAGGTCCAGATTTTTGACTTTTGCCTTAAGCTCATGATTTTCAGTAGCGAGAGCATCATTTTTCTCTTTTTGAGTTTCAATTTCTTGACTCAAAAGAGATAATTGAGAGTCAACATTAGATGATGATTCTTGAAGTTTTTCAAGTTCTTCTTCTAATATTTTCTTCTCGTCTTTTAACATATCTCGTTCAAACTCTACTCTACTCAAATCTGCTTTGGCTACTTTTAATTGACGTTTTATGTCTTTATATTTGACTATCAACTCAGAATTTATATCAAGTAATTCATCAAATGTAGGAATTTGTACCTCATCTTCTGTTGCCATAAAACAAACATTAGCTTGTTCATTTTCCTGATCACTTTCACTTTCAGATGAGGATGAGTCTGAATCATCCCATGTTACTGAGAAGGCTCGTTTCTTTGACTTGTCCTTCTTATGTTTGAATTTATCATTTTCTGACTTCTTCTTCTGTTCTGGACAATCCTTCTGCATGTGCCCCTTTTTGTGACAGTTGAAACATTCTATAGTTGATGAAGATGGTTTGCTTGATCCAGGTTTCCTTTTGTTGTAGCGACTGGCTTTTCGATATTTTAGGAATTTTTTGAATCCTTTTGCAATGAATGCCAAATCTTCATCTTCAGAATCTGATTCATTTTCATCTTTCTCAGCATGAAATGCTACATTTTTCTTCTCTTCTTTCTGTTCTTTTCTAGCCTGCAAATTTGCTTCATAGGACATTAAATTTCCTATCAATTCATCTGGCTTCATGATGGAAAGGTCATTAGCTTCTTCAATTGCTAATACTTTTCCTTCCCATTCACTAGTCAGAGAATGTAGGACTGTTGAAACAACATCAAAATCTGAATATTTTTGCCCTAATCCGATAAGTGCATGATGAATAGTTTGAAATCTTGAATACATATCATTGATTGTCTCATTCGGTTTCATTTTGAAATTTTGAAACTGACTCTTCAGCATGGCTATTTTGGCTTGTTTAACCTTGTTAGTACCTTCATGAGTGGTTTTCAGCGTTTGCCAAATTTGATATGCAGTAGTGCAGATACTAACACGGTTATATTCATTTTGGTCTAATGCACAAAACAACATATTTATTGCCTTTGCATTTACAGCTGCTGCTGTTTTCTCAGTCGTTGTCCATTCTGAATATTCAGTTGTTGGATTTACTATTTCTTTTTGAGTAGCATTCCAAGCATCATAGCTATTTGATTGCATGAAAAATGACATACGTGTAGCCCAATAGCTATAGTTGAGACCATTAAAGAATGGAGGTCTTTGTGTTGATTGACCTTCCGTGTAAGTGCTAGAGCTAGTACTTGCGTTATTTGCCATATTACAAGAATATATCAAATAACGGTTTTACGGTTATATGATAACCGTGCTCTGATACCAAATGAAAGTGTGTACGCTTGTGCACACTAATTGTGGATCGTGTAATATGGACTAATATATGCGGAATGTTATATACAATTGCTATATAAGTAAATATTCAATAAACTAACTATATAGCAATTCACAGATATAGAATGGTAAATGCAGTAAACAGTAAAAATCACACCAGGGATTTTTATACTGGTTCGGACCTCCCGTCCTACGTCCAGTCCCAGACTTCTATCTGGATTTCACTACCAACTACCTCGCTTCACCCGGAGGAACAGGTTTATAACACCCGAACAGCCGAACGGGATTTCGTGCCTCTTACAACACCGAGGACTTCAACAAAAATAAATACAATTGTCGTTGACAACTTGTGCTCTTAACAACACTGATTTGTCACTTGTAGTACACCCTTCCTATAATCTTATCCTCAAAATATGTGAATGATGTTTGTGAAGATTGAAGGAAGTATATTACTTATTTGAATCAAAAGATATGAAATAATTTCAATGATTCAATAAGCAATTTTGAAGTAGAAAGCTTTTTGAATGCAAGAGTATTTAGAAATTAAGATCAGAATTTTAAAGCAAAGAATTGTTGTATATCAATCAATGATTTAGATATGTTTATATAGAGAATAAATGGTTGTAACTCTTTGTGAAGAGTAGCCATTAAAAGATGTGATCATTGATGAAAGAAAAGAGAAGCAACCATTGAAGAAAGAAGTGTCTTTTGGGAAAGGTTGCTTTCTGTTTAAAAACGGTCGACAGGTCAAAAATGACCAGTAGACGAAAATTTCAAATATATAGACGTTATGTGCATGTGTGCACGTTTATTGTGCAATTTACACAGGAACGGTCGACCGCCTGGTTTTGGACCGGTCGACCGGTCGCTGTTAAATTGCACAGTGAATGTGCGCTGTCATCCAAAACGTTTATACATCGATTCTTTTGAGATACATGATTATTTTGAGGATAGATTTTAACATAACTAATATTACCAACATACCAAATATTCCACCTCTAATGTATGAAGCTCGTTGTGTCTCAATGAATGACTTCTTTTTGACGATCACGGTTTATCCCTTTGTCAGAAATCAAAACTATATAAAAATCTTGACTCAACATCCTTGGCCTAGAATTGATGATCTATTTGATCAATGAGTGGAGCCAGAGTGTTTTCCCAGTTGCACTTGGCAACAGGGTTCAATCAGTTAAGAGTGGCAAAGGGCAATATTCCTTTGACAATATTTCAAACTAGATATGGTTCATATGGATGGTTAGTAATGCCATTCGGGTTGACTAATGCACCTGCTTTCTTTGTGGATTTGATGAATCGAGTATTCTGAGAGTATTTGGATAGATTCCTGTTGGTGTTTATAGATGACGTTTTGGTGTACTCTAAGGATGAGAGAGCATGAAGATTATCTTAGAGTGATGTTAGAGACGTTGAGGCAGAATCAGCTAAAGGCGAACTTTTCCAAGTGTCATTTTTGGAAGAAAGAGGTTAAGTTTCTTGGTCACATGGTTTCAAAGAAAGGATTTTCAGTCGATCCAGATAAGATCGAAGCTGTGAACAATTGGAAGAGACCAGAGAATGTCACCGAGATTAGAAGTTTTCTTGGAATTCCTGGCTACTACCGAAGATTCATCAAAGATTTCTCGCGGATAGCTGTGCCTTTGACTAAGCTTACCAGGAAGGAAGTGAATTTTGTTTGGTCCGACAAATGTGAGGAAGAATTTCTTAAGTTAAAGCATTTGTTGACCAATGCTCCAGTGTTAGTAGTTCCCGTTGGAAACCAGAGGTTGGTTGTATACACTGATGCATGTGGGATTGGATTGGGAGCAGTGTTGATGTAGAGGGGCAAAGTCATTGCCTACCATCTAGGCAGCTTAGACTGCATGAAGTAAGATATCCTACTCATGACTTAGAGTTGGCTGTAGTGAATTTTGCCTTGAAGATTTGGAGGCATTATCTCTTGGGGGAGAGATTTGAGTTGTATACTGGTCATAAGTCTTTAAAATATCTATTCTCTCAGAAGGAGTTGAGTATGTGACAGTAGAGATGGCTGGAATTTTTGGCTGCTTATGATTTTGGTATAGAATATACCCCAGGGAAAGGTAATACGGTGTGGATGCTCTCAGCAGAAGACATCAAAATGTGGTGTTGGCTATGTTGGCAGAATGGAAGGATCTAGAAGCTTTGGCCAGTTGAAGTGTGCAGTTAAGATCGACTGATAGTTCTAGTCAGAGTACTACCATGTTGTCCTGTTTAGAAGTTCGACCAGTGTTGATCGAGAGAATTGCTTCTAAATAGAAGGAGGATCCATTATTAGCTGAGAGGATTAGAAGGCTTGAGGTTGGAACAGAGGTCGATGATTTGAAAGGTTTTTGTCTTGACCAAAAAGGATGGTTGAGAAAGAAGGGACGAATATGTGTTCCAGATGTTGAGAACTTGAGGAGAGAAGTTCTTGAGGAATGTCATCGATCCAAGTTTATGATTAATCCTGGAGGGACCAAGATGTATCAGGATATAAAGAGAAGCTTCTATTGGGAAGGCACGAAGAGGGATGTTGGCTTGTGGGTTAGGTAGTGTGTAAACTGTCAACAAGTGAAGGCCGAACATCAAAAGCCGAGTGGGTTACTTTAGCCTTTAGAGATTCTAGTTTGGAAATGGGATTCGATATCCATGGATTTCATAGATGGGTTGCCACGGTCAAGTAGAAGGAATGAAAGCATATGGATCATCGTGGACAGATTGACCAAGAGTGCCCATTTTATTCCAGTAAAGTCGACCAGAATGGCACCTGTTTTTGCGAAGTTATTCGTGAAGAACATAGTTAGACTTCATGGAGTTCCTAGTAGCATAGTCAGTGATAGGGATGCTTTATTTACTAGCGAATTCTGGAAGAGTCTATAGGATGTGCTAGGCACTAAGCTTAAGATGAGTACTGCATATCATCCACAGATGGATGGGCATACAGAGAGAGTCAATAAGGTACTCGAGGATTTTTTGAGAGCTTGTGTATTGGATTTTGGTGGATCTTTGGAGGATCACCTACATTTGGTTGAGTTTTCCATAACAATAGTTATCAGACTAGTATAGGAATGCGCCTTTTGAAGCTTTGTATGGAAGGCCATGCAAACCCCCTGTACGTTGGTTGGAGACTGGAGACAGATTGGTCTTAGGTCCAGATTTTGTTAGGGAGGTGTCAGAAAAGATTAAGTTGATCCAAGAACGGATGAAGGAAGCTTAATACACATAGAAGAGTTACGTAGATAAAAGGCGTAAGGACCTAGAGTTCTCAGTTGGAGACAGGGTTTTCATAAAAGTATCACCGATATAGGATATGGTACGGTTTGGGAAGTCAGGGAAACTGACACCAAGATATGTTGGTCCATTCCAGATTAAAGAAAGAATTGGAAAGCTCGCATATAAAGTAGAGTTGCGGAGTAGTATGGCAGGTGTCCATAATGTGTTTCATGTGTCTCATCTTCGAAAGTATGTGCATGATCCAGAGGCTACTATTCCTTCGACAGGGTTGGCAGATCTGGTAGTAGAGTCGAATTTGACTTTTGTCAGACAACCAGTTCGGGTTGTAGTGAGAGATGAGAAAAGAATGAGGAATAAGATAGTCAAGTTGGTGAAATTTCAATGGAGCGACAACGAGAAGGACTGTACTTGGGAGACAGAGGATAGGATTCGAGATACTTATCCTGATCTGCTTTTAGGGTATGTCTATATTAGATTTATATAGATAATTCCTAGTCAGGTAGACTAGTATGGTTGTTAGGAGTCGTTACAGATGATTGCTATGTTTAGTATTTGGTCCTTACTGAATTTCAAGGACGAAATTCTTTAAGGAGGGGAGCCTGTAACACCCCTAATTTTTGATAAGATTATTCAGGAGATTTAATTAGATAAATTAAATAGAATAATGTAAATGTTAACTGATAAGGGGATTGAGACTTGAATTAATTTAATTAAGGCCGAGCCTAATATAATAATTAATGGGCTTAAGAATGGTTTTGGGTTAATCAAACTACATAAGGGTATATTAGGAATTACCGCCCATAACCTCTACCCTTATATATTTTCGTTCCTACCATTTCACTACCCATTCACGTCATTTTGAAACGCAAATCAAATGTTTAAGGAATGCCGACCATTAAGAGAACAAGAGGAATACAAATTAAAAGGTAGAGAATCAAGCTTAGGGGAAATCAATCTCAATCCAATCTCCTTATCTAGATCAAGGTGAATAATAATTCCATCTCTATTTTGGTTTGAATCATATGTTTTCGGATTTAAGGGTAAATTCGTTTTTATGATATATTCGATGATGATATGTTTGATCTATGATTTATATGATTTAAACAAGATTGTTCAAAAGAGGTTATGCACAGTTTTAGGGAAAAAATGAGATTTATTGATGTTTAAATGCCATGGGAAAATTTTGTGTTATGAGAAACATGATTTTGGAGTTGGGTTGGAAAGATTATTATGAATTTTCAAAGCAAAATATGGTTATTTGGGTTTATAAATTTATTTTGGAAAATATATTAAGATATTGGGTCTGGAATTTTGATATGTTAGATAACATGATTAAGGTGAATTTCTGGAATTTTTGGGGATTTTTCAAAAGTGATTTGCTATGCAAAATAAATTATTTTAGAAAAGGGGCTTCTTTGCAAAATTGGTTTTGTTTAATGGAGGGGTTTAATTGATTAACTTAACCATGGTTTAGATCTGAAATTAGCGGCAGTTATTTTGGAAAAGAATTTGAAAAAGTTAAGGCAACCAATCTGGTGTTGACACGTGGCATGATTAGCTAGAAAAAGATTTTCTTTAGTGGTATTAAACCACGTTTATTCAGAAAAGAGGGTTCCGCCTACTTTGGGAAGTACCTTTCGACATAGAAGCTTTCGCCTTCAACCTAGTCGAAACCTACTAAGCCGAAACCAATACATAAGGTATCCCAACGATGGTACGCAGTGGATTGGAGACGGGCGAAAGGTTAAGTATCGAAAGCATGGCTTCCGAAGGTGTCAAAACCTTTGTTTTTGAAAGAAAAGCGTCTGCCATTGTTTTGTTTTAGCCTTCGAAGGAGTCGAAGAAATTGGTTTCAAAAGAGGTTTTAAAAGGTTTCGAAAGGGTTGCCATGAACTTAAGTTTTCTCTCGACCGGGTTCCGTTACTTATGAAAGAATGTTTTGAAAGAAGGGGTTCCGACCTAGTCAAAACCCTACTGTCGTTCTTTAGCCCATCGATGGTATTGAAGATATCAATGTTGTCGAAAGGTGCCTTGTTTTATAAGTTTAAGCCACTTCCTATAGCTTTCGAAAGGGGTTAGGGGTGTCGAAGGTAATGGTGTCGAAAAGGGTTTCGACACCAACCTTCCAATATTTTACCCAGATGTTTTATGCTTTCGAAAGAGATGGTGCCGACACCATCACGTTTTCCCCATTATTTTTATATGATAAAGAATGGTTTCGAAAGAGATGCTTCCGCCTATATTCACTTTGACCCAAATAATATTTTAAATATAAACCCAATGCTTTCGAAAGGGGGACGCTCAATGGTTTCAGAAGGGTTACTTCTAATGGTGTCGAAAAGGGTACTTTCAACTGGTTTTGAAGCTATGCTTCTAAAGTTAAATATTAATACTTTAAAAAAATCAAAAGGTTTCGAAAGGAAGGTTTTAAAGTATTATAAAGGCAGGAGCCTAATGTTTTGAAGAAATATTTTAATGCTTTCTAAGGAGGTTATCCTATGAAGTCGAAAGCAAGGTTTCGAAGATGTCGAAATGTTTTGTAACCCAAACTCATTTTTTTAAAAGGAAAAACCCATGGCTAAAATTAAAGGAGTTTGTAATGGTTTTGAGAAAAAGCTTTCTTTGATAAGATAATTGGTTAAAGGTATTAACCATGTTTTATATTAAACCTACAGGAGTGGTATTGCTATGTTGTTATGTTTGCTTCTTCAAATATAAATATATTCACTTTATAATGGACCCATAACCGCATTTTGGGGATAAAGGGTAGAAGAACCAGCTAGGTTAACCTAGTAGTGAATATAAATTGATTAAACTCCTGAATGAATAAAATTGCATCCAGGAGGTCAGAAAGACCAGAATATAGGATGCTAAAATATATAAAAGAAAGATATTGGCGGGGGCCAATAGGTTCTCCGTAAGCCCATGAAAACTGTGTATAGGAAAAGATATTGGCAGGGGCCAATAGGTTCTTAGTTAGCCCATGAAACCTATATATAAAGGAAGATGTCAGAAAGACAATTTCATAGTAAGCCCATGAAAACTATGATTTGATACCGGCAGGGGACAATAGTTCTGTAGTTAGCCCATGAAAACTATATCCGGATGAAGATTTTGACAGATGTCAATTGGTTCCTAGTCATTCCATGAAAACTAGGGTAAGAAGAAAGGATATTGGGGTCACCAATAGGTTCCTAGTCAACCCATGAAAACTAGGATAAGAGTATAGATATTGGAGTTAGTAATATGTTCTTAGTGATCCCATGAAAACTATGTAATTGGATAGGAAGTCCTTAAATATTTTACCGGTTATTAGTCAACCCATGAAAACTAATAGGTTAATAGTAATCCTAGAAACTATAATTGAGAAAGATAGTCAAAAATGAATGGGGATGGGTAATCCAGAATTGTTTCATTTGTTTTGCATATCATCATATTATGTTGGTTTGAATTGTTTTAACCATTGTGGATGCAGAAGCACAGTATATGGTTTTAAAAAGGTTTTGAGGTACCAGTAAGGGGAAAACCCATTCCGCTAAGCGGCGTGGCCTCACTAGATATCTAAATGATTTGAGATGGTAGATTATTATTCATACCAGGCTTTATGTCTGACTCGAAGTTTTTGTTTTCCCCTTAAACTCTCAGGTACTCAATTGATTAAGAGTAGTTTGAGATTTGAGGTTTTCAAGTACCTCTTAAGACGAATAAGCTTCTTGAGACGTGCAGGAGGCATGATTGCTATTTAGAGTTCCCTTTTATTTTGATTCCGCTGTGTTTTTTGTAATGGCAAAGTTGTTATATTGCCTGTATATACTCTGATCATCCAAGGGGGCATCTTCATATGTCGCTCTTGGCGTATGTTGTATTAAATATATTTTCTCTGAACGTGATTTGAGATTGTGGGATTATGTAATGAATTGGAAATATTTTGAAATGGAATGTGATTTTGTTTGAAGTTTAAAATTTTCCTTATTCATGTGTTTCTGTGTATCGATGGATCTAACACCGCCGTATTTTGTCGTCGAGGATTAATAACTATGGATGACTGCAGCATCCGTAGCCGTTAGTTTTGGGCCTCCAAGTAGGGGGATGTTAAGGAAAGTTCTTGGGATTTATTGTGAGTGTCAGAGGCATCGTAGCAAATCCCATGCAAATACCCACTTATGGGAAGTCGAGGCCTCGAGGAATAGGAAGGAGTTATAAAGTCTGAATGGAAAGGTTGCAGCACTGAGCCGATTTATCTCAAAAGCGACTGACAAATGTATACCGTTCTTTGATGCGCTAAAGAAGGGAAAAAACTTCGAATGGAATCAAGCTTGTCAAATTGTGTTCGAAGAGCTACTGCGACATATGGAAACCCTGCCAATCTTGTCTAAGCCAGTAGACGGAGAAGATTTGTACGTCTATTTAGCAGCCTCGCCACATGCATTGAGTGTCGTGCTCATACGAGAAAAAGCCAAGATCCAGCGACCCGTATATTACATCAGTAAACAGTTCACTGGAGCAGAACTATCCTAAATTGGAGAAACTGGCATATTGCCTCTTGATCGCATCCAGAAAATTACGACTGTACTTCTAGGCACACCCTATCAGAGTGCTAACAGATCAACCCTTGAAGCAAGTGTTATACCACCCCCAAGACCTCTGGACACAAATGGAACATTGAACTGAGTCAGTACGAAATCACATACCATCCTTGAAAGGCGATCAACGGGCAGGCGCTGGAAGATTTCATTGCCGAATTTACAATATGAGATAGTGAGGAAGGAATGACTCCAGAAGTGGAGACACGTTGGAAGCTAATCGTCGATGGTGGGTCTAACAACTTCTGCTCGGGAACATGAGTAGTGCTCGAGACTCCCGAAGGATGATCCATTTGCTATGCCTTGCGCATGGAATTCCCTACAACAAATAACGAGGCAGAATATGAAGCATTGATAGCCGGGCTAAAGATTGTGAGGGAACTTGACACAAAATCCATGCACATCTACGGCGATTCTTAGCTAGTCGTCTGTCAGGTGAAAGGCGAATACCAGGTTCGGGGGGAGAACCTCACCCTGTAGCTATCTAAAGTACAGGAACTGCTGAAAGACATCGAGCATTACACCATAACTCATATCCCGAGGGAGCAGAACATGAAGGCGGATTATCTGGCTAACCTGGCTAGTTTCGGAGAAGCTCAGTCATTGGGGCTGGTCGTAGTTGAGACCCTAACCACTACGAGCAAAAAAAAGGACATCGATGGGATTTTTGAGGCAACCAATGAACCAAAGACGTGGATGACACCGATTAAAGATTACCTGCTCACAGGATCTCTCCCTGCAAACAGGATTTAGCGAAAAAAGCTTCTTCGGAAGGCACCGCGATTTGTAATGCAGGATGGGATACTCCACCGAAGGGGATTTTCTACCCCCTTGCTCAAATGTGACCAACGATGAAGCTTGAATGAGCCTAAAAGAAGTTCATGAAGGTGACTGTGGAGATCATACCGGGAGGTAAACCCTTGCAAAGAAGGTTCTTCGGTATAAGTACTTTTGGCCAACAGTGAACCATGATGTAGCAGATTATGCCAGACGGTATGATCAATGCCAAAGATTCAGCAAAATCAAAAGAACCCCCTTGATGGAGTTAACACAGATGGTCTGCCCATGGCCATTCGCAATCTGGGAATCGATTTGATTGGTGCATTACCAATAGCTAAAGGGGGAGCCAAATATGCTATTGTTTTTGTTCATTATTTCACCAAATAGGCCGAAGCGAAACCGCTGGCCATTACCACAAAGAAAGTCATTAACTTTGTTACTAAAAATATTATTTATAGGTTTGGAGTGCCATAGAAAATCATCACGGACAATGGGACTCAAATTGAAGGCCCTGAGTTCAAAAACTTTTGCAAACGCTTTCGAATCGAGAAAAGTTTTTCCGTCGTCACACATCCCATGCAAACGGGAAAGTGGAAGCAGTAAATAAGATCATCAAGTCCACCATAAAAAATGGCTAACTAAAGCAAAAGGCAATTGGGTCGATGAACTTCCACTTGCACTACGGGCCTACAGGACAACGCACAAGTCTGCAACTGGGCACTCTCCGTTCGCCCTAGCATATGGTTCAAAGGCAATGATCTCAGTTGAGCTAGAAGTCCATTCTCATCTGAGGTGAAACTTCAATCAAAGGCAGAATTAACAGCTCCTACTCGAGTCACTCGATATGGTCGATGAGAAGAGGGAAGAAGCCGAATTAAGAACCGCTATTCACCAAAAAAGGGTCGCATGATACTTCAACTCCAAAGTTCATAATCTCACCTTTAAAGTGGGAGACCTTATCCTTAAGAGGGTCTACCATGTACCAGGTGCACTCAGACCCTATGTGATCAGTCAGAAGCTAGGGGATGGCATGTTCAAGCTGACAACCGGTGACGGAATCTAAATTCCCCGAGCATGGAACAACGAATCGATGCGCCATTACTTTACCTAAGATTATCTTATTTATTTCCTATTTCCAGCAAATAAGCCATCCCGGAATGCCAGAGGCATTGTAAATAGGCAAAACTTTCTCAACTTTCATTAATAAAATTGCTTTGATTTCTGAACCAATAAAACCATGTTCACAAAAGTAACCTATCGAGTCGACGGGGTCAAATCGACTCAAAATCATCCGATCGCTGCTTGAGATAATGGAACCGCACTCAAGTACGCCCCACTTACCTGCCGGGTCGATGGAAGATAATCGACTCAAACCGTTGGATCGGCAGAAACCGATCCCCGCCTTTTAAGAACCGATGTTGCTTCGGCAACGCCGGGAATGGCAAATAAAAGCCGTGCATCCCATAAGCCGCGCACACTTTCAAAAGCTGTGCATTTCATGCCGCACATTACTTTTGGAGCTGTGGAACCACACTCTCGAAACACGAACTCCACATGTTACCCGAAGGTTAATAACATCTAGAAATTCCAAACAGTTCCGGATCGATGGGTCACATCAATCCCAAAAGCCGCGCATCCCATAAGCTGGGCACACTCTCAAAGCCCACGCATTTCATAAGCCGTGCACACTCTTAAGTACCGGTATTGTCTCGGCAACGCTGGGAAACTCGTCTATTGCAGGAACAACAAGAATCAATCCACTCCCACCACCGGGAGTAAGGGTTATGAATCCAATAATGTCAAACGACTATGAATTGGTAGATAATTCCGATTGTTGACCGACAATACCTTTGAAATCAAGGCGCTCAAGTCGCAAGTTCCCGAAGATAGGAACCACGAAACATGTCCAGTTAGAGACATCAAAAAAAAATCGCTTGGATCAACTGGTCATTTGTTATGTGTTTGAAGTAAAAAGCCCGTGAACTAGGGGGGCGCACACACTGATACTCATAAATAAAAAAACCAAGTACTTTACTATTCTGTTACTCTAAACAAAGAATTTTGGTGGTAATCACAGGACTAGATAAAATAAAGTAGCAGTAAAATTGGCATAAGTGCATGAAACGTAGATGAATAGACAGATAAAGTTATAATCAAAATGTCAACATTGTATTACTTATAGCATTTTCTATACAAAGTCAAAATGTGGGGGCCGTACCAACACAATATCGAAAAACAAAAAGGAATATACAGATGCTACAACAATCAAAGCAATAAGTGTAGACTCTGCACTTGAACAAAACATGTTCAAACAAATAGAATGTCCTAAAAACTGGCTTCTGGCTTCCACTGTTACCCGAGCCTGTCAATGCTTCTTTCCACCACTCCCCTTCCCACCTTTAGTTGCAAGTTTCTACTTCCTCTCAGAATCCTTGCCAGGAGTAGTGTCGCTGCTTGAAATATTAACTATCTCCTCGGCGCTGGCATCTCCAACCTGCTCTTCGACCTTCTCGGAAGACTCCCCCTTGGTCTTGCGCTTTCGGGATTTGCGGGAGCTCCTCAAAGATTTTCTCTCCTCGACCTTTTGCTTCTTAACGGCCACCATTTGGTGTTCAGATTTATGTAGCTGGCCAGTTTCGTCCTCCTACTCTCGAGCTTCAACTACCGTGAAATCACCCTCCAAAGATATGGAAGGGTCGTCTAGGTCGTGCAATGTAGCAATTTTCTTGGATTCCGGCCCTAGTTGTGAGCCAGACACAGGTGGAGAAATCAGAGCAACTACAGAAACAGGCATCGAGGAAATCGACAGGTCAGTAGGTAAAGAAGACGGACTTTTAAGATCAAAAATGAAAGCATTAAGTTCATCTTATTCTTGCAGCGTGAGCTGAAAATTCTCAAACTCGAGGGAAACAAGAAGGTTACCTACATCAGAGGAATGGCCGAGAATTTCAATCTAATATTCCCCGCCTTCACCTTCTTTTGATGGCTGCACGATGTTCGAAGAAGTTCCAGGGCCACCCGAAGTTTCAAAGACAGCTCCCGGAGGGGCGGACAACAGGGCAGCACCGGCCGAACTCGTTAACTGATCACGAGGCTATTTTGATGATTTGCCAGGCCTGGAAATGAAAGGCTTTGGTAACGTTTTGGCAGTTACAGTTATAGCAGCATCGCAGCCTCCTATTCCCTCTCAATTCGAATGATCTCTCGACCTTGTATTAGAGCTTTCTTCGATTCTTCATTGAGGTAGGAATCCTCCAACTCTTGCTTAGTATATTCATCCCTGTTCTCTCAAAAATGGGCCAAGGTTTCTTCCCAAACCATGGCAAGAGTACGTGGGAATTTGGGGCCCTAATAGCTGAGGCTCCCCTGATGCAGCAAGGAGTTGACATAACAATTTAAGATGGTATCATCCATCTTCTCCATCTTCTTTTCAAATGTATTCTGTAATGCCAAGTAATCCGCTATTACGGCGGCCATCTCAACTTCAACTCGGGTCTTCTCGGCGCTAAGCCGCGCGACCCTTTCATGGAGCGAAGCAATCATTTGAGCTTGATCAGAAACGGTCTTGTCGTGAGATTCCACAATTCCCGTATAATCAGCAATTGTCTTTTTATAGGATTCAACAACTTCATTATGGTCAGCGATGGTTTTCCTCTGAGCTTCAATAATCATGTCATGGGCTTCAAGCTCCTCTTTTAGCTTAACTTCATCCGCGTAAGCCTTCTTGATTTCATCTCGGAATACGATCTCTATTTTTGCATGGGCCTCTTTCAGTTCCTTCAGCAAGCTAGCGCCGTTCTTACTCTCTCGGAGTGCAGCATCCTTCTCTTGCGTTAATTGCTCGATTCTAGCATCACATTCTACTAACGCCCTCTCATAATCGTCTTTCTCTGATTCAAAAAGGAGGATCTCTTGATAATTATTGCGGTTTGTGTCTGCTAGCTGCTTACATAACTTTTCCCATCCCTCGGCTTCTAAATCACTTTGAATCGCCTGAAGATGGGGCATATAGGAATCTTTGAGGATTGGACGCAGGTCGCGGTCAAACTTAACTCCCTTTAGAAACCACCCAGGGAGCACAGCTTCAAGTCTAGGGGGACCGGACGGAAGAATATAAGCCGGCCTCCTGTGAGAACGTGAAGGACCAGAAGCGGGCACCACAAGGGTAGACGGAGCTTGGGATGAAGATGAAACTTGGAGAATGGAAGCCGGAACTTCAAGTCCGACAGAGATTAGGGCCAGGGCAAAAATTTGATGCTCAAAGGGATGAGAACCGCGATCTACCTTCGGCTTCTTCGGCGGCTCTTCTCGGTCATCAGGATTTTTTCTCTTCTCGTAGCCACTCTTATAAACCCTACTTCATTCTCTGTCGTTCCGGTGATGTGCTTCGGCTTCCAAGTCTTTTCGCCTTCTCCACTCTTATTCGGTTTCACAGGGTTGGTGGCAGCTTAAAGACCATCTTGACCAACGTTGCGAATCAGTGAATTGTTCAAGATCCTCATAAAGTCCACGGCCTCTCATGGTACCTGATATGAAGAATAAATAAAGAGCTTTAGCAACAAGAAATGGACCTAAATAATGCATGTGTAAGTGAATGTGACCCTAGTGAAATGTGTAATATGTCTTATGCGGCCTAAAAGGACATCACAAACTGGATCAGAAAGCCATCATGGTAGAAATCGGGCTGAATCTAGAAAAAGTATGACCAAGGCGAGGAGATGATCCCTCAAATTCGAAATCTCCTCCCATGAGTTCATCAATATCTATGTAAACGTTGCTCAAATCCCCAAAGTCAATACCAGTTTCTTTAAGCAGGGAATCCTGAAGTCGCTCGGCTGCTGGGGGAGCATCTTTATTGTGAATCTAGGGGAGGTGAATCCTTGAGAACGAGACTCATTCCCGAAGTCTCAACGCATGATTCGAAGTCTCCATCGCTGGAACTTGCATCAAATTCATCATTGCTGGAGGAGGAATCATAACTGTTGTTGCCCTCGACTTCACCCTCCTCCTTCTCTATTGCCACTGCAGACTTGCCCTCATGCCGCTTGAATTCTTCTTCCCCCTCCTGCGGAATTGGGGGCATCCTGCTCGGGCAGCTGGCTTCAGTCATAGCACCCCTTCCTTCATGAATTTCTTTGGTTGACTCACCCAACGGACCTTCACTTTCTGGGAGATCGCCCTTTTCAGAGCCGTGTGATAAAGAAGTGAAACATGTTCGTATTTTGGAATGGGAAGGAGACGCGACTTCGACGGCCACGACAGATCTCTCAGGATGCAAAAGCCCATATAGAAGCAAATTCTCGTCTGTTAGCAAAAATTTAACCGATCTCTAATTGGTGTTTACGGCCTTCAGATTATGGAAAATCGGATCAAGTGATTGATCTTTATTTTGGCCTTGGAATAACTGCAAGAAGTATTCGATCTATTAGAAATCCCACAGCGACGTATCGAAACTCAATAAGTGAAAGAGAGAACTCACCCCCATCGTCCAAAGCGGTTGAATCCCTTGGGACACCTAACAAAGAAATACTGAGTCTTGAATTGAGATAGATTGCTTTGAAGCTACAGCACGATCTTGCGGTTTCATTGGGCCTCGATGACGGCAAGGGATGGACACTCGTTTCTCTTCTTGAATGATGGAAAATATCTCAACTCATTGAAACTCGAAGAACGATCAAATGTCCGCATAAACAGGATGTGAAGGCAGGTCAAGATCGCGTACCCATTAGGATGAATTTGAAATGGAGCAATTGCCAAGTTCATAAGAGTTTCTTTCAAGAAATTATTGAAGGGGGTACCGCACCATTTAAGCACATATACCGGTGGCAAGCAGTATACCCCGAAGGCGGCATATATGCAAACTCGTTCTTAGACGAAAGGCGCACATCATCGTCCAGAATGTCGTGCTATAAGCAAATGTTATGTAAAACTTTAGCGGAGATTATGGAGGAAGCTCTCTTCGGGGGATTAAGTGGAACTCTGAAATTTGGAGGAGTCCGGTCTATAACCGGACCAACCGGAACCTGTTGACCGTATTCAGCTCGCGAAACTAAAGAGGTAGGCGCAACAGATGACGATTCAGCTTCTGAAAGTGCCGGACTTCCTCCACTAGACTTACGACGAGAGGATAGGTGCTTCATTCTATACAACACAACTTGCATCTAACGCAGTCAGGTAATTCTCTCTTTAACTAAAAGTCCCCCTACGACACTTGAACTCCAAAAAAGTATCGATTTATGCCGACACATTGGGTTTCAAGTGTTGACTAGGGCTAGTGCAGTGTGTTATCTATGTAGGATGGGCTCAGTGTCCTTAACACTACAAATGCTCTATCTTGTATAGATAGTTCACTCGCAATGGAGAAAGAAAAGAACTTCTCATATCATTTGTTGAAGATATTTCTCCTACACTTACCCATTATCGATCAACGATCGATAACTAATCCACTGTCCGTAGCGATGCAAGAAGCTCTTTCAATTTTAGGTACACTAGGTGTGCAATAACATGACCAATCCGAAGTGAGAAACTATAGATTGATGGGTCCAAATCAAGTGGAAAATTCTCAGCATAAATCGGTTTTAGCTCTCTGGAAGGTGATAACAACATAAGTTGCACACGAGACGTTGCCTTAAGCTATTAACGACCCCCAGAAAAACAAAAACCAATTCGCGAGATGTCATGTCGGATTAACTGTGTAACTCAGTGCAAGTCAATTCTGATTCAGTGGACGAAGATAGCAAAACAGGTCAAGTACCGGGGCAAAGTCGGAGTTTTGGTCTGTGAAGAATTCAAGACTCGATTTACTATCTTCTTCCAAAAATCGCAATCAACTCAAATTCTCCATAATGATCACCACTAATCCAACCTCATCACCAAATTGCTACACGAATGACAAATTCTACTACACCCACCTTAAGTCAAAAATCGAAGGGCAAGAATGGACAAGGTTTAAGTCAACAGCGATCCAAGGTGGGTAGGTCGATGGCGATCCAAATTAACGAAGTTTCGGGTGCTAAAAGGCTAGCCCAAGACGGTGGCAAGGCGAGGCAAAGTCGATGGTAGGAAGCTTCGGCGATGGATGACCCACAACGGCGATGGCGCGAGTAAAGTAGGGGTTTGGTTCGATTTAGGTCAGGTCGTTGGAAAAGTGGCTCAAGTAATTGAATGAAAATATGAGGGAAAATAGGTCGGCTCGAATAGATTAAATAGAACTTTGCACAAAGAAAAAATACGCTAAATCCTTGGATCGCTAGCGATCCATACCATAGCAACCAAAATTTTCCCAACTCACCAAACATGATCTAAGTACCTTTTGCAAGCCTCTTGAAAGTTGTGGGATTGAAATTGATTCATTGTTATAAGCTATGATGATTCCCATCAGAATTCAACAGACTGCTGAATAACCAGAGCCAAATTTGCATGATGGTCTCAACATGAACACTCGAACCTCACCAAACGGGGACTCAAAAGCAGTAACTTCCAGAGCACGCCTTGTTTCCAATGAAAGCATACTCTGGGGGGGGATTCTATCCCAATTTTTGAGCAAACAAATTTTTTTACAAGTCAGAACACCCATGTCAAGTCAAAACAACTAAAGAATCAACCAAAAGGACTAGAAGAAGGAACCAAGAGAGACTCAAGAAAAAGAAGTCAAAAATTTCCCAAGGTGATAGATCCCTAGCGATCCATCTCCTATGGATCGCTAGCGATCCATAACGGTCACTCGTGGATCCTCCAATCCTCTTGCGCTATGAACTAATAAGTATTCTAGGAATGTCTACTAAGTTTGAGGGCATTCCAAGCTAGTTAGATCGAGAAGTGAGCATTCATCTGACTCCATCGGCAGTTTAATGCAATCGGTACATGAATCATCATTAAAGCAAAGCATCAAGTCATGAAATTACATGGAGAGCATCTACACAAAGCATGAAACATGAACCAAAGGGAATGAGCCAAAAATACATTAACCCCAAGGATCACTAGCGATCCATGCCTTATGAATCGCTAGCGATCCATCATATTAGGTCGGCTCGTTCAGAAATTTCTGGAGCGCTGTCATACCTTCGAATGTAAGTCTTTAACAAAGCGGCTTTAGCCCAAGTGCTCTCCAACCCCTATAAATACAATCCTACCTGCAACATAAACAGGATCTTCTTGACTGGCTGCTGAAACTCTACAGAAACTATTCTTCACTCTTCTCCTCCCATAAAACAGTCATCTAAAGGGTTCACTGTGATTCTCCAGTGAACTCTAACATTGGTTACTTAATCTAACTTACAAGATTTAATCAAATTGTAATCATATTTAACTTGTAATTGCAGCCAGTCAATAACAAAAGTTATAAAGTGGACGTTGGCTTCGTTAACAGCCAAAACCACTATAAAAATCTCTTGCCCTTTTACTTTTTTTTTGAGAAGAACGGTTGTGTAGCAGGGAACTACGCAGCCGATTAGGCTAAATATATATAGGTAGTGTTGGTTCGATCAACATGCCTGATCGATAGCTAAAGCAGCACATCAACAAAAAAGTGTTTAGGTTACAGTCGTTGTGTCATATTATAAATAGAGATTAATATACATACTAAGCCAGTGATTATCAGAAGAACTGCAGCGAAAAGTAAAAGCAAGTCGATCCCTTAGTCTCCACCATGCTGTCCTGTCGGTGCGGCAGAGGATGCGCTACCCACCGATTCTTCCGAGGGGGACCTCGCCGAGGGAAGGCGAAATCTGAAAGGCGCCAAAGATGAGGAACCTGCCCAATAGTCGAAAAGATTAGAGATTTTAATGCATAATGCAAGACGCGAGCTAGTGGGTTTGTTGAAGATGATGGCGTTTCTCTCTTTCCAGATGACCCAGCAGAAGATAGCCAGAAGAGAGTCGAGATGGGGGTTAGGAGAGCTATACTGCCAGTGCTCAAAGAAATCCTCAATTGAGTAGATTTTCCCAAGATTATGGATGCAAACCGAAACCCAAATGTAGAAAGATAAATCGCATTCGAGGAAAAGATGTCGGATAGATTCGATTTCAGAGTTGCAGAAGACGCAAATCTGGTCTGAAGTGATGTTAAAGCGGGTGAGGCGATCCTTGGTATTAATCCGGCCATGTATGAAACACCACTGGAAGAATTTAATTCGGGGAGGGATATGGTATTTCCAGACACGGGGAAGGCAAATAGTCTACCGGGATGGTTTAGGAAGGAGTAGCATTGGGAGACGGTGAAGCCACTGGAGGGAGCAAGGGCCTAGGAGTGATGATCTGGTAGGGCAGGGGTAAGGACAGTAGAATGTAAGATGTTGAGAGCGGAGAGGAGCTCAGTGAGAGTGTCGGCATCGAAAAGAGACGGGAGGCAGAGGCTGGGTAGGCCAAGGTTGACAGCATCCGCCACTGATAAGAGAGGTCGATTGGAGGAGGAGAAGAGGGATGGGAGGGAGCGGTGAAGTGGGGAGAGGCTGTGCCAGTAGTCGAACCAGAAAAGACAGTTGGCGCCAGCACCAAGTTTCACTTATAGGAGCGGTTTGATACGATCAACTGATGCGAGAACACCTGACCAAAATGGTGAGGGCTTGGAGAGTGGAGCGAAGTGGAGGGCATGAAAAGGGTCCGCATTGTAGTGATAGGCCAGGATCCAGTCTTTCCAGATGAACTGGCCCGGAGAGAGGAGACGCCAGAGCCATTTAGCGAGTAGAGACTGATTGAGGGTGATCAAGTTAGAGATGCCTAAACCGCCATGATCCGTGTGTAAACAAATGATTTTCCAACTGATCAGGCATTTGGCTCCCCCACCATTCCAGAGAAAAGTGCGTCTAATAGAATCGATTTTTTTGGATACCCAGCTAGGAATTTTGTGAAAGGAGAGCCAGTAGAGAGGGATTGCAGAGAGTACCGCTTTGACCAAGACAAGTCGGCCTGATGTCGATAGGGTGTTCGCTTTCCAACCTGCAAGTCTAGATTCGATTCTGGATACGAGGGGAATCCAGTCCAAACGATGAAGCTTAGTGGGACGCAGGGGGATGCCAAGATAGGATAAAGGAAAAGTGTCAATATTGCAGTTGAGAGCAGAGGCAATGGGGGGACCGAGATGGTCAGCATTTCCAAGCATGATGACAGAGCTTTTGCTAAAGTTAATAGAGAGGCCAGAGATGAGTTCGAAGGTGTACAGAAGGACCTTAAGACAGTGGATGTGCTCAGGGGCGGGGGAGACGAAAAGGATTGTGTCATCTGCAAACTGAAGGTTAGATATCGATGGGCTGGGATGGGAATTGGGGTTAGGATTGGGGGGACGGATGCCAGCCAAGTAGTTGTCTGCTGTCGCCAGTTTGATCATTTGGTTAAAAACATCCGCTACTAGTACGAAGATGAGTGGAGAGAGAGGGTCTCCCTGCCTGAGACCCCTAGCTGATTTTATGAGACCGCCAGAGACGCCACCTATCTGGATCGAGGAAAGGCTTGAGTTCGGTATACATTTAATCCAGTAGCACCACTTAGGTGGGAATCCTCTGTGCATCAGGAGTTCAAGGATGAAGTTTCAGTTGACTGAGTCAAAGGCTTTGGAAAAGTCTAATTTTAGAAGGACCCTTGGGATGTTATTGGAATGACAGTGAGAGATGACTTCTTGTGTTGCCGCGACATAGTCCAGTATGCTCCTTCCTTTGATGAAGGCCGATTGTTCCGCTCCCACCAGAGATTCCATATGGGTTTGAAGACGGTTAGCGAGTACCTTGGTTATCAGTTTGAAAGTGGTGTTGAGCAGGCTAATAGGTCGAAATGCTGAGAGGGAGTTGGCGCCATCAGATTTAGGAAGGAGAACGATGTTGGCATAGTTAAGGCAGGATATGGTCATGGGGTTGGAGCAGAATTCGGCACACATGCTTAGGATGTCTTCTCTGACAACCCCTTAGAAATGCTTAAAGAAGTAAGGGCCAAAGCCATCTGGCCCCGGGGATTTGTTGTCGTCCATATCTTTGAGGGCAGCCAGGATTTCCTCCTCCGTAAAAGACGAATCTATAGGGATGGGCAAAGGATTAGGATAGAGAAGGTTCCAATCTATGACGGGAAGTGGAGGGGAAGGTTTTCCAAGAATAGAACGGTAGAAGTCGGAAAAGAGGTTCAGGATGGTGGTAGGATCGGATATAGCGTTGTTGTTATGCACGATTTCCGGGATGGATAAGGACCTGCGCCGGCCATTTGCTAATTTGTGGAAGTAAGAAGTGTTTTTGTCACCATCTTTAAGCCAGTTGGCTTTTGACCACTGTTTCCAACCAATCTCTTCTTGCTTCATTAGTCTTTCAAGTTCAGCTTCTAGGTTTGCAAGGGTGGTTGAGTCACCATTGTCTAGGGGGTGAGACTCCTCTTGGATATTTAAAGCAAGGATTTCATTCTGGATGGTGGCAATGCGAGTACGGATGGAGCCCCAAATAGACTTAGCCCAAGGCCTAAGGAGTTTTCTAAGAGATCTGAGCTTACCTACTACACGAGAGGTGGCTGAGGTGGATCTGGTAGGTTGGCACCATGCCAGTTTGATAAAATCTTCGAATGATGGTTCCAGGAGCCAAAGCCTCTCAAATCTGAATGGTCGCTTGGAGGTCGGGGGGGTGCCAGAGTCAAGGCAGAGGGGACAGTGGTCCGATAGAATGGTAGCAAGGCCGAGGCAAAATGAGAGGGGGTGGATGTCTTCCCAGGCAGGACTGAAAAGGAAGCGGTCAAGTTGCCTGGTCATTAGTTGTCGCCATTGTCGCCGAGTTCTATTGATACCGAGCGCTAGCTGACGCCGAGCATTAGTTGTTGTCGAGTGCTAGTTGACGCCGAGTAGTCTTGTATGCCGAACATTTTATGACGCTGTGTTCCACTGGAAGCCGAGTACTAGTTGCCTGGTCAAATCTCTAGGAAACACTTGCCCCCCAAAGCGTATTACGTGGCTGAATCGTGGTACGCTTTGAATTGCATATCCCCCGTACTTCGCTTCGAATCTAGGTCAACTCTCTTTGGAGACGCTTTCTTGAGAATATCAGTGGTGGAGGTGTATGATGAGCGTGGTACAGATGCCGAACGAAGCACTCGAAACCGAACACTCCTCATGCCGAACGACACTGCCTTCCGATGCCGAACACTCTGGCTTTGACCGGTTCCACCGGGTATAGCCCCTTCAACTTCTACTTCCCTTCCCTATAAAACTAGGTCTTTTCCTTCTTCTCCCTTTTACTTTTTTACTTCTGCCGTTCTTCGAAGACTTGTAATTCTATTCAGTCGTCCGAATTTAAAACTTAACTACACCATCCCCATCTCCGACCTACAAACTTAGGTATTTTTCCTCGTACGATTTAAGTAGGTTTCAAACGAGATGGCCGAGTGTGTCGCGTAGAAAGTTTTCGAGTAGGTCGTCTTTATTGCGTCTCTACTGCCGAACGATGAGTATGTGCTTAGTTCCTTCGCGTCGAACCGAAGCTGAAGGGAAGAAGAAAGAATGGAGGTGTTGGAGGAGGTAAGGGTGTTGTTTGGCGTAGCGCTGCTCCGGCATATGTCGTCATGCGCCGATGGTGGAATGGAAGGCTGCCGAGCACTACCTTGGCCGATCAAACCTAGGCCGAGCACTCATTAAAATGACAAACTATAACTTAGCCAAACGAAACTTTTAGCCGAACATTGACTTTAGCCGAACACCGCTTTAGTCGAACAATGACTTCAGCCGAGCAAAGCTTTTAGCCGAACATTGACTTTAGCCGAACAAACATACATGCTGACCTATACTTAGGCCGGGCATTCTCAAGTGGGCTTGGTGGCCGAACAAACCCTAAACCGAACAATACAATTGCCGAACAATCCTTAGGTCGAAGAATGACTTCAACCGAACAAAGCTTTTAGCCGAACAATGACTTAGCCGAACAAACATACATGCCGACCTATACTTAGGCCGAACATTCTCAATGCCGAACGAAGCCTAGACCGTACAATACAATTGTCGAACACCATTTAAATGCCGAACAGTATAAATGTCAAACTACACTTAGGCCGACCACTTCATAAATTATATATTTGGAACTGTAATCACCACCTGGTGGGATTTTCGAGACGGTCAGCGATGACGGTCTTCGAAGACAACGATTCGCAGCTTATTTTTATATCTTTTTATTGCTTGTACACGATTGCTTGCACGAGTTCACACATCACGTGGGGGGAAAGTTCGTGTTGTTAATTCTAACGTTCAACGTCTTTTGAGTATAGTTTTCTCGGGCACTTAGCCGGATTCGTTATTTATTGAGGATGTCAAGAAAGTCTAGCTCCGCCACTATATCCGATAGGCCTGGGCCGTCATCAAGGCCAGTAGCTGCTGATACTTCTAATCCGTCGACTTCTCCTGCTCACAACTTAGCACCTGATGCCCTAGAGGCAGCAATTCTTCTAGACAATCCGATCGATTCACAAGCTTCGAAGATCAACGAAGCCGCTCTTCGACGGATATGCTCCATTCATGGGATCCCTTTCGCCGACGTGTTGGTCCCTTCGCGACACGATCGTCCTCATCTGCCCCTAGTCGGGTATACCGCCTGTAACAAGTTCATGTGTTGGATGGGCAGCGTGCCTCCGTTCAATTTATTTCTCCGGGATGTATTGCAGTATATTGACATAGCTCCGTCGCAGCTGCACCCGAACGGCCATGCGTTTCTATACGGGACCTACTTACTTTTCATGGCCGTCTTCTCTAGACCTCCAACCGCTGGAGATATCAGATACATTTATATGATCAAGAGACGAAAAGACAGTCCTTCCTTTATGTTCCTCGAGCCGTACCACAAATGCCAAAACTTGACAGGGGCATGCAGTAAATTCGCCCTGTACAAACAGGAATGGTTTTATGTGCGCTGCCCTCCTGGTTTTGCGAGGAGATGGGTTGAAGGCAGTAAGTCTCTCTGCCGAGTCACTATTCGCATTTAACCGGAGTCATGCTTTTCCTAACTCTTTGTTTCATCTTTTCAGGTATCAACCCGCGTCCGGAAGGCCGAGGATATTTTGAGGCTGTTGAAGCCATTAGAGCTCTTCCTGCCGAGGAACGAGACATCCGGACTATCATTTCAAATGAATCACTGTCGGGGTTTGGCTTGCTAGCCCCTGGTCGTCGGATCAGCCTTCCAGAAGGTGTCATCATTCCCAAACCTTCGTCTGGTAAAGGGAAAAAACAGGTCGGATCGTCGTCGCGTCGCACTCCCGATACGCACGAGGAAGGTGGGCGCAAAGAAGATGAAGCTCCTGAGACTCAAGACGAGAATGTGGGTCCCACTTGGAATCCGGCGGTCGAAGTCCAAGACATTGAAACGTCATCCTCCCATTCGAAGAGAAAGAAGAAGTTAAAATATAAAGTTCAGAAGGAGAAAGTTGGTGGCACTTCAAAAGTCATGCCTATCCCGCCTGAGAAAGAGGCTTCCTCGCAGCACCTGGAAAGTTCCCTGAGGGGTCTATCGAACCTATCTATTCCCGATGAAATACTTAATTATGGGTTTGATGATCCTGAAGCCCTCAAATTTTCTTCACCCGCTAGAGGCAATGCGGGAGTTCAACTCTCGGTCCAAGGAGACAACACTCCGATTAGTAAAGATAAACGAACGGGTCCGTCGGGGGGAACACTAGGACACGCACGCACATACGCATTCCATCATACACTTCATTTTTTTTATTTCCCGGATTTTTCCTAACTCATTGTTATCTCCATTATTTGCAGGTGACATGGGACGCTCTCACGGACTCGATCGCCTTCATGGCTCTTCCATATTTCATCACTCTGGACGGGACTCAGGCTCAGGCAGACGTAGGCACAGGGATGATTACGAAGATAGAGACAATCGTCTCCGCGATTCGTCTCACCGTAAGAAGGCATATTCTCAATCTTCACAGTCCCGTGATCCTCTTCCTCCAACTGAGCCAGATAAAGAGAAGTCTTCACAGAAGGGTTACCAATCTAATGCTCCTCGAGAACAACACTCCGATTCATCGAGTACAAGGCAAGTTCGGGAGCAACGAAAAAGAGCGGAACTTCCAAAGCCTCCTCCTCCTACTCCTGCGGTGGACCCAACTGTTGCGGAAAAGATGGTCGATCTTAAGGCCAAGTTTCCAAAAAATTGCTTTGACGGTTTGAAGTTCCTCCCGGCTATTCACCATATTCCTGGGAACGTAAAGCAGAGTGTCATTGCCTGCAATAACGACGTCTATGTTCAACATGATGCGTTTGTGCACTTGGTGGAGAAGATCTCGAAGGTGTCCGTTGAGCGTCAACATGAGATTGATCGCCTGAAACTGGAGGCTGGCTGCGACAAAAACATCATCGAGCATCAAGACGTAGAGCTCGCTTCGTACAAGTCGAAGCTGGAAGCCGCTGAACAAAGTGCAAAAGATACTGCTGAGGTAGTTACTCGCTTAGAGATGGCTCACAAGAAGGAGCTTGATGAAGCAGTTCAGCGCAGCGGTGCCCTCGCCCTAGAAAAAGACTCTGTCCAAAAAGAGAGGGACGCGCTTGTCGTGCAAGTCAGAGAGCTGAAGAATTACTCTCCAAGGAGAAGGAGGACAAGGTAGCTGCTCAAGAAGAATCACAACGATACTGTGATGAAATCGTTGCTACTCGTCTCCTGAAAACGAAGCTCGATGACGAACTTGCTTGGGTTGAGAAAATGAAGGATGAGGCCCGTGAAAAGGGCAAAAGAAAGGCTGCGGAGGAGATTGACTCTTGTCTCGAGGCGGCCGCAGAAGCCGGCAGGGAAGAAGTCAAATGCATGTTTGACCCGTTGATCGCTGAATATGGAGCCCGCGTCCTTATGCATCGCGACTTAACATTCTTGGGCGACGGCTACCTCGAATCCCTAGCTGAGGCCTGGGAAACTTTGATAAAGATCAGGAAAATCGAGTCGGGCTCTGAAGAGGTCCATGAGGATGCTTTGGTGAAGGAGTTCCTTAGGGGGAATGAGCCAGCGGATTTATCCGTAGCATTGACGCTTTATAGCAAAGGCTCTCCCCTTCCAAAAGAGAAAAATGATGAAGCTGGCCCGTCTGGGGCTGAGACTATGGCTCCTCACATTGCTGCTCCTCCCGCTGCTCAACCGGCCGGTCGGCCGACACTTGACCCGTTCGAGCAGCACGCCGGCTACGACCCTGAAGATCCCGGGCTTGGTGTTCATGTGCTATCTCCTATTCTGGAGGGTGAAACCCCACGCGCAACCGATAGCCAACCAGAACCCGGTAGGAAACTCTTCTTTTCTAGAAGTTGAAAGATCCCGTCATTTTTCAGCAGTGGTTATTCATTCTAACGCTCATTCTTTATGTTTTCATGTAGGCTGTTCTCACGCCGAGCCGACTCCAAGGAGCGATGATGCCAAGGAGGAGGCAGAGAAAACTAGCGACGTTGTCCATGCGGGAGTAATTCCTAGTCCCGATGCTTAAGTGATTGGGGCGCTAGATGATGATAAGCTTGACACTTCATCTCCTGCCGAAGGTAGTGATGAAATTGAAATCACTGGCGCCTCTGAGCATACTTCACAGATGAGCATGAAGGACCGCCTCGCCGCAGAGGAGAAGAAAAAGGCCGAGGTCAAAGTTGAACCTGGAATCCTGGAACTTACCGACCCGCGGAAGACCTTTGAAAATCATTCTCCCGGGCAGGTCCAAACCACTAGATGTTCCGTCTCCTACTCCTGACTCCGCTTCTTTAGTAAGCAAGAAATCCAAGAAAAAGCGTGAAGGAGAGGAGTCGTCGGAAAAAACAAAGGAAGACAAGAAGAAGAAACCGAAGAAATAATTAATACACTCGTTCAACGAGCTTCTTGCTTAAGTCCTGTAGCTTGTATAGATAAGTTCTCAACTCTGAGTTTTGTAGGAGTAACTGTGTAACCCCATTTTGAACTATTTGAATGAAGTTTAGTTTCTTTTTTGTTTGAATGATTCTCTGTAGTCGCATTATCTCCCAGTCCATTTTCGTGTTGTTCAAACATCTCCGGACGTGGCATATTTCTTGTTCTACATCTCTCGAGTACTTGGACTTTTTTCTAAATCTGCGCTCCGGGGATTTAGAGTAAGTTGATCCGCGTTCAGGGGATTCGGAGGTTCGCATCGTTTATACTCTAGTCCACATTCTAGGGACTTAGGGTACTGCGATCCGCGCTCTGGGGACTCGAAGATTTGCAATCGTTTATACTCTAGTCCGCGCTCCGGGGACTTAGAGTACTCCGATCCGCGCTCCGGGGATTCGGAGATTTGAGATCGTTTATACTCTAGTCCGTGCTCCGGGGACTTAGAGTACTCCGATCCGCGCTCTAGGGATTCGGAGATTCGATATCGTTTATACTCTAGTCCGCGCTCCGGGGACTTGGAGTACTCCGATCCGCGCTTTGGGGATTCGAAGATTCGAAATCGTTTATACTCTAGTCCGCGCTCCGGGGACTTAGAGTACTCCGATCCGCGCTCTGGGGATTCGGAGATTTGAAATCGTTTATACTCTAGTCCGTGCTCCGGGGACTTGGAGTACTCTGATTCGCGCTCTTGGGATTCAGAGATTCGAGATCGTTTATACTCTAGTCCGCGCTCCGGGGACTTGGAGTACTCCGATCCGCGATCTGGGGATTTGGAGATTTGAAATCGTTTATACTCTAGTCCGCGCTCCGGGGACTTAGAGTACTCCGATCCGCGCTCTGGGGATTCAGAGATTTGAAATCGTTTATACTCTAGTCCGCGCTCCGGGGACTTAGAGTACTCCGATCCGCGCTCTGGGGATTCGGAGATTTGAAATCGTTTACACAAGTCCGTACTCCGTATAGGATAATGTAATTCGTCATCCGGTCATGGGGTATAGAAACATTAGTGATCTGTGGAAAATACGGCTTCAAGCCTTTATTAATGAAAATCAACTAAACTGCTCGATTACAACTTTAAAAAGAAACTAAGTTATGACTGAACGGAAACATGCGGGAAATAAAAGTGCCTAAAACAAGAAAGAAAACATGCTAAATGTAATAGTGCCGCAGATGTTCACTGTTCCATGCTTCGGGGAGTGTCGTGCCATCAACGGTCGCTAGCTTGAATGTTCCCTCTCCAAGCTTCCGTTCAATGGCGTACGGACCTTCCCAGCTGGGATTCATACGTGATGGTACCGGGAAAACTCATTTCAGAACGAGATCACCCACATCAAAGATCCTTGGGCGGACTCTGCCGTCGTAGTAGCGCTTGACTCGGTGCCTATGCACTGCCGCCCTTAATTCGGCTTCTTCATGCTTTTCATCGATGCAGTCCAGTGATTCCAACAAGAGATTCTGGTTCGTCTTGGGATCATAGTATGTCACTCGGTGTGATGGAACTTCAAGTTCCACGGGTATAACGGCTTCGGAGCCGTATGCCAAGGCGAATGAAGTGTGGCCGGTCGAGGACTTGTGGGTAGTTCTATATGCCCATAATGCTGTCGGGAGTTCATCTACCCACTTGCCTCCAACCTTCTCCAGACGCTTCTTCAGTATGGACTTGATTATTTTGTTAACGGCCTCGACTTGTCCGTTAGCTTTTGGGTGTGCAACGGAGGCGAACTTTTTCTCGATGTCGTACTTTAAACAGAACTCTTTGAACTCTCTACTTTCAAATTGCGTCCCGTTGTCCGTAATGATGGTGCGAGGAAGGCCAAAGCGGCATATAATGTTTCGTACAACGAAGTTAATGACCTTCTTAGAGGTGATTGTGGCCAAAGGTTCTGCCTCCGCCCATTTTGTGAAATAGTCGACTACAACTATCGCGTATCTCGCGCCACCTCTGGATATAGGCAAAGAGCTGATTATGTCGATTCCCCAGATTGCGAATGGCCAGGGACTAACCATTTGTGTGAGTTCCGTTGCTGGAGTCCTCGGTATTTTCGCATATCTTTGACACTTGTCACACTTTCTTGCATAGTCTGCGGCGTCCCCGTTTACGGTTGGCCAGTAATATCCATAGCGGAGGATCTTTTTTGCTAGTTTGCCCCCCAGTATGGTCGCCACATTCCCCTTCGTGAACCTCTCTTAAGACCCGCTTTGTCTCATCATGAACGATGCATCGTAATAATGGGATTGAGAATCCTTTTCGATACATCGATCCATCCTGCATTACGTATCGCGCGGCCTTTCGAAGGACCTGCCGTCTTTCGCTTCTTTTTTTGGTAAAGCCCCGGTCGTCAGGTACAGTTTGAATGGGGTTATCCACGATTCCTTCTCGATTTTTGTTTCCTACACGCAATCGACTTTCATCTCGTCTATGCTCGGGGCATGCAAGACTTCAACGGGATACAATCCCATTTGTTGTGCATCGCCGGTACTCGCAAACTTAGCCAATAAGTCGGCTTCTTTGTTCAGTTCGCGCGGGACATGCGAAATGTCATAACGCTCAAGATTTGATAGTAGTTCTTGGACCCGAACAAGGTACGGAGCAAGCTTTCGTCCCTTTGCTTGGTAGTCTCCCCGCACTTGATAAACCACCAACTATGAGTCACAAAAGATTTCAACTGATTTAATCCCGAGTTCTCCGATGAGCTTCAAGCCCGCAATTAGTGCTTCATATTCTGCTTCGTTATTTGTAGCTGGGAAATCGAGCTTCAAAGCATAACAGATTGATCGGTTTTCCGGAGTTATAAGAACTACGCCTACGCCGGAGCAACGGTCGTTTGATGCCCCATCAGTGTATAATTTCCATCGGATGGGGGGAATGACGTCGTGATTATCTGGTTCGATGGGAATGGTAAACTCAGCGATGAAATCTGCTAATGCTTGCCCTTGGATGGCTCTTCGTGGTAAGTAGGCGATATCGAATTGGCTCAATTCGATGTTCCATTTTAGCAATCTTCCAGAAGTTTCCGGCCGTTGGAGTACCTGCCTCAGGGGTTGATCGGTATAAACACTGATTGAGTGTGCTTGAAAGTATGGGCGCAGCTTACGTGATGCAATCACCAAGCAATAAGCCAATTTCTCGATTTTAGGGTATTAGAATTGTTAACTAACAACGAGTGAGTATTGAAATAAATAATTCTCTTTTGGGGAAATCCGAGGTATCACTTATATAAATATATATTATGATAGAATCTTTTGGTCAATTTAAAATATAAAGAGACAAGTTTCTCTCATGTCATGTACAAAAAAAATTATCATCGAAAAGATAAATAGCTGTTTCTTCCTATACTATGAAATAATAAATACTATGAAATAATAAATAAATGAAGAATTTATTCTCGTAGAATCTAGTATCGTATAATCAAATAAGAAATTTCTATTGCAACATGAAATGAAACAGACAATATAAAGGGTGTGAGTAGGAGGAGCCCCCCTTGGCTTGATCTACGGCCCGAAACTGCGGGATAAAAAACGATGAATTTTTCTTAGTATTTTTTTTTTAGATTCAAAATGGAAAGTGCCCAAATTCAATTATAAACTTGAAAAACAAAGATTGGGTTGCGCCATATATATCAAAGAGTATACAATAATGATGTATTTGGTGAATCAAATGCATGGTCTAATAAGAAACTTAATTCATTGATAATATTAGTTGAATATTTTTTGAAAGATTTTTGTCAAAGTTTTCATTCACGCCTAATCTATATCGAGTAGACCTTGTTGTTGTAAGAATTCTTAATTCATGAGTTGTAGGGAGGGACTTATGTCACCACAAACAGAAACTAAAGCAAGTGTTGGATTTAAAGCTGGTCCCGAGGGACGGAGGAGGCTAGGTTAGCCGAAAGATGGTTATCGGTTCAAGGACGCAAGGTGACTTTGCTTTTGCAGGGTAAGAAGGGGTAGAGAAAATGCCTCTCTCCGCCCCCGTTAAACGCTTGCTAACATAATACACCGGCCTCTGGACTCGATCCTCCTCACGAACTAAAGCCGCACTTATCGCATGCGGGGATACAGCCAAGTATACGTATAGCATCTCGTGGTTTACTGGTTTTGACAGCATTGGTGGACTCTCCAGATGCCTCACCAGATCCCGGAAGGCTTCCTCACAACTAGGCGTCCACTCAAAATTCCTCTTTCCTTTCTTTATTATGTCAAAGAATGGGATGCACTTGTCAGTTGCCCTGGATATGAATCGACTTAACGCAGCTACTTTTCCATTTAAGCTCTGCACCTGCTTTATAGTCCTGGGCACTTGCACATCTCGGATAGCTTGGATCTTTTCTGGGTTAGCTTCGATTCCTCTAGCATTGACGATGAATCCCAAAAACTTCCCCGATGCAACGCCGAAGGAACACTTCAGAGGGTTGATCTTCATCCCATAAAACCTGAGTATGTCGAACATTTCAGCCAAGTCTCGAATGTGGTCGTTTGACCGTCGTGACTTCACGAGCATGTCATCCACATAGACTTCCATCGTTCTACCCAGTTGGTCCTTGAACATTCGATTCACTAAATGCTGGTAAGTCGCTCCTGCGTTCTTCAATCCAAAGGGCATCACTACATAGCAATAAAGCCCGACATTTGTAACGAAGCTGGTGTGTTCTTGGTCTGGAATATGCATCGAGATTTGGTTGTACCCTGAGTACGCATCCATGAATGATAACAGCTCGTGTCATGCGGTGGAATCGACCAACTGATCGATCCTTGGCAACGGGAAACTGTCCTTTGGGCATGCTTTGTTCAAGTCGGAATAATCTACGCAAGTCCTCCATTTCCCATTCGCCTTTTTTACCAGTACGGGGTTGGATACCCATTCAGGGTATAGGGCGTCGCGGACGAACCCATTTGCTTTGAGTTTGTCTACCTCCTCTCTGAGAGCAGCGGACCTCTCCGGGTCCATTCCTCTCCTTTTTTGTTTAACTGGGACATATTTCGGGTCTATGTTCAACATATGACTCGTGATGGCAGGAGAAATCCCACACATATCAGAATGCGTCCAGGCGAAAACATCAAGATTCGCCCGGAGGAAGTCGCTAAGGTCTTCAGTCATCGCGGGGCCAAGCTGTGATCCGATCTTCAGTATTCGCGAAGGGTCGTCACGGCTAACTGAAATGTCAATCATTAATTCAGCCGGCGCTGCCTTCTCTTCCCTGGGTTTCTCATCGTCGTCTCTCGGATCTATATCTCTGAAGATCCGAGAACTATGCCCGAGCCAGGGCTCGGGCACTACTTGTCAATTATCCGCATTAAGGATGCAGACGGGATTGTCCGCAACCTTTCCCTTCTCCCTCCGATGGGCCTCTCGGAGCTCAGCCACATAACAGGAACGACCAGCTGCTTGGTCGCCATGAACAATACCTACTCCTTTGTCAGTTGGGAACTTCAAAGTTAAACACCACGGGACTAACGCTGCCCTAAACTCAGCCAGGGCCGACCGGCCCAAGAAAACGTTATATGGAGAATCCACATCCAGAACTACGAAGGGTAGAATTCGCACCCTCCGACGCTCGCCTTGTCCCAGTTCAACTGGTAACTCGACATACCCCATTGCATCGCTCGCAGCACCGTTAAAGCCGTGAATACGAGCTTTGGATGGTTTCAAGTCTTTTGTTTCCATTTTCATTTGGTCGTAAGCCTTCTTGAAGATTATGTTGACAGAACTTCCGCAATCAATCAGAATCCTTTTCACATATGCTGGTCCGATCGTCGCAGATATGACCATCGGGTCGATGGTCGGAGCCTCTACCTGATCAGCGTCTCTGTTTCTGAACACTATATCGTCTATCATTACGCGCTGCTGCTTAGCGGGGGTCCCATCCTCCATGTTCGAATAACACTCAAAATCTGCATGCTTTAGGGAACTTGCATATCGCTCCATCTCTTGCCAATTCTTATCTGCGGGGTGAGGTCCGCCGATAATTGTATTTATGACTAGTCTACCTACGGGTCGGGCAGGCTCCTCGGGATGACGCGGGGCTGGTGCGCGACCTGGGTTGGACGTTCCCTGTCCTCCTTCCTGTGGATCCTTCACAAATTCTTGCAACTTCTTTTGCCTGATCAATTTCTCGATAGCGTCGTGCAGATGTCTGCACTCTTCCGTATTGTGCCCATAAGTCTCATGGAAGCGACAATATTTCCCCGTCCGCTTCTGTTCCTCGGTTGATTCTTTTGGACGTGGCTTTCTGTACTGAAAAGTATTGCAGGTGGATAGGTAGATGTTCTCAAGCGGCGCGTTCAGTGGAGTATACTCGCTGTAGCTTGGAATTCTCGACTTCCACTTCCCCGCTTCTCTCTTCTTCCCTTGATTTCTTCCTCCAGACTCCTTAGGCTGCCCAGGCTTGTTCTGGACATTGACTTGGACCTTTCCCGAGCTGTCTCCGGACTGCTTCACAACAATGTTGCTCTTCATAGACTCTTGGACAGGTCCTGGTGCCTTATCTCGTCGTACCCACCTAGCTTCCTCTCTTCTTATGAACAAGTGTGCCTTTGAGTAGAAACGCTCTAGCGTAGTCGGAGGTTTTCCTGCCAGCCAGTCTCCAAACTCAGAATCTGGATCCACACCTCTCATTACCGTCATTAGAATTGCATGATCATTGGGATTACTGAATTCAGTTGCCGCAACATGGAACCTTTGTAAATATTCCTTCAATGACTCCCCAGGATTTTGGATTACACTTGACAGAGACATTGCGTCCTTTGGACGTGTGGTGTGTATCCTGAACTGCTCAATGAACTTCTTTGCCAATTCCTCGAAATTGGATACAGACCGCAGAGGAAGTCGGGTAAACCACATAGTAGCGATCCTAGATAGAGTAATTGGAAAGCATCTACACTTGGTGGCATCATTTGCTCTAGCTGAATCCATCATCCATTCGTACTTCATGACATGCTGTCTGGGGTCAGTCTTTCCCTCGTACGCAGGGATAGTTGGCATACTAAACTTTCTTGGGTATGCCGCCTGTAACACAACATCCGTGAACGGAGTGTGACTTCTTGACACTCCCCAATCATCGTTCGATAAGCCCTGATTTTCTTTCATCAATTGCCTGATCATGGCTGTCAAATCTGGTGTCTGTATGGAAGGCGGAAGGTTAGAGTCTGTTCTACGCGCCTGTCCATGCTGATGCCTCCTCTCCTGGCGATCTGCCAATCGTGCGTCTTGAGGTTCGACATCGTTAGCGTTTTGATGATCTGGGCCTCCATCCTCCATTTGTACTTCGGTCCTGAAGTTTCCAGCTCTTGCTTGGTCACGGTCTCCAGCTGTTTGAACAGCAGCTTCTGCTCGTGCAGCTTCAGTCTTGCGGCGTCTGCCCCTGGGAGGTTCATCAGAGGAAGTAGAGCTGTCAGATGAGGAATAAGGAGCGGGATTGCCCCCAGCATTCTGTTGCTGCTGTTGAGTGAGCTGTGCCATCAGGTTGGCGTTAGCTTGCATTTGCTCCTCTAGTTGTCTCCTGCTTTCCCTGAGCTCTCTCATCAAGTCGTTGAACTCTATTCTGGTGACAACTGGAGTTTGGTCCTGGGCGGCAATCCCTTCACCCGGAATTGCTAGTTGGTTGCTAGGTCCTGCTTGTTGCACGCTAGCAGTCTCGCGGGCATCCGCATTATGAGAAGCTGACCTGGTACGTGGTCCTGCCATTGTAGAGTTATTGGTATGAACTCTAAGTGGAATCAACGGATGTCCTATCAGTGAGTCGGATCTTCTTTGGGGGATTTGTTCAATCCAGTAGCTTCAAAGCAGATCCTTGAGGTCTGAGAATTCAATTCTCAGTGAAAGCACCAAAGTGTTAGCACCAAAATTGGTCACTAACCTCTTAGAGAAAGATTGGGTAGAGATATAAGTGATGAAAGCAAATTAAACAGAGAAGAGAATGCTACTTTAAATGCAGAATGTAAGAACACCAAATTTATAGTGGTTCAGCGTAATTGCCTACGTCCACTTTGAGGTTAAACTTTATTGATCTTCTTAATAGATGATTACAAATACAATTCGTGAATCAAATGCTTGAATGAAGTTGTTAAGTAGAGAAGATGAGTCTATCAAAAATGGCAGAGTTTCCCCAGTGTTCTCTCCCAAAAAGGATCCCTCTTCACTATGACCCTGCCCCTCTATTTATAGGCAAATATGGGCTGGACTTCCCAAGTGGGCTTGGTGGCCGAACACTCTAGCCCGAGTACAGTGTTTGCTGCTTGCCGAACCAGGCACGCCAAACGTCATAATGCCAAACGGTCCTCCCCATGCCGAACGGTCCTTTCTATGCCGAATGGTACGTCTGATGTGTGGGGAGTGCAGGATGGTTGCAGTTGAATCCGAACGTAACTCTGTTTGAAGCTCTTGACCGAACAATGCTCCCTGACCGAATGATAGTGTCATGTTGAATGGTTAGGTACACCGAGCGTCTCCCGGATGCCGAGTACTTCCGTTGCCGAGTACTCCTGTTGGATGCCGAGTGCTCTCGTTTCCCTGATGCCGAGTACTCCCGTTGCCGAGTACTCCTGTTGGATGCCGAGTGCTCCTGCTGCCGAGTTCTACATTATGCCGAACACTCCTGTTGCCGAGTGCACCTGTCGCCGAGTTCTATTGATGCCGAGCGCTAGCTGACGCCGAGCATTAGTTGTTGTCGAGTGCTAGTTGACGCCGAGTAGTCATGTATGCCGAACATTTTATGACGCTGTGTTCCACTGGAAGCCGAGTACTAGTTGCCTGGTCAAATCTCTAGGAAACAGATCTAAAATGAGCAAGTTAACTCAATTCAAAGTTAACCTTTTAAACTAAATATTTTAATTAACTAGATTATTATAAAATTTTACCCACTTCACAAACCTAACCCGACCCAATTCCCCTATGCCCAAACCAATCTCACCACACCTTCCTATATAAATCCCCTAACTGATTTCCCTCCAAAACCTGAACCCATCCCAACGTGCACCACCGTGCACGTACACAACCACTTCCGACCACCGCATGACAATCCTAGACCATCCACAAGCTCACCTTACCTCACTTGACACAACCACACCTCCACCCCAGGCCAACCCAAGCGATTTCCACCTATCTACCCGAACCTTGAAATCGCGTCCAGGAAGTACTCGCACACCAAAAAACGAGCTCGCTACACCACCTCGACCATGTCGCCACCTTCAATGCGATCGCCATACCCCACGCACCTTCGAGCTTCACCTTGCCACGCTCGACACCATTGCTCGTCGCCACAACCAAGCTAAATTCGAATCCAAACCTTGTTGCCTTAAACCCTAACTCGATCTCATCTATCCACCACCATCGATCGAAAGTCCTACGATCACCACCACAACTCCGCCATCACCCAAGGTTGCTCCAACTCAAACTGCTTCAACCCAAAACCCTTAGATCACTAGAAAATTCCTAATAATCGAAAATTGATCATATCATCACTACGACACAACCCCAAGCCCTAAAATCATACGACTTGCCCTAAAAATCATGATTTCCTGGTACGAACATGATCGTATAATCCATCCGTCGATTCGAGCTTGGCGAAAAAATGATTCCACTCGACCATTTACTATAACTGATAGATTTTTCACACCATACTCAATGAAACAATACCCATTATTTTGGAAAAGAACTAGACACTAAGACGAACAACTTTCCAATTGGTCGTTTTGACTAATTTTAAACAGAGAAGGAGTTGTTGATTTTTAAAGGTGAGATGGAGGATGGTTTACTTTATATTTCAGAGAATAGGAAAGAAGGAAGAAGAAAGTTAGTCCCTGTATCTGTCCATATTTTCATTTTACAGTAAGCATATTTTTCAATCCAAAGCTAAAATCAACAAAAATATGATTTTTAAAACAATATCATAAAACATGATTCATATGAAATCAAAGTTACTTAGCAAATTCATAACATTTTTTTTACTTATTACATCAAAGCACTAAACCAAAGATTGAATAGCTCACCTTCCACATGATTTAAAATGCAAGATTCAAGCTTCAAGTTCCAATCTTTATGTGTAGAGAAGACGATCAAGGTTGTACTTAGATTATTAAACTATAGATTTGATTTTTATAAATTTAAGAATGTTAGAGAAAGTGGAAAAAATGGGGTTTAGAAGTGTGAAAAGAAGATGAAAAGTAAAAATGAAAAAGTGAGATAAGAAGCTTACTTTTTATAAATGAAAAAAAATGCTAAAGACCAAAATGCCCTTTAATCGCCTTTTTTCAACTATGCCATCATTCCCAAAGCCACCAAAATGTCATTTTCAAAGTCAATGCACTAACCATATGAAAATATGTTTGATCTTAGAGTGATCCTTGTACTTTAGTTAATTTTCACACTTAAGGAATCTTTCAAATTTCAAATCCAACTTATCATAATTAAAATTTAAATATATCTTATATTTATTAATTCTTCTTATTATTATTTTATTTATCTTTACATTTTCAAATATAAAGTTTTCTCTAAAAATTTGAATATGTTTTAAAGTAAAAACAAGGGTATTATGACTTTTTACAACTTGTCGTTCGAGAACCCGAAAAGCGGGTTTTAGTTACATTTTCAGTTTTTTTAACTACCTATTTACGTAAATAGAATTCAAAAATGAATTTTCTATCATTAGTTATAAATTTAAAAGAAGGTTATTTAATTATTATAACCCAGTATTGAATATCTAAAATAATTTAAATATTCCCAAATCAAATCGATAAAATTCTGGGTCGTTATAGATAGATTTCTAGTTAGTTGGAATCTAAAGAGGATCTCCTGTACTGGACATTGGATGTGGTCCAACCCTGTACAAATATCCTAGTGTGCTTACTCATATTTACTTTACAATTTTATTATTTCGCTACGATATTACCCAACTAGTGATATTACTGTTTATATATATTAGTTAGATAATATATTTGCACAATATTTAGACCATATTACTCAATCCAAGCGAACTTTCATTCGATATTAGAGCTATAAGAAAAAAAGCCTTGAAACTGTCACCAACATTACCTAGAAAGATTTGTTAGTTCTTGGACAAGCTCACATCTAATTATCTTCACTCGGTTCTTTGCCTTAAGAGAGACTTCAGTGCAGATTAGTGTTCTGGTTGGTGTTAAACATATAAGAAACGAATCCCTCCCTGACTACAAAAGATTCGATGATTCAATCGTATAAGTAAAGGGAGTTAATGATAATACAAAGCCAATTCTTATTATTCAGGCTTATAAAAAACTACATCATTTTGGAAAGACCTCAACTAAAAAGCATGTAATAGTTTAAAGAATTCTTTTATAGAGCTTGAGGGTTTATCTGAATTGATGACAATATGAAAAACTACAATGAGAAGGAGGGGGAAAATATAACACCCCATATTTTTATATAACATTATTTTGGATATTCAATTAGCTAAAAATAAAATAAAATAATATGGAGATTAATAAGTTGATAATTGATTAACTAAGGGTAGCCGTGCCATGTTAGTGTACAAATTAAAATGAAATAACCTAAGTTGATGTTTTAGGATATGAGAAGGGCAATGTGGGAAATAGGTGGAGCTTATACCCTAAACCCTTGGGAAATAAAACTCACGTTCATTCTCATTTTTATCAAACTAAAAATACTAAGGCTGGCCACCATTTTCATTCTCAAGAGGAAGATTAAAGTTAGGATTCAAGAGAAGGAAAGTAATCAACTAAATCAACATCAAATCTCATATCTATAATCTCAAAGCTAAAGTGAATAATTACTACATCCCATTTTCTTTTGGTTTTCGGTTTTAAGACTAGATCCGAAATATTTTTGCAAGTATATGCCATGTTTTGATGATTAAAGTTATACATATGCTTGTTGATGAATTATATATGTTCATGTTATTTTATGATATGTTTGATATGAAAACCCTACTAAATGACATCCAAATGCCTTGAAAATTTAAATATAGATCAGAAATGATAATTTAGAGACGGGTTTCAATTTTCATAATTTTCTGAAATTATGTGGATTTTATATTAATTTTCTAGTGAAGAAAATGATTTATTGGGTTATAAATTATTACGGCTAAATAAATAATTATTTGGGTTTGAAATTTTTATATGTCGGAAAACATATTAAAATAGATTTTCTGGGGATTTTTCCAGATTTTTCCTAAGTTATTTGATCAATATATAAAATTATTTAAGGTATGAGACTTAAATGTTTTATATTTTTAATTAACGAGAAGGAGCATTTTACAAAATGAAATTATTATTTAATTCTAAAAATAGTGGCAGCATATTTCTGAAAAGAATTTGTTAACTAATGAAAATTTGACAAACAAAGGCAGGTTAGTTGAAAAGTTATCCTTTTTAAGTTAAAAACAAAGAAAACGTACTTTTAGCATGTTTCAGCCTTTACAACAACAAACCTTCCGACCCAGACCTTCTGACAAGGTCGAGAGGATCAAAGCTTTCGACAAGGTCAAACCAGTGCATATGGTATCAAGTTACTTGGTACGTAATGAATTGGACAAGGTCGAAAGGTTCTTAGTCGAAAGGATTATGGCCAAAGAGGTTGGGGTATGTTTGTTTTATAAACCAAAAGCTTTCACCTGCTTTGCTTTCGAATAAGAGATTTCGACTTGGTAGCTTTCGACCAGGTCAAATATAAAGGTTTTAAACCTTTTGACACAGTTGAAAGGTTACTGTTGTTTTAACACTGTTTCGTTTTGGAACCTTCCGACATAGTCGAAGGGTTACTGCCGCTTTGTTTTGTTTTGAACCTTTCGATAAAGCGAATGGTTTACTTGTTTTTAAAAACCAGCTGCTTCTCCCAATGCTTTCGAAAGGAAGCTTTCGACTTGGGTGATTTACCTTTGTTTTTAATTGAAGTATAACTAAGCTTTCGAAGCAGAGCTTTCGACTTAGTCGAAAGGTTGCTTCCAATGAATTCGAAAGGTTTTAAAAGATGGGTTTCCACTTATTTTAAATTGAAACCAGTAAGTCTTCAGAAGGTTTAATTCAATGGTTTCGAAAGTTTTAAGTTCAATAGTTTTGAAAGGTTTTAGTGAAGGACCTCGAAAGGTTTAAATGAATGATTTCGAAAGGTTTGGTGATTAACTTCGAAAGGTTTAAATGAATGATTTCGAAAAGTTTTAGTGAATGACTTCGAAAGGTTTAAGTGATTTTGAAAGGTTTGAGATGGAAGGTTTTCCAAAGTTTTTCTACGGCAAATGTTTTAAAGTGATTTTAAAGAAGGATATCCAAAGTTTTATAGCTTTCGAAAGGTTTGCTTTTCAATGGTTCGAAAGGTTTGGAGAACGGTTTCAAAAGGTTTGATGTATGATTTCGAAAGGTTTGAGGAATGATTTCGAAAGGTTTGATATTGGTTTTGAAAGAGATGATTTCAAAAGTATAGAAAGAGGTTCTTTTAAATGGTTAAATGTTTTCATTAACCAAAGTTTGAGTAAAGAATATATATAACACGAGGATATGATTTTGAGTAAAGTATAAAATTATATACTTTTCCTTGTTTAAGTTTGATTTAATGGTTTTAAATCAATTTAAAAATGTTTTCAAGGAAAATTTATGGGAGGGGATCTTTATGTGAAAATGACTTAGATATTAGAATACCATATGGGACTAGTATGGGGTCGCGCCTTATACATTACCTAATAGCCCCAGCTAATTGTTGTCCAAAATTCCAGTGTGTAGGGCTTTGTCACAGGTAGACTAAAATTATGGTTACACACCAAAGGGAATATATGTTTGTATACAGATAAGTTATTGGTGAGCCCGAAAAACCATTAGGATCAGGAAGATGCGGGAGATGATTAAGTTAGGGACAGACCGTCCAGAAGTGAAGTATTTAACAGATAGTTAAGGACAGACCGTCCAAATGGGAAATGTTTAACTGATGTTAAGGATAGATAATCCAGAAGAAGAATATCTAACAGGTGTTAGGTTAATTTTGATTATATTGTCTGGTAGGCCCGAGTCATCCAAAGGTTAAAAGTTATCCAAACAAAACTTGTGTGTTTGAACAGATAGTTCATTATTACCGATATTTATGTATGTTTACATAATGATTGTTTTACAGAATTTAACCATTGTGGATGCAGTAGCACAGTATATGGTTTTATGAAAGGTTTTGCAAAGATATGTTTTAAAAGGATGTTAGTGCAGGGAAACACGTTCCGCTAAGCGGCATGGTCTCACTTAACATAATTATTCTGGGATGTATAATATTATTCACACCAGGCTTTATGTCTGACTCGAAGTTTATGTTTTTCCCTTAAACTCTCGGGTGCTCAAAATTGATTTGAGTAGGCTGAGGGTTTAAGGTTTTTTTTCAGGTTTTAGAATGTTGACAATAAGCTACCGGAGGCATACAGGAGGCAACAGATAGCTACTTAGGATTTGCAGTTCTTGTTATGTTTTGATGGATTTTCCGCTGTGTTGTTTGTATTAGGTCTATTATGACCTTATGACTCTGATCAACCAAGGGGGTATCTTCATATACCGCTCTTGGCATAATTTGTAATAATTATAATTGATCTGTGCCCAGGAATGATTTGGGGATTATGTGTTGGGAATGTGAAACATTTGGTTTTGAAATGTAATGAAGTAAAATTTGTTTTTGAAATCTGTGTTTTGTCTCATATTCAAGTGCTTCTGATATTATTGATACCATTAACTTAGCCGTATTTAGTCGTTGGAAGCTAATACTATAGATGACTGCAGCATCTGTAGCGCTTAGTTTTGGGCCTATAGATAAGGGATGTTACAGAAACTAATAGAGTAAGAATGGACTTTGACGGAAATAAGCTAAGGGAGTTTAAACTATTTGACTTTATTCGCTTTCACCCACCCATATTCATATATTTATGATTTAACTCAATATAGGGCATGATCCAGAGCCTCGCATAAAGAAGTAGCCTGAGGCTGATAAGGGAAACCTGTACTATTTGTTCCATAAGATACATGGTCATAAAACTGAAAAATTGCTGAAACTTAAAAATGATTAAAAAAGAATGACAAAAGATGGGATACTCCATAATTTTGTTTAGAGGGACTCTGCCCCTCATACTATTCCACCAAGGTGAATTCTAATGAGGGTAATTTCATGCAAACACCGAAGGTAACTCAACTTTCAGTATTTGTTAGCAATGTACTACCTCCCTCATACAACTGCATTGATGTAATGTATAGGCGACAACATGTAGTTAGGACCATTAGTAAGAGTTGGACAAATGTATTGAAGAGGTTAGAGAACCTCAAGAATTTGTGTTCTCCGGTAAACATTTGAAGACTGTACTAGTTGTTTCTTTAACCAAAGCCGATACGAGGGAAGTTACTCATCCTTATAATGAACCTATGGTAATAACCACTTAGATTAGCTCCCTAGTATAGAAAAAACATCATAGATACCGGTGTGGCGGTAAATATTTTATTCAAAGATACCTTTGATAAAATGTAGCATTCCTCAAGTATTCTTCGACCGAGTCCAGCTCTGATTTATGGCTTTAATGACAACGAGGTTTTTCCCCTATGCAAAATGTTGGTAAAAGTTAGTATAGATCCATATGATAAAGTATTTGAGACCACACTTATTATCATTAAACAAGCCTCAGTTTACAATGCCTTCTTTGGAAGACCAACTCTTGATGATATGGATGACTATGTTTTAACAAAACATTTATTGCTAATATTTTCAACATGTAACAGAGAGGGGTATGTGAAAAGAGACAAGCTCATGTCTTGAAGATTGTACTATGCATATATCCATGCATTAAATAAAGGAAAAACTTTTGTACATGATTGCATGTCCAGACATATAATTGTACCAAACCCTTCGATCTTGTTAGCGTAGAGGGGAAATACATATGAGCAACATCTGTTGTAGCTAATAAATTAGAAAAATGAAAATTAACGAAGATAATGTCGAGATGTCGGCATAAGATGATTTGGATGTTTTAATGGGGATAAGTACGTTGTCAACTAAAGTGCTATCGTATAATCGAAAGTTTAAAAGGTTACCTTGAATGGAAACCTACGAGGCTTCTTCTGTTGAGACGATAAGACAAATGCCATGTATAAGGGGTGGCTTTGAAGATACAACTTGATGAATGTAACAATGCATCCACCTAAACTTGAAAACAAGTATACATAATTGAAGAAGACTTAGACATTGAGAATCAAATAGAATAGGACATAAATCCTTGGATTAAGGTTGAAAAGGCTTAAACTGTAGAAATGCCTGTTGATTTCACTATCGATCCAAATTAGTGTACCAAGGCTGTGAAAATTGGGACCTATATGAACCTCAAGATAAGGAATCATGCGATATGTTTTCTTTGAAATAACTTGGATGTTTTTTGGCCACACGGTGATACGGTTAGCATAGATCCATAAGTTATATGCCATGCTCTAAGCATCACTCGAAGTTTGCTTCGATTTGGAAAAAATGAAGGCCATTTGGTAAAGTCCAATACATAATACATCAATAAGAAATTGATAAGTTACAAAAGAATAATTTTATCCAAGAGATCCAATACCCAAAGTGGATTGCAAATCCAGTGTTAGTATAAAACCTAATAATAAATAGAGAACTTGCATAGACTTTATCAATTTAAATAAAGCATGCCTAAAGGATTGCTTTTTGTAACCTTAGATCGACAATTGTGGATGCAACCAGATTACATCAGCTGCTATCATTTATGGATGCTTATTCCATGTACAATGTTTAAACTAGGTGAAGAATGTGATAACATTTTAACTAACATGGTATTGTTATGCTCTAAAGTTATGTCTTCCGGTTTTAAGAATGAAAGGGAAACATGCCAACTATTGGTTATTAAGATGCTTGCTAGACAAATAGGTACATACGATGAGGTCTACAGGGATGATATGCTAGTGAAGTCAAGATGTGTAATAAGCTATTATCGAAATGAAACCACCAATGAATGTCAAAGGATTTATGCCACTAGTATGTAAAGTCATACCTGGTGTAACACCCCTAATTTTATTAACATTATTCAAGAGATTTAATTAGAATAAATCAAATAGAATAATGCAGAGTGATAAGGGGATTGAGATTGGTAAATGAGTATAGGTGGCCGTGCTTATTTAAATTGAATTAACTTATAAATGGTTAAGTGCTAACTAATTGAACATAAGGGCATTAAGGTAAATAACCGCACATATTTCCCACCATTATACTATTATTCCTTAGCCATACACATTCATTTTCATCATAAGCAAAAACGTAAGAAAAAGAAAGAGCAAGGCCGGCCATTAAGAAGGTAGAAAAGAAGAGAAAATCAAGTAAAGCTTAGGATTCAAGCTAGAAGAAATCAATCTCAATCAATGTCTAATTTCCTTATCCAATCTAAGGTTAATAATAATCACTACATCTCTATTTTGATTCTATAATCATATGTTTTCGGATTTAAGGATAAATTCGTTTTTATGATATATATTGGGTGATAATATGCTTGATTTAGTATTTGTTCAATTTAAACAAGGTTGTTTAAAATGAGATATGCATGGTTTTAGGGTGAAATCGTGGTTAAATGATTTTTAAATGCCATGGAAAAATTATATATTATGGAAAATATGATTTTGGAGTTGGGTTTTAATTTTTATAATTTTCCAAGCCGTGGAGAATTAATTATGAATTTTCAAAGGAAAATATGGTTATTTGGGTTTATAAATTTATTTTGGAAAATATATTAAGAATTTGGAGTTGAAATTTTGATATGTTAGATAACACGATTAAAGTGAATTTCTGCAATTTTTTAGGATTTTTACTAAGTGATTTAGTATGGAAATTAAATTGTTTTGAAAGGAGGACCTAAATGATTTACTTGCTTTATTTCTTGGAAGGGCTTATGTGTTAATTGTTATTTGGTTTAGATCTGATAAAAATGCGAAAAATATTAGCCAAATTATTTGAAAGTTTATGATAGCCAATCAAGTGTTTAGAAGTGGGAAAGTTTGTTACAGAAAGTTTATTTTATTTGGTAAAAACAACATTTTTCTCATAAAAGTAGGTTCCGCCTCCTTTAGAAGGACCTTTCGACCCAGAGCTTCCGCCTCCTTTAGAAGGACCTTTCGACCCAGAGCTTCCGCCTCCAACCTAGTCGAAACCTTCTAGGTCGAAACGAGTAAACCAATACACATGGTATCAGTTAGTTGGTACGTAGTGGATTGAAGAAAGGCGGAAGGTAGGGTGTCGAATCGTAGCTTCCGAAGTGGTTGGTTCCTTTATTTTGTTTTGTTTTGTTTTAAATGAAAAGTGCTTGTGTGTTTACAAAAGCGTTTCAAAGTAGTCGAAACCAATGGTTTCGAAAGGGTATTTCTAAAGAAGCTTTCGGAGGAGAGCTGTCGCCTTTGTTTTAAAATAGTAGCTTCCGAAGGAGTTACTTACTTTTTAATTAAAGCTTTCGGAAGGGGTAGTTTCGACCAAGTCGGAACCCTTCTGGGATTTGATGCCTTTCGATGGCATTGAAGGTATCAATGTTGTCAAAAGGTACCTTTTGTTTTATAAATATAAGCCACTTCCTACTGCTTTCGAAAAGGGTTAGGGGTTCCGAAGGCAATGGTTTCGAAAGGGGTTTCAAAGCCAACCTTTAATTGCTTTACCCAGATGTTTTAATGCTTTCGAAAGGATGGTTTCAACACCATCAAGCTTCCCCAATACTTTTATGAAGTGAAGAATGGTTTCGAAAGATATGCTTTCGCTTATGTACACTTTGACCCAAAATGATGTTTTAAACCCAATGATTTCGAAAGGGGTACTTTCAATGGTTTCGAAGGGGTAACCTCTAATGGTTTCGGAAGGTATACATCCAATGGCTTCGAAAGTTATTGGTTTCGAAGGGTAACCTTCAACGGTTTCGAAAGGGGTATTTTTGAATGGTTTCGAAGCTATACTTCCATACTTATATGATAACACTTTAATAAGGTCGAAAAGTTTCGTAAGAGATGTTTTAAAGTATACGAAAGGCACGAGCGTAAGGTTTTGAAGATATGTTTTAATGCTTTCGAAGGAGGTCATCCTATGAGGTCGAAAGCAAGGTTTCAAAGGCGTCAAAAGGCTTTCTAAACCCAAACTCGTTTTTAAAGGAAAAACCATGGCTAAATAAAGAAGTTTTGAAAGGATTTCAAGTATGTAAATTTGAAGAAGTATTTCCTTTATAAAAGTATAGGTTAAAGGGATTAACCATGTTTTTATGTAATTGTTTTCAAGGATATTAAACCCACAGGAGTGGTATTGTTAAGTTGATATATTTGCTTCTTCAAATAGGAATATATTCACATGATAGAGAACCCATAACTGTATTTTTGGGGGATAAAGGTGTAGAAAAACCAACTAGGATAACCAAGTAGTGAATATAAGTTTATTAAACTCCTGAATGAGTAGAATTGCATCCAGGGAGTCAGGGATACCAAAGTATAGGATGCTTAAACCTTGAAGTTGTCTAGGAGATAGGTTCACAGTAAACCCATGAAAACTATGATTAGGAAGTTATTGGGGGTAACCAACAGGTTCATAGTAAACCCATGAAAACTATGTATTAATGATGGTTGGCGGGCCAATTGGTTTGTAGTGAATCCATGAATACTATTTTCGGATTAAGTATTGACGTCAGTCAAAAGGTTCCTTGTCAACCCATAAAAACTAGGATAAGAAAGAAGTCAAGGGGGGCATTAGTAGGTTCCTAGTCAACCCATGAAAACTAGACAAAGAAGGGAGTTACTGGAGTAATCCATAGGTTCCTAGTCAACCCATGAAAACTAGGCTATAAGATGAGTTATTGAAATGACCAATAGGTTCAGGGGAACCCATGAATTTATTTAGTTAATTGGCAGGGACCTATAGGTTCTTAGTGATCCCATGAAAACCCTGAAATAGGACAAGGTGTACATGAATTATAAAAAGGTTATTAGTAAACCCATGAAAACTAATAGGTTAATATTGATCCTAGAAAATATATAAATATGACAGGGAGTCAATTAAACTGGGGATGGGAAATCCAAAATGTATATATATGAATATCATCATCATATTTTTGAAATGCTATGTCTTTAACCATTATGGATGCTGGAGCACAGTGTATGGTTTTGAAAAGGTTTTAGGATACTAGTGAGGGGAAAACTCGTCCGCTAAGCGGTGTGATCTCACTAGATATCTAAATGGATTGTGTAAAGGTTCGCAAATCCGTACCCCTTTGAGCCGACAATATTCCATACCAATTCAACTCAAAACGGTGGAAATGCGAATCTTTAGGGTTGAAAAGAAGAGGTAGAAGAAGAAAGAAAGAAAAAGAAACAGCAACAATATCAGAATATCACATTCGCAGCGGAACAATATATAATAGATGAATGAATAATCTTTATAACAAAGAACTATATCAGTTTATATAATACATCATCAGAGTTTACAACAACAATACACATCACTGGACAGTTATATAAACTTGTCCACATAACATAATACACAACGGAATAATACTAGTATAAGTGAGACGTCTCGCCATCCAGCTCGCCTCCAGATCTCCACAGCAACTTCTGAATTCCAGAATGACCTGATATCCTGACTCTAGGCTGCCCGTGTGGAAAATTATGGGCACCCAGAGTATAGAAAGGGAACAATAAACTCCAGGTCAGTCCTGGGACTGGTGTGAGATCTTAAAAACAGTTATTTTCACAAAGAAAATAAAAGAATTTCGCAATGCTTTTGGAAAATGAAACTACCATAAGGCCTCCCGCCACACACACAATGCAAACGCAGAATTGGAGGAGATTTCTCCTTATGATAGTCAAACATGCTTGATACGCAAAATCTTTTTTGATATTATTACTAGTGCATAGTGTGAAAATCCTTTCGAAAATATAATATTAATCTTAGACAGCATAGGTACCATTATACTATGCCTACTATAGCTGCCACCTGAGGTGACAGGTTATACAAATTGCAATCATAAAGGGCTCGTATTGTTTCTTTGGATTTCCAACGAATGGTCAGGCTAAGGAACTTCCTACTGCCATATGGGTACGCCTCTGGAGGGACGTCCCGAGAACTTAACCAGCTCTCTGCCAACACAAGGCCGGGTTACCTCTGTAACTAGGTAACTACTACACGAGTATGCCACCCCCCGGTCGTTTGCGACCTTTATCCGAGGGCCCTCGATCACAAAGCAACAATCACACAGTAAATGAGATTGGAGCAATCACACAGGTAAAATATCTGGGCTCCATACCATGATACCACCTTTTTCCAGAAGGAAATGACATACCCTAAAGGGAGCGACCCTCATAACCTTGCCGCATCTTTCCTGTTTCGACCATTTCCGGGGTGCGAGGTCCTATGAGGTCTCGTCCACAAAGCTACGCTTTACACGAAATCCATGCTTTGATCACAAATGATCAATGAATGATCAGCAACACACAGCAACACTTAGCATGCCACATTACCAAATTGGGAGTATATCACTGATAACCTTCAACTACATAACCTCTGAGCTCGTACGTCTCAAAGAAGGGTGTTAAGCTAAGAGAATAAATTCTCCGCCACCAAACAGAAATGTATTTGAAAGAAATCTGCTTTATATCTCAAAGTGTAATGTCAGACATACATTCATACAAGTCTGTTCCGGGTTCGAACAGAATCGAAGGCACTTCGTCCAATAAAGGAAGAAGCCCTTGCAAATCCGGGTATCCACAATCCCGATCGGACTCCCCATCACATATGGAGGTCTCTATACCGGAGCAACTCAGTGCAGAGACAATCGATAGGTTATCCTATCGTTCTCGCAAACATTCGATCTTCAACACCGGTCTTCAATTGCAATCCATAACGTCGTATCATTATTCTGAATGGGTTATATGACACAAAGTCCTCTCCCGGCTTAACCGAATAATGAGCGCTTGTTTTAAAAACAAATTCAAATGCCATTTCAAAGGCAAATATTGATAGTCGGTTATGTAACTATCAACAACATTCACAACGATCAACCAATTTAAATAATTTTCCCAAATTATTAAATTTCAAAATATCTTTGCAAGATATATATTTTCCACACTTCATCACTTTGAAAACCAATTTCAAATCACTTTTCACTCGCGGAATACAATTCCCCATATTACTTATTTCCCTTTTTCTTTATAAATTCCATTGTGAATTTAAATTTCCAAATATTCACTTTCAAACACCAAATCAAATTTCAAATTTATTTCTAAATTTATTTCAAATACCAAATCAATTTTACAAATTGATTCCCAAGTCTATTTTCAATAGAACAGAACATTTGCAAATTGATTTCTAAGTTTATTTCCAAATAACAAACCATTTGCAAATCCATTTCTGAATTTATTTCCAAATACCAAATCATTTTTACAAATCGATTTCCAAATCTATTTTCAATAGAACAGAACATTTGCAAATTGATTTCTAAGTTTATTTCCAAATAACAAACCATTGCAAATCCATTTCTGAATTTATTTCCAAATACCAAATCATTTTTACAAATCGATTTCCAAATCTATTTCAACACAAAATCCATTTTCATTCAACATCAAATAAATTTTCATATCGATTTCCCAAAGATTTATTTTCCAATACCGGATCAATTATCAAATGGATTCTAAAAATTTATCACCTTTTAAATAAATCCCTTTAGTCTTTCCAATTTATTTAAAATTCCATTTTCAATGAATTCTTCAACTTTTAAACAATATTATTCAAAACCCACTTATTAATATCTTTTCCCATATTTTGGAAATAATTCGATAAGATTTCAAAAATCAACTTTATGTTTTTAATTTCCTTCTTTTAAATTTACCCAATTCTTTCAAAAGGGATTCACTTAAAATTTCCTACTTTAATTTCAAAAATCCAATTTTATTTATTTCTGGTATCCAACGATACCAAATTACATTCGGCTAAATTATAGCCTTCAACAAATTCAATCACAAATATAATCATACACAGATTATAAATAGATCAACACACAACATTGAAACAAATTCAAATATTTGAGGAATCCAGTTGGATCCCTTCAACCTGTTTCCCTGCATCCACAGATGTTAGCACAACAATTAAATACCCATTCCACTTCGAGGTGGAATATCGCGGTATATGGGATTTATAAAATATCATCCGCTATTATGCGGCGCATAGGGTCTCATCCGCTATATTATGCGGGAAATCAATCACCAAATACATATATAATACCAATTCCACTTCGAGGTGGAATATCGCGGTATATGGGTTTAAATGTAATATTATCTGCTATTATGCGGTGGATAGGGTCTAAAACAATACAACTGATAATATTTTATCATTCAAGCACACAATCAACAATTTTAATCTAACTATCACAATTCAACAATCAATCAATAACTACAGTTTTCAATTATTCAATTTGAGTGAGAAGATCTCACCTTTATTTCCGTTTTCCATCCACTTAAATCCTGATTTGGTTTTCACGGTTTTGACCTTGTACAAAATTATGGTTTTATTAATAATTGTTTCCTTAGAGTCGAACAAATCAATTAACTAAATTAACTAGCTATTTAAATTTAACCAATAAATTTTAAGATCAAGTAAATTAAAATATGTATATTTATTTTCCATTTTCAAACTGCTTAAAAAAAATCTATATAGGTTTTAAAAACTTAATCTTTATATAAATTCTTATATTCAAATCTTATAGATATATATTTTCAGGTTTAAATTAAATTAAAGTTTACTTAAAATTTAAAAACTGTTTTAAAACTTTACTGTAACATATATATTTTTCCCAACAGATATATACATATATGTATTAGTGGAAATTACCGAGGAGGGCCTTGTAGCCAGGTCCAATAGGACTCGAGTTTGAAATAATAAATTTCCAGGACAAAAACACAAATACGGTTGACTTTCAGTTCATTCTCAAATTCAAACGTCTCGCTGTTTTTCAAAATCGATCAGACGCGATTTTTTCACATCGATCATGTGTGATTTTCATCAATCGAGTGCAATTTTTTGCTAATCGATCAGGCGCGATATTCCTAAATCAATCAGGGAGGCACGTTTTTCCCAGATCGATCAGGAGATTTGCCCAAATCGGATTGTTTACATTCAAGATTTCATATCACGTCTGAAGAAAGTGTCGATTGCTGTTTATGATTTTGTTCTTCGATTTCTTTAGTTCTACCTATGGGATCTGAAACTCGAAGTTCAAGCAATCAGTTAATGGATCATGGTGGTCAAAGGTACTGTTTTTTATTTTTGTTGATTTTATGGATCTGTTTTGTTTGTTTGTGATAAAAATTCATTATTTTATGTTGTTTGCTGACAAATTATTGTCTATCAAGAAATTTTGGTTGATACTGAATGTGACAATTAGTTCTTGATTTCTTATTTAGTTCCGACAATGCTTTTTGGAAGAACATAAAAACTATTATGGGAAAGTTAATTTATAGGATGCACCGGTGATTTTTAATATGGATGATATTGTCCTTTTTAATTCAATATTGATGCATGTAAAGTATTATGCAAAAGATAATTGGTTTTATCTTTTTTTGAATACTGGGCTAAAAAAGGATCTGGCATATATTAATTAAGATCTGATGTAGTAAAACATTTTTACATATATTAATTAAGATCTGGTCAACAATTTGATTCTGCTCTTGGATTTCGTCGAACAGTTAGTGCTTATATTGTTTGAAGAATGGTTTTAAAGTACAGTATATTAAGAATTGTAAGGAACAGTTGAGAGTTTGATGTGCTATAGATGGTTGTCCTCTTAGGATTCATGCTTCAAATTAAAGCAATTATTCTTTTTGTTTACATTTGACAGTTCGATTTGCCAAGCAATCAATTTCACCTACTTATTTTTTTGTTTACATTTTTTTTGCAGGTGTGATTCATCTGTTATAGTTGTGTTTGATTTCAATAACAATTGTTTTAGTGCTTGTTTTGGATTGGATGCTTCTATTTGTTCTGTTAGGAATAGGATTTGCGAGGAGTGGATTAATTTTAGTCCATTATGCTTTGATATATTTTATATTCGAGAATCAAAGACTACCTTTGTTGAAACGGATAGTGATCTTCAAGCTGTATTGCGTTTGTCTTGGTTTAAAAAGGAAGAATTTTTGGTATTTTTTCTACGGTTGAAGATTGATTCAATGGGTAATTTTGTTGTTGAAAGTAGCAAGTCTGGTTCAGTAGTTGGTGGTGAGTCAAGTAATAATATAACTGATGATGATTTAGATTCTGGTTTTTCTGAACAAAAGGATTTACATGAGTTGTTGAAGAAGAATTCAAATATGGAATTTTTTACTGGGGTGGGTCAACAATTTGATTCTGCTATTGGATTCCGTAGAACGGTTAGTGCTTATTGTTTGAAGAATGGGTTTAAAGTACAATATATTAAGAATTATAAAGAACGATTGACAGTTCGATGTGCTATAGATAGTTGTCCTTTTAGGATTCATGCTTCTTGCAAACTGAAGCAATTGGACCAATTGTTTGTTAAAAACATTCAGCTGAATCATACTTGTGGTGGTGGATTTCGTTCACTTGGTAGTCCAACTATTAATAGTGATCTTGTGAAAAGTCTAATCTTCAATCAAATTCGTGATGAGCCAAAATGAAAAACGAAGGATATCATTAAAAGTTTTAGAAGAGATTATGATGTGGAGCTGAGCTATTATTTTGCTTATAAGGGTAAGAAATTGGCTATGAATGATATTTACGGTGATGAAAAGAAATCTTACAATGATTTAGTTTGGTATTTGAAGGCATTGGAAAGAAATAACCCAAATAGTTATTCAAGTATGGATGTGGATTCTGACACTAATCAATTTGAGAGAGTTTTTGTATGTTATGAGGCATGTATATTTGGATTCAGCTATTATATCCTATGGTGTTTTTAGATGCTACCTTTTTGAAAGGGCGAAGTGGTATTTTGATGGCTGCCACTGCAAAAAATGGGAATCAAGGTACTGATTTTGATCTTTTTTTTTGGCTGTTGTATTTACTTTGTACTGTGTGCATTAGTTCCTGGTTATAAATTTTTGTAACAAAGTACTGTTTCTTTAAGTGATTGTTCTAGTGATTTTTGTTATGTTCATACTGCATTTTGGTTAAGTGATTAGTCTACTGTTATATAGTACTGATTCAATTCATTAAAGTTTCTTTTGCGTTAGGGCTTAGCATGTAAAATTATTGCAGAAATGAATTTATGTAAATTTGATCCAAAACAAATACTGTAAAAGATTTAATGTTATTTAATTTGATGTACAAAATGTTACTGTATACAGGAGTTAAAAAAGATAAATGCATTTATCTTTTAAGATAAAGAATTAAATAACATATTAAAACGTACTTATATATCATAGTTACTACTACATGTTAAACATATTTATCATTTTTCTCATTATTTGAAATTCTTACATAACGTATAAAAATGATTTAAACAACATATAGAAAAGATAATAGAATATATCTTTTAGAAGTTCAAATATAAGTCTTTGTATTGTATGCATGATCTAAGTATTATATCTTTGCAATTTCTACCCTTCCTACATAGACTACACATTCAAGTAGCAAAATTTAAAAAACAAAAGAAAAAAAGGATGGATTGTCTCTAGCAAATTTATTTTTCCTTTTTTATTTGGGCCAAGGGCATAGTGTTCATGTGATTGTTTACTATTAGATAATACTGTTTCAAACATAGTGCATTATTTTCAAATGTACATTAATAAACAGTGAATTATTATTTTTTTGTTTTTTTCCAGGTTTTTTCCCATTAGCAATGGCTCTTGTTCCCAAAGAAAATGAAGAGTGTTGGAGTTGGTTTTTGAATCACCTAAAGAATGCTCTTAGTTGTGATAGAATATTAACTTTTTTAAGTGATAGACACTGGGGTTTATTGTTAAGTGTTCCAAATTTTTTTCCGAATAGTCATCATTCTTATTGTTTGCATCATATGCAAAATAATATTGCTAGCATTGTGAAAAGTGGAAGGGGTGTTTGGGTAGCTCATTTACTTGAGCATTGTGCTATAGCTTCTAATCATCATGAGTTTGAAAAAGCCATGTCCAAGTACAAAGAAATTGGAGGTGCCAAAGCTATAGAGTATTTGAATGACAAACCATATGATCATTGGGCCGATTTGTTTTTTCCGGGGAAGCAATATGGTGAAAATAAGTCCAATGTAGCTGAGAGTTTTAATTCTTAGATTTTGGATGAAAGAAGTTTGCCTGTTACTGCTTGTCTTGATGGAATTAGGGTAAAACTTATGATGCAAATGTCTAATCATAGAGAAGAGGCATTAAAGTGGACTAGTGTGCTATGTCCGAAAATGGAAGCTCGTTTGTTAAAATTGAAGGAAGAAGGATTTGGGTGGAGTGTTTCTAAATCATCTAGGTATGTATTTATATTTATTTACATGATGTTCATAGTTTCTAAAAATGATAAATGCATTTATCTTTTTTCAACCTGCTATGTAGCCTGTGTTATGATTTCATTTTGTTGGTGTCATTTCATTTTATTTATTAGATAGATTTGAGAGAATATATATAGTGCTAATAATCCTTTTTTGGAAATGCAATCTGTTTATATATTTTACCTGTTTTTAATTTTACATTTTGTAGGTATATTTTGAAGTTCATTCTCCGACATCTCAAAAGGTTGATCTTAAAAATCGCATTTGCAGTTGCAATCAATGGAAAGTGACAGGTTTTCCTTGTGTGCATGCTTTGAAGTGTATTTCTTTAACCAGAAATTCTGTTTATGAATATATTGAGAATTACTTTACTGTTGAGTATTATCTAGCTTCATATTCACATTTGATCAATCCTATTCCAACTTTTGATAAGGAAGCGATTGAAGCTGAAGAATCATCTATTGTTCTTCCTCCTAAGCCTGTTCGTGGAGCTGGTAGGCCTAGGATGAATAGGATTGAAGGGGCTGATTTTCATGCTAAGCAAAATAGATGTGGAAAGTGTAAAAAACTAGGACATAATAGAAGGGGGTGTTCTTTTGATAATTGAGTTGATTGTTTTAGTTCAATGTATTTGATTGGTTGTTCTATGAATACTTTGAGTTGAATAATTGAGTTGATTTTTTTAGTCCAAAGTATTTGATTTGTTCTTGTATGAATACTTGGTTGTTGTATGAATGCTTTGAGTTGACTATTTGAATAATTGCATATGTTGAATTGGTTATGATCTGATTTTGATTATTTTTGGTTGTATGCAATTATTTATGTTTAACTGTTATTTGGAATGCAATGTTGTTAGTTCTGTTAAAAAAGATAAATTGATATTTCTTTTTAATTGTTGTGTATAGTCTGTTTTTAAAACACAGTCCTGAGAAGAGCTCGCACGGTGTACTCGGCTATGACCTCAGGTTTCACATTAGTAGAGTCTGATCCAGGTGTAACCATGTTAGGCTTTAACAAAGTACCTTCCAATAGGACTTTGTGCTCGTTTAGGGCCTTGTAGCATGCAGCAAGCACTCTTTCAGTCACATCTGCACATCTGCCAATTTCAAGGCCATTCAATATGTTAATTAACTTTGTGGAACAAACAATATTAAGGTTCCAAATGAACAATCCAAAAACAGGAACAGGTTACTCTTTGCTAGCATTTCACGCATGAAGTTTTTCTCATTAATGAGTGTTGAGTACAGCATAAAAAGGTAAATCATGTTCTCTCATGAGCTGATTTATTGCTAATTAACAGTAGCATTCTTGCTTTTGACCCATTGATTTTGTTTAACAAGTAAAATTAACAGAGAACTAACCTGTCAATGTTATGGGATCCATCAACAAGAATCTCAGGTTCGACAATGGGAACAAGCCCATTTCGAACCAAATCATCTGTAAATCCACGATTTTCACGCACAGCAGTAGGAATACAAATCAAACAGAACAACTGGAGATAAGTATGACTAGTATATTGCTACCCAAAACATACTGTCAATAAAACATAAATTCGTTTATCTTTTTAACAGAGCATTAAAAACATTAGCCATTACAAATTCACTATCAATTACCATAATTTCATTATCAAATTTAAAATCAATTGTGTAAGTACTTGCTAGTTAACAATATACAAAAGCAACATAGACTGAAGTGATTATGTAGTTAATATTTCATTTGGCAGATGCATTGGTTCTAGACAGTCTTGCCTTCTTGGTTCAGAATATCATAACAGTTTGACAATACATCCCATGGTACTTGGCGGACTGGAGATCGATAGCCTCTACAATCGGGGTCGTAGCATTTCTGATAGTAGCCACCTCTCTGGAAATCAACAATGTACATAACATGATTACTTTTATGTTCTCTTCCAATTCGTTCACAATATCGACTTTTGGACATGCTATAAATTATGTAGCCATGTGCAGAAAACCAGTACCACCTTCTTATTTTACCCAAAATATTTCCATGAGAGGCAAAAGATGAAATTTTATCATCCAAAGCTGGAAAGGGAGATTTTCCTGAACAATAGGACTTAGGTATATTGCTTCCATAATCATTTAATGACTTATCTCCCTCGGTGTGGGTGCTATTATCATTGACCTCAGATTCAAAATGAAGAATTTTGCAACAGTCCAGATCCATTTTGCACTCTAATAGCTTATCAAAATCAGCATCTATTCTGCAAATAAGTGATTTGATAAACACTTGTTCCTCATTCAGATTCTTACATCCAAAGCGTCCGCTTGGCAGGAGTAAAGCATTCTTCCCTGCTTTTGATGAGAAAGGAAGACGAAAACAACGATTACGGGTATAAACTCCAGTATCAACAAAAAGAAGCTCTGTATTGTCTGATGAGCTTGAATCTTTTTTGATGTACAGTTTTTCAAACTGTGGATCACTTACTCTTAAATTTATTATACGTGAGCATACCTCAAAGATGAATGTTCCAATATGCGAGTTGTCTTTGAGGGCAATATTTGGGATATGAATGATCACATGTCGAGAGAACTTTTCTTCAGTAGATGAATCAAGCTCTAAAACCCAATCTTGATTTCCCTGGATTTTGTATTTGTCATTTAGCAGTTTGAAGGTGATAGATATCAGAATATCTACCATTTCATCGGCATTTTTTCCGGTGTTAATCTTTTTATTGAACTCCAGATCATAATACAAGTGGCAAGGCAGTCCGACTTGAATAACCTCATAATGGTGGCGTAACTTAGGATTCATGGTTTTGTACCTTCTCCAGAACTCATCATATGTAGAAACAAGGAACCTTCTTTGTGCAGTCAAATGATCTTGGTAGCAAAAAACGTAAGTGTTTGCATGTGTTTGGACAAATCTTATAGCTTCTTCTTGTCTAGGAAATGTAGACCATACTACATCTTTTTGTTGTGTAGAACAACGGAATTAGAAAACATAATAATAAATATAAAACTATAAATTATCAATAACAGATAAAAGGATTTATATTTCTTAAAAGAGCAATAGAAACTTATTTTTAAGATCAGTTGCTACAAATTCACTATCAATTACTACAAATTCACATCAAATTTTCAATATCAGTTACTACAAATTCACTATCAATTACTACAAATTCACATCAAATTTTCAATATCAGTTACTACAAATTCATCATGTAATTCATCAGTAAATTCAAATATACTCCCTAAAATCTATGATCAATTTAGTATCAGCCTTTAAAAATTCATCACCAAATTCATTATCTAATTTTTAACATCACCCATTACAAATTCATCAGCCATTACATTTTTTTGGGCTGAAGAAGAGCTGCAAAACTTGTCAAGCCAGCAGTATGGTTCGTCGGATAGTATTTGTGCAGCTATCTGTGCTCTGAATGCATTAACTTGTTCAAGACTAATTTTTTCTGTATTATGCATTCCTTGTGCTATTTTCTCCATGAACATCATCACAAAAATTCCGCAGTCGTACCTGTATTTCTGAAGTTTAGTACTTTGAATATAATGATAAAACAGATTATCTTTTCTTTATTTTCATAATGAATTGTAATTAGTATTATGTTTATCTAATACTAGTATGTGAGAAAATAATATTATCTAATTGGTAATATGTGTGTAGGTAGTTATTGTGTATTGTGATTTTTTGTATAAAATTCTGAACTATCTTCAAAATTACCCAGTGCTTTGTTGAGCACAGTCAACATTTTTAAGCACTGAATTTTTCCTGAGAATTGTTTTGTGCCCTTCTTCTTGTAACTCTTTGTTTAGGTAGTTCACTACTGATTTATGAAAACAGTGAAGGAAAATTAGAACAAATATAAACACATTTATCATTTTTACTTTTTGTGTATTTTTACTTACCACATTAATGACAAATTTTGTATGTCCACTTCTGTAGGTTTTTGATCTCGTGGTCAAGTGCAGAGAGTCGTAGTGGTTCCAAGTGCATTCTCCAACAACTAGTTCTAGCAGGCTCCAATGTTCATTGCCATGTATTGGGAATAATATGTTGCAACATAATGGATCTAAAAGTGTTCTTTTCATAAAAGGATTGAACATTTTTTTCTTGATATTTTCCAAGCTTCCATCCGTTGCGCTTTTCTGTAAAAAAAATTGTTTTAGAAAATTTATGTTGTATAAAAAAAATTTAATTTGAGAATATAGTTCACTTACTGTCATAGTTGTGTTAACATAGATAATGCTATTGCTTTTTTCTAGTTGCTTTGTTTTTCGGAACCAAAACCAATCAATGATCTACATTTGAAAAATAATATGGATAAAGTATATAAATTATAATGAAGGAAAGTTTAGTTTGTTGTACTTACTTGACCACAAATACTTTGTTGATAGAGGAGGTCTTCTATCATCATTTTTGTTATGGTGATGAAGTTTTCATCATCACAACTAAATGCTTCATCGCTGGAAAAATGGACGGTTGTTAATAAAAGAAATTAAGTTTAGTACGTACTATGTTGTTTGCATTTGATATTAAAACAAAATAGAAGCATTTATGGAAGTATTTATTAAAATTTAAAGATAAATTAATTTAGATTTTTCAGTTTTGTTTAGTTTTTGTTTATTTTTGAGCAAGTGTGTGAGTGTATAGTAGTTGACAGATATACTGATAGGTGACCAAACTAAAACAAAACCAAAACAGTACTAATAATTAATCTAACAGATTGTTGATATATAGTTTGTGTGAGTGAAAAGTAGTTTAATTACTTACTTGTTTCCTCCCAAAACTTTGAAAAAAAGTTTCACATTTTGTTGCTGTTCATCAGTTAGATGCTTCATGAGTGGACACTTTTCAACATTCTTTTGCTTCTTCTTTTTTTGTTCTTTAGAAATGACATCTTCAACAACAATTGGATTTTCTGCAGCAATTTCTTGACTATGTTGTTTGATATTTTCATATTTTAAACCATGTTCGGTTTCTAGAATGCAATCTTAAGTTTCCATCAAATCAAAACATGGAAAGTTAGCAGAACTATTTATATGCATCATACCAACTATCTTTCTTTTATTCGTACCTTTTTCAGCTTCACTTTTTTCTTTGAAATCGTTTTTTTCTCCACATTATGCTCTTCAAAATTTTCCAGCTTTTGAAGTTTCATTTCAAGATTGTGGAGTCTTTGTTCAGCCTGTTGTCTTGAATGTTGTTCCTCATTCAGTTGTTCTGCCATACTTTTCATCTCAGCAGATAAAAAGTTCACTTTCCTCTCTAACTCTTTTATGCTACTAGAGCAGTCCGTAGCATATTTGTCATATTCCAACCCAGTATATATTTTTTTTGAAAAAAAGTCTTTTTCCTCTTTAGTTACATTTGCAAATTTCTTTAAAATCTGCATGGAAGGTATTTGAAATTAAATTTGGACATGTAATATCATTGAAATTCTATGAAGTTAGAAATCGGAAATTATTAAAAATATACAGGTAAGTAAATTTCAGACACTTGATAAATGGAAACAACATGCAGGCACATTCATATGGGAAGGAGAGAAGACCAGGAAAATCTATAATGCACACACAATAGTCGTTACGTATAAATATAGATATGTAATTAAATAACCTACAAACTACATAAATTTAGAACACTATCCCTATTAAATAAGACACATATAAACATATGTACTCATATAATTTTGTTTATCAACAAATATATATAGTTCATTATGTACTTAAATCATTTTCTATAAAAACATATATGGATTTATCTTTTTTAACTAGGGTTTAATTTAGTTGTATATTTTCTGTAATAAATTTAAATATGAGTAAATCAAGAAAAATGTTTAATATGTATAACTATATATCAAATATAAGTAATGCCTAAGTTGTTATTAAATCATTTACATTAACAGATAAATGTTTTTATCTTTTATAGCTTTTAAGCATGGTAAAATTAATGATGAACTGTGGAGTTGGGCAGAAACTGAATTGTACTTAAATCATTATGTACTTATGTATATAAAAGTAGCATACCTTATCATTGTCTATTTCATCAAGGTCCAAATCTTTTAATTTTGACAAGTCCCATTTTCTCATCCTTGGGATTTTGCTTTCCAAATTTTCTTTTTCATCGATGATTTGTGTCCTTTCACAAAACCAATACTGCCAATAAGACCATACAAATAAGCATTAACATTTAACATTTTTGTAAAAAGCATTAGTATAAATTTATTTATATTTGCTTAAAGTTTTTAAATCATACCAGTAAGACCATAGTACATCTAGGTGTGCTTCTTGGATTAGCATAGTATTTTTGAACATTTTTCATGACATTTTCGCATATTGCTCTCGGCCAAGAGATTGAGTTCAATTTTTTTAAGTTTAACAGGTTTGATAAGAAGCCCCACTGCATGTAGTTCTGATTGTTAGGAAAGAAAAAAGTAATAATCAACAAGAGCAACAACAATTTGACTAAATCTTCATTCCCGTTTTCTTCCTCTATCATTTTTTTCAACCTTCTTGTGACTGTCTTCTGGCTAATTATGTCATTTTCTTCGAAATTTGTAGTCAGAAACAATGAAAAACTTTCCATTGCTGTGGCCTTATTTGAAGTTGGTATTGAAAACAAATCCTCTCCAGATAAATTCATTCCAAATATAAGGCTAACTTCTTCAGGTGTGATTTTCAGCAGTTTGTTTCCAATTTTGAAAGCTTTTTCTTTAATACTGAAAGAAGTAATTAGTTGGTCTAAATTTGAAGCACTTTTCCGTATATTTTGCCGTTCTATGCCATTGGTGAGAAACATATTAAAAAAGTTTTTGAATGGCGTTTTGTTGATATAACTTTTTGCTTTTGAAGATAGAATGTTTTTTTCCTTTACCGTCATCATAACTTTGTACACAGCATCTAAATTACATCTGTATGTTCCACTGTACAGATGTTTTTTCTGTCTTTTCAGTCTATTTTGAATCTCATATTTTCCAACATCATCTGACTCATCTGTTTCAATATTTATTTCTTTAGAATCATAACTTGCTTCATTTAGTTTTTCTGAAATTGTTCCTTCGTCATCTGAGTTTGTTAGATGTTCTTTTTCAGTCATTTGTGAGATTTGCTGTGTTGGTTTAGCTTCATCCTACATTCATGAAAATAATATCATTAATTAGGATCCTAAATTTATTTCTGCATATTCATGAAGATAATATCATTTTGCTCAAGAATCATAATGCACATAAAGTATAATAAACCCTTTTGTTGAGTAACTATGTAGTACTGATGGCTATTTTTTTTCAAAGTATAGAAAGATAATCTGTTTTATCTTTTTTAGTTGTTTAAGTAATGGTCATTTAGAAATCTGAAAACTTAAAGAGAATGAAACACAAAATAGCCATCATAATATTATGTATAAAAAAGATAAATTCTTTTATCTTTTTTTAACAGAGCATTAGCAACAAATTAGCCATTACAAATTACTGATCAGTTATTAGAATTTCATCATCACAATAGCCTCGAAGTAATAACATGTACAACATGTATGAATGCAGTGCACAGTGCAGACTCATATGGTCAGAGAATCAAGCTACAACATTAACAAATAGTCAGATTCAAAATGACAATACAAACAAGTGCACAGCATACACATAAACAAATGCAACATGAAAACAAATCAAGATCAATGCAAATGAAGCAACCAAACCTGACTGAAGTGTTCAGATATTACATATATACATGTGTGTAACATCAAGTGAATATGCAACATCATACACATTGAAACTAGAGTCCAACGCAGACATGTCGACAAGATGAGAATGCAAGTGCAGACAAGCTACAATATCACATACTGCATTTAAAGAAACAACTCAAGTCAGTGCACATCAACCCAATACAAACTACATGAAGTATATGGAATCTAGATTCCAATTTAATATGTATATACAAATTGAAGAGTACAACTAAATATTATACATAACATAAGTAGGAAAATAGTTACCAATGGAGTTGAAGATAATGGTGATCTCTGGCTGTGTTGATCGCAGAATGGGCTAGATATAGGTCTAATATTTATGCATTGAGTTCCAGCTTCATTTATGAATATGCAAGTTGTTTCTTGTATGAATAACTTTGATTTACAAGACCTGGTGTGCATTTTTACGCTGCATAAAAATTGTCATACATAATGAAATGTTAGAAAGAGTGAAGAATAATTTTTTTGTACTTAAAAGTTGATTAAGTATATTTATTTCACATAAATCCTTCAGGACAATTGCAATTGACTTAAATTCAGTATTTATGATGTTATATGTAGTAGCTGATATAAAAATTTATCTAGGATTTATTCTGTATTTTAATGTTCGACATAAAAACATAAATGCTTTTATCTTTTCCAACTAGGGTTTAAATTAGTTTTATATTTTTTTCTAATAACTTGAAATCATGATAAAAACAAAATCCTATCTAATAAGTAATTGTAAATATCGGACACAACTAGGGTTTAGCATGTAGTCTAAATATTTTACATTAATAGATAGATACGTTTATCTTTCTTAACAGCTAAACAATTACTTGTTCAGTTTAACAACTAGGGTTTAGTATCATCTGCAATTGAATATTTAGGTATGCTTGATTAAACAAATGTCGATTATGTTAAATTATAACAAGAACTAAAATACCTTAAATCCATTATAAAAGTTATTATCAGCATCAGTAACAATGAATATTTAAGTACGATTTATCATATAACTAAAACATTTACATCAAAATAAAATACAACTTACTTGTTCCACATTTAAGTTTAAGGTGATTGTAGAAATTGCTCGATGAAAGTATTATAGTTTAAGCTGAAATCGATGAAGCTGAAATCGATGATGCTGAAGCAGAAAAATTGGGAAGAGAAAATGGAATGGAAATTGGTACAGAAGAAATCGATTTTGTTTCTAAGCCCTATTTTTGTTTCGAACTGGCGGCAGGTATGGATTAATGAAAAGTAGCGGGTTTATTTTCGACCCGTGTCCTAGAAACTAATTATTTTGAACAGGTGTCCTAGAAAATAATTAGTTGATGCTAAGAGGCCCTTATAGTAAAAATTCCCTATGTATTACTTATCAAACTTAAATAAACAACGTGCTAATACCTTACTGCCTGAACACAAAGATCTTGCTCGAACCTAAAGAACACCGGCCTCCAGCGAGCATGCAACTTCCAACCGAGACAACCCTTTACGCGATGCCGACCAGCTTTGCCAAGAACAGCGACCAGACCCGAGCCTGACGCGCCGCCATCCCTCTACTGTCGCGACCTCATTCTTGCTCGAGAACGACCTCACTATCCCCTGAGTCCCTGCGAAAAGCCACCGCGAGCTCGAATTCGTGGCCCATGTCCTAACCACCGCTCCTCCTGCTCCTCGCGCACCACTCGACATCGATGTTCAGCCTCGCCTTGCACGTCGCCTCACGATTCGGTTTGAATGGCTTTGAGTCGTCGATTCTCGATTGGGCAGGAGGAGGAAAGACGTTCGATTTCATTCGAACGAACTGGAGAGGAAATTAAACTAGAGAAGGGGATCGATTCAGTTGGATTTGTTTTTTTTCTTTCTTCTGAAGAAGAGGCTTTGGCCATTATTCTGTTTGAATGAAATATTTCGTTTGAACGAGATTTTTTTTCTTTTCTTTAAAAGAATGGAGGGGGACAAGAATTGACGTTGGCTCGTGAAAATGTCCTTACGTGTTCGAAAAAATCTTGCTACAGTAATTTTGAAGTGAAGGAAAAACGATGATGTGAAATTATTTCAGCTGAAGTTGACTGTATAAATATATATATTCAATTTAAATTCAAATTCAAATTTAAATCGTCACGAATTTGCAACTCAAAACTTCGATATCCTATCGAGGCGTGCCGCTAGGCGTTTATAATGTTATACGCCTATTCCGAACGCAATGGAAAAGGTTTCGAGTCCAAATTCGATCGTATGGAGAAGATAGCTTTTTGGACCAGTTATTATATTAAATTTCGATATATTTTTCAGTGCGTTTATATATCGTACGCTCACACAACAACTCCAATCACTACGAAAATTGAAATCCGATAATAATACAATACTATAGATCCAATGGAACTGGTTTCGTCGAATTCCGAGATTGTGCCTCGGAAGGCTATTTTTAAATATCGATTTAAACGATATATTTTCAAACTGAACAAAACAGTTTCAAATTCAATTCTAAAGCTTTTATTATCTTCAGTATAATCAATATAGATTTTAAAAGACTTCATATTATTTTTAATCAGCTTAAAACCAAAGATTCAAATTTTTACCCAACTTCAGTAAATTAAATTCAAAAATTTAATTGCCAAATTCATTATGATATTTGAATTTCAAATTAAACTAACTTCCAGATATTTAAAATCAATTAAATATCCTGACTTCCAATTTCAAAAATTCAGGGTCGTCACATTCTTCCCCCCTTAAAATAAATTCGTCCCGAAATTACAAGTTAAGAAGAATGATCATCAACCCGTTTACTATTTTACCAAAACCAAATAATTTTATCAACTTGCTAAAATAATCTTTTCATCGAAGCCACACTATCCTTCTTATTACTTCATAACTTTCCAAACTTTTCCATAAGTTTCAAACAACTTTATTTTACTTCATAATTTAAATTTAAATTTAAATTCGAATTTTAAATTATCCAAAAATTCTCAAAAATTCTCTAACTCTCTAAATTTTCAAAAAATTTCGCCAATGTTTCCTTTGCGCGGCTAGCTCGGTACGACTACAAAATGTCCCTACGGACTCCCAGATTCCAAAAGAAAACAAACGCCAAGTGGCTAGATCAAAAACCCAATCAAATTTCATACAGAAATTTAAATATATACCTTTGCCGAGCAAATTCCAATTTATCTTCTGAAATCAAAATCCCAATTTTCTTTTGCCTTTAAAACACCTGTATACTACTAGCAATAATTTCCAATCATAGTGTTCAAAATCATTTTATATATTTCTTTTATTCACATTTATATTTTGATTTCTATCCACTTATTAACAATCACCATTTTACTACTTCCAGTTTAATTTTCATTCACTTATTAACTTGGAATATTTTCTCAATTCTAAATTTTACTTAAGAATTCCATTATCCATTTCTTAAGTTCAATATAAGTATTTACATACTTCTTATATTTATTTTCGCTTCACTACCAAAGTTATATATTCATTTCCATTCAACTTCGCATTTTCAATTCCATTTGAATTCAATTTACAATTTCAATTCTATTTGAATTCATTTTATCTTCAAACTCCGGATATTGAATTCTATTTACCTTATCTCAAATTCAAATTTGAAATCATTTGTCGTTACTGAAAACTTTCAAAAATTCCAAATTTTTCCTAACTCCCAAAAATTTTCAGAAAATTTTGACGGAGTCTCCCTTGTACGGAGGAGCTTTTGCAATTTGACAAGAGATATAAATATATATACATCGACCAACACGGTCGGAAAAACAAAAACAGTTCATATTTCCTATTTTTATTGCGTAGGCATACCTTTATTAGCATTTTAAGCAAAGCGGTTATTTTTAAGCATTTTGCGCGCTCAAATCCAGCCAAACGACTCCCAAAAACCTGTACTTACTCAATTTAAATATGTAAGTGACAAATATATGTAATTTACTAGCATTAAACTTATATTCAAATAGCTAACACATAGATTTCATAAGTAATGCATGTAGTATACATGCATAAGCATATATGCAAGGTTTCGACACTAGTTTTAAATTGTTTGCAACCAAATCACATACCATTCCATTTAATTCAAATAGTTTCCAATTTAATTTCTTACATTCAATTCATTTTTAAGCGAAACGAATTCATATCCATTTCAATTGATTCAAAAATCAATTTTTATTTTCTTTTAATAACTCATAGAATTTTATATAACCTCGTTTGCGTCAAATGACAACCATTTATAAGCAAATTCAACGATATTCACTTAATAGAATATCCATTCTAGTTTGTAACTAATTTAAATTGATACCAACTCAATTTATTTTAATTCCACTTCATTTCCAATTGATTCCATTCAATTCAATTTGCATTTCATATTCACATTCGGTTTATTTCATTAACCAAACAAATTTCATTCAAAACCATTTCACAAAACTCGACAACAACGCTTTTGTCCAAATATTTCTTAAGTCATTTCAACTCAAAACTCAAGTTCATTTTCCTTGTAAACAATTTCTAATTTAAATTCTTGATTTGATTTTTCATTTAATCAAATCCATTCCATCTACTAATTTAATTCAATTAGTATATTCACTTATCCTTTTTAGATTTCAAATTTCCATGTTCAATTCATCCTGAATTTACTTTATCTTTATCAAGGAAATTTCAATTTATTTTCTTCTACTTACTTGAATTTATATGCAAATTCAAACCATTTCCAAATTTAGCTCACAACTCAACTTTAATTTAACTAATTCAACTTCCAATTCATTATTTCATGAATTAATAAATTATCAAGTTAGTTTACTTAAATTCAATCCATTTTATTTTATTTTCTCCAAGTTTGGATTTTTCTTCAACTTGATTTAAATCAAATCTCATTTCATTATTCAATTCCAATTTATTTATTTACAAATGTAACCTCATTTGTATATGAACTTTATTTCCTTATCCTTTCAATTCATATTCATAAATTTCATTTGTTAAATGAATTTATCTCCAAATCTTTGGTTATACCATTATTTCTTATTCAATTTCCATATAACAATGATAATAATTCAATATTATCACTTTCTAACAACCAAGCAACCATATACAATAATAATTTACAAAAATTCATTTCTTTTCTATACAAAAATAGTTTTGGGTAAAATTATTTCATTTACCCTATTTAAAACAATACTATGTCAGTTTATCTTGTTTAAGAGTTTAGATACCCCTATCGATTATAGTTGGCCAAACTGAACCGACCAGAATCTATAAACAATCAACCGATAAGTCAACACAATATAAAACAAAATTTTGTATTCACTAACAAATACGCGCTCATATCTATTATTACACTCATACTCATTCTAGAGTACTACTGACTCTATCTCTAATGAGTAACAACCAACAGAGCCAGGGTTGTCGCTTAACCAACTGCTCTGATACCACATGTAAAGACCCGCTAATCCGTACCCCTTTGAGCCGACAATATTCCATACCAATTCAGCTCAAAACGGTGGAAATGCAAATCTTTAGGGTTGAAAAGAAGAGGTAGGAGAAGAAAGAAAGAAAAAGAAAAGGAAAAGAAAAAGGAAAAAGAAACAGCAACAATATCAGAATCTCACATTCGCAGCGGAACAATATATAATAGATGAATGAATAATCTTTATAACAAAGAACTATATCAATTTATACAATACATCATTAGAGTTTACAACAACAATACACATCACTGGACAGTTATATAAACTTGTCCACATAACATAATACACAGCGGAATAATACTAGTATAAGTAATACGTCTCGCCATCCAGCTCGCCTCCAGATCTCCACAGCAACTTCTGAATTCCATAATGACCTGATATCCTGACTCTAGGCTGCCCGTGTGGAAAATTATGGGCACCCAGAGTTTAGAAAGGTAACAATAAACTCCAGGTCAGTCCTGGGACTGGTGTGAGATCTTAAAAACAGTTATTTTCACAAAGAAAATAAAAGAATTTCGCAATGCTTTTGGAAAATGAAACTACCATAAGGCCTCCCGCCACACACACAATGCAAACGCAGAATTGGAGGAGATTTCTCCTTATGATAGTCAAACATGCTTGATACGCAAAATCTTTTTTGATATTATTACTAGTGCATAGTGTGAAAATCCTTTCGAAAATATAATATTAATCTAAGCCAGCATAGGTACCATTATACTATGCATACTATAGCTGCCACCTGAGGTGACAGGTTATACAAATTGCAATCGTAAAGGGCTCATATTGTTTCTTTGGATTTCCAACGAATGGTCAGGCTAAGGAACTTCCTACTGCCACATGGGTACGCCTCTGGAGGGACGTCCCAAGAACTTAACCAGCTCTCTGCCAACACAAGGCCGGGTTACCTCTGTAACTAGGTAACTACTACATGAGTATGCCACCCCCCGGTCGTTTGCGACCTTTATCCGAGGGCCCTCGATCACAAAGCAACAATCACACAGTAAATGAGATTGGAGCAACCACACAGGTAAAATATCTGGGCTCCATACCATGATACCACCTTTTTCCAGAAGGAAATGACATACCCTAAAGGGAGCGACCCTCATAACCTTGCCGCATATTTCCTGTTTCGACCATTTCCGGGGTGTGAGGTCCTATGAGGTCTCGTCCACAAAGCTACGCTTTACACGAAAGCCATGCTTTGATCACAGATGATCAACGAATGATCAGCAACATACAACAACACTTAGCATGCCACATTACCAAATTGGGAGTATATCACTGATAACCTTCAACTACATAACCTCTGAGCTCGTACGTCTCAGAGAAGGGTGTTAAGCTAAGAGAATAAATTCTCCGCCACCAAACAGAAATGTATTTGAAAGAAATCTGCTTTATATCTCAAAGTGTAATGTCAGGCATACATCCATACAAGTCTGTTCCGGGTTCGAACAGAATCGAAGGCACTTCGTCCAATAAAGGAAGAAGCCCTTGCAAATCCAGGTATCCAAAATCCTGATCGGACTCCCCATCACATATGGAGGTCTCTATACCGGAGCAACTCAGTGCAGAGACAATCGATAGGTTATCCTATCGTTCTCGCAAACACCCGGTCTTCAACACCGGTCTTCAATTGCAATCCATAACATCGTATCATTATTCGGAATGGGTTATATGACACAAAGTCCTCTCCCAGGTTAACCGAATAATGAGCGCTTGTTTTAAAAACAAATTCAAATGCCATTTCAAAGGCAAATATTGATAGTCGGTTATGTAACTATCAACAACATTCACAATGATCAACCAATTTAAATAATTTTCCCAAATTATTAAATTTCAAAATATCTTTGCAAGATATATATTTTCCACACTTCATCACTTTGTAAACCAATTTCAAATCACTTTTCACTCGCGGAATACAATTCCCGATATTACTTATTTCCCTTTTTCTTTATAAATTCCATTGTGAATTTAAATTTCCAAATATTCACTTTCAAACACCAAATCAAATTTCAAATTTATTTCTAAATTTATTTCAAATACCAAATCAATTTTACAAATTGATTCCCAAGTCTATTTTCAATAGAACAGAACATTTGCAAATTGATTTCTAAGTTTATTTCCAAATAACAAACCATTTGCAAATCCATTTCTGAATTTATTTCCAAATACCAAATCATTTTTACAAATCGATTTCCAAATCTATTTTCAATAGAACAGAACATTTGCAAATTGATTTCTAGGTTTATTTCCAAATAACAAACCATTTGCAAATCCATTTCTGAATTTATTTCCAAATACCAAATCATTTTTACAAATCGATTTCCAAATCTATTTCAACACAAAATCCATTTTCATTCAACATCAAATAAATTTTCATATCGATTTCCCAAAAATTTATTTTCCAATACCGGATCAATTATCAAATGGATTCTAAAAATTTATCACCTTTTAAATAAATCCCTTTAGTCTTTCCAAATTATTTAAAATTCCATTTTCAATGAATTCTTCAACTTTTAAACAATATTATTCAAAACCCACTTATTAATATCTTTTCCCATATTTTGGAAATAATTCGATAAGATTTCAAAAATCAACTTTATGCTTTTAATTTCCTTCTTTTAAATTTACCCAATTCTTTCAAAAGGGATTCACTTAAAATTTCCTACTTTAATTTCAAAAATCCAATTTTATTTATTTCGGGTATCCAACGATACCAAATTACATTCGGCTAAATTATAGCCTTCAACAAATTCAATCACAAATATAATCATATACAGATTATAAAGAGATCAACACACAACATTGAAACAAATTCAAATATTTGAGGAATCCAGTTGGATCCCTCCAACCTGTTTCCCTGCATCCACAGATGTTAGCACAATAATTAAATACCCATTCCACTTCGAGGTGGAATATCGCGGTATATGGGATTTATAAAATATCATCCGCTATTATGCGGCGCATAGGGTCTCATCTGCTATATTATGCGGGAAATTAATCACCAAATACATATATAATACCAATTCCACTTCAAGGTGGAATATCGCGGTATATGGGTTTAAATATAATATTATCCGCTATTATGCGGCGGATAGGGTCTAAAACAATACAACTGATAATATTTTATCATTCAAGCACACAATCAACAATTTTAATCTAACTATCACAATTCAACAATCAATCAATAACTACAGTTTTCAATTATTCAATTTGAGTGAGAAGATCTCACCTTTATTTCCGTTTGCCATCCACTTAAATCCTGATTTGGTTTTCACGGTTTTGACCTTGTACAAAATTATGGTTTTATTAATAATTGTTTCCTTAGAGTCGAACAAATCAATTAACTAAATTAACTAGCTATTTAAATTTAACTAATAAATTTTAAGATCAAGTAAATTAAAATATGTATATTTATTTTCCATTTTCAAACTGCTTAAAAAAAATCTATATAGGTTTTAAAAACTTAATCTTTATATAAATTCTTATATTCAAATCTTATAGATATATATTTTCAGATTTAAATTAAATTAAAGTTAACTTAAAATTTAAAAACTGTTTTAAAACTTTACTGTAACATATATATTTTTCCTAACAAATATATACATATATGTATTACTTATCAAACTTAAATAAACAACGTGCTAATACCTTACTGCCTGAACACAAAGATCTTGCTCGAACCTAAAGAACACCGGCCTCCAGCGAGCACGCAACTTCCAACCGAGACAACCCTTTACGCGATGCCGACCAGCTTTGCCAAGAACTGCGACCAGACCCGAGCCTGACGCGCCGCCATCCCTCTACTATCGCAACCTCATTCTTGCTTGAAAACGACCTCACTATCCCTCGAGTCCCTGCGAAAAGCCACCGCGAGCTCGAATTCGTGGCCCATGTCCTAACCACCGCTCCTCCTACTCCTCGCGCACCACTCGAAGTCGATGTTCAGCCTCGCCTTGCATGTCGCCTCGTGATTCGGTTTGAATGGCTTTGAGTCGCCGATTCTCGATTGGGCAGGAGGAGGAAAGACGTTCGATTTCATTCGAATGAACTGGAGGGGAAATTAAACTAGAGAAGGGGATCGATTCACTTGGATTTGTTTGTTTTTTTCTTTCTTCTGAAGAAGAGGCTTCGGCCATTATTTTGTTTGAACGAGATTTTTTTTCTTTTCTTTAAAAGAATGGAGGGGGACAAGAATTGACGTTGGCTCGTGAAAATGTCCTTACGTGTTCGAAAAAATCTTGCTACAGTAATTTTGAAGTGAAGGAAAAACGACGATGTGAAATTATTTCAGCTGAAGTTGACTGTATAGATATATATATTCAATTTAAATTCAAATTCAAATTTAAATCGTCACGAATTTGCAACTCAAAACTTCGATATCCTATCGAGGCGTGCCACTAGGCGTTTATAATGTTATACGCCTATTCCGAACGCAATGGAAAAGGTTTCGAGTCCAAATTCGATCGTATGGAGAAGATAGCTTTTTGGACCAGTTATTATATTAAATTTCGATATATTTTTCAGTGCGTTTATATATCGTACGCTCACACAACAACTCCAATCACTACAAAAATTGAAATCCGATAATAATACAATATTACGGATCCAATGGAAGTGGTTTTGTCGAATTCCGAGACTGTGCCTCGGAAGTCTATTTTTAAATATCGATTTAAACGATATATTTTCAAACTGAACAAAACGGTTTCAAATTCAATTCTGAAGCTTTTATTATCTTTGGTATAATCAATATACATTTTACAAGACTTCATATTTTTTTTAATCAGCTTAAAACCAAAGATTCAAATTTTTACCCAACTTCAGTAAATTAAATTCAAAAATTTAATTACCAAATTCATTCTGATATTTGAATATCAAATTAAACTAACTTCCAGATATTTAAAATCAATTAAATATCCTGACTTCCAATGTCAAAAATTCAGGGTCATCACAGATTGAGATGTTAGATTATTATTCATACCAGGCTTTATGTCTGACTCGAAGTTTTGGTTTTCCCCTTAAACTCTCGGGTACTCAATTGATTTTGAGTAGTTTGAGGTTTAGGGTTTTCAGGTTCTCTTCTTAGACGAATAAAGTTTTCAGAGGCGTGCAGGAGGCAGTTAGTTATTTAGAGTTAACTTTTTCCGCTGTGCATGTAAAGGCAGACCTATTAGCCTTACTATATACTCTGATCAACCAAGGGGGCATCTTCATATGTCGCTCTTGGCATATGTGTAATAATTATATTTTTCTGAATGTGTTAACGTTGTGGGATTAAGTAATGAGCATGAAATGGTTTGAATGGAATGTGGAAATGTGTTTTTAATTTGTTAAAATTTTTCCACATTCTTGTGATCTATGTATCGATGTATCTAACACCGCCGTATTTGGTCACCGAGGATTAATAACCATGGATGACTGCAGCATCTGTAGCCGTTAGTTTTGGGCCTCCAAGTAGGGGGATGTTACAAGTTGGTATCAGAGCATAGGTTTATGAAACTTTAAAAGAAAAGTAAAACCTAAAAGCTTTTTAAAAATATAATCCAATGAATTTGAAAATATCATCGGGGTTTGGGTTAACGCTATAGTAACGTACTTGTTTTTGATATATATATATATATCTGTGTGTGTGTGTGTGTGTTCCCCTCTCTCTTAGACCGTTCTTATGTATCTTACTAAGGCTCGTATGAAGATTTATGAGAAAGAGGATATGGAAGCAATAAATGGAAGAGGAAATCTAGGTGGAGGAAGCATTACAACCAATGGAAATGATCGACCTAATACCAGGAGGAACCAAGGTCGACAGGCTAATGCTAATCCAAATGCTGAGGCCAATGTAGGTGTTCAAAATCCTCCAGTAGATGCGAGGATGGTGTATCAGTTGTTAGCTAATCTTTTGCAAGCATGAGATGCTAATAATGTTGGAGGAGCTAATCTTGTAGCTCCAGCTAGATATAATTATTCTAGGCTGAGCAGGGACTACACCGTTTGGGTGGAAAGCCATTTATGGGAACAGAGGATGCTGTTAAGGTGGAGAATTGGCTACTGAGCTGTGAGAGGATCTTCATTGATTTAGGCTTGGATGATGGGGAAAAGAGGAGGCTGGCCTCTAGACAGTTGCAAGGGGCAGCGCTCCATTAGTGGAATAGTATGACAACCGGAGTTCCGGAGGAAGAATTGACTTGGGCTGATTTCAGAAGGAGATTTGAATAAAGGTTCTTATCTTAGGTTGCCAAGTCGGCATTGGTGAGAAAGTTTATGGACCTTGTGTAGGGAGATATGTCAGTAATCGAGTATGCTGCTAAGTTTGATGAGCTATCTCGATATGGATATGCTACTATAGACACTGACATTAGAAGGAATGAAAGGTTCATTAGAGGACTGAGACCGGAGCTTGCTAGAATGACCATGACTCATGTCAGTGAACCTTGTAATGTGGTGGTGGAGATGGCTATTCGCCATGAAGTGATGCTTGCTGTTTCTGCTAGGGAGAAGCCAGTTGAGTCCCAGGGTGCTCAGGGAAAGAAAATGAAATTCTTTAAGAAGAAGGGAGCCCAAAAAAGGAGGCTGCCAAGAAGGCCAAGACTGATTTGGTGTGCTTCAAGTGTGATAAGAAGGGTCATTATGCTCACGAGTGCCGGACAGGCAAAGGGAAGAATCCTGCAGAGAAGAAGAATGTGAAATGCTTCAACTACGACCAAATTGGGCATTACAAGAACCAGTGTGCAGAGCCAATCAAGGCGGACAGAGGGAAGGTTTTTGCTATTGGACCACCATCTTCTTCTAGGCCTACTGTAGCAGAGAAAGGGAAAACTATGATGGAAGGTACGCTTTTGATTCAGAGTATACCAGTTAGGGTACTATTTGATACCAGTGCATCGCACTCATTTATATCACAGTATTTGGTTGATAAGTTATGCATATAACCCACTTACCTTGTTACTTCCTTAAGGGTTGCGAATCTAATAGGAGGGTATGCAACTCTAGGGATGAGATGTGATCAGTTAGAACTTGATTTGTTAGGTCATAAGTTTGCATGCAGTCTGTATGTTTTTGATTTCGTAGATTTCGGGATCATTTTAGGTATGGATTGGTTGGATAAGTATGAGGCTAGGATATTTTGCCAGGATAGGGAAATATCATTGAGACACCCAGATAGTCATAACCGAATCATCTTCTCAGTCGAAAATTCTAGTAGGAGTGTTTAGGCTTTGTTAAGTGCACATGGAGGTTGAAAAAGAGCTTAGTCAAGTTCGAGTAGCAAGTGAATTTGAAGATGTCTTTGAGCCGGTTATGGGATTACCACCGAAACGAGCTGCAGTTTCGAATAGATCTTGTACCAAAAGCTGAACCTGTGAGTAAACCACCTATCCGGATGACACTGACAGAGATGAAGGAATTGAAGGTGCAGCTAGTGGATCTTGAAGGAAGGAATTTTATTATACTAAGAAGTTCGCCTTGGTGAGCGGCCGTGGTATTCATAAAGAAACCAGATGGGTCGTTAAGGATGTGCATCAACTATTGTAAGTTAAATGAAAGGACGATCAATGATAGGTACCCTCTGCCAAGGATAGATGATCTGTTTGATCGGTTGAGTGGAGCCAAGGTGTTCTCCCAATTGGATTTGGTGATAGGGTTCCATCAGTTAAGAGTGGCGGAGGACGGCATTCATTTGACGACATTTTGGACTAGATATGGTTCGTATGAGTGGTTAGTGATGCCATTCGGGTTGACGAATGCACCTCCTTTCTTTGTGGATTTGATGAATCGAGTCTTCCGAGAGTATTTGGATAGATTCATGTTGGTGTTTATCAATGACATTTTGGTATAGTCTAAGGATGAGAGAGCATGAAGGTCATCTTAGAGTTGTGCTAGAGACGCTGAGGCAGAATCAGCTAAAGGTGAAGTTTTCCGAGTGTCATTTTTGGAAGAAAGAGGTTAAGTTTCTTGGTCATGTGGTTTCAGAGAAGGGATTGTCAGTCGATCTAGATAAGATCGAAGCTGTGAATAATTGGAAGAGACCAGAGATAGTGATCGAGATCAGAAGTAGACAGTGACCGAGATCAGAAGTTTTCTTGGACTTGCTGGCTATTACCGAAGATCCATTAAGGATTTATCGTGCATAATAGCACCTCGGACTAAGTTAACCCGGAAAGATGTGAAGTTTGTTTGGTCCGACAAATGTGAGGAAGGGTTCCTTAAGTTAAAGCATTTGTTGACCAATGCACCAGTGTTAGTAGTTCTAGATGGAAACCAAGGGTTGGTAGTATACACTGATGCATGTGGGACTGGATTGGGAGCAGTGTTGATGCAGAGGGGCAAAGTCATTGCTTACGCACTTAGGCAGCTTAGACCGCACGAAGTAAGATATCCTACTCATGATTTAGAGTTGGCTGCGGTGATCTTTGCCTTGAATATTTGGAGACATTATCTCTTAGGGGAGAGATTTGAGTTGTATACCGATCATAAGTCTTCAAGATATCTATTCTCTTAGAAGGAGTTGAATATGCGACAACAGAGAAGGTTGAAATTTTTGACTGCTTATGATTTTGGTATAGAATATACACCGAGGAAAGGTAATAAAGTGGCTGATGCTCTTAGCAGAAGGCATCAGAATGTGGTGTTGGCTATGTTGGCAGAATGGAAGGATCTAGAAGCTTTGGTCAGTTTTGATGTGCAGTTAAGATCGACTGCTAGTTCTAGTCATAGTACTGCCATGTTGTCCTGTTTAGAAGTTCGACCAATGTTGATCGAGATAATTGCTTCTAAGTAGAAGAAGGATCCATTATTAGCCGAGCGGATCAAAAGGCATGAGGTTGGAACTGAGATCGACGATTTGAAAGATTTTTTTCTTGACCAGAGAGGATGGTTGAGAAAAAAGGGACAATTATGTGTTACAGATGTTGAGAACTTGAGAAGAGAAGTTCTTGAGGAATGTCATCGATCCAAGTTTACGATTCATCCTAGAGGGACCAAGATGTACCAAGATATGAAGAGGAGCTTTTATTAGGAAGGCATGAAAAGGGATGTTGGCTTGTGGGTTAAGCAGTGTGTAAACTGTCTTCAAGTGAAAGCCAAACATCAAAAGCCGAGTGGGTTTCTTCTGCCTTTAGAGATTTCGGTATGGAGATTAGATTCGATATCCATGGATTTTATAGATGGGTTGCCAAGGTCGAATAGGGGAAATGAAAGCATATGGGTTATAGTGGAAAGGCTAACCAAGAGTGCCTATTTCATTCCAGTCAAGTCAACCCGGACGGCACCTGTTTTGGCGAAGTTGTTCCTCAAGAACATTGTTAGACTCCATGGGGTTCCTAGTAGCATAGTCATTGACAGAGATGCATTATTCACTAGCGAATTTTGGAAGAGTCTACAAGAGGTATTGGGCATCAAGCTCAAGATGAGTACAGCTTATCACCCATGGACAGATGGGCAGACAGAGAGAGTCAATAAGGTACTTGAGGATTTGTTGAGAGCTTGTGTATTGGACTTTGGTGGATCTTGGGAGGATCACCTACATCTCATTGAGTTTTACTATAATAATAATTATCAGACTAGTATAGGAATGGCGCCTTTTGAAGCTTTGTATGGAAGGCCATGCAAATCGCCGGCATGTTGGTTAGAGACTGGAGATAGATTAGTCTTAGGCCCGGATTTGGTTAGAGAGGCATCATATAAGATTGAGTTAATTCGAGGATGGATGAAAGAAGCTCAATCCAAACAGAAGAGCTACGCAGATAAAAGGCGTAAAGACCTAGAGTTCTCAGTGGGAGACCAGGTTTTCATTAAGGTATCATCGATGAAGGGTGTGGTACAGTTTGAAAAATCGAGAAAGTTGGCCCCGAGATATGTTGGTCCATTCCAGATTATAGAAAGGATTGGAAAGCTCGCGTACAGAGTAGAGTTGCCGAGCAGTTTGGCAGGTGTCCAAAGTGTATTTCTTGTGTCTCATCTTCACAAATTTATTCATGATCCAGAGACTACTATTTCCCAGACAGAGTTGGAGGACTTGGTAGTAGAGCCTGATTTGACTTTTGTTAGACAACCAATTCGGGTTGTAGCGAGAGATGAGAAGAGATTGAGGACCAAGACAGTCAAGTTGGTGAAAGTTCAGTGGAGCGACAACGAGAAAGACTGTACTTGGGATACAAAGAATAAGATTCGAGAGGCTTTTCCTGATCTGTTTTGATGGTATGTCTATATTAGATTTATATATATTAGTTGCTAGTCGGGTAGGCTAGTATGGACGTTAGGATTTGTTATAGATGATTGCTATGTTTGCTATTTAGTCCTTACAGAATTTTAAGGACGGAATTCTTTAAGGAGGGGAGCCTGTAACACCTCTAATTTTATTAACATTATTCAGGAGATTTAATTAGAATAAATTAAATAGAATAACGTAGAGTGATAAGGGGATTGAGATTGGTAAATGAATATAGGTGGTCGTGCTTATTTAAATTGAATGAACTTATAAATGATTAAGTGCTAACTAATTAAACATAAGGGCATTAGGGTAAATAGCCGTCCGTATTTCCCACCATTATACTATTATTCCTTAGCCATAAACGTTCATTTTAATCATAAGGAAAAATGTAAGGAAAAGAAAGAGCAAGGCCGACCATTAAGAAGGCAAAAAAGAAGAGAAAATCAAGTAAAGCTTAGGATTCAAGCTAGAAGAAATCAATCTCAATCAATCTCTAATTTCCTTATCCAATCTAAGGTGAATAATAATCACTACATCTCTATTTTGATTCTATAATCATATGTTTTCGGATTTAAGTATAAATTCATTTTTATGATATATATTGGATGAAGATATGCTTGATTTAGTATTTGTTTAATTTAAACAAGGTTGTTTAAAATAAGATATGCACGGTTTTAGGGTGAAACCAAGGTTAAATGTTTTTTAAATGCAATGGAAAAATTATATGTTATGGAAAATATGATTTTGGAGTTGGATTTTAATTTTTATAATTTTCCAAGCCGTGGAGAATTAATTACGAATTTTCAAAGGAAAATATGGTTATTTGAGTTTATAAATTTATTTTGGAAAATATAGTAAGAATTTGGATTTGAAATTTTGATATGTTAGATAACATGATTAAAGTGAATTTCTGCAATTTTTAGGGATTTTTACTAAGTGATTTAGTATGGAAATTAAATTATTTTGAAAGGAGGACCTAAATGATTTACTTGCTTTATTTCTTGGAAGGGCTTATGTGTTAATTGTTATTTGGTTTATATCTGATAAAAATGAGACAAATATTAGCCAAATTATTTGAAAGTTTATGATAGCCAATCAAGTGTTTACAAGTGGGAAAGTTTGTTACAAAAGTTTATTTTATTTGGTAAAAACAGCCTTTTTCTCATAAAAGTAGGTTCTGCCTCCTTTAGAAGGACCTTTCGACCCAGAGCTTCCGCCTCCAACCTAGTCGAAACCTTCTAGGTCGAAACGAGTAAACCAATACACATGGTATCAGTTAGTTGGTACGTAGTGGGTTGAAGAAAGGCGGAAGGTAGGGTGTCGAAACGTAGCTTCCGAAGGGGTTGGTTCCTTTGTTTTGTTTTGTTTTGTTTTAAAAGAAAAGCGCTTGCCTGTTTACAAAAGGGTTTCGAAGTAGTCGAAACCAATGGTTTCGAAAGGGTATTTCTAAAGGAGCTTTCGTAGGTGAGCTGCCGCCTTTGTTTTAGAATAGTAGCTTCCTAAGGGGTTACTTAGTTTTTAATTAAAGCTTTCGGAAGAGGTAGTTTTGACCAAGTCGGAATCCTTTTGGGATTTGATGCCTTTCGATGGCATTGAAGATATCAATGTTGTCAAAAGGTACCTTTTGTTTTATAAATATAAGCCACTTCCTACTGCTTTCGAAAGGGGTTAGGGGTTTCGAAAGCAATGATTTCGAAGCCAACCTTCAATTGTTTTACCCATATGTTTTAATGCTTTCGAAAGAATGGTTCGACACCATCAAGCTTCCCCGATACTTTTATGAAATGAAGAATGGTTTCGAAAAAGATGCTTTCGCTTATGTACACTTTGACCCAAAATGATGTTTTAAACCCAATGATTTCGAAAGGGGTACTTTCAATGGTTTCGGAGGGGTAACCTCCAATGGTTTCGAAAGGTATACTTCCAATGGCTTCGAAAGGTATTGGTTTCGAAGGGTAACTTTCAACGGTTCCGAAAGGTGTATTTTTGAATGGTTTCGAAGCTATACTTCCATACTTATATGATAACACTTTAGTAAGGTCGAAAGGTTACGAAAGAGATGTTTTAAAGTATACGAAAGGCAGGAGCCTAAGGTTTTGAAAATATGTTTTAATGCTTTCGAAGGAGGTCATCCTATGAGGTCGAAAGCAAGGTTTTGAAGGCGTCGAAAGGCTTTTAAACCCAAACTCATTTTTAAAGGAAAAACATGGCTAAATAAAGGAGTTTTGAAAGGATTTCAAGTATGTAAATTTGAAGAAGTATTTCCTTGATAAGAGTATAGGTTAAAGGGATTAACCATGTTTTTACGTAATTGTTTTCAAGATATTAAACCCACAGGAGTGGTATTGTTAAGTTGATATATTTGCTTCTTCAAATAGGAATATATTCACATGATAAAGAACCCATAACTGTATTTTTGGGGGATAAAGGGGTAGAAGAACCAACTAGGGTAACCTAGTGGTGAATTTAAATTTATTAAACTCCTGAATGAGTAGAATTGCATCCAGGGAGTCAGAGAGACCAAAGTATTGGATGCTTAAACCTTGAAGTTGTCCGAGAGATAGGTTCAAAGTAAACCCATGAAAACTATTATTAGGAAGTTATTGAAGGTAACCAACAGGTTCATAGTAAACCCATGAGAACTATGTATTAAGGATGGTTGGCAGGGGCCAATTGGTTTGTAGTGAACCTATGAAAACTATTTTCGGATTAAGTATTGACATCGGTCAAAAGGTTCCTAGTCAACCCATGAAAACTAGGCTAAGAAGGGAGTTACTTGAGTAATCCATAGGTTCCTAGTCAACCCATGAAAACTAGGAAATAAGATGAGTTATTGAAATGGCCAATAGGTTCAGGGAAACCCATGAATTTATTTAGTTAATTGGCATGGGTCTATAGGTTCTTAGTGATCCCATGAAAACTCTGAAATAGGACAGGGTGTCCATGAATTATAAAAAGGTTATTGGTAAATCCATGAAAACTAATAAGTTAATATTAACCCTAGAAAATATATAAATATTACAGGGGGTTAATTAAACTAGGGATGGGAAATCCAATATATATATATATATGAATATCATCATCATATTTTTGAAATGCTACGTTTTTAACCATTGTGGATGCAGGAGCACAGTATATGGTTTTGAAAAGGTTTTAGGATGCTAGTAAGGGGAAAACCTGTTCCGCTAAGCGGCGTGGTCTCACTAGATATCTAAATGGATTGAGATGTTAGATTATTATTCATACCAGGCTTTATGTCTGACTCAAAGTTTTTGTTTCCCCCTTAAACTCTTGGGTACTCAATTGATTTTGAGTAGGTTGAGGTTTAGGGTTTTCAGGTTCTCTTCTTAGATGAATAAAGTTTCTGGAGGCGTGCAGGAGGCAGTTAGTTATTTAAAGTTAACGTTTTCCACTGTGTATTTTGGATGTAAAGGCAGACCTATTAGCCTTACTATATACTCTGATCAACCAAGGGGGCATCTTCATATGTTGCTCTTGGCGTATGTGTAATAATTATATTTTTCTGAACGTGGTTAACCTTGTGGGATTATGTAATGAACTTGAAATGGTTTGAATGGAATGTGGAAATGTGTTTTTAATTTGTTAATATTTTTTCATATTCTTGTGATCTGTGTATCAATGTATGTAACACCGCCGTATTTGGTCATCGAGGATTAATAACTATGGATGACTGCAGCATCCGTAGCCGTTAGTTTTGGGCTTCCAAGTAGGGGGATGTTACACCTGACCTGTCCCTACAACCAACAACTCAGCACATAACTCCATTATGCTACACTATCATCATTCTATTGGTATACTACAGTAAGTATAATATTGGTATCGGTGTACCTAACACAGTGTAACTACATCACGAGAGATCCATAACAAACACAAAGTAGTCAAATCAATCAAAGTAATGATAGTAAACTATAACGACAACCATCACTAAGGTCTCACTTAGCTCCTGTCATCACTATTGTCTCACTTCATTTGATCACCACCAAGGTCTTGCATCACCACCAAGATACCCTTCTTACTCTACTTTAGAAATGGAATTTCTAGCAGCATTCCTTGTATGCTAGCTCATTCTTAAATTCTATAACAAGAATTATTCATATCTCATAAAGGAAAACTGCATCAATGGTAGTCATGTGTGTAATGCAACTTATACTATATATAATACTAATGTATAGTTTTAAGAATCAAAATATATAACAAGTACACTATCTCTCATATATCACTCGATCAATTCTAGAGTATTCCCCTTACTCTATATCTAATATACCCCGCATCAACTTAACTTAAATAATCAAGCTAAGCTCTGATACCAAATGTGATGATCTCCATATACCTTCCGCACCTAATATACATGTATAACATGTTGCAACGAAGCTTGACCAAAGTACTACGATTGTTAGGTGGTAAAATAAATAAAACAATCACAGAACCTATCGTGTATCTCACAACGCATCGAATAAAATTTACTGTCAACATAGATACAAAACAAGCGAGGCAGAAATATAACTAAATTAATTATCATAGATTAGAGCTGAGATTCAAATAAGCTATACAAACCATAGTTTATACAACTGACAAATAAACATGGAATATCTTCCTTTAGATAAAATAGTCAAACACTGTCGAGGCTCTACAGTGTTGCACAATAGAATAATAACATAATCAGCCAAGTAATAGAATATGGAAGCGCAAATGCTCCTACTAGTCCACCTATGCCACCTAGTTGCTATCCTATACCCGCTATCTAGTCTACTCATTTAATAATACCTAAGATAATAAGAAGCAAAGTATGAAACTTTGAGTCTGACAACAGTCTGGTGTTAGCGATAAAATAATCTCAAGATACTATAAAAATCAATATAGCAAAACAGAGACAATGAGTATGGAGAGTCATACCTGACCTATACCTTCATCCAACAAGTTAGCACATAACACAGTATATGCTACACCATCATTGACATATTGGTGTACTACACCGTATAATGTGGGTATCAAGGTACCTAACATAGTGTACCTACATGAGGCCCGAAGCAAAGCACCCAAACTCATCAAAACCTTTGCCTTTAAAATCATGCTCCATCCAACATTGTGGTCATCACCGACCATACATAGTCGGCACCGAACATGTCACTTAGCCAAAAATTGGCTAAGTCCTTGGACTAAAATCCCTTTCCATTTACCAAAAGCTTTCAGCCTTATGCCTCAAAGTCAACTGCAAGATTCCCTTAAGTATCTACCCCCGACCGCACCTTGCTTTTCCACGGACCACTTCAAAACAATGCCATTCCTTTCCCAGACTCCATGTGACCAAAGCCATGGCTTCCCCAATCCATCGCAAGCTCATAAAAGTTGTCCCATCGTATTTGGAGCAAATTTTCCCCTTGTTTCTCTTAAATGACGACCATTCATTCAATGCCCAAAAGCGAGTTAAAAACACAAGCAACAACTACATCCAAATAACATATAACATCTAAGCATCAATACAAAGCTATACAATCGATATCAAGACATTTTTATCATCCTAGATCTATAAAATAACATATGACAACATGTATGGTCAAATGGTCAATAACAAATTAAAATGAACATTTATCCTTTTAAAACCATTTTATAATTGATAAGTAGTTTAGATCTAAATTATAAATCGTTTATACATTTGAAAATCATTTTAAAACATCACTTTTTACTATATGAACAATCATAGAATAGTGAGAAGTGTGAAACCACTCAAACAGATCAACAAATGCACAAATCCCAAAATAAAGTCAACCCAATCAACAAAGACACGAATCTCTATGCAGCAATCCCGATATACAATGCTTAATTTCACTAATCCCTTTCTTAATTGCTTGATTTGGTAATTAAAGTAAGGAAAATGATGGATTTTGGCTAAAGGGAAGATTAATGGAGTTTAGGATGTTTTTAGAAAATTGAATAATGATTTAGGAAGATCCCATCAGTCCCACTTGGCTCTAATCTCGAAATGGACTTGTAAGCTTAACCCAAATCTTACTAATTACCCACTAAGCTGTCAAAAAATTGCCTAAATGTCAAATGGCCATATCTCTTAACTGGTAAATCAAAAAACTATTATGAGTACTTTACGGAAAGAGAAACTACAGTATCTTTCATCTAGAAGTGGTTTCAACCTCTAATTTAGCTCCAATCAAAAGTTATAGGCCTTACAAGTTTTCAAGGTCAAAACTATCAAATAAAATTTATAAGAGAATGTCACTACTCCATATTTACCAAAGTATAGCCAAATCCAACCCAGTATGGATTTAGAATAGTATTTTATGATCCTCTGGTATGTAAAATGCGAACCGTTACATTCTCCATACCTTTAGGAATTTCACTCATGAAATCCCATTATATAAGGTTAGTAAACAAAATAGTTATCCTGCATGCCAAGTAAAGAACTCCGGATGAGTCGTCCTTATGCTTCTCTTTGTCTTTCAAGCGCTATCTCTTTTTCATTCACTCCACTGAACCCTCACTAACGTCATTTTCTTCCTCCTAAGAGTTATCATACCATGTCTGACTATATAAATGAGCCTATAAGGTCTGAAATCTTATGGTTCACTTGTGATGTCATGCCACCTTTCCTAATGCCTCTTGTAAGCACTTTCCAGAATCCACTTGTAGATAACGGGTACCTATTTCCAATAATGCCCCTTGGCACACACTAAGATTGCACAATCCACTTTGCACACCACTCAGTTTGGTCCATTGCCGTCCTACTCGAATCTGTGGGTATAAACTTAGCACTCCTCGTCAATCTATCGATTATGACTCTGATGTTACTATACCCTTCTCTAGTCTTCAAGGATCTGTCAATACCGTTCCCACTCTAACTGCAGAATCCCTAGTGTTCGTAACAACCCACTAAGATTTTTTCGCTCAACTTCTATTACGAACAACTTATACCCCTAACCCTCACATTCCTCCTTATATGTTCCAACAAAATTTCTATACTACACAATTTGTTGCTACTAGGATTTATACTTAGTCTCAAATGGTGTCACTCTCATACAACCCCATCTCTGAACCCATTAATGTCAAGTAAATTCAATCTGTTACCCATACGAAGCCGACCTTCCCGATCGAGTCCGTACTACCTCATCTTCTCAAGTTCGACCCTATCTCCATTTAGTAATGATCCTTGCTAGCCTAGTATCTCCCCTTTAACTACCCGTGATCCACTCTACCAGAATGGGTCTAACCATCTAGCTCACCAACACTGCTGACTCTAGTTCTCAGCTCTAATCCCATTAGCCCCTCTTTGCTCTAATCTCAAAATGGGATTATGGGCTTAACCCAAGTATCACTAATTATCCACTAAGCTGTTTAAACTACCTAACCTTTAAATAGCCATATCTCCTAATCAAAAACACCAAAAAGCGAATTCGACTCCTTTCAAAAATTATAGACCTTACAACAGTGTCAAAACCTTCCAATAAAATTTATTAAGGCTCAAGATGTCACTACTCGACATTTTCCAAAGTTATAACCAAATAAGACCTAATGCGGATTTAAAAATAATATTTTATGATCTTCTAATATGTAAAATACGGGTCAGTACATATGGCCTGAGGAGGAGGAATGTATGCAATTATAGTAGTGGATTGCTTTACCAAATGGGTTGAGACAGAGCCCATCACTACAATCACTTCGATGAAAGTAATCAGTTTCACAGTCAAGAACATTTTGTGTAGATTCAGAGTGCCAATGAAGATTATAATGAATAATGGAACTTAATTCAAATTGCAAAGCCTTTGGGATACTGTGCTCAATATCCGATTGAGAATTTCTTCCACAGACGAATGCACAGGTGTGGGCAATGAACAAGATCATCAAATCCATCATCAAGAAGCAGTTGAAATGATCTAAGGGCAATTGGGTGGATGAGTTACCACTGACTTTGTTGGCATATCGGATAACCTAAAAGTATGCAATTGGAAATACTCTATTCGCACTACCGTATGCTACTGAAGTGGTGATACACATTGATGCCAAAATCTCTTCTCATCGAAGGGTGCATTATGACCCCAAGATGAATGAAGAGCTATTGCTAGCATCCCATAAATTGTTGGATGAAAAGAGAGAAGAGGAAAATTTGAGGGAAGCTACTCACCAATGAAGGGTAGCAATACAGTTCAATGCCAAAGTCTAAAACCACCCTTTTGAGATTGGTTACCTTGTTTTGAAATGGGTCTTTCTGAGTACGGGGTCACTTGGTTTGTATTAGGAAGGACTTTATGTGGTAAAGTAGAAGCTTGTAGCCAACACTTTCAAGGTATCGACAAATGACGGGAACTAATTCAAACATAAATGGAATAGTGACCATTTGCACTGCTATTTTACTTGATTTCTTGCATTTTTAGGATTTTCTTTCAGACACTCTCTTGAATTGGATCAGATGTTATAAGTAGGATTCACTATTGGATTATTAGAATAAATTAGCTTTATGAATCAATGAAACCATATTCATTAAGTCTGGATTTATCCTATAGGATCAGTAGCATAAACAAGCATATTGTGTTTTGAAACCCAAATGTCTAGTACGTAGATATAGGACCGACAGACTCCTTTGAATCATGAATGGTTTATTGGAGTATTATTAGATTGGGAGCATATCAAATATAATACGTTTTATCTTTGACCAATGCTCGAAGATAGGCATACCGAATACCAATATGTAGAGATAGTTACTGTTAAATAGTTAAATTATTACAGGTATAACCAATAGGATTATAACGGTGCTGACGAGATTTTTCGCTCTCATAACACAGCTTAGGTACGAAGTAACTACGGTGCTGAGTGCTTCCGTAATTAAGAATTAGCCAATCTAAATAGTACTAAAATTTTCTTTAAAAGAAGTAATTATGTCGCTTGAGCTTAGACAATTATGCAAGTGCAATTTAACTATTTTTAAAATAACAAAATAAATTTACCTATCAATCTAACCAAATTCGAACATAACCTATTACAAAACGAAAGAAAATGCAAGGAAATAAATATTACAAAAGTTAAAGGCATAAAGATTTACGTGGTTCAGATGTTAATGAATCCTACGCCTATGGGTAAATTCCTTCCTTCTTTTAGTATTTCTTACTACACTTTTTGGATTTAATGGCAGGGAGTACAATCTTTTCGGTCTAAATTTAGAGAAATAAAGTTCCATCCCTTTTTTTGCTACAATACCTCCCCTTTATAGTAAAAGAATCATGTCACACGAATTGCTGATGGCTTAACCTCGCTTTCTTCCTCTGCCATTAGTTTTTGATTAGTGTCATTCATCCGCAAGCTTGTTTGATTGTGCATGAACAACTGTCGTGGATATAGGCGAAAGCATTGGCTTTAAGTAGGAGCTTTGAATCTTGCTTTAGGAGGGAAATTTGATTTTGGCTTTAGGTGGGTACTTTGAATTTAGTATATGTAGTCTATGATTGGCTTCTGGTAATGTCTTGCGCTTGTTTGCTTCAGTTGTCCCAGCGTAGTTTTAGCATTGCAGTGCAGTCTACATGGGATGTAGTGACGCTTGACTTGCCTATAGTGACCAATGCTTTGACCTTATGTATGACATTGGTGCAATTTTATTAAAAATGGCGGTACATTTCTCCTTTAGAATGGAAGCATAGTTCTTCTTTGAGATGGCGGCACAGTCCTTCTTGGAAATGGTGGCTCCATTCTTCTTTAATAATGGCACCATTTGGCTTGACTATGTTGGTGTTGTTTTGCTCAAGTATGGTGACTTGCTTTGTTTAGCAGGTCTTTATGGCTCCGCTGGTATGTTACGGGTTGTGACGACCTTCTATTAGTATACTGTAGTTTGTTTTGTTGGTTTGTGTTGTTCTTTCTTGTATTCTCACTTGATATTTTGACCATGCTAACCACTATATATAAATTTTGTAGGTTATGCAGTTCATGTGCCAGTATTTGTTAGGCACAAAGTGTTGCACATGCGTAGTGTCTTTCTAGCGTGCAAGTGGCATGTTTGATTACCCTATCGCTCTGGGCTATCCACTGATTATGTGCATTTGAAGCTGCACTCAACAAATTATAAAAGCGCAAAAAATAAGGTGTGACTATTGTTGCTTGTGTGATCACGAGAGGAAAGCCAAGGACAAAGTTTTATCTATATTTGAACCGGTTTAGTTTGACTTGCGGTAAATCAAACTAAGTAAAGGAACAACATTGTGTAATCATAGAAGTTTGTTTACATGTATAGATTTATAGTAAATAAATGCATTACACGGACCACAAACAAGTAGGTATAATGTATAAGTAATTCAATATAGACATTATATATTTATATATATGTAGGAGAAGTACATAGGTGGAGGGAGTATAAAAGGTGCATAAAGTAAAAGGAACGAGATTTTGAACTAAAAGATCTTTTATTACTACACTGTTCATACAATGAATTAGGGTTGGATCTATACAAAATCTTAGCCTATATACAAGAACAATAAAACAAAAATCCTAGGAACTATCATGTGAATCGAAGCTCCATTTTTTTGCTAACTTAGACAGCTTCTTGGCGGGGTTCTTTCCCTTACGCTTCCTTTTCGAAGGAGTGCTTCTAGGAGGAGTGATCTTATCTTTGGTAGTAAAAGGATTATTGGCTCAGATAACATTTTTGTGCTTGGTGGATTGAGAGGCTCTGGGGATAAGAGGGATAATTGAAGGCAATGAAGTTGGTGGAAGCCCAAGAATGGAGATAGTCGATGATGGAGGAAGAAGGGTGGCCTAAGGTCCAAGCTTCACCCAGACTATCTTAGTAGTGTGCTCTCGGTAAGAGTAGTTACCATGGAGAGTTCTAGTCCAGAGTTGTATATGATAACAGCCTCTTCATCCTCATCCAAGGAAGCACTTGGTTCGTCAGTCTCCTCAAGCACATCGATCTTTTCTGCACCTAGACCATGACAGGGTTGAACGAAGAAGTAGTTACTACAAAGGTAGATGTGATGACCATCGACATCATAGTGGTGGTCTCAATTGAAGGTGCTAAAGCATGTACAATTTCTAGAGGTGCATTAATTGCAAATTGACCCAAAACAAGAAAAACATGTCGATAAAGGTCAGTAATCGCATCAGAAGACATTTAAAGGCTCTCGAGTACTGGAGAGTTAAGTGGGCTACCTTCAGCCAAATGTGCCCATGGAGTGGACCATTGAGTCATCTGCCTCTCTTTAATAGTACGAGAAAGCATTGAAACATTAGGGGAATATGTGAAAAGAAGAGGAATCTCTAGGTTGTAACCTTTTATGAGGGTGGCAATGGTGATGTAGGAGGCGCAAACTTAACAAGGGCAATGACCTCGGAGTTGGTCGCTGCTGTAATAGAAATTTCTACCCGAGACTCCTGAATAATGGGAGAAAGTGAAACTTTAGCTAACTCCTTGGAAAGGAGTTCACAAGAAGTCCCAGTAGGTTTCCGCGCTACATATATAGTAGCACACTATTCTCTACCAACCTCTAGAGCTGCTAGATCATCATCATCAAACAATAGGATGTCCCTAACTTCTGTTTCATCAAATGGAGAACTTTGCTATCAGATCTTTCCCTCTGCTCCTTCATAATTTCATTATAAAAATTGGTAAGGACGTGGAGGTAGGTATCACTGAGCCACTTTAACCTCTTGGATTTAAAGACACTAAAGAAGAATCGAAAGATAGTGTGTTCGATCTCCTCCCCAGGAGCCTCCTTTTCTTTTGCTGCTTGTTGCAGCCTAGCAACCTTCTCCGCAAAATTTTTTGTAGCTCTCAGCTTGATAGCCTCTTTGGCCTGGACTTCTAATCTTCCTATCTCTAGCTTGAGCCGGGATACATCAGAGTTAATGGTGGCAAGTTGAAGTGTGGTAGCATCAGTACTGGCTTTGAGTCGCTCATCTTCTTTGTCAAGATCTCCATTCCTTGTGTGAGAAATGTTCCACTTTCCTATTAAGCATGTGCATATTGGCTTTGAGTGTTTGAATTTCAGGTTTATATTGCTCTCTTTCTCTTCCAAAGGCCTCTTTCTTGGCCTTTGCTTTTTTGCTTAGTTTCTTTGAGCTCCATGGCTAAATTATTTCTTATCTTCTTATCATCAACTACATTCTTCTCTGCCTCCAGGAGGAGAAGGCAGTTCTTTTTGTTGATGTCGGCTAAGTTCTTAGCCAACTCCCTTTGGGCTTTATAGTGGTCCACTAAAGTATTGTATATGTCACGTCCTTTGTTAATATCTTCGATGGCGACATCATGCAGGATGTAATCAAAGTAAATCCCAGTGAGATCTATGTATGGTACTAAGATAAACATAAAAATTAAACATCTACACTTTCTGATCTCACAGCAGATGGAATAAAATAGATATTTAACTATAAATAAACCAAATATCTCTACTTAAACAAATAGTGACTAATATAGGAAACAAATAAGGAAAGGCTCTTGATAAATAACTGAAAAGAAAAATGAATATCTGTCCGACTAGTACATAAGGTACATAGAGAATGACTGTAAATATGATAATTCCAGTGTGCATGGTCACATTCTCCATCGATCTTACTCTAGTCCCAGCATCCTAATACCCTAACAACCTGTAAAGTATGTGTAAATAGGGAAAGAAAAAATGGGTCAAAAATAGTCCGGTGAGTAATAAATATCACTAATGGCATAGTGCTAATAGGCAATTAAATTAACATTTATAATATACACAACCTAGTTGTGTTTACCAAAATTTGTACACCTGAATCTAACAAGTTGGCCAATGTATACAATATACTACTATGGAGATAAAGCGCTTAGTGGTTTATAGCGGTAGATGTGCAAAAAGTTAGAGTAGGGATAAGGCGGGGATAAAAAAAATAGCGGAGGTGCAAAAAGCTTTATTAGATATAAAACCAAATATCTAAAGTCAATTTATTATCATTCTCACATCGTTTATGTAGGAGAAAGAAATATTATTTAATCTTATATAACAAAACTGAAGAATGTTATGGTATATGTTGACTAGATTTGGTGACTAATATAGTTTCTAACTTATGTTGAGCACTTACGCCTTAAATTAGGTCTTTACCCTGATTTTGTTGATTTGTTTTAAAAGAAAACTAGTCAAATCAACCTTTGTATATTAATATTGCTAAAGCGGGTGTTAAAATCCTTGCTTTAGTGGGTGTAGCGGAAAATAGCAGACTTAAAGCAGATCTATTGTTTAATAGTGTTAAACTGAAATAGCGCAGCGGTCGAAGAACGCTATGTGCTATAGTGGGGATTTTGCGAGGCCTTAACTGCATAGATATACTACGATAACCTATAATACACTATAATTTGCTAATAGTCTACATGGATTCCACCCAATGGTTGGACATCCAAAAGTTGGGAAAACCTAACAATACATCAAGTATACAGTCTTGATGATAAATCACCTATACCATATAATACATCAAGTATACAGTCCCGATGGTACACCGCCTAATGAAACATCGAGTATATAGTCTCGATGGTATGCCACCTATACAATTACTTTTCCATGTCATATGCACCTCTATTGTTCAACTGATAGCATACAAGGATCTAAGAACAAATTGATTCCCCTACATGTACATCAATCGATCTGATGTAAATCCTACTAATATGGATATCTCCATTCTCCCAACGATTCACATACTGACATGTGCAGCTCGTGGACTAATAGTAACAATAAGAGCAATCTAATTGTGATACAATTGCATGCTTGCATTGACTATCATGCTATACAAATTTGAAATATCACATGAACTCTTATGTCAACAAAGCAGGAAACGTAATCTCGAAAACTACCCTACTTGGCCTACACAAGGTCCAAGTTTAACCTGGCTTGGTGCTAGGTTTCTAAGTGACTGGAAAACATGTCTAGTGGACTTAACACAATTTTCAGTCGATTGGATTCATATAGCAGGCACCCATTTTCTCCTCTAGTCGACTAGAACGTTGTTTTTCCAGTCGACTCCTACCTCCTACCAGTTGACTCTAGGCCTGCACCTTGCATTTTATCACTCCAAACTTCACTGTTTTGCTCACTACTTCGTCCTACCTATTTGTCGAATTTCAAGCATGATTTATAATTCATTATAGGTTCATCATATTACTTATTCATATTCATTAACATCATGTAATACTCTCCAACGATTATTAATTCATTAATTACAATTATAATCCATTTTCAACACAAATTAACCATTTAACCATACAAACTTTATTATGCTCAATAAATCTACAAAGTTAACTTGTATTCATCTTCAATGGTAATATAACTACTGTATTAATCTTTTCTACAAAGCCTAGTGTGAATTTTATATATCAATTTAGCCCTCCCCCAATCCATATCAATTCTATTATTAAAATGTGATCTAAGGTTCTCTAAAATTTATGTAAATTATCAAATTAAACATAAAATTGGTTCACATTGTAAAACCTTAAATAAATGTATAAATGTAATTTAGTGTATATGCAATACAAACTTTTCATAGATAAACCCACTCACCTAGAATTGCGGATTTGATTTGAATTAGGTTGAAATCTTCAAGCTTTCTCCTCGGATTTGATTTGAATTAGTGGTTCTCTTTTTTTGAGCTAATATTAATTAGATTAGACTGCTCTAACTTTTCTCTTTTTTCTAATATTTTATTTGATGTATTTGGAGTAGATTTGAGGTAGAAAAGTGAAAATTTTGATCTAGGGATAAGTGGCGGTTACTAAATGAACAAGGAAGAGATTAGTATGAGGTATACATCTTTTCCTTTTATTTTAAACTATAATCTCAAAATTACACCTCAGCCCCATTTGGGCTTCCAAACCCGTTTGGCCCAAAAAGCGCGATACGGTAAACAATTCGTATATCCTTATTCTGGTATCCGGCTTTGATATTTATATATGAATTTGGAGTAGAAATATCTACTTGACCCAATGGTAAAGTCAGACTTTCCAAATTCCTTCATTTGCAAAATTCTAAGTTCTATATTTATGTAAAATTACCAAAATGCCCCCTTTTTCATTAATTAATTATTTTTATTAAAAATACGGGGTATTACTTTCTCCCTCCGTTAAAAGAATTTTATCTCTGAAATTTCAAAAGATAGAAAAATATAGCTCGTAGACGCAACCTTTCAATGGCAATCTTGTTCACATGCATTACCTGCACTCAAACCACACCACAACCAAATCAATCTGAATAATACTCAACAAAACATATACAATTCCTAATATACTAAAACAATACATAAGATATCCACAGGAATTCAGTTGTAACTCGTATGTAGATAATAATATAGAAACAAAAATGTACATGCAAATGAACAATACACATCCATCAAACCAACATATGTCATGAATATGACATGTGATAAATGCAACTAATTCGGTCCCTATATAAATAAAAAATCATGGAATATAGGCATGTGTACAAAACTTCCTAAAATATACAGGTAAGTTTTATAAGCATGCAACATATATATAGTCAAGTCACACAACAAAACATACCACACCAACTAATTCCACAATTTAACCGAGCAAACAAAATATGTAAAATGTACCGAAAAAGAGTGAGGGATGAGAAGCTCTATTCTTCTCCTCTAGCTCCCAAGTACTCTCTACCGAATCATTTCCTCGCTGGACTCTAACCAATTTAACTACTTTCTTTCGAAGTCACTTTGTCACATGCTCAATGATGCGAATAGGTGCATGGTGAAAAGCAACTCTCTCTCAACTTCGACCTCCTATAACTAACTCGACTAGATCACAATAGCTGAATTGTATAAACAATTCTGCATGTGTGACACATGGACAATATCATAAACTCCCGCTAGTTTTTTACGAAGTTTCACTCTATATTCTTCTTTCCTACTCTCTCTAATATCAAAAAAGGCCTTACAAATTTGGTAACAACTTTCTCGAACTAACAAATCTCATAACATGTCTTAGTGATGTGACCTTCACAAAGACTATGTCCCATACAACAAACTCCAATTTTGCACGTCTCCTCTCAGCATACGATTTCTTCCTTTCCTAAGAAGTTTTCTTTCCTCTACGAATTAGATCTACCTTCTCTGAAAGTCTCTTTGATCTTTTTTGGCCCAAGAATAATCCTATTTATAGATTCCTACCAAAAAGATGGAAGTCTACATGGCCTCCCGCACAATGCCTCTATGTGTGCCATCCCAATATTTCCCTAGTATATGTTATTATAAGCAAACACTACTAATAGCAAGTGGTCTTCCCAAGAACCTTATAATTCGGAAATACACATTCGTAATAAATCCTCCAACACTTGATTCATTCGCTGTAATGACCCATGTTTTACGTATCGGAGGATAGTAAAATATTTTTACATTATTCATATGAGGTCGCATGACTCTAAGATTTTGGAAAGTGGCTCTTAGGGACATTTTCCACATTTATAATTATTTTTGGAATTTCTACGTGACCATTTTGACCTTGAAAATCTTGTTTGGACTATAACTTTTGATAGGAGCCAAATTACAGTCTCAAACCACTTCCATTGCTTCAAGATGATGTTTCCCATTATGTAAAGTGGTCATAATAGAAAAGTAGACTTGTCATTTGAAAGTTATTTCATTTTTAAGTTTTGGTTGCTGCTGACCAGTTTTAGAGGGTAATTAACTAAGCTCGTGCTTAGGCCCACTAACCCACTTCGAAATTTGTGCTAATAGGAGGCTGTAGGAACTGACCTAAGTCATTTCCTTCTTCTCCAAAACAGATTCAAACCTCATTAGCCTTAATTTCATAAAAAATCACATCTTTTCCTTTCCAATTTTAGCCAAATCATTGATTAGAGAGGGGATTAGCATATAGAAGCTATAAATTACCGTTTTTATTGGTTTAGATCCTTCTTCCTTGCTGCCCACTTCGGATCTAAAGAAGAAATTGGGTATTTTAGGTATTTGGTGAGTGTTCTTGGCCTCTCACTCATCTATACTTGTTTATATAGTTAAAAGGTTGTTTTTAACATGACTTTGATCTAAAAAGGGTTTTTCTAACTTTAACCACTTATCCATATATGCTTATGACCATAAATTGGAGTTTTGAAATGGTTTTTAAAATGGGTTTTGTAATCTATTAACTCATGTCCACATGCTAGTGTAATTTCCATCATTTATATACATATGCTATTGTAAAACTTAGATTTAGAGTAAAACTAGTATAATTATCACATTCTCATGTATTAGTTGTATGAATGGATGTATATGCATGTTATTCTATGATTGTATGTTGTGCTTTGATGTTGTTTGCTAGTATTTTGGATGTTAGGTAGATAGGTTGGAATTGAGCAAATTGAAGGCAGAACTGATTGGAAGTGGACGAAACTTGGGTGGCAGATTCTGGAGCATGAGAAGAGCTCGTGGTCCAAATTCCAAATTCTCTATGCATAGAGGACAGTACCGACTTGAGAGGTTGGTACCGAGCTCTTTATGTTGGTCCATGTTGGCAGTGACTTAGGGAAGGGGGAGATGTTAGCTAGTAGGGTTACCTAATATGATGGATTGGAGATTGGCTAAGTGTTAGAGGCTATGACGACTTGTTTCTAGGATTCAAAGTAGGGTCCTTTGAAGACACGATGACTTTATTTGGAGCAGAGAGGTCGAGGTCAAAGCATATGGGCAAGAAGCACTAGAAGCAATGAATGGGATGAGAAGAGACTTGGCCAGTAATTGGGAAAGTTTAGAGGTCGGTATCGAGTTTAGAGGACGGCATCGAGCTTTCCTGCTTGGTCCCATGGGTATGGAACTTCTAGGGATTGGTACATGGGTTCGAGAGGTCGTGTTGGAGATGTTGGCTACTTCGCATGATGATAGATGGTGATGTAATAACATGATGAAAGTTAGAGTCTTCGGATGGTAAATCAACATCGAATGGAGTTAGGTTCCAAAGAAGATAGCTCAATGTCGAAAGGAGTCATAGAATGGGGAATGTAGAATGGTTCCTCGAAGGTGATAGCTTGATGTTGAAAGTAGCCATTGAGTGGGGGAATGTAGAATGGTTCCTCCAGGATAATGGAAGCTAGTTAGAGCAAAGGAAAGGGCTCAGATACACGTACTAAGGAATCGTTGATACTCAAAGTATTTTCTACTGTACTCAAAGTAGGGGTACCATGAGAACGCTCATGGGTATGTTGAAAGTTACCCCGGATCGGTTGAATGGATCCATGTACCCTAGACCGGTTGAATAGGTCTACTATCAGCTTCAGGCTATAGAAAGTACACTGAAAATCGGGATTTCCATTAGTCCTTAGCAGTAGAATGGTCATATGGGTTATCCTATATCTAGAGTACATAGAATGATAGTGAGGATTGTTTGATGGATGGTATGGTTGCTTTGATTTCTCTCCCCGCGTTCAATCACGCTAGGGTAGTCATTGAACATAGGTATTGGAGATAGGGATACCTGGACACCCGTTGCCATATTTAGTTGTGTTGCACTTTTATGACACTTAAAGTAGCATATTATGTTATTATGTGCTAACTCTTTTGTTGCAGGGACATGTTAGATATGATTTGTATACCTTTGTTCCTTACTATATTGACTTGTATAGTATTTTGAGATTCATTTACCGCTCACACAAGACTATTGTCTGACTCGAGGTTTTATGCTATGCTTCTTATTATCTTGGGTGCTCTTAAATGAGTGGACTAGATAGTAATCCTAGGTGCGACGCAGTTGCTATGCTGAAGACGAGCTAGAGAGAGCTATCTCGTATTATATATGGATTTCCATGCTTATTCCGCCGTGTAACACTATGGAGCCTTGGCAGTGCTTTCTTATTATTATTTTATGAGACGGTTAAATGAGTTTACTTCTGTTGTATAAACTATATTTCATAATGTATAACCTTTTGTATCTGTATTCTGATATTTGGATCACTTAGTTATTACCATCTCTTCTATTTTATATATGTGATATTATATTTTATTCCATGCATTGTGAGATATATACAGGTTCTGTGATGTTTTGTTTCATTTTAAACCATGATGATTGCTCTACATAGATTGACATGATTGTAGCACACTATCTTATGTATATTGGGTGTTGGTGGTGTAGGGTGGTCGTTGCATTAAGTATCAGAGCTTAAGTTGCATTGTTTAACCTAAGGGATACCATGATTTAGTAGAGATAGGGAAGGAGTTTGCACGCTGGACTGAATCGAGAGTGTATATGTATACAAGAGCACATACTTGTTATATATTTTTATTTTCAAAACTATATAGTAGTATATATAGTATATAAGTTGCATGCATACACAAGTACCATTGACATAGTTTTCTTTTTTGAGAGACTGATCATTCTTGTTACAGATCGAGAATGAGCCAGTAAACAAGAAACACCGTTAGGAACTCCATCAATGGAGTTGACCAAGGAGTAGGTTCGAGGGTTGCAAATCCTGACTTGCATACTATGTTCAATGCGATGATGACAAACATGCTTAAAAATGTCCAAGCGGCCACTCCGAATGCTACTGTTGGTGGTGCTGCTTAAGTGCAAGCGTCGAGGCTGACTTTACCAAGCTATGCAAAGATTACTCTACTTTAGGAGGCAGGTCATTTCTTGGAATGGAGTCTGCCATCGAAGTGCGGAATTGGTTGCACACCTGCGAACGTATCTTCGGTGATATGGAGATTGATGATGCCATAAAGAGGAAGCTAGCCTCTAGACAACTTCAAAGGCGAGCCATGAATTGGTGGAATGCCATCACTGTTGCTACAACCGAGGATCAGTTCACTTGGGACCAGTTTAAGGCCAGTTTTGAGGAGAATTTCACTTCAGTTGCTTAGAATTTGATTCTATTCAGGAGATTTGCTGATTTAAAGCAAGGAGATATGTCTGTCTCTAGATACATTACTGAGTTCGACGCTTTGTCAAAATATGGGATGTCTTTTATCGATACTCCATTGAGGAAGAACGTGAAATTTATAATGGGTTTTGATGACTATTTAGGGGAGAAGCTAGCGAGTCATATCAATGAGCCATTTGAGAGACTCATCAAAAAAGCTCTTCGCGGGGAGAGTTTATACCCCAAGCCTAAATCAGTTGTTGTTGTTAAGGAAGATCCGAAACCACAAAAAATAGTGGAGGCAAGAAGAAATGGTTTAGAAAGAGGAAGCGGTCTCGAGGAAAGAATAAGGAGAAGAATGCTCAGAAGAAGGTTAAGTGGGATCCTATTTGCTATGGTTATGGAGATAACGGTAACTAGATCAGAGATTGCAAAATCAATGGAGATAAGGGTCACTTGTACGGAACTATTGCAGCAGAAATAAGTTGCAAAGGCATATGCGTTAGACACTGTTTTGGCTTTGTCGAGTGCTCCCTCGATGAAAGAGAAGGGGAAGGGCATTGTTATTCAAGGTATGCTTTCCATTTATGATGTTCCTATATGTGTTTTATTTGACACCGGGGCTTCACATTCCTTTATATCTAGTAACTTAGTAAATATACTAGAATTGAAACCCGAAATAGTTGATCGACTGTAGATTGTGACGAACCCTATTGGAGGATCCACTAGCCTGTGTATGGTTTATCATGATTTAGTCTTATCAAGTCATGGATGCTCTTTTGTTTGTGATTGTTTCATTCTAAATTTCATTGGGTTCGGGGTTATATTGGGAATGGACCGGCTAAGGAAATATGCGACAGTAGTGGATTGGAAAAAGCTGTTGGTGATAATTGGGGTTATGGATGGGCAGATGGTAGTGATTGGCTGCCTGCGAGCGGATAGGGTTATAATCAGCTTTCTATATTCTCTTGAGATTCCACAGGATGAGTTATCATTTGTGCCTATCGTTAGAGAGTATCCGGACGTATTTGAGGAAGTGACCGGATTACCACCGCATAGAGAGATCGAGTTTCATATAGACTTAACAAAGGATGCCAGACCTATAGTGATGTCGTTAAGGCATATGACATCTAGAGAGCAGAAGGAATTGGAGGTGCAAGTAAATGACCTGTTGAAAAGAGGGTTCATTCGTAGGAGTATATCTGAGTGGGGTGCACCGGTATTATTCACCACTAAGGCGGATGGCTCTTTAAGGTTGTGTGTGGATTATCATGAGCTGAATAAGGTGATGAAGAAGAACAAGTATCCACTCCCACTTATTGACGACTTGTTCGATCAGCTCCATAGTGCGAAGGTGTTATCCCAATTGGATTTGGCTACGGGATTTCACCAGTTTAAGGCAGCGAAGGAGAGTGTGTCGATCACTGTGTTTCATACGCCATATGGTTTCTATGAGTGGTTGGTTATACTGTTCGGGCTAACTAATTCCCTAGCATACTTTGTTAATCTCATGAATCGTGTCTTCAGGGATCAGCCAAACAAGTTCGTACTTGTGTTCGTGGATGGTATTATCATCTATTCTAGAACAGAGGAGGAACACAAGGTGCATTTGAGGATTGTACTTGAAGTGTTGCAGAAGCACAAGTTGAAAGCAAAGTTTTCAATATGTCACTTCTGGAGAAGGAAAGTGAGATTCTTGGGACATGTCATCTCCGAACATAGCATTGCAATAGATCCTACCAAGGTGGTAGCGATTCAGGATAGGAGCCAACCCAAGAATGCTACTAACCTGAGGAGTTTGTTAGGGCCGGTGGGATATTATAGATGCTTTATCAAGTACTTCTCAAAGGTAGCTACGCCATTAACCAATTTAACGAAGAAAAAGAAGACTTTTACTTGGGATGCGAGATATGAGCAGGAATTTGTGAGTCTGAAGGAGAGGTTGACGAGCGCACCTGTATTGACCTTTCCAAGCGGAAATGAGGAGCTGACAGTATACACAGATGCTTGTTGTACTGGATTAGGTGTGGTATTGATGCTGAAGGGAAAGGTTATCGCCTATGCAAGTCGACAGCTAAAGCCGCACGAGAAGAAGTATCTAACTCATGATTTGGAGTTGGCGGTTTTAGTGTTTGCTTTGAAAATTTAGAGGCACTATTTATTAAGGGAAAGGTTCGAGCTATTCACGGACCACAAATCCTTGAAGTACCTTTTCTCCCAGAAGGATCTCCACCTTCGAGAATAGCGATGGTTAGAATACTTAGCCTCCTACGACTTTGGTATTTACTATACGCCCGGTAAAGCGAATGTGATCGCTGGCGCATTAGGTAAAAGGCATGCTAGTTTGGCGACGATGTTCCTAGAGTGGAAGCAGGTAGAGTTTATTGATGGTTATAACTTCATACCTCATTGCGAGTTAGAGCCAGAGATGTTGATAGTTCGACAATCAGGCCTACTTTGATTGAGCGAATTTGTAACGATCCCGTTTTTAAGCCAATTTAAATTAGTAATTAATTTAATTTTTAGAATTAAATTGTAAATTAATCTGTGAATTATCTTGAATTTTTCCAAAATAAATAAGAAATGTGTTTGTTTATATATATATATATATATATATAAATATAAAAGGAAAAGTATAAATAAGAAAACGTATTACATAATTTATAATAACATAAGGGTTTAAAACATATTTTATAAATTAAATGAAACAAGGGTTTAAAACATAAAAATGAATATTTATGACAAATGGAAGATAATTAAAATTTGCATTTACAAGTGTAACTTAACTTGATTTACAAATAAACAAGTGGCAAAATCATTTTTTCTTTTGAAATTGAATTTTATACAAATGAGAATTTGTTAAACTAGGCTTCACTTCTCAATATACTTTCATCTTCATTTCTGATCAAAACCCGAGGAAATTTTATCAAAACAAAAGAAATCAAATAACTCTGTAAAAATCAAAGAGCAAGCTAATTCAAACCTGAAGCATCTTAAAACAAGCTTTAGTTTTCAAAATGGCAGATCAGATTCAAGCTTCAATCTGAATCAAACCCAGTAACAAGTAAATGCAACATCAAGATCAGATTCAATTAAACCAAAAACAAGTAGCAAATCAAACTCAGGAAAATCAATTTCCAGATCATTTCCAGGCTCAAGTTTTCTCTGTTCTTTCAAATTCCAGGTGAGCAAACTACATTTTAAAGTTTTAAATCTGGTTTAAATCTTGATCTGCATATGATAGTTTTGGAAGTGTGGAAGTAAAATATGTCTAGATGTATGTATATATATATATCTGTGAATGGTGTGCATGCCTCTATATGCATATATATGGCTCTGTTTAGTGTAACAGGTCTATAAATTCGAGAGAAAAAATCATATCTTCTTAACAAAATAATTTCAGACCTTGATCTTTAAAGTGAAAATGATTATAACAATGTTAATTTAATTTTAAAAACAGTTTCAAGTATTTAAGATTTAGTATTCTTTCAAAAATAGGACAATGCAGTAAAAATTTATATATAAGTCGAAAATCAATGAACTTAAATTCATGTTTTAATTCCATAATCAGTTTCGTGATAACAAATGATGATTTTAGAAAGTAATTTCACGATTTTTAAGTATGTGAATCTCAAGATTCCTCGAGATGATCGTTTTATGGTTTTTTGTCGAATTCCGTTAATCGGCATGGTGGTTGTCGTCGTGATCGTGGTCGAAGTTAGCTTGAGGGTTGACGATCACAGGAAAAATAGTGAGGAGATTTTTTGATGGCCGAGGCAATTCGTCGGAGGTGAATTAGGGTTTAAACCCAGGTTTTAGTCAAGGTTATCTGGTTGCTGCAGCTTCGTCAGTGCGCCAGAGTTGATCGCACCGGTGGCAATCGAAACGAGGGAAGTAGGCGGAGCTCTGGCTGGAGTTGCATGGCCTCTGGTGGCCTAAGGTGGCAAGGCGAATCAATTTTTGGTGATTGAGTTTTTATTCCAGTTTGGGTCGAGTGGTTCGTTTTCGAATTCATCGTCATTTTGAGGTGCCGGGTGGTCTGAGGGCTCGAGTCGATCGTCGACGACTTGTGGAGGACGGTGGGATTGATCGGAGCGAGGCGGAGCGATTGTGCACGTGCACGGTGAGGATTGTGTGTCTGTGGTTTTGGGAAGATAGGTTGGGCTCAGGAAGAAGCTCGGGCAAACGAGAAGGAAACTGGAGTATGGGCTCGGGTAGTTGAACGTGAGTGTAAGACAGGTTAATAGTTTAAAGTTTAACAAGTTTTTAAAAAGAAAAAAAAAGAGAAGAAATACTCGGGGCATGACTCGGGTAGGAGCCGGGTTGAACCCGAAGCAAATATTTAAACAGTTTTTAAGTTTAAATAAAAGCAAGTTTTAAATTTTTAAATAAATCTAGTTTAAACATTTTTCTTAAATAAATTTCTTTTATATATAATAAATGATTTATTTAACATTTGATTTAAGAAAGTTATATAATTTGTTTAACTTGAATGCTTAAGTTATTTTAAAACTTAATTTAGAAATATAATAATGTAGTTAATTCAAAAGTAAGATGTTTAGATTTATAATGATAATTAATTAAATAAATAAGATAAATGGTTTACCTTAAAAGTTAATTAAGGTTTTGATGATTTAAGATTAATTAAATTAATGAATTAATTAAAGGATAATTAAGGATTACTTACTTAATAATTAAAGGTTAACTAATTAATTAGTAATGATAATTAATTTATTATAATTAATCAAAGATTGATTTATTAATGTAAGTAATTAAAGGTTAATTACTTAATGTGATTACTTAAAGGTTAATTACTTTAATGTAATTAAAGGTTGATTAATTTAGGTAATTAATTTAAGGTTAATTAAGGAATAATTACTTTGTGTAATTACATTTAAGGATAATAAATTAATTAAGTTTAATTAATGATAAGTAACTAAAGGGTAATAAATTACTTAAAGATAATTACCTAATGAAAGTAATTAAGGATAATTTATTAATGATTAAAGATTGATAAATCAAATGATTAAAGAATAATTAATTGAAGAAAAACTAATTTATGTGATTAATTAATTAAGGTAATTAATTTGAGGATAATTAATTAATTAAAGGTTAATTAATTAATGAAAGTGATTAAGGGATGATTTATTAATTAAGGGTTAATTAATTAATGTAATTAATTAGGAATAATTAATTAATGATTAAAGGTTAATTAATTAATTAAAGGATAATTAATTCAAATGGTTTTGTAATTAATGATTAATTAACCAGGATTAGTAATTTATTCATAAGTAATTAATCTGGTTTAAATTAATCAGATGACTAATTGATCTTAGTTAAGGATGTTTGGATTCTATTGGATGTTGAATATTTTGATATCCCTGATATGCGATGCTTTGTGATAAGAATTATTCTGATTTGAGCTGTGAACTATGATGTAATTTATTTATCTGTGAATCTATGAATGAAGATAAGCGTTATAGGATTATACCGCTTATCGATATTGCTGTGCTTGAAACTGTAATGATTAATGATGTTGCACTATTGTGTAAAACCCCTAGACTACACTACACACACACAAATATGGATTTCACGAGGAAATTGGTTAAGTCACAGATATTTTGAAATCTAAATATTATTTTAAATGTTGAAGTTTGAATCCAAATGGTTTTGGAAATGGAATTGAATTAGATATGAAAAGCCTTTGAAAGGGAAGTTTTGAAATTTAAATTTAGTTTTGAACATACTATATCTTGTTAAATATTATTTGAAATTATTTTGGAAATCATGGTTTGAAAGGTTTATACAATTTCTATATTGTTTTCAAATAATAATAGCTTTTATATAAAGGAAAGAATTTCCAGTTTTGTGAAAGGATTTCAAATTTGAAATGAAAATTGTTTTGAAAACTATGAATGAATCTTTGTTAAAGATTTGTGAACTTTGTTTTCAAATATAAGAGGATCTTAAAAGTGTATCTTTTGTATAAAAGATTTGAAATGAAAATAGTTTTGAAAGCTATGAATGAATCTTTCTGAAAGATTGGTGAACCTTGGTTTCAAAAAGTAAGTGGATCTTAAAGGGTGAATCTTTTGTTTAAAAGATTAAAGTGGAAATTTGTTTAAACCATTTTAAAAGGAAGGTTTTGGGAAATATGTTGTGACTTAATTGAGATCCCAATATATCCATATGATTTTAAAATTAGCGCTCATTATTCAGTTTAGTCGGGAGAGGACTTTATGTCATAAAACCCATTTCGAATAATGATACGACGAAATGGATAGCATTTGAAGACGGCGGTGAAGACTGGGTATTTTCGAGAACGAAAGGATTACCTGTCGATTGTCTCTGCACTGAGTCACGCCGGTATAGGGATCTCCATATATGATGGGGAGTCCGATCGGGATTGTGGATACCCGGATTTGCAAGGGCTTCTTTTGAAGTGCCTTCGGTTCTGTTCGAACCCGGAATAGACTTGTATGGATTTATGTCTGACATTACACTTTGAGATATAAAACTGATTTCTATCAAATACATTTTTGTTGGTGGCGGAGAATTTATTCTCTTAGCTTAACATCCTTCTCTGAGACGTACGAGCTCAGAGGTTATGTAGTTGATGGTTATTAGTGATATACTCCCAATTTGGTAGTGTGGCATGCTAAGTGTTGTTGATCATTTGTTGATCGAAGCATGGCTTTTGTGAAAAGCGTAGCTTTGTGGATGAGACTTCGTCGAACCTCACAACTCGGAAATGGTCGAAACAGGAAGAATGTAGCAAGGTTATGAGGGTCACGCCCTTTAGGGTATGTCCATTTCCTTCTGGATAAAAAGTGGTATCATGGTATGGAGCCTAGATACTTAACTTATGTGGTTGCTGCAAATCTATTGCTTTGTGGTTGTTGGTGTTGAGAGCTCTCGAATAAAGGTTGGTTACGACCGGGGGATGGCATACTCGTGTAGTAGTTACCTAGTTACAGAGGTAACCCTGCCTTGTGTTGGCAGAGATCCGATTAGGTTCTCGGGGCATCCCTCCAGAGGCGTACCCATGTGGCCCAGGAAGTTCCTTAGCCTGACCATTGTTGGAAATCCAAAGAAACAATACGCACCCTGTACGGTTTTAGTTGTATAACCTGCCATGGAATGTGGTGGTAACCTGCTTTTGAACATGGTAGCTATAGTAGGCATACTACGAAATGTGTATGCTGGCTAAGATTAATATTATACTTTCGAAATGTTTTCTGCACTATGCACTAACAATAATATCAAAAGGATTTTGCGTATCAAGCATGTTTGACTATCATAAGGAGAAATCTCCTCCAATTGTGCGCTTGCATTGTGTGTGTGCGGGGAGGCCTTATGGTAGTTTCATTTTCCAAAAAGCATAGCGAATTTTTTTGCTTTTTCTTTTGTTTAAAGATAAACTGTTTTTGTTTGCTCATACCAGTCCCATGACTGACCTGGAGTTTATTGTTCCCTTTCTAAACTCTGGGTGCCCATAATTTTCCACACGGGCAGCCTAGAGTTAGATTTTCAGATAGTCAGATAGTAGATATAGATTCGGTTGCCTTCAGCTTTCTATTTGGAATTCTTTGGAGTCTTTGGATTTTGGCAATCACATTCATGACCGACCTTGCCTAATACAACTTGATGGTGGTTCGAGCTTGAAGTTTGGAGCTTTGGCATTGAAGATATCTTTTTGCTGCTGCTTGGTTATTTCTGTTGTTGTCTTGTATCTCTGGTAGTATTGATATTCTATTGTATCTTATTGTATCAGATATTGTATCCATTGTTATATCAATGATATTATTCATTCAGTTTCCGCTGTGTTGTTGTACTTAATGTGTTTATGCTCTGGCGTACTGGATTTCGACGTTTGAATCTGCGGCATTCAAATACAAGTGAAGTATGGATGTCGATTTTCGAGCACCAAAAATCTGGGCTGTCACATTTGGTATCAGAGCTAAAGGTTGAGTAAGAACTTTAGCTTTTGGAGTATAACACATTAGCTGACTCATTAGAGATAGGGTGAAGTATACCCTAGAATGAGTATCCCTAAGATATCCATCTGTATGCCTCAGTAAATTCTCTTACTATTCACTGATAGTGAGTATGAGTGCAAGAAGAGGACGAGGTAGGGGACAAGGGAGTACGACTACAAATGGTCGATACTCTGCAACAACAAGAAACAACTTTCTCTATCAATCTCTTTGATCATCATCCAATTTCAATTCTTTGATGGTTTTCTGGCAGCTCCAAGAAGAAGCTTCGGTATGGTGGTGGCCCTGCGAATCGTTATAGAAAAGGTTCTAATTTCTATTTAGAATTCTCTTCTTCAGTTTCTATCAGCTTTTCGAACGTAAATTTAATAAATTTGAAATTTTATTTGAAATGAATTGGTTAAATATGAAGTTAAACTGGATTTTATCCATATATCTATCTATTCTTTTGGGTCCCGATATATGTTCTACGAATGGTTAGTTATCCCTTCGGACTAACCAATGCCCTACATATTTCATAGATCAGATGACCCGAGTATTTTGTAAAGTGTTGAATGAGTTTATTCTCATATTTAATGATACTCTGATTTGGTAAGCCAAATGCAGAATAGATATTCAGTTTGATCTGGTAAAAACATTCTCCATCTATTCTTTGTTGTCTCCCTGTCTAGCAAATTTCGGGGATGAAATTTTCTTAAGGGGGGGGGGGGGAATTTGTAACGATCCCATTTTTAAGCCAATTTAAATTAGTAATTAATTTAATTTTTAGAATTAAATTGTAAATTAATTTGTGAATTATCTTGAATTTTTCCAAAATAAATAAGAAATGTGTTATATATATATATAAATATAAAAGGAAAAGTATAAATAAGAAAACATATTACATAATTTATAATAACATAAGGGTTTAAAACATAATTTATAAATTAAATGAAACAAGGGTTTAAAACATAAAAATGAATATTTATGAAAAATGGAAGATAATTAAAATTTGAATTTACCAGTGTAACTTAACTTGATTTACAAATAAACAAGTGGCAAAATCATTTTTTCTTTTGAAATTGAATTTTATACAAATGAGAATTTGTTAAACCAGGCTTCACTTCTCAATATACTTTCATCTTCATTTCTGATCAAAACCTGAGGAAATTTTATCAAAATAAAAGAAATCAAACAACTCTGCAATAATCAAAGAGCAAGCTAATTCAAACCTGAAGCATCTCAAAACAAGCTTTAGTTTTCAAAATGGCAGATCAGATTCAAGCTTCAATCTGAATCAAACCCAGTAACAAGTAAATGCAACATCAAGATCAGATTCAATTAAACCAAAAACAAGTAGCAAATAAAACTTAGGAAAATCAATTTCCAGATCATTTCCACGCTCAAGTTTTCTCTGTTCATTCAAATTCCAGGTGAGCAAACTACATTTTAAAGTTTTAAATCTGGTTTAAATCTTGATCTGCATGTGATAGTTTTGGAAGTGTGGAAGTAAAATATGTCTGGATGTATGTATATATATCTTTGAATGGTGTGCATGCCTGTATATGTATATATATGGCTCTGTTTAGTGTAACAGGTCTACAAATTCGAGAAAAAAATCATATCTTCATAACGAAATAATTTCAGACCTTGATCTTTAAAGTGAAAATGATTATAACAATGTAAATTTATTTTTAAAAACAGTTTCAAGAATTTAAGATTTAGTATTCTTTCAAATATATGACAATGCAGTAAAAATTTATAAATAAGTCGAAAATTAATGAAATTAAATTCATGTTTTAATTCCATAATCAGTTTCGTGATAACAAATGATGATTTTAGAAAATAATTTCACGATTTTTAAGCATGTGAATGTCGAGATTTCTCGAGATGATCGTTTTATGGTTTTTTGTCGAATTCCGTTGATCGGCATGGTGGTTGTCGTCGTGATCGTGGTCGAAGTTAGTTTGAGGGTTGACGATCACAGGAAAAATAGTGAGGAGATTTTTCGATGGCCGAGGCAGTTCGTCGGAGGTGAATTAGGGTTTAAACCCATGTTTAAGTCAAGGTCAGATATCTGGTTGCTGTAGCTTCGTCAGTGCGCCAGAGTTGATCGCACCGGTGGCAATCGAAACAAGGGAAGTAGGCAGTGCTCTAGCCGGAGTTGTGTGGCCTATGGTAGCCTAAGGCGGCAAGGCGAATCAATTTTTGGTGATCGAGTTTTTATTCCAGTTTGGGTCGAGTGGTTCGTTTTCGAATTCATCGTCGTTTCGAGGTGCTGGGTGGTCTGAGGGCTCGAGTCAATCGTCGACGACTTGTGGAGGACAGCATGATTGATCGGAGCGAGGCGGAGCGATTGTGCATGTGCATGGTGAGGATTGTGTGTCTGTGGTTTTGGGAAGATAGGTTGGGCTCGGGAAAACGAGAAGGAAACTGGAGTATCGGCTCGGGTAGTTGAACGTGAGTGTTAAGACAGGTTAACAGTTTAAAGTTTAACAAGTTTTTTAAAAAAAAAGAAAAAAAAGGAGAAGAAATACTCAGGGCATGACTCGGGTAGGAGCCGGGTTGAACCCGAAGCAAATATTTAAACAGTTTTTAAGTTTAAATAAAAGCAAGTTTTAAATTTTTAAATAAATCTAGTTTAAACATTTTTCTTAAATAAATTTCTTTTATATATAATAAATGTTTTATTTAACATTTGATTTAAGAAAGTTATATAATTTGTTTAACTTGAATGCTTAAGTTATTTTAAAACTTAATTTAGAAATATAATTAAGTAGTTAATTCAAAAGTAAGATGTTTAGATTTATATGATAATGATAATTAAGTATAAATAAGATAAATGGTTTACCTTAAAAGTTAATTAAGGTTTTGATGATTTAAGATTAATTAAATTAATGAATTAATTAAAGGATAATTAAGGATTACTTACTTAATAATTAAAGGTTAACTAATTAATTAGTAATGATAATTAATTTATTATAATTAATCAAAGATTGATTTATTAATGTAAGTAATTAAAGGTTAATTACTTAATGTGATTACTTAAAGGTAATTACTTTAATGTAATTAAAGGTTAATTAATTTATGTAATTAATTTAAGGTTAATTAAGGAATAATTACTTTGTGTAATTACATTTAAGGATAATTAATTAATTAATTTTAATTAATGATAAGTAATTAAAGGGTAAAAAATTACTTAAAGATAATTACTTAATGAAATTAATTAAGGATAATTTATTAATGATTAAATATTGATAAATCAAATGATTAAAGAATAATTAATTAAAGGAAAATTAATTTATGTGATTAATTAATTAAGGTAATTAATTTGTGGATAATTAGTTAATTAAAGGTTAATTAATTAATGAAAGTGATTAAGGGATGATTTATTAATTAAGGGTTAATTAATTAATGTAATTAATTAGGAATAATTAATTAATGATTAAAGGTTAATTAATTAATTAAAGGATAATTAATTCAAATGGTTTGTAATTAATTATTAATTAACCAGGATTAGTAATTTATTCATAAGTAATTAATCTGGTTTAAATTAATCAGATGACTAATTGATCTTACTTAAGGATGTTTGGATTCTATTGGATGTTGAATTGTTTGATATCCCTGATATGCGATGCTTTGTGATAAGAATTATTCTGATTTGAGCTGTGAACTATGATGTAATTTATTTATCTATGATGAATTTATATTATTTATCTGTGAATCTATGAATGAAGATAAGCATTATAGGATTATACCGCTTATCGATATTGCTGTGGTTGAAACTGTAATGATTGATGATGTTGCACTATTGTGTAAAACCCCTAGACTACACCACACACACAAATATGGATTTCACGAGGGAATTGGTTAAGTCATGGATATTTTGAAATCTAAATATTATTTTAAAAGTTGAAGTTTGAATCCAAATGGTTTTGGAAATGGAATTGAATTAAATATGAAAAGCCTTTGAAAGGGAAGTTTTGAAATTTAAATTTAGTTTTGAACATACTATATCTTGTTAAATATTATTTGAAATTATTTTGGAAATCATGGTTTGAAAGGTTTATACAATTTCTATATTGTTTTCAAATAATAATAGCTTTTATATAAAGGAAAGAATTTCCAGTTTTGTGAATGGATTTCAAATTTGAAATGAAAATTGTTTTGAAAACTATGAATGAATCTTTGTTAAAATTAGTGAACTTTGTTTTCAAATATAAGAGGATCTTGAAAGTGTATCTTTTGTATAAAAGATTTGAAATGAAAATAGTTTTGAAAGCTATGAATGAATCTTTGTGAAAGATTGGTGAACCTTGGTTTCAAAAAGTAAGTGGATCTTAAAGGGTGAATCTTTTGTTTAAGAGATTAAAGTGGAAATTTGTTTAAACCATTTTTAAAAGGAAGGTTTTGGGAAATATGTTGTGACTTAATTGATATCCCAATATATCCATATGATTTTAAAATTAGCGCTCATTATTCGGTTTAGCCGGGAGAGGACTTTATGTCATAAAACCCATTCTGAATAATGATACGACGAAATGGATAGCATTTGAAGACGGCGGTGAAGACTGGGTATTTTCAAGAACGAAAGGATTACCTATCGAATGTCTCTACACTGAGTCGCGCCGGTATAGAGATCTCTATATGTGATGGGGAGTCTGATCGGGATTGTGGATACTCGGATTTGCAAGGGCTTCTTTTGAAGTGCCTTCGGTTCTGTTCGAACCTGGAACAGACTTGTATGGATTGTATGTCTGACATTACACTTTGAGATATAAAATTGATTTCTATCAAATACATTTCTGTTGGTGGCGGAGAATTTATTCTCTTAGCTTAACACCCTTCTCTAAGACGTACGAGCTCAGAGGTTATGTAGTTGATGGTTATTAGTGATATACTCCCAATTTGGTAGTGTGGCATGCTAAGTGTTGTTAATCATTTGTTGATCGAAGCATGGCTTTTGTGAAAAGTGTAGCTTTGTGGATGAGACTTCGTCGAACCTCACAACCCGGAAATGGTCGAAACAGGAAGAATGCAGCAAGGTTATGGGGGTCGTGCCCTTTAGGGTATGTCCATTTCCTTCTGGATAAAAAGTGGTATCATGGTATGGAACCCAGATACTTAACTTATGTGGTTGCTGCAAATCTATCGCTTTGTGGTTGTTGGTGTTGAGAGCTCTCGGATAAAGGTTGGTTACAACCGGGGGATGGCATACTCGTGTAGTAGTTACCTAATTACAGAGGTAACCCGGCCTTGTGTTGGCAGAGATCCGGTTAGGTTCTCGGGGCGTCCCTCCAGAGGCGTACCCATGTGTCCCAGGAAGTTCCTTAGCCTGGCCATTGTTGGAAATCCAAAGATACAATACGCGCCCTGTACGGTTTTTGTTGTATAACCTGCCATGGAATGTGGCGGTAACCTGCTATTGAACATGGTAGCTATAGTAGGCATACTACGAAATGTGTATGCTGGCTAAGATTAATATTATACTTTCGAAATGTTTTCTGCACTATGCACTAATAATAATATCAAAAGGATTTTGCGTATCAAGCATGTTTGACTATCATAAGGAGAAATCTCTTCCAATTGTGCGCTTGCATTGTGTGTGTGCGGGGAGGCCTTATGGTAGTTTCATTTTCCGAAAAGCATAGCGAATTTCTTTTCTTTTTCTTTTTCTAAAGATAAACTGTTTTTGTTTGCTCATACCAGTCCCATGACTGACCTGGAGTTTATTGTTCCCTTTCTAAACTCTGGGTGCCCACAATTTTCCACACGGGCAGCCTAGAGTTAGATTTTCAGATAGTCAAATAGTAGATATAGATTCGGTAGCCTTCAGCTTTCTTTTTGGAATTCTTTGGAGTCTTTGGATTTTGGCAATCACATTCATGACCGACCTTGCTTAATACAACTTGATGGTGGTTCGAGCTTGAAGTTTGGAGCTTTGGCATTGAAGATATCTTTCTGCTGCTGCTTGGTTATTTCTGCTGTTGTCTTGTATCTCTGATAGTATTGATTATGTTGTATCTTATTGTATCGGATATTGTATCCATTGTTATATCAATGATATTATTCATTCTGTTTCCGCTGTGTTTGTTGCACTTAATGTGTTATAAGCTCCGGCGTACTGGATTTCGACGTTTGAATCTGAGGCATTCAAATACAAGTGAAGTATGGATGTCGATTTTCGAGCGCCAAAAATCCGGGCCGTCACAGAATTGGTACTAGTCAGAGGCGCGATACCAGATTAATCGAGATCATTTCTAAGATTGAAGTTGGAGTAGAGTTTGAGGATATGAGACAACACGGACTCGATGGAGACGGTTGGCTCCGTATGGGAGATTGTTTGTTCCTGAAGTCGATGGGTTGAGGGATGAGGTGTTCAAAGAGTGCCACCATTCGAAATTGACTATACATCCCGATGGTAATAAGATGTACCATGATATGAGGCAGACCTACTATTGGGAAGGGATTAAGAAGGACGTTGGGGCATTCATCTCAAAGTGTATGAATTGCCAGTTGGTGAAAGCTGAGCAAAAGAAACCGAGTGGCTTATTACAACCGCTTGAAGTTCTCGAGTGGTAGTGGGAGCAGATATCTATGGATTTCATTGATGGACTGCCAAGGACTCGAGAAGGGTAAAACAACATCTGGGTCATAGTCAATCGATTGACCAATAGCGCCAAATTTATACACATCAAGTCAAGAAGAATGGCAGCCAAACTTGCCGAGTTGTATGTGAAATGGATTGAATAATCTCATGGTGTGCTGAAGAGCATTATGAGCGATCGAGACCCATTGTTCACTAGTAGGTTTTGGAAGAGCTTACAGGAGGCATTGGGTACTGAGCTGCATCTTAGTATGGCTTATCATCCATAAACGGATGGGCAGACCGAGAGAGTGAATCGTATACTAGAGGAACTCTTGCTAGCTTGCATTCTTGATTTCGGAGGCTCATGGAATGATCACTTGCATTTGGTAGAGTTCGCATACAATCGTAGCTATCGGTCTGGTATCGATATGGAACCATATGAAGCATTATATGGTCGACCGTGTACTGCCCCTTCATGCTGGTGGGAAGTAGGTGAGAAACTGATACTTGGGCCAAATATGATTAGAGAAGCCACGAAAAAGATTGAGATCATTCGGCAACAGATTAAATCTACACAAGATAGACAGAAGAGTTACGCTGATAGAAGACGTAGAGATTTAGAATTTACTATCAAAGATACGATATTCATGAAAATTTCTCCTTTGAAAACTGTTGTTCGATTCGGTAGCAAAGGGAAGTTGGCACCAAGATTCATAGGTCCTTTTCCGATAGCAGAGAGGATTGGGAATCTAGCATATAGGGTCAACTTACCACCAAAAATGGCAGGTGTGCACAACGTCTTCCACGTTTCTCATATGTGGAAGTTTGTGCATGACTCGGGCGTGATGATTGCACCAGATTGGCTTGATGATATCGAGATTGAACCAGAAGCTTTGAGGCCTTGTAGGTCGGTTCGTATTGTTGGACATGATATGAAACAGCTTATGAGGAAGATGGTGGAGCTAGTGAAGCTTCAATGGGGCAAAGTGAAGGCGATTGCATATAGGAAACCGAGAAGAGTTTGAGGGCCACACATCTGGAGCTCTTCACATGGTAAGGCCAATTATTTACCGTATTTACTTTCACTTTCGATATTATATAAGGTAATTTAGTATCCCGCGTGCTAGGATAGATTTACCTATATTATTGATTGCATAGTTGCGCGTTTGACATGTTTTGTGATATATATGATTGGTAGGCATGCGGGGTAATTATGATTGATTTTCTATGTTTCTTTGTGGATTTCGGGGGCGAAATTCCTAAAGAGGGGAGAGTGTAACGACCTATGTTTTATGTATCGAAGGATAGTAAAATATTTTTATTTTATTCATATGAGGTTGTATGACTCTAAGATTTTGGAAAGTGACTCTTAGAGACATCTTCCACATCCATGATTTTTGTCAAATTCCTATGTGACTATTTTGATCCTGAAATTCTTGTTTGGACTATAACTTTGGTAGTAGTTGAATTAGGGACTCAAACCACTTCCATAGCTTTAGGATGATGGTTTCCCTTTTAGTACAGTAGTCATAATAGAAAACAGACTTGTTAGAAAGTTATTGCAGTTTTAAGTTTTAGTTGCTACTGGCCAGTTTTAGTGGGTAATTAACTAAGCTCGCGCTTAGGTCCGCTAACCCACTTTAAAATTTGTGCTAATAGGAGGCTGTAGGAACTGACCTAAGTCATTTCCTTCTTCCCCAAATAGATCCAAAGCTCCATCAGCCCAAATTTCATCAAAAATCATATCTTTTCCTTACAAGTCTTTGCCAAATCATTGATTAGAGAGGGGATTATCATATAGAAGCTAGATATTATCATTTTTATTGATTTGGATCCTTCTTTCTTGCTATCCACTTCAGATCTAATGAAGAAACTGGGTATTTTAGGTATTTGGTGAGTGGTTCTTGGCCTCTCACTTGTCTATACTTGTTTATATAGTTAAAAGGTTTGTTTTTAACATGATTTTAATCTAAAAAGGGTTTTCTTATTTTAACTACTTATCCATATATGCTTATGACTAGAAATTGGAGATTTTGAAATGGTTTTTAAAATAGGCTTTATAATCTATTAACTCATGTCAACATGCTAGTGTAATTTCCATCATTCATATGCATATGCTAATGTAAAACTTAGATTTAGAGTAAAAATAATTTAATTATCATATTCTCATGTATTGGTTGTATGAATGGATGTATATGCATGCTATTCTATGATCATATGTTGTGCTTTGATGTCGTTTGCTAGTGTTTTAGAAGTTAGGTAGATAGGTTGGGAAATTGGAGGAAAAACTAGTCGGAATTTGACGAAATTTAGGAGGCAGATTTTGGAGCACGGGAAGAGCTCATGGTCCAAATCGCAACTCCAAATTCTTTAGGCACAGAGGTTGATACTGATTTAAGAGGTCAATACCGAGCTATTTGTGTTGGTCCATGTCGGCAGCAACTTGGGGGAGGGGGAGTTGCTGGCTAGTAGAGGTTGCCTAATGCGATGGATTGGAGATGGGCTAAGTACTTGAGGCTATGATGACTTGTTTCTAGGATTCAAAGTATGGTGCTTTGAAGACACGACGACTTGATTTGGAGCAGAGAGTTCGGGGTTAAAGTATATGGGCAAGAAGCACTAGAAGTAAGGAATGAGATGGGAAGATACTTGGCCACTAGTTGGCCAAGTACAGAGGTCGGTTCTGAGTTCAGGGGTCAGTGCCGAGCTCTCTTGCTTAGTCCTATAGGGATGGAACATTTGAGGGTTGGTACAGGGGATCAAGAGGTTATGTAGGAGATGTTGGCTTGTTCACACGATGACTGCTAATGGTGTAATAGCATAATGAAAGTTAGAGTCTTCGGATGGTAACTCGACATTGAATAGAGTTAGGTGCCAAAGAAGATGGCTCGATGTAGAAAGGAGTCGTAGAATGGGGAATGTAGAATGGTTCCTCAAAGGTGACGGCTCAATGTTGAAAGGAGTCGTTGAGTGGGTGAACGTAGAATGGTTCCTCCATGATAATGGAAGCTATCTAGAGCAAAGGAAAGGGCTCGAATATACGTACTAAGGGATCGTTGATACTTAAAGCGGGGTATCGTGAGGACACTCATGGGTATGTTGAAAGTTACTTCGGATCAGTTGAATGGATCCGTGTACCCTAGACCGGTTGAATAGGTCTAGTATCAGCTTCAGGCTAAAGAGAGTACATTGAAAATGGGACTTCCATTAGTCCATGGCAGTAGAATGGTCGTACGAGTTATCATATATCCAGAGTACATAGAGTTATAGTGAGGATTGTTTGATGGATACTATGGTTGCTTTGATTTCTTTCCCCACGATCTATCACTCTAGGGTAGTCATTGAAGATTGGTATTTGAGATAGGAATACCTGGACACCTGCTATCATACTTAGTTGTATTGCACCTATATGACACTTAGAGTAGCATATTATGTTATTATGTGCTAACTCTTTAGTTGCCAGGACATATCAGATATGATTCGTGTGCCTTTTTTCCTTACTATATCGACTTGTATAGTATTTTGAGATTCATTTTCCACTCACATTAGACTGTTGTCTGACTCAAGGTTTTATGCTCTGCTTCTTATCTGCTCGAACGCCCCAAGAAGAAAGTCAACTCCAAAAAGGTGACTAAGAAAGCTCTCGAAGTTGATCACTCTCTCGAACGACCGAAGAGAGTCATTCTTTGGGCTTAGATATATCTTCGGTGCTGAAGACATAATGGAGAGAACTATCTCGTATTATGTATGGATTTATATGCTTATTCCGCTGTGTAAAATTGTGTAGCCTTGGCAGTGCTTGCTTATTATTATTTGTATGGGACAGTTAAATGAGTTTACTTCTGTTGTATAAGCTCTATTTCATGATGTATAACTTTGTGTTTCTGTACTTAAATATTTGGATCACTTATTTATTATTGTCTCTTCCATCTTATATCTATGATATTATATTTTATTCCTTGCGTTGTGAGATATACTACAAGTTTTGTGATGTTTTGTTTCATTTTAAACCTTGATGATTACTCCACATCAATCGACACAACAACGGCACACAATCTTATGTATATTAGGTGCTGGTTGCATAGGGTGGTTGTCATATCCACTCTATCTACCCATCTACATGTGGGTGATAGGCTATACTCAAATTCAATTTTGTGCCTAAAGCCGCCTAAAGAGTTTTCCAAAATTCACTAGTAAAAAGAAGATTTCGATTACTGACTGTACTGGAAGGAACTCCATGCAGTAAAACTACATATCTAACATATAAAGTCGCTAAAGATGTAGTTGTCATCATACTCTTAATAAGAAAAAAATGAGTCCATTTCGTCAGTCGATCGATAATGTGACGATCGCCCTATACCACCGGCACAAATATAACCAAATAATGCACTGTAGTCATGCTCGTAGGATATAGAATGATCATCAGATTTGAAATAAACAAATGCAGGATAAAACCTATCGTATATCTCACAGTGCATGGACAAAATATAATATCACATATACAACAGAAGAGACAGTAATAACACTGAACAACATCAGAGTATAGTATCCACGGAGTTATACACCAATAGTAGAGTTTATATAACAGAATTAAACTCAATAACTATCTCAATTACAATAGTAAGCAGAAATAGGCAAGCACCATTATGGCTCCACAGTGTTGCTCAACGGAATAAGTGTAGACTCCATATATGTATATCTAGTCTACTCATTTAAGATTACTAATGCATCATCTAGACCTGTTATCTAGTCTACTCATTTAAGATTACCCGAGTTAATAAGAAGAAAAGCATAAAACCTCAGGTCAGACAACAGTCTGGTGTGAGCGATAAATATATCTCAAAATACTATACGGGTAAATATGGTAAGGAATAAGAGTACACGAACCATACCTGACATGTCCCTTCAACCAAAGAGTTAGCACTTAACAGTATAATATGTTACTCTATAGTATCATAAAGGTACAATACAACAACAATAGTGGATGTCCCAATATCCCTATCTCCTATACCTACTCCCAATGATATCCCAAGTGATAGCCTAGAAAGCAGCAAAGCAGCCATAACATCCATCAAACAATCCCTACTATCACTCTTCCTCTATGCCCTGAATATATGATAACTCGTATGACCTCCTTGCTGCCAGGGACTAATGGAAAATCCTGGTTCTCCATTGTACTCTCATATCTCGCCCAAAGCTGGATACGTGTCTTGCAGGCCAAAGCTGGACACCAGAACTAAAAGGTCCTGGGTGTACAGGTCCCTTATTTGACCCATGGGTTTCCCCACATACAATACCCATGCTTCGAGTACAACAAAAAACACTCTGAGTTTCAACGATTCCTTAGAACTTTCTATCGAGCCCACATTTTCTATTTTTGGACACCAAGCCCTTCTTACACAATTTGGTTTCCATTATCCAGGAACCCACCATGTTCCTCCACTCCACAGCTCCCAATACGAGCCCCTTCGGTACCTACTCCCTACAGAGTCATAAACTGAAGGTTACGGAGTCCTCAATCTTCGACACCTACTCTGATCATGAGTCACAAATCGAATATTCATAGCCTTCATTATATAGTTACATCATCATCTAACCTGATACGAACAAGCCACAAGCTCCAGCATGACCTACAGAACCTCAACAAAATTCCCCATAAGTTCCACCATCCCTGGGCTCACTACGTGAAGTCGGTGCCGACCTCTCAACTCGGTGCTGACATCTCCACTTAGCCTCTCCACAGCTAAGTTTCCTTCCACTCCTTCCATGCTTCTAGTACTTCATGCCCAGGTGCTTTGACCTCGACCTCTCTACCCAAAACATGCCATCATAGAGCAAGTCCACTTCAAAGCAACAAACTTCATATCCTAGAAACAAGTCGTCATAGCATCAAGCACTTGACCAATCATCAATCCAACACCATAGGCAACCTCTACTAGCCATACCACTGCTTTCCCCAAAGTCACTGCCACCATGGACTATCCTACAGATGTCGGTACCGACTTTCCATGTCAGTGCCAACTTCTGTACTTAAGGAATTAGATCTTGCGAATTAGACTCGAGCTCTTCCTACACTCTAGAGCCTCCCCTCCAAGTTTCATCCAATTCCAACCATTTGTGCCTTCGATATGCTCAATTCTCCAACCTAACTTCTTATGTAATCAAAACGCTACCAAACAACATCAAATCATATCATCTGAACATAGAATAAAAAGTAATTTCATCCAATCGAACATGCAATCCATTGAAACAAGATAAACACGTTAATATACAACATAGATCTATATATAACATGAATATATGAGCATAAGCAATGGTAATTTCTAACCAATCTAGACCACTTTCATAATTTAACATGTAATTAAAGTTAGAAAAGATTTTATGGCCAAAAATCAATTTAAAACATGTTAAATCCTACAATTCTAGCATATAAATATGCATAGTATAGTGAGAAGGCATAAACCACTCACCAATTACCAAATTTAACCAACATAGATGTGGATCTAATCCAGATAACAAATCAAAGCATGCAAATCGACCAAATAGAGTATCTCTATCTTCTAATTGATGATCTATTCGCTAATCTCTAATCCGATTTGATTTAGAGAGTAAATTGGATGATTTTGGATGAAATTAGGATGAAATTAGGGCTAATTAGGGTTTAGACCTAATTTAGAATGAGAAGGAAAGTTTTCATTTGTTTCCTACAGCCCTTGTTTATAGTGATTCTCCAATTAGACTAATGGGCCAACTGATGGGCTTCACTAGTTACACACTAATCCTGGCTAGCATTTCTTAAAACTTAAAGCAACCATAACATTCTAACTGTAAATCCGTTAACCACTTTACAGAAAGGGAAACCATCGTCTCGAAGCAATGGAACTAGTTCTAGACCCTAATTCGACTCATATCAAAAGTTATAGCCCAAAAAAGGTTTTTAGGGTCAAAATGGTCGCACAAAAATTTGAAAAAAATCACAAGTGTGTAAAATATCCCCAAGTGTCTTATCCCAAAATTATAGAATCATATGATCTCATACGAATAAAATAAAAATATTTTACGATCCTCCGATACGTAAATTATGGGTCATTATGGATAATAACCCAAACACCGTCATTTCCCCTTCTTCTACAAGGCAGCCCATTAATAAAATCCACCGAGATACTTTCCAACTTTCATTGTGCGATATCTAGAGGTCGTAACAATCCAACATGAATATTTTGCTCTGCCTTAACCCTCTAGCATGTCAAACACTTCGAAACAAACTCTACTACATGCCTCTTCATAACCACCCAGTAAAATATCCTTTTCACGTCTCGGTACATTTTTTCACCAATGGGATGAATATTCATCTTAGAACAATGCAACTCATCTAATACAAAGTCAATCAGCTCTATAATAATTATAATATACAATCTACCATCTTTACACAACCACCCTCTAGAATAAATGAAATAATGGTCCAAATGACTCGAATGCTCGCCTCTACTTAGCTGCTCAAAAATACCCAATAAATCTACGTATCTTGCTTCTGACCCAAATGAATATGGTTCATAAGTGAAGGTTGAACATCTAAATCTGCTAATAACCCTAGAGCTAGAACCGATGAAGGTTGGAAATGAAATCTACAAATGAAGTTCAAGTGTTTCCACTCTAAAAACATAGAACCAAGCATCATGTGTCTCCTACTCAAGGCATCTGCTATAACGTTGTCTTTTCCAGGAGTATACAAAATATCAAAATCATATGACGTTAAGAATTCCATCCATCTGTGCTATCGTAGATTCAAATCTTCCTAGCAGAATAAGTACATCAGGGATTTCTGATCTATAAATAACTCAAATCGTTGCCCTAAATAATAGTTTCTTAAAGTTTTAAGAGCAAAAACAATAGAGCTAACTCAAGATCACGAGTTGAGTACTTTTTCTTATGTACTTTCAACTACTGACTAACATAACAAATAACTCTACCTTCTGCATAAAAACAACGCCAAGCCCTATACCATAGACATCGATATACATAGTAAATGACTTTGAACCATTGGGAAGTACCAAAATAGGTGCACTAGTCAATAATTCCTTTAATAAAAGAATATTCGCAGTCTAAGTTCCACGGGAAAACTAAATTCTTCTTAGTAAGGCATGCCAATGGAAAAGAAATGTTCGCAAAGTCTTTAATAAACTTTCTATAATAGCCCACCAAACCAAGAAAATATCTTACCTTTAAAGCATATTTCGGTACATGCCAATCTTTAGCTGCAGCCACTTTATTTGGATCGACTGGCAACTTTGAACACACCTTCCAAGGCAAATTTCTTTCGCTTGTCGACAACTAGGGAAGTGCTTGAGCTAAGAATAAAATTAAGTGGATAAGATGGAACTATTTGAGTAGTAGTCTTAGGAAAAGTTGGACATTCTCTCTTTATATGTTCGGGCTAGTTGCAGTTAAAATATTTGATCTTGGAGATATTTTTCTATTGTCCTTTGCTACGTGCCCCCTCATATTACACCTTCTGCATTTAATCCTCGATTTCTATTCTTTGCCTTCAACTTCCCTACCCGCTTCACCCGTGCGTTTATTTTGTTGAATTGGATTTCCTTCTACCTTCTTACGCTCTTCTTTAGCAATTGAATTCAGGAACGCCAGCCCTACTAAGCAGTCAAAAGTAGCTCTAGTGGGTACATGTCTCAAAGGTATTTCTCTCTAAGACTTTTCCAACCCGTTAGCTAATCTATTTCCTTTTTTATTAGTGTACTAATGAGATTTAGGCCATATTCGCTAGCTAATTGAATTCATTAACATACTCTTTAACACTATGGTCTCCCTGCTCTAAATGAACAAATTTCTTCGGTTCTACCCTATTCAGCCTCCGATATGAACTTGACTTCAAAACATCTCCTAAAGTTAATCCACGTAATCTCTTTCTCCTCCATCTCTGTAACGATAATGTCCTACCTATTAAAGGCCTCATCATGTAAGTGCCATGAAACCAAATACCTCTTCATTGCATCATTTACACCCATCATGTAACGAATCGGATTTTCGACCCTCGAAAATCGACACTAATATGTCCACTGTATCACATGTCGAACATTCAAGTGCCGAAAACACCATTCGTTAAGGGAAAAGAAAGAAGATAGAAGATAGAAGAAACTAAAAGCAAACACAAAAATCTCACGGCGCAACAGAATAAAATATATTAATCAACATAATTCTTTACAAAGTCATTTCAAAAATGATACATTAGAGTTACACTAATACAATTTCTAACCTCGGACAGTTATAACAGCCTATCCTTACACATCAGATATAAAAGTATATAGTATATAGCGGAAACAAGATAATACCTAGCTATCGATGAAGCCTCTTGCTCCGAGTTCCTCCAAAATGCATCCGTGGAAAAATCTGAACTACTTGGCTGCCCATAAAAATTTGAGCACCCAAGAGTTTTAGGGAAAGAAAATAAAACTCCGGGTCAGACATGGGTCTGGTGTGAGTAAACTCAAACAACTTGATTATTACATTTCAAAACCTTTTAAAAATCAAAGGTATCTCGTAAGACCATGCCGCACATAAACACAGACGGGGTTTTACCTTACGATAACCAAAACATTATACAAAATCCAGTGATATTATAATAATGTCTAAGGGTTTAAAGTAAAATATTAAAATAGCTGGAATGCTTGCATCTCACATTCCAACATATTTGGTATACAACTAAAACCGTAAAGCTTGTACTGGAAAATGGATTTGAACTAATGACTAGGCTACAGGGGTACTGCCCGTCACAGTACACCTCACATCCAATTTAAGTTACCATTCAATTTCAATTCCAATTCACATATCTGTTATTTACATAGATCAACATATATGTAAATACAACTCACATCCAATAAGGGAATAAAATGTCAATATGAACTAACTAGCATATACATGTCCAAATAACATTATAGCAGGATGGTGATTTGTCCTGCCAAACAGATGTCCAAACAATTCAATCCATTTATAGCAGAATGAGGATTTATTCTACTAACACATGCCCATACGAACAAACCCAATAATCTACATTATAACTCATCACACTTATATGATTTCTTAATGGTATCAACACCTGAATCACTTGTATTCAAAACCATCTTTGAAAAAGAAGTACCTTAAAACAATTTACTTTTGGAAACCAAAGGATTTAAAACTTTATAACCCTTTTTAGAATAATTAATTATAAGTTAAATCCTTATTTAAATCATAATTAATTTTAGTTAAAACTTAACTTAATTTAATTAAATAATTAAACAATAATTAACTATTAATTAAACCCAACTTAATCATTAATTAAACCTTCATTAATAATTAAATATTAATTAATCTCAATTAATTAATTAAATAATCTTTAATTAAACTTAAATAATAAATTAAACCTTTAATAAATAATTTATTATTAATTAAAACCTTTAATGATTTATAATTAAAAATAATTAACACTTGATTAATAATTAATCAATAATTAATCCAATATTTAATTAATGATAAATTAAATATAAATAATTTACTTAACTCATACTTAATTAACTTAATTAATAATTAATTAAATAAATCTTAACTTTAAAAAATAATTAATTAAGAACTAATCTTCACTTAATTATAATTATTAAACCTTGTTTAATCCTTAATTAATTATTAATTATTAAAAACTTAATTAATAAAAAATTAATTAGTAAAAACTTAATTAACTTTCTAAAACATTATTATTAAGTTTATAAAATATTTACAAACACTTTTAAGTTCAAAAACAATTTTTTTTAAAAATCGGATTTTTAACGCGAAACTGCATCCATAGTGACTATCGCTATGGATACCCGTAATTTCAAGTGCTAATATTGCTAACTAACTTCCATTCAATAACATCTCTTACTAACTTTCCATTCACTAACTTTAAAATGATTTGGATTTAAAACCAAAGTTTGTATCTTTCTTCCATACATGGATTCTCCATCGGAAACCAAATCAAAATGCCATCCTCCCTAGCAACCTAACTTATAATCATGTCAATGCCAACATATACATGCAATAACCAAAACATAAGCAAGCTCATAGCATATAACAAAGTGTACAACTTGCCAAATGATATCATTTTTAAATTTCAACTTCAAGTCTAACTACCATCACATACAACCAACGTACACATACAAGCAATCACATGATAAACTAAGATTTCAACTAACAAACCAAGCCACATATCAACTAACATATAAAAGTTTAAAGCTTGAGTTTAAAACAAACGTTTACTCACCGGAAATCCTTTGAAAACTTGACACGCTTTAAAATTCGAGAAGCTTGGAAAACAACAAACTCTTCTTGAAAATAGGTCATTTTGCACTCGACTTTTGGACCTTTTAATCTCTGATTTTGGTAAAGTGATAAAAAGGAAAGTTTTAGATTTTTCTTTTCTATATCATTTAAAAAATAATTACTCCAAAATATTAAATTTTGAGGAAGTTATGGCTGAAACAAGGAGGACCATTTTCGGCCTTGGATTATTGAGTCCGAAAATGGGTTCAAAAGAACAAACTTTTTGCAGTAGCTACAGTGCTACACTCAAATTTTGAAGAAATAGTCTAAAAGAAATTTCTAGCCATGGGAATTTAACATACTTTGAAAAAAAGAAAATCCGGTTTTGGAGTCGTTTGTGGGAGCTATGGCCGAAGTAAATTAGGGTAATAATGAAGGAATTTATACGTGCAAAAGAGGAGTTTAGCAAGCTTTTTAAAAGATTTTGCATATATGAATCAAAGTTTCAAATTATAGAAAATTGTTTGGAAGCCATTAAAATACTTTAGAGCTTAGGAAGGAAGAAGAAAGCTTTAGGAAAAAATATAAAAATGAAAAATTCAAATGAAAAGAAAAGGGAATAATGTTTTTATATAAAAGGAGATAGCCAAATTACTTAAATGCCCATCATGCTTTGCCTCCACTCCATGGTTGCCACATCATAAAACCTCCACCTCACCATGTACCAATGTCCTCCCATATCCCCCTCCCAAATTCCTAAGCCAACATGCATTAATTGCATGTGTACTTATGGTTTAAACATGTTTCTTCCTCGAGTCGTCAAAATGTCACATCATGTTTCCTTATTTTTTATTTATTTTTAGAACTTTATATACTTATGTACATACACATATATACATGCCAATATACACTAAAATATTTATATATTTATGTAAATATATTTACATTAGTGTTCACAACGTTTCCGATAACTTTTAGCTAACGAAAAGTCGAAAATTTGGAAAACGAATTCCGGTCACATTTTCTGTTTTTCTTTGAACTATAAATTTTTGTAAACAAATTTTAAAAACTATTTCACCATAATTATTTATTATTAAAAAGAGTTTTATTTTCATTATAAAACATATATATTGAATATTTAAAATTAATTAAATATTCACAAATCAAAGCAGTGAAATTCCATGTCGTTACACATCATATCAAATATCCTTTCACAATTCTCCAACCATGCTCGAGTCCCAACAAATGATCCATTCCTTGTATAGTTCTTTCGACCCAAACTCTTGAAATCCTTAGACAATTTGAAAAAATCCAAAGCAGGTGGAGGGGTAGGAAATGCACTATATGCTTGAGCTGTAGGTCCTCCATTGGGGTTAATTTTTGTTTGGCCGCTGCCTTATCAGATCTATTTCCAGTTTGATTGCTCATTTCAAATTATCTGTAAACATGAATCATTAGAACCTTTCCTTAGATAATTGTAAGCAGTACTAGAATTATATATGTGTATATCCATGTTATATGCTGCTATGCCGTAAATAATAAATAAATTTAATTAAAATAAAAATATTCGAATTTAATTTTTGATAATTTATTATTTTTGAAGATAAATTTTTACATAATTAAAGTCTATTTGATAAAATATTTTGATTTAGTAAATTGAACCGATTAACAAGTTCTTTTCAAATAATGTTTTGAAATGAATAAAATGTTTTAATAAATATAAAATATTTTTAAAAGTGTAAATAATTTTATATGATTGAAATAGTTGAAAATAAATTCACTTTACGTTAACAAAATGAATAATTAAATAAAAATAAACCATTATTGAATATAATGAAATTGTGCAATTATCCGAATATATTTTGTAAAAGGTAGTGAAGATCAATTTAAATTAGACTGAAATTTATTTAGAAATAAATAACAAGTGTTATTTAAAAGAAAAGACAAAATAAAAATAAATAAATGGCAAATTGAAGATATTCTTTATTAAAGGAATGTAAAGTACCCTTAAAAACTAAAGCCTAAAGCTAAATTCAATCCCATATTCTTTTCCAATACATATTCAAACCATTAACGCCCCATTCTTCTCAAAATCTAAACCTTATCCTAAGTGCTTGCTCTAACCCCCCAAAATTTATGCATGGAAAAAAAAGAAAAAGGAAAAAAAATCGATGAGGCAACTGCATGAGGTAGCTACGGCGAATGCCACAGGAGAGGATAACATGTTGTGGCAGTAGGTTGTTGCATTCGCATGTAGTAAGAGAACCACGAAGTAGGAGCTAGCGATGGATTGGTGCAGAAGTGCTCGACGACAATGATGGTGGAAGCTAGGGAAGTGGTTGGCTATGGATGAGCGTCACGATGTAGGTGATGGCGATGACTAAGCTATTGCAATAGGTGACCGACATTCAGGCAATGAGCCACGATATATGATGACTGCGAAGATGGCAGCTAAGGGGTGTAAGGTGAGCTTGTTGGTCTTGAATTCTTCAATTCAATGAGTTGTTTAACTCACATCAATATTAATTTAAATTGCATACTTTGCAGTAAATATTCAAGTAACATCGTATGGTATGGGATGCATGGGCGTTACTCGAGTGATTACTATTTGGAAGTATATAACACTTTTAGGGATGATATTCTTTCAGGCTCGTCTTAACCGAATTTACTGACTTGTATAAATATTCAAGTAACACCGTCTGGTGTGGGACGCACGAGCATTACTCGAGCGATTGCTATTTGGAAGTATATAACACATTTTGGGATGCCATGCTTTTAGGCTCGTCTTTAGTTTCATTTGCTAACTTGTAATAAATAGTCAAGTAATACCAAGTGGTATGGGACACCTGGGTGTTACTCGAGTGATTAATATTTGAAAGTATGCGACATTTTTTAAGGTGACATGCTTTCATGTTCGTTCTTTGAGTTGGCGTCCTTTTATGCTTGTACTTTAGGGTGACATGCTTTCATGCTCGTATTTGAATTAGCGTGCTTTCATTCTCCTCTTTTTAGGTGACGTGCTTTCATGTTCATCTTTTGAGTTGGCATGCTTTCATGCTTGTCCTTTTGGGGTGACGTGCTTTTATGCTCGTCATTGAGGTAACATTCTTACATGCTCGTCTTTAAGATGGCGCCTTTTTGTTTTATTCTTTTATTGCAACATTTATGATTTTATTATAGAATGTTTAATCGTCATATTTTCTATGTTTGCCTACGAGGGTCATGATATTGTTTTATGACATGGTGATTTTATTGATATTATGCCATTTGCTTCATTTGGATTTTGGCTTTTTTTTATTACTATTACATCATTTTGCATTATGCTAGTTTGCTTTATTGGGTGCTGACATATTTATTATAGTTAGGACTATATTGCTTGAGATTCACATATTCTTTACTACTATGATCTCACCCTTTTGAATTAGATATAGTATGGCATGTTTATTATTTTTATAATACTCGGTTCAGACCGAGACATAACAGGTACTAGGGACTCATTGACCATGGACATTGAGCTAGCTTTTGGAAATTGATATATCATTTAATTCCAGTCCTTATGTATATACCTTTGTATGACATTTCTATTAGAAGTGTGACTCTAGATGTATTTTTTGTTCACCTAGTACTTGTTATGTTTGTTCTTTATATGTGGGTCTAGTATTTCCATTTGTAGACTCACTTTATAAATATAGTCATTAGATGTATTATATTTTTCCATTATGATATGTGACACTGTGTTTTCTATTATTTATATATTGTTCCACTCTGAATTAGCAAATGTGTTTATTGCTTGGTGCCGATACCATACACGTGTATTTGAGGTAAAGAAATACGTGATAGTGTTAGCCAAGGGAATATTCATGGATGGTCGCTCCTAACGAGCCTTATCCTCTATATTACCAAACAATATTACTATATAATATTTTTTGATAGTATGGTTATAAAGGGTGGCATTGCAATATGGTATCACAGGAGGGATCAAAATAATATAGAATATATGTGACATGAGTCTTGGCCTTAGAGTGACTTAGGTTCCCTATTTCCCATTGTGTGTGCGGTAGTTACCCTATATAAAGGAACATTATGAGTATACAATGATTACTGGGGTAATCATCTGGGGACGTACTTGTTATTTTTCCTATTATATATTATCTTTATCCCTACCTCTTCTGTGCGTTTTTCCCAATGTAAAATGGAAGTTGTGGATGGAAGTAGTGAAGTAAGAAGTTGTTAGCGAGACTGGTAGAGTCGGGATTACTGATCTAAGTAAACGTCTGTGTGGCTTGAATAAAAAAGAAGTAGCTCAGTTAGGGAAGTTGTAAAAGACCCTATTTCGAGTCTTTTATTTTGAATACTTCACAACTCTAAGTTGTGGTGAAGCGAGTTTGAATAGAAGGATCCAGTAGTGATCAGAGTGCGTAGTGGAAGTTGGAAGATAACTTTCTACGGAAGGCATTTATTTGATTGTTTGATGTATGTATGGTTGTATTAATGCTTGTTTTTATTTATGCTTAGTCTAGAATGTGGGAATTGAGTAGGAGTTATCACTCAAAATTTATAAACCTACTTGAATCTGGACGAATCCAAATATTAATTAAAGCCAGCAGTTTCTTTAAAACATAACCGGTGGGGGATAATAAGTTTGTTTATGAAATTAGTGGTAGTAATATATAGTATATGATTAAAATATAGAAATGAAAAAGTACTAATTAATAAAATAAAAATATAATTAATTGAATGAACGCTTGCTTTTGTGAATATATGAATGTGGTGTGATGTATTGCTTAGATTACAAATGATTGATTAATGATGTGTATATATAAGGATTAAAAGCAAATATTTTTATGTAAGCAGGCAAATGATTTTGATAAATTGTAAGAATTAATTTTATAAAGTGATTGAAAAGAATTTTTAAGGTTTATTTTGTGTTAATTGGTCCGTTGAACGGCTTATGAATTCTGATTGATACGAGTTGCTAACGCATTGATAGTAATTCCTAAATGCTTAAACGAGGGAAAACCGACACATTATTTTAGGAGTGGTAAAATAAATGTTTTAGTTAAAACCGTGTATTAGTTTATAAAGTAATATATTATTTTAGAAAATTTAAATATTATTTCCTAAATTTAAATATTTTGAACAACCTATGCATCCTTTGGATATTGATGTGAAGTTGAGATCAATGGCGAGACAATGTTGATATAAAATCTTAGGCAGTCAGCATTGCAGCCAACGGATGAAACAAATCGCTAAAATTTATGGCACAACAACGTTGTATATTTTAACATAAATAAATTTGTGGATTATGATAAGTAATGTATATATGTATATATATGTTTGTTTAAGTTTAAATCAAAAGAATTTCTAGTGAAATATTTATGTATATATATATATGGATATGCAGCAGATTTCTTTTAGGTTGAAGATAAATTTTCTAAAGAGAAAAATAAAATAAATATATTACTTGCTTTATTAATTAAGATTTGTTAAGAAAGTATGAGAAAATAGTACATATGCCTTGGAATTTTTTTTATTATGCAAGATGTTTTGAAATCATATTCAAAGGAAACATAATTTATTGAAAAAAACATATTCATTTATTTACAGAATATGGGATAAATATATAGGAAAAAAGAGAGGCGAAAGCATTAATTGGTTTTTCAAAATGTATATATGAGCTAGGAAAGATGTATTTTATAATCTAGTATTAATATAATAAATTTAGAAAGTAAGTTTTTCAAATATGAAGTAACAATGAGAAAAAACTATAATTTTAGCAATGAATTATATCTCATGTAATTTATTTTGAAAACGTTGTAATCGATCTGGAAAAAAAATACGAATGAAGTATATATTTTTGTGAAAGAAAGGAGATTGGAAAGAAACAAAATAATAATAATCATAGAGAGAGTGATGAATTAAAATTTTAGGTTTAAAATTTTTAAAAGTGAACTTTTATGTTGGAAAAAGCTTTCAAAGAATTGAAAATGGTATTTCAAACAACTCATAAGGAGTACTTTTAGTTTTAGGACGAATTGAGATGTGATTTAGAACATAGCAAGCAAAAGAAACTACTTCAGCCAAGAAATTATGAGGTAGAGTGATGCTATTTAGTAATTTCTAACGCACACTTGTAATGTTTAATTTTTTTTCATAACACTGTTTTGTTGTGGTGTTTTAGGAAAAGGAAAGTTATGGTTTGTTCGCACCAAAAATTTTCACAAACACCCAATAGAAGTTTTGTAGAGAAATAAATGAAGAATCTAAAATGAAAACAGGAAAACGGTACTGAAATAGCAGTAAAACAAAGCAATATCATGAACACAGCGCTTTATAGTGGTTCGACGTTGTTTGCCTATGTCCACTTTGAATAGATTTCTTTATTAATCACTTTGTAAACTGAGTATAATAGGGATCGGATGAAAATCCTTAGTTACAATAGAGTACAAAACAACTAGTAGTGTAAAGGTCCCCAAAATGAACAACCAAGCCTGTATTTATAGACGAAGATGGCAAAATATCTTCATGAAAATTCGGCAAAAGGACCTCTAAGACCATATGGACCTATAAGAGGGATCGCATGGCCCAAATCCCAAAGAATAGGGATCGGTACCGATCCCTCTTTTGGAGGAAATTGGGAGTGCGATCCGTATGGTAGCTTCCCCATGTTGAAATATGCTTATCCTCAAAGTTGCAGGCTAACTGGATTAGTAGAACTTGAGTTATTGCACGATCTTTGCTTTAATGTGAATTACCTTCTGATTTCAACTGATCCCTATTGAAGGAAGAGGGTTGATCCCTCTTATTTCATCCTTTTGAGGTACGATCCCTAGGGTAGGCTCTCTTGGGTCCCTACATCGTGCTCACAAAATTTCATATGCATTGGACTTATGGATCTTGAGGTACTGATTGTTTTCTATTGGAGTGCACTTGCTTCCTAAAACATGCCAATCCTTATGTTCGGGGTTGATTATAGCCGATCCCTCCTATATGTCGATCCATATTCCATACTTTGAGCATTCTACATTGCATATCTCTAAATTTCATTCAATCATGGCTTCATATTATCACCCGTGCTTGATTTCTGGACTCTAAAATCATCACTCTGGACTTACTGGCTTTGATGACAGTCGAATCTAACTTGTCCAATCAGGTTAATATAGTTTGGAAAAAATGCCGGATAACACTTGCCCTCCAAAGTACGTCTTATGCTGAACATGACATGCTTTGAATCAAAGCAGGTTAGAGTCGTCGTAAAGAAATCCATCCAGTATTCTGGATAGTCGCCATCCTTCCATCAAATTATTTTCCATAAGTGTTGTATCTCTCTCCAATCGTCATGATGCTTGGTCGATTTCCAATAGAATAAATTCAGGATTATATTCTGTCAACTGTTATCTATGTCCGGTTCATGAGACTAGTAAGCCTTGGCTATCTGATCTGACCTTGACCTTGAAAGCTTAGGGTTTTAATTCAATTTCTGTCGATTTCAAAACTTGAACTTTTAAAATATACACGTGCACGTTCGGGTACACGTTCTTGTCGTTGCCTCCCAAACGTATTTACCCGCTCATGGGCATTCACCAATTTTCATTGAATTCGATAAATTTCATTGCATTTTGCATATATGTACTTTACATAACTCACATGCCCATGTTTGCATGCACATAGGCTCATGGCCGATCCCTTTTTTTATGTATGTAGGCATCAACATTCTATAAGCCGATCCCCCCTCCTTCTTACTCCTCCTTTTTTTACATTCATAGGGATCGGCATTCCTCTAGTCAATCCCTCCCATCTTTCACTTGAATTCATAAAGAAACAAAGGCAGGCCGAACCCTCATCTCTTATATATAAGCTAACACTTACCTTCCACTTCTTACTTTAGTTCATTCGTCTTCCTTTTCTTTACGATCAAACCCCCTTTCCCCATTTCTAGAGGGCTGAACCCTTCGTCCCTTCATCAATCCAATCTCATTCCTTCGAATCAAACACCACCTCCCTCCCTTGATTCGCCATCTTCTTTTGCTCTAAGCCTTCATTCCATCTTCATCCGGAAACGAAGTCGAAAATCATCTCTCAAGCAACTTGCACTCTTTAAACTTAGGTTGGTTTTCTTGTTTTAGCTTATAACTTATGACGAGATGATGGATTCTGTTGCGTTAATTCATTGCGAGGCGAGATGGATGATGATAATGTAGAGTTTACCGAAGTAGTAAACGAGGAAGAAGGGAAGAGTAAAGAACGAAGAAAACAATGGGATCAGTCATGATGAAGTAAGTGAAGAGGGGTCGGTATTGAATGTGTGAGGATAGAGAGATCGGTGGTTGAGCTTGTGAAGAGGGAAGTGTGAAAATATTGAAGTATAGGGTTCGGTGGTTGAAGTTTGAAGAGGGACTAGTTATTTTTTGGTTAGGCATAGGAGTTGGTTGCATTGCTGAGTAGAGGGATCCGCTGTTTTAGAGTATGGAGGGATCGGTTGCTTTGTTAGTTTGTTGTAGATGGAGGGATCGGTCATTGGCTTATCAGGAGGGATTGGTTTTTATAATGGAGAGGTATCGGCATAAATAAGGGTTGGCATAAATAGGGGTCGGCTATTTGAACTTGACCAATCCTAAGCTTTGAATTGAACTTGAAAAACCAATCCATATTCACTTGTTTGAACAATTGGAACCAATCTCATCCCAATCAACTTGAACATATGACGATAATGAACAACATGACTTGCATTTCCAATATCGAACTTGAAATTGAACGACCAAATTCCTAGGACTTAGAACATAAACCAAAACTTAGCATATATAATTTAATAATGGACTTCACACTTTGACATGCCGATGGTCGATTCCAAAGCTTCCACAGCAATCAATCTAAATGCCAGTTGAGACGATCAGCGATGACGGTCACTCTGATCAGGATCCAAAATCCCATCATTCACTTTTTTGCTTTTAATTTTGAACTGTTTACCTCTGCACTACACAACACTGCACCACACTAGTTTACACTTAGCACAAGGGACATGTAAAATTTTCTAATCTCGATTATTTACTGAGTTTAGTTGATATAGACTCTATAGATGTTCAGAGCGTTTAGCTGCAATGCCTTCTGGACAATCCTCACAACACAAAAATCCCGAAGCTGAGTCATGTTCAGTAACTATTTCCGGCAGACTCTTCCCTGATCGTCAAATTGAGCAAATGGAGGTTTCTGGCCCGTCGATCGACCTTTTCTCTGATGTTCCCGTCCTTCCGGTGGAAAATATAAGGCCTGCCCCCAATGTTGTAGAAGGCGCTATATTTCTAAATAACTGGTCGGATTCCCAAGCCTCTAGAATTGGCAAGGCCGCTCTTCGCAGATTATGCTCTAAACACATAATTTTGTTTGGAGATGTTTTGGTCCCTTCAATGAATGATAGGGCTCATTTGCCCTAAGAGGGATATATGGCATGCAATAAATTCATGTGATGGGCCAAATGCATGCCGCCTTTCAATTCTTTCATCCTGGCCAACTGCACCCGAACAACTATGCTTTTCTTCACGACACCTTCTTATTATTTATGGATGTTCTATTCCACCCGCCAACTCCTGAGGACATCAAGTTTATTTACAACTTCAAATGATGGACACGAAGCCTCTCTTACACTTTTCTCGAGCCTTCGCCTAACTGTCAAGTTTTAACTGGAGCTTGGAGAAAACTCAGCCTCTTTAAACACAAATGGTTCTATGTTCGATGTTTGCCTGGCTTCACGAGGCGATGGTTGGAAGGACGTAAGTGTTTCCTTGACTTTATTCCCGAATTCTTTAGCCCAAGTCATATCCTGAACTAACTAATACTTTGGAAAATTCACAGGTGTCCGTCCATGTCCATAAGGTGATAGCTTCTTAAGGGTGGTTTCTACAATTCGTGCCACCTTGGTTGAAGACACGGACATTAGATCCCTTGGAACCAATGAATGGTTATCCTTCTTTGGGATGTTATAAGAAGTCTGCAACATCGGGCTTCCAGGAATCATTGCACAACCAAGAAATACAGTAGAACAAGAAGGCAGCGCTAATAGCCCTATCATGCCCCCAGTCGAGGATGCTCAGAATGATGCCGAAGAGGGCGAAATCAGAGGTGCCGAAATCAACAAACCCAGCAATGCTGATGTAGGTTCGGGAAATGCGCGCATGGTCGAACCATCACAAGGTGCATAATTTCACATGTCAACAAGGAGAAGAAAGAAGCTTGCATATAAACTCCGTAGGAGAAAAACCGTCAAAGAGCCAGAGTTTATCATCACCTCAGTTGATGAAGAGTCTTCTTCCCACCACCTAGAAAGTTCGATGGAAGGGTTCTCGAATATACCGATCCCTGATGAGATCATGATTTATGACTTCCCCAACATCAGTATTGGGGGACTCAATTCTCCCTCTAGAAATGGTGATGGCATTCCTCCCACTAGCAAAGAGGAATAAACTCTTATGAGCAAGGCTGCAGCAACTGGTCCGTCGGGGGGGGGGACACTAGGACACTCACAATCATGCACATTTCACTACACAATTTTCATCTATCTTTTGTTCGATGGTCACTTCTACATTCTTGTTTTGTTTGCAGGTACTATGTCTTAATCCCGCACTTTCGATTTCTTAAGTGGCTCTTCAACTCAGTATAGATCCAGTCGCGATCCATAATTGGGTAGGCATAGAGAGAGATGATGGCCGGGAAAGGAGTCGGCATTCAAGGGAGTCTTCATCTTCCAAACATAAGTCCCACTCTCAATCGTCTCATCAGGAAGTTCAGCCTGATCTTCCTGTACATTATGATGATCAGACTTCTTTCCATACCCCTCAAGTTGCTGTGTTGCCTAAGCAGTACTCTGGTTCATCTAGTTCTAGGCAGTCCCACGATTGTAGGTCAAGCAAATGCCCACTTGTTACTTCTGATCTTGCTTTGCCTACTGCACCTTCTGAGGCGTCCACAGTAGAAAAATTGGCCGAACTTAAGGTTAATTTTCTGAAAATTTTCTTTGATGGGCTTAAGTTCCTTCCTTCCATCCATACAATTCTACAGAGTGTGAAAGCGAGTTCCCTTGCATGCGTTAGTGACGTGTTTGTGCAGCACGAAGCATTTCAACACTCAGCGAAAAAAAATCTCCGAGGTGTCTTCCGAGAGATAACATGAAATTGATTGTCTCAAGCTAGAGGCGATCTATGACAAAGATATAATTAAATATCAAGACAATGAGATCTCAGAGTTGATAGCGAAGCTGACCACGGCAGAAAAGAGTGCCAAAGAAACATCTGAGGCGGTTAGTTGTCTAGAAGCGGCTCATAAAAAGGAATTGGATGCTGCCCTCAACCGTAGTGGTGTGCTTGCTTTGAAAAAAGATACACTGCAAAAGGAGAAAATTATTTTGGCCCATCGTGTTGAGGAGCTCGAAGAACTCCTATAAAAGAGAAGGAAGAGAAGCTCAAAGCCCAGGAGGAGTCGTAGAAATATTGCAAAGAGGCCATCGAAGCCCAGGGACTAAAAATTAAACTTGACGAGCAACTCGCTCAGATTGAAGTCCTCATAGAAGGGGCAGGAGAAGCGGGCCTCAATGAGATTAGAGAGCAGATCGAGGCCTGGTTAGAAGATGCCAAAGAAGCCGGTCGAAATGAAATTGAGGACTTGTTCGATCCTCTGATCATGGAATATAATGATAAAATATTAATTCATCGCGATCTGAGTTTTCATGGAGAAGGCTATCTTGAATAGCTCGCCAAGGCCTGGGAATACATTGATGAAACGAAGAAGAAAGCCCTCGATGAAGCTGGTGCAGGAGATTCTTCACGAGGGTGAGCCTTTAGACCTTGCTATTGCAATACTCTGCTACTTTGACATTTTAGCCCTTCCAGTAGAGGGAAAAACATTGTTGAGTCTTCGGAGTCCGATCCAAAAGATCCCACTACGCTTCAAATGGCTAGAGCGTTAGTTTCTCTTGGCCCAGGACAAGATCTAACCTATGATCCAGACAGACTCGACTATCAATCAAAGGTGCTGACTCCTATTCTAGAGGAGAGCACTCTGGCGACAATTGAAAGTCAGTCAGATATTGGTATCTCGCTTTGTTCTCCATTATTCAAGAGATTTTGTTCCTCATGCCCAATAAGCATGGGCTTATCCTTTTGTTTTTGCTAATCTGTAGATCTTCCAGTTCCCAGTCAAACTCTAGGAAGTGGTACCTTCATGGAGCAAAAATCGACATCTATTGAAATTCCGGTGGCCACCGACATTCTAGGGCCCAACGCTCAAATTATTGGAGCACTTGATGATGAAAAAGCTGATGACCCATCGTTGTCAGATGAATCAGATGACGTTGTGATCACTGGCACCATCGAACATACCGATGGGCTTAGCTTAAAAGAGCGCATCAAGAGAGAGGTGTCGCTAAAGAAAAAAGCTAAGGCTGAACCCCATAATGTGGACATCGACGATCCAAATCTCGTCCCACTTCAAGTCATTCCACTCGGTGGGTCGGTTCCCTAAGAACTCCCTCCAACCTCTGAAAGCTCTCCTACCATGGGTGGTAATGGATCAAGGAAAAGAACAGGCGGAAGCTCTGGTGATGCTACTCCCAAATAATCCAAAAGAGAAAAAGGGCAGAAGAGATAGTTGTGACTCTGGCTTAGTTTGCATATAGCTTGTATAGCTGTTTTTCTCTTTTGTTGCCCATGAATGTGCTGGTACGACCCCCGTTTTTGAGTAAACTTGTATCACAGTTTTGATGTCTAACATGCAAATAAAAGTTCTTTGTTTTTCTTTTATTGAACTCTTATGTGAATTTTGTCTAAGTAATTGAGCTATTACTTTTCCATTCAATGTACTTGTAATTCATTGCTCATTATTTCAGACAATCGTCCATTAATTTTCACTCAAAGCCTCCATGTGATCATGGCCTCAAGTTGTATCAAACACTGGGCTCGAGCCCTAGTGCCACGCTGTCAGATTCAGTGGTCTGAGTGATTATACATGCCCTCAGTCTCGGGTTAGCAGAGTTAGACAGTGGATGGTCGAACTCCATCCCTAGTGAGTTTATACTCCGCCTATCGATTTCCGATCGGAGTTTATTAAATAGTGAGTGGTTGAACCGCACTCATCTATTTGTTTATACTCATATCCGCACTCTGGGGATAAGAGTTAGTTGATGGGTGGTCGTATCGTGCCCGTCTTGTATTTATACTCCAGCCCCCACTTTAGGGACTTAGAGTTACTTCAGAAAATAGTCGGATGGTACTTTCCTTAATTAATTGATTTACCCCCAAGTCCAGGGTTTAACTTAGCGAGAAATCAGTCGTGTAACAATCACTTTTGATTCATGTCCGTCCCATCGCTTGGTAGGATTAACTTGATTATCTGAAGCTCAAGTCACATCCACTTCTCGTTACGTGCTCCGTCCATCAGGCTGTGAGCGAGAATCATCGAATGAACAGCCGAACCATGTTCAATTGTTTAGTTCAACGTGAACTTATGTAATCGGCTAGCTCCAAACTCTAGGAACTTGCTTGGACATATCAATATAAGTTAGTCGGGTATCGTAACTGATATGTAAGGTTACATCAATCACAGATATGAAGGAAATTTCAAAATTTATTTGCCAAATGGAAAGAAACAACATAATTTGTCTTAATACATATCTAGGAAAATCAAATGCTAAAGCAAATTCGGAAATTGAATACAATTGAATAAAAAAGAAACAAACTAAGTGAAATAGCATCGTAAATGCTCGCTATTCCACATCCTAGGAAGTGTGACGCCATCAACAGTCGCTAGCATGAAAGTTCCTTCTCCAAGCCTCTGTTTAATGACATACGGTCCTTCCCAAGCAGGATTCATGTATGATGGGACAGGAAAAACCCATTTCAGGATGAGATCACTGATTTCAAAGGTCCAAGGTCGACTTCAGTGTTGTAGTATTAGGCGACTCGGTATTGATGTGCGGCTGCCCTCAAATTAGCTTCCTCGTGCTTCTCGTCTACAAAGTCTAGAGATTTTAAGAGAAGATCTCTATCCGTTCTGGGATGGTAGTAGGTCATTCGATGAGAAGGGACATCGAGTTCAATAGGAATAACGGCTTCAGAGTCGTAAGCAAGGGCGAATGGAGTATGGCCAGTCGCGGACTTATGGGTGGTTTTGTAAGCCCATAATGTTGTTGGGGGTTCATCCACCCACTTGCCTCTAGCCTTTTCCAAATGCTTCTTCAAAATGGACTTTATGATTTTATTCACTGCTTCAACTTGTCCATTTTCTTGATGATGAGCAATTGCCACAAATCTCTTCTCAATATGATGCCGATGGCAGAAGTCTTTGAATTTAGCACTGTCGAATTGAGTCCCATTATAATTTATAATGGTTCGCGGAAGGCCAAGATTACAGATGATGTTTCAGATAATGAAGTTGATTACTTTCTTCATCATGATCGTGGCTAAAGATTCTGCTTCGGCCCATTTGGTGAAGTAATTAACTACGATGATGGCATATTTCGCACCACCTTTAGAGATCGGTAAGGAACCAATAATTTCTATGTCCCATAGGGAAAATGGCCATAGACTAACCATTTGTGTGATTTCTATTGGCCGAGCTCTCAGACAATTATGATTCCACTCATTCGTCTCTCGATTTTAGCTCTCCTTCTTCCCACAGTGAATATCTATCTCTAAACGTTTCAAATCCTCATTCTTCAAAATCACCATCTGTTTATATTACCCCTTCTCCGATTGGTCACATCGGACTCGCGCCCAAAGGAAAGAAGATAAGAAGAGTTTTGGAGCTAGACACTCACACTAAAATAGATGAAATACATCACTACCAACATGAGATGATGAATGTCCAAAGGGAGATGTACTATGAACAAAGACGTCAAGGTGCGCATCTGAATTTTTTGGAACGATGTATAATTGCTATCTACGGTCATTCCCCAACCAAAAATAGCATACATCAACGTAGTCCACGTATTACCGAGTCTCCGATTGTTATTGAAAACACTCCACCAAAAAATTGGAACTAAATTCTAGTTAAGTATAACACATGGTCTCCACTTCGACCATTAATTGAAGATACCAAGGTGAAACCAAATCCTTGGGATCATTTTTCGGATAACAAGTTTGATGATTTGAAAGATAATAAATAAGCTGTGACAATATTATATATATATAAACAAGCTATGAATATCGAAAAAAATGAAGTATATCATATGTAATATTAATTTAAGTTTGTTTTCAAAATACCTGTGAAGAATATCATTAAAAACCACCAGAAAACAACTTTACACAGGTTTAGTCGACTGAACCGGATTCCCAGTCGACCGAACCTATATCGAATTTATAAGATACTCTCTGCCTTAAAAAGGCTTGGTTTCAATCGATTGGAGATCTGTCTCAGTCGACTGAACCTGTACGAAAATGTCTACCTACTCTCTGCCTCTTATATATGTGTTTTTAGTCAACTGAATTACTGCCTCAGTAGACTCAACTTTTGCAAAATTGATAGCATAACTACCTCTTTTCCATCGTGCCTTTTCACAAAATCACTTTGCCTCTTCACAAACTCTAACTCCAAACTTCTTTTTTATGGCTCCAAGAAAGAAAATTCCTGCTACTCGTCCTAAACCAAGCAAAGATAAAGCTCCGGCTTCTTAATCAGCCACTCTGGCTCACCCCAAATTTGCTTTCGATGCTCAAATCTTAGATTGGCTTAATGGTAGTGCCAAAAATCTTTGAGTTTTCAATGAATTGAATGATAAACAAATTTTCCAAGAAACATTCTACAAGGCGGAAGATTTCGGGTCTTTTGGCATAGAAGATTTAGCAAGAAAATATGGATTCCTTTCCTTAATTGATGAAAAGTAAATTAAGGTAAAAATTTAACCATTCTTAGTTAAATTGTTCTATGTAAACCTTTGTGGGGATTTTTATACACTTCCGAATGAAATCGGTGAGGGAATTTTATGGAGTAGAGTATTAGGAGTTGATATAGTAATCAATTATCAAGATCGAGGAGCTATTTTAGAGTGCAATGGCCATGGATCTACTTTAGAAAATGTCTTCCATTGTGATTTCGCCTATCATTCAACTAGCTACAAATTCCGAATTGAAAACACTGAACATACTTCAGTTAATTGAAGACCTCAAGCTAGGATCAATAATAAAATGCTTCTTCATACTGTTTTTTCTCACACTGGGAGCTATGAAAAAATGTACGACTACAACTACAAAGCTCTTTATGCCATATATTCTAACACCCAACTAAATTGGTGTAACATCCCCCTATTTGGAGACCCAAAACTAACGGCTATGGATGCTGCAGTCATCCAAAGTTATTAATCCTCGGCGACCAAATACGGCGATATTAGATACATTGATACACAGAAACACAAGAATATGGAAAAAATTTAAACAGCAAACAAATTCCACATTCAATTTTATAATATTTCAAATTTATTACATAATCCCAGTTCGCAGACCACATTTAGATAACATATAATTATTACAAAATATGCTAAGTGCGACATATGAAGATGCCCCCTTGGTTGGTCAGAGTATATTTTAAGGCAATAAAACAAATTTGCCTTTACAGTCAAAACACACAGCGGAAATAAAAGGACTCTAATAACAAGCTTGCCTCCTGCACGTCCTCGGAAGCTTTATTCATCTAAAATAACACCTGGAAACCTTAACTCTTAACCTACTCAAAATCAATTGAGTACCCAAGAGTTTAAGGGGAAAAAAACTTTGAGTCAAACATAAAGCCCGGTATGAATAATAATTTACCATCTCAAACCATTTAGATATCTAGCGAGACCACACCGCTAAGCGGAACAGGTTTTCCCCTCACTAGTATCCTAAAACATTTATAAAACCATATACTGTGCTCCTGCATCCATAATGGTTAAAACATAGTATTGCAAAACATTATAATGATATAGAAAACAAGTAAATCAAATCTGGATTACCCATCCCTATACATCCTGACTACCTGTCTCAACTATAGTTTCTAGGGTTACCATTAACCTGTTAAATGTTATGGACTATCTATCCAATTTCATAGTTTTCATGGGATCACTAAGAACCTATTGGTAACTCCAATATCTTTTCACTTATCCTAGTTTTCATGGGCTAACTAGGAACCTATTGACTAGTTGTCAATATCTTAATCCAGATATAGTTTTCATGGGCTAACTATAAACCTATTGGCCCATGCCAATATCAATCATAGTTTTCAAGGGCTGACTATGAACCTATTGGCCTCTGCCAATATCTTTAGTTAAACACAGTTTTCATGGGCTTACTGTGAACCTATTGGACCCTGCCAATATCTATAATTTAAATTTTTAACATTTCTTAAATTATATTCACTACTGGGTCAACCTAGCTGATATTCTGCCCTTCCCCAAAATACTGTTATGGGATTACAACAATGTGAATAAGTATATGAAGAAGTATTCATAACAACAAATAATACCATCACCTGTGGTTTATCATCTTCCTTATATATATATATCATGGTTAAACCCTTTAACCTTTATAATCAATGAAAACTTCTTCATTTCAAAACCCTTTGTTTACTTATGCCGTGGTTATTCCTTTAAATTGAGATTGGGTTTATGTTTTGAAATCTTAAAACATCTCTTTCAAAACCTCTGGATGACTTCCATCGAAAGCATAAACTTCTTTTCAAAGCATAATAAACATACCTTTCGATAATATCAAAACGTTTTTTAAAACATAGCTTCGAGGCAAATAAAAGTACCATTACGAAAGCATTGGGTTTACTCTTTAAAAACATCCTTTGGGTCAAAATGGTTATATACGAAAGTATCTCTTTTGAAACCAATTATAAAATTGTTTTGGGGAATAAGTTGATGGTGTCGGAACCATCTAATCGGAAGCAACAACCTTTTAAATTAAAACATCGAAGGATAGAGTTGAAACCCCTTTCGCCTCCATTGCCTTCGAAACCCCTAACCCCATTCGAAAGCATTTAGGAAGTGGCTTAGCTTAGGTAAAAATGGAGATAACCTTTCGAAGGCATTGTTGGCTTCAATACACTCGGAAGGAAAATAGCGGCTGGGTTTCGACTTGGTCGAAACCAATCCTTTTGAAAGCTCTTATTTAAAGAAAAAAGGTACCCCTTCGAAAGCTAATACTTTAACATAATAAAGCAACCTTCCCCAAAAGCAATTTGTATAAACCTTGTCGAAAGCATATGTTTAGAATGTGTTGAAAGCTTTAAGTAAAACAAAGCAAAAACTTAGCTTTTGAAAACAGAATATGGTTTCGACCCTAACAAAAGCATTACTTTCGACACCCTTCCTTCCGCTACCCTCCAATTCACTTTGTACCAATACCATTGATACCATGTGCATTGGTTTCGACTATGTGGGTTTTGACTGGGATGGTTTCGACTGAGATGGATCAGAGGTAAAGGAGTCGAAAGGTACTCCCGAAATAGGCGGAATTTTCTTTTTTCTGAAAACACTGATTTATAGCTAAATATGGCCATTACTTTATAACTAACCTGCCTATTGTAAGTCCTTGATTGGTTACTTTAAAACTTTTCAAATGCTCTACCATTAAACTGTCGCATTTATCAAATATAAATCTAAATAAATTTAAACGGTTAAGCCATTCTATTTACAAAACCAGTCTTTGCAGATAAGTCCTCTCTTAAAATAATTTATTTCCCCTAGTAAATCAATTGGGAAAAATCCCCAAAAAACACAGAAATTCAATTATATCATGTAATCAAACATATTAAAATTTAAAATCCAATTTCTTCCTCAAATACTTGAAATAAATTTTAAACCCAACTATATCATATTTTCCTTTAGAAATTCATAATAAATTTTCCATAGCTCGGAAAATTTTGAAAATTAAAACCCATCTCCAAAATCATGTTATGTTTACCATAAAAAAATTTCCCATGGCATTCTAAAATCATAGACTCTCGGTTCTGCATCAAAACCGTGCAAATTCATAAGTAAATGAATTGAAATAAATCAAACATAGTATAATTCATACATATCATCATCCATATCATCATAAAAACGAATTTAATCATAAATCCGAAAATATATAATCATAGAATAAAATAGAGATGGCATGAAATTATTATTCACCTTAGGTATAATAAGGAATTTGAGATTTGTTGTTGATTAATCCTTCATAGCTTTGATCCTTAGCTTTAGATTGTAATCTTCCTCTTTCATAATGGCCGGCTCCTTAGGGTTTTTGCGTTTATTTTTGTTTTGAGAAAAATAAACATAAATAGACAAGAATGAGAAGTGTATAGCCGTGTATAATGAAGTGGCTATTTTACTAATATGCCCATGTGTACCTTAATTAGCTAATAACCTAAATAAAGCCCATTTACTTTATTAATAAGCACTACCCGATATATGGTTTATTAAAATTGCTATCCCCTTATCATCATTATTCTATTTAATTTATCTAATTAAATTTCCTTAATAATGTTATAAAAAATTAGAGATGTTACAGGCTCCCCCTAAAAGAAATTCATCCTCGAAATTCAGTAGGGACTAAATATTAAACATAGCAATCAGCTATAACAACTCCTAACAACCATACTAGTTTAACTGACTAGCAACTATCTATATAAATCTAATATAGACATACCCTCAAAGCAGATCAGGATAAGTATCTCTAATCATGTCCTATATTTCCCAAGTACAGTCCTTCTTGTTGTCGCTCCACTGAACTTTCACTAACCCGACTGTCTTATTCCTTAATCTTTTCTCATCTCTAGCTACAACCCGAACTGGTTGTCTAACAAAAGTCAAATTAGGCTCTACTACTAAGTCTTCCCACCCTGTCGGAGGAATAATATTCTCTGGATCATGCACATACTTGCGAAGATGAGACACATGAAATACATTGTGGACATCTGCCATACTACTCGACAACTCTACTATGTATACGAGCTTTCCAGTCCTCTCTATAATATGGAATGGACCTACATATCTTGGGGCTAACTTCGCTGATTTTCCAAATCGCATCACACCCTTCATCAGTGATACCTTAATGTAAATCTTATCCCCAATTGAGAATTCTAGGTCCTTACGCCTCTTACCTGCGTAACTCTTCTATCATGACTGAGCTTCCTTCATCCTTCCTCGGATTGACTCAATCTTCTCTTATGCCTCTCTAACCAAATCTGGACCTAAGACTAGTCTGTCTCCAGTCTCCAACCAACATGCCGGTGATTTTCATGGTCTTCCATACAAAGCCTCAAAAGGCGCCATTCCTTTACTAGTATGATAACTATTACTATAGGAAAACTCAACCAAATGTAGGTGATCCTTCTAAGATCCACCAAAGTCCAATACACAAGCTCTCAATAGATCCTCGAGTACTTTATTGACTCTCTCTGTCTGCCCATCTATCTGAGGGTGATACGTAGTACTCATCTTGAGCATGGTACCTAACACATCCTATAGACTCTTCCAGAGCTCACTAGTAAACAAAGTATCTCTATCACTTATTATACTACTAGGAACTCCATGCAATCTAACTGTGTTCTTCCGGAACAACTTAGCTAAAACTGGTGCCGTTCTGGTTGACTAAACTGGAATGAAATGGGCACTCTTGGTCAATCTGTCCATTATAACCCATATACTTTCATTACCTCTATTTCTCCTTGGCAACTCGTCTATAAAATCCATGGACATCGAATCCCATTTCCAAACTGGAATCTCTAAAGGCTGAAGCAACCCACTCGGTTTATGATGTTCATCTTTCACTTGTTGACAGTTTGCACACTGCCTAACCTACAAGCCAACATCCCTCTTCATACCTTCCCAATAGAAGCTCCTCTTCATATCCTAATACATCTTGGTTCCTCCAGGATGAATCATAAACTTGGATCGATGACATTCTCTAAGAACTTCTTTCCTTGAGTCCTTTATATTCGGAACACACAATCGTCCCTTCATTCTCAACCATCCTCTCTGGTCAAGGCTAAAATCCTTTAGATCATCGATCTCAGTTCCATCCTCAAGCCTTCTGATCCTTTCAGCCAACACTGGATCCTCCTTCTGCTTAGAAGTAATTTTCTCAATCAATACCGATCGAACTTCTAAACAAGACAACTTGGCAGAACTCTGACTAGAACCAGCATTCGATCTTAACTGCACATCACAACTGACTAAAGCTTCTAAATCTTTCCACTCTGCCAATATAGCTAACACCACATTCTGATGTTTTCTGCTAAGAGCATCTGCTACCTTATTACCTTTTCCTGGTATATACTCTATACCAAAATCATATGCAGCCAAAAACTCCAGCCATCTCTGCTGCCTCATATTCAACTCCTTCTGAGAAAACAAATACCGTAAAGACTTATGATCGATATAAAGCTCAAACCTCTCCCCTCAGAGATAATGTCTCCATATCTTCAATGCGAAGATCACTGCCGCCAACTCCAAATCATGAGTAGGGTATCTAACTTCATGCGGTCTAAGCTGCCTGGATGCGTCGGCAATAACTTTACCATTCTGCATCAACACTGCTCCTAATCCAGTTCCACATGCATCAGTATACACCACCAATCCTTAGTTTCCATCTGGAACTACTAAAACGGGTGCATTGGTCAACAAATGCTTTAACATAAGGAATGCTTCCTCACATTTGTCGGACCAAACAAATTTCACCTCCTTCCTGGTTAGCTTAGTTAAAGGTGCTGCTATCCACGAGAAATCCTTAATGAATCTCCGGTAGTAGCCAGCAAGTCCAAAAAAACTCCTGATCTTAGTCACCGTCTCTGGTCTCTTCCAATTATTCATGGCTTCGATCTTATCTGGATCAACTGACAATCCTTTCTCTGAAACCACGTGACCAAGAAATTTAACCGCTTTCTTCCAGAAATGACACTTGGTAAAATTCAACTTTAGCTGATTCTGCCTCAGCGTGTCAAGTACCACTATAAGATGAACTTCATGCTCTCTCTCATCCTTAGAGTAGACTAGAATGTCATATATAAACACCAGCACAAACCTATCCAAATACACTCGAAAAATTCGGTTCATCAAATCCACAAAGAAAGAAGGTGCATTCGTTAATCCAAATGGCATCACCAACCACTCATATGAACTGTACCTAGTTCGAAATGTTGTCAAAGAAATACTATCCTCCGCCACTCTTAACTGATGGAAACCTGTCACCAAATCTAACTAGGAAAACACTCTGGCTCCACTCAACTGATCAAACAGATCATCTATCCTGGGCAAAGGATATTTATTCTTAATCGTCCTTTCATTTAACTTACGATAGTCAATGCACATCCTTAACGACCCATCTGGTTTCTTTACGAACACTGCGGCGCTCCCCAAGGCGAACTACTTGGTCTAATAAAATTCCTTCCTTCAAGGTCCACTAACTGCACCTTCAATTCTTTGATCTCAGTCGATGTTATCCTGCTAGGTGGTCTACTTACAGGTTCGGCTCTGGGTGCAAGATCTTTACTAAACTCAACAGCTCTTCTCGGTGGTAGTTGTGACTGGCTCAAAGATATCTGCAAATTCTCTTGCTACCCGAACCTAACTTAACCCATTTCCTACCTCCATAGCATTAAGTAAAGCACTAACACTTCGGCTAGTATTCTCTACTGAGAATATCACTCGGTTATGACTATGAGGGTGTCTCGGTGATATTTCCCTATCATGGAAAAATATTCTAGCCTCATACCTACCCAACCAATCCATGCCCAAAATGATTCTGATATCTACGAAATCAATAACACACAAATTGCATGTAAACTTATGACCTAACAAGTGAAGTTCTAACTGGTCACATCTTAACCCTAGAAATGCATACCCTCCTATTGGATTCGCAACCCTTAAGGATGTAACAAGGTAGGTGGGTTCTAAACATAATCTATCAACCAGACACTGAGATATAAATGAATGTGATGCACCGATATCAAAAAGTACCCTAACTGGTATACTCTGAATCAAAAACGTACCTTCCATCGCAGTCTTTCTTTTATCAGCTGTAGTAGGCCTAGCTGTTCCAATAGTAAAAACTTTTCCTTTGTCCTCCCTAACTGGCTCTGGACACTGATTCTTGTAATGCCCAACTTGATCATAGTTGAAGCACTTCACATTCTTTTTGGTTGCAGCTTTCTTCCCATTTCCTGACCGGCATTCATTCGCAAAGTGACCCTTCTTGTCACACTTATAGCAAACTACCTCAGCCTTTGAATTCTTAGCAGTTTCTCCCTTTCGGGCTCCCTTCTATTTAAAGAACTTCCTCTTTTTACCTTGAGAACCTTGAGTTTCCACCGGCCATTCTTTAGCAAAATCAGCAAGTAACTCCTCATGGCGAATGGCCATTTCCACCACTATATTACAAATATCACGAAGATGTGTCATGGTCATTCTAGCAAGCTCAGGCCTCAACCCCTGAATGAACCTCTCATTCCTTTTGATGTCAGTATATATAGTAGCATATCCATGAGAAGGCTCTTCAAACTTAGTAGCATACTCGACTACTGAAATCTCTCCCTAAACTAGATCCATAAACTTCCTCATCAGTTCTGAATTAGCAAACTCAGATACAAACTTCTACTCAAATCTCGTCTTAAAATCAGCCCAAGTTAACTGCTCTTCCGGAACTCCGGCAGTGACACTATTCCACCAATGTAGTGCTGACCCCTGCAACTGTCTAGAGGCCAACCTTCTCTTTTTCCCATCATTCAGACCCAAATCAGTAAATATACGCTCACAATGCAACAGCCAATTCTAAACCTCTATGGCACTCTCAGTTCCCAATAATGGCTTCCCACCCAAACTGGTGTAATATGTACTCAGCAAAGCATAATTATTCCCAACTGGAGCCACAGGATTAGCTCCTCCTACATTTCCAGCAACACCAGCAGCAGCTCCTGCTTGCATCAAACCAACAAAGAGCTGATACATCTCCCCTATATCTATTGGTGGATTTCTAGCACCCATAGTGGCATCAGCATTTTGATTACTAGCATTAGTCAGTTGACCCGAGTTCCTTCTTGTAATGGGTCGAGCATTTCCATTAGTTATGGTGCTTCCTTCACCGAGATTTCCTCTTTTGTTTCGTGCTTCCAAATTTTCCTTTCTCGTAAATCTGCATACGAGCCTTAGTAAGATATAGAAGAACGGTCTAAGAGAGCGGGAATACGTACTTATATATATAACTATATATCAAATACAAATACGTTACTATAGCGTTAACCCAAACACCAATCTTATTATCTAATTTATTGGATTATGTTTAAAAATCTTTTAGGTTTAAATTTCTTTTAAAATTTCATAAACATATGCTCTGATAGCAACTTGTAACATCCCCCTACTTGGAGGTCCAAAACTAACGGCTACGGATGCTACAGTCATCCATAGTTATTAATCCTCGGTGACCAAATACAGCGATATTAGATACATTGATACACAGAAACACAAGAATATGGAAAAAACTTTAAACAGCAAACAAATTCCACATTCCATTTCAAAAATTTCCAAATTGATTACATAATCCTAGTTCGCAGACCACGTTTAGATAACATATAATTATTACAAAATACGCCAAGAGTGACATATGAAGATGCCACTTGGTTGGTCAGAGTATATAATAAGCCAAGAAAACAAATTTTCCTTTACAGTCAAAACACACAACGAAGATAAAAGAACTCTATTAAAAAGCTTGCCTCCGGCACGTCCTCGGAAGCTTTATTCGTCTAAAAGAACACTTGGAAACCTTAACTCTCAACCTACTCAAAATCAATTAAGTACCCAAGAGTTTAATGGGAAAACAAAAACTTCGAGTCAGACATAAAGCCTGATATGAATAATAATTTACCATCTCAAACCATTTAGATATCTAGTGAGACCACGCCGCTAAGCGGAACGGATTTTCCCCTCACTAGTATCCTAAAACATTTATAAAACCATATACTGTGCTCCTGCATCCACAATGGTTAAAACATAGTATTTCAAAACATTATGATGATTTACAAAACACGTAAATCAAATCTGGATTACCCATCCCCATACATTCTGACTGCCTGTCTCAATTTTAGTTTAATGGATTACTATTAACCTGTTAAATGTTTACGGACTCTGTCCAATTTCATAGTTTTCTTGGGATCACTAAGAACCTAGTGGTAACTCCAATATCTTTTCTCTTATCCTAGTTTTCATGGGCTAACTAGGAACCTATTGACTAACTGTCAATATCTTAATCCAGATATAGTTTTCATGGGCTAACTATAAACCAATTAGCCCCTACCAATATCAATCATAGCTTTCATGGGCTGACAATGAACCTATTGGTCCCTGCCAATATCTTTAGTTAAACACAGTTTTCATGGGCTTATTGTGAATCAATTGGCCCCTGCCAATATCTTTAATTTAAATTTTTAACATTTCTTAAATTATATTCACTACTGGGTCAACCTAGCTGATTATTGTGCCCTTCCCCAAAATACTGTTATGGGATTACAACAATGTGAATAAGTATATGAAGAAGTATTCATAACAACAAATAATACCATCACCTGTGGTTTATCATCTTCCTTATATATATATCATGGTTAAACCCTTTAACCTTTATAATCAATGAAAACTTCTTCATTTCAAAACCCTTTGTTTACTTATGTCGTGGTTATTCCTTTAAATTGAGATTGGGTTTATGTTTTGAAATCTTAAAACATCTCTTTCAAAACCTCTGGATGACTTCCATCGAAAGCATAAACTTCTTTTCAAAGCATAATAAACATACCTTTCGATAATATCAAAACGTTCTTTAAAACATAGCTTCGAGGCAAATAAAAGTACCATTTCGAAAGCATTGGGTTTACTCTTTAAAAACATCATTTGGGTCAAAATGGTTATATACGAAAGTATCTCTTTCGAAACCAATTATAAAATTGTTTTGGGGAAAAAGATGATGGTGTCGGAACCATCTAGTCGAAAGCAACAACCTTTTAAATTAAAACATCGAAGGATAGAGTCGAAACCCCTTTCGACTCCATTGCCTTCAAAACCTCTAACCCCTTTCGAAAGCATTTAGGAAGTGGCTTAGCTTAGGTAAAAATGGAGATAACCTTTCAAAGGCATTGATGGCTTCAATACACTCGGAAGGAAAATAGCGGCTGGGTTTTGACTTGTTCGAAACCAATCCTTTGGAAAGCTCTTATTTAAAGGAAAAAGGTACCCTTCGAAGGCTAATACTTTAATATAATAAAGCAACCTTCCCCAAAAGCTATTTGTATAAACCTTTTCGAAATCATATATTCCGACTGTGTCGAAATCTTTAAGTAAAACAAAGCAAAAACTTAGCTTTTGAAAACAGAATATGGTTTCGACCCTAACGAAAGCATTACTTTCGACACCCTTCCTTCCGCTACCCTCCAATTCACTTCGTATCAATACCATTGATACCATGTGCATTGGTTTCGACTATATGGGTTTCGACTGAGATGGAGCGGAGGTAAAGGAGTTGAAAGGTACTCCCGAAATAGGTAGAATTTCCTTTTTCTGAAAATGCTGATTTATAGCTAAATATGGCCATTACTTTATAACTAACCTGCCTGTTGTAAGTCCTTGATTGGTTACTTTAAAACTTTTCAAATGCTTTACCATTAAACTGCCGCATTTATCAGATATAAATCTAAATAAATTTAAATGGTCAAGCCCTTCCATTTACAAAACCAGTATTTACAGATAAGTCCTTCTCTTAAAATAATTTATTTCCCCTAGTAATTCAATTGGGAAAAATCCCCAAAAATCACAGAAATTCAGTTGTATCATGTAATCAAACATATTAAAATTTCAAACCTAATTTCTTCCTGAAATACTTGAAATAAATTTTAAACCCAATTATATCATATTTTCCTTTAGAAATTCATAATAAATTTTCTATTGCTCGAAAAATTCTGAAACTTAAAGCCCATCTCCAAAATCATGTTTTACTTAACATAAAAAAAATTCCCCATGGCATTCTAAAATCATAGACTCTCGGTTTTGCATCAAAACCGTGCAAATTCATATGTGAATAAATCAAACATAGTATAGTTCAAACATACCATCATCCATATCATCGTAAAAACAAATTTAATCATAAATCCAAAAACATATAATCATAGAATAAAATAGAGATGGTATGAAATTATTATTCACCTTAGGTATGATAAGGAATTTGAGATTTGTTGTTGATTAATCCTTCCTAGCTTTGATCCTTAGCTTTAGATTGTAATTTTCCTCTTTGATAATGGCTGCCACCATAGGGTTATTGCGTTTATTTTTGTTTTGAGAAAAATGAACGTGAATGAATAGACAAGAATGAGAAGTGTATAGCATGTATAATGAAGTGGCTATTTTACTAATATGCACATTTGTCCCTTAGTTAGCTAATAACCCAATTAAAGCCCATTTACTTTATTAATAAGCATGACCTTATATATGGTTTATTTAAATCTCAATCCCATTATCATCATTATTCTATTTAATTTCTCTAATTAAATTTCTTGAATAATGTTATCAAAAATTAAGGATGTACAATTGGGCAAAGATTATTCATGATGAAATAAAAATCTTTGGTTCCCGATCTCGCAAAACAATGTTTTTTGTCTCCTATCTCACAAAGATATTTATTCATTTTGGAATTAATGTGGACATTTTACAAGATTACATCACACCAAAGGTTATGAACCAAAAGTCTATTTCGCTTATGAAATTACCCTCTACAATGGAACCACTTCCCTCATATAATGTTTATTTATCAAATTTGGTAAAAAATATATTGGATCAATCATCTTCAAAACCACCTCAAGCTCAAACCTCTCAAGAACAAACACGTGGTCAACCAAGTCATGGAATTGTCAAAGAGGTTAATTGGTCTTCAGATAGTGAAAATGAAGTTTCTTTGGTTCAGCCTTCCAGAATCATCAATGCCACAACAACTATTCTCCACAATCAAGAAATTCTTTTCAAACAACAACAGAAAATGATGAAACGTCAAAAAACTTTTGGGGATTTGCTAGGTAAAATTTGGAAAAAGGTTTCATCATGCTCAAGCTCATCATCGTCTGAGCCTGAATCTTAGTTTTTTCAACTCCTTCCTTCTTTGGTAACACTATCATATTTCTTTGTGATTCAGTTGTATTTTCGTTCAAAAACTATCATTTTGTTATGTGGCATTTATGTTATGTTGGTTTGTAACTTAATTTGTGATGTTATGCAACTTTATATATGTTAAAACTTCTATTTGGTATTATGTGACTTTATATGAAAACTTCTATTTGATGTTATGTATGTAACTAATTTGTAACGTATGTTGATCAAAGTATATTCATTGTGTTTGCTATTTTTTATTGATGCCAAAGGGGGAGAACCACATAGATAGGGGGAGCATGAATTTAGGGGGAGAAAACTCAATATTTTTAAACTTAAACTTCGATAGTTGTCATCATAAAAAAGAGGGAGATTCTTAGAACATTAGATCTCGGTTTTAATGATGACAACTATACATTGCACATATATTCTTTATCATGATATCAGGCTTTCGTTCTAGAAGACAAAATGCAAGGCAAAAAGAAAGAAGAATCATCTACAAGTCAAAGAAGTCAAAACTATGGAGCTTCAAGATCAATAGTATGTATATGGTATTAGATTGAATTGTAAAATCTCCTTAATAGTTCATATACACACACACAAACATACTCAAACACAGATGTCAAGATACCATAAAGATTTGAATTCGACAAATGTCAAAGTGTTTATACGATTGAACTTACACAGTTCAGTCGACTGAGCCCAATTTCAATCGACTGAAACTGTGTTAACCAATTTTTTATAATTCAAACTTTTTGCCACAAAAATTTAAATGTTCATACTTAGTAAACTGACGTATTCGCTCCACAGGCTGAGATGCTGTAACGACCTTATTTTTTGAAAAGTCATCTTTAAAAGTTGCAACTTTCTTGAACAGTTTTTTCAATTCTGAAAGGATTCCTTGAAGATTGACAACTCTTGATTGCTTCTCTTCAATATTTATAAATAGCACAACTCATACTTAGGTTTCAACTTTCTATTCTCTTGTGCTATTCTAAGCATTTGTACTTTCAACTTTATTATTTCATTTGCTATTGTTTTAATAATCACTATGAACTCACTTCGAATCATCAAGCAGATTATAGGAACCATTGTACTATCAAGTCAAAATCAGTGTTAGATGAACCTGTGTAGTTAATGCCCCGCTATTACCCCGCTATATCACATAGCGGATTTCTACCGTTACGATTTTTCCATATAGCTCCAAATATAGCCTTTCCACTTTAAGCCCCGCTATTTCTGCTATATCCCGTTATTCCCGCTATATTCTGCTATTTCCGCTATATCTTCTTTAAAAAAATGAACTGAAAAATGACATTTATACATTATAAAAATTATGAAATTAATTTATTTGATTTAAATTTTAATACAATGAAAATACTCTATTATTCTACTAAATTCAATTATGTTATATAACAGTTTTACCTTTATTTAAAGTATATTCGCACATGTTTTTATTTAAAATTATTTATGTATTAATTATAATTCAATTGAATGATAGTTTTTCATTTAGTTACCATTTATATATTTGTAAAAACATCAAGTACGAGTTTTATATGCTATTTTAGAGTCATCCACTATATTCTCGCTGTATCCCCGCAATGACTTTTTGCACCTCTGCCGCTTTGAATACGCCGAGCGCTTTAACTGCACAGAGACGAACACAATATTATCAATCAAGAATTATATTTTTCAAAGGAAAGAATAAATCTAAGAGGTGCTCAGATTGGTTAAGTTGTAAACCTATTCCTCCGGATCAAGTGAGAGATTTACTAAGGAAATAACTAAGAGACGCTTAGGGACTGGACGTAGGATAGGTGCTCTGAACCAGTATAAATCTCGGTGTGTATATTTACCTACTGCTTTAGTATTTCATAGTATAAATAAGTATATATATACTTGTTTTATTAGCCATACATGATCTACTAGTTCTTTTAGTCCCATATCAGCCTGGCACGTTTACAGGGCTCTTTTAGGTCATTTGGTGCGAGTGGTATGGGGCGGTCGTCCCAAAAATTCTGAAATTGACTTTTAAACATAGCTATTTAAGATTGTTTAACTTTATTTGTGCCTTGATGAGTGACTTGTAAAGTGTGCCATATATCATAAGTAGTTCTATATATCATAACTCTAGTAAATTAATTTTTATCTAAAGCACAAAAAAGAATATCCATAGCTTTTGAACTATTGGTTGCAGTAGTCTTTTATCCGGGAGTCCACAGGTTTAATGGTGTGGTTGGAATTTCATATTTAGTTTGTGTGGGTTCCCCAATTTCAAGACCGTTTGCTTTCATATAAATTCTCATTCTAGTTGACCAAAAGTTATAATCACTACTAGTGAATAGCGGCGGTCGAGTAGTAGATTGTCCTTCTACGATGGTGCTTATGTGTGCCATATTATTATATTCAATAAACTTTGTTACGGTTTATGAAAATAACCAGCTTTGAAATCAAATGAAAGTGTGTAGGATCATATATGACTAAATTATGTAACAGTATATAAATAGTGTTACAAGCAACTATGAAAATAAAGTAGATTTAAGAGATTACACACCATACTTTTTATTTTGGTTTGGACCATTGTTCTACGTCCAGCTTCAGAATCCCTTATTCTGGCTTTTACTCATTAACGCCCTCACTTAGCCTGGAGGAATAAGCTTATACACTTACCTGAGCTGCTGAATAGGTTTTTCACATAAACTTAATAAAATACTAACTTGGCAGAAGTCACGTCTTCATACACAGATTTTCCCAATTTAGTACGATCTCCTATAACTCACAAGTGTGTGTACCTTAGGTATTGGTTTTAATGACAACAACCATATGAAATTATATAAAATATAGATACTAATATTTTATCAAGTTATATATAGTATATAGTGTAGGATATTAGATAGGTGTTGACTATGAAGACTATACAATATCAAGAGCAGATTCAAGAGTTAGAGATTGTAGACTCATGAGTTTGAAGATTTAAGATATCAAGATAAGTTATAGAGTCATATATTATTTTGTTAAAGTCCTGGTAGCACTTCTTTGATCTCTCTTCATTTTTTCAAAAAGGTTTCTAAAATATATTCTCTGATTTTAATGAATTTTAAGAATCCTTGTTTTTAAAATGATTTTTCAAACATCTTTTCAAAACAGCTTTCAAATGATTCCTAACCTTTTAGTTATTTATTTACAAAATTATTATATTAAGTTTTTAAGTATTTTATATATGCTCTAAAATTTATTGTATCTATATATTTTGGTTTTATGTCTTCTAAATGTTAAAAGTATATTTTGGCATTCATTAATACTCTAACTTTAAATATATATTCACTTATACTTTATATATTATTTTTCAAAAGAAATTCATATTTAAATCCTTTATATATTAAAATATTTTATAAATTTTTCTTAACTTTTATTATGATTAAAATATATATAAACTATGCTTAAATTATTTTACAAAATATCAAAATATTTAACAGAGCTTAATATTTTCAAAACAATTTTCATAAAGTGTTTTCAAATTACAAAGTATATGTCGACATACAAAGAATCTATATGTTGACATATAGTCCGATATTTTCAAAATTCAAATTTTGAATGGAAGTGTCTTTTCGTCGTATCTCTTCACGTATGGATATGACTATTGTTTCTCTATAAATAAGGGTTCTTTCAATGAATTTTGGTTAACTACTTTCTAATTTTTTTCTCTCCTCTTTCAGTCTCTTGATTTTTAAAAGAAATTTTACTCGTAATCTTCTCAAAAATAATCAAAATCAAATTCAAACTCTATTGATTTGATTCTCTATTGAAAACTCTATGATCTCTCTCATATCTCTCACTCAAATCAAGATCAAAGTGCCATGCAAGAGGTTATAGGATTATTTGTACTCAAGATCAAGAAATTGATTTTGTAAACTCTATTAAATCATATTCAAATACTTTTGGGTGTGCTTATTGTCCCTGAAATCCAAGTAGGTGTGCTTGTCCCGTCTAAATCAAGTAGGTGTGCTTGGTGTCCCGTTTGAATCCAAGTGGGTGTGCTGGTGTTCCGTCCGAATCTAGTGACTGTACCCAGAGCTCGAAAAATCTGAAGGGTGTGTCTTGTAGCCTTGAAATCAAGATTTTATAAACTTTGATATTTGAAAAGAAATCTGTATAAAAATTGTAAGGGACTAGATTTAAGGTAACTCCGAACCAGTATAAAAATCATGGTGTGATCTCTCCAACTCTTTACTTTTACTTTTACTGCGTTTATATAGTCTGTGTTTGCATCTGTGATTGTCAATTTGCATTGTTTAAACTATAATCTTAAATGAATTCAAAAAGATTTATAAAAGTTGTTAAACACTATTCACCTCCCATTAGTGTTAAATTAGCCTTAAGATCCTTACTTCCGCAAATTAACGTTTAGTATCAGAGCAATGGTTTTCAAAATTTCATAATTTGATTTTTGAAAAGATTTAATGGCAAAAAGAATTGATAATATTTTTAACACTATTATTGAAAAGCAATTTTGCAAAATCAACATGACATCCTTTTGTAAATTTGCAACTATTCATCATGAAGAGTCACTTGATCTTTTTTGAAAAGGTATAATTTACAGGAACAAATATGTTACATGGCTTTTGATGAATAGAGACCTGATGATCAAAATTTTACTAATCAAAAAGGATAAGTGGATATTGGATAGTGGATGCTCAAGGCACATGACTAGAAATTAGGAGATCTTGAAGGATATTGTTTACAAAGATGGTGGTCAATCAATTTTGGAGACAACTCTAAAGGATATGTGATTGGCATCGACAATGTCAGTAATTCTAAAACTTCTACTATTTCTAATGTTTTTTAGTTAGGAATTTAAAACATGACCGCTAAGAATTAGTCAATTATGTGATAAGGGCTTTACAATTAAATTTGAAAAAGATAGGTGTCATATTGAAGATAATGAGTCAAACATTATCTTTGAAGGCGTTAGAAAAAAAATATTTATATATTAAGAATGAGACAATTTATATCTTTTGGCTGAATAAAGTGACCCTTGGATTTGACACAAAAGATTTGGTTATTTTAATTTCAAACACCTATCTAAAATCACAAAATATGATCTAGTTAGAGGTCATCCTAAAATGAGTTTTGATGTTAACAATCTATGTAACGCATGTCAATTAGGAAAATTTAGAAAAAGTTCATTTAAGTCACAAGATATGATTTCTACCTCTCAACCCCTTGAACTTCTTCATTTAGATCTTTTTGGTCCCTGGAAAATACAATCTATAAATCATAATAGATATGTCTTTGTAATTGTAGATGATTTTTCTAGGTTTACGTGGACAATTTTCTAGGTTCATTCAAAATCAATTGTCTATTAAAATTAAACCAATTCGAAGTGATTATGGTAGAGAATTCGAAAACGGAATTTTTTGAAATAAGAAATGTATTACATGTAATTTTTCATTTCCAAGAACACCTCAATAAAATAGAGTCGTAAAATGTGAAAATAGAATGATTCAAGAGTGCGTTAGAACTATGTTAAATGATAGTAATTTACCTAAAAACTTTTGGGCTGAAGCAATTGCTATAGCATGTTATATATTAAATAGAATTTTAATAAGAACTTTGACTAAGAAAACACCACACAAATTATTTTATAATAAAAAACCTAAAGTATCATATTTCAAAGTTTTTGGTAGTAACTATTTTATATTGAATACTAAAGAAAATTTAGATAAATTTGATGCTAAAATAGCTAAAGGTATTTTTATTAGATATTCAAACAGAATTAAAGCTTATAGAGTTTTCAATACCAGAACTAACATTATTCAAGAGATATGACATGTTTTATTCGATGAAAATGTTAAAATCAATAATAACAATTGCGATGAAGAAGAGAATGACTATAATGAAGTCATAAATTCGAAACAAATAATGATAATAATAATACTGAAAATGTATATCCAAATAAGAAAGCCAAATTATTAAAAGGCCATCCTATAGAAAAATCCTAGGAAATATAGAATAAGTAGAAAGAATAAGAAATCAATTAAATAAAATGAGTAACGTAGCATTTGTCTCAACTAATGAACCTAAGAATCCAAAAGAAGCATCATTAGATGATTCATGGATTCTTGCTATGCAAGAAGAACTAAATCAATTCACTGGAAATGATGTTTGGAAACTTGTTCCTAAACCAGAAAATAAATCTATAATTGGAAAAAAATGGATATATAGAAATAAATTAAATGAACAAGGAGAGGTCATTAGAAATAAAGCCTGCTTAGTAGCTCGAGGACATAGTCAAGAAGAAGGCATAGATTTTGATGAAATTTTTGCACCCGTAGCCAGATTAGAAGCAATAAGAATCATACTTACCTTTGCAAATCATAACAATTTTAAATTATTTCAAATGAATGTTAAAAGTTCTTTTCTAAATGGTTTTATTAAAGAAGATGTTTATGAAGAACAACCCCCTCTATTTGAAGATGAAAAATTTCCAAATCATGTTTATAAATTAAAGAAAGCTCTATATGGTTTAAAACAAGCTCTTAGAGCATGGTATGATAGACTTAAATCATATTTATTACAATCTAATTTTGAAATTGGGAAAGTAGATAGTACACTATTTATTAAAAGAAATAACAATGATATTCAACTAATATAAATATATGTAGATGATATTATTTTTGGATCAACAAATGAACAACTAAACAAAAAAAATTCTGATATCATGACAAAAGAATTTGAAATGAGCCATATGGGAGAACTTCTATAGCAATTAAATAATGGAATCTTTATAAGTCAAGAAAAATATGCCAAATAATTAGTTAATAAATTCGGTATGTCTAATACCAAAGGTAAACTAACTTCTATGGCAACCAATAAAAAATTAAATAAAGAAGATAACTCAAAGGATGTAAATCAAAAACTTTATGGAGGCATGATAGGATCTTTACTCTATATCACTGCTAGTAGACCTGATGTAATGCATAGTGTTTGTCTCTATGCAAGATATCAATCTTAACCTAAGGAAACTCATCTTAAATCGAATATTCAATACAAGAAAATCCATATTTGATAGCACAGCGTTTCAACTGGAAGTCCTATTACAAAATATCTATACTATACTATTATTAGTGAGTTGAATTTCAAGCTCACACAGGCCCCCTTGAAATTTGGCAACCGAACGGTCGCACAAGCCCTGTCCTATTTTGTGAAATCAACCGTCGCGATTTCGTTTCTTTTGGTAACTAGCTCTTCGCTTCCTTCACACAATCTCTTCGTCTCCAACTTTTCTTTCTCTAACCCGCATCTATGGAGTCAGTGACTCTTCGAGCAGGCATCGATAAGAGCTCCGCTACTCCTCATCCTTTACTCAGCATTGGTCGTCCTCTCCGATTTTGGGCCTCTCCACTCCCAAACACTTAAAAAAACAGCGATCTCCTTTTGCATCTTCTCCAGATCTTGGTCTGCTCTCATCGTCTGTATTCTCCACCTGGATCCGAGATGGCCAAAAATCACAAGTCCAAACCAAAGTTTGTTTCATCCATTATTAATCATGCTTCGGCTACAAGATCTGGCCGACTATGCTACCCAATCGTCTACCTACGTCAGGTAAAAATCCTAATTTGTTCTTCTCGAATTGGTTTCTAGATTGCTAATTAGACAAAGAAATCTTTCCTAGGTCAGTCTTCTTCATGGCGGAAGTGATTTCATTTGATAACATTGTTCAATTCGGTCATTAACTTTCCATTAATTTTATTATTGGTTTTCTCACAATTCGTTAAACTGATTTAATTATTGTCTAATTTTGATCTGATTTGTTTTTTTATTAAATTAGGTTTTTGCAGATGGATCGGTTGGTGCAATTGTCAGCATGTCAACTAGCAAGTAGGCTATTTACAATCTATGCTTGGGAGCAATTCATTTTGGTGAGGTTTGTAAAATTATTTAACCAACTATACGCTAATTTCATCATTGATTTGTTTACAATAAATTGATATATATCCTTTCCACCTTTTTCTGATGCTATTTTCATGCACTAACCCCCCAATTCAATCTATGGTTCCATGAATGTTTTGATTCAAACTTAATAACTTCTTTGTTATAGAATAGCATGTATATTACATTTGGTACTTTCATGCTTTTCTGATTCACTCTGATTAGCATCATAAATATTTCTGATGTGCAGTTTTATCAAGGGATATTCAATATCTGGTCCACATTATATGGCTAACTCTAGCTAATGGTTTAGTTGCAGATATTGAATAAAATAGGAAAGTAGACCAAAGAATTAGATGATCCATCCATTTATTTATGCTTGCTGTTTGTCGCACCTCGGTGAGGGAAAAAAGGAAGAAAATGTCCATACCGATGCTATTAAGGTACAATACAAGTTGGTCTCTTTTTCACTTCAATTCCAATAATACATAGTTAATGACTCATAATATTCAATTTAAAGGAATCAAGTTAAAACTTGAACATATGTCAAATTTAGTTATATACAAAATGTAATAGTTTTAGATGGGAGGTTACTACATTAATACCTTGACTGTACTTGGATTTTGTTGGTTTCTGTATATAGTACATGTTATATTTAAAGTCATATTCGATGAGAGCCTAGGATTTTTTCAGTGAAATATATAAGTCTTGCTCTACCATGATAAAGCAATGATAATATTGGAGTTCTCAATAGCGCTCATACGACAATATAAAATGATGTGAGCTAATGATAAAAGTTATAGTACATATTATGTGAAAATCTCATACGTTCAAAGGAAATATAACTTGGCTTTCACCATATTATTCTATTTTCCGTGTGCAGTTAGTGATTTGACTCTCTCAAAACTAAATAACATGGTGGTTGCGAGCTTTAGTTGAGGTAAAGCATTTCTCTTTTCAACCAAGTATATAAACTATTTTTTTATGTCAGCCTTTTTTAAAAATTGTCTATTATTATATCATTTATTTGTTACGTCTACGAAGAGCATAGTCACTGTCATTTTGAATGGATTTTGACATTATCATGTTACCAACGAGCTCATCTTAATGAAGACTACTCATTAAATCTCCAAATAAAAATTTCCTATCACAGCTTATGTAACCATGCTGATCAAATATGGTTTGACCTTGAAATCCGTGGTCTTTATTTATTTCATAACGAAAATTAATATTTAAATACCCACAAGTTAATTATGCCTTCTTATTTTTGGTATCTTATTCCACATGGTTTAAGGACTTACTGAAACTCTTCTTTCGGTTTTTTCAGCCTTTTTAGCTTACAACTAACAATTATTAATTCAAAGAATCGATCCATTTTAAATTTCTTTTACCGATAGAGATTTCATAACTAAACATTCAATTATGTTAATGAGAATTAAATGGAATTAATGTTGACTTAACAGTTTTGTTTTAAGTTATCAATTAGTTGGCAATTTTTTTTACAAGTTATGTCTTTTAATGAGTAATAGGAAATCTAGAATTACAATTTATTTTTACAGAGATTTTTAAATGCTGAATTTATGTCAAGTTGGCATTAATGGTGACTTTGGTTTCGTTTGTGCATTAAACATAATTTCTTAGCTTCTATTTTTATGCTTCATTTGCTACAAATGTTTTTTAACCTCTTTTACTAACTCATGAATTCCGATTCATGCGTATCTTATGTAAATTTGTTTGAAACTAAAAAATATGCTACACTTGAACTGTAGATGGATATAACATTGTTGTTCTAAAAGAAAGTGGCATACATAGGTTTTTTCCTTCTGAGTTCTCAAAGACTATAGGAATATTTTAATTCGGTTTATATTGGATTCCAAATAAGCATTTTGAATTAGTGTTGTTGACTTATTTCAGTTACCCATACTGCTTATTCTTGATTAACAATATTTGTCATCTTATAATGGTTTATAATGCTTTATTCTTTGAATCAAAGAATATGCAATGATGTATCATTTATGTTTATGACTCATTTACTTGAATCAAAATTTCATGACACCTTTATATCTATCCATGTATATATTTAGGCTAGGACAATTGGTATGTAGATGCATAGACTTATAGGAATTCAATGCATCAAGTTCTTTCAATGATTATTGCTATTGGAGTCCAATTGCGATGATCATATATTACCAATTACTTCAACATAGCATGCAAAGCATTGGACATTAGATAGATGCAAATATACTTTGTTTCAAATCCTTTCTTAGGTTAAAGAAAATAAGATTGGGGAAAATATGTTGTGGGTTTAAAAATCTGTATAGTTCATAATTGATTTTTCATTTTTAGATAAGGAGTATATTAAATAGATAGACCACTAGGAATCAAATTTATCAACGCAGCATGAACAAATGAGTGGTTAGTCAAGAAATGAAAAGCTTTTGTTATAATTAAATATTAAATTTATTGTTAACAAGTATATTTATGAGTTTCCAAAGTTTTTGGTGCAACAACTATTTGATATTTAAGAAGTATTATAAACCTACTTATTCATTCCTAGCAAGAGCAACATATACTTGAAAAAATGGTGTAGACTATTATATCGATATCAAAACCCCAAAAGGAAATCACAATCATCCTTAGGGAATTTAATAGTGGAGATAAAATTTCAGCAACAAATAAACGTTTCTATACATAAGCTCAAAATATGCATAAAAAATGAACGAAAATTTACCAGCTTGAATAATGTGTCATCTCAGTCCCTTGCAGTTTCTAAAGCTTGCAATAGCTCAACGATTAGTTTTCCATGATCATTATCTGATTTCACTACGCTATGAAGGTAAAACATAATTTTGAACGCCGTGATGGAAATAAAGGCAGTAGAAGAGTGTTGCCATATTGGACTGATCTTGATGTTATTAATTTGATATTTTGGAGCATCTCTCTCTTTTACTCCCCATGTAAACTCATACATTTTCCTTTTGAAATATCTTTAGATATTTTTAGCTCTAACAACCAATTTTATGTGGTTGCAACTTTCAAGACTATGCTGATGCCGCCGGAGATGAAGGTAGTAAACGAGCGTTGCCATTTTTGGAAGCTAAGTATTATGTTGGGAGTTAGGTATTTTAAGGTTATGATTTTGGCATTATCAACTGGAACTTTCTTGGAATCATACCTTGCTCTTCCCTCCCTTTTTTCTTTCTAAATTATCTTAAGCATTTACAGTCGTATCAACTAATTTCAAAGCGCAATGGCTTTCATGGAAAATTTGACAGTGATGAAGGTGGTAAAAGAGTGTTTCCATTTTCTAAAGGCTAGGGATTATGCTGAGAGTCCGGTATTTGAATATTATTTAAGGTTTTTTAAATTTCCGAATGCAATCATCATTATCCACTTCATTGACCTAGAGTGGTGGTTGCACTGCATAGATTCTAAAGTCAAAGACAAGGTTCAAATTTTGGTTTTCAGTTCTATTCCGTTCATTTGAATTATTCAGATTTCCTTTCCGCTTCGGAAATTTCGAAAATTCCTTTGCAGTATACTCGCCACATCCACTTCCGTAGAGGTAGCCTTACCGCAATTGGCCTACGACTTCCTATCCTCCTCCTACTTCTATCAGTCTCCTCCCTATCAGTGCCACTAGCTACGACTTCGACCCCAATACCGGAAAATTTATAGTGTAAATGGCGAGTTCAAGTTCTCGCTCAAACGATCGTACAACCTAAAATAACATGCATAATATTGGATGGAAAGTTGACGGATCTTAATGGTGTAAGTGTTAATTTTCTTTTTTTTGGGTTAGTACTATTATTTAAGTAGACCGAATCGCTGAAAATTCTCGAGTTTTTTGTTTGGATGGCTTCAGCTGACTCTCCAGTTGAGAATTCTTATGAGTCTCCTAGATGTGGTTGTGGGGTTGATTGCATCAATCTGGTAGATTCAATCTAAGGTTGGATGTTGAGGTTTTTTATTTTACTGTTAGATTTATTGTAGAATTTATATTAATGATACTGACAAATCATCAGTTATAATCTATGATCATATATATTAGGTTTGATGGTTAAGGTTCCTTCCTGGTGTTGCTTAAATTTTGGACCTTATTTCTCTGAAAAAACAAATATAACCGCTAAGCTTTAGTTTGAATGATTATCTCACAGGACTATTATACCTTAAATTTCATAGGAACGCATAGAGACAGTCTCCTTTTCTTTTTCCAAAACAATATTTTGTACTATTGATATGCTTGATGAGAAGAAATTTTATGCCTTTTTGACATCATATATGGGGATTATTTATGTTCCCTTAAGATACATGATGTGTCTTTTGAAGGTGTCCTTTTAGACCATTTGGGTTATAAGCAAGACTTATTTTCTCATAAATGGTTAATAGGTGTAATCTGTTTGGAAATACAACTTAATGCATAATCTTGGTTCATAAGTTTACTAATATTTAGTTTCATGCTTCAACAAAACCTATTTGTAACCTTCTGCTATTACTATATACTCCCTAGCTAAGCTATTATGCAGCGGGGTAATAAAAAATTGTTACGATTAAAAAATTATGCAAATTGCATTCTGAATAATAGGTATTATTTGTGAACATCCATACCAAATTATTATGCTTTGCTATTTACCTTAAATTCATCTACACAATGTACTTTGCATTTTTAAAACTTCTGAAATGCACATGGTATCATGCATCCTTAAGTACAATAAGTTGTTTTTATATAGTATAATGACTCTAAAATGATAATGAGCATGAATTGCAGCAAATTTAGTCAGCTATTGTTATACAAAAACGGTATTAGCTATAATGCAAAAGGTACAAGTGTGTGAACCAATTTGTGTGGCATTTTGGCATTTATCAACGCACATTTTACCTACTATCCAAAGGTATATATCAATAGTTTTGAAGCCCATCCAATATCTTCTTCATTTCCAATGGTGTCGTTACGACGACATCTTATTTCCCATTGATTAGTTTTGTTTTTTATTTTCTACTCTTTTTATAGTCTTTATCAAAATATAAGAAATAAAATTTGATGGAGATATTTCACTTTTTGTTAAAAAAACCGAATACTACATGCATAGCTAACTAGAGATTAAGCGAATTAACTAAATAACCTGATCTGAAAACCCATCTAGGGCTAGCATGTACACAACTATGCAGAAAAAAATTGCTATTAAACATGCTCTAATCAGTTTAATTGTGTTAGTGGTTCTTAGCATGTGTCTTGAATTATATGTATTGTAGGAGGAATCTTGACAGTCATAGAAATTTTCTAACGTCTGTCAGGAAACATTGGTAAGAAAAAGAAGAAAATAGCAGTTCAAATTTACTCTTCATTTTATTTTGCATCCCATCAGTTACACGTAATCTTCCCACATAAGAAATATTTGTCCATTTCCTTTCCCATTTTCATTTGGTTTTTTACATTTGTGATGTATTCCAAGTAGAACATACTGTTGGCATATGCGTCCTACTTTTACTTTATTGCCTTATTGATGTTAGCTATTTTCTTTTCTCTTAATTTCCATGTTCAAATATTCTAATTTTCTTTTACTAATTTTAATGTATGCACATTACTGATTTACTTTTTTCTACGTGAGACCTTTCGGTTGCATTACTGTTAAATAATTGGCCCCATAAAGCTTGTGATTTCCAGTAGTTATACATCGTCATGGGCAAGTCTGCAAATTGTTCAGTTTCAACATGATTATTTGCCACTTTTCTGCTTTATTTGTTTACAAGTTTTCCGCTACTGGAAGCTTCAAGTGATTACTGCATAAAAGGTGATTACTACACAAGAAAATCTTCAACCAAAAACTATTCAAAAGTGTGTTACCAATCATGGTGTTGAATAGGCTACATATTCCAAATAGTAGTATTTTAATGAGCCCTCCGTTGTATCTAATTCTTTATAACTTTGAACCGTGCTTCATTTTTTATTAAGGCTTTGTAATGATGCCATTCGATCCATTTAAAAATGATTGTAATTCAATGCCAATGTTGCAAATATGTGCATAGACTGTGTTGGCTAAATATTTTACCTTCTCTGTACTGTCGTTGACTATGCATATTTTGATAAGATGGTGTATGAAAAAATTATTATGTTTCCAAGTGTTATAATTGCATAATAATTGATATCTTATGTACTGACACTTACTAAAATTTTCCAGTTGAGCACATAGTTAACTGTGACTTTACCTTAGTTTTGTTTGGCCGGAGCCATATGCACTAACGCTGACAACTATATTCTTCTGTTTCAGTTGATTAACTAATATGGAACTTATGCATGCTCTCTTTCGGTACCAATTTATTTCAAATCTATTGTACCAAATGTACAATGCTACTGTCAAGTACTTTACATATACACCTTAACTTTTCTACCTTGCCTCCATGCACCTTTACTTTTCTTTCAGGTTTCATCCTTATAGGTGGGCATATACATTTGTCAAATTTATATACACTTCCACACCTTCAAAACCTCTATTGGGATGTGTGTTCTGTATGGATTTAATATTTGTCTGCCCAACTTCGTTATACCGATGGTCTTTTGGTAATTCCTTATATAAATAGAGTTTGTTCCATGAGCATATGGTGTTGTTATATATATTCTCCCTACCTTTTGGTTTTATAATCTCAAAGGCTAATACATTAGTTAGTATTACCTAGAAATTAATTTTTATACACTGTAAAAAAGAATGTTGGTTTGAGTTAAATAATATAACTGTAAAGAAAATAATGGAAGATCGAATGATAGTTGCAAAAACAACATATAGCTTCAATCCGTATGCGTAGCACGGGTTCACACTAGTTATACTATAAAAAGACCATTAGAAAACGCTATTTGAACTGGACCTAAATGATAACCGCTATGTCTCTGTAACTAAGAGGTAAAATTTTATGTTCCATCTAAACAAAAATCCCTAAAATTTTCTTTCCCGACATCTATAAATTGCCATCGCAATAGAAAATGTTCACTAATTTTCTTCCCACAAAAACCTAATTATAAAATTTTCATTTCCTATAACTCCCTCATCATTGTTTCTTCATCCCCGCTTGAACTAGTTAGCCCATCACTAGAAAGATTGTTGAGTTGACTCAAATCATGTCACTTGAAGCGAACCACCATTTGTAAGTTGTGTTTTTATCTCAATTTTAAATTAATTTTCGATTCATTGCCTTTTCTGATTCATGTCCTTTTTACTTGCCGATTCATGTTTACCTATTGATTCATGTTACCGTTGATTCGATAAAATAATATAGCTATTATCTCTACTGTACTAAGTTTTGATTATTAGGTGATGATCCATAATCAGTTTAATTTAGCAGCTTTTGCTAACAGTCCATCGGTAGATTTGTATGTATTGATTTTAGTTTTCAATTGTTTGTTCAAAATTATTGTTCTTTTAACATTTCTTAGGTATTGTGTTTTTCCTTTTGGCAGAATGTATATATTTATACATACCTTGATTTTGTTTCTAGTAAAATTAATCAACTATATTTTCTTCACTCTATTTATATTCATATTGAGGACAATATAACGTTTATTCTTACTACTCTAAACTTTTTATTTGATTAAGATAACGCTCCAGTATAACTTTATTAACGAGTTACTTTATTTTGAGGTATGCTGCACATCTGGGATTGGGAAAATATTGATTTTTTTTAATGATTTTTCAGATCGTTTTTCAGATCATTTTAGTGTTTTGTGGGATTTATTTGAATGGTCTTTACATTTAGTCTGATGTTAAATATGCTGGTAACTTTACAAAGTTTGGATTCTGAAATCAATTTTAGTAGGATTTATATGTATAACACCTAATTATTTTTTGTACAGCCAATTCAGTTTGGTTTATTTGTAATCCACATAAACATAAGCTTTAGATTATTTCATTATGCAACTTTATAGGGAAAACTGTCAAATTAACTATATAATGTCCTTATATGCAGCAGGATTATTTGGGAGGATGGATAGGTTAGATATGAGCTTAATGGATTTGGGGCATCAGCAGCTAGTGCAGGTCAATGTGTTGGAGTTTTATATTGATTCGGATGATGTGAGCTGAAGGGAGGAGTGTTTGTGAGAGGGATAAGTGTACTTTGGAGAAGCTATTTTTGCTTAGTAAGGTAATCTTTTATGAATCTAGGGTAAGTGTTCTTGGTTTGGGCATTTATTATTTTCTATTCACCTTAACTATGACAGGTATGATAAAATAAATGGGTGTCATAAAACCACGTTCCCTTATCATTCCATACTAAACATACATCAAAGATTTGCACACTATTTTATACATCGAAATAGGAATTAGTTTGACAGTGCTTCATAAATGGAAACCACCTGCACTTCTGTTTTCATCTCAACATTCATGTTTTAGTTCCTCTTCAAGTCTAGCAATCTTCTGTGCACCAACATTCATCTCTACAAGGCTGGTTCATGCTCTCTACTCAACCACGTACACTGTCCCGAAGTACACAATGAAGTTTAACTACTTCTGTCAGATCTTTCCCACCAATATTAGCTCAGTACTCATATTCGCAGCCTCCACTCATTTGCCAGTACTTGTCCTCCAATGCACACACAGCCTCACTCAAAAATCTGATGGTTCGCATGCTCTTCATTTCCCGAAGCACTACGCTCAATCAATCTGAACTAGTATGCAGCTTGCCAGTGTACAGTTTCGGCCAATCTGCAATGCTCTTCGTACTATATTGTTCCTCATAGCATCTACACCTTACCCTTCGGCCAAGTAGCATATTAACAACATTAATGTTTTATTAGCAGCTAGAGCATTTACTGCTAAAGTGATGCTTCGCTTCAAATTATTAAGTCTAGCAACTATCCAGTATATGCACATCAACCTCGCAATTCAGCATGATCTTTGTTTTAGAACAGCGCTTCAGTAGTTTCAATGTGGTTTTATGACAACCATTGATAAGGAAATCTACGGTAAGTATTCTTGGTTCGGGCATTTATTTGTTTTGTATTCAGTCCACTGAAGGCACTTTCTTTTAGCTCGAGAATTCATATTGAAATTGCATTTCATATGAATTCATCTTATAGGTTGAAGATAAATATTGACATACTGATAAAACAGTTATGATAAATCCAAGTTCAGTGAAGTTCAAGAATTAAATTACTTGCGTTCAAAAAATAAATTTACCGTTGTAGCAATGAACATAAGTAATGTATTTGAATTTGAATGGAACCATATAACATAAAAGTGAACAATGAAATAAATAGAGTATATCTAATTTCTCAAGGTAAACGTGTCAAAGCAACACAACATACTTAACAAATTTGCATGTTAGTTGTACTAAAATTTAGGACGTTACTATTCGCAGGCCATTAATTATCAGGGAAAGAACTGAAATAGAATGCTGTCAAGGTATCTGTCAATAGAGTGCAGTTTGCTGAAATTTTTGATACATATACACAAAGTGCGTCACGGTACAAGATTACTGAGTGGATGTACTGATTCAAGAATGATGCACCGATCCCAATATTTATCGCACCATTAGGATTATGCGAGTTATTTTTGTTAGTGTAAACTGATCTTAAGGGTTTCTTTGAGGAAAAACACGTAACAATAAAATCCAGCCACCATTAAAATCCTCAGATTAACATGTATATGATTTCTGGTAAATTCATCAAAAAAGTGACTAGTGAATTTTCAAAAGTGATAAGCCATATGAGGTGGCCATCTAGTTGGTTTGTTTGGTTTGCCAGTCAAACCAAACAAGAACTTACATGATTCAAAACCAACTTGAACATATCGAACTAAGTTTGCATGGTTGGTTTGATTGTACTTTCGGTTTAACTTAACAAAGAAATATTTCATATATTATTATGTTTAGAATGTTCAAAGTGCTTAACAATAAAACATAAAGTTATGATTAACGTGTTTCATTTTGTGCTTTTTATGACTAATAAAACTTATTTATGACATATAAAAACAATTTTGATTTCTAAACAAATTTAATAAATTAATAAAACATTTCTAATATTGATAATAAGATGAAAGTTTGGTTGATTCAGTTAAACCAATCAATCAAAATTATCTTACAAGTTGATTATGAACCAATTTAACCTTACAACCGAGCCGATTCGAACCGACAAAAAGAATCAGTTTCATTAGTTGATCTGATCTCAATCAAATAACATTCATCCCTATCCCTAACATACATTATCATTTAGTTTATTGCTATATAATGAATTAGTCGATTTGGTTGTTTATGCTACGAATTATTGAGCTTTGGTTGTTTTATCATGTTTGCGATGGTTGTTTGGTTAGTTTCTTAAGATGGTTCAAGTTAGTAATCTAACACTTTTATTCACCCTAATAATGAAAAACAGATTACTAAAAAAATTCACTCCTTTTTCTACTTTCACTCCGTCATTTTCAAAAAATCATAACACTACATTATTTGCCATTTAGCACTCCTTTTTCCTTGAAATTCTCTTTGTTCTTTTTTTTCCAAGTATGTGATACTACGCCCCAAAGAAGCATGGAAACAAAACGAACAAGCATGGATCAAAATGCCATCTCCCAAATGGAAGTAAATGTCAATGTCACCCACTGATTGATTTGCCGATTGAAAGACAAATAAATGTCTCTATTTACCTTTTTTTATAGCAAAAATAGCATAACTTGAAGAAACTAATTTCTATTACAAATGCATAAAATAAAATGTTTAAGTTGGGTACAGACCCTCTTATCTTTAATGGTTCGTGTTTCGATATAGCCGACCAATAAAAGCTTATAATTTACTAGAAAGAAGTCTACTTTATATAAATGCCTGAACTTCTCTATAGAAAAAACTACAAGCTTTTATTCACCGACAAAAAAACTACAAGCTTTAATGGTTCGTGTTTCGATATTACAACTAATGGTGGTATATGGTTATCTGCGTTTGTATATCGTTCCAAACTACATGCCAGTGTAAATTTGCCAAAGGACTTGGAGAAACAAACCTATTGCAATAATGTACGTGTTTCAAACGTATTACAAATATATATTAGATTATTGATTATTTGCACATACCGTGGATAAGAGAAAAATTTGACAACAAAATAAAATCTACCGTGAATAATCTTTTAAAATTTCTTTTTTTTTCCCTTTCTTTCTCCAGAATAAATTAAGGTAAATTAGATTTTTAATATACTGGTTCATCAACTGAGATGATTTTGTTACGATAGCACGTATCTCCTGCCATTAGTTGTAAGGACTAAATTAGGGCTCGTAGATGAACGCGCTAAACGTTTTATAATGTTCGTTGTTATGAACCATTGATATTCGTTGTGTTCCTCTCGTTCTCGGTATCAGCTCTATCAGGTAACCTTTTTTCAACAGCATGAATATTATGCAGCTTATGTTTTAACTCCTTCATTTTGTCCATGTCATTTTTCCCTTGATCATCTATATTTTTTGAAAGCACATCTGTATATTTCTCTTTCCTTCCCCAAGTCTAGCGCATTTTTCTCCAGCACAGTCGTACACGGCAGTTTTCTTATTGCATGCCACACTTACCTTAGTAGGTAGCATAATTTCTAATTCATTAATATTCTTACTGCATGTTACAATAACATTATTATTTAATTCGTTTTCTACAGGTTTAGCCTTACCTATGTCATCCACTTTCTCAACTATGCTCCTGACATCTGCCGATTCAACTTTGCATGCACTATCAGCAGGTACATTTTCCTTATTTGTTGTTACTTTGACATGCAAATTGCCTGACGTTTTATTCAAGATATTTATGGCTTTATCAATTTCTACTGGGTTTGGCTCACTGTCCTTCGTTGTGTCAAATATGAAAATTTGGAGCTCATATTCTCTTTCCTCATATTCATTCATTATCCCATGTATGGAGGTGAATCTCTATCATTTTATATCATCATAACTAAAACTTAAGAATCTATATTCAATGAATTAAATTGGGCACATGGAAACATAGGGTTGGGACATGAGACCTAAAGCGAAAATTTGGTCATGATTGAAACTAATTCTCCATTCCATACTGTTCACATATTTCATGTCAATATTGTAGTGGTCATTTAATGAATTTTTTCTCAAAATATGATAGATAAATTCCAAATATGAGAGATAGATTCCAGGTCAATATTGTTATGTACACAGACAATCTAATGGAAGGTAGGAAGTAATGGTATGCATTAAAAGAATAAAAAAACATATTTTTTGCATTTATTTGCTCTGATTCTTCATAGTAGTAATGGTATGTAGATAGATATCACTACAAGATCTTGTTAAAAGATATACTTGGTTAAAAGATATACTTGGTGCACTCTGTTTCTTTTGTGAATTTGTGGCTGGACCTTGTGGTGAACTAAGAATACAAAAAAATCGAGTTACCGAGTCTTCTAAATTTGTTTATTTTTCATTGCATGGTCCTCATGTGGTTGGAACTTGTGGTGCACTATGCAGGTATTGTGGAAGGAGAAGGGCTAATTGGATTACACAGGTATTCTAGCTTCTGTTCACTATCTACTTTCACATTTCCCATAATTTTTATGTCATTGTTATTATTTAAAAAATTATTTGCATATTGACACAAAGTTTACAAAATATCAGACGATCTCAACTATAACTTCATGAGAGTGTCTAGTGGCCGCCCCGCTAACTACTTTTTATCCACTTCACGCATGAGAGTGCCCTTTTTCCTTTATTCTTCGCTTTACAATGACCCATCGATATATACAGTACATATAAACATAGATTCCAGACAAACCTCATTGAATAAAGTGTTAATCTTTTCTTTTCTTCTTCGAGAAATTATTTCAAGGGAATATTCGAAACGTACAAACTTAACACTCACTGGTATATTTGTTTTTATTCAAATATGACAAAACAAAATACATTGTATGCGCACGGTGATGGGAATTAGAACAAAAAATTCTCTGATGTTTCCAATACAGTGTTAATAATTTGAGTTAATAATCACATGAAGTTAACATATTAACAAAAATATATTAACTAATTTGAAACTTATAGATATAACTCCATTCCCTAAAACGAACAAGATACAAATTATACTATCACATTAAAAAAAGAAGATTATAGCTGAAGTATACGCCAAAAACTTAGAAAATCGACCATCGTAGGAGAAATTGAAATGTCAGGCTCCACCTTTGCTGAGACTAACACCTTTTAATAACAAAATTGAAAAGCTTAATTAAAATAATTCACATCACAATACAATCTAGTAATCAATATAATAGCTAATAAAAATTGTTCGCATTGAATATTTAAACAACTAAAACATGTACGAATCCTTGTAAAAATTTGCTATAGATCAGACAAATATTCATTAAATGGGCTGTTATATGCATTGTAAACATATATAAGCAACCAAAGAATATGCAGTTAGATGCCTGATGCTTTGCAAGAATTGAAATATATGTGTGTCGTAGGCCAATATCAGAGTTTAAGAATTTAAAGGGTTTTTTATTTTACAAGTTTCCACACCTACAACAAAGCAATCCACATGTTCTCTCAATAACACAAGACACATTAACATTACTGCATACCCAGTCCAACATGAAAATAAAACAAGTGAAATTTGTCATCATCTTGCATATAAGCACATCTCTAACGCACATTGATAGCCCACATCCATATAAGCAAAATGTACACATCTCAAGCCCTCTGTCCATTAGTATAATGCTCATTTTAGATAAGAACTGCATATAACTTACACTTTAAGGTATGCAAGGTAAAGCATAGAGCAAGAAAAGAAAGGTACAATCCTTCTAAAGTTTTACATTACAAATTAGTACAAGCAAAATCAACAGTGTGTAAAATAGATATGTTTCTCTCAGAATACTTAATTTGCAAAATAGAAACTAATAGTGCTCAGCCTCAAAATGAAGTCTTAAATGTTGACTACCGCTCAAGCACATTATAGTGAAGACTCAAAATCTATCATGTTTTCTAATGGATTTAGATTTAGTTCATTACTATTTTCCTATTATTTAGATTAGTTTAAACCACATTAAAGCCAAATCAGTAAATTACTGTCATAAATATTAACTGAAATATGTAACAAATCACTGAATATAGAAATCTTATGAAAATTGTTTAACACGAAGACTAAATGCAAGTAACTTAATACCTGATAGTCTGAATGTATGAATCATCAAATTTAATATCTAAATAGCTAAGGAAAACACACATATACAAGGAAATACAATGATGAATGGCAAAATAAAACGAGTTAATCACTGAAGCATGTATATGCTAATGAAGTTATATTTAATTTGAATTCAACTTAAAATCTAAATGCAAGAAAAAATGCAATCTAAGATATAATGCGCAAGTACCTGAATTAACACTAGCTAAAAGGTAGTGTTAAAATTATTTAGTATTTGGTTAGAAAAAGTATGAACTCGTTTATAATTTACTTTGGACGAAAAGTAATGAAAAATTTGATGAATTAACACTAGCTAGAAGGTAACTTTGACTGATAGCCCAAACTGAAATAACTATCATAGTAGTGTAATGTTAGATTTGGGTGATATAAATATTCCATATTTAAGTAGATGTTGGAGATATTTGAGTCTATGTGGAATTATGACTCATATTCATTGCCTACTTTATAGATTTGATAGAATTTGGAGTGTGATTAGTCGCCTCTTTTATTGCATTAGAGAATGCAACAAATTATCTACATGGGAAAGATTAATGGAAGTATTCAATTGCTTCTTAAAGAAGATATTTTGTCAAGTCTATTATAAATAGACATGTCTAGAGTTGATAAGAGATGTGTGGAAAAAATGTATTTTGTAGTATTCGGGATTGAAATTTCTTCTCAATATTAGGTCTCTTTTGTATTTTCTTGGTTAAATCAATAAAAGTTTTGTTTTGGGGGAATTTTTTTTTTGTATGCTTTCTTCACTACTTTTTCTTCTAAATCTAATTGTGTAGTGATCCCGGAAAATTCTTAACATGTAAATCAATAAATAACGGCTAAATCAAAATTATGTCCAATTCCAAATAGAGTGAGCAGTCTGCTTGCAAAGTGTCATTGAAATGAAGTACGTGATGATTGAAATGCAAACCGATTGAGTAATATATATTGACTGAGATTTAATACAATCTGAGGTGACCATGGAGTTGCTGCAATGTACTACATTTATAATAAGTGCATGCTGCCTGACTGCGATGCAATACAATTTGAAGTGCAATAGACTACCTAAGTTGAAGTATATGTTGGCCAAGATGAAACAGGGTAGATACATGTGATGTAAACTGAAGTTGATAAAAATGCAACATAGTTGGCTGACTGGGATCTAATATCAAAGTGCATATAACTAGGAAAAAGGATCTAACTAAAATGTAAGGCTGAATTGCATGCCAAGTTGATTTACTTGTTGAAAAGTGTATACTAAAGATAACGTGTAGAGCATCTCCATGCCTCTGATCCATATGCAACTGCTGAGTGAACTTCACTTACTCTTTATAAACCAGACTCCATAACTCCAGCTAGATTACATATGGTTTGGTTACAACAGTACCCACTGCATTGGCTTGTTGCATCATATTTTAAGTCCTAGCTACTCTTTTTTTCTTCCTTTGGGATCTTTTACTTTGTGAATATTTGACATAGCAATTACTAATACATTGACTGTTTATTTGACATCAACAGGAGCAAAGCAAGATTAAATCAATTGTTTGACTGGTTTATAAGTAACCTGTTGATGCAAATATGTATGACATATTATGTACGGACATGGAAAAGTTGATAAAACGATATGTATGAAGTAGTATGTTTGGATATGTGAAAAGTTGTTTGAATGATATGTATGAAATATTATGTTGTAATTTACATGCTTGTCGTCTGTGAAAATATGTTATATTTATATGTAGACAAGAAATGGATAAATGAATATTATATAGATGAAAAACCCGAAACCACTATAAATAAAATCTGTAAATTAATATTACATTTAATAGCGTTTCATAAACGCTATTGTTTAAAAAACGCTATAGAAATTGACCATGGATATATAGAAATATGCATATAAAACGCTATAATATAACTACATAAACGCTATAGTAATATGTTTAAAACGTCATACAAGTATGCACAAAAACGCTATAATAGAACTAAATAAACGCTATAGAAATATGTAAAAAAATGCTGTAGAAATATGCAGAACAAACGCTATAGAAAGTAACCATTGGATAATATTTCCTACAGCGTTTTTGTTTAATAGCATTGGGAAACTGCTATAGAAAATTAATTTTTCATAGCGTTTTTGTTTCTGCTATTTAACGCTGAAAGTCTATTATAGCATGTCATTCCACAACGTTTTTTGAAACGCTATGGTAGGATATAATAGTGTTTTCTTAACGCTATGAATACCCCATTTTGTTGTAGTGATTAAGATATGTAAATAACACACTAAACTATGGACTTTTCTACCCAAAAGAAGATTCCTTTGATTTAATTTTATAGAGTGATGTTGATTATGCCGGTTGCAAATCAGACCGAAAAAGTACAAGTGGATCTTGTCATATTTTAGGGCACTTTTTAGTTTCCTGATTTAGTAAAAAGAAAAATTCTATATCTCTATTCATAACAGAAGTAGAATATATTTCAGCCGCATTAGCATGTTCTCAGGTTATTTATATACAACAAACATTAAAAGATTTTGGTACAAATTTTACTAAATCACCAATATACTACGACAATACTAGTGCAATTAATTTATCTAAAAGTCCAATTCATTATGTTAGAACAAAACATATAGATATACGACATCACTTTCTAAGAGACAACGCAAATAAAGGAATAATCTCACTCGAATTTATAAATACTGAAAATCAAATAGCAGATATATTAACAAAACCATTAACTCAAACATCATTTATTAAACTAAGAAGACAGTTAGGAGTATGTTCTATCTCAAAAATATAAAAATAATAACATAAAAAATTTAAAATTAATAAGAAAAACAAAACATCAAAAATACACTAGATATGTCGACATATCTACACCCTGTATGTCGACATATGCAGTTATTTTCAGAAATCAGATTTCCCTCGTTAATTCAAAATTTAATGGCTAAATATAACCACTATATATTTCCAAAATAAACCCATTTCACCATCTCCTTCTTTTTGGAAATCATCCATAAAAATAAATTGATGAATCATACTAATTCTAAATGTCTAAGACATGAATCCGCTTCATTTTCCTTCGATTCTCCCACACCAGGCCTCTCCAAACCTCTACAGTGGCCAAAGTAACTAAGATTGTGAGTGATCTGAAGCATACTCTCAATATGCTTTTTGAAATGGAAATCGCTCAATTGAGAATGATGAAGGAACAAGACAAACAAGGTCGAATTCTATGAAATCTTCAGAAATATCTATTGGATAATCCAATAAATCCAATCATGATAGAAGAGGATGAACCTAATCTTACGGATGAAAAGAGGAAGAAGAGGAAGAAGAAAAGGAAGAAGAGGAAGATAAAGAGGACAATGATGAAGTCAAATGCGTTGGTGAAGTGTGCTTCGATCGAGACGGAAATCTCGTCGAACAAAAAGGGAATTTTTGTCTTCACTATGCTTTTCGTCCCATCCACAAGTCCCCCATTATCAAGAAAAAACCTTAGGACTTAGAATTGGTACGCTATAGTTTGATTTGTTAGAATTTGGATTTGGTTTCGTGCGCATTTTTTATCATTTTTGTGATTTTAATTTGGTTTGAATATGGATTTGTATGAAATGGATTTGATTGATTAATAATATTGGTTTTTCTTATTCATCAACATATCACTCTTATATATCATGTGGTACTTTAGCTAGGAGGAGTTTTAGTTATATTTTTTATTGATGACAATGGGGAGAAATATATAAAATACCCAGGCATAGATTAAGGGGGAGTTATATCATATTTTATATACATGGTTGTCATAATCAAAAGAGGAAGATTGTTAGTACCTTAAGTATTGCTTTTGATGACAACCATATGACATTATATAAAATATAGATACTAATGTTTTATCAAGTTATATATAATATATAGTGCAAGATATTAGATAGGTGTTGATTAAGAAGACAGTACAGTATCAAGAGCAGATTCAAGAGCCTGATATAGAGATTCAAAAGTCAAAGATTGAAAATTCATGAGTTTGAAAATTCAAGATATCAAGATAAGTTATAAAGTCATAGATTATTTTGTTAAAGCCTTGGTAGCACTTCTTTGATCTCTTTTCATTTTTCCAAAAAGGTTTTCAAAATCTATTATCTAATTTTAATGATTTTTAAGAATCCTTGTTTTCAAAATGATTTTTCAAACATCTTTTCAAAGTAGCTTTCAAATGATTCCTAACGTTTTAATTATTTATTCACAAAATTATTATATTAAGTTTTTAAGTATCTTATATATACTTTTAAATTCATTGTATTTATGATTTTGGTTTTTTGTCTTTTAAATGTTTAAAAGTGTATTTTGACATTCATTAATACTCTAATTTTAAATATATATTCACTTATACTTTATATATTATTTTTCGAAAGAAATTCATATTTAAATCCTTTATAGATTTAAATATTTCAAAATTATTTTATAAAGTTTCTTAAGTTTTATTATAATTAAGATATGTATAAACTATGCTTAAATGATTTTACAAAATATCAAAATATTTTACAAAGCTTAATATTTTCAAAACAATTTTTATAAAGTGTTTTTCAAAATTACAAAGGATACGTCGACATATATAGAATCTGTATGTGACATTTAGTCCGATATTTTCAAAATTCAAATTTTGAATGTAAATGTCTTTTCATCGTATCTCTTCGTGAATGGACATGACTGTTTTTTCTCTATAAATAGGGGTTCTCTCAATAAATTTTAGTTAACTACTTTCTCATTTTCTCTCTCTCCTCTTTCACTCTCTTGATTTCTAAAAGAAATTCTACTCAAAATCTTCTCAAATTCAATCTGGATCAAATTCAAACTCTATTGAATTGATTCTCTATTGAATACTCTCTGATATCTTTCATCTCTCTTACTCAAACTAAGATCAAAGTGCTATTCAAGAGGTTATAGGATTATTTGTACTCAAAATCAAGAAATTGATTTTGTAAACTCTATCAAATCATATTCAAATACTTTTGGGTGTGCTTGGTGTCCTTGAAATCCATGTTGGTGTGCTTGTGTCCCGTCTGAATAAAGTGAGTGTGCTTGGTGTCCCGTTTGAATCCAAGTGGGTGTGCTGGTGTCCCGTCCGAATCCAAGTGGGTGTGCTGGTGTCCCGTCCGAATCTAGTGAGTGTGCCCATAGCTTGGAAAATCTGGAGGCTATGTCTCGTAGCCTTGAAATTGAGACTATATAAACTTTGATATTTGGAAAGAAATCTATACAAATAATTATACGAGACTGGAAGTAAGGTAACTCTGAACTAGTATAAAAATCCTGGTGTGATCTCTCCAACTCTTTACTTTTTACTTTTATTGCATTTATATCTATCTTTGTTTGCATCTGTGATTGTCAATTTGCATTGTTTAAACTATAATCTTAAAAGGATTCAAAAAGATTCTTAAAAGGTATTAACCACTATTCACATCTCCTCTAGTGTTAAATTAGCCTTAAGATCCTTATTTCTGCAAACTAACAACAAGAACTGATTTTTAAATGAATTTGCAGGAGTTTAGGAGGGAAGAAATTCCGAAAATTGATTATTCTGAATCAATGACCACTAATTTGAGAATATAGAACAGAGTAGGGTTTCAGAAATTAGATCAGAAAATCGAAGAGCAAGTAAAGCGATTAAATTTGTTGAAATCAAAGTTATTTATAGAATTGAAGGAGTTTGATCAAAGGATTGCTCTTCATTGTAGAAGGTCAAGTATGAAGAAGAAGGAAGAAAACACGATGGTTGGGATGAAAAGATACTAAAAATTCATCTCAGAATTTTTAATTGAATGTGTACACTAGTGCACTGGTGGGCTTCTACCGATGGACACTTTAAGTCCAAAATTCAGAAGCTTTAAAAAGCAATAAATACACACTCACTGAAATACACACACACACACACACATATAATTATAAAAATCACTTTTACATTATTTGAAATATGAAATAGTGATGTGAGGTTCTTGTGAGTTTTAACAGCATATATCTAAGACAGAACAACTCACTAGTACACTATCTTTAAGTTCTCTTCTAATAGATGATCTTTCAAAGCTTTAGCATGATTCCTTCTCTCTCTTTTAAAGCTATAGTAATATTTCTTCGACTAGTGTAATTTAAACTCTAGTATGGAGTTGTCGTCATCAAAACTGAGAATTCTAGTTCTAACATGATTTAAGCTTGATTGAAGAATGTAGAATACGAAGAAAGTAAGGGTATGAGTTATATATGACGTCTCCTAATAAGGAATTACGAGGATGTAATTTTCACCAGGGGGAGATCTGTAACAAGCCTGTATTCTACATTGTAAATAATAAATAAATTTAATTAAAATAAATTATTCGTATTCAATTTTGATCATTATTATTTTTGAAGACAAAATTTTTGCTTAATTAAAGTCTATTTGATAAAGTTTTCGTTTTAGTAAATTGAATTAATTACTAAATTCTTTTCGGATAATGCATTGAACCTGAATATAATGTTTTGTTAAACATAAAATATTTTTAAATGTGCAATTAATTTTTACATGATTGAAATAGTTGAAAAACAAATTCACTTTACGTTAATACAATGAATAATTAAAAAAATAAAAAAGTGTTAAATTGAATGAAATTGTCTAATTATTTGAATATATTTTGTAAAAGGAAGTGAAGATCAATTTAAATTACACTACAAGGAATTTAGTTGCATTTATTGCTTGTGTTTTATAGTTTAGTGCTATTGTATTTGGCTTCCTAATGCATATTATTTAGTTTCAACACTACTAGAATTTTCATAAGCCGCCAACCTACTTTTTAATTTTACGGGCTTTACAAAAATTACATAAAAATACTATTCTGAATATCAGTTCCCCCATCTCCTAAACCCTAAATCATTTCCTCCTCCATTTTCTTTCCTCATCGCTCCACTCCTTTGTCACTCTAGTCGTCTCCTTTCACCTCATAGGCTTCATGCATATCATTATCAAATAGACGCAATTACAAGGGATTCAAATATTATACCCTATCGCATGGAGAATATACTGAAACCACCACCCTAGGCTACCGTGAGTTCAAACAGTAAATCTTTCCCTAAATCCAAATCGATTTCAGGTGGCTACATCCTACAAGGAAAGGTTGCACGAGATGTTACATCCTAGAAGGCTTAGTAACATCAAGAATGTCCATAAACTATGGTGTTGATGTCAATTTTTGGAGCACTGGATGCATTTGTATAGAAATATATGCAGGCAAACCTATAATGCCTAGAAGAATAGAGGTATTTTCTTTTTATCTCCTGCTAGTATAGCGTCCACAATGAGTATTCTAACACGTTTGCGATTCTTATTTAATTTTTCATAACTAATAGTATATTTCTGCTACAATTACCTTAAATTTGATATTAATATAGTTTGTATTAATAGATTTAAATTAGTATCACAAAATTGGTCTCATAGTAAAAAACACTCCACACAGAAGATATCTATTCCTTTATAAAAGAATTCCCTTCTTATTTCCTTTGGTAGAGTAATTTTTAGTCAACTCGTTGCTTTACTCATAATTAATTAGTCGAACTTGTAAAACATTAAGATAGAGAAAGCATAGAGTATGCATGTGTGTCTAATTTAAATCAAAACAAAGACGTTATGTATATTACCTCAGTTGTGATGGCAAGAACAAACATATTTGTCCTTGAACATCAACATCTATACATTTGATTATTTTAGTGATTTTATATGCTTATATGCTAGAATTTTATCTATATTGGTCAAATAATGTTGAAGTATGTTAGAACACAGATTTTTCTTTCCATGGTAGTAAATTTATATTTTTGAAATCGATTTTGATTTTTTGCTTCTAGAATTGAACGTTAACCTTAATGTGTTTGCATTTAATCTTTATTTTGTTTAGAGAACTAGAAAATATGAATTATCAATTCAAATAACTCGTTTTTTTCTTTTCTTTAGCATGGATTGAATTATTTTCTTGACTATGATTTTAGTTGAGTTTTGAATCGCAATTTAAGAATCAAATCTTAGTTAAAAAGATCTAGTTTGAAACATGATTCGAATTGTAAGGTTTTAATATTTTTTGACAATGATGATTATAGGCATGCAGCCGAGTCTTGATGGGTTGTACTTGCTAAATAATGGGATGGACTGTACCTTAAGGATATGGGATTTGAGACATTATGCGCCTTAGAATAGGTGCATTAATATATTTGCTGGGCACCAGCATAATTTTGAGAATAATTTACTAAAGTGTGCATGGGAACCGGATGGTAGTAAAGTGACGGTTGGAAGTTTGGATAGAATGGTCTATATTTTGGGACATAACTTCTAGAAGGATTTTGTATAAACTGCTTGGGCATAATGGGCCTGTGAATAAGAGAACCTTTCATCCCACTGAGCCCATTATCGGTTCTTATAGCAGTGATAAACAGATATATCTTGGAGAGGTTTAGTTCTGCGAATTTGATTTAGTTTGTATATGAATAGCTGCTGCCGAAGAGTGAGGCGAATCTTTATACTGAAATATTCATCTATGAAGCTACTGTATTGTTATTCTGGAATCTAATATGCGTGCTCAAGATAATTTTACGCTGAATTCATTATGTTAGTTAGTGTTGTAGACGAGCTTGTATCGTAAACTTCATTTAGAACATCTGTTACACTTATATTTCAATCTCCGAGTTCATGCTTTTTAAAAGATATTTCTTGATTATAATATTTGTTGATAGAGTACTTACGTTTGACTTTGGGGCTATCCTGCTAATTTCCTCATTTTATTTGAATGTTCCCTTTTTTGAATGGGAAATTATCCTAGTACTTTTTACGTTTCATCCCATCTAATTTTATTGCTTGAGGACTTTTATTGATTGCTAGACACATATATTTTACGTATGTAGACTTAGGAAGTAGAATAAGCAATTGCTTTTGTAATGTCAACCTTACTAATAGAAGCTAAGCTCAATTCTACTATAACCTTTGCCATTGCTTGTTAATTTATAGATGTATCTTACAATTTTATCTATAAGACCATTAACTATTGTAAATTCAGCATTTTACAATAGAAGATGAATATAAAGTAAGTTTCATAGATCAGTTGCCAAATACATAAGTGAAACCCAATGCACATTGCATGTGATAGAGTATACGCCTATCAAAACTGGTGGCCTATCTTACTCTAATCATACTAAGTTTTGACCTAAAAGATAATTGCAAAATTTTCCAAATCTGTCTTTCAAAAGTGTATTTGTTAACCGGGTTCTTAACTCAGCTGAATTCAAAAGGAGTTAGAACATTTAAATTAAGCTAGAATGACTCGAAACTTGACTGGAAGGCCTAAAAGAACATCATTGAAGTCTCCAAAAGTATGGGCTGAAAATAGCTTAACTTTTCGGATCGTCATCGATCCGATCCAATTGGATCGGTACCAATCTGAATTATCTATTCTATAGTCCTCCAATTCTCTTGCATCATGACCCTATGCCTCCACTAAGTTCATCCAACAAGTTTGGTAGCAATCTAAACAACCTAGTTCAAGAAGAAAAGGTTCATTCAATCCATAATACAATTCAATCTAACCCATAGGTGAATCACCATTGAAACAAGTCAACAAGCTACGAAACTATATAGAGAACATCGTAACCAAGCAAGGAAGACAACCAAGTAGTTAAAGCATAAAAAATGCTTAACTATTTCGATCGATATCGATCCAATTGGATTGGATCGATACCAATCCAAATACTTTGCTGCGACGACCTTCAATTTTTCTGGACTTCCTCTATGTGATGAATGCAGGCTTCTAACAAGGCGGCTCTGGCCCAAGTGCTCTTAAACTCCTATAAATACCATCCCATCTGCAACAAAAAGGGGATCTCTGCTGAACTAACGGCAACAGCTCTGCCATTGTTTCTTCACTCTTCTTGTCCCTTACAATAGTCATTAAGGGGCAATTGAGATCCTTTCGGTTGTCTCTAACAATTATGGCTTGATCTAACTTAGGCGATTTAATCATATTGTAATCCAAATCAATTTTGTAACAGCAGTCAGTTAATAAAAGATTTAAAGTGGACGTAGGCTTCAATAATAGCCGAATCGCTATAAAATTCTTGTGTCTCTTACTATTTCCGCTCTTTTTTCATTCATTTTCTACATTGTTTGCTCTGAGAAACAGGGTTGGTGCTTTCACAGTCAATCCAGGGTGTTGATCCTTTTATGGGTTAACATTTTGGTGCTTTCACTGAGAACTCAAGGAATTCAAGCATAGATGTAGCTTTTCTCTTTGGATCCGCTAGATCTAGAGATAAGATCCATCAAATTAGCTTTAGGAAGTTTGAAGCTTGTCATTGAAGATCAATGGTGGGGAGAAAGAGAATTGCCTCTGGAAAATCCATAAAAGCCGTTATAGTTGGAGAAGAGACCAATCCCTAGTAAGTTGAAGTTAACAACACCGATAATCCGCTAATTCGAGCGAATTCTGAAGCTAACACCGGAAATCTAGTGCTGGGATATACTCCCCAACATTAGGTCGTTACTAAAAGCGAATTGAACAAGATGGTTGATGAAATGAACCAAAAGATGGAGAACAGCCAAAAAGCTCTTATGGACAAATTAAATGCCCTCCTAACCTTGCAATCACTAGCTGCTCCAAGAACCATGCCTGAACCTGGGGCTGCCACGGAGTGGATGGAGCTGTTCGAATCGTCATAGAAGGAAACACATGCACTACGCCAACTGCAAAGCAACCTGCTACAAACTTGAATCTAGGGGCGAAAATCCCACTAGAAGATATAGCAGTAGATCTCTCTGACTCTGAAGATGGTGAGCCACTTGACGACGACAAGTTGGAAGAAAATGCTAATGCACTCAATATTGGCAGGGAGGCCCAGACTGCCCCTACTCGACCAACCACAAGCTAATGGAACTCCAAGAGAGTAGCTCTCCCAATGATAGGATAGCCTAGGCTTCAGCCCACTTACCAAGATCGTTTGCAAAATCAAACACTTGGCATAGTCACTAACAGCCAACCTACGGACTACCGGACATCAGAAGCATATATCGCGGATATGATCAAGTGCTTGATGGACGAAAGTAATGATATGAGAGATGAAGAATTGGGATCCGCTCCAAGCTGGACTCCTTTCACTGATGACATTTTGAATGAATGGTACCCTGAAAAGTTTACTATGCCGACTATTCCGTCATACGATGGAATTAGAGATCCAAAACCCCACTTGTACAAGTATAGTTGGTACATGAATGAAGCAAATGCTTCAAATGCTGTTCGATGTAGATGTTTTCCTATCTTCCTAGAGGGAATTGCTTCTATGTGGTTCACCAGGCTCCCACCAAAATCCATCTCCACTTTCAATGAATTAGCAATAAAATTCCTTGATCGGTTTAGGCTTCACACGGCACAGCCAAAAGACATGATGTCCTTATTTGGCCTATTCCAAGGATGAAATGAATCTTTGAAATCCTTTATGAGTCGCTTCAACACCTCGGTGACTGAAGTAAGTAATCAAAACGAAGATATGGTCTTCATGGCCCTAGTTTGTGTTATCTACCCTGACACTGAATTCGGAAAATGCATCAAAATGAAGCAACTTACCACTAGGAAGGTCTTTAATCGGAAGGAAAGCCAACACTTGAGATTGGAAGAGGCGGAGGAGCTAGAAAGAAAACCTGCTAACCCACAACCAACCAACGTTGGCCAGAATAGCATGGCAGCTAACCAAGGCATAAACACCTCCGGAACCGCTGCAAGAAACGCGGGTAAGGGTGGGACCAGAATTACAACAAGCGAAATGGAGGTGAAAAGCGACTTAAAGGCTTTAGGCCCGAAGACTACACCTCGCTCAATGATACCCTAGAAAACATCTACCTTGCGACACAAGGAATAGAGGAGTACAAGAAGCCACCCAAAAAGGAAGCAACTGGATAGAAAAAGCATTCCGAAAAGTACTACCGCTTCCATGAAACACATGGTCACAACACGAATGAATGCCGACACCTGAAGAACCTGATTGAAGAGTTGATTCAGGAGAGCAAACTTTAGCAATACGTGAGAAAGCCGCAGAATCCTGACCAGCCTGCTGCACTCCAAGGTCCTAATTCCCAAGGAAACCAAGCTGGAACCAGCGAAGAGGAATCCAGATGGGCCGACCAAAGAATCTTTACCGGAACAATATCTGGAGGATCTCATCCCATGAAAAAGAGTTGGGGAGAAATAGAGCGATATACAAGCTCGTTGAAACATGCCCCGAAAAATTCATGCTTTGCGATTGAAGATGGAACTCTTGCCAAGCAACAGAGAAACTTGAATGATGACATAGTATTTCAGAACCAAGATATTAAAGGAGTAGAAGCTCCGACACTCGACCCCATGGTCGTGTCGGTAGGAATCGGATCAGTCATGGTCCGAAGAGTATTGGCGGACAGTGGTAGCCCTATTAATATCCTGTTCAGACACACGTTTGATCAGATGAGGATCAGTATGAAAGATGTATCCGCTTATCCAAGAAAGATCCAGGGATTCACCGGTGAACCTAAGCAACCTGCCAGAACAATTGATTTGCCCGTGGAACTTGGGGAAGGTGGCTGAAGAGTCGTCCTCATCCATACCTTTGTGATCGTAGATGAAATGTCTGCCTATAATGCTTTCTTAGATCAGCCTGCTTTGGTAGATTTCAGGATTGCTTTAGCCCAATGGTGCCTAACCATGAAATTTCCAATAGAGAATGGAGTTGGAGTGATCAAAGGAGACCAAAGTGTTACTAGAGAATGCTACACCGCAGAAATGCGTGAGTCTAGAAGAAAAGAAAAGGGGAAGAATGTGGGGAAAAACTATCCACATTCGTAAGCCTACCGCATAGCAATTACAAAGCCGCCCCTGGTTTGGGGACTATAGCTGATTCGACAAGGCTTTAGACTCTAGAAAGAAGAGTTCGGGGGAGGATCGGGTAGCACCATCAAAATTGACGGTGCCTGTCCCAGTCCATATGGATAACCTAACGCGGGTCCTCAAAATTGGGTCACATCTTGGAAAGAAGATGCGGCAGGAACTATTCAAATTTCTTCATACGAACCTAGACGTATTCACTTGGATGCATTCTGATATGTGCGGGGTATCACCGGAGATTGCATGCCACGCACTCAATATCGATCCTAAGTATACACTAGTATGGCAGAAGAGGCGTAGCCTAGGACCTGAATGGTCCAAAGCACTAAGAGAGGAAGTGGATAACCAGATGGCGAATGGTTTTATCCATGATGTAACCTATCCCAAATGGGTATCCAACTCGGTCTTGGTTAAGAAATTCAATGGAAAATTGCGAACTTGTATCGACTACTCAAACGTAAACAATGCTTGCCCAAAGGACAACTTTCCACTGCCTAGAATCGACCTGCTTGTGGACGGAACAGCTGGACATGAATTGCTATCATTCATGGATGCCTACTCGGGATACAACCAGATCATGATGCACGAACCTGACCGGGAAAACACCAGCTTCATAAATGATCTAGGTTATACTGCTACAAAGTGATGCCATTCAGCTTAAAGAATGCTGGGGCAACATACCAGCGACTAGTGAACGCCATATTCAAACATCAAATCATGAAGACTATGGAAGTATATGTAGATGATATGCTGGTTAAATCATGCGTAGCCGCAAATCATGTGGATAACCTTGCCAAAATGGTCGAAATACTCCGTGAGTATAGAATGAAACTCAATCCACTTGAATGTCACTTCGGGGTAGCCTCTGGAAAGTTCTTAGGATTCATTGTAAGTGCCAAACGCATCGAAGCTAATCCCGAACAAATTACCACTTCACGGGAAGTCAAGGCCTCAAGGAACAAGAGAGAGTTATAAAGCTTGAATGGAAAAGTTGCAGCGCTAAGCCGGTTCATCTCAAAAGCAACCGACAAATGTATACCGTTCTTTGACGCACTAAAGAAGGGAAAGAGGAACTTCAAATGGAATTGGGCTTGTAAGACTGCTTTTGAAGAACTGCTGCGACATATGGAGACTCCGCCAATCCTATCCAAGCTGGTAGATGGAGAAGACTTGTTTACCTACTAAGCAGTTTTGCCTCATGCATTGAGTGTCGTGCTTGTATGTGAAGAAGTTAGGGTCCATCGACCCATATATTACATTTGTAAATGATTCACTGGAGCCGAAAAGAATTATCCAAAGTTGGAAAAACAGGCATATTGCCTCTTGATCTCATCCAGAAAGTTACGACCATACTTCCAGGCGCACCCGATCAAAGTGCTAATAGATCAACCCTTGAAGCAGGCATTGTACCGCCCCAAGACCACTGGATGGCTTATCAAATGGAAAATTGAATTGAGTCAATATGAAATCACTTACCATCCTCGAAGGGCGATCAACGGGCAGGCACCAGCATACTTCATTGCCGAGTTTACAATACGAGATAATGAAGAAGAAGTTACTCTAGAAGTGGAGATACACTGGAGGTTGTTCATCGATGATGCATCGAATGACTTTTGCTGGGGGGGCAAGAGTCGTGCTCGAAACTCCAGAAGGATGATCCGTTTGCTATGCCTTACACTTGGAATTCCCTGTAGCAAACAATGAAGCTGAATATGAAGCATTGATAGCTAGGCTAAAAATTATAAAGGAACTCGGGATAAAGTCCATACATATCTATAGCGACTCTCAGCCAGTCGTCTATTTAGTGAGAGGCGAATATCTAGCCTGGGGAGATAACCTCGCCATATATCTATCCAAAGTGCAGGAATTGCTGAACAACATCAAGCATTACACTATTAGTCATATCCCGAGGGAACAAAACACGAAGGCTGACTATCTAGCTAAACTGGCCAGTTTCAGAGAAGCTTCGTCAATGGGACTGGTCCTAATTAAAACTCTGACTGCTCTAAGCATAGGCGAGATTGATATCGACTGGATTTTTGAAACGACCAAAGAACCAGAGACATGGATGACACCGATCAAGGACTATCTGCTCAGAGGAACACTCCCCATAGACAGGAATCAACGAAAAAAGCTCCTTCGAAAGGCACAACGGTTTGTAATAATGGATGACATACTCTATCTAAAGGGATTCTCTACCCCCTTTTTCAGGTGAGTGACCAATGACGAAGCTCAAAGAATCCTCTGGGAAGTTCATGAAGGCGACTATGGAGATCACACCAGGAGGCAAACCCTTGCAAAGAAAGTTCTCCGATATGAGTATAATTGGCCAACGGTCAACCGCGATGCAGCAGATTATGCCAAACAGTGCGACCAATGCCAAAGATTTGGCAAGATCAAAAGAACTCCTTCAACCGCGATGCAGCAAATTATAACCATGGATCATCATGATTGGCGACTAAGCATAAATTTGTGTTGTTTTTAACATTCATGTTTAAAACATATATGTTTCAATTTCTAAATCCTTCAAAAACTAGATTTTATTTTAGTTAAAGATTTTGCATTTGTTTTTCTCGAAATCAATTTTAAATCCTTTATCACATAATTGGCTTATACTTAATAAGTTATGTTTTAAATTTTCTACTAATAAAACATTTGTAATAATAGGAGAGTTAGAAATACTGATATTGATGACTTCTCCAATGCCAATGACAAATCCTTTTGAATTATCTCTGATTGTCACAGTGCCACCATCGATATATGTTATATTGGATAACATATGAACATTTCCAGTCATTTGCTTAGAGCAACCACTATCAAGTATCCATTTTTCTTTACTTTTAATTTTAATTTTGGGTACCTGCAAAATAAGAAAAAATTAATTGGTACCCACATTCTTTGTTTAGGGTCCTACGTGTTAGTGGAAGAAGGTAGCCATATCCACGAGGATTTGGTTCCTTTAGAAACGTAATTATTGTTACGTACAACTTTCTTTAAATATTCATCAATATACTTTGTCTAATTAGTTTATTATTTGTTTTAGGAATCCATATTTTGACCATACTTGTGTATGAATTTTTAATCTTAGCTTCTAATTTTGGCCTTTTGAATTTGGTGTATAATGTGCTACACTTCTTTGACTTTTGTTTGCCTTTAAAACCCAATCCATTTCGGTTTCTAGATAGTTTTGATATTTTACTCAAATTTTCTAAATTTTGTTTTTCTTTATTGAATTTTGTCACATTATTTGTTATTTTATCCAACTTACTTTTAAGATCACAAATTTCAATTTTGCTAGAATCTAAATTTTCTTGTAATTCTAGTTTTTCTTTTTCAAGGTTAACTTTTTCTAACTTATAGTTTTCTAAGTCATGTAATAAGATGTCATTTTGAGATAATAACGTTGTGTATTTTTTGAGTAATTTCTAATTCTTCTTCTAAGATTATTTTTCATCTTTTAATAATTCAATTTCTAACTCTGCTCTTGTTAACTTTCCTACATGTTCCTTATTTTTTTTATTCTCTGTATTTATCATCAAGTTCAATGCTAATTTCCATTATTTCATCATAAGTAAGTTCAGAACGTACCTCATCAGCGTTAGCCATAAAACACGCATTTGCTTGTTCCAAGTCGCTTTCACTATCACTATCAGATGAAGAAGATGAATCTGAATCATCCCATGTTACTTAAAAAGCTCTTTTCTTTTTCTTGAATTTTTCAAGCTTGCTTTTCTTTTTTATCATTATTGAGCTGTGAACAATCCTCCTTCACATGGCTAAATTTTTCACAGTCATAGCATTTAATCGATGGTTGATTTAAGGAGTTTGGTTTGCCACCATTTTGAAATCTGGTCATCTTCTTGACCTACGTGAATTTGTTGTAGTTTTTGGCAATAAAAACAATCTTATCTTCATCTAAGTCCGAATCTTCGTTACTTGCTTAGAATGCTATGTTTTTCTTTTCATGATTTTGATCATTTCTAGCCTGCAAGTTAGCTTTATACGACATCAAATTTCCTATTAGCTCTTCGACTTTGAGTTGAGAAAGATCATTAGCTTCTTCAATGGCTAAAACTTTTCTTTCCCATTCATTTGTCAAAGAGTTTCAAATTCGTGTGACTAAATCAAAATCTATGAATTTGATTCCAAGTGCCATGAGATCGTTTGAATGGTTTGAAATCTAGCATACATATCAATAATGTATTCATTTGCTTTCATTTTGAAAGTTGAAAATTGGTTTTGTAAATTCGAGATTTTAGTTTGCTTGACTTTAGTTGTTCCTTCATGTGTGACTTGTAAAGTGCGCCAAATATCATATGCAGTGGTGCAAAGCATGGCACATGAAAACACATTTTTGTCAAGTGTGAAAAACGGTACATTCATAGCTTTGGCATTGTTAGATGCCGCTGCTTTTTGTGCATCAGTCCAAGAGCTAATGTCGGTGTTAGGTGCTTCATATTTGTTTTGAGTTGCTAGCCATATTTATAACCCATTTGCTTCCATAAAGATTCTTATATGAGTTGACCAGTAAGCATAGTTAGAACCAGTAAATAGTGGAGGTCGTGTAGTTGATTGACCTTCTTGAAAAGTACTTGCCATATTAATGATTTTTCAACTACGTGTTACTATAGATTGAAATGACCTCGCTCTGATACTAATTGAAAATATATAGGATCTTTATATAATGCAACTTATTTATGTAAGTGTGAGAGTGTATGTTACAAATTACACTAACCAGAGAATAATAACTAAATATAAAGAAGGTAAATAATAAAGGCGATCACTCTAGATATTTTATACTGGTTCAGACCTCCTATCCTACGTCCAGTCTCGAAGCTCCCCTTCGGTATTTCCTTTAACCAAATAACCCTTGCATTTCCCGGAGGAATAGGCTAATACAAAAAGTATTTATCTGAAAACCTTGTGTTCCAAATAACATGGATTTTGTCTGATAGTACAATTCTTCCAATGATCTACTTTGAGTATGTGAATATGAGTACTTTGAGTTGTAGGAAGTGATTTAACCAAAATAATATTTTGGTTATGATAGATTGAGAATATATAAGCAATGTACGCGCAAATATGTAAATAGAGAGTAATAAGAATGAGAATAGATTAGAATTTCGTTAATCCAATTCTCAATCTTTGAAGTATATATAGGTTTGAGTAGATGCATATGAGGAGTTGTTACTATTTGAATAAAATCTATTTGTTTTAATGGCTGCAACCGTTGAAGAAGAGATGCTATTATTCAATATAAAATGAAGCATCTTTTCAGATTGGAGCAGTTGCTATATGATAGACGTCTATGGCTTCAGGAATTAAATTCCCAAAAATATTCATAGACGTTTGTGGATTTTCCAAAAATGTCTGTGGATGGCCATATTTGAATATCACAGTTTTTTTATATGCCGATGTTGGATTATGAATTTCTATGTGCATATATATACTCAAGGAGAACTTATAATGTTTATCTAAGACTCCTAATATAGTATTATAACCTTACTAATCATAGCATGGTCCATATGTCTTTGTTCATCTTTGAGTCTTGATATCTTTGAGCATGATGATCTCTTGTAATATATACCTATAATATTGATAAGATATAGTATATGTGATTGTATAGTTATTGTCATTGAAACAAAAGAATGGAGGTTCTAACAAAGGCATAGTTTTTTCCAAATTGAGGCATAGTTGTTGCTTTACTTCATGCTTGTGGCAGTTTATCTTGCATATACAAGTGTTTTCTATATTGTTGTAAAAGTAATTAAACTGGCTATGGTCCTAAATATAAATAAAGTTGAGATGCTATTGGACCAACTTAGAAGAGCAGTATTGACTAGCTTTTTGAATGCAAATTGTTTTTGTTTTCAAATTTGCACAGTGGTTTCCAAATATGTAATCTGTCTAATTATTATAAGAATTATAGCTTGCATGTACTATATCATATATGATATGTTATGTTTCAAGTTTAACATTTATATATTGTTGGTAAAAGACATTACACTCAAACTAAGATATGTGTGCATAAAACTAGGTTTCTGAACAAAGCATGCATCATCAAAAGCCCATCAACAGCCTCAACCCCAAGCAGGTACTGCAAGGAGCAGCAAGTGAAAGACTTGAAACACGTCCTACTGGTCCTACCCATCTGTATCTACCAGTAGATTCATCTTTTAGCCTTGCTTTTGCTGTTTCAGCTTAGGGATACGTAGGGACTCGGACTCATCCTCATATTGTGGATATAATGATGATATGGAGGGACTGTAATATTTGTGATGCACACAACAGGAATGCAAGATTAGATCAAGGTAATTAATCAAAATGTTTTATGTATTTTTCAAAGTTTTAAAGGTAGGAAAAATGAAATACAAAACACAAACAAAAAGATTAACAATTGGTTTAGCAATGATTATATGCATTAGCCAAAATTATGATTGATTAGCAGAACCAGCAGTAGTGCATGCATCATTCAAAATTGGAGTTAATTTTAATTCATGAGAATTTTCAGATTGCATAATTATTTAGTACATAAACTAAACATATACAAAATCATTCTGCATGTTCATGTATGTGATGTCCATTTATCATGATATATTGTTGAGGTACTCTTGGTATTTCCACATATGTTGAATAATAATCATTCAATGATTGTTTCCATGGTTTCCAATATTGATATTTTACTACCACGATTAGGTTACTTGGTTCCAATTCGTAAACTAAGTTAACTAAGTTTTTTAAAATTTAACAAGTGTATAATAATAATGATGAGGATAATAACAATAATAAACTAAGTTTGATAAATTTTTTTACCAAATTTATAATAATAATAAATTAAGTTGGTAAAAATTAAATAATTTAACTAAGTTTTATAAAGATTAACTATGTTAACTTAGTTTTTTATAAATTAACAAGTTTATAAGAATTAAATAATAATAATAATTAATTAAATTTGATAAAATAAACTAAGTTTATAATAATAATAACAACTAGAAAAACTAACTAAGTTTATAAAGTTAAACAAGTTAAATAAGATTTATAAAAATTAACTAAGTTTGATAAAAAATAAATAAGTTTATAAAAATTGACTAAGTATTATAAAAATTTAACTAAGTTTTTTAAAAATTAACAAGTTTGAAATAATAATAATAATAAAATAACATAGTTTGGTAAAAACTAACTAAGTTTATTATAAAAATAATAATAAATTAACTAAGTTTATAAAAATTAAACAAGTTAACTAAGCATTATAAAAACTAACTAAATTTTATAAAAAAAATAAGTTTATAAAATAAAGCTAAATAAAAAGGTCTATAAAAATTAACTAAATATTATAAAAATTTAACTAAGTTTTATATAAATTAACATGTTTATAATAATAAACAACTATAGTTTAATAAAAATTAACTAAGTTAGTAATAATAATAAAAATTTAATAAAGTTAATAAAAATTTAAAAATTATCTAATTTTATAAAAATTAACTAAGTTTTATAAGAATTAATAAGTTTATAAAAATTAACTAAGCATTAGAAAATTTTAACGTAGTTAACTAAGTTTATAATAATTATAATAATAATAATATTAGAAATAATTTAATTATGTTTATAAAAATTGAACAAGTTAACTAAGATTCATAAAAATCAACTAATTTTTACAAAAATTAATTAAGTTTTATAAAAATTTAACTAAGTTAACTATGTTTTTAGAAAATTAACAAGTTTATAATAATAACAAACTAAGTTTGGTAAAGCATAACTAAGTTAATAATAATAGTAATAAATTAACTAAGTTTATAAAATTTAAACAAGTTAACTAAGTTTAATAAAAATTAACTAAGTTTTATTAAAAGTAACTAAGTTTTTTGAAAATTAAATAAGTTATAAAAATTAACTAATTATTATAAAATTTTAACTAATTTAACTAAGCCTTTTAAGAATAAAAGGATTTATAATAATAATAAAATATGTTTGATAAAAATTAACTAAAATAAACTATGTTTGATAAAAATTAACTAAGTTCATAAGAAAAAAGTAATAAATTAACTAAGTTATAATTATAAAATAAGTTAACTAAGTTTTATAAAAACAAAACAAGTTAACTGGGTTTTATAAAAATTAAATAAGTTTATGAAACTTAAATAAGTATTATAAAAATTTAACTAAGTTAACAATTTTATTTAAAAAATAACAGTTTAATAATAATGATAACGATGGTGATAATAATAATAATAGTAATAAACTAATTTTGATAAAAATTAACTAATTTTATTATAATAATAATAATAATTAAATAAATTTGATTAAAAAATAACTAGGTTTATAATAAAGATGACGACGATGATGACGAAGACGATCAAACATTAACTAAGTCTATAAAAATTAAATGTAACATCTCGCCTTTTTGTACGCTTTAAGCAGACACACATGTCGACTCAAACCATACAGAAGGGCGGATTGTTATTGGGGTGAATAAGAAAAAAAGAAAGAAATAAAAAAAATACAGAATCTCGCAGCGGAATGACAAAATATAATAATCAAATAACAGTTCATGAAGCTGTTTTACAAAACATTTGATTATACTTATACAATACAAATCAGAGTTACACATATCAAAGATAAATAAATGATAATGCAGCGGAACAGTATGATGTAATGGAATAATATAGTAAATAATAATACAATCTTCGTCTTCATCCTCCAGAAACAAGTCTTCGAATCCTGAAATGCTCAGGCTGACCCGAGCGAATTGAAAAGACAAAACACTCGAGTCAGAACTAAAAGATCTTATGTAAGTTAAATCAACGGTAAATAAATATGAGTGTAAACGACATCGAAGATGTTTACGGGGTTTGACATCTCCTATCCAGTGTCTAACGTGAGTGCAGTAACTTAAGAGATGTTCGGGATTCACATCTCCTAAGGATCCGTTAAACTATCTACTATGTAATACAATACGCTATTATAATATGTCTACAATAATATAAACTATTAAAATAGCGTTAAGGCGTTACATTTTCCCCCTTAACACATTTTTATTTTTCATAGTCTATACAGTACCGTAATCCCACCCATAAACTGGGTGTCTTCAGAGGGCACTCCATAGGTATGGTACAAACCAAACTCGTAGAAGGTGCACTAGGTTAGGTGACACGGCACAACTAGGCAATGCCAGGGTAGATATACCAATTACACTTCCGGACCGGTGGTAATGCATAGCAGCTACTACCGCCCACCTCGGAACACACTCCTGAATAAAAAAATTGAGGGTGGCCACCAAATAAATCGCAAAGTCAGAATATAGTATCGATGGAATGTGCCCGATCGGAGGAATGACCCCACTTAGCCCGTCAATTACTCCTGTTTTAGCCACCTTATGCTAACTCATGGGAGTTAGGTCCACGTATATACCTTATAGGATCGTCGCCACCATCCTACTTCATTCTGTAATCTCCACCGCGTACACAGTTGTCAAAGTGGTTTTCGGTATCGACAGAGAGTATGCCCATATCCGATCCCGGTCTCTTTAACAACCAATCGCTTATTACACACTGTATGGTTCTTTTACATTTCCAAAACCATTTCATAATTGATATCAAAATATCATATTCAATTCAAATTATATCATTTTCGAAATCATTACTTACTTTCGAAATCATATTCATCTTTGAAATCTTATCACATTTGAAATCATAGTTCGAAATTATATTTCCTTTCAAAAGTCATATTTCCAAAATAGGTTAAACTCTCATTTCAAAATTATCATATTAAACCAAATATGTTATTTAAATCCCAACTTAGGTTATAAAGTCACTTAACCACATTCACTTTAAAAATCGAGAATTTGAATATAAACCCATCCATTTTACTTAGTTTGGAATTTAGAAGAAAATAGTTTTAAATAGTTATAAATAGTTAATATAGATTTTAAAATAGATTAAACATAATTAAAATAGATTAAATAGCTTTAAAATAGATTAATTAGATTTAAAATAAGGTAAAACAGGTTAATTAGTTTAAATAAATTATATGGTTTAAAACAGGTTAAAATGATTTAATATAATTAATACAAGTTAAAATAGTTTAATACTTTGAAATCTTAATAATTAGGAATTTTGAAATAATATATTTTTAAAATAGTTTATATTAAAATGAAATTGGAATTAATATCAAATTAAACTATTCATTTCATTTCAACGCATTTGGACCATTTTAAATTTCCAAGTCAACAGACCAAATTCCAAACCTTTAAATTTAACATTTCAATAAACTATTGAATTTCATATCGTTTTAATTCATGTTCGACATATCCCTTTAAATTACTCCAATTTCAATATATTTCAAAGTTATATTTCAAACCATTTTAATAAGTCATTTTTCGATAACTTCACTTATACTTCAAATTCAAATTTAAAATTTCAATTTTATTCCTTTAAACCAATTCCAATTCCAACATAAACTTGATTTCCAAAATAATTCAATTTATATAATCAAATTCTTATTTCAAATATCATTTAACTCAACTCAAAATTTAAAGATTTTAAAATCATTTAAATTAACCAATCCGGTGTCCGTATATAATTCTCTACCATAGGGTCAAGTGATATGGATATTCATCATTTCAATCCGCAATTTAAAATCTTATATTTACGGATATATATATCATTTCAATCCGCAATCCTGAAAATATTAAAATCCATAAAATCGCTCGAGTCTATCATTTCAACCCATAATGATTTTTTGCTTAGTCTATTGATCATTCAGGTATGTATCATTTCAACCCATAGTGAACTTTCAATTTATAACGATATAAAATAAAACATCCGTTCATCCAATATCAACAATCAACATCCATTACAAACATCATCCAAATCAATCAATAAATATCAATATAGAACTGATAATCAATAACAGGTATTTAACTGGTAATTTATATTCAATAATAAATCAAATAACGATTTAATTCAAATAAATTCAAATTAACTGAGATGATGATTTAAAATATACCAAACAGTTATAAATAAATTTCTAATCACATCAAAAATTAATTTAACAAACATAAGAAATTTTAGAAGTTGTGAGTGGGTCAAAACACTCACCTTTGAATTTAAATTCAAAATAAGCCCAAAATTTGAACGGTCTCGGAATTCGTCCAAACCAGCATCAAAATGTCGGAAATTTCAATATGATCCCAGCGGATCAAACCGCGCGTGAATTGGACCTCGTACGCAAAAGTTATGATTATTAGAACGAATTGAAATTAAAATTTATATAAAATAAAACAAAATAAAATAAAATAAACATACACAGCTTCTTCTCAAATCGACAGCAGCGCACGCGAGAACCAACCACGCACGTAACTCAAAACCGCAGCCACCTTCTCGTTCGATATGTCGCCTTCGACCGACCGTCACTGTGACCACGTCGCACCCTGATAGACGATCGCCTTGACCTCGCCTACCAACCCGCGTCGCTATCACGGCCAGAAGAGCCGGCCGCCGCCAAATATTTGCTAGCCCTAATGAATTTTTGCCATTGATCTAGCCATCCAATCACCCTCCAACTTGCGTAGATGAACTCCCCTCAGTCCCCTTTAGAATACTGTGCCAATGATTCGACGATCCATCGTCGTTGATCGTGACGCGATGAATGGTCAAAAATTCTTCGACGATTACTGATCAAACGATGATCCAAATGAAAAATGAATTGCGGATTTGACTTGTGCTCGTCGAGAGCTTTGAAACGGTATATAATTTGATATAGTTTGAGGAGATTTGATTTTGAAGTTGAATTTTGAATTGGAATTGAATTGGATAATTTAGGATTTGTCTGCCATTAGAAAGAGAGGAACAAATGAAATTGTACGTACAAACAAACTGAGTTGAGAAACACTAGGGTTTATAACGAGCTATTTATATGAGTAGCTAAAACAGAAAAGAATGGACCAGATCGATTTACACGTTGAACGATAAATGACCCGAAAAGCCCGTTCTGTCTCCGAAACGAAAGTGGGTCGACCCATATATCAAAGTAGATGTTTTCAAATATTTTAAACTCAATGCAACTGGTTTCATGTCCTAATTCCATCGTATGAAGAAGTTATGTTAAAATCGGTTTATTTTAAATTGATTTCAATTAAATTGACTTCTAGGTGTTTCGAGTCCGTATGATCAAACAACAAGTCTGATCGCTGCAAAACTTGAAATCCTACAATAATTTACCGTTACGAATCCGATGAAACTAGTTTCCTCGAAATCCGAGACAGTTACCAAAATGGCTATTTATCACGTTAATTAAATGAATTAATAATTAATTAATTAAATCACTTTTTTTCAATTCTGATTCTATAATTGACAAATTTTATCACTTTTGATTACTTAGGCATTTATAACAATTTAAAACAAATTTTCCATGTTAATTCAATGTTAATTTATTTCACTAATTACCATGTTTACTTTCAATTTCAATAAATCCAGAGATTATAAATTTAATTTTCAATAATTCCATTTAATTGACCTTGCATCCTATTATTCAATCCATTATTATCAAATAGATGAAATTAACATTGGTTCATGATTTATTACATTAACATTCTCAAATTTCATCTTAATCTCCATTAACGTAATATTTAAATACTTAATTTCATTTAATTGCAATTAATCCAATTATTATATTTTAAATTCCAATAAATTGATAAATATTTATTTCCATTCTTTTTATTAAATCCATTATTACTTTATAAAATAAACTAACATTTCCATTCATCTTATTACATTCATATTTTGCAATTATTATCTTAATCTCATTAATGTAACATTAAATTTCATTTTAATTTAATTGATTCCCATTTCAATTTAATTGACTAAATAAAGAGGTAACATATAATAGTTGTTACCATAAGTCTTTAATTACATTTACAGGTTTATTACTTACAACAAATGTTACCGTTTATTTCATGACACTAATTTTTGTTCAATTACCATTAACTATCTATTATTTCCTTGGTTAATCCAATATTTTATTTATTCACTTATATTCAATTTATAACCAAGTATAGCATCTTTTTTATTTCATTTATTGGAATTTCATTTCAATTGTTAATAATTAGCTTTAATTAACATTGTTACATTTCATTCTAGTATTCATTTCATTATTACATTACAACTTTTTCTTTCTTCCAATATTAAATAACATGATTCATTAAATTAACAAATTAAATTATCGAAAATTTACGGGTCGTTATATTAAACAAGTTGACTAAGTTTCAAAAAAATTAAATAAGTTTATAAAATTTTATCAAAACATAACAAGTACCAGTATAAAGTCAAGATGACGATTCTGGTAGTCAACAGACCTATTTGTTATGGTTTGTCATTTAGCTTGATCATCTAGAACTCTATTACACTGCCATCAAGATACATTTGTATTATGTCAAAGGCATATCGAGTTGCAGTACTGAAATTTGGTGTTTATGCATGCACATAATTAGTTGTAGTACTTGTCTATAGGTAATTAGTTTATAGAGTTATGAACTAGTTTATGCATTCACACAGTTATAGAGTTATAGAACCGCTATTGTATAATTTGAATTAGTTCTCATTGTTAATTGTTGAACCTATCTACAGGCACTTAAGCTTTTTTAGAGAAAAGTCCAGTTACAACAGTGAATTGTGGGTAATCAAGCAATTGAACTTGAATTTAATCGTCATATAAATTATAATATTTTATTCGTACTAGATATGTATAATGAATGGTTATGGATTTTTTATGAATTTTCTCATTTTTTTCGAAAAACTTTTGTATTGAAATGGTTATAGATAGTGTATTTGGTTATGTGAATAATGTGTTTTTCAATTGTTTGAATATGATGATTATCATGTAGAAACTAAAAAAGCCACTAACATAGAATAGTAGCATGCAACACTTGTTGCAACACAATCAATATATCTAAGGCGTTTATTAAACACTACAAAAAATGTATGGGAGCATAAAAGAAATGCTACAAAAAATATATTGTAGCAAACCCTAACGCTACGAAAAATATAGAGGAGCAAAGCACGAAGGCTACAAAACATATATGGTGGCAATTTGAAAATGCTACAAAAAACAAAGAAGGGATGATATAATAAATGGCAATAAAAATTGTTACCTTGGTTGAAGTTGATAAACACTCAGAATAAAACTTTCCATAGCGTTTGTAAAACGCTACAATATGTAAAGCTTTGCTAGCGTTTATGATAGCACTACAAAAAAAATTGGACTTTTTGTTGCATGTCATATAGCAGAGTTTATTGAAACGCTACAAAAACTTTGGTACCATTTTTTGGACGTTACATAAGCGCTTTTTTAGTGTAGTGTTGGATTAAAATTTATTTAAAAATAATTAAAAGAGTTATTTAAAAGAAAAGAAACAATAAAAATAAATAAAAGGCAAATGGAAGATATTCTTCCTTAAAGGAAAAAAATGTGTAAACTGCCATTAAAAACTAAACCCCAAAACTAAATTCAAGCCCATACTCCTTTCTATACCCATTCAAACCCTTTAACTCCTATTTTTCCCAATCCCCAAACTCGGTTCCAAGCATCTGCCCTAACCCCCAAAATATACGCATAGAAAAAAGGAAAACTATATAATCAATGACACAACCGCGTGTGGTGACAACGATGAAAGCCACAAGGGGAGGAAACCATATGGGAGTAGGCGGTTGCGATCACATGGGGAGTGCAAGCCGCGAAGTAGCAACTGGCGATGGATGGGCGTGGAAGGGTTTGACAACGACGATGGTGGAAGCTAGGGCGGTGGCTGGTGATGGATGAGCGTCGCAATGTGGGTGCTGGCAAAGACTGAACTACTGACATAGGGGACTGTCATTCAGGCGAGGAGTGACGACATATGATAACTGTGATGATGGCAGCTGAAGGGTGGGGGGCGCATGCTGAGTTCTTCAATTCTTCAAATGGGTGAGTTGTTTAACTCACATCTATATTTAATTTAAATTGCATGCTTTTTCTTATTATGGATTACGGTAATCTTTGGTTGTGGATGAATGAAATGATTGAAATACAATTGCGTGCTATGATTTCATTTGGTTTAGTGCTTGATTTGGTTGAATTTTGTGCTTGGAATATTGGACTCAATTCTACGGTTGATTATGAAATTGCACGTATGTGGTAAACCATCAAAATGCAAAGGAGACGTTGTCAAATGCATTTGATTCTTCTAGCTTGATTATATGACGTTTATGCATTGTTTGAATGATCGGAGTTTGCCAAAATGCAACTCGGATCGTTAAAATAATCCTCTATTAGTGGATGATATTTTAATTCTCGATTGATGAATGATATTTTATGAAGCAAATTTATTCTAAAATTCGCATTATTGGCTTATTTATTGTTTAGACTCATTTTTGAATATTGATGGATGGATTTACATATTTTCAAAAAAAATTTATCAAATGGGATTTTATCTATTTTTTATTCTTATTAAAAAAAATTGAAAATATTACTAAATCATATTGAATTTTTAACTTATTTCCTTATTCAAATTCTATTTATAGCCTTTAAATAAGTTTTTTTTATTTGCAAATTCCTTTAAAATCACTATTTATATTATATTTAAAACCTTAGAATGTTTCGAAGACAAAATAAAATATGATGCTCTTTTATAAAATATATTTTATAAGTAATTATCTTATTTCAAATGTCCTTGATTGTAAAGTTTTTTAATATTTTTGGAAGAGTTTTCAAGCTTTTGAAAATAATGTACTCATTTTCGAAAAAATTATAAGGTCTTAAAAATGTTTTTAATAAACAAAATTTCCTTCTTATATGATAAGAAGTACCAATAAAGTGTATTGTAAAAGAAAATATCACATTTCGGGAACAAAAGGCTATAGAAGTAATTTTAAAAGTGGTTTCGTGCCTTTGAAAGAAAATAACTCCATTTTTAAAATGAATTTAAGGACTTAAAAATGATTTTTGGAAAATTATATCTTTGTATATAAATATACATATAGACACACATAGATATATATAGTAGATATTCATACAAAGGTTTGAGAGCATAAATTATCTCAATAAAGTATATTTAACTAGAAAGGCATTACAAACGCTTTTAATTTGTTTTGAATCTTTTTAGTAATAGGTGAACCCATTTTATAAAATTATAATTAAATTCCTGTGAATGATTTTCAATAAATAATAACTTTTCAATAAATAAAACGATTTAGTAGTACCTATTGGTACGAGAATTTTGGTAAAACTTTATCAATTATTTATATGACTTGTTGTATAGAATATTTTAAGTAAGTGCAATTTATTAACTTGTAGTAAATACTATAGTAACACCATATGGTATGGAAAACATGGGCGTTACTCGAGTGATTATTATTTGAAACTATATAATACTTTTTGGGATGACGAGCTTTCAAGCTCGTGTTTAGTATGATTTATTAACTTGTAGTAAATATCCAAGTAACACCGTATGGTATGGGATACACGGACGTTACTCGATTGATTACTATTTCGAAGAATATAATACTTTTAGGATGATGAGCTTTTAGGCTCGTCTTTAATGGAATTTACCGACTTGTAGTAAATATTCAAGTAACACGGTGTGATATGGGATGCACGGGCATTACTCAGGTGATTACTATTTGGATGTATATAACATTTTTTGTGATGACGTGCTCTTAAGGCTCGTCTTTAGTGGAATTTACTAATTTATTGTAAATATTCAAGTAACACCAAGTAGTATGGGACTCCCAAGCAGAGTGATTACTATTTGAAAGTATGTGATAGTTTTTAGGGTGACATTCTTTCATGCACGTCAATTGAGTTGGTGTGCTTTCATGCTCATCTTTTTGGTGGCGTGCTTTCATGCTTGTCTTTGTGCTGGCATGCTTTCATGCTCATCTTTTGCGATGACGTGCTTTCATGCTCGTATTTTGAGTTAGTGTGCTTTCATGCTCGTCTTTTGGGGTGGCGTGCTTTCAGGCTCATCTTTGAGGTGACACGCTTTTTGTTTTACTCTTTTATTGTAACCTTTGTGACTTGATTAAAGATGGTTAATTGCCATATTTTCTATGTTTGCCTCTGAAGGGCATGATATTGTTTTATGACATGGTGATTTTACTGATGATTATGCCATTTGTTTCATTTTGATTTTGGAATATTTTCTAGTTGCGATCATATCATTTTGGATTATGCTATTTGTCATTATTGGGTATTGGCATAATTATTATAGTTACGACTATATTTCTTGAGGTTCACATATACTTTACTACTATGATGATGTCACTCTTTTGAATTAGATATAGTCTGATCCATTTATTATTTTTATAATACTCGAGTCAGGCCTAGACATGATAGGTTCTAGGGACTCATTGACCATAGACATTGGGCTAGCTTTTGGAGATAGATATATCATTTTATTAAAGTCCTTATGTATATACCTTTGTAAGGCATTTTTACGAGATGTGTGTTTGTATTCATCTAGTGCTTGTTATGTATATTCTTAATGTGGGTCTAGTGTTTTGCAGACTCACTTTATAAATATATTTATGAGATGTATTATATTTTTTCACTATGATCTCTGAGTGTGTTTTCTTTTATATTATATATTGTTCTGTTCTGAATTAGCCAACATGTTTATAGCTTTATGCCAATTTCGTACACATCATTTATAGTTATTTGTGGCAAAGAAAAATTTGACGGTGTTAGCTCAAAGGAATATTGATGGATGGTCGCTCTTAACTAACCTTTTTCCCAAATCCTTCATGGAGAAATTCTTGAAAAGCCTAGCTTTCACTGATTACAAGAACGAAGTGTCATAGCCAATCAATAATAAATTATCGACATATAACACTAAGAAAATGATAGTGTTGCCATGTTCCTTTCTGTATATGCACGCTTCCTCGATGTTTTGATAAAAACCAAAATGTTTGATTACTTTATCAAAACACTTGTTCCAACTTCTTGAAGCTTGTTTAAATCTACAAATGGACTTTAACAACTTGAAGCCTTGCCCTCACTCCCACTAACTACAAAATCCTCAGTCATGAAATCCATCTCAGATTTCATTGCTCCAAGCCAGAGTGAAGAGTCTTTACTCTACAGTGCTTGTTGGAAGGATAGAGGAGTATCATCATCCAAGACATAGTCCTCCTTCTTGCCATCCATAAGAAAACCGTAGTATCTCTGTAGTGCGTGAGATTCCCTACCGGACATTCTAATAAGTTGCGTCTCTTTGTATAAGAGTGAACTTGGTTCTCCTACTGGTTCAGCCTCAGTGTTAACTTCTTGGATCTCATCAAAGTATACAACATCACTATTAATTTACTTTGGTAGAAATTCCTTTTAGAAAAAGATAGTGTGTCGAGAAACAATAACCTTTTGTTCTTGAAGAATACATATCCCATGAATTTTAGGGATATCCTATATATTTACACAGTACCAATCATACCTCTAGTTTATTCGAACCAACATTCTTAACGTATGCTGGACAACCCCACACCTTCAAATACTTGAGTTTGGGTTTCTTACCATGCCACATCTCATATGGCATTTTAGGCATAGATTTAGTGGGCAACAAGTTCAACATATGCGCTGTGGCTTCTAACGCATATCCCCAATAGGATAGAGGTAACTCAGCCTTACTCATCAAGGAAGTTTTGATAAGAAGAATGGGAATGGTTCTTTTAATTCTATCAATACAAAATCTCCTCATTCGATTTGTTTAACCGAATATAACTTTTCTTCCTCTTTTCCATCATTCATCGCTAAAATTTCTTCAAAAGAAAAAAATAAACCTTAAAACAACTCTGAATCAACATCAAATTAAATTAAAGAAAGGTGGTTCATCTTTCTCTTGCAAGGTAAGATGTTGATTTATTTGAAATCTATGGAGAAGCCGCGAATCAAGGTGTTATGAAGGGCAAGGTTTATCGAGTAAGTTTATAATTCATTCATGATGTTTAGAATAAAGTTTTCACATATATGTAAATTGTAGCCACTTATTAAAATCAATTTTAAAAATTATTCTATATACTGTAATTGACTGTGAGTTCTATTTGTTTATGGTTTTGAATGTTGATGATTTAATTGGATCTGAAATAACTAATTGTTGTAGAATTGATTTTCCGAACTTTTAATAATTGTTTAATGATTTGTCTAAACATATAACTTGTGTTTTATTTCATTTAAAATCTGAAATAAATCCTCTTGTTTGTAATCCTATTCTATGTTGTTGTAAATTTTCTTAATTTTAATAAATTACTCTTGTTGTCATACTTATTCCTTTTGATCATGGATCAAATTTTTAGATTAAATCATGAAATTGTGTGTGTGTGTGTGTGTATCACATGTATGTGTGTGTGTATCAATCAAGTCTTCTTCATACCATGAAATTGTAAATCAATATTAAACTAAATTTTACCAAGTTGATTTGTTTTAGATTAATTCAGTTTCATGTTCATTACACATATGCGTGTGCCTAAATATAGAGTTATGTTTTAGATCTAATTAAATCATTACAGTCAATAAATTAAATTATAAACCTTTTGATTTTCTTTACGTTAATTATATATCTTTTCAAATTTAGATATAACATAAACTTCCTTTGTTTTTAAATGGTTTGGATGTTTGTTGTAATTAAATTTGAAATTCAATATGGTATTAAATTAATTATTTAATCGGTGGTTATTAAAGAAAAGTAAAGTAGAATTACACTACATGAATATTTCCTTTTTAACTTAGATTTGATTAGATTTAACATCAATATAGATTACCTTTCCAACTTCACTCTTTTAATTTTTTCTTACATTAATTGCCTCTTAATGTGAATTATTTTCGTACCTTTTTGTATATGTAAATATAAAATATAAGTGGTAACAAAGATTACATATATGTATACATATGTCTAGACTGTTTATATGTAGTACCATCAATATATGTATACAAACCAATACATATATTGCAATATACCGAAACATATGTATATACCTATGCATTTATATTCCCGATATGCATGTGAGAATGTAATATGTATATTTAAGTACACATACACATACATACATACAATATATATAAATCCCAATATCTTGATGTGCATACACACATGATTATATTAGCTCATTTATGTCATTGTATGTTTGAGTGTATATTGATGCATTCCTAATAAAATATTCAGTTGAAATGTTAACATGCTTAATTAACAAATATAAATAATGAATTAAATAAAGTATCATTTTATATAAAACTAGACTGGATCTAGTATAACCCCTTTAAACTTCATAGGCCCAATAGATCCAAGATAGAATTTTCTTGAAATCTACTCATTTCAACCGCTTCAGACTAGCCGGTTAGCCAAATAGTCTATGCGGTCTAAATTAGTCATGTTATAGCTAACCACTAATGGTATTAGAGCCAAATAGTCTATGCGGTCTAAATTAGTCCAGAAAATTGATGTCTAGGCTTGGTTTGGGTAATCAAGTACTCTGCTCTCCCTAGCTACCGCCTTGCCCGAAAAAATGAAGTGTAACGACCCGCTATTTCGAACCATTCAAATCGACAATACCGCACCCTCTGAGTGCCAAAGTAGACACACATGTCAGACTTGAATTGCTCCAAATAACATATTGTTAATTTAAAATTAACAAAAACTTAAAATATACAATAAATCAATCAATCACAGAATCACAGACACGGAGTTTACAACAATAAGCAGCGAAAAAGATAAATAGTAGTTCATGAAGCTACTACAGAAATAACATAGTCCAAAACAGAATGCAACAAAAATCCCAATACACAGAAGTCTCTAACACAAAAGAAACATACAACTGAAAATAACAGAAATAAACTGAAAGCTGAAATAGATAAGATAGGTCTTCCAAGCGAACTCCAAGCTCCAAAAGATGAGTTTCAAAAGCTGCGACACTCAGGCTGACCCGAGCATAAAGCAAAACACAAAACACTCGAGTCAGGATTAACATTCTTATGCCAGATAAATCAAACTCAAGTGAAATGTCAAGTAAATGCAATATAACTTAAAGGATGTTGGGATTCCACCTTTTGAGGATTTGATAAACTATCTACACATATAGTACAATACACTACATAAATAATGTCTATAGTAAAGTAAAATATCAAAATAGCGTTAAGGCATTACCCATATCCCCCTTAACACATTTTTATATATATTCCTGAACTCTATACAGTACCGTAATTCCTCCATAAACTAGAGGGCACTCCATAGGTACGGTACAAACCAAACTCGTAGAAGGCGCAATAAGGCATGTGACAAGGCACGCGAGGCAATGCCAGGGTAAGATTCTACCGTTTTGCGGATCCGAACTAGTGGTAATGCATAGCAGCTACTACCACCCACCTTGAGACACACTCCAAATCAAAGGTGTGCACACCAAAATCAAACCACAAAAGCAATGGATATGGTTTCGAAGAAATGTGCCCGATAGGAGGTGCGACCTCACTTGGCTCGACATGGCTCCTGTTTTAGCCACACCAATCTGACTCACGGGAGTCAGGGCTACTTAAATACCATACAGAATCTTTCGCCAAACCATCCTACTTCATTTTGGAATCTCCACCACGTACACAGTTGTTAAAGTGGTTTACGATATTGGTAGAGAGTATGATAATATCTGATACTGGTCTCTTTAACAACCAAACGTTTATTTCCCACCGTGGTCTTTTATAAAATTACTTTATAAATAATTAAATAAAATCTCAATTACGAATTTAAATTAGAATAAAATATTCGAGCTTAATTTTATTTAAATCCTAAAGTATTCATTTAATCACCTTTATTAAAACAAGTTATAAATCATTTCCAAAATCATTAAGTTCCGAATGAACCCTTATTTAAATTCAATTATTAATCAAATTAAGTTACAAATGAATTCCAATTTACCTTTCCAACCCTTTTTATTTATTAAAGTTAAAAATCTATTTTAAATATAAATTTAAACAAATCTTTTAAAAATGTTATATATATATATATTAAATAAAAATTAATTTTATACAATTTATAATAAATTAAACCTTTTATTTATCCATTTAAAATATTATTTTATAAATTTTAGAAAATAAAACTATAAGTAAAATTTTATAAATTACCCTTAAACTAAACTCACAAATAATTTTTTTCCAGAATCAACATTTTAAAATTCTAAATTAAAAAAAATAGAATACTTATTATATTCAAAATCAAAACTCATATATTTCCTTTCAAAACATTTGGAAATCATTTTCAAAAATAAACCAACGGTGTCCGTGTATAATTTTCTATCCTATGGTCAAGTGATACGGATATGTGTTATTTCAATCCGTAATAATTTTAAATTTACGGGTTTATATCATTAAACCCGCAGTCCCAAAATTTTAATAATAAATGAAAATCTCTTAGGTTTATCATTTCAACCGATAACGAACTTCTCCTATTCTAAAGTCCGTTCGGGTATGTATCATTTCAACCCGTAGTGATTTCTAAAACTAAGGGAACTTAAAGAGTGAGAACAATAAGGAACATAACATAACAATTACTGGCATATATGATCGATAATAATAACAATTAGACAAAATAATCAACATGTAACGGTGTCAATTTACATAAGTGATCAATTTAAAGTAACAACATGTCATATTTAACAGTTAATAATTAACAATTCTAATTTAACAGCACATTTAAATTGTCATTTCCTATAAAATCAATTTAATAAGCATAAGAACATTAATCGTGAGTGATTGCTCACCTTTCGTGGCTAGAGGACGATGGTAAACAAGTATGAAAAAGAACAATGCAACGGACATGGGCACAAAATCAGGCACGATACATCAATTAGCTACGACAAACATGAAAGCGGATTTTAGCACGATAATTTAATATATGAGTGATATACATATATACTTGTCTTAAAATATTTTGAAAGAACAATTATATACAATACATATAATTTCTGTCGACAAAGCATACATGTGCAATATATATACAATGTATATAATTTTGTAGACAACTTTCAAACAAAATGACATATACAACATGGTCGAACAATATACATATATGCATTATATATATCATGAGTAGGCTCAGATTGAAATGGACTAGCATGACTATGCATACATTTTCACAACTAAGAGCAATTTGTGTGTATACAAGACATATATATAACACAACAAAAATGATTCATGCATACATATTAATATATGTTAATATTTTTAGCATGAGCTGCAGTTTTTCTATTTATATACACAACAAAAATTTGTGAAGCAATACAAAGTCATGGATCACAACCCAAAAATATGTGATAAGTGTACATATATATGACTTAGCACTTGGCAGAAGATCTGTCATATACATATGTTTATATGCTTCACAAAAAATACACACAGGAAACAAAGTTTGATTCTAAAGACAAGGCTCGGCTGCTTGCGGTTGTTCTTCGAGGCAGGGGAGGGATGCACGTGGTCTTCCTTGGGGACGGAGGAGAGGTGCAGCGGTAGGGTGTCAGTGGGCTCGGTGTGGGGTCTCGGGTCAAGGAAAACTAGGGGGACGACTCATGTTTGGTGAGGGGGAGGGCTCGGGTTTTGTGGGATTTTGCCTCGGGTTGTGCTGGGAGAGGGGCGGTGGCTTGCGGTGATGGGTTTGCTGGATCTTCGGTCATGGGCAGAGGCACGATGGTGGTTTGGATTTGCTTTGGAAAATAAGGAAGGAGCACAGCAAAAATAAAAAAATAAAAAGGAAGAGAAGAAGATAGCTATAGGAAGAAGAACACAAAACAAAATATGAAACATACCTTTTGAATGAGCAGTGGGGCAAGAATGAAAAAGCTCACAAATATAAATATAGAAAATCAATGTAATAGCAAAGGTCACCCCTTGATTCAGCTAAATAATTAAAGAAATTTATTATTGCTTGGATAGCACGTCTCAAGTTTGAAAAGCAAGGGAAAACAAAACGTCACAAATATGGTACCGATACGATGAACTATTTTATCGTTTCCGTCGCGTACCGGACCTCAAAATACAGAAATAAATATACTGCGGAGATCAGTACGACGCGGTGAATAGAATGGTACACAGGTATCATCGATACTATTAAATTATAAAAACTCGATTTTCCGCTGCTTAAAATGCTACTAAAACGCCGAAAATAAGATAAATGGAGCTATAACAGTCCAAATTTGACGAAACGAATTACAACGCCTCACTCGGAAAATGATTTACATTCTTATATATAAAAATATTCGGTTTTAGAAAATATTTAATTTCAACAAATAAACTGATTAAATTTAAATTTTTGAAATTTCACAATTAAACTAACTTTCATATTTTTGAATAAAAATTTACCATTTACTATATTTAAATAGACGCATTTCAAATGTCAAATTTTTATTTCAAATTTTTATTGTTTAAAATTTCAAGTAAAATTTGTTAATTACGTTATAAAATTCGTTAAAATTTCAGGTCGTTACACTCTCCCCCACTCAAAACTTTTCGTCCCCAAAAAGGAACGAGATAGGAAAATAGAAACAAATAGAAAGATAGAATAAATTCAATGAATAGTACCTGAGTCAAATAATTCAGGATTCGAGGCATGCATGGATTCCTCGGTTTCCCAAGTGCAATCCTGATCATCCGTACTCCACTGTACATTGACTAGACTGATAGATTTCCTTCGAAGCTACTTCGTACCTCTATCGACAATACGAAGTGGCTTCCTCTCGATAGTGAGATTTGGCTCGACGTCCAAATTCGCTAATAAAGCTGGCTGAACAATCAAGGATCGATCATGGAGATACTTGCGAAGGTTAGATATGTGAAACACGTTGTGCACACCCGCCAGCTTCTCCGGCAAATCAACTCTGTAAGCCAAGGGACTAACTATTTCTAGAATGCGGAAAGGACCAATGAATCTAGGAGAAAGCTTCCCTCTTCGACCAAAACGAACCACATTCTTCAGCGGCGAGATCTTGAGAAAGACCTGATAACCACTGAAAAATCCAAATCCCTTCTACGCCTGTCAGCATACTTCTTTTGCCTATCCTGAGCAATCCTCATCTTCCTCCTAATCTCCTCGACCTTCTCAGATGCTTCCAAAATCATATCAGGTCCAAGAACTAAGCGATCATTGGATTCAATCCAACAGGATGGAGATTTGCAGGATCGTCCGTAAAGAGCGGCAAATGGAGACATCTCAATACTTGCCTGATTTCCAAAAGAATGGGGTTAACAGATTGATTAAGCTCAAGATGATTCGAATTCAAAGATAGAGTTATACCTGATAACTATTGTTATAGGTGACTTCAACGAGATGGAGATGATCTTCCCAAGATCCTCCATAGTCAAGAACACAAGCACGAAGAAGATCTTGCAGAATCTGATTCACCCTTTCCGTCTGACCATCAGTCTAGGGATGATAAGCCGTACTAAGGTTCAAACGAGTACCTAAAGCTTCCTGAAAAGCCTTCCAGAACTTACTGGTAAAGATAGGATCACGATCACAAACAATACTAGAAGGAACACCATGGAGACAAACAATCTCCATCATATAGATCTCAACTAAACTCGAAGCTGTTCGGTTCGACTTGACCGAAATAAAATGGGTGGACTTGGTCAATCGATCAACAACTACCCAAATACTCTCATTACCCCTTATAGTCCTCGGTAAACAATCAATAAAATCCATAGAAACCGGATCCCACTTCCAAATGGGAATCTCAAGGGGTTGCAGCAATCCAGCAGTCTTATGGTGATCAGCCTTAACCTACTGACAAGTGGCACATCTACTAACATAGATAGAGATATCCAGCTTCATACCACTCCATCAATACAGCCTCTTCATATCCTGAAACATCTTCGTGACACCCGGATGGATGGAGAGTCTGGACTGGTGATTCTCCCTAAGAACTTCTTGCCTTAAACTATCAACATTCGGAACACAAATCCGGCCATTAATCCTCAAAACTCCATTCTGATCAATCTGTGCTCCTAACTCATTCTGATCATCACCTTCCCTACTCCAAATGTTCTCCTTCATAAGCCTAAGCAACGTATCCTCATCTTGCTTAGCTTCAATTCGATCCAAAAGAGATGGAGAAGCTACAATCTGACACAACAAGGCTTTCTTACGACTCATACCATCAGCCACAACATTGGCTTTCCCAGGGGTGTAGTTGATGTCGAGGTCATAAGATGCTAAGAACTCAAGCCATCGAACCTGCCTCTGGTTCAAATCCTTTTGGGTGAAGATATACTTAAGAGACCGATGATCGGTGAAAAGCTCAAACTTGGTTCCCAAAAGGTGATGCCTCCACAACTTCAAAGCAAACACAACAGCAAGCAACTCTAAATCATGGGTGGCATAATTAGCTTCATGGGGCTTCAACTGACGACTGGCATAAGCAATGACCTTCCTACTCTGCATCAACATAGCACCCAAACCTTCTCGACTAGCTTCGGTATAAACCGATAATCCTTCACTCCTATTCGGAACGGTGAGAACAGGAGCAGAAGTAAGCTTTTGCTTCAACTCATTAAATGCAGCTTCACACTTAACACTCCAAACAAACTTGGCATTCTTACGAGTCAAAGCAGTAAGAGGTGCAGCTATACAGGCAAAATTCTCAATAAATCTCCGATAATAACCAGCAAGGCCCAGAAAGCTACGAATATTGGACGGAGTCCTAGGTGTCTCCCAATCTTGAAAATGGATAAGGTGGATAAGTTCAAAGGAAGATAAGATAAATGAATTCAAAAGAGAAAAGGTGGATAGACTTACATTAATCGCGGCAACCTTAACCGGGTCAACCGAGACTCCATTTTCTGAAACAATATGCCCAAGAAATCGGACTTCATCTCTCTAGAAATGGCATTTGGAAAATTTGGCTTTCAAATGATGTTTCCCAAGAGTTTGGAGAACATAGCTAAAATGTGATTCATGCTCCTTCTTTGACTTAGAAAAGACGAGGATATCATCAACGAAAATCAGAACAAACTTGTTAAGAACATCGCGGAACACGCGATTCATAAGATCTACAAAGAAGGTAGGAGCATTGGTTAATCCAAAAGACATGACTAACCATTCATAGAAACCATTCTCTGTTCGGAAAGCAGTCTTAGGAATGCTATCCTCAGAAAAATGAAGGTGGTGGAAACCGGTAGCAAGATCAAGATGAGAGAACACTTTAGCTCCGTAGAGCTGATCAAACATATCATGATGCGAGGCATCAGATATCGGTTCTTAAGAGTAAGCTTGTTCAGCTCTCTATAATCAACACACATTCTCAAAGAACCATCATATTTGGTGACAAAGACCACAACTGCTCCCCATTCGGAAAAACTCTGCCTAATCAAACCCTTAGAGAACAAATCCTCAATCTACTTCTTCTACTCAACTTTCTCTTTGGGTGCCATCCGTCTAGGAGGGAGAACAACTGGCCAAGCACCGGGAATAAGATCAATGTGGCATTCAATTTCCTGCTTAGGAGGAAGAGAAGCGACTTCAACAAAAACATCAGGATAATCTCTGACTATCGGGATGGAGTCCAGGTCACTAGGCTGAGCATCAAGAGAAAAGATAAAAGCTTCCTGCAAAATCCTAAGGCATTTAATATTCAATAACCAAAGGCTCGCCCAGCTCACTGACTAAGGAGACAGTTCGGGCCTTACAAGAAATGGACGGCATCATAACGCTTTAACCAATCACCTCCAAGTAAAATATCAAACGCATTGAAACCCAAAACATAGAAATCTCCGATGAATTGATGCTTCCTGTAAAGGGGCTGTAAAAGAGTTTCACCCCTTTGCAAATCATACTAAGATTGGCGGGACCACCGATGGGATTAATCACACATAATGATGAAGTCGCCAATTGAGGTTGCAAAATATACTCGAATTTATTACAGAGATCAACTGATATAAAACTATGGGATGCATCAGTGTCAAATAGAACACGAACAGGATAATCATGCTAAGTAAAGGAGCTCTGAAGTGTACCTTGGTTGTCACTGGTAGGCGGAGGAGGAGGAGGAGTGGAAGAAGTCATGGCAAAGACTCCAGATGTCTTGCCTCTCTGACGCAAGGGACAATTGTTCTTGAAATGGCCAGGCTGCAAACATACGTGGCAGAGGTTGTTCTTGGTGGCCTGAGGTGGAGGGATAGCGTCTCCGGCAGGAGATGGAAAGCTGTTGGCATAGTGAACCTTCTGGTCGCACTTGAAACAATGATGGAAGAAAGATCAAGAGATCTCTTCTGAGGAACAAATCCAATACCATGAGCATTCTGCCAACTCGTCCTCTACTGCTGAAAATTGGGCTTCCTCTTCTTAGAACCACTAGAAGTACCCTAAGGTGCTGAAACTGCCTACTTTCCCTTGGAAGTAGGGTTCTCGAATCTGGTGGCCATATATGTTTGTACCAAAATTGGGCACAACACTCTTCGGAAGTTTTTGAAGAGATAAAGTGAAGAAATTAAATGGAAAAAGAGAATTATCTAACAAAAACTCCAAATTTCAGATATGAAAGTATTTAAAATGCACGGAGACACAAGAATTTAGAGTGGTTCGGCGTATTGCCTACGTCCACTATGAAGTTGATAGCTTTATTAATCTTTCTTTTTTTATTACAACTGAATTCAACGAATTACAGCAGAAAATGATGATTTACAGCAGTGAATTTCGTTATTGGCAGCAGCTATGGAGTTTTGGACTGGATCCGGTAGAGTCTGGGCGTTGGAGAATTCAAAGAAAAAGAAGAACCCCTTTTCTGTTGGCTTTGGAGGTCTATTTATAGCTGTAGGAGGCTGATATTTCGCTCAGATCTCGGGAGACCCCCTCTGGCACGTGACTAGGCCCGCGCGCCCAAGCCCGCGAAGTTTCGGTCCGATTTGTGATCGATACGAACGGATTTTGTATCGATCAAGATTGCATCCGATGGAGTCGAAATTTGGCGTGGACATTCCTTAGCATGCACGTAAGCTTCTATGAAAATTTCATAGCATTTGGACTTGTAGATTAGGAGATATGATCGATACGAATTAGGATCTTCGGTTGGCTGTTTTGTTCGACTCCCTCATTTCGACTCGATCCTATTCGACTCGATGACATGGCGCTTGAATCTCTGGATTACTCCGCCTTTGATACCGAGTTGGCTGAGTCATTCTTGGACCTTGCCTTGTTCGTATCGAAGTCCGTTGCCCAGTTCGAATCGATCAACAGCTTGTTCCTTCGCATCGACCTGTAGCGTGCCTTGTTCGAATCGATGGAGGTGGCTCGTTCGTATCGATGATGGTGACTCTGTTCGCATTGATGAAAGGTTCACCATTCGCATCGATGGTAATGCTCTGTTATGTGGATACGAAGTGGACATTGGATGATCGAGTCGAACTGTGGCTCTCTGATGGATGCGAAGCGAATCGAGTCGAACAGATGCTCTCTGATGGATGCGAAGCGGATTGAGTCGAACAGATGCTCTCTGATGGATGCGAAGCGGATCGAGTCGAACAGAGGCTCTCTAATGGATGCTCTGATGGATGCAAAGTGGATCAAGTCGAACAGAGGCTATTCAATGGATTTGAACGCGAGGCTGTTTTTATCCAATTTTGCATCGATCGTAACTTGAGCATACGAACTCGGATTGACTTGAAATTTGGAACGTTGGCTCTCATAGCTTCGCTTGTCGTGTCATATCAATTTTAGCTCGACCTTGACTCAAAAAAAATTCGTTGATATCCATAGTGAGCCTATGTATAACCGATCTCTAGGACGGACCGTCATTGGTTACTAGTCAATTCCTTGTTGTCACGGCCTTCCCAAAAGGCGGGATAACATTTGCCTCCCAAAGTACGTCTTGTGGAAACACGATGTGCTTTGAAATGCTGCAATCTTCATCCTGAATAGTTATCATCTTTTCGATGAAATTTGTAATCTTCGACTGACTTTCTCGATCATGTAAACTGTTGAATATCAACTGTTGTACCCTGTATTGTTGCAGCTGATTGCTGTATGTTAGTGATTAGCCGTTTATTGTTGTAATTGTTATCAAATGAGTTCCCAATTCCTATAAATCTGGAATATTGAATATTAGTCCGACATATATGCATATATGTTAATCTGACTCTCGTTGACGTTTGTACGTTCACGAGTCGTTGTCAGTTTATCCCGTATCGAATTTCGTACCGATCCTCTCCTGAACCGATGTGAGATTTGAATCGTAACAACGCTCGATGGTCGTTTTTGAATGTTCCTTCGTATCGATCCTCTCCTGAATCGGTGTAGAAGGTTAAAACATTGTTTTTGCATCAGTATTCGTTGCATTGATGGATACGAAATGAGCATTTCGAATCGATGGATGTGGGGTTTGATGGATACGAAATGGTCGTTCGTATCGATAGAGTTCAATGCCTTCTGAACAGCCCCTGCTGTGCACTTTGAATCGATTGATTTGGAGTCATTGGATACAAACAGACAATTCATATCGATGGAGTTGGCCTCTGAGAGCTGTGATTCGATGGATTCGAACTGCACAAGAGACGGGGTCGAAGGTGATCAATACGAACTGTGGTTTCATATCGATGGATTTGGGTGACTTAGAAAAGCCTTCGTTGGCAACTTCGTATCGATAAAAACTCGTGTTGATGGATTCGAATGGCTTATTCGAATCGATCTGTGGTGATGTCTTGTAACCGGCCGAATCCACCGGGATGTGAACCGTTTTTTGCCTTTGCTTTCGAGTCCATATAAATACTATGGACTTAGTCATTTTCCACTTTTTACTCTTCTACTTTCGTGCCTTGCTTTCGTATCGCTTCTGAGACTAAGAAAAGAAAACTGCTCGACTACGAATTAATTCAAATCCTTCAATCCCTTAAATCAGTTATCTAAATCAGGTAATCAAATGAACAAAACCAGTCCCAAAACGACGAGATCCAGATTCTCATGCCATTCTATTCCATTCGAGCTCGTGTCTGAACGTTGCTCGTGGAAGTGGGTAACATGCGAGGTCGAAGAAGGAAGGAATGGAGTTCGAATCGATCTGGGGAAGAGGACGAAACAACGGATTCGAAATGGTTGGTGGGCAGTCTTTTGGCCACAATATCGTATCGATTGAGGAAGAGAGTGTCTTACTTCGTGTCGATCCCCGAATTGAAATCTCGTATCACCGTCTTGCCTTGGGCTTCGTATCGATCACAGAACAGTTGCCTAGCAATGGCAGTTTCGAATCGACAGTGATCGATACGAAATTGACATACCGATCGATACGAAATTGATGCTCTCTGATCGATTCGAAGTGGATGCCTTTCTGATCGATACGAAGTAATAAGCTCCGATCGATTCGAACTGCGAGCCATGGGATCGATACGAAAACATCTTTGATCGATTGATACGAACTCGAACCCGTTCCCCTGATGGATAGGAACTACTACACAGATCGATGTAAACTTGAACTTTGATGATCAACAATGGGCCTAACTTCGATGATATCAGAAACTCTTGTGCATTTGAACACTAATTCCGACGAGTTTCATTTTGCATAATTGGACTTGACCGTTGAACTGCATATTTGATTTCCCTTCGAAGCTCGTCGATGGAACTGCAACTCTAACAAAATTTTAACAAACTTTAACTTGGATTGATTGCTAATAACTGGATGGCACGGTTGTGACGGTCAGCGATGACGGTCATTCCGACTGAATCTTGAAGTCTTATTGTTTTCATGCTTTCTCCAATTCAGTAGAACTTCTCAAATGATATACTGCGCAACACGCTCACACACTTTACACTGGGGGTGTACGAGCGTTATTGTCTGTTTAACAATGGTTTTTCATAAGCTAGTTAGTCATGGAACCCTCAAGTTCACAGCAGCCGGAACTCCCGAGTTCAATTCCTTCAACCATCGAGGTACCGGTCATTGAAGCCGAAGTTATAGGCCCAGCTCCGGACGAGCGTCCAGGCGCCCGGTTCATTTGTCGTCCACAAGATTCTGTGCCGTCCGGTATCTCCGAAGATATGCTGGGACGGATTTGTTTAAGGCACGGCTTGTCTCTTGACGACGTGTTACTGCCTGGGCCAAAAGACAGGCCACATGATCCCCTGGAGGGGTTTACTGCTTTCAACCGTCACGCTTGCACAGCGGGGACACTTCCTCCTTTCAATCAATATATAAGGGAGATGTTATCATTCCTTGGAATAGCTCCATCCCAGCTACACCCCAACGGGTACGCTTTGTTGAATAGCACCTTCATTCTGTTTATGGAGATTCTCTTTCGACCACTAAAGCCGATCGAGATTAGATATCTATTTAACGTTAAGAGTCGTGGAGACAGCCCTTCTTTCACCTTCTTGGAAGTAGTCAGGAACTGCCACATTGTGATGGGCTCCTGGGGAAGGCTAAGTTACTTTAAAACTGAATGGTTCTACGTTCGGTGCCCCCTTGGATTTGCTAGGCGATGGTTGGATAGACGTAAGCGTTACAATTCTTTCTCTTGAATTATCGAGATAGTTATAACCGACCTCGAAACTGACATACTTCTCTTCTTTCACAGCTGCAATCTCTCGACCTGACGGTGGATACTTTAGAGAGCTAGTTCGGATCCTTCAAACGGTTCCGGGCGAAGAGAGGCATATCGATTTGGTTCTGACCGACAGAAACTTGAGGACTGTCGGGCTGATTGAGCGGAGGCAGAGCATAAGGCTGGAAGGGACACTTAGGGCGGTCTCGAAGAAACGGATGAAGCGCAAGGCGCCTGGAGTCGTAATAGCTGAGGAAGTTGATCCGGAGAGAACGCCTACAGATACCGAGCTCCATGCTGGGCCTTCTTCCGATGTCCAGGATTCAGGAGGAAGGAGAAAAGGCAAGGCTGTTGCTCACAAGTGTTCTAAATCCGAGAGATTAAAATCCGTGGTTATGTCCTTGCCCGTCCCGGGGATTAGGATTTCGGAGGCTCCTCCCCCGCAAGTAGAGAATCCTTTTGAAGGGTTTGCTGATATTTTGATTCTGGATTATGTGTCGTATCTACACGACGCCGGGATGGAGGAGCTTGATAATGCTCTTGAACTGAGCGGGTCGCTTGCTATGAGTGCGGCCGACATTTCCGGTTGGTCGGGGAGTTGCACATGCATACACTTCACTGCACTACATGATTCATAATTGTAAATTGTCCAACTTAAGAAATCACTAACTCTTCCTTCGTCTCTCATTTTCAGGTACGATGTCCGGAAGAGGGTCAATGCTCAGGAATCTTCGCTCGGCCTGAAAGGCTTCTTCTTATTATGATTCCCATAGGAGAGACTCGGATAGAGACCGCGATCGCGAGTACTCTAATCAAGATAGATATGGGCGTGACAGGGACAGAGAATTCAGACATCGGTCTAGATAACGCTCTCCTCCTCTTAGACTTCCATCTCCACCTCCCGTTCTTGTTCCACACCCGCCAGAGCCTCCTCGTCACAGACCATCTTCTCACACTTCTAGATCTGAGACTCATCTCCAGAGAGTCGAGACCACAGCCTCCATAATTACAGAGCAGGTCCCAGCTGAGCCCACAGGAGAAGGGGCCCTTAAATTGGCTCAGATGAGGAAGGATTTTCCGAACATATGCTTCGATGGTTACGTCTTTCCACCTCACTTAAAGAGAATCCCATCTGGAGTGGAAAGCACGATGCATGATTACGTTCATGACATCTACACCTAGTATAGAGAGTGGGTAAAGGCTGTAGAGAAAGCTTCTGAGGTGGCCTTTGAGCGAGCCAAAGTGCTTGAGAAAATGGAGATTGAACTTGCTCAAAGGGATCGGATCATTCAAGTGCTCATTGCTGAGGCCGAGTCTACTCGGAAATCTAAAATTGAGGCCACCAAAAAAAACTGACGAAGCGAATGTGGCAATGGAGAGGTTGAGGCAGACGCATGTTGCCTTGGTGGAGGAGATGGGCCATCGGAATACTGCAGTTACCGCCGAACGGGATGCGGCGGTCAAGGAACTTAACGAGCTCAAGGCCAAATTTTCCGACATGGCCAAGGAAAGGGATGATGCAAACAACGCAGCCCAGGAGGTGTGCGAACAGGCTGTTCTGCTTAGGGGTGAATGGGATGCGGCCGTGGCTAAGGTCCGCGTGGTGGAGACTGAGGTTAAGGAGAAAGTGAAATCGGCCGAGTCCAGGCTAGAGGTTGATATTGGAGACCTTCTCGTTGTTTATAACACTAACGTGCTGAGGCACAGGGGTCTAGCCTGGCTCGATGATTATCTGACGCATCTATATAACGCCTGGGGCCGGTTGGTTGAGGAAGAGAAGGAGGCGCATCTGGGTGAGTCTGTGGATGAATTTGAACTCGAGAATCGCATTCTGAATGAAGATGAAAGGAAGATTCTTCACGAGTCAATGATTCTGCATGAGAAGGAAAGACTCGCCGCCCAGCACCTCGAAGTAGGAGAGGGTTCAGGGGTTGACCATCATGAGGTGAGTCTTGAAGTTCCAGCGTCAACTCAGCCCGAATCCTCATCTACGGTCGATCCCCAAGCTGTTCCTGCCTACAATCCGGATCAGCCGCAGATGTCTCTGGTTACTGTGCAAGTTACTGAAGCCGTCCTGCCGCTTACAAGTCAAACTGAGGAAGGTATTCTGAACATTTCGCATATCTGCCTTAAATCGGAATCTTTATCTGAATTAAATTCTGATAGTTCTCTTATTTTTGTCCAGTGATCGATGCTGCACCGGCCATGCCTCCTGCTACTCAAGAATCATATCAGACGCATGAGGCTATCATGACCGAAGCGATCACCGTCACTACAACTGCCCCACTTGATGATATGCAGGGAAGCACGCTTGTGTTCGATGAGCAGTTGATGGAAGAACTCTTTCGCCGTCATGGCGATCCTTTAGCTGACTTGCCATTTGTCATGGGTGGAGGCGCTCCTGCTACAAGTTCTTCAATGCCGACTACTGATGCCCCCAGCGGGGCTCGAGCAGTTACTGAAGAGGAGATGTTCGCCCAAATCGACGCTGAAATGGCAGCAGCGGCTCATGTTGGCAGTTTTGGAGGTGGGATGGCAGCACCGGGACCAGCTCCGCTTAGAATGATATCTCCTGGTGGCACTGTTTTCATCACTAGCGAGCCTATTCCACCTTCTGTACTTGATCATGTTCCTCCGACTCCGCCCGCAGGAAGCATCCCTATTCACTCGAGCTCGGAGGAGGATGTCGAGATTATGCCATTGCCTGGAGACCGACTACCAAAAGGAAAAGGCTCAAAGAGGAAGGATAGTGGCGGCTCCAGTGGGCCTGCACCGAAAAGGGAGCCGCGGAAGAAGAAAGATTAGACATGCTTCCTTGGTGTAATTCTGACTTTCATTTTGCTGGCCGTGTATAGATGCGGGTTCGGCCCCTGCTAGTAGGAATTTTTTGGGAACAAACTTGTACATGAATTTCTTTCATAAATAGTGGAAATGAAACCTTTTCTTTTTTGGCTTCTTGTGTATTCATTCAAGTGTTTCAATGTTTGAAATGCACTTATAAAATTTCAGCTTCAAAGTCAAGTTTGTCTTTTTGCACCAAGTCTGGAAACTGTGGATATGGTTCGCGACTGGGAAGCGAGTTGAATTTTGACGTCGCATCGCTTCAGTCAATGGTTGATGCTTAAGTCCTGCCCCCCAGTCTCGGGGATGAGTTGTGGAACATCAGTCAGCGATTGATTCTTGCTTATAACATGTTGAGTCTAGTGACACTGAATGAATGTTTGAGACAAGCGGAGATTGAGCGGTTTATTCATGCGTGTCCGATTGTCGATGGTCATATCCTCACTCCGGGGATCCTCATTTGTTTATTGGCGGTTGGTCACGCTGGCTTAAGTTTAAATCATACGTCCGCGCGCTGGGGACTTGGAATCGACCTTTGTACTCCGACTCGCACTCTGGGAGTTCAGAGTTGATATTATACTTCAATTCACGCTCTGGGAACTTAAAGTTGATGTTTCTACTCCGTTTTGCACTCTGGGAATTCGGAGTTGATGTTTATACTCCGACTCGCACTCTGGGAGTTCGGAGTTGTTGTTTATGCTTCGTTTCGCACCTTGGGAATCCGGAGTTGATGTTTATACTCCGACTCGCACTTTGGGAGTTCGGAGTTGATGTTTATACTCCGACTCGCACTCTGGGAGTTCAGAGTTGTTGTTTATACTCCATTTCGCACTCTGGGAATCCGGAATTGATGTTTATACTCCGACTCGCACTCTGGGAGTTCGGAGTTGTTGTTTATACTCCGTTTCGCACTCTGGGAATCCGGAGTTGATGTTTATACTCTGACTCGTACTATGGGAGTTCGGAGTTGTATCAGGATCATGGATGGTCGGATCACATCCACCCTGAGTTAACAAGTGAGGTCGTTGGATGGACGGGTCCACCCTCCTCAAACTTGGTTCAGATACGGACAAAGTCGTTAGGTGGACGGATCCCCCCTCTTTGTAGACGTATTTTTAATACTCCAGTTCGCACTCTGGGAACCGGGAGTTAAGTGAGGGATTGTCATGTATCAATCCGTTTTTGACTTTGATGTGATGGCTTGTCCCCGAGCTCGGGTTTCACTTAGCGAGTAACCGGTTGCATCACAGTCACTCTCTATTTGAATAAATTCCACCATATGGTGAAACTTAGCTCTCCATGCATAGTGATGATCATATGAAGCATTTCAAGTAAATCACAGCTCTGGCTCGAAGAGATTGCATTTTATTGCTGAAATAAGAAAATATGGCAACGACAGTTGCCTTATTACAAATTCTAATTTCGAAATGCAGAAACAAATTGCGAAATGGAAAATAAACTAAATGGATAAACATAGCCTGTCATGTGTAGTAGCGGCGAAGACTCTCGCTATTCCAAGCTCTTGGCAAAGTAAGACCATCAACGGTCGATAATTTGAATGTGCCATCTCCGAGCCTTCGTTCAATAACATACGGTCCTTCCCATGTTGGCTTAATATGTGAAGGAACCAGATAAATTCTCTTTAGGACGAGATCACCTAGTTCAAAGGTTCGCGGGAGGACCTTGGCGTTGTACAATCAGGCGACTCGACTTCGATGCACAGCTGCCCTCAAATCAGCCTCTTCACGCTTCTGATCCAGTAGATCGATAGATTCAGCAAGTAATATAGCATTTGTCTTTGGATCGTAGTATGTCACACGATGAGAAGGTACTTCTAGCTCGACTGGAATAACGGCTTCTGGACCATAAGAGAGAGAGAATTGAGTATGACCGGTCGCGGTCTTGTGGGTTATTCGGTAAGCCCATAAAGCCATAGGAAGTTCATCGACCCACTTGCCCCCGATCTTTTCCAGTCGTTTTTTTAGAATGGACTTTATAACTTTATTAATCGCTTCGACCTGTCCGTTCGCTTGAGGGTGTGCAACTGCGGAGAATTTCTTTTGGATGTGAAATCGTTCGCAGAAATCTTTAAATTCAGCACTGTCGAATTGGGTTCCGTTGTCCGTAATAAGGGTGTGAGGAAGACCGAATCGACAGATGATGTTGCGGACCACAAAGTTGATTACTTTCTTCGTCGTTATGGTAGCAAGAGCTTCAGCTTCAGCCCACTTTGTAAAGTAATCAACTGCGACAATGGCGTATTTCGCACCACCTTTCGCCAGAGGTAGAGTACCAATGATGTCGATGCCCCACATTGCAAACGGCCATGGGCTGACCATTTGCGTTATCTCAGTAGGAGGGGCTCTAGGAATTCGAGCACACTTTTGACACCTATCACATTTCTTTGCATAATCCGACACATCACGATTTACAGTCGGCCAGTAATATCCGTACCGAAGTATTTTCTTGGCAAGTGCTTGCCCCCCGGTGTGATCGCCACATTCTCCTTCGTGTACATCATGCAATACTCGTTTAATTTCATCGTGAGTGATACACCGGAGTAAAGGAACAGAGTACCCTCTTCTATACATGACTACATTCTGAATGGTGAATCGGGAGGCCTTTCGAAGAACTTGTCTCTTTTTACTCCTGCGTTCCGGCAGGGTTCCGCGCTCAATGTAATTTCTGAGTGGAGTCATCCATGAATCTTTTTCGGGGACGGTTTCGCATACCCAGTCTATTTCTGCCCGGTCAATGCTCGGAGAAGATAACGTCTCTACGGGAACGAGTCCCATTTGTTGAGCTTCACCTGTGCTGGCTAGCTTTGCCAATGAATCGGCCTTTTGGTTGCATTCCCGAGGTATACAATAGATGGCGTAATAATCAAACTGATTCAGTACTTCCTGAACTCGAGCTAAGTAAGCAGCCAGCCTTCGATCTCTTGCTTGATACTCTCCCTGTACTTGACACACAACTAATTGAGAATCACAATAAACTTCCACTACGATAATTCTCAAATCTCTAGCAAGTTTTACGCTAGCTAAGAGGGCTTCATATTCAGCTTCATTATTAGTCGCATGAAAATCGAACTTCACAGCATAACATATGGATCGACCTTCGAGAGTTTCAAGTACAACAGCGGTGCCCGAACACCGGTCGTTTGATGCACCGTCGGTATAAAGCTTCCAGACGTATTCGGGGGATTCAATGGTTTCGGGCAAGTCCTATGGAACGGTAAATTCAGCTATGAAATCGGCTAGGACTTGCCCCTGAATGGCTCGCCTTGGAGTGTAAGTAATATCGAACTGGCTCAGTTCGATGTTCCACTTGAGTAACCTACCAGACGTCTCAGGCTGCGAAAGGACCCGTCGTAACGACTGGTCGGTGTAAACAATAATCGGATGTGCTTGGAAATATGGTCGGAGTTTTCTTGATGCAATAACGAGGCAATAAGCCAACTTCTCTAATTTCGGATAATTCCTTTCAGCCCCAGTCAATCGCTTGCTGACGTAGTATACCGGCTTCTGTATCCTGTCTTCTTCTCGAATTAAGGCAGTGTTGATAGTGTTTTCTAATATCGCCAAATATACGTACAACTTCTCATGATCAATAGCCTTTGACAGGATATGCGGTGTGGATAGATGTTGAACTAGTGCTTGGAAAGCGCCTTCACACTCTGTGATCCATTCGAAGTTTCATTTCCCTTTTCGGATCAGATCGAAGAAGGGAACGCATTTGTCAGTGGACTTTGAAATGAACCTGCTCAATGCTGCTACTTTTCCATTGAGACTCTGGACTTGCTTTATGGTTTTCAGAGTTTCAAGATTTCTGATAGCCCAGATTTTTTCAGGTTTAGCTTCGATCCCTTGAGCGTTGACGATGAACCCAAGGAATTTTCCGGATGCAACTCCAAAGTGACATTTCAGTGGATTTAGCTTCATTTTGTATTCTCGAAGTACGTTGAACATAGTTTCCAGGTCTTTAACATGGTCAGTGGAGAGTCGTGATTTCACAAGCATGTCGTCTACATATACTTCCATTGTTTTCCCGATTTGATTGGCAAACATCTGATTGACCAATCATTGATAAGTAGCCCCGGCATTCTTGAGTCCGAATGGCATAACTTTGTAACAATAAAGTCCCAGATTGGTTACGAAGCTGGTATGTTCTTGATCGGGTAAATGCATCGGTATCTGATTGTAGCCAGAATACGCGTTCATGAAGGATAAGAGTTCATGCCCAGCTGACGAATCTACTAGCTGATCAATTCTGGGCAGCGGGAAACTGTCTTTGGGACAAGCTTTATTCAGATCGGAATAGTCAACACATGTTCTCCACTTTCCGTTCGGCTTTCGGACGAGCATGGGATTCGACACCCATTCAGGATATAGCACATCCCGAATGAACCCGTTCGCTTTAAGCTTTTCTACTTCTTCTTTAAGGGCGGCAGATCTCTCTGGATCCATACCACGCCTTTTTTGTTTGACCGGGACATGCCGCGGGTCAATATTCAGAGTGTGGCTTGCGATGTCCGGCGAGATCCCACACATGTCAGAATGCGCCCAGGCGAATACGTCAAGATTCGCCCGTAGAAATTCAACCAATTCCTCTTGAGTTTGCTGGCTTAGCTGAGACCCAATCTTTATCATCTTCGAATCATCATCATTGTCAATTGGGACATCGATTGTCAGTTCGGCCGGGGATGCTTGACTTTCTTTAGATTCTCCTTCGTCTTCAGTTTCTCTTGGGTCAAGATCCTTGAGGAATTGGCTGGGGTGCCCGGGCCTAGGCCCGGGCGTTAATTGTCAATTAACGGCAAAATGGACGCAGAGAGATTCCTCTACGCCCTTTCCTTTCTCCTTTCGCTGCGCCTCCCGCAGCTTAGCAACATAACAGGCTCTGGCAGCAGCCTGATCTCCTTGAATTTTTCCCACTCCACGATCAGTGGGAAATTTTAAAGTCAAACACCACGGGGCAATGGCTGCCCTGAATTCAGCGAGGGCCGATCGGCCCAAGAAAGCATTATAAGGGGAGTCTATGTCCAACACAACGAACTGTAACATTCGTACTCTCCGGCATTCTCCAACTCCCAACTCCACTGGTAGTTCCACCATTCCGGTTGGTATTGTAGCACTTCCGTTGAAACCATGGATTCGAGATTGACAAGGTTTCAAGTCCTTTGCTTCCATCCTTATTTGATCATTAGCTTGTTTAAACATGATATTCACAGAGCTTCCACTGTCAACTAAGATCCTCTTCATCCAAGCAGGACCTACTTGAGCTGAGATGACCAGCGGGTCGATAGTGGGGGCTTCGACTTTGTTAGCGTCTCTGTTCCTGAACACGATGTCATCTGTCATCGTCTTCTGTTGCTTGGCCGGAGCCCCTTCATCAAAACTACTACAACACTGGCAGTCCGCATGCATGATAGAACTGGCATACGACTCCATTTCCTTCCAGCTTCGATCTGCTGGGTGAGGACCACCACTTATTGTATTGATAACCAACCTCCCTCTTGTACGAGCGGGTTCCTCCTGCCTCTCCTGATTTGGCGCACGATTCTGATTTGATGGACCCGCACCACCAGACTGCGGCGCTCGCACATACTGATCCAACTTCCGTTCACGTGTCAGTTTTTCAATGAGGTCTTGTAAGTGACGACACTCATTGGTGTTGTGGCCATAACTCTCATGGAATCTACAAAATTTTCCTGTTTGGATTTGTCTTTCCGTTGGTGGCTTCGGAGTAGGTTTATTGTATTGCATGGTATTGCAGGTCTGCAAATACACATTTTCCAGCGACGTATTCAATGGAGTATAATTATCAAACATGGGAGCTCTACGTCGTGGACCATGGCTCTGATCTCGCTTCTTTCCCTGATTTCCATTGTCTCTCTGCTGATTCTGTTTATTTTGGATGTTCAACTGAACTTTTCCAGAACTATCTCCAGACTGTTTAACATCGATACTTTGGATTCCTTCGATGTTGGGCCCTGCGTCATCCTGCTTCCTAGACTGTTTCGCATCCTCCCTTCTCAAGAATTGGGCTGCCTTGGAGTAGAAACGGTCCAATGACGCAGGTGGTTTCCCAACTAACCAATTTCCAAACTCGGAATCAGGGTCAATCCCTTTAGTCAATGCCATCAGGATAGAGTTGTCATTGGGATTGCTTATTTCTGCACACGCAGCATGGAATCGCTCCAAGTAACGTCTAAGTGTTTCTCCGGGAGCTTGTGTAACACTAGACAGAGTGTTAACATCTTTAGGCCTCGCTACGTGCATACAAAATTGTTCAACAAACTTGGTGGCCATCTGATCAAAATTAGAAATGGATCGTGGTGGCAAACGAGTAAACCACATGGTTGCAATGCCCCCAGGGAAATGGGGAAACTATGGCATTTTACTGCATCATCAGCTCTCGCAGCATTCATCAGCCATTCGTACTTCAGGATGTGTTGATTGGGATCAGAACTCCCTTCGTAGACTGGAAAAGTTGGCATCCTGAAGCGCCGAGGTGGTTCAGCATATAATATGTCATTGGTGAAAGGGGTATGACTCCGGGAGATTCCCCAATCGTCATTACTGAGACCCTTACTTTCACGGATCATTTGACGAATCATTGTTGGTATATCCGGCATTCGGATACTTGGAGCATGTTGTGCCAAGTTGTGGTCGGGTTCCACAGCGCGAGTCTGGACCAGACGCGGTCGACGGTCCGTGCCTCGCCTCCTTGGTTCAACATTTTCTGGGACATAAGGCTTTGGAGTCTGCTCTCGTTGGTTACGTTGAGGATCAGCTTGGTTTCTAGCATCAACCCCTTGTTCGGTAGTGGTGGTAGTAGCAATGTTGCTTGTGACATGATAAGGAGCAGCACCTCCTCGGGACGAAGGTCCGGTATGATGACTAGTGGATGGTCCTGTTCTGGGTTGTCCAAGATTCGAAGCAGGTTGGTGCCCTGTGGCCTGGGTGTAGCTTACATCCAACCGTGGGCGCGTGAATCGGTGATGACCGTCAGATGAGGCTGAACTCTCTGTGTAAGAATAAGAACCTTGGTCTCTTCTGGATCTTCTGCGCCTTTGGCGATTTAACTGGTTGGTCAACTCTGTGTTGGCGCACAGTTGTTCAGTTAGCTGTTGTCGACTCTGGGTCAATTCTTGGAGCAGCATCTGAAACTCTTGTCTGGTAACCGGGCCTGTTGGATCTGAAGGTCCGACGGCATCTTGGTCTGATGGAGGCAATTGCGCAGGATTCTGCCTGTCCCGTCCTCCTTGATCAGCAACTGTAGAGGTAGTTCGCGTACTTACCATGGTGAATTGATGAAAGTCCTTTCCTAGATCTGATGCAAATCTGAATAGAATGGAAAGGCTTCAAAGTTCTAGATCTAGATCTTCTTCTTGGATTTATGCAATCCGGTATCGATAGGAGATCCAAAGAGCAGGAGAAAAATTAGGTATTTTCTCAGTGAAAGCACCAAAGTGTTTGTACCAAAATTGGGCACAACACTCTTCGGAAGTTTTTGAAGAGATAAAGTGAAGAAATTAAATGGAAAAAGAGAATTATCTAACAAAAACTCCAAATTTCAAATATGAAAGTAATTAAAATGCATGGAGACACAAGAATTTAGAGTGGTTCGGCATATCGCCTACGTCCACTTTGAATTTGATAGCTTTATTGATCTTTCTTTTTTGATTACAACTGAATTCAACGAATTACAGCAGATAATGATGATTTACAGCAGTGAATTTCGTTATTGGCAGCAGCTATGGAGTTTTGGATTGGATTCGGCAGAGTCTGGGCGTTGGAGAATTCAAAGAAGAAGAAGAACCCCTTTTCTGTTGGCTTTGGGGGTCTATTTATAGGTGTAGGAGGCTGATATTTCGCTCAGATCTCGGGAGACCCCCTCTGGCACGTGACTAGGCCCGCGCGCCCAAGCCCGCGAAGTTTCGGTCCGATCCGTGATCGATACGAACGGATTTTGTATCGATCAAGATTGCGTCCGATGGAGTCGAAATTTGGCGTGGACATTCCTTAGCATGCACGTAAGTTTCTGTGAAAATTTCATAGCATTTGGACTTGTAGATTAGGAGATATGATCGATACGAATTAGGATCTTCGGTTGGCTGTTTCATTCGACTCCCTCATTTCGACTCGATCCTATTCGACTCGATGACGTGGCGCTTGAATCTCTGGATTACTCCGCCTTTGATGCCGAGTTGGCTGAGTTATTCTTGGACCTTGCCTTGTTCGTATCGAAGTCCGTTGCCCAGTTTGAATCGATCAACAGCTTGTTCCTTCGCATCGATCTGTAGCATGCCTTGTTCGAATTGATGGAGGTGGCTCATTCTTATCGATGATGGTGACTCTGTTCGCATTGATGAAAGGTTCACCATTCGCATCGATGGTTATGCTCTGTTATGTGGATACGAAGTGGACATTGGATGATCGAGTCGAACTGTGGCTCTTTGATGGATGCGAAGCGGATCGAGTCGAACAGATGCTCTCTGATGGATGCGAAGTAGAGTGAGTCGAACAGATGCTCTCTGATGGATGCGAAGCGGATCGAGTCGAACAGAGGCTCTCTGATGGATGCTCTAATGGATGCGAAGTGGATCGAGTCGAACAGAGGCTATTCAATGGATTCGAACGCGAGGCTGTTTTTATCCAATTTTGCATCGATCGTAACTTGAGCATACGAATTCGGATTAACTTGAAATTTGGAACGTTGGCTCTCATAGCTTCGCTTGTCGTGTCATATTAATTTTAGCTCGATCTGGACTCGAACAAAATTCATCGATATCCATAGTGAGCCTGTGTATAACCGATCTCTAGGACGGACCGTCATTGGTTACTAGTCAATTCCTTGGTGTCACGGCCTTGCCAAAAGGCGGGATAACAATATCCATCAGAGAAGTGAAGGTGTCGTGAACATGACTAATCAAGCGGTCATAATACTCTGGGCGAGCACGATGAATAAACTTCTCATTCTTCTTGAGCTGAGTGTCAATCAAACTGGGACCAAACTTGGAAAGCTCATTGAACTTCCTCTCATACTCAGCGAAAGTCATATCACCCTGCTCAAGATCCATGAATGGCCTATATAACTGAGATTTCTCGGCCTCGGGCATCCATTTGGCCACAAAAGCATCCCTGAAAAGATGGATCCAAAATCAGACAAAGATAAAGAGATAAATTTTGAAGATAGATTCAAAGAGATAAGCTCGAAAAGATAACAAAGAATCTCACCTGAACTGCTGCCAAGTGATGTTGGCCTCAACAGTCTGAGTGGTAACAGATTCCCACCAATCATGGGAGGACTCCTGTAACTGCCAAGTAGCTAAATGACGCATCTGAGCATCAGCGATCTCAAGTTCGGTGAAAATCCTCTCTAAACTCTTCAGCCACTACTGAGCCTCAATAATACTCTCTGCTCTAGTGCACTTGGTCCCTCCAAGATGAGAGTACTCCTTACAAAGCTGGGTGAACCTAACAGGCTGAATAGGAGCAACGAGTGGTACAGGGACAACTGGTGGTGCAGGAGTATTGCCACGACCTCTACCATGGACATTCCTACGGTTACTCATCTGGAAAATACAAGAATTTGATTTTAGAACAAGGATACAGTTTCAAAAATTCAAAAGAAATCCTAATTGAAGAGAATTCTAACTCAGAATTTCAAGCACGAACGAATATGACTCAATAATCAATTCAACTCATTCTAGGGTATTGCTGCCCTATCTGTAATGAGTCTTTACCCTATATCCTAAGTTTTGCCTAAACCAGAGCTCTGATACCAACTATAACGACCCGCTATTTCGAATCATTCAAATCGACAATACTACACCCTCTGAGTGCCAAAGCAGACATACATGTAAGACTTGAATTGCTCCAAATAACATATTGTTAATTTAAAATTTGCAAAAACTTAACTTATACAGTAAATAAATCAATCACAGAATCACAGACACAGAGTTTACAACAATAAGCAACAGAAAAGATAAATAGTAGTTCATGAAGCTACTACAAAAATAACGTAGTCCAAAACAAAATGCAACAGAAATCCCAATTCACAGAAGTCTCTAACACAAAAGCAAATGACAAGTCTGAAACATACAACTGAAAATAACAGAAATAAACTGAAAGCTGAAATAAATAAGATAGGTCTTCCAAGCGAACTCCAAGCTCCAAAAGATGAGTTTCAAAAGTTGTGACACTCAGGTTGACTCGAGCATAAAGCAAAACACAAAACACTCGAGTCAGGATTAACATTCTTATGCCAGATAAATCAAAATCAAGTGAAATGTCAAGTAAATGCAATATAACTTAAAGGATGTTGGGATTCCACCCTTAAAGGATCTGATAAACTATCTACATATATAGTACAATACGCTACATACATAATGTCTACAGTAAAGTAAAATATCAAAATAGCATTAAGGCGTTACCCATATCCTCCTTAACACATTTTTATATATATTCTCGTAGTCTATACAGTACCGTAATTCCTCCGTAAACTGGAGGGCTATCAGAAGGCACTCCATAGGTATGGTACAAACCAAATTCGTAGAAGGCGCGATAAGGCATGTGTCAAAGCATGCGAGGCAATGCCAGGGTAGGATTCTACTGTTTTGCGGATCCAGGCTAGTGGTAACGCATAGCAGCTACTACCGCCCACCTCGAGACACACTCCAAATCAAAAGTGTGCACACTAAAATCAAATCTCAAAAGCAATAAATATGGTTTCGAAGAAATGTGGTCGATAGGAGGTGCGACTTCACTTGGCCCGGTGTGGCTCCTATTTTAGCCACATCAAACTGACTCACGGGAGTTAAGGCTACGTAAATACCATACAGAATCGTTCGCCAAACCATCCTACTTCATTTTGGAATCTCCACCACGTACATAGTTGTTAAAGTGGTTTTCGGTATTGGCAGAGAGTATGACAATATCTGATCCCGGTCTCTTTAATAACCAAACGCTTATTTCACACCGTTGTCTTTTATAAAATTACTTTATAAATAATTAATTAAAATCACAATTACGAATTTAAACCAGAATAAAATATTCAAGCTTAATTTTATTTAAATCCTAAAGTATTCATTTAATCACCTTTATTAAAACAAGTTATAAATCATTTCCAAAATCATTTAGTTCTGAATGAATCCTTATTTAAATTCAATTATTAATCAAATTAAGCTACAAATGAATTCCAATTTACCTTTCCAACCCTTTTTATTTATTAAAGTTAAAAATCAATTTTAAATATAAATTTAAATAAATCTTTTAAAAATGTTATATATATATATATTAAATAAAAATTAATTTTATACAATTTAAAATAAATTAAACCTTTTATTTATCCATTTAAAATATTATTTTATAAATTTTAGAAAATAAAACAATAAGTGAAATTTTATAAATTACCTTTAAACTAAATTCACAATTATTTTTTTCCAAAATCAACATTTTAAAATTCTAAATAAAAAAATAGATTACTTATTATATTTAAAATCAAAACTCATATATTTCCTTTCAAAACATTTGGAAATCATTTTCAAAAATAGACCAACGGTGTCCGTATATAATTTTATATCCTATGGTCAAGTGATACAGATATTTGTTATTTCAATTCGTAATAATTTTAAATTTACGGGTTTATATCACTAATCCCGCAATCCCAAAATTTAATAATAGATGAAAATCGCTTGGGTTTATCATTTCAAACCATAACGAATTTCTCCTATTCTAAAGTCCGTTCGGGTATGTATCATTTCAACCCGTAGTGATTTCTAAAACTAAGGGAACTTGAAGAGTGAGAACAATAAGGAACATAACATAACAATTACTGGCATATATGATCGATAATAGTAACAATTAAAAAAATAATCGACTAACATGTAACTGTGTCAATTTGCATAAGTGATCAATTTAAAATAACAACATGTCATATTTAACAGTTAATAATTAACAATTCTAATTTAACAACACATTTAAATTGTCATTTCCTATGAAACCAATTTAATCAGCATAAGAACATTAATCGTGAGTGATTGCTCATCTTTCGTGGCTAGAGGATGATGGAAAACAAGTACGAAAAAGAATAATGCAACGGACACTAGCACAAAATCAGGCATGACACGTCAATTAGCTGCGACAAACACGAAAGCCGATTTTAGCACGATAATTTAATAAAACAAAAATATGTCTATGAGTTATATACATATACATTTGTCTTAAAATATTTTGAATGAACAATTATATACAGTACATATAATTTTTGTCGACAAAGCGTACATGTGCAATATATACAATGTATATGATTTTGTCGACAAATTTCACAGAAAATGACATATATAACATGGTAGAACAGTATACATATATGCATTATATATATCATGAGTAGGCTCAGATTGAAATGGACTAGCATGATAGCTCCATCTTGGTTATATGATCATAATTTTCTTGAATCTAATTATGGTAGACTATTGACTTTATGGAATCCAAGTATATTCAAACTCTCTAGAATTAGTGCTTTAGATCAATTCATTCACTATCAGTGTAACCATTTACCATCAAATCTGAATTTTCATCTTACCTCTGTTTATGCTCATAACTCTTTATCTTTAAGACAGGTTTTTTTGGATAACCTTCCATCTTTAAATCCACTCTCTAGTCCTTGGCTTATTGGTGGTGACTTTAACTGTATGTTTGCTTGTGATCAGAAATTTGGTGGTTGTTCTTTATCTCTCAAGGATATCTCTCCTTTTAATAGTGCTATTTGTCAATCAAATTTGATTCCTGTTAAATTCTTTGGTCCTGATTTTACATGGTCCAATTGTAATAGGAATGGTAATGTAACTCTATGTAAACTTGATCATATTTTTATAAATCTTCCATTTCTTCATTACTGGCCAAAATCATTTTATCAAATTCTTCAGCCTTCCCTTTCTGATCATTGTCCATTAATTTTTCAATGTGGAGTTGATAATTTTGGTGGAGGGAAACACACTTTTAAATTTTTTAACTTTTGGACTAAGCATGAGGATTTTTTTGATATTCTGAAACAGGTTTGGTGCATGCAATTTGGCAAAGACCCGTTAGCAAATATCATTTGCAAGATGAAAGTGCTTAAGTTTCATCTAAAGGTGTGGTCAGCAGCTAATTTTGGTAATGAATATAAACTTTCCACTAGGATTAGGAATGATCTCATTAAGATTCAGGAAGCCTTGTGTGTCAGGCCTTGTGATTCTTTCTTAAAACATGTTGAACTGCAATTAAAGAATGAGCTTGTACAAGTTATTGATAGGGAGGTGTCATCTCTCAAACAGAAAATACATTTGAAAATGGAAAAGGAGGCAGATAGGAATACTAAGTACTTTCATAATTTTCTTAAAGTTAAAAGAAATCGTGATTGCATTTTTCAGATTAAGGATATGAATGGGCAATTGGTGAATTCTTTTGATGGTATTAATCAGGCTTTTGTTCAATATTTTTCATCTATATTAGCACCAACCACTTCTTTCATTCCTGATCTTAAACCCCTCTTTAATATTTCTCTTCCCACTTTGTCAAATTTCCAATCAATTTCTCTGATAAGTGAAATAACTGCTGATGAAATTAGAAATGCAGTGTTTAGTATGGATAGTAATAGTTGTGGAGGCCCAGATGGTTATAATGCACACTTCATACAACATAGTTGGAATATTATTGGATTTGATATTGTTAAAGCAATTAAATTCTTTTTTCTTCACAATAAATTGCCCGCTGGTTTATCTGCAACTGCTATAGCATTAATTCCTAAGATTGTGAATCCAACATCAGTTGCTGATTTTAGGCCTATCTCTTGTTGTAACATCATCTATAAGATCATCTCAAAGATTTTAGCTAACAGACTACAACTTGTCTTGCCATCCATTATCTCTATTAATCAAGCTGCATATATTAATGGGAGATCAATTAGTGATAATATTCTATTGACTCAAGAGTTGTTGTTTGGTTATGAGAGGAAAAACATTTCACCAAGGTGCATGTTAAAATTGGATATTAGGAAAGCATTTGACTTTGTACATTGGAACTCTATTTTAGTTGTTATGTCTAAAATGAATTTTCCAAAGCCATTTTTAGCTTGGATTTACACATGTATATCTTCACCTATGTACTCTATTTCGAGAGATGGTGGTTTGTATGGATACTTTAAGGGTGTGCATGGTGTTAGGCAAGGTGATCCTATTTCGGCTTACTTGTTTATAATTGTTATGGAGCTTCTTAATTCTATGTTCAAGGATCTTGTTGTTAAAGGAGTTTTTCAACTGCATCCTAAATGTAGGCAACCTCTTATTACTCATCTTCTATTTGCTGATGACTTGGTTGTTTTTACAAAGCCTACTCATGATAATATTCAGTGCATTCTTTCAACTCTGAAGCTTTTCCATTCAATCACTGGTCTTCAGATTAATCTTGCTAAGTCTAATATTTTGGTTGCTGGGTTATGTTCTTTGGAAAAAAATGATATCATCAATCTTTCTCGTGTCTTCATGAATTGCCTAGAAATTCTTTCTATTTGGGTTTGCCTTTGATTACTTCTAGAATTACTAAACAAGATTGTATGCCTTTGTTTGAAAAGATTATTGAAAAACTTCTCATATGGCCTATTGGAAAATTATCACAAGCAGGTAGGTTAACTATTGTTCAGTCAATTGCTGTGGCTATGACTACTTATTGGACAAGACATTATATTCTTCCAATTAAGCTCATTAGTATGATTTCTAGTGCTCTTAATAAATTCTTATGGCATGGTGATCCTTTTTCTAGGAAGTTAATTCCAATTTCTTTCCATAAACTTTTTGATGCTAAGAAACATGGAGGTCTTGGAATAACAAATATTTTTCAGTGGAATAAGGCTGCAATCTCAGTGTATTTCAATAAAAAATTTACAACTGATAACAATCTTTGGTCACAATGGGTTAATCACAATCTTATTGGTAAGAGAAATTTTTGGACTATGTCAATTCCTCAAAGTTGTAGTTGGAGTTGGAGGTGTATTTTAAAACTTAGAGAATTATTTATACCTTTAATTCAATGTAACCATGTTCTGATTAAAGATTTGTCTTTCTGGCATTCTCCATGGGCAAAGCAAGGTTTAATCCTTAGTTCTATTGTTGATTATAATTTGAGAAGAAATTCTGGTATATCAGAAGAGGCTAAAGTTGATGATTTTATTCATGATGGCAGTATAGTTTTGCCTTATTCCAGTTCTTTCCATTTAAGAAACTTATGGAACCTCATTTCAAATAACCATATTATCAGGTCTGATAATGTACTAGTATGGTCTGGGAAGAATTTTACTATTAAGCTTGTTTATAAGTCTCTCTGTGATAATGGTACACAATTTCCCTGGCATACTAGAATTTGGAAAATAGGTGGTAGTGCAAAGGAAAATTTGTTGCTATGGAAAGTGATGGCTAATGCTTTAAATATCAAGGATAAGCTTTGTAGAATTGGTGTTATCTCAGAGGATTTATGTGTATTGTGTCATTCTAGCACTGAATGTAATACCCATTTATTCTTTGAGTGTCCTTTTGTATTTCAAATCTGGTATAGATTATTATCAATTGGTGGATTTTATAAGCCTTCGTCTGTTAGTGCTATTGAGTGGTTTAATATCTTCAAAGCAACTAGATGGAAGTCACGAAATACTAGGCTTTTGTTAAAGATTCTTAAGAGAATGATTTATGAGGTATGGCAAGAGAGGAATAACAGAATTTTTGGTAATGGTATAAAGAGTTCCTCTCAGTTGTTTTGTCAGATACATAGTAATATTCTCAATTTTTTGAAAACTGATACATGTTAATTATGAGGTCTTGCTATAGCATGTTTTCATGTCAGGTTATTTGCTGAAGATCTTTCTTATGAAGTGTGGTTGTTAGTTGCTGATGGTCATGAATGGCATAGAGGGATGATGGAGATATCATGCATTGCCTTATTTTTCCTATCATCACTGGCTCATTTGGTTGCAATGCATTTGCCATGTATTTCTTTATTGAGTCTTAGATTAGTTGTTCTACAGTTTGTTGTTGATGTTGCTGGTTAATTTAATGTCTTTTGTTGTAGTCATTTTATCATGGTTTTGTGGTTATCTTGGTGAATTGTAATTGTTTTTTTTGTAAGTCAAGCTCTATATTTTTGTAATGCTACATTAGTTAATAAAGTGAGCTCTTTGCTCCTGCTTTTCAAAAAAAAGAACATACCAAAATGATTCATGCATACATATTAATATATGTTAATATTTTTAGCATGAACTGCAGTTTTTCTATTTGTACACACAGCAAAAATTTGTGAAGCAATACAAAGTCATGGATCACAACCCATAAATATGTGATAAGTGTACATATATATGACGCAACACTTGGCAGAAGATCTTATTGTTTTATTATTTATGTTAATTTAAATGTTTATTGATCAAATTAATTAAATAGATTTAATAGATAAGTTAAATAAAACAAATATTGTTGTGAAATTTTTGTGCAAAAAATGTTAATAAATTTGAAACAAATCAATTGAATAAAATACATGGAATTGAAATTAATATGAACACAATAAACTTGATTGATTAAATAAGTGAATTGAAATCAATTAATTGAATATGAACCGACTTTTAAATGAATGAAATTTTTATGGTTTTGGAATAAATTGTGGTATCTGGTATTTCAATCTATCTTTTCTTTTGGTTGTTTCCATTCTCCTACCTCCTTCCTTTTCGGGGACAAAAAGTTTTGAGTGGGGGAGAGTGTAACGATCCGTAAATTTTAACGGTTTTAAGAACGTAATTAACTGAACTTTTTTGAAATTTTAAATGATTGGATTTGAAAATAAAATTTTGATATTTAAAATACGTCTATTTAAATATAGCAAATGGTAAATTTTCATCTAAAAATATGGAAGTTTATTTTTGTGTAACTTTATTTCAATCTAAATCAGTTAATACTTGATGATAATAAAATGTTTCCAAACTTGAATATTTTTTTATGATAAATTTGTAAACTATTTTCTGAGCGAGACGTCATCTTTCGTTTCGTCAAATTTGAACTGCTATCGCTCCGTTTATCTTATTTTCGGCATTTTAGCAGCATTTTCGGTACCGAATATCGACTTTTAACAGAATGGTCATATTATCGATATCTGTGTACCGTTCTATTCGTCTTGTCGTACTGATCTCCGCATAATATTCATTAGTGCGTTTCGACGTCTGGTGGACGGCGAAATCAATAAAACGGTCGACAGTATCGGTACTATTTTGATCCTTTTGGTGTTCTTCTTTCTTTCAAATCGCGTAGCCGTCGGATAATAAATGTTTACCAGCCTTTATTTTTTTCCCTGGATTCACAGGATGGTTGTCACTATTCCAACTAGCAATAGCTGGCATTCCATCCCCTCAATCTATTAAATTCCCATGCTCAACTTCCTCTATTCCCAACCTCAAATTTATTTTGCTATTTTACTATTGTACCTTGCTCGTTTCTTCTTCCCTCCAATTCATTTGGATCTGCTATTGTATAAAAAAATTTTGGAGAACAAAGTTTCTTTTCAAGCCTACCCACCCTCTCTCTTCTCATTTTCAAGCCTTCGAACTAACTCCACCACTTCACCGTTCCATCACCATCCGCCACCTATCTCCATGCAACCGCCAGCCTTGTCCCTCCCCACCAACTCAGCCTTGGCAGTTGCCTCCTCTGCCTGAGTTTCCCGACCGAGCACCTTCACATGACAGCCAATGGCCAACCCAAAACTGAACGACCAGAGCTCCGCCTTCCCTCCAATACTGGTCGGCCGAAACACCTCTCAACCTTGCAGCCCAAACTCCGACACAACACCCGCCACCCGACCCCGAGGCCTCAGCACCACCTCAGCCATCGCAGCCCCATGACTGAGCTTCCCAATCCAACCCGCCAGTAGTGTATATATATATATACACATATATATGCTCAGATATAATTGCTGGTACACATATTTTCACGCTTGCCTTTTCGTATTCATACTGAGTTTGAATATTGGTTATGCATATTTTGATCTTAATATTTGGGTTTAATAAAGATTGTTTTAAGAAGAAGGAAGGGAATTTGTTTCTTAATATATTATTATGTATATAAGTTTATATGTTTTAAATTTTGTATATAATATAGTATCGGGTTTATGTAATATATATTTAGTTATGTGCGTGAGTATAGATATATTGAGGTGGTTCATATGTTAATAGTTGTAGCATATTAATAGTTTATACAGGTTCATGTGTTTATAAGTATATATAGATAGTTATATGTTGTGTAGTATATAAATTTTATATTGTAAGTTTTGTTAACTGTATATGATTTTATAGGTGAAAAATAAATAAATATATAAGTATATATTTATAGACTTTAAAAATTTTGGTCTGTAATGATTTTCTACGATCTGTTGGGTGCACATATATGTTTATACAGATTTAATTTTTGATTTGTTTAAAATGTATATACATATATATATGAAGTTTTCTTATATGTACAGTTTTGTTTACATCAAGGTTTGAATATTTAAGTTTCATATATGGTTTGAAAAAGGAATATATAAAGCTTTATATACTACCAAAGTCTTACTGTTGCGGACATACATCAGTTTCATATATATCCAAATATGATACTTCTTTTATATGACTTTCGAATGGATTTGTTGTTTCTTGTATTTCATAATAAGTGTATTACGTTGTTTTAAGTATACATATTTAGGGGTATGTAAATTATGTCAGCATTATATAATATGTGCAGAAATAAGACGTTTAAAATTTGTTACTTAGTCCAAGTTTATATCTGTAAAATAGAAAAATATGTATACAACTTATTTTATATATGTTTTAAATTTGATTTAGGAGAATATTTTGATTTGTCTATATTAAACTTGTGTTGATTTGTTTCCGTCAATTCCAACTTCCAGCTTTACTTAGATCATCAAAAATTCGTGCTAATTTTTGCTTTGTTTTGGAATTCATGCTTGGATTCGTAACTCATCTCATTCTCGTCCATCTCTAGCCTCGAAAGGTGAGCAATCACTCACGATTAACGTTCTTATATTTATTAAATTTGATTTCAATTGAAACGACAATTGGAATATGCTGCTAAATTGAACTGTTAATTTTTAATTGCTATATATGATATGCTGTTATCTGAAATTGTTCACCTGTAGGATATGACACCATATCTTATTGTTTATATTTTATCTAAATTGTTATTGTTGATATATGTCTGTTGTTGATATGTTATATTTATTATCATAACTGTTATCACTCTGCAAGTTCCATGTTAGTATAGAACTCCCTATGGGTTGAAATGATACATACCCGAACGATTTTGTAGAATATGGGAAAATCGTTATGGGTTGAAATGATAAACCCAAGCGGTTTTCATTGAATTTAATTTGGGATTGCGGGTTGAAAAGATATATACCCGTATATTTTAAATTGCGGATTGAAATGATAAATATCTATATCACTTGACCATTGGATAGAAAATTATATACAAACATCGTCGGTATATATATATATATATATATATTGGAAAACGATTTCCAAGGTTTTGAAATGAAATATATGTGGTTTTGATAAATATTGATTTTAAGATATTATATCTTTAATATAGATTTGATGATAATTTTAAATAAATTGAGTTGGACAGAGAAATGGAAATTTATTTGAAATTTATTTGAATTTTTCTTAAATAAAACCAATTTGAAACTTATTAAATTTGAGATTTTATAGATATGATTTATAACTTGATTTTTGATTTAAAGTGATTAAATGAATATTTCATGTAAATAAATTAAAGGGGATATTTAGTTTATATAAATTGTAATTTAAGGTTTTATTTAAATAATATTGGATTGACTAAGTGAATTTTTCAATATAAAATAATGGTAAAGTTGAATTTGAAATATAAATGAAATTAAGCTTTGAAATCTATTGAAATTGAAATGGTTTAAATTGTAGTTTATATATGTATTTGAAATCGATATAAATTTTAAATGGTTTTGAACTGAATTGAAATTGGTGAATTGAGATTAAATTTAATTGAATTTTGGGAATTCAAGTTGATCTGAATCGATTTGTGAAATTTGAAGAAACTATTTTTATTTTATATAAAGTATTTTAATATATAAAAATATTCTACTTTATGAATATATTTCATTTTAACTATTTTAATATAAAAATATTTTAATATACTAATTATTTTAATATAAACTATTTTTAATTTATAACTATAAACTATTTTATTATATAAACTATTTTATTTTATAATCTATCTTATTACATATACTATTTCCTATGTCTGAACTGTTGAGTGGAAAGTGTTATGATTTCAAAGTGTTATGATTTCATAGTGTTATAATTTCCAAAGTGTTATGATTTCTAAAGTGCTATGATTTCAAAAGTGTTATGATTTCGAAATGGTTATAATTTTTGAAAGTGTTACGGTTTTGGAAATGAATATTATTTAAAGTGAATAATGATATCGAATTTGATATGGTTTTGAAATGAATATGATATTTTGAAATGACCACGGTGTTATAATAACGTTTGGATGTTAAAGAGACAGGTATTGGATATTGTCATACTCTCTGCCAATACCGAAAACCACTTTAATAACTGTGTACATGGTGGAGATTCCAGAAATGAAGTAGGATGGTTTGGCGATGATTCTATATGGTATGACGTGACCCTGACTCCCGTGAGTCAGCTTAGATGTGACTAAAATCAGGAGCTATACCGAGCCAAGTGAGGTCATTCCTCCTATCGGGCATATTTCTTCGATACCATTCTATTGCTTTTGTGATTTGATTTGGTGGCCACCCCTCGATTTTGATTAAGGGAGTGTGTCCGAGGTAGGCGGTAGTATCTGCTATGTGTTACCACCAGTCCGGGAGTGCAATTGGTATATCCACCCTGGCATCTCCTCATGTGCCGTGTTCACATTCCCTAGCGCGCCTTCTACGAGTTTGTTTTGTACCATACCTATGGAGTGCCCTCTGATAGCCCTCCAGTTTACGGAGGAATTACGGTACTGTATAGACTATGGGAATATATAAAAATGTGTTATGGGGGATATGGGTAACGCCTTAACACTATTTTAATAGTTTACTTTACTGTAGACATATTATAATAGCGTATATTACTACATAGTGGATAGTTCCACGGATCCTTAGAGGATGGTTATCCCGAACATCCTTTGAGTTACTTGTATTTCAGTTGATATTTCACTTGAGTTGGATTTATTGATATAAGAATGTTAATCCTGACTCGAGTGTTTTGTGTTTTGCTTTACGCTCGGATCATACTGAGTGCCATAGCATTTGAGACTCACCTTTGGAGTTGGAGCTTCGCTTGGAGATCCATCTACATCTATTCAGATTTCAGTTGATCCAGTGATATATTCAGCTTTTGTTACTTGACTATTGTATTGAGACTTCTATGTATTCGAGACTTCTGTTGTATCTTGTTTTTAACTCTGTTTTATATATAGTAGCTTAATGAACTACTATTCATTTGTTTCCACTGCTTATTGTTATATTACTCTGTGTCTGTGATTCTGTGATTATTTTATTTACTGTATATGCTGAGTTTTGCCAAATATAAATTAACAATCTGATATTTTGACCAATTCATGTCCGACATGTGCGGATGCGAATGGTTGAAAATACCAGGTCGTTACACAGCACTTGGCAGAAGATCTGTCATATACATATGTTTATATGTTTCACAAAAAATCATACAGGGAAACAAAGTTTGATTCTAGAGACAAGGCTCGGCTGCTTGCGGTTGTGCTTCGAGGTAGGGGAGGGATGCACGCGGTCTTGCTTAGGGACGGAGGAGAGGTGCAGCGATGGGGTGTCAGTGGACTCGGAATGGGGTCTCTGGTCAAGGAAAACTGGGGGGTGGGGGACGACTCGGGTTTGGTGAGGGGGAGGGTTTTATGGGATTTTGCCTCGGGTTGGGCTGAGAGAGGGGTGGTAGCTTACGGTGATGGGTTTGTTGGATCTTCGGTCATGGGGAGAGGCACGGTGGTGGTTTGGATTTTCTTTGCCAAATAAGGGAGGAGCATGACAAAAAGAAAAAAAAGAAAGAGAGCTACAGGAAGATGAACTCAAAACAAAATATGAAACGTACTTTTCGAATGAACAATGGGGCAAGAATGAAAAAGCTCACAAATATAAATATAAAAAATCAATGTAATAGCAACGGTCACCCCTTGATTCAGCTAAATAATTAAAGCAATTTATTATTGCTTGGATAGCACGGCTCAAGTTTCAAAAGCAAGGGAAAACAAAACATCACAAATATGGTACCGATACGACGAACTGTTTTATTGTTTCCGTCGCGTACCAGACCTCAAAATACAGAAATAAATATACTGCGGAGATCAGCACGATGAGGCGAATAAAAAAGTACACGGATATCAGCGATATGATTAAATTATAAAAACTCGATTTTCCGCTGCTGAAAATGCTGCTAAAACGCCGAAAATAAGATAAACGGAGCTATAACAGTCTAAATTTGATGAAATGAATTACGACGTCTCACTCAGAAAATGGTTTACATTCTTCTTATATATAAATATCCATTTTTCGAAAATATTTAATTTCAACAAATAAACTGATTAAATTTAAAATTTGAAATTTCACAATTAAACTTTCATATTTTTCAATAAAATTTTACCATTTACTATATTTAAATAGACGCATTTCAAATATCAAATTTTTATTTCAAAATTTTATTGTTTAAAATTTCAAGGAAAATTAGTTAATTACGTTATAAAATTCGTTAAAATTTCGGGTCGTTACATGAAGTAAGCCTAAAGGTTGCTTCTAATAGAAAAGGGCCAATTTGAACTGGGCCTTGGGCAAATTTTCGAAATTGCTTTTGAAAATTAAAATGAAATTATTAATTTAAAATATGAAATAGATTATAAATGTTATAATGTGATTTCAAAATTGTTTTGAAATTAAAATAAGGTTTTAAATTTAAATGTTAAACTTATTACATTATAAATGTTTAAATTTAAAATATGAAATAGATTATAAATGTTATAATGTGATTTCAAATTTTTTTTGAAATTAAAATAAGGTTTTAAATTTAAAAGTTAAACTTATTACATTATAAATGTTATAATATGATTCAAATTTAGCTTTGAAAAAAATCTATATTATAAATGTTATAATACAGTTTTCAAAAGGGCTTTGAAATATAATAAAGATATTTTTAAAATTTTAATATTTATTAAAAAGATTAATAAATTAAATAATTAATTAAAGTATACACACATATATGCATGTATGTTACATTATCCTGAGTTATTTAAGATAATGTAAGTATATATGTATATACATAAGAAATTTTTAAAATTAGTATTTAACTAAATTATCTAATTAAATAAGTTAATTACCAAATAATATATATATATATATCTATGTGTGCACGCGCATATAATCATAAATGTTATGGTATGCATATTTAATTAAAATGTTTAATTGAATATAATAAAATTAATTTAAATGTTTATTGATCAAATTAATTAAAAAAGATTTAATTAATGTAATTTACATAAGACTATTATATAAGTTGGTTAAACTATAAAGTTATATAATGATCTAACTTACATAATATGAAAGGTTAAATGTTATACGTTATACATAATAATAAATATTTTTTGCATGTTATTGTTTCAATATCCATGGAAGTGCCTAATTCTATAACTACTAAATACATTCGCAATTGATCACTTATGTGTTCATTTGACTAAGGCTATGTATTGTCTTTTATGAGTTTCAAACTCTAGAAATAATACTTGAATATGGATGTCTGATCCGTATTCCTTCACATATAATTGTTATATGATGAACAGTCACAATTCATAATGTGTGAAACTTCATAAAAAAAATCAGTTCGATCAAAATGAGCATGTAAACCATAATGTGAGATCATACATCCAATATGATTGATTGCAATGATGATCTTGTCATGTTAAATGTAACACTAGACCAAGAGCTGAAAAATTGATCTAAGAATTCGGTCATTGAAAAGTAAGTTTAATCGGTTTACATGAAATGCAACTTATTTGATATCCCTAAATGTTAAGGATGATCGAATTCATTTTTGTAAAGAGTTCATCATGATCGTATAGTAAAGGCTTCCTTTTGTACGGTTTGACCATTTAAAAATGAAAATGAATGTACAAGTGTAAATATAACTTAAGGCGTAATTTGGATGAAAAGAGTGAATTAATTTTTATACTTCATAAGGAAACATCAGAAACGAGAATTGAAATATAATATTAGATAATTAACAAGGAATAAGAAATATGACATCTATTCCAAATGTATTTTCACATAGAAAATTGTTTTCTATGAAATTTATTTCTCCGAATTTAAGCTATTTGATCTAAAAATTCTCAATTGTAAACTAGCTATAGAAAATGAAATAAATAGCCTATACTAAAAGGTTGAATGGATCTTCGTATTTCATACGCTGTTATAGTAATTGTAACGACCCGCATTTTCGATCATCAAAAGTCGACAACAAATACATTCACGGTATTCAAAGGCCGAACATCCAATCGTTGGAAAGGCAGATTGTTAGGATATAATAAAATAAAGAAACAAGAACAGGGGAAACAGAATCTCACAGCGGAAACGACAACATATAATAAAAAAAGATAGTATAAATCGTAACTCCAAAATACAGAGTACATTAGAGTTAAAAACAAACCTCATCGGCCTGGACAGTTATAACTTCCTGACCTTACAATTGCTGATGGGTATATATATAATACAGTGGAAAATAAAAATACTACGGCAGGTGAACATCCAGCTCTACTCCATGAGCTCCATGTCCCACCAATGACAACCTGGAAAAATACTCGGTCTGACCCGAACATTATGATAAAATAACACAAGGATCAGTCTGGAAATACCAGCATGAGAAACTCAAGTAATGTGGTGAACATATAATAATTCTATGAGAGCATGCCATAAATACAGATCGGGTTTTTACCTTATAAGAACAACATCCATACAAGGAAGAATGGAAAACAAATTTGAACAAAACCCAAACTTCGAAGAATGGGCATAAACTAGATCAAAATCCAAATTTAAGGAATAGACACAAATAATTAAACACCGAGAAGAGCTCATGTCACTTCTCGATGTAATTAAGGAAACAATCCAAAGATTTGAATTAACTACAAGAAAAGGAATTTTCCAACAATGACTAGGAGGGTGCGTCCCCCTTACCGAAAGTATACCTCTAGAAATATCCTTGAGAACTCTGATGGTTCATTGAAACCTCCAAGCTGAACTCCGCCAACTGTTACCAAATATCTGAATATTTCACATCTTAATGCGCAAAACCGAATCCAATCTAGAGTGGATGTGAAAATACCCTAATGGAAGCAACCTCTCATAGCTTGACCCTCACTCGCTCTTTGAATTTAGTCATTTCCTAGAAAGTATGACAAAGCACAAATGAGCAACACGTCATCTTAGACTAACGAAATACAAAGAAGGTAGCAGAATCGAAATCGATAGTCGATAAATCAACTATCGGGACTAACAAAGTGATTTGTGTATGAGAATTGAATCTCATACACTTACCACCAATAAATGAATCAAAATTTTAAAACATTTGATTCACATTTGGACCTGATTTTCACATTTCAAATATTGTAAAACACTTTAAAAATACTCTTTGAAATATTCTTTTAAAAAGACAAATTATAATACCAAGTGTATTAAAACAAGGGTCAAAAACAAATTTCATTAAAACATTGCATACTATAAACACAAAACAATTTACACTTAGTTTTATTTTTAAACATTCTTTTTAAAGGATTTTCTCATTTATAAACTATCATTTATAAATTTCAAACAACTTCTATTATCCTGAAAGATAATAAATCAATTTAAATTTCTTTTATAACTTTTGAATCAAGTGTTAATATCGCGAAGGATAATTTATAAAATCCTTTTATAATTTTATAACCACATTATTTTTCCCTAACGAAAAAAAATCAAATTTAAAATCTTTTTTATAAATTTAAAACAACATAATTATCCCAAAAGATAATTAATCACATTTATATTCTCTTTTAATAAACCAACCAATTATCTTTAAAATACGTTTGTTAAATTAGTTCATTAACTTTGAAGCACTAAATCAGTTAATAACTTTTAAACACTTTTATTAAATCAATTAATTTATTTTAAACCCTTTTATTAAATCAGTTAATTAACCTTTAAAACATCATTAATTAAAATTATTAATTAAATCCAAATATCATTATCTAAATGGATTAATTAAATTTAAACATTATTAATTAAAATTATTAATTAAATCCAAATATTATAAATTCAAATGATTAACAAAATTCAAATATCATTAGTTAAAATGATTAATTAGATTCAACATCATTAATTAAAATGATTAACTAAATTTAAAACATTATTAATTAAAATGATTAACTAAATTTAAAACATTATTAATTCAAATGATTAATTAAACTTAAATATCATTGATTAAAATGATTAATTAAATTCAAATATCATTACTTAAAATGATTAACTAAATCCAAATCTCATTAATCAAAATGACTAATTAAATTTAAACATCATTAGTTAACAACTTAACATGATTAATTGATTTAAATATCATTAATCAAAATGATTAATTAAATTTAAACATCATTAGTTAAAACGATTAATTAATTTAAATATCATTAATCAAAATGATTATTCAAATTTAAACATCATTAATCATAATAATTAATGAATTTTAAACATCTATTTTATGAAAATACAAAGCTTAAGACAACTCACACAAAAGTTTAGGGGATGATATTCTATAAGTGACGGTATAGCGAAAATTGTTATAACGACATTTAAACAATTCAAATAGAATGTCACAATTATTTTCGACCAAATAATAGTATAAGCAATGCAAGGATGTAAATAAATTAATATTGATGAGAAACCCCTTAGGGTCTCTCAACCAATGTTCTCTGCAAAAACAATGGTTACGAAGAACGTAGGTAGTTATATGGGTTCGTTGCAAATTAGATAATAAGTCATCCGGTTTTCAAATAGGGAGTCCAACAAAACAATCAATCAAACAACAATCTTAACCAGCATCCAAGCATTCAACAGTAATTTATAGCATCAAAAATATTCTATAATTTATCTAAAGGTGAGAAAACTCACTGAAATTCCAGTAGATGCTTTCGCAGTCCAGTTTGGTTAGCCCAAAATTCATCAAGTTTTGATTTCAACCAATCCAATTCCAATACGAAGATGACATTCCTGGGAGTCCAACGCGACTGACAGCATCCAGATCCAACCTCGTATGAAATAGTTACCGGATTTATAACATTAAATAATTAATGAATCACTAAATTAATTAAGTAGTTAACTTAATTACGCTACCACCCTAATCAAACCCTAATCGTGAAATCAAAACTTCAACCGTCGTCTTCAACAACTCGTTGTCGCCCTCGCCGTCCATCTCCGGCCAACGCACTTCGTTTGGAGGTCGCCTAGCCTCCCATGTACCCAATGCCACCAACCGCTCTTCCCAACTCCGCCTGTAGCCCTCTTGCCACACCAAAAACTCAGCCGCGTTCAACCCTCGATGCACGACGACAGGGGCCTCCAACTGCCAATTCACCACCGTCGATGGTCATCCCTAAACATGTCTCACCTTTTTCATGCTGACACCTTCGTCGAACTCGGCCTCTAGCTCTTCGATCAACCACGACTGTTGGATGAGGGTTATAAAAAATGGCGGCTAGGGTTTTCTTTTAGGGTTTAGGAGAAAAATAAGGAGCAAGGGTCCTTATATAGAAATCTGTCTTACACCATTCACGCCCTAAAATTTACGAACTCCAATCGAGGCGTGCTCACTGGCTTCCCTAATCAAATACCCCTATTCCAAACTCATTGGAACTATTTTCGAGACCTAATTCCAAAGTACACAAAAGTTAGATTTTTAAAAGTCTTATTATATTATTTTAATTCTCCAAAATTAATCGTAATACGTTTCGAGCTCGGTCGATCACATGATACGTCTAATCGACACGAACGTACATCTTATTATTATTCTGGTCCTGATGGCACTAGTTTCGATAAAATCTGAAACAGTGCACCGAAATGATAATTTCACACATTTAGATATCGTTTTATATTTTTCGATCACATTATCGATATTTATCCAAACTATTTAATATTTCAATTAAGTTTACAAATTGAATTCACCAATATTATTTACTAATTAAAGGAGTTAAATAAGACTATTAAATCCATCTAATTAATATTTAATTCACAATTCAAATATTTAAATGACCAGTATATTTGAATTCAAGTTATTAAATTCCAAAATCTAATTATTTAAATATTTAAAATTAGTTAAATATTAAAAATTAAAACGATCAAATTTCTGGGATGTTACATTCTCCCCGTTAATAGAATTTCATCCCCGAAATTCTCAAGGAAGACAATGTCACCAAACCCTTAAGGTTTAAAAACTTATTAATTAAAATGAGTTATCAAGTTATTACTTAATTAATTCCCAAATATTACGGAAAATTTAGGCAACACCTCCTTTGCACGGCTCGATCGGAAAAACCACAAATCGCCACTATGGGCCTAAACCAATCAAAAGAAAACAAAAGCCAAGCGGTGTAACGAATCGGGATTTTCAACCCTCGAAAATTAACACTAATACATTCACTGTATTGCATGCCGAGAAATCGAATGCCGGAAAAACCAATTGTTAGGGGAAAATAATAAGGAAGAAAGAAGAAAAAATACTAAACAACACAGAATCTCACAATGAACGAATAATCTATAATATACAACAAATCTTTACCCAAAGCAAAATGTAATATACATACACTAATCAGAGTACACTAACCTTTTTCAGCTCGGACAGTTATAACAGCATGTCCTTATAATCGCTGATAAATACAACCAATAAGAAATACGTAGATACATCTTGGACCTCCAGCTCGTCTCCTGAGCTCCAATTCACCCAATGAAATCTGTAATATGCTCGGTCTGACTCGAGCATTGTAATAAAATAACACTCGAGTCAGTCTGGTAAACCAGTGTGAGAAAACACCCCTAGTTGAATTTTAATGTTTCAAAAATCTTTTGAAAATAAAGGTATCTTGTAAGACCACATCGCATATAAATACAGACGGGTCTTTACCTTACGATAATCAAAACATTTCTATAGAAAATCCAGTGATATTATAATAATGTCTAGGGGTCAGAGTAAATATGAATATAGCTGAAATGTTTGCATCTCACGTTTCAGCATAGTTGGGTACAACTAAGTCCGTACGACGCTTATTGGAGAATGGATTCCATATAATGACTGGGATGCTGAGGTACCACCCACCATGATGCATCTCCAGATAAAGTAACACCGAGGACCTCGCCAGGATCCCCTGCCAACATAGGACCACCTACTACTTAACTAGTAGTACCGAATATGATAACCCCTCCGTAAATAGGTCCCGAAGCATACAAATGAGAGATAATATCGACTCTATATAGGGATGATCATACAATAATTGGGAGCGACCGACTTAGCCTTGCTGCATCTCTAATGTTTTAGTTATTCCCAATTGATAAGGCTTGAGGCTACGTTTAACCTTTCATATAGCACTTCCCACTTGGAATTCTAACACTGCCCTCCGGGCAACAATGCAATGTCAGCATTTATCCATAAAAGTTTTTCGGGATATGAACAAACAAAAGGCACTACTCCTACTACATCCATTTTGGAATCACCTACCGGGTTAGTAGCAAGCAGCCCTTGCACTTCAAAGAGCTCCGTCTTCAATTCCATCATCTTCAAGATATCTTCACTTCGAAATACTTGAGTTGGATCGAAGTGGTTTTCGGATAACATATCTGATCCCGGTCTCTTCGAAACAACATTCGATAGTTTCTGGTAAACTCAACCCCGGTTCTTTAGGAAATAAGCGGTCGAAGATAAGAGCAGAAATCACCTCCTAACCATTAGTGGAAAGATTTTCTTATCATCTGCTCTAGGAGAACGAAACGAGATTTATACGCACAGTACAACATCATTGGAGATGACTATGCCATATAACTCACGTGTTTCTCCTAGATATTTTCAAAGTTATGTTTTGGATCCATATTTGATAGTCGATTATTTAACTATCAACAAACACACATCCAAATCAGGGATTAATTCCAAAGGGAAAGCCAACATTGGTTAGGCACATAAGTAACCACTGGCCTCCTTAATTAATATTTTCACTTAATTAAAAATTATCTTGTAAATTATTGTATCAAAATAGTTTTACAATGATCCATTCACAAACCTTATATTTTTAATACTTGGAAAAATATTCAAATACTTATCTCAACGGTATAGGTATATTCACAAAACGGAGGAAGACTTCCTTTTTACACAATTCTAAAACCATTTATAAACTCCTTTATAAATTTCTAAAACCCATCAATAAACTATTTTATAAATCTAAAAGAACCACATATAAAAATCTCTAAAACATTTCTCAAACCATGTATAACTCTTTATAAATCCATAAAACTAATTATAAAACTCCTCTTATAAATCTATAAACCTATTTCTAAAATTCGTTTATAAATATCTAACTATTTATAAAACTCCTTTACCTTGTAAAAATCTTCCTTTAAATCTTCAAACCATTTTATAAAACTAATTTTATAAATCCATAAAACCATATCCAAAATTCGTTTATAAATATCTAACCATTTATAAAACACCTTTACCTTGTAAATAATCTCCCTTTAAGTCTTCAAACCATTTTATAAAACCCCTCTTATAAAACCCAGGTCCGTTTATAAAACTCTATTTGTAGGTCTCGAAAACGTTTATAAAAATCATTTACTTCAAAACACTATCATATAATAATAATAATAATTAACAGTAAACATTATAATTAAATAATAATTATTAACTTCAAAACATCATAAAGATAAAAACTAATAATTTCAAATCATCATTAAATAAAAAATAATACTAAATCTTTACCATTATTAAAAATAGTAATAATAATTCCCAAGACGTTATTAATAATAATTATTATTAATTTCAAACCATATTAATTATTTAAATAAGTAACTTTCTCAAAATATTAAAATATTGATAAATAAATTTATAAGAATATTAAGTATAAAAAAATAATTTTAAATAAACAATATTAAGTATAAAAAATTAACTTTAAAAATACAATATTAAATATAAATAAATAACTTTAAACAATATTAACTACAAATAAATCTTAAAATAATATTAAATATAAATAAATACTTAGAAAAGGCATATAAAAAGGTTGGAGTAAAATAGAAGTTAAATCCTTTAAAACAAATATTTCAAAAACCAAATTTCAGATTTAGAATCAGTTCCTGTCTCAAAAACCAACTCTAACTCAAATGGCAATTTATAGTACTTTTAAAATACAAATTTGGGGCCAATAGCTACCCAACGTTTAATCAATATCAATATTGATTTTCTATCACTACAGGGTTTAAGTTTTTAACATATAACAATGTCATAACCCATAATACCAACAATTAGGTTTGATTTCAAAAATCCACATAATGGGAATATTATAGAAAACATTTCAACTATGGCGAGGAGCCACACTGAATCTCTCTAACATGTTCCCCTGCATCACAACTCATATATCAACACACATATATATAATTCAATAATGGTGAGGAATCATGTTGGATCCCTCCAACATGTTCCCCCATATCACAAAGAGTATATAATCATATAATATGGGTCACTCGCTATTAGGCGGGTATATATAAAGGTCATCCGCTCTAGGGGCAGAAATAAATCCAAACCAATTGATAAAGCAGTAAATCATTCAAACATCCAATCAACAATTTTTATCAACTATATAATATACTGATTAACCAAAATGGTGAGTTTAACTCACCGAAACTCCAATTATCGCCGAGGCATTCTGGATTCCGTCTAAATCCAACGACGTTCGATTTTGCGTGAAATTCAACTAGCTCCAATTATCGCCAAATCAATTCCATCATGAAGTATTTGCTAATACGATCGCAACTCATCGCGTTCAAATCTGATCTCGTATGAAAATGCTATAACCTTTATAAGCATTCGAATTTTTTTTACAACATTATTATATTAATTAATTACAAAATTAGTTTAATTACCCTAATCACGCTCAAAACCAGCCGAACTCAACTGACATTGCGACTTAATTGCCGTGCCTAGCCAAGGCGACACCAACGCCACCGGCCTCGTCGCCCCAATCACCGTCGTTCGCCCTAAATTAGCCAAGAACTACCGCGACTTCGAGTCAAAAATTCCGCTGCCATCGTCGACGATAGCCATCTCCACCATTCATCTTCCATGTCTTGGTCTCACGCACGTTTCCCTAGTTGATGACGAAGGCTGAAAATGCCTTGGGTGGCGTTGATGTGGCCGTGGTCGTCCGATTTAGGTGGGTTTCATTTGAAATTTTTTAAACGTTTCTATGTTATGGTTATGTTTAAGTAAGGAAGATGCGGTATGATTGGAACGTGGGGTGTTGGCCTGATAGGGTACACGGGTAACATAGGGGTATGGGCTAACAATGGGCATGGTGATATTAAATATTATTTTATTTAAAATATCTTGTAAACGCGCCCAAAATCTCGAACTTCAAATAAGGTGTGTCGACTAGCATTTTATACTAAGTACCCCTATTCCGAACACAGTGGAACTAGTCACGAGCCCTAATTCGATCATATACAGAAGATAGCCTTTTAAATCGAATTATATTAATTCAAATTCCTTTAATTAATTTCTATGAGTTACGAACTCGCACGACCAAACGATACGTCTGATCGCCATGAAATTCATCGGTGTATAATAATTCACTATTACGGATCCAATGAAGGTGGTTTCATCAAAATCCGAGACAGTGCCCTAGAATGATATTTTTACACGTTAAATAAAACGATTATTATTAAAACTAGTTTATTCACTTTTAAATCCAAATTCAAAAGTTTACTATTTTTATTCTTATCCAAATAGAATTTAAATCAACTTCTAAAACAATTTTCATTCACATAAAATTCAAGATTTAATTATTTAAACAATTTGAAATCTTCAAATAACCATTATATTTGAAATTCAAGTTATTTAACTTATAAAATTGACTTTTCAATATATGTTTTTTTGCAAAGCAAGCGAGGTTAGCTGGGCCTCTACCAGACTTTTCAATATTTAAAATCAATTAAATATTCCAAATTCGAATGACTAAAATTCTAGGTCGTTACAAGCGGCCTCCCATATCTTGGGTATAAAATCACCAACCAAACAAAATACCAAACTTCTAAATATACTATGTACCTCTTATGCATTTGATTTATATTTTTGCAAGCAACTTATTATCTCGATACAAAAGCAGATGCGTAAGAAATCTAGAAATCTCTTGCTTACATCTACTTACACAATCCAAAAGAGAGTCAGGCTGACAAAAGAGCAATACACTAGCTATTTCTATCATAAGCTCAAATAGCATAAACAATATAACATTCATAGGCAACAAGGCAATATGATGTAATTGATAATAATGAGGTAACTCAACATGCAAAAACTGGCATGATATAAATCTACATTTTACTCCAATGAATAAAGCCACATGCAACCAAAAGGAACATATCAACCATATGCAATAAAATACAGAGAATACTCCGTAATAAGATAGCACGCATCCACTCTTTTTAAAAGATAAATTCAGGACTAAATGCCAAGGTTTTTGCTATTCAATTTTTTTTGCAAAACTCTTTCCAAAGAGGAATATATCAAAACTATTTCCAACAATGACTAGGAAGGTGCACCCCCTCCCTTTCCGAGCATGGTATAACTCTAAAAAAGAAATTGGAGCCTCCAATGGTATTCTAGTACCTCCTAAACACAATAGAGTAAACCAATATACCTAGCAAGTTCCAAAAATGGAGAAACTCCAAATCGCCTTTGGTTTTAGTCATTCACCATAATAAATAAAAATATTTTTAAAACACTTTGCAAATGTATATTGGAACAAATTCTAAACTCTTATCAAAATAATAATATTTCTCAAATACTTCAAATCATAGTGTTATTATTTCTTTCAACAATCATTCCAAAAAATCTTTTCAAAACAATTTCAAATACTCTTTTCAAAACAATTTCAAAAACTTCTTCAAAATGATTTCAAAACCACCGGGATTTAAGTCCTTATAAACAGCAATCTAAAAACCTTTATTTATAAATTCAAACTTTATAAACTATGGTATATAAATCACACAACCAACCAATCAAATCAAATTCCATATAGGGATAAACTAACACTTAACATTATTTAGAATGTTAAAAGACAAACAATCAAATCTCAGCTTAGGTTCAAAACTTTCTTGACTGTCCAAGGATATAGATAATTCTCCAAGCATACCATTTTGCTCATCAGCCTTTGGTTATTGCTTAGAAGATTATTTAAGTTCCCTAGGATAAAATTAAAATTCACTTTCTGGAATTATTGATTTCTTAGCTATACCAATTTTTATAAATCACTTATATTTTTTATTTAGTATTTCACTAAAATTATTTATGAACTATTTCATAAATTTTCACCTAAGTTTATAAATATTTTGTAAAGATATCACAATATAAAATAGCTATTAAAAACTTACTCCACTATCTAATTGTATAATACTCTTTTATATCCTAAGGGTACATACAAAACACTAATTTTATTTTACTTTTCAAAATTTAGATGGAGACCTACTCATAATATAGGTCTTTTAAAAATGAGTCAACCTTTTGACCTCATTAACTTAGAATGATATAATGAAAATATTTATGGGTTGGCCCAATAACACCAAATTGTTCACACCACTTAAATGTTTTAACCAAAAGCTATGGTTTTAATAAAACAATGTCTATTAAAACGTCCCTATCTAATTTTACCCATTTTAAAATTTGTGTTAAATTAACCCTTTTCTCTTCAAGGGTAAAAATTCATTTATCAAATCATCCTTTTATCAAAAATAACTTTTATTTTGAGATCAATTCCCTTTAAAGGAACTTATAAACTATATACCTGGTTTATAATTTCAAAACCCATTTTTGAAAAACATATTACATATATTTCTTTTATGAAATAATGTCATCGGTTTATTTACTAATCTAACTTTAGGTTCGTCTGTATTTGAACTCATTCTAATCTTAAAATGGTAAAGAGAATAATTTACTAAGTACACTACAATGCTCACCTAAGAAAACATCTGATTGTCACTTAGAAGATTATTCAGATTACCATAAAACTAATCAAGATGATTTCCTCCGAGTTACCCTAAAGAAAATGTACTCCACTTAAATTTTCTCTTCCAAAATATTTATAATTAGCAATACTTTCAAGTAGTACTATTATACATACATATATATATATATATTTCAAAAACCTTTCGAAATTATTTCAAACGACTTTAGGTTTAAATTCAAAAATCTTTTTTATAGCATTAACAAATATGCTCTCGTATATAATACTCTCAACTGATTCTAGGGTGTCACTTATCCTATCTTTGATGAGTTACTCGTTTTAGGACATTACTAACCCTATCACTAATGAGCCATAACTACCAAAGCCAAGGTACTCGCTTAACCTTCAGCACTGATACCAAGTTGTAAAGACCCGCCTTTTCTACCATCAAAAATCGACACCGAATACATCCACAGTATTCAAATGTCGAACACCCACTCGCTGAAAAGGTATATTGTTGGGGTAAAATAAAAGGAAAAGAAATAAAGAACAGGGGAAATAGAATCCCATAGGGAAAACGACAATATATAATAAAACTAAGATGGTATAAACTGTCACTCAAAAATACAAGGTACATCAGAGTTAAAAACAAACATCATTAGTCTGGACAGTTACAACTTCGGGATCTTACAATTGTTGATGGGTATATATATAATACAGCGGAAAATAAAAATACTACAGTATGTGAACATCTAGCTCCACTCAATGAGCTCCATGTCCCAGTAATGACAACCTGGAAAAATACTCGGTCTGACCGAGCATTATAATAAAATAACACCTGTATCGATCTGGAAATACCAGTGTGAAAAACTCAAGTAATGTGGTGAACATATAATAATTCTGTGAGAATACGCCGCAAACATGGAACGAGTTTTTACCTAACAAGAACAACATCCATACATGGAAGAATGGAAAACAAATTTGAATAAAACCTAAACTTGGAAGAATGGGCATAAACTAGATCAAAATCCAAACTGGAGGAATAGACACAAATAGTTAAACATCGAGAAGAACTCCTGTCACTTCCCGATGCAATTAAGGAAACAATTCAAAGATTTGAATTAACAACAAGGAAAGGAATTTTCCAACAATGACTGGGAGGGTGCGCTCCCCTTACTGAAAGTATACTTCTCGAAATATAATTGAGAACTCCAATGGCTCTCAGAAACCTCCAAGACGGACCCCGCCGACTGTTATCGAGTATTCGAGTATTTCACATCTAAATGCGCAAAACCGAATCCAACTATAGTGGATGTGAAAATACCCTAATGGGAGCAACCCCATATAGCTTGGCCCCTATTCGCTCTTTGGGTTTAGTCATTTCCAACAAAGGATAACAAAGCTCAAATGAGCAACACATCATCTTAGAGTAACAAAATACAGAGAAGATAGTAGAATCAAAATTGATGGTCGATAATTCAACTATCAGGACCAACTAAGTGATTTGTGTATGAGAGTTAAATCGCATACACTTACCACCAATAAATGAATCAAACTTTCAAAACACTTGATTCACATTTGGGCTTGATTTTCACATTTGAAATATAGTAAAACACTTTAAAAATACTCTTTTAAACATTCTTTTAAAAAGAAAAATTATAATACTAAGTGTATTAAAACAAGGGTCAGAAACAAATGTCATTAAAACTTTGCTTGCTATAAACTCAAAACAATTTACACTTAGTTTTATTTCTAAAAATTCTTTTTAAAGGATTTTCTCATTTATAAACTATCATTTATAAATTTCAAACAACATTTATTATCCCGAAAGACAATAAATCAATTTAAATTTCTTTTATAATTTTTATATCAAGTGTTAATATCCTCATGGATAATTTATAAAATCCTTTTAAAATTTTAAAACCACGGTAATTTTCCCTAAAGAAAATAAATCAATTTAAAATCTTATTTATAAATTTTAAAACAACATTAATTATCCCAAAATATAATTAACCACATTTATATTTTCTTTTAATAAACCAATCAATTATCTTTAAAACACTTTTGTTAAATCAGTTTATTAACTTTGAAACATTAAATCAGTTAATAACTTTTAAACACTTTTATTAAATCAGTTAATTTACTTTAAACCCTTTTATTAAATCAGTTAATTAAACTTTTAAAACACCATTAATTAAATCCTAATATCATTATCTAAATGGATTAATTAAATTCAACCATCATTAAATAAAATTATTATTTAAATCCAAATATTATAAATTAAAATGAATAACTAAATTCAAATATCATTAGTTAAAATGGTTAATTAGATTCAACATCATTAATTGAAATGATTAACTAAATTTAAAAAATCACTAATTAAAATGATTGATTAAAGTCAAATATCATTAATTAAAAATGATTAATTAAATTAAAATATCATTACTTAAAATGATTAATTAAATCAAAATTTCAAAAACCAAAATGATTAATTAAATGTAAACATCATTGGTTAAAATGATTAATTAATTTAAATATCATTAATCACAATGATTAATTAAATTTAAACATCATTAGTTAAAACGATTAATTAATTTAAATATCATTAATCAAAATGAGTAATTAAATTTAAACATTATTAATCAAAATGATTAATGAATTTTAAACATCTATTTTGTGAAAATACAAGCTCAAGACAACTTACACAAAAGTTTAGGGGATGATATTCCATAAGTGACAGTATAGCGAAAATCGCTATAATGACACAAACAATTCAAATAGAATGCCACAATTATTTTCAAACAAACAACAATATAAGCAACGCAAGGATTTAAATAAATTAATATTGACGAGAAACCCTTTAGGGTCTCTTAGTAAATGACCACTACAAAAACAATGGTTACGAACAACATAAATTGTTATATGGGTTTACTGCAAATTAGATAATATGTCATCTGTTTTCCAAAATGGGAATTCAACCAAACAACAATCTAAACTAACATCTGGGCATTAAACAATAATTTACAGCATCGTAGATATTTTATAATTTATTTAGAGGTGAGTAAACCCATTGAAATTCCAGCAGATGCTTTCGTGGTTCAGTTTGGTCTAAAATCCAACGACGTTCGATTTTAGCCCAAATTTTATCTAGCTCCAATTTCAACAAATCCAATTCCAATACGAAGATAGCATTCCTGCGAGTCCAACGCGACTAACCGCATCTGAATCAACACTTCGTACGAAATAGTTATTAGATTTATAAGATTCGAGATTAAATAATTAATGAATCGCTAAATTAATTAATTAATTAACTTTATTACATTATCGCCTAATCAAACCCTAATCGAGAAATCAAAACTTTGGCTGCCATATTCAACAACTTGCCATCGCCGCCGTCCATCTTCGGCTACCGCACTTCGTCTGGAGGTCACCCAGCCTCCCACGCACCCAATTCCACCAACGGCTCCACCATCTCCGCTTGTAGCCCTCTCGTCACACCAAAAACGCAGTCGCGTTCAAGCTTAGATCCACGACGACAGGGGCTCCAACCGTAGATACACCATCGCCGATGGCCTTCCCTGACCATGCCGCACCTTTTTATGCTGAAACCTTCGTCAAACTCGGCTTCTAGCTCTTCGATTAACCATGCCCGCTGGATAAGGTTATAAAAAAGGCAGCTTGGGTTTTCTTTTAGGGTTTGGGAGAAAAATGAGGACTAAGGGTCCTTATATAGAAATCTATCCGACACTATTCACACCCTAAAATTTACGAACTCCAATCGAGACATGCTCACTGGTATTACCAGTTAAATACCCCTATTCCAAACTCAATGGAAATATTTTCGGGACCTAATTCCAAAGTATACAAAAGTGAGCTTTTTAAAAATCTAACCATATTGTTTTAATTCTCTAAAATTAATTATTATGCTTTTTGAGCTTGCTCGACCACACGATACGCCCGATCGACACAAAACTAGTCGGCGTACATCATATTATTATTCCGGTCCCAGTGGAACTAGTTTCGACAAAATCTAAGACAGTACCTAGGAATGATAATTTCACACATTTAAATATCATTTTAAATTTTTCGATCACATTATCGATATATATCAAAACTAATTATTATTGTAATTAAATTTACAAATTGAATTCACCAATATTATTTATTAATTAAAGGAGTTAAATACGACTATTAAATCCATTTAATTAATATTTAATTCACAATTCAAATATTTAAATGACCACTATATTTGAATTCAAGTTATTAAATTCTGAAATCCAATTATTTAAATATTTAAAGTTAATTAAATATTCAAAATTAAAATGATCAAATTTTTGGAATGTCACAGTAATGGCGGAAATAGTGAGAGCATACCATATAACACTTATTGGTTGCATTGAGTTACAAAATTGTTTTTCTAAAATGTACCAAACATTATTTATGAAATAATAATAATTTTTTTGTATTGACCAAAAAATAGACATGGTTTTATTTTATTATGAATATTACGAATATTCATTATAAAATAAAACTATAATAATGGTACTTGTGGTGCACTGGAAAATACATAAGTGTTAATTTTTTTTGCAATTATTTTAGAAGATTGACTAAGCCAAAGTTTTGAGAAATAATTTATGATTATACGATTATGAATCATATGGTACTAGTAAACTATATCTCAAATAACAAAGGGTAAAGCAACCATTCAGTGGGAGCATTGTAAGAGTTGATGAACTCTACGGATTGATACATATAGATGTATGCAATCAAAAGTTCCAAAATGTTTCCATGTATTTTGTTGTATTCACCAATGAATTATCACAAACATGAACATGTGCATATGATATACATGTTATATGTTAACGATGAGTTCATATAATACAAAACATAAGTAAATAAAATAATATGCAATAGAAAATAAATAATTTGATTTAATCGAATGGGTGGGTATATTGGAAAGAATTCCAAACGTGCCTAAAAATGAATAAAGATTCAATCTCAAAAGTCACTCCACTCTATGATACATAATGATGTATCAATAAGGAGCAATCAAACTTTGTTGAACGAAGTTCAATCAATTATGAGTAAAGTTGAGTTAATTTCTTTATGCAAGGTCATGTACTTTGGAATAGTACATAAGATTAAAATTAATTTCTTCTAAAGAATGGTTTAAATAATCATAAAAAATATGGGTTTATAGGAACCCCCAACTATCGTAGGCCAAGGACTTGGCAGGCTATGCAAGTTGAAAGACTGCACATAATAATTGTACATGAGGGCTCTTGTATGAATCACTCCAAAAGGAGTTTGGGAACGATTATCATTGGATGACTAGTTTATATTTTAAACATACTTTTTGTAAACTAAAATCAAATCAGTTTAATATAAGGTAATTCATAAAATATTTACCCACTCTGTTGCATTGAGAAATAATTGATGTTTCAAGAAATACCAACTTCGTAGTGAAGGAATTTCTTTTAGAAATTATTAGTAGTAAAATGAATTTGGATACAATCCAAGGATAAAACTGATTACAAGGAATGAAATGAAATTAACCAAACCTTAATAAACAGTACGCATTAGAATGTCTAATACATATTCCTACACATTGAAGACAAACTATGAGTTTCTTATCAATTTTGAGAATAAATAATCCTTGGCAGCCAATTAAACCATTAACAGTATTGACTCTGTCATATCGTATGATGCACAAATTTGAAAGGATTTCAAGTACATTATCAAAATGTGATTTGATAGAGTAGCCCAAGGAATATAATTCATTAACCGGAAATGTGTCTTTAATATAAAGACTAATGTAATTGGGAAATAATGAACAACATTGATAAATTCATGTTCAAACTTTAATTGGGAAGCTTAAGGTTGGAATTGTTCCAAACAATAAGTAGTAGCTAATTCAACCAAAGGTAACTACAATATAGGAAGTAAAAATAAATACATAAATTTATAACTAAGCTAAGGGTGATTCCAAATGTTGAGAAACCCATGACATTGTTATATGATAACTATGTCGCGATACACTTCGTAAAAGAACCTAGAGCTCACTAGAAGTCAAGCAACATACTCTGAATAGTTCCACATGATAATGGCAGTTTATTAGCATCAGAAAGAATTGATTGACATAGTAGATAATTAAAACAACATAGCATGCCCATTCATTGAGGGACCAACCCAATTGTTTTTGAGAAAACAAATCGATGAAGTTGGAATAAGATTCCATAATGGACCCCAAGTGCAAGTGGGAGATTGGTAGAATTAGGGGTATGCCCTAGTGGTAATTATATAATTTCTTACATATATCTAACTCGATAACCAACATTTTTCAAAATAAAAGGTGTTTTCTTTCTGTTATATACTTGATATAATGTGTTATATTAATTATTTTAAGTAATTAAAAGTATGCTTAATATAGAAAATCCACAAATAGTATGTTTTGTGATAGTAGTCATGTGATGGCTACCCTACACCTACGATGTAGAACGGTTGTCAAAGGAAAGAAAATAGAGGTAAAGGTGAGAAATATAAAAGAAGGGAAGAGAATAGAAGAAAAGAGGAAAAAATAAAACACCACATAATCACATAACCTATCGTATATCTCACATCGCATCAGAGTAAATATAATGGTCAATGGATTTAAAACCGCAGAGACAGTAATAACAATGTGAACTAATCATCAGAGTGTAAGATACACAGAGTTATACAACACAGTAATAGAGTTTATACAACTAGAAAATAAACTCAACTGATAGACTATCTCATATAATAGTAAGTCAAACACCGTCAAGGCTCAGTAGTGTCACATAGCGACAATAATAAGCTCAAAGCATAAGTATGAGAAAGCATCGACTCCTACTAGTCCATCTACACAGCTTCAAGTATTGTTTGTTAGAACCTCCATTCTATGTTTCAATGACAACAACTATACAATCATCTATGTTATACATCTTATCAAGCTTATAGGTATATACTACAAGAGAACATCATGCTCAAAGTATTGGGACTTGAAGACAAACAAAGATCTTTGGACTATGCTATGATTAGTAAGGGTATTCTAGTGTATTAGGAGTCTTAGATAAATTATTATAAGGTCTCCTTGAGTATATATATGCACACATGATTTCATATACACTAATATAAACTGGAAAACTGGATTTATCGACCACAGATGTCTAAGGAAATACCATAGGCGTCTTTGACAATACTCGGGGATTTTTTCCCTGAGGCCGCAGACGTCTGAGGTTTCCCCACAGACGTTTATCATTTGAAAAACTACAGAATTTTGAATAGACACTTTTTTAAAATGAATAGAAATCAACTCTTCATCAAAAGGTTGCAGCCACTAAAATGAATAAACCTTATCCAAAAGTAACAACTCTTCATCTACATCTTTTTGAATCTATAAATACAACCATGATTGAGATTTAGAGATTAACAAATTTGAATTAATTGAATCCATTCTCTCTTGATTTCTTATTACTCTCTTGTGCATACAATTGCTTACATACTCTCAATCTTTCATAACCAAAATATAATTTTGGTTAAACCACTTCCTACAACTCAAAGCATTCACATTCACATACTCAAAGGAGATCATAGGAAGATTTGTACTATCAGTCAAAATCCATGTTATTTGGAGTACAGGATTGTCAGAGATATACTATTGCATTAGCCTATTCCTCCAAGCGAAGCGAGGGTTAGTTAGTTAAAGGAAATATCGAAGAGGAGCTTTAGGACTGGACGTAGGATGGAAGGTCTGAACCATTATAAAATATCTGGTGTGATTACTTTTATTATTTATCTTATTTATATTTAATTATTGTTCTCTGCATAATATAGTTAGTAATATACATTCTCACATGTATATATATAAGTTGCATTATTTAAAAAGATCCTATAGACTTTCATTTGGTATCGGAGCAAGGTCATTTCAATCTATAGTAACACTTAATTGAAAAATCATTAAAATGGAAAGCATATTTCAAGAAGGTCAATCAATTGCTCGTTCTCCACTATGTACTGGTTCTAATTATGCTTATTGGTCAACACGTATGCAAATTTTTATGGAAGCCAATGGTTTGGAAATATGCCTAGCGACTCAAAACAAATATGAAGCACGTGACACCGATATTGGCACATGGACTGATGCACAAAAAGCAGAGACATCTAACAATGCCAAAGCTATGAATATATTATTTTGCTCACTTGACAAAAACGAGTTTTCACGTGTCATGCTCTGCAAGACTGCATACGATATATGGCGCACTTTACAAGTCACACATGACGGCACGAATAAAGTCAAGTGAACTAAAATTTTGATTTTACAAAACCAATTTTCATCTTTCAAAATGAAAACAAGCGAATCAATTATTGATATGTATGCAAGATTTCTAACCATTCAACATGATCTCATGGCACTTGGAGTCAAATTTACAGATTTTGATTTAGTTACGCGAATTTTAAACTCTTTGACAAATGAATGGGAAAGAAATGTTATATCCATCGATGAAGCTAATGATCTTTCTCAACTAAAAGTCGAAGAGCTAATAGGAAATCTGATGTCAGATGAAGCTAACTTGTAGGCTAGAAAGGATCGAAATAATGAAAAGAAAAACATAGCATTCCAAGCAAGAAACGAAGATTCAGACTTAGACGAAAACGAGATTGTCTTTATTGCCAAGAACTACAACAAATTGATGAAATTCAAGAAGACGACCAAATTTCAAAATGGTGGCAGACCAAACTCCTCAAATCAAACATCGATTAAATGTTATGAGTGTGAAAATTTGGCCACATGAAGAAGGATTGTCCACAGCTCAATAATGATTAAAATAAAAGCAAATTTGAGAAATTCAAGAAAAAGAAAAGAGCTTTTCAAGTAACATGGGATGATTCAGATTCATCTTCTTCTTCAAATAGTGATAGTGAAAGCGACTTTGTTTGTGTCGACTAAAGTTCTATGAACTAGAAAATAGCCGAACGAATTTTATAATAAAAATAACCGCAAGCGCACGGCGTACACTTGTAGTACGTAGCGAATACGGGTCAATCCGCAGGGAATTGATGATTTTAAAAATCTATTCAATCAAATTAAACCAAAGTCGAGTGAAAGTTGAGCTAGAGAATTAGAAAATTAGCTAACCAACTAAAAGAAAAGGGATGCAAATATAAGGGTTAAATGACAATTTAGAGAATAAATTCACTCTCTAGATCATGTAGTTCAACACATATGAAATCATAATCTCTCTTTTATGGTCATTAGTGCTTTAATTGATGTGCTTATCATAAGTATGGCATATTTCTGCTATTGATTAGCCAACATAAGCCATCAAACTATAACACACCCCTTAAACCACTTACTAACTTTCATGAAATTTGACAATGAAAATGAAATCTATTTTAAGTATGGTCTATTAACTATTGATTAGAAATATAGACCATCAAATTTTAATTTCAAATCACTTTCTTTTGCCATAATCATATTTTGATGAAGATGCAATTAGTGTTAGTGATTGTTTAAGCATAGCCTATTTGGTGTCAACAATATAGACTATCAAATTCAAGGCAAAACAACAATTAAACCACTTCAATCATTATTCATTAAGCACAAAAAGAGAGCATGAATTAACAAATAGTTGAAGCTACATAATTAGAGAGCTTCATTGCCCCTAAATTGAAGGGGTTTAGCCTCTCATATTTGTCATTTGATTAACAAATGTAGCTTGCAACATGAAATAAACAAAAACAAAAAGAAGAGGAAATGAAAGCTAATGGAAAAGAAAACTATTCTAATTGCATAAAAGAAAATCTACACTACTAGCATGAAAGGAAATGAACATGTAATTAAAAGGAAATAATAATTAAATTGCATAAAAAAAGGAAAAGTACATGAAATAAAAATGGCTAAGTAGCCATGAAAAGAGAAAGAGAGCTTGTCTTTTATTTTTGATTCTAAACTAAAACTAACTAAAGAGAGACTAAGAAGGAGAAGGGTTACATGAAACATAAGGGGTCTTTATACATGTATGAAACCCTAATTCATATTTTTGGGGAATGCCCGAAATACCCTTGAGAAAGTGTGGAGGCCAAGTAATCATTAGCTTCTACTAATCATCATTTAAGTGTACATGAAGCCATTAATTCCATAAGCATATGCGTTAGCCTCTAATTTGTACATTAAGGTAGGTGGGTAGGTGGGGTCCTCCATTATCATGCCTTTGAATTATTTCCATCTCCATTCCTTTGTATCCTCTTTGTGCATGCATACATCTTCATGAAATCACTTGTATATGAAGCCAAATTCCTATAAAATAATATAGAAATTTCTAATTAAATTTTCTCAAATTAATATATGCACAAAAATGACCATTTTTCCCTTGGATGAAGATGAATATGTGACGATTTGAAAATAATATGAATTTTGGTTTAAACAAGTTAAAATACCCGATATGATCATTTATTTAATTTAAATAGAATAAATATGGTTGTAAAAATATGCACATTTACGTTCACATCAAATACCCCCACACTTATCTTTATATTCGTCCTCGAATAAACTAAAACTAAGATAAATCTGTTTTCGTAGGGAGCACGATTGCATTGAGCGTATGCAACAAGCCGTTAAACCTCTGGGTGTCCCCAGTAGGACGAGTGTCGTCTCGTGAGGGTTTTCAGCGGATACTACCCACAAAATCCAAATGCATGATGAAAATATTTACAAAAATGCAAGGTTTATTTACAAAGATGTGAATGCAAGTTTTTGAAAATATTTACGGATGAAGGATTTACTTTTAAATTAACACAAATAAGTTAAATATATGTTTGGTTATTATCTTGAAAATTTAAGTCATTTACTTGTCAAAATTTCCAACAAAAATCAAGTTATTGTAACAAATGGGCTATAGTTTAACTCGTTGTTTCGGTCGATAATACAGTGTAACTATGAAATGGATCCTTAGTTGATTATCAAAGTTCATCAAAGTGGTATTTTCATTTCTTTTCTATAACAAGTCAAATCAACTAAGTAAAAATAGTGCTTGGATTTCATTTGCTTACTCTCTCCATTTTTTCTTTTGAAAATTATACTGATATTAACAATATTTAAATATGCCTAACTCAGATAAACTGAGGCCAGATATATTACCCATGCACTGCCTTGCGGACTGATGTGAGGGGAATACAGAGCATAGCGAGTGAACACACAAGTGCGAACACTTATTGACTGTAGGCATTATTAGTAAAATAATTTTTATACACACACCTAACTCAAATAAATTGAGGCCAAATATACCAATCGTGCACTGCCTTTCAGGCTTACGTGAGAAGGGTACAGAGCATGGCGAGTGAACACACGAGTGTGAACACATGACTCTAGGTGTTTATTAAGAAAATATATACATATATACAAGAATTTTTTTTTGTGTTTTTGTTTTTTTTAGAGAGAGAGTTTCGCAAAATCATCTTAGCATCATTTAACTTAGAAGACAAAAAAAATGTTATATCCTTTACTTTAAATCAACCACTTTTTAAAACAAAGATTTTCAATTAGGATATATTTCATAATTATCACGTATGAATCTTCCTATATACTAGTTAAACCATTTTTATTTGTAATCAAACTTCATTTTTATTTTTGTTAAGACAAATTAAATTTCAAAAATTTCAATTTAATAAACCAAAACTATATATTTATCTTATAGTGTTTCTTTAAAAATAAATCAAAATGCTTTTAATTTTTTTTTTGAGGTTTTTTTTTAATTTTGGAAAGAAAATAAAAATAAATAAACCATGAAAAATTAAAAATGATGATGAGTCTCCCCCCACACTTGATTTTGACCATGTCCCCACAGTCAATCCAAGTGGAAGGAGAGAAATAAAAATGAAAACATGACCTTTATTTAAATGAAAATTAACGGTATTTACACGAGATCAGAAAGTATATCGTCAAAGCGTAAATGAAACGGTCTTCCAAAAACCGATTCATTTGCCTCCAAGTATACGAGACACAGCTTAAGCTCGAAAAACCAAATTGTAAAAGATTTCAAAGTTGAATGTTGATTTGGAAAACCGAATGTCGTTTTATTGAAAACTGCATGAGTTGTTTTATTTTCGATGATTTTCGGGGTTGATAGAATAATTGATTGAAATTCAAATTTATTTTCACCATATTCAAGCTTATCATCGATTTCAAAATCAAAATGATGATTCAAATCGTCCCCTTCGGAGTTTAACGACTCGCTTTCAAAAGGTCCAAAGAAATCGTATTCATTAAATTCGTCTTCCTTTATTGGATTATCAACAACTTCATTGCGTATCTCAAGTTCAAAATCTAAAGTTGTTGTATTCAAATTTTCAAAATCGAGAAAAGGAAGATCGAATTTTAAATTTGGTTCCACACCCTCAAAAGAATTGAAATCCAACTCAATTACCGTGTTTTTAACAACTTCGTTAAGATTTACATTTTCAATTTCAAAAGTTGTTATTTGAAAATCGTCGATTTGGGTAAAAGATGGATTAGTGTTTGACTCGTCACACGTTGGGATTTGATTTTGTTTATCATGTTGTTTCATATATGTTTCAAACAACGAGTCCAAGTGATCATTGTAGATTTCGTCCATTTGTTCTACAAAATCCAATTTGTAGTTATTAACTTGAGAATTTTCGATTTGGATTTGTTGAGACTAAAATTTTTCCCTCGTATCGTAGTCGAGATTATTACCATTGCTAAAATTATTTGAAAAGTGGATCACATTTTCGTTTTGATTTTGAAATTCGTTTTGGAGTTCTAAATTGAATTGGCATGGGTTATACTCGAAATTATCTGAATTTTGAATTGAATTCAGATTTTGAAATTCTTGACTCGAGTTATTACACAAATATGAATTACACAAATCATTTATCTCTTGATTTTGTTGTGTAATGAGTTCGAGTAAAGATGAAATCATTTCAATGTTATTTTCGAGATTCGAGGGTTGTTCGTCATTTTGAAAATTTTGTTGTTCAAAATTCGAATTATTTACACAATAGTTGTTGTTAAAATATCCATACGAATTTGGAGTGAAATCATATGGATTATATTGATTTTCACAACTATTGTAAAATTCAAGTGAATATGGAAATTCAGACATTTTCAAGAACGTTTTATGGTTTTTTTTTATAAAGGAAAAAATATTTACAAATAGAATTTATTTTTCAAAATGGAAAATTGATTTTTGTTCTGTTTTTTATTTTTTAAATTTTTTTTTGTTTTTGAAAAGGTGCTATAATTTTTTGTTGGATTTTTTATTTTCTAAAAAAAACTAAGTAATTTTTTTTTTGGAATTTTGATTTGAAAATTTTCAAAGGAAAAGGAAAAAAACTAAGTTAATAAATATTTACAATTTTTTCTAGTTTTGGATTTTGAATTTTTTTTTGTTTTGTTTTGTTTTGTTTTGTTTTTTGTTTTTTTAATAGAAATGCAAATAGAACCAAGCAACAATAACACACAAATCAAATAAAATAACAAATCACAAAACAAACACACAAAAACTTTTTTTAAAAAATGCTAACTAACACAACACTAAAACACACAAAAATCAAACTAAAATAATTCGAAGAATAGAAAATAAAATAAAATCAATTCCCCGGCAACGGCGCCAAAAACTTGTTCGTGTCGACTAAAGTTCTATGAACTAGAAAATAGCCGAACGAATTTTATAATAAAAATAACCACAAGCGCACGGCGTACACTTGTAGTACGTGGCGAATACGGGTCAATCCGCAAGGAATTGATGATTTTAAAAATCTATTCAATCAAATTAAACCAAAGTTGAGTGAAAGTTGAGCTAGAGAATTAGAAAATTAGCTAACTAACTAAAAGAAAAGAGATGCAAATATAAGGGTTAAATGACAATTTAGAGAATAAATCCACTCTCTAGATCATGTAGTTCAACACATATGAAATCATAATCTCTCTTTTATGGTCATTAGTGCTTTAATTGATGTGCTTATCATTAGTATGGCATATTTGTGCTATTGATTAGCCAACATAAGCCATCAAACTATAACACACCCCTTAAACCACTTACTAACTTTCATGAAATTTGACAATGAAAATGAAAACGAAATCTATTTTAAGTATGGTCTATTAACTATTGATTAGAAATATAGACCATCAATTTTTAATTTCAAATCACTTTCTTTTGCCATAATCATATTTTGATGAAGAGGCAATTAGTGTTAGTGATTGTTTAAGCATAGCCTATTTGGTGTCAACAATATAGACTATCAAATTCAAGGCAAAAACAACAATTAAACCACTTCAATCATTCTTCATTAAGCACAAAAAGAGAGCATGAATTAACAAATAGTTGAAGCTACATAATTAGAGAGCTTCATTGCCCCTAAATTGAAGGGGTTTAGCCTCTCATATTTGTCATTTGATTAACAAATGTAGCTTGCAACATGAAATAAAAAAACAAAAAGAAGAGGAAATGAAAGCTAATGGAAAAGAAAACTATTCTAATTGCATAAAAGAAAATCTACACTACTAGCATGAAAGGAAATGAACATGTAATTAAAAGGAAATAATAATTAAATTGCATAAAAAAGGAAATTTACATGAAATAAAAATAGCTAAGTAGCCATGAAAAGAGAAAGAGAGCTTGTCTTTTATTTTTTGATTCTAAACTAAAACTAACTAAAGAGAGACTAAGAAGGAGGAGGGTTACATGAAACATAAGGGGTCTTTATACATGTATGAAACCCCAATTTATATTTTTGGGGAATGCCCAAAATACCCTTGAGAAGGTGTGGAGGCCAAGTAATCATTAGCTTCTACTAATCACCATTTAAGTGTACATGAAGCCATTAATTCCATAAGCATGTGCATTAGCCTCTAATTTGTACATTAAGGTAGGTGGGTAGGTGGGGTCCTCCATTATCATGCCTTTGAATTATTTCCATCTCCATTTCTTTGTATCTTCTTTGTGCATGCATACATCTTCATGAAACCACTTGTATATGAAGCCAAATTCCTATAAAAAAATATAGAAATTTCTAACTAAATTTTCTCAAATTAATATATGCACAAAAATGATCTTTTTGCCCTTGGATGAAGATGAATATGTGACGATTTGAAAATAATATGAATTTTGGTTTAAACAAGTTAAAATACCCGATATGATCATTTATTTAATTTAAATAGAATAAATATGGTGGTAAAAATATGCACATTTACGTGCACATCAGACTCAAAACAAGTAAACGTGTGTTTGGCTAACACGGATGAGGTACGTCCCGAACTTACTTATCTCTTCTATTAATAAAGAGAATTAAATGAATAGAATTTCCACGGTATCGTTTTGAAATTCCGAAAATACCCTCGTCCGTCAACGAAATCTCACAACCGGTTTGCATCATGCACCACCTCTTCTTCCCAACTACCCATCAATGGAATTTTACTACCAATTTGTCAGTGACACTACTAACAAAACAACTTGAAAAAAAATTATTGTGACTACTAAAACATTTACGCTTACAACACACATTCGTCCACTCATTTTTTTATTAAATAAAATATAAATATTTCTACTTATTAGATGCACATACGTGCAGTTTATACTAGTAATGAAATAATGGAAATAGACATTGAATTAGATGATAAATATAGAGAATCAAAAAAATTAAATAAGGAATATGTAGGAAAGTTAACTAGAACGGAGTTGGAAATCAGATTATTAAAAGATGAAAAATTATCTTAGAAGAACTAGAAATTGTTCAAAAAAATTATGCAACGCTATTATGACAAATTATTAAACGACTTAGAAAATTATAAGTTAGAAAAAGTGAATCTGGAAAAAGAAAAACTAGAATTACAAGCAAATTTAGATTCTAGAAATATTGAAATCTGTGATCTTAAAAGTAAGTTAGATAAAATAACAAATAATGTGATAAAATTCAACAAAGGAAAACAAAATTTAGAAAATTTGATTATGATATCTAAACCATATGGAAATCAAAATGGATTAGGTTTTAAAAACAAACAAAAGTCAAAGAAATATAGCACATTATACACAAAATTCAAAAAGCCAAAGTTAGAAACTAAGTTTAAGAATTCATATACAAATATGGTCAAAATATGGATTCCAAAAACAAATAATGAACTAATTAGACAAAAACATATTGATGAATATCTAAAAAAAGGTTGTATATAACAATAACTACATTTCTAAAAGGAACCAAATCCTCGTGGATATGGCTACCTTCTTCCACTAACATATAGGACCCTAATTAAAGAATGTGGGTACCAATTAAAATTTTCTTATTTTGCAGGTACCCAAAATTAAAATAAAAAATAAAGAGAAATGGATACTTGGTAGTGGTTGCTCTAAGAACATGACTGGAAATGCTATTTTGTTATCGAATATAACATATATCGATGGTGGCACTGTGACATTTGGAGATAACTTAAAAAGATTTGTCATCGGCATCAGAGAAGTCATCAATATCGGTATTTCTAACTCTCCTATAATTACTAATGTTTTATTGGTAGAAAATTTGAAACATAACTTATTAAGTATAAGTCAATTATGTGATAAAGGATTTAAAATTGATTTCGAGAAAAATAAATGCAATATTTTTTGTGAAAATAAAATTTTAATTTTTAAAGGATTTAGAAATCAAAACATATATGTTTTTAAAATGAATGTAAAAAACAAAGCTAATTTATGCTTAGCCGCAAATCATTATGATCCATGGTTATGGCATAAACATTTTTGTCATATAAATTTTAAGAATATCAACAAACTAGCTAAAAATGAATTAGTTAGAGGATTACCAAAAATCAACTACTAGTTTAAAAACATAAGTGACGCTTGCCAATTTGGTAAATTAAAGAAAAGTTCCTTTAAATATAAAAAAGGAAATTTCCACAAAGCAAGCTTTCGAATTACTCCATCTAGATTTGTTCGGACCAACTCAAGTACGTTCAATAAATCATAATAAATACATTTTTGTAATTATTGATGATTTTTCAAGATATACTTGGACATTATTTTTAAAACATAAAAGTGATACTTTTGAAATGTTCAAAATTTTTGCTAAACGAATAAAAGATTTAATGAGTTAAAAATTAAAAGTATACGAAGTGATCATGGAGATGAATTTGAAAATGAACCATTTACAAATTTTTGTAACAAAAAGGGAACTAGTCATAATTTTTCATTTCCTCGAACACCACAACAAAACTGTGTTGTAGAAAGGAAAAATTGAACTTTACAAGAATGTGCACGAACTCTACTAAGTAGTAGTAACCTACCATTTTTTTTTGGGCCGAAGCCATTGCTGCTGCTTGTTATGCATTAAATCGTGTAACACTTAGACTAATGACTAAAAACACATGCTATGAAATATTTTAAAAAAAAACCCAAAGTATCGTATTTTAGCGTATTTGGATAAAAATGCTTCATTTTAAACACTAAAGATTATCTAGGAAAATTTGATTCTAAAGCTGATGAAGGAATTTTTGTTGGTTATTTGGATCAAAGTAAAGCGTATAGAATCTTTAATAAATGAAAAAATATTATAGAAGAAAGTCTTCATGTCTCATTTGATGAAAACTTCAAAAATATAATAAAAGTGACAATGATGAAGAAATTATACTTATACATGAAAATAATAATAATAATAATAATGTCAATAACAATAATGATAATATCATAACTTCATCACCTAGAATATTAAGAGATCATCCTATTAATAATATTATCGAGGATTTATATACAAGAGTATCAACGAGAAAACAATTAAATCAACTGAGTCATGTTGCATTTATATCAAATATTGAACCAAAAAATTATAAAGAAGCATCAAAAGATGATTTTTGGATTGTTGCAATGCAAGAAGAACTTAATCGATTTGAAAGAAATGATGTTTGGAAACTTGTACCGAGGCCAAACGATCAATCTGTAATTGGAATGAAATGGGTTTTTAAAAATAAAGCCGATGAAAATGGAAATATTATACGAAATAAAGCACAGTTAGTAGTTCAAGGATATAATCAAGAAGAAGGAATTGATTATGATGAAACATTTGCTCCTGTAGCACGTCTCGAAGCAATACAAACATTATTGGCTTTTGCATGCCATCATAAATTTAAACTTTTTCAAATGGACATAAAAAGTGACTATTTTATTTAGCAATTATTTGTATGCTTATTTCTTTTGACCACACCTTATTATTTAACTTTTAACTCCTGCCACAGTACTTTAGTCTCTTTTCTGCTTGGAATTACTCGTCCATATTTATTTTTAATTATTCATACTCTTATCTATAACGTACTAAGTATCTTACACATACTATGAGAATGCGTACATACTGTCTTCTCTTGTATTTTGATAATGATAAAAGGGGAAGAAATTTGGTAAACGTATGCATATACATAGGGGGAGACAAAATCTACTTAACGAGAAAATTCTCTATTTTTATTATAAATGACTATAATATTTCTTCTGTTTTGATTGTATAGTTGTCGCCATCAAAACGGGGGAGAATGTTAGAACCTCCATTCTATGTCTCAATGACAGCAACTATACAATCGTATATGTTATACATCTTATCAAGCTTACAGGTATATACTACAAGAGAACATCATGCTTAAAGATATTGGGACTCGAAGACAAACAAAGATCTATGGACCGTGCTATGATTAGTAAGGCTATTCTAGTGTATTAAGAGTCTTAGATAAAACATTGTAAGGTCTCCTTGAGTATATATATGCACACATGATTTCATATACACTAATATAAACTGGAAAACTGGATTTATCAACCACAAACGTCTAAGGAAATACCACAGTCGTCTGTGACAATACTCAGGAAATTATTCCCTAAGGCCACAGACGTTTGAGGTTTCCGCATAGATGTCTGTCATTTGAATAACTGCAGAATTTTGAATAGACACTTCTTTAAAATGAATAGAAATCAACTCTTCATCGAAAGGTTGCAACTATTAAAATGAATAGACCTTATCTAACAGTAACAACTCTTCATCTGCATCTTTTTGAATCTATAAATACAACCATGATTGAGATTTAGAGATTAACAAATTTGAATTAATTGAATCTATTCTCTCTTGATTTCTTATTACTCTCTTGTGCATACAATTTCTTACATTCTCTCAATCTATCATAACCAAAATATAATTTTGGTTAAACCACTACCTACTACTCAAAACATTCATATTCACATACTCAAAGGAGATCATAGGAAGATTTGTACTATCAGTCAAAATCCATGTTATTTGGAACACCAGATTTTTAAAGATATACATTTGTATTAGCCTATTCAACCAGGCAAAGGAGGCTTAGTTGGTTAAAGGAAATACCGAAAGGGAGCTTCGGGACTGGTCGTAAGACGGGAGGTCCGAACCAGTATAAAATATCTGATGTGATCGCTTTTATTATTTATCTTATTTATATTTAATTATTGTTCTCTGCCTAATATAGTTAGTAATATACATTCTCACACGTATACATATAAGTTTCATTATTTAAAAAGATCCTATAAACTTTCACTATTTACCTACTATATAGTCCACTCATTTAAGAGCACCTGAGGTAATAAGAAGCAAAGCATAAAACCTCGAGTCGGACAAAAGTCTAGTGTGAGCAACAAACAATCTCAAAATACTATAAAAGTCGATATTGTATATGGAATAGAGGGTATACAAATCATACCTAACATGTCTCTACAACCAAAGAGTTAGCACATAACATCGATAATATCTACTCTATAAATGTCATAAAGGGTACTCCATATTCAGTACTTGTCGGGGTGCCTAGGTATCTCCATCTACAATACATACTCTATACTAAGTAATAGTCGGGGTGTCTAGGTATCCCTATGCCCAATACCTACCTCGTTTGACTTCTAGAGTGACAGGTGGCTAGTGAAACCATAACAAACATAGCATCCACCAAACAATACTAACTGTCACTCATTGTGCTCTAGATCTATGATAACTTGTACGGCTATTCTTCTATCAAGGATTAATGGATAAAAATCCTGATTTTCAGTTGTACTCTCTTTAGCCTAAAGCTGGTACTAGATACATTCTTCTAGTCCAAGGTATATGAATCCATTCTTCCGATCCGAGGTACCAAATCAACATACCCATAGGCGTCCCTACAAATACCCTTGCTTTGAGTACAAAATAAAACACTCCAAATATTAATGATCTCTTAGCACGCATCTTCATGCTCTTCCTTGGCTTCATCCATGTCCACAATAGAACCATTCTACATTCTGTCCACGGATCACCCTCCACGAATCCGCCCATATGGAACTCATCACGACACCAAGCCTTCAACCTCAGAACCTAACTCTGTATCTACCAAGCTACTCATCCGAAGAACTAGACCATCATGTCGAAAATGTCGAATCGTCACAATCATGGTAAGCACCCGACAAAGAGCAATACCATCAAGACATAGAGTCGGCCATACCATCAAGACACAGAGTTGGTTACATGAACCACTATATCGCGCTCCTTGAAGCCTCCTCACCATCCATGTTAAAGGTCGACCAAATCGACCATCATCAATAGTGATGGGTACCGACCACTCCACAACGGTCAATAACAACCACTTTGGTCATGTACTTCGCCAAAAATGGAGAAGTACTAACCAACTGAAAACGTCCGACGTCACTACAAGAAAATATATTATTAATAACACCATTTAATAACGCATTATTCTAAAGCGTTATTGTTTACCTTTAAATATTTGTTTTTTTACATAATTAGTTTTGTATGTACATATGTAACGCTTTGGCCCCAAATTTTCGTCTCCCTCCCAAATACACACCCAATTTCATCTCCCTCTCAAAATAACACTCAGCCATTTTCATTTCCCTCCTAAAACAAAATAATCCTAATCGAAGTTATACTCCATCTCCAATCTCTGAAATTCAGCTTTTGTACTCCATCTCTGACCTTCAACATTTCGCTCTTCAGCAGCTGTGAAGTCGACGATGCCAGGAACCCTAATCTCCAATCTTCGATCTTTAATTTTGCTCTTCATCAATATCTACCAGATTCATCCCGCTTCCTGCGAAGGTAACATCTTTTTTATGCTTTATTCTTTTCAGCAAATATAATTTTGAGCAATGAAAAAAGCATGGGCTAATCCCATTAGTGCTCTGCCTAACACATGCACTCCCAATTTCTTCTGCCATCCCAATTTCTACAACCTCACGCTTCTTCATTTCTGACCTGATCTTGGCTCCTGATCTTGGCTCGCCTTCTCTTCCTTTTATTCAGGTCTGTACAGTTTGTGTTAATTCTACCATTTTATAGTTCTTGAGATTAACTGATGCGGTTAGCTATTAAGATGCTGAACTGATTAAACGAGAATTATGGACTTGTTTCATCATTATAGTAACATAGAAGTTAAGAGAATCTTAGTTTGCCGTTAATTTGGCCACTATTGAATGTGCTGATGCAAATCGGATTGAAATTCCATGGAAAGAAGTACAAATTACGGACCAAATATTTTACGGCACCCAAATATATATAAAATGTACATAGAGGACCATGTTGCTTTCATGCGCATCCACAATTACAGACTCGTGTTCTTTCAGTTCAGAACAATCATGCGGTTATGGTTAACTGATGAAATTGGTTGATTATTCTTACTTTCGTTTGTCAAATTATATGTATATTTATTTGGAAGTGAAGTAAAAGTTTATTTTTTTTCAGTAATTAGCCACCTCTAATGTTTATTCCCTTTATCTGTAAGTATGTAATTAACTAACAAGACATACTGCATTCACTACTTTAATCCAATTTCTTTGACTACTTCCAATATTTGTCATGCACCATTTTATGGAATCTATTTCTAAAATTGTAACACATTTACTGTGCACTCAGGGGGCACACCTTGTGGAAAACGCGATGAACCTTGACAGTATTCATAAACCAAGTAGTTCTCCCTTACCCACTTAAGTTTTGCAGCATCACTTTCATCCCAAATCCAGTTCCACCATCGACCTCTACTTTCCGAACAAGTCATTCCATCAGATGCCATCACACAAGCATCTGCATTGTAATTGCGATAGTATTCAGTGAATGGTGCTTTGGTCCAGTTGGTTTTCACTTGACCTTTCCGAGTTGCCCATTCTTCTCCATTCCATAGAGCAACATAAGAATTCAATGGTTGGCTTGTCAAGAAAGGGATCCCTTGTTCTTGAGCATTCTTGAACACTCTTACAGGTACTTCATCAACTAACCACCTGTGTATACCTATTGCTTATGATTGGTTCATTACAAGTAGTATGAATTTTGACACTGTTGATTACTTACAATATGTTGTTTCACTAGTAGAAAGGCACATAAGATTTGTATATATGCGTGTTCTCATCAAAGTTGGAATTTAAAGATTTGGCCTAGTTAGAAAATGATTTTGTGATTCAGTGCCCATTTGGGAACAACTAGTTTTGAAGAACTACTTACTGTAAAACTACTTAGAAAATAATTTTGAACAGTAACTTTATGGTAAGTTTAAACGAAAAGTAAAATGTTGAAGTTTTTGGAGAAATAAGTTGAAATTGTAATTAAATTAATTTTAAAACTTGAAATAAGTCTTAACTAAGTATTTGTTGGTCATAACTTGTAAGTTCTAAACAACTTAACGTATCTCATCTCCTCATAAGCAGTATCTCAAACATACAAATAATAATTATTAATTGATAAATGCGGTTGACTCGGTTGGTTGGTGGTTTAGATTACGAGATCATATGTTACGAGTTGGATACCTGAAATTGATACTTGTTGGTATAAATAAACCTCGTTCAAAGAAAAAGTAATTGGTAAGTTGTTCGAGGCTTTTATATGTTGGTTTGATAGATAAAGAATAAAAGTACGGTGATTAGATTATCAATAGTTCATAGCAAAAACTAAAATCAATAGTTGAAGTTAAACTTTAAATCTTGACTATTTTTCCAAGAGGATATCTTGAATGGCAGTTTACAGTTTATCTGGCAAAAACAAAGTATTGGCTTTTTTTTCTTTGGTCTCCTATAAAGATAAAGTGGAAACTAGTATCTAAAAAACCTTCTCGAAAACAAGTTTTGCGAAACAATCCTATCAATATTTTCAACAAAAATGTACATTTAAAAATAAATAAATATAAAGTGTAAAATGTGCATTCTTACGATGTAGACTACAAATTTTCATTTTACAAAAATGTGATTTTAGAACTGCAAATACATGCATCGTAGAATGCAAATATTTGCAATTCTAAGCGCAAACATGTATGGTTAAAAATGTACGAATAAAATGTTTTGAGCAGGTATATAACGTTATATCCAAGGGAACACTGTTGTTAGAATAGTTCATGAAGTTAACAATAATTTAGAGCTATTTACATATGTTCTCAAATGATTCTATCATCAACATGCTATCATTTCGGTAAATTAAGCATAACTTATCTACAAGGAAGCAGAAGAAACAAGCTAACTATATCAGCAAATTCTGAAATAAAAATAAATATCTAACTATAACTTATATAGCTAATGAAATGATATTAAAATGTTGCAAATATCAAAGTACTCCAGTGATGATAATACATACATTTTTTAATAATTTGAAATTTATGGATTTTTAGGACACGCCCTTTAAAAAATTTAGGACACTCTATGGATTATTAGTAAAAAAAAATAGTAGTAGAGCAAGTATACAATCATGCAACTCTTATTCCTTACCTAATCGAATAATAAGTACATAAATAGATAGAATGTAGTGAATCAATTATGCAGAATGCAAGGATATATGCAAGTAGAGCATCAAATGCTAATGGCAGTGAAGTAGTGATAGAAATGACAGCTTGCATACAAGTTTTGATCAAAGATTTCCACATGCTATCATCCTCTGCTCCATGACCTACAGCTGTTTCCAAATATTATCCTTTTTTCTACATTAAATATATAATTTCAAAACCACCATCATAGAACTAATGGACCAGTACAATTATAGAACTACTATTCAATTAATTACAAACTTTAAAGACTTGATTACTCTCTAGGCTTTTTCTGTGGGTTGATGTATGCTCGGAGGATGTGTAAGTGGTGAATGAAGTGTGTGGTGCTGGTCGGATGAGGTTGAGATGTAGGCAAAGGTGATGGACAATGAGGGTATGTGCAATAGTGGTAGGAGCAAGTTGATGTGCAGTGTAAAACTGTTGCAGGTAGATGTGTATTGGGGTGATGATGTTTGCTGATGATGATATATGTTGAAGGCGGAGGATAATGGCAGTGGATTTGGTTGCGTTTTTTTATATTAGAGGAAGGTGATGTTTCAAGGTGATTGAGGATAGTGGGTGATAATTGTCTGGAGTTTTGGGTTGGAGTTGATGGGTTTGTGAATGTAGATGGTGGTTATATATAGGAGGTAGGCAGTAGCAGTTGATGCGTTGAATATGCAGGTTGCAGGTTGAATGGTTTGATTGTTCAGGTGGGTGTGCTTGAATGTGGTTAATGAAGAATTTGTATGATGTAGGAGCAAGAGTTGCAGTGTGTGATTAATTGGTGAATACTGTGGTGGAGTAGTAGTTGATTATGTCGACAATGAGGATGGTCAGGGCAGAGACAAGAAGAAGTGGAGCAAGGAAATGAGAGTTGAAGGTTGAAGCGGTGATGTAGTAGTGAGATTGGATAGGAGAAGGTAGTTGTGGTGAAGTTTGGTGATGAAGATGATGAGAATGTTGGTTGGCAAGGGAAAGTGGTGGAGGAGTTAATGGTTGGTGCAGTGGAAGTTATGGAGGCAGTGGGATGTTATTTGTTGTGAAGGCATGTTTTGAGGAAGTATGCTTTGTGATGTTGAGGGAAGATGATTTGGCAGACGAGAATGGGTTGTGAGGCTGATGGATGGGAGGTTATAGCAGTGAATTCAAATGAGGTGGTGAAGGAAGGAGTTGGATGGTATATGCACTGATGAAGGCAGTTGTATACAGGGTAGGAGCAGAGCAGTGGAGGAGCAGATGATTCTGGTGATGTTGTTTGATAGGGGTTGTTGACGGGCAGTGCAGAAGTAAGGCAGGTTTGAGGCAACAGTGAAGATGAGATAGTTTTTGTTAAAAAAAGAAATTTGTAAATCAAAATAGAAATTGTAAATGCAATGCACATATAATAAAATATTTTTGTTTGAAATTGTGTTTTTTTACATAAATCAGTGGACGCTTCAGGGTCGCCTGAACGTATGTGAAAACGAAATTATCAATGAAGCTTGCCGTGTCACTTCTGATGGAAGCCTAAGTCTATGGACGACCATATACCGCTGCTGTGGATTTTTGCTGAAGTCAAGAGATCGATGCACTGTAAACTAAGTAAACCTGAGATCGACAGATTGGGATGGCAGAAGAAATTGGGAGCGCTAACGAAAGATTGGTGAATTTGCTAGGATTATCTTGTTAATGAAACGAGAGGCTTCTTGTTGCTGAATTACATTGGCTAAGTATCTCTTTCACTGTGAGTTGGTTTGATTTTGTTTTAGTCATATATGTTTTAACTTTTTGACATCGTCATATTTTTAGAACATGCTAGTAGATGATACCAATGAAATTATGTACTACCCTTTGAAGATTTCTAAATTTTAGGATAATTTGGAAGTCTGATAATAATAGATCAGTAGAAATAATCAATTGTAGTTTCTAGTTCATGCAGTTCATGCACTTGCTTTAATGTTTGTACACTGTAATGAAAAATATATATCACATTTCTATCTGAGCATGCACTTGTTTTAACATTTTTTGTGTCTTTGTGTTAACTTCGCAGGCTTATTTTGAAGGAAGCAAGGTCCTTAGTACGCAACTAGATCAGATCTTGCATGTTGGAACTTTGTAATGTTTGTACTCTGTAATATTTGGAAGGATTGCTTTAATGTTTCCACTCTGTAATGTCTGTACACTTATTAAATATATCACATTTCTTTCTGAGCATGCTCTTGTGTTATATTTGTTGATTATAATCTTTATTCGTTTATGAAGATTTAGTTTGATTGCTATTATTAAAATGTAATATATAGGCAAAATGGTGTTATAAAGATTTCCAATTCCATTGAGATTTAGTTGTATTATAGCGGCTATAATCAGCTATTGAATAAATATTTTATAGCGGCAAAATGGTGTTATAAAGATTTCCAGTTCCGTTGAGATTTAGCTGTATTATAGCGGCTATAATGAGCTATTGAATTAACATACCATAGCGGCGAATTTGCGTTATAAAACTAAGCTCAACCATAGCGGCATATTTTGTGTTATAAATATTCAACAGTTTTTTATAACATGTCGATATACAGCGCTTATCAAACTGCTATGGTTGTGATTAATAGCGGCTATATGCCGCTATAAAAGACACTTTTTTATTGTAGTGCGTCTATCCTGAAGTCTGAAGCTCGTCTAAATCCATTATCTTCCATCCTCAGATCTGTTGACATTAGCATTCTCTTACTACTTATCCCATTTGTTTGGGTTTCCGATTAAGGGGATGATACCCTAACGCACGAAATATTCCCAAACGGTACGATCGCCAATAAATTGGCGTTTCAACCAAATTAACATACATGCATCCAACAAGCATATAAAATCAATAATAGTATACGTATATAATATGTATAATCCATCCAAATCAACTAGTGTGGGAATTAATATCAATAATAGCTCAACTCTACATAATAGTATACGTATAATATGTATAATCCAACAATGCCCACCAATGTGGGAAATCATACCAATAATAGCTCAAATCCAATGAATTCCTAACTATGGCACGTCAAAGGATATTATGTGACATTCTTTACAAATCATTTCAAAATAATTTTATTTTCTTTTATAAAAATATAGTAGATATATAAGTATAGGAAATCATATTTTAAAATCAAAATCATTCTCGAGCGTCAAATCTAATACCATACAACAATCATAGTATAGTGAGAGAAAATATCACTCATCTCATCTAAGTCCGTCCAGACCAATGCCAAAACAAAGAGCTCTTCATCACTAGTACAACGCAAGAAACAACGTCCGCAGCGGACCTCGTATGTAAAAGATATGGCGTTTATAATTTAACGGATTAAATAAATTATTAATTAACTTTAAGCTATAATTATTTAAACTAATTAGCCAATTTAGAGATAATCCATCTTCCTCATTCCCATTCAAATAATCCAGGCTGAAAACATACCCACACTTCCACCTTCTCTCTCTTCCCATCCTCCCTTGTTTCACGACGAAACTTCAAACTGACGAATCCATCGTTCCACTCTCCTTAAGCTCGTCCCCCATGCCAGAAGTCGTCATCTCCAGTTCCCCCCACAAAATCCTGTATGTGCCCTAGTGTGTACGGCATGTACATCTCGCGATTTATCTCGACTCTCTTAGCGACTCCAAGTTGACCGATCCCCACTCCAAATTCGATTTTGGTCACGTCGGCATGTTCCATTTCGTGCCTCGTCATCTCTAGTCCCGTGTCCCCAAAAAGACATACACGGCCATGATTTGGGGGTTGTCGGAGAAGATGACTGTTCAATTCATTCTTAGCACCAAAATGTTGGCCACGGAACAAGGAAAAGTGGGTCTCAATCGGATCTCGATTACGTTGAAAGGTTGGCTTTTAATCATTTTTCAAAAAGGAGAGAGAGTGGGTTTAGAAGGTGAGCCCATGTTTCTCAATTAAACAATGATTGTGAATGTACAGTAATGGGTTCGGGTCAGAGATAAGGGTTTAGTGATTTAAATAATATTTTATTCATTTTATTTAAATTCTCAAATGAACGATCACACGTTTCGAGCTCACACGATCAAACAACGCGTCCGATTGCAGCGAAACTCGTCAACGTACATACCTCATTTTTTCGGCCTCAATGATATAAATTTCGTCGCTATTCGAGACTACGCTGTAGGATGATAATTTCATGCTTTTGAGACCGTTTCGGCCATTCGATCATCCAATCTCCAACGATAGTGATCCATATACTTATTTTAATTTGCAACGTCTATAAAAACTCAACGAAAGTGGTTTCGAGTCCTGATTCGATCGTATGCGAAAAATCACATTTTTAGGACCATCAATTAATTAACGATCCAATAATTAAATCAATTCTTTAAATATATCGTCGTTAAAAATATGGGTCATTGCATTCTCCTCTCCTTGAAAAGAATTTCATCTTGGAAATTCCAAGGACGAAACAAGACAACCTAATACCCTTAGATAAGCAACGATTCAAGGGAAATAATCACTTACCAACTCTCAACAACAATCATTGAAAGTGATCACAAAGGGAATAGACTCGGAATTAGTAGGGAGCCATCATCCAGATCCCTAAGTACAATCACTATCCAATCCAAAATCAATGTGGCAAAACCAAACGTCTAAGTTAGGCACTTATTTCCAACGAAACGTACAATGGAAACAAAAGAGCTAACTCACTAATCGAAAGGAAAGTCAACTAAATCTCATATCTCATATATTACCAACTATCTCAACTATTGGTAACGCTTAGCATCTTATACGTTGACTTTTCTCCCAATTTTGGCTTATGTCATGGAAAATTTTGGCAGCACCTCTTTTGCGCGGCTAGGTCTGGAAAAAATCCTAATACAACATAGATATGTAAACATCTCATTTCTCATAATATACCATATCATATATAGAAATCGTCTCAAATAAGTATGCTATATCAAACCATAACTATCCCGCATGCCTAATAACCACACAAACATAGACTATCATTTCGAATGCTAATAATACAATCAAACGTGCATATATAAGATTTATCATTAAAATGTAACATCCATGCCTATGCTAGCATGCAGAATACTAAATTATCTAGTATAAAACATCCAATGTGATATCCAATATGAAAGCTGACGATAAAAATGAAATCACACCTCCCAAAGAGCTCTGGATAAGCGGTCCTCATGCTCTTCTCGGTCTCCCATATCATATCATCTTTACTTTCACTTCACTGAACCTCTACTATTCCACTGCCTCCTTTTAACCTAATTATTATTTCATCTATCAGTACGAATAGGCCTATGAGGTCTCGGAGTCCATGGTTCAGTCTCGATATGATAAAATCGATTTGGTGCCAAATATCCAAACGCCTCTTGTAAGTTCTCCCAAAACCTGCCATCAAACAACGGGTCTCGGCCACTTACAATGCTCTTGCCATATAGTGGAATCACACTATCCATCCCACATACAACTTACCAAACACGGATGATGTTCTGTTGGACTTAAGGAATATAAACTTAGCATTATTCATTATCTAATCGACTGTGACTCAAATACTATCACCCTATCCTTAGTCATCGGAGATCCATCGATGCAGTCTATAAGTATATGCTCCTACTACTAGAGAACAAACAATCTCAATCGGGTCCGCACTACATCACCTCTACAGACACTACTCACTCTTCTAATTTAGCCACAATCTCCACTAGTCTTGCCTAACACCTCTGACTAATACCAATCTGCTAAAACAAAGTAGGTTTGATGGTCAAACTAGCCATCATCTTTGGCCATAGCCAATCGAGTTCTGAAGTCATAACTGGAGATAAGCTCGAGCAATGCCCACTCTAGGAATATTGCTCCCAAACTGATATGACTTCCAGTTGAAACATCAACAACTACATTTCCCATACGGACATATAGGAAATGTCAAAGTCATAGGAGGCTAGGAACTCTAACCATCGCTAGTGGTGAAGGTCAAGATCCTTCTCGGAAAAAAGATACTACAATGTTGTGGAATCACTGAACAAATCAAACTCCTCTCCTAATATATACTCACCCAAATCTCCAAAGCGAACTCTATCGCATCCAACTCTGAATCAAGAGTCAGATACTTCCTCTCATGTGGCTTCAGTCGTTGACTAACATGTGACAACCTTACCTTTTGGTATCAATACCGCACGTAGTTAAGAACCACATGCATGTGTACTATCAACCTCTCATTCCCCCTCGGAATGAGTAACATCGATGCACTCGTCAACCCTTCGATCAGACATGCATTAGACTCACTAATGCATTTCTACACCTCGCATCTCAAATAAAAGTCCCATAATCTCTCATCAAATAGGTCAAAAATGTTGCTATCTTGGGTCTATCCAAATTTCAGACTACTGTAACTACAGGATCTACATCGATGTCGTACTCTGAAATAGCATGACCTAAACATCTCACTTTCCTCCTCTATAAGTGATGTTGCTTAAATCTGATCAATCGTGCATGTGCTCCTTTTTCATCTATGGGTAGACGAAAGTATCATCAGCAAGCACTAGCACGAACCTACTCAAATGACCCCTCAAAACAATGTCCGTGAGATCAATAAGGTATGACGACACATTGGTTAGCCTGAGCGGCATAACCAACCAATCAAAATCAAGGTAGTGTACGAAAAACCATAATCAACACACTCTCCCAAAATACTCTCAGTTGGTGAAACCTAATCGTAAGGTCCAACTAGGCAAACATCCTCGTGCCATAGAGCTGATTGAACAATCCATTAATAAACGGAAGTATAAACTTGTTCGTCTTCTCACTCAGCTCACGACAGCCAACTAGCATCTCCAAAGAGCCATCCGCCTCGGTGGCGAACACTATAGGTGCACCCCACTCAAATATGCTCCAATGGATGAACACTAGCATCAATAGGTCGTCTTCATGCACCTTTAGTCTCCTCTACTCATTGGACATCATATGCTTTAAAGGTATAACCACTGGTCAAGTACATCTAACCAGATCGATACAAAACTCAATCACTCTATGGTGGAAATCCGATCACCGCATCGAATGTGTCCGGACACTCTCTAACTATAGGCACAGATGAAAATCCAACCCGTAGAGTCTCAAGTAAATATAGAAAGCTAACCATAAACCTATACTCCGGCAGGTAGTCAATCACTAATGTCCGCCCCTCCATAGTCTCGGCCATCACCAACAGCCTCTCATAATCCACCACTATTCCATACCTCCTCGGCCATTCGATTTCCAAACCATAAATTCAAACCCAATTAAACCCAAAACAATCAATAACAAACAAACATCCATGACTTGATAAGGTTAGGTCTCGACAAACCATGTATAGGCCAAGTATAGACAAATTATGTCATATGCTATGTGTAGACAACCCATGTTGCAACACTCCACCATTTTGAGGCCCGAAACTAAGCACTACGGATGCTATAGTAATTCATAGTATTAATTTTCGGTGACAAAATATGGGATGTACACATGTATATTCCCACTTAATCCCTAAGAAAGTTTGTCATAATCTAAAGGTAAGTCAACAATTTCAGGTCTCAATCCAAATCTAGCTACAAATCACTATATATGAAGGAATATGAAACCTCAACGTCGAATAAAACATGTGTGGAAATTCCATAAATGGAAAGCATACTGTTGGTGGTGACGCCCTTTCCTTCTCTTCATCGATGGAGTAATTGACAAAGTCGAAATGGCATTCAACGCATATGCTTCCATTATTTGCCCCTACTCAACTGGTTTGGGACAATCCTTCACACTGGGCATAGGCTCATACATTATAAAGCCTTTTCAATCAACTTGTCGAAGCTCTCATCGCTTTCCCAGCTGATCACTGAACCCAATGATAAATTCTATATCCTTTCCTATGGAGTATCAATAAGAGATAGATCGTACTTCGACAGAACATCGAATTCGATCACATACTCCAACAAGGACATACCGCCTTACTTAAAATTGGTGAACTCAATGAAAAACCAACTTTTGGGAAGTCAAGATAAATTCCTTCAAAGTGAACTATGAAATAACCCTAATTAAAATGGTCCTCGAGAATCGAAGTTATAAGGGCATTGTACCAGTTCACTGTTCATCCCTGGGGTCATCTAGAAGTTAGCTTATACCTCACGGTGTCATCTAGAAGTTAGCTTATACCTCACGGTGTCATCTAACTCCAATTCATCGAAGATCTTTTCGCAAATATCATCCCTCTTACACCTTAATAGTCAACTCCGTTCCAAGGAACAGTCTGCTTCTTAGACTTACGTAGTCTTTATAAAACTCAGCAAGTCAAATCTAGGCATTCGCACTTGAGCACCATAATCATTTAGAGCAACTTGGGCATTCCAGAATAATGATTTGCACCATCTCTGCGAACATATTCTGTAAATCGGGGTAAGTGGTCCCCGATCCTGCTAACTCCTCGACTCCAGAGATGTGGTCAATATCCACTTTTCTTATATGCCAAATCACTATTAATCTAAGATGAGATTGATCAGTCTCTCATATAAAAAGCGGTATCAATAATGCTCGATGTGCAATATACTCATATACCATATATACACCTATATAGTCTTGAAAAACAAAATATATAACAAATTCATACTCTCTCATATATAAGTATACTCTCAATTCAATCAAGGGTGAGAATTACTACACTATCTCTACTGAATCATAGCATCAATTCAGGTTAAACCTAGCTCTAATACCAAATATGATGACCGTCCTGCACCTACGATGTAGAACGGTTGCCAAAGGAAAGAAAATAGAGGTAAAGGTGAGAAATAGAAAAGAAGGGAAGAGAATAAAAGAAAAAAGGAGGAAATAAAACACCACATAATCACATAACATGTCGTATATCTCACATCGCATCATAGTATATATAATAGTCAACAGATATAAGACAGTAGAGACAGTAATAACAATGTGAACTAATCATCAGAGTGTAAGATACACAGAGTTATACAACACAGTAACAGAGTTTATACAATTGGAAATTAAACTTAACTATACAGTGTCTCATATAATAGTAAGTCAAACACTGTTAATGCTCCACAGTGTCACATGGCAGAATAAACAATAATATGCTCAAAGTATAAGTATGAGAAATTATTGCCTCCTGCTAGTCCATCTGCAAAGCTCCAAGTGTTGTTTATCTACTATCTAGTCTACTCATTTAAGAGCACCCGAGATAATAAGAAGCAAAACATAAAACCTCGAGTTAGACAATAGCCTAGTGTGAGCGACAAACAATCTTAAAATACAATAAAAGTCGATATAGTATATGGAACAGAGGGTATACAAATCATACCTGACCTATCCCTGTAACCAAAGGGTTAGCACATAACATCAATAATATGCTACTGTATAAATATCATAAAGAGTACTCCATACTCAGTATCTATTGGGGTGCCTAGGTATCTCCATCAACAATACCTACTCTATACTAAGTAACAATAGGGGTGTCTAGGTATCTCTATGCCCAATACCTACCACATATGACATCCCTAGAGTGACAGGTGACTACTGAAACTATAACAAACATAGTATCCATTAAACAATACTAATTGTCACACATTATGCTCCATATCTACGATAACTCAATATGATCATTCTTCTGCCAAGGATTAATGAATAAAAATCCTAATTTTTAGTTGTACTGTCTTTAGCCTAAAGCTGGTACTAGACCCATTCTTCCGGTCCAGGATATATGGATCCATTCTTCCGAGTTAGGATACCAAATCAACATACCCATGGGCATAGCCACAAATACCCCTACTTTGAGTACAAAAGAAAACACTTCGAGTACCAGAGATCCCTTAGCATGCATCCCCATGCTCTTCCTTAGCTTCATCCATTTCCACGATAGAACCATTCTACATTCTATCCATGATCACCCTCCAAGAAACATCCCATGTGGAATTCATCCCCAGTCAATCGATACCAAGTCTTTAACCTTGGAACCTAACTCTATATTTATCGAGCTACTCATCCAAAGAACTAGACCAACATGTCGAAAAGGTTGAATCCTCGCGATCATGGTAAGCTTTCATTGAAAAGCAATACCATCAAGACATAGAGTCGGCCACTGTTAACCCTCCTTTTGACAAGGTGGTACACAGGTGGATTTAACAAAATGGACGTCATGATTATCAAGGTGAGAAGCCCGAAGAAACGGTTACGAAGCTCGAAGATCGACTATAAACGAGACTATGGACGATGGTCAAGCAGATTCAAATCGGATCCCTAATTTTGGTCCCAATCAAGGTGCACTTGGTATGAAATGATAGGGAAGGCATCATGAGGCTGCATTTCAAATGTCAAGTTGATCGGAGTTCGTATGCTAGCTTTATGGGCAAAAGAACAGGGATCATATCATATTCAGCTCAATAACTCAACGATGATCGCTCCATAACTCAACAACCACAAGGAGGATTGAAGTGAAACTTTGGAAACAAGAAGAGGGGACCATAGGGAGTCCATGCTAGGGATCGCATGGAATTTGGAGAAGTTGGAGGGATCAGCATCTATCCCTCAATAGGGATCGGTACTTATCCCTCTTAGGGATCGACTAAGCCCAATTTCATAACAAGGATCGATCAATATCTCCACATCTACACACCAATTGGCATGAAACTTGGAGGCTAAGCATAATACAACATGGAGAAGCTTCCATAGGGATCACATGGCATTTGGAAGAAGTTGGAGGGATCGGTACCTATCCCTCCATAGGGATCGGTAGAAGTCAGGATTTAAACAACACCACTTCACGGAAAACGCGATATCTCACAAACCGTAAGTCGAGATGGCATGAAATTTGGAGGGAAAGTATCTAACATCATAGGGAACCACTATAAATCTTGTCTCCTTTTACTTACTTGCTTATTGTTTTAATTTTGTTCTTCATTTGTTTACCTTTATATTCCTGTGATTGAATCGAATATTGGAGCTTTTGCATGATTGGGTTTTGGTGGCCAATTTTGACGCCAAGATTTTGGTGCTTTCACTAAAAAGACTTGCACCCGCAGATTTGGAAGCTAGGATCTTATATTTGGAAGCTTTGATACTTGGATTTAGAAAGTAATGGGTGGGCAATCAAAAAGGAGAGTGCTACCGGAAAGGAGCCACCATGTGGGGAGTCAAGAGGGTTCCTCAGGAGCTATAGCTAATCAAGCATCTATTTACATCACCAGGGATGAAAAGGAAACGATGATGGATGCTATGCAGGAGAGGATGCTGAAAAGACAGGAGGAGATGATGCATAATTTACTCCAATAGATTAGACAAGCTGGAGCAGGAATCAAGGAGTTGAAGCAGTAGGGATCGCTGGAAATCAGAACCGGGAAAATGATAATGGAGCCAATAGACAAAGGAATAGAACAAAGCTGCCAGGGGCAGTCCCCTGCCACCCTAGAGGGATTGACATTGATCCCTCTAGAGGGATCGGTACCGATTCCCAAAGGCTAGAGACATGCCCCCGGGTCTGGTTGATCATGATGCTGGAGGACCTGCAATCGATCCCATGAAGCTTGGTGCGAATTGGAATTTGGATGCTCGTCCAAAGGAATTCGTTCCAGAATTCTCTCGTAGACTCGGGGGGCAACTTGGACATGATGATAGAAGACTACCATTGGAAGACAATGACAGGTTTGCAGAGATGATAAGGCGAGCTATGCATGGAGGATTAGAGAACAGGGATCTGGAGGATGTAAACAGAAGTCCATTCACTCCAAATATCAGGAATGCTAGGAATTCACCAGAATTCAAACTACCAACACTAAAAGCTTATGATGGAAAGTCGGATCCAACTATGCATATGATGAGGTATATACGGCACATGGAAGTACTGGGGGCATCGGAAGAATTCCTAGCACGATGTTTCCCCTTGTATTTAACGGATGTAGCTGCGCTATGGTTCAGACAGTTGGAAAGTGGTTCTATTAGCACATGGACGGAATTGGTCAAAAGATTCATGAAGTAGTTTCGCGTTCACATTACGAGACCTAAGAATGTGATGACATTGACGTCACTAAAGCAATAGGCAGGAGAATCACTCAAGGATTTCTTAACCAGGTTCAATGCGTCAGTTGTTTCGGTGGATTGACCAGATCCATCGATGGTTTTAATGGCGGAAGTGTCAGGAGTTGCAGATAATTCAGATTTTAAGATATCACTAATATGGGATCCACCGATAAATCTCGAGGAATACTACCATGAAGCGGAGAGGTTTCTATGACAAGAAGATGTGAAAGCTGATAAAAAGGCAATGGAAGTTAATACGGTATGGGATGAAGAACCGCCCAGTGAAAGCTCAGGAAAGGACAAGGGTAAACGGAACATGGATAATAGCTTCGATGGATCGAAGCGACAGAGGGGGGAAACCAAATTCTCTTCTTACTCGGAATTGAATGAAACCCTAGAATGGATATATTTTGATCCTCGAGGGCGCCTTCCATATCGAAAGCCGGCAAGGAGGGAACCCTCTGAACGCGAACGGACATCAAGAAAGCACTGCCTATTCCATGAGCTAGATGGGCACAATACAAATGACTGTAAGCGTTTGAAGGATATCATTGATGAACACGTGAGGAATGGTCAGTTACAAAAATACGTAAGGACTTAGGCTGCGACGGTGGAACAGGAGCGACCACCGTCCACCTCGAATGAAAATGGCACTGGATCAAGGCATCATCATCAACTTGTCATCAATTGATCGAGATGGTGTGGAATAAGTAGCAAACTCCACATTAAGATGGCTAAGCCACTTACACACGTACGGGATCGAGGACGGTCCCTAGGCATGCTATGAGATGACAATAAACTATAATGCTAGGGTTTGTGAAATTAGTATTTTCCCTTTCTTCCTATTTGCTTCGAACTCTTATTTTTCTGGTTTTATTTGAACTCTGGTTTATTGGTTGTACGGACTCTTATTTTATGGACTTAGGAATGATTGAATTTGGATTAATGTAAGGGATAACACAGGTCATCGGGTATGGATTATGCCTGGCAAGGGGTAGGTCACTTCACTCGAACGCGATGGATCGACCTACTCAAGTCGTCGAGTATGGATTGTGCCTGGCAATGATCCGGAGAGATCAAGGTCGTCAGGTATGGACTATGCCTGGTAAGAGGTAGGTCTTTGCTCAAACACGGTGGATTGGCCTACTCGGGTCTTCAAGTACGGATTATGCTCGGCAAGGATCTGGTGAGATCGAGGATTTGGATTAGGACAACAACCTAGAGAGGTTATGGATTTGTATATCAGCTTCGAACAGCTATGGATTTGGATATGGTCTCGGAGCAGTTTGGGATTTGGCTAATGATCCGGTGACGTTGAGGGTTTGGATAAAACGATCCCGAGAGACCACGGATTCAGAATGGTATATTGACCCAGATTCATCATGGACTTCACTAACAATCCGGAGAGATCGTGGATTTGGATTGGCAATGGATTGGATAATATGACTACCGATGGATTATGGACTTCGGATTTTGGATTTATGGTAATTCAAAACACACCTTGTTATCGCAAGGCATGTTTTGGGGGGAAAAGTGTTAACCTCCTTTTGGCAAGGCAGTACATAGGTGGATTTAACCCAATAGACATCATGATCATCAAGGTGAGAAGCTCGGAGAAACGGATACCAAGCTCGGAGATCGGCTATAACCGAGACTATGGACGATGGTCAAGAGGATTCATATCGTATCCCTAATTTATATCCCAATCAAGGTGCACTTGGTATGAAGTGATAGGGAAGGCCTCGTGAGGCTACATATCAAATACAAGTCGATCGGAGTTCGTATGCTAGAGTTATGGGCAAAAGAAGAGGGATCGGATCATATTCAGCTCAGCAGCACAACTCAACGATGAGCGCTCCATAACTCAACAACCACAATGCGGATTGAAGTGAAACTTTGGAAACAAGAAGAAGGGACCATAAGAAGTATACCCTAGGGATCGTATGGCATTTGGAGAAGTTGGAGGGATCAACATCTGTCCCTCAATAGGGATCAGTACCTGTCCGTCTTAGGGATCGGCTAAGCCCAATTTCATAACAAGGATCGATCAATATATCCACTTCTACACATCCAATTGGCATGAAAATTGGAGGCTAAGCATAATAAAACATGGAGAAGCTCCCGTAGGGATCGCATTGAATTTGGAAGAAGTTGGAGGGATCGATACCTATCCCTTCATAAGGATCAGCAGAAATCGGGATGTAAACAACACCACTTCACGGAAAATGCGATATCACACAAACCGTAAGTCGAGATGGCACGAAATTTGGAGGAAAAGTAGCTAACATCATAAGGAACTACTCAGAGGGATCGCACCCCATTTGGATACCAAAATAGGGATCGGTATCAATCCCTATTATGGGCCTGGAAATTTTTTAGTGGCCTCGTCTTGCTCTCCCGAACCTTCTGTCAAAATTTCAACTCGATTCATGCACGTCTTCCCCTATAAATATAGCAGGCATGATGTCAAAAAAATGATCTTCTTCTTTCTTCTTCTCTTTATCTTCATCCGAGGCTACACTATGTCAATTTTATTCTTTGATTTCGGATTGTAACTTTAAACAAACTTCAGTATAATAAAAAAGGATTATTTGGGAGTGGACGTAGGCCAGAGTTAGCCGAACCACTATAAATATTGTCTCCTTTTACTTGCTTTCTGATTGTTTTAATTTTGTTATTCATTTATTTCTCTTCATATTTCTATGATTGAATTGGATATTAGAGCTTTTGCATAATTGGGTGTTGGTGGCCAATTTTGACGCCAACAGCCGCACGAACCACCATATTGCGCTCCTGAAGCCTCCTCACCATCCATGTCAAAGGTCGACCAAATCAACCATCATCAATAGTGATGGATACCGACCACCCCACAGTGATCAGTACCAACCACTCTGGTTCTATACTTAGCCAAAAATGGATAAGTACTAACCAACTGAAAATGTCCACAATCCATCTTGAAGTCCAAAGTTCGTCCAAACCATCATCTTCCATTCTCAGATCCGTGGGCACACATTCTAGCATTCTCTTACAGGTTATCCCGTTTGTTTGGGTTTTCGATCAAGGGGACAAAACCCTAATGCATGGTATATTCCCCAACGCAGGATGGCCAATAAATTGATGTTTCATCCTAACAACAACTAGCATACATGCATCCAACAAGCATATAAATGCTCAAAATAGTATACTTATATAATATGTATAATTCGTCCATATCAACCAATGTGGGAATTAATACAAATAGTAGCTCAAATGTATAATAGTATACGTATAATCCAACTATGCCAACCAATGTGGGAAATCATACCAATAATAGCTCAAATCTAATAATTTCCAAACTATGGCCCATCTATGGAAAATATATGATATTCTTTACAAATCATTTCAAAATTATTTTATTTTATTTTATAAAAATCTAGTAGATATATAAGTATAGGAAAATCACATTTTAAAATCAAAAATCATTCCCGAGCGTCAATCTAATACCATACAACCAATCACAGTATAGTGAAAGGCAATATCACTCACCTCGTCCAAAATTGTCCAAACCAACGCAAAATTGAAGAGCTCCCCCATCACGAGTGCAATACAAGAAACAGCGTCTGAAACGGACCTCGTATGTAAAAGATACTGCTTTTGTAAGTTAAGGGATTAAATAAATTATTAATTAACTTTAAACTATAATTATTTAAACTAATAACTCAATTTAGAGATAATCCATCTTCCTCATTCCCGTTCAATTACTTCCAAGCCGAAAACATACCCACTCTTCCACCTTCTCTCTCCTCCCATCCTCCCTCGTTTCTCGATGAAACTTCGAACCAATGAATCCATCGTTCCTCTCTACACGAGCTTGTCTCACATGCCAAAAGTCATCATCTTCGGTTCCCCCAACAAAATCGCATGTGCCCTAGTGTGTATGACATGTACATGTCACAATTCATCTCAACCCTCTAGGAGACTCCGCATTGATCGATCCTCATTCTAAATTCGATTCTCTTTGCATTGGCATGCTCCGTTTTGTGCCTCGTCATCTCTAGTCATATCTCCCCAAAAAGAGATACACGACCATGATTTGGGGGTTGTGGGGAAGATGACCGTTTAACTCGTCTTTGGTACCAAAATGTCAGCGTCGGAACAAGGAGAAGTAGGTCTCAATTGGACCTCGATTTCATTGAACGGTTAACTTTTAGTCATTTTTCAAAGAGGAGGGTGAGTGGGTTTTTTAAGATGCGACCATGTTTCTCAATAGAATAGTGATTGTGAATGTACAGTAATGGGTATTGGGTGAGAGATAAGACTTTAGTGATTTAAATAATATTTTATTCATTTTATTTAAATTCTCAAATGAACGTTCGTGCATTTCGAGCTCACACGATCAAACAGTGCATCCAATTGCAACGAAACTTGTCTATGTACATCATCTTATTTTTCCGACCCCGATGGTGTAAATTTCGTTGCTATCCAAGACTACGCTCTAAAATGATAATTTCGTGCTTTTCGAGGCCGTTTTGGCCATTCTATCGTCTGAACTTCAAATATAGTGATTCATATACTTATTTTAATTCGCAACTCGGTACCATTTAACGAAAGTGGCCTCGAGTCCTAATTCGATCGTATGCAAAAACTCACATTTTTGGTACTATCAATTAATTAATGATTCAATATCTAAATCAGTTATTTAAATATATCATCGTTAAAAGTATGGGTCGTTACAAGTCACAACGTGTTATAAACATGAGTGATTTATCATAATAAAATAAACATATCGGTTGGGCCAATCGTGGATCGAACACCTCCCAACTATAGAGTTCTACTTAATCTGCCTGAGAGAGCTTTATCAGTGGTTTCTGCCAAGGTTCTTCATAACATCTGTGCACAACACGGAATTCCCGAAGAGGATGTGCATCTGCCAGAGAAGGACGAATTCGCTCATATGCCTCCCCCGAGGTACACCGCTTGCCACCAATACATGTGTTTGAACGGAGGCGTGCCTCCCTGCAACGACTTTCTGCGTGAGACTCTCTCGAACTTGGGTATTGCCCCACTTTAGCTTCATCCTAATGGCTATGCCATCTTGACTTCCCTACTTGTTTTTTCATGCGGGCATTAAACCGCGCCCCAAGTGTTGATGGGTTGAGGTACTTTCTGGTGTTCAAGAGGAGAGATGACTATCCCTCCTTGATAATAATCGAAGCCCAAAGAAACCAGAAAATCGTCCAGCGCTTGCAAAGCAACCTGTTGCAATTCAAGATGCAATACTTCTTTGTTAGATTCCCCGAGGGGTTCAATCGTCGGTGGACCACAGGGGGTAAGTTTCTTTTTTTATTCATCGAGCTATGATGCATTGCGATGGAGTTTCTAACCAGTTATGTGTCTCTTGCAGTTATCCTAATGCCAAATAGAGACGTAGCTCTCGATGAAGTTTGTCAGACTTTAAAGGCTATCGATGCCGAGGAGAGAAGCGTTAGAGTATTACTGGCTGATGAAAACTTACATTGATATGGATTGCTGGCACTGGGTAGATTTAATGTTCAATTTGAAATTTCCTCTTCTGCTCGATCCAGGGTTCGTACGAGATCTACTTCCTCCTCCCACGATTTCGAAGAATGCGCCTCCCAAGAGAGAGAGAGCCCGTTTGGAGGATCAACCAACGAAGCCCGTGAGAGGGAAGAGGCTGTTGCGACTGGATTAAGCCGCCCAGGTAGAATGCCTCCAATTCCGGAGGAAATAGAAGAGGAGTTCAAACAAAGAGAAGGCATGGCCGCGTTGGACTCGAAAAAGGAAGAAGGAGAGTTTGAAAGTAGTAGTGATGAGTCCACTGCCAATGATTACTGTAGGATCGATTTCACCCTATTGGGGGGTGAATAGGGTGATACTATTGATTATAAATATTTAATGCGGAAGTATATAAATAATTGCAGCACATATTTCAGTTGAATAATAGCAGCACAGATAATAGCAGAATAATAAAAAGCAGAAATTGAACACATAGATTTACCCAGCTTCGGCAAAACTCTGCCTACATGTTGCCCCCAAGGTTTCTACTAGAAATTAAGTAGTCAGACGCTTACACACGTAAACTCGCGACACCCACTATCGACTAACCTAACTCTATGCTCAAAACTCTGCCATAACTCAGCCACTAAGTTGCGAATTCTCGAACTACACCACCGTAGTTCGTCCCCTAGTCACACGACTAGAATTTACAACGGGTTAAAGGAAATTAAAAACTTAAAAACAATTTAAAAAACAAAGCCCTTAATTTAAATATTAAAGCCCAAATCTATATCTATTGACCGGCCCAAATAGAATTAAAAAATAGATCCCTGTTTCTTTTCTCTTTTTATTTTATTATGTCGGCCCGCTCTGTTGTGATAATTTGCTGCTTGCTTTAGCTCGTTCGTTCCTCTTTTCCTTTGCTCGAAATTAGGGCTTTGGGATAATTGAAGTTGCCGATTAATTGTAAGTCGATTACAATGGCTTTTACTCTGATTTGCGTCGGCAATTAACCGTTTCTTCACTTTGCTCACGGCTCCTTCAATTTGATCGAGTTCGACTATGAATTGGTATGTAATTTGTTACTTTTGCTTTACTGTTTAGCTTGCTTGAACTCGATGGATTCTGAAAGCCGATGATGAATGGGTTATATAGGATTCTAATTCCTATATTTTCGTTCAAATATACTCATTTGAATTCGTCAATTAATTTATTTTGGCCACTTGATTTTGCTTGAATGCTTGAGATGATTACTGACTTGTTCAATTCGTATATTATTGATTGCTTGGTTCTCACGGCTTCGATTTTGAACTGTTTGATTTCCTTGGCTATCACGGTTTTGATTTCTCTGTGACTTCGGCATTGCTTTGATTTCTTGACAACCACGGCTTTGAATTCTGATTTGAAACTTGTAAAACTGCTTGACTTGTTCGATTCTTTGCCTTGAAACTGCTGTGACTTTTTCATTGTTTTTTACCTGATGTTTGATCACTTGTAGTTGCATATAATCTAGTTGCATCGAGTACATATATACATATATGATGTTGTACTCGGTTTTGGTTGCCTTTGAGTTCTGGTAGTACTTGAGTCTTGTTCATGTCTTCACTGTGTACATTTGTCTGCACTTTTATTCATGAGTTCATATGCATTTGTTTCACTGTTGGATGTCATCATGCAGTCTTCATTTGACTACACTTCTGTTGTCGTTTGTTGTGACCAGACTTGAGTTTTATTCATGTATACACAAATGCGTTTTGGTTGTCGCTACTTGTATCAGGTCTCGGCCATTTGATTCATATATTCATTTGTGTCTGCTGCACCACTGTTGTCATCTGTTACAGTTTGAATTATGATGAGTTTCATCCCTGGTCTGGTATACATGTGTACTGCCTATATATGTGTACATGTGTGTTTGCATTTCCATAAATCACTGCTATCTTGTTGCAGTCTGATTCTTCAAGTGTATGTTGTTTTTACTGTTGCATACATGTTGACTTGTCTTTTCTTCCGTCTGTGCATGTCACTCATTGTTTCCAGCTTTGGTGTTGTTTGATCACTTTGATCGAGCATTTTCACTTGTACTTGACAATTTCGTATTTCACCTACGTTGAATCCAACTTACAGCTCGGGTTTGACCTTGTGCTCGTGTCGTGACTTTATTTGTATTGCACTTGAGTTGAACCCGGCTTTTGATTGGGTTTGACCTTGTGCTCACCTGTCCCTGTAACTTTATCAAGTGTATATCGGTGTGCACGGCCTTGTGGCATGTATAGTGATACACTGTGCATGTCACAAGTTGTTCGTGTATGATGAATTCAAAATTAAATGATGACGAACAACCCAAATAACTGAGGCAAATGATATTTTCAAAAATTATTATATTTTAAACTGCAAAAATATTTCCTTTTCAATTTTACCGTATTAGTGTTTATTTTGCAGATTTCTTAGATGGTGGATTCAATCTGGAATGGATTGAAGATAAATACAAGTGAATGAGTGATATGTAGTGAGGTGCATTTGTAAATGAAAAATTATGATGTGATTGAAATTTGTATATATAGTGAGAGGTCAAATTTGTACTATTCAAAATTGTAATAAATATTTGTTTGAATAAAAATATCCATTTGAATTTAAATTCTATTTTATTTATTTTATTCAGCAAACATTTATTTAATTATGTGAAAAATAAAATAGTACATTATCAAATACATTTAAATGAATATATATGTTTATTATCATCAAACAAAAATCATATACTCGCATATTCAACAATCTCCCCCTTTTGATGATAACAAACATATATTTAAGATTTTGATTTTATTAAATGTATTTGATCATTCAATTTGCTCCCCCTATTTGAATGCTCCCTCTCTACACAAAGCTCCCCCTTCATATATGCATGAAAATAAAAATATGCAAATGAGCCTAGATGCAAATAGAAAAATACAAAATAAAAATATTTGACCTTTATTTGCCAAAATCTTAACTTTTCTCTCCCCCTTTTGTTATCAGCAAAAGAGTAACAGTGTTAGAAAAAATAGAGATAAAGTGATTGACATTAATACAGTATTAATACTCAATCGAGTATAAATATTAAATTTCAATAAAAAAATTAAACAAAAATAAAAAATACTCTATTTGACGCATATTCCACTTCAAAATGATAGGGATGATGTCATCATATAAAACAATATAGTTGTGTCTATTTGTGGTATATTTATTTCAGGAATTTGAATATCTACTAACCATGCATAACCGTTAGGACTTTTAAATGGGATTAGTAGTATTCCAAATTTTTATTAAAATATGAATTCAAGTATCTTCTAACCACGCATAACCGTGAGGACATTTAAATGGGATTAGAATCAACTTGTCTATTTAATCAATCAATTTTGATATGTGTTCCATACATGCATAACCGTGAGGACTTTTAAATGAGCATGGAAGCACATAATCACAAATTCCAAGTAATTCAACCATGCATAACCGTGAGGACTTTTAAATGAGAGTGAATACTTTGGATATTTTTATTTGTTAAAAAAAATAATGAAATGAAAAACGAATGATTTCCCGTTTAAAATACCACATATTGACATACTATATTGGATTTTGATGAGTGATGGTTGATAGAAATATGATAGAAATAGAGATGGTCATGGAATTTTTACCAACAAAAAGTTTTTATAACTCTTGTTTAAATTTCTAAAGAAATTTTCTAATTATATTGTCTCAAGTTATAATATATGAGTAATATCAACACTCATCACTTTTCAATCACTATTTTTCTTTTTAATAATCAATAGGAAGTCAGATAAGTTAATGTTAGCATTTAAGGTCATAATCAAATATAGAATCAAATTTCTAAAATGCCCAAATTGAGACGAAGTCGACAAAAATTATTTTCTGGAAGGGGTTTTGTAAAAATGTCCGCCAGTTGAGAATCGGTTGAAATGAAATTTATGCAGATATTTTCTTTGGAAATATGATCTCTAATAAAAAGATGTCTAACATCTATATGTTTTGTCCGTGAATGATGTACATGATTATTTGTGAGATCAATTGCACTTTACTATCACGCATTAGTGGTACACGTTTAAAATTTAGACCATAGTCTTGCAAAGTTTGTATCATCCATAAAATTTGAGCAGAGCAACCACTTAGAGCAATATACTCTTCCTCTGTGGTGGATAATGCATTACATACTGTTTTCTGCTTGACCATGCAACTACTGAATGTCCTAACATAAAACATGTGCCACTTGTACTTTTTCTATCAACTAAACTTCCAGCATAATCTGCATCTGAATATCCTTTTAATTCAAAATTATCATTAGTTGGATACCAAAGACCAAAACGTGGGGTGTGCAACAAATATCTTATAATTCTTTTAACATCTTTTAAATGAGATCCTTTTGGATTATATTGAAATCGTACACATAAGCAGACAAAAAACATGATATCAGGTCTAGAAGCGGTAAGATAAAGAAGTGATCCAATCATTCCTTGATATTGCTTTTGATCAACTGCCTTACCTTTTTCATCCTTGTCGAGTTTAATTGTTGTGCTCATGGGGGTTTTTGTAGGTTTAGCATCTTTCAATCTAAATTTGTTGACCAATTCCCTAATATATTTCGTTTGAGAGATGAACGTTCCTTTATCGCTTTGTTTGATTTGAAATCCTGAAAAGAATTTTAATTCTCGAACCAAACTCATTTCAAACTTTTCCTGCATAACTTTTTCAAATTTCTCATACAACAAATGATTAGTGGCACCATAAATAATATCATCAACATATATTTGAACAGTCAAAAGATCATCATTTTCATGCAATAGGAATAGTGTGGTGTCTACACAACCCTTTTTGAACCCATTTTCAAGTAGATAAGTGCTAAGACATTCATACCAAGCTCTAGGAGCTTGTTTTAATGCATATAATGCTTTCTTAAGTTTATATACATGATTAGGGTATTCATGACTTTCAAAACCTTCTAGTTGTTCAACAAATACATCTTCTTTCAAAATTCCGTTAAGAAAAGCACTTTTAATATCCATTTGTCTTAGTTTAAATCCTTTATAGCAAGCAAAAGCTAACAATATCCTAATGGACTCTAGTCTTGCTACTGGTGCAAAAGTTTCATCAAAGTCAATTCCTTCAATTTGATTATAGCCTTTAGCAACTAACCTAGCTTTATTCCTAATCACATTTCCAGATTCATCATATTTGTTTTTAAAAATCCATTTTGTTCCTACAACTGGATAATCATTAGGCCTAGGTGCTAGAGTCCAAACATCATTTTGCTTAAATTGATTTAACTCTTCTTGCATAGCCATAAACCAATTTTCATCATTAAGAGCTACATCTACGTCTTTGGGTTCAATTTCTAAGATAAATCCACTGTATAGACACAAATCACACAAATTTCTAAAGGAAGAACGAGTTTGAATACCTGCAATAGGATTTCCTATTACCAACTCTGGAGGATGATCTGCTTTGAATTTCAATTTCTCTGGATCTAATTTTCTTTAGACTACTTTTATGGTTGTGGTTTCTTTTGGTTTTTCATTTTCATTTTTTTCGTTCTCCTCTTCTAAATTGCTTTTGATTGTTTCCTTGTTTTGATCATCAATTCCTTCATAAATTTCACATTGATTGACTCCATGATTGTTCTTGTCCTTTTGTTGTATACTCTATAGGCTTTGCTTCTAGACGAGTATCCCATGAACATCCCTTTGTCAGCTTTTGCCTTAAATTTTCCCAGTTGATCACCTGTATTAAGAACGAAACGTGGACAACCAAAAACCTTGAAATATGCAATGTTTGGCTTTTTGCCGAACCATAGTTCATACGGTGTTTTCTTAAGAATTGGCCTAATCATGACTCTATTCATTACGTAACAGGCTGTATTTACTGCCTCTGCCCAAAAAGACAAGAGTAGTTCAAACTCGTTTATTTTAGATCTAGCCAACTCTTGTAAGGTTCGATTTTTTCTTTCGACTACTCCATTTTGCTGTGGAGTTCGTGGGGCAGATAATTCATCTCTAAATCCATTTTCATCACAAAAAATTTCAAATTCATAATTTTCAAATTCTCCTCCATGATCACTTCTTAGTGAAATAATAGAAACTCCTTTTTCATTTTGAACTAATTTTGTGAATTTGGTGAAGTAAGAAAAAGTTTCTGATTTTTTAGCTAAGAAGTATACCCACGTGTATCTAGAGTAATCGTCAACCAATACGAAACAATATTTCTTACCACCTAGACTTGCAATATCGTTAGGTCCAAACAAATCCATTTGAACTAGTTCAAGAACTCTAGAAGTGCTTACATTGTTCTTGGCATGAAACGATGATTTTTTAAGTTTTCCCATGGTACATGCTTTACATAAAATTTCCGTTTCAAAATCACGTGATGGCAAACCTCTTACCAAATCTTTTCTTTTCAATTGGTTTAACAGATTCATGCTAGCATGCCCTAATCGTCTATGCCATAAATTTACTTATACATCCTTAGCTACCAAACATTTTGAAAGAGTGAGATCATCAAAAGATAGAGAATATATATTACCTTTCCTCTTACCTGAAAATAAGATTTCTTTTGATGATTGGTCAACAATTTTGCACAAGTCAGAATCAAAAACAACATTCATTCCTCTGTCACATAGTTGACTAATTGAGATCAGATTATGGTGTAGGTTTTCAACATATAATACGCTGTTTAAGGTAAACTTACCATTACCTATTTTACCTTTACCAATAATCTTGCATTTCTCGTTGTTGCCCATAGTGACTCTCCCTCGTTTATGTTTTTCTAGGCTAAGAAACTTTGATTTATCGGCTGTCATGTGTCTGGAGCAACCGGAATCTAGATACCATTCTTGTCGTTCCTTAGCCTGCCAACACACTTCATTTGGTTCTTTACTTTCACTGTCATTTGTTTCCCTTGTGAAACACTGATTACTAAATCCTTCATGATGAGATTGGGAGGTTCCTTCATGAACTGCTTCAAGTGTGTACCAGATTTCGTGCGTAGTTAAATCATGTGAAACACAATTATATTCAATTTGGTCTAAAGAACAAATAATAGCATTCATAGCCTTGATATTTTTCGTCAACAGTTTAATTTCAGAATTTGTCCATTGATTCAAAGGTTTTTCTATTTCTTGATTATCTATCATAACTGTTGGTGTCTTATAACCAGTTTCAACAATATTCCAGACATCAATGGATTTCAAAAAAAATTCATTTTTAATTTCCAATTTAAAAAATCTATTCCATCAAATATAGGAGGAATTATACCGGCCGCCCCTCAGCAAAAGTAGTATTAAAATAAGCCATTTTAAAAATTCGAATTTGTAAAGCAAAATTTACCTTTGAAAAAATCAAATTTTTAAAACAAAAACGGCTTTTGAACCTCGCTCTGATACCACTTGTAGGATTGATTTCACCCTACAGGGGGGTGAATAGGGTGATACTATTAATTATAAAAATTTAATGAGGAAGTATATAAATAATTGCAGCACATATTTCAGTTGAATAATAGCAGCACAGATAATAGCAGAATAATAAAAAGCAGAAATTGAACACATAGATTTACCCAGCTTCGGTAAAACCCTGCCTACGTGCTGCCCTTAAGGTTTCTACTAGAAATTAAGTAGTCAGACGCTTACACACGTAAACTCGCGACACCCGCTATCGACTAACCTAACTCTATGCTCAAAACCATGCCATAACTCAGCCACTGAGTTGCGAATTCTCAAACTACACCATCGTAGTTCGTCCCCTAGTCACACGACTAGAATTTACAATGGTTTAAAAGAAATTACAAACTTAAAAAATAATTTAAAAAACAAAGCCCTTAATTTAAATATTAAAGCCCAAATCTATTTCTATTGACCGGCCCAAATAGAATTAAAAAATAGATCCTTGTTTCTTTTCTCTTTTTATTTTATTATGTCGGCCCGCTCTGTTGTGATAATTTGATGCTTGCTTTAGCTCGTTTGTTCCTCTTTTCCTTTGCTCGAAATTAGGGCTTTGGGATAATTGAAGTTGCTGATTGATTGTAAGTCGATTACAATGGCTTTTACTCTGATTTGCGTCGGCAATCAACCGTTTCTTCACTTTGCTCATGGCTCCTTCAATTTGATCGAGTTCGACTATGAATTGGTATGTAATTTGTTACTTTTGCTTTACTGTTTAGCTTGCTTGAACTCGATGGATTCTGAGAGCCGATGATGAATGGGTTATATAAGATTCTAATTCCTATATTTTCGTTCAAATATACTCATTTGAATTCGTCAATTAATTTATTTCAGCCACTTGATTTTGCTTGAATGCTTGAGATGATTACTGACTTGTTCAATTCGTATATTATTGATTGCTTGGTTCTCGCGGCTTCGATTTTGAACTATTCGATTTCCTTGGCTATCACGGTTTTGATTTCTCTATGACTTCGGCATTGCTTTAATTTCTTGACAACCACGGCTTTGAATTATGATTTGAAACTTGTAAAACTACTTGACTTGTTCGATTCTTTGCCTTGAAACTGCTGTGACTTTTTCAATGTTTTTGACCTGATGTTTGATCACTTGTAGTTGCATATAATCTAGTTGCATCGAGTACATATATACATATATGATATTGTACTCGGTTTTGGTTGCCTTTGAGTTCTGGTAGTACTTGAGTCTTGTTCATGTCTTCACTGTGTACATTTGTCTGCACTTTTATTCATGAGTTCATATGCATTTGTTTCACTGTTGGATGTCATCATGCAGTCTTCATTTGACTACACTTCTGTTGTCGTTTGTTGTGACCAGACTTGAGTTTTATTCATGTGTACATAAATGCATTTTGGTTGTCGCTACTTGTATCAGGTCTCGGCCATTGATTCATATATTCATTTGTGTCTGCTGCACCACTGTTGTCATATGTTAGAGTTTGAATTATGATGAGTTTCATCCCTGGTCTGGTATACATGTGTACTGCCTATATATGTGTACATGTGTGTTTGCATTTCCATGAATCACTGCTATCTTGTTGCAGTCTGATTCTTCAAGTGTATGTTGTTTTTACTGTTGCATACATGTTGACTTGTCTTTTCTTCCGTCTGTGCATGTCACTCATTGTTTCCAGCTTTGGTGTTGTTTGATCACTTTGATCGAGCATTTTCAATTGTACTTGACAATTTCGTATTTCGCCTGCGTTGAATCCAACTTACAGCTCGAGTTTGACCTTGTGCTCGTGTCGTGACTTTATTTGTATTGCACTTGAGTTGAACCCGGCTTTTGATTGGGTTTGACCTTGTGCTCACCTGTCCCTGTAACTTTATCAAGTGTATATCGGTGTGCACGGCCTTGTGGCATGTATAGTGATACACTGTGCATGTCACAAGCTGTTCGTGTATGATGAATTAAAAATTAAATGATGACGAACAACCTAAATAACTGAGGCAAATGATATTTTCAAAAATTATTTTATTTTAAACTGCAAAAATATTTCTTTTTCAATTTTACTGCGTTAGTGTTTATTTTGCAGATTGCTCAGATGCTAGATTCAATCTGGAATGGATTTGAAGATAAATACAAGTGAATGAGTGATATGTAGTGAGGTGAATTTGTAAATGAAAAATTGTGATGTGATTGAAATTGTAATTGAAATTTGGATATATAGTGAGAGGTCAAATTTGAACTATTCAAAATTGTAATAAATATTTGTTTGAATAAAAATATCCGTTTGAATTTAAATTCTGTTTTATTTATTTTATTCGACAAATATTTATTTAATTATGTGAAAAATAAAATAGTACATTATCAAATACATTTAAATGAACATATATATGTTTATTATCATCAAACAAAAATCATATACTCGCATATTCAACAATTACTTCTAGTCTGAATCTGATGGTAAGGACTTAAAGTCTTGTGATGAAACTCCGGGTATGAGCCCCGTTCTACCGAGCTCGCCTCTCCCTGATATAAGTGATAAAGGCAATGCTCCAGAGTCCGGAAGGCATCGGGACTCTCCAAGTAAAGATGTCGGAGCGGAGTTCGGGGATTTCAACGATGTTTATGTTGACCTTGATGAGCTCATGAAAGAAGATTTTAAATTTGTTACGACGTCTTCCTGCTTGGGTGATATCGCACCTGAAGTTAGCCCGGTTCCGTCCACAACAGCCGAATTTAGTCCGATCCCACCCGCGATGGTCGTCCGTCCTGGTTTGTGATGATGTTTTAGGCCTATGTTAGAAGCGCACTACACATTACACTAGGATTACAGTCATTTCCATTCATTCTTTCATTCTCGTAGTATTCATCTTATGTTTCTGATACATTTTATGTATGTTTTATGCTAGATATGACGAGGGAACGAGATTTCTATGATGAATTTGAGGAGTTTACTGACTCATAGAGGTATTCCAAGTGCACCTCCGAACGTCATCAATTCCGAGAAACAGAGGAGGAATATAGGAGGAGAAAAGAACTCGAAGCTGAAACCCACCGCCAGGATGAAAGAGATCGAAGACAATCGTATAAAGGCGGGTACGAGAAGTGGAGATCTTTCAAAGCAAGGGACGAACCATCGAAAAGGTCGAAGTTTGACCATCGTCCTCATTCTTCAGAGTTTGCTCCAACACACTCTTCCGTGGGTCAAGAAATTCCTATTATTTCTGCCTCGCTTCCGCCTTCGACTCATATTTCGTCATCTTCCATCGTTACTGCTGCCCCCGGTGCTTCTCGCCCCCACCGGAGACCTGCCTATTTCCTTCCTTCGGGCCCCCCCTAAACTTAAGGCAGTGCTTCCTAGTTGGTTCTTGAAGCGACCAGACCATAAAGATTCGTACATGCCGCACCTCCAAGCCATTCAGAGCAACTTAGAATAGGTTAAAGGATGGGAGAAACTCTGCAAACAATTGGCGGATATGAATCACAATAATTATCAAGAGATCCTCTCTTTCGAATCATAGAAGGACGACTTTGAGAGGGAGTTGTCCGGTTGTGACGCCAAGATTAAGCAGCTAGAGGAAGAGAAAGCGACGGCGCTGCAAGAGAACAAGAGAAATGCTGACTTGCTGAAAGAGGTGAAAGAAGCCCAAACCCAAATAGAAATCGTCTACATTGACGAAATAAAAAAGGTTCACGCAGAGGAAGAGAAATTAAAGCAAGAAGTGACCGCCTGCAGCGCAATGATTGAGGCTCAATGGAAAACTATTACTGATCATGACCTCATCGTTAAAGGGCATAACAAAACCATTTCTGACCAGGCTGAGATCATTGCCAAGTTACAGGCTTAGGTCGCACAGCTCAGTGCCGATAAGTCTGCTGCCGAAGTTGAGAAAGCTGTTGTGAGAGCGGATTATTTGGAGCTCCAAAACACCTTTGGAAGTAAGATGGAGAAGCTTGATGCAACCATCCTGAATTTTTATGTTAACTCCTTGTTGCATCAAGGAAGTCTCGGCTATCTGGGCCCGAAGTTTCCACGCACTCTTGCTCTAGTATAGGAAGAAGTTTTGTCCCGCTTTTCTGATAGTGGTGATGTTTACACCGAGCAGGAGTTGGAGGACGCTTACCAGAATGAAGAGTCGAAGAAAGCGTTGCTCGAGGGTCGGGTCCATAACATCCCATATTTTTAAAACATTATTTAGAATAATTAATTAGGTAAATTAAATAAATAATGTAGAGATTATTAAGTTGATAATTTGATTAGCTAAGGGTAGTTGTGCCATGTTAATGTGCAAACTAAACTGAAATAACCTAAGCTAATGTGTTAGGATATGAGAAGGGCAATATGGGAAATAGGTGGAGCTTATACCCTAAACCCTTAAGAGATAGAATGCTCATGTTCATTTCATTTTACTCAAACTAAAAATACTAAGGCCGGCTACCATTATCATTCTCAAGAAGAAGATTAAAGCTAGGATACAAGGGAAGGGAAACAATCAACTAAATCAACATCAAATCAAACATCTATAATCTCAAAGCTAAGGTGAATAATTACTACATCCCATTTTCTTTTGGTTTTCGATTTTAAGCTTAGACCCGAAATGATTTTGCAAGTATATGCCATGTTTTGATGATTAAAATTATATATATATATATCTGTGTGTGTGTGTGTGTGTGTGTGTGTTGTTGATGGATTATATATGTTCATGTTAGTTTTATGATATGTTTGACATGAAAACCCTATTTAATGACATCCAAATGCCTTGAAAATTTAAATATAGATTAGAAATGATATTTTAGATACGGGTTTCGATTTTCATAATTTTCTGAATTAATATTAATTTTTTAGTGAAGGAAATTGTTAATTGGGTTATAAATTATTTCGGCTAAAATAATAATTATTTGGGGTTAAAATTTTTATATGTTAGGCAACATATTAAAATGGATTTTCTAGGATTTTCCAAATTTTTCCTACGTTGTTTGATGAATATATAAAATTATTTAAGGTATGGGATTTAAATGTTTTATATATTTAATTAAGGAGAAGGGGCATTTTATAAAATGAAATTATTATTTAATTTTGAAAATAGTGGCAACATATTTCAGAAAAGAATTTATTAACCAATGAAAATTTAACAAACAAAGGCAGGTTAGTTGAAAAGTTATCCTTTTTAAGTTAAAAACAAAGAAAACATACTTTTAGCATGTTTCAACCTTTACGGCAACAAACCTTCCGATCCAGACCTTCCGACAAGGTCAAGAGGTTCAAAGCCTTTGACCAATGCATATAATATCAAGTTACTTGGTACATAATGAATTGGACAAGGTCGAAAGGTTCTTAGTCGAAAGGTTAATGTCCAAAGAGGTTGCGGTATATTTGTTTTATAAACCAAAAGCTTTCACCTGCTTTGCTTTCGAATAATAGCTTTCGACTTGGTTGCTTTCGACCATGCCAAATATAAAGGTTTTAAACCTTTCGACATGGTCGAAAGGTTACTGCTGTTTTAACACTATTTTGTTTTGAAACCTATCGACACAGTTACTGCCGCTTTATAAATGTTTTGTTTTGAACCTTTCGACATAGGCGAAAGGTTTACTTATTTTGAAAACTAGTCGCTTCTCCATGCTTTCGAAAGGAAGCTTTCGACTTAGGTGATTTACCTTGTTTTATAAATTGAAGTAAAACCCAAAGTTTTCAAAAGAGTTCTTTTAAAGGATATGTTTAAAGCTTTCGAAGCAGAGCTTTCGACAAAGTCGGAAGGTTGCTTCCAATGGTTTCGAAAGGTTTTAGTTGAATGATTTTGAAAGGTTTAGTTCAATGGTTTCAAAAGGTTTATTGAATGGTTTCGAAAGGTTTTAGTTGAATGATTTCGAAAGGTTTATTGCATGGTTTTGAAAGGTTTTAGTTGAATGGTTTCGAAAGGTTTATTGAATGGTTTCAAAAGGTTTTAGTTGAATGATTTCGAAAGGTTTATTGAATGGTTTCGAAAGGTTTTAGTTGAATGATTTCGAAAGGTTTAATTCAATGGATTCGAAAGGTTTAAATGGAAGGTTTTCCAAGGTTTTTCTAAAGTAGTGTTTTAAAGTGATTTTAAAGAAGGATGTCCAAAGTTTTATAGCTTTCGAAAGGTTTGCTTTTCAATGGTTTCGAAAGGTTTGGAGAATAGTTTCGAAAGGTTTAATGTTTAATTTTGAAAGAAGGGATTTCAAAAGTTTAGAAAGAGGTTCTTTCAAATGGTTGAATGTTTTCATCAACTAAATTTTGAGTAAAGAATATATATATATATATATATATATATATATATATGACATGGTGACATGATTTTGAGTAAAGTATAAAGATTATATACTTTTCCTTGTTTAAGTTTGATTTAAAGGTTTTAAATCATTTTGAAAATGTTTTCAAGGAAAATTATGGGAGGGGATCCTTAAGTGAAAATGACTCAGATATTAGAAAACCAAATGGGACTAGTATGGGGTCGCGCCCTATACATTAGCTAATAGCCCCAGCTAATTGTTTTCCAAAATTCCAGTGTGTAGGGCTTTGTCACGGGTAGACTAAAATATTGGTTACACACCGAAAGAAATATATATTTGTATACAGATAGGTTGTTGGTGAGCCCAAAAAACCATTAGGATCGGGAATACCTGGGAGATGGTTAAGTTAGGTACAGACTGTCCAAAAGTGAAGTATTTAACAGATAGTTAAGGACAGACCGTCCAGAAGAGAAGTATTTAACAGATAGTTAAGGACAAACCATCCAGATGTGAAGTGTTTAACATATAGTTAAGGATAGATAATCCAGAAGAAGAATATATAACAGGTGTTAGGTTAATTTTGATTATATTGTCTGGTAGGCCCGAGTCAGCTAAAAGTTAAAAGTTATCCAAACAAAACTTGTGTGTTTGAAAAGATAGTTCATTATTACCTGATATATATGTATGTTTACATAACGATTTCTTTATAGTATTTAACCATTGTGGATGCAGGAGCACAGCATATGGTTTTATGAAAGGTTTTGCAAAGAAATGTTTTAAATGGATGTTAGTGAGGGGAAACCCGTTCTGCTAAGCGGCTTGGTCTCACTTAACATAATTATTTCGGCACGTATAATATTATTCACACAAGCCTTTATGTCTGGCTCGAAGTTTATGTTTTCTCCTTAAACTCTCGGGTGCTCAAAATTAATTTGAGTAGGCCGAGGGGTTAAGGCTTTTTCAGGTTTTAGAATGTTGACAAATAAGGCCACCGGAGGCATGCAGGAGGAAAACAGATAGCTACTTAGGATTTGCAGTTCTTGTTATGTTTTGATGGATTTTCTGCCGTGTTGTTTGTATTAGGTCTATTATGACCATAATACTCTGATCAACCAAGGGGGTATCTTCATATATCGCTCTTGGCGTAATTTGTAATAATTATATTTGATCTGTGCTTGGGAAGGATTTGGGGATTTTCTATTGTGAATGTGAAACATTTGACTTTGAAACGTAATGAAGTAAATGTGTTTTTTTAAATCTGTGTTTTGTTTCATATTCAAGTGCTTCTGATATTATTGATACCATTAATATAGCCATATTTAGTCACCGGAAGCTAATACTATAGATGACTGCAGCATCTGTAGCACTTACTTTTGGGCCTCTAGATAGGGGATGTTACAGCTTGGTATCGGATCATGGTTTATGAAAAACTTTAACTAAAAATGATTTTTGAAAACATAATCCTTAGAAATTAGAGTTAAGATCAGGGTATGAGATAATGTTATAGTAATGTACTTGTATTTGCTATATATATATATATAAGTATACGCTATCTCTCTAGACTCCTATCTTAGTTAGGCTATTCATCTGTATCTCATGAGGTTTGAATACAGATATGGAGGGAAGAAGAGGCGGAGTAAATCTTGGAGGACATAGCACCACCATTAATGGAAATGCCCGACCAAATTCTAGGAGAGGTCCCGGTCAGGCACAAGCTGAAGTTGTTGGTGCAGGAGTCCCCCAGATGGACATGGGAGCAATGTATCAGTTCTTTGTAAACATGATGCAAGCTGGAATAGCAGCGGAGTTGTCGAAGGTAATGCTGCTGGAGCTAGAGCTCAGGAAGTTCCGATGGTCAATCAGTATGCTAACTTGAGTAGGGATTACATCAGGCTTGGAGGGAAGCCGTTTATTGGTACTGAAGATGCGATCGAGGTGGAAAATTGGCTACTGTATTGCGAGAGAATTTTTGCTGACTTAGGATTAGATGATGCACATAAGAGGAAATTGGCTTCGAGGCAGCTGCAGGGAGTTGCTCTATTCTGGTGGAATACAGTAACTGCTGGAGTTAATGAGGAAACCATAACTTGGGAGGAGTTTAAGCGAAGGTTTTCAGAAAGATTTATGTCTGTAATGGCGCAGTCGGCACTAGTGAGGAAGTTTGCAGAGTTGGAACAAGGAGATATGTTCGTCTTGGAGTATGCGAGAAAGTTTGAGGAGTTGGCCCGATATGGGTATGCTTTGGTAGACATTGTGATCATGAGGAATGAAAAGTTTATAAGGGGCTTGAGGCCAGAATTGATAAGTGCCACTTTGCCGCATTTAAGAGATCCTAGTGATGTAGTGGTTGAGATGGCATTAAGGCAAGAAGAGGCGTTGGCTTGCTTGAGGAAGAAGATGAAGAAGGCCCAGATGGGACAGGGCCAAAAAAGGAAGTTTTTCCAAAAAAAGAATGCTCAGAAAGGGGGAGCATAGAAGAAAGGAAAGGCTGAAGTGGTTTGCTACAAATGCGACAAGAAGGGACACTATGCTAATGAGTGTCGAACTGGTAAAGGAAAAGGAAAAGAGGCTGGTGGAAAGAAGAATGTTAGATGTTTTAATTGGATCAGATCGGTCATTACAAGAACAAATGCCCAGGGACTGCAAGAGAAGGAAAGGGCAAGTTTATGCTTTGGAGCCCACAACCTCAAGGCCAGTTGTGCAGGACTAAGGGAAGGCTGTTTTGGGAGGCTCGCTACAGATTCACAATATGTATCTTAGCGTTCTATTTGATACTGGTGCATCACATTCTTTTATTTCTCTATGTTTAGTATATAAGCTTAACCTAGAGCCCTCATACTTAGTTACTTCCTTAAGGGTTGCAAATTCGATAGGAGGGTATGCGACACTTAGGATGAGGTTTGACCATTTAGAGTTTGATTTGCTAGGCCATACTTTTGATTGCTATTTTCATGTGATTGACTTTGTGGGATTTAGGATTATCCTTGGGATGGATTGGTTAAGTAACATATGATGCTAGGATATTTTTCCATGATAGGAAAATATCACTTAGTCACCTGGATTGTAGTGATCGGATAGTTTATGCCGTAGAGAACCCTAGTTGTGAAGTGAATGCTTTATTGGGTATTATGGAGTTGGAGGATGAGTTGCATCGAGTCTTTGTAGTTAGAGAATTTGCTGATGTATTTGAGCCGGTAGTTGGACTGCCACTGAAACGAGCCATAGAGTTTCAGATTGATTTGGAGCCTGGAGCGGAGCCGGTGAGTAGGCCGCCGAGCAAGATAACACCCATTGAGATAAGAGATTTGAAGGTGTAGTTGGTGGATTTGGAAGGCAAGAGTTTTATCTGACCAAGTAGTTCACCATGGAGGGCTGCCGCAGTATTTGTGAAGAAGCCGGACGGATCATTGAGGCTATGTATCGATTATCGTAAGTTGAATGAGAAGACGGTAATGAACCGATATCCATTGCTGAGAATTGACGATTTGTTCGATTAGTTAAGTGGAGCCAAGGTATTCTCTCAGCTGGATTTGGCGACGAGAATTCATCATCTTAGAGTGGCATAGGATATTATTCCTTTGACGGCGTTTAGGACAAGGTATGGATCGTACGAATGGTTAGTTATGTCGTTCGGACTAACTAATGCATCGGCATTCTTTGTGGATCTGATGAATAGAATTTTCCGAGAGCACTTGGATAGATTTGTGTTGTTCTTCATAGATGACATTTTGATATACTCTAAGGATGAGAAGGAGCATGAAGTTCATCTTAGAGTTGTGCTCAAACTTTGAGGGAGCATCAGTTGAAGGCTAAGTTTTTGGAGTGTCATTTTTGGAAGAAGGAAGTGAAGTTCCTTGGTCATGTCGTCTCAGAGAAAGGGTTTAGATTTGACTAAGATTGAGGCGGTGAATAATTGAAAGAGACCCGAGACGATGATCGAGATTAAGAGCTTTCTTGGATTGGTTAGATATTATCGGACGTTTATAAAGGATTTTCCGCGGATAGCTGCACCGATGACTAAGCTTACGCCAAAAGATGTGAAGTTTGTGTGGACTGATAAGTGTGAGGAAGCATTCCAGAGCTTGAAACACTTATTGACCCATGCACCGGTGTTAGTGGTTCCGGAGGGGAATTAAGATTTGGTTGTTTATACCGATGCGTGTGGAACTGGATTGGGAGCTGTGTTGATGCAAAGAGGTAAAGTGATTGCTTATGCTTCTAGACAGCTCAGACCACATGAAGTTAGGTATCCAATGCATGATTTGGAGTTAGCTGTCATTATATTTGCTTTAAAGGTTTGAAGGCATTATCTTTGGGAGAGCACTTTGAGCTTTACACCGATCATAAGTCGTTGAAGTACTTGTTCTCTCAAAAGGTGTTGAACATGAGACAGCAAAGATGGTTGGAGTTTATTGCTGCTTATGATTTTGGAATTGAGTACACACCCGGAAAAGGAAATAAGGTGGCAGATGCACTTAGCCAGAAACATCAGAATGCAGTATTGGCTATGATTGCTGAGTGGAAAGATTTGGAAGCATTATCAGCTTGTAGTGTGCAGTTTAGATCCGAGGTAGGTTCAAGTGCGGGAAGTGCTACGTTGTCTTGTTTATAAGTTCGACCAGTAATGATTGAGAAGATAGCTTCTTAACAGGAGGAGGATCCAGTTTTGGCTGAACGGATCAGAAGGTTGAGGGAAGGAATGGGGAGCGATAACCTAAAGCATTTCAGTCTTGACCAAAATGGGTGGTTGAGGAAGAAAGGAAGGTTGTGTGTTCCAAATGTCGGAGATATATGGAAGGAAGTTTTGGATGAGTGCCACCGTTCGAAGTTCACTATCCATCCAGGAGGAACAAAGATGTATCAGGATATGAAGAGAAGTTTCTTCTGGGAAGGTATGAAATGGGACATTGGTTTGTGTGTTAAGCAATGCTTGAATTGCCAATAGGCAAAGGCTGAACACCATAAGCCTAGTGGATTGCTTCAACCGTTAGAAGTTCCGTTGTGGAAATGGGATTCCATCTCTATGTATTTTATTGATGGATTGCTAAGGTCTAGTAGAGGAAATGAAAGCATATGGGTCATGGTAGATAGATTGACTAAGAGTGCCCATTCATTCCGGTAAAGTAAACTAGGATGACACCTATTTTGGCGAAGATATTTATGAAGAATGTAGTTAGACTGCACGGGATTCCTATTAGTATTGTCAGTGATAAAGATTCTTTGTTTACTAGTGAGTTCTGGAAAAGTCTACAAGAAGCATTAGGAACCAAGCTCAACATGAGTACCGCTTACCATCCACGGACTGATGGGAAAGCAAAAAGAGTTAACAAAATCTTGGAGGATTTGTTAAGAGCCTGTGTATTGGATTTCGAGGGATCATGGGAGGACCATCTTCATCTAGTCGAGTTCTCGTGTAATAATAGTTATTAGACTAGTATTGGGATGGCATCGTTTGAAGCTTTGCATGGAAGATCATGCAAATCTCCCGTATGTTGGTTAGAGACCGGGGATAGATTGATTCTTGGTCCAGATTTGGTGAAGGAAGCTGTAGAGAAGATTGAGTTGATTTGAACTAGGATGAAGGAAGCTCAGTCTAGGTTGAAAAGTTATGCTGGTAGAAAAGGAAAGGACTTGGAATTTTCTAATGGAGACTATGTGTTTATTAAGGTTTCAATGATGAAGGGTATGATTAGATTTGGAAAGTCAGGAAAGTTAGCACCTAGATTTGTTGGACCTTTCCGTATTGTTGAGAGGATCGGAAAACTCACTTATAAAGTAGAGTTACCGAGTAGTTTGGCTGGAGTCCATGGTGTTTTCCATGTTTCTCATCTTAGGAAATGTGTTATAGACTCGGAGACTACTATAGCACGCACAGTGTTAAAAGATTTAGTAGTAGAGCCGAATTTGACTATAGTTAGAAAGCCGATTCAGATTGTGGCCAGAGACGAAAAGAAGTTAAGGAACAAGACAGTCAAGCTAGTAAAGGTTCAGTGGAGTGACGATGCTAGAGACTGTACTTGGGAGACGGAGAGCAGAGTTAGAGATGCTTATCCTGATTTGTTTGATGGTATGTTTTACCTTTGGTTGTTTTGATTGTATACCTTATCGTAATTTCGAGGACGAAATTCTTTAAGGTGGGGAGTCTGTAACACCCCATATTTTTATAACATTATTTAGAATAATTAATTGGGTAAATTAAATAAATAATGTGGAGATTAATAAGTTGATAATTGATTAGCTAAGGGTAGCCATGCCATGTTAATGTGCAAACTAAAATGAAATAACCTAAGCTAATGTGTTAGTATATGAGAAGGGCAATATGAGAAATAGATGGAGCTTATACCTTAAACCCTTAGGAGATAGAATGCTCACGTTCATTTCATTTTACTCAAACTAAAAATACTAAGACCGGCCACCATTATCATTCTCAAGAAGAAGATTAAAGCTAGGATACAAGGGAAGGGAAACAATCAACTAAATCAACATCAAATCTCAAAGCTAAGGTGAATAATTACTACATCCTATTTTCTTTTGGTTTTCGGTTTTAAGATTAGACCCGAAATGATTTTGCAAGTATATGCCATGTTTTGATGATTAAAATTATATATATGTTGTTGATGGATTATATATGTTCGTGTTAGTTTTTTGATATGTTTGACATGAAAACCTTATTTAATGACAACCAAATGCCTTGAAAAATTAAATATAGGTCAGAAATGATATTTTAGAGATGGGTTTCGATTTTCATAATTTTCTAAATAAATATGGATTTTATATTAATTTTCTAGTGAAGGAAATTGTTTATTGGGTTATAAATTATTTTCGGCTAAAATAATTATTATTTGGGGTTGAAATTTTTATATGTTAGACAACATATTAAAACTGATTTTTTGGGATTTTCCATATTTTTCCTAAGTTATTTGATGAATATATAAAATTATTTAAGGTATGAGACTTAAATGTTTTATATATTTAATTAAGAAGAATGGGCATTTTATAAAATGAAATTATTATTTAATTCTGAAAATAGTGGCAGCATACTTCAGAAAAGAATTTGTTAACCAATGAAAGTTTGACAAACAAAGGCAGGTTAGTTGAAAACTTACCTTTTTAAGTTAAAAACAAAGAAAACATACATTTAGCATGTTTCAGCCTTTATGGCAACAAACCTTCCGATCCAGTCCTTCCGACAAGGTTGAGAGGTTCAAAGCCTTCGACAAGGTCAAACCAATGCATATGGTATCAAGTTACTTGGTACGTAATGAATAAGACAAGGTCGAAAGGTTTTTAGTCGAAAGGTTAATGGCCAAAAAGGTTGGGATATGTTTGTTTTATAAACCAAAAGCTTTCACCTGCTTTGCTTTCGAATAATAGCTTTCGACTTGGTTGCTTTCGACCAGGTCAAATATAAAGATTTTAAACCTTTCGACATAGTCGAAAGGCTACTGCTGTTTTAACACTATTTTGTTTTGAAACCTTTCGACACAGTCGAAGGGTTACTGCCGCTTTATAAATGTTTTGTTTTGAACCTTTCGACAAAGGCGAAAGGTTTACTTGTTTTAAAAACTAGTTGTTTCTCCATGCTTTCGAAAGGAAGCTTTCGACTTAGGTGATTTACCCTTGTTTTATAAATTAAAGTAAAACCCAAAGTTTTCGAAAGAGTTGTTTTAAAGAATATGTTTAAAGCTTTCGAAGTAGAGTTGTCGAAAGGTTGCTTCCAATGGTTTCGAAAGGTTTTAGTTGAATGATTTTGAAAGTTTTAGTTCAATGGTTTTGAAAGGTTTATTGAATGGTTTCGAAAGGTTTTAGTTGAATGATTTCGAAAGGTTTCGAATGGTTTTAGTTGAATGGTTTTGAAAGGTTTAGTTCAATGGTTTCAAAAGGTTTATTGAATGGTTTCGAAAGGTTTTAGTTAAATGATTTCGAAAGGTTTAATTCAATGGATTCGAAAGGTTTAAATGGAAGGTTTTCCAAGGTTTTCCAAGGTTTTTCTAAGGTAGTGTTTTAAAGTGGTTTTAAAGAAGGATGTCCAAAGTTTTTTTGCTTTTGAAAGGTTTGCTTTTCAATGGTTTCGAAAGGTTTGGAGAATAGTTCCAAAAGGTTTAATGTTTGATTTTGAAAGAAAGGATTTCAAAAGTTTAGAAAGAGGTTCTTTCAAATGGTTGAATGTTTTCACCAACTAAATTTTGAGTAAAGCATATATATATAACATGGTGACATGATTTTGGGTAAAGTATAAATATTATATACTTTTCCTTATTTAAGTTTGATTTAAAGGTTTTAAATCATTTCGAAAATGTTTTCAAGGAAAATTATCGGAGGGGATCCTTAAGTGAAAATGACTCGGATATTAGAAAACGAAATGGGACTAGTATGGGGTTGCGCCCTATACATTAGCTAATAGCCCCAGCTAATTATTGTCCAAAATTCCAGTGTGTAGGGCTTTGTCACAGGTAGACTAAAATTATGGTTACACACCGAAAGGAATATATGTTTGTATACAGATAGGTTATTGGTGAGCCCGGAAAACCATTAGGATCGGGAAGACCTGGGAGATGATTAAGTTAGGGACAGACTGTCCAGAAGTGAAGTATTTAACGGATAGTTAAGGACATACCGACCAGATGGGAAGTGTTTAACAGATAGTTAAGGATTGATAATCCAGAAGAAGAATATCTAACCGGTGTTAGGTTAATTTTGATTATATTGTCTGGTAGGCCCGAGTCAGCCAAAGGATAAAAGTTATCCAAACAAAACTTGAGCGTTTGAACAGATAGTTCATTATTACCTAATATTTATGTATGTTTACATAACGATTTCTTTATAGTATGTAACCATTGTGGATGCAGGAGCACAATATATGGTTTTATGAAAGGTTTTGCAAAGAAATGTTTTAAAAGAATGTTAGTGAGGGGAAACCCATTCCGCTAAGCGGTGTAGTCTCACTTAACATAATTATTCCGGGATGTATAATATTATTCACACCAGGCTTTATGTCTGACTCGAAGTTTATGTTTTCCCCTTAAACTCTCGGTTGCTTAAAATTAATTTTAGTAGGCTGAGGGGTTAAAGCTTTTTTAGGTTTTAGAATGTTGACGAATAAGGCTACCGGAGGCATGCAGGAGGCAAACAGATAGCTACTTAGGATTTGCAGTTCTTGTTATGTTTTGATAGATTTTCCGCTGTGTTGCTTGTATTAGGTCTATTATGACCATAAGACTCTGATCAACCAAGGGGGTATCTTCATATACCGCTCTTGGCGTAAATTATAATAATTATATTTGATTTGTGAGTGGGAACTATTTGGGGACTATGTGTTGTGAATGTGAAGTAAATGTGTTTTTTTAAATCCGGGTTTTGTTACATATTCAAGTGCTTCTGATATTATTGATATTATTAACATAGCCATATTTAGTCGCCGGAAGCTAATACTATAGATGACTGCAGCATTTGTAGTGCTTAGTTTTGGGCCTCTAGTTAGGGGATGTTACAGCCGAGAAATTCTTCGAGTTGAAAGAGGGCAGGAGGCCACCGATGCTGCCTTGATGGCCGCTGCCAAAGCGCTCACCAAGCCTTTTATTTCTGGCATGGGCGAATCATCAGAGTAGCCTCACGACCTGCCAACGAGTTCGAGACTTGAACCTCTCCCTCAGGTAGTGAAGCTATCAAAAGAGGGCGAAGGTGGTGAATTTGAGGTCGCTATTCTTGACCGTTCCTCCGGTGCAGGTAATTTTCTTGCCTCCTCCGAATTTGAGAGTTTCCAACTTACGCCGCAAGAGCAAGAGGAATTTAATGCTTTCATTTTTGACCTTATAGGTCCATCTACCTTCCCCATTGACGTGCCAGCTTCTTCGGCGCCCGGACCTGTTGCCATTTCCACATCTTCCGTGGTTATTTCCGTTCCTGTTCCAGCTTCCACGTCTGCATCTGGCTCACAAGCGAGGCCAGAGGCTGAAAAGATAGTCGCGCTTCATGGCCTGGACGACCCCTCCGTGTCTTTGGAAGGCAACATTACAGCGGCAGAGGCCAAGGAGCATGAAACTCGGTCGGAGCAGCCCCAAAAACTTAACTCGATCTGATTGCCATCAAGAAGGAAAAGGTGGAGGCCATCAAGGCCTCAAAGGGCTCTTAGAAATTAAGAAAACACAAGGGGAAGGGAGGCTCTTCTGAGAAGACTTCAGAGGAAGAGGAGGACATTGCCACCGAAGTATTCGTTGATATCACCGGCAGTGATAGAACTCCTGAGGCGAGGTTGAAGCTGCCAACAAAGGGTGGAAAAGGAAGCGGAGGAAAGAAGCGTTGAGCAGCTCGCCTGAAGACTACTTTGATTTTGGTTCTTTTTTGGGTCATTTTGTACAAGGAAGAGTCTACACTTAGCGTTTTTGTTGCTCATATATATTCCGTGCACTTGTGCTGGTTTTATTTTTTACTTATCTAGTTCTGTGATTACAGTCAAAGCCCTTTGTTCGAAGTAACAGAACTTAGAAATTAACAGCACTTTGGAAATTAATAGAACTTTGGAATTTAACAGAACTTATGAATTTTTGTTAATTTAGAAATTAATAGAGCTTAGAAATTAACAAAACATAGAAATAAACAGCACTTTGGGAATTAATAGAACTTTAAAAATTCTTTGTTAACTTCTTTGTTTTTAAATTTTTTTTGTTTGGAGTGATAGAACTTGTGAACTTACAGATTTCACATGTTTTTGTTTAAGTACCGGTTTATGCCCCCAGTTTACAAGGCTGTTTACTTCAAACAATTTTCAGATAACTAGAAACTTAAGGTTTAGATAATTCTTATATCAAACTTGAAATTCGGTTAAGTCGCGGCTTGATTTTCCTTCTTTTGGAAGTTTTGCAACTTTAGCATGTAATCCCAGTTTCTGGCAATATTCTAGTAAGTATGCAATTTATGCGTGTTTGAGAGGTGCACATTGCATGGGTTGATTGAGGGCGGTTTTAATCGTTAAATGTCTATAGTTGAGAATTTTCAGTTGGTTTATAGCATTCCAATTTCGTTGGAGCTGTGCTCATTATTCTTGATTATAGGAGCAGTTGGCGCTAGTTATGAGATGCACGGTTTTTGGTGCTCCTCGGCGTTGCCTATCTTCGGACCACGTGAGGAGCGTGTTTTTTAGTGTTCCCCAACACTGCATGTCTTCGGGCAGTGTGAATGGTTTAAGCTTTAAGAATCAGCGCGTGATTTTTCCTGCTCCTCAGATTTGCCTATCTTCGGGCAGTATAAGGAGTTAGTGTCTTAGATTTTAGTGCATGGTGTTCGTCGACAGAATTTCTATCGGATTAGAAGACCGTCGAATGAATTTAGAAATAAAATAACCGCAAGCGCACGGCGTACACTTGTAGTACGTGGCGAATACGGGTCGATCCGCAAGGAATTGATGATTTTAAAAATCTATTCAATCAAATTAAACCAAAGTCGAGTGAAAGTTGAGCTAAAGAATTAGAAAATTAGCTAACTAACTAAAAGAAAAGAGATGCAAATATAAGAGTTAAATGACAATTTAGAGAATAAATCCACTCTCTAGATCATGTAGTTCAACATATATGAAATCATAATCTCTCTTTTATGGTCATCAGTGCTTTAATTGATGTGCTTATCATAAGTATGACATATTTGTGCTATTGATTAGCCAACATAAGCCATCAAACTATAACACAACCCTTAAACCACTTACTAACTCACATGAAACTTGACAATGAAAATGAAAATGAAATCTATTTTAAGTATGACCTATTAACTATTGATTAGAAATATAGACCACCAAATTTTAATTTCAAATCACTTTCTTATGCCATAATCATATTTTGATGAAGAGGCATTTTTGTTAGTGATTGTTTAAGGATAGCATATTTGGTGTCAACAATAGAGACTATCAAATTCAAGGCAAAAACAACAATTAAACCACTTCAATCATTCTTCATTAAGCACAAAAGGAGAGCATGAATTAACAAATAGTTGAAGCTACATAATTAGAGAGCTTCATTACCCCTAAATTGAAGGGGTTTAGCCTCTCATATTTGTCATTTGATTAACAAATGTAGCTAGCAACATGAAAGCAAAATGAAAGGAAGATGAAAGCTTAATGAAAAAGAGAGCTAATTAACAAGAATTAGAACTATTCTACTTGCATGAAAGTAAATCTACACTACAACATGAAAGGAAATAAACAAGAAAAGAAAAAGAACATGTATTAAATTGCATTAAAAAAAGGAATTACATAAGAGAAGAAATGGCTAAGTAACCATGAAAAGAAAGAGAACTTTGATTTATTTTCTAAGCTAAAAACTAACTAAAGAGAGACTAAGGGAGAAGAGGGTTACATGAAGATAAGGGGTATTTATATAAATGTTAAACCCTAATTCATATTTTTGGGGAATGCCCAAATTGCCCTTGAGGTAGTGTGGTGACCAAGTAATCATTAACAACCACTAATCCCCCATTTAAATGTACATGAAACTTTAATGTCCTTTTATCATGTGCTTAGTTCCTAATTGAAAATCAAGGTAAGTGGGTGGGGTCCTCCATGATCTTCACTTTGAATTATTTCCATATTCATTTGTTCTCTTCACTCTTGTGCATGCATATATCATCATGTAACCACTTGTAAAATTCACCAAATTTCCTACAACAACATAGAAAATTCCAAGTAAATTTTCACAATTTAATAAATGCATAAAAATGACCATTTTGCCCCTACATGAAGATGAATATGTGACAATTTCAAATAATTTGGATTTTGGTTTAAACAAGTTAAAATACCCAATATGATCATTTATTTAATTTAAATAGATTAAATATGGTGGTAAAAATATGCACATTTACGTGCACATCACATGGCTTACGGGATGCGCGGCTTTTCTTTTTCCTCAGTGTTGCCTTTCTTCAAGCAACGTGGGGGGTTATTATTTTAGTGCGCGGCTTTTTTTTCCTTGGCGTTGCCTATCTTCGAGCAACGTGAGGAGTTATTATTTAATTGCGCGGCTTATGGGGTGCACGGCTTTTGTCTTTCCTCGATGTTGCCTATCTTCGAGCAACGTGAGGAGTTATTATTTAGTGCGCGGCTTATGGGGTGCGCGGCTTTTGTCTTTCCTCGGTGTTGCCTATCTTTGGGCAACGTGAGGAGTTATTATTTTAGTGCGCGGCTTATAGGATGCGCGGCTTTTGGCACTACTCGATGTTGCCTATCTTCGGGCAATGCGAGGAGTGTTGATTTTAGCCTTCTCGATGTTGCCGGAGTAATATCGGTTTTTGGAAGGCAAAGACCGGGTTCCACCGATCTAACGGTTCGAGTCGATTTGCTTTCATTGACCCGGCGGGTAATCATTATGAACTCGGTTTTGTTGGTTCAAGAAGAAATCTTTATTAAGGAAAGCAAGGCAGTTTTTGCCTACGTATAATGCATCTGGTATCTTGGGATGGCTTATTTGTTGGAAAATAAATAAAAATACATAAGATAGCTTTCAGACAAAGTAACGATGAAGCGATTCGCTATTCTATGTCCTGGGAACTTAAGTTCCGTCGACGGTTGCTAGCTTGAAAGTTCCGTCTCTTAGCTTTTGATTAATGATATATGGTCCCTCCCAGTTTGGTCCGAAGGCCTTCAGAATGGGGTAAACTCGCTTGAGCATAAGATCTCCCACTTCGAAAGTTTGATAATGAACTTTGGAGTTGAAGTACCATGCGGCCCTTTTTTGGTGGGCGGCTTTTGTCAGCTCTGCTTCTTCTCTTCTTTCATCAACCATATCTAGCGATTCGAGTAGGAGCTGCTCGTTTTGTATTTGATTGAAATTCTGCCTTTGGTGCGAGGGGACTTCTAATTCAACAGGAATCATTGCTTCTGAACCATATGCTAGGGCGAACGGAGTGTGGCCGGTTGGTGCTTTGTGGGTAGTTCTGTAAGCCCATAGTGCGAGTGGAAGTTCATCAACCCAGTTTCCTTTTGCTTTTTCCAGTCGCTTTTTGATAGTGGACTTGATGGTCTTGTTTATCGCTTCCATCGGCTAGTTTGCTTGTAGATGAGCCACTGCGGAAAAGCTCTTTTCAATTCGGAAGTGCTTACAGAAGTCTTTGAACTCGGCACTTTTGAACTGTTTTCCATTGTCGGTAATGACTTTTTGCGGCATACTAAACCTGCAAATGATGTTTTTAGTAACAAAATTAATAACTTTCTTTGTGGTTATGGTGGCCAGCGGTTCCGCTTCGGCCCATTTTGTGAAATAATTTACGACATTTATCGCATATTTGGCTCCTCCTTTTGCTATTAGCAGGACGCCAATCAAATCGATCCCCCCATATCGCAAACGAGCATGGGCTGACCATCTTTGTTAGCTCCATTGAAGGAGTTCTCTTAATTTTGCTGAATCTTTGGCAGCGATCGCATCTTCTGGCGTGATCTACAGTGTCGCGATTTATTGTTGGCCAGAAGTATCTGTATCGAAGGAATTTCTTCGCAAGGGTCTGCCCCCTAATGTGGTCTCCGCATTCGCCTTCATGTACCTCCTTTTATGATTCGTCGTGCTTCGTCATCGGTCACACACCTAAGAAGGGAGGTTGAGAATCCCCTTCGATAGAGTATTCCATCCTGTATCATGAACCGTGGTGCCTTTCGGAGAAGCTTCTTCCGTTGATTCCGGTTAGTTGGAAGGGTTCCTGCGAGTAGATAGTTCCTTATTAGGGTCATCCACGTATCTGTTTCGACGGTGGTTTTGAGAATCCAGTCTACGTCCATTTCGTATATGCTTGGGTTGGCCAGAGTTTCGACTGGGACTAGTCCTAATGATTGAGCTTCTCCAGAACTTTCCAGTTTAGCCAAATAATATGCCTTTGTGTTTTGCTCCCGTGGGATGTGAGTGATGGTGTAGTGCTCGACGTTGCTTAGAAGTTCCTGTACTTTGGACATGTACGGGGCAAGATTCTCACCACGCGCCTGATACTCCTCTTTTACTTGACAGACGGCCAGCTGTGAGTCGTTGTATATGTGAATAGCTTTTATTTTGAGCTCCTTCACAACTTTCAGTCTAGCAATCAGTGCTTCATATTCTGCTTCATTGTTTGTGGTTGGGAATTCCAAGCGCAAAGCATAGCTAATGGCTCACCCCTCGGAGGTTTCAAGCACTACTCCTGCTCCCGAACAAAAGTTGTTAGATGCACCGTCGACGAAGAGCTTCCATTGCGTGTCTGTTTCTGACTAACTTCCTCCGTGTCATCCCGTATATTAAATTCAGCGATGAAGTCGGCCAACGCTCGCCCATTGATGGCTTTCCTTGGGTGGTATGTGATGTCATATTGACTCAACTCTATATTTCACTTAAGTAGTCATCCGGAAGTTTCTGGCCGGTATAACACTTGCTTCAGGGGCTGATCAGTCAACACTTTAATTGGATGAGCCTGAAAGTATGGTCGTAGCTTCCGGGACGCGATCAAGAGGCAATATGCTAGTTTTTCTAGTTTTGGATAATTTTTCTCAGCTCCGGTGAATCGTTTGCTAATGTAATACACGGGTCGCTGGATTCTCGATTCTTCCCGCATGAGAGCGGCGCTCAACACATGCGGGGAGACTGCCAAATAAATGAATAGATCTTCTCCGTCCACCGGCTTTGATAAGATTGGGGGAGCTTCCATGTGTCATAGAAATTCTTTGAAAGCTGTTTGACAAGCATCAATCCATTCGAAGTTTTTCTTTCCCTTCTTCAATGCATCGAAGAACGGTATGTACTTGTCTGTATCTTTTGAGATAAATCGGCTCAGTGATATGACTTTTCCATTTAAGCTTTGAAGTTCCTTCTTATTTATCGGGGCTTGGACTTCTCGTAGTGCCGTTATTTGCTCTAGATTTGCTTCGATGCCTCGGGCACTTACTATGAACCCCAAAAATTTCCCAAAGGCTACTCCAAAATGACATTTGAGTCGGTTGAGCTTCATTCCATACTTCCGGAGTATTTCAAACATTTCAGCAAGATTTTCTAGAAGGTTAGTAGCTACCTAAGATTTGACCAACATGTCATCCACATAGACTTCCATAGTCTTTCCGATTTGACGTTTGAACATGGTATTTACGAACCTTTGGTATGTAGCCCCGGCGTTCTTTAACCCGAATGGCATTACTCTGTAGCAGTACAGTCCCAAATCGGTGATGAAGCTGGTGTTTTCTTGATCTAGCTCATGCATCAGGATCTTGTTGTATCCCGAGTACGCATCCATAAATGACAGCAATTCATGCCTCGCCGTTCCATCCACAAGCTGATCAATTCTGCGGAGTGGGAAGCTATCTTTCGGACAAGCCTTATTTAGATCCGAGAAGTCAATACAAGTTTGACATTTTCCATTAGACTTCTTGACTAAAACTGGGTTCGATACCCATTCAGAGTAAGTTGCATCCCAGATGAAGCCGTTAGCCATCAACTTATCAACCTCCTCTCTCAATAACTTGGACCGTTCTGGGCCCAAGCTGCGCCCTTTTTGCTTTACCGATGTGAATTTGGGGTCAATATTGAGCATGTGGCAGGCAATTTCAGGTGATACCCCACACATATTGGAGTGTGTCCAAGCAAATACGTCCAAACCGGCGTGAAGGAATTTGGTTAGTTCTGACCTCATCTTGTTTCCAAGTTGCGATCCAATTTTCAGGACCCGCGTTGGGTCATCCATAAAGATTGGGACAGACATCGTCAATTCTGCCAGTGCTACCCGATCCTTCCCTGAGCTCTTCTTTCTAGGGTCCAAAGCCTTGTCGAATTGTCTATGGTCCCCAAGCCAGGGGTGGCTCTGTAGTTGCTATTCGGAGGATTCACGGATGTGGAGGGTTTTACCCACATCCTTTCTTTTTTCTTTCTTCTTGAGTCACGCAATTCTACGATGTAGCATTCCCAAGCGGCGCTTTGGTCTCCTTTCACAATTCCGACTCCGTGCTCTGTAGGGAACTTCATTGTAAGGCACCATTGGGCCAGTGCTATTCTGAAGTCAGCTAATGTGGGCCATCCCAAGAAGGCATTGTATGTTGATATTTCATTTACGATCACAAAAGTATTAATGAGGGTGACCCTTCGCTCACCCTCTCCAAGCTCCATAGGTAGGTCAATTGTTCCCACCGGTTGTTTGGGTTCACCGTAAACCCTTGACTCTTTGTTTGGCACACAGATATACTTTTCATGCCAATCTTCATTTGATCGATAGTACATTTAAAGAGTATGTTGACGGAACTGCCACTGTCAACCAACATCCGCCGAACTACAGCAGGTCTGATTCCTACCGTCACCACCATCGGATCAAGAGTTGGAGCTTCGATCCCCTCGGTGTCCCGATTTTGGAACACTATATCGTCATTCAAGACCCTTTGCATATTAGCTGGAGTTTCCTCTTCCACAACTAAACATGATTCCTTCGGAGCGTGCTTCAACGAACTCGCATATCGCTCCATTTCTCCCCAACTTCTTTGCACGGGATGGTCCCCCAGATATTGTTCTGATAATAAGCCTTTGGTCAGTCCGTTTCGACCCTTCTTCGCTGGTTCCTGCTTGATTCCTTCGTTCTCTTGGGTGTTGAGGATTCGTAGATTGATCGGGGTTTTGCGGTTGTCTTACGTACTGCTGGAGTTTGTTATTCTGGATCAGTTCCTCAATGAGATTCTTTAGGTGGCAACATTCGTTCGTATTGTGGCCGTGTGTCTTATGGAAGCGGCAGAATTTCCCTGAGCGCTTTTACTGCTCAATCGCCTCTTTTCTGGGTGGCTTTTTGCATTCCTCGGTTCCTTGAATTGCGAGAAAAATGTTTTCTGGTGTGTCGCTTAGGGGAGTGTATCCTTCTGGCCTAAACTCTTTGAGCTTTTTACTACTGCATTTCCATTCTTCTTATTGGAGTTTTGACCTTTTCTCTTCGAATTCCTGTCCTTCCCAGTGGTTCTTTCAATAGTCCGAGAAGGGTGCGCATTTTGATTCATTGCTACGTCGCTTTGCCCGACGTTCGCCGGTTGCACACTAGTAGACTTCCCTTCTAATTCCCGTGCTTCCTCCAACCTTAGGTACTGACTTGCTTTACGATTGAAATCTTTCCTGGTGGTAGATTGCTTCATCTTAATCCACTTTCCGAATTCAGTTTCCGGGTGAATGGCACGGACTAATGCCATAAAAACCATGTCTTTATTGGGGTTGCTTACTTCTGTCACCGCGGTGTTAAACCTATTCATGAAAGATTTTAGTGACTTGTTACGCCCTTGGAACAGTCCGAATAGGGATATGACGTCTTTTGGCTGCGCAGTATGGAGTCTGAACTGATCAAGGGACCTTGTCGCCAGTTGGTCAAAAGTAGAGATAGACCTTGGTGGAAGCCCAGTGAACCATATTGATGCAACCCCTTCGAGAAAGATAGGAAAGCATTTGCATCGAACAGCTTGAGAGGCATTTTTTCGTCCATATACCAACTGTATTTGTACAATTTCCGGTCCTTTGTCCCGTCATATGAAGAAATAGTTGGCATTGTGAATTTTTCTAGATATCTCTCATTTAGGATTTCATTGGTGAAGGGAGTCCGACTTGGCGCAGATCCCCATCCATCATATCTTTTATCTTTATTCTCCTCCATTAATCGTTTAACCATGTCCGCTTTGTATGCCTCTGATGTCCGGTAGTCCTAAGGACGGTGATTAGTCACCGCGCCAAGTGTTTGACTTTGCAAACGGTCTTGGTGAGTGGGCTGAGGCCTAGGCTCTACTGTCTTCGGGAGAGCCACTCCTGCAGGGTCTCGTTGGCTTGCGGTTGGTCTAACTGGAGCAGTTTGGGTATTCCATGCATTATCAAATGCATTGGCATTTTCTTCCAATTTGTCGTCTTACTCTCCATCCTCCGAGTCGGAGTGATCCATAGCTATGCCTTCTACGGGGGTCTTTGCCCCTTGGCTCAAATTCAGAATAGGTTGCCTTGTGGCGAATGGAGTACTTGCATTTTCGTCCATGTTAAGTCTAGTTGTCACCCTTTTTGTGGCTGTTTTCCGTTTTTTCTATGTAGACCAGAGATAGAGGAATTCTCTTGTTCCATAGCAGCCGCGGGTTCAGGCATAGTCCTTGGAGCAGGATTCGAGTGTAGGGTTAGGAGAGCGTTAAGCTTGTCCATTAGAGCCTTTTGTCTACTTTCCATGTTTTAGTTGATCTCATCAACCATTTTATTTAACTCAACCCTGGTAACAACTTCATGCTGACCGAAGGAGGCCGGCGCCTGATTCCCTAAGTTAGCGCCATTTACTTCAGTTTGTTAGGGATTAACATCTTCTCTAGCTACCACTGCCCCTATGGACCTTTCAAAGGTAGTTCTTCTTTTCCCAGGGGCCATTGGTTCCAAACAGTGGATTCTTCAAGCAAAAATTAAGGATCTAACTTCTGGACCTATGGGATCCAAAAGTAGATAGCTAGATCTGGATCCTGAGTTGGATTTCTCAGTGAAAGCACCAAAATGTTAACCCGAAAAATGGATCAACACCTTGGTTTAAGTTTGAAAGCACCAACCCTGTCCCGACAGAGCAATACCACAGATCACATATATAAGAAAAGAACAGTAAAAGAAAGAAGATAGAGAATTTTTATAGTTGTTCGGCTGTTAATGAAGCCTACATCCACTTTATATTTTTATTATAGACCGATTGTTGTTACAAGATGTGTTTGATTATAAGACTTTTATTATCTCTAAGTAGATTGAATACCAAGAGTTGGAATCCACTGGAGAATCACAGTGAATTCCATTGGAGATTGTTGTGAGGGAGACAGAGAGTGAAGAGTGTTTCCAACATAGCTTCAGCAACTAGTCTGAAGTAGATCCCATTTATGTTGTAGGTAGGATGATATTTATAGAGATCGGAGAGCTTCTGGGCCAGGCCACTTCATCAGCTGCTCGCAGGTAGGTAGGGAACGACCCCCGGGGGGGTTAGCTCGCGAACCGAGCCAAAACCATGGGTTGCTGGCGACCCATAGATTTTGGCTCGTAAGCGAGCCAATGACTTGGCTTCTTTTTCAGTGCTCCTTGGTTAGTTCAATTGAAGATTCAAAGGAGTGGCATGGGTCGTTGGCGACCCATAGGTTATGGGTTGCTGGCGATCCAATCACTTAGGATATTTTCTAGGGTTTGGAGTTTGGGATGTTTCCATGGTCTTGTGTCGTCGTTGTTCCGTTTTGATAAGTTACTAGCTGTTTGTGCTCAGCTGCTGATTGAGCTAAAAGAATGTTGGTCTCTTGGTTTAATCGATCCCGGTCGTTGCCTTAGTAATATAGCTTGGCTCTCGTTAACTCCTTGCCTTAGCCTTCCTGGTTAAGTTCTAAACCATTCTGATAACACGAGATTGTTCTATCTCATGTTGGATCTTGCTGGGTTTAAAAACCCGGATAACAGTCACTGTCATTGTTGCCGTCCGTTTTAACTTCGACCTTAAAAATTTGGCGACATAGTAGCTGAAGTATGCTAAATATAACGGTTTACAATGACGTTGCTAGTTTTGATGTCGCTATTCATCAATGTCGGCAATGTTTTATATTACATTGAGTTGGCAACAATGTCGCACCGCACCGATGCCGCATTTCTTTCTTTTAATGCTGGCAAGGCTTAGTTTTATGTAAATTAAAACTATGTTTTAAAGAGGCGATATAACCAACGTTCAAGAGAGTCGACAACCCTATGATTTTGACAATTAGCCATATGATTTATAAAAAATCTAAAGTTTTGTTTTAAAAGGTGGATAGTCTATATCATATGTATGTCGATAACCTTATTTTCGACATAGAATTTTATACTTAAAAAGGATTTAAGCTTTTGTTTTTGACCTTGGATAGAGGTCGACATTGTTATTAACGTCGAAAATATTCTTAATTGTCCTAATTAATAGCGGCGAGCCATATGTAGTATAATTTTGACTTTAATCGTCAGGGATATCAATGTTTTACATCACTATGTGCTATATGTAAATGACGTTGACATTATTTATTGGAGTTACCAAGATCAAATAAACTCGACGCTAATTATTGGGGATACCAACGTATATTTTTAATGAGTCTGACATAGATCATTGGGGATGACAATGTATATTATTTTGAGATGTTATAAGTTTAAGGGGTATATAGCTTAATTGGGGACACTAATAGATATAGGTCGAACATGTGGGTTAAACATGAATTAAATTGATAGGTGATGAGTTCATAATTATTCTAGGAAAACTATGGATGTGAGATGGATAGTCCATATCATGCCGGAGGTGGATAGTCTCTATATGGTTAACGAAGGATTCGTAGTCATTCTAGGAAAACTATGTGATGCGTGATGGATAGTCCATATCATGCCGGAGATGGATAGTCTCTATATGGTTAACGAAGGGTCCGTAGTCATTCTAGGAAAACTATGTGATGCGTGATGGATAGTCCGCATCATTTTAAATAATGAAATATGTGAAATGGATAGTCCATATTACCTTGATAATGAAATCATATGTGATGGGCAGTCCATATGGTAGGAGGATGGGTAATTCAAATAATCATATGTGGGATGGGTAGTCCATATAAGAATAAGGTGGATAGTCAATGAAAATTAGATGGGTAGTTTAATAAACTGGGATGAGTAATCCAATATATATTGCATAATTGCAGCTAATCTTTAATTTGTTCTAACCATTGTGGATGCAGAAGCACATTATATGATTAATATGTTCGATGTACGTCGTGCCAAGATTTAACTATAATCAAAGCCGAGTTTCTACATTGAAGCTCGATAGTATTCTCAAGTCGAGAAAATTGTGTAAAATTATCGCATTAATATTTTCTATTTGACCTTAGTTATATTGATCAATAGAAAACTATGGAGTGAGCCACTCTATAGTTATTCAACAACTATCAGAACGTAACCACGTAATGCCACAAGCAGCCATGAGCAATACACCGCCTAACGTTTAGAGAGCGTTACATGCTCCAGTCTCAACGGATGTATCGATATTCAGTCTCGATACATCTTGACTGAAAATATTTAAAACGGTATGTTTATTTTATTGTGATAAATCACTCATTATTACAATACGTAGTAAATACTATCACTAAGCATATTGTTCATGGATTTCTACATTAAATATACTTTTAATTAAATAAATGATTAATATAACATATTATATCAAGTATATAATAGAAAGAAAATAACTTTTATTTTGAATAAGATTAGTTATCAAGTTAGATGTATGTAACAAATTACATAATTGTTTTTAGGACATATCCCTAACTCTATCATGTGTGTGTGTGTTTTAAGCAACACTCACCAATTTATTAATGAAAAGTGAATGATTTCATGTAACCATGAATGTTATTAGATATATAGGTGCATTCTTTTATTAAATTAGGGGGTATTTGAAAGGGCATGAAATGAGAATGGTTAACGAAAAGAGAATGTGTTTTGTGTTATAAAAGAAACATACGAAAGTGGTATTTTAATTGTTTTGTTATGAATAATTATTTTGTTATAATTTTTTTAAATTAAGTAGTTAAATAATATAATCAGAAAAAGCAATTTTCATTAATCACTAGAAATTAAAGTAAAAATACAAATAAAACCAAAAATACAATAGAATACAACGATAATAAAATAAGAAATTAAAACATCGGAATACATTGAAATTAAAATTAGGAATCAGGTGATGGATATGCAGGTGGATGAGCCATTATATACTGCTGGTATTTGATTTTGTGTTGCGAACGTTATATCTCTAACTGTAGCCAACTCTAGTTATCGTTAACTTCCAAAGAGCTTTTTACCATGTTGCAAATGAATAAATAAATGCGATACAAAAGTACCTTCACACGTTTGGCCCACCACTGCTCGCTTCCGTTAACCATTCCCTTCATCAGATCTCATCAAAAGCTGTTTTGGTACACAAATTCTATCATACCGATTATTGTTTTTTTAATCCTTCGTATTTGCGGCGAACTTGCTTATTTGCCATTTTCACTCGAAATAGTTGCTGAAACCTCATTTGGTATCGTTGCAATTTTCTTATGGACGTCTTTTTTGTTATTTCCTACTGCTTGGTAAGCATCAATGACACATCGCAAGAATTCTATCGTAGATCTTCCAGATCAGTTTTCAGGACTTTGGTGGGTGGTTTTCAGACCAGTTTTGGACAGTTTCTATCTAATAAAATTCAGAAATACGGAAACAAAACTGAAATGAAATAGAAAAAAAAATGTGACAAAAATTATCACAAAACATGATTGTTTTTTTGGAATTTTTGGTTAGGTTAATGATGGCGAGGAAAAAGAAGAGAGAACGATAACATACGAGGGTGTTTTATTTTTACCGTTTCGATTACCGTTGACAATTTATCATTGACGTTGAACACGTTTGACGCGTCAGACGCTTCTGACGATAGCGGTACCAACGAATTCAACAGCTTGTTCGAACAGACTGAAACCATCATAAATGCGTAGGCGGTGCCAACTCAAAACGGAGTAAATGCTGGCTTTCAGCGGTAGTCTTAATTTGTTATCAAAAATTAGGAAAATAGCAATAGAATAGAACAAGAATTAAAGCACATGGCCAACTTCTATTGCCCGTGAGGAGAATTCACATACAAACAGCGTAAAAATCTTCCTTGCACATTTTTTATTCTAATTATCTTTTGATATCACACTGAATTCGAAAACCCCAAAATAGGATCCCATTATCCCATGTGCTTCTCCCATTGTCAAACTTGAACACCAGTCCCACCATTTTATTTTCTTGCCATTTGATCATATAGCCCCCTAACAATATTTTGGCTTGATTTCCAGTCCACCATAAGATTTACTTTGAATACTTGAGTTAAGCAGTGAATTCTCTCTCGTTTCAGAATCATGAATGTAACACTTAAATGCATGACATTTCCAAACAGCCGACTTAAGAATCGCCACAGTGTAACAGAATTTTTTTTCAACATGGATTGCCTTTTAGCTGAACAGTGTGAACCAAAAAAATCTTCGGTCTTTAGCGGGAAGACTGCAAAAATAATTTTCAAATTCAAAGGGACCAATACATAAAAAAACCATCCACTAATCCTTCTTTTCCCTCCATAATTTGCAATAATAAGTCCATCCTTACTTCTTTCCCACTCTCAAATCTCAAACCACTAAAAATGTCAATTCAGATCTCTCTCTTCTTCTTCTTCCTCTTCTTCATTCCGCAATCTCAATGCACCACCCAGCAAGACGACAAAATCACGCAGCTGCCAGGTCAGCCGCAGGACGTCGCTTTCAATCAGTACTCCGGCTACGTCACCGTCAACCCACGTGCCGGCAGAGCACTCTTCTACTGGCTCGTCGAGGCAAAATCGTCTGCGGACGCGGCTCCTCTTGTTCTATGGCTTAACGGCGGGCCAGGTTGCTCTTCGGTCGCCTATGGAGCGTCGGAAGAAGTGGGGCCCTTTAGGATCCATTCTGATGGAATGAATCTTTACTCTAATCCGCATTCTTGGAATAATGGTAGTTCATTTGCTCAATTTCATTTTTGTATATTTCTGTTCTTTGATTTATATAATCTGATGGGAAAATATGATTTGTCAGTGGCAAATATGCTGTTTCTGGAGTCTCCTGCTGGAGTTGGATTTTCGTATTCCAATGATTCCACGGATCTGTATTCAAGTGGAGATCGAAAAACAGGTAGATTTCCATCTGATGGGTTTCCTAGATATGCATACTGAAGCTGCAAGCTTGCTTTACGATATTTATGCTAGCAATTTAGGTAACTATTTTTTCTATGAAATTCAAATTACAGCTGCCGATTCCTATCATTTTCTTGTGAATTGGTTCGAGAGATTTCCACAGTACAAGTATCGTGATTTCTACATTGCTGGAGAAAGTTATGCGGGTCTGTACGTGTAAACTGATTTTTTCACGATTGCTTTCGAAGCTGAAATATACTAACGCAATTATACAAATTTCAGGTCATTATGTTCCACAACTATCACAACTTATATACCGAAAAAACAAAGGAGTTCAGAAACCATTTATTAACTTGAAAGGTTTCATGGTAATTTCTACAACCCAAGCGTTCTTGTAGTTAATTATAGGGCATTGTTAAAGGAACTACAGAAATGAACATAGATTTTAATAGTGTGGAGTTCCCTTAAAATACAGTTAATACTGAAAAATGTTAAGGGCGTCCAAAATATGGTCCCTTAATCCATTTTTGAAGTCCCTTTGGAAATGCCTTAATTTTATTGTTAGCATTTGAGTATCCACATGACTAGTATTCAGGTTGGCAATGCTGTTACCGACGACTATCACGACTATAAAGGCACTTTTGAATATTGGTGGGCTCATGGACTAATATCAGATTCTTTGTACCAACAATTAAAAGTGGCATGTACTTATCAATCATCCGAACATCCTTCAGTTGAATGTGTAAGAGCTCTTAATATGGCTAGTGGTGAACAAGGAAATATCGATCCATATAGTGTCTATACAAAACCTTGTAACAAGACAAGTGATCTCAAACGCAATTTGAAGGGTCATTACGTAAGTTTTCAGATTTCTCCATTTTCCTTTATGGTATGTTATGCACAAAAACAATATTGAAAGCACTTTTTTTGCTCTCAGCCATGGATGTCAAGAGCATATGATCCATGCACAGACAGATATTCAAAACTGTATTATAATCGTGCTGAAGTGCAGAGAGCACTTCATGCTAATGTTACTGGAATTGAATACCCATGGGACACATGCAGGTTGCTTTGTTAATATTAATTTATCTATCTTTAGAGTTTGATACTACAGTATTTTGACATATATTCTTTTGCATCTATTCACAGTGATACAGTAGGAAACTATTGGGCAGACTCTCCTCGATCAATGCTTCCTATTTACGAAGAGCTAATTGCTGCTGGCATAAGGATTTGGGTCTTCAGGTATCATTTTCTGACTGTACTGTATCAACCATCAGTTGATGTACATAGTTGTTAATCACAATGTCCGACTACTAGAAAATGTTGTAAGAATGAAGGATGTCTGATTTATCTATGTAACAATACATTGTTAAATTACAGTGGAGATACAGATGCTGTAGTACCTGTAACAGCTACAAGATACTCGATCAGTGCTCTTAAGCTTCCAACAATTACTAACTGGTATCCTTGGTATGACAATGGCAAGGTTAGTATTAAATCTTCCCTTTTTCAGCTTTACCTGCACAAACCACGCAGAAATCTCAAAATCTGTGTATTGTAATTTCAATGTTTTTGTTCTGATGTTAATGATTGTGATAAATATAGGTTGGTGGATGGAGCCAAGTTTATAAAGGCCTAACGTTTGTAACTATTACTGGAGCAGGGCATGAGGTTCCACTTCATCGCCCTCGGCAAGCTATGATGCTTTTCAGACATTTTCTGAAAAATACACCTATGCCAAACGCTTAATTTATTCACATATATAGTGTCATTATTTTGCAAATCTATTCATTATTTGTAATTCAATTCTTTATATGTTTGCTAATGGCTATACAGAATAATAGAATAGAGGGTAGGAGCACTTGATGCCTCTGCGTAGGATTTGTGTAATGAATTCTTTATATATACATAGGATTTGTGTATTTATATTGTTTTTCTACCACTAGAGTGATTTTTATTTTTTTTAAGATTATGAGAGTTGCAACCTGTAATTATGTCGGTGTATTATCTTATTTGAGTTGGAATTTTGCAATTTGCTGAATTGAAGTTGAATTAGTTGATTCATTGATCACATGCAAAAATCAAAACGTTGTTTATACCTGTAATTACTAACAATTTTTATGATCCAAACTTAGATTTGTGCTAGTTTCACCAACGTGAGTAGCAACTCTATTTTGTTTTTGACTTGTTTTTTCCCTCAAGGCTAAACTTAATTTGTTATGATCAAAGATGGAAAGTATAACCGTAGGTAAATGTTACATTAAATACCGATATCATTTCAACCAAAGTTAAAATGTTTAATTTATGCAGCATAAAAGGGAGAAAAAAAGAGTCAAGCACCATTCCTAACATCTGTATTTCTTTTTTTATTTAAAATATATATGTATGTATATGTGTGTATATACATCTGTGTGTATAACTAAACTAAACAACTTCAGCGTTTGGAAAATCCCAAACCAACTACAAATCATGTCAAGTAATAATAAAATCTGACTAAAAAAGTTATTATTTTTATACAAAAGACAATATTTCCTGTTTAATAGATAATTTATCATTTTAATTTCTTTTCCCTTAAAGCGACACTCTAGTAAAACCACAAAGTAGTTTTTGTTCAATTCACCCATCAAAGTTTCATTGTGAAGTTGATTTGTTAGGATTTAATATACTATAAATTTGATTAATCATTAAAACCTAGATCTGAATAGTACCTCATATTGATTTAATTGAGAAAAAACAAAAGTAAATTTAATAAATTAGCAGAATCTATACCTGAATTGGTTTGGTCTTTTAAATTGACATAAATCTTATATATGACAGTAGCTTTCTATACTCTCTATAGAAAAAGGTTAGGGAGTTAATAGAGTTTATGTAATTTGATCATTAATCACATATTTATAGTAATGTGACTTTTTTAGTTTGACCCTTCAACAAACTAAAATATTACTTCGGTATCTACACATTACTTCTACATGACGATTATACCCAAAAAGCCTCAAGATATTTGTTTCAAAATTGATCACTTAATTTAGACTGGTTAAAAAATTGTATATACATTTAGATATTAGCATATGTGACCCCATTATGTTGAATTATTTCAACAATGTAACACCCTGTAAAATGAACCATAAATAATAGAGTAAATTAAATTAAATGTGATATGGTAGAAAATAATTTTTTTATAAAATTTGGAATCTAACCACTTTAGATTTATACCGTTGCGTTCGTGGCAAAATTCTGATTAATTTTTATATATAATATGCTGAAAACTAAGCTCGAATGAAGAAGTTATGAGCGTTTGAAGTTTTCAGGTTTAAAATAATTTGAATAGGATTCAAATAAATAATTAGTTCCCTAATTTGAAATTTGAAATTAATTGTGATTAGATTTAGAGGTTAAGTAATGTTAAAAATTAGGAATTAATGTTAAAAGTTAATTATGATATGAAATCAATAAATAATCAAGTAACGGTAAAATAAAATAAATACCTTCCCAAAATAAGGGAAGTAGTCCACCCAGTACTTCAAGGGATCGACCTAAAGGTCGACCGTAGGGGCCGACTGCTTGAAGCATGGGGTCAACCACTTCCTTGTTGTGAGCCTATTTTAATAAGTTGTACGTTCCAGATTTATCCGTTTTTAATCTATTCTCATTCAATGGTTCTGGTGCGTTTCCAACGACTACAAATTAGACACTAGGCCTTTCACTTTTATCCACAAATATATTGTAAACAATAGCGAAACTCTGCCATTTTTATCTCTCCAAATTAGATTCAGAAATTCCGTAGAGAATTCAGGTAAAAATCCAATCTATTTTCTATTCATTTCTTCTTCCTCCAACTTATTTTTATTCTATTCTCCTCCAACTATTCTGAATCTAATCAATATATATACCTCCTCCCTATTGTGTGTGTATATATATCAAAAGAGAGAGACTCTGGAAGAGATTGTGAGGCACGTAAATCCAAGGAAAGCGAAGCTAAGGCTATTATATGAGTGAAAACCATAGTATTTCTTTTCAGCAATTGTTCAGTGTATTTCTTTTGAATTTGAATATGCCTTAGGAATTTTGGGATTCCGAAAATATGATAGATAAAATCCTCCAAAATTTCCTTTTATTTTGATAAGTAAATTCTCTACTGAGATTCTCAATTATTTGCATTAATTTGATGGAATTTTTTTCGTTTATGCAATTTTTGATAATTTTATAGTCTATTCCACTTCTCTTTCTTCTTTGGGTCAAATTGTGATTCTTCAATAAAATAAGAGGTTTAGATTACGAATTCTATTCGTAGTTTACACCACTTATTCTTTTCTATTTCTTTGTAAAAGAAGAGTTGAATAGAATATGAGGTTTAGATTGCAATTCTTATTGTTTAAGATATTCCATTGAATTGGTTTAATAAATTGAGTTTCTATTTTATTTACAAGTCTGTTATTGCAGTTTTGATTATGAATATTTAATCCTCATTTTGGATATTAGAATCCCATGAAATCTTGGGAATTTGAAGAAAATGGACTTGTAATAATATTTGGTTAAGAAATTGACATTTAACGCTAGTTTAGAGCGTAAAATCCATGCATTTAGAACTTATTATGCGCGAATATTTATTTATTTCTATTTGCGTAATTAACGTATAATTGATGTGTATATGGCGTAGTTAATTAGACATTTATTTTTATTTATTTCCTCTTTAGGAAGGTAATTGATTTTGAGGCGAAATTAAGAGAAACTCTTACATAGCCTACTTATTATTTTAAGGCATAATAAGGAAGATTCCTTATAAGGCCTTATTTATAAAACAGTGAGATGAGAATGTGTGTGTGTGGAGTAATTGATTTGTGGATAAGTCATGGGGATGCGAGGTCAATAGAGTTACATGGCAGAAGTCCGCCCTTCACTTTAAGGCTATCAGCAATTGTGTACACTTTTATCGAGGTGAGATATCCTTATGATAAATATTTGTATTAACACGAGGTTGGTCCCAACTTCTGTAGGGGAAATCTGCCCACCTAATCTGGGTACCAGTTCGTACGAATAACGGACTAATGTGTGACATCATTATGAGTATGGGCCATAAGACGAAGGGCCTGCTTTAGGGTTTTGAGGTATTCAGTGGGTGGGACCGCCTCTTCTCCCCAGATTAAGTATTAAATAGCCAAGGGGATACGTTAGGTGGTATCTATACAGTGGTCCACGTCTGGAAATAGGTCTTAAATGATGAGATCTGCCTTAATTAAGGTCTTAAATGACCAGAGTCTGCCTATTTTTACTTGGAAGTATTAAATGGCCTATGAGGTTCCATATGATGTCAAGTAGATCGTACCATTGAGGAGCCGCTTTTGAAAATAGGTCCTAAATGATGATATTTTCCTTAATTAAGGTCTTAAATAACCAGAGTCTGCCTATTTTCCACTTTGAAGTACTAAGTGGCTTGGGTATCGTCTCTCACATTATTAGCTATTTATGACCTAAGACTGGGATATGAGATTCTAGAAACCTGCTTTTGGAAATGGAAGGTATTAAGTAGATGGACCCTCCTCCTTTCCTTATAAAGAAGTATTAAATGGTTTTAAAAGTTTTATGTTCATAGACATATTCTTATTTTGAAATATACTGTCCAAGTATTGAAAATGTAAGATTCGAGGTTTCACCAAACCTTGTTAGCATGTTTATGCTTACGTGATAGGGAATTCTTGCATTGTGAACGGTGGCAAAGCTTTATCTCTTGCCCTTACACGTCCCGGTAATGTGGGTGATAGAGTTGACCAATCTTGTTCGAAATAAAAGGTATTTTCTTCCTATTATATACTTGATATAATGTGATTATATTAATTAACTAACTTAATTAAAAGTATATTTAATAGAAAAATCCATAAATGGTATATTTTGTGATAGTAGTTACAAAGTGTTGTAACCGTGAGTAATTTACCACAACGAAACAAATATACCATTTTAAATGTTCCTAGTCAAGATGCATCGAGACTGGATATCGATGTATCTGTTGAGACTGGAATACGTAACGCTCTCCAAATGTTGGGCAATGTATTACTCATGACTGCTGGAGGCACCTAGGGGTTACGTACTAATAGTTATTGGATAACTATGGAACGACTCACTCGATAGTTTTCTGTTGGTTAATATAACTAAGGTCAAACAGAAAATATCGATGTGACTGATTTACACAGTTCTTTTGACTTGAGAATACCGTGGATCTTCAATATGAAAGCTCCGCTTTGATTATAGCCAAATCATGGCATGGCGTCCATCGAGTGACTGTAGTTGGGTCGAGTGGAAGTATTGGAAGTGAAGCACTATTTAAGAGAGGATTCGTCTCCTCGGTTATATGCGGTTAGTATCACAGTCAACTCAAAGTCAAAGTCTTTGGCCAGAGCATTTCAGTTAAAAATAATTGTTATTATTGAACCAAGGACTTTGTATTTAGACTATAAAGTTGAATGTGGATGAGGTTGGAATTTTGATCATTACCAAATTCCATAAGTCCAAAGTGATATAGTTTTGACGAAGAGAATTGGTGTAAACAAATGTCACAACTTGGTAACGCTTATTAAACTAAAATTGGATTTTACCGCAAATGAGTAAGCGATAAATTTGACCATAATGTCACACCATCTGCTAAGTGACGTGTGAACGTTAACATTAGAATAGTTCGATGTTAATCGCTGACCAAATTTACACCCAAGAGTTACACAACGGAAATGATGAATTCTCTTAAGACCGAACAATTTAATTAGTTTATAACTGTTCTAAATTAATTAATATTTATGAAATATTAATTATACAATTTGAATATGATTTGAGAAATAAATAATGTTATATATATTTATAACAGTTATAAATATATCGATCGATATACAATATCGACAAGCGATTAAATTAGATTTAATTGCATAGTATTTTGGCTTGGGCTTAGATGAGTTTAAGGCCCATCATTAGGGCTGCAAAATTTCGGTTTTGGGAAGATCTAGGGGTGGCTAAAACATAAGGAATTGGCTTGGAGATAATGGGTTGAGAACAAGTGAGAATGGGTAAAAAGGTTTTCCTCGTTTCTCTCTAATACAACCATATATATATATATATATATATATATATATATAATTACTAATCTTTTTTTTGCCACCATTACCTTCTACATTGCTTGTTAAAACATAGCTCTTAATCCACTCTAAAATTCTCTAATATATTTCAAATTAAAATAATACTATTCGATAGTTAGAGGTCGGTGATTCCGGACTTGCAATCCGACGAATCAAAAACGGTAAAAGGAAGGTAAGTCATTGCTTCAACGTGGATTCAAAGGCATCATTAAATTGGTAATTTTAATTTATATTACAGTAATTAAATTATATTCTTTGATCTTATAATGAGCAATTTCATACCTGTTTAAATATATTGCTACTAGATGTTTAGTTAGGTGAGATTTTTGTAAGTAGATGTGGTTGTCACAAATCATTTTGGTTATGTGCATAGTTTGTTTATTATACTATTTGATTTATGTATATACAAATGTTTTTTACTGTAAAAAATCAATTTTTGTCATTAATAATTATTTTATATATATTTATTAATAATTTCATATATATATATATTAGTGTATATTTCTCTCTCATAATAACATATATGCATATATAAGATATATATATATATATATATATATATGATTTAAAAAATTTAGTACACTTATTTATATATAATACGAATTTACAAATTCGAAAATTAATTATCATACATATATTCATATTTTTAATTTAACATTTATTGAATTTTTAAATTTTTTATTATATATAAAATTATCATTTCATTAAAAATTCAATTTTATATTTTAAAAAATATTATATCATTTCCGAAACATATAGAAAAAATTTAGGAATTTTTCAAAAAAATTTATTATTTTTAATAATTTATAATATTTTGGAAAAATTGTTTATGATTTATTAAAAATAATAATTTAATTGAAAAATTCATCAAAATTTTTTCTAACCTTTCATTAATGATTCTAGAATTCCTGAAATTTTAAAATTTTAATTTTTAATAATATATTATTTTATATTAAATAATTATTGCCAAAATCAATGTATTTGTTTTTAAAAATAATATTTCAACTTTGAAAAATCTCCAAATTTTTTCTAAGCTCTATTTTATGATCCAAGATTTTCTAAAATTGTAAAATTTGAATTTTCATCAATAGATTATTTTATGTTAATTATTTATGAATGAAAACATTATTTTATTCATAATATATAAAAATTAAAATACTAAAATTATTATGTTTGCAAAAATAAGTAAATTTTTAATTATAAATAATTTTTAATAATTGTTCTTTCTCTTTCTATATATATATTTATCTATATATAAATGTTTTATGTTCATATATTATATATAATATATTTATACATACTTGTGTGTGTGTGTGTGTATGTATTTTGTAACACGTATACATGCACATATTTGGACAACATACATGACATACAAAATAAGCTAATATGTCTGTTGCGATGTAAATCCCAACATCGACATATGGGAATATTATACCTTTCATGGATTATTATGTTACACATGCACTCACACATATATGTATATGATACATTTATGTATAAACTAAATCAAATAAATTAATTTCATATGTTAATATATTTGAATTTAAATAAAATAGATGCTTTTATTTAAATGAAATTTAGAAATGTTCTAATTCAGTTAGACTTCATAGGCCCAATAAAAGATCCAATAGGGTAAATTTTTTGGAATATACCCATAATTTCCACTACGGGCTAGTCCAGTTCAAACAATGGTATCGGAGCCCCATAGCCTATGCGGTCTAAATTAGTCGTATTACGGCTAACTAATTAAGCTTGCCTGCTTAGTACGGTGTCGGGAAAGGTAATGTCTAGGATTGGAATTGGGTAATGAAGTACCCTATCCTACTTGCTTACCGGACTGGCTCGAAAGGTGAAGTGAGCCCAAAGGTTGCTCCTAATAGAAAAAGCCCAACTTAATTTGGGCCTTGGGCTAATTTTCAAAATCGTTTTGAAAATTAATGTTAAAGATTTTAAATTTAATAGTTAAATTTATAATAAAACACGTTTATTATAAAAATTATAATACTACGTAAGTTTTCAAAATATTTGAAAGGATATTGATATTTTCAAAATGTTTGAAAATATTTATATAATAATTTCAAATTTTAAATTTATTAATAAGATTAATAAAATAAATATGTTAATTAATTAATGCATATATGCATGTATTGTATATGTTGATATATGTTATGTTATTTTAAAATGTTTAGATAACATAAGTATACATGTATGTATACAAGATAAATTTTGAAATTAATATATTTTAATAAAAATTGTTTAATTGAATAAATTAATTAAAGGTTAATTAATTAAATTAAATACATATATATATGATATATGTGTGTTACATTATAAAGGTTATAGTATACACTATAAATGTTGTAGTAGATATGTCCAATATAAAAGTTATATTAGGATACTGATTTAAAATTAATTAAAGAGTTAATTGATTAAAAATAATTAGATAAGATTTAATTAATGATATATTTTACGTAAGATTATCATATAAGTAATATGAAATATAAAAGTTATATAACAATAAAACTTATATGATATGTGTATAAACTAAATGTGGAACATTAAAGAAACCCGAATAGACTTGAGAAATAAATACATATGTAAATGTATATATACCGTGATTTCTGATGTGTCTGACACTTGAATCGCTGGGGTATTTCATAAAAAATATATTATTCTATAAGTCGATATCACTCAATATATATATTGAAGATTATGAATCTTCAATATAATGTTGTCCTCTACCATATATATATATTAATAATTTACTTACATACTCCTTAGTTGTTGAGCAAACTCAAGTTAGGGATGTTATGCGTAGTATTATTAATATATTAAACAGATGAGGTAAGATAACTATATGTATTTGTTGAGCAAACTCAAGGTACATATACTATACTTAGGCCATCACAATATGGTAGATATGAGTGAATAATCTCTTTCGATTTGTTGAGCAAACTCAAGGTCGAAATGAGATTAGAACAATGAAAAATGGGTTAGGAGTTGTATGTGATACAACCAATAAGAGTTATCCATCGTTTGTGGGGCTATGATTTGTTGAGCAAACTCAAGATCAGAATACCAAACAAACGAGTTCTAACACCCACTAGTCAAGTTGTAAGACTTCTATGTTTCATCTTAGGGTTTGGAGAAACATAAAAGACCAGTGGGAGCCTTATCAGAAAAATAAAATGGTAACATTTAACCTTTCTAATATTGTAAGAACATATGCTATATAATGTTATAATTATCTACAATGATAAATTTGTGCATTTAATATGATTGATAAAACGTTTGTCAATAAACATATATAAACAAACTGAATTGAAAGTTGACAAATAGAAATATAATACATACTTACTAATAATTCTGATTGCATGTTATATAATGTTTCTATACCCATGCAAGTGCCTAATTTCAACTACTTAATACATTTGTAAGTTGGTCACTTATATGTTTATTTGGTTTAGACCGTGTATTGCATTTTATGAGTTTTTGAACTCTAAATGCAATTCAAGACTATGGATATTTGATCCATGTACTTTCACATATAAATGTTATATGGTGAACTTTCATGGTTTGTGTGGTACAATATTTCGATGAAATTAGTTCATTCGAAGTAAGCCAATAAAAAATATTTTAAGATCATGTATTCAACTTGAATGATTTCAAAAGGATCATATTGTGTTAATATAACACAAGACTATAAACTACGAGATACATCTAAGAACTCGATCGTTGAAATGTCATTTTGATCGGTTTACATAAAGTGCAACATATTTGATGTCTTAAATGTTAAGAATAATTGAATGCGCTTTTGTAAAAGGTTTGTTACGATATTGTAGTAAGGTTTTCTTTTGAATAGTTTGACCATTTGAAAGAAAAACGAATGTATAAGAATAGATGTAATTTAAGGTAAAGTTGGAATGAAGAGAATGAATAGCCACTCTGCTTCATAGAGAAACATTGGAAACAAGAATTGTAATACTAATTGATACTTAATATTGGAATATTAAATATGATTTTTATTCCGAAATGTATTTTCATATAAAAAATTGTTTTCTATAACATTTATTTCTTTGAGTTCAAGATATTTGATCAAAGAACTCTCCATTGTAAACTATTTTGCAGCATATGAAATAAGTAAACAATATTAACAATATTAACAATATTAAGTGAATGGTGGACCTCTAAATTTAATACACTATTATAGTATTGGCGGAAATAGTGGGAGCATGCCATATAGCACCTAATGATTGCATCAAACTACGAAAATTGTTTTCGTAAAATGTACCGAACATTATTTGTGAAATAATGTTTATTTTTTGGTATTGATTGAAAAATAGATATAACTATATTTCAATATGAGTATTATGAATATTCATTATGAAATAGAACTATATTATGGAATTTGTTTTCATGGTAAAAGTGATGCAACAAAAATACATATGTATCTAATATTATTTATAGTTGTTTTGGAATTATAGACTAAGCCATAGTTTTGAGAAATAATTTTACTATATGATTATGAATTATATGATACGAGTTAATTATATCTCAAACAATTAATGGCTATGCACCCATTCAGTGGGAGCATCAAAAGAGTTGATGAACTCTTTGAATTAATACATATTGATGTATGTAATCACAAGTCTATTAATACCAAAAGGGTTCCACATACTTTGTTATATTCATCGATGATTTATTACTAACATGAACATGTGTATTAGACACACATGTAGTAAGTTTATGATAAAATCATAGAATAAAAAAGAAAAGTAAATAAAATAACATGCAATAAAATAAAATGATTTGATTTGGTCGAATAAGTGAGTATATTGGAAAGAGTTCCATATGTACCTAAAAATGAATATAGATTCAATCTCAAAATCACTCCTCCATGTGATACATAATGATGCATCGATAAGGAGTAATCAGACATTGTTGGACAATTTACGATTAATTGTGAGTGAAGTTGAGTTACTTTCTTTCTATAAGGTCATGTACTTAAGATTAGTACAAAAGGTTGATATTATTTCATCTAAAAAACAGTTTACAAAATCATATAAGATAAGGGTTTGTAAGAAATCCCAACATATCCTAGGCCAAGGGGTTGGCAGGTTGTGCAAGTCGAAAGATTGCACGTAATAATTGTTCATGAGGGATCTTGTATGAATCTCCAAAAACTTTTTTGAAAGGTCTGTCATCAAATGACATGTTTATGTTTTGAATATAATTTTTGTAAACTAAAATCAGTTTTATAAATAAAAAGGTTCATAAAGTGTTTATGAATCCCTATTCTATTTTCACTAAGAAACAATTGTTGTTTTTTCAAGAGACGAAGTGAAATTAACTAACCTAAATGAACACATAGCATTATAATGTCTAGTAAGTATTCTCGTACATCGAAGAGAAACTATGAGTTTCTTATTAATGTCGAAAATATACATTACCCTCGGTTGTTCAATTAAACCACCAAGATTGTTGACTCTATATGGTGTGATGCACAGATCTGAAACAATTCCAAGTACGCTATCAAAATATGATTTTGGTCGTTGTAACCAAAGAGATGCGATCCATCAGCTGAGATTGTGTCTTTATTGAAAAGACTAATGTGGTTGGAATTAAATAAGCAATGTTGATAAGAATAATATCGCAAATTTCAATTGTTGAAATTAGCATAATAGATTCGGTATTCAACATGCTCAAGTTAATTCAGATTTACTCACACAATTATCGCTCGATAAGACTTAGTGCTTGGTACTTATGTATTGAAACAGAAAATTCTAAATAATGATTTAGAGTAAGCCGTTTACACATATTAACCAAAAATGCCTCGAAGTCAGTGGAAGCGATATTGGGTTTGTAAGTCTTTGGATAAAATGATACGAATGTATCATTTTATAAGCATCAAGATTGAATAAGTATTTTGATAGAAATATCAAATAGTTTGATTTTCCATCAAAGTGCAGAGAAAGCGTGTGTTCATAAGAAAGAATGTTAAAAGGTACATTGATATTTCTAAACTATAAGTAAACAACACGTTGTTGATTTTAACAATATTCTTGTATTAAAATCAACTTTAGTTGTTTTAATACTCAATTTTAGTGTAACGACCTGTAAATTTTAACGGTCTTAATAACATAATTAACTGAATTTTGTGAAATTTTAAATAATTAAATTTGGAAATAAAAATTTGATATCTGAAATACGTCTACTTAAACATGGCAAATGGTAAATTTTCATCAGATAATAGGAAGTTTATTTTATTGTATATTTTTATCTAAAATTTAAATCAGTTAATATTTGATGATAACAAAACGTTTTCCAAACCTGAATATTTTTATATAATAAATTTGTAAGTCATCTTCCGAGTGAGACGTCATATTCGTTTCGTAAATTTGGACTGCTATTGCTCCGTTTATCTTAATTCCGGCGTTTTAGTAGCAATTTTCGGTACCAAATATCGACTTTTGATAATTCGATCGTACCACTGATATCTGTATACCGTTTTGATCGTCTCGTCATACTGATCTCAACAGTGTATACATTTGTGCATCTCGGAATCCGGTACGCGTTGAAACTGTTAAACGGTTAACTGTATCGGTGCCACTTTTACACTTTTGATAGTATTGTCCATTCAAATTTCAAACGGGAATTGACAGCAACTAGCATTTATTATAACAGTCATTATTTACTAAAATTCAGCCGTGCCATCCCTTCACCGTTTCGAAAATCAAAACGTATAAATTTGTATACGTTTGCATTCAATATTTTGAACGGTTCATATTTTTATTAGCCTTTATAACTTCATCTGTTTTTCATTTCGTTCCCTTTATATTGCCTGAGAAAATAAATGAGCCCATCTGTGACGCCCCACCTCTATGCTCACAATAACAAAGAGTATTAAAAGAAATACTGTCTGTTATTACGAAGAATAAGGCTGGATAGGAGCGGCCATCCGTAGTTGGGCCTTACACTACTATTGGTTACATCGATAGGATTGGTATATATTTTTATTTTTCATCTCTTATTTATTTACTCCCATCGACATACCCAATTCCAGTATAAAACGAACTACGATGGTTCATAATAGTTTAGGACAATATATATAATACTAACACAGATAAGCTAAATGCGGAACATAGATAATAAAAGTCTCATATATATATATATATAACTGATGCCAGTTACAATACATTTGACACAATACATATGATACAAATACAACTGTCGACTCTGGAAGTTATATATACAAGTACATTATCGACTAATATACATGAATACATATCAACCTAAATCAGTACACTGACTACTACAAAATGACGAAGACCACTTCAAAAGATATGAAAAGACTTCATAGCTCAAGCAGCAACCCAAAGCAAGATATCTACAACCTGAAATAACTCGGTCTGACCCGAGTATTAAATTCAAAAGAAAATAATACACGGGTCAGTCTAATTCAAACTCAGTTATTTATGCACAGAAGCAATAATAATCAAATAATCAAATAGACGACAGCCACAATAAATCTCGTATATCCAACCCTTCAATAAGAGAATCAGATAACGGTAGATATAACACGTAACAGTGTTAAACAACAAATCAGCAAATTCAAATCATCAACAAAGATAAGTAAAAAGGTTATCAATGAAGATAATTTAGAAAACAACAGAATTGCCTGAACAGCAATTAACAACAAAAATCTATTTATTAAATAAATAATTAGAAACTCATAACCTAATTATCTAGAAGATAATTAGTCAACAACAAATGATCAAATTAAACCAAATCAAAATGCAACTTCAAATATTGAATTGAACCCACAAAACAATTCAAGCAATTGAAATATCACTTAAAAAGTCAATACCATGTGGCTGCAGTACACTCTCATGTGCACTGCCTCGCCACTACAGTGATGAAATACACAAAAGCTCAATGAATCAAAAACAAATGACATCAACTCAAATCAAAATGAATCAGATGGAACGGCAACAGCAAGCACAGCATTCATCCAGTAACCATCAAATGAACAAAGTGCACATGAATACACAATGAAAGTTCCCATCCGAACACAAGGTCAACCCCGAGCTTAAAAGCTGGATTCAACTCAAGTGATTTTCAAAAAAACAAATCCAAACACAAGCAAGTGGTCAAGACACCTACATACAGTCTTAAGTGCAAGGTCACAGTAAAAGACTGTATGCAAACCAAGTGCACAAATACTAAATAGGAGAATGGATGATAAACCCAATGCCAATCGGTGACAGGGAAGGCAACCTGACACAGTTACAAGTCGGGATGAACACTGCAATAGTGGTGATGCAGTGCACTACAATATGAATTACTGGAGCAAATGCAACAGCAACGCGACCTGATATACAACATGAATTACTGGCAAGAAATATGCACCAGCCTTTCAAACACAAACCAAATTGTATCACAAAACCAAACACCAAAGATACAACAATGACTGATACAACCGACAGTGCAAGTTAATAACATGAGCAATGCTACGAATCATATCAGTAGACATACATAAACAATGAATCCAATAATGCACAAACCACAAGGGTCAAACTAATGATCCATGTATTCGAGCTCAAGACAGTACAACCCAAATGCAAACTGCAATTACATAGGGGATGTGACAATATAATATCAAGCTGCAACATGTGCGCAATGACGACCAGGTAGCAACAGTGAATCAAGAAAGAATCGAGTGCTACCAAAACACAAAACCAAGCAGTGAACAAGAAAAATCAAAACCAATGTACAACAAGTGATAAACCAGAGTACACATGAACTACTTGCCTCGAAGAACAAGCAATAAAGGAGGAAAACAAGTGATATACACCTAAGTGCAATAGTGGATAATGTAAGTGCAGACAAGCCCAATACAATTACACACAGCAATGTACAAATGCCAGAGCAATATCTTCACAAAAATGAGGGGTTTTAAAATGCCAAAACTATGCAACAACAGGTAGAAGTCAAATGGAAAATTCAAACCAATAAACACAGAGAAAGAAATCATAGTCATCGTAAAATCTAAGCCGAGGAAAACATTATCACAAGCCAAAGTCAGGTAATAAACGACTTGAAGCAGAAAAAAAAATTCACGGTAATGCCGAAGACAACAAGAATCTGACCAAGTCAAATAAAATCATCAACATCGTAACAAAGTCAAATGACCGAGACGAAGTCAAGCAACCCTTAGTCAAACACGAAATTAGCAAATTGGAATCGAATAAAAACAGTAGCTTTGATTTAGATATGAGTGAAAATCGAAATTCACTCATGAAAACAACTTAATGCAGCAACCAACCCAAATACAACAGGGTATCACATAAATAAAGTCAGGCCGAAGACCTGGAATTATATAAAAAAATCAAGTGACCGAAGTCAAATGGAATCAAGCCGTGGTCATGAGATAGAATAGTCCCATGATGAACAAGCCCTCATCAAACATACAAAATTGACAAATTCAATGAAATCACCAACATCGAACAGGATCGAACTGCCGTGATAAATCAAATCACAAATTCTAACGAACAAAATATAGGAATTCAAACCCTATATAAACATAAGATTGAAGTAGATGTGAGTGAAAAAATCACTCACCTTTGTTTCGAACTCGACCAAATTCGACGGCCGAAGTGAGCAACGAGGAAACGATCGATCCAAGCTACTCACGAGTACCCACCGATCGTTCTCAGAGGCGCGACTTCGAAGAATTCTCAAATGCCCTAATTTTGAAAAGGGGGACGAACGAATGAAGATAATTGAGGCCGCCATTTCTCATTCTTTTGTTTAGTTTTCGTTTAGGGTTGCGAAAATAAAGAAAGGGGGAAAAAGAACGGGTTATCACTTATCACGACATCAAGTATAGAAAATGTGGCCAAGATTTTCCTTAAAGCCCAAACCACACTTAACCAATTTTTATTAAAGAATTTTACTCGATTAAAAATTCCAAACAGCTATTAACAACCAATTTAATCATCGTTTGACGATAATTAATTGTTACAAAACTCCGGGTTTTTACAGACTCCCTTCCTTATAAAAATTGCGTCCCCGCAATTTTCATAATTAAAGTTGTCTATAACAATTATTTTTCTACCATAAATTGGTTAAGCTAGAAAAATAAAGATCGAGAACACAAATACCAAAGAAATCTTTTAATCCCATAAAAGAAATTCACAAATTCTCAACAAAATCTAATTATCGAATAGATAATCAGAAAACAGCTGAACTGAATAAATACAATTATCAGCAATATTCAATTATCAATTAGATAATTAGAACGTAGAAATTACAAAACAACAATATCTAATTATCGATACGATAATTAGAAAACAACAAAATCTAATTATCAGCAAAGATAATTAGAAAACATAAATCACTAATTGCAAAACTGCAAATATCTGGTTATCCAACAATTAACTAGAAAACACGAACTTCATAATCAACGAAATCTAACTATCAACAGTGATAGATAGGAAACAGCAATTCAATGTAATCAACATAATCTAGAATCAATTAGAGACTAGAAAATTTCATAATCAACAAAGTCAGCAAACATCCAATTATCCAAACGATAGTCAGAAAACACAAATATCAAATTATTAGAAACGATAATCAGAAACAACAATTATCTAATTATCAAAAACGATAATCAGAAATCTCAAATCAACAATTATCTAATTATCAAAAACGATAATCAGAAATCTCAAATCAACAAATATCTAATTATCAAAAACGATAATCAAAAATCTCAAATCAACAAATATCTAATTATTAAAAACGATAATCAGAAATCTCAAATCAACAAATATCTAATTATCAAAAACGATAATAAGAAACAACAAATATCCGATTATCAAAAACGATAATCAAAAACAACAAATATCTAATTATCAAAAACGATAATCAGAAAACATCAAATATCTAATTATCAAAAACGATACTCGGAAATCTCAAATCAACAAATATCTAATTATCAAAAACGATAATCAGAAAACATCACATATCTAATTATAAAAAACGATACTCAGAAATCTCAAATCAACAAATATCTAATTATCAAAAACGATAATCAGATAACATCACATATCTAATTATCAAAAACGATAATCAGAAATCTCAAATCAACAAATATCTAATTATCAAAAACGATAATCAGAAATCTCAAATCAACAAATATCTAATTATCAAAAACGATAATCAGAAAACATCACATATCTAATTATCAAAAACGATAATCAGAAATGTCAAATCAACAAATATCTAATTATCAAAAACGATACTCAGAAATCTCAAATCAACAAATATCTAATTATCAAAAACGATAATCAGAAAACATCACATATCTAATTATCAAAAACGATAATCAGAAATCTCAAATCAACAAATATCTAATTATCAAAAACGATAATCAGAAATCTCAAATCAACAATTATCTAATTATCAAAAACGATAATCAGAATTCTCAAATCAACAAATATCTAATTATCAAAAACGATAATCAGAAATCTCAAATCAACAAATATCTAATTATCAAAAACGATAATCAGAAATCTCAAATCAACAAATATCTAATTATCAAAAATGATAATCAGAAACAACAAATATCCGATTATCAAAAATGATAATCAGAAACAACAAATATCTAATTATCAAAAACGATAATCAGAAAACATCAAATATCTAATTATCAAAAATGATAATCAGAAATCTCAAATCAACAATTATCTAATTATCAAAAATGATAATCAGAATTCTTAAATCAACAAATATCTAATTATCAAAAATGATAATCTGAAATCTCAAATCAACAATTATCTAATTATCGATACGATAATTAAATCTCATAACAGCAAATATCTAATTATCGATACAATAATTAAATCTCATAACAGCAAATATCTAATTATCGATATGATAATTAAATCTCATAACAGCAAATATCTAATTATCGATACGATAATTAAATCTCATAACAGCAAATATCTAATTACCTACAGATAATTAGAAACAACAAATATCTAGAAATCAATTAAGATACTCTAGAAAATCAACATAAAAGGTGGATCGATCCCAGCAGATGGCGAGTTTTAGCTACGCTGCACGTGCATCAACAAATGGCCGAAGCCTACCAAGTACTCATCATAATTTTGGCGCCCAACAAATGACCCGAAGGTCCGCAGAGTGACCCGAAGGTCTAGTACTGGTATTTGACCCGAAGGTCCATCATATGAACCGAAGATCCAACATATGACCCGAAGGTCCATCATAGTGGCTCGAAAGCACACAAAATCATCAAAATCATCAAACAGCAGAAGTTTCAATTAACGAGTCCGGAATTAACCGAAATAGCAAACGCACATGTCCCATACCACGTGTTTTACTAAATCGTTTGATTCTCTTCATCGTTTCCTTGAAAGTGCAAAACTGTGTATTTCGTAAAAATACATTTTACATTCTCAAACGGATAAGTCCGGAATTAAGCGAATCAGTAAAAGTAAGGGTTTATAGTCCTCGATTTTGCTGAATCGTTTAAATCGCTTCCTCATTCATTTGAAAGCGCAAACTGTAAATTTTTTGTATTTTATATAATTAACATTTTACGTTCTCAAACGGACAAGTCCGGAATTAAGCGGAACAGTAAAAGTGAGGGTTCATAGTCCTCAATTTTGCTGAAGCGTTTAAATCGCTTCCTCATTCTTTTGAAAGCGCAAACTGTAAAAAATTTGAAACAATTTTTAGGACATGTGATTAAAACAGCAACCTCAGTAGCAATTTCGAAAAGGAAATTGCACTTCCCAAAACATCGTAAAACGAATCTCAAAATCAGCATTGCGGAATAACCGCTTGAAAATCCTCTTTTAAAATTTGACGGTTATTGAAGCCAAGGCGACAGAAATTTTTATACGTCAAAATCTCATCAAAATAATTCACATCAAAATGTAATACCAGTGAATTTTCATTCATCAAAAATGTCACAAAACACCATGCTTCAAAAATTTAGCATCGGTGTAAAAATCCCGTTATAAAAATAACGGTAACAAAATACGTTTAAACCAAACATCGGTTCAACGTAAAATTAATGCAGTAACGTGCAACTCAAATTTGCACGTATACTACAAAATGAACAAAGAAATCATTCGAATGTATCTTCAATGAAGATAATTCAAAACAGCAGAAGTCTCAACAAAAATCACATAACTGCAATCGCTTCGAATCCTCAAATCGGATTCGAAATTTTCGAAGAAACAAAATAAATACAGCTATGTAAACAAGAAATGAAATTTATTTCAATTTCATATTTTGATTTTTAAATCAAAAAGGTTATCAACTGTACTCAGCGAAGACAGTGTCACTACTTCCGCTGCGCACTCTGATAAACAGAACACAAATCGATCAAATCATCAGAACACAATTTCACTTTTATTTTTTAAATAAGGATATTTAAAAATTTCATCAAAATTTCAAAACTTTAGTTTTGACTCAAAGCACAACTAAAAACATCGACAATTAGTTGTAACACATGTTCCATCTAAGTTATGTTTTATATTATGTCCATAAACCCCAAGCTCTGATACCAACTGTGATGCCTCACCTCTATGCTCACAACAACAAAGAGTATTAAAAGAAATACTGTCTGTTATTACGAAGAATAAGGGTGGATAGGAGCGGCCATCCGTAGTTGGGCCTTACACTAGTATTGGTTACCTCGATAGGAGTGGTATATATTTTTATTTTTCATCTCTTATTTATTTACTCCCATCGACATACCCAATTCCAGTATAAAACGAACTACGATGGTTCATAATAGTTTAGGACAATATATATAATACTAACACAAATAAGCTAAATGCGGAACACAGATAATAAAAGTCTCATATATATATAACCGATGCCAGTTACAATACATTTGACACAATACATATGATACAGCTACAATTGTCGACTCTGGAAGTTATATATACAAGTACATTATCGACTAATATACATGAATACATATCAACCTAAATCAGTACACTGACTACTACAAAATGACGAAGACCACTTCAAAAGATATGAAAAGACTTCATAGCTCAAGCAGCAACCCAAAGCAAGATATCTATAACCTGAAATAACTCGGTCTGACCCGAGTATTAAATTCAAAAGAAAATAATACACGGGTCAGTCTAATTCAAACTCAGTTATTTATGCACAGAAGCAATAATAATCAAATAATCAAATAGACGACAGTCACAATAAATCTCGTATATCCAACCCTTCAATAAGAGAATCGGATAACGATAGATATAACACGTAACAGTGTTAAACAACAAATCAGCAAATTCAAATCATCAACAAAGATAAGTAAAAAGGTTATCAATGAAGATAATTTAGAAAACAACAGAATTGCCTGAACGGCAATTAACAACAAAAATCTAATTATTAAATAAATAATTAGAAACTCATAACCTAATTATCTAGAAGATAAATAGTCAACAACAAATGATCAAATTAAACCAAATCAAAATGCAACTTCAAATATTGAATTGAACCCACAAAACAATTCAAGCAATTGAAATATCACTTAAAAAGTTAATACTGTGTGGCTGCAGTACACGCTCGCGTGCACTGCCTCGCCACTACAGTGATGAAATACACAAAAGCTCAATGAATCAGAAACAAATGACATCAACTCAAATCAAAATGAATCAGATGGAACGGCAACAGCAAGCACAGCATCCATCCAGTAACCATCAAATGAACAAAGTGCACATGAATACACAATGAAAGTTCCCATCCGAACACAAGGTCAAACCCGAGCTTAAAAGCTGGATTCAACTCAAGTGATTTTCAAAAAAACAAATCCAAACGCAAGCAAGTGGTCAAGACAGCTACATACAGTCATAAGTGTAAGGTCACAGTAAAGACTGTATGCAAACCAAGTGCACAAATACTAAACAGGAGAATGGATGATAAACCCAATGCCAACCGGTGACAGGGAAGGCAACCTGACACAGTTACAAGTCGGGATGACCACTGCAACAGTGGTGATGCAGTGCACTACAATATGAATTACTGGAGCAAATGCAACAGCAACGCGACCTGATATACAACATGAATTACTGGCAAGAAATATGCACCAGCCTTTCAAACACAAACCAAATTGTATCACAAAACCAAACACCAAAGATACAACAATGACTGTTACAACCGACAGTGCAAGTTAATGACATGAGCAATGCTACGAATCATATCAGTAGACATACATAAACAATGAATCCAATAATGCACAAACCACAAGTGTCAAACTAATGATCCATGTACTCGAGCTCAAGACAATACAACCCAAATGCAAACTGCAATTACATAGGGGATGTGACAATATAATATCAAGCTGCAACATGTGCGCAATGACGACCAGGTAGCAACAGTGAATCAAGAAAGACTCGAGTGCTACCAAAACTCAAAACCAAGCAGTGAACAAGAAAAATCAAAACCAATATACAACAAGTGATAAACCAGAGTACACATGAACTACATGCCTCGAAGAACAGGCAATAAAGGAGGCAAACAAGTGATATACACCTGAGTGCAACAGTGGATAATGCAAGTGCAGACAAGCCCAATACAATTACACACGGCAATGTACAAATGTCGGAGCAATATCTTCACAAAAATGAGGGGTTTTAAAATGCCGAAACTATGCAACAACAGGTAGAAGTCAAATGGCAAATTCAAACTAATAAACACAGAGAAAGAAATCATAGTCATTGTAAAATCAAAGCCGAGGACAACATTATCACAAGCCAAAGTCATGTAATAAACGACTTGAAGCGGAAAACAAAATTCACGTTAATGCCGAAGACAACAAGAATCTGACCAAGTCAAATAAAATCATCAACATCGTAACAAAGTCAAATGACCGAGACGAAGTCAAGTAACCCTCAGTCAAACATGAAATTAGCAAATTGGAATCGAATAAAAACAGTAGCTTTGATTTAGATGTGAGTGAAAATCGAAATTCACTCATGAAAACAACTTAATGCAGCAACCAACCCAAATAAAACAGGGTATCACATAAACAAAGTCAGGTCGAAGACCTGGAATTATATAGAAAAAATCAAGTGACCGAAGTCAAATGGAATCAAGCCGTGGTCACGAGATAAAACAGTCCCATGATGAACAAGCCCTCATCAAACATACAAAATTGACAAATTCAATGAAATCACCAACATCGAACAGGATCGAACTGCCGTGATAAATCAAATCACGAATTCAAACGAACAAAATATAGGAATTCAAACCCTATATAAACATAAGATTGAAGTAGATGTGAGTGAAAAAATCACTCACCTTTGTTTCGAACTCGACCAAATTCCACGGCCGAAGTGAGCAACGAGGAAACGATCGATCCAAGCTACTCATGAGTACCCACCAATCGTTCACAGAGGCGCGACTTCGAAGAATTTCCCAGATGCCCTAATTTTGAAAAGGGGGACGAACGAATGAAGATAATCGAGGCCGCCATTTCTTAATCTTTTGTTTAGTTTTCGTTTAGGGTTGCGAAAATAAAGAAAGGGGGAAAAGGAACGAGTTATCACTTATCACGGCATCAAGTATAGAAAATATGGCCAAGATTTTCCTTAAAGCCCAAACAACACTTAACCAATTTTTATTAAAGAATTTTACTCGATTAAAAATTCCAAACAGCTATTAACAACCAATTTAATCATCGTTTGACGATAATTAATTGTTACAAAACTCCGGGTTGTTACACCATCCTTCTTCTTTTCCGTTGCTATCATTTTGGAGATCCCCTTCCACCTTATCAACATCAAAGCCTGCAAGCCTTCCACCACGCCACTCCTCCACCCGCGTGTCCTCTTCCCCTCTAGCCTGGTCGAAGCTATCTCCACCCAAACTGAAGCTCCTCCTTCATTTTTGCCTCCACTGTCTTTGCTTCGAGGTAGCCACCACAACCCAACATCCAGCCTCCAACAGCTATGGCCATTGGCCTGACAACCACCCTCCGCCTTTCTCCCCTCTCCTCCTCCGACGCCAAGTCCCGCACTCGACCACCATCCCATGCTCGGCAGCAAATGACCCGAGCCCTCCATTCTTTAGCACCGATCTCCTCTGGTCGTGCATCTCTGTTGAGGTATATAATATATATGTTGTAGTTTCACCATAACACATAATAGTGCCAATAGTCTATACAGTACCTGCATACCTCGAAAGGCTATGAGAAGATACTCCATAGGTACGACACAAATAGAAACTCGTAGTAAAGCTCGCTATGGTAGGTGACACGGCACAACTAGGCAATGTCAGGGTAGATATACCAATTACGCATCCGGACTGGTGGTGACGCATAGTAGCCACTACCGCCCACCTCAAACAACACTCCCAAATCAAGGGTGCGCACCAAATCAATCACAAGTAATAGAATGGTATCGAAGAAGTGTGTCCGATCAGAGGTGCTACCTCATTGGTTCGTCAATCGCTTTTGTTTTAACCACTTTATGCCAACTCACGGGAGTTGGGTCCACGTTTATACCTTAGGATCGTCGCCACCATCCTACTTCATTCTGGAAACTCCACCGCGTACACAGTTGTCAAAGTGGTTTTCGGTATCGACAGAGAGTATGTCCATATCCGATCCCGGTCTCTTTAACAACCAATCGTTATTATAACCCGTGGTTATAATTTTAAAATAATATTTTATGCTTCAAAATAGAATATCATTTCAAATCCAAATCTTTATCAAAATAAAGATTAAATCAATTCCAAACCATTTCAATATACTTAAAATATCATATCATTTCAAAACTTTATTTCAACTCATTTCAATATATCAAAATATCATATCTTTCCAAACCTTCTTTTCAAATCATTTAATATATCAAAATATCATATCTTTCAAAACTTTATTATAAAATCATCATTTGAGTTCAAATCCAAATATTCAACTTTAAATACCTTTTAAATTCAAAGATATCATTCATTTATTATCATTTCAAGTCACCTTTTAAATAGTTTATATTTCAATCAAAATAATTCATCTAAACCATTTAAAAGTGTAATTATTATACTTTCAAATCAAGTATTCAATTTCCAAAGTTTTAAACTATTCTGGGTTCATTTACTAAGTTAAAAACCATAAACATTGAAAATTTCAGCCTTTCACAGCATTCGAAAAAACTGTTATAAGTTATTCTTGAAAACATTTTAATTCGGCAAAGACAGCATTTTAAAACTGCTGTTAAATCTCAGTTTAGTTGCAATTTAGTTTAAAACAGCAAAGAAAGCATTTCCAGAAATGCTGTAATAGCTCAGGTTTCGAACTAAAGGTTTTAATTAAATTCAGCAAAGACATCAGACCACTACAGCAGTTACAGAACTGCTGTAATAGACCTGAGTCATGTTTTAGTCTATTTAGTTCGACTACAGCAACTACAACATTTCAGAAATGCTGTAATAGCTCTTTTATTCAAATTTTAGTGCAATTCAGAACCATAGCATTTCTGAATGCTAGTAAAGTATTTTCCAGATTTAGTGTATTTCCAGCAAATAATAAACTTTAATTTAAACCATTTAAACATTATAAAAATCATATTTTTAACATTAAAAAATGTTCATTTAAATATCTTTTTTACTTATGATTTTTTTTATAAAGTAAACTTTACAAAAAAATCCAATTTTCCAAAAATTTTACTTAACAAATTCAAATGTACAATTTTCCCCTTTTTACCGTTTACAATTTATTAACACTTACATTTTCAAATTACCATTTCACAAATTTAAACTAAATTTCCAATTTATTTAATTAATTTAAACCTTTAATTAAAACCAAATTTCCCATTTCCAAGTCAAGTTATATTTCAAAATTTCACATTTAAGTATTCATTCATTTAACCATTTTAGTTCATAGAAAAATCAATAATAATTTATTAAATCATTTAAATTCAAATTTAAAACAAATTATCATATTTTCCATTTTCCAAATATAATTAAATTCCATTTTACATAACTTAAATATCATTTTAAACCAAAATCTAAATTTCCAAACTTAAGTTATATTTCAAAAATTCACTTTTACCATTCATTTAAATTATATTTTTAACTTCTAGAAAAATCATAAATTCTTTATTCAAACCATTTAAAATCTATTTAAATCAAATTTTCATAAATTTACATTTTAAAATACTTAAAATATTCAAAAACACTTTATAAAAATAACCACGGGCCTGTATATAGTTTTCAAACCTAGGTCAAGTGATATGGATATGTATCATTTCAATCCGCAGTTTAAAAAGCAAAAATCTGGGTTCTATCATTTCAAACCCGCAATCCCAAGTCAAAATAAATTAAATAAAAACCATTCAGGCCTATCATTTCAACCCATAACGATTTTTCCCTATTCAAAGTCCGTTTGGGTATGTATCATTTCAACCCATAGTGATTTCTATACTAACAGGGAACTTGCAGTGTGATAAACAGATATAAATGAACAGTTAACAACATATATCAGTAACATATGTTATGACAGATAAATAAACAGGTTTAACATCATATAATATATAACATAAGCAGGTATAACATAACATAATATTCTACACATTCAATTGTTGTCGCTTCACATTTGTATAAGTGTAAAATGCCGTGTGAGATTTACTCACCTTTTTAACGCTGGAGTTTGCAAATCAAAAGACACAAATGAATTCCCGAAAGCACGATAGCACGATTTTGATTTGAATGGATGGAGAGATCCAAGATATAAATCTTGTATATAAAAATAAAACAAAGCACCATATAAATATAGTTACAATACAAAAGGTTAATTGAAACAAGATTGGAAATAAAGTATACAAGAACATCACCAAGCTTTCGAACAAGTTTTGCTTGACCACAACTCAATGTATGCTCGGCCATACATGCTTAGGCTCGGCTTTGGCACGTTTTCAGGTGGGAAATGGATCAGGTTTGGACATGGAAATACATGGCTAAGTCAAGAATACAAATGGTCTTGGAAGTTACAAAGCACGGAAGGTCAATGGACTAGGCAAAGTGGGGTTTTGGTGAACTTTTTGGGCTCGGCTACATGGGTCTATGACTCGGCCATGGCTTGTACAGGTCAGGTCAGATCTGGACAGAGGCTAAAGTGATGGGTAGTGGTGGTATCTAGGTGGTGGTGGAGCAATAGGAGGTGGCCAAGGTGATGTATGTTGGTGGTGAAGAAGCTAGGCTAGGCTACATGCATAGTTTAAGGGTTTTGGACATTGTTTTGTGTTGTTTGCATCAAGGGGAGGTTATGGCATTTCCTGATTAGAGGAGGGGAAGGTCAGGCCGTGGATTAGGTGGGGAAGGAAGTGGTGGTGGTGGTCGGAGAAGATGGTGGTGGCTAAGGCCGAGCAAGGAAAGAGCAAGTCAAGGCAAAAACATAGAAAATCACATAGAAAAAGTGAAGAGAAAAGAGGAAAAAGAGGAAACCATTTCCAAATATTTTCAGATCTGAGTTTGGCCGTGAATAATGATGGAAAAAAGAAGGTTTTCACATGAAAATGGAGTAAGAAACATACGGCTACAATAAAGAAAGGAACGGCCAAAAAACAAAAAAATGAAGAGACTAGGCAAATGAAAAGTCACACAAGTTAAAGCTTAAGTCCTTTCAAATTTCCACTTCTTTTAATTAAATAAAAACAAATGAAATTTTAGTAAATACCTTAGAAAATGAAAAAAAAACTGAAATAAATAATTAAGTTTAAGGAAAATAGAAAAAGAATTAAAGAAATTATTTTAAAAATTCAAAACAGGGCTTAAAAATTTCAAATAAAATATCACCAACTTTAGAAAATTTCTATTTCACTTTAAAACAAATAAAAGGTCAAATAAATAAAATAAATGAGGAACAAAATAAAGTGGGAATGAGAAATAAAATAAGATCTTAAGAAAAATAGAAAAATAAATAAAGAATTACCTTAATTAATTGAAACTGGAAATTAGAAATTGTAAACAAAATACAACTGACACTAGAAAATGTCAATTACACTTTTAAAAATGTTTTAAATCCAAAATATATACATAACATGTTATTTTACCCATATAAATATAAATTAGAACATTACATGACCAAATAAAATATTATTTATAATTTAAAATAAACAATTTTGTTAAATACATCAAATTACACACAATATTTAAAAGGGCATAACTTTCACATTATAAATCAGATTTCAACGAAACGAAAAGTAGTATTCTTGAAATTTTATTTACTTTCATGATAAAAGATAAAATTCAAAAATTTAAACTTTTAAAATTTTAAATTAAAAGTCCATATTGACCAAAATTCACTGTTCTGAAAAATACTCTATTTATTCATGTTTGAGATTATAATTCACATACAAATCATAATTAATATTCAAAATAACAAAATTTTCCATTTAATAAATAAAATAAAGTTTTTAAATCAGGAAATTCAATTTAAAATAATTACAAAATACAGGGTTGTTACACTTTGTGGTCGATTCAACGAAATGTTGAGAACATTAACTTGAATAGCGCTACAATAAACCAATGTATATAGATATAAATGCACAAATTTATAATTGAGCCAATGGTGGTTCCAAATGTTGAGAATCCCATGATATTGTTATAAGATAACAATGTCATGAAATTGGTCATGATAGAACTTAAAGCTCACTAGAAGTCAAAAGACATACTTTGAATCGTTCCACGTGATAAAGGTAGTTTATCAGTGTTAGAGAGAGTTAATCGACAAAGTAGATAATTAAAACATAATAACATACACACACTAAGGGACTGACCTAATTGGTTTTGTGAAAACTAATTGGAGAAGTTGGAATTAGATTCCATAATTGATCTCAAGTGCAAGTGGGAGATTGATAGAGTTAGGGGTATGCCCTAGGGGCAATTATGTAATTTGTTACATATATCTAACTCGTTGACCAATCTTGTTCGAAATAAAAGGTATTTTATTTCTATTATATACTTAATATAATGTGATTATATTAATTAATTAACTTAATTAAAAGTATATTGAATAGAAAAATCCATAAATGGTATATTTTGTGATAGTAGTTACAAAGTATTGTAACAATGAGTAATTTATAACAACAACAAAAATATACCATTTTAAATGTTCCTAGTCAAGATGCATCGAGACTGGATATTGATGTATCCGTTGAGACTAGAGTACGTAGCGCTCTCCAAATGTTGGGTAGTGTATTACTCATGACTGTTGGGGGCTCCTAGGGATTACGTACTAATAGTTATTGGATAACTATGAAACGACTCACTCGATAGTTTTCTGTTGGTTAATATAATAAAGGTCAAACAATAAATATCGATGTGACTGATTTACATAGTTCTCTCGACTTGAGAATACTGTGGATTTCAATATGAAAGCTCCGCTTTGATTATAGCCAAATCATGGCACAGCGTCCATCGAGTGACTATAGTTGGGTCGAGTGGAAGTATTGGAAGTGAAGCACTATTCAAGAGAGGATTCGTCTCCTCGGTTATATGCTGTTAGGTATCACAGTCAACTCAAGTCAACTCAAAGTCAAAGTCTATGGCCAAAGCATTTCGGTTAATAATAATTGTTATTATTGAACCAAGGACTTTGTATTTAGACTATAAAGTTGAATGTTGATGAGGTTGGAATTTTGACCATTACCAAATTCCATAAGTCCAAAGTGATATAGTTTTGACGAAGAGAATTGGTGTAAACAAATATCACAACCGGGTAACGCTTATTAAACTAAAATTGGATTTTACCGAAAATGAGTAAGCGATAAATTTGGCCATAATGTCACACCACTTGCTAAGTGACGTGTAAACGTTAACATTAGAATAGTTTGATGTTAATCGCTGACCAAATTTACACCCAAGAGTTACACAGCCGAAATGACGAATTCCCTTAAGACCGAACAATTTAATTAGTTTATAATTGTTATAAATTAATTAGATTAATTAACATTTATGAAATATTAATTATAAAATTTGAATATGATTTGAGAAATAAATAATGCTATATATATTTATAATAGTTATAAATATATCGATTGATATACAATATCGACAAGCGATTAAATTAGATTTAATTGCATAGTATTTTGGCTTGGGCTTAGATGGGTTTAAGACCCATCATTAGGGATGAAAATTTTCAGTTTTGGGAAGGTCTAGGAGTGGCTAAAACATAGGGAATTGGTTTGAAGATAATGGGTTGAGATCAAGTGAGAATGGGTAAAAAGGTTTTCCTCGTTTCTCTCTTATGCAACCCTCTATATATATATATATATATATCTATAAATAATTACTAACCTTTTTTTGGCCGCGATTACCTTCTACATTGCTGGTTAAAACATAGCTCTCAATCCACTCTAAAATTCTCAAATATATTTCAAATTAAAATAATACTATTCGATAGTTAGAGGTCGATGATTCCGGACTTGCAATTGGACGAATCAAGAACAGTAAAAGGAAGGAAAGTCATTGCTTCAACGTGGATTCAAAGGCATCATTAAATTGGTAATTCTAATTCATATTACAGTAATTAAATTATATTCTATGATCTTATAGTGAGCAATTTCATATCTGTTTAAATATACAGCTACTATATGTTTAGTTAGGTGAGATTTTTGTAAGTAGATGTGGTTGTCACAAATCAGTTTGGTTATGTGCATAATTTATTTATTATACTATTTCATTTATGTATAGAAAAATGTTGTTTACTGCACAAAATCAGTTTTTGTCATTAATAATTGTTTTATATATATTTATTAATAACTTCATATATATATTTATATATTAATGTATATTTCTCTCTCATAATAGCATATATAAGATATATATATATGATTTAAAAAATTTGGTATACTTATTTATATATAATATGAATTTTCAAATTCTAAAATTAATTATCATACATATATTCATATTTTTAAATTAACATTTATTGAATTTTTGAATTGTTTATTATATATAAAATAATTATTACATTAAAAATGCAATTTTTTTAAAAAAATATATCATTTCAGAAATATATAGAAAAAATTTAGGAATTTTTCAATAAAGTTTATTATTTTTAATAATTAATATTATTTCAGAAAAACTATTTATGATTTATTAAAAATATGTTTATATATGTAAATCCCAACATCTACATATGGGCATATTATACCTTTCACGGATTATTATGTTACATATGCACTCACACATGTATGTATATGATACATTTATGTATAAACTAAATCAAATAAAATTAATTTCATATCCTAATATATTTGAATTTAAATAAAATAGATGATTTTATTTAAATGATATTTAGAAATGTTCTAATTCAGTTAGACTTCATAGGCCCAATAAAAGATCCAATAGGGTAAAATTTTTGAAATTCACCCATAACTTCCGCTGCGGGATAGTCCAATTCCAACAATGGGTTAGTTGATAGTCGAGAGGCTGGCCATAAAACAAGAAAGTCTAGGGTTACCATTTGTAGCCACAACCTTTAAGGGGGGTGACCGGTTGGGTCGTTACATTTGGTATCAGACCTTGGTTACTCGATCAACGGGGAAAGTATATTATGCGTATGAGTGGTGTACTTGTTATTTTTGAAAAAGGTTTTTCAAAATATTTTTCGAAAACTCATACTACATATATATATACTTATTTTGAATTTACGCTTAACACTATAAATTCTGACTATAGAAGTAGTTGCTACCATATTCCGAAAGGGTGGACGAAGCGACTATGAGTAGGAAAATAAATAGAGTTAAATTTATACTTCTTTCTAGGACCTAGACTTCCTTATCATTGTAGGCCCTATAAGTATTAAGGCAAGAGGGATATGAATCGTACATGGAAAAGTTGATAGGAAATAAATAACCTTAAGAAAACGTCCATTAGGCTGACAATTAATACAGACAAATTAACATTTATGGAGGTAACAAAAGAAGGTGTTATGTATTAATAAAATACGGAAGTAAGAACTTCCATAAGAAGGAATACATTTATCATCACAATGAGGAAATTAGATTTATAAAGGGTAGAGTACAAAGGTTTGAAAGAAAGAACAAATTTTAATTCTACCTTTTGGGACATAATTTGATAAAAAGGTTTCTTTGAAAACTCCTTGAAAATTTTGAAAGTGCCTTTCAAAAGATTTTGAAATGAATATGTTATAAGTTAGAAATTTTTGATAAAAAGTGATTTTAGATGACTTTTAAATTATACCACTGTTTGTTTTGTAAAAAGTTTGAAAAAAGGTTATAAATTTAAAAAGGTTGTGAAACATTTTTGGTAGGTGATTTTAATTTAAAAAGTTGGTGACTTGAGAAGTTAAAAAAAAAGTTTCCATTTATTAACTTTTCAATTTAAAATTTGATTGAATTGGAAAAGCTTTCAAATTCCTTATTTTTGTATTCTTCTATATGTTATATTTGTTATGCAATAAATTTGAAAGTTCCTACCTCTGCAACTTTTAGAGGCTGTATAAGTTGGAAATTTTTGGAAATATAATTATGGTTTTAGACAGCTTTGGAAATATACCACCATTAGTTTTAGAAAAGTTTAGAAAGGTAATGCAATTTTTAAAAGAAGTGAATTTCTTTAAGACAAAATGGTAAATGGTTTTAATTGTAAATTAATGACTTGAAATTTTTTCATTCATTAACCTATTTAATTTGATTAAAAAGATTTCGATTTTTGGTTATTTGATTCTTCTATTTTTCCTTGTCTATAAACCTAAAAGTTTTTTCTTTAGAACTCTTTTTAAGGGTTTATAGATAAAAATAACATCTATTTTGGGATAGAAAAATAGAAAATTAAAAGGAATGTCTCATAATATAGGAAGCAGAGCATTCCCATATAATGTGGTGAAGAGAATGAAGGCTAGAATTTAGGTAATAATATAATTGTGAATTCTGGTAGATGAGATACTAAAAGGGGTAATGGAGTAAGATCGAAAATATCTTTGTCTACTCCATCTATTTTTCTATCGTATAAAATTATAAAAGACATCTTTGACCATTGATTGGATTTAGATAATGATTGATAAATAAGTTAGATGTTTTTGTATAGGGAGAAGCATTTATGTAATGATGACAATTTTATATGTTTTTCATTATTTTAATACAAAAGTTATTTGAATAATAATAATATTGGATTTGATAAAGAAAAGTGTTGCAAGAGATTTTAAGACTTTTTGAGCAAAGTTTCGAGACATATTTCATCAAATAACAGTATATTGTGACTAGTAAGGTAATAATATTATTATATGCTTTAGAAGGAAAAAAAATTTATTTTGAAATTATGATTGTGAATATTTTACTATTTTGTAAACGATGATTCTTGTAGCTAGAAAACTCTTTGTAACAAAAAATGGTCTAACATATCATTTTGGAAAGAAAATTAAATTTTGAATCTTTTTTGTTAAAAATCCTATTTCAAAAAGGAGTAAATCCTTATTTTAGTAAGCTAATGAAAAAGAAAGTTTTTCATAAGTTCCTTTTGAAAATCCAAGAAAATTTTGAATGCCATAAATTAGAAAGTCTAACTTTTGAATGAAAAAAAATTTTGATAAGAAAAGTTTTAAAAAAGGAGATTATTTTATTTCTATTTGGAAAAAAAGAAATTTTGAATCTTGATAAAGGTTTTTATTAAAGTTTAAATTTTCAAAGATGGAGATATTGAATTTGATACTTCATGTTTTAAGTATTGCAAGAAATGAAATAATAAATGCTTATTTTTAAATAAGTTTATTTATATGAAAATATTTTATTTTGTGTGCGAAAGTTATGATTTTATAAAATATTATGGAGCAGATATGGATCCTGACCTATATAGGTTAGACTAAAGTTTTTTTTAGGATTTGAGTTAAATAGAAATAGAACATACAACTTGATCTGGAAATTTGAAGTCAATCCTAAACCTCTACTTGAAGAAGTTGATAAAGTGTAAAGATATTCCAGATCTGTAATTGGGTTGTGAATTAGGTTGCCCATAGGATATGAATTTCTATATTTTAATTTTGGAGCGATTTCCGTTTAATTTCCATAAATTATCCAATTCCCAATATAAAAGTACGTTGTTTGAAGTAAGAAGAACTAGAAAGGAAAGAGATGTGTAAGGGATATATATTCTTTTCCATAGTTTACACTGCCTATTTCAACAAAAAGAAAAAGAAATAATTCCTTATAATTTCAAACAAAGCAAAACCTTCACTTGCAGATTTATGAGAAATTATGACGGCAATCTTTTTGGAATGATAGCTTCGATAAATTAAAATATGAAAATGAGTATTCTAGTTGTAGAATTAGTAGTTAGATATAGGTATCGTATAGCTACGCTAAATGAATAGAATATATAAGTAGCATAGATTACGACTATATGTGTATTAGTTAGTAATTAATGGATTAGGATTTATAGATGTTAATTACAAATTTAACGGGTAATAAGTTTGTAATTAATGAGAGGAAAAGTAATCTAATGGGGACTGATTAAGGAAACTTGATTTTGCATTTAAGGAAGAAAGAAATTTGAGTAATGAATGGATTTTGAAAACATGAAAAAGGTTAAAAGATTAAAGAAGGATTAATTGGAAATGCTCCAATTCTGACGATAATGGTCAGATGCTATGGATATTGATTGAAGCAATAAATGGATCACATTTATTAAAGACCAAAAAAAGAAAAATTAAGAAAATGGGTAGCAATGAAACAAAATATTAAAGATAGCCCATCTTAATTTAGAAAGGAGTGGGGGGACCTCAACACCATAAATGGCAACTTCCAGTAAAATATTTTTAGAGTTCTTGGATTATAGTCGCTATTTATCTTCCTTAGTTATTGAAAAAGTGGATGATGTAGTATAAGATATATTCCCATTTTATTCCTATGTAGTCTTTATGAATGGGATTTAAACTACTTGATATATGTTGGAAACCAAAGTAAATAAGAAAATTTTATGGAAACACTTAACTAGCGATAGACCTTTGGTAAAATTGGAAGTTAATGAGGAAATTAGGTCAGCAGCCTAAAGCAAGTAAATGTTTCAATCTCAAAACTTTAGATTTTGGGAAACATAAGGGATTTAGCTCACAAAATGCCATCATGCAAGAAAAAGTTAAAATATATAGGGATGAAAATGGAATTTCCTATTGATCAAGGATTAAAAGGAGGTAGCAAATTTTTTCCGTTAGAAGCAGTGGAACCGTAGCACTCCAACACAGCTTTATGGAGCTGCGCTTTGCATCGTTAGTGATAGGGACCCTTAGCAAATTTTAGAGGGCTTTGATAATAGCTTTAGGAACTCGCTTTAGGAACTTTGTTGAATTGGAGCATCGCTTACCGACGGAAGACCGATGGATAAACTGAAGGAATGGATGGGAACTTAGAGGATTTATTGAGAGCTTGTATCTTGGACTTTGGAGGACCTTAGGAGTAGCGCTTACCCTTAGTAGAATTCAGTAGGATTATAGTCATCAATAGACGATTGGTATGGCACCCTTGAAGCATTTTTTTGGAGGCCATGCAAACCGCCAAATTATGGGTGGAAAACCACCGACAAATTCTACTCGAACCAGATTTGTATTGCGAGACTTTGGAAAGTCAGAATTGATTAGACAGCGTGTGAAGGTCGTACAATTTGAGTAGTTGGAAAGTAGGCACAGATTTATTGGGCCTTTTCCCAATATGGGAAAAACAAGAAAACTTTTATGTTGGTTGGAGTCCATGACGTTTTTGCATTGGAGGAAATACCTTCATACCATAACAATCGTTGTAAAACCTAATCAACTGGGGGATTTTAATATAAAGCCAATAACATCCCATGCCACTGCATGCATCGTAGAGCATGGAACTCGGAAGCTCCGCAATAAAAAAAATAGATTGGTCTGAGTATAATGGTGAGAAAATTTGGTGGGAAGCATGAGGATTCTTCGTCCTAAACCTTTCTCTAGAAAATTTTCTCTCCAATATTAGGATTTGGTTGCATCATGTTGCTAGATTGGATGGTAAGAGATGGATGCTACATTTTTTTCACAAACACTTTACACTCATATAGAAATTTTTATGCATGTTTAGGGTATTTGCATACATACTTTCATGACCCGATTACACACTCATGCTAGGATTGACTAGGATTGAGCATATTTTAGTATGTCTACAGTACATAATCACATTGAACTATTAGTTTAGTAGATGGTTATGTAGATATATTGGTTGTATAACATCGATGTTATTGAGCGTTGCGCTATTTGCCCCTTGAAAGATTTTGGGACGAAATACTTTTTAAAGGGGAAAGAATGTAACACTCCGTAAAATGAACTATAAATAAATGGAGTAAATTAAATTAAATGTGATATGTAGAAAATGGAAATTTTATAAAAGTTTGAATTGGACCACGAAAGTTATACCATTGTGTTTGTACCAAAATTCTGATTAATTTTCATATATAATATACTGAAAACAGAGCTCGAATGAAGAAGCTATGAGCGTTTGAAATTTTAAGATTTAAAATAATTTGAATAGGATTCAAATAAATAATTAATTTCCTAATTTGAAATTTATTTTGATTAAACTCAGGGTTAAGTAACGTTAAAAATTAGCAATTAATAGTTAATCAGGGTATGGATCAATAAATAACAAAGCAACGGTAAAATAAAATAAATACCTTCCCAAATGAGGGAAGTAGTAGATCCAGCACTTCAAGGGGTCGACCGTAGGGGTCGACCGCTTAAAGCATGGGAGTCAACCACTTCCTTGTTGTGGAGCCTATTTTGATGAGTTGTACGTTCCAGATTTATCCATTTTTAATCTATTCTCATTCCACGGCTCTGATGCGTTTCAAACCACTATAAATTAGACCCTGGATCTTTCACTTTTATCCACAAATATTTTGGGAACAATAGCGAAACTCTGCAATTGTTATATCTCCAAATTAGATTCAGAAACTCCATAGAGAATTCAGGTAAAATCCAATCTATTTTCTATTCATTTCTTCCTCCTCCAACCTATTCTTATTATATTCTCCTCCAACTATTCTGAATCTAATAAATACATATATATCTTCCCTATCGTGTGTGTGTGTGTATCAAAAGAAAGAGATTTTGGAAGAGATTGTGAGGCATGCAAATCCAAGGAAGGCGAAGCCAAGACTATTCTATGAGTGGAAACCTTAGTATTTCGTCTCAACAAATGTTTAATGTATTTCTTTTTGGATTTGAATATATCTTAGTGATTTTAGGATTCCAGAAATATGATAAATAAAATCCTCCAAAATTCCTCTTTATTTCGATATGTCAATTCTATGATGAGATTCCTAATTATTTACATTAATTTGATGGAATTTGTTTCGTTTATGTAGTTTTTGATAATTTCATAGACTCTGCCACTTCTCCTTCTTCTTTGGGTCAAATTGCGATTCTTCAATAAAATAAGGGGTTTAGATTACGAATTCTATTCGTAGTTTACACCACTTATGCTTATCTATTTTTTTGTAAAAGAAGAGTTGAATAGAATATGAGGTTTAGATTGTAATTCTTATTGTTTAAGATATTCCATTGAAGTGGTGTAATAAATTGTTTTTTTTTATTTACAAGTCTATTATTGCAGTTTTGGTTATGAATATTAATTCCTCGTTTTGGATATTAAAATCTCATGAAATCATGGGAATTTGAAGAAAAAGGACCTATAATAATATTTGGTTAGGGAATTGGCATTTATTGCTAGTTTAGAGCATAAAATACATGCGTCTTATTATGCACGAATATTTATTTATCTCTATATGCATGGTTAACGTATAATTACTGCATATATGGCGTAGTTAATCAGACATTTATTTTTATTTATTTTCTCTTTAGGAAGGTAATTGATTTTGAGGCGAAAATAAGAGGAAACTCTTATGTAACTTAATTATAATTTTAAGGCATATAAGGAAGATCCTTATAAGGCCTTATTTATGAAACAGTGAGATGAGTATGTATGTATGTATGTATGTATGTATGTATGTAGAGTAATTGATTTATTGCTAAGTCATATGAATGGAAGGTCAATAGAGTTACATGACAGAAGTCTTCCCTTCACCTTAAGGCTACCAGCAGTTGTGTACACTTTTATTCATGTGAGATATCCTTATGATAAATATTTGTAATCACGCGAGGTTGTTTCCAAATTCTATAGGGAAAATCTACCCAGCTATTTTGGCTACTAGTTCCTTCAAATAGCGGACTAATGTGAGACGTCATTATGAGTATGGGCCATAAGATGAAGGGCCTGATTCGGGGTTTTGAGGTATTAAGTGGTTAGACTCGTCTATTCTACCCACATGGAGTATTAAATGGCCAAGGGGATACATTAGGTGGTATCTATACAGGGGTCCGCTTCTAGAAATAGGTCTTAAATGATGGGGTCTGGCTTAAATAAGGTCTTAAATGACCAAAGTCTACCTATTTTCCACTTGGAAGTATTAAGTGGCCTATGAGATTCCATATAATGTCAGCTAGATAGTACCATTGAGGAGCACGCTTATGGAAATAGACCTTAAATGATAGGCTCTACCTTATTTAAGTTTTAAATGACCAAAGTCCCTATTTCCATTTGAAAGTATTAAGTGGCTTGGGTACCGTCTCTCATATCATTAGATATTTATGATGTATGATTGGATTATGGGATTCTAGAAACCTGCTTCGGGAAATGCAAGGTATCGAGTGGTTAGGCCCAACTCCTTTCCTTATAAAGAAGTACTAAATGGTTTTAATGGTTTTATGTTCCTAGACATATTCTTATTTTGAAATATACTGGCCAAGTATTAAAAAGGTAAGACTCAAGGTTTTTATTCACCAAACACTTGTTGTTCTGACTCACTCCTCATTATAACACGGGTTAAGGATGGAGTGATGGCGGCGATGATGCTTAGAGATGGAGAAGCTTGGCTTGTGGCAGTATTTATTATTATTACTTGCTTTTATGTGTGCCCATGTATTTAGACAATTGTTGTAATGAATATTATGTTACAGTTTTTATGGAATTTTGTATTATAAATTTTTTATGCTTTTGAAATAAATGGTACACTTTGCTACTATATTTTATTTCATCCGCTGTGAGTTCTGAAAGTTTAGTTATGGCTATATACTATTATTTTCTTAGTTCTACCAACAACTTACCTTAGGATAGATTTAAGTTTCGTAGGGCCTTTTCTGGATCGAAATTTAGGCCAGCTCCGGGGTGGGTTGTTACAAACAATTTCTCCATGGGCCACATTTGTAACTTTACAAATGTATTTCACTTTATGAGCTCTTAAATTGCTATATTAACAGTAACATATAACCAAACAGTCTCATCATTGATCGTGTTAACATACGATCAAAGGGCTTTCGTTATCATAATTATTGTAACTAAACTTATCAATTGTCTCATAAACTAATACAATCAAACCACATAGGTCATTTATGTATGCATAGCAAGGAAATTACATGAAATGTTATCTTTACATGTCTATTTCCAGTTGGTCCTCTTTTAGTTAGATCAAAATGTCCAATATTTGAAAAATATAGAGTGCAAAAAAAAACTTTATTACTTTGTTTCTAACTAGGAAGGAAAAAAACACTGAATATGTCCATAACTAAAGTATAGAGCAATGGCATATGACTGTCAAATAAAAACTCCCCTTGAACCAAAGTATCCTTACATAAAAGGAACACCTATTTGAGAAACATCTTCATGAAAGACATTGGGTGATAATTCTTTCATAAGCGGATCCACTATTATGGAGTTTGCACAATATGCTCTATGAATTACAATCTATTTTGCACTCTTCACTCATCGAAAAATAATACTCTTATTTAGTGTCACTATGAAACTTTAATTTTCATTCCCTTTATACAATTTGCAACATTGTAACAAATTTTGCATTTATTTTACATCATTAGATGTCTCATAACAGAAAACAAGCATTAGTTTCATAGTGGAGGATACGCTAAGTGTTTGTATGACATATTTCCTAATATAGCTCCACCGATGATGATAATAATAATAATAATAATAAATATTATAGCCCAGAATTGATTTTTTGCTCATTTGGCATCCAACGAATTCAGATCGTAATGCCTTATGATCACCAGCCAATCTAATGTTTTATTTATGAGCATATAACGTTTTTTTTCCATAAAGATATCTCGTAACCATTTTGGTTACTAACCAATGAGTCAATTTTAGTGTCACTAAGATATCTCCCAAATAATACACCCAATATCCAAATGTGTATATGTTTTAGCATGCATTAGACTCCATACCATAAATGCATTCAGAATCTTTTGCATTTCTTTAGCTTCAATGATATCATTATGCCACTATATAGGAAAGTTTTTCTCTTATGACAAAAAAATCAATCGATTCACAAATTGCATTCTAAACCTTATATAACCATACACTCAAAACCGAATTAAGTGATAACATGATGAAAATTATAATACCATTGACTAGAAGTTTATTTGAGCCTATAAGTGAATTTCTTGAATTGTTTCATTAATCTCTACATGGAGAAATATGACTTTAATATCCATTTGATATTGCTCAAAATAAAAAAAATTCTACTAAGTCCCATTATTATTTGAAAAGTCTTTTAGTAAACTAAAGAGAAAGTCTCTTTAAAATCATTGATTTCTTTTAGGAATAGTCATTTATACAAGACGAACCTTATACCTTTCCACTTTACCTATTGGGTCCCTCTTGGTTTTAAATAATTATCCATAACCATTAGGCTTTTTATCTTGATGTATGAAGAAAAATCTCAAACTCTATTGTCTTGTATAGAATTATACTAATTATTATATCTTAGATCCACTTTTAAACTTGATGTCTTGCATGGATTGATATAAGTTGATTAAATTGTCTCTGTTAATCCATTAGTTTCCTTTATGGAGAAATTCTAAATAGTTATCTGGAATGATATTTCTTCCTTTTCCAGTGGATCTCCTTAATGACATTGCAGCTTGAGATTGTTGAGTTTTCTTTCCTAAAACATTCACCTTAGCTTGAAGAGAATTTTGTTAACACTGTCTTATTATGGTTCCTAATTTACTTCTTATTCAATGAAAGAAAAAATATATTATACATTATCCAAAGAAGTAACTGTAGTTGGATAAAAATAAATGATTCCCTTCAAAGACAATGATCCATAATTTATTTCTCCTCCAAACTCAACATCCTAAAAAATAGTTGCATTTACCATCTTAATTTTTTTTAGTGTTGGTTTATAAAACTTATAGCTGATAAGTCTCTTAGAATATCAATAATGTATTTTCTATTGTTATACTTAAATAAAGGTATAAATCGTTTATTCAGAAAATTACTTACCAAATGGAAATCATTAAAAAATAAGGGTTTTATTTTGGAAGATGATAAGAACATGAAAATTTTAATAACGCAAGTAAAAGGAAAAGAAAAGGTCACTATTTATAGAGGGAGGAAGAAAGTAAGATGATCCTTGGATTAAAGAAAAGGAACATCAGTGGTTAGGATGGACAAACGTTATACCCAAAAATGTTAGCCGCTGCAGGACAATGAAGGAGGAAAATTGCAAAGGATAAAGCCATCGTGAAATAGCTTAGGGATGCCATTGTGTGATGACAATCAAAGGTCCTCGTGATAATAAGATGAAAGCTTTCGTGAAGCAACTTACAGAAGCCTTCACGTGATGTACTTGAAAACAAAAGGAAAAAAATTGAGCCATCGTGATGTGTTATTATGAAGCTTTCCATGATGTCATTGTGTGCAGTTTGACAAGCACATGCTATCATGGTAAAATTCCTAAGGTAGCCCTGGGATAAGATTGCCAAGGTATCGTGGGGAGTTCTACAAAGCTTTAGCATTGCTCCATGCAAATGATGATTCAAGCCCTTCATGAGAATTCCAAAGCCATCATAGGCCACCTTGAAGTAGCAAATCCATAACCATCATTAGAAGTTCCATCATGCGATCATGAATAATCCAACAAACCCATGTTATCGTGATGAAATTCCTGAAGCAGTTATGAGATAAAGTTACCAAGTCATCATGTGGAGTTCAATCCAGCCATCATGTGCCATCATTTAAATAAAGAATTAAGTCCATAATATCATGAAGGGTTCCATATACTATCATGAATAATCTTTAGGTGATAAATCAATGTTATCGTGAGAAGTTTGATGAAGTTATCATGTATTATCTTTGAATGGTGAATCAAGGCACGCAAGGGGTTCCAAAAGGTTACCATGGGTTGTTGCGTGCAATTTTGTCATTGTGTGTAATTCTAAGCGATTTTAGCATGCTGTCATGTGCAATTCTAAGATGGAAAATCTAAGTTGTCATAAAGAGTTCTAGAGAACCATCGTTTGTTGTTTTAGAGCAGTGAAAAAAGCCATTGTGGAAGGTTTCTAAATGCTATTACACTCGATCATGAACTAAAATCCATCAAGATACCAGTGTGCCACATGACATTTCGATCATATCTCACATAGACTAATCACAGCTGTATACTTCTAATAGAGTGCCACATGTCAAGAATCCAACAGCTCAAATTCTCTATAAATAGACACTCCCACCTAGAAAGAGGTTGAATTCTTCGAGATCTTCTTCTTTTCCATTTTCATTTTTCCTTCCAACTTTGTAAAAAAGCCTTGAATTGAAGATTCATGGCCGTTAGAGCAAATGGTAATTGAGATTTTGTAATAAAGGACTTGCACTTGACATAATTTGTATCATCACTTCATTGAATATTTTGACTTGAATTTTGTTAGCTTTTATTGCATTCCATTTATGTTGTGAGACCTTCATGTTGGATACATCAAAGTGTCCTACTATGGATTCCATAATAATCATAGCCTTAGTTCACTTATCTTGACTTAATAGCCTAGTCCAACTTTTACCCTAACATGTTTAGTGCTTTCATGGAGAGCTGAACTCAAGGTATTTTTCTTTTTCTTAAGTTTGCCTATCCTACTTGAATTTATACCATGACAATTGGATCCCAACAAGGGTCTAATGAACCACGAGCGAACCCTTTGCCTTATCTATCAACCGATTAACAAATTTGGAAAGAACAAGAGTTAATTTGAGAAGGCTAGCCATGCAAACTTTAGAAGAAAAGAAGAGGGTAGCTCGGTATAGTCCAACTATACCGAGTCTAAACCTCTTTCATATAGGAGGAGAACCAGTCTATGCCATGGCCAATAGATCACGATCGGAAAAATCAAATCCAAACTGTAGGAATAATATGATATTTGGAAAAGACCCATTCTGACAAGCTAGGTAGAGCATTCAGTCATAAGCATGGGGAACTGTTTTTGAAACCGAATTGAACTATGATTTCGAGAAATTTGCCCAAAAATGAAGAGAGATGGTCGTTTTGGCCTCTAAAAAGGGAGATTTTCGGTTAGGAAAACGGAAACCCAAAATGGACATAGAGGGTTAGAATATCTAGAAAAAGTATAAATATGAATAAGGAAATCCTATAGCAAAAAGGCTAAAAGCAATAATCATTACTCCTCTTCTCGTCATTTAAGTATAAGTGTATTTTCGAACTAATGGAAGGTTAAACCATTGGATCTCTAACAACGCTGCAAGAAAGAGGGAAAGACATAAGGGAGGATCATATTGCCATTGTCATAAAGCTAATGGACACCGCACTAATGGTTGTAGAGCTCTATCTGGGATCATCGAATATTATATAAGGAAAGGAGAACCGCATGAGTTTATTGAACTTCAATGTTTGAGTAATTAGAGCAAAAGCAAACAAAGCCATGCGTAAAAGACAACTGTAATAAGAAATTCTATCTTCGAAACCAAAAGAGGCATTAATAGATCTTCTAAAAGCCTTCGTTCCTACCGTAAGGCTTGGTTGGAGCGCACATCCAAAGAGTGATGATCAATTAAGCCTTTGGTCCCACCGCCAAGCCTGACCAAAGCACTCATTTAAGGGAGATGGACAAAAAGCCTTCGGTCCTTCCGCAGGGCCTAGCCAGAGTACCGATCCAAAGAGTGATGGTCAATTAAGCCTTTGGTCCCTCTGTCCGACCTGGCTAGAGCACCCATCTAAGGGAGATGGACAAAAGCCTTCAGTCTCACCGCGAGGCCTAACCGAAGCACCCATTCAAATGGTGATGGTCAATTAAGTCTTTGGTCCCGCCTTTGGGCCTAGTCAAAGCACCCATCCAAAGGAAATGGACGAAAAGTCTTCAGTCCTACCGCGAACCCTAGCCGGAGTATCCATCTAAAGAGTGATGGTCAATTAAGCCTTTGATCTTACCGTTAGGCTTGACTAAAGCTCCCATCTAACGGAGATGGATGGAAAGACTTCAGTCCCACTTCAGGGTTTGGCCGGAACACCCATCCAAAGAGCAATGGTCAATTAAGCCTTTGGTCCCCCCGCCAGGACTGGCCAAAGCATACATCCATGGAAAGGTGTGGCAATCAAAGCAGGCCTTCTACTCCAAAAATTAACCAATTGAAAGAACTCGAGATATCTCTGACATGCAGAAATCATGTTAGTAAGCAAAATGAAGCAATTTAAGGTGATTTTTCATGAGAAGTCAATGCAAAAGCTTATTTAATACAACGCACGTACTATGCCTTGCAATGATGACATTAAACAGTCTAGTTAAACAAGTTTCACAATACATTGTGTAACAATATTACATAACGGTTTCCTTTTTGCAACAAAATGCTTCTTACAAACTTATGGCCCTGAAAGATGAGGAACATCATGACGTTGGTAAACCAGTTCCTTCCCTTTTCCGACAATATCTAAAGAACAAAACATTATTTGCTAGTCAAGCCCGATCCTTGTATAAAACCGAGAGTCCCTCAATCTCTTTTAAGACATCAGAGCACCCGTATCGGAAGAAGTATTGATATCATTGATAACTAGAATCAACTGCTTTCCTCGATCTGCAATTTCTCTTCGCACCTAAAAATGTAAAATCAATTTTCAAATCAAAAGCCAATATAACTTCGATTAAGTAATCAATAAGTGAATCAAGTTGGGAAGCCATAGCGGAATGAAACTACATTAGTCCCAATTGATCTTTGGGCTCTTTTACCTCATTCATTAGGGTTTTGAGTGCAGAAGGAGGGTCAACGTTATGCTATTAAGCAACTAGGAGGTACTTCTTTAGCTTCCTCTCCTCGTGACAAATGATGTTAAGGCAGTCAACAGAGTTAATTTGAACCAATAAGGCCCTTTCGTAAGTTTTGTTTGCACTCTTTAATTGAGAAAATTTATGATTTATCTCGCTATTGTTGTTTTCAATAGCCTTGATCTTCAGTGTAAGTTCGTTCTTTTAATGCTCTAGCTTTTAAATCTCTAGCCTTAGATTTAATAACGTCTTGATAAGTTTCTCGTTTCACCGATCCTTACCTTTTTGAATGCAGTCTAGTTTAAAGGATCTACTCAGTCTTATGAGTTCCCCTAATTTATCTCCTTGGGAGAATTGGACGTACCATGGCCATGAATTGAACGCCCTCGAGATAAAGAAGAAAGATGTGATGATTCCCTTTTTAAAGATTTAATTGGAGTAGGGAAAGACAGCCCTTGTTCACCCTCAGTCAATATGAGATTTACACTCATTATTATACTTTATCACTTCAACCTCTAGGTTAAAAATACATTAATTTAAATGAGCGATCTTCCTATCGAACTACAACTACCGTTGGGGATTAGTGTATGAAGTAAGCTTTTTAGTCAATTTGGAAATTTCGGTATCCTTGTATAAAACTCTCTTCTCAAGATCTCTTACCATCTCCTCCGTAGCTTTTAGAATAGATTTCATATTGATGTATTTCTCATACCACTCGTTGGCTTCAGCACTATCGATGGATGTAAAACCAAATATAGAACGAGAGGATCGTTCTTTCAGTATTGTAGCCAATTTAGCCTGAATATTCTCTAGGAATTGATTTAGATCAACAACATTAATAGATAAAGGTAATCCTTTTTCCTAATTCAAAAATTAAGTAATAACAAACTTTCAATAAAGACTAAAGAGAAACAAAAAAAATTTCATTGAACAATAATAAATTTCTCATTAAAGCTATTACATTCGAAAGAGAAAATAGTAATAGAAGTTACAATGCAATTAGTTTTTAGAATAAGGAAGGACATCCCGAATCTTCTGAAAAGAGGAAGGTGAAATAGAAAACGTTGTACAAAACGGAGCATCAGCCCCATGAGGGGTATTAACTGGAGGAAACCCATGATAGTCCCATTCTTTAGGAATAAGGCTGAGTCCACCACAGAATAACTTGGCAGATTAGTCCGAATTTCATGAAGAAATTGGTAATTTAGGTTGCCTAAGAAATTGAAATCTATATTCGAAAATTGAATATACATTTGATAAAGGTTGCGAAGGATAAAATATTTTGTTAGCCGAGATTTGTTAATCAAGGAGAAATTTTTTGAAGGTCTTTTTAATCTAAGTAATTTACTTAAATTGTCTCTTGACATGGGAGATAATGAATAAACATGAATAAATTTAGAAGCCTACACATTAATAATGAGTATATTAAAACACAAAGTCCACAAACTCAGTACAATTTCATCTTAAAAGAAAATGATAATTAGTCTATAACATTACAGAGGCTCATAAAGAAAATATTCTTTGTAATACTTGGTAAAAAATCCATCCTTGTTAAATTTAACCTTATCAGAAGGTAGGGAATCAATAGTCAAAGACAAAGTAGGAACCCTGGGCAAATTCCAACACTTCCCAGTGCGAGGATCAGATCCATGTAGATTCGAGTACCTCCTATGAAGACGTCTAATCTATCCCCTACAACTGTCACCTAGGAAAGAGAAGTCGCTTATGGGAAATCGAGCATATACAAGATATAGACACCCCATAAGTTTAGCATTATCCTCAATCAACATCCAAAACAGCATGGTCAATTCTTCATTTTTCTTGTGAAAATTATCCTAATGAAAGCGTGATTTCCAAAGGAGAGGCACATCATTTTTATTCTTGAAGTCCTCAAGATACTTGAGACCTTTTAGAATTCTCATATATTTCTCATTCAAATCATTTAAGTCTTTGCATAGATTTTCTCCTTCTCAGTTAAGTTTAAAATTTTCCTTTTTCTTTCGATCTAATAAAATCTCTACATAGTTTCTATTTGTTTTCCTATGCTGATAGTTAAGTCATATTAATAATTTTCGAGTATGCATATAGAAAGTAAGTAATTAGTAAAATTAGAAAATCATCTTTGGAGAAGTAGCAGTGGCACTAGGTCCGAAGGATCAGACAGAGGGAGCATTAGAAGGAGTTTGTGCTTCAATAGGAGGTTAAGCTTCAGTAGGGGTTTGACCTATCACATCGGATTCAAAAGGCATTGACTTAGAAGGAGAATTTCTAGGAGGTGGGGATTTATCAAGACCATTAGTAGTCTTCTAAGAAGGGAAGTCGAACGTATGACCTGAAACTTAAGCGACTCCGGACCCGCCTTGCATTGGGTTACCCATTCCCATCTTCTTTTGGAAAATCCTTTCCAGAAGGGTCATTGGTATCATTATTCCCATCATTTCCATCATCATCGTCATCGCCATCGCATCCTCATTTGCTTTGTCAACTCCTTCATTCCCTAGTCCCTCATAACCATCATCTACTAGTATATCATCAAAAGCCAAGAACTTGGCAGGATCAATAATGTCTTCTCCCACAACCTCAGAGTAGTCATGGGTAACACGTCTTAGTAGAATATTAATTCTTCTCGTATAATTCACCCTAACATATCAAATAAGGAAAAATCCATAATTGGGCATTGGTCAACATTGTCCTTGTAAGTAGTAAACATGAACACTTCAGCACATTGTTCTTTCCATTGGGAAGGGGGTTGCTCAAAAAAGAGGAGACCTTAGATCTCATGGCATGATGAGATGATTTAAGTTTACCGATAGTAAGATTCTTTTCATCCAAATCCTTTTCTAAGTAAGGAACTCTTACCGAGGATGTTTTAAGAACAGAATTCTTTGATTGAGCTTGGGAAAGGTTGTCCTTCAAAGATTTTGCTTTCTCCTCCAATTCGTGATATTTCTTAACTTTTTCCTCTAAGGACTTCTCTCTCTCTTCCAGCTTCCAAAGCTTTTCCTTTTCTAGTTCCAACAAGGCTACGATTGCTTTTTTCTCAAAAGACAAAGACCTGCTATCAGTTTAGAGGTTGTGAAGCTTGGTTTCTAGGGTAGATATTTTCTCAAATAAAAGGAGTTTGGTTCCTGCAACTAGGCCACATCCTGGTAAGAAGATGCACATGACTGGTGAAATCCAAATAAGTGTCGACCAATCTAAAAAGAATAATACGAAGTCAGAAGCTAAAGAATAGCTAAACTCAACACTCATACTATGATAAGGAAAGAGAACTTCACCTAAAAAAGATGTTTAAAAAGATTTTCCAAAGACTCTACGAAGAAAGGAGTAGTGCCAGAAAAGCTCAATGAAGCAAATATGGAAGAATGTAGGACCTTCATGAGCACGTCCATAAAGTTGGCAGAATGAGAAAATCCTGACCCAGGGGGAGAGGGTGAGATGTCTTCAAAATGATTATCAAACCCTAAAGTCTAGTATAAGGAAGCAATATATTCTTGAAGATAGGGACCATAGACGGTGGCAGCATAATCTTCTTTCGAGAGGGTAGTCATGACGGCAACGGTGTTGGAAGAAGGAGCGAAAGGTGATGGTACTGTAGGCCCAGCCCCTTTGGGCTTCTTAGAAAGAACCTCAAATGGAACAAAGCGATCCTAGAACCTTTTCTCTTCATGTCTTCCATGACCTTCACTAGAGCGCCCTCAATGGTAGAAACAATAGACAACGAAGTAGTTTTTGAGGCCTTAGCCTTCTCTGTCTCGAAATAGGTAACCCGGAAGCACCCTTATTGAGCACCAGGGCATCTATGCTTATAAGATGCACTTTAGAAGAATCTATTCACAAAGGAAAAGGCATTAAAGAAGTTTTTTCACTACACAAAAAGGAAAAGGGAAATAAGAAACAAGACCTGGAGAGTATTTGGGACTTTCAGTCATTATGCGCTGCACCGAGAGTTTACAGAGACCATATCTAGCTTATCAGTGATAAGGGATGATATATTGTTCCTTTTCTTTTCATCATGTGGGGATGGGGGTTTCGCCTAGGACACAACGAGTTTGTAAAATTAGAGAATACTTCTTTAATTTCTCCTCAGTAAGAAGCCTCAATTTCCTCCTCGAATATGTCATAGCATTCCCAAAGTTAGGGACCTGGCTAGAACCTAAGGGTTGACGTTCTTTGATTCGGCTGCTAGCATTTATCATCAAAAACACATTTAATGGAAATCAATAAAGCAAATATAAGCAGTGATTAAATGGAAACAAATTTAGAAAAAATACATAATGGGAACCGAAAACCTTCCAATAATTTGGAGAGCAACATCTCATAAAGAAGAACTAGCCCAATCCCTAGGTCGGTTAATAAAGTTAGTTACTACTTCATCACCGACAGTGCTAAGATAATAAATGGAACTCTCAAGCCGATTCTTCATCTTTTGAAGACTGACTAAGGAGCAAAGGATAGAAGGATTCGACTCTTCTAGCTTGAGTTCTCTAAATAGAATGAACAAAGAATTAATGTAATTATAGGAGTTGAGATTTAGTTGGATGGGAGTAATCCTCAGGAAATATAAGATATTATGGATAATGGTGTTCAAGGGCAGATAAAATAAGTGATAAATGTGAAGAGGAGTGAAAGCAAAGAACCCTTCAAGAGGGATGTTGATTCGATCGTTTGGGCTTAGATCCCTCATTTCAATCCTCAAAGTACCAAAAAGGCAGAGGAAAGAGTCGACATCTTCTTGATTCATCAAGTAGGATTGATGAGAAGTGTAAACCTTCTCCTTAAAAGAACATGTGAGTTTCAGAGACTTTAAAGACTTTGATGCTCCTTTGGAAGTTGGTTTCTTATCTCTAGTCATGATATCTACATATATAAAAGCCCTAATTACTAAAATGAAGTTCAAATATATAAAATGAAGCTAATAAAAACCTTCTTAAGTTACAAAAAATATATAATAATAATAAGATCACCAGGTAAAACAAACTTATCGTAAGCACTTGAATATAAGAAAACCTATGCACACACATATCAGAGTAATATGGTAAGGCATATGGATCCATAAAACATATGTATATGCCAAGATGTCCATATGGTAGGCAAGACTTATTGACTAATCTATGAAAAGTGTTAAATGATGGGTGAATTGAAAGGCTTATTCCTAAGAAAAAGAGTCATATATAAAAAATAGTGCATGGGTGTTGGCCATTAAATAAGTAAACTATGTATAATGAGTTATTGAGATTTCAAGTGATAAAACATCACAAATAAGGCCAACCATCGAATGACCAGCTATTGTATGATAGAATATCACTTGATAACTTAAATCATTGTGTGGTAAGGTGTAAAAATTCTTAAGAATGAAGTAATCACATGATAATTTGAAGCGTCCAAAATGAAACTTATATACACTTAGACATAAAAAAGTGCTTTCGTGAGTCAAAATGGAAATGTATAGTGGTACATGGGCTTTCATGAGCTAAGCCTATGTTGTCCTTATGAAAAGAATTTAAAATAAATTTTCTTGCGCTATACTTGGGTATAGCCATCGTGAGTAGTACAAAGAACAAGGCTTTCGTGTGCCAAACCGAAGGCATAGCTTTCGTGTAAAGAATGTTAAAGTGATAAATCAACACAGTTCTCGTTAAGAGTGTGAGGAATGCGGATTAAGGATCTTAAGGCTAGAATTAACACTAGAGGGGGGTGAATAGTGTTTTAAGAAATTTGTTAATCCTTTTGAGTTTATCTTATTTTGTTAACAATGTATACACTAATCAGACACAGATATGAACACAGAATCAAACACAGATGCAAATATAAAGTAAAAGCAGTAAAGGAAAGAACACACCGGATTTTATACTGGTTCGGAGTTACCCTACATCCAGTCCCACAACACAAGTACAGATTTCCTTTCAAAAACAATTTTTACAAATACAACCCTCGGTTTCAAGGCTACGAGGTACACCCTCCAAAATCACAATCCTCTGGGTAGAGATACTTGATTTACCGGGAAACAAGTTCACCCAATTGATTTCCAGGGCTACAATCACACCTCTCGCTCAATTGATTACAGAAAGTCTATAACTCAGATTAGCACTTGGATCTTGTAGAGATAGTGGAGAGAATCAAAACCAAAAATTATCTAGTTAGATTCGATATTGATTTCGGCAGAGTAATGGTGTAATTTGTAAATAAGAAAGTAGAAAAGAAGAAGAGAAGTTAAATCAGAGAAAAAAGTGATTAAAATTCGTTGAAAACACCCTTTATTTATAGTAGATCAATAGCCATGTCCATTGGTGAAGGGATGTGGCGAATAGACACTTCTTTTTAAAAAACAATTTAACTGTCACCATGTCGACAGGGGTACACGTGACCATGTCGACATGCCCTTGTATTTTTTGGTGATTTGTTTTTCTTTGAAAATAATTTCTATATTATATTATATTATATTTATATTTAAACTTTGAAATATACTTATATATAGTTATAATACATAAATAACTATAGAGAACAATATTAAAATATATATAATAATTTTATATACTTTTATATTTAAATCTTAAGTATAAATATATAAAACTGCTAAATATATTAATATCAGAATTATAGTTTAAAAACTTAGGATAATAATTTAAAATCAAAGATATTTAAAATTAAGGATATTTTTGAGGCTAAAATATATTGAAAAACCAGGACAGATGATTTTGGTTTTTAAACAGGAATATTTAAAATCATTTTGAAAAACAAGCTATATATTTTGAAAGTCATTTTGAAATAAAAGTAAGTGGATACAAAAAGATGTTCCACTAGATTTTTCGTAGGTTCCATCTTACTTAGGGTTCCATCCCTTTAACGAGCACGAAGTGGATTCCATTCCACGAATAAAATAGATTTTAAGATGTCAGTGCCTTTCTATGAGTTTTAACAATATTCCTAACTATATAACTTATCTTGGAAACTTGAACTCTTGAAATTCTTGATACTCATGAGTCTTGAATCTTGATATCTTCAATCTTTGATCTTGAATCTTTATACTGTACAGTTCTTCATTCATTAGTACCTGCAAACATATCTATATATATCTACACAATAATGTTAGTATTATATATTTTATAATCTAATTCTAAGTAAGGTTATTGTCATCAAAACCAACTCCTCATGGACTAACAATCTCCCCCTTTTTGATGATGACAGCCTTTGTTTATAAAATATCACTTCTATCCTAATACTTCTAATAACTCCCCCTTAATCTATGCCTAACTATCCTATTTTATACTTTTCCCCCTTTGTCATCAACAAAAACAATATAACTCCATAATTATAATACTATATAATTCTATATAACTCTATATAACTTTATATAACTCCCCCTGAAACTAAGACTACATTACTTGTGATTATAATGATAGTGTTATCATACATAATCAATACTTAACTTTAAACTAAACTCTTAATAACTACTTTTCCTAACTACTAAACTATTTATTCAAAAGATAAGAGAATATACGAATAAGAGAACACAGTTTATTTATTCATAATGGAGTTTTTTTTAATATAAAAATAGATAATTAAACTGATAATCATGATAACTTAAAAGATCATATATTATTAATACTAATCATATGTATGTTATATATTACACACATAATATCAATCCATACTAAGTCAAATTCAAGCAAATCAAACCAAATCCTAATTAAGCAAGCTAACAAATAAAAATTAAACAAAGTTAATCAAATATTACGAGGAACATCAACCCATCCTTCTTCTCCAAAGATAGGGTCTTGTTTGATGGCATCCCAATTCTCATTATCAACAGAGAGAGAAACGGGAGAATGTGCTTCATTATCATCCTTGTGTAGGGAGGAAATCATCCATCGAATTGCTTCGAAATGCCTTTCTTGCTCCTTGATCATCTGCATTTGACTGAATTCTAAGTGACGCTGATTACGGAGAATGATAAAGAGAATATTCTTGAAGGATTTAAGAGTTTCTTCAAGATTTTCAGATAAATTGTGAATAGGATCGGCCATTTTTGTGAAAAAGAGAAGAAATATAGATAGAATAGATAAGTAATGATTTTGAGTAAAGATTTCTGGAAGAGAACAGGTATTTATAGGTGTAAATTTCGTTTGAAATGAATAGATACAAGTTAGTTATTTAAAATTCAAAAATTAAAATGAAAAGACACTTCAGATTTTAAGCATGTCGACAGGGTGCCTTTGGGGGTTGTCGACAGGGTCATCTGTGTTTTGAAGACTTGTTTTTGATTTTGAATAAATGTATATATATATATATATTTATATATATATATATCATATTAACAGTTATTCTAGAGATAAAATAAGCTAGATAACAGAAAGAACTTCAACATTAATTCAAACTGGAATGATACATGGATTAAACAACATGAAATACAATAACATTCAATCTTAAAACAAACTTAAACAACTACGACAGGGTATGAAAAGATAGATCTAATTGGAGGATGATGAGGATGATGAAAGGTTAAACTTCTTGCTGACTTTTGAGAAGAACTTGTTCATCTTAGAAGACATTTTATCCAACTTTTTACTAACGGATCTCTTAAGTGTCCGCTGATTTTCCACAATTATCTTTTGGTTTTGGATAATCATCTTGTTGGTTGGTTTGGAGGTGTAATCAATACTTTCAAGAGATGTTTCACCTTCCTCTTCTTCTTTTTGAATATCCATTTCATCCCCTTCTTCTTCTTCTTTTTCCTCTCCTTCTTCCATTTCTTCGTGAGTTAAACGCTCTTCCTTTTCCACAAGGGATTCATAAGGTTGAAAGATGTATGGAATTTTCATAAGTGAGATATTGGAATGATTGAAAACTTTTCTAGAAATGAATTCCTCTCCTTTAAAATTCACTCCAAAATAGTTGAAAATTCTAGTAAGGTAAATTCCATGATATAAAATCTTTTCTCCCATTTCCAAGTTTTTAGGCTGAAATTCATCCAAAATAACTTGAGCCCAATTAATATCATAGTTTCCAAAAAGAGCGAAAAGAGCTTTACAAACTTTTGAAGTAGGATTACTAAAACTTCCCGATCTCGGGGTCAAAGTGTGTTGCAAAAGAAGGCTCACAATTTTTGCTTTTGGACGAAAATTGCGGTTTATAAAATCAAAGTTTTCGTCACTTTCAAAAATATGGTGGAAAGTCTCACGATCACTTTCATTAAAATTGAAATTTGAAAGATCCATACCCGTACACTTACAATTTAGAATCGATCCCAAAACATCACAATTTAAAACAATTTGAGTGCCTTTTACACTACTCCAAATTTCATCATCGTTTCCTTGATAAAAGCCACGATTAAAATTTGCATAAAACATTTTCACAAGTTTTGGGTAGCATACAAAATCATTTTGAGAATCGTCAACAAGACTTAAAATTTTGTTGCTAACACAAAGAGAATCGATTTTATAAGAAGCGAAATCGCGGAAAATTGCAAACTTTCCGGGATGAACTTTTCCATAATTAGCATAGCCAATATAGGCTTTGATTGCTTCCGGATCATAAAAGAGGTGTTCTTTTTTGGAAAGTCTCATAGTTGATGGAGTACTTGAGGAGGCCATTGATGTAGAGAGAAGAGAGCTTGAGTTATGAGAAAGAGTTTGAATTTGAAAAGTTAAGTGAAAAGATGAGATAAATGATAGTAAATAAATAGAAATTAAATGGACAGTTTCTCTGGTCAAAAAGTGTCCTTTCAGAGTCTCGAATGGTGTGAAAGAGTGAAGGAAAATACAAGCATTTGAATTCAAAATTTGAATTTCAAATTTTCTATACCATGTCGACAGGTAGGGATGGACCCATGTCGACAGGTATCCGTAAATTTTGATGACTAGATACTTTTATATAATGTAATATATATATATATATCTATTATTTTAATGTCTATATAATATTTGGAATATTACTAAGACTCATAAAATATTATAATATTATTAAAAATAAAAATAATAATAAAATAATAAGTAATAAAAAAATTTAAAATTCAAACGACACATCAATTCAAAACTAACCAATCAATCAATCAATTCAAGCATGCAATTTCAGCCAATGTATTGTAAACGTGTACCTTTTTTAGAGTACGTGTCTTTGGTATCGACTAAATCGAGAATTGCTGTGAAACACAAATTTGAATTATCTTTCTTCTGTTCATCGTCGCTGGAGGATGAGTCAGAGTCATCTAGAGTAGCAGTGAATGCACGTTTCCGTTTCTTTGTAGAATCATTGTTTGTAGGAGGGTTTTGCTTATCTGGATGTGGACAGTCTCTTTTGATATGACTTGGTTCGTCACAATTGAAGCATTTGATAAAGTTTGGTACTGTAGTCTGATTACCGGAATTCTTAATGTTGTTTCTCTTGGAACTATTCAATTTTTTCTACTTCAGGAATTTCCGAAAATTCCTGGTCATAAATGCTATCTCTTCATCATTATTACTATTTGAGTCTGATCCGTCGATTAATGCATTGAATGCCATTGATTTCTTTTCAGATGCTTTGCTTTCTCTTCTCCCGATCATTTGAACTTCAAACGACATTAGATTTCCAATCAATTCTTCTATCTTTAAAGTACTGATGTCATTTGCCTCTTCAATTGCAAGTGTCTTTTGATCCCATACTGGAGTGAGAGAATTTAAAATTTTTCTGACTTGATCTTCTTTCGAAAATTCCTTTCCCAAAGATATTAAAGAATGCACAATATCTTGAAATTGACTATACATATCTGAAATAGACTCATTAGTATTCATTTTAAATAACTGAAACTGATTTGTGAGCATGAAAATTTTGGTCTGTTTAACTTTGCTTGTTCCTTCGTGAGTTACTTGCAAAGTTTTCCAGATTTCATATGCAGACTTACAAACTGACACTCTATTAAATTCATTTCTTTCAAGTGAACAAAACAGAATATTCATTGTTTTAGAATTATTTTGTGCAAGAGTCTTTTGCTCAGTGGTCCACTGTGCAAAATTAGTTGTGGGTTCAGAATATTCAGTTTGTGTGATATTCCAAGTATCTAATCCTACAGATTGTAAATATATTTTCATCCTACATGCCCAATATGCATAGTTACTGCCATTAAAAAGTAGTGGTTTGGCAGTAGACTGACCTTCTTCAAATGAACTAGTGACAGGGATACTAGTGTTAATAACACTACCAGTGTTGGTAGCCATTTTGAAAATTTTTCAAAAATCATATTATGAAACTTTTGAAAACCTTGCTCTGATATCAAATGTAAGGAATGCGGATTAAGGATCTTAAGGCTAGAATTAACACTAGAGGGGGGTGAATAGTGTTTTAAGAAATTTGTTCATCTTTTTGAGTTTATCTTATTTTGTTAACAATGTATACACTAATCAGACACAGATATGAACACAGAATCAAACACAGATGCAAATATAAAGTAAAAGCAGTAAAGGAAAGAACACACCGGATTTTATACTGGTTCGGAGTTACCCTACATCCAGTCCCGCAACACAAGTATGGATATCCTTTCAAAAACAATTCTTACAAATACAACCCTCGGTTTCAAGGCTACGAGGTACACCCTCCAGAATCACAATCCTCTAGGTAGAGATACTTGATTTACCGGGCAACAAGTTCACCCAATTGATTTCCAGGGCTACAATCACACCTTCTCTCGCTCAATTGATTACAAAAAGTCTATAACTCAGATTAGCACTTGGATCTTGTAGAGATAGTGGAGAGAATCAAAACCAGAAATTATCTAGTTAGATTCGATATTGATTTCGGCAGAGTAATGGTGTAATTTGTAAATAAGAAAGTGGAGAAGAAGAAGAGAAGTTAAATAAGAGAAAAAATTGATTAAAATTCGTTGAAAACACCCTTTATTTATAGTAGATCAATAGCCATGTCCATTGGTGAAGGGATGTGGCGAATAGACACTTCTTTTTAAAAAACAATTTAACTGTCACCATGTCGACAGGGGTACACGTGACCATGTCGACATGCCCTTGTATTTTTTGGTGATTTGTTTTTCTTTGAAAATAATTTCTATATTATATTATATTATATTTATATTTAAACTTCGAAATATACTTATATATAGTTATAATACATAAATAACTATAGAGAACAATATTAAAATATATATAATAATTTTCTATACTTTTATATTTAAATCTTAAGTATAAATATATAAAACAGCTAAATATATTAATATCAGAATTATAGTTTAAAAACTTAGGATAATAACTTAAAATCAAAGATATTTAAAATTAAGGATATTTTTTAGGCTAAAATATATTGAAAAACCAGGACAGATGATTTTGGTTTTTAAACAGGAATATTTAAAATCATTTTGAAAAACAAGCTATATATTTTGAAAGTCATTTTGAAATAAAAGTAAGTGGATACAAAAAGATGTTCCACTAGATTTTTCGTAGGTTCCATCCTACTTAGGGTTCCATCCCTTTAACGAGCACGAAGTGGATTCCATTCCACGAATAAAATAGATTTTAAGATGTCAGTGCCTTTCTATGAGTTTTAACAATATTCCTAACTATATAACTTATCTTGGAAACTTGAACTCTTGAAATTCTTGATATTTATGAGTCTTGAATCTTGATATCTTCAATCTTTGATCTTGAATCTTTATACTGTACAGTTCTTCATTCTTTAGTACCTGCAAACATATCTATATACATCTACACAATAATGTTAGTATTATATATTTTATAATCTAATTCTAAGTAAGGTAGTTGTCATCAAAACCAACTCCTCAGGGACTAACAAAGAGAACTAAAGACAAGGCTTTTGCATGTTAAACCAAAGGGCTCAGTTTTCATGCAAAGGAAGAGAACACTCATGTGTATTAAGTTCAAACATGATCATCATAAATTAAAATCAACAAGCTTTCATGAGTCGACCTAGAAACATATAAGACTTTCGTGAGTAAAGCCTACGTAATCCTCCCATCTAAAACTTTTCACGACAAGCTTAGGTGCAACCATCATGAGTAAAATGGGAACATGGTTTTTTGTATCATACCAAAAGCTTAGTTATCGTAAAAAAGAAAAGAAAGAAAGAGCCTTTTGTGTGCTAAATAAATGTAGCCCTCTTGAGTAAAATGTGAAGATAGGGCCTTAATAATGATGGTTTAGGTTCGTTAAGAAGCAGATATATAAACCATCAAATCCAAAACCCATAAACAATAAAGTAGTGATTAGGTAAATAAATCTAGAGCGAAATGATGATTATAGAAGAAATAATGAAGAAAAATTACCAAGACAAAAAAAATACGTAGTGCAGATTAATCATATTTTCATAAAGATTAAGATCAACCAAATTAAATTAGAAATCCCAGCAGCAAAATAAACAATAAATAGATCAATCAGAAAGTTACTTACCAAATGGAAATCGTAATAATAAGGGTTTTTGTGGAAGATAATAAGAACATGAAAATTTTAATAATGCAAATAAAAATAAAGAAGAAGGACTCTATTTATAGAGGAAGGAGAAAGTAAGATGATCGTTGGATTAAAAGAAAAGGAACATTAATGGTTAGGATGGATACCTTTAAGAATATGAAACATTACTTATACTAAAGTATAAAACAAAATTATAAAGGAAGGGGGAGGGGAAAATGTTATACCCAAAAATGTTAGCCACCGTAGGACAATGAAAGAAGAAAATTGCAAAGGATAATGCCATCATGAAACAGCTTAGGGAAGACATCGTGTGATGACAATCAAAGGCCCTCTTGATAATAAGATGAAAGCTTTCGTGAAGCAACTTACAGAAGCTTTCGTGTGATGTCCTTGAACACAAAAAGGGAAAACTTGAGCCATCGTGATGTGTTATCGTGAAGCTTTCCATGATGTCATCGTGTGCACTTTTACGAGCACATGCTATCAGGATAAAAGTCCTAAGGCAGTCATGAGATAAGATCACCAAGCCATCTTGGGGAGTTCTCTAAAGCTTTCGCATTCCATCATGCATGATGATTCAAGCCCTTCATGAGAATTCCAAAGCCATCATAGGCTGCCTTAAAGTAGCAAATCCATAGCCATCGTGAGAAGTTCCATCATGCAATCATGAATAATCCAGAAAACCCATGTTATCGTGATGAAATTCCTGAAGCAGTTGTGAGAGGAAGTTACCAAGTCATTGTGTGGATATCTATCCAACCATTATGTGCCATCATTCAAATAAATAATTAAGTCAAACTATCGTGTGAAGTTCCAGTATGCTATCGTGGATAATCTTCAGGTGATAAATCAATGCTATCGTGAGAATTTTGATAATGCTATCATGTATTAACTTTTAATGGTGAATCAAGGCAATCATATGGGGTTCCAAAAGGTTACAATGGGTTGTCGCGTGCAATTTTTTTCATCATGTGTAATTATGAATGATTCTAGCATGTCGTCGTGTGCAATTCTAAGATGGAAGATCCGAGCTTTCATGAAGAGTTTTAGGGAACCATCGTTCGTTTCTTAGAGCAGTGAATAAAAGCCATCATGGAAGGTTTCCAAGACGTTGTTGCACTTAATCATGAATTAAAATCCATCAAGAAACCAGTGTGCCACATGTCATTTCGATCATGTGCTATGTGGACTAATCACAACCATTTACTTCTAATGGAGTGCCATATGTCAAGAATCCAACGGCTCAAATTCTTTATAAATAAACATGCACCCTTACCTATAAGGGGGTCGAATTTTTCGAGCTTACCTTCTCCTTTATTTTCATTTTTTCCTTCCAACTTTGTAAAGAAAGCTTTGAATTGGGGTTTCATGGCCGTTAGAGAAAATTGTAATTGAGGATTTTATAATAAACGACTTGCACTTGACATAGTTTGTATCATGTCTTCATTGAATATTTGACTTGGACTTTGTTAGATTTTATTGCAACCCATCTGTGCTGTAAGACTTTCATGTTTGATACATCAAAGTGGGCCAATATGGATTCCATTATAATTATAGCCTTAGTTCACTTTCACTTGTCTTGACTTAATAGGCTAGCCCAACTTTGACCTTAACAACTATTTTTAGTGCCTCACTGTAGAATTATTTATCAAGATGGAATAAATAATTATATTAATCACCATATCCAAATTCAAAGCTTCATCATAAGAGGTATTTATTATAAATATCAAGATATTCAATTCTAACAATGTATGAATTTATTTACAAAATAAACTTATTATTTCTAAATGATCAATAATAACCAAATCTGTTCATATTAGAAATAGAAATTTGAATTTGTTTAATTGTCAATACGGTAAAAAAAAATATCGAACAAATTAAAACAATAATTTAAATCTCAATAATAACTTATAAGTCTTTAGTACACTTTACTTTAACTTACCAACTTTCCATGACCTATATAGATAAGTCTTTCAACAACCGTTGGATTTCAATATTTTAAGAAATTAAGTATTTATAAAAACACTTATGTAGGTAGTTCCACCAATATATACTAAAGCCAAATTTACATTAAAAATACTAAAATTACACATACATACACGACATGTGTGATATGTAATAAAATTCTCTTTATATATCCATACGTTTCAAGAAAAATAAATAATTAAACTTAAGTGCGTTTAACAGTTATGTATTATTTGACATTTCTGCCGATAAGGTTGACTTGGTTGGTTGGTAGTTCAGACTACTAGATTAAAAGTCATGGGTTCGATCCCAAAAACAACACTTGTTGATATTAATGAACCATGTTAAAAAAAAGATATTTCTATCTAGTACTCGTTTATGTTACCTTTATTTTGACTTGATGGATTCATGCACTGCAAATCGTACTTATTTCCCCGTTTTACCAAAAATCGTTTTTCAATCTTAGTAAAAAAAACTCCTTGAGATTGGTTATCTATATGGATGTCACAACCTTGAAAGCCTCCAAATTATTTATTTTACTGTATGATCCTTTGAATCTTGCAGTTTGAATTATTATATCTTTCAATGTTCTTCATAACATTATAAGAATATTCAACTGCAATAGAGGTGGGTATGATCCTCATAAATGCAAGATTTAGATCCACACATTCAACTGCAATAGAGGTGGGTATGATCCTCCTAAATGCAAGATTTAGATCCACACAGTTAAGAACAACCAACATGTTCTTTTACTTATCCTTAAAATTGGTCACATACTAGATGAGAATAATTTTAAAAATTGACAGATAACATAATCAAATTAGTTATAAAAAATGGAACAAAAATAAAGATGGACCGTACATGCTCATATTCAAAAGAGTAAATTTAAATAATTGATAAGTCTCTTCTCAAGATACCTAGTACAACATTAATATCAAATCTTTAGACAGTAAAATTAACTATGAGTGATACTCTTGTTGTAATGATCAAACATTGACGGTAATTTAAGTTAAATAATAATCTTTCTTTGGGGTTATTAATTATTCACTTAATTATAAACCTATAATTATCACATATTTATCATCACACATGTGTAGTATTTCAATCAAATATTAATCTTTCTTTAGACTGGCTAACATCCGTATAAATAGATACGCATAGATATTAAAAATACTTCATAAAAAATCGAAACAAAAGAAGTCACTTTGATGGCATGTTGTATGAGTTAGTTCACTTATAACAAGATATTTACAGTTAACTTACAAAAAGAAACCTAAATTTTTAAATTTAATCTTGATTGACATTAAATCGGATGATAAATACATATTATGGATGCCATACAACAATATTAAAACATTTAACCAACAAAATTATATATTTATATCGTACCATTGCTTCCAAAAGCATTTAATAGCAACTTTATATTTATCTTTATACAAAATATTCATTATTCACATGGTGGTGCAGTTAATTCATATGGTGGTCCAAATTAACTTTCAAATTAAATATTTTAAACTTTAATTCTATTTGCTAATTGTTGGCAAATGTGTATATCTTGTACTAATCCAATCCATGCGAATATACTCGTTCTGAACATACAATTCGCTAATTGTTCGCAATGTAACATGTCCAAATTAACGTTAAATTCAAACTTTTGTTTTTTGAACATATGAATATAGGTGTCAATAGTACATTATGGCATAAGACAAGCTCCATGCAAAATTGTTGGATCGATTTAATTTCAAGTCAAAATAAATAAACTTTTAATCATTGCCTGATGAATACAACAAGTGATTCCGACAACCTCGACTAATAAGTTGAATCCAGGAGGAATTAATTTAAAGGACAAAAACTTATATATATTTAGCCTCAAGGACACGACCTCAATATTTTAATCACAAGAACAAACATTCTCCTAAAAATTATTTATAAGGACAAACATTCTTTCAAAATTATTCATAAGGACAAACATTCTTTCAAAACTGTTACCAAACTAAAAATTGATACCAATAACTACAAATTGATACCTAAAAACTGCTATCAATAACTAAAAACTGATACTTAAAAAAAGTTGTCATTCAAAATTAAAATACTGAAGGTCTGTCTTTGAGACTAAAACGCTGATAAATTTTGTCATTAACAATAATTTTCTGTTGAAGATCTATTATTATACTTGTTCTTAATGGCTGGGTCAGTAGCATATTAAATAAAGTTCCAAAAAAATGAAACGCTAAGTTAAATCAGAACCAATATTTGATATAAACTTTATCGTGCACAGTTTTAGTAATAACTGACTCCTTTAGTACAAGTCAGTAAAAAGCTAATAAGGTGCAACTCCAAAGTTTGTATGCGTATGTACAAAAGAATAAATATTGACAGTTTAGCCAAACTTCCATATAACCCTTAAAGTAGTTAATCCGATTATTAAATTGCATAAAAGTGTCATATTTTGTCAGATTTAAGTTACGTACAAAAAGAACGGAACTTTGGATTTTGTTCATTCATATAAAACATAGGAAACTATCAAAAACTTTTATGTTTTATTTTTTATTTTTTTAATCATTTTATTATTGTTCGAAGTATCTTGAGGAATAATAATAATCACTTCAGCGCATTCAAATTTACTCATGGCTGAATCATGAATCAAAATCTCGTGACATTGAGAAATAACCATCTGAACCGTTTTATATCAATTAATGATACAGATAATATAAACAATGGACAAAATGGTTCATTGCTCACGACAATTGTAATCATTGTGAATAGCTAAATGAACCACTGAAGCATAAGCAATTGTAATCATTGGTCACAACAAACGCATTCGGACCCATGCATTCTTCTACCTAAATTTCGGCCTTTAATCTTATCTTATATGGCACAAGGAATAACAATTTGTATCCCTTGCTGTATATGGATTCGAACTAATCAAACAACAATTGAGTACCGTTTAACTTTGAGTAGATCGAACGGTTGGTGAGAAACAAGAAAGCACCACTGGTATTTTTTCTTTAGGATGTCCATTGATCCATACACAATTATTTTTGAGACGAACTAAAGAAGCGAAGAAAAGTAAGCGACGAATCAAATCTTCCAAACCCAGTTTAATTAATTTCACGAATCAACCAATTACAAAACATTTATTTTGGGTTCCAAACTGACCGTATGTACAATATTATTTTAGACATGTTCAAATAGAGGCCTTCCGTTTTATTTTTATTTCCTCTAAACGTGATTCTATACCACAAATCACAATACTTCACCTTGACCAAATATCACGCCACTCTAATACAACTCAATTTTCACCTTAACCATACCGCCAAATGCATGTCCGTTAATATGGATCCACGGTCCACTCAATTCTACATTTCTATGTAGCACCACAAAAGCCTTTATGCATGCCTTGTGGTTTTCCTTTTGCGAACTCCACTTTCTATTTCGACAAGTTTCTTCAACTCGTTTTCGAAATTCCCCACATTATGCGTCATTTTTTCAATCAATTCATATAAACGATTGTTAATTTGTTTTACGCGTAAGACTTTCCTATTCATTTTTCATATTTTTGTAACTCCATCTTAAATTGAAAAATTGCAATCTCTTTTTTACAATTCTCCAATTGAAATAAGATTCTTCAATTTCAGGGGCAAACCTAACTCAACCGAGTCTTACCACATTTTATCATACATCGTTAGTCTAATCGAACCTATGTCATCAATCTTCATGTCACAACCATTAGACGATTCCACCTTGCCATTTTTCTCCTTATAATCAATGAACACCTTATTTTGTTTGCACATATGGAAACATGCTCCTAAATTAAGCACCTAATCCATATCATTGCCTTTATTGACACATAGAATGTAACGAACTCATTACCAATAATGAACCTCAGAAATTTCACTAACAAATTTAAAAGGTTAGTTTAGTCAATTTAATTAATAAGGGTAAAACGATCATCTTACACATGATGGAATATGAAAATGAAAGTTGCTCCATTGCATAGATCGGATTTTTCTAATCAGTTTCGACTATAAGACTATTATAATCGGAGGTCGTAAAAAGAAGATACGGAGGATCCGAATTCCGGCTTCGAGATAGGCTGAAGCGGATTTGGTCCGTTTATTTTAATTTGAATTTCAAACTATTGTTTTCCTCTAACTATTTATATAAGAAACCAACGATATATTTCGCTTTTCAAATTTCATTTTCTCTCTCTTTGTTCCCTTGTTCCACCTTCTTCACAAATACTTAATTGATTATAACTCACTCATTTCTCAACGAAAATAACTGAATTTTATGTCAAAACGATTAGTGAAGCGAGGACTATAAATAGATATCGGATTTGTGGTGAATCGGGATTCTATCCGGGCCCATATTTCTAGACAAAGGAAAGTTCTTCATAAAAGTTGGGTTTTGATCTTCAATTTGGTGAGTGAGCCGATTCTACTTGTTTATAATACAATTATAATGATTAAACATGATTATTAATCTGACGCAACAATTAATTTCAAATTAATTAAGTATACCTACTGATTTCTTTATATGGATTGAATGGTTAAGAAATAATTGGAATAAAATGTTGAATGGTGAAGTTAAATTGATTTATAATCGAAAGTTGATATATTAATATTATAGAACTCTTAAATGATGATTAAATGACCCTAAAATGGAAGTATATTGGTGCAATAATTGAAAACATAAGACAAAAATCAAATTGAAGAAGAACCAGTGCAAAAATAGAATGAAACGAAAAACACAAAACAAAGAAAAGGTAAAAATATAGACGCAATCATAGTACCAATCGACTTGTGAACCACCATTGGTCGAGCGGTGATCAATGATAGGTCAACCATTACTGGAACACGGGTAGACAAGTAGCCTTCTATTTGGGCCAAGTTAAACATGTACCCAAGTAGGGCCAAATCAGACAAACCTTGTGCAATGGAAGTAGGTTTTTCATGACATTTCAGACTATTTTTGGAACGAATAACCCAAAACGACTTTGAAATGATGAGACGTATGTAAATGATTAGATGTATGGATGTTCGAGTGTATGGAATTAGATGTATGATGAGGTAGTTGATGCTCAGTGACCGTGTCGAATAAATATTGATGTGTAGTTGTGATAGAGTTATGGGTATACCCTAGGGGCAATTATGTAATTTGTTACATATATCTAACTTGATAACCAATCTTGTTCAAACTAAAAGGTGTTTTTTCTTCCTATTATATACTTGATACAATGTTTTATATTAATTAATTAATTTAATTAAAAGTATATATTTAATAGAAAATCCTTAAATAGTATGTTTTGTGATAGTAATTACAAAGTGTTGTAACCGCGAGTAATTTACATAATAAAAACAAATATACCATTTTACATATTCTTAGTCATGATGTATCGAGACTGGATATTGATACATCCGTTGAGACTAGAGTATGTAACACTCTCCAAATGTTGGGCAGTATATTACTCATGACTACTAGAGGCACCAAGGGGTTACGTATTGATGGTTATTGGATAACTATGAAATGACTCACTCGATAGTTTTCTGTTGGTTAATATAACCAAGGTCAAGCAAAGAATATCGATGTGAATAATTTACACAATTCTCTCGACTTGAGAACTGTTGATCTTCAAGGTGGAAGCTCTACTTTGATTATAGTTAAATCGTGGCACGACGTCTATCGAACAACTATAGTTGGATCAAGTGGAAGCATTGGAAGCGAAATACTATTCAAGAGAGGATTCGTCTTCTCAGTTATACGAGTTAGTATAACGGTCAACTGATATCAACTTAAAGTCAAAGTCTCTAGCCATAGCAGTTTGGTTAATAATAATTGTTATTATTGAACCAATAATTTTGCGTTTGGACTATAAAGTTAAAAGTGGACGGTGTTGGAATTTTGACTATTATCAAATTTAAGTCCTAATGTGATGTAGTTTTGACAAAAAGAATTGATGTAAATAATTATCACTATCGGGTACCGCTTATAATAAGTAAAATTGGATTTTACCAAAAGACGTGTAAGCGATAAATTCAGCTAAAATGTCACGCCACCTACTAAGTGACGTGTGGACATTAATATTCGAATAGTTCGATATTAATCGCTGACTGAATTTACACCTTTGAGTCGCACAACCGTAACGATGAATTCTTTTAAAAACCACATGATTTAATTAATTAATAAAATGTTGTAAATTGATTAAATTAATTGATATTTGAGAAATGTTAATTTTTTTCTATTTGGAAGTTGTTTGTAATTACTTTAATGCATTTATAAAAGTTATATTTGCATGCATTGATATAGATATCGATGTAGTTTAAAGATAATCGGATGAAATGATTTATGGAAATTTTATGTCATTTGATGACATGATTTATAGAAATTTTATGTCATTTGATGACATGGTTTGTGGAAATTTTATGGCATTTGATGACATATCATGTGAAAAGAAAGAATTGGAGAGAGAGAGAGAGAGAAACAATCAAGGAAATTCATTAGGAAAGTTTTAATTAAAGAATGAGAACAATTTCATTCTTTCAAATAAAACATATTCTCTAATTCATTCTACACGTACAATTCGTTTTTCTTTCTCATTTATTCATTTTCTTTCTCTTCTCCTAACTTTTCATGGTAGAAAACATATTATGTTTGATTATTTTTTGTTGTTGTATTCTTTTGTCAAAAAAAATATAATTGGACTTTGATGTAAATTTGTTAACTTCTAATTTTGACACATACTAAATCAAAAACTTCACATATTCATTTGTTATTTTAATTTTAAACTAGCTTGCAATTATTACGTACATGAGTGAATGTGTTGTTTTAATTCAAGTTTTAAAAATTTACTTTTATGTACAATCATAATTTTATTCTTTAAATTCTTCCTAAATTGAAGCTTGATTATATTTGTTAATTCTAGATTTCAAGTTGTGATAATGGTCAAAATTTATTTTATATGCATATATGATTTAGAGTTTAATTACTAATTTGAATTGACATTGTTTGAATGAGCAAAGGAAGGAGGGAAATTCTCCATCTTTCCTTTTTCGTAAATGTCTACCTTAATTATTTAACTGTCCTTTTTGTTAATATATGTTAACTTTTGTATGTTAGTAAAATATCTTTCAATATATTATGCATTAGTGTAAATTGAACTTATATATATTTATATATTCATATACATATTTTACTATCACTTACATGTTTAAAATAAAATTTGGACAACAAAGGCATGTATTAATTCTGCAGTAAACATCACTAATTTTTCATTTAACCTAATTAAAGAGAGAGAATTGGAAGAATTTTCTCTCTACATTTATGGCCTCACCATCTCCTATTTAATTATTTGTGTTAAGAGAAAGAAATAGAAGGTTTCTTTCTCTAACCTTTTACATGTTTAATTACATACTTTTATGTGCTTGTAACGATACGGATTTTCGCGTTCGAAAATCGACATCCATACTTTACATCGTACTCGAATGTCGTAGATTCGACCGTTTAAATCCGAGTCGCCGGAGCTTATAACACAGTTAAGTAAATAACACACAGCGGAAGAAATGAATAATTCATTGATATACAATATCTGATACAACAGAGTGATACAATGAATATCAATATACATTAGAGATATGATACAAGAAATAGCAACGGAAAAGAAAATGATAACATCAGCAGCGGATAATCTCCATCTTCAAAGCATCGATCCAGAAATAGCTCGAACTCCCAATAACGATACACCAAGATAAGCAAGTGCAGTCCATATCCAAAGACTGAACTAGCTCCAGATAAATCTACTAATCTGACTATCTGAAAAACCAAACTCTAGATTGCTCGTGTAGAAAAATTTTGAGCACCCAAAGTTTAAGAAAGAAACAATAAACTCTGGATCAGTCATGGGACTGGTGTGAGCAACAAAAACAGTTTATCTTTAAAAACGAACAACAAAAGAATTTAAAGTCAATTCGCAATGCTTTTGGAAAATGAAACTACCATAAGGCCTCCCGCCACACACACAATGCAAACGCAGAATTGGAGGAGATTTCTCCTTATGATAGTCAAAGATGCTTACTACGCAAAATCAAATCATTTTTGATATTATTATTAGTGCATAGTGTAGAAAGTATTTCGAAAATAGAATATCAATCTTAGCCAGCATAGAAATTTCAAACTATGCCTACTATAGCTACCATCCAAACAGTGGGGCGCCATTATAAGTAGATGGCAGGTTCTACAACTAATACCGTACAAAGTTCGTATTTGGAAGATGGATTTCCAACAAATGGCCAGGCTAAGGAACTTCCTATTCCACGAAAAAAACGCCTCTGGCGGGACGCTCTGAGAACCAAACTGTTCTCTGCCAAACAAGGCCGGCTACCCCCTTTCCCAAGGGATATACAAAACCTCAGATATGCCACCCCCGGTCCTTTGGGACCTTTAAACGAGGTACCTCTAATCCAACATCACACATAATAAATAAAGTGTGTCCACATGAGTAAGTATCTGGGCTCCATACCATGATACTACCCTTTTCCAGAAGGAATGGTCATACCCTAGGGAAGCTACCCCTGAAACCTTGCCGCACAATTCCAGTTTCGAACATTTCCGGGTTGTGAGGTTCGACGAAGTCTCGTCCACAAAGCTACGCTTTGACACAAAGCCACGCTTTGACACAAAGCCATGCTTTGGGTCAACAGATAATCAACCTATGATCACAAAGATAAATGATCAAACAAATGATCATATCACAAATGATCAAACACTGATCATCAAACAGCAACACTCAGCATGCCACATTACCAAATTGGGAATATATCGCTGATAAATTTCAACTACATAACCTCTGAGCTCGTACGTCTCAAAGAAGGGTGTTAAGCTAAGAGAATAAATTCTCCGCCACCAACAGAAATGTATTTGAAAGAAATCGGCTTTATATCTCAATTTGTAATGTCAGACATACAATCCATACAAGTCTGTTCCGGGATCGAACAGAACCGAAGGCACTTCCAAAGAAGCCCTTGCAAATCCGGATAATTTTCTAATCACGTCCGGACTTCCCATCACAAAAAGAGTGATATAAATCTCTATACCGGAGCAACTCGGTGCAGAGACATTCGACAGGTTGTCCTTTCATTTTCGAAAATATCCGGTCTTCAACACCGGTCTTCAAATGCCATCCATATACGACGTATCACTAATTCGGAATGGGTTATATGACACAAAGGTCTTTTCCCGGCTAACCCGAATAGTGAGCAATATTAAAAACATATGGATATTAGGATTTCAATTAAGTCACAACTTAATAATTCCAAACTTTCTTTTTAAATGGTTTTAAATCGATTACCATTTCAAATCTTTTAAACAAAAAGATTTATTTTAACAACCTTCAACGGTTTAAATAATTTCCACATTTAATCTTTTAAATAAAAGATTTAATTCATAAAGTTCACCCAGTTTCACAAAGATTCATTTACAGATTTTCCAAATTAATTTCCATTTCAATTTGATTAACTCGTTAAATCTTTAAATCAAAGATTTAACTCATAGTTTTCAAAACAATTTCATTTCGAATGGTTTAAACAAATCATCATTTTAAATCTGTTAAAAATAAACAGATTCAATTCATAGCTTTCAAAAAGAATCATTCATAACTTGGAAAAACCCTTTTTCAATTCAATCTTGAAATTCCTTTAATTAAACTGGAATTTCATTTCTTATCTGAAAGCTTTTATTCTTTTAAAACAAACAGTTTTCATTTTGGAAATCTGATTCATTTATACGAGTTAAGGTCCTTTGGGTTAAATCCAAATTCTCAAAATTTTACTTTTAAATGGTTTAGATTCATACAAACACATTTATATCATCTTTAATTTCTAGTTTCAAATCATAGGATTCAATTTCAAACTTGAATTCAAATTTAAATCAAATTATTTAAATTTTCAAAACTCGATTAAGTTATTCAAAATAACTTTTATCTTTGAAATTCTATTTCAAAAGCTTTTCACTTTAAACCCAAATTTCCAATTTCAAAATCAATTGAAATTAAAATTTCAATTTCAAAAACATCAAATTTAAATTATCTGTGACTTAACCGATTTCCACGTGAAATCCATATTTGTGTGTGTAAAAGTGTAGTCTAGGGGTTTAACACAATAGTGCAACACAATGAATCATCACAGATCAAAATACAGGATATAGTTGATAAGCGGTATAAACTATCACGCTTATCGTTCATGCACAGACCATAGATATATAAATATCACAGATAATAAATTACATCACAGATAATTTATCACGGATCACAACATAAATCAGGATGTATCACAAAGCATCAATAACAGGGATATCAAACAATTCGACATTCAATAGAATCCAAACATTCCTAAGTAAGGTCAATTTAATTGTCTGATTTATTCAAATCAGATAAGTCATCAATCGTGGTAAATTAACATAAATTAATTTCAAATCATTTGATTGATTATCCTTTAATCATTTATAAATTACCTATTAATAATAAATTAATTAACCTTTAATTATTAAATAATTAACCTTAAATATTTAATTATCTTTTGATTAATTATCTTTACAAATTTGCCTTTAAATTAACCACATTAATTAATTTATCACATAAATTAATTTATCATTTAATTAATTATTCTTTAATCATTTGATTTATCAATCTTTAATCATTAATAAATTATCCTTAATTAATATAAGATAAACCATAATTTTCAACATATGAATTTTAAGTTTAAATAAACTTAAAAATTATCTTTTTATCACTTTTATTAATTAATCACTTCTTAATTAATTATCTTAATTAATTAATTAACTAACCTTTTATTTAAAATAAATTAACCTTTATTAATCCAATTTTAAGCCAAAACAATTATCTTAAAACATGCGTTAAAATATTTAAAATTTAAATCTGGTTTTAAAGTCAAAAACAGTTTTTATATCAAATCTGAGACCCACTTCGAGTCATACCCGAGAAAAACGCCTAAGTGCTTCGAGTTTCCCCCCAATCTAACCCGTATGCCATTTTTTTTTAAACTTAAATTTTTTCTAAGTGTTAAAATTTTAACCCGGCATGAACCTAAGAACACACGAGCTCGAACTCGTGCCATAACCCTGTTTACCCGAAAAAAAACTCGAGACAAACCCACGCGAACAACCCAACCTGCTTCTTCTCCCACAATTCCACAAACCCAGATACCCATGTGCACGTGCACACCTCCGTTCGACACGACATCGACGAGCAAAACGACACTGACCTACTAACCAAGCTCCGACCACCCAAACTCTGGTCTACACTCAAAACCCAAAACGAGATCAACAAGGAACCTGGAAACTCGAAAGCAGTTTTGCTCCAAAACCTGGCAACGCTTCGCACTCGTCCCTCCGACCACTGTGACCCCCAGAACTCCGGCATTGACTTCAACTAGGGCCAAGCTTCCACCCTTCAGAATAGCATGCAGCTCGATCACGCAACGAGGATGAACACGCCACGTTTACCGACTTGAGCAAAAACAGAAATAAAACCATAAAAACGGTTCGACCCAACAGATTATGAAAGGGAAAAATTTATCTGATAATTTTCTCGAGGTCAATGATGTTCATACCAACTTCAGTTCAAGTTTCAACAATTTTAATTGAATCAATAACCAGAAGTTTGCAAAAAAGCAATCTTTGTTTATATACAGACTACACCTTAAATACAAATCTAAAAATCTTCATTTTCGTTTTAAAAATCCTAATTTTCACTAAGCATTCAAGCTATAAACTTGAATTAGATTTTTAAAATAATTGAATTTATCCATTTATTGTTTGATTTCCTGTAAAACAGTATTACAGTTGTTATTCTTTTCAAAGGCAGTTTAAACATCTTCAAAAATCTGTATTTGAGTTTACCATCTTGTTTCAGTTGAAAACTTTGAGCTCAATCATGATTTGATGAGAATATATCGAGTTTGGAAGAAACTATACATCCTGTATACCTCATCAGAGGAGTACAGAGCATCACAAGACATATGTCCAAACTGAAGCACATATAACCCAAATTATCAATAAATCTTGAATTATTTAAATTGTCTAAAGCTTGTAAAAATCATGTTTTACTCACCTACTTACTGACATGCATCATCAACTTGTACACATATGAGCACACATGTGTACATTCAAACAAGTTACCAAATTCACTCATTTCATTCATCATTGCTGAGCACAAATTTTAAGATAGAAGGTTGGGTTTTAAGGAGAGTTGCTCACCTTAAAAAGAAAGAACAGAGGACTCAAGTATTTGAAACAGGTTTTGGTTCCTCTTGCACTGTTTTAGTTGTCTCAGACTTTTTCTTTGATCTGGATTGTTGAATTACTTCAGACCTTTGTTTTACAGATCTTGAAGTTTGAATTTCTTTTGTTTCTTTGCTTAGTTTTGATGGAATGAGCTGAAGTAAGAATATATAAACATAGAGAAGAGTGTTTGCTGGAGATAAGTATTAGCTGGTACAACATATATTTGTTCAGAGATCTTTTCTTTTTTTTATCAGACCAGGCTATACTTTAGAAACTGAAATGATGCTCTACATTTCGAATTGACTTGGTTATGTGCTAGAGTTTGAAAGCATTAAATGCAATGATACCTTATGTCTACAACCTTACCTTATATGTCTAGCATGTACATAGATATTTTATTTACTTTGATCTTGCCTTCATCTCTAAGCTTTACAATCAACATACAAATATACAAAGCCTGGTTTGCTTTTACTTTATGTTTTCATACTTGTCTTCTTTTCTATTCTTGCCCGCATAACATTTCTTTACTTTGTTTGCCTGGTTATGCACTACTCTATTACCCTATGTACAAATATATTTTTGTTTTGTTTTAGTTACTGGTTATAAATTTTAACTTATGTTAATATCATATATTTGATTTATACTTATGTTTGCATTGATAAGATTGATTTTATTTTAAATATTTTATAAAAGAAATTACCCCTATATTAATAAACTACTTATTTTATCAAGCTAAATTTAAAAAGAAAATAAAACAAACCTATTTGTTAATCTTATTTAAATTCAACTTAAGCTAAAATAAAATTTAAAACAATTAACATTTATCTTAAGTATTTTAAACCATATAGTTATTTATTTACTTATTTTCATACTTGTGTCCAAAGTATACATTTATATGTGATTCAATTTTAAATTCAATGTGTATATATATATATATATAAATTCATATGACTCAATATATATATTCTATTTGAATCGGGGAAACTCGCTTCAATTTAAAATAAATTTTACAAATTTTAATTCAAAAGTTCATTAAATTATAAATTTAAATAAATTAAAATCTAGGGTCGTTACAAACTTCCCCCCTTAAAAGAATTTCGTCCTCGAAATTCGCAGGCACGAAAGCAACAAAGATAGATAGATTCGATCTCCTATAATTCCTCAAACTTACAATATGAATTCCAAACTCAAGTCGGAATATCTCAGAATACATACCAATTCGTCCCTCTTCGAACTTTGGTATTCACAAGAAATTACAATAGAATTTCAAAATTTGGTTTCAACCGATATCGTTTTATCGATTTAATTCAATTTCAGCCCTATATTCTATTAATCAATTTAACTCAAATTAAAATTTCCAATTTCTAATTCATTAAGGTTTAAATCCAAAAGGCTGATAAGAAACCGATGAAGATAAGAAGTAAGGTTTTCTACAACGATTCGTAGGGCCATCATTACCCTGAAACTCTTCTTGTAGCTAGTACGAAGCAATGAAAAGAATTTGGAAACGAATCAAAGAAGATTGATAAGAAAGTTGTTTCCACTGTTGCAGGGTATTGACCATTTATAGTCGTATTTCCCTGTCCCCTATCTCGCCTTCTTCTTGCACTCATACTCACTATCAGTGGATAGTAAGAGAATTTACTGAGGCGTTTAAACAGATATCTTAGGGATACACTCATTCTAGAGTTTACTTCACTCTATCTCTAATGAGCTACTTAATGTGTTATACTCCTGAGCTAAAGTTCAACCTTAGCTCTGATACCAAATGTAACGATACGGATTTTCGCGTTCGAAAATCGACATCCATACTTTACATCGTACTCGAATGCCGTAGATTCGACCATTTAAATCCGAGTCGCCGGAGCTTATAACACAGTTGAGTAAATAACACACAGCGGAAGAAATGAATAATTCATTGATATACAATATCTGATACAACAGAGTGATACAATGAATATCAATATACATCAGAGATATGATACAAGAAATAGCAGCGGAAAAGAAAATGATAACATCAGCAGCGGATAATCTCCATCTTCAAAGCACCGATCCAGAAATAGCTCGAACTCCCAATAACGATACACCAAGATAAGCAAGTGCAGTCCATATCCAAAGACTGAACTAGCTCCAGATAAATCTACTAATCTGACTATCTGAAAAACCAAACTCTAGACTGCTCGTATAGAAAAATTTTGAGCACCCAGAGTTTAGGAAAGAAACAATAAACTCTAGATAAGTCATGGGACTGGTGTGAGCAACAAAAACAGTTTATCTTTAAAAATGAACAACAAAAGAATTTTAAGTCAATTCGCAATGCTTTTGGAAAATGAAACTACCATAAGGCCTCCCGCCACACACACAATGCAAACGTAGAATTGGAGGAGATTTCTCCTTATGATAGTCAAAGATGCTTACTAAGCAAAATCAAATCATTTTTGATATTATTATTAGTGCATAGTGTAGAAAGTATTTCGAAAATAGAATATCAATCTTAGCCAGCATAGACATTTCGAACTATGCCTACTATAGCTACCATCCAAACAGTGGGGCGCCATTATAAGTAGATGGCAGGTTCTACAACTAATACCGTACAAAGTTCGTATTTGGAAGATGGATTTCCAACAAATGGTCAGGCTAAGAAACTTCCTATTCCACGAAAGAAACGCCTCTGGCGGGACGCTCCGAGAACCAAACTGTTCTCTGCCAAACAAGGCCGGCTACCCCCTTTCCCAAGGGATATACAAAACCTCAGATATGCCACCCCCGGTCCTTTGGAACCTTTAAACGAGGTACCTCTAATCCAACATCACACATAATAAATAAAGTGTGTCCACATGAGTAAGTATCTGGGCTCCATACCATGATACTACCCTTTTCCAGAAGGAATGGTCATACCCTAGGGAAGCTACCCCTGAAACCTTGCCGCACAATTCCTGTTTCGACCATTTCCGGGTTGTGGGGTTCGACGAAGTCTCGTCCACAAAGCTACGCTTTGACACAAAGCCATGCTTTGGGTCAACAGATGATCAACCTATGATCACAAAGATAAATGATCAAACAAATGATCATATCACAAATGATCAAACACTGATCATCAAACAGCAATACTTAGCATGCCACATTACCAAATTGGGAATATATCGCTGATAAATTTCAACTACATAACCTCTGAGCTCGTACGTCTCAGAGAAGGGTGTTAAGCTAAGAGAATAAATTCTCCGCCACCAACAGAAATGTATTTGAAAGAAATCGGCTTTATATCTCAATTTGTAATGTCAGACATACAATCCATACAAGTCTGTTCCGGGATCGAACAGAACCGAAGGCACTTCCAAAGAAGCCCTTGCAAATCCGGATAATTTTCTAATCACGTCCGGACTTCCCATCACAAAAAGAGTGATATAAATCTCTATACCGGAGCAACTCGGTGCAGAGACATTCGACAGGTTGTCCTTTCATTTTCGAAAATATCCGGTCTTCAACACCGGTCTTCAAATGCCATCCATATACGACGTATCACTAATTCGGAATGGGTTATATGACACAAAGGCCTTTTCCCGGCTAACCCAAATAGTGAGCAATATTAAAAACATATGGATATTAGGATTTCAATTAAGTCACAACTTAATAATTCCAAACTTTCTTTTTAAATGGTTTTAAATCGATTACCATTTCAAATCTTTTAAACAAAAAGATTTATTTTAACAACCTTCAACGGTTTAAATAATTTCCACATTTAATCTTTTAAATAAAAGATTTAATTCATAAAGTTCACCCAGTTTCACAAAGATTCATTTACAGATTTTCCAAATTAATTTCCATTTCAATTTGATTAACTCGTTAAATCTTTAAATCAAAGATTTAACTCATAGTTTTCAAAACAATTTCATTTCGAATGGTTTAAACAAATCATCATTTTAAATCTGTTAAAAATAAACAGATTCAATTCATAGCTTTCAAAAAGAATCATTCATAACTTGGAAAAACCCTTTTTCAATTCAATCTTGAAATTCCTTTAATTAAACTGGAATTTCATTTCTTATCTGAAAGCTTTTATTCTTTTAAAACAAACAGTTTTCATTTTGGAAATCTGATTCATTTATACGAGTTAAGGTCCTTTGGGTTAAATCCAAATTCTCAAAATTTTACTTTTAAATGGTTTAGATTCATACAAACACATTTATATCATCTTTAATTTCTAGTTTCAAATCATAGGATTCAATTTCAAACTTGAATTCAAATTTAAATCAAATTATTTAAATTTTCAAAACTCGATTAAGTTATTCAAAATAACTTTTATCTTTGAAATTCTATTTCAAAAGCTTTTCACTTTAAACCCAAATTTCCAATTTCAAAATCAATTGAAATTAAAATTTCAATTTCAAAAACATCAAATTTAAATTATCTGTGACTTAACCGATTTCCACGTGAAATCCATATTTGTGTGTGTAAAAGTGTAGTCTAGGGGTTTAACACAATAGTGCAACACAATGAATCATCACAGATCAAAATACAGGATATAGTTGATAAGCGGTATAAACTATCACGCTTATCGTTCATGCACAGACCATAGATATATAAATATCATAGATAATAAATTACATCACAGATAATTTATCACGGATCACAACATAAATCAGGATGTATCACAAAGCATCAATAACAGGGATATCAAACAATTCGACATTCAATAGAATCCAAACATTCCTAAGTAAGGTCAATTTAATTGTCTGATTTATTCAAATCAGATAAGTCATCAATCGTGGTAAATTAACATAAATTAATTTCAAATCATTTGATTGATTATCCTTTAATCATTTATAAATTACCTATTAATAATAAATTAATTAACCTTTAATTATTAAATAATTAACCTTAAATATTTAACTATCTTTTGATTAATTATCTTTACAAATTTGCCTTTAAATTAACCACATTAATTAATTTATCACATAAATTAATTTATCATTTAATTAATTATTCTTTAATCATTTGATTTATCAATCTTTAATCATTAATAAATTATCCTTAATTAATTTAAGATAAACCATAATTTTCAACATATGAATTTTAAGTTTAAATAAACTTAAAAATTATCTTTTTATCACTTTTATTAATTAATCACTTCTTAATTAATTATCTTAATTAATTAATTAATTAACTAACCTTTTATTTAAAATAAATTAACCTTTATTAATCCAATTTTAAGCCAAAACAATTATCTTAAAACATGCGCTAAAATATTTAAAATTTAAATCTGGTTTTAAAGTCAAAAACTGTTTTTATATCAAATCTGAGACCCACTTCGAGTCATACCCGAGAAAAATGCCTAAGTGCTTCTAGTTTCCCCCCAATCTAACCCGTATGCCATTTTTTTTTTAAACTTAAATTTTTTCTAAGTGTTAAAAATTTAACCCGGCATGAACCTAAGAACACACGAGCTCGAACTCGTGCCATAACCCTGTTTACCCGAGAACAAACTCAAGACAAACCCACGCGAACAACCCAACCTGCTTCTTCTCCCACAATTCCACAAACCCAGATACCCATGTGCACGTGCACACCTCCGTTCGACACGACATCGACGAGCAAAACGACACTGACCTACTAACCAAGCTCCGACCACCCAAACTCTGGTCTACACTCGAAACCCAAAACGAGATCAACAAGGAACCTGGAAACTCGAAAGCAGTTTTGCTCCAAAACCTGGCAACGCTTTGCACTCGTCCCTCCGACCACCGTGACCCCCAGAACTCCGGCATTGACTTCATCTAGGGCCAAGCTTCCACCCTTTAGAATAGCGTGCAGCTCGATCATGCAACGAGGATGAACACGCCACGTTTACCGACTTGAGCAAAAACAGAAATAAAACCCTAAAAACGGTTCGACCCAACAGATTATGAAAGGGAAAATTTTATCTGATAATTTTCCCGAGGTCAATGATGTTCATACCAACTTCAGTTCAAGTTTCAACAATTTTAATTGAATCAATAACCAGAAGTTTGCAAAAAAGCAATCTTTGTTTATATACAGACTACACCTTAAATACAAATCTAAAAATCTTCATTTTCGTTTTAAAAATCCTAATTTTCACTAAGCATTCAAGCTATAAACTTGAATTAGATTTTTAAAATAATTGAATTTATCCATTTATTGTTTGATTTCCTGTAAAACAGTATTACAGTTGTTATTCTTTTCAAAGGCAGTTTAAACATCTTCAAAAATCTGTATTTGAGTTTACCATCTTGTTTCAGTTGAAAACTTTGAGCTCAATCATGATTTGATGAGAATATATCGAGTTTGGAAGAAACTATACATCCTGTATACCTCATCAGAGGAGTACAGAGCATCACAAGACATATGTCCAAACTGAAGCACATATAACCCAAATTATCAATAAATCTTGAATTATTTAAATTGTCTAAAGCTTGTAAAAATCATGTTTTACTCACCTACTTACTGACATGCATCATCAACTTGTACACATATGAGCACACATGTGTACATTCAAACAAGTTACCAAATTCACTCATTTCATTCATCATTGCTGAGCACAAATTTTAAGATAGAAGGTTGGGTTTTAAGGAGAGTTGCTCACCTTAAAAAGAAAGAACAGAGGACTTAAGTATTTGAAACAGGTTTTGGTTCCTCTTGCACTGTTTTAGTTGTCTCAGACTTTTTCTTTGATCTGGATTGTTGAATTACTTCAGACCTTTGTTTTACAGATCTTGAAGTTTGAATTTCTTTTGTTTCTTTGCTTAGTTTTGATGGAATGAGCTGAAGTAAGAATATATAAACATAGAGAAGAGTGTTTGCTGGAGATAAGTATTAGCTGGTACAACATATATTTGTTCAGAGATCTTTTCTTTTTTTTATCAGACCAGGCTATACTTTAGAAACTGAAATGATGCTCTACATTTTGAATTGACTTGGTTATGTGCTAGAGTTTGAAAGCATTAAATGCAATGGTACCTTATGTCTACAACCTTACCTTATATGTCTAGCATGTACATAGATATTTTATTTACTTTGATCTTGCCTTCATCTCTAAGCTTTACAGTCAACATACAAATATACAAAGCCTGGTTTGCTTTTACTTTATGTTTTCATACTTGTCTTCTTTTCTATTCTTGCCCGCATAACATTTCTTTACTTTGTTTGCCTGGTTATGCACTACTCTATTACCCTATGTACAAATATATTTTTGTTTTGTTTTAGTTATTGGTTATAAATTTTAACTTATGTTAATATCATATATTTGATTTATACTTATGTTTGCATTGATAAGATTGATTTTATTTTAAATATTTTATAAAAGAAATTACCCCTATATTAATAAACTACTTATTTTATCAAGCTAAATTTAAAAAGAAAATAAAACAAACCTATTTGTTAATCTTATTTAAATTCAACTTAAGCTAAAATAAAATTTAAAAAAATTAACATTTATCTTAAGTATTTTAAACCATATAGTTATTTATTTACTTATTTTCATACTTGTGTCCAAAGTATACATTTATATGTGATTCAATTTTAAATTCAATGTGTATATATATATTTATATATATATTCATATGAATCAATATATATATTCTATTTGAATCGGGGAAACTCGCTTCAATTTAAAATAAATTTTACAAATTTTAATTCAAAAATTCATTAAATTATAAATTTAAATAAATTAAAATCTAGGGTCGTTACAGTGCTGCTCATATGTTATCCTTGTCATTCAAATACATGAATATATTTGATACATTCGTTATATTACATATTTATATGAATTAAATTTAAAACTCCTTTAATTACCAAATTAAATAAAATATTGATTTTATTTAAAAGAAAATTTAGATAAGATCTAAATGTATTTAGAATTTATAGGCTCGTTAATGATCCAAAATGGTAAAAAAAATTGAAATTCACTCATTCCTTCCGCTGCAAGCTGGTCCAGTTCCAACAAGTTGCTCCTATGACTTACCGTGGCATCACATGTCATACATATCTAGGACGTTGACCGTAAGATAATGGAGGCATCCATATGCAGGCTTATATGACCTTCTATGGACCGTAACTGCGATTATGTTCATAGGTTGCACGAATAATGAGCGTAGGACACGGTTTGTCATGTCATTGATATATACCATTTAGTTTAGTTTATCATAACCTTAATCGAGTAGTCAACTATGTTATGGTGTTGATATTACTCTTTGAATGCAGGTTAGGTAGTTTAAGGTATATTTACATACGTATTAGACAAAATGATGTTATACCAGTAATTTTGTAGTATATTTTGAAATAGACTTGTTTCACCCACTTAGACATATGTCTGACCCTCTTTTCATATTATTTATTTTATCTATCATTGATAGGTTGATGGAGCACGAAGTTGTGCAGATATAGGTGATGCCTAAGGCGGATGACAAAGGCATTACTTATGTATGTATTGATATCTGACACTTAGTATGATATGTTGATTGTTGATTGGTATTGTACGGATCTATGATTATGGATATATGATTGAAGTTTGGTTTGAATATGATTATTCTATATTATATTTTATTTCTTCCTCTCTGAGTTCTGAATCGTGTAGATAGAAAATTATTTTGCTTACCTATATTGTAACCCAATAATAAGTTGTTTTAGGCTTTCGTGGTTTGAATATCGATTGGGAAATAAATTAGAGATTCTAAAATGATGGATTGCTACAGGTCGTTCCCAACCAGTCGATTGATTATATAAAGAAATTTCCTATATTCTTTCGGCAAAGGGTTAGACCCTAATCTAGTCGACCGATTTAATCGGTTAATCGACGGGTTGTCTGTGTCCAACCTAGACAACTCATTTTTTGAGCTAGGATTTTTTTCGATCACTTGTTTTCGATGACACCCCCTAAACCCACTCCCTGACTCATGTACGACTCATTCATGAGCATTCACTTTCACGTTTGGCTTCGTGTCATCTCAACACTTAGCATATGCATCTTGCTATTCATGCTCAAGTCTTTGATATAAGTTATTCATCTTTTAGATGAGTACTATTCTCTATGGTACTCAACGAATAATTTTAAGGTATCAAACATCGACCAATAAACCACGTGAGTATAATAACTCAACTTTATTCAAACTCAGCAAGTCATCAACCGCCTCTAGTCCCATTCTTTTAACATAGTTCCTACTTATACAAAATTGTCAATGTCATACAAAGAAATTCGATTAGAACATTCGAGTCATCGCATTTATTGCATTCTTAGGTAGATTGGTTCATCCATTATATAATCAAAATATTCTTAACACAATTATCATTTAAAGATCCTAACTTGAACTCCTAGGTACCAAAAGTTGGTTTTGGTGCTAAAATCACATTTTTATTATTTTAAAGTTACTAACTTTTTTACAAATTCAAACTACAGGTTCAAATGATTAATATAAGTAATTAGACCACTTCATAACATTTATTAAGGTCCCATTCTTCGCTTGTTACCTCTTTGGCTTCTATACAGTATTTTATCATAGGCTCTAAGAGTTCTTTGTTCAACTTGTTACTTAAATCATATAATAAGAGCATTTATCCCTCCATTGTGGTTCATAAACATCCATTTATCATTTATATCCCAATAACAAACTATGAAATGGTAACAATCAGATGTTGAGAAGAAATTAATTGAAATTAATAATGAAGTTATAAATGATTAAATGAGTTTTAATGATAATAATATGGAATTTATTTGGGATTAATCATGAGTATTTGGACTTAGTGACAGTTTGGAACAATAGAAATTTACTTGAGATATAAATAATGAAGGTATTTGTGAAGTTAAGTAATTTGATAGTAAAAATATTTATTGAGGAGATTTGATAAAAATATAATTTAATTGATGGTATATGCTATTTTTTCAAATGATTATTGGTGAATTATTTTGGTGTTAAATATTTTCGAAGTTATGAATTAATAATAAATGATAATTTTGATAGTTTGAAGTAAAATTGATGTTTCAAAGTAGAAATTATTATTAAAGTGAATTAAAATGATTTAATAACTTTATGAAGTTAAATAATGAATTTTTATTTGATTTATAAGTGGAAATTGGGAATTTATATATAATTGGCTTAATAATGTAAACTTTGAGATAATTATTTTATAATAAGGAAGAATTGTGAAATATAATAATTATGAAATTATACAATGTAGTGTAAACATTATTATTAAGTGAATATGATTTTTAGTTAGGATTTGGAGTTATTTTGTTTTGGTAAAATGATTATTTGCAAAGAACGAGAGTTTCAAGCATTGTTTTAACTGAGTCCATGAAGCCTAAACCCATGCACCAAGTATCTAGACTTTTCTAAATCCAAAATCCTTCTCTTCATTTATCAAAATATTCTCCTTTATACTCATTTGCTCAAAATTTTCAAAAGAAAAATTAATTAAAACCCCAATCCACTTCTTTAAAAAATTCATATAAAATCAAATAAATTTATATAAATCATGAAATTCGAAACTAAGCTTCTCAACAAGGATCTACTCCTCTAGGAATATTTAAAGTTGTATTTTGAGCAAGTTCGGTGTCTTGATTCACTTTTAGTAAATGAGAAAATTAGGTTTCTGGAGATGCTATGAAGTGCTAAGTGAAGAATGGAGCTTCTCTTAGCTAAGGTGAGTGTTCTCCACTCACAAATCTATGTCTGAAATGTTTGATTGTATGCTTGGTTGAAGTGTTTAAAGTTGTTTTCTTGCCTATTGTTGATGAACCTATTTATTATGACCTTCTTAAATGCATCTGTGTGCGATTTTGATTGTAATGAGGTTGCTGAAATACTATGCAGTAGATGACTTTTAGTAAATGAGAAAATTAGGTTTTTTGGAGATGCTATGAAGTGCTATATGAAGAATGGAGCTTCTCTTAGCTAAGGTGAGTGTTCTCCACTCACGAATCTATGTCTAAAATGTTTGATTGTATGCTTGGTTGCAGTGTTTAAAGTTGTTTTCTTGCCTATTGTTGATGAACCTATTTATTATGATCTTATTAAATGCATCTGTGTGTGATTTTGATTATAATGAGGCTACTGAAATACTATGAAGTAGATGAAGCCAAAGTAAGGCTTGGGTAGAGGAACAAATGGTGGTCGGGGAGCGCCAAAAATGGTCACACAACTTGGAACGAAAGTTGTTCCAAATCTCGATCATTGGACCAATGAAAAGTGCACCAGCGTATGGCCTGGACGTGATTCAAATGATTAAAGGGAAATTTAAGCATATTATATTAATTATATTATTAAAGACATTGATTTATCAAAGGGAAATTTGATATTTGACTTCAAATAATTATTTGGAAATCCTTTAAAATTCTGGAAAAGTATGAAATGTTTTTTAATTAGCATCATGTGATTTTAAAGTGAATTTTTATAAACAAGAGTTTGGAAAACATATTTATGGATTTGAAATAAAAGGAAATTAGTTTAGAATTATAAATCCAATTAAAAATCATATTATTTACATAAAACTATTAAATGAATTATGTAAGTAATATTTGATTATATAAGAGGTTTCCAAGATTTTAAAATATAGAAAAGAGTCTTGGAAGCTATTTGTAAGGATTAAAACCCTTATTTCTTATTTTATACAAACGTAAAGAATATTATTTTAACTATTTAAAGAATATAATGCTTTTGTAACATTTAAAACTATTTTTCTATAAATTAAACTTCTTTTTTAAATGAATGGCGTGCTTTGTTTGATTATATTTTCTATGTTATAAGAATATTGAATAAACGGGGTTAAAATATCGATTGTTATGCAACTTTCGGTAATATTTCTCCGGTTATTCTTTATACTTGTCACATATAATATTATTATGTGATGAGAGTGTAATTTACAAGCATTGAATAAATGAGCAAATAATACCATGTGGTATGGGACACCTATGCTGATATTTATTCAATTATTTTTTTAGGTAGACATCACTCTTATAGGGTCGAGTTATACCGGGTATTTGTATTTATGGTATTGTCAATTAACACTGAGCGCGCTAAGAGCCATAAGAGTGTCCACATATTATGTGTGTGTGCATACTCCTATTATTTATATTGGAGCAAGCCAGATTATGCTAGTATCCATCCTAGCGGCCTGATTGCGAGGTCGCTTCTCGAATTTGTGACATACCTCTAATAAGTATGGCTGAGAGCACTGCCCCCTTGTCACATAGACCACCAGTCTGTTACCATTGGGACACTTGTAGGGTCATGACCATTGCATAGCGTAGTCTTGCACTCGATGGATAATGGGTCATGATAGGCATCGTGGTAGCTAAAGACTGTAGGAGTAGCGCTAAGAGCATGTGAGGAAGGCTCATGGAGTAAGAAAAGAGCTTTCAAACTCCCATATGGTTATTAATGAGATGATATAAACAAATACATATTCATCTACATGAGATTATTGGGTATGCAGCCGAGAGCCGATCAGATCATTTGATGAGACATAAGCCGAAATAGTTATTTATGATGCTGAGAGCATATAGGACAGAGAGTCCAAATGCCTATTTGCATTATTGAGAGCTAGTAGATTGTAAACAGTCTGAGAGGCCATATGATTATTCACGAGGCTAAGAGCCAAGTTGATTAACTATAAGGCTAAAAGTCCGGATGATCATTTGTGTTATTATGAATCACTTGGATTATTCAAGAGACTGCGTATCCATGAAGCAGTATGACTCCGTACACATCTATTATACATCTATTGAGGATAGCTAGGGACTTGAGAGCAAGAAGTGGGACCCTGTACTTATTTTTTATATGGTTGTCTAAGGGATGACCTTGGACGCTGAGAGTATGCCATATTGGTGCTTTATGTATGTTTGGTGTGGATGATTGTTTATGTATTTTCATATTGTTAAGTATGACGGACCCCAGGTATGTCTACTATATGATTATCTAAGAGATAACCTTTGGCATCGCTATGTGCATGCCATGTGGTGTTGATGATTCCTTATGTTTTGGTGATACATGGATGTGTAGATGTTTCATCCATTTTTATCATACCATCTGATGTGTAGCATGACCATGCTTTGATATGGGTGATGACCTTTGCATGATTTGAGATATATTGTTCTATTACAGATGTATATATACCAATATGAGTTATACATGACCACTCTATGCCAGTTTTTATTACACATTGACATCTATAATATAGGCCTAGACTGATCTGAATGTTATTTATATAATACTTGGATCGGTCCAAGACTTTTCAGGTTTAGAGACGAAATGACCAAATTGTGATTATTGGGCTTAGCTGGAGACAAGATCATTACTTCATCAGAGCATCATTATTTATGCAGCCAATGTATGATGATTACGTTGAGTTATATGCATTAGATATTAACATTGTATTTATTCAATAGAGAGTTGGCATTTGACTCAATTATATTGATCCACTAAGACTTATGTATATTTTCTATTATATATATAGTCTCTGCGTTTTGATGGCTTCATGTTCTCTAGCATTATTTTAATATTGTGCATTGTTCTATCCTAGAAACATGCATGTTTTTTGCCTTGAGCCAATACCATGAACGTTAGGTAAGTAGTTTCTAACTATTAGAATACGTATCGGTGTTAGTCCAAGGAAATATTCATATGTGATAGCCCAATATCGCTTTATTCTCTGTATTACAAAACAGTATTACCTAGTAATACTCTTTGGTAGTATGAATGTAAAGGCGAGGTGTTATAGCTAGTATCATAGTAGTTTTAAAATGATACATTTTATATTTAGGACACGAGTCTTGACCTTAGATGAGACTTAGATTCCCTGTCCCCTTGGGTATGTTGAGTGGATTCTCTATAGTAAAGGAATGGTAGGAGTATAAGATGATTATTAGGGTAATCATCGAGGGACGTATTTGTATTTTCTTGTTATATAATATTTATCTCTTCTACCTTCTAAAAGTTAAACTCTGCATGAGATGCAGAGTAGTTGACGAGGATAGCAAAGATAGAAGTATTTGTCTTACTAGAAGGGTTGAGCATTGTTGATGGATATTTGACCTCTGTGTGGTTTTAAATGGAGTAATTCGATTCGCTAGGGATCAAGTGCCCAACAGAAGGCGATAGATTGTTTTCTGCTTAGCAGCTTGGTTATTTGATTGTACTAGTCGGATGTATGATGTTTGGATTTTTTGTTGAATATTTTGATTGATTGGTTTTTGTTGGATCAGTCAAGAAGATATCACTCAAGGTTAGTACCACATATTATTTTTGATGATTACAATCTTGTGGTGTCTTTGGTAGTGAGTTACCACAAGCGATAAGGAAAAATTGCTTTTCTCATAAAGTTTTATAATACAATATTTCTTTAAAATATGTTAAGATGAAATTTTAATTGAAAGCTTGCTTGTTTGTATACATGTATAGTAGATGAGTGGTCATTTGGATTATTGTATATGAATTATTATTCAATTTTGTTCATAAAGATTATTTGTAATTATTTTAATACAAGCAAGCATATGTTGGATTAAAAATATTTTTGGTAAAGTATATGTGTGCGCGCGCACGTGTGTGTGTGGGGTATTAGATGATGTTTTAATATAATTAAATATTCTTTTTATGAAGCAAATTTATTGGAATATATAAATATATTTTGTAAAGAAGTTTTATTAGAAGTAAGCAATTGTTTTATAAAGATCAAGTGATTTAAATCAAGTCTAAAAATAAATATTTAAAGGAGTTTTAGAAGTTAATATCTTGTTAATCTGTCCATTAAGTGCTTTAGGAATTCTGGTTGATGCGCTTGATCAACTTTATTGATAGAGATTCGTAAACACTAGGACGAAAAATTTGGACACAAATTTTCGTAAAGTGATGTAATATTTTGGAAAGAAGTAATATATATTGAGCTTTGTTAAACCAATGATTTGGGACAATATATTACAGAAATTTATATTTAATGTTTTGAAAAGATTAATGATATGAAGAATTTTTGGAATGGGTATAGTGTTTTAGAAAATGAAGAATTGCTATTTTAAATAAAGTAGATAATTTGAAGAAAAGTATCGGTTATATGTTTGAGAAAAGTGATTTAAAAATAATATTCGGTAAATATTGTGATATGAGGATATATAGATGTATTATTTTATAGAGTAAATTGTTTTGAAAATAATTAAAATATTATCATAACTTAGATATTTTATATGATGATTGCAGCCATTGAGTGTTAGTGGATGGCTGAGATGGATGGCGAGGCAATGTTGATCATACAGTCAACACTACATTTAGATGGTAAAGTGAGCCATTAAGATTCATGGTGAGACATCATCGTTAAACTGTAGATATTTCAGTATTGGGAATTGTATAGTAGGCGATATTGTGATTGTATGTCTACCATTTTGTATGATTGATTGTGACATTGGTTAAGATAGTGAAATGTTTGTAATGTAATATCTTAGGTTATAAAATTATATGCATACATGTATAAGTTTCTAGGTTACAATAAATTTTGAAACTAATATGATATTTTAGAGTTTGAATAAAGGGTTGATTGTTTTGAAATTGTTTATATAAATAACAAGTATTTTATGGAGAAAAGTTTCAAGAGGAAAGTGTGGTAAATATTTGAAATAATTTTATAAAACTAGACGAAATAGTTTATAAATGAGAAGATATTTCATGAATAATTGGAATAAGGAACTGATTTCCTGAATTATTCGGTAAAGTATAATTTTATAATATATAAAGAAATAAATATTTCAAAGGATATGAGAAGGTATTTTGTGAATTTGAAATTACATGGTTGAAAAAAAAATTACAATAACTTATGTGTTGTAATAATTGCATGCATTAATAAGATTTTCCCTAAGTGGTGGATAAATGCTATTTTTAGCAGAACGAGTTTTCGAATTACGAACAATTTGGAATATGCAAAAGCAAATAAAATGAGTTTAGTATTATGAAATTGAAAGAATTTTTCCAAGTGGGAAGCAATTGCCTTATTCCTAATACACTTTGTTATGTCTTCTCATTAAGGAGTTACAAATAATTTTGATTTGAAAAAAAAATTATACTTGAAAGTAAAAGGATATTTTAGGAAGTTGAGCTTTTGAATCAAAGGATTATTTGGTGGATGTTTTGTAAGCTTATTTGAAATAAAGTAGAAATTGAATTTAAATGGAATTAAATTTTGAATGGTATTTCGAAGTTTGAATCTTCAACACTATGTTAAATCAACTATAACTTTTGATCTTGTGTTTAGATTTTGGATAATCTTTATTTGGTATGGAGGATGTTTATATATAAAACAATTTTGTGTTAATCATCTTATAAGCTTTTGGAGTATTGTAAATATTAGAAAATTATTAAGCTGAAATTTTAAACCATAATACGTTTGAATGGTTTATGATTTTAGGGAAGTTACGAGTGTAAGCCATAAATTTTGTTCGAAGTTCTTTGAAGAAGTTCGAAATTTGGTTTATGGAATTGAGATTTAAAGTTAAGGGCATGTTTAATAAAGCTAACAATTTCCAAAATGTGAAGTTTTTAAATTTACGAATAGTTTTGGTTCCTCTATATTGTATATATGTAGTAAAAAGGTTTTGAAAAGTAATGAATAACTAGATGTTTTAACACCTTGAAGTCAACTAAAAGACTTATCATTTATAATGATGTTTGTGATGAGTTTTAGTGTTATGGATTCTTGGAATAACACTTCGTACCACAGAGACTAATCCGAAGTTCTCCATAAATTCCAACATCTAAAGTGTATTTCTAGTTATGAGTTTTTTTATCATCCTAATTGAGTTGCTCGACTCATAGCCTGTGACCACAGACGATGGGCAAGGGATGATAATTCATTGTTATAAGAAGCCAGTAAAGGGTCTAATAATTATTGTTGCATTAAATGATCTTTATATAGGATGCTTTTAATCGATTTAGTTGATTGCTTATTATTTTTAATTGTAGATGGGTGTAGAGAAGCTAGAAGTGCTATCGCGTTATGGATTTCCTATAAAGGAAATTGCGATGACGCTATTTTCTTAAGGGGAAAGTCTATAACAACCCGATGTTGATAAGAAATTAATTGAAATTAATAATGAAGTTAAAAATGATTAAATGAGTTTAAATGTTAAAAATATGGAATTTATTTGGGATTAATCATGAATATTTGGAATTAGAGATAGTTTGGAACAAAGAAATTAACTTGAGATATAAGTAATGATACTTGTGAAGTTAAGAAATTTGATAGTAAAATATTTATTGGGGAGATGTGAGGACTCACTTATCGGACTCCTAAAAACGACACTTAATACATCCATGGTATTCGTGCACTGCTGCCCAAGTGTCTTAAAAATGGATTGTATTGGGGTGAAAATAAAAGGAACAGAACATAAAATCTCACAATGAAACTACTAAATATATCATAACAGTAAAATAGTACATAAAGTTACTCCCTAATATGGAGTTATCGGAGTTACAAAAAAGTACTACAATCAACTTAGGCAGTTATAACAACCTACCTTTACACATGCTAAAACAAAATACACTTACATGAATTAAACAAATAGCGGAAATAGACAACTAAATAGATAAAGGCCTCCTGCTTGGACGCCATCTTCAAAAGAGCCTATAAAAGACCTACTACTCTCGGACTACTCAAATAATAATTAGTACCCAAGAGTTTAGGGAAACAAACAACTCAGGTCAGACAACGTGTCTGGTATGAGTAAAACTCTAAAACAATAGGTGTAATTAAGCAACAACATATGAGACCACGCTGCCAAACGCAGAATGGGTTTTCTCTCACAGTACAACATCCAAACATAAAGAATGGATACAAATAATCAAACATCGTGAAGAGTGCTAGACTCTTCCCGATGCAATTAAGAAAACAAATTCAAAGGTTCGAATCAACAAGGAAAAAGGAAAATTTTCAACAATGACTAGGAGGATGCACCCCCTTACCAAAAGTATACCTCCAAAATATATACTTGAGAACTTTGATGGCTCTTGGACACATCCAAGCTGTACCCTACCAACGGTTACCGAGAACCCGAGTATTTCACATCTTAGTGCACAAATATTCAAATCAAATCTAGAGTAGATGTGACAATACCCTAATGGGAGCAACCCCACATAGCTTAGCTTCCACTCTCTTTTTTGGGTTTAGTCATTTCCGACAAAGGATAACAAAGGTCAAGTGAGCAACACATCATCTTAAAGTGACGAAATACAAAGAAGGCCGAGGTAATCGATAGTCGACAAACCAACTATCGAAGATAACAAAATGATCGTATATGGAAATTAAATCTTATATGCTCACCACCACTCGTCGATTTAAAACTTGCACTACCCCTTAGTTAACAATGATACTGGACAAGTTAAGGTAGTGTTATCTCAAAGTCACATCTCAGCGTACATTCTTAATTATCGAGATAGAGACGAGTCTCTCTCTTAGATGGTTAGTGTTATGTATACAACTAAATCCTTTCCATATAAGTAATATCGCTTTACAGAAATTAATTCATCTCCATAAACGAATCAAATTTTTACTTTTAAAACCGAATTCGTGCTTGGGCTTCACATTACAAGTATTAACTTTAAACAACTTTGTTAAAGTGGTTCATTAACTTTAAAACACCATTATAAAAAGGATTTAATAACACAAAACATCATTATTAAATTGACTACTCATCTTTAACTGCCATTAATATGGGTGATTTATTTATCTTTAAACTTGGTTAATTAATTTGATTAGTTAACTTTAAATTCCATTAGTTAAAAGGGTTAACCACTTTTTTTAAAAAGAAACATCATTAAACTAATTAATAAATTTTAAATATCATTAATAAAATTAATTAATAAATTTTAAATATCCTTAATTAAAATGATTAATTAGTTTAAAGATTATTAAAGAAACAGATTAATTAAATTTAAACTAATTAATTAATTTTAAGTCATTAATTACAAAGGGTTAATTATTTTAAACACCATTAATTAAAAGGATTGATTAACTTTTATCCATCATTATTAAATGATTAATTTATCTTAAACATCATTAGATAAAATGGTTAGTTAAGTTTGAGTCATTAACAAAGTATTTAATTAATTATAAACACATCATTATTAAGTTAATTAATAACCTTAACCCTCAATAATTAAAATGATTACCTAAATTTAAAAATCATTATTAAAATGGTTAATTAAATTTAAACTCATCATTATTCGAAAACTTAATTAACTTTCTAAAACAAAACCCAAGCTCAAGAATAAACCAAAAGGTTTCGAAGAGATGGTGTTTTCCAAAAGTGCCGATATAGCGATAGTCGCTATACAGACACTTTTATAACTATTTCATGTCATATTGATTTTCATCCAAGAATCACATCACATAACATAAGATGACATATATACAACAACAAATAATATTCATAACATGTAGAGAACATAACTTATATCACTTACTTAAACTTTTTCAACTAGTTTTCAAATCGCTTACTAACTACCAAAGATGTCATCTTTTCAAAGCATAAACCAAGCCAACAACCATTACATTTCAATACATATGCAACAATCAGTTATCAACTACTAGAATGAACAAAGTGCAACCAAACTAAGTCGAACTACCACTTTATCTTGACTGACACCTGATCTACCTTTTTCTTCACTAAAGCTTGGATTTTTGAACCCTAAATGGGTTAGATGGGTTCAACCATGGGCATCATGGGCTCGGCCATAGTTGGATTGGGAGGTGTATGGTCTTGTTTTGGTAAGGAGGAGGTATAGTTGAAAAAGAAATGAATTTTAGTGGTTTTTGTTTAAGGAAGAAATGTAAAAGAGTGGACATTTCTCACTTTTGAAATTTAGGAAACCATGAAAACTCAAGTGGAACTTTTGAAAAGTCTAGCTTTTGGTCGAAGAGATGTTGTTTGTCTTAAATCTATAGCATCATCTTTGAAAAAGAGATGGCTTATTTGGTCACGTCTCATGACATTGCAATCCACATCATGTAACGATATTCCACCTGGTCGAGCATTCAAAGTATGATTTATTCTATCTAGTGAAAGGAAAATTTCTGTACCATATACCGACGTCCAAACACAATTTTCAGTGTTTCTAGGGGGATTAACAAGGTTTAGGTTAGCAAGAAATAATTTGACCATAATGTGGTTAATTTTCAAATTGTTCTTTCTATGGTCAAGAAAAGTGTCAAGCCCACTTTCAATTGCGGCATGTTACATACCGTAAGAAGAGAAATCGGGGTAACTTACGAAGGATTCCTCAAAGATCTTGGCATCTTGAAGCTTTATCCATCTTTCAAGTGCTTTATCACTCACAAGCCATGAGGCTATTTGAGAATCCACCGGAGTTGATGAAGAAGCGGCGGTAGTTTTAGTTTTCTTTTTAGGAGCCATTGATTTTGAGCAAAAATATAAAATTTGAGAGAATTTTAATGGAGTTTGGGTAAAAATTTGAATTTGGGAAATTTAAAATGAAGAGGTAGTTGAAAAAAGTGAATAGGTGGGTTAAATAATTGAAGAGGAAGCAGCAGTTTTTTGAGTCGTTCGGTCGACCGAAGTGTCTGGTCGGTTGACCGAATTTGTTAACCAAAACATACGAATCCTTTCGGGAAGAGATTCGGCTGACCGACCCAGTATTTTCGGCTAACCGACTTTGTTAACCGAAACGTATGAAACTTTCGGGAAAGGATTCGGCTGACCGACTCAGTATTTTTGGTCGACCGACCCTGTTGTTTTGCCCAGTTTTGATGTTTCTGATAAAAAATTGTATAAAGAGAAATTTTATTTATTTGTGCATGATATTAATACAACTTATAGACAATCAACAACACACATATATATATATATATATATATATATATATTAAAAAATACTTAGCCAACAGTTGTTAATATCGACGTTCCCAAGAATTTGGAGATGAAACATTCTCTATAGGTGACCATGTAGGAGCTACTGGAGATTGAGCAAGATTTGAGGAGGTTGAGGGTCTAGATGTGGTTTAATAATGTCTTCCTTTTTCGACGAACAAATTTTTATGGCCATCCGTTCTAGAAAGCTCAAACGTCTTGCCGTAATTTTTTGTTCATAGTATAACTCCTTTTATAGATCCATTTGTTGCTGTTGATAGTGGTGTATCTCATCTATTTTTTGTTTAGTTGAAGGAGATATGACCATAGCATTCTTGCCTTTCTTCTTTTCCGGTGTATAACCGGTATGAGTGTCCTTCCATGGTTTCCAGCCATGTCGGGGGTCTTTATCCGGGGAAGAGGAGAAGTTAAGGACACGATTTGGTAAGGGAAAAATAGGATAGGGTCTGTTTTCAGGAATACGATCGGAATCATCGTCCGGAGATGTATACGATAGACGAGAGTTTTCGGAATTGTAAAGATCATTGTTGGATGACATTTTCAAATAATTTTGAATATAAACTTTCTTAGTATTTGTTTGAAAACTAAACATAGTTTATATAAGTATTTGTTTACTAAAAAACAAGTGGATAAGAATTATTATTTAATTCTCATCACAGGTAATTAATAGCAAAAAAGTTTGTAAATGGATGATTACAAATTTTAAAACTACAAATAGATTTCTGAAAATACAATTTAAACTAAAAAGGAGATTGAGAGAAGAAACAACTATAGCTAAGTGGCTATAATACACCATTTAACAAGCAAGTAAAAAATTTTGTTTCAAACATTTTGCATATTTTTAGTTATAGCTCTTTTAGAGACATTATTCCTAAATCTCGTCTAAGTTTGATAAAAATATTTTCATTTAATGGTTTAGTAAATATGTCAGTAATCTGATTTTCAGTATCAATAAACTCTAAATTTATCAATCCTTTTTCCAAACAATCACGAAGAAAATGATAACGAATATCTATGTGTTTTGTTCGTGAGTGATTTATAGGATTTTAGAAAGATTTATTGCACTAGTATTATCACAATAAATTATAGACTTTTCAAGATGACAATTAAAATCCTGAAGTGTTTGTTGCATGTAAATGACTTGTGCACATGCCAAAGCAGCTGATATATATTCTGCTTCACATGTCGATAAAGAAACGCATTTTTGTTTCTTACTGAACCAAGAGACTAAGGAACGTCCAATGAAGTGACAGGTTCCGCTAGTACTTTTTCTATCCGTCCGACTTCCTCCAAAATTAGCGTCCCTATAGGAAACTAATTCGAAAGGACATTCTTTTGGATAAAATAGTCTGAAATCTTTGGTTTTAGTTAGATAACGAATAATGCGTTTAACTGCTCGCATATGTGATTCTTTAGGATTTGCTTGAAATCTAGCACATAAACAAACACTCATCATTATATCAGGTCGACTAGCTGTTAAATATAATAAAGATCCAATCATACTACGATATAGTTTTTGATCAACACTTTTGCCCTCCTCGTCTCTATCGAGATGAATCATTGTGCTCATAGGAGTTGGTTTGGCAGAAGTGTTTTCCAGACCAAATCGTTTAATTAAATTATAACAATATTTTTCTTGATTAATAAAAATTCCATTTTCAGCTTGTTTAATTTGTAATCCAAGAAAATATGACAATTCTCCCATATGAGACATTTCAAATTCATTTGTCATTACAGTCGAAAATTCCTGACATAACTTTTTATTTGTCGATCCAAAAATTATATCATCAACATAAATTTGAATTATCAAAATATCTTTCTTAGTTTTCTTAATAAAAAGAGTTTGATCTACTTTACCAATTTCAAAACCAGATTCTAATAAATAGCTTTTAAGACGATCATACCAAGCACGTGGTGCTTGTTTTAAACCATATAAAGCCTTTTTGAGTTTATAAACATGATCCGGAAATTTTTCATGATAAAAAAGAGGTGGTTGTTCAACAAAGACATTTTCTTTTATGTAACCATTTAAAAATGCACTTTTAACATCCATTTGATAAAGTTTAAAATTATGAAAACATGCAAACGCCAATAAGATTCGTATTGCTTCAAGTTGGGCGACTGGAGCAAACGTTTCTTCGTAGTCAATTCCCTCTTCTTGATTATATCCTTGTGCAACTAATCTAGCTTTATTCCTAGTTATATTTCCTAGTTCATCTGCTTTATTTTTGAAGACCCATTTAGTACCAATGACTGATTGATCACTTGGTCTAGGAACAAGTTCCCAAACTTCGTTTCGTTCGAATTGATTTAGTTCTTCTTGCATGGCAAGAATCCAGTAGTCATCAGTTGAGGCTTCTTTTATATTCTTAGGTTCTATGTTAGAGAGAAAAGCTACATGACCAACTTGACTTAATTGATGTCTGGTTTTAACATTCATATTTACTTCTTCAATTATATTTTGTACAAGATGATCCCGTAAAATTCTAGGTGGAGATTTTATTATATTAGTAGTAATGTTTATATTTTCGATAAATTCATGATTATTATCAAAATTTTCACTAGTATTACTGTTTTTATTCTGAATAGTTTCATCATCAGAATCGATAGTAATATTTGGATTTATATTTTTAAAATATTCGTCAAATGAAACATGTAAACTTTCTTCAATAACTTGAGTTCTTTTATTAAAAATTCGATAAGCTTTACTTCGTTTCAAATATCCTACGAATATTCCTTCATCGGATTTTGGATCGAATTTGCCTAGCTGATCTTTAGTATTCAAAATAAAACATTTAGAACCAAAAACTTTAAGATATGAAATATTTGGTTTTCTTCCATTTAGAAGTTCATATGGAATATATTTAGTTAACGGTCGAATGGAAACACGATTCAATATAACAAGCAGTAGCTACAGCTTCTGCCCAAAAATGTTTTGATAAAGTGGTTCCATTTAATAAAGTTCTTGCACATTCTTGTAACGTTCTATTTTTTCTTTCTATAACGCCATTTTGTTGTGGTGTTCTAGGAAATGAAAAATTATGGTTAATACCTTTATTGTTACAAAATTGTTCAAAAACTTCATTTTCAAATTCTCCTCCATGATCACTTCTGATATTTTTAATTTTCAAACTTTTAATATTTTGTATTCTTTTAACAAAAACTTTAAAATTATCAAAAGTATCACTTTTATTTTTCAAAAAGAAAGTCCAAATGTATCTAGAAAAATCATCTATAATAACAAACACATATCTATTATGATTAATAGACTGAACTTGAGTTGGACCAAAAAGATCCATGTGTAAAAGTTCAAGTGGTTGTTCTGTAGAAATTACCTTTTTAGATTTAAAAGATGATTTTGTTAATTTTCCTAATTTACATGCATCATAGAATATATTAGTTTTGAATCTTATGTTAGGTAATCCTTTAACTTATTTATTTTTAGCTAATTTGTTGATGGTATTAAAATTGATGTGACAAAATCTTTTGTGCCAAAGACAGGAATCATTTTCCTTAGCTACTAAACACAAATTTGAATCATTATTAACGTTCATATTTAAAATATAAATGTTTTTATCTCTTATTCCTTTAAAAATAATGTTATGATTTTTATCGAAAATATTACATTTATTTTCTGAAAAAGTTATATTAAAACCTTTATCACATAGCTGACTAATACTCAATAAATTATGTTTTAAATTTTTAACTAATAAAACATCAGTAATGAGAGGTAAATTAGTGATACCGTTGCTACTAACATCGCCTTTACCAATGATATATCCTTTAGAGTTATCTCCAAAAGTGACTGATCCACCATTTGAGTAGATAATAGTTGACAACATTTCTTTGTTTCCAGTCATGTGTTTTGAGCAACCGCTATCTAAAATCCATTTTCCTCTCCTTTTATGTGGTACCTGCAAAAAAATTATAAAAAGTTGGTACCCGTTTCTTTTTAGGGTCCTAAGAGTTAGATCTTAGGAAGCCAAACCCATACGGGTTCAGAATTCCCTTTATAAACATAGTTTTTGTTATTATGAACAGTTTCCATGAACATTTTGATATGTTTATTCCTTATCAAAACATTATTTGATTTTGGAATCCATATCTTAATGGTTTTAGTGTTTGAACAAACTGTTTTCTTAATATCCTTTTTAATTTTATTATTAATCCTACTTTTAGAAAAATTATTCTGTTTCTTAAATCCTAGTCCATATTTATTGTTAGTGGATTGAGAATTTTCAAGTATTTTAGAAAGATTCTCTCTTCCTTTATTGAAATTAGAGACATTTTTAGAGATGTCATCAAATTTTATTTTTAGACTAGATTTTTCTAAATCTAAATCTTTAATTTTAGAATTTAAACTATTATTTTCCAAAAATAAAGCATCATTTTTATTTTTCTAAATTTCTAGTTCTTCAGATATTGAAGAAATTTGAGAAGATAAATTATAATTTGATTGTTGAGAAATTTCAAGTTCTTCTTCTAATATTTTCTTCTCATCTTTCAGCATATCTACTTCTAAGACTGTCCTATCTAATTTTCTTTGTAAATCTTTATTTTTCTTTTTAAGTTGCTTTTCTAAGTCTACTAATTCAGAATTAATTTCAATTAAATCTTAAAAACTAAGATCACTTACATCGTCTGACGAAGCCATGAAGCACACATTTGCTTGTTCATTTTCATTGTCACTTTCACTCTCTGATGAGGATGATGAGTCTGTGTCGTCCCAAGTGACTGAAAAAGCTCTTCGTTTGGTTCTGTCCTTCTTAAAATTGCTCTTTTTACGTTCTGGACAATCCTTCTTCATGTGACCTTTCTTGTGACATTCATAACATTCCATTGCTGAAGATGATGGTTTGCTATTGTTGGTGGAATTATTTTTGTTTCCCCTGAATTTATTTCTTTTGAATTTCAGAAACTTTTTGAAATTTTTGGCAATCATTGCCATATCTTCATTCTCTGAGTCAGAGTCATCTTTTTCTACTTGAAATGCCACATTCTTCTTTTCTTGTGCTCCATTTCTCTTTGCCTGCAAATTTACTTCGTAGGACATTAAATTACCTATCAATTCTTCTGGTTTTAATGTTGAAAAATCACTTGCTTCTTCAATGGCTAGGACTTTTCTTTCCCATTCGTCCGTTAAAGAATTTAAGATTTTTGTGACAATATCAAACTCAGTAAAAAAAATTCTAATGATAGTAGAGCATGATAAATATCCTGGAATCTAAAGTACATATCATTTATAGATTCATTTGGCCTCATTTTGAAATTTTCAAATTGATTTTTCAACATAGAGATTTTGCTTAATTTAACTTTGTTCGTTCCTTCATGTGTTATCTTAAGTGTTCTCCAAATTTCATAACCAGAACTGCACGTGCTAACTCTATTGAATTCATTTCTATCTAATGCACAAAATAAAATATTCATAGCCTTTGCATTTGATGTGTTGTTGCCATATTACTCCAAGTTGAGTATTCTCCAGTAGGAGTTGTGTACTCACTTTGTATAATATTCCAGATATCAAATCCACTAGATTGCATATAGATTCTCATTCTAGTTGACCAATAATTATAATTTATACCATTAAAAAGTGGAGGTCGTGAAGTTGATTGACCCTCTCTTAAACTAGTATTAGTGTTAGGTTCAAAATCGTTAGTATGTGTTGTTGCCATATTACTAGAAATAGATATCAAATAACTTTGTGATGATTATAGGATAACCTACTCTGATACCAAATGAAAGTGAACGTGCAGTACTAAGGATCGTGTAATATGGTATATAAATGCGGAAACAGATAATAGCAGTAAAATAAAAATTAAAGTAAGCACACCAGGAATTTTTATACTGGTTCGAACTTCCCGTTCTACGTCCAGTCCCAGAATACCCTCTGGATTTAAACTAAACCCCTCACTTAACCCGGAGGAATAGGTATACGACACCTGAGTAGCCGAACCGGAATTTTTCCGCCTCAACAGCCGAAGAGGACTTCAACTTAATACAAATAACTTGTTGACGAATTTGTTCTGAATAACACGGATTGTCTTTTGATAGTACAATTCTCCTATAATCAAATCCTCAAGAATATATAGTGTGTGTGAAGATTTAGAAGGAGGATAATCGCGTAGAATTGAAGTATATGAATTAATTCAGGGATTTTAGTGATATTGAATGAGAATGAATGCTTTTATTTGCAGAAATAAATAGAGAATAGATTTCAGAATTATAAACAAGAATTGGTGATTGTAGAAGTGAATTAAACATGTTTATATAGTTGTAGAATAGTTACAATCTTTCATGAAGAGTTTCAATCAAAAGTTGTGACCATATCTCTTGGATTGAAGATGATTCCTCTTCACGAACGATCGCAACTCTTCAGAAATATAGCCGTTATTTCCAGGTCGGTTGGCTGAAAATTCTGGTCGGTCAGGTGAGTTTAAAATCGTGCACAAAACAGTGCATATTTGTGCACTAACACAGGTTCGGTCAGCCGAGCTTACTGGCCGGTCGACCGACCTGATGTTATGTGCACAGATCACATTTTTTTAAATATAAAACAATATACAACTATTTATATGTGTGTGTGACTACTTGAGGAATGATTTTAACAATATTCTAAGACTCAATAAAAAATATTCATACTAATCTCTGGATTGTAGTCTTGTCTCCTTTGTAGTGCATAATATATGTTTATTCTCTTTTTGTCGCCTTTGTATAGTATTCTCTTTGTAGTTCGTCTTATGATCTCTGAAGCTTGTGTCATGAATCAAAACCCATGAATCAACAAAGTATACATATCTCGAAACTCAGGAAACTGATCAATATGAGAAGCTACCTAGGAGAGAAGCGACGGAGCAGGAGAAACATTCTAGGAAGTACTATCACTTCCACGAAATGCACAGGCATAACACCAACGAATGACGATAGTTAAGGAAACAGATTGAGGAGCTGAGAAGGAATAACAAGCTCCAGCAGTATGTTAGGGAACTGCAGAATGATGGAGAAACTGCATGACCCCAGGGTCTACATACTCAATGAAAACTGCCTGGACCTAGCAAATAAGGGCCCAAGCGAGGCGATGAAAGACCAGTTATCAAATAACTTTCAAGCTAGCTGGTCATCCAGGAATGAAGCAGCAACCTAAAACAATACTATTTCATTCATCGTTATCTAATTTCCTTCCGCAAATAAGCCTCCTAAGGACACTTGGGGCATTGTAAATAGGTAGGACTTGCCATTTCTTCTACTCATTAATAAAAGCTGCTTCTTGAACCAATGGAACTATGCTCTTCCAAGCAAAACTAATGCACCACGCAATCTGCAGCACAGCCGAGAAAATGCTCTGCCTCCCTCAAATGACAAATGGGCAGTATAGACTCACTAACAGCCAGACAACGGGTCGATCGATCCTTAACCTTCTATGAATAGGTGTTGTCCTAAGACTGGCAACATCGGGAAGGTCTAAGCCACTGGATCGATAGGTCGTATCGATCCTCAACCTTCAGAGAACCGGCATTGTCCCAAGACTGGCAATGAAAAGAAGGTCTAAATCATCGGATCAATGGGTTGTATTGATCCCCAACTTTCTAAGAACCGGTGTTGTCCCACGACTGGCAATGTCGAGGAGGTTTGAACTGCCGGATCGACAGGTCGTATCAAACCCCAATCCTTTAAGAAATGGCGTTGTCCTAAAACTGGAAATGTCAGGAACGTCTAAACCGTCAGATCGACGGGTCATATCAATCCCCAACCTTTTGAGAACCGACGTTATCCTAAAACTAGTAATGTCTAAATGGTTTAAAGTGCCAGATCATGGGTCGTATCAATCCCCAACCTTTTGAGAACCGTCGTTGTCTTAAGTCTGACAATGTCGAAAAGGTCTAAACTGCCAAATCGATGGGTCATATCGATCCTTAACCTTTTCAAAACTGACATTGTCCCAAGACTGGAAATGACGAGAAGGTTTGTACCGCCAGATCGATAGGTCCTATTGATCCCAACTTTCTAAGAATTGGTGTTGTCCCAAGACTAGCGACGTCAGGAAGGTCTTAACCGCTGAGTCGACGGTCACATCAACCCTTACCTTTTGAAAATTAGCATTACCCAAAGACCGACAATGTCCGAAAGAGAAACAGACTTCCAAAGAGTCGTTGCTGCCCAGAGACTGGTAGGAGCACACTATCGCCCAAAGGTAGGCAATGACATAAGGAAGTTTCAGAATCAAATTGTCGATGCGCTAGTTTCTGAAGACAAATGTAGGTCTTGATTGAGTTTTCAACTCTAAATTGTAGGAATATACCATCACCCAAAGATTGGCAATGCTAAGGAGAAACCCCATGAATGGGACCATCAATACAACGGCTTTTGGAGATAAAAGCAGGGGCTCGATCAAATCTTTAGCCCTACCTCTTGGAATCTGACATTGCTCGAAGAATGACAATATCAGGAAGGAACCATCTTCTAACATTCGTGAATTTGGCACCTCCCGAAGATAGGCAATGTCGGACAGTATAATTGTAAAATCTTCAGGAATTTGATGTTGCCAAGAGACTAGCAACGTTAGGAAGAAGCATTCACTTTCGAGCCGATCGAATCAGTCTACTCTTACCTACACATATCAACTATGCTTGGAGATAGGCAACATCAAGGGCAAATCTTCAGAATTGAACCACTGGTATGTTGGTTTTTGGATATAGAAACTGGTGCACTGACCCCAAACTTCAGGAATTCTATTGTTCCTAGAGATAGGCAGTCTCAAAAATGTAATTCTCAAAATCGAGCAATTAAACTGCCAGTTCCCAGAGATAAGGACTGGTGTACATACTGGATTCTAGAGACTGCAAAGAAAGTGGAATCGTGGATGACTCCCACAAAGGACTATTTACTCAAAGGAATTCTCCCGAAAGAATGAGTGGAAGAAACTTCCTCGGTAAATGCCACGGTCCATGGTACAAGATGGAGTGCTATATTGGAGAAAATTATCTACCCTGGTTTGGCATGTAACCATATATGAAGCTAGGAAGATCCTCATGGAAGACCTTGAGGGCATCCATGGTGATCACACCGGGGTGTAGACATTGGTAAAGAAGATGCTTCACTACTAATATTTATGATTGACGATAAATTGGAATGCAACTGACAACACCAAGCAGTGCGACCGGTTCCAGAGGTTTGTGAAAATCCCAATAGCCCCATCGATGGAATTTAAGTAAATGGTCAGCTAGTGGCCATTTGCAATTTGAGAAATCAACATTATCAGTGTGGAACAAGTAACGAAATGAGGCGCAAAATATGCTATTATTGCAGTCGACTACCGGTGGTGAAGTGGAACCGTTTCCATAATCGCGACGAATAAGGAAAATGGACCACTAAAAGCGGTGAACAAAAAGATCTCGATACCAAGAGGAACCTCTTGGTACCGAAAGGCTCAAAGTTGAGTCATTGATATCTCCACTGCCGGAGATAGAAACCAACACCCGATTGGGCTTCTAGCCACAACCTATAGGAATCTGCCATTGCTCGGAGATTGGCAATGTTGGAAGGGTTTAATCACTAGCCATTAGGAATTCTATTGTTCCCAGGAAATAGGCAGCTTTAAGGAAGGATAATCAGAATTGAATTATTCATGCGCTAGTTTTTGAAGATTGAAACTAGTGCTTGACCCGATTCCAACGACAGCATTGGCGACCAAGCAAGACACGCTCGGTCAAGGATAGGTGAGGATATTCACAGAAAAACAAAAACAAGTATTGTTGGACTCTCCCGATCTAAGACCGACAGTATGAAGGCGCAATCGGACCGGGGGTAGTCGAATAATTTATCCTGCATGTTTAACTCACACAATTGCCTGAACTCACGATAGAGAAGCTTCATGAAAAGATTTAGATCACGACAAAAATACATGAATAAGCAATAAATATTACAGATAATGTTCCCCATTGTTAGGGTGTGGGATAGAATTTGGTCTATACATCCAAATGAAAGACCAATATGCCAACAAGCTTTAGGAGATCCCTACTTGCTCTTCCCTCCTCGTCCAAGACCCACATAAAAGGCAAAATCTAAGCTGTGAAGGATCCAACTTTAGGAGGAGTAGACGAACAATCACTGGACTTGAAACGCGGTGATCGACGAAGTTTACAACGAAAATTGGCACAAACACCCAAGAGATTTATAATAGAGAAATAAATATAGAATATTTAATGTAAATAGAGAGAATATAGCAATTAAGGAATAAGAAATAAGCAAATAACAAAGACACGACAGTTTATAATGGTTCGGCGTTGTTTGCCTATATTCACTTTGAAGAGATGACTTTTTTAATCACTTTGTAAACTGAGTACATGAGGGGTCGGATGAAAATCCTTAATAACAAAAGAATAGAAAGCAACAAGCAGCATCTAGCCTCCCAAAATGAATAACCAAGTCTGTATTTATAGAGGAAGATGGTGAAATATCTCCCTGAAAATTCGGCAGAAGGCTCTCCAGATCCATAGGGGGCCCAAAAGAGGGATCGCATGGCCTAAATACTAAGAAATAGGGACTGGGATAGATCCCTATGATTGGTGATTTTGAGGGTGCGATCACTATAGGAGCTTCTACATGTTGTATTATTCTTAGCCTCCAAGTTTTATGCCAATTAGATTATTAGAACTTGAGTTATTGAACAATTTTTGTTGCAACATGTGATGTTGTCTGATTAGGTCGATCTTTCTTGTTTGTGCTTTTCAGGGTGCGATCCCTAGGGTGGACTCGCTAGGGTCCCATCTTCTTGTACCAAAGTTTCATGTGTATCAGACTTCTGGATTTTGAGATATCAATTGTTTTCTGCTAAGTTGCACTGTTTAGCTAAAGTAATCTGATCCCTTTGGTAGAGAGGGATCGTACCTAATCCCTATTCTGGATTGGACTATATTCTATGCTTAGAACCTTTTGTATAACATATCTCCTGATTTCGTTCGATCACGGCTTCATATTATCATCTACACTCGATTTCTGAACCCCACAATCATCACTCTGGGCTACTGGCCTTGATGACAGTCGAGTCTAAGTTGTCCAGTTAATTCAGATATAGCCAGGTCAAAATGCCGGATAACACTTGCCCGCTATAGTATGCCTTGTGTTGAACATGACGTGCTTTGAATCGAAGCAAGTTAGAGTCACCGAAGAGAAATGCATCCAGTTTTCTAAATAGTCGCCATCCTTCCGTTGAGTCATTTTCCCAAAGTGTCGTATCTTTCATTGTTCGTCGCGACGCTTGGTCAATTTTCAGTAGTATAAATTATGGATTGTATTTCATCAGTTGTTATCCGTGTCCGGTTCTACGGAGCTAGTAGGCCTTGGCTATCTGATCTGGTTTCATCTTTGAAAGCTTCAAGTGAGAAATCAATTTCTGTCATTTCAAAAATTGAATAGTTTGGAATTTTCACGTGAACATTCATGCACATGTCTCTTATAACTGACTCCCATCCACGTCATACATTTTTGGGTCGATGCCAATTTTCGTTGATTCAGATGCAATTCCATTGCGCACACACACACACACACACACACATACACACACACACATATATATATATATATATTAAAAATAGGGATCAGAAATTTTCTAACCGATCCCTTTCTCTTTTTTCTCTTTTTTTATGTACACGAGCACGTAGGGATCGTATAGATTCCTCTTGAATAGGGATCATATCTGATCCCTTTTTCATAGAAGATACTTTACACTTTTTTGGCTTCGTAGAGAAGACAATACATGCCGATCCTTATATTCCATATATAAACTAGCACATCACCTTTACATCCCTCACTTCACTTCATTTGTTTGTTTTCTAAACCAAACCTTAATTCCTTTTTATCAAAACCGAACCCTTCTCTTCCCTTCATACCTCCAAACCTGTGCAGTTAAAGCGCTCGGTGGATTCAATGTGGTAGAGGTGCAAAAAGTCATAGCGGGGATGTAGCGAAGATATAGCGGGATATATCGGATTACTCTAAAATAGCATATAAATCCTATACTTGTTGTTTTTACAAATATATAGATAGTAATTATGTGAAAAATTAACATTCGATTGAATTATAATTAATACAGAAATACTTTTAAATAAAAATATGTGTAAATGTATTGTAAATGAACGTAAAACTGTTATATAACTTAATTTAATTTAGTAGAATATTAGAGTATTATCTTTTCTAAACATATATCAAAAATTCAATGAAATTAATTAATTTCATAACTTTTATAGCGTATAAATATCATTTTTCAATCCAATTTTTTATAGAAGATATAGCGGAAATAGCGGAATATAGCGGATATAACGGGATATAGCGGAAATAGCGGGGATTAAAGCGGAAAGGCTATATGTTGGGGATATATGGAAAAATCGTAGCGGTAGGAATCCGCTATAAGATATATCGGAGTTATAGCGGGGATATAGCGGGGCATTAACTGCAGGGTACTTTTGGCACAAGTCCTTATTAAGTTTCAAAATTTACGAAAAGTCCTTCACTAAATTTCAGTGTAAATTAGGTCCCTGTTTTTTATTCACTATTATTGCAGAGCATGATGCAACATTTCATAAAAGTTGCTGACATTTCCGCAACATTTCTGTACACTGTGAACATAGTGTATGAAAGTTGCTGAAATATCAACACTTATTTATAAAAGTTGTTGATATTTCAGCAACATTTATGTACACTATGAACACAGTTTATGAAAGTTGCTGAAATATCAGCACTTATTTATAAAAGTTGCTGACATTTCAGCAATAATTTTTCTTTGTTTTTACAATAAAACTTTGACACAGATAGTTGCTGAAATATCAGCACTTACTTATAAAAGTTGCTGACATTTCAGCAATAATTTTTCTTCGTTTTCAGAAAACAGGGACCCGCTTTACAATATGAAAGTATGATAGGGATGCCTCCCTAATTTCCACTTAACTGCACAGCTCCAAACCCTCACTTTACTTTGAATCGATCACCGTCTCCATTGTTCCACTCATTGCCCCTTGTAATTCGACTCCATCACCAAGCCTTTGATTCAAATCGAGACCCTACCCCAATTTGTATATTACCATCTCCATTAACAGGCATACATAGGTTCTTTTTTTAATTGCAGTTTGCTTTGTCCCAATTTTGCGACATGGACCATGGATTCGATCATGTTGGTGGATGGGTAAGGTTCTATGTGTATGGAGTTGTAATTTTACTGTTAGATGGAGAGGAGATAGATCGATATGTTTAGTGATGAAGGGGTCGGCTATTGGTCGAGGAAGACGAGGCGTATGGGTTAAGTGAGGGATCGGTTGGAGGATGCATATGCAGGAGAGGGATCGGTCTTGCGTGTTGCTTGAGGGATCGAAGTAAATATTTGAGGGAAGTGTGAAAATGGCTAAGTATAGGGGTCGGTGCAAATGCATGTCATAAGGATCGGTTATGAAAGTTTGAGGAGGGATCGGTGTTATTGTAGCATAGAGGGACCAATCAAGTTGGCTTTGGCATAGGGATCGGCTATGTTGAGATATGGGAATAGGGATCGGTCTTATTGATTTGAACTTATATACGTGAACGAATCAATCCATATAAACCTATACAAATAATCGAGACCAGTCCCGCCTTAACAAATTTGGACAAATGGACCATAACAGACTATTGGACTTGCATATTTAACTTTGAACTAGAAATCGAATGATTAAAATTCTGGGACTTGAATATGAACTAAAATCCAACATGTAAACCCGAATAATGAACTCCACACTCCGATATGCCGATGGTCAATCCCGAAGTTACTACAACTGATCTGTGCAAATGCCAGTTGAGACGGTCAGCGATGACGGTCACTCTGGTCGGAATCCAAAGTCTCGTCGCTACGTTTTGCTTTAAATTCTAAATCGTTTATCTCTGCACCGCACAACACTACATTACGCTAGTTTACACTTAGCATAGGGGGACAGGGTGATTTCTCTAATCTTTATTATCTACTGAGTTTAGTTGATACGGGGTCCAGATGTTCAGGGCGTTTAGCCGAAATGTCTTCCAGTCAACCTTCACTGCATAACAATCCAGGTGTCGAATCGAGCTGCGTGACCGTATCTGGTAGACTTTCTCCCAAACACCAAGCTGAGTAACCGGAGAGTCCCCGTCCATTAGTTGACCTTTACTACGACGTTCCTATCCTCCCTATGGAAGAGGTAGATCCTGCCCCTAATACTTTAAAAGGAGCAGTATTTTTAAATGACCAGATGGACTCCCAAGCCTCCAGAATTGGTGAAGCCGCTTTTTATAGGCTGTGCTCTAAACATGGGATCCCGTTTGGAGATGTTCTACTCCCTTCAAGGAATGACAGGGCCCACTTGTCCCCGGAGGGGTATACGGGTTGTAATAAATTTATGTGCTAGCCGGATGTGTACCGCCCTTCAACTCATTCATACGAGAGATGCTACATTATCTAGGTATATCTCCTGCTTAGCTGCATCCAAACAACTACGCTTTCCTTCATGGTACCTTATGGATGTTCTGTTCCATTCACCATCTCCCGAAGACATCCGGTTCATCTTAAATTTTAAGCGACGGACAGGAAGTCATTCTTATACTTTCCTCAAGCCCGCGTCCAACTGTTAAGTTCTTACTGGTGCTTGGAACAAGCTCAGTGTCTTTAAGCACGAACGGTTCTATGATCGTTGTCCGCCCTGCTTTGCAGGGAGATGGTTGGAAGGACGTAAGTGTTGCATTAACTTTATTTTCAAATTCTTAACCCCAAGTCATATCCTGAACTACCAAATACTTTGTAAATTTACAGTGTCTTTCCATGACCCAAAGGCAATAATTATTCAAGTGCAGTTTTTGCGATCCGTTCTACCCTAGTGGAAGATAGGAACATTAGATTACTCGTAACTAATGAGTGGTTATCTCTTTTCGGGTTGCTGGAAGAAGGTCGCAGCATCAGACTTATAGGAAGCATTGCACCACGGAGGAATGTTATGGAACAAGAAGGCGGCATTGATAGCCCTGTCGTGCCCCCAATCGAGGAGGCTCGGGATGATGCCGAAGAAGGGGAAATCAGAGGTGATGACGCCAATGAGCCTGGCAATGATGAGGTAGGTTCAGGCAATGCGCCTGTGGTTGAGTCATCACAAGGCCCGCAATCCCATGCACCGACAAGGAAAGGAGAAGGGCTCGCTTACAAACTCCATAGGAGAAAAACTCATTAAAAGCCCAAGTTCATTATCACCTCCGTTGGAGAAGAGTCTTCCGCCCAGCCTCTAGAGAGTTCGATGGAAGGATATTCAATTCTCCCGATCCCTGACGACATCATGCCCGTTGACTTTCCTGATTTAAGCATTGGGAGGATTAATATTTCCACCAGGACTGGTAATGACATTCCTCCCACTAGCAAAGGGGAAATCACTCTTATGAGCAAGGCCACAGTAACTGGTCCGCGGGGGGACACTAAGACAGTCACAACACGTGCACTTTACTGCACGATTTTTGTCTATCTTTTATTTTATTGTCACTTATATGCTTTTGTTTGGTTTTCATGCGTTATGTCTCATTATTGTGCCTTTAATCACTTGAGGGGCTCCTTTAACACATTATGGATCCAAACGTGGCCCGGACTCGGGCAGCCATCGAGAAAGGTGTGACAACCATGAAAGAAGCCATCATTCATGAAATCTTTATCCTCTAAGCAGAAGTAAAAATCTCAATCATCTCATCGCCAAAAAGTTCAGCCCAGTCCTTCTGTATGTAGCGGCGATCAAACCTCTTCTCATGTTCCCCCAACTGCTGTGCTATCTGAGCATCATTCGGGTTCATTTGGGTCTCGATAGCCTCGCAACTGCTGGTTGAACAAACGTCCTATTGTTACATCTAAGCGTACTTTAACTTCTACAGTTCCTGAGGCCTATACGGCTGAACGTTTAGCCGTACTTAAGGTCAAATTTCCAAAAATCGTCTTTGATGGACTAAAGTTTCTTCCTTCTATCCATACAATCTCGAGAAATATTTTCACTTACATGCGTCAACGATGGTTTTGTGCATCATGAAACACTCCAACATTTAGCTGAGAAATTTTTTGAGGTGTCTATTGAAAAGCAACATGAAATCGATCGCCTTAAGCTGGAGGCGATCCATGATAAAGATAAGATCAAACATCAACATGACGAGATTACAGAGTTGACCATGAAGTTAACTACAGTAGAGAAAAGTGCTAAAGAAACGTCTAAAGCGGTTCATCATCTGGAAATGGCTCATAAGAAGGAACTTATAGAATGATGCTCTTTAGAAAAAGAAGGACACTTTGGCATTTTGCGTTAAAGAGCTTGAAGAACTATTGCAAAAGGAGAAGGATGATAAATACGTCGCTTCAATGGAATACCAAAAGTATTGCGAAGAGGTCGTAGAGGCTCGTAAGCCAAAAGTTAAACTCGACAAAGATCTTGCTCGGATTGAGGCCCTTAAAGAAGAGGCGAGGGAAGTTGGTCATCAGGAGGTCGGAGGGCAAATTAAGGCACAATTGGAGGAAGCTAGAGAGGAAGGAAGGAATGAGATCAAGGACATATTTGATCCTTTGATCATTAAGTACAATGCCAAGATCCGTATGGACCGTAACTGAAGCTTTTTAGGTGAGGGTTACCTCCAATCGCTTGGTGAGGCTTGGGACAGCATCGTCGATATGAAGAAGAAGACTCCTGGCGAAGCCGATGTCGATGAGGAGAAACCAGTGTACATGGATTCGAACCTTTAGATCTCGCTGCTGCAAGGTTGAGATACATTTATATTTTGGCACCTTCTAGCAAAGGAAAAGACATCGCTGAAGCTTGAGGGTCTGATCCCAAAGATTCCTCTTTACTTCAACCAGCTGGTGCATCGGTTTCTCTTGGCCTGAGACAAGACCCAAGCTATGATCCAGATAAACCCAGTTATAAATCAAAGGCACTGACTCCTATTTAAGAAGGGAGCACTCCAACAACAACCGAAAGTCAACCGGATGCAGGTATCCTGCTCATTCTCTATTACTCGAGAGGTTACATTCTTCATGCCCAATAGTTCTGGGCTTATTCGCTTGTTCCCGCAAATCTATAGGTCTCCCAGCTCCTAGTCAAACTCCTGGAAGTGGTGCCACTGTAGAGAAACAACCAACACTTACTGACATTCCAGTGGAATACTGACATTCCAGGGCCAGTTGCTCAAGTTATTGGAGCTTTTGCTAATGTAAAGGCCGATAATCGGTCGTTGCACGATGAATCTGATGATGTTATGGTTACAGGCGCCTCCGAACACACTAATAAGCTCAGCTTGAAGGAGCACATTAAGAAGGAGGAGTTGCTGAAAAAGAAAGCCAAAACCGAGCCTGTTGATGTGGATGTCGATGATCCAAACCTCATCCCACTGCAAGTCATTCCCTCTGGTGAGTCCATTCCTGTGGGTAACATTCCTCCTGTTTCCGAAGGTGACACAGATCCAACTCTCGCATCCAAGAATGTTTCTCCAAAGGGAGTTAAGAACGGTAAGGGATCTAAGAGGGGAACATGGGAAGGCTCGAGTGGTTCCACTCCCAAGACATTCAAGAGGGAGAAGAAGCAGAAGAAGTAGCCATCATGTCGTCTTAGTTTGTACATAGCTTATGTAGCTGTTTTTATTTTTATTGGCCATGTTTGTACAGGTACGACCGCTGCTTTTGGATAAACACTTGTAATATGATTTCCAAGTTTTATGTAAATAAAATTTCTTTGGTTTTTGTTGAACTCTTTAATAAAAAAATTTAAGTAGTCGAGCTATTACTTTTCCATTCAACGTACTTATAATTCATTGCTCGTTGATTCGGATAATCATCCATTAATTTTACTCAAGGCCACCATGTGGTCATGGCCTCAAGTTGTACCAAACACTGGGCTCAAGCCCTAGTGCTACGTTGTCGAATTCAATGGCTTAAGTGATTATACTCCTGCCCCCAATCTCGGGTTAGAGGAATTAGATAGTGGATGGTTGAATTCCATCCTTAATGAATTTATACTCCTCCTGTCAATTTCAGGTCGAAGTTTATGGAATAGTGAGTGGTTGAACCGTAATCACCTATTTATTTATAATCATATCCGCACTCTGTGCATATGAATTTGTTGGCGGGTGGTCGAATCGCATCTAATTTGTGTTTATACTCTAGTCCACACTCTGGGGACTTAAAGTTATTTCAAAAAATAGTCAAACCGTACTTTCCTTAATTGATTGATTTACCCCTAAGCCTGGGGTTTAACTTGGAGAGCAACCGGTCGTATTATGATCACTTTTTGATTTATGTCTATCCCATAGTTTGGTGGAATTAATTTGATTATCGGAAGCTCAAGTCACATTCATTTCTCGTTAAGTACTCCGCCCATCGGGTTGTGAGCGAGAATCATCGAAGGAACGGTTGGACCACGTTCATTGTGTTTAGTCCAATCATGAACTTGTGTAATCGGCTGGCTCCAAACTCTAAGAACCTACTTGGACATGTCAATATAGTTAGTCGGGTATCATAACTAATATGTAATGCTATAACAATCACAAATATGAAGGAAATTTAAAGCATTATTTTCCAAATGGAAAGAAATGACATAATTTGTCTTAGTACTATCTGGAAAATCAAATACTAAAGAAAATTCGACAATTGAATACAACTAAATGAAAAAAAAATAAACTAAGTGAAATAGCATCGTAAATGCTCGCTAGTCCATGCCCTTGGGAGTGTGACGCCATCAATAGTCGCTAGTTTGAAAGTTTCTTCTCCAAGCCTCTATTCAATGATGTATGGTCCTTCCCAAGTAGGATTCATGTGTGATGGGACTGGAAAAACCAATTCCAAGATGAGATCGCCGATTTCAAAGGTCCTAGTTTGGACTTTAGTGTTGCAGTATCGGGCGACTCGGTGTCGATGTGCAACTACCCTCAAATTAGCTTCTTCGCGCTTCTCATATACCAAGTTTAGAGATTCTAAGAGTATATTTCTATTCATTCTGGGGTCATAGTAGGTCACTTGATGAGAAGGGACTTTGAGTTCAATAGGAATGACGGGTTCGGAGCCGTAAGCAAGGGCGAATGGACTATGTCCAGTTGCAGACTTGTGGGTGGTTCTGTAAGCCCATAATCTAGTTGGGAGTTAATCCACCCACTTTCCTCTAGCGTTTTTCAAACGTTTCTTCATAATGGACTTTATGATTTCATCCACAGCTTCAACTTGTCCATTTGCTTAGGGTGAGCAACTGATGCAAATCTCTTTTCAATATGATGTCGATGGTAGAAGTCTTTGAATCCACCGCTGTCGAATTGGGTTCCATAATCAGTTACAATGGTTCGTGGAAGGCCAAAATGACAGATGATGTTCCGGACAATGAAGTTCATTACTTTCTTCGTCGTGATCATGTTTAAAGGTTCAGCTTCGGTCCATTTGGTGAAGTAATCAACTGTTACGGTGGCATACTTCGCACCACCTTTAGAGATCGGTAAGAAACCGATAATATATATGCCCCATGTGGCAAACGGCCATGGACTGGCAATTTGTGTAATTTCCATCGGCGGAGTTCTTGGAACTTTTTCATAAATCTGGCACTTTTCGCATCGCTTAATGTAATCAACAACATCTCGGTTGATAGTTGGCCAGTAATACCCTTAATAGAGTATTTTTCTTTGCAAGGGTTTCCCTCCAGTGTGATCACCACATTCCCCTTCATGAACTTCCCTTAGGAATCGTTTTATTTCATCATGAGCGATACACTAGAGCAAGGGAACAAAATTCCCTTTTTATACATGACTCCTTCCTGAATGATATATCGTGAAGCTTTACGGAAGATTTTTCGTCTTTCATTCCTCCGTTTGGGAAGTACTCCTAGTAGGAAATAATCTTTAATCGGGGTCATCCACGACTCCTTCTCTAGTACCCAGTCGCATCTGGTTTATGCTTAGAGTGTCTAGTACTTCGACTGGAACCAAGCCCATTTGTTGTGCATCCCTGGTGCTAACAAACTTTGCCAATGAGTCGGCCTTTTGTTTTGATCCCGGGGAATGTGTGTGATGTCCTAATACTCAAAGACAATCAATAGCTCTTGGACTCAGATAAGGTATGGAGTGAGTCATTGTCCTTTAGCCTGGTAATCTCCTCTGACTAGTTGCCTGATCATAGCCGTCAAGTCCGACATTTGGATAGTTAGGGCCAAGCAGTAGTTGTGCTCCGCCTCACATGAATGGTCCGATCAATGTCTATGGGCCGTTCCACGCCTTCTTAGCTCAACATCGTCTTGATGTCCGTCATGTGTGTTCACATCGTCATTATTTCAAAGAGGTAATGGATCTGAATTAACATAAACTCCAGCATCCAGATCGACCACAAATCCAGTCCAAATTCCACCAGAAAAAGGAAAGGTTCCTACTTTGGAGAAGGGATTGGCCTCGGTCCCTATAGAGGGATCAGGTCCGATCGGTCCTGGAAGCCGGGGAATAGTTATGTGTTGATGTCCTATTACTTCTGCATTATATCTATCGGTTCAGCAATGTCTGCACCTGTAATGGTCATCTAATGAAGTTGAGCTCTCCGATGTAGAATAGGGAGTTGGCTCCCTCCTAGTTTTCCCACGTTGTTGATCCCCGAGTTGATTCATTAGATCGATAGGCTTGAATATGCTGGTTCAATTGTCGGTGGCTATCCATGAGCTCTTTCATTAGGTTCTAAAAATCAGCTCTTGTGATGGAATCAGCTGGATTCTGGGCACCAACAGGATTTGCAGCATTATCATCCACTGATAAATTTCTCTGGCCTCCTTGCTAGATGCTAGTGTTCTCATTTCCTTTTGCATTGAGAGGTAGATTTGGTGTTCCTAACCATTGTTAATAGTTTTTCTTAGACTTTTGCTAATCTAACAGCGACAAAAGGATCCAAATAAAGCTGAGAATCTTGGTTCTCAGTAAAAGCACCAAAATGTTTGCACCAAAAATTGGCACAAACACCCAAGATATTTGTAGTAGAGTAATAAATAAAGAATATTAAATGTAAACAGAGAGAATATAACAATAAAGCAATAAGAAATGAGCAAATAACCGAGACACGGCAGTTTATAGTGGTTTGGCGTTGTTTGCCTACGCCCACTTTAAAGAGATAACTTTATTAATCACTTTGTAAATTGAGTACAAGAGGGATCAGATGAAAATCCTTAACTACAAAAGAATACAAAGAAAAAAGCAGCATCCAACCCCCTAAAATGAATAATCAAATCAGTATTATAGAGGAAGACGGCGAAATATCTCCCTGAAAATTCGACAGAAAGCTCTCTAAATCTATACGGGCCCACATGAGGGATCGCATGGCCTAAGTCCAGAGAAATAGGGATTGAGGCTGATCCCTATGATTGGTGATTATGGGGGTGTTATCCTTATGGGAGCTTCTACATGTTATATTATGCTTAGCTTCCAAGTTTTATGCCAATTGGATCGGTAGAACTTGGGTTATTGATCAACCTTTGTTGCAACATGTTGTGATGTTGTTTGATTTAGGCCGATCCCTCTAGAGGGAAGTGGGCCAATCCCTCTTGTTTGTGCTTTTGGAGGTGGGATCCCTAAGGTAGACTCCCTAGCATCCCCTTTGCTTGTTTCCAAAGTTTCATGTGCATCTTACTTTTGGATTTTGAGATATCAATCGTTTTCTGTTAAGTTGCACTGTTTAGCTGAAATAATCTGATCCCTTTGGGAGACAGGAATCATACCCAATCCCCATTCTAGATTGGAACATATTCCATGCTTAGAACCTTTTGTATAGCATATCTCTTGATTCTATTCGATCACGGCTTCATATTATCATCCACACTCGATTTCTGAATCCCACAATCATCGCTCTGGGCTACTGGCCTTGATGAAAGTCGAGTCTAACTTGTCCAATCAGTTTGGATATATCCGGGTCAAAATGTCGGATAACAGATGAGTCTTCCTTAGCAAGGAAACTTAGCGCTCATTACAACCGAGAACATGGAAAATGAAGCAAAGGAAAAGCATAGCGATGGAATCATCTTAAACGATCGTTCCTGAAGCGAACTGTCCCATTGGAATGTAAGCAGCGATAAAAGAACATCTATCCGTTAATGGGAGTTAGTCAAAGACAGAGAGTCGAATATGTCACCAAAGCGGCATGAATGCAAGCTATGAAAAAGTTGAGATCCATCGTAGGTCACGCATAACCCAAACTTTGACCATCTCCACCAAGAACCAATAGGCTACACCACCATCATTATCATCATCGCCACAACAATCGCCATTCCTCCGACCTTAGATGAATCTCACTCAATGGTAGAGGCAAAGAGCACTTGGGGGCAATATAAAAGTAAAATGATAACAATGCACAACAATGAGAGAGCATTCTCGTCTAGAGCATAGATCTAATCTCCGAAGTGTAGATCGGGTCCTTAGCATGAAGAATGGACTGATAACTACGCAAAGCAGATAAAGGAAAGTCCATCAAACAAAGGCAATGTTACGAAGCAATGCTTGAGAAATCACCTGGAATTCAAAAGATAACAACATGGTACTTGTCTCGATCTAGAGCACATTTTGTTTTCAACAAAAGCATCCTCTTGGGGCAAGTGTCACGGCCAAATTTTCCGTAGTCTTCGAACAGACTTATACGATCGAATTGGACGAACCAATGACAAATAAATGACCTAAGAACATCATAAAAGGCAAGAAAAAGAAAACATAAAAAATAGTTGAAAATTTAGAAAGTCTCATTTTTGGCCTGAAGCTTGTCCATAGTTAAAGCAAGGATCGGCCCGAAGTAGGTTGGCACCGAGCTAGCGTGAAGCGTTTCCTGAAGCAAAGCAAGGATCATCCTAAAGCAGATATCAATTGAACTTAGAAGGCCAAGACGAAGACGAAACTACTTGAAAACTTGGGAAAACACTTAGAAGAGCAAGAGAAGTGACTTGGAAAATTTTTATTAGATTTGGAGTTGAGCAGATAGCTCGGCATCGAGCTATGATAGGTCGGTACCGACCTATGGTTCTCCCCTATTCATCTCCAAAACTCCATACTTCTCGTATACTTCTCCAATAGCTCGTGCTTAAGTGGTTTTTCCAAAGTATGGACGATCAATTCCAAGGTTGATGAGAAGAAAGCCAAGAAAGAAGGATAATTAGAGTGATAGAGGAAAGATTACTATAATCAACCAAAAGTCAACGAAAAGAGCTTGGAACCTATCGACTAGAAGGTAGAAGAGAAGAGCAAGAGTCGAAGTTGGATTTGCACCAACATTTATAGCTCGGTACCGAGCTACATAGTCGGTACCGACCAATGTCCTTGGGTTGTGGTGCTCTGGTTTCTCCTATACGACAATTGGCATTCAACTATACTTGGAAATAGGCTTTTGACCCAGAACCTCTATTCCCCTAAAAATACATAACTGCTAATAAAGAAGGATCGGGTTTTCGCTAACTCCGTATGTGGAAGCTCTACCACTTCTTCATCTCCTACCTCGACACAATAGTCACCTAGGAAGCTACTATTGGCAGTTCTAAGCCATAGAACTTGTCAAACCCCTATACTAGTGACTTATACTCTTTTTAATTCTCTATAATCCAACTCAAACTCTACTAAATCAATCAATAAAAGCTATAAAGTGAACGTAGGCCAGAGATTACTGAACCATTATAAAAATCTTGTGTCCTTATACTTTATCTCTATTCTAATTTCTTTTATTTTCAATACTATCTGCTAGATCTAGATCATATAGGATCCCTATAACTCTAACTTGGGTGTTGATTCATTTTTGGCATTAACAATTATATATTGACATCTGTATTCTAGACATATTCACATGTGATAGCCCAATATCGTCTTATTCTCCATATTACCAAACAATTTTACCTAGTAGTACTCTTTGGTAGTATGGGTATAGGGGATGGGTATTACAGTCGGTATTAGAGTAGGTTCAAGAATGATACATTATATATTTGAGGCATGAGTCTTGACCTTAGATGGGACTTAGAGTCTCTGTCCCCTTGGTGTTTTATGTATTTATCCTGTAGTAAGAAAATAGTCGGAGCATACGATGACTACTGGTAAAATCAATAAGGGACGTATTTGTATTTTTTGTTATATAATATTTACTTCTTCTACCTTCTAAGAGTTAAACTCTACATGAGATGTAGAGTAGTTGATGAGGGTAGCAAAGATAGAAGTGGTTGTTCGATTGGAGGGGTTGAGCATTGTTGATGGATATTAGAAAACCTCAGTGAAGCTTTTAATGGGGAAATATAGTTCATTAAGGGTCAGAGTGTGCAAAGGAAGCCGTTAGATTATTTTTCACTGAGAAGCTTGGTTATTTGGCTATACTGGACGGTTGCATACTATTTGGATTTTCTTATTGAAAGTGTCTGTGCTATAGGATCGTGTAATATGGATAAACTACTTGTGCGGAATAAGTAAGTAAATAGTAAAAGCAGTAAAGTAAATGACACCAGAGATTTTTATACTGGTTCGAACTCCCGTTCTACGTCCAGTCCCAGACTCCTTCTGGATTTAAACTAGAAACCCTCACTTAACCAGAAGGAATAGGTTTACATCGCCTGAGCAACCGAACATGACTTCTACTGCCTAAGCAACCGAATAGGACTTCTATCGCCTGAGCAACCGAACAGAACTTCTTTACAAATAACAAAAGTACCTGACTGTAGTGTCCTCTTTGAATAGCACTGATAAGTCAATTAAGTACAATCTTCCTATAATCTTCTCCTTTATGATATGTAGTGTAATGTGCTTGAGAATTGTGGAAGATAGAGTGATCAACGATCAGAGAATGTAAGCAGTTTGAGTGTAGTTTGAAAATAGATTGAGAGATAAGAATTCAAGAATATTAAAAACAATTTCGATGAGTTGTTTGTTGAATTCTGTAATCTATTTATAGAGTTTAAAAGGTTGCAACCATAGATGAAAAATTATATTGAAAAGAAACAGGCGCAACCGTTGATTTTGAAGACGTTACTCTTCGATGAAGAGAAGCGTCTATTCATGAAAATAGCAGTTGGAAAAATTTAGCCGGCTGAATATATTAATTCAGCCTTCTGAATTGAATTAAATCGAAGACAACAAGGAAATAGGCTAATTTTAGCCTAATTCAGCCGGCTGAAACTTCATCCCGATTTATGAAAATTTCAGCATTCAACCGTCTGAATGGAATTATTCAGCCTGCTGAATTCTGTTGATAAGCAAAAGTTACCATAGCTCATTTGGTTAGAGCACTTGCCTTCCAAACTAGTGACCTGGGTTTGAGCCCCGCTCCATGCAATTTTTGAAAACTTGAATTTTCATTTAAATTATGAATATATGTGTGTGTGTATCATTTTGATAAGATTTTAACATTTGTAAACTCTAGACATGACACTCTATGACTAATAATACTTTGTTTGTCACCTTCGTCTTGTCTCTATCATGTATATCTCTTCTTGTATCTCCATATACATACTTTCATCCTTTTTTGCACTTCATATCTTCATTTTGAATGTATTTGTTTGTCTCTTTTTGATGCTCATGTACCTACAAATTAGCTTAGAGATTCTTTGGCATAATTGTATAGTTGTTGTCACTAAAATCCAACAATAGAGGTTCTAACATTCTCCCCCTTTTTGATGATGACAACTATACAATTTTTAAAAAGAATTCTGAACCCTCTTGGGTTTGGCTTCCTAAGACCTAACTCTTAGGACCCAAAATAAAATGGTGGGTACCAATGTTAATTCTATATTTTACAGATACCATCCAAAAAGAAAGGAAAATGGATATTAGACAGTGGTTGCTCAAAACACATGATAGGAAACAAAGCGATGCTAACAAACATTAACTACTCAGATGGAGGTTCTGTCACATTTGGAGATAAGTCCAAAGGATATGTCATCGGCAAAGGCGATGTGAGCAATAACGGTATATCCAATTTACCTCTTATTACAGATGTTTTATTAGTTAAAAATATGAAACACAACTTACTTAGTATTAGCCAATTGTGTGACAAAGGATTCGATATCTCTTTTTTTGAAAATAAGTGTAGTATTTTTGATCAAAATAAGAATCTTATTTTTGAAGGCTTTAGAGATAAAAGTATTTATGTTTTAAATATAAATATAAATTATAATACAAATATGTGTTTAATAGCCAAAGAAAATGATCCTTGGTTATGGCACAAAAGATTTTGTCATATTAATTTCAAAACTATAAATAAATTATCTAAAAATGATTTAGTAAAAGGTTTACCAAAAATGAACTTTAAAGTAAACAATATTTGTGATGCTTGTCAATTAGGAAAATTATCAAAATCATCTTTTAAATCAAAAATATATATTCATTCTATATATAAAATAATATTAATATGTTTAAAGCTCCCCCTAAGTATAACATCTCCCCCTAAGTATAATATCTCCCTCTATTAATATGCATATGAATTTCTCCCCCTTTGTCATTATCAAAAAGAATGAGGGAATATAATAAGTTTTATAAAATATCTTGTAAATAGCGGGATAAACTCTATATTAGTTATAGAAAAATGAAATAGATTTTACCATATCTGCTGAGGTCCATATTTCATTGTAAGCACGTAATTCTATTAAACGTATGGAACATCCTTTAAAATTCCAAAATATATCCTTTTCCTTTTGTTTCTCCGAGTACCTGCAATAAATAATAATCATTTTTGGTACCCACTTACTATGTTAGGGTCCGGGGGGTTAGGTCTTGGGAAACCATACCCATTTGGGTGTGGTTGAACCTTTATAAATATAATTTCATTATTAACTACCATATCAAAATAATCATCAATGTATTTTTCTCTATTTTTCAAATTAACAGGAACCCAAATACTTAGATAATTTATATTCATATTTTCGGTCAATGATTTTGTACTTATAGAGAAATTATAAACATTATTGGTCATAGTAGTATTTGAATTTCTATAAAAATTGGATTTAGACTTTACTCGAAATTTAGTACTAGCACTAACATTTTTACTATACATGAAAGCATATCTAGTGCTATTTCTACGATCAGTTTTATTATATCCTAAACCACTTTTGTCATGTAAAGGTCTAGAACTAGATAAAATCATGTTTAAATTGTTTTGACCTTTATTAAATTTTGTGACTTCAGTGTTAAGTTTATCAAATTTAGCTTTGAAGTCAAAATTATTATTTTCAAAAGAAATATTAATGTTTTTCAAAATATCAATTTGTTTGTTTAATTCAGAATTCTCCCTTTTTATCGTACAATTCTCATTTTCGAGAAGAAAAATTCGAGATTCTAAATTATCTAAAGATGATTGTAATAAATCATTTTTTCTTTTCAAATCCATAATTTCTTTTGAAAAAAATTCCTTTTCCTTTTCAAACATAATATTTTTATTTTGTAAAACATTGATTTTCTCCAAAAGATCATTGTTTTTATCTTCTAACTGCTCATTTTCTTTTTGTAGGAAATCTTTTTGTGAAACAAGTTCATCTACGGTATTTTCAAAACATTTAGTTTGTTTTATCAAAAATTTATTTTCCTCTTTTAAACTGGAAATTTCTTGCTCACAATCTTTTAACTTAGCTAAAGCAATTTTATTAACTTTATTCAAGGTTTTACAATCTTTTAATAATTCATCATGTGCTAAAAGAAGATCTTTATATAAAGAATCTAAGCATACCGATTATGATCTGAGTTTAGCCATGAAGCATTTGTTTGTTTTCTGCTTTAATTCTTCTTTATTGCTCTTCCTCTTCCTATTAACTTGACTAGATCTATTTATAGCCATTTATTCTAGGATGTTGGTACGATCTCTAGAATCCCAGGCTCTGATACCAAATGAAAGTGTCTGTGCTATAGGATTGTGTAATATGGATAAACTACTTGTGCGGAATAAGTAAGTAAATAGTAAAAGCAATAAAGTAAATGACACCAGAGATTTTTATACTGGTTCGAACTCCCGTTCTACGTCAAATCCCAGACTCCTTCTAGATTTAAACTAGCAACCCTCACTTAACCCGGAGGAATAGGTTTACACCGCCTGAGCAACCGAACAGGACTTCTACCGCCTAAGAAACTGAATAGGACTTCTACCGCCTGAGCAACCGAACATGACTTCTTTACAAATAACAAAAGTATCTGACTGTAGTGTGCTCTTTGAATAGCACTGATAAGTCAATTAAGTACAATCTTCATATAATCTTCTCCTTTATGATATGTAGTGTAATGTGCTTGAGAATTATGGAAGATAGAGTGATCAACAATCATAGAATGTAAGCAGTTTGAGTGCAGTTTGAAAATAGATTGAGAGATAAGAATTCAAGAATATTAAAATCAATTTCGGTGAGTTGTGTAACGACCCTGAATTTTGAATAAATTAAATTGAGAATATTTGATTAATTTTAAATATTTGAATGATGATTTAATTTGAACCCCCGATATAACCTTGAATTTGGCGATTAAATTTTATAATTTAATCTATTGAACTGGATAAAAATTTGAATCTTCAATTTAAAGCTAAAGAAAAATATTTCAAAAGCTTGTAAAAATTATATTGATAATACTGAAGACAATAGAAGCTTCAGAATCTAATTTCGAATTGATTTGTTCAGCTTTGAAATTTAATTGTTCGAATCGATATTTAAAAGCAGCCGTCCGAGGCACAGTCTCGGAATTGGACAAAACCAGTTCCATTGGGTCCATAACGTTGAATTATTGTTGGATTTCCAATTTCGTATTTTTCGGAATTGATATGTGACCGTACGGTGAGTAAACGGGTTGGATTTTAATTCGAATTCAATTTAAAATTTAAATTTTAAAGGTTAGCCAACGCACACGTTCTCCCCTCAACCATGCCTATATTCACGTCTGAAATCACGGGGAGAATCGTGCAGCCCATACCCTTTCGTTTCAAATACTCCCTTCCCAGTTCAACAGAAATTCAATCGAAATCAAATTAAAATGGCCGCGTCCCTCACATCCTCTCCCAAATAGAATCGTTCGAACTGAAATCATGGTCGCTGAAAGAAGAATAAATCGAGTCGCGATTTAAGGCAAGTCGCGTGGGCGAAGGAGGATGGGCGGCGCGCGTGCTCGACTGGGAACGCGAGCTTGGTGGCGCAGCATCCAGGCGGTGGTCAAAAGAAGCATGATTTAGGCAAATCGCAACTTCGCCTGGGTGGTGGGAAGTGATGACGTAGAGATTCTCGCGAAGAGGAAGGGGGTTTCGCAGTGGCAACTTCTTCGGCAGTGGGGGTAGTCGCGTGGAGGTGGAAGGAGACAGCGTACTGGAGGGTTTCGCGAGCAAAAGTCAGATGCGTGTTCGCACGGGGTCGAAGGCAAGTGGGAGCGAAGGTCTCGATGTTGACGAGGACAGTGAGGCAAGCGTTCGAAAGAAGGCAGTCTGGTGATGCTCGCGATTGGGGGAAGGCGATTTGGAACATCGCGAGTGGGTTCGTCGCGGCAATGGCGGCATCGCGATCGAATAGATGGTGGGGGCTCGGCAAGGCGGCGCGTACGGTGGCGCGCGCGTGAGCAGTGGGAAGGTCAGCGACGTGCTTGGCTGGTAGCAGTAAGGTGAGGGCAGATTTATTATTATTATCATTTTTTAGTTAAATTTATTAAACGAATGTGGAAGAAAAAATATATATTATGTTACAGTAAAGAAAATCTAAAAATGTTAAACAGCTTTCTGAATTTAAGTTGTTCTTCATTTGATCTAAATATAATTAGGAAATCGAAAAATAAATGTATATGTATCTATATAGATATACATATATATTTTAATGTCTATATAGAGTTAGGTTTTGAGAAAAATATATATACATATGTGTACAGATTGAAAAATATAAAGTTTAACAGTAAAGGAAAATATTAGTTAGGGAAGTTACTTGTTTGTTTAAATAAAGAATTAGTTAAATTAAGTTTATAAAATGGAAATCAATTTATTTAACTTATGAAATTTTTGGTAACTAGAAAATATTTGTTAAAAGAGATTTGTCAAAACTTTAAAGATATTTATTTACAATAAAAATAAATTATGGGTAAATTGAATTATCAATTGAAATTTAATTAGTCAATTCATTCGGATATTAATATATTGTATAAATTGTTATATACAAGGTTAAAGTCGAGAAAACGAAAGAAGAATTGGATTGGATTGCAAATAAAAGCTAAGGTGAGATTTTTCTCACTCAAATTGAATGTGGAATTTTTGCAGTTATTAATGATTGCTATTGGATGTGATATTAGATATAGTAGGATATATCTATATATATGTAGCAGTATATACATATTGGCATATGTATATATTGGATTGATGATTTCCCGCCTCGTATAGCGGATGAGACCCTATTGCGCCGTTAGTAAGCGGATTTTTATAAAACCTATATACCGCGATAATTCCGTACTGGAGCGGAATTGGTATTGTGCTAACGTCTTTGGATGTAGGGAAACAGGTTGGAGGGATCCAACTGGACCCCTCACATTGATTAAATTTATTTCTATTGTGATATGAATCTGTGAATGATTATAGTGATGCTATTAATCATATTGATATCTGGAAATTGTTTGAAAGCTAAAATTTAGCTGAATGGATGTTTGACATCATTGGATTCCAAAGATAAACGAAATTGAATTTTTGAAATTCAAGTAGAAAATTTCTAAGTGAATCAATTTTTTGAAATTGAAGAAATTTTGAAGAAAGGAATTTTTAAAGTAAATTTTTATAATCGTATTGAATAAATTCCAGAATAAAGTGAAAATGCTAAATAAATGGATTTCGTAAAATAGTGATTAAAATTTGAAGAATTTAATTTAAGAATTTGGATTTTTAAATAGATTGAAAGAAACGATTGAAATCTCTTTTCTTATAAAAGGAACTTATTAAAAGGAGATAAGTTGGAAATCCAACTAGAAATCAAATTGGTAGATTGAAATAATTTGGGAAATCCATGTAGAATGATTTCAATTTGAAGAATCCATTTAGAAGCAGAATATTGAATAATTTGAGGAAAAATAAGGAACTTATTTAGTAGTGATAAATAAAATTAGAAATCAATCTGAAATTGATTTAATATTTTGGAAATGAAATTTTGAGAAATCAGCATGGAAACTTTATTTAAAGTTGAAAAATAAATTTAGAAATCAATATTGAAATTGATTTGATATTGAAGTTCTTATAAATAAAATTGGAATTTATAAATGCTGTTATAAATATGAAATCACTTATTTGGTAAGTAAAATTGTAGAAGTTGACAAAAAAAGAAGATTTATAAGTCGAGGTTGTTATTAAAATAGAAATAGAATTTATAACCGTGTTTATAAATTCGAAATCGATTGAATTTGATAAATTAAATATAGAAGATTATTAAAGAAGATATATTCGCGATTTTGGATAGCGAATTTTTATTGAAATAAAAATGTGTAGAAATGATTGAAATTGGGTTAAGTAAATTATATTCACGATTTTGGACAGTGAATATGTTGTTAAGTAGAATAGATATGGTTTTGGGAAAGTGATATTTGAAATGAAGTTAAACATTTTAAAAAAAAGTTTTAAAATGTGAGAAATATCGAAATCATAGATTTCAACATTTATTGTTGAAATAGGCGTTTTCGAAAATATAAGGAAATGATGGACTATAACACTGTTGTTATAGTAAATGATTTCCGAAAGGAAATGTTTTATGTAGTATTGGGATTTATATACCTATCTAAATTTCGAATCCCTATACTAGTGATTTTGAGTCGTCGTAACGATGTTTTACGTAACATCCGTTTTGACTCAAATAGATGTTGTTATAATAAATGATTTCCTTAAAGAATGAAATTTATACTTAATATTGATTTAAGTATATCGAATATTTTCAAATGTTGAAAATAAATGATTTGTGAATTACTTATAATTAAATGGAAATGCTTTTCCAATATGAAATGAACGTTTTGAGAATTTATCTTTGTAAAGATAAATTGGAATTGAATATTGAAAACGATTGAAAATCGTATATCAGGAGATATTTTGAAAGATATAAATTCACTATGGAATTTATAAAAGAAAGGGAAATTCGTTTAAAAATAAATAAACGTTGATTTATTTTTGAAGTGTGGAAACTTTATATCTAGTAAAGATATTTTGGAAGATAAAATAATTTGGAAAATTATTTGGAATCTGATGATGTTGCACATCTTTATTGATAGTTAAATAACCGACTATCAATAATTACCTCGAATTGGTATTTGTTGTGAATTGGATGAATTTGAATGCCACACTTATTTTTGAATAATCGCTCACTATTCGGGTTAGCCGGGAAAGGACCATGGGGTCGTATAACCCATTCCGAATATGTGATACGTCGTTATGAATTGCATTCGAAGACCGGTATTGAAGACCGGATATTTTTTAAAACGGAAGGATTACCGTCGAGTTACTCTACATCGGCTGATCCCCGATTTAGAGGTTTTATCACCCTTAGTGACGGGAAGTCCCGACGTGATTGAAAATTATCCGGATGTGCAAGGGCTTCGTGAGAAGTGCCTTCGGTTCTGTTCGATCCCGGAACAGACTTGTATGGATTGTGCGTCTGACGTTACAATTTGAGATATAGAGCTGATTTCTTTCAAATACATATCTGTTGGTGGCGGAGAATTTATTCTCTTAGCTTAACACCCTTCTCTGAGACGTACGAGCTCAGAGGTTATGTAGTTGAAATTTATCAGCGATATATCCCAATTTGGTAACGTGGCATACTGAGTGTTGCTGTGAAATGATCAGTGTTTGATCATTTGTGATATGATCATTTGTTTGATCTTATATCTTTGTGATCATAGGTTGATCATTTTGTTTGACCCGAAGCAGGGCTTTGTAGAAAGCGTAGCTTTGTGGATGAGACTTCGTCGAGCCTCACACCCCGGAAATGGTCGAAACAGGAAGGATGCGGCAAGGTTCTAGGGAGTAGCGCCCCTTAGTGTATGTCATTCCTTCTGGATAGAGGTGGTATCATGGTATGGAGCCCAGATACTTAACCTATGTGGTTGCTGCATTATTATCTATGTGGTTTGTTGGAAATCGGGGATCCTCGGGAAGATCGGTTATGATCGGGGGATGGCATACGCGTGTCAGTAGTTACCTATTTTTGCAGAGGTAACCCGGCCTTGTGTTGGCAGAGATCCGGTTAGGTTCTCGGGTCGTCTATTCCAGGGACGTACCCATCGTGGATAGGAAGTTCCTTAGCCTGACCATTTGTTGGAAATCCAAACTCCAATACGCACCTTGTACGGTATTAGTTGTAGAACCTGCCATTTACGTACGGTGGTCACCACTGTTTAGATGGTAGCTATAGTAGGCATACGATACTGGTCGTATGTTGGCTAAGATTAATATTATACTTTCGAAATGTTTCTACACTATGCACTAGTAATAATATCAAAATGAATTTGATTTTTGCGTAGTAAGCATCTTTGACTATCATAAGAAGAAATCTCCTCCAATTCTGCGTTTGCATTGTGTGTGTGGTGGGAGGTCTTATGGTAGTTTCATTTTCCAAAAGCATTGCGAATTTGTTTTATTTTCTTTGTGAAAGAATAACTGTTTTACGATCTCACACCAGTCACCATGACTGACTCGGAGTTTATTGTTCCCTTCTAAACTCTGGGTGCCCACCAATTTCCACACGGGCAGCCTAGAGTTATGTTATCAGGATATTCTGGATATTCTGGAGCTTTGGAGATAAGCTGGACGACGAGACGTAGTATTTGTATCTGATAGTATTTATTCCGCTGTGTATTCTATATGAGGACAAGTTATATAACTGTCCGTTGTTGTATATGACTCTGATTGATGTATGTATAAAAACTGATATAATTCTTTGTTTTAAAAGGCTAGTGTTTATCTATTATATATTGTTCCGCTGCGATATGTGAGATTCTGATATTGTTTTCTGTTCTGATGTTGTTCTTCTTTTTCTCTTCTTCTTCTACTCTTTTTTTCTTCTTCTACCTTTTTCTTCTTTCTAAAACCCTCACTACTGGAGTTTCCGGCACTCGATTGCTCGGCAGTCGATAAAGTAAGTATCGATGTCGAATTTTCGAAAGTCGAAAATTCCGGTACGTGACAGCGTGGTATCAAGGCATATGGTTAAGCGACAACCCTGCTCTGTTGGGTGTTACTCATTAGAGATAGAGTCAGCAGTACTCTAGAATGGGTTTGAGTGTAATAATAGATATGAGCGCGTATTTGTTATTTGAATATAAAATTGTTTTGTATTGTGTTGACTTATCGGTTGATTGTTTATGGATTCTAGTCGGTGCAGTCTAGCTAACTGTAATCGATAGGGGTTTCTAAACTCTTAAACAAGATAAACCGACACAGTATTGATTTTAAAATAGGGTAAATGAGATAATTTTGCCCAAAACTATTTTTGTATAGAAAAGAAATGATTTTTCTATAAATTATCATAGTATATGGATGTTTGGTTGTTAAGGAATAATAACATTGAATTATTATCATTGTTATATGAAATGGAATGAGAAATTAAAATAATAACCAAGGATTGAAGATAAATTCATATACAAATGAAATTTAAGAATATAAATTGTTAATGTGATTTGTAATTCGAAACGGAATTCCAGAGAGTTTTTGGAAATGTTTTGAAAAGAATTTGAAAATTTTGGAGATTCGAAAAGTTTAAATCCTTTTTGATTAGAAAATGAATTTCAAAGGTTTTGAAAAGTATTTTGGAGAGATAAAAGCTCTAAACTCTTTTAGGTCGCTGGAAAATAACTTCTATGATGACCGCGGCATCGTTGGTGTTCATTTTCGGGTTTCCAAAAGAGGAATTGCTGCCAAATTGTTTTAAATGAAAGTTGTTTGAAAATTTGGGTTTTGGTTTTGAAAATTCAAAGGATAATTTGAATTGTTTTCAAAATGATTTTTTTTGAAAGGTTGGTAAGACTCTGGAATACTATATTTAAGAAATATTATGAAATTGATAACTCATAAAATATTGAGATCTGATTGGAATGAAATTCAAATTGTAAATGAATTTATAAATTGGAATAGAATTCAAGAAGGTAATTGAAAATTTAAAATTCAATAATGGAATGAAATTAGTAAGTTAATGTATAAATGATTTGATAAATCAAAATGTAAGTAAGTCGAAGACTTATAAAATATTTGAGAATTTGATAGAAATGAGATTCAATTTAAAATGAAAGTTGAGATTTATTTTGAATTTGAAAGTAAATAGAACTGGAATTGAATTTGATAAATGAAGTATTAAACTGAAAATTAGTAAGCAAAGCTAATTGATTATTGACCAAATGAATAAGGTTTGAACGAATTAAATTCAATGATTATAAATGAAGATAAATTGAATTCAAATAGAATTGAAAATGAATTGAATTCAAATAGAATTGAAATTGTGAATTGAATTCAAATGAATGTGAAATGTAAAGGTTGAATGAAAATGAATAGGTGTAACTTCAATAGTGAAGTAAAAATGTATAAGTAGTTTATATTGAAAATTTTATAATAAAATGTGCAAAATGGTTTGAATGTGTAACTAGATATTATGGCTAGTAGGATATACAGGTGATAAATTGGGATTTTGATTTCAAAGATAATTTGAATTGCTCGACAAAAGGTATGTATTTGAATTATAATATGAGATTTGACGACTTATTTCTCTAGCCGCTTGGCTTTTTCTTTTTCTTTTTGAAATCTGAGGGTCCGTAGGGACGTTTTGTAGTCGTGCCGTATTAGCCGCGCAAAGGAGACGCTGGCGAAATTTTTCGAAAATTTCGAGTGTTAGAAAATTTTTGAGAAAATTTTGAAAGTTTAAATTTGAATTTGAATTTAAATTTGAATTGTTAAGGAAAACAATGATGTTTGAAAATTATGAAAATGTTTAGAAAGTTAGTTGAATTAATAACGAATCTTTAATAGAAAGATTTGTTTTGATAAATTGATAAAACTATTAGATGTTGGAAGATAGTAGACGAGTTAAGGACCACTTTTCCTAACTTGTAATTTCGGGACGAAATTCTTTTAAGGGGGGAAGTCTGTAACGACCCTGAATTTTGAATAAATTAAATTGAGAATATTTGATTAATTTTAAATATTTGAATGATGATTTAATTTGAACCCCCGATATAACCTTGAATTTGGCGATTAAATTTTATAATTTAATCTATTGAACTGGATAAAAATTTGAATCTTCAATTTAAAGCTAAAGAAAACTATTTCAAAAGCTTGTAAAAATTATATTGATAATACTGAAGACAATAGAAGCTTCAGAATCTAATTTCGAATTGATTTGTTCAGCTTTGAAATTTAATTGTTCGAATCGATATTTAAAAGCAGCCGTCCGAGGCACAGTCTCGGAATTGGACAAAACCAGTTCCATTGGGTCCGTAACGTTGAATTATTGTCGGATTTCCAATTTCGTATTTTTCGGAATTGATATGTGACCGTACGGTGAGTAAACGGGTTGGATTTTAATTCGAATTCAATTTAAAATTTAAATTTTAAAGGTTAGCCAACACACACGTTCTCCCCTCAACCATGCCTATATTCACGTCTGAAATCACGGGGAGAATCGTGCAGCCCATACCCTTTCGTTTCAAATACTCCCTTCCCAGTTCAACAGAAATTCAATCGAAATCAAATTAAAATGGCCGCGTCCCTCACATCCTCTCCCAAATAGAATCGTTCGAACTGAAATCATGGTCGCTGAAAGAAGAATAAATCGAGTCGCGATTTAAGGCAAGTCGCGTGGGCGAAGGAGGATGGGCAGCGCGCGTGCTCGACTGGGAACGCGAGCTTGGTGGCGCAGCATCCAGGCGGTGGTCAAAAGAAGCATGATTTAGGCAAATCGCGACTTCGCCTGGGTGGTGGGAAGTGATGACGTAGAGATTCTCGCGAAGAGGAAGGGGGTTTCGCAGTGGCAACTTCTTCGGCAGTGGGGGTAGTCGCGTGGAGGTGGAAGGAGACAGCGTACTGGAGGGTTTCGCGAGCAAAAGTCAGACGCGTGTTCGCACGGGGTCGAAGGCAAGTGGGAGCGAAGGTCTCGATGTTGACGAGGACAGTGAGGCAAGCGTTCGAAAGAAGGCAGTCTGGTGATGCTCGCGATTGGGGGAAGGCAATTTGGAACATCGCGAGTGGGTTCGTCGCGGCAATGGCGGCATCGCGATCGAATAGATGGTGGGGGCTCGGCAAGGCGGCGCGTACGGTGGTGCGCGCGTGAGCAGTGGGAAGGTCAGCGACGTGCTTGGCTGGTAGCAGTAAGGTGAGGGCAGATTTATTATTATTATTATCATTTTTTAGTTAAATTTATTAAACGAATGTGGAAGAAAAAATATATATTATGTTACAGTAAAGAAAATCTAAAAATGTTAAACAGCTTTCTGAATTTAAGTTGTTCTTCATTTGATCTAAATATAATTAGGAAATCGAAAAATAAATGTATATGTATCTATATAGATATACATATATATTTTAATGTCTATATAGAGTTAGGTTTTGAGAAAAATATATATACATATGTGTACAGATTGAAAAATATAAAGTTTAACAGTAAAGGAAAATATTAGTTAGGGAAGTTACTTGTTTGTTTAAATAAAGAATTAGTTAAATTAAGTTTATAAAATGGAAATCAATTTATTTAACTTATGAAATTTTTGGTAACTAGAAAATATTTGTTAAAAGAGATTTGTCAAAACTTTAAAGATATTTATTTACAATAAAAATAAATTATGGGTAAATTGAATTATCAATTGAAATTTAATTAGTCAATTCATTCGGATATTAATATATTGTATAAATTGTTATATACAAGGTTAAAGTCGAGAAAACGAAAGAAGAATTGGATTGGATTGCAAATAAAAGCTAAGGTGAGATTTTTCTCACTCAAATTGAATGTGGAATTTTTGCAGTTATTAATGATTGCTATTGGATGTGATATTAGATATAGTAGGATATATCTATATATATGTAGCAGTATATACATATTGGCATATGTATATATTGGATTGATGATTTCCCGCCTCGTATAGCGGATGAGACCCTATTGCGCCGTTAGTAAGCGGATTTTTATAAAACCTATATACCGCGATAATTCCGTACTGGAGCGGAATTGGTATTGTGCTAACGTCTTTGGATGCAGGGAAACAGGTTGGAGGGATCCAACTGGACCCCTCACATTGATTAAATTTATTTCTATTGTGATATGAATCTGTGAATGATTATAGTGATGCTATTAATCATATTGATATCTGGAAATTGTTTGAAAGCTAAAATTTAGCTGAATGGATGTTTGACATCATTGGATTCCAAAGATAAACGAAATTGAATTTTTGAAATTCAAGTAGAAAATTTCTAAGTGAATCAATTTTTTGAAATTGAAGAAATTTTGAAGAAAGGAATTTTTAAAGTAAATTTTTATAATCGTATTGAATAAATTCCAGAATAAAGTGAAAATGCTAAATAAATGGATTTCGTAAAATAGTGATTAAAATTTGAAGAATTTAATTTAAGAATTTGGATTTTTAAATAGATTGAAAGAAACGATTGAAATCTCTTTTCTTATAAAAGGAACTTATTAAAAGGAGATAAGTTGGAAATCCAACTAGAAATCAAATTGGTAGATTGAAATAATTTGGGAAATCCATGTAGAATGATTTCAATTTGAAGAATCCATTTAGAAGCAGAATATTGAATAATTTGAGGAAAAATAAGGAACTTATTTAGTAGTGATAAATAAAATTAGAAATCAATCTGAAATTGATTTAATATTTTGGAAATGAAATTTTGAGAAATCAGCATGGAAACTTTATTTAAAGTAGAAAAATAAATTTAGAAATCAATATTGAAATTGATTTGATATTGAAGTTCTTATAAATAAAATTGGAATTTATAAATGCTGTTATAAATATGAAATCACTTATTTGATAAGTAAAATTGTAGAAGTTGACAGAAAAGAAGATTTATAAGTCGAGGTTGTTATTAAAATAGAAATAGAATTTATAACCGTGTTTATAAATTCGAAATCGATTGAATTTGATAAATTAAATATAGAAGATTATTAAAGAAGATATATTCGCGATTTTGGATAGCGAATTTTTATTGAAATAAAAATGTGTAGAAATGATTGAAATTGGGTTAAGTAAATTATATTCACGATTTTGGACAGTGAATATGTTGTTAAGTAGAATAGATATGGTTTTGGGAAAGTGATATTTGAAATGAAGTTAAACATTTTAAAAAAAAGTTTTAAAATGTGAGAAATATCGAAATCATAGATTTCAACATTTATTGTTGAAATAGGCGTTTTCGAAAATATAAGGAAATGATGGACTATAACACTGTTGTTATAGTAAATGATTTCCGAAAGGAAATGTTTTTATGTAGTATTGGGATTTATATACCTATCTAAATTTCGAATCCCTATACTAGTGATTTTGAGTCGTCGTAACGATGTTTTACGTAACATCCGTTTTGACTCAAATAGATGTTGTTATAATAAATGATTTCCTTAAAGAATGAAATTTATACTTAATATTGATTTAAGTATATCGAATATTTTCAAATGTTGAAAATAAATGATTTGTGAATTACTTATAATTAAATGGAAATGCTTTTCCAATATGAAATGAACGTTTTGAGAATTTATCTTTGTAAAGATAAATTGGAATTGAATATTGAAAACGATTGAAAATCGTATATCAGGAGATATTTTGAAAGATATAAATTCACTATGGAATTTATAAAAGAAAGGGAAATTCGTTTAAAAATAAATAAACGTTGATTTATTTTTGAAGTGTGGAAACTTTATATCTAGTAAAGATATTTTGGAAGATAAAATAATTTGGAAAATTATTTGGAATCTGATGATGTTGCACATCTTTATTGATAGTTAAATAACCGACTATCAATAATTACCTCGAATTGGTATTTGTTGTGAATTGGATGAATTTGAATGCCACACTTATTTTTGAATAATCGCTCACTATTCGGGTTAGCCGGGAAAGGACCATGGGGTCGTATAACCCATTCCGAATATGTGATACGTCGTTATGAATTGCATTCGAAGACCGGTGTTGAAGACCGGATATTTTTTAAAACGGAAGGATTACCGTCGAGTTACTCTACATCGGCTGATCCCCGATTTAGAGGTTTTATCACCCTTAGTGACGGGAAGTCCCGACGTGATTGAAAATTATCCGGATGTGCAAGGGCTTCGTGAGAAGTGCCTTCGGTTCTGTTCGATCCCGGAACAGACTTGTATGGATTGTGTGTCTGACGTTACAATTTGAGATGTAGAGCTGATTTCTTTCAAATACATATCTGTTGGTGGCGGAGAATTTATTCTCTTAGCTTAACACCCTTCTCTGAGACGTACGAGCTCAGAGGTTATGTAGTTGAAATTTATCAGCGATATATCCCAATTTGGTAACGTGGCATACTGAGTGTTGCTGTGAAATGATCAGTGTTTGATCATTTGTGATATGATCATTTGTTTGATCTTATATCTTTGTGATCATAGGTTGATCATTTTGTTTGACCCGAAGCAGGGCTTTGTAGAAAGCGTAGCTTTGTGGACGAGACTTCGTCGAGCCTCACACCCCGGAAATGGTCGAAACAAGAAGGATGCGGCAAGGTTCTAGGGAGTAGCGCCCCTTAGTGTATGTCATTCCTTCTGGATAGAGGTGGTATCATGGTATGGAGCCCAGATACTTAACCTATGTGGTTGCTGCATTATTATCTATGTGGTTTGTTGGAAATCGAGGATCCTCGGGAAGATCGGTTACGATCGGGGGATGGCATACGCGTGTCAGTAGTTACCTATTTTTGCAGAGGTAACCCGGCCTTGTGTTGGCAGAGATCCGGTTAGGTTCTCGGGTCGTCTATTCCAGGGACGTACCCATCGTGGATAGGAAGTTCCTTAGCCTGACCATTTGTTGGAAATCCAAACTCCAATACGCACCTTGTACGGTATTAGTTGTAGAACCTGCCATTTACGTACGGTGGTCACCACTGTTTAGATGGTAGCTATAGTAGGCATACGATACTGGTCGTATGTTGGCTAAGATTAATATTATACTTTCGAAATGTTTCTACACTATGCACTAGTAATAATATCAAAAAGAATTTGATTTTTGCGTAGTAAGCATCTTTGACTATCATAAGAAGAAATCTCCTCCAATTCTGCGTTTGCATTGTGTGTGTGGTGGGAGGTCTTATGGTAGTTTCATTTTCCAAAAGCATTGCGAATTTGTTTTATTTTCTTTGTGAAAGAATAACTGTTTTACGATCTCACACCAGTCACCATGACTGACTCGGAGTTTATTGTTCCCTTCTAAACTCTGGGTGCCCACCAATTTCCACACGGGCAGCCTAGAGTTATGTTATCAGGATATTCTGGATATTCTAGAGCTTTGGAGATAAGCTGGATGACGAGACGTAGTATTTGTATCTGATAGTATTTATTCCGCTGTGTATTCTATATGAGGACAAGTTATATAACTGTCCGTTGTTGTATATGACTCTGATTGATGTATGTATAAAAACTGATATAATTCTTTGTTTTAAAAGGCTAGTGTTTATCTATTATATATTGTTCCGCTGCGATATGTGAGATTCTGATATTGTTTTCTGTTCTGATGTTGTTCTTCTTTTTCTCTTCTTCTTCTACTCTTTTTTCTTCTTCTACCTTTTTCTTCTTTCTAAAACCCTCACTACTGGAGTTTCCGGCACTCGATTGCTCGGCAGTCGATAAAGTGAGTATCGATGTCGAATTTTCGAAAGTCGAAAATTTCGGTACGTGACAAGTTGTTTGTTGAATTCTGTAATCTATTTATAGAGTTTAAAAGGTTGCAACCATAGATGAAAAATTATATTGAAAAGTAACAGGAGCAACCGTTGATTTTGAAGACATTACTTTTCGATGAAGAGAAGCGTCTATTCATGAAAATAGCAGTTGGAAAAATTCAGCCGGCTGAATATATTAATTCAGCCTTCTGAATTGAATTAAATCGAAGACAGCAAGTAAATAGGCTAATTTTAGCCTAATTCAGCCGGCTGAATAAAACCATTCAGCCGGCTGAAACTTCATACCGATTTATGAAAAGTTTCAACATTCAGCCGTTTGAATGGAATTATTCAACCGGATGAATTCTGTTGATAAGCAAAAGTTACCATAGCTCATTTGGTTAGAGCACTTGCCTTCCAAACTAGTGACCCGGGTTCGAGCCCCGCTCCATGCAATTTTTGAAAACTTGATTTTTCATTTAAACTATGAATGTATGTGTGTATATACCATGTTGAGAAGATTTTAACATTTATAAACTCTAGACACGACACTCTATGACTAATAATACTTTGTTTGTCACCTTCGTCTTGTCTCTATCGTGTATATCTCTTCTTGTATCTCCATATACATACTTTCATCCTTTTTTGTACTGTGTATCTTCATTTTGAACGTATTTGTTTGTCTCTTTTTGATGCTCATGTACCTGCAAATTAGCTTATAGATTCTTTGGCATAATTGTATAGTTGTTGTCATTAAAATCCAACAATAGAGGTTCTAAAACTTATTTGTGATTATTTTGATTGATTGATATTTGTTGGATCAGGCTTGAGTGAGGTATTCGGTAGGAGATATGACTCAAGGTTTGTCCCACATTGAGTTTTGATGATTAGAACCTTAGGTGTCTCCTGTAGTGAAATTGCCGCAAGAGATATGGGAAAACCGATTTTTTCATAAATTTTTATAATAAAACATTTCATTAAAATATGTTGAGATGAAATTTTAATTAAAAGCTTGCTTACTTGTATACATGTACAGGTGAGGAGTGGTCGTTTGGATTGTTGTATATGAACTATTTTTCGATTTTGTTCATAAAGATTATTTGTTAATATTTTAATATAGATTAAAAAATTTTTGTAATGTATATATGTGTTTATACACACACACGCACACACACATACATATACATACATATACACACACACATATATACATATACATATACATATCTGTGTGCACGGGGTATTGGATGATGTTTTAATAAATTAGATAATTCTTTTTACGAAGCTAGTTTATTAGGATATATAAATATAGTTTTGGAAAGACAATTAATTAGAAGCATATAATTGTTTTATAAATATCAAACTATTTAAGGTATATCTGTAAATAAATATTTAAAGGAGTTATTGAAGTCGGAATCATGTTAATCTGTATGTTGAGTGCCTTAAGAATTCTGATCGATGTGCCTAGTCAGTGTTATGGATAGGGATTCCTAAACACTAGGACATGACAGTTGGATATAAAGTTTTGAAAAGTGATGTAATATTTTGGAAAGAAGTAAAGTATTTTAATCTACGTTAGAACCAATGTTTTGAAAAATTATATTTAATGTTTTGAAAAGATCAGAATGTTTTGAAATGAGTATTATGTTTCAGAAAATTTAGAATTACTATTTTAAAAATCAGTAGAAAATTTAAGGAAAAGTATTAATAATATTTTTTAGAAAAGTGTTGAAAATAATGTTATGGTAAATATTATGATATGAGGATATAAATGTATTGTTTTATAGAGTATACTGTTTGGAATTAATTAAAATATTTTCATAAGTTAGATATTTTATATGATGATTACATCCATTGAGTGTTAGTGGATGGTTGAGATCGATGGCAAGGTAATGTTGATCATACGGTCAACATTGCAACTATACAGTAAAATAAGCCCCTAAGATTCATGGCGAGGCATCATCGTTGAATTGTACATATTTTGGTATTGGGAATTCTATGGTAAGTGATATTGTGATTGTATGCCTGCCATGTTCTATGATTGGTTGTGGTGACCTGGGTGAATGTGGCGAAATGTTTATATACCTTAGGTTATAAAATTAAATACATACATATATAAGTTTCTAGGTTAGAATAAATTTTGAAACTAATAAGATATTTTAGGGTCTGAATAAAGGATTGATTGTTTTGAAATTGTCTGTATAAATAGCAAGCATTTTATGGAGAAAATTTTCTAGAGGAAAGTGTGGTAAATATTTGAAGTAATTTTATAAAATTAGAGGGAATAGTTTTTAAATGAGAAGATATCTCATGAATATTCGGAATAAAGAATTGTTTCGTGAATTGTTTGGTAAAGTATAATTTTATAATATATAAAGTAATAAATATTTTCAAGGATATGAAAGGGTATTTTGTGAATTTAAACTTACGTGGTTAAATAGAATTTTACAAGAACTTATGTGTTGTAATAATTGCATGCATTAATAAGATTTTCCTCAAGTGATGGATAAATAGTATTTTTAGAATGAGTTTTCAAAGTATAAACAATTTGAAAATATGTGAGAGAAAATAAAATGATTTTAGTACTATTAAATTGAAAGAAGTTTTTCCGGTAGGAAGCAATTGCCTTATTCTTAACACACTTTATTAGGATTTACATTAAAGAGTCCTAAAATAATTTGACTTGTATAAAAATTAAGTTTTTGAAAGTAAAATAATATTTTGGGAAGATGAGCTTTTGAATTAAAGGATTATTTGGAAGATGTTTTGTTAGCTTATTTGAAATAAAGTGGCAATTGAATTTAAATGGAATTAAAATTTGGATGGAATTTCTGATAGAGTTAGTGGTATACATTAGGACCAATTATGTAATTGTTACATATATCTAATTCGATAAACAATCTTGTTTGAAATAAAATATGTTTTCTTTCTATTGTATACTTGATATAATATGTTATATTAATTAATTAATTTAATTAAGGCATATTTAATAGAAAATCCAAAAATGGTATGTTTTGTGATAGTAGTTACAAAGTGTTGTAACCATGAGTAATTCATCATAATGAACTTAAACATATTGTTTTAAATATTCATAGTCAAGAGGTATCAGGACTGGATATCGATGCATCAATTAAGACTAGAGTACGTAACGTTCTCCAAATGTTGGGCAGTGTACTACTCATGACTGATGGGAGCACTGATTGTTACATATTGATAGATATTGGATAACTTTTGAATGACTCACTGGATAGTTTTTTATTGGTTAATAGAACTAAGGTCAAACAGAAAATATCAATGTAACAAAATTACACAGTTCTCTTGACTTAAGAATATTGTTGATGTTTAATGTGGAAGCTCCGTTATAATTATAGTTAAATCGTGGCACGATATCCATCAAACAACTCTAGGTGGATCAAGTTGAAGCATTGGAAGTGAAACAATATTCAAGAGAGGATTCGTCTTCTTAGTTATATGAGGTTAGTATCACAATTAACTGAAGCCAACTCAAAGTCAAAGTCTCTGGCCAGAGCAGTTCGGTTAATAATAATTGTAATTAATGAACCAAGTACTTTATGTTTGGATTATAGAGTTGAATGTGGTTGATATTGAAATTTTGACCAATACTAAATTCCATGAGTGCAAAGCGATATAGTTTTGACGAAGAAAATTGGTGTAAATAACTATCACAACCGAGTAACGCTTGATAAAGTAAAATTAGATTTTGTTGATACTAACTAAGTGATAAATATGGCCATAATGTCACACCACTTTCTAAGTGATGTGTGGATATTAATATTTGAATTGTTCGACATTAATCGCTGGCCCAATTTACACCAAAGAGTCACACAATCGGAACGATGAATTCTCCTAAATACCACCTGATTTAATTGATTCAAAATTGTTATATATTAATTAATATTTATGAAATATTAATTATAAAATTTTAGTTGATGTACGTTGAACAATATTAAATAGTGTTAATAGCAGTTATAAATATACTAATCGATATACGATATTGATACACATTTAAATTGGATTTAAATACGACGAATATTATGCAGGCTTAAAATGGATTTAAGGCCAATATAAGGTTTGATAATTTCGGCCATGCTTGAAGTAAGGATGGGCCGGCCATATGATGGAACTAGGCTAGCCCTTAGCGGAAGTTATGGGTGAATTTCAAAAAAATTCCCTTATTAGATCTTTATTCGGCCTATGAAGTTTAATTTATTTAGAACATTTCTATTTTTTTCAAAATAAAATCTCTTATTTTAATTAAATTTAAAAATATATGGTTTTATTTAATTTATATTTTAATACATATAAATATACACATATGTATCATATACATATATGTATGGGTGTGCATGTGTAACGTGTAAGCCCGTGCAAGGTATAAATGCCAGTGTATATATGTTGGGATTTACATCGCAATGGACATGTTAGCTCATCCAATATGTATTGTATGTTGTCCAAATATATATATATATACGTATGTATGTATTTAAACTTGTTACTTATACAAATACTATTTATACATAAGTATATGTTAATTTTGTTTAAATAATTTTATGTACATGAAAATATTTAATATATATATATTTATCTACATGAATATATAAAGTTTATATATTATTAATATATATATATATGCATATTATTATAATATGTATTAAAAGAAAAAATATATATATATATATACATAATTTTATTTTTTATATTATGAACCATATATATATATAAGGATAAAATAATATTTTTTATATTATATTATATATTTATTTATTTATGCATAAATATATTTATAATATCTAAATATATATATATATATATATTAACAAAATAATTTTTTAATAATTCCAGATCGTAAGTACATCACATTAAAATTTATTATTAATTTTTTATTATTTAAAATATACATTTATTAATTTTTCACTCAAAAATAGATTAGATATTAATAAAAAATACATATGAAACATTTAATTAAAATTTTCGTAAAGTCTTATATAATATATTGAATATATTGAAGTTTGAAAAAAAAATTCATAATTTTTTCGTTCAATATCTATTTTTGATTAATTATGATTTTTCCACCATTAATTGTAGTAATTTTTAAAAATAGCCAAAATGATTTATTTTTATTTTACTTTTCTATTTGTGAGCTTTTCCTATTATAAAATGATTTTAAAATTTTGAAAAATAATTTTTGAAAAATATTTTACTTTATTTAATTTAGTTAGATGGTATATTGATCTATATAATATAAAAAATAATAAATAATTATAAAAAATATTTTGTATATATCGGGTATTATTATTACTATAAATATATATGTATAAAATTATAGGATAAATTTTTACCATAGAATGATATTATAATTATATATGAACCATATATATATATATATAATTATAAGATATGTAATAATAAAATAATAGTATTATAATATTTAAAATTTTGGCGGTACATATCTGACATGTTTATAAAATAAATATTTTTTAAGGTAAATACACACATATAACCAATCTTAATTGTAGCAACAACAATACATATAAGAATCTCACCCTAACTAACAATATAATATATACATAATGAAATATTAATCAGAAATTATATGCTATAATATACCTAAGAACCAATGCCTCGTGGCATTGTAACACCCTGCGATTTTTAACGCTAATAAATTAAATAGAATTTAATAAATAAATAATAATGTTGAAAATAGAATTTTTCAAAACATCATAATTTGACAAAGGAACTTGCACCATTGGATTCGTGGCGATTTTCTAATCACCATTCAAATTTAAAGTTTTCCGATCGGAGTTTAAATGGAAAAGTTATTAACGTTTGAAGTTTTAGGGTTGGAAATAATTATACATGTAATTAAGGAAAAAATTCAATTAACTAGCGTTACTGGAAATCAAATCTCACGAAACGTTGGTATACTACAAGTAAATTATCACAAGTGAAGAAGTGGGAAACAGATTAACACAATCAGCTAAATAAGAAAGAAAATCAACAAAATCAACACGTTGCCAAATTATCATAGGAAACAAATCACTGATTGACCAAAGATATACTTAGGTCGATCGATAGTGGTCGACCTGGGGTAGAAAGCGGTCGATCCATGATCTAATAATTGCGGCAGTAAATTAAGGCATAAATGGCTTGGATTTAATACGATTTAGTTGAATGGTTACCATTGGTTTGAACCTGTATAAATATAGACTTGGACCCTCACTTACAACTCATAATTTTCTAATGGGCGTGGAAGCTCTGTCATTTTCTCCTCTTCTCCCGAACTCTAAATTCATAGAAATAGTTTAGTTTGCTCGTATACACCACTGGAGGATTATAGAAGATGATAGAGATAGAGAATGAGAATATGTTCAAATCAAGTCGCTACAACCCAGGTAAACTGTAAATCCGGATATGAAGTGGTAATCAACCTAAATCTCTCCTTTCTAATCCAAAATCCTAATAGATCTGATGTATATGTTTTATGTGAATCCAATTAGGGACTCAAAGCGGAAATATAGATAACAAGGATTAGGTCCGGAGATTTGGGAACGCTTGAAAAGGTGAGTGGGAAAATTACATGTTTTGTAATTAGATTAGATTTATATCGTTGTGATCTAATTCACTTGATGCTCGATTATAATCGATTTCGATTTTATTTGCAAGCTTGTAATGATTAGATATAGATTTCAGTTTGGATAATTTATTGTCTACTCGTAATTAATTAGTGTAAATAACGAACTGAATAATGAATTGTATATACTTAATGATTATGGAATAGATCTAATGAAATTTATTATGATATGGATTTAATGGAATTGAAAAACTTGCCTACATATTTTGTACTAGTAACTTGTTATAAATTTGTTAATAATAAATTGGTATTTGAACAAAGGATAAAATTGTAGAATAAAAGAATTCTATTAAGATTTTAGGGGTTTAAGTTATATTTTAATTCGTTGGAATTTGGAATGTTGCAAATAGATTTATGTTTATTATCAAGTTTAAATAAATAAAAGTGTGATGTTTGAAATGACAAATACACCTAAAAAGAAAGAGATGTACAAAATAGGGATATTACCGTATTGTATTGTCTATTTCAAATAATAAAAAGATAATTCCTTGTAATTACAAACATCACACAAATCGCTCTTTTTGGATATGATATGGAAATTTACGGTGTTAACATTTTATGATAGAAATGTAGTTCCAACGCATTAAAATGCAGTAAATCCTAAGAGTTAAATAGGAAGATATGGATGTGATAAGAATATCCTAAAAAGATAAAATGTGAAATAATAATAAAAATGGAAATTAAATAAAAAAGAAATCCGAAGGATAGGCAAAAAGAAATAAAAGATAAATTGAGAATAGAAATGGAAAATAGAAAACGAATAAAAAGGATAGGCAACTGTATTATGAATTTGATAAGACAAAAGTAGTAAATAAACTTAAAAGTAAAGAAAAAGGTGAAACGTATAATAAAATGAAGACCTGGGCTCACCAGTAAATTGTAGAGACATGTTAATTAAGTAAGTATGAATATATATATATATAAGTAGCCTTGAATATGTGTCTATGATGGGTGTAAACTATCGTAGTAAAGTATAGTTAAACGAACAATAATATGACATTTGGTCATTAGAGTAGGTTGGAATGCAAGGTCAGTAGTATTACACAATATAATTTTGCCCACTACAAGGAGCTACCAGCAGTTATGTGACATTATACTGATGTGAGACATGTCTAACCATAGGATCCATGGAGGATATATGTTTGCGTATAGATAAAGGAATACCCCCAATAGATAAGGTAGTCTGCTTCAAGTATGGTATTTAGGGGTATTGCCTTGATTGCATTAGGCAATCTAAATAAGATAATGACCAGGATCGGGCACATGTAGCAATTGTTGGTAACAAAATCAGGGGAAGGGCTGCATAGGGTGATACATCATCAGTCCTTAGCGGTCAACGGAAAAGATAGGATTACACCGAACCGGTCTTCACCGCCTACTAGGGTAGACCATGTTGGGTTATGCACTGCCATAGTTGTTTGCTAGCTTGCTTGTTAGGGCAATGCTACTTAACCCAAAAATAGTTCTTTCAAAATTGGTTGGGGTGGTCCGTGGAAGTATATCCATGATAGGAGGCAAAAAAGTAGTAAATCCCCAAAGCGATTAGAGTACGACATAATTTTTCAAAAGCCATTATTAGGCACTATGGGAGTCCCTCGGTTTATACAATGACAAGATCGTGACATGGCGAGGGTGATGGATCTTAACGGAGTGCTGATTGAGAGATACTAGCAAGGGTAGGTTTTTCTGACCCTCTCCTCATTACAACCCATAAGATATCTTGAAGGACATGTACTGGTGCTAGGTGTATTCGGTGATGACAAGGAAACTAGACCTTGGAAGTGTCATATCTTAGTCAGTAGTTATGTGACTTATTATACTTTATTTATGCTACTGTGGCTTACATCGTTAGTGTTCTGATAGACTTTCATTGCTTTAGTTGTAGGATACCAAACCAACGATCCATACTATGGTGGATTTACGTTTTCAATTTAGTGAATATTCAGGCCCATTGAGATTCGGGTTGTTGCATTTGGTATCAGAGCTTAGGTTAGTCGACCTTGAAAATTAGGAAACGTGGAGTGAACGTATTTGTATTTTTCCTATAAATTTAAATATATTATACACTAAATCTTAATAATTCCAACCATAGAATAGTTACATATGGATAATCGCTGAAGTTGGATGGTATATGACTCCCTAGTCGGGCGTTGATTGCCCAATGGTTGTAGATCCCTGTATGGTGTCGATTGGTGATGTCTAGTAGGTCTAGATAAGGGGAAAATAAGAATCCATATGTTATAGATATCCAGAAGCAGATGATTTCCCAAAGGATGGCGTGAAGTAGTCGCTCCAAGTTAATATGCATATTTCTAATATTGGAAAGAAGATAAGTCAATAAGTTAAAGAGCAGAAGTTCTAGAGAAAGAACAAATAGAAATCCACTTTAAGTCCAGCCTAAAAGAAAATAGTTTTAAAAGTTTATAAAAATATATATTTGAAAAAGTAAGCAAATATTGGATTTTAAAATACAAAACTATTTAGTTAAATTGAAAAGTTTTCATAAATGGGTTTTACAAAAACCATTGGTTAAAAAATTATAGAGCATACATAGCTCGCTAGTTTCTTTATAAAGAAAGAAAAGTGTAAATAAATAAAAAATTCTAGTAGAAGTTAAAGTTAAAATCTAAAATTTTAGTATAGGAAATTTTATAAAAAAAACTATTTCTTTATAAAGAAAATGGTACTGCAATATAGCTCGTCGATTTTTCTATGTAATGAAAATCTTTAAGCTGTAAAACCATTTTTATGGGTGGACAATAGGAAGTGGTAAAAGTTTGGAATAGGGTAAATAGTATGAAAAAGAAGATTTATACCCTAAAACAAAGCTCAAGGCAAACACACTACAATGGTTCAACCAAGAAGACAAGTTAATTTAGAAAAAAAATAAGCAATTAGAATTAGTGCAATTTTGTTGATGAAAGTTGAATAGTGATAGTATTGCAAAATATAAAAGTAATATTAGGAAATTTATATCAAATAATGTTAGTAAACAGAGATAACCTTAGGAAGTTATATTAAAAATGTTAGTAATCTAATATATAAAAATAGGATAGTTTCCATAGTAATTGCAATAATGGCACATATCTTTTAGAAGTCCCCTTAACATGATATTAGAGACTCCGCCAAGTATTGGAAGTGAAGATAGTACAAGTGATAAGAAAATATTGGAATGACAATTGTCCTTGTCTACTCCAAATTTGTTGTTAAAAATTATAAAAAGATGTTTTAATAACATTGTAAGGTATACTTTTGAAATAAATGAGTTGGTGTACCAAATAAGTTTTTGAAAGGAAAACTTAATAAATGATTAAGTTAAAAATCCCAAATTTTAAGGAATAAAAGTTAAGAGGTCTTTAAAAGAAAATGCTGATTTAGAGAAAAAGGAAAGAAACTTTTAAAGATTAAAATTTGCTAGCATTTTCTTTTAGATTTAATGAATAAGCTAAGTTAAGACACCTGGTATTTTTGAATTCAATAAAATCATTAAGTTATACTTTTAAAGACAAAGGTTTTGGGATTAAGTATTGTAAAAATTTTGAAGTTTTTAATTTTTGAAAAAAATGGCGAATACTAAACCAAAATTTTTAATATGGAGTAGATAGGAATGTGTACCTAGGTAAGACAGAGTGAATGGTAAGGTTATGAAGAAGATAGTAATGATTACTCATTGAGTAGTAATTAGGAACCCCCGTAGAGTGTAAAGAATAATGGTAAGGACCTAGGAATATTTTGTTAGACATATGTGCAAGCCATATAAAAAACCCGTAAAGGAATGCTAAATGGTATTAAAGTACGCTTCTACGAGTTCTAGGATATACTCGTATGAAGGGTTAAAGATAAAGGAAATAAATACCAAGATTTGAGAATACCATCAAGGAATTTGGATTAATAGAAGATGGTAATAGAGGATTATGAGGTGGCAAACACACATGGAGGATATTGGCAAACTCAAGTTAAAAATATGAGGATTGCGGAAAGATGACAAGATAGAAAGGTTCATTCAAGTCAAAAGTGATAGACGCACAACATCGTTAGTGTTAGTTAATGTTGAAGAGCAGCTTCCAATGGTTGTTCTATTTATAGGTTGGGTTGTAAGCATTAGTTTTCTTTATTGAAGGTAAAAGCGCGTACGATATTATAGAAAATATTCATTTTTATGTGTCTTCTATGTGGACCGCTATGTCATGGGAAAACAATAAAGATTAGGAAATTTTAGAAAAGACGGTCAACTAATGTAAAAGAAAAGAAAATAGTATAGGCTGAAGGTTTAGAGATAAATTATGAAAATTTAGTTAGTTGTGCCATCCAGCATTTTGACTAGGCAAATTTCTGGCAGATCGATGAGTTGAACTCGGAGTTATCGAGGCAGGAATCCCAGGGAGATAGCCTAGGAGTCCAGAACCAAGCATAGACAGTCACTGGATCAAGGAAAGAATAATCTTAAACAATTCAACAATGGGATCCCCCAAGTTGGGATCGGTACCGACTCCTACTTGGGGATTGGCACTGACTGCCAAATATAGCTTGGGTGGACCCCATCTTCTGCCTACATGACTATCTTGATGCCAAGGCCTTATTTCCAAAGTCGTTTTGTTAAATCAATGCAATTCTTTATCGATCTCCATGAACACTTGAAACATTGACTTTGCTCTTCCATAACTCAATCATTTGGACTTGGAAACAAGTTAATATTGATGTAAACAACTATGGAATCACGAAGCTAACCTCAAGACGGGTCGAAGCGAAGAGTTGAAGACAACCATATTGGCTATCTTAGGGATTGGTATTGTCCCCTACCTATGGGTCGGTACCGGCCCCTACTTCCTAATGATGTGGCATCCTACTTCTAAGGCGAATTGGTCTAAATCTTGGGAAACGGCTTGGAGAAATTTTGTGTGAGATATTAGGCTCCTTACCTCTATAAATAGGAGGGTAGGGCTCATTTTTTCAGGATCTTTCGGGATCTATTTCTATTTTAAGCTATATTCCTGTAATTCTGAAAAACTAGTGCTGGAGTTGTACCGACTCCTAAGAACTTCTGCCTCCCAGTCAAGAATCAGTAATAAAGTATTAAAATGAACATAGGCTTTGCTTTGTTGAACCACTATAAACCCCGTATGTTCATTATTTACTTGTTTCTCGCTCATTTTTCATTTAATTCTACATTTTTATTCTCTATTTAAAACTTTAGGTGTTTGTGCCATTTTTGGTTCAAACATTTTGGTGCTTTCACCGAAAAGGACTTCATTCTCAGACTATTTGGTCCATCATCTACTCTTGGGTTTCCTATATCCAAGAGATAGATCCAATTTCTCAACCTTTTAACTCTACAACTTAGATTTGCAAAGATCTACTAGAAGCTTTCTACCATGGCCCCATCAAGAAAAGACCATTCTACCAACTCTACAGCTACTACTGAAGCTGAGAATTAGAATCCTCAACAAGGGGATGGAGATGTCCAACCTACTCAAACAGAGATCCAAACTCCAACCGACATCGTGACCGAATGGAGATGGATATGATAATGAAGAAAATTGAAGATAGGTTCCAAGCTAGTCAAAATGAGATGAATTAGACGATGCAACAGAGCTTAAAACTCAGAATGGAGGGACAGGAAGCAGAAGAGGACTCAGAATGCTGCTAGAACATTATACCAAGGAAGAGGATGAGCCCTAGGCTCAAACTTGAGGATCGGTACTGACCTAAGGTTAGGGGTCAGTATCGACCCCTCCAATGGTGGGCCCAGAGTCCATCCTCTAGAAGGCTGTGTGGATTTGACTTCGGGACAAGCTGTTGGCAGTCAGAATCTAGAGAATCATGTTGCTGTTGATGATATCTCTCATGCAAATTAAATAAGGGGGACTGCTGGATGAATGGTCTCCTGGAGAACCTAGGTATCGAGAGCCAAAACGAGAGCATTCGACAGGCCGAACACTTAGAGTGGAGCTCGATTACCGCCGTTCAGTCGAACCTATTGACCCGGACTATCTAAAGGATATGATCAGGAGACTTATTAGCAAAAATTGTTTCAGGACTAACGATGAATGGGGTACATATCCCAGTCGGAATTCATTTAGAGAAAACATTCTACTTAGGAGATACACCTTGTTAACGGAGTTTTTAACCCAACAGAATTCAAAAAGAGTTAGAGCATTCAGATTAGGCCAAAATGACTTGAAACTTGACCGGAAGGCCTAATAGGACAAGACAAAGGAACATAAGAAGTTTAAGCCAAAAATACACCCACTCTTTGGATCGATACCGATCCGATCCAATCCAATTGGATCGGTACTGATCCAAAAGGTTAGCTTATGGTTTCTTCTAACCAATTGCATCATGATCTTATATCTCTTCTAACCCTATCTACCAAGTTTGGTGATATTCCAAGCATCACTACAAGAAAAACAGTCTTTTATAGCGGCATATAGCCGCTATTGAACACAACTATAGTGGTTTGATAAACGTTGTATATCGACATGTTATAAAAAAGAATTGCACATTCATAACACAAAAAAAGCCGCTATAAAAGAGCATGATTTCATAGCACATTATAGCCGCTATAAAATAGTTATTCTATAGCGCCTATTTCGCGCTATACACCAACATTTTATAGTATATTCTACATCCATTTACAACATATATATATATCGCTATAAAATGTGTAGATATAATAACGCCTATTTGCTGCTATCCTTTGACAGTAACCTCATACATTGCATTATCTTTTTATAGCACTTATGTCATATAGTTATAGCGCTTTTTAGGAGTTATGCTTTATTTTACTATATATTTGATGCACCCCACTATTACATTTTAATAATAACAATCAAAATGAATCTTCTTTAAATAGATAACAATTTGAACAATGTATGAACGAAAAAATGTAATAATCAGCAAATGTAACGCATATTCATGATAACAAAATAAAGTATCAACTAACAAAAAATAAGTTCAATACATGAGTTACCAAATTCAATACATATTCATGATAACAAAACATAACATAGTTCAAAGTTAACGTCTACAAGTACCAAATGCATCACTAAGAACTTGAACTGCTCAAAGCCTTTCTTCATGCATGTCGTTCGTACCTGGACCAATATATATGAGAACTTGAGAGTGTATATGACAATAGTTGAGATGACTCATTGAATAATTCAGTAATTGGTGGTCCATAGGTGACATATGGAGCTAACAAATAAGTGAGTTGGTAATATACATGTGAAACTATGCTCAATATGACACATATTAATGGTTAGCGGTAGTGAGGATTGATAATGCAAATAACAGAGAGAACATTTCTAAAGTGGTAGCTTTGAATCAAATAAAATGCATTAGAGAAGAAGTTGAATTGCAAATAAGTCAGTTCTATGTTTGCCAATATAATGCATGGCCAGGTATCAATACTGAATAGAGCATATGTTTACAATTTATTTTTGAGTTGCAAAAAATAAGACACAATAGCATGACATGATAATGGTTCAGTATGATGAGCAGATAAGCAGTAGGTGTATCCAAGCTATCATGTCTATGTGTATGTTCAACATGTACTACACTGAATTACTAAGTACAAGTAGCATTAAGGAAAAACCAATAAGGAAAAAAATCATACCTTATTTTTCTTCTCCACTCTACCAATAACCTTAGCAATAGCGCTTCAGAAAATTTCATATCAATTTTATTGTCTTCATGTCTAGCAGTGATAAAAGCAGCCTCATTACATCCATTAGCAATATCAGCTCCATCAAGTCCAAGAGTAAGTGTAGCTAGCCTTCGTGAGAAAAAGGATGGCTCATTATCAAGTTTGAGTTTCTGAAGGTAAATTCAAAATATTTAGACAAATTTCAGGGCACACCAAACAACATTACAGAAATATAAACTTAAAATTTGCATCACTTGCCTGGCTTTCTTGAGATTGGATTTCTAGATCATGTTCGAATCAGAGGCTTCCTGATCCTCTTTCATGTCGGTTTCATCAACTGGAGTTCCGACAAAACCACTATTAGCTAAAATTGCTTCCTCTACAGCCATCTGTAAATCAGCAGGGATGTTTTTGTATAACTTGGTATGCCCCTAAAACCTAACATGTTAAATGTTAATTTAAAGCAACTCCATTCTGAAAAATTAAGTGATCACTAAGTTTACAATGATACGCCACTAACCTCTTTAGATTATCCATAAATGGAAATGTCATCTCTTGTTCACTCATGCATAGTCCTGCTCATAAGAACATTGCAACCCATAAGAACACAAACCTATGTAACTAAACATGAATCATAACTTAAATAGTCATGATGAAATACGCTCTGTCCTAGCCAGCTAGTAGGATGAAACATTTATCATACTGACACAAAATTTATACTCACTCGGCTTGGCTTAAAATTCATAAGGGTAAAGTAAAACTGTAATTTACTTAGCTGATACATTAACGCCAACTTGAAGGGTAACTTAGCTTCTCAAGTTCAAGAAGCAACGACTTATCTAATTCAGACTACAATTCAGTCAAGTTCATAGGTGAATCATCATCAAAATAAGTCAACAAGCTAAGAAATTACATGGAGGGTATCACAATCAAGCAAGGAAGCCAACAAGATGGAAGTTGTGCAAAAATTGCACAACTATTTGGATCGATACTGATCTGATCCAAATGGATCGATATCGATCCAAATACTTAGCTCAAAATTGCTCCAAACTTTCTATGTTGCTTCCTATTCTCGGCTACAGGCTTCTAGTGCAATGGTTTTGGTGCATGTGACGACCCGGGATTTTAGATATTTGAAATTGGAATATTTAATTGATTTTAAATATTCAAATGTGAATTTTTAACTTGAATTTCAAATATCACCATTTATTGGACAATTTAATTATTTAATTTAATTTCTGGGAATTGGGTAAAATGTTAAATCAGGAATTTTAAGATTGTTAAAAATAATTTGATGGATTATAAAATTTATATTGGTAATATTGAAGATAATAAAAGCTTTAAAATTGAATTTATAAGTGTTTTGTTCAGTTTTAAAAATATATTGTTTAAATTGATATTTAAAAATAGCCTTTCGAGACACAGTCTCGGAATTCGACGAAACTGGTTCCATTGGATCCGTAATAATGTATTATTATCGGATTTCAAATTTTGTAACGTTTGGAGTTATGGTGTAGTCGTACGGTGGATAAACGCGCTGAAATTTTTATCGAAAATTCAATATAATAATTGAGTCCAAAAGGCAATCTTTCTCATACGAGCGAATTAGGGCTCGAAACCTTTTCCATTGCGTTCGGAATAGGGGTATAACATTATAAACGCCTAGCGGCACGCCTCGATAGGGGTTCGAAATTTTACACTGTGTAAATCGATACAATTTGAATTTAAATTTGAATTATATATATTTTTATATACCGGTCAACTTCAGCTGAATTACTTCACATTAGAACCTTTTGATTTCATCTCAAAGATCACTGTAGCAAGTTGAGTGAAACAGATAACATCTTATCTTGTCCCTCATTCCCTACAATTTAATTCAAATGAAAAAGAAATAAAAAGAAATATATATATATATATATATAAATCATCATCTCGTATTCCTCAATTTGGTTATAAATCGAACTACCCCATTCTGTTCTTTTCATTTTCCCATTCCTATTCGATTCAGAGGAAACGAGAAACGAAAATGGTTGTATCTAAAAAAATCCCTATACAAAATCGAACAGGAATCGTTCGTGTGGTCGTCGCATTTGAGTTAAAGAGGGGTCGGCTGCCTATTGGGGGGAATTCGCGACCGAGTCTGGTGGTAAGCAGGTGTAAGCGCGTGCACGAAGTAGGGTGAGAAGGGAACCGTGTTGCTGCTCGACGAGGTGGATCAAAATCGTGGAGGTGAGGCGTCGGCGATTGTTTGCGGTAGTGAAGACTGGAGGTTGCGACGTGTTTGGGCATTGGGCCGCGATGTGGTGGGGGTCTCGAGGGACGAATGAGGTCGCGTTCATGGACTGTGGGTGGGATGTAGCTGACGTCGATGGCAGTGGGTTCATGGTGGTGTAGTTGTTGTGTTGTTGTTGCAGTGCTGTCGTGTTGGGGTTCGAACGATTGGAGGGGTTTTGGTCAGTGAAGGTATTTTCTGTTTGTTTTATTAAATTATTTATATATATAAACATATTAGAAGAAACATAATATGTATATATAGGATTTTAATTTACAGAAGGATATAGAACAATTCTATTTCTAAAAATTCGGTATGTATATATATGCTAAAAAGAGAAGAAAAAATTTAACAGTCAATTATATAAAGTAGCTTATTTTTACAATTTAAAAATATACATATATGGATGATCACACAAAGTATATTTATATATATGATTTTGGAAAAAGAGAAAAATAAGAAATTCAAAATGTTGGCAGTTTATGTAAAGATTAGATTTTTAAATCTATATAGGTTATTTTTAGTACTTGTGGTTTCAAAAAGTAAAATAAAATAAATATACATATACACATTTTAAATTTACTAGTTATTTTAGAATAATGTATTAAGGTGATTAACTTGTTTTATTAACTTATTTAATTTATTTTTAGTTACTAAAAAATGATGTAAAGGAAAATTAGTTTAAATTAAATTTATTTAAATGGTAATTAATTGTCCAATTATTTCAAATATCAATAAACCATATAATGCTTCTACAAGGTCTAAAATCGTGAAGAAACAAGCCGGTTTGGATTGGGTTGCGAAACAAAAATCAAAGGTGAGTTAATCTTACTCAAATTGGATTGCTAGTGAATTTAAATAGTTAAAAATTTAAATTATTGATTGATTGTTTGAATTGATAATTGTTATCAGTCTGGATGTGATATTATATATAGTATATATATATATATATATATATATATTGGAGTGATTGATATTCCCACACTATATAGCGGATGAGACCCTATGTGCCCCGCATAATAGCGGATGACCCTTTATACCGCGATATCCCCCTTGAAGTGGGATTGGTATTTTATATTGTGCTAACATTTGTGGATGCAGGGAAACAGGTTGGAGGGATCCAACTGGATTCCTCAAAATGTTGAATTATTTCATATTCAGTGGTGTGATTTATTTGATAATCTGTGATAGATTATATTGGTTATATTGGAAATTGAAATAATGAATGCTATGATTGGTTGAATATATTTTGGTACTTTAAGATGTCAAAAATAATTAAGGATTGGATTTTTGAAGAAAAATAAAAAGTTGATTTTGAAACCCTATTAAATAAATTCTGAATATGGGAAAAATGGAGATTTTGTATGAATGGGAATAAAAGAATTTGACGACTTAAGTTATATTGTTTAAAGATAAAAGAATTTGTTTTAAAAATTCAAGTTTAAAATGAGTTAGGAAGAATAAAAGGGGAATTTTGAATAAAGGGTGAAATTGATAATTTCAGTTTTAAATAAGGTTTTAAATCATAATTAAGAAGTGAATCTGGAATTAATGGATTTTGGAATTGATTTGGATAAGTCGAGAATAAATTTTAAAGGGAATTTAATTCAGAGAATTGGTTTTTAAAAATCGTTTTAAGTGTTTTGTGACAGCGATTTGAGAAAATAGGATTATGAAATTTATAAACGGGGTTTATAAATAAAGTGAAATATTTATCAGTGGATAATCTTAAAGTATAAATTCACGGTGGGAATTTATAAGGAAAGGGTGATTTGTTTAAAAATTAATAGTGGTTTATTTTTAAAAGTGTGGAAAGAAAATTTACGGGATTGGGACGTAAATTAATCTGGAAATAAATCGAGAAGGATTTATAAATGGTTGGACGGGTTATATTGGTGTGGGAAGTGTATTTCCAAAAAAGCTAAAGTATATTTTCAAAGGAAGATTTTTAAGTATATGTTAGAAGTTTTAAAAGTGTTTTAAAAAGAATGTTTTAGAAAATTTATTATTTAGTTGTTTTTAAATTTGTTAAAGTAAATAGTAATTAAGTAAATTATAGTAGTCAATTATTTTTAAATGTTAAATTAGTATTATGATTTTTTAAAAAGTATAATTATTAAATATTTATATTTTGTAAAATAACTTTTTTTTTAAAAGTGGTTTTGGCTTAAGATTTACTTGGGGAAATTTATTATAAAATTTCATAAACATTAATTTGAATAAAGTGATTTAAGTAGTTCATGTTAAATGTTTTAAGTGAATATTTTGGATGGAGTGATTTAAATTATTTATAATCTAAAGTATTAAGACCTGGTGCTTTTCAAGGAAAATAAAACAATTGGTTGGATGATTGTTTAATTTGATAGTTAAATAACCGACTATCAATATTGGCCAATGCGCTGATCGTTTCGAAGAGACCGGGATCGGGTTTAATTTCCCGAAAACCACTTCGATCCGGTTTGAACGTTTGCGAATGAATACCGTGAAGATGATGAAGACAGTGATTTGGTTTGTCCAGACCTAGGGCAACTTATATGGATGAATGCTATCACACCATCGTCATTGGAGGACGATGAGCATTCTAAGTGAAATGTGTTCTAAAAAGGTAATGCATAGCCTCAAGCCTCATCAACCAGGAATGGCTAAAACATGGAAGGTGTAGCAAGGCTAAGTGGCTAGCAACCAATTAGGGTAAGATTTTCCCTGTCTAGATGTCCCTTTTATTTCGGCTTAGTGGGCGGTTGCTGATCCCAACCGTGGGGTGATATTTTTCGGACTATCCAGTAAGGGGTAGCTCCAGTCTTGTGTTGCAGGGGATCGGGCGTGATCCTCGGTACTCTGATCTAGACCAGGTACTGTGATGGGTGGTACCCCAGTAGCCCTGCCATTGATGGAAACCCAATCTCTAATAAGTGTTTGCGGACTTGTTTGTATACCTATTATGCTGGAATTTAATGAATGTAACAATTTCGGCTATTTGAATAAGTATTTGTACTTAGACACTATTATAATATCAGAGGATTTTGATATAAAATGTTTTGGTTATCGTAAGGTAAAAACCCGGCATGTTTATTTGTGGCGTGGTCTTACGAGATACCTTTGATTTGAAAGGATTTTTGAAAAATTTAATAATTCAATTGAGTGTGTTTTCTCACGCTGATTTTCCAGACTGACTCGGGTGTTATTTTATTATAATGCTCGGGTCAGACCGAGTATTACAGATACAGGTTAGGATGTTGTGGAGCTCAGGAGACGAGCTGGATGGCAAGACATATCACACGTACTTGACTTATATTCCGTTGTGCGGTGTAAGCTTTATAGTCAGCTTTTGTAAGGAAAAGTTATTATAACTGTCCGATTGTGTGCTATGGTTTGTGGTGTACTCTGATGATTGTAAGTATTATACAGTTACAAATTCTTTTGTATAAAAATCCGTTGTTACATATTATATGTTGTTCCGCTGCGATTGTGAGATTCTGATGTTAAGTTTCTATTCTTCTTCTTCTACCTCTTTCTTCTTTAACCCTTATGGTCTGGTATTTCCGGCATTCGATCGCTCGACATGTAATACCGTGGACGTATTGATGTCGACTTTCGGGGGTCGAAAACCGGGTCGTGACATTTTGGTATCAGAGCAGAAGGTTAAGCGAGAACCTTGGCTCTGGTGGGGATTACTCATTAGAGATAGGGACAGTAGCACCCTAGAATGAGTTTGAGCGTATTAATAGATATAAGCGCGTATTTGTTAGTGAATATAAATTTGTTTTATATTGTGTTGATTGATTTGTTGAGTGGTTTATGGATTCTGGTCAATACGAGTAATTTACGTTATTGATAGGGATCTCTAAACACTTGAATAGAACAATTCGACATAGTATTGTTTTAAAATGGGGTAAATGGAGTAATTTTATCCAAATTATTTTTGTATATAAAATGGAATAATTTTCAGAAATTATTATAAGTATATATGGTTGCTTGGTTGTTAGAGAATGATAATACTAAATTATTATCATTGTAGGATGGAAAATTGAATAAGGAATTGAAATTATAACCAAAGTTAAGGAAATAAATTCATATAACAAAATGAAATTTGGAAATGTGAATTTTAAATGTGATTTATAACTTGAAATAGAGTAAAATTCCAGAGTACTATTTGAATATAGATTGAAAGGATTTGGAATTCGAAAATTTGGGAGATTTAATTCTCTTTGAGTTTGAAAATGATTTTTAAAGGTTTTGGAGGAATAATAGTGATATTATTCGGAAATATTTTTGAATTGGATATGAAAATCTGTTGAGATTTGGAATTTAAAAATATTTGAAATGTTTTAAAAGAAGTAAAAGCACTAAACTCACTTCGGTCGCTGGAAAATAATTTCGGTGATGTCTGCAGCATCATCGATATTCATTTTCGAGTTTCCAAGGGAGGGATTGCTACCTGGATGTTTTGATTGGTGTTTGTTTGCAAAAATTGGGTTGATTTTGAAATGCAATAGAATAATTTGACTTTGGGTGTATATGACTTCAAAAATGATTTTGAATGTTTAAGAAAATTATTTAAACTCTGGGAGTTTAATTTAAAATGTTTATGGAATATAAATAAGTTTGGGAACTTATAAAATTTGAAATTCGTTAGAATAAAATTTAACTTAAGAAGAGTTAAATTAAAGTAAGTGTGAAAATGAGATAAGTTTGAAAGCAAGCCAATTGAATGAAGTAAATTAAAGGAGATTAGTAAATGGGATGTAAATAAGTGGGAAAAACTTATAGAAGTCTAAAATTTGAATTAAATTGGAATGTAGCTGAATCTAGTAAAATAAAAGTGAGCTTTGAGGAAATGATTATTGAAAATAAGTTTATTAAGAGTGTAAACAAATGTATGGAGGAACAAAAGAATTTACATTTGTAAGTAAATAAAATTGAAGCTGAATATTGGAATTTAATTTGAATTGTGTTAAGTAAAGTGGAATTGTAGAATTTGTTCAAAGGAACTAAAAGAAGTAAAAGTTTGGAAATAAACCTTTATTTGAGATTTGAAATTAAATTTGGAAATGAAGTGATTAATTAAATTTGTAAGTTGCACAGATTTGAAATTGAATTTGATTGGAAATGAATTAATGGATGGAACTAATTACAACAACTAGGAAAGTAAAGATGGGTTGAGATGTGGTTAATAAAAATTCAATATTCAGAATTTGAAGATAAATTGAATTCAAAATGGAATTGGAAATTTAAGTTAAATGAAGTGGATATAAAGCTTAAGTGGTAGAGTGAAAATAAATATAAGAAGTATATAAAATATTTATATGGAACTTAAAAAAATGGGTGGTGAAATTCTTAAATAAAATTGGAATTGAGAAATATACTAAGTTAGTATATGCACAAGGAGTTAATAAAGGCGTGTGAAATGATAAGTGTTGATAAGTGAATAGAAATCAAAATAAATGTGAATAAAAAGAGAATTGATACAGCCAGTAATCAATTGAGATAAATACGTAGGATGTACGTATATTATTTTATTCGCATATAGATTTGATCCAGATTTGAGCACAGAATTTCGAGATATTTATATCGGTCCGAGTTGGGATTTTTCACTCGATTTTCGACGGCGAACCCTGAATATGGATTTTTGATTGATTCTGGAAATTCTCTATCATAGTATATATGGCTATGCAAGGAGAATGACGGTTTATGGTCAAGAAACCAGATCTGAATCCGCACTAGAGAGTTGGGTGAACGATACTAGTTCGGAGATGAAATTGTGTGATCGAGTGAGCGATCAGATTTGGTATTGCGTACGGATGATATATGTACATCGTACGGGCTTAAGTAAAGAAAATATTGAAACTTTTGAAAAGAAATGAATAAATTGATTTTGAATTCTGTGATGGGATATTATTGCTAAGTAGGATACAGGTATTTAAAAGCAAAAGAAATTTGGTGTTTTGATTTCAGAAGATAAAATTTGATTGCATGACAAAAAGGTATGTATTTAAATTTCTGTATGAAATTTGATGATTTTCTAATCTAGCCACTTGGCTTTTGTTTTCTTTGGAAATTTGGGGCCCGTAGAGGCATTTTGTAGTTGTTCCGACCTAGCCGCGCAAAGGAGATGCTGGCGAAATTTTTCGAAAATTTAAGGAGTTAGAAAAATTTTGAGAAATTTTTTGATAATTGAAAATTTGGTTTTAAATTATAAGTTAAATTGTTAAGTAAGTAATATTGTTTGGAACCTGTGGCTGAGTTTGGAAAGTTAGTAAGAGTAATAGGGTGTCTTTTATTAAAAGATTGGTTGGAAATTTTTTTTGAACTGTTTGGTTTTGGAAAAATAGAATTGGGTTTTGGACCATTCTTCTTAACTATTAATTTTGGGGACGAAATTCTTTTTAGGGGGTGGAATGTGACGACTTGGGATTTTAGATATTTGAAATTGGAATATTTAATTGATTTTAAATATTCAAATGTGAATTTTTAACTTGAATTTCAAATATCACTATTTATTGGACAATTTAATTATTTAATTTAATTTTTGGGAATTGGGTAAAATGTTAAATCGGGAATTTTAAGATTGTTAAAAATAATTTGAAGGATTATAAAATTTATATTGGTAATACTGAAGATAATAAAAGCTTTAAAATTGAATTTAAAAGTGTTTTGTTCAGTTTTAAAAATATATTGTTTAAATTGATATTTAAAAATAGCCTTCCGAGACACAGTCTTGGAATTCGACAAAACTAATTCCATTGGATCCGTAATAATGTATTATTATTGGATTTCAAATTTCGTGATGTTTGGAGTTATCGTGTAGTCGTACGGTGGATAAAAGCGTTGAAATTTTTATCGAAAATTCAATATAATAATTGAGTCCAAAAAGCTATCTTTCCCATACGAGCGAAATAGGGCTCGAAACCTTTTCCATTGCGTTCGAAATACGGGTATAACATTATAGACGCCTAGCGGCACGCCTCGATAGGGGATCGAAATTTTAGACTGTGTAAATCGAGACAATTTGAATTTAAATTTGAATTATACATATTTTTATATACCGGTCAACTTCAGCTGAATTCCTTCACATCAGAACTTTTTGATTTCGTCTCAAAGATCACTGTAAGAAGTTGAGTGAAACACGATAACATCTTATCTAGTCCCCCATTCCCTACAATTTAATTCAAACGAAAAAGAAATAAAAAGAAATGTATATATAAATCATCTTCTCGTATTCCTCAATCTGGTTATAAATCAAACTACCCCCTTTTCTTATTTTCATTTTTCCATTCCTATTCGATTCAGAGGAAACGAGAAACGAAAATGGTTGTATCTAAAAAAATACCCATACAAAATCGAACGGGAATCGTTCGTGTGGTCGTCGCATTTGAGTTAAAGAGGGGTCGGCTGCCTATTGGGGGGGATTCGCGACCGAGTCTGGTGGTAAGCGGGTGTAAGCGCGCGAGCGAAGCAGGGTGGTAAGGGAACCGTGTCGCTGCTCGACGAGGTGGATCGAAATCGTGGAGGTGAGGTGTCGACGATTGTTCGCGGTAGTGAAGACTGGAGGTTGCGACGTGTTTGGGCATTGGGCCGCAATGTGGTTAGGGTCTCGAGGGATGAATGAGGTCGCATTCATGGACTATGGGCGGGATGTTGCTGACGTCAAGGGCAGTGGGTTCACGGTGGTGTAGTTGTCGTCTTGTTGTTGCAGTGCTGTCGTGTTGGGGTTTGAACGATTGGAGGGGTTTTGGTCAGTGAAGGTATTTTCTGTTTGTTTTATTAAATTATTTATATATATAAACATATTAGAGGAAACAGAATATATATATATATTGGATTTTAATTTACAGAAGGATACAGAACAATTCTTTTTCTAAAAATTCGGTATGTATATATATGCTAAAAAGAGAAGAAAAAATTTAACAGTCAGTTATATAAAGCGGCTTATTTTTACAATTTAAAAATATACATATATGGATGATCAGACAAAGTATATTTATACATATGATTTTGGAAAAAGAGAAAAATAGGAAATTCAAAATGTTGGAAGTTTATGTAAAGATTAGATTTTTAAATCTATATAGGTTATTTTTAGTACTTGTGGTTACAAAAAGCAAAATAAAATAAATATACATATACACATTTTAAATTTACTAGTTATTTTAGAATAATGTATTAAGGTGATTAACTTGTTTTATTAACTTATTTAATTTATTTTTAGTTACTAAAAAATTATGTAAAGGAAAATTAGTTTAAATTAAATTTATTTAAATGGTAATTAATTGTCCGATTATTTCAAATATTAATAAACCATATAATGCTTCTACAAGGTCTAAAATCGTGAAGAAACAAGCCGGTTTGGATTGGGTTGCAAAACAAAAATCAAAGGTGAGTTAATCTCACTCAAATTGGATTGCTAGTGAATTTAAATAGTTAAAAATTTAAATTATTGATTGTTTGTATTGATAATTGTTATCAGTCTGGATGTGATATTATATATAGTATATATATATATATTGGAGTGATTGATATTCCCGCACTATATAGCGGATGAGACCCTATGCGCCCCGCATAATAGCGGATGACCCTTTATACCGCGATATCCCCCTCGAAGTAGGATTGGTATTTTATATTGTGCTAACATCTGTGGATGCAAGGAAACAGGTTGGAGGGATCCAACTGGATTCCTCAAAATGTTGAATTATTTCATATTCAGTGATGTGATTTATTTGATCATCTGTGATAGATTATATTGGTTATATTGGAAATTGAAATAATGAATGCTATGATTGGTTGAATATATTTTGGTACTTTAAGATGTCAAAAATAAAAAAGATTGGATTTTTGAAGAAAAATAAAAAGTTGATTTTGAAACCCTATTAAATAAATTCCGAATATGGGAAAAATGGAGATTTTTTATGAATGGGAATAAAAGAATTTGACGACTTAAGTTATACTGTTTAAAGATAAAAGAATTTGTTTTAAAAATTCAAGTTTAAAATGAGTTGGGAAAAATAAAAGAGGAATTTTGAATAAAGGGTGAAATTGATAATTTCAGTTTTAAATAAGGTTTTAAATCATAATTAAGAAGTGAATCTAGAATTAATGGATTTTGGAATTGATTTGGATAAGTCGAGAATAAATTTTAAAGGGAATTTAATTTAGAGAATTGATTTTTAAAAATCGTTTAAGTGTTTTGTGACAGCGATTTAAGAAAATGGGATTATGAAATTTATAAACGGGGATTATAAATAAAGTGAAATATTTATCAGTGGATAATCTTAAAGTATAAATTCACGGTGGGAATTTATAAGGAAAGGGTGATTTGTTTAAAATAAATAGTGGTTTATTTTTAAAAGTGTGGAAAGAAAATTTACGGGATTGGGACGTAAATTAATCTGGAAATAAATCGAGAAGGATTTATAAATGGTTGGACGGGCTATATTGGTGTGGGAAGTGTATTTCCGGAAAAGCTAAAGTATATTTTCAAAGGAAGATTTTTAAGTATACGTTAGAAGTTTTAAAAGTGTTTTAAAAATAATTTTTTAGAAAATTTATTATTTAGTTGTTTTTAAATTTGTTAAAGTAAATAGTAATTAAGTAAATTATAGTAGTCAATTATTTTTAAATGTTAAATTAGTATTATGATTTTTAAAAAAGGATAATTATTAAATATTTATATTTTGTAAAATAACTTTTATTTTTAAAAGTGGTTTTGGCTTAAGATTTACTTGAGGAAATTTATTATAAAATTTCATAAACATTATTTTGAATAAAGTGATTTAAGTAGTTTATGTTAAATGTTTTAAGTGAATATTTTAGATGGAGTGATTTAAATTATTAAGACTTGGTGCTTTTCAAGGAAAATAAAACCATTGGTTGGATGATTGTTTAATTTGATAGTTAAATAACCGACTATCAATATTGGCCAATGCGATGATCATTTCGAAGAGACCGGGATCGGGTTTAATTTCCCGAAAACCACTTCGATCCAGTTTGAACGTTTGCTGAATACCATGAAGATGATGAAGACGGTGATTCGGTTTGTCCAGACCCAGGGCAACTTGTATGGATGAATGCTATCAGACCATCGTCATTGGAGGACAATGAGCATTCTAAGTGAAATGTGTCCTAAAAAGGTAACACATAGCCTCAAGCCTCATCAACCGGGAATGGCTAAAACAGGGGAGTTACAGCAAGGCTAAGTGGCTAGCTACCAATTAGGGTAAGATTTCACCTATCTAGATGTCCCTTTTATTTCGGCTTAGTGGGCGGTTGCTGATCCCAACCGCGGGGTGATCTTATTCGGACTATCCAGTAAGGGGTAGCTCTGGTCTTGTATTGCAGGGGATCGGGCGTGATCCTCGGTACTCTGATCTAGACCAGGTACTGTAACGGGCGGTACCCCAATAGCCCTACCATTGATGGAAACCCAATCTCCAATAAGTGCCTTCAGACTTGTTTGTATACCCATTATGCTGGAATTTAATGAATGTAACAATTTTGGCTATTTGAATAAGTATTTGTACTTAGACACTATTATAATATCAGAGGATTTTGATATAAAATGTTTTGGTTATCGTAAGGTAAAAATCCGGCTTGTTTATTTGTGGCGTGGTCTTACGAGATACCTTTGATTTCAAAGGATTTTTGAAAACTTTAATTATTCAATTGAGTGTGTTTTCTCATGCTGGTTTTCCAGAATGACTCGGGTGTTATTTTATTATAATGCTCGGGTCAGACCGAGTATTACAGATACAGGTTAGGATGCTGTGGAGCTCAGGAGATGAGCTGGATGGCGAGACATATCACACGTACTTGACTTATATTCCATTGTGCAGTGTAAGCTATATAGTCAGCTTTTGTAAGGACAAGTTATTATAACTGTCCGATTATGTGCTATGGTTTGTGGTGTACTCTGGTGATTGTAAGTATTATATAGTTACAAATTCTTTTGTATAAAAATCTATTGTTATATATTATATGTTGTTCCGCTGCGATTGTGAGATTCTGATGTTGCTTTTCTATTCTTCTTCTTCTACCTCTTTCTTCTTTAACCCTTACGGTCTAGTATTTCCGGCATTCGATCGCTCGGCATGTAATACCGTGGACGTATTGATGTCGACTTTCGGAGGTCGAAAACCGGGTCGTGACAGCGCAAGTGCTCCCTAAGTCCTATAAATATCATCCTACCTCCAGCAGAAAAGGGGTTCCTAACTGGATCTCTGCTTAAGCTCTGCTATTCTTTCTTCACTCCTCTTTTTCCATACAATAGCCATTAAGAGACAATTGAGATCCTCCTTTTGTTTCTAACAATGGTGACTTGACCTAACTTAAGTAATAAGAACCATACTGTAATTCAAACTCTCTTGTAACAGTAGTTGATCAAATAAAAGCTATAAAATGGACATAGACTTCGTTAACAGCCGAACCACTATAAAAATCTCTTCTCTCTTTACTTTTTCTGCAATTTACTTTTGTTTTTCCTATTTTATTTTCCTTAGTAAACAGGGCCGGTGCTTTCACACTCAATCCAGAGTGTTGATCCATTTTTTAGGGTAATATTTTAATGCTTTCACTGAGAACCCAACTCAGGCTTTGATCTAGCTATCTACTTTGGATCAGACAGGTTCAAAAGTTAGAACCCCAATCTTTTGCTTAGAAAATTAGATGTTGAGAATCAATGACACCAGGAAGAAACATGACTACTTTTGGAAGATTTATAGGAGCTGTAATAGCTGGAGAGGAAATCAATCCCCCTCACGTCGAAGTCAATGTTGCCGATATAGGAGACCTGGTGCTGGGATCTTCTATCCAGCACAGAGTTGTCACTAGAGGTGAGTCAAATAAGATGGTGGATGAAGTCAATCAAAAGATGGAAAATAGCCAAAAAGCTCTTATGGAAAAATTAAATGCTCTCCTGACCTTGCAATCACTTACTGCTCCGAGAGCCATGCCTGAGCCCGCGGCTGCCATAGAGCAGGAAAACTCTTCCATTTATGGCCTAAACAGGAGAAACGGAAAGCAGCGGAAAAAGGGAGTAGTAGGTGGAGCTGCAGGAATCACCATAGATGGAAATGCAAGTACTCCACCAACTACAAAGCAGCCCACCGTAAACTTGAATCTGGGTACGTGAACCCCACGGGAAGATATAGCATTGGATCTCTCTGACTCTGAAGGTAGAGAACAACTTGACAACGACGAGTTGAAAGAGAACACTAACGTACTAAATACCGATAGAGAGGTCCAAACTGCCCCTATATGACCAACCGCAAGCCAAGGAAACTCCGAGGGGGTGGCTGTTTCGAAGATAGGCGAGCCTCAGCTTCAGTCCACCGACCAAGACCGTTTGCAAAATCAAACACTTGGTACAGTCACTGACAGCCAACCCATGGATTACCGGACATCCGAGTCGTATTTCGTGGACATGGTCGAGCGCCTAATGGATGAAAGTAAGAATAGAAGAGATGACGAAGGGGGATCCGCTCCAAGCCGGACTCCCTTCACTGATGACATTCTAGATGAACAATATCCTAAAAAGCTCACTATGCCAACTATCTCGTCCTATGATGGAATTAGGGACCCTAAACTGCACTTATATAAGTATAGTTGGTACATGGATGGAGAGAATGCTTCAGATGTTGTTCGGTGTAGATGTTTTCCAATATTTCTAGAGGGAATCGCTTCCATGTGGATCACCAGGCTCCCACCTAAATCCATCTCTACTTTCGGTGAATTAGCAACGAGATTCCTTGATCAGTACAGGCTTTACACGGTGGAACAAAAAGACAGGACGTTCTTATCGGGCCTATTCCAGGGACGAAATGAATCTTTGAAATCCTTTATAAGTCGGTTTAACACCATGGCCACTAAAGTAAGTAATCCAAATGAAGATATGGTCTTTATAGCTCTGGTCCGCACCATCCGTCCTGACATTGAATTAGGGAAATGGATTAAAATGAAGCAACCTATCACTAGGAAGGACTTTAATCGAAATGCAAGCCAGCACTTAAGATTAGAAGAAGCAAAAGAGCTAGCAGGTAGCCTGCAACCAACCAACGTTGGGCAGAATGGTATGGCTGCAAACCAAGACGCAAATACCTTTGGGACCGCCGTTGGAAACACGGGGAGGAATGGGAATAAGAAAAGGAAGAATCATAATTCCAATAAGCGAAATGGAAGTAGCAAGCGGTTTAAAGGCTTCTGGCCCGAATGCTACACCCCGCTCAATGATACGCCAAAGGACATTTACCTTGCGACACAAGGGACAGAGGAGGACAAGAAGCCGCCTAAAAAGGAAGCGACTGAACAGCAAAAGCACTCTGGAAAGTACTGTCATTTCCATGAAACACATGGTCACAACATGAATGAGTGCCATCACTTGAAGAACCTAATTGAAGAACTGATTCGAGAAAACTAGCTTCAGTAGTATGTGAAGAAGCCGCAAAATCCTGACCAGCCTGCAGCACTCTAAGCTCCCAAAGATTAGGGAAACCAAAGTAGAACCATTAAAGAGGGATCCAGACAGACTGACCAAAGACTTATTATTGGAATAATATCTGGAGGACCTCATCCCCCGCAGAAGAGCTGGGGAGAAATGGAGCGATATTCGAGCTCACTAAGACATACTTCGAAAGATTCGTGCTTTGAGATTGAAGACGGAACTTCTGCCAAGCAGCAGAAAGCCCTAAACGATGACATATTATTCCAAAATTGAGACATTGAAGGGATAAAAGCTCCAACCCTTGACCTCATGATCGTAACAGTAGGAATCGAACCAGCCGTGGTCCGACGAGTATTGATGGACAATGGCAGTTCTGTGAATATCTTTTTCAAACACATGTTCAACCAGATGAAGATCAGTATGAAAGATGTATCCGCTTGCCGAACGAAGATTCAAGGATTCACCGGTGAACCTAAACAGCCTGTTAGAACAATCGATTTACTCATAGAACTCGGATATGGTGACCGAAGAGTCGTCCTCATCCAAACCTTTATGATTATAGATGAAAGATCTGCCTACAATGCTTTCTTGGGTCAGCCTGCTTTGGTAGATTTCAGGATTACTTTAGCTCGGTGGTGTCTAGCCATGAAATTTCCGACAGAGAATGGAGTTGGAGTGGTCAAAGGAGACCAAAGTGCCGCTAGAGAGTGCTACATTGCAGAACTATGCGAGTCTAGAAGAAAAGAAAAGGGGAAAATGTAGGGAGAATTCTCCACATTCATGAGCCTACCGAATAGCAACTACAGAGCCGCCCCTGGCTTGAGGACCATAGACGATTCGATGAGGCTTTGGACCCTAGAAAGAAGAGTATAGGGGAGGAATGGGCAGCACCGGCAGGATTGACGGTGTCTATACCAATGGATATGGATGACCCAACACGGGTCCTGAAGATTGGATCCCATTTTGGAAACAAGATGTGACTGGTACTCATCAAATTCCTTCGTGCTAACCTGGATGTATTCGCTTGGACACATTCCGATATGTGCGGAGTTTCACCAGAGAATGTATGCCACACACTTAATATTGATCCTAAGTATACACCAGTGAAACAAAAGAGACGCATCCTAGGACTTGAATGGTCCAAAGCACCGAGGGAAGAAGTAGATAAGCTAATGGCGAACGGTTTTATCCACGATGCAACATACCCCTGTAACATCCCTAATTTTTGATAACATTATTCAAGAGATTTAGTTAGATAAATTAAATAGAATAATGTAAGAATTAAAATGAAAAGGGGATTGAGATTTGAAAATAAAATTTAAGGCCGTGATTAATAGTTATAAATGGGCTTAAATGGACTAATATGTTATTAATTTACATATAGGCTTATTAGGGAATAACCGCCTTCATTTCTATAACCCACCTATTCACGTATCCTTTCATTTTCTCACGTTCATTTTATTTCTCAAAAACAAAACAAATGTAAACCTAAGAAAGCCGGCCATTACAAGGAAGAAAAGAGGGGAAGATTAAATCAAGCTGAGGAATTAAAACAAGGGGATTAATCTTAAATCAAATCTCAAAGCTCTTATCATATTCATGGTGAATAATAATTCATTCCATCTCTATTTAGTATTTATAATCATATGTTTTCGGATTTAAGATTAAATTCGTTTTTATGATGCTTTGGATGATGATATGCTTGAATTATTATATGTTTGATTTAAACAATTCATTTACATATGAATTTGCACGGCTTTAGGGCAAAACCAATTGTTATTGATCTAATAATGCCATGGAAAAATTATATGTTAGGTAAAACATGATTTTAGAGATGGGTTTAAATTTTCATAATTTCCAAGCTATGGAAAATTTATTATGAATTTCTAAAGGAAAATAAGATATATTTGGGTTTAAATTTTATTTCGATCAATTCTGGAAGAAATTGGGTCTAAAATTTTAATATGTTTGATAACATGATGAAATTGAATTTATGTGATTTTTGAGGATTTTTCCTAGTTAATTTGCTATGGAAAATAAATTATTTTAAAAGAAGGACTAATTTGCAATATTAGTTTTGCTTAATGGAAGGGCTTACACGTTACTTTTTCCCTTGATTTAGATCTGATAAATGCGGCTGTTATTTTGTAATATATTCGAAAAGTTTTAAGGCAACCAATCAAAGGATTACACATAGGCAGATAGTTATAAAGCAATTATTAAAAATGGCATAATTTTAGCCTTTACTCGAAAAAGTTGGTTCCCCCTCCTATAGTAGAGCCTTTCGACTCCAATGCTTATGCTCCAACTCAGCCGAAACCATCCCAGCCGAAACCAATACATAAGGTATCACTTAGATGGTACATAGTGGATTGGAGGAAAGGCGGAAGCCAAGGTGTCGAAAGCAATACTTCTGATGGGGTCGAAACCTTATTTTTGTTTTCAAAATGTTAAGTGTCTGCTTTGTTTTACCTAAAGATTTTGACGTAGTCGAAACCTATGTTTTCGAAAGGGGTTTTTCTAAATAGCTTTCGAAGTAGGTTGCCATATCATGTTTTAAGTAGGAGCTTTCGAATGTGTTACTTTGTTTTTAAATAATGCTTTCAAAAGAGGTGGTTCTGACCTGGTCAAAACCCAGCCACAATTCTTTTACCTTTCGAATGTATTGCAGCCATCAATGCTTTTGAATGGTTCTTTTGGTTTTAAACTTAAGCTAAGTCACTTCCTAAATGCTTTCGAAGGGGTTCAGGGCTTTCGAAGGCAATGGTGTCTAAAGGGGGTTTCGATGCCATCCTGCAAAGTTTTACTCAAAGGTTTTGAGCTTTCAAATATATGGTTCCGATACCATTAATTTTTCACCAAAACTATTTTATTCAAGGTTTCGAAAGAGATACTTTTGCCTATGATCACTTTGACCCAAAAGATGTTTCTAAAAGTAAACCCCAATACATTCAAAAGGGGTACTTTCATTTGTTTTGAAGCTATGTTTCTAAAGACTTTTAAGTAACGGTTTGATACCATTGAAGAGTATATTTGTTTTCGAAAGAGTTTTTTTGAAAAGGGTTTTGAAAGGTATATACATAGTGTTTTGAAAAGGAGTTTTCTTTGCTTTCGAAGGAGGTTATCCAGAAGTTTAAAAAGCGTTGTTTTATGGTTTTCAAAACAAATAACCCAATCTCATTTTGAAGGAAAACCATGGCATAAATAATTAAAGAGTTTTGAAATAGAAGAAGTTTTCCTTGATTAGCGGGTTAAAGGGTTTAACCAAGTTTTATATAAAATGATTCCAAGGACATTAAACCATGGGTGTTGGTAATATTATGATTGCTTCTTCATATATTTATTTACATTGTAATTAGCCCATAACAGTACTATGGGAAAGGGCAGAATAACCGGCTAGGTTGACCCTGTAGTGAATATAACTTAAGAATTGTTGAAACCTTAATTAAAGATATTAGTAGGGACCAATAAGTTCATAGTCAGCCCATGAAAACTATGATTTGATATTGGCAGAGGCCAATTGGTTTATAGTTAGCCCATGAAAACTATATACGGATTAAGATATTGATAGTTAGTCAATAGGTTCCTAGTCAGCCCATGAAAACTAGGATAAGAGTAAAGATATTGGAGTTACCAATAGGTTCTTAGTGATCCCATGAAAACTATATAACTGGACAAGGAGTCCATAACCACTTTACCGGTTAATCATTAGTCCATGAAAACTATTAGGTTAATAGTAACTCTAGAAACTATAACTGTGATAGATCGTCAAAATGAATGGGGATGGGTAATCTAGAATTGATTCACTTGTTTTGCATGTCATTATATTTTAATGTTTTGAATTGTTTTAACCATTGTGGATGCCGGAGCACAGTATATGGTTTTATAAAGGTTTTAAGATACCAGTGAGGGAAAATCCATTCTGCTAAGCTGCGTGGGCTTACTAGATATCTAAATGATTTGAGATGGTAGAGTTATTCATACCATGCTTTATGTCTGACTCGAAGTTTTTGTTTTCCCCTAAAACTCTCGGGTACTCAATTGATTTTGAGTAGTTTGAGATTTAGGATTTTCAGGTGTTCTTTTAGATGAATAAAGCTTCTGGTGTCGTGTAGGAGGCATGTAAGCTACTTAGAGTTCTTTTATTTCCACTATGTTTGGTTGTAAAAGCAAACTTTTTTTATTATCTTATTATATACTTTGATCATCTAAGGGGGGCATCTGCATATGTCGCTCTAGACGTATTTTGTAATAAGTATATTTTGGTCTGAACATGGTCTGTGCACTGGGATTGTGTAATGAATTTGAAATATTTTGAAATGGAATGTGGACTTTGTTTGCTGTTTTAAAATTTTTCCATATTCATGTGTTTCTTCGTATCAGTGTATCTAACATTGCCATGTTTGGTCGCCGAGGATTAATAACTATAGATGATTGCAGCATCCGTAGCCGTTAGTTTTGGGCCTCCAAGTAGGGGAATGTTATAGTATCCTACCCGGTCTTAGTCAAGAAGTCTAATGGAAAATGGCAAACCTGTATCGACTATTCAGACCTAAACAAAGCTTGCCCAAAAGGCAGCTTTTCTCTGCCTATAATCAACCAACTTATGGACAGGACAACTGGACATGAACTATTATCAGTTATGGATGCTTACTCGGTGTACAACCAGATCATAATGCATGAACCTGACTAGGAAAATACCAATTTCATTACTAATATGGGATTATACCACTAAAAGTAATGCCATTTGGCTTAAAGAATGCTGAGGCAACCTACCAACGACTAGTGAATGCCATGTTCAAACGGCGAATCGGGAAGACTATGGAAGTTTATGTAGATGATATGTTGGTTAAATCATGTATAGCTGCAAATCGCTTGAACAACCCCGCTGACATGTTTCAAATAATTCGCAAGTATGGAATGAAACACAATCCACTTAAGTGTCACTTCAGCGTAGCCTCTGTAAAGTTCTTAGGATTCATAGTAAGCGCCAGAGGCATCTAAGCAAACCCCAAGCAAATTACCTCTTTATGGGAAGTCGAGGCCCCAAGGAACAAGAAGGAGTTACAAAGGTTGAATGGAAAAGTTATGGCACTAAGCCAGTTCATCTCAAAAGCAACCAACAAATGGATACCGTTCTTTGACACGCTAAAGAAGGGAAATAAGAACTCCAAATGGAATCAAGCTTGTCAAACTGCGTTCGAAGAGCAGTTGCGACATATGGAAACCTATCCAATCCTGTCCAAGCTGGTCAACGGAGAAGACATGTTTATCTACTTAGCAGTCTCACTCTATGCATTAAGCGCCGCGCTCATACGAGAAGAAGCTAAGATCTAGTGACCCGTATATTACATTAGTAAACGATTCACTGGAGCTGAGAAGAACTATCCGAAATTAGAAAACATATTGCCTTTTGATCGCATGTAGAAAGTTATGACCATACTTTCAGGCACACCTAACCAAAGTAATAACATATCAACCCCTGAAGAAAGTATTATACTACCCTGAGACCTTTGGGTGACTTATCAAATGGAACATCGAGTTGAGTTAATGAGAAATTACATACCATCCACAAAGGGCAAAAAACGAGTAGGCACTGGCAGACTTCATCTCCAAGTTCACGATGCAGGATAACGAAGAAGAAATAGACGCGGAAGTGGAAACACGTTGGAAATTATTCATCGATGGTGCATCTAATAACTTCTGCTCGGGGCTGGAGTAGTTCTCGAAACTCCCAAAGGGCGATCCGTTTGCTATGCCTTACGCGTGGAATTCCCTGCAGCAAAAAATGAAGTGGATTGATAGCAGGGCTGAAAGTTGTGAAGGAACTCGGGACAAAGTCCACACACATCTGTAGCGATTCTCGGTCAGTCGTCTTCTAGGTGAAAGGCGAATACCAAGCTCGGGGAGAGAATCTTGCCCCATATCTATCTAAAGTGTAGGAAGTGTTGAATGACATCGAACATTACACCATAACTCATATCCTGGGAGAACAAAACATGAAGGCAGACTATCTAGCCAAACTGGCTAGTTCCAGGGAAGCTCAGTCTTTAGGCTAGTCGTAGTTGAAACCCTGACCACTCCAAGCATAAGCGAGATGGATATAGATTGGATTTTTGAGACAACCGAAGAGCCAAATTCGTGGATGACTCCAATTAAGGACTACCTACTCAAAGGAACACTCCCTGCAGACAAGAATCAATGGAAAAAGCTCCTTCGAAAGGTGTCGTGGTTTGTAGTACAGAATGGGATGCTCTACCGAAGGGGATCCTCTACCCCTCTTGCTCAGGTGTGTGACCAATGACGAAGACCGAAGAATTCTTAGGGAAGTTCGTGAAGGCGACTGAGGAGATCACACCAGGGGGCAAACTCTCGCAAAGAAAGTCCTCCGATATGGTATTTTTGGCCAACAGTAAATCGCGATGTAGCAAATTATGCCAGACGGTGCGACCAATGCCAAATATTTGGCAAGATCAAAAGAACTCCTTCGACAGAGCTGACATAGATGGTGAATCTGTGACCATTAGCGATCTGAGGAATTGATTTGATTGGCGTATTACTAATGGCCAAAGGAGGAGCCAAATATGGTATAGTTGCTGCAGACTATTTCACCAAATGGGCCAAAGTGGAACCGCTGGCCACTATTACCACAAAGAAAGTTATTAATTTTGTCACTAAAATCATTATTTGTAAATTCAGAGTGCCATAAAAGATCATCATTGACAACGGGACTCAGTTCGAAAGCGTCAAGTTCCAAGACTTTTGCAAATGCTTCCAAATCGAGAAAAGCTTTTCCACCGTTGGACACTCATAGGAAAACGAGCAAGTGGAAGTAGTGCACAAGTTCATCAAGTCCACTATTAAAAAGCGGCTAACTAAAGCTAAAGGAAATTGGGTTGATGAACTTCTACTCGCACTATGAGATTATAGGACAACACACAAATCTACAACTGGGCACTCTCCGTTCGCCCTGGCATATGGTTCAAAAGCAATGATCCCAGTCGAGCCAAAAGTCCCCTCTCATTGAAGGCAAAACTTCAATAAAAGGCAAAATGAGCAACTCCTACTTGAGTCGCTCGATCTGATCGACGAGAGGAGGGAAGAAGCCGAGTTAAGGGCTGCTGCTTGCAAGAAAAGGGTCACATGATATTTCGATTCCAAAGTCTGTAACCACACTTTCGAAGTGGGAGACCTTGTCTTCAAACGGGTCTACCCTGTACCAGGAACATTCAGACCAAACTAGAAAGGGCCCTATGTGATCGGTCAGAAGCTATGGGACGTCACATTCAAACTAACAACCGTCGATGGAACTCAAATTCCTCGAGCATGGAACAGCTAATCGCTGCGTCATTGCTTTATCTAAGACTATTTTATGTACTTCCTATTTCTAGCAAATAAGCCATCTCGGAATACTGGAGGCATTGTAAATAATCAGAACTTGCCCAACTTTTATTAATAAAATTGTTTTGCTTTCTGAACCAATAAAACTGGGTTCACGAAAGTAACCTGCTGAGTCGATGGGGTCAAATCGACTCAAAACCATCCAATCGCTGCTTGAAATTATGGAACCACACTCAAGTACGCCCCCATCCACCCACCGAATCGACGGAATCAAATCGACTCAAACCGTTGGATCAACGGAACTCGATTCCTGCCTTCCAAGAACCATTGTTGCTCCGGCAACACCAGGAATGTCCCAATCAAATCCGTGCACCCCCATAAGTTGCGCATTACTTCTTGAGCCATGGAAACACGAACTCCTCACATTACCTGAATATTGGTAACACCGAGAAATTCCAAACCGTTTTAGATCGACGGGTCATATTGATCCCAAAAGCCGCGCATCCCATAAGTCGCAAAGCTGTGCATTTCATAAGCTACGTACACTCTTAAAAACCGCACATTTCATAAGCCACACACACTCTTAAGTACCGGTATTGTCCCGGCAATGCCGCGAAACTCGTCTATTGCAGGACTAACGAGAATCAATGCACTCCCACTATCAGAAGTAATGGACATGAATCCAGCAATGTCGCATAACTACGAATCGGCAAATAATTCTGATCGTTGACCGATAAAATCTCTGGAATCGAGATGCTCAAATGACAAGTTCCTGAAGATAGGAATAGCAAAATCGACTCGATTACCGACATCCGAGTAATCGCACGGATCAACCAGTCATTTGTCAAGTGTTCGGAAAGAATTATCCCGTGAACTAGGGACGCGCACACATCGACATTCAACCAAAGTAGCAAATACTTCACAGTTCTGTTACTCCAAACAAAAAAATTTGGAAGTAATTACGGGGCTAAATTAAACAGTGATGAATAAAACTAGCATAAGTGCACGAAACATAGATAAGTAGACAAAATAAAGCTAAAATTAAAATTTCAACAGTTTTATTAGTTATAATGTTTTTGATGTACAACAAACAACGGGGGCCATGCCCGCACAATACCGGCTAAGAATGGGAAAATACAAACACCACTATGGCAAAAAGAAAACAAAATGCTAAATGCAGACTCCACACTTGTACAAAAAGTAATCAAAAATCAAAAGGACCAAAAGACAAATCAAGGCTTCTTCTCACTGCTTCCCTGGTCGCCTTTCCGGCCTCTGAGCGGCAACTTCTTAGGTTTTTCCCCTCTCGAGGCAATCTCTCCGAAACATGGCCACTGGCAGACCCACCTTTGCCTTTATGCTTGTGAGGTCTGTGAGAACTCTTTGATGACTGCTTCTGTTCTTCAACCTTCTTCTTCTTCACCGCTATCATCTATTGCTCGGTGGTCGGCTGCTCGGCCTCTGCTTTGTCTGGTTGAATAGCCTAACTCGCCTACACCTGTGTATCTGTAGCTGTCAAGACTACTTCCCGAGATACAGAGGGGTCATCCAAACCATGCAGCGCTGCAATTTGCTCTGATTGCAAACCGGGTTGCGAGTTGGATGTAGAGATGATGGTTGATGCATTTTGAATGGCAGCAGATCCAGCATCATGATGAGGAGCAACTCAGCAGGAAGAGAAGGTTGATCTATAATGTTAGAATAAAGGGCAGTTATCTAGACAATTTCATCAAGCATGAATTGAAAGTCTTCAAGCACGGGAGAGATAAGAAAATTACCTGATGTGGGAGTCTGTTCGTGCGTCACAACTTCGAAGCCTTCATTGTCACCCTCCTTTGCTGGCTGCACAATTGTGGGAGAAGTGGAAACAACTCTCTCACTAGTATGAAAATGCGAAGACGGCCCACCCAAGACTGAAGGAAAATGCTCGGTAACAGCTTTAGCGGTGGCCGTGACATCATTGTCTTCTCGTTCCCTCTGCAGTCTCAAGATTTTCTAGCCTTCCACTAAAGCTCGGTGTGATTCTTCGTTCAGATATGCCTGAACCAATTCTTCTTCGGTATAGCAGCCGCTTTTATCTTCAAATCGGGCCAGAACCTCTTCCCAGGCTACAGCAAGCGTGCGAGAGAACAGCTGACCCAAGTAACTGAGGCTCCCCTGATGCAGCATGGAATTAACATAAAAAACCAAAAGAGTAGCATCCAAGCCTTCCATCTTCTGTGCGAAGGTGTTTTGAATCTCTGAGAAGCTGGCTTCTGTGCTAGCCTTCTCTGCCACAAGTTGACTTTTCTCGGCATTTAAAGTCAAAATTTGCTCATGAAGAGAGGCAATTTCTTTGGCCTGTTCGACAATGGTTTTCTTCTCCGTCTCAACCATCATCTCAGTTATCCTTAGTTTTTCCTTTAAAGCCGCCTCATTAGTGTGGCACTTCTTTATCTCGTCTCTTAATATAAGTGCGGCCCGGTCGGTGGATTCCTTCAGCTCCTTAAACAAAGAAGCACTTTTACTTTCTCTCTTAAGGGCATCATCCTTCTCCTTCTTCAGCCTCTCATTCCCCGCATCACGATCCGCAAGCTGCTTCCCGTACTCATCTTTTTTGGACTTGAATGAGAGAATTTCTTGGTAATTGTTTGGATTAACAGTTGAAAACTGCATGCATAGTTTTTCCCACCCCTAGGCTTGGTCCAAACACTCTAAATTGTGTAGAGATGGGATGAATAAGACTCTGCATGGACTGATTTCAAATTAGGCTTATCGAAAACAACCCCCCTAAATAACAAGTTGGGGAATGCAGCCTACAGGTGTAGGGGACCAGCACAGGGAATAAGAAGCACGCTTAGAAATTGGAAGAGATGCGATCATAGCAGCATGAGTGGAGGAGGTCACGAACCTAGAAGCAGAAACGGTTATTCTTGTAGAAGTAGGAAGCTGTGAAGTGGGTTCCTACCCTTGGTCCTTTTTCAGCCTCTTTGATAAATCTTCCCGCTCAATCAGGCTCTTCCTGTTCTCATGAATAGTTCCTCTATCGCGGCCTTGATCTTTCTCAGCACGGTGGTGCTCTTTCGCCTCCCCGTTCTTCCACTCCTTCCTTTTTTTATCAGTCTCTCAGGAAGCATGATTGTTCGTTGACGGAAATTCTATTGGTTTAGAAATCCGTCGAACGAATTTAGATTAAAAATATAACCGCAAGCGCACGGCGTACACTTTGTAGTACGTGGCGAATACGAGTCGATCCGCAGGGAATTGTGAGAGATTAAAAATTTATTCAATCAAATTAGACCAAAGTGAGATGAAAGTTGTTAACTACAAAAAGAAGCTAAAGCTAGAATTAAAATGTGATTTAAAAACTATTGAACTAGAGAACAATTTAGAGGAAAATCCACTCTCATATTTTTGTAAATCAACAAACAAACAATTTGTGATCTCTAGCTTTTGATATAAGTGAAATATTGTTGTATTTATCATAAGTATGGTTTGTTTATGTTATCAATTACATAACTCAAACCATCAAACTATAATACAACAAATAAACCACTTATAATTCTCATGAAAATGAAGCCAAAGAAAAAGCTATTTTAAGTATGATCTATTTACTATTGTAACTAGTAATATAGATCATCAAATTTCATTTTTACTTTAAATTCACAATCAAAAATGGATTAGCAAATGATGATGCAAATTGTGTTTATGTTGAATAAGAATAGCTCATTTGCATAAACAATATAAGCTATCAAACCCACTTGTTTAAACTTGCATCAAAACTCACTTCATGAAGCATAAACCAAATGAGATCATAAATCATAAAATGTTGAAATTACATAATATTTGAGAGCTTTATTACCCCTAAATTAAAGGGGTTTAGCTACTCTTTTGTGGCATTGAAGCAACACAAGTAACTTTCAACATTAAAAAGAGAAGAAAATAGAGAATAAGCAAAGAAGAGAATGTAATTAAACTACTTACAACAAAAGAAATTAAGCTACACTACTTGCATGAATGTAAAACTATTCTACTAACAAAGAAAAGAAAAGAACATAAATAAAAGCATTAACATAAAAACAAAGAAAAGCATGTAGAAAAGAGAGAAGAAAGAGGCTTGGAAGCCATTTTTATTTCATAGAACATTGAGCTTACAATTTGATCTCTTAATTTCCTAAGTAAAATGAAAGAGTAGAAGATGATTTACATGTACATAAGAGGGCTATTTATACATGCATAAAACCCTAATTCTATTTTTAGGGGGCTTTCCAAAATACCCCCTAGGAAGTGTGGAGGCCAAGTAATCATTAGCTTTTACTAATCATCATTTAAGTGTACATGAAACCATTAATTCCATAAGTATGTTCATTAGCCTCTAATTTGTACATTAAGGTAGGTGGGTAGGTGGGGTCCTCCATGATCTTCACTTTGAATTATTTCCCTCTTCTTTCCTTTGTATTCATTTTTGCATGCATGTATCTTCATATAACCCTCTTCCATATGCATCCAAATTCCTATAAAAATCATCAAAAATGTCCAAGTAAAAATTCTCAAATTTACACATGCACAAAAATGACCATTTTGCCCCTGAATGAAGATGAAAATATGATGGTTTGAAAAATAATTGAATTTTTGTTTTAACATGTACAAATGCTCAAATATGATGTTTATTTAAATAAAAAGAGATAAAATATGGATGTAAATATATGCATATTTACGTGCACATCAATGATACCTAGAATAATGTCTCTATGAACGTTGAGACTCCAACAATCGATCAAAATCACGGTAAACGCCACGAGACATGATTCCTGCAATAAATGATGTAAACAACTTTAGGAAAGAGGCATTTGACAGGCTAAAACAACCTAGAAAATAACAATAATATAGTGTGCGATCCTAGTGAAGTGTGTGTTGTAATTGAACAACCCCAGCAGAATACACAAACCAGATCGGTCACCGACTAGTGCCAGGACATCGATTCCATGCTTAAAAAATGGCACTCGTATTTCCCAAGTCAATATTGGCCCCTTCCGGCAAAGGGATGGGAATGGGTGCGTTCTTAGGAGGAGCCTCTTCAGTATGTTCTTTCAAAGGAGGAGAGGGAGTATGCTCGAGGCTCAACTCCGAGGCCTCAATGCCTAAATGGACATCACCCTATTCGGTGTCAGTATCCCAATCTATTTCTTATGCATTTAGAGGGTGCCCTCGCTGATCTCTACTTCCTCTTTCCCTTCAATCAACGGAGCCTTGCCTGCCCATTGAACAAAATCTTCTTCTTTCTCCTTCAAAATCGATGACATTTTAAGAGAACTACCAACCCTGACTTGAACATGGATCTCTTCCGAAGCCTTCTCTGACCGATTGGATAGGACGCTTTCTTCTTCACCATCATCACATCATCATCATATTGGGAAGAGGAAACAGAGTGGGTCTGGGCTCTGGAGCGGGAGGGAGCGCTAACAAATCCGACAGACCTTCTAAGGTGTAAGAGTCCATATCAGTGAAGATTTTCGTCTGTGAGCAAGAACCTGATTGTGCACTCTTAAGCATTAACCGCTTTTAGGGACCAAAGAATAGTGCCAAGTGCCGGATCCTTGTTAATCTTCGAAAAAACTATAAGGAATATATGATCAACCAGAAGACTTGTAGCAATTAGAGGAAGTTCCAAGCATGGTGAAAGAAACTTACCTCCCGTGGTCCATAGACGAGTGAATCCCTCTGGACATTTAGCGAAGAAGAGCTGATTCTTGAATGAGTGAACCTTAGGAAGATCATGTATGAGTTTTTGACTACGTTGCGCCTCAATATAAACGAGCGACGGGTTTGCCTCTCTCTTTTTGAATAATAAGAGTACTGCAACTCGGCAAAGCTCGGGGCACAATTAAGCGCCCACATAAATAGAATGTATAAGCATTTCAACATGGCGTATAAGTTTGGAAGAATTTAGAACGGGGCCAACCTTATATTTTGAAGCATTGACATTAAGAAATGATTGAATGGGGGACTGCACCGTACATACACATATAGCGATGAGAAGACACATATCTCGAAGGCGGCCTATGAGCGAATTCCCCTCCTGATGGCAGAAGCACGTCATCCTCTGAGATACCATACTAAAAGCAGATGCTTCGCAACATCCTGTATGTAAGGATAGAAGAAGCTTTCTCTGAAGGATCGAGCAGGACTCTGAAGTTTGGGAAAATGAGATCGACGCAGGGCCAATTGGAAACATATGACCATATTGACCCGAAGTTATAGGAGCAGCAGAACTCGCTGGGATCGACGAAGACTCCACCTCAGAAATAGGTGAGCTCCCCTAAACTAACTTGCACCGAGAAGACTTGCACATCAATCTATATAAGAAAGCTTGTGTTCAAAATAGTTGGGTGCACTAAATCTCTAAACTATAAACCTAGCATAGTTGATACTTGAAATTCGGAAGATAATGGACGTGTACCAACCACCGATCGGATTCCAAGTATTAACCATGGGTGCATGTGATGTGTAATATATGTGAGAATGGGTCTGGCGTCCTAAACGCTGTGAACGAACCATTCCATGTAGATGGCTCATTCACACCGGAAAGAGCGATCCATATCACTTGTTAATGTCTTTTCTTCTATACTTGCCCATTATCGAACAATGATCGATAGCTGATCCGTTGTTCGAAGCAATGAGGAAAGCTCTTCCTATTTCAGGTACACCGGTTGTGCCATGACATGACCAATCAAAAGCGAGCAAGTTAGATCGGTGGGTTCGAACTGGGAAAAGAATTCTCAGCTTAAGTCAATTTTAGTTCTTTAGAAAATGATAACAACTGAAGATGCATATAAGACGCTACTCTAAGCTATTATTACCTCCCAAAAAACCAAAATTAATCCGCAAGATGCCATGCTGGGACCAACTGTATAACTCGGTGCAAGTTAATTCTTACTCTGTAGATGAAGATAGCAAAACATGTTGAGCATCGAGGCAAAACCCTAACTTCGTTCCATGAAGAACTTAAGATTCGATTTACTATCTTCTTCCTCAAAGTCATAATCAGCTCGAATTTCCACTGTATTCATCGCCAACACAACTTCATCGCCAATCGCTGATAACACGCCAAAATCTGCATCACCAACCTTCATCTCTAACGCAAAGCAACCCAAATTAGGGTATTGATGGATCAGGTCGGTGACAACTGGAAACAAAGAAAGGCACGATAGTAGAATGGCTGCGGCAAGTGGCGCTAGAGGTGAAGATCAGCGGCAGCAGCTCTCTGGCAACGGCATGCGTTGAATCAGTGGCAATTCAGGATGCTTGGATCAGCTCGACTTGAAAAGGTAAAATGAGAGAATGGGAGATCTAACCCCTTATAAAGAAAGAGGGAAAGAGAAGAGAATGGGAAAAATTGGCTAAGTACTTGGATCTGCACCGATCCGATCCAATTGGATCGGTACTAATCCAAATATACTCCTCCGAAAGACTTCAAATTTCATCTGCTTAGCCTACTTGATGTTTGATTTCATCCTGGAAGTTATCAAGTCAGGATCATTCCCTAATTGCGAATAATGGAGGTTCACAACTAAGGACTACACAGTTAGCTGGTATGTCATAGACATCTGTTCAAGACGGCTAGATACGACCAATGAAACTCCATAAAGTAGAAACCGAAAGATAAACAATTCCAGAGCACACCTTGTTTCAAATGAATGTATGCTCTAGAGGACAAATGTTAACTGGGTTATCAATCCACTAGAATTCAAAAGGAGTTAGAGCATTCAGATTAAGCCAGAACGACTCAAAACTTGACCGGAAGACCTAAAAGAACAAGACAAAGGAACACAAGAAGTTTAAGCCAAATATACACCAACTCTTTGGATCGATATCGATCCGATCCAATTGGATTTGTACCAATCTAAAAGTTGGCTTATGGTTTCTTCTAACCACTTGCATCACGATATTATATCCCTTCTAAGCCTATCTACCAAGTTTGGTGATATTCCAAGCATCCGAGTTCAAGAAGCAAAGACTTATCTAATTCAGACTACAATTCAGACAAGTTCATAGGTGAATCGTCATAAAAACAAGTCAACAAGCTACGAAATTACATGGAGGGTATCACAACCAAGAAAGGAAGCCAACTGGATGGAAGTTGTACAAAAATTGCATAACTATTTGGATCGATACTGATCCGATCCAATTGAATCGGTACAGATCCAAATACTTAGCTCAAAATTGCTCCAAACTTTCTATGTTGCTTCCTATTCTCGGCTACAGGCTTCTAGTGCAATGGTTCTGGCCTAAGTGCTCCCTAAGTCCTATAAATACCATCCTATCTCCAACAGAAAAGGGGTTCCTAACTGGATCTCTGCTGAAGCTCCGTTATTCTTTCTTGACTCCTCTTCTCCCACACAACAGCCATTAAAAGACAATTGAGATCCTCATTTTGTCTCAAACAATGGAGGCTTGACCTAACTTAAGAAAGAAGAATCGTATTGTAATTCAAACTCTCTTGTAACAGTAGTTGATCAAATAAAAGCTATAAAGTGGACGTAGGCTTCGGTAAGTGCCGAACCACTATAAAAGTCTCTTGTCTCTTTACTTTTTCTGCAATTTACTACCGGTTTTCCTATTTTATTTGCCTTAATAAACAGGGTTGGTGCTTTCACTCTCAATCCAGGGCGTTGATCAATTTTTTGGGTTAACACCCCCAAAGATTCGCAATGCAAACTATGTTGTTGTATAGAGGAACGACGGACCCTAGGCAGCACTTGATGAGATACAAATAGCATATGGATTCAACCAAAGCTTCTGATGCCGTAAAATGCCATTGTTTCCTGATTTTATTAGAAGGAGTTGCTATGATGTGGTTCACTTGACTACCACCAAGGTCCATATCATCTTTCATCAAGTTACCCAAGAAATTTGTAGAACAATTCCATTTGCATACTGCATGTCCAAAGCATGTGTGATGTCTTTGTCAAACCACTTTGTTCGACGATGGAAATTCTATCGGTTTAGAAAACCGCCGAACGAATTTTGAAATAAAATTTACCGCAAGCGCACGGCGTACACTTTGTAGTACGTGGCGAATACGGGTCGATCCGCAGGGAATTGTGAGAGATTAAAAATCTATTCAATCAAATTAGACCAAAGTGAGATGAAATTTGTTAACTACAAAAGGAAGCTAAAGCTAGAATTAAAATGTGATTAAAAACTATTTAGAGAATAATTTAGAGGAAAATCCACTCTCATATTTTTGTAAATAAAAAAACAAACAATTTGTGATCTCTAGGTTTTGATATTAAGTGAAATATTGTTGTATTTATCATAAGTATGGTTTATTTATGTTATTAATTAACATAACTCAAACCATCAAACTATAATACAACAAATAAACCACTTATAATTCTCATGAAAATGAAGCCAGTGCAAAAGCTATTTTAAGTATGATCTATTTACTATTGTAACTAGTAATATAGATCATCAAATTTCATTTTTACTTTCTTTTCACAATCAAAAATGGATTAGAAAATGATGATGCAACTTGTGTTTATGTTGAATAAGTATAGCTCATTTGCATAAGCAATATAAGCTATCAAACCCACTTGTATAAACTTGCATCAAAATTCACTTTCATAAAGCACAAACAAAGAGATCATAAATCATAACAAATGTTGAAATTACATAATATTTGAGAGCTTCATTACCCCTAAATTGAAGGGGTTTAGCTACCCATTTGTGGCATTGAAGCAACACAAGTAAATTTCAACATTGAAAAGAGAAGAAAATATAAAATAACCAAAGAAAGCAAAAGAGATTAGCTACTAACTACTTGCATAAAAATATAAACTACACTACTTGCATGAATGTAAATATTAAGCTATGAACATTAAGAGAAAGAGAGCATAGAAATAAGCATTAACATAAAAACAAAGAAAATTATGTAGACAAGAGAGGAAAAAGAGGCTTGGAAGCCATTTTTATTTCATATAACATTGAGCTTACAATTTGATCTCTTAATTTCCTAAGTAAAATGAAAGAGTAGATGATCATTTACATGTACATAAGAGGGCTATTTATACATGCATAAAATCCTAATTCTATTTTTAGGGGGCTTCCCAAAATACCCCTTAGGAAGTGTGGAGGCCAAGTAATCATTAGCTTCTACTAATCATCATTTAAGTGTACATGAAACCATTAATTCTATAAGCATGTTCATTAGCCTCTAATTTGTACATTAAGGTAGGTGGGTAGGTGGGGTCCTCCATGATCTTCACTTTGAATTATTTCCCTCTTCTTTCCTTTGTATTCATTTGTGCATGCATGTATCTTCATATAAGCCTCTTCCATATGCATCCAAATTCCTATAAAAATCATCAAAAATGTCCAAGTAATAATTCTCAAATTTACACATGCACAAAAATGACCATTTTGCCCCTGAAAGAAGATGAAAATATGATGGTTTGAAAAATAATTGAATTTTGGTTTTAACATGTACAAATGCCCAAATATGATGTTTATTTAAATAAAAAGAGATAAAATATGGATGTAAATATATGCACATTTACGTGCACATCAAATACCCCCACACTTATCTTTTTATTCGTCCTCGAATAAAAGAAAACTAAGATAAATCCGTTTTCATAGGGAACACAATTGCATTGAGCGTATGCAATAAGCCGTTAAACCTCTAGGTGTCCCCAGTAGGACGAGTGTTGTCTCGTGAGGGTTTTCAGTGGATACTACCCACAAAATCCAGATGCAAAGTGAAAATATTTACAAAATGCAAGATTTATTTACAATGGCATGAATGCAAGTTCTTGAAAATATTTACAAATGATGGATTTACTCTTAAATCGACACAAAGAAGTTAAATACAAGTCTTTGTCATTATCTTGAAAATTTAAGTCATTTACTCGTCAAAATTTCCAACAAAAATCAAGTCATCATATCAAATAGACAATAGTTTAACTCGTTGTTTCGGTTGACAACAAAGTGTAATTATGAAATAAATCCTTAGTTGATTAGTTTCTTGTTTCTTTTCAATAACAAGTTAAATCAAACAAGTTAAAATGGTGCTTGGATTTCAATTGCTTACTCTCTCTTACTTGAAAATTTCATTGATATTGACAATATTTACATATGCCTAACTCAGGTAAACTGAGGCCAGATATATTACCCGCGCACTGCCTTGCAGACTGATGTGAGGGGAATACAGAGCGTGGCGAGTGAACACACAAGTGTGAACACTTATCGACTGTAGGCGTTATTAAAAAGAATTTTTTATTTATATACACCTAACCCAGATAAACTGAGGGCAGATATACCGATCATGCTGAGAAGGGTACAGAGCATGGCGAGTGAACACACGAGTGTGAACACATGACTCTAGGTGCTAAAAATATATATATATACATATATACAAATGTGTTTTTTTATAATTTTTTTTTATTTTTTTAGAAAGAGAGTTTTTCAAAATCATCTTGCACCATTTAACTTAGAAGATAAAAATGTTATATCCTTTACTTTAAATTTACCACTTTTTTAAACAAAGATTTTCAATTAGAACATACTTCATAATTAACACTTATGAACCTTCCTATATACTAGTTAAACCATTGTTAATTGTAATCAAACTTCATTTTTATTTTTGTTAAGACAAATAAATTTTCAAAATTTCAATTTATTAACTAAAACTTATACTTATCCCATAGTGTTTCTTCAAAAATAAATCAAAATGCTAAAAAGAAAATGTTTTTGAGATTTTGAAATTTTTAGATTTTTTTTAAGTTAGAAAGAAAATTGAAAGTTCAAAAATGCCATGAAACTAAAAAAATATGAAAATGAGACTCCCCTACACTTAATTTTGACTGTATCTCCAGAGTCAATGCATGATATAATTAGTGTAACGGAGAAAACTATGTACATATTTACAAAAGAGGGTTAACATTCTTACTAGACGTAGCTTGGCTCATGAAGGATCATGAGCTCCTCCTCTTGGTTATTTGGCAATTCCAAGAAAGGTTTTAGACGATGACCATTGACTTTGAAAACCGATCCATCCCTGGGGTTTTCTATTTCTACGGCACCATGTGAAAAAACAGTTCGTACCACAAATGGTCTGGTCCATCTCGATTTAAGTTTCCCAGGGAATAAATGAAGTCTTGAGTCATATAAAAGAACTTTTTGGTTAGGCGAAAACGTTTTCCTTAGGATTGACTTGTCATGAAAAACTTTAGTTTTTTCTTTGTAAATTTTATCGTTTTCATACGCGTCGTTCCTAAGTTCTTCTAGTTCGTTGAGTTGTAGTTTTCGGTTTTCGCTAGCTTTCTCAAGATCAAAGTTTAAGTTCTTAATTGCCCACAGCGCTTTGTGTTCAATTTCAACGGGTAAATGGCAAGCTTTACCGTAAACTAAACAAAATGGGGACATCTCAAGGTTAGTTTTAAAAGCAGTACGGTAAGCCCAAAGCGCGTCGGTCAATTTCTAAGACCAATCTTTTCGATTTTTATTGACAGTTTTCTCCAAGATTTGTTTTATTTGTCGATTTGAAACTTCAACTTGGCCACAAGTTTGAGGATGATACGGAGTGGATAACTTGTGGGTTATCGAGTATTTTTTCAATAAAGTTTCAAAAGAACGGTTGCAAAAATGGGTCCCGTTATCACTGATTATTGTGAGAGGTGTTCCGAACCTCGAAAAAATGTTTTCTTTGAGAAATTTCACAACAATTTTATGGTCGTTGGTTTTGCAAGGAACGGCTTCGACCCATTTTGAAACGTAATCGACAGCGAGAAGGATATACAAGTTTCCAAAATAATTGGGAAAAGGTCCCATAAAGTCTATACCCCAAACATCAAAGATTTCGATCGTAAGAATGGGGTTTAGAGGCATCATATCTTGTCGAGAAATCCTTCCAAGCATTTGACATCGATCGCAAGTTTTGCAAAATTCAAACGAGTCTTTGAAAAGAGAAGGCCAATAGAAACCACACTGAAGCACTTTTTCCGCAGTTTTTCGAGGACCGAAATGTCCACCACACGCTTGATCATGGCAAAATGAAAGAACACTCCTAATCTCATTATCTAGAATGCAACATCGGATGATTTGGTCGGGATAATATTTGAACAAGTATGGATCGTCCCAATAGAAATACTTCACTTGGGACATGAATTTGCATTTGTCCTGTTTAGACCACGATGAGGGAGTTTCTTTAGTGACTAAGTAGTTCACTATATCAGCGTACCATGGGTCGATAGAAATTGAAAGTAGTTTTTCATCGGGGAAGTTTTCATTGATTGGCAAAGAAGATGGTGCGTTCGGAAGACGAGACAAGTGATCAGCTATGACGTTATCGGATCCTTTTTTATCTTTAATTGTAAGGTCAAATTCTTGAAGTAAAAGGATCCAACGAATCAAGCGAGATTTGGCATCCATTTTAGCGAAGAGATATCGAAGCGCAGAGTGGTCCGTGTACACAATAATGTGTGACCCTATCAAGTATTGTCATAATTTTTCGAGAGCAAAAACGATAGCTAGAAGCTCTTTTTCGGTTGTTGTGTAGTTGAGTTGAGCGTCGTTCAAAGTCATACTCGCGTAGTAAATCACGTGAAGGATCTTGTTGATGCGTTGTCCTAAGACAGCACCAACGGCAAAGTTCAAAGCATCACACATTATTTCGAAAGAAAGATCCCAATTGGGCGCACAAATGATTGGAGCAAAAATGAGTTCGTTCTTAAGACGTTCAAAAGAAGAGATACAATCAGAGTTAAAATCGAAAAAAACATCTTTTCCAAGAAGAGTCGTCAAAGGGCGAGCAATTTTGCTAAAGTCTTTCACAAAGCGTCGGAAAAAGCCAGTGTGTCCAAGAAATGATCGAATGTCCTTAACAGTTTTGGGAATGGGTATATTTGCAATGACATCGATTTTCGCTTTATCTACCTCAATGCCTTTATTTGAGATGATATGTCCAAGAACTATGTCATGTTTGACCATAAAGTGGCATTTTTTCCAATTCAAAGTCCAATGTTTTTCTTTACATCGATTTAGAACCAATTCGAGATGATGTAAACATTGGGAAAAAGAATTACCAAAGATTGAGAAATCGTCCATAAAAACTTCTAGAAAGCGTTCAATCATGTCGGAAAAGATTCCAACCATGCATCGTTGGAAGGTCGTAGGAGCGTTACAAAGTCCGAATGGCATACGTCGATAAGCAAAGGTACCGAATGGACACGTGAAAGTTATTTTCACTTGATCTTCGAGAGCGATGGGAATTTGGTTATAGCCGGAATAACCATCAAGGAAGCAGTAAAATTCATGGTCGGCTAAACGTTCGAGCATTTGGTCAATGAAGGGAAGAGGGAATTGATCTTTTCGTGTTGCGGCATTTAGTTTTCGATAGTCAATGCAAACACGCCAACCCGTTTGAGTACGAGTTGGAATAAGTTCATTTGAATCGTTATTGACAATGGTTAGCCCAGACTTTTTCGGTACAACATGAATTGGGCTAACCCATGAACTATTAGAGATTGGGTAAATGATTCCGTTGTCGAGAAATTTAAGAATTTCATCACGCACCGCATCTTTCATTTTTGGATTAAGCCTTCGTTGCGCGTCACGAACAGGCTTGGCATCGTCGATTAAATGGATGCGATGTTGAACAATAGCAAGGCTAATCCCCTTTATATCGGAGATCGACCATCCAATCGCTTCCTTGTTTTTCGAAAGAATGGCAAGTAAGGAGGTTTCTTGGTCAAGAGAGAGAGTCGTAGAAATTATGACGGGTAATGTTTCATTATCGCCTAAGTATGCGTACTTAAGGTGATCGGGAAGTGGTTTGAGGTCCAACTTCGAGAGTTTTTCGATCAAAGAATTGGGTTGAGATTCGGACTCTACTGGAAGTGATTCAAAGGGAAGAGTGTATTCAATTTCGTTGGGAATTTCGTGAAACAATATTTCATATTCAGCTTCGCATTCGTCGCTAAGGTCAATTGTCTCGTTTTCGAGGTTTTCATGAATGGCACTAACTTCCAACGTTTGGTCATGAGGTTTGTTCGATTGGCTTTCAAGATTGAAAATGTTGAGATCCAAAGTCATGTTTCCAAAAGAAATTTTCATCGAACCATTACAACAATTGATTAAGGAATTTGAGGTGGCTAAGAATGGTCGGCCTAAAATCAATAGAATTTGACTCGAGGGATTCATCACGGGTTGTGTTTCGAGAACGATAAAATCAACGGGGAATATGAATTGCCCTACTCGAATGAGAACGTCCTCGATTTCTCCCACGGGCTTCTTAATCGAGCGATCGGCAAATTGAAGCGTGACTTTTGTGGGTTTAAGCTCACCTAATCCTAATTGTTCGTACACAGGATATGGAATCAAATTGACACTCATGCCTAAGTCTATCAGACATTTGTTAATCGTCTTGTCTCCAATTGTACATGAAATCGTAGGGCAGCCAGGATCTTTGTATTTTACGGGCATGGATTGGGACAAGACTTCACTCAGATTGGCGGCTAAGAAGACTTTTTTGGGCACTTGAGTGTGTCGCTTTTGGGTACACAAGTCCTTAAGGAATTTCGCGTACGTTGGAACTTGCTGAACGATGTCAAGAAGCGGAATGTTCACTTTGACTTGTTTAAAAATTTCCAATATCTTTTCCATTTGGTCTGAGTGTTTCTTTGGTCGAAGACGATGTGGAAATGGAACACGATACTCGGTAGGCAGGTCTACTCGAGTAGAGGAAGAAGAATTTTGGTTAGCATTTGATTCAACGTTTGGCTCCACGTTCTATTCAGATTCGTTCGTTGTTTTAGAAGTATCGAGAGAGGCTTCCGGTAAATCGTTTGGATTAACGACTTGATTATCGATTTGTTTACCGGAACGGAGAGTTGTGATAGCATTCAATTGGGTGACGTTGCTATCTTGAACAACATTGGCTTGATTTGAATTTGCGTTTTGATTTCTGGGATTTGAAATGGGTTGACTTGGGAATGTTCCTCGTTCACGTTCGCTCACAGACGTGGCTAATTGACTCATTTGCATTTCGAGTTTTGTAATTGATTGGTTCGTGTTTTGCAAAGATGAAGTCAATAAATTTTGCAAATTGTTGTTTGATTGAAGGCTTTGAGTGGTTGCTTTAGCCAAGGTTTCAAGAGTTTTCTCAAGTGAACTTAAACGTTTATCGTCTTGGGGTGGATGAGCAGAATTTGGTTGAAAATTTTCTTGTTGCGGTTGATTGTGAGATGGACCCGCAAAGTTTGGTTGAAAATTGTTGGGTTGAAAGGGAGGATTCGAAGCATTATTCGGGAATGCTTGAAAATTGGGACAAATCGTATTCGTGTTGGAATTGTTTTGGTTCCATGCAAAATTGGGATGGTTTCTCCAACCAGGATTGTACGTTGGAGAAAACGGGTCATTTTTGGCTTTATTGAAAGTATTGATTTGTTCGACAGAATTGGGACACTGATCGGCTATATGATTAGGATCGTTGCATGTATAACACATCGGTTGGGAAGCTTGGTTCATTTGATTTGATGAGAAAACGTTATCGAATTTTTTAATCATTACGTCGATCTTAGCTTCCAAAGCAATAGAAGATCCTATCGAGTTTGCACTCGATCGTGAGTAAATTGATTTTTCGTTCGATCGTTCCCATTGGGATGATTTTTCAGCGAGGTTTTCAAGAAATTGCCAAGCATCGTCGTGATGTTGGGCAAGAAAGTTGCCTTGGCACATTGATTCAAGCATGGTTCGTGAGCTGTTTTAGAGTCCATCGTATAAAATTTGGCAAATCGTCCATTTTTCGAAGTTATGGTGTGGACATTTTATCAAAAGTTCTTTGAATCTTTCAAAATATTTTCCAAATGGTTCTCCCTTGAATTGATGAAAATTTACAATTTCGTTTCGGATTCTACTCATTTTTTCCAAAGGGTAGAACTTTCTAAGAAAGCTTTTACGAATTCTTCCCACGTTTTAATCGAGTTCGATGGTAAGCTGTACAACCATTTTTCAGCATAATCCGTAAGAGCAAAGGGGATTAACCGAAGTTTGATTCCGTCATTAGAAAGTTGTTGAAGTTTAATGGTTGCGCAAACTTGTTCGAATTTAGTCAAGAAAATGTATGGGTCATCGTGCTCGAAATTGCCAAATTTCGAAAGTGTGGCAATATGGTTCGAGTGAATTTCGAAATGGTTACCCGTAGGGATGGGTAACGTGATGCAAGATGGAATAGAAACTCTATCAGGAAAGATTCTATCCACAAGAGTTCGAGGAGCGTTTTCGTTTGCCATTTCGGTAGGATCATCTGTTCGAGTTAAACGGTTTGTAGAAGGGTCGCGAGTCCAACGATTTGTTGTTGTGTCACGAGTCCAAATACTCATGCACAAGTGAAAGTCGAGAAGAGAAAGAAGTTAGAATTAAGTTTAGTGAATGAAAGAAGATTTGAAAATTGAAGTGAAAATATTATTTTATTTTATTTTAGAGGAAGAAAAATATTTACCAAGCGAAATTTATTTTCAAAAGAGAAGTTTGATTTTTGTTTTGTTTTTGGTTTTTCAAATTTTTATATTTTTTTTGTTTTTGTAAATTTTTTATTATTATTGAATTTTCAAAAAAAAATTGTGGAATTAAAAACTAAGTTAAGAAAATTTTTAATTTTTTTTTGAATTTTGGATTTTTGATTGTTTTTGTTTTTTTTATATATGCATGAACTAATGCAACTAAATGAATGCAAAGGACTTAATCACAGTTTTCTGTCCTTAGTAGCTCCTAACCCAAAATTGTATAATCACACTTTGTCTTAAATCAACAAAAATATTTCTCAGCCAGGTAACGGGCAGGGGTTATCGGTGCACCACGAATCACCGTAGCAATGCAACCGAAGGTTTAAGTACCTTCAGAGGAACAACCAGTATAATATTTACGTATCACCGTAATTTTTATAACTGGTATTACTCTGCCGTAGCCTAGACACAAAGAAATAAAATTGTTCAAAGAAAACAATTGTGAAGATACAATTAAGCCCTAGATGAGCTCGCGACACCCTTAAGTCGAATGTCTAACCTTTATTATTAGTCAAATTCTACGATGAAATGCGTTTGTGGGCTAAGTAAAGGGTGATGAAATCTCTCACCTTATGTGAATTGGGGTATTGCCCTTAGAAAAGAAAATAAGATGAGATGGATGCAAAATAAAAATTAAACGTGAATTTACAATGCAACTAAAATGAAGTTTGTTTTTGGATTTTGAAATTTTTTATATATATAAATGCAAATGCAAGCAACCAACAATGCACTAGAGATGAAAGCACAATACCACAGCGTGCAGATTATTAGCATTTTTTTTAAGCGGTAATTTTTTTTTTATAAGCAAGCAGCAATTTTTTTTGGGCAAGCAGTTCTTCCTTTTAATCTGCTTTGGCAACCTGAAATGAAAAACAAGATATATTCAACAATTTTTATTATTATTATTTTTTAGTATGTTTATCAAAGATGAAAAACAAAATAAGCGAAAAACAAAACAATTGAAAATGAAAACTAAAACAAGTGAAAACAAATGAAAAATGAAAATCAAAGTTGAACTTTTTTTTGGAATATAAGGATGGAACTTCAAAACAATTTAAAACTAAAACAAAACTAAATATTTTTTAATGCGAAAACAAACTCTCAAACTCAAAGCAAACACACACAACTCAAGACTAAAATCAAAACAAAACAAAATAAAAATGAAACACACAAACTCAAAAGGATTTAAAACAAAACAAAACATAAGGAAGAAAAAAAAGAGCTCACTTAAAAAAAAATGGACCACCCACAAAAATTACAACCCGACCCACTAAACAAACGAAAACACCACTTCTTTTTTTCTTTAAACCCAAAAGAGGTACCGCAAAAATCAACTTCTCGTTTCACACTTCAAATCAGATATTCCCCACTTAAATTCAAAAGCAAAATTGAAAATTTGGGGGTTACGACGATGAATTCATTTGTAGGGGAGGTCGCGAGTGTGAATTGAAGAATTATGGTGGTTTGTAGATGAGTTTTGATTGCAGGAGGCAGAGTAGTTTGAAGGGGACTGTAGTTTTTGGTTGAAGGATTTGTGGTTGCGATTTGGTGGTGATTCAAGATGAGGTGGTCGTGGCTCGTATGGGGAGGCGATTTTGGGTTGGAGTCGATATCGATGTTTTCTGGTCGTGGAATTGTTATTGAGGTGGTTGGAGGCGGAGAAGCAGTCAGAGGAGATGATGGAGATGATCAGTGTTGTGGAACTGTGCAGGGGGATACTGCTGCTTGTACGTGACTGGAGATGGAGGCTGAGGGAATGGTCGCAGAAATGTGGTGATGCAGTATGAGGAAGTTGGTTTGAATTGAAGAGTTGAATGAAAAGGGTTATGGTGGTTGAAGCTTGACACAGGCAGTTTGCTTTGATGTTGCGAGAGAGGGTTGCGGGTTGTTGTACTAGAATTGATGCAGTGTGGTCGAGGGAGCTTGAACTGAAATTGATGAAGTGTGGTAGGGGTTGTAGTTGAAAGGGGAGACTGTGGTCAGGATATCAGTGTGCTGAATTGATGTTTGTGGCTGTTGATGTATGATAATGATGTGAAGGTGATTTTTGGTTGGTGAATGAAGCTTTGTTGATTTGGGGATGGTCAATGGTTAATAAATTGTTGTAGGAGATGGTATGTATTGCTCAGTGTAGAAGTGTGGTTCGAGGCAACGATGGCAGCAGCAGAATGGCAGTTGTATCAGTAGGCAATGTTTTGTTGTTGCAAGAAGGCAGTGTGGGTGATAGTTTGGCAGTGTCAAGTTGTTGATAGCAGAGCAGAAATGGATGGCATGGGAAATGAGAGATGGTGGTTTTGGCAATGGACAGTGGGTATGCAAGTAACAGAGAAGTGGAACACAGTGAACAATGTGAAATAGAATTGCAGAAAAGTAGAAACAGTAAACTAGCAATTTGCAATGTAAACAAAGATAGCAAAATTTGCAATGTAAATGTAAGTATGAAAGTTTGTACAAATGAAAATGAAATTGAGATTTGCAAAATTTCTTTAAGTGTTTTTTTTAGTAAATGCAAATGCCAATGACGCTAGACCAACAACAAGCACACAAACGAAAATTGAAAACAAAATTACACAAAAAAAATTTTCTTCTTTTTTTATACAAGACAAACACACAAAACAAACACACACTAAAAACAAACAAAAATAATTCAAAGAATAGAAAATAAAATCAAAAACAATTCCCCGGCAATGGCTCCAAAAACTTGTTCGACAACGAAAATTCTACCGGTTTAGAAAACCACCGAACGAATTTTGAAATAAAATTTACCACAAGCGCACGGCGTACACTTTATAGTACGTGGCGAATATGGGTCGATCCGCAGGGAATTGTGAGAGATTAAAAATCTATTTAATCAATTTAGGCCAAAGTGAGATGAAAGTTGTTAACTACAAAAGGAAGCTAAAGCTAGAATTAAAATGTGATTAAAAACTATTTAAAGAATAATTTAGAGGAAAATCGACTCTCATATTTTTGTAAATCAAAAAACAAACAATTTGTGATCTCTAGCTTTTGATATTAAGTGAAATATTGTTGTATTTATCATAAGTATGGTTTGTTTATGTTATTAATTAACATAACTCAAACCATCAAACTATAATACAACAAATAAACCACTTATAATTCTCATGAAAATGAAGCCAGTGCAAAAGCTATTTTAAGTATGATCTATTTACTATTGTAACTAGTAATATAGATCATCAAATTTCATTTTTACTTTCTTTTCACAATCAAAAATGGATTAGCAAATGATGATGCAACTTGTGTTTATGTTGAATAAGTATAGCTCATTTGCATAAGCAATATAAGCTATCAAACCCACTTGTATAAACTTGCATCAAAATTCACTTTCATAAAGCACAAACAAAGAGATCATAAATCATAACAAATGTTGAAATTACATAATATTTGAGAGCTTCATTACCCCTAAATTGAAGGGGTTTAGCTACTCATTTGTGGCATTGAAGCAACACAAGTAAATTTCAACATTGAAAAGAGAAGAAAATATAAAATAAGCAAAGAAAGCAAAAGAGATTATCTACTAACTACTTGCATAAAAATATAAACTACACTACTTGCATGAATGTAAATATTAAGATATGAACATTAAGAGAAAGAGAGCATAGAAATAAGATTAACATAAAAACAAAGAAAATTATGTAGACAAGAGAGGAAAAAGAGGCTTGGAAGCCATTTTTATTTCATATAACATTGAGCTTACAATTTGATCTCTTAATTTCCTAAGTAAAATGAAAGAGTAGATGATCATTTACATGTACATAAGAGGGCTATTTATACATGCATAAAACCCTAATTCTATTTTTAGGGGGCTTCCCAAAATACCCCGTAGGAAGTGTGGAGGCCAAGTAATCATTAGCTTCTACTAATCATCATTTAAGTGTACATGAAGCCATTAATTCTATAAGCATGTTCATTAGCCTCTAATTTGTACATTAAGGTAGGTGGGTAGGTGGGGTCCTCCATGATCTTCACTTTGAATTATTTCCCTCTTCTTTCCTTTGTATTCATTTGTGCATGCATGTATCTTCATATAAGCCTCTTCTATATGCATCCTAATTCCTATAAAAATCATCAAAAATGTCCAAGTAAAAATTTTCAAATTTACACATGCACAAAAATGACCATTTTGCCCCTGAATGAAGATGAAAATATGATGGTTTGAAAAATAATTGAATTTTGGTTTTAACATGTACAAATTCCCAAATATGATGTTTATTTAAATAAAAAGAGATAAAATATGGATGTAAATATATGCACATTTACGTGCACATCACTCTTCCAAGCTGAGGGAGAGTCATTGAAGGATTTCCTGAATCGATTCCACATAGCCGTAACAGAAGTTACGGATCCCAAGGATGATATAGTGTTGATGGCATTGATTAGGGGGATTCATCTCGATACGGAGTTCGGGGAATGGTTGGAAAGGAAGCCCCCATCAGTGATGGATGCTTTCTATAGGAAGGCTAATGAATACCTACACTTGGAGGAAGCGAAGAAACGTTCTTAGAGGACTAGTGCTAGAAATTCGAGCGAAATGATACAAAGCAATTTTGCCTTAAAGAAATCTGGAGGAGGCTCTGGAAGTGTGGAGGTGAATGTTGGTAATCAGAATAATAATCAGAAATGAAATGATGATGTGGCTAAAGAAGAAGCCAGATAGAAAGAATCGTATCAGGACTCCTAAATACGATAGCTATATTGAACTGAACAACTCAATAGAGAATATCTATCTAGCAACTAAAAACACTGAGCAGTATAGAAATCTAGCTCTAAGAAAGTCGATTGAGAAGGAGAGAGAGAGGTAGGAAAGTTTTGCAGATTCCGTGAAACTCACGGTCATAATACCAACGAGTGCAGACACTTGGAGGATATGATTGAGGAGTTGATTCGTAAGAAAACGTTACCGTAGTATGTAAAAGCCTCACTGGAGGGCGGGAAAGGAAACTCTAACACCCCTGGGTCGTCTTCCCGACGATAGCAAGTTGAGCCTAATGCTGATGCATTTAGGCAGTGATTAATGCAATCATCGGTAGGCCACATCCTACCAACAAAAGCTTTGCGGAAATGGATAGGTACATTGGAGCTATAAAACACGCTGAGAATGAAAGTTGCTATGCTGTTGAGGATGGAGCTCTGGCAAAACAATCTCGAACCATGACATACGATATTGTTTTATGGAATAGAGATGCGGAAGGAGTGGAAGCTCCGATGATCGACCCACTCGTGATTTCAACCACGATTGGTCCTGCTGTTGTACAAAATGTGCTTGTTGACTACGGACGTTCATTCAATATCTTATTCAAGAAAGCGTATGATCAAATGATGTTGGAGGAGAAAGATTTGAAGTCTTGTAGGTCTCGAATACAGGGATTCAATGGGATGGCCACTGAAGCCATAGGATTTGTTGAATTACTAGTAGTACTAGGTAAGGGCAACCGCCAGCGAGTGCAGGTCGTACCATTTTTGGTATTGAATATATATTTTACTTACAACGCATTTTTGGGCCGATCGGCCCTAGCTGAATTCAGAGCGGCCAACGCTCCCAGGTGTTTAACTATGAAGTTCCCTATAGACAATGGAGTGGGAATTGTGCATGGAGATCAGGTGGCTGGTGTGAATGCTATGTTGCCTAGCTAAAGAAGGCAAGGCGAAAGAAGAAAGGAAAGAATGTAGAAGGGGCCTTCTGCATATAGGCTTTGGATGCATAGCAATCATAACCTGAGCCCCAGCTCGAGCAGGCTAGTTGGCTCTATGATGATATGCACTAATGAAAAGAGCCAAAAGGTGGACGAGCAGCTTCCGCTGAGTTGATAATCACTGTTCCAGTTAGTAGGGATGATTTAAGCAAAGTCCTTAAGGTTGGATCTCAGCTCGGCACTAGTGTGATGAAGGAGTTACTTGGATTTCTCCGGGCAAACCAGGAAGTCTTTTCCTAGATGCAATCGGATATATATGGGATCTCGCCCAGGATAGCGAGCCATGCATTAAATAAAAGAAGAAGTGGATAAGCTGGAGGATAATGGCTTAAGCCGTGATGCCTTATACCCGGATTAGGTATCAAATCCTATCTTGGTGCAAAAAGCAAACAAGAAGTAAAGGACATGCATCGACTATTCAGACTTGAATAAGGCATGCCTGAAGGACGGCTTCCCACTTTCGAGGATAGATCAGCTAGTAGACACGATCGTTGGGCACGAGATACTTTCATTTATGGACACGTACTCCGGATATAATCAAATCTCAATGCACATCCCAGATCAGGAACACACCAGCTTTATTATCGATCTCAGACTCTACTGCTACCTGGTCATGCCCTTTGGATTAAAGAACGTGGGAGCAACTTACCAAAGACTCATGATTCGGATGTTTAAATACCATATTGGATGATCGATGGAAGTTTACATGGACGACATGCTTGTGAATTCACGGCACTCGAGAGACCACGTTGATGACCTAACAAAGATGTTTGGTGTCCTCCGGCAATACGGGATGAAACTCAGTCATTTGAAATGCTCTTTCAGCATTACGTCAGGAAAGTTCTTAGAATTCATTGTTAACTCCTGTGGGATTGAAGCCAATCCAGAAAAGATCAAGGCTTTGAGAGAGATCGAAGCTCCAAAGAGAATCAAGGAGGTCCAAAGCTTAAATAAGAAGGTCGATGCCCTGAGTCGGTTCATCTCCAAAGCCACTGACAAGTGCATCCCCTTCTTCGAAGTGATCAAGAAAGGAAAAAGAAATTTCGAATTGAATCAAGACTGTAAGGACGCATTCCAAGCTCTGGTGAATCACTTGGAGAGACCTCTCATTCTTTCAAAACCAGTAGATGATGAGGATTTGTTCTCATACCTGCCGGTGTCGATGCATGCCTTGAGCACCGCACTTGTACGTGAGGAATCCTACATCCAGCGACCAGCTTACTATATCAGCAAGCGGTTGACATGAGCAAAAATAAACTATCTAAGACTGGAAAAGCTCGCTCATTGCCTATTGATTGCTTCTAGAAATCTCCACCCTTATTTGTAGGCTCATCCGATCAATGACCTCACTTACCAGCCTTTATGACAAGTCTTGCAACGACCTAAGACTTTTGGAAGGTTGCCAAAATGGAACATTGAACCGAGTCAATACGATATCACCTATCACTCTTAGAGAGCAATCCAAGGCCACCCTTTAACGGATTTCATAGCTGAATTCACTACACGAGATAATCCTCCAGAGAGTAGTGGAGAAAGAGAAGTTGGATGGAAGATGTACATGGATGTGCATCTAATGATTAGTGTTTTGGTGCTGAAGTCATACTTGTCACTCCCGGAGAACATCCGATTAGTTATGCCTTGGAACTCGACTTTCCGACGATGAATAATGAAGCTAAATACGAGGCCCTGATTGCAGGACTCAATATCGCCAAGGAACTAGGAATAAAGACTTTGCATATTTTCTATGACTCCCGGCTAGTGGTATGCTAGGTTAGAAAAGAGTATCAGGCAAAGGAAGCAAGGTTATCTCCTTATCTAAACCGGGTTCTTGAGTTACTCAATGACTTTGAATACTATACAATAGTACATATTCCCAAAAACTAGAATGAAATGGCTGATTCTTTGGCTAAGCTGGCTAGTTCTAGAGATGCGCAGCTCATGAGCTTAGTTCCAGTGGAAGTACTTTCAGCTTCGAACATCGACCAGATGGATGTTGATTGGATCTTAGAGACTGAACCCGAAAGGGAGTCATGGATGACTCTGATTCAGAATTATTTGCAAAGAGTGATCCTTCCAAAGAGAAGGAATAAACGACGAAAAGTCCTTCGCCAAGCTTCGAGATATAGAATGCAAGAAGGATTACTATACAGGAAGGTTTTCTCTATCACCATGCTTTGGCGTGTCGTTAACGACGAGACCAAACAAGTCCTAAAAGATGTTCACAAAGGGACTTGTGGAGACCATACTGAGGGTAAACCTTAGCGAAGAAGATTTTTCGATACGGATATTTTTGGCCAACTATCAATCGAGACACAGCTAATTATACCCGAAGGTGTGAAAAGTGCCAAAGATTTGCTAAAATTCTAAGAGCCCCACCGATGAAAATGACTCAAATGGTCAGTCCTTAGGCGTTTGTAGTTTGGGGCATTGATATCATCGATGTTTTGCCGATATCAAATGGTGGAGCGAAGTACGCCATCGTGGCGGTTGATTACTTTGCCAAATGGGCTGAGGTAGAGCCATTGGCCACTATTACCGTGAAGAAATAATCAACTTTTTAGTTCAGAATATTATCTATCGCTTTGGAGTTCCACAAGCAATCGTTACCAATAATGGGATCCAATCCAATAGCATGGAATTCAAGGATTTCTTTCGTCGACATCGCATAGAGAAGAGATTTGCAGCAGTAGCACACCCTCAAGTGAATTGAAAGGTCGAAGCTGTAAACAAAATTATTAAGTCCATTCTTAAGAAGTGATTGGAGAAGGCCAAGGGCAAGTGGGTCGACGAACTTCCGTTAACACTTTAGGCTTATCGAACCACCCACAAGTTAGCGAATGGTCACTCTCCGTTCGCCTTGGCATACGGATCGAAGGCTATGATTCTGGTCAAGCTAGAAGTACCTTCTCATTGAGTGATGTATTACAATCTGCAAATAAACAATGAGCTCCTTTTGGAGTTCCTCAATATGATCGATCAAAAGCGGACCGAAGCTGAGTTGAGAATAGGTGCACACAGAGATCAAGTCGCTCGATATTATGATACCAAAGTCATGAGTTGAACCTTTGAAATTGGTGACTTGGTTTTCAAGCGAATCTTCCCTGGCCTTAAGAATCCGAGCCCAAGTTAGGAAAGTCCGTACGCAATAGAGTAAAAGCTTGGAGATGGCACTTTCAAGCTGGAAACTGTGGATGGGATTTCACTCCCAAGGACGTGGAATAACGAGCACCTACAATGCTATTTCACTTAGAAACAAGCTTGCAAATAATTGGCTAGAGCCATGTAATAAGACGTATGATTAATGCGGATGTGCAAGTACCCAAAGTTAGGTGCCAACCAAAACTTCTTTGGTTCATAATCGAACCCTTGAAGTTATTCCTGGTGTCCAGAGATAGATACTTGCTAACTCTTGTCCTTGGATTATGGGTAGGAGTATAAACTAAAATGGACGTGATCCGACTATCCATCTACTAAGTCTTGTCCTCGGATTGGGGGCAGGAGTATAAACTAAAATGGACATGATTCGACCGTCCATCAACTAACTCTTGTCCTCGGATTGGAGGAAGGAGTATAAACTAAAATGGACGTGATAAGACTGTCCCACTCTTAACACTTTGCCTGGAGCAGGCAAAGCAAAAGGTCCATGCCCGGCGTTAGGCGGGATCTTGCCTTTGAACTTCGAATCGATGTCCGAAGTTAGGCACGATTGGAAGTGTATGTCCTGGATAAGGATGTGCGAACTACGATATGTTATTTTAGATTAGTTCCCGGAGTTCGGGGCAATTGGATATTGCAATCCTGGAAAAGGAAACCCAAACCACTATTCTAAGTGGTTAACTCTAACTAACTCCCAGAGTTTGGCGCTTCAACAATTAGTTCGCTTCCGCAAGAACAATGAAAGGTCGGTAAACTATAGAAGGGGCCAAAGGATTCGGTCCAACAATAATAACTAAAATAAATAGATCGCAAGTGCATTGAATGGAAAGCATATTTCTAAAGTACTAAGACCAACCCACGAAAAGATGTGACAAAACAAGAAGTCTTTGTTATTAACATTCAAAATGAGACTTGGAGAGCTAAGTACAAGTATTAAGTAGCTTAAAAACAAAAGGCAAAAGCGGGGGTCGAACCAGCACAAAGCCGGCCAAAAATCCAAAATAGACTGCAAATATTATTAAAAAGTAATTCTATCTACACCAAACAAACTGGTGCTGACTTTTTCGGTTTCGTTCTCCTTTCTTTCTCCTTAGAGCCAGGAGAAATGTCACTCGAGCTTTTACCTTGTCTTTTCCCTCCTTTTTCTCCACTTCTTTTGCCCTTGGGTTGAGTGCTCTACGATGATCCAGTAGGCATGCTCTGAGCGCTACCAGGCGGAGGAATATGAATCGAAGAGAAAATAGTATGCTCGGGCAAGGCAATGGATAAAGAGGAGGAATAACTTTAAGTTTCTTCTACTTGACCTCTGTAGCGAGGAGGATGTCTTATTCAAGTTCCTACTCAAGCTCATGCATAGTGGGACCTGATAGGGTCCTAGAGACCCCAGTGATAATGACATCTTCATCAATCTGAGTTTCCTGAGTCCTACCAGCTTCTTCATCCAATAACCATCGATCATCTGCTCGTCAAGGCCATGAGTATCTTCAGTCAGGATGGTTGGAATCATTGTTGAGGTGGTGACAGTAACTGATTCTGTTACAGGCACTTGCAGTCTCGGTTGAGAGTCCTTGTTGGGAAGCGAAGCAACATAGGGTTGATATGAGGCTTGAGAAACAGAGAGAGAAAGATAAGCTATGTTAATCGACGACACATCAACTTTCTAGAATACAGAAGAAGTCAATGAGATATCTTCTTCTCTTTGGAGTTCAGCACGGACCGAAGTGTCGTCGGAGTTCCCCTCAAGAATCGAAGAGAGGATGGTAGGTTTGTGGATCTCAGGCCTCTCGGGATCATACCCAGGTGTCAAAGCAGCTTGGAACCCAAGTGTTTGGCTGGCAGTAGCATCATGTGGCGTTGATCCGGAGTCTTCGCCCAAGTCTTTATGCACTGTTGAGGCGAGCTCTGGATAAAGGATAAGCTAGCCATCTTTTAGAATCTTAGGCTTATCTCCTACCAAGACTTCTTTCTCCAACTGCTCCGAATCCACCTCGCTACCTTCGAGGAAAGTTTTTTCTTCTTCGACGATTTGCTTCCATGCGAGAATAAGGATTCTAGGATAATCATCTTTGAACCACTATAGATTTCAGAATTTGAGAACGTTTACATTATACAAGTTTAGCAGTGGTTCAAACTTCTCCATCACGCGCTCTTCTACTCACAGCTCTGTGGCCGCAACTTCTCTTTTGTCAAGTGAGTCAACATCTAACATACTCGAGCACTTTGTATTTTTCCTCCCTGGCATGGAGAAACTCCTCACAATAAGTCTGAGCTTGTTGGAGTGCTTCATCGTTTTATTTTGTTTCACGCTCTAGTTTGATTTTTAGTTCAGCCGCATTTCTTTTTGTGGTATCGCTCTCCATCACCAGATCATGGTTTCGATGGAAAGCCTTCTCCGGTTTATCTCGATGTTTAATCCACTCCTCTTTAAGTGCCTTGGTGGTTTCCTTGGCCTTCTTCTCGACTTTGGCTTGGGACGTTCTCAATTTCTCGACCTTAGCATTGAGATTAGCAATTATTCTCTTATTATCATCTTTGATGAGTCTCTGGTAGTCGATCTCTGGCTGCCCATCCTGGAGACTTTGGAAATTTTCTTAGCTAACTTTGACCATTCGTTATACTGATTCTGAATGTCGATCACCTAATCAATGGCCATCTTTTGTATGTCAACTGGTATCCTTGTTAGATTAGGCACAATCATGAGGCCGTCAAAGAAAATGTTTTGAAATTCTTCTTTTAGTTTGCCCATTTGGGCATTAGCTGCAAGTTGTTCCTTCAAAGAGATAGGTAGGACTATAGCGGTTTCTTTTCCCGGCCTATGCTGGGAAGTTTTAGAACCACTCTAGTGATGCCTACGGTCGTAAGACAGGCTGGAGTGAGATGGCGCCAAAGGTTGCACAGGGATTGAAACCGAAGGAGGGCACGAGAAGTGTTACCAGGTGGGATGTCATCGTGATGATCAGATTGCCTACCTTGAATCTCTATGGGGAGGTGATCTAGACCTAAGGCGGTGCTTAGAAGTAGAGTCGTATGATGAGCGATCTCTGTCATAACTGCTTCTATCTCGGTCGTCTCTATTCCGGCTATAACGATAGCTTGACTCATAATCGTGACCGCTTCCCTGGCAGTATGAGCTCGACTGAGGCCTTTGCGCATGGGATGCTTTCACTTCCAAAGACCAATAAATGTATTTTATTTTCTCCATGGATCCTGCAAGTGAAACAAGAACAAGTTAGATCCAACGAGTGAGGACACAGGTCAGTGCGAGTGTTGTGAAGTGCATGTGCGCGTGAGTGTCCTAGTGCACCCCTAACGGACCGTGAGCTGGAACTCTACTCATGGGAGTAACCTCTCCTATACTAGTGAGGATAAAATCCTTATCACCGTGAATGGGGGACTCGATGCCCTTAATACTAATATTACCGACATCGAAAGAACAAAATTCGGTAGGAATTGGCCCTAAGCCGATGAATGTGCATGTCGACGGAAAAGATGGAGTTTTTTCTGCATCAGCAATTAGTGGGAGTTGGGTAGGAGTCTGTGCCTTAGACATTTTCACGATTAACCTCTTCTTTGGAGCAGGTGGTTGGTCGTCCCTAGATTGTTCAAGCTGAGACTCATGGCTCATCTTGAAGTTGCCTTGGCTAGCCTTGCCACTTTCACCAACAATTTCACCTTCCTCGTCATCTTTCGGTGCTTGTTCAATGTTTTCTTCGACTCTGGCCCCAGGACTTAGAACTGGGGGCAAATCTGGATCAGCCCTTCCTCCTTTGAGTGGGTTGTTATCATCATCATTACTGTCGTCATCACTGGAAGCTATTTGGACGATGCCTATACTATGGCCCTCTTCTAACAAGCCATAAGCAAGAAGATTTTCATCAGACATGAGAGTTCTGATATCTCTGTCTCCCGTCAGAACTACCATAAGAGTGTTGATGGCATCTGAAAGTGCCAAGTTACTGGGTCTCGCTGGAACATTTGGATAGTAAAGCAAGGATTTGAGTTAAGTTTGCATACTGTTAAACATATTCATATAATGCATATGGAGAGGAACTTACGTCCAGATAGCCATCTGCGTGCAAATCCGAGTGGACAGCGGATATAGAACCACTCGATTTTCAAGTAGCCAACTTGTTTCATGCCCCCAGTAACCACTCTGCATCGCCTAACTGGTTCTAAGTAAATCAAAGATGGACCTTACTTTCAGCTTTTGAAACTGTATATATATCCAATCTCCACATCGTTGGGCGCTCGATGTAAGTGTTCAATAAAGGCCATATACATGCCAAGGAGAAAAGCATAGCTATTCGGGTGTAGTTGTGTTGGAGCAAGCCTCATAAAATTCAAAACTCAATGGATGAATTGATTGAACGGTGGGAGACAACCCGCCAAGCACATGTATCTATTACAGGCACTATAACACTGTAGGGGATTGTGAGCTATTTGATCGCGAGATGGGACCAAGACATCATCGAATGGAATTCCATGCTTGTTGCATACTCTCCAAAGAGATCCTTCATTGATTTTAGAAGCGACAGAATCAACAGGATCATTTAATATTGCTGCATCCTTAACAGTGTCAGGTGCATGGTCTAAATCTGGACTACCTACCGGCTCAACTTGATTATCAGGAGCTTATTGCTCGACTTTAGGATTCTCTATATTTTGTTGTTCAGCTGGTGAGATTTCTTGCTGTTGTTCTTGCTAAATTGGAATTTCTTGTGTATGTGGAGTTGTAGCTGAGCTTGACACTGCATCAGATTCGATATATCTCAAAGGTGATGTACATGTGGTCGACGTAGGTAGACATTTGGAATGTCTTTGGTCCATTTATATAAAAGCTCGACAAATAACCAACACTAGAGAATTGACTACGAACCGTACCCTACATGCTGAAGTGGATTCTAGTGTTGTATCGTGCAGTTTTGGGCAGTTCAAGCTATTATTCATTGGTTCTTTTTGACCATTTGTATCACCTCATATTTTTATAACATTATTTAGAATAATTAATTGGGTAAATTAAATAAATAATGTGGAGATTAATAAGTTGATAATTGATTAGCTAAGGGTAGCCGTGCCATGTTAATGTGCAAACTAAAATGAAATAACCAAAGCTAATGTGTTAGGATATGGGAAGAGCAATATGGAAAATAGGTGGAGCTTATACCCTAAACCCTTAGAAGATAGAATGCTCACGTTCATTTCATTTTACTCAAACTAAAAATACTAAGGCCAGCCACCATTATCATTCTCAAGAAGAAGATTAAAGCTAGGATTCAAGGGAAGGGAAACAATCAACATCAAATCACACATCTATAATCTCAAAGCTAAGGTGAATAATTACTACATCCCAATTTCTTTTAGTTTTCGATTTTAAGATTAGACCTGAAATTATTTTGTAAGTATATGTCATATTTTGATGATTAAAATTTTATATATATATATATATATATATATATATATATATGTTGTTGATGAATTATATATGTTCATGTTAGTTTTATGATATGTTTGACATGAAAACCCTATTTAATGACATCCAAATGCCTTGAAAATTTAAATATAGGTCAGAAATGATATTTTAGAGATGGATTTTGATTTTCTTAATTTTCTGAATTAGTATAGATTTTATATTAATTTTCTAGTGAAGAAAATTATTTATTGGGTTATAAATTATTTTCGGCTAAATTAATAATTATTTGGGGTTAAAATTTTTATATGTTAAGCAACATATTAAAATAGATTTTCTGGAATTTTTCCTAAGTGTGTTGATGAATATATAAAATTATTTAAGGTATAGGACTTAAATGTTTTATATATTTAATTAAGGAGAAGGGGCATTTGTAAAATAAAATGAGTATTTAATTTTAAAAATTAGTGCCAGCACATTTCTGAAAAGTAATTGTTAACCAATGAGAATTTGACAAACGAAGGCAGACTAGTTGAAAAGATTTCCTTTTTAAGTTAAAAACGAAGAAATCACACTTTTTACATGTTTCTGCCTTTACGGCAATAAACCTTCTAACCCAGACCTTTCGACAAGGTCGAAAGGTTCTAAGCTTTCGACAATGTCAAACCTGTGTAGTCAATTCCCCGATATTGCCCCGATATATCCCAGATATGTCCTGTAGCGGACTTTTGGGACAACGATAATCCTATAAAGCGGCCCAATATAGCGGATCAGCTATTATCCCCGATATTGTGACAATAATCCGCTATATTCCTGATTTTGTTGCCCCGCTATATCCCCTTTCCTATAAATAAGCATGTCTTGCTTTTAAGTTCTATGGTAACTTCAAAGTTGATGTAACAATGATATACGCTGTTGGTTATTATAACTAGTTTTAACTTTTTAAGTGTCAACTTTGTTTATCTTTATTTTATTATAACTTGTTTTGCTTGGTGGGAAATAATAAGTAATACGTGTTCCTCTTTGTAATGTAGAATGTTCATCATTCCTCTTTTTAAAATCATCCGCTATATCCTGCTATATCCCCAATATATCTCCGCTACTACTTTTCGCACCTTAAATGCTATAGAGCAGCAGGGCGCTTTAACTGCACAGGGTCAAACCAATGCATATGGTATCAAGCTACTTGGTACGTAATGAATTGGACAGAGTCGAAGGGTTCTAAGTCAAAGGGTTGATGGCCAAAGAGGTTGGGGAATGTTTGTTGTATAAACCAAAAGCTTTCAACTGCTTTACTTTCGAATAAGAGCTTTCGACTTGGTTGCTTTCGACCAGGTCAAATGTTTAAAGTAAAGGTTTTAAACCTTTCGACAAAGTCGAAAGGTTACTACTGTTTTAACACTATTCTGTTTTGAAACCTTTCGGCACAGTCGAAGGGTTACTGCCGCTTTATAAATGTTTTGATTTGAACCTTTCGACAAAGATGAAATGTTTACTTGTTTTAAAAACTAGCCGCTTCTCCATGCTTTCGAAAGGAAGCTTTTGACTTAGGTGATTTACCCTTGTTTTATAAATTGAAGTATAACCCAAAGCTTTCAAAAGAGTTGTTTTAAAGGATATGTTTAAAGCTTTCGAAGTAGAGCTTTCGACGATGTCGAAAGGTTGCTTCCAATGATTTCGAAAGGTTTTAAAAGAAGGTTTCCACTTGTTTTAAATTGAACCTAGTAAGTTTTCGATAGGTTTAGTTCAATGGTTTCGAAAGGTTTATTGAATGGTTTAGAAAGGTTTATTGAATTGTTTCGAAAGGTTTATCGAATGGTTTCGAAAGGTTTTAGTTGAATTATTTTGAAAGGTTTAGTTCAAAGGTTTCGAAAGGTTTATTGAATGTTTTCGAAAGGTTTATGAAGGAAGGTTTTCCAAAGGTTTTTCTAAGGCAATGTTTTAAAGTAGTTTTAAAGAAGGATGTCTAAAGTTCTATAGCTTTCGAAAGGTTTGCTTTTCAATGGGTTCGAAAGGTTTGGAGAATGGTTTCGAAAGGTTTGATGTATGATTTCAAAAGGTTTGATATTGGTTTTGAAAGAGATGATTTCAAAGGTTTAGAAAGAGGTTCTTTCAAGTGTTTAAATGTTTTAATCAATTAAGAATTAAGTAAAGAATATATATATATATATATGGCATGATGATATGATTTTGAGTAAAGCATAAAGATTATATACTTCTCCTTGTTTAAGTTTGATTTAAAGGTTTTAAATCATTTTGAAATTGTTTGCAAGGAAAATTATAGGAGGGGATCCTTAAGTGAAAATGACTCAGATATTAGAAAACCAGATGGGACTAGTATGGGGTTGCGCCATATAAATTAGCTAATTGCCCTGGCTAATTGTTGTCCAAAATTCCAGTGTGTAGGGCTTTGTCGCAGGTGGACTAAAATTTTGATTACACATTGAAAGGAATATACGTTTGTATATAGATATGTTATTGGTGAGCTCGAAAAACCATTAGGATTGGGAAGACCTGGGAGATGATTAAGTTAGGGACAGACCGTCCAGAAGTGAAGTATTTAACATATAGTTAAGGACAGACCATCTAGATGGGAAATGTTTAATAGATAGTTATGGATAGATAATCCAGAAGAAGAATATCTAACAGGTGTTAGGTTAATTTTGATTATATTGTCTGGTAGGCCCGAGTCAGCCAAAGTTTAAAAGTTATCCAAACAAAACTTGTGTGTTTGAACAGATAGTTCATTATTACCTGATATTTATGTATGTTTACATAATGATTGTTTTACATTATTTAACCATTGTGAATGCAGGAGCACAGTATATCGTTTTATGAAAGGTTTTGCAAAGATATGTTTTAAAAGGATGTTAGTGAGGGGAAACCCGTTCCGCTAAGTGGCGTGGTCTCGCTTAACATAATTATTCCGGGATGTATAATATTATTCACACCAGGCTTTATGTCTCGCTCGAAGTTTATGTTTTCCCCTTAAACTCTCGAGTGCTCAAAATTGATTTGAGTAGGCTGAGGGGTTAAGGTTCTTTTTTAGGTTTTAGAATGTTGACGAATGAGCTACCGGAGGCATGCAGGAGGCAACAGATAGCTACCTAGGATTTGCAGTTCTTGTTATGTTTTGATGGATTTTCCACTGTGTTGTTTGTATTAGGTCTATTATGACCATATGGCTCTGATCAACCAAGGGGTTATCTTCATATACCACTCTTGGTGTAATTTGTAATAATTATAATTGTTTTATGCTTGGGAATGATTTAGGGAGTATGCATTGTGAATGTGAAACATTTGATTTTGAAATGTAATGAAGTAAATGTGGTTTTTTGAAATCTGTGTTTTGTTTCATATTCAAGTGCTTCTGATATTATTGATACTATTAACATAGCCATATTTAGTTGCCGGAAGCTAATACTATAAATGACTGCAGCATCTGTAGCGCTTAGTTTTGGGCATCTAGATAGGGGATGTTATAGCTTGGTATCAGAGCATGGTTTATGAAATACTTTAACTAAAAATGATTTTTGAAGACATAATCCTTAGAAATTAGAGTTAATATTGGGGTATGGGATAATGTTATAGTAACGTACTTGTATTTGCTATATATAAGTATACGCTATATCTATAGACTCATATATTAGTTAGGCTATTCATCTGTATCTCACGAGGTTTGAATACAGATATGGAAGGAAGAAGAGGCAAAGTAAATCTCGGAGGAGATAGCACCACCACCAATGGAAATGCCCGACTAAACACTAGGAGAGGTCCCGATCAGGCACAAGTTGAAATTGTTGGTGCAGGAGTTCCCCAGATGGACATGGGACCAATGTATCGGTTCTTTGTAAATATGATGTAGGATGGAATTGCAACCGAAATTGTCGAAGGTAATGCTGTTGGAGGAGGAGCTCAGGAAGTTCCGATGGTCAATCAGTATGCTAACTTGAGTAGAGACTACATCAGGCTTGGAGGGAAGCTGTTTATTAGTAATGAAGATGCGAACGAGGTGGAAAATTGGCTAATGCATTGCGAGAGAATTTTTGATGACTTAGGATTGAATGATGCACAGAAGAGGAGACTGGCTTCGAGGCAGCTGCAGGGAGCTACTCTATTCTGGTGGAATACTATTACTGCTGAAGTTGATAAGGAAACCATAACTTGGGAGGAGTTTAGGAGAAGGATTTCAGAAAGATTTATGTCTGTAATGGAGCAGTCGGCATTGGTGAGGAAGTTTGCAGAGTTGGAACAAGGAGATATGTCCATCTTGGAGTATGCGAGGAAGTTTGAGGAGTTGGTTCGATACGGGTATGCTTTGGTAGACATCGTGATTAGGAGGAAGGAAAAGTTTATAAGGGGCTTGAGGCCAGAGTTGATAAGTGCCACTTTGCCGCATTTGAGAGATCCCAATGATGTAGTGGTTGAAATGGCATTAAGGCAAGAAGATGAATTGGCTTGCTTGAGGAAGAAGATGAAGGAGGCCCAGATAGGACAGGGCCAGAAAAGGAAGTTTTTCCCAAAAAAGAATGCTCAGAAGGGGGAGCACAGAAGAAAGGAAAGGCTGAATGGTTTGCTTCAAATGCGACAAGAAGGGACACTATGTTAATGAGTGTCGAACCGGTAAAGGAAATGGAAAAGAGGCCGGTGGAAAGAAGAATGTTAGATGTTTTAATTGTGATTAGATTGGTCATTACAAAAACAAGTGCCCAGAGCCTGCAAGAGAAGGAAGGGGCAAGTTTATGATTTGGATCCCACAACCTCAAGGCCAGTTGTGTAGGACAAAGGGAAGCTGTTTTAGGAGGCTCGCTGCAGATTTTACGGTATGTCTGTTAGCATTCTATTTGATACTGGAGCATCTCATTCTTTTATTTCTCGATGTTTGGTAGATAGGCTTAACCTAGAACCCTCATGCTTAGTTACTTCCTTAAGGGTTGCAAATCCGATAGGAAGCTATGCAACACTTGGGATGAGGTGTAACCATTTAGAGTTTGATTTGCTATGCCATACTTTTGATTGCTATTTACATGTGTTTGACTTTATGGGATTTGGGATTATCCTTAGGATGAATTGGTAAAGTAAATATGATGCTAGGATATGTTTCCATAATAGAAAAATATCACTTAGTCACCTGGATTGTAGTGATCGAATAGTTTATACCGTAAAGAACCTTAGTTGTGAAGTGAATGCTTTATTGGGTATTATGGAGTTGGAGGATGAGTTGCATCGAGTCTTTGTAGTTAGAGAATTTGATGACGTATTTGAGCTGGTAGTCGGACTGCCACCAAAATGAGCCATAGAGCTTCAGATTGATTTGGTGCCTGGAGCAGAGCCGGTGAGTAGGCCGCCGAGTAGGATGACACCCACTAAGATGAGAGAGTTGAAGGTGTGGTTGGTGGATTTGGAAGGCAAGAGTTTTATCCGACCAAGTAGTTCACCATGGGGAGCTGTCGTCGTATTTGCTAAGAAGTCGGACGGATCTTTGAGGCTATGTATCGATTATCGTAAGTTGAATGAGAAGACGATAAAGAACCGATATCCATTGCCGAGAATTGACGATTTGTTCGATCAGTTAAGTGGAGCCAAGGTATTCTCTCAACTGGATTTGGCGATGGGATTTCATCAGCTTAGAGTGGTAGAGGATAGTATTCCTTTGATGGCGTTTAGGACAAGGTATGGATCGTATGAATGGTTGGTTATACTATTCGGATTAACTAATGCGCTGGCATTCTTTGTGGATCTGATGAATAGAATTTTTCGAGAGAACTTGGATAGATTTGTGTTGGTCTTCATTGATGACATTTTGATATACTCTAAGGATGAGAAGGAGCATGAAGTTCATCTTAGAGTTGTGCTCGAAACGTTGAGGGAGCATCAGTTGAAGACTAAGTTTTCGAAGTGTCATTTTTGGAAGAAGGAAGTGAAGTTCCTTGGTCATGTCATCTCAGAGAAAGGGTTGTCTGTAGATCCGACTAAGATGGAGGCGGTGAATAATTGAAAGAGACCCGAGATGGTGACCGAGATTTAGAGCTTTCTTGGATTCGCTGGATATTATCAAAGGTTTATAAAGGATTTTTCATGGATAGCTACACCAATGCTAAGCTTACGTGAAAAGATGTGAAGTTCGTATGGAATGATAAATGTGATGAAGCATTCCAGAGCTTGAAACACTTATTGACCCATGCACCGGTGTTAGTGGTTCCGGAGGGGAATCAAGATTTAATTGTTTATACTGATGCGTGTGGAACTGGATTGGGAGCTATGTTGATGCAAAGAGGTAAAGTGATTGCTTATGCTTCTAGACAGCTCAGACCAAATGAAGTTAAGTATCCAACACATGACTTGGAGTTATCTGCCGTTGTATTTGCTTTGAAGGTGTGGAGACATTATCTTTTGGGAGAGCGATTTGAGCTTTACACTGATCATAAGTCGTTGAAGTGCTTGTTCTCTTAGAAGGAGCTGAACATGAGATAGTAGAGATGGTTGGAGTTTATTGCTGCTTATGATTTTGGAATTGAGTATACACCCCAAAAAGGAAACTAGGTGGCGGATGCACTCAGCAGGAAACATCAGAATGCGGTATTGGCTATGATTGCTGAGTGGAAAGATTTGGAAGCATTATCTGCTTGTAGTGTGCAGTTTAGATCCGAGGTAGGTTCAAGTGCAGGAAGTGCTATGTTGTCATGTTTAGAAGTTCGACCAGTAATGATTGAGAAGATTGCTTCTAAACAGGAGGAGGATCCAGTTTTCGCTGAACGGATCAGAAGGTTGAGGGAAGGAACAAAGAGCAATGACCTAAAGGATTTCGGTCTTGACCAAAATGGGTGGTTGAGGAAGAAAGGAAGGTTGTATGTTTCAAATGTAGGAGACATGAGGAAGGAAGTTTTGGATGAGTGCCATCGTTCGAAGTTCATTATCCATCTAGGAGGAACGAATATGTATCAAGATATGAAGAAAAGTTTCTTCTGGGAAGGTATGAAACGAGACATTGATTTGTGTGTTAAGCAGTGCTTGAATTGCCAACATGCAAAGGCTGAACATCAGAAGCCTAGTGGATTGCTTCAACCGTTAGAAGTTCCGTTGTGGAAATGGGATTCCATCTCTATGGATTTTATTGATGGGTTTCCAAGGTCTAGAAGAGGAAATGAAAGAATATGGGTCGTAGTAGATAGATTGACTAAGAGTGCCCATTTCATTCTGATAAAGTCAACTAGGACGGCACCTATTTTGGCGAAGATATTTATGAAGAATGTAGTTAGACTGCATGGGATTCCTAGTAGTATTGTCAGTGATAGAGATTCTTTGTTTACTAGTGAGTTCTGGAAAAGTCTACAAGAAGCATTAGGAACCAAGCTCAACATGAGTACCGCTTACCATCCACAGACTGATGGGCAAACGGAAAGAGTTAACAAAATCTTAGAGGATTTGTTAAGAGCTTGTGTGTTGGATTTTGGGGGATCATGGGAGGACCATCTTCATCTAGTCGAGTTCTCGTATAACAATAGTTATCAGACTAGTATGAGGATGGCACCATTTGAAGCTTTTTATGGAAGACCATGCAAGTCTCCCGTATGTTGGTTAGAGATCGGGGATAGATTGGTTCTTGGTCTGGATTTGGTGAAGGAATCTGCGGAGGAGATTGAGTTGATCCGAGTTAGGATGAAGAAAGATCAATCTAGGCATAAAAGTTTGATAAAAGAAGGAAAGGTTTAGAATTTTTTGTCGGAGACTATGTGTTAATTAAGTTTCATCGATGAAAGGTGTGACGAGATTCGGGAAGTCAGGGAAGTTAGCAACTAGATTCATTGGACCTTTCCGTATTGTTGAGAGGATCAGTAGACTGTCTTATAGAGTAGAGTTAGCGAGTAGTTTGGCTGGAGTCCATGATGTTTTCCATGTTTCTCATCTTAGGAAATATGTTAGAGACCCGAAGACTACCATAGCACCTACAGTGTTAGAAGATTTAGTGGTAGAACTAGATTTGACCATAGTTAGAAAGCCGATTCAGATTGTGGCTAGAGATGAGAAGTTGAGGAACAAGACAGTCAAGTTAGTAAAGTTCAGTGGAGTGACGATGCCAGAGACTGTACTTGGGAGACGGAGAGTAGGATTAGAGACTCTTACCCTGATTTGTTTGATGGTATGTTCTACCTTTAATTATTTTGTTGTGTACCTTATCGTAATTTCGAGGACGAAATTCTTAAAGGTGGGGAGTCTGTAACATCCCATATTTTTATAACATTATTTAGAATAATTAATTGGGTAAATTAAATAAATAATGTGGAGATTGATAAGTTGATAATTGATTAGCTAAGGGTAGTTGTGCCATGTTAATGTGCAAACTAAAATGAAATAACCTAAGCTAATGTGTTATGATATGATAAGGGCAATATGGGAAATAGGTGGAGCTTATACCCTAAACCCTTAGGAGATAGAATGCTCATATTCATTTCATTTTACTCAAACTAAAAATACTAAGGCCGGCCACCATTATCATTCTCAAGAAGAAAATTAAAGCTCGGATTCAAGGAAGCTTTTGACTTAGGTGATTACCCTTGTTTTACAAACTAGCCGCTTCTCCATGCTTTCGAAAGGAAGCTTTTGACTTAGGTGATTTACCCTTGTTTTATAAATTGAAGTATAACCCAAAGCTTTCGAAAGAGTTGTTTTAAAGGATATGTTTAAAGCATTCGAAGCAAAGCTTTCGACGAAGTCGAAAGGTTGCTTCCAATGATTTCGAAAGGTTTTAAAAGAAGGTTTCCACTTGTTTTACATTGAACCCAGTAAGTTTTTGAAAGGAAGTTAAATGGTTTCGAAAGGTTTATTGAATAGTTTCGAAAGGTTTTAGTTGAATGATTTCGAAAGGTATAGTTCATTGGTTTCGAAAGGTTTATTGAATGGTTTCGAAAGGTTTTAGTTGAATAGTTTTGAAAGGTTTAGTTCAAAAGTTTTGAAAGGTTTATTGAACGATTTTGAAAGGTTTATGAAGGAAGGTTTTCCAAAGGTTTTTCTAAGGAAATGTTTAAACTGGTTTTAAAGAAGGATGCCCAAAGTTTTATAGCTTTCGAAAGGTTTACTTTTCAATGGGTTCGAAAGGTTTGGAGAATGGTTTTGAAAGGTTTGATGTATGATTTCGAAAGGTTTGAGGAATGATTTCGAAAGGTTTGATATTGGTTTTGAAAGAGATGATTTCAAAGGTTTAGAAAGAGGTTCTTTTAAGTGTTTAAATTTTTCATCATCTAAGAATTAAGTAAAGAAAATATATATATATATATATATGGCATGATGATATGATTTTGAGTAAAGCATAAAGATTATATACTTCTCCTTGTTTAAGTTTGATTTAAAGGTTTAAATCATTTTGAAATTGTTTTCAAGGAAAATTATGGGAGGGGATCCTTAAGTGAAATTGACTCAGATATTAGAAAACCAGATGGAACTAGTATGGGGTCGCGCCCTATACATTAGCTAATAGTCGCTGCTAATTGTTGTCCAGAATTTCAGTGTGTAGTGCTTTGTCATAGGTAGACTAAAATTATGATTATACACTAAAAGGAATATATGTTTGATACAGATAGGTTATTGATGAGCCCGAAAAACCATTATGATCGGGAAGACCTGGGAGATGATTAAGTTAGGGACAGACCGTCCAGAAGTGAAGTGTTTAACAGATGGTTAAGGACAGACCGTCTAGATGGGAACTGTTTAACAGATAGTTAAGGATAGATAATCCAAAAGAAGAATATCTAACAGGTGTTAGGTTAATTTTGATTATATTGTCTGGTAGGCCCAAGTCAGCCAACATATAGTTCATTATTACCTGATATTTATGTAAGTTTACATAATGATTGCTTTACATTATTTAACCATTGTGGATGCAGGAGCACAGTATATGGTTTTATGAAAGGTTTTGCAAAGATATGTTTTAAAAGGATGTTAGTGAGAGAAAACCCATTCCGCTAAGCGGCATAGTCTCACTTAACATAATTATTCCGGGATGTATAATATTATTCACACCAGGCTTTATGTCTGACTCGAAGTTTATGTTTTTCCCATAAACTTTCGGGTGCTCAAGATTGATTTTAGTAGGCTGAGGGATTAAGGTTCTTTTTCAAGTTTTAGAATGTTGACGAATAAGCTACCGAAGGCATGCAGGAGGCAACGAATAACTACCTAGGATTTGCAGTTCTTGTTATGTTTTAATGGATTTTCCGCTGTGTTGTTTGTATTAGGTCTATTATGACCATACGGCTTTGATCAACCAAGGAGGTATCTTCATATACCGCTCTTGGCGTAATTTATAATAATTATGATTGATCTGTGCCTGGGAACGATTTGGGGATTATGCATTGTGAATGTGAAACATTTGATTTTGAAATGTAATGAAGTAAATGTGGTTTTTTGAAATCTGTGTTTTGTTTCTATTCACGTGCTTCTAATATTATTGATACCATTAACATAGCTGTATTTAGTCACCGGAAGCTAATACTATAGATCACTATAACATCTATAGCGCTTAGTTTTGGGCCTCTAGATGGGTGATGTTATTCCATTTGTGTTTAAATTCTGAGTATCACTTGACGTGACCGTCATCACTGACCGTCCCAACAAGTTTCATCACATCGGCCATGTTTTGGGAAGAATTCAGGTCCAAGAATAAGTGGATGGAGAATACAAACAATCTTCCCAGGTGCAGGAGTTATACAACTCCAAAGCAAAGGAAAATTCATGAAATTTGTCTAAGTGTTGGAGTTGAACAACTCCAAGACTTAAGCAAATCCCATTTTCTTCTCTTCTCCAACCTTCACCAACCCCTAGCTACGGCCTATTACATCCCTATCCATCGCCATCCATCCACCAACGTCCGTTCTTCCTCTGGCCATACGAAATTCCATTCCTTGTTCACTTACCAAGTACATTAGGATTGGATTCAATCAATGGAGTTAGAGTGCAGATTTAGGGTTCGGATCGATGGAGAAGCGATTTAGATATGTAGAAGCGAGGCAAGTTTGTGGAAGCGTGGGCAGCGTTAGTTGTAAACAAGGGTGGAGCGGCGACTGTAGTCAGCGTGGATGGAGGTGGAGTTTAGTTGGGGAGTTGAAGTTTCTAATTGGGAGCTGGGAGTTTTAATACGAAGACGAATGAGTAAGTGAAAGAGAGAAGTCAAAGGAAAAAGGCTTTATAACTTCTCAAGCCCGAATTCTCAGGCCAACTTGGAAATCTCTCTAGGTACAGAGTTGGTACCGACACCCAAATCAGGGATCGGTACCGAGTCCCAATTTAGAAAAATATATTAAAAATAAAAACATATGCATATTTAAATAGATATAAACACATATATGCCTATGCAACTACAAGTGATGAACTAAGCATGCCATGCAAACTCCTACCAACCCAAGAGTGTGCATGTGGATATATGTATGTATGTTCAATATTCGAAAATCAGAATCAAAGGGGAATCAAATTCAAACCTGAATAGTCCATGGATAGAATCAGTTCAAAATCATCAAACTTGGAATAACAGATCGGGAGATCGTATTCCAAATTTATAATACCAGATATCGATCGAACGTCACGACTGATCACTGTGGATATAACATTTTATAGAACTAATTCACGAAAAGATAATGTCCATTCAGAATGCAAAGTGGAATACTTCGCAAAAATCCAAACTTGTCTCGATCCAAAACACATCACGTTTGAAACGAGATGTACTTTGGAGTGCATGTGTTATCCAGCCTTTTGGTCGAGCAGATTTCTGGCAAACTGGACGAGTCGAGCTCAGAGTTATCGAGGCGACAAGCCCAGAGAGATAGCCCAGGAGTACAAAAACCAAGCATAGATAGAGTCACTGGACCAATACCAGAACAACCCAAGACAACTCAACAATGGGATACCCCAAGTTGGGGATCGGTACCGACTCCTACTTGGGGATCTGTATTGACTCCCAAATATAGCTTGGGTGGACACCATCTTCTGCCTACATGATTATATTGATGCCAGGACCCTATTTCAAAAGTCGTTTTGTTGAATCGATGCAATTCTCTATCGATCTCCACGAACATTTGAAACTTCGACTTTGCTCTTCCATAACTCCATTTGGACTTGAAAACAATCTAATATTGGTGCAAACAACTATGGAATCACAAAGCTAACCTCAAGACGAGTCGAAGCGAAGAGTTGAAGACAACCATATTGGTTATCTTTAGGATCAATACTGACCCTTACCTATGAGTCGGTACCGACCCCTACTTCCTATGATGTGGCATCCTACTTCTAAGGAGAATCGGTCTAAATCTTGGGTAATGGCATGAAGATATTTTATGCGAGATATTAGGCTCCCTACCTCTATAAATAGGAGGGTGGGGCTTATTTTTCAGGTTCTTTTGGGCTCTAGTTTGATTTTAAGCTATATTCTTATATTCTAAAAATCTAAGTGTTAGAGTTGTACCGACTACTAAGAACTTACCGCAAAAATAGATGAAGTCCACTATGTGCGCTGAGTTGTTGACTAAACCTCGATTTCATGAGGTATGGAAAAGTTTGTTTTGAAAAACCAATATATGTATACTTTTGAAATAAAAATATCTTTGCCAAATTATTTTAAAAAAAATTATTTTTATCAATATTTTGTATGGGTAATATAAAAATATTTTGGAAGAGAAGAAATTTTTCAAAATTTTGGAAATGCCGCATATTTGACATTAGGGAATAGTCGACAAATTGGTTAATATAGATTTTATCGTGCAGCAGAAGTGATGGTAAAATAAAATACGGTTAGAGATAAGGAAGCTGTTTTTTAGCTATGGAATCTTTTTCAGTATACCTTGTCGATAGCTGAATAAAAAGTTGAGTTTGAAATAAGCCCTGTTTTAAAAAATTTAAAAGAAATTGACTTATATGAACTGTACTTGAAAACGTTGGAAGAAAATAGGGGGCATAAGGGAAGATTCCAAGATAGAGTGGAAAAAGGGCACCTAATAGAAGGATGGAAATATGGAATTTTCCATCTAGACCTTTTTCAAGCATAATAAAATAGGTTTGGAAAACTGGATTTTTCTAAATTTGGATGTTAGCAACGGTGTGCTAGGATTTAGATGGTAGGAATTGGATGAAAAATTACTTGAACTATACTCCAATTCATAGAAGTGTGTGAAAATTTGGAAGTAAAAGCAAGTTTTGGTTTTCAAAGGTTGCATATATGTAGAACTGCCAGTATATTTAGGATGTTTGTATCATATTTTTGAAATTATTTTAAAATAATGCATTCATATAAGAGGCACCTATTAGAATCATTTTGAATACATATTATATATGTTGTGATACACCATGCACTTGTGCACGATTTGCTGCAAAATTGATTGCACACTAACTGATTTGTTAATTTAGAATGGTTGTATGTTAGGTTACATTGTTCAGCCCTTGAGGAATTATAGAGACGAAATTCTTTTAAGGGAGGAGAATGTAACACCCTGCGATTTTTAATGCTAATAAATTAAAAAGAATTTAATAAATAAATAATAATGCTGAAAATAGAATTTTTGAAAACATCGGAATTTGGCTATGAAACTTACACCATTGGATTCGTAGTGATTTCCTAATCAACATTCATATATAAAGTTTTCCAATCGGAGTTCAAACAGAAAAGTTATTAACGTTTGAAGTTTTAGAGTCGGGAATAATTATATATGTAACTAAGAAAATAAATAAATTAACTAGCGTTAATGGAAATCAAATCTCACAAAATGTATATATACTACAAGTAAATTATCTCGGGTGAAGAAGTGGGAAACAAATTAATGCAATTAAATCAAAACACTGTCAAATTAACATAGGAAACAAATCATAGGTCGACTAAAGATATATACCTAGATCGACTGGTAGGGTATGAAGTGGTCCACTCATGATCTAATGATTGGGGCAGTAAATTAAGGCACAAACGGCCCGGATTTAAAACGGTTTAATTGAACGGTTGGCATTGGTTTGAATCCATATAAATATAGACCTAGCCCTTCACTTCCAAGTCATAGTTTTCTAATGGGCGTGGAAGCTCTGCCATTTTCTCTTCTTCTCCAAAACTCTTAATTCATAAAAGTAGTTTAGTTTGCATGTATGCACCACTAGAGGATTGTAGAAGATGATAGAGATATAGAATAAGTTCAAATCAAGTCGCTAAAACCAAGGTAAACTGTAAATCCAGATTTGAAATTGTAATCAACCTAAATTTCTCCTTTCTAATCCAAAATTCTAATAGATCTGTATGTGTATGTTATATGTAAATCCAAATAAAAAGTCAAAGTGGAAATACAGATAATAGGGATTAGATCTGGAGATTTGGAAATGCTTGAAAAGGTGAGTGGGAAAATTACATGTTTTGTAATAAGATTAGATTTATATCATTGTGGTCTAATTCATCGATGCTTAATTATAATCGATTTGGATATTTAATCGTAAGTGCATAACGATTAGATATAAATTTCAGTTTGGATAATTTATTGTTTAAAGGTAATGAATTAGTATAAATAACAATTAAATAATGAATTGTATATGCGTAATGATTATGGAATAAATCTAATGAAATTTATTGTGGTATGGATTTAACGAAATTGGAAAACTTGCCTACATATTTTGTACTAGTAACTTGTTATGAATTTGTTAATAATAAATTGGTATCTGAACAAAGGATAAACATGTAGAATAAAAGAATTCTATTAAGACCACAATACTAACATCATACAAATCGCTCTTTTTGGATATGATATGGAAATTTACGGTGTTAACATTCTATGACTGAAATGTAGTTCCAACGCATTAAAATGCAGTACATACCAAGAGTTAAATAAGAAGATACAGACGTGATAAGAATATCCTAAAAAGATAAATGGTGAAATACCAATAAAAATGGAAAGTAAACAAAAAGGAAATTCAAAGGATATGTAAGAAGAAATAAAAAGAAAAAATGAGAATAGAAATGGAAAATAGAAAACGGATAAAAAAGATGGACAACGATATTATGAATTTGATAAGAGGAAAGCAGTAAATAAACTTAAAAGTAAAGAAAGAGGTGAAAAACATAATAAAATGAAGACCTAGGGTCACCAGTAAATTGTAGAGACAAGTTAATTAATTAAGTATGAATATATATATATATGTGTGTGTGTGTGTGTGTGTGTGTCTTGAATATGCGTTTGTGATGGGTGTGAACTATCATAGTAAAAGTATAGTTAAACGGACAATAATATGACATTTGGTCATTATAGTATATTGGAATATGAGGTCAATAGTGTTACACAATAGAAGTCTGCCCTCCGCAAGGGGCTACCGGCAGTTGTATAAAATTAAACTGATGTAACACATGTCCAACCATAGGACCCATGGAGGATATATGTTTTCATATAGATAAATGAATACCCTTAGTAGATCGAGTATTAAGCATCAAGTATAGTATTTAGGAGAGTATTGCCTTGATTGCATTAGGCAATCTAAATAGGATGATGAGAGGGATCGGGCATTATACAGTAATTGTTGGTACCAAAATCAGGGGTAGGGCTGCATAGGGTGATACATCATCGGTCCTTTGTACTCAATGGGAAAGATAGGGTTACATCTAACCGTTCTTCACCACCTACCAGGGTAGGCCATGTCGGGTTATGCACCGCCACAGTTGTTTGCTAGTTTATTTGTTTGGGGAAGGCTAGTTAAGACAAAAGGAGTTCTTTCAAAATAGGTTGGGGTGGTCTGTGGAAACGAATCTAAGATAAAAGGCGGATGAAGTAGGAAATCCCCAAAGCGATTAGAGTACCGCATAATATTTTGAAAAGTCATCATTAGTCACTATGGAAGTCCCTTAAGTTATACGGTGACAAGATCATGACACGGCAAGGGCGATGAATCCTGATGGGGTGCTGATTGAGAGATACTGTAGGGGATAGTGTCTAGGTCCATTAGGAAACCGTGGTACTTACATATATGTGTGTATGTGTGCGTAGCTATGATTCTATAGAGGGTAGATGGGAATAGATTGTACGCAAACGTAGAGTCGAGACAACTAATTAAAATGTAAATATACATAACATGAGATAAAGAACAATCAGCATAAACTAGTGTGATGTACAAAGTGTATAATTTACCAGCCACCAGAACGTTGTTCTGATCCCTTCCTCATTACAACCCACAGGATATCTTGAAGGACGGGTACTGGTGCTAGGTGTATTCAGTGTTGATAAGGACGCTATACCTTAGAAGTGCCATATCTTGGTCAGTAGTTATGTGACTTATTATATTTTATTTATTCCGCTGTGACTTATATCGTTAGTGCTCTGATATACTTCCATTGCTTTATTTGCAGGATACCAACCCGACGATCTGTACTTTGGTGGACTTGGGTTTTCAATTTAGCAAAAATTCAAGCCCACTGAGATGAGGGTTTTTACAAGCACACCTTGTAATGATGAAATCTTTTCTCTTATAAGTTTATCATTTTGACATAGTGCTAATTCTTGAACGGTTGATCTTTGTCTATTAGATAGTAATTGATCTTGAATTGATTTGAGCTTGATATGATGAGGCTCATAGGGATTGAAACTGGCAAATAATGGAAGGTAGGAATAGCAACCAAAAGTTATTTGTAATTAAGGTTAGAGGTGTTTAAATAGTGGATGGAAGAGAGAGAACAGTGGATCCTATCTCATATCAGTTCTCTCTCAATATGAGCCATCCAAAACCCCACAACTCTAACCTATTTGAGCCACCCCATTCTATCCTATTTTAACCAAAATACCCACCTATCATCATGGGCCAAGATCCAATTTAAGCCCATAGAAAATATTATTTGATTAAATCTAATTTAATCGCTTATCGATATCTTACATTGATTGATATATTTATAACTATTATAAATATATTTAATAATATTTATTCATCAAATCATAATCAAAATTTTATAATTAATATTTCATAAGTATTAATTAATTAAATTAATTTATAAAAATTATAAACTAATTAAATCATTTGTTCAAAAGAGAATTCATTATTTCGGTTGTGTGACTCGTCAAGTATAAATTTGGTCAGCGACTAACATCAAACTATTTGAATGTTAACGTTCACATGTCACTTAATAGGTGGTGTGACATTTTGGCCAAATTTATCGCTTACTTGGTTTCGATAAAATCCAATTTTACTTTACTACGCGTTACCCTGTTGTGACTTTTATTTATACCAATTCCCTTCTTCAAAACTATATCACTTTGGACTTATGGAATTTGGTAATGGTCAAAATTTTAATATCATCCATATTGAAATTTATAGTCCAAACACAAAGTTTTTGGTTCAATAATAACAATTATTATTAACTAAACTGCTCTTGCTAGAGACTTTGACTTGACTTGAGTTGATCGTAAAACTAACCCCGTATAACTGAAGAGATGAAACCTCTCTTGAATAGTGCTTCACTTCCAATACTTCCACTCGACACAAATATAGTCACTCGATGGGCACTGTGCCATGTTTTGACAATAATCAAAGTGGAGGTTTCATATTGAAGATTCATAGTATTCTCAAGTCGAGAGAACTATGTAAATCGGTCACATCGATATTTTCTTTTTGACCTTAGTTATATTAACCAACAAAAAGCATCAAGTGAGTCGTTCTATGGTTATCCATTAACTATCAATATGTAATCCCTAGGTGGCCCCAGCAGTCACGAGTAGTACACCATTTAACATTTGGAGAGCGTTACATACTCTAGTCTCAATGGATCCATCGATATCCAGTCTCGATGTATCTTGACTAGGAACATTTAAAATGGTATATTTGTTTTCATTGTGATAAATTACTCACGGTTACAACATTTTGAAATATCAATCACAAAACATATCATTTATGGATTTTCTATTAAATATACTTTTAATTAAATTAATTAATTAATATAACACATTATATCAAGTATATAATAGAAAGAAAACACCTTTTATTTCGAACAAGATTGATTATCGAGTTAGATATATGTAGCAAATTACATAATTGCCCTTAGGGCATACCTTTAACGTATCACCATATTGATGGCTAATGTTGGTTGAAATTCAAAATTAAAGCGAGGAGAATTGGTGTGAGAAAAATAAGGATCCAAATCCTTGTTTTGCTCCTTAAGGATCTCCTTATTTAATTATCTCTAATCCACACTTTTCTATAAATTTTGGGAGCCTCCAAACCATCCCCTTGTTGGCTGAAATCATCCTTCCCCTTTCTCTAAATTTTCAAGCATCTTAAATACAAAATTAAATCAAATACAATCGTCGATAGTGAAGCTATTTGGGAACTAGGAATTTCTAGACTTGGAATTGGATTCAAGAAGTTTATTTCATCGTTTTAAGGTGTGAAGTCTAGGTTTTGTTGAAAGGTACATCTCTCGTTTATTAGCGTATGTAAATGCTTATATAGGTGATGTCGTCATTTGATGATAATGTATATATGTGTGTAATAAATTTTTATATATAAAGCTCACGGCTATAGTGTAATAAAAAAAATTATGTATATAATACTATTATATAATGATTATTTAATAAACTAGTTTTTAAACTCAAACACAATAATATAAAATATACGTTTATCTTCATATTAATTTATACATATAACTTAAAGTTCGTAAAATTTAAAAAAAAAATTTAAAACTGAATATAATATTTATATATTTTAAATTTAAACATTGTATGTTTTTAATATAGATATATGGGTATAAAATTATAAAATACATACACAAAAAATATTTTATAAAATAATTTCTTTTCAAAAATAAAAAAATTATATTTATTATAAATCGATAAAAAACCAATTTTTTAACTAAAACAATTTTAAAACGAAGAAAGGATTTTTATTGCCATGTATGCTAAAGTATATATATATATATATATATATATATAATAATTAATTTACATTAGACATATTTATATGTATAAATTATGTGTGTGTGCGTGTGTATAGTTTTAGAGATAAAATTTTAATATGTACATATATATATGTATGTATGTATGTATATGTATGTATGTATATAATTGATTTTGAAATGTATATAAACATTATATAGATATTTATTCAAATTTTAATATATTAAATTTGAACGTTGAAGTTACTAGCTTTTATTAAGTTTAACTAGACCCAAATATAAAATTGAATTTTAAATCTGAATTTACTCTTGTATTTGTTTATATTATCATTTACAATTATTTTATATTATAATAAAGTACATATATATTTATATATATAAATAAATAGTATAATCACTTACATTTTATATATATATATATATATATATCTTATTTTACTATGTATATATACTATCTTATATATATAATCATATATCTATACATACAGATATATACTAGACAGAACACATGTATACAGAGGGGCTAACATGTCTGTTGTGATGCAAATCCCGGCACTTACACACGTGCATGTCAAACTATGTACATTTTATTATATTGCATGTGCACATACACATATATGTGCATATGATACACATATATACTTTATAATACAAATTATACAATAAGCAAAACCTTATTTATAAAATAAATAAAGTATTGATTTTATTTAATATAAAATTTAGATAAGATCTAAATAAATTTAGACTTCATAGACCCAACAAGATCCCAGTGGAATACACAATTTGAAATCTACCTATTTACTCGTTGCGTGATGGCTCAGCTCCAACATAGTATCAGAGCCGAATAGCCTATGTAGCCTAAATTAGTCATATTAAGGCTAACTAATTAAGCTTACAACCCAATTAGTAGGATGTCTAAGAAAGGTAGTGTCTAGACTGCATTGTTGGGTAATCAAGTGCCATGTCCTACCTTGCCACTGGCCTAGTCCAAACTGTTATGTAAGCCTAAAGGCTGTCCTAATAGAAAAGGCCCAATTTGAATTGGGCCTTGTGCTAATTTCAAAATCGTTTTGAAATTAAACATTAAAGTTAAATTTAAACTAACAAAATTTTTATAAATGTTATAATATAGATTTTCAAATTTTTTTGAAAATAAAAATTTTAATTGTAAAAGTTAAATTTAAAATAGAATACAAATTGATATAATATAAATTTTCAAAATATTCAAAAATGTTATAAAATTAATTTCGAAAATATTATTTATTCATAAGATTAGTAAAATAAATTAATTGATTAAATATATATACATCTATAATATATAATGATGTATGTTATATTGTCTTGAATTGTTTAAGACAATATGAGTATACATGTGTGTATAAAAGAGTTATCCAAATTAATAAAAAAATTAAATAAATAAATATATTAAAAGTTAATTAATAAATTATAATACGTACAGATAAAATATATGTGTGTTACCATAAAGATTGTAGTATATATTCAATATAATATGTTAAAATTGAATAACATAATAATTAATTAAGTTTTAATTAATTAAATAAGATTTAGTTAATATAATGTTATACATAAAATATTATATAATTAAATAAAGTATAAAAGTTATATAATAATAAAATTTATATAATATAAACGTATAACTAAAGGTAGAACAGTAAGAAACCCAATTAGACTTAAGCAATAAATACATATGTATAGTACATTGTTAACCATAAAATCTACTCGAAGGCAGAAGTATGAAATAAGGATAATAAAATTGAAGTTTTGATGGAGAGATAAGCCAAGTAATCATGAAAGATTTAAAAAGAATGATTTGAAGGGCCAACTGTTTATACAGTGCAAAGGCATTTGACCCAGATGGAAACAAATAGGACCTTCCGCCATAACCAACCTTTCAACACGATTAAGAAGAAAGTAGGGTAGGAGTCATCAAATGTAACTGCTTTCAACTCCTAGGGGAAATGGAGCTTGTCAAATTGTTGATTTCAGGAAGCTAAATGATCGTGAATTATATCAACCTAGTCGAAAGGCTGGAATGGCCATATCACACCTTTTGATAAGATCGAAAGGTTTGGCAACTTACTTCAATTCCAACCTAGTCGAAAATTGGAAAGGCCTTGTCACACCTTTCGACAAGGTCGAAAGGTTTGAAAACTTACTTCTATTCCAACCTAGTCGAAAGGTTAGGGCGATCTTGTTAACAACCTTTCAACAAGGTCAAAAAGGGCTTAGCTATTTTCTTCTACACTAATCTAGTCGAAAGGTTGGAGCGATCTTGCTCATTAACCTTTTGGCAAGGTCATAAGATTTGACAATCTGATATTTTATCAACCCGGTCGAAGGGTCGAGGTAGCCTCGTTAACCTTTCGACAAGGTCGAAAGGTATGACAATTCATAATTCTTTTCATCCAGATCAATTTGATTAAGACATTTTATCCAAAGATACACTTTCTGAAGCGAGAATCATCTCAACCACATGGTTATGTCCAAATAAAATTATCTTATTAAAGCATTGGGGATGTTAACAAGATTTTTTGTTAACATTTTTGGCGCTAGAAGGACGGCTCGAACCACTGACCCTATCACTATATATAGACTAATTATGGTTTGTTTCTCTTGCCTAGGAAAAATGAGATCAAAGCGCTTAAGTGGACTCGAAGAGGGAATAGTGCACACTTCCAACCTGGAGGAAAATATAGCTCCCGCTTTCAATCTGGATGGGATCCTTCCAGGGTAAACTTCGTAACCAACACCACAGGATGAAAATATGAAGAAAATCAATTCCTTAGAGCAACAATTACAGGAAATGCAGGATCTTTTGAAGATGGCTTTATCTCAAAGATCATCAAAAACTCCAAGGCAAACTCAAGGAGAAGAAGTAATTTCTCCTAGAAGAAATCTGAAAAATAGTTCCAAGGAATGCAAAGATAAAGTAGACTTAACCTCCTTAAAGAAGAAAGGTCTCCCACAATAAAAAGCTAATCATTAAGGGAGAATTCTTAACAAGTCATTAGAGCAGTCCGGCAGCTCAACTTCAAAAGAGTATTACCCGAAGCATAATAATTATGACAATGTAGAAGCTTTCCTTAAAGATGCTGCTGAGAAGGCAATCAAGGACGCCATGAATTCAAAAGGGAAAAAGAACCATGGATGTGAATGTAAATGACAATGAGAGGGTGCCACCTTTCATTGACGAGATCATGGCAACAACAATATCTCCATATGTCAAAATCTCGTCTATAAAATATCATGGGGATATAGATCCTAATGATCATCTTATGGCTTTTGAGAGCCATATGGACTTATACAATGCTTCTGGGGCAGTCAGATGCCGACTATTCCCCGTTACTCTCCCATGGGCGGCAGCTAAATGGTATAGATAGTACAGAGAAAAAACCATATACTCCTGGAAACAGTTTTCTTATGAATTCTCAGCTCATTTCTGTATTTGCAAGGATCCTACTATTGATTACGCGGTCTTGGAAAACCTAAAACAAAGGCAGGGTGAATCTTTGGGAGACTATTTAAGAAGATTCAATATATAAGCTTTGAAGGCTAAGGATATAAATGATTGTGATAAGCTCACAGCTGTCCATTCTGGCTTGATCGAGAATACCCCTTTCTGGAAACAGCTCTTTGTCAATGGCTGCAAAGATCTACAGGACTTCCACTTTCAAGCAGATAAGTTCATCCGTATGGATGAGCTTTATTATGCCAAGAAGAAAATAGTTCCCAGGAAGGAAGGGGGAAGGTTTGGCCAGGATCGTGGCCACAAAAGGACATGATGGGAAGAACCAGTTGCTAATGCAGTTACTTTAAACAAGCCATTGTCTTACATATATGCTACAGCTAAAGAAAAAGTCAACTTTCCAACCTACTACAAAACTAAGAATAATCCAGAGCAGAAAAAGGGAGGAGACTACTGCGCTTATCATAAAGCTAATGGCCATAAAACAGATGAATGCAGAGTTCTGGCCGGAATAATTCAAAAGCTGATCCATGAAGGCCATCTTAAAGAATTTATCCAAGATCAGCACAAAGCCCGAAGAACTGAAAGTGCTCCCCAGATGTGTCCGGCAACACTGTAAATGTTCTGGAAGATAAAGATCCCCTCAGCTTAAGCCCGCCAAGATGTGATCCACGGCGGGCCACATCCGGTAGGGAATAGTAAAGGTGCTAGAAGAAGATATATTAAAGAGGCCAAGGAGGTAATTTATTCTGTTCAAAAGGAGCCTCCAACGAAGAGTCCCCGACTCAATATTCAAATGCCAAATCTAGTGATCACATCACAGGAGTTGCACAAAGGAGTTCATCATCCATGTAACGACCCCTTTATGATCACTTCTCAAATTGGGCTTTCTGTCGTCTCCAAGATTCTGGTCGATACAGGTAGTGCGGTTAATTTCATCTTCAAGCATGCTTTTGATCAAATGAATATCCTAGAGCACAAATTGGAGCCGAGCACCGAGCCGATATTTGGGTTCAACAACAAGGGGTGAACTCTAGCAGGGCAAATAAAGTTTCTTTCATACAAAGGGGGGCAAAATGTTAACCATAAAATCTACTCAAAGGCAGAAGTATGAAAGAAGGATAATAAAATTGAAGTTTTGATGGAGAGATAGGCCAAGTCATCACAAAAGATTTAAAAAGAATGATTCGAAGGGCCAACTGTTTATACAGTGCAAAGGCCTTCGACCCAGATGGAAACAAATAGGACCTTCCGCCACAACCAACCTTTCGACACTGATGAGAAAGTAATAATGACTTCAGAGCCCCCTTTCAAATGCAATCAATAGTGTTCCCTCAACTACACCATCAAACCTTTTGAAGTCAAAGGTTTCATCCCGAAGTGACCTTTTCAAAAGCATAGCAAGCCTTTTGAACCGGTTAAGACACATCCAGAATACCTTTTGACAGCGTCGAAAGGTGCTATGAAGAAAGCAACATTCAGAAGTCAACAAAGGCAAAGGGATGAAAGAAAACCTATCGACGACATTAAAGGAAAATACAGCTCTCGACAATATTCAATTGGAGTACAAACCTTCCGACAGGGTCGGAAGGTTCATAACAACAAGTGAAGACAAACCCTTCGTCAAGGTCAAAGGGTTCACAAAAGAGTATAAAAGGCAAACCTTTCGACAAAGACGGAAGGTTCATGAAGGCATAAGAATGGAAAACCTTTCGACAAGGTCAAAAGGTTCATAATAGCACATGAAGGACAAACCTTTCGACAAGGATGAAAATTTCATAACAACGACAAACCTTTCAATGAGGTTGTAAGGTTCAAAACAGCATATGGAAGGCAAACCTTTCGACAAGGTCGAAAGGTCACAACAGCATACAAAAAGGAGACCTTCCGACAAGGTCGAAAATAGGAAAGCAAAAGGGATGAACCAAGGAGCACAAGAGACCCATAACCTTTCGACACAGTCGAAGGGTTCATAACCTTTCGATGAAGTCGAAAGGTTTAAGGTGGCATATAAAAGGGAGACTTTTCGACTCAGACGAAAGGTGAGGCACGACAAGGGGCTAACCTGCATCTATAAATAAGACCCATGGGGTCCTGTTTTGGGGGTCGAATTCTGAATACTAAATTCATCTTCTTTTCTCTACTATTCATAGTGATAATTGTACTTGGAAAAACCCTAAATTGAATTGGGAAGAGAGCTCGATTTCTTGTAACTCATTTTTGATATGAATAAAATGGAGATGGCTCATTCATGATGGATATTGCACATGATTTCAACCTTTTTCTCATAATCTATTTTGATCTATGCTATGTATAAGATCGACTTAGACATTCCCCATCAAAACACATCATCATTGAAATCCATACTTAATGTGGGAAGATAAAGTGATGATGGCATGTATCATATGCTAAATGCATGGTTATGGGAATAGCTAAATTGATCTTATATAAGAAAAGTAAATGGGTTAAAGATATAAAACTAGGACTGCTTCGAAGGGAGGAAAACCTTTCGACTTAGTCGAAAGGTTTACTTCCTAATGGAATCCTGGGTTATGTATCTTATAACCACTCAAAATGGACTTCATTCGAAGTGAATCTACTCTCTTAAGTGCCAGTAAACCCTTCGAATGGATTCCATAGAAAGAATATAGACACCAAAGGGACTGAAAACAATTAAGGTTGACAAATGAGTCATGTATTTCCTTACAATAATGTCGAAAGGTCTTACATTATACCTTTCGACACGATTAAGAAGAAAGTAGGAGTCATCAACTGTAACTGCTTTCAACTCCTAGGGGAAATGGAGCTCGTCAAATTGCTGATTTCAGGAAGCTATATGATCGTGAATTATATCAACCTAGTCGAAAGGTTGGAATGGCCATATCACACCTTTCGAAAAGATTAAAAGGTTTGGCAACTTACTTCAATTCCATCCTAGTCGAAAGGTTGGAAAGGCCTTGTCACACCTTTCGACAAGGTCGAAAGGTTTGGCAACTTACTTCTATTCCAACCTAGTCGAAAGGTTAGGGCGATCTTGTTAACAACCTTTCAACAAGGTCAAAAAGGGCTTAGCTATTTTCTTCTACATCAACCTAGTCGAAAGGTTGGAGTGATCTTGCTCATTAACCTTTCGACAAGGTCGTAAGATTTGACAATATGATGTTTTATCAACCTGGTCGAAGGGTCGAGGTAGCCTCATTAACCTTTCGACAAGGTCGAAAGGTATGACAATTCACTATTCTTTTCATCCAGATCAATTTGATTAAGACATTTTATCCAAAGATACACTTTGTGAAGCGAGAATCATCTCAATCACATGGTTATGTCCAAATAAAATTATCTTATTAAAGCATCGTGGATGTTAACAAGATTTTTTATTAACATACATATACTATGATTTTTGATGTGTCCGACACTTGAATCATGAAGGTATTCATAAGAAATACATTATTCCATAAGTTGATATTACTTAATTAAATATACTGAAGATTATAAATCTTTAATATAAGCTTTTTTTATTGCAAGCCTAGCCGGCTTTATAGTGCGCCATCCACTATAAATTGGGTCTTCAATATAAGTGTTGTCCTCTACCATTTTTATATTAATAAATTCCTTGCATACCCTATGGTTGTTGAGCAAACTCAAGCTAGAGATGTTATGTGTAGGATTATTAATATATTAACTAGACGAGGTAAGATAACCATATGTATTTGTTGAGCAAACTCAAGGTACATATACTATACTTAGGCTGTCGTAAAATCATAGGTGCAAGTGAATAATCTCTTTCGACTTGTTGAGCAAACTCAAGGTCGAAATGAGATTAGGACAAGGAATCATGGGATAGGAGTTGTATATGATACAACCGATATGAAATTATCCATCATTTGTGGGGCTTATGACTTGTTAATAAAACTCAAGGTTAGAATCCCAAGACAGATGAGTCCTAACAGCCATTAGTGAAGTCAAAAGAATTCTATAATTCATCGTAGGATATGGAAACATAAAAGACTAGTAGGAGCCTTATTAGAAAAATGAAATGGTAACATTTAATCTTTCTAATATTGTAAGAACATCTGCTATATAAAGTTATAATAATCTACATTGAGAAATTTATGCAATTAATATAATTGATAAAAAAATTATTAATTTAAATATACGAATGAACTGAATTAATATTAATAAATAGAAATAGAAATATAAAATATACTTACCAATAAATTATTGCATGTTGACCAATGCAAGCGCCTAATTATACAACCACTAAATACCTTCATATCTTGGTCACTAACAATATTATTTTCCCAGGACTGTGTATGGTCTTTAATGAGTTTCGAAATCTTAAATCAATACAAGAATATAGATATTTGATCCATATAGGATCACATAGAAATATTATATAGTGAACAATCACAATCCAATATGTACGAAACCTTAATGAAATTAGTTCACTGAAATAAGCAAGTAAATTGTATTGTGAGATCGTGTATTCGATATGATTGATAATGATCTTATTGTGTTAAATATAACACTAGACCAAAGGCTACAAGATAGATCTTAGAATTCGATCATTGGAATGTCATTTCGATCGGATTACATGAAGTGCAATTTATTTGATATCCTTAAAAGTTAAGGATGACCAAATGCACTTTTGTTAGAAGTTGTTATATTATTATAGTGCGGATTTCCTTTGAATGGTTCGACTGTTTAGAAAGAAAATCGAACATATAAGAGTGGCACGGTTGGGATGAAGAGAGTGAATGGTCACTTTTGCATTATATTGAAACATAGAAAACAAGAATTGTGAAATAATAGTTCATACTCAACATTGGAATGAGAAATATGATTTCTAGTCCAAAATACATTTTCAAATAGAAAATTGTTTTATATGAGATTTATTTCTTTGAATTTAAGATACTTGATCTGAAAATTCTCGACTGTAAACCAGTTGCAATAAATGAAATAAATATCCTATATCCAGTGGTTGAATGGAGCTTCATATTTCATATGCTATAATATAGTAATAGAAATTGTAGGAGCATGTCATATAACACTTATCGATTGCTTCAAGTTACGAAAGTTGTTTCCGTAAAATGTACCAAACGTTATTTATGAAATAATAATTGTTTTTATGTACTGACTGGAAAATAAACATAGTTTTATTTCAATATGAATATTATGAATATTTGTTATAAAAATAAAACTACACTGCTGGTATTTTTGATGCATTTGAAAAAACAGAAGTATCTAAATTTATTTGCAACTATTTTGGAATTATGGACTAAGGTACAGTTTTGAGAAATAATTTTTAACTCTGATTGAATCGTATGGTACTAGTAAATTATACCTCAGACAATTAAGGGCAAAGCACCCATTCAGTGGGAGCATCATAAGAGTTGATGAACTCTAACAATTGATGCATATAGATGTATACAATTGAAAGTCAATTAGTTCCTAAACAGTTCATGTACTTTGTTGTATTCACCGATGAATTATCACAAACATGAACATGTGTATTTGATACACATTTGGTGTGTTAATGATGAATTCATAGAATATAATTAAAAATAAATAAAATAACATGCATTAGAAAATAAAATGATTCGATCTGATTGAATAAGTGAGCATATTGGAAAGAGTTCCAAACGTACCTAAAAATGAATAAAGATTTAATCTCAAGAGTCTTCCTCCCGTTGATACATAATGATGTATTGATAAGGAGTAATCGAACTTTGTTGAACAAAGTACAATTAATTTTGAGTGAAGTGAAGTTAACTGTAATGACCCGCCTTTCGACCTTCAAATGTCGACACTAATACATCTATGGTATTCATGTGAAGAGCACCCAAGTGCCAGAAAGACAGATTGTTAGGATAAAAAAAGAAAAAGGAAAAATGAACAAGAAAGAAGAGAACAAAACGTCTGAACCTCACAATGGGATGAGTAACATAGTATCAAAAAGACAGTACAAAGTGCCACTCTAAGATATCGGAGTTACAATCCTAAGTACTATCATTAGACTGGACAGTTATAACAGCATGTCCTCACAATTGTTAATACATACATACTAGTAGTGCAGCGGAAATAAAATACAATTGTAGGCGAATGGAAGCATCCAGCTCTTCTCCTGAAGCTCCAAAGAATAACAACGAAAATCTGCCTTTCTCAGACTGTCCGAAAGAGCACCCGAGGAATTAAGGGAAAGATAAAACCATGAGTCGGATATAAGTTTGGTATAAGAAACTCAAGATATATGCATCCGTATAGAACAATAACTTTTGAGACCGTTCAAATCATCGTAACGATTTTCCCCTCAAAAGAACCAAAATCATCTAATAAGTAAATAATGTGATATAATAGATAATGTCTTGGGTGTAGAATATAAATCAAAAAATAGTTGTGCTGCTTGCATCACACAACACAACATTATTAGAAGCACAATCAAAATAGCTAAGGTACATTCACATATGGATTTCCATTGGATACATCCCCAGATATATTGAGGCCAGCCTCTTGACAAGGGTTAGAGTCTACCTCCCGAAACCACATATATCTCTAGATAAAATATGCCACAAAGGTAAACATAGCTAGTCTGCGCCTCATTCGAAAGCATCTCTAGATATTTGGAGTTGATGTACCCTTTGGATTGGCTAAACCTCTGGGTATGCTCGTACTATGTTTTGTGACATTACCGATAGTGAAGTCACGTTCAACATCTCATCACACAAGTCTTCATGACTCAAACAGATCTCAAACCTCTCTAAGTATTCCAGCATCTCGAAAAGTTCATGAATCTCTCCACGGATTCCAGCATAAGTCGTTCGACGAACGGTAACGTGACCTCTCCCTTGAACATAACCTTAGGAAGATAGTTCAACTCTATAGCATTTGTCCAAAATTTTAACGTTGATCTCTCCATTATACTTAATCTTAGGATTGACAGTTCAACTCTATAACATTCCACTCCACAACCACTTTCAAAACATAGAACTCGTGTATCTGTTTTGAAGTGGTTTTCGGTAAGTAAACATAAATATACTTATTCGATCTCAGCCTCTTCAAAACTACACTGAATATCCGGTTAAACCAATTCCGGTTCTTTTATAAGTAAGTGAATGATATAAAGGAGTCCTTCCCAAGGGATCTCGTATATATCATTCTTAAAGCAAAAGATGTTTTACACAAATGAGTCCTCCCTGGAAGATCTCAGTCGTATGAAGCCGTGAAGCTTTTATGTACTTCCTAAGTTAATTGGTCAAGTTTGATAGAAATAAAAACGACCGCATATGAAAATCAAGTCTCGTATACTTATCACCATTTCCGACATTTTTAACTTATGTTATCCCTCGGTCAAGAGTGAAGCCAGGTAGGTTAGAGCACTGGTTGCATTAAAACCCTACTTGGACACCTCATTCTTAACTCTCACAGATATAACAAATCTACTTTGTCGGTTATTAATGCTAAGTATAGGATTAAATAATTTCCATAAACAATTAAACACACAAAGCATGATTTAGTCACGCAAAGCATTATTAAGTCACACAAGCGACTTCTAATCCCTTTTTAATTTAATTAATTCTTTTATTAATTAAAACTTCTTTGTAAATACTTGTATATATATTTAAAATACTTTTACAAAAGATATATACATGCATATTACTAGTCTACTAATCATTTCTACTCTTTTCAATATTTAGAAATGTATTCATATTCTTGTCCTAAAGGTATAAGAATATTCACAAATCTCTTAACAAGATTTCACATTTGCAAAAGTATAACTAAATAGGTTTAAAAAAATGTTATTAAAACATTGTTACTATAAACCCAAAACATTCCAAACTTAGCGTTATCTTTAAAACGGTCGTTTTAAATATCTAATTACATTCTTAATTAGAGTTTAAAGGGTTAAAAACAAATGTTGTTAAAACATTGTTCACTATAAACCCAAAGCCATTTTATATTTAACATTATCTTTAAAATAATCTTTTAAAGATCTAAGTGTATATGCACTTGCTTAAAGAAGTAATATACTTTTTAATAACTTCTCAAAGCCTTGTATTATAACTAAATGTTATAACCAAAACTCAGTTATCTTTTATAAAATAATTAACTTACTTTTTAAACTTATATATATACAAAAAAATACTTTTAACGTTCATAAAAATACATTTTAATTATCCACATAAAATATTTCTTAAAAATAACTAATTTATAATTTACGAAAAACCGTTTATTTTAAATGCTAAAAAGGAAACCTTTTCTTTAAAACTTCATATTTAATTATTAAAATAATATTTAACCTTTTAATCTTTTTTCGTACTCTAGTCCATGTTATCAGACTTCCCTAAAAAGATTCCATAAAGATGATGAATTTTAAACCATGAAAAACTAGTTAAAAATGTCGTGTTAAATCAAAATAGTGCAATAAGCCTAGAAGTTCTATAGTAGATCGACAATAGCAGTAGAAAAGTGCTATAGAATGTTCTGGACAGGGAACACTTAGAAAAGCATCGAAAGTTTGAAATGTTTTCTCTATCCAAACGATCGATCCAAGGTTTGATTTTTTTTTTAACAGTAGGAATTATATAGTATATAATAACCATGCAAAGAAACCCCATGTAACGACCCCCAAATTTATGACTTTGATAAATTATATTTATTTTAAAAAATATTCAAATAAAAAGTTGATAACACAAATAATATTGTTTTGAGTGATAATAAATAATTATGATTATTCAAATAATTTTTTTTAAATGATAATAATTCATTTTAATTAGTTTTAAAGTGATAATAAATCATTTATAGTGGTTTAATAAAGATATATAATTGATTTCAAACTATAAGGAAAATAGATATCGGTTTATCAATATAATAACACTTTTTGAAAATAATTGTTCAATATTGATTTATAAGATTTATAATTCAAATGGGGTCATTTCAATTAATTAATAATAAGAAGAAATTAGTCTTCAAACTTTGTTTATATATATATATATATATAAAAAACTAAGAAATGAAAATGTGACCGAAAATCGAAATCGGAATTCGTAACGATTCGACGTGTAGAAATTGTGCAATGTTGCGGATTAAATGTAAAATAAATATGTGCATATCCACGTACACGTCAATGGACATCTACACATGCACATAAACACACGCATATATATACACATATATACTAATTATATACCATATCAAAAATATATAAGATATTTTAATAACTCCTTAACACTTAAGCAACCTTAAGTCAACACTACACATCAAAGTACAACCATCATCACATGCAAATGGGAGGGGCTCATGTCAGCCGTGCCTAGTGGTGGTGGAGGGGACTTGGCCATGCTAGGTGATGATGAAGGAGGAGGTGGCGCATAGGGGTAAGGATGGTGGAGAGAGAAAACACTTAAAATATCTAAGGTAATTATCACCATTTGTCACATCAAATGTCACATCCAAGGGGGCACATGGCCATGCCCATGCTTGACGTGACTTCCGGTCGTCCTAGGGTGGTGTAGGAAGGAGGTGGTAGGTGGTGGGGGTGATGGTGAGGTGATGGCTCATGATGATGTTTGTGGATAATTTGATGAACTTGCCTATAAATACCCACCTCCTTAGCTCATTTTACATCCTCCATAACTTCTCCAAAACAAAACCAAATGGAGAAATTCTTTTTTTTAGCCATGTAAAATTCCAGTGGCTACAACTTTCATGTTTACCACTTCTTCCCATTTTGAGCTTAGCTATGTCAAAAATCCAATTCTTTCCAGTGCATTCTCGTAGAGAAAAGAATTTGGAACAACTTTACAGTTGCCAACTTTTCCAAATTTTAAGTGCAACGTAGTCAAAAAGCCGGGAGAAGATGGCTCATTTTCGGATCCAAATATTGTGAACTAAAGACCTCTTGTTTTTCCAATGGTCGAGCTCTTTGACCCTAGACCCTTGTACCATGAGCTATGGTAGTGAAGGAAGGATGGCCGAGAGCAAGGAGGGTGGTGGAGTTGTTTAGTGATGATTTAGTGAAGTGTCGATTCGTTTGAATGTTGGTAGGAAGAATTGGACTTGGAAATGGGTGAGATAACTCCATTTATACTGTTATATATATATTGGATGATATAGTATTGTTTTCTATGCTTGGTGGTGGTGATTGTTAATCATGTTTGGTAGTTTAATATGATTGTTTAATTTCACTAACAAGTCACATTAAATACACGTCGAAAATCACAAAGGAAATCACTTTCCTTTTATTAATGAAATGGTATATATGAAATGTTAAACCTCTTGAAAATGGTTTAAAATGATTTAATAATGTTTTATAAACACTAGAAACAAATTTGGTAAAGTTTGAATAAGAAGTGAAAAACAAGTCAAAACTAGGCGCGTCGCGTAACGGTAGTTCGCGATTTCGCGCCGTAAAATTTAAATGAGTATATAAAGTGGAATATAGCTCGAATTTTTTGTGATAAGAATTTTCCGAACTATTATATCCATAGTTTTCAAACAAAAGAAAATTATTGAAATTTCAATAAGTAGATTTTTAAATATAAATAAAACAAGTTTCCAAAATAATCGTGGTTTTGCAGTTCGGAATCCAAAAAGGGATTTCTTTAAATTTAATATTTTAAATGTTTTAAAAATATGGAAAAATCTTTATAAATCTTTTAAAATATCTTAAAAGAGATTTGAGTTATATAAATAAATTTTCAAATAATAGAAAATTCGTTTTGATCAATATAACTTTAAAAACACTATTCACATCACTATTTGCAGCGGTTTTCAATAACTTTTGAAATATAACATTAAACTTAAAAATTCTTTCCTAAATATTTTATAAATGTTTTTAAATAAATAATTAAGTGTTTTAAATATTTAACTCAATAACCAATCTTGTTCGAAATAAAAGGTATTTTCTTTCTGTTATATAGTTGATATAATGTGTTATATTAATTAATTAATTAAATTGAAAGTATATTTAATAGAAAATCTGCAAATGGTATGTTTTGTAATAGTAGTTACAAAGTATTGTAACCATAAGTAATTTATCATAATGAAATTAAACATATTATTTTAAACATTCCTAGTCAAGATGTATCAAGACTGGATATCAATGCATCTGTTAAGACTAGAGTATGTAACGCTCTCCAAATGTTAGGCAATGTGTTAGTCATGATTATCGAGGCACCAAAGGATTACGTACTGATATTTATTGGATAACTATAAAATGACTGACTCGGTATTTTTCTATTGGTTAATATAACTAAGGTCAAATAGAAAATATCGATGTGACAAAATTACACATTTCTCTTGACTTAAGAATACCGTTGATGTTCAATGTGGAAGCTCCGCTTTGATTATAGTTAAATCCTGGTACGACGTCCATCGAACGACTACAGTTAGGTCGAGTAGAAGCATCGGAAGTGAAACACTATTCAAGAGAGGATTCGTCTCCTCGGTTATATGAGGTCAGTATCACGGTCAACCGAAGTCAAGTCAAAGTCAAAGTCTCTGGCCAGAGTAGGGTTAATAATAATTGTTATTATTAAACCAAGGACTTTGTTTTTGGACTATAGAGTTGAATATGGACGATATTGGATTGATCTTTACCAAATTCCACGAGTCCAAAGTGATATAGTTTTGATGAAGAGAATTTGTGTAAATAATTGTCGCAACTAGGTAACGCTTAATAAAGTAAAATTTGATTTTATTGATGTCAAGTAAGCGATAAATTTGGCCATAATGTCATATCGCCTGCTAAGTGACATGTGAAAGTAAATATTCGAATTGTTCGATATTAATCGTTGACCAAATTTACACCTAAGAGTCGCACAATTAAAACAATGAATTCTCCTAAATACACCCGATTTAATTGATTTATAATTGTTATATATTTATTAAATTAATTAATATTTATGAAATATTAATTATAAAATGTTATTTGATATATGTCGAACAATATTAAACGGTGTGTTTATAATAGCTATAAATATACTAATCGATATATGATATCAGTACGCGTTTAAATTGGATTTAGATACGACGAATATTGTTCGAGCTTGAAATGGATCTGAGGCCCATATCCATATGGCTTGCTAATTTCAACCATGGTAGAAGCAAGGATGGGCTAGCCATATTGGTGGCTAAGGTGGGTTGGAATTTGAAATAAAAGAGAGGAGAATTGGTGTGAGAAATAAAGATCTCATCCTTGTTTTACTCCTTAAGGATCTCCTTATTTAATTATCTCTAACCCACACTTTTATATGACTTTTGAGAGCCTCCATACCATCCTCTTTCTGGACGAAATCATCCTTCCCCTCTCCTCAAATTTTCAAGCATCTTAAATATAAAATCAAATCAAATACAATCGTCGGTGGTAAAGTTGTTCGAGAACTAGCAATTTTCGGACTTGGAATTGTATTCAAGGAGTTTAGTTCATTGTTTCAAGGTATGAATTCTACGTTTTGGTGAAAGGTGCATCTCTTGTTTATTAACATATATAAATGCTTATTTAATTGTTGAATAATATGCCAGTTAGTAAGAAATTATTACGAATCTATATATGTTGGTGTTGTCATCATTTGATGATAATTTATATATGTGTAGTACTTTTTTTTATATATAAAGATCACGTCTATAGTTTAATTAAAATAGTATTTTCGTATATAATAATATTATAGATTCAAACACAATAATATAGTATCATTTTATCATTTTATTCATTTATATATATAATCTAAAGTTCAGCGAATTTATAAAAAAAGTTTATTTTAAAGAAGAATATAATATATTTATTAAAATTTAAACATTGTATGTTTTTAATATAGATAAGTATAGGTATAAGATTATAAAATACATACACGAAAAATATTTTATGAAGTATATACGTCTTTATATTGTTTGCTTTAAAAAACTATTTGTTATTGATTTCTGTATGAAAATCAATAATAAAAAAACAATTTTTTAACCAGAACAATTTTAAACCGAAAAAAGGATTTTCTTTTATGGCCATGTATGCTAAAATATGTAATTATATATGTTTAATAATTAATTTACATTAGACATATTTATATGTATGAATTATGTGTGTGTGTGAAGTTTATTGATAATATTTTAAGTGGAAATTAGCCACAATGGCCTCTTTAGCAAGTGAAATTAATTTCTAGGGCACACAACTAAAATAATTACTTTTAAGGACAATACGCAAAATAATTAGTTTCTAGGGCCTAAAAACCTATAAAATTATGTCCTTGAAAGTAATTAGACAGCTGACTTTGTCCTTGAAAGTAATTATTCTGTTGACTTTGGCCTTGAAAGTAATTATTTCAGATGTGTGTCCTAGAAATTAATTGGACTGCAAAGTTCGTCCTTATGGTGAAATGCCACATATTTTAATATATGTTTGTGTGTGTGTATATTATATAGATATTTGTTCAAATTTTAATATATTAAATTTGAATTTTGTAGTTACTAGATTTCATTAAGTCCACATAGATCTAAATATAAAATTGAATTTACTCTTGTATTTGTTTATATTATGATTTACAATTATAATGAAGTACATATATATATATATAATCACTTGCATTATATATATATATATATGCATGTGTGTATAGCTTATTTTACTATGTATATATATTATCATATGTATATACATATATACTAGATAGCACGCATGTATATAGAGGGGCTAGCATGTCTGTTACGGTGTAAATCTCAGCACTTACACATGGGCATGTCAAACTATGTACACTTTATTATGTTGCACGTGCATGTACACACACATATATATAATACACATAAATACTTTATAATACAAATTATATAATAAATAAAACCTTATTTATAAAATAAATAAAATGTTGATTTTATTTTAAAATATTAGATAAGATCCGAATAAATTTAGACTTCATAGGCCGAATAAGATCCAAATGGAATAATTTTTTTGAAATCTACTCATTTACCCTACTGCGTGCTGGCTCAGCTCCAACAATTTCGAAGTTTGAATTTTCAATGCTATGTTAAAACAACTATAACTTTTGATCCTATGATCAGATTTTGGATAATCTTTCTTTGGTATGAGAGGTGTTTCCATATAAAACAAATTTTGCATTAGTCACCTTTTAAGGTTTTAAAGTATCGGAATATTAGAAAATTATAAGCTGAAATTTTAAAGCTGATCGTAATTTTAAACAATAATATGTTTTAATGGTTTGTGATTTTAAAGAAGTTATGAGTGTAAGCCACAAATTTTCCAAGTGCTTTACAAAATTTCAAAATTTGTTTTGTGGTATTGAAATTTGAAGATGAGGATATGTTTTATAAAGCTAAGAGTTTCCAAAATTTGAAGTATTGAGACATATGAATATTTTTGGTTCCTCTATATTATATATATATATATGTATGTATGTATGTATGTATGTATTGAAAAGGTCTGAAAATAATGAATAATCAGATGTCATAACACCTTGAAGTCAACAAAAAGACTTCACGTTTATGAACATGTTTTTGATGTTTTTTTGTATTATGGATTCTTGGAATAACATTTCGTGCCATAGAGACAACTTCGAGTCCTCCGTAAATTCCAACAACCAAACTGTATTTCTAGTTGTCAGTCTTTGTTATTGTCCTAGTTGAGTTGTTCACCATGGCCAAAGACGATGGGCAAGGAATGATAATCCATTGTTATTAGAAGCCACTGAAGGGTCCAGTAATTGTTGTTGTATCAAATGATCTTTGTATAGGATGCTTTTGATTGATTTAGTTAATTGTATGTTTATTTTAATTGTAGATGGCTGTACGGAAGCTAGAAGTATTATCTCGTTATGGATTTCCCCTACAGGGAACTGCAAGGATGCAATTTTTTAAGGGGGGTGTCTGTAACAACTCAATACTAACAAGCAATTAGTTGAAATTAATAATGAAGTTATAAATGATTAAATGAGTTCTAATGATAAAAATATGGAATTTAGGATTAATCATGAATGTTTGGAATTAGAGACAGTTTAAAACAATAGAAATTTACTTGAGATACAAATAATGAAAATATTTGTGAAGTTAAGAAATTTGATAGTAAAAATATTTATTGGGGAGATTTGGTAAAAAGATTATTTAATTGTATTTATTATTTGTTACAATGATTATGTATGATTTATTTTGGTGTTAAATATTTTCAAAGTTACGAATTAATAATAAAAAAAATTGATTATTTGAAGTAAAATTGATGTTACAAAGTAGAAATGGTTATTGAAGTGAATTAGAATGATTTAATAATTTTATAAAGTTAATAATGAATTTTTATTTGATTTATAAGTGGAAATTGGGAATTTATTTATAAAGTGCTTAATATTGTAAATCTTAAGATAATTATTTTATAATTAGGAAGAATTGTGAAATATAAAAATTATGAATATATAATGTTGTGTAAACGTTATTATTAAGTGAATATGGTTTTTAATTAGGATTTGGAATTATTTTATTTTGGTAAAATGATTGTTTGCAAAGAAATAGACTTTAAAGCATTGTTATAATTGAGCCAATGAAGTCCAAACCCATTCCCTAAGTATCTAGACTTTTCTAAGTCTAGAATCCTCCTCTTCATTCATCAAAATCATCTCCCGCATACTTATTTGCTTAAAATTTCCAAAAGAAAAATAATTAAAACCCTAATGTACTTCTTCAAAAAATTCATATAAAATCAAATAAATTTATATAAATCATGAAGTTTGAAACTAAGCTTCTCAACAAGGATCTACACCTCTAGGAACCTTCAAAGTTGGGTTTTAAGCAAGTTTGATGTCATGTTGCACTTTTAGTAAATGGAAAATTTGAGTTTTTTGGAGATGCTATGAAACGTTATGGAAAGATTGGAGCTTCTTTTAGCTTAGGTGAGCGTTCTCCACTCACAAATCTATGTCTGAAATGTTTGATTACAAGCTTGGTTGAAGTGTTTAAAGTTGTTTCCTTGCCTATTGTTGATGAACTTTTACTATGATCTTCTTTATTGCATATGTGTATGACTTTGATTGTAATGAAGCTGCTGGAATGCTCTGTAGTAGATGAAGTCGAAGTAAGGCTCGGGTAGAGGAGCGAATGGTAATCGAAGAGCGCTAAAAATGGTCACACGACCTGGAACGAACGTCGTTCCAGGTTGCGATCGGTAGGCCATTGCAAGGTACACGGTGACGTGGTTCCAGGCCTATGCGTAGGCACATTGTTTATATATATTTTTTTATTTTTTTATTTATACGCACATATATATACATATATATACATATACATACATATATTCAGGATCAATAACCCCTTTATTTAGCACCATTTTGTAGTCCCTAATATCGGCCACAAGTTTTTATTTAAATATTTTTTTTTCTCTCTCCTATTGCATGGACCAAATTTTTAAATATAAACTTGTGACTGATATAAGAGGACTACAAATAGTGCTTAATAAAGTGGGCTATTGATCGTACCTCATATATATATATATATATATGTGTGTGTGTGTGTGTGTGTGTGTGTGTCTTCGTATGCGCGCGCGCGGCGTGTGTGTATAAACACACATATATCTTGAAAAATTAAATAAAAATCTGATTCTGAAAGTAGAGAGTTAATGCATTGTAAATATGAAATTATTTTTTTGTAAAAGTTTGATTTAAATTAATACTAAGTATATTGTTAAAAATATTAGTTTATTAAAGGGAAATTTGATTTTTGACTTCAAATAATTATTTGAAAGTCCTATAAAATTATGGAAAAATATGAAATGATTTCTAATTAATATTGTGTGGGTTTTAAAGTGAATTTAATGATTTCTAAACAAGAGTTTTGAATATATATTCTATGGATTTGAAATAAAAGGAAATTGGTTTAGAGTTATAAATTCAACTAAAAATCGTATTTAATTACAGAAAACTATGGAATGATTTTTGTAAGTAATATTCAGTTATTTAAGAGGTTTCTAAGATTTTAAAATATAGAAAAGAGTTTTGGAAGCTATCTGTAAGGATTAAAACCCTTATTTCTTGTTTTACAGAAATGGAAAAAATAGTATTTTAACTATTTATAGTATGTAAATGCTTTTGGAACATTTAAAAATATTTTTCTATAAATTAAACTTCTTTAAATGAATGGTGTTCTTTATTTGATCATATTTTCCGTGTGATGATAATATTGAATAAACAGGTTTATAATACCGTTTGGTATGAGACTTTCGGTAATATATCTCTGACTATTCTTTAGACTTGTTTCATGAGAGTGCAATTTACAAGCATTGATTAAATGAGCAAATAACACCATGTGGTATTGGACGCCCGAGCTGATATTTGCTCGATTACTTTTTGTAAGTAGACATCACACTTACAGGGTCAAGTTATATGGGTATATGTATATTTATGGTCTTGGGAACTGAGAGTGAGCAGGCTAAGAACCCTAAATGTGTCTAATATTGTGTATATAAGTAAATCAGATTAGGCTAGTATCCATCCTAGTGGTCTAATTGTGAGGCCGCTCCTTGAATCTGTGACAAACCTTTGATAAGTATGGTTAAGAGCCAAGGCTGAGATCCACTGCACCATTGTCATATAAGCCAGCAGTTTGTAACTGTTAGGGCACTTGTAGAGTCATGACCATTGCATAGCGTAGTCTTGCACTCGATGGATATTGGATCACAATGGTCGTCGTGGTAACTGAAAACTATAGGAGTAGCGTTGAGAGCGTGTGAGGAAGGATCATGAAGCAGGCTGAGAGCTGTTAAACTCCGATCTGGTTATTAAAGAGGTGATATAGATACATACATATTCACCTATATGGAATCATTGAGTATGCGTCTAAGAGCCTATTAGATCATTTGATGAGACCGAAGCCAAAATAGTTATTTATGATGCTGAGAGCACATAGGACTGGAAGTCTAGATGACTATCCACGTTATTAAGAGCTAGCAGATGTAAAGGGTCTGAGAGGCCATATGATTATTCATGAGGCTGAGAGCCAAATTAATTAACTATGAGGTTGGAAGTCCAGATGATCATTTGTGTGATTATGGATTACTTGTATTATTCAAGAGATTGAATGTCGATGAAGTAGAATGACCCCATACACATCTATTATACACTTATCGAAGATAGCTAGGGATGTTGAGAGCAAGAAGTTAGACCTTGTACTTATCTTATATATGGTTATTTGAGAGATGACCATGGGTATCGAGGGTATGTCATATTGTATTTTTATGTATGTTTGGTGCAGATGGTTATGTATTTTCGTATATGTTGAGTATGACCGACCCCGGGTATGCCTACTATATGATTATCTGAGAAATAATTTTGGACATCGTTGTGTGCATGCCATATGGTGTTGATGATTCCTTATGTTTTGGCAATATATGCATGCGTAGATGTTTCACCCATTTTATCATACCATCTGATGTGTAGCTTGACCTTGCTTTGATATTGGTAACGACATGTGCATAATTTGAGATATATTATTCTGCAAGAGATGTACATATACCACTATAAGTTATACATGATCACTCCATGCCAGTTGTTATTATATGTTGACATATGTATTCTAGACATAGCCTGACCAGGGTGTTATTTATATAATAATCATGTCAATCCAAGGCTTTTCAAGTTCAGGACGAATTGACTAGAATGTGATTATTGGGCATAGTTGGAGGCAAAATCATTAGTAGATTAGAGTATCATTATTTATGGAGCCCATGTATGATGAAGATGTTGAGTTGTATGTATTAAATATGAACATTGTATTTATTCGATAGAGAGTGGCCATTTGACTCCATTATATTGGCTCACTGAGACTTATGTATATTTTCTATTATGTATATTATCGCTGCATTTTGATAACTCTGTACTCTCTATCATTATTTTATATTGTGTATTGGTATATCCTAAAAACGCACGTGTTTATTGCTTTGTGCCGATACCGAGTGCGTTAGGTAAGTAGTTTATGACCTTTGGAATGTGTACCGATGTTAGTCCAATGGAATATTCACGTGTGATAGTCCAATATTGTCTTATTCTCCGTATTACCAAACAGTATTGCCTAGTTATATTTTCTGGTAGTATGGGTACAAAGGTGGGGTATTATAGAAATCTAACCAGCATCATGGTGAGAATTATGTCTTAGGGCTTACTATGTCTTTCATATGCACTTCAATTTCATCGCTTTAATCAAATTAATTCGTTTATGTATTATACAAGCTATAAATGGAAAGATTAATCATTCATAACCAATTTCTCAACATCCCAACTGTAAACCCTAAGGCAACATAGAAATTAAACATGGAATAAATGCATTAGAGAGCTCATATGAAAGAACAGAGACTTCCACTCACTTAAACATTTCTTAGCAAATCACTTTGGCAAGAAATACATGCTCAAAGCTTCATCCATCCCAATCCGAAAACCAAAACCTTCTTTAGTCGCTCCAAACGAATTGGGTTTGTAGAGAATTTTAATTTAGAAATTAAGAAGACTGTTATTTGATTTTAGATAATTTATTTGACATTGTTTGAGTGAATCCAAGCCTTCCATGAAAGAGGGAAGATGAAGAGAGAGAAAATGAAGAATGAAGTGAAAATGAATGAAGAAAAGAGAGATCTACCCTTTTTTTTGTTTTCTTGATTTTCAAAAATGTCAACTATCTTCATTCTTTCTCTTCTCCTTATCGTTGGAATTAGTAAGATTTTCCATCCCCTCCTCTCTCACACCATTTGTCTCAGAAAACACAAAACTCATTTTCAAATGAAACGCTACCCTAAGGTCCATGTATAAATGTATTATACTCTTACTATACATACGAGTGTTACGGCACGCGCTTCACGCGTGAATTGTTTCCTTTATAAATTGTATATGTTTAAATTAGTCAAAAACAATGATTTTTTATTTTCAAGTGATATTGAGATTTGTATGTTTGTAAAGAAGTATTTTGAATTTGTAAAGGAACTTTAATTTTAGATTCTACTTTTAAAAGCGTTTTGAATTTTTAAGCATGTTTAATTGTTAGATCTTACTTTTAAGGACGTTTGAATTTTGTTAAAGAAGTTTAATATTAGATCATATTTTTAAGTAATTATGATTTGATAATATATAGAGGGACGTTTTTGATAGTTCATGTTATATCAAAAAAGTGTGACACCAAAGCTATTATAACTAAGTATCACAGCACGCGTTTCGCGCGTGAATTATTTTTCTTATAAATTGTATGTTTAAATCAGTTTAAAAAAATAATTTTTTATTTTCAAGTGATATTAATATTTGTATATTTGTAAAGAAGTATTCTGAATTTATAAAGAAAGTTTAATTTTAGATCTTATTTTTAAAACTGTTTGAATTTGTAAAAAAAAAGTTTAATATTAGGTCCATTTGTAAAATAAGTTTAATATTATCATATTTTTAAATGATTAAGATTTGATAATATGTAAATGAACGTTTTTGATAGTTTGGCTTGATACCAAAAAAAACGTGACACCAAAGCTATTACAATTATACTATTACTGTGCCACATACCGATAACATGTGTACTGATATAGAGTCAAACGAATTGAGGTAAAAGGTTATGTTCAAGAGAGTCAAACTCCAACAGATGGAAACTTCTATAATGTTCTAAAATACCTACAGGAGAATTCACCTCTTTATTACGATCAACATTTAACTCGTGACCAACACATCTCACGAAACACGCATCAAAGAACTTTTATGCACACATTTGCCAACATTTGTAAGATCCCTATGGACAACGGATATACACAAAACTCATTTGATGATCACACTATGCACTAAAAACTTAACAGACAAAATGAAGGGAATTTGAAGAAAATTGTATGATTTAAGGAGATCAGGAATATGCAATAGACAGCCAACGATGGTCTAAGGCTTCAGTAGCGGTAGGCCGTCTCTTAGGATTTATTTGGAGCAGTGAGCGTAAAAATTCTAGAAATGCTGCATCATTAACTTGTAAATGATGACCTAATGATGATTTCTTCGGCCTCAAAAACTCGATTTGGTCCGTCACCTGTGAAAAGTAGGAAAACCATCATGCCTGTCACTTGCTATGTTGGCAATGATATACAGAATGCTTTTTCTTTTTCTTTTTTCCTTTTTTTTTATTAGACTGGCACTTCATTAATTACATAAACAATATATATCAATAACCACGGTTAATAATTACCATTAATAGTGGTGAATTTCTACCTTTCCCGTCAACAGTTTTGGGTGCAAATTCCAGAAATATACAACTATGTCTGACTTCCAAAAAATGAATAAGATTTACAATTTGGCAGATTCCCACCACGTATTAGGTTGGCTTTAAAACTATTTGCACATACAGACCGATTTCTATCACTTCAACGACGAAATGATAACATTTTTTACAAAAGGGCGTACAAGCAAATTGCAACTACATTAATTTACATAGACACAATTAGCAGTTGTGCCTGTAGGAAATACACAGTTGTGTAACTTGTAATTGCGCCCAGGATAAATCGATGTGGACGCAAATTCATAATTGAACTAGAAATCTATATATATGCAAATAGCTTTAAAACTAGTCTAAATTACAATAAGCACGTGCATGCGTGAAGGTTCCATGATATCTCTCTTTGATAACACATGTTCCCCACCACTTTCATATATTTAGTTACACTGCTTGAAATGCTACAAATTACTGTGATCTTTAATCGTTATGAATAGCATATCCAGTAAAATTGATCCCATTTCAAAACTTTTAGCCTCTTCAAAATCATAATTCAACATTAACTGTTACAGCATATATTTTAACCACTGATTTGAATATCAATTTCAATGTGCATGAGATGCCCAAATGAGGTCAAATCTTGTGAAAATGATCTTCGGTATGATACAAAAAAATCAACAAAATCGTATATCATTTGAGATAGCGCAAACTCAAAACAAGCTAGGGATGTCATGGAACTTTATATATTATATATAGATATGTGTGAAATCATGAATCCTAAAAAAGAGGCTAAAAGTGCTTAAAAGGGGACTGAATGCTAATAGGATTATACAAGAGAGAAACGTCGTGGATCCCACCTCTATAAGAGTTAAAGGTGCTAAAAAGGCACTACAAACAAGAGTTCCCACAAACCCTACATCAATGAGTAAGGATCTGTAGCAACTTCAGTATCATTCTCGCAATTGAGAGACAATTCAAAGTGCTATGAAATTTTGAAAACATTCCCATAATAGTTGATAGCATCACCATAAACTTATTTAAATAATCCCAGTACAATATGCTTTGATATTATAAGTCGGCGTTTGTAATAGATGTTTAAAGGTTGATATTAACAATTAATAAGTATTAATATATTAGTATAAATGTTAATGTTAATTAATATTGTCCCTCTACTCAAGTGGTTAGGGTGTGGTGCTTTAGACAAAGATCTATGTTTCTTAAGAGGTTAAGCTCAAAAGAAAGATCTCTCTTGAGCAAGACTTTGTGTCACCAATCAACAGGTAGCATGTGTTAGGGTTTTTTCTAGAATCTCTACACAATTAGATTTTAGAAGAAATATGAAGTAAAAAAAATGATTTTTTTTCCTCCAAACAAAAAATTTATTAATTCACCAAAATATTACAAGAAGAACCAATCTCAATACCAAAACCTTTAGCAAAAAATGACTTTCCTAACATACATATTTATAGCTACTACCAACCAATAGAAACGTAGAGATATGGTTGCTAATATATCTCTCGTAATCAGTCAAATAAATAAATATATTTGACCATATATTTATTTTATTTCCATAAAAATAAAGACATTTGAGAGAATTACATGCATAAATCTCTTACTAAGTCAAATCTAATATTTTTCATAGTTAATTAGTCAACCAACCAATTAACTAATATATAAAATAAATATTGTGCCGCATATCTTCAACACTCCACCTCGACACAATATTATTCATGTGCTACACCTTTGTTCGAAAACAAACATAATCAACCTTCAAAACCACCTAGTTATGCATGCTTCCATTGAACACGCATATCATCAATAAATCGGAATTGCTTATAATACCACAAAGGTCTCCAAGCAGACTTTGTGGTTTTTCGTTGCATGCTCCACGTTGATTCAGATAAATTTGATTCTCCAACTCTAATTTGAGAACCGCCTACATTTTCCAACGTTTTTTCAAGCAATCTGTATATGTTATTGTTTTCCCGTTTTGTGCCCAGAACTTCCCTATTCCCCTCTAAACCCTTGTGACTCCACGACGAGTTGAAAAGTTACAGCCTTTTTGTTCCAACTGTTCTACTGAAGCAAGATTTTTCTTAATTTCTGTGATGTATCTAACTCCTGTTAGCTTCACCAATTTTCCATCATACATCTTCAATCTAATCGAACATATACCTTACATGCAAATCTTCACCATCTGCAGATTTCACCTTATTACTTTTGCTCTTTGTAGTCAATACACGCTTCCTTTCGATTACATATGTGAAAACAAGTACTTGAATCAAGTATCCAATCTTTGCTTTTGCCTTTATCCACACATAGGACGTTGTCATCAAATTTTTCATTGAAGTTTACCTCTTTATCGCTGCTTTCATCAACCTTGGCTTTGTCTTCCTCTAATGCTTTCATCTTTTTTTGTCCCTTTTAAGCTTGTTGCATAATCTCAGCAGGTGATAGGGTTTTTCACAATGCAGATGAAATCTATTTCGATGTTCGATTTATTTGATCTTCTTTCCATATTTGGACGATTACCCTTTTTAGCAAGATTGACTTCTTGAAACGAATTTCTACTTTCTTTTTCTTCTTTATCCTTTTCTTCTGTTAGGTTCATCCTCCATTAAGTTTTTCCACACTTATCTTCTCCGTAACTAAACTCTCTCCAAAAAAATTGAGTAATGGCCTTTGATACCAACTGTTAGGGTTTTTTTCTAGGATCTCTACACAATTAGAATTTAGAAGAGATATGAAGTAAAAAAATGATTTTTTCCTTTAAACAAAACCTTTATTAATTCACCAAAAGATTACAAGAAAAACCAAAAATTGAGAACAATCTCAATACCAAAATCCTTAGTAAAAAATGACTCTCTTAACATACATACTTATAGGCTATAGCTACTACCAACCAATAAAAACGTAAAATATATCTCTCATAATCAATCAAATAAATAAATATATTTGACCATATATTTATTTTATATCCATATAATGAAGATAGATATTTGAGAGAATTACATGCATAAATATCTCTTACTAAGTCAAATCCAATACTTATCGTAGTTAATTAGTCAACCAACCAATTAACCAATATATAAAACAAATATTGCGTCGCATATCTTCAACAGCATGATCAATTCCCAACGACCTTAAGATGCTGACCATCAAAATTCAGATCTAAGGATGCTCACCGGACAAAACCTTAACTAAAAAAGTTACAAAAAAATTCAAAATAAACAGATTATAAGAGCTTAGGAGTTTCAAAATGACTCAATATTTTAGATTGATGTTTATATGGATCAAATATCACCCAAAAAAATTACCATTTTAAACTGTGGTTCAAAACATGATAAATGTGCTAAAAGTGTGCTACAAAATATGTCATGGGTCACACCAATAAAGTTTGTAGCATTACAGCTTTTTGTATCTTTGACTTCTGCCCAGCTCGGTATATAGTATCATTGAAATCTGATATTTTTTGCAAATGTGATCTACTTGATACCAACATCATATCCGCAAAATATATCTCCTTCCGATACTTTTGTACCATCAAAAATAATTATGCAATGTATTATACATCAAAAACATTTATTTTAATCATTGATTTGAACGCATTTTTCTTTAATGGGCAAAAATATCAGAATTCTGTAATTTTCTATAGAGATGGTACTAAGAATTAGTAAATCACATCTATGTAAAAAATTACCAAATTCTGATAACTGGTAACACCAAAGACGGGTTTGGTAAAATTTTGGGATAAAATGCAGTATGTGTGTGTTTATGGAGATCGGGTACACATTAATTCCACCACAACTCTCATGTTTGGATTTCTGTTGCACCTCTATGTAATTTTTTGGAGCTAAGCAATTCAAAATGAAAACAAACTTCATAGATATGACATTTACATCAACAAGATTATCTTAACCAAAAAAAAAAGTTCATGTGGATAATTTTATCATATCTGAGATATTATTTCAAACCAACGATTAAAATAAATGTTATAACGATTAATACCGACTACCATTTTTTGTGTGCTAGAAGTTTCGAAATAAACTCAATTTTTGGGGAGGTGGCCAAGGTGTAGATGAGAGATCCTAATATTTGATTTTATTTCAAATTATGATCTTGAAATATAAAGGTGTAAATGCAGTGTGGGGGAACGTGGGATATAGCTAATCATTCTCATATAATATGTGAAATGTTCAATAGCGTCTCTCAAATACAACACCTCATTTGCATCTTAATATTATACATTGGATTGATTTGATCAATGGTGCAATAATGTATGCATGCAGACATGGCAGTAAATGCAAATCCTGTGCTACATTTACGGGTGCCACTGAATAAGCAAATGGTGTATAAGCTACAGTCTTGGTTAAATGACGTTCCCATGCAATATTTTTCATATTACATATTTTATTAATTTCCACATTAGGAGGATACAATGAAGATTTAACTGTTTGATGTGCATGCTAACAAATTATGATGGCTGAATGAATATCTTACCTGAGAAACATAATTTCAAAATTATTAGCATAATGAGTAATTTGGTAACATCCAAATCCTTTTACTCATAACAAATGTTTATCCGAACTAGAAATAAGTAACAAAGATGAGCAACGAACCTCGTTTCTGTGAAAAAGCTTATGATCTTCAGTAAAGTACTTGTGTGTTTCCTGTCCCTTAGACAACATTTCTTTATCAATAGACCCTAGTATCCCGATCATACGAAATAGCATCATTGGTAAGGATTCATTTGGAAATAGCACCTATTAAAGAAAAGTAAAATTATATATGATACCGTACCAATTGGCACTTTATCATTCAATGAACATCGAACAACTGAAAGGATTAGTAAAAATCTACACTCATTGAAGCAATTTCGAGAACTTTCAGGCTTCAGCAATTTTCAATAAGCTACTATAGCTTATCTAATTGTACTAACCTGAACTTATCAAATATGAAGAACCGTTATTTGTACAAGTGTCAATTATTACTTAGAACCTGGTTGCCTTTTGTACCAAGTTAGATTTTTTATCACTCAAAAAACATTTGATAACTTCAGACACAACTTAAAACAAACTTACATCACCGGTGTAAAGCTCAGCTAAGATGCACCCAAGTGACCAAATATCAATCTTCTCATCATATGAGAGACCAATAATAACTTCGGGTGCTCGATAAGAACGTGACTGCACATAAAAACTTAAGGTGTCTGTTTGAAAGCAGCTGCTTCCAAGATCAATAACCTTAACTTCACATCTGCTGTAACTTTTAATGAGAATATTTTCCGGCTTCAAATCACAATGAATGATTTTCAAATGATGCAGGTACTCCAAAGCTTCTAAACATTGCCGAGCTATAGACTGAGAAAGATGGTCAAAATGTATGACGTTAAATTGGTTTGTAAAGGTGTGTTAATTAACAGTAAAAAGTGAGCATTCATGGTGAATGTGCCACCATAAACAGTATCAATCATGGGATGGATTATTTCAAATAGATTTGTGTACTGCGTACGATTACCACCAATATGTGTCAAAAATGAACAAATATGTAATAATTCCTAGACAACTTAATTCCCCTCAGAAGTTTACCGATCCGCCGGGTTCTTCTAAGTATATTCCAACAACAAAAAAATAAAAAATAAATCCTAAACTAGACAGACTATAAGGAAATAATAATGTAACCTTTTCCTTATATATTAGAAAGTATTTCCATCCAAAATGTGTGGAGTAAACCTATGTTTATCTGCATAAAAAGATGCATATCATCTCATGCTTTTATTAAATACGTACCTTATAATAACGTTTAAAATATATTAACCTAAATGTAGATCAAAGAAAGGGTAGTTAAAACCCACCTAGTGTCCTTACAAATGAAAACCAATTTCATTCCCCTTTTTTTTTAAATTCACAAGTCAGCCAGCAGCTGATGCAGACACCACTTGACTCAGGGGTCAACATTGCTTCAAACGTACATCATTATGCGGTTTTTAACTGAAAAGGGCATCCACATGGTTCATAAAACCAAAATAATGGCATATCTACCATTCAGTCTACTGTTAACAAATCACCCCTCCTCTTAGCTGTTTTATTTATATACTTTTAATGCCAACAAAAAACTGTTAAATTTTGGTGATACAAAATCACACATAGAGGGAAAGAAATATGCAAAAGAAAGAAAGAGAAGATTTTGTTTCCTCTGATTAAATAAGCATATTTAAGTATGTTTATTTCTTTCTCTAATTTGCTAATCAAATTATTTTTTGCCTCTAATGTTAACTTGGGCATTAAGTAAATTGATTATATAAATAGAGACTAGAGGAGAGGATAAACATATGGTGGAAAATCTATTTGATAATTTTCTCTTTTTCATTTTTGTTCTTCTTCTCCAATAATTTTAGCCATATAGATATTTGCTCCCTTTCTCAATTTGGTTATTGATTCAATGGTATTTTGTTTATTTTAGCTTTGTTCTATTAATTGTAAACAAAAATTTGGTGAATCAATAAAGTGGGTGGTTGGGTGGAATATCTTGTCTTATTGCTTTTAATTTCAATTCCGTCTTATTTTTAATCCAAGTTATCTCTTTGTGATTTGGATGACAAAGATCCGTTGATATAAGCTTCCGCAAAGCGCTACCATTTTTGCACAACAGTTTGGTATCGGAGCCAGATCATCGCAAAGCTTAGAGTAATTTTGGATTGAAAAATTATTGATGTCGGATATGATTTCATTTTCGAAGATGGCTATTTTGGATGGGAAAAATTGGGGTATTTGGAAGCCTAAGATGGAGGATGTTCTGTACCTCAATGATCTTCATGATCCAATTGATGGAGATGGAAAGAAGCCCTCTGATGTAGATGAGGGAAAATGGAAGAAGATGGATAAGAAGGCGATTGCTTTGATTCGCCAGTATCTTGATGATTCAGTTTTCCATCATGTGGCTAGTTGTGAATCCACGAAGGCTTTGTGGGACAAGTTGGTATCTTTGTATGAGTCAAAGAGTGCTACTAGTAAGGCTTTTCTGGTTCGAAAGTTGGTACAACTGAGATTAGATGAAGAGAAGTCTGTTGCAGAGCATTTGAATGAATTTCAAGATGTAATAAATCAATTGGCAAATATGAAAGTCAATTTTGATGATGAGTTACAAGCTCTTTTATTGATGAGTTCGCTTTCAGAAAGTTGGGAAACTTTGGTTGTTTCATTGAGTAATTCCAATGCTAATGGAACTATCTCTTTGGAAACTGTTCGAAGTAGTCTTTTGAATGAGGAGCTTAGAAGAAAAGGGTCAGGTATGAAATCAATTCAAAGTGAGGCTATGGTGGCAAGGGACTCGAAGAAAGATACAATTTGGAAGAAGAAGGATGCTAATGGTAAAGGTGTTATCACTTGTCATTATTGTAATAAGAAAGGTCACATACGTAGCAAGTGTTATGCTTATAAAAGAGATCAGAAAAAGGCTGCGCATGGTGATACTAGCAGTGATGCACATGCAGGTTTTGCTGAAGGTACCGATAGTGATGCTTCTTATGATGTCCTCTTTAGTGAAAATAAGCCTTGGAAGATGGATTCGGGAGCTAGTTTTCACATATGTAGAGATGTGAATTATTTTTCTTCTTATGAGAAGAGTGTCGGCATGATTAGGACAGCCAATGGAGAAGAGCTACCGATTTGTGGTATTGGATCTATCCGGTTTCGTATGCATGATGGTGTGGTTAGAGAAGTCTCTGGAGTCAGACATGTACCCACTTCTTCGCATAATCTTATTTCTCTCGGTCAGTTGGATCGTCGTGGTTGCACTTATGAGACTCAAGGTGGAGTTTTGAGAGTGAAGAAAGGTGGTCGTGTAAGGATGAGAGGAGTATTGGAAGAAGGAAACATTTATAGCTTGGTTGGTTCTGTAGTCGACTATGGAAAGCGAGTGACGGTTGAAGAACCTAGTCCACAGCAAGGTGGAGAGGTTAATGTGGTCACTGCTTATGATTCTAGCATTGAGGATCATATTTTAGACAGGGGTCTTCATGTTGATGATGCTCGGGGGATCGATAGTGATCAGGTAATGAGCTTAGATCGAGTGATAGACGGGTGTCGAGTTGCAAAATCCACAAAGACAAGACGGAGATCTTTGTGGTATTACAAACGTTTTTGAGACCGGATTTGTGTGGTGCACCTCATGTGGGAGATGCATCACTTGCGGACGGTGGTAGAGGTTTGTAATTTGGTATGATTGAGATATAGGGAGTTGTGATAGATCTAGATATGGCATATTTGATATGTTGGAGATATGTGATTTTGCATCAAGGTGGAGTGTTAAATTTTGGTGATACAAAATCACACATAGAGGGAAAGAAATATGCAAAAGAAAGAAAGAGAAGATTTTGTTTCCTCTGATTAAATAAGCATATTTAAGTATGTTTATTTCTTTCTCTAATTTGCTAATCAAATTATTTTTTGCCTCTAATGTTAACTTGGGCATTAAGTAAATTGATTATATAAATAGAGACTAGAGGAGAGGATAAACATATGGTGGAAAATCTATTTGATCTTCTTCATTTTTGTTCTTCTTCTCCAATAATTTTAGCCATATAGATATTTGCTCCCTTTCTCAATTTGGTTATTGATTCAATGGTATTTTGTTTATTTTAGCTTTGTTCTATTAATTGTAAACAAAAATTTGGTGAATCAATAAAGTGGGTGGTTGGGTGGAATATCTTGTCTTATTGCTTTTAATTTCAATTCCGTCTTATTTTTAATCCAAGTTATCTCTTTGTGATTTGGATGACAAAGATCCGTTGATATAAGCTTCCGCAAAGCGCTACCATTTTTGCACAACAAAAACCACCAAAGGACTCTAAACTCCCAAATTTATAACCCTAATTTTCCAATAACACATTGTACCTTTGTTTGACAGATGGCTGTATAGATTCAAATTTCTTGGTATAACTAATGAAGTTGTTGGCAGTACCACTACAATAGATGTTTCAACTAACATGATATTCAGTCATCCCAATTCAGAGTTGAATTAACTTGTGAGGATATCTGTGTTTTTGATGAAGAAAAAAAAGAGCACTGATTCAGATGGAGACTGGGGTTTAAGATTGAAAGCAAAATAATTTATGAACAAGAATAGGAAAAGGAGAGGACGTAGCAACGATTAACAATAATAAGAAAAGGAGAAGACATAGCATGATTTAAAATGTTATATGGCAGCTCTGAGACTCATGGAAAACAATAGTACAAGCGTCATTAAGAACAAAAATCAGAAACTTGGACCTAATTTACAAGGCTACATAAAGAACCAAGACACTAACATTAATTTTTGCCAGCTCCAAATATGTCATCGGGTGTACAAGTTAACTATGTCTGGACTCTTCTCACAAAAAACACAGGATTTTTTTTTCCTTAAAGGCACATATTGGGTGTGTTTTGGCTATTTATGCCAAAAATAAGTGAAGCAGTGTTTATTTATAAACAGTCCAAAAAAAGCTTGCCTGTATTTTGGGCAATGTAAAATACACATCCCCACCAGATTCTTCATTGTATCTTTGAAATTCATATAGGTTAGCTTTAAGCAATTCACAGACAATGAAAAGATGCTCCTGCATAATTTGCAAAATAAGACAACTGGCAAATTAGAATAGAATTATTCAGTTGTAATTATGGGAGAAATACTAGTATGTACATTAGTAGAAGTTATACTTGAAACTAAATCAGACGGTAACTATGATGAGATGCAGTATATAGATGGTTGCAAATTCTCAGTTCAAGAATGGAAATATTAACATGTGCCTACCGAGCACAAGCTAAAATTAATAATAGTTCACATGAATTTATGGCTTATGGATTCATCATTTCAATATGGAGGTTGTTTGTGGGTTTGAAGTTGGACTTTTTGTTTGTTTGTTTTTTCTGTTAATAATTAACTTTTAATGTGTGCCTAAACGGCACATGCTAACACAAATTACACAACACTAATATGAAAATGAGACAGAAAAACTGAGCTGAAGAAACAAATATTATAAAGTGCATCATTTTTTCCAAAGAAAAGTATCAGAGAAAAATAACACAATAAGATACAAGTGATGCTAAAATAAAAAAATAAAGCTATATTTAATGATATACCTGATGATAAAAGTAGTCATGCAATCGCAAGATGTGACACTGATCACAGGGGTCATACTTGTTCACAAATTTGAGGAGTTTAATCTCATCTAAGCTCTGATCAAAGAAATCCTTATCATTTTTAATTATTTTTAGGCTGACGTCAGTTCCAGTATGAAGATCATATGCTTGCACAACACTACTAAATGCACCAGAACCAAGAAGCTCAGTTATATAATATCTTCCTGCTAACACTGAATTTGGAATGATTGGTAACTCCTTATTCTCTTCAAATCCAGTCCTGAAAATTCAAAATTGGGATGCTTTGGAATTAAGCATGTAAGATAGGCTGGAAGAAACTTCATTGTAGAAAAACATCTTGTACTTTCTATGTTTTAACCTTACTCTCTTGTTTTCTTTCATTACAAATTTACAATGCATTGAAATTCAAGTATCAGGGAAGAGGAATAGGTGGACGGTGGGTAGATTATTTCGGTATTTACAAAAGGATAATTTACTGTGCAAGGCCTATGCTATCAGAGGGGTCACTAAGAAAAGACTTGGAAATAATATTCAAGGAGACCGAGCTCAGGACTTGAACGCTAGTTTGTGGAAACATGCTACACTGACAACTGCTCTGTTTAGACTCCACTGGCCTCCTTCCATAATCTAGGTTAAAGCTTGATACCCAAGAGCCTCATAGTGTTCCTCATCCCTGGTAGCGTCGTTTGCTGATGTCTTGTACTTTTTAAAAACTTCATCGCTCCACTCCGTCCACAATAGCATAGAAAACATATTAATTTGTATACTGATTCAAACCCAATGTTTTAGGATTTGAATGGAGGTGCAACAATCTTGGGCAAAGTAACAAAACTGATCTTAGGATCAGCTATATATGAAAATGACTAATCTTCCTGCAGCACCTTGTTACTGTAAATTATAAAATATAAAGAGGTAACTTTGATTCCATAGTTCATACCTGCTTTTGCGATGAATAATTCTCAATTCAAAAGTTTCATATTCTTCATTATTGGTATTACAGAGCTGAAGCTCATTAGCAAAGCCGTTATCCTCATTCCCAACCTTAGTAGCAATCGAAGGTTCAAAAGGTCCGAATTCAGAGATATCATTTGCATCCGAGTTGGAACATTTATCAGCCACTAATTGTGTATCATAGGTCACTATATCCAGATCTTTTTTATCAGTGTCGACTACAGAATGTTCCTTCCAGTTACCTTCATTTCTATTTGCAATATCACTATCTGCATTCACAATCTATTGTCAATTGTTCTTGATAACAGAAGATATAATAATACAAAACAAACACAATGTTTACCATATAAATTTCTAGATGCACATTTATGACTGGACAATAATATCAATCTTTATCTGGGAAGACAAATCATTCAATTTTGCATGCATTTTGAAAATCATGGAGTGAATTTCATGATATTGTGTGTGTGTGTGTGTGTGTGTGTGTGTGTGTGTGTGTAGATAGTTGAAGATAAGGCAATCAAAATAGTAAACCCACAGTGTAAGGAAAAGATACGTTATCTGGGCTAGACAAATCAGTCGATTTTGCATGCATTAAGAAAATTATGGAGATAATTTTGTGATATTTCAATGTGTGTATAGTGTGTATCGCTATTTCTATATGAACACATGCTAAATGTGTCTGTGCGTGGTTTATTGGAGGTAAAAAAAGAGATGTAATCAATGAATTGTCATTTCAGCCTTTGTTACATTTTTAGTTATGAATTCAAAGTTTAAAAGATAACACGTGACTCCGATTCAATGAAAGTGGGTACTATGCATTTCTGCTGAGATGTGTTGTTAATGTTGCAAAATATCAACTAGACACACATGTCCTAATAAGGACAATGCTACTATGTTAGTAGTATGAAGTGCCACTGATACATTGTCAAAATTCAAAAGTGGCATCCATGATCAGTTAATATGTAAATCAAACTGCAATTGCCTTAACAGAAGCTACAGTATGTCCAGTAAGTTTAACAAGTAAAACAAACGATGGCTAACCCACAGATAAGTGTTTATAATACCCCGGTCATCTCTTCTGTCCTTGAGATAATTCATAAATTATTGGAAAAGGAGAATAAATTTGGACATACCTCTTGACGATATTGTATCAGTAGATAGTGCCAGTAAAAAAATTGGTTACACGTCTATGTAAACAAAATAGTACTAAAGAAATAGTGTGAACAACTTGTTGAATAGTCTATCAACTAAAAAACAACAATGCTATGCGCTTTCTTTTAGTTTAAGTTTAAAATTCGTAACACTGCCATCAAAACAGAAAATTGCAAAGGTCCTTTATAAAAGATTCTTTGCCATTGCATATTTTTCAATTATTGCACTTATTACGTTTACTTCTACCATTTAAACCACTACACATGTAAGGATCTGTATAATTGTGTATACATAACTGTGAGTCGTCATATTTTAGCCAGATTATGATACACAGGCAAAAGCTTTGCACAATTATACATTTGTGAAGAAAGAATGGGAAAAAAAGATATACAGCCATTAATATGTGTGCGCATGCATGTATGTACATAACTTACTTATGAAAGCATGTTCGTCAACTGCATATGAATCATTCATAACAAAGTTGTTCATGTCTGATGTCCCATTTTGCTCAAAGAGTGAATTATTCTTCCACAAAATAGTGTTTGGGCATTCATCTACATTCTTCATTTGGCACTCATCTTCATCACGTTCATCCAAAATCTCAGTATCATCATCCATTATTTGGTATCTTCCATATATAGATGAAGTTGAGTTAATCGTTTTGTTTCTTTCCACAACTTTTTCATTGCAACAGTCGCAAAGAGGAAAAGAGCAGCTATATATTTCAGGTTTATTGGTAGCACAAAATTTTAAGCTCTCTTGATTGGCATTTCCATCATTGCCTATGGACATAACAAACTTGTCCTCGCTATGAAAGCTATTGGTAGTTGTTGTTAACAGCATATCGAATGGATCAATAAGGTAATCTTCATATGGGTCACCATACCAACAAGAATCATCAAATACATTTGGATTATTACAGTCTCGGGCGGTTCCAAATTCTGATTGCCTAGATGAGGAGTCCTCTGATTTAGGCCTGACTGGAGACCAAGTACCATAAGGATTTAACAAGTCTGCAGTTGAAGTAGCCAGAATATAAGTGAGGTAATGACAGTGAATTCTTTTTCCACTGATCTTTAGCTAGAGCAAAATGTTCTAAGTTGAATATCACTCTGGACCAAAGACTGTAGAAACTGAAACTCAAAGTTAAAATTCGATGAAGCGTGTTCAGAAAAATGCGAAGCATTACACCTTTATAAATTTCAAATCCCATTCTGCAATTATTGTTGATCACTACCATAATTATACTGTAGCATTAATAAGTTTCATGAATATATAACAAGCATTCCCGCAAAAGATTACACAAAATCACTCAATTCTTTTAAGCAAACTAAAATATAGTGGTATCTAAAAATAACATCTGCTACAAAACTCAAATTTGGAGATTAATGCAATGCAGCGCACAAATCCTAAAAGAACGTAATACAATTCAACTACACTAGAACATAGTAGCCTCTTCTTGTTCATCCAACTTATGCAAACAAATATCATTTACATTGTGAAATTACTAAATTGGTGCATGAATTTGTATACTAATTCTGTAAATGAACAGTTGAATACCAGAAGGTGAAGATCCCATGCTCAAAAAATCTCCAGAAGAAGAAGAAGAGCGAGAAATAGATCTGGTCGTCGGTTGCGATATTCTCAACGGAGCCAGCGGAACTTCAGCCCCATCATCTAACAATTCTTCCTTCAAGACAGAAGCGGCACGTGAGAAGCCGTTGGAAGTGAGAAAGTCCAGCACCTCTTGCATGTCCGTAGGCGACATTGCAGCGGCTGGTTTTGGTAGCTATGGTTTAAGAGAGAAGGCAGAGGAGAAGTTGACATTGTATTTGGGGAGAGAGAAACGGAGGGTGGGGTATGGTGCTCCGCTGTGAAGCATAAAAGGAAAAGCGGAGGTGAGATTACCGATCTTCGCTTTTTGAAAATGTTGGGGCCTGGGATAGAGAGTTGGTATCTCCCGCGATCTGTCTACGAAATTATTTCTATTTTGTGGGTTAGTCCACCTAAATTTTATCGTATAGATATTTGTAGGGTGACCGCGTGTACCTGACTTATTAACCAATTTAATCCAAGGAGAAACGTTTTACTCCTTAGATTTCATTTCCATATATGATATATTCACACAGTGAAATGCCTAATACCACCTACTCTATACCTACTACCTACCTGTATGAATTGAGAAGTACTGATAGATTAAAGCTGATTTGCAACTTATAAAGTTATAAGTGTACCTTAGAGCATTAGGTTGGTTGGAATGCCACCGACCCCGTCGGTTGTCCAATTTTGGATAGGGTTGCCAAAACAACCCAAAAGGTTAACGGTTTAGCCGGCTATAATAAAGCCGGTTAAAATCAATTGTGGCAACAACCATAAAAATAACCGTTGTCACTTAACCGGTTTTAATAAAGCCGGCTAAAGTCAACAATTGCTTTTATGGACGTTGTCTCTCGGACTCATTTCTCCGCTGTATAATATACCAATTACAATATTTTATTTATATCATTTTTTCTACAGTCCATACTCTTTTCAACCAATTATCTATAAATAATCTCATAAATGTCAAAAATCAAAAAGGAGAATCTCAAAAGTCTTCATATCTCAATTTTCTATCACAGCTCAGACCCAATAATCAGAATCCGATTCGGTTTTCAGCATAGTCGAAATCAATATCATTCTCAAAATTCAAATTTTGGTTTTGCCCACCCAGCTCCAAATTCATATCATCCTCAACAAAATTAGAATTTTTACCATTCCCAACAAAATTTGAACCATTACCAAAATCCTCAAAATTCGAATTATTCCCAAAATTCCTCAATTCAACAAAACTATAATTATGATCAAAGCTACGTGTCTTTCAATGGCCAACAACGATCAATGTTGTCTTATCGTTCTCAAAATTTATCCAGAAATCTGAATAATCAATTTGAAGACAACAGTTGGAGAAACTATGAATCGTAATTCGAGAATGATGAAACTGTCAAAGAAGAAGATGTTTGTAGGAATCCTAATTTGACTTCCGCTCAAGCAAGAGAAAGCAATCATTGAGAATCAATATTAATGAATCTCCTCATGCAGAAAGTGAAAATCTGCCACCAAATGCCCTAAAAATATGGAAATGGATGTCAAACGAGCAAGGTGAATTAGCATTATGTTGGGTTGAATGTTCTAAAGATAATAAGAAAGGTACGAGCCAAAGTGAAAGTTCTTTTGGATTTCTATGTGTAATTTTTTCAACTATCGACATCCAAACAATCTTCCAAGAACAGTTGATTCTTTGAAGCAGTCATGGAAAGAATAAATGACGTTTGTCAACGTTGGAAAGAAATAATGGTCGCGTTGCATGCAAGACAATAAAGTGGGGAAAACGACATGGATTTGATGATGATTTTAAATTTTTAGTTCAAATTATCTAGTTTCGTGTTTTATTATTTTAATAGTACTTCATCATCTACAGCTTAATCAAGCAAATGCATTGTATATGGATGGACATAATAATCAATATTCAACATGCAACATAGCTACGACATTCTCTCAATGGAGGAAAAATGGAGTCGAGTGCGATAAGAACACTCGGTATTGCGCTTTCTTCATAGAAAGATGAGCGACGAATCTAGTCCTGGTAGTTCTGATGCACATGAAGGCACCCCCTTCAACACTAGTATAAGCGGTAGGCCTTTGGAAAAGTACAAGGGAAGAAGAAAAAAACCGCCACCGATTATAGCGCACACTTTGAACATATTGGTGAACGTATGACGGCCACTAAAGATGCAAATCAATTATACATGGAAGCAAAAGAAGCGAACAAACTTGAAAGGGTAAAGAAAAAACAACGACGTCATGATGAAAAACAACACTTAACAATTGACAAGTTAAAGTTAAGAAAACAAGAATTAGCTCGACAACAAAGAGCTGATGATATGGCTCTTTTAAGTTGCAACCTAAATGAACTCAGTGCAAAAGTTGTATACGGAGAAGTAAATTGAGGAGTACTATAGACGTCATGGGGATTTGTAGGAAACTCGTACTATGTATCTTATTATTGCATCTTGTATTTTTTATGTTAGTGTTAGTTTTATTGTCATTGTTAGTGTTATTGTTATTGGGATTGTTTCTGTTTTGGTTTCAGTTATTGCTAATGTTATTGCTATTGCCATTGTTGTTGTTGTTGTATTGTCATTCTCACTGTTGTTGTTGTTAATACGTCAACAACAACGTAGTACAATAGATATTAAAAATTCAAATACATACACTATTACAACACGTCAACAACAACTTACTACAGTAGATATTAAAAATTCAAGTACAAACCCTACTGCAGCACGTCAACAACATCTTAGTACAATAGATAAGTGAAACATACTAGAGAAAAAGATCACACAGTTAATCCAAACATCAAAAATCCTAATGGTTTCTTGTATGTTCCCAATAATGTTCCAGTAGTTCATCTCTTAGATCAAGAGGAACTTGATGATCTCGAATGTCTTCGATTCTTTACATGTATTCGGCAATTGGACTTTTGTAGGGTTTTTTTTTTGAATTCACGGCAATGTCTATATAATTTCTCAGTTGAAGCTCATATCCACCACGTTCTTCTTTGACAATCATATTATGTTAAATAATACAACAATATATGATATCAGATAATACTGTCGGATCGTGGTAGTATACCTCTTTTCTTAATTTATGAAACCTACATGGAAGCACTTCAAATGCTCATTCGACGTTTTTTCTCAAACTCTCTTGTTGTTTGGTGACTTTGGCTTCTTTTGCATTATTTGGTCTTTTGTATGTTTGCACAAATGTTTTCAATTTTGGATAAATTCCATCTACCAGATAATAACCCATTTAATGATCTTTGTCTCCTATTTTGTAATTGCATGGAGGTGCTACATTGTAACATCCCACTATTTTGGATCATTCAAATCGACAATAAATCTACACATGTCAGACTTGAATACTACAAAACAGTGAATTGTTAAGAAAATTCGGAGCAAATAAAATCAAACACAGAATCACAGACACAGAATATCAGAATAACTCGCAGCGGAAATAAAATACCATAGTAGTTCATGAAGCTACTATATACATACTCTCAAAACATATACAAAATATTATAGTCCAAAAATAGATACAATAGAAGTCTGGGTACATAAAGCACTAATACAGAAACAATACCGAATAGGAAATAACTGGAATAGAAATAGATGAACAGATAGACAAATAAGCTCCAACACCAGAAGATGAATCCAACGCTGTGATACTCAGGCTGACCCGAGCGTAAAGTAAAACACAAACACTCGAGTCAGGACATACATACTTATATAATGTAAACCAACTCAAGTGAACTGTAATAGCAATGCATAAATAACTTAAAGGATGTTCGGGATCGCCCATCCTTTAAGGATCCATTAAACCATCTAATAAACAGAAATGAACGCTATCATAGTAATGTCCAAAGCAAAGTAAACCATGCAAAATAATAGTGTTGATGTGACTGGGGTAGTGCAGAGCTACAGCAATCGCTCACCTCTATCCACCCTCTCAAATCGAATGTGCACATCAAATCAATCACAAGGTAATAGCATGACATTTGAAGAAGTGGACCCATGGTTATGAATTCCAAAATGGTTTATATTTTTAAATCAAAATCATCCATTTAAACTATTAAAAAGTGAAGTCATTATACCTTCAAATCAAATATTCAATTCCTAAAATTTAGGGCCCGTTTGGTTTGCTGTTTTTAGTTTTGTGTTTTCGTCTAAACAAAAATGCGCAATTCTTATGCATTGTTGGAAAACACACAATTTTGAAAAATGAAATTAACATAGAAAATAGAAAACAAGTTTATTTGATTTTTCGTGTTTTGTGACATAACAAAAGGATGGAAAACAATTCCTCCCCTCCATTTCCCGTCCATCGTTTTAATGGCTAAGAATTGTAAAAAAAATTATCATGTTTTCTTGTATTTTGTAGTTTAGGTTGAAAACACAAAACTCAAAACGAAACCAAACGGGCCCTTAGCATTTTCGAAACTCATTTATTTAATTATAATATTCCAAAACATTGAAATTTCAGCATTCGCAGCACTTAGAAAATGCTGCTGTAAGTATAGTGATTTATTTGAAAAACAGTTCAATTCAGAAAAGACAGTATTTATAAACTGCTGCTGTAAGCCAGTGATTTGTTGAAAAACAATACAATTCAGAATCTGCAGCACTTATAAACTGCTGTAGTAGATCCAGTGTTCATGAGAAAATAGTTCATTTCAGCAACAACAGCACTTATCAAGTGCTACAGTAGCCCCTTAGTTATTTAGAATATAGTTTACTTTCAGCAACAACAGCACTTACCAAGTGCAATAGTAGCCCTTTAGTTATTTCAGAATATAGTTTACTTTCAGCAACAACAGCACTTACCAAGTGCTGCAGTAGCTTTATTACATCAGATTTTATTTATTTTCAGCACAACAGCATTTCTGAAGTGCTACCAATACTACCTCCTGATTTATTATAAAATTTCAGAAACATTAAAACTTCAATTTTTAGCCATTTTAACTTAAAATCGTATTTTTCGCTTCAAAAATGTTCATTTGGATATCCTTTAACTTATGATTTTATAAAATAAAATTTCATTAATAAATATCCACTTTTAAATAATAATTCACTTATTAAGTTGCTTAACTTTTATTTTGACCAATAACTTGATATTTTCTTTTACTCTAATTTATCCAATCCATAAATTAATTAATTTAACTACTAAGTTAAGCTTAAAATTTCCATTTTAACCCAAATTTCAGTTATCAAGTTAAATCAAACTTTCAAATGACCATTTAAACCATCTATTGACTTATACCATTTTTTTTATAACATCACTGTTTAAATCCAATATAAGTCAAAATATCATATTTTTACATTTAAAATACTTCCTAAAATCCCATTTTAATCAAATTTCCAATTATTAGGATAAATCAAATTCTTAAATTACAATTTAACCGTTTATTAACTTATACAAATTTTAACTTTTAGAAAATCACTATTTAAATTGTTTAAATCAAATTTAAGTTAAAATTTCATATTTTTCATTTAATATACTTAATAAATTTTTTTGGAAATCATATTTTAAAATTAACCACGGGTCTGAATAATAATTTCTGACCTAAGTCGAATGGTACGGATAATATATCATTTTAATCCGTAATCAGTTAAAATTTCGGGTTTTATCATTTAAAACCCGAAATCCCAAGTCAAATAAAAATCACTCGAGCCTATCATTTCAGCTCGTAACGACTTTCCCTATTCTAAAATCCGTTCGGGTATGTACCATTTCAACCCATAGTGATTCTATACTACAGGGAACTTGCAGTGTGAGAAACAGAAAATAAAATAAACAGTATAACATAATATAACATATTAGATGATGTAACAGGTTTATAAACAGATTTCAACATCATATCATCATATCATAGACATATATAAATTACTATCATATAATCAACTACAATTCACATGCCATTGTTTCACAATTATATAAGTACGGATGTCTAGTGTGAATAACTCACCTTCTAAAGCTGGAGTTAACAAATTAAAACACACGAATAAACTTCGAAAAGCATGACATATCACGACTTAGATTCGAGTAGAGGGAGAGCCAATATTCAGATCTTGTAAACAAATAAATATAAACAATCATAAATATATATTTCATCATAAAATAATAAATCAAAACAATGTACAAAACATGAATCAAGGCGAAGCAAATCGGATTGAATCATCAAGTGGGCTCGGCCACATCACCCACAGGCTCAACCATCATCATACATGGTTCGGCCATGATCAAAACTGAAGCACTAAGCTTGTCCAAGGTCACATATGCTTGGTTATGGGGTCACAAGGCAAGGTTATGGTCTAAGAAATGGAAGGCAAAGCAAGTAGAGACATAAGCAAGGATCAAGTGGAGTTTGGGCTCAGCCCGAGGGCTATGTGGCTCGACCTATGTGCCAAACTTGGTTTGATCTGGTCACATCAGAGGGGTATGGCCTGGAGCAAGGCAAGGAGGAGGAGTAGGTGGTGGAAATAGGTGTGGCCGAGGCTAGCAAATAGGATTTAGATGAGGTGATTGGCTCGGCTAGGGTTTTGTTCATGCTTTGTGAAGGGTTTTTGGATCTAGGGTTTCATGGCATAAGTGGTAGAGGTGATGAGGTATTGGAGGCCGAGCATAGGTGGTGGATGGAGGAAGATGGTCGGCTAGATCATGAGGCCGAGCTAGCTTGAAGAAAACAAAAGAAAAAAAAATAAAAGAAGAGAAGAGGAGCCATAGAAAACTTACTGTATTTTCTTTCAATCATAAGAGGCAAACAAGGAAGGGAAGGTTTTGGGAAATATTTGTACGTGAATTGATAATTAATTGAGGAGTTTTTCACGGCTAATCAATAGAAGGAAACGACATGGTATCAATGTTTGAACGGCTAGAAATAATAAATACTAGGCAATTAAAAAGGCAAGCATTCAAACGATATAACGTGTGTCCCCTTGATTTTCTCCAGCCATTTATAAAAAGATAATAGCAAATAAATTCCAATAAATACAATAAAAGTCTAGACAAATAAATAAAGAAATAAAACAAAGAGATGGATATAAGAAAAAATATAAAATAAGAATACAGAAATTTATTGCGTGTAAAACACTGTATTTTATTCCATTTTAAAAGTATAAATCAGAATTTAACGAAACGAAAAGCAGAACAAATATCAGAAACAAATACTACTTCAAAGAAAAAGATTAAAATTTTAAAATTAAAATTTTAAAATTTTCAATTAAAAGTCAAAGTTTGATCAAAATATAAAATTTCCAGAAACTCAATATTTAATTATATTTGGAAAATAAAATAGAAACAAAATCCAAAATACATTGGAAAAGTTCCAAAATTCAATGTAAAATTATTTAAAAATCAATGTTTCAAAATAAAATTTAATTTAAAATATTTATTAAAATTATGGGTTGTTATATACATCATTGCATAAGTCATTAAATAAATATGACGGTCGTAGAATGTTAATATCGTTCGGTGAACCTGGTGCTTCAAAAAAAGCATGTCATATATACAAATTGAACGAAGCAACAGCTTCCAATACTAGAGTTGTCTTTTTACAGTGCCATGTGTATTGGCCTTGCAATGCAACCAGATAGTTTTTCCATCTCTAATGCATACAATCTAAGTTGCCTAACATACCTAGAAATCAACGTTGAGCTCCAATTGCTAACAATCTGTCATTGTCATGAGAGGTTAGGGACCGAAGATATTCTTCACTAAATTGCAAAACAACAGTTTTGCAAAATTCTTTTATACATAAGACTGTCATTGAGTCTCCAATCCGCACTTTGTCATCTTGCAAATCACCGAAAATTCCGTATGATATCATGTGAAGTGTAGCCTTAACCTTTTGCAGTGGAGAAATTCCTAGTTCGTTGATTTCATTTCTTCTGTTTATAAAAAAGATGTTTGTTTCGGTTAATTTGTCAATAACCTGATTAAAGACAGTCTTTGACATACAGAATCTTCGTCGGAAATCTACATCCCCATACATGGGGTTTTCCGTAATAATCCATATTCAGTTGATTATGATCGCCAACATAGTCTCCCGCATAACGCAAGTCTCTCCTTCCAACAACACTACCTCCTTGAGTTGAAGTGGAGCTTTCAGCATTTTCATGGGCCATTAAATTCATCACTTCGGTAGCAAACATTCTTTGTTGATTTTTACAATATTCAATGAAATCGTCCGAAGATGATGACGATAATGAAGACGAGGATAAGGTGCACCACAATCTTTTTAGGTTACTCATTCAATATAGCTAGAAGAATGGTGATGATGAGCTTAGAAGATTGAATGGGTATGTCATTAGAATCCTTTGGTTCTATTTATAAGCTCTTTTTATTCAATGGAGACAGCATGTATTGGACAATACCATATAATGCAAATGGACAGAAGATGGAACAACAGTAACTAATCACATGGAGGCATTGATTATTGTTGTGCAACTAGCCATATTGATTAATCACATGGAGACATCATCTATGGTCCACGTTTTTTGTCATTTTTCCTTCCATTAATACAATAATAAAACATGACCTTTCTTGGATACCTCATCACGTGCTCGTATTGGTGGAGACAACATGGCACAGTATCTGTCATATCGGACACTGTAGCCATGTTGCAGTGCTATCCACGAATGCCAATCATGTTAGTCGAGACAAATCGTCACAGTGTCCGATCATATCGAATGTTGTAGCCATGTTGCAGTGCTATCCATGAATGCCAGCTTTGTCGGTAAAGACATAATGTCACAGTGTCTGGTCATATCGGATATTGTAGTCAAGTTGCACTGCTATCCACGAATGCCAGTTTTGTTAGTGGAGATATAATGTCAACAGTGTACTGTCATATCAGACACTGTAGCCACGTTGCACTACCATCCACGAATGCCATCTTTGTTAGTGGAGACATAATGTCACAATGTCCTGTCATATCGGACACTATAGCCACGTTGCACTACTTTCCATGAATGCCAGGGGTCATATCTGACACTGTAGCCACGTTGCACTGCTTTCCACGAATGCCAGCCTTGTTAATGTAAAATGCTATATATATATATCGTATTTCTTGCCATACTTCTCTTCATTTATATCATAGTAGTATTATATAAAAATGGTGGATTACAATCATATTTCTCTGCCCTTCTCATACCCATATGAAGGTCCCTTACGACAAAATACCCCGCTGAATACATCATTCCCTCAACCACCAACCAAAGTGTATATTGAAATGGAGCAAAAACACAATGCTGATGTAAGAAAGCATGAGATAAAATTGCAATAGCGCATGCAGTTGGAGGATGGTAGACCTCAAAGAGTAAAGCGGCGTAGCCATAACGGGAGAAGACAAAGAAGGAATGAAATTCTCCACCAAGTACCTCACACAAAGGAAGAGGCTAATTCTGGAGAAATCTACTATAACTGTGGGGTTTCTGTTCTGTATTATATCATAAGAAATGGAACTGAGAACGGTCGACGCTAGTATAGATGCCACAATTTTCCTAGTGGTTGCGAACTTTGGCAATGGCTTGATGATCCTCTACCCCACCGAGCAGTTGTATATTCTACTGAACTTGAAGAACAAATTCAAATGCTTCAGAGGACACTGAGTTCAATTAACTTATTAGGTGGTTGAAGGCAGTATTTTTGATCATTAGTTGTCTTGTTTGATTCTTGTTTGTTTCCTATAATGTTGTCTTGTTTTATTGTTTGTTATCTTGTTTCTTAGTAAGTTAAGTCTTGTTCGTAATTGTTTAATTAAGTAAGCTTGTAATGTTGTCCCTATCTTAAGTGCGTACTTGAATTTGAAAACATAGGCTTAACTTGAATTTAAAAGTACATAGAACTTACTAAAAGTACACAGAACTTGTTGAAGGTAATTAACTTTAAAAACTTACTTAACTAACCCAAACATCATTCAAATTGTCTAACATATCTAACCCAGAGATCATATAGAGCAGGTCCAACAAAATCAATGTGATACTCCTACAAATATCGTGAATCAAACGTAGCTCGTGTTAACTGAAATAGATCTTCTTCCTCTACTATATTTATAATGCTTCTGTATCTTCGACAAGCTCCAGTAAACATGACATAATTACTCCGAGTTTTCAGAATCCTTCGAATTAATCTACAATCACAATGATTATTAAAAACTTCGTTTAGAGTAACCCATAAATCTTTCTTCAACCCCTCTTCCATGTGTCTACGGTCAGTTTCTATGTACACTTTGATTATTACCAAATAATCTTGTGGAGTCCAACTTTCATTTGCCACTAAAGATTACTGAAGATGTTGTGAATTATTGAAGATGTTGTGAATTTTCAATACAAAACATTTGTATAAATAAAAAGTTCATGATCCATGTCTCATGAATCAAGTGCCATCTGAATGACCGCATGGCAAGCATTCACTAACTTGAATAGAAATAAACACAATTGTATTTGCTTCTTCACAAAATGAAATATAGATACTCAAACAAAATATGAAATCCAAATTCTAATACTGATACTAGATATGAAATACAAATACAAACACTGACATGAGTTATGAAATACAAACACCAATAATACACATATAGTAAATCTCAAACACTGATAAGACATCGATAGTACATACAAACACTGATAATACACTAATAGTAAATCTCAAACACTGATAATAAATCTCAAACATTGATAATACACTGATAGTATATACAAACATCGATAATGCACTAGTAGTTAATCGCAAACACTGATAGTAAATACAAACGCTGATATGCAAAAAAGACATAATATACGGCTCATCAAACTGATACTGATCATCCCAAAGACCAACTACATCATCATCATTATCACCTACCTTAGGTGTAAGGTGGTATCGTTGCTCATCAGCACCAGTAAGCTCGTTAATACGAGCAGTCAACTCATCTATGCTCCGTTGATGCTCGACGTACATGACCTGGCGTAGTCCCATCTGCATCTGAAATAAATCCTCATATGAATACGTAGCTGGATCTGGATGCTCTGAAACCTCAGGCCAAGGAATATCAATATATCTATCAAATCTCGACGTCGTAGGTATACCGTCTGTCTAACCAAAATCTGCTGTCTAGGATGGCTATAGAGCAGGAAATACCTGAGTGCTCTGTGTAAGGTCTTGTAAAACCGAGGGAACAACACCGCTCCGGATGCTTGCAGATCCTACCAAATCAATAGCTCTAGCATATACAAATCTGGCCGTGTGTGGTGAAGTGTAAAACCGATACCAAAACGATGCATAAACTAAATCGGTGATGATGAAGTACTGAGCCGGTCACCACTCATCTGCATGCGTCTGTAAAGCAGCACTGGGATACACCTTCAAAAATGATGTATCTGGGCATGGATTGTCAGGAACATAATCGCCGTCCAAGGTCTGTCTCCAGCTACGCTCGCCAAGGAACTAGTAACAGCCACCGGTGGGAAGAGATGATGCTAATGGAAAATGTCTAGAAAACAGGAATCCGACGTGCATCACATTCTCGTCGGTCATAAGGGAGAACCTTTATATGGATGCCATACAATACTCTCTTGTGTAGTCCGTAACTCAATCTGATTTCCGATCATAGCAAAAATATGTCGTGCATTGCCTCCTTGCACCATTCTGTGGTTCTCACGAGCCTAAGCTCTGACTCGGGGGAAGAACAGGGGTACTGCGGAGTCTAACATCAAGTAAGTCAAATTGCAAAATACTCATAGTACCAATACTGCAAAATCTCACAAAACCCTATAATCAATGTGTATCTCGACTTAACAACACACTAATGATCCAAAGAGTGATACAAATAAGCTAATATGGGAGTCCCCCAATCATATCTAGTCGGGTATCAAACGATAACTCTACAATAGCTGTAACATGTCCAACCGACAACGTGTTTGACAGATTTGAAAAGAATATGTTTCCCATCATGTATAGAATAATTAGTTAAGCAATCTCTAAATCATTTTCTGAGCTATAATTATGTATTAGTTCATGATTGCTTGTCTAATGTAACTACATCTAATCTGCTGGCGGGATGACGGTCCACCTTGTAAGTCAAGATGTAGGAGTACACTAGCTAAACGACCAAACTGCTGATATTCCTCATCATATGGCAAGCCTCCCCACATTCGATGCTTAAACCGGTAAGAATAGTAAAGTCTAAAGGGGTCAAACTAACTCTCCAAAACTAAAGTGAAATGCATGAGTGGTCTTCCACCAACATGCGGCTAAAGCACCACACGACTGAACATCCGATTTTAATAGATTTTCAATACTTATTAAAGCAATTTACGGTTATTGGAAATACTAATAAATGTTAAATAAATTAGGAGTAATTAAGTAAATGCGTACTCAAGAAATCTCCAAATCCTATTTGCCGAAAAAGTGTGAATAATGCCATCGGCATCAACTGCTCGAATAGATCTATAAAGGCGGATTATACTAGACCATGAGCCACGAGTGCGCTCATGACGAGCCTAATTTTAAATAGGAAGCATATTTAATTTATATTCTATAATTTTAACTAAAAGTAAGATTTTAAAGTAGATGTCTTACAGAATCTTCGACGCACATGCTGACTTGTACTTCATCATTGGGAAGTATACGAAAATTGATCGAATCCTTATCGGCTCCTAAATTTTGGTCGATATCGGATTCCATAACTGCATCTCTTGTGTTTCTCTCCAAGCGTCTTCATCTAACATCGATGCTTCGCCGACCTCCTATACCTTCAACGGGGGCGTTTTCTTCTTCCATCGAAACATTACCAACGCTGCTACTGTCACTGCCTCGAATACTCCTTCACACTCTCCTCGTATATATATTTTTACTTTTTTTGCTGGTATGTTTTCGGTTGGAGGAGAATGAGGGAGGAAGAGTTGGGATGGGGAAAATAGAGTAGTCGGTTTATTTATAACTGACTACCCTTGTGTACACTTAGCCGACTTTATTAAAATCGGCTAAATGTACACCATGGATTGCAATCCATGGCCTCTCATGGATCGCAATCCAATGGCCGTGGATTGCGACCCATAGCTAAGTGTCTTAGCTGGCTAAGAATAAGCACAAAGCCCACATTGGGGCTTTGTGTTTTCTTTGATTGAGGGTGGGTAGGGGTTGCAAACGTGAGAATTGACGTTACCCAACCCACTCCGTTGAGAATGCTCTTAGGATCACATTTTACAAAGTAAAAGTATAAGTTAGTACAAATGTTTTATTATATTTTAATGACTTTCAATTATTTATCTAGAGCCTAAAAATTAGTTAAAATAATATATAGTTGTTATATATTAATTTAATTAAATATATGGGCTAAAATAAATGTTTAATTAACGAATATATGATATTAGTTAGGCCAACATCATGGGATTAAATCCCCGAGTTGGTGTCGGCCATCTCTAATGGAGTGTAAGGGGTTCGAAAATCTCTCTTCGACTAAGATTAAATCTAAGGTAAAGAGATGAGCAAAATGAGGAGATATTTGCGGTATCCAGTGGTTATAAATACTATAACATCACCTATTTTAAGATCCAAAATGAATGTTGATGATGTTACAGTCATCACTATAGTTATTTTCAAGTTACAAAATGACATCATTTTTTCACAGCATTAAGTAAACAGAGTAGTTAAATACTTTTTCATTACACAAATTGTTATTACATGTTTATTTTCCAAAATATTCCTATGCGATATATATAATAAAATATAAATAATAGTGACAGGTCTGACGTATGGAGATGTCGAAATGTTCACTTAAGCAGTTGCAAGTCATGGTTTACAAGTAGCGGAACTAAAAAAACTTAATAATATTTAAGCCTCATACTTCGTCTTTGGAGCTCTATTCGTCTTCAAAAGTAACACGACTAATCCTATAAATTCAGCTTACTCAGGTGAGTACCCTTGAGTCTAAACAAAAACAAAATGAACACATGAGTTTGACGTAAAGCTTGGTATGTGTAATACTATATCTTCAACAAGCATCAAGGTGAGACAAAACAGCCACACGAAATGGGTTTCCCCTCATCATCCTATAATATCTCAATAAAACGATCAACGTATAACAATGGTCAATCAAGTCATCTTATTATTTTATATTACTTTATTTAAAGTGTCATTCTCATACTTTATATAACACTCATTCACTTCCAAGTTTAATGTATTTGTTTTACATTATTCACTTAACGTTAAGGGACACTACGCGAGTCTTATACCCTCTTTTGTAAGTAGTGAATTGATTTTACATATCAATTTCTATACATGCCTTGCACCCTTGTTCATAAGCAATGTTTTATGTTATCGGTTGCCACATGGGTTATACAAGCTCGTTCATAGGTAGTGTAATTGTTTTACATTATCGGTTGTCATATAGACCTTACACCCTCGTTCATAAGTTTTGTAATTTTTTACATTATCGGCTGTCATACAGGTTTACACCCTAGTTCATAAGTAGTATAGTTTTTTTACATTATCGATTGTCACATGGGCCTTACACCATCATTCATAGTTATATTATAACTCAAGTGTGTCACATACCTAGATCTCCCCGATATCTTGGATGTTATTTTACTCGAGTCACTTCCCATTAGTTTAATCATAAAGTCTTGTTATATAATATATGTATGTATTTATGTTTTATATACCAAAGGATCATCCACACATTCCATAGGCCCTTACATTTAGGTTAAGATCCTTCAATGCTTTTAGATAAAACATTTTTTTTATCTTTCAACTCATCTAAATGATATAACTTATCATTTCTTAGCTCACCGATAAAAGAACCAGGCTACTTTACAGTGGGTAAAATTGGTGGATTTCACATTTATTACCTATTTGGATCATTATTGGGCCTGTGAAGACTGAATATGTTTATTACATCTGATCTAATACTTTAAATAAAAATCAATTTTATTTAATTTTCTAATTGGTCAATCAATGAATTCAATTAATTTTTAATTAAATCTCATCCATGCCATTTCCTCTCTCTTTAGCATGGCAGGTCACATCATTCCATCACATTGGTAATTATTTCCAAAAGCCTGTTAAGAAACCAACTATATTCAACTCATTATAGACACCGATATCGTATAATGATACGCATATATATAAATTTCATACACACATATATATCCAAATAATTCTAACAACACCAAAACATTAAATAAATTTAATAAATATCAGCCTTTCTCAAATATTACCTAATTTGCAATATTTTATAAATGGGAAAATAGTATGAAGGACAAAATTCATCAATTATTTAGTTCAAGGACATGCTCTCAATTTTTTAGTTCGAAGAACAAACTTTTCAATATAATATAGCAGAAGCATAATTTTTTAGCTTCAAGGACAGTGTTACTGTGTAGTATCAGTTTTGTGAACTACGATACAATTTTGAAGTATTAACCTTTTTTATTTGCAGTGGTATTTTTATGATTTGTAATATCATTTTGTAGGTGGAATGTGTAATCTTAGACTACAATGCTATTTTGTATTATCATTTTACGAGTTGTAATAATATTTTTAATTGAATTAAATAAGAATAAAATAATGTTATATAGTATCAGTTTTATTCAACGTTTCTTATTGTATTTTACTTGTAATAAAAATTACAATTGTAGTATCATTTTATTTTATTTTTTAATACTTATTATGCTTGTAGTAGCATTTTCTGAATTGAAGTTTTTTTAAATTGTAATAGCTATTTATACACATTTAATAGTATTTATGAATTATAGTACAGTTTTATGAATTATAGTAGCAGTTTTTGAACAAATGTATCATTTTATAGATGAAGTGTGCATTTATTATGTTTGTAGTAGTAGTTTATGAATTTTAGTTTTTTTTTGAATTGCAGTAGCAATTTATACATGATTAACAATATTTATGAATAGTAGCAGTTCATACACATTTAATAGTATTTATGAATTATAGTAGAAGTTTTATACAAATTTTATGTTTTTTGATAGTAGCACTAAATGATACTTTATACACATTTTGATAGTAGCAGTTTTATACACATTTTGATAGCAGCAGTTTTATAGTAGCAGTTTTATAAACATTTGATAGTAGCAGGTTTATACATAGTAGCAGCAGTTTTTTGAAAGTAGATATACATTTGATAGTAGCATTTTTATACACATTTGATAGTAGCGGTTTTATACACATTTGATAGCAGTAGTTTTTTGATAGTAGATATAGATGATAATGCGTAGTATCGGTTTTTCTATTTTTTTAAATAATGATGCACCTTTTTCTTTACGTATAGTAGGATATGTATTAATGGTGATTATGAAGAAGTAAATTTAAATTGGAAAAGTAGAAGTATATGTATATTTTAGTTTATAATGACATTGATGATACTGTAACGACCCAGAATTTTGAACAAATTAAATTGAGAATATTTAATTAATTTTAAATATTTGAACGGTAATTTAAATTGAATCCCCGATAAACCTTTGAATTTGACGATTAAATTATAAAATTTAATCTATTGAATGCTGAATAAAATTTAAATCTTCAATTTAAAGTTGAAGAAAATTATTTCGAAGGCTTTTAAAATTCGTAGTGATAATACTGAAGATAATTAAAACTTCAGAATCGAATTTGAAATAAATTTGATCAGTTTGAATTTATATCGTTCGTATCGATATAAAGAATTAGCCGTCCGAGGCGCAGTTTCGGAATTTGACGAAACCAGTTCCATTGGGTCCGTAATATTGAATTATTGTCGGACTTCTAATTTCGTATTTAACGGAGTTGCCGTGTAACCGTACGACATGAAAACGCGTTAAAACAAAAAGAAATTCAATTTTAAAATTTAAATTTAAACTTTGCCGACATCTTTACAACCACGTTTTCTTCCCTAAAATCACGCCATCGATCACGATGCCAAATCGTGAAGCCCATACCTCGTTCATTTCAAAATATTTCGTCCCCTCCTTCAATCGAAAATCAAAACAGAAAATAATGGCCGATCTTCCTTCCTTTTTTCTAAATCATGCAACACGAATTCCTTTTCCCAGATTTTTTAATCGCGACATTACTTCCTCATTGAAAAGGAAAGCCAGGCCGAACATTTACCTCGACCAAATAAAATCAAATTCGAAAACAAAACAGCTGCTCCCTTCATGTTCAAAGCAACTCGAGTGGGATAGGCGATTCTGGGAAGCGTGGGCACGAGCGCGGCGCTCGCGTTCGACGTGAGGCAAGCTAGGGTTCCGGCAAATGCGCTGTGGGGTTTCACGATCATTAACTCGAGAGGGGGAAGCACGAGGACGACGGAGGCGACTGGGATTGGGGGTTCGTCGCGATGAAGGCAACGTCGCGATGGTACGACGTCGAAGGCAGCAGCGACTTGGTGGAGTCGAAGTCAAGTTCGAGGCAGTGATTTGGGGTAGGGCAACGACGAGTTCGTCGGGGTCGCGTTCGAGATGGGGGGAGGCTCGCGGTTGACTGGCGACTGAAGCATGGAAGTAACGATGTCGACGAAGTCGATCTGAGGTTTTGGGTTTACTCGATTCGTCAATAAGGTAATTACAAAATGTTAATTCGATTTAAAATTGAAAATGAATTTTTAATATTTGTATTTTTGAAAGTTGACATACTGTGATATTTACGAAAACAGATAAATAATTATAGTAGTTAAAAAAGGAAAATAAATAATAACAGTAAAATGGAATTTCTGTCTTGTATTTATAAAAAATGTAGTCAACAGTATGGAAATAATATATATGTTTACTGTAAGGCAAAATGATTTTGTAATTTAAATGAAGTTATGTACTGTTTTTATATATTCATGTTTAAATGGAAATTTTGTTTATATATAAAGGAAATTTTTATATATAACTCTGTATTTAATTTTACAGTAAGATATTTCCTTGATTTAAATTTATATATCTATATATATGTATATATGGGAATATGTATACAATAAAAGTATATAAATCAATATAAACTGTAAAACAGAAGTTAATATATATGTATAAGATTTAGAAAATAGAAATTTATAAATGGTAATTTGGATTATCCAATAGAAATTTATTTTAAAATTTAAAATATAAATGGTTCATTTAATTTTTGGCATTAAATAAAATTATTCAAAGAGAAATTTGTTAATTTAAATTATCAAAACAGAAATTGGTTGTTCGATTTATTTCGAATAGTAATAAAATCATCTATTGTCTATACAAGGTTTAATACTGTGAAGACAAAGAAGGATTGGATTGGATTTCAAATTTAAATGCTAAGGTGAGATCTTCTCACTCAGATTTATAATTGAATTGCAGTTATTGATTGATTTGTTTGAATGTGCTATTAGATATGATAGGATATATCTATATATATAGCAGTATATACATATTGGCATATGTATATATTGGATTGATTGATTTCCCGCCTCGTATAGCGGATGAGACCCTATTGCGCCGTTAGTAAGCGGATTTTATAAAACCCATATACCGCGATAATTCCGTACTGGAGCGGAATTGGTATTGTGCTAACATCTTTGGATGTAGGGAAACAGGTTGGAGGGATCCAACTGGACCCCTCGCATTGATTGAATTTATTTATACTGTGATATGAATCTGTGAATGATTATATTGATGTTATTAATCATATTGATATCTGGAAATTGTTTGAAGCTAAAATTTAGCTGAATGGATGTTTGATATCATTGGATTCCAAAAATAAATGGAATTGGATTCTTGAAATCAAAATAGAAATTTTTAAGTAAATAAACTTTTAGAAATTGAATAAATTCGAAGAAAAGAATTTAAAGGTGTAAAAGCTGATTTTTATAATCTTATTGAATAAATTCCAGAATAAAGTGGAAATGCTAAATAAATGGATTTCATAAAACAGTGATTTTAAATTGAAGAATTTAATTTAAATTTGGATTTTTAAATAGATTGAAAGAGATAAAGAAATTTATTTTCTTTAAAAGGAATTTATTTAAAAAGAAATAAGTGGGAAGTCCAATTAGAAATTTAATTTGGCAAATTGAAACGAATTTGGAAAAAGAATGAAATTTATAGATGTATAAACTGTGAAGTTAAAAAGAATGAAATTATAGATGTATAAATTGTGAAGTTAAAAAGAATGAAATTTATAGATGTATAAATCGGGAAGTTAAGATGAATGAAATTGTAGAATAGAAGATTTATAAGAAATTAACTTATAAATTGGATTTTTGCCTACAAATGAAATATTGATCGAATTCGTTAATAAAGGAGATTTACAAATCGAAGTTGTAAAAAAATATAAAAGATGAAATTTATAAACATTGTTTTTATAAATTCGGAATCAATTGAATTTGATAAATTAAATGTAGGAGGTTATTAAAGGAAATATATTCGCGATTTTGGATAGCGAATTATTCTTAAATTGAATGTGTAGAAAAGACTGAAATTTGGTTAGGGAAATATATTCACGATTTTGGGACAGTGAATATATTGTTAAGTAAAATGGACTTATTTTCGAAGAAGGGATATTAAAAATAAAGTTAAACGTTTTAAACGATGTTTTAAAATATATTGAATATCGAAATCATAGATTTCAACATTTATTGTTGAAATAGACGTTTTCGAGAAATAGAAGGAAATGATGGACTATAACACTGTTGTTATAGTAAATGATTTCCGAAAGGAAATGTTTTATGTAGTATTGGGATTTATATATCTATCTTAAAATCCGAATCCCTATACTAGTGATTTTTTTTGGGTCGTCGTAACGATGTTTTACATAACATTCGTTTTGACTCAAATAAATGTGTTAAAAGAATATTTTCCTTAAAGAATGAATATATACTTAATTTGATTTAAGTATATCGAGTATTTTCAAACGTTGAAAATAAATAGATTTGTGAAATACTTATTATTAAGTATGGAAATGCTTTTCCAAAATGAAATGAAACGTTTGAGAATTTATCCTTGTAAAGGTAAATTGAAACAGAATATTGAAAATGATTTGAAAATCGAATATCAGTAGATATTCGAAAGTATAAATTCGATACGGAATTTATAAAAGAAAGCGAAGTCGTTTAAAAATAAATATTGATTTATTTTTGAAGTGTGGAAATTAATTTGAAATTGTTTTCAAAAGGGTTAAGCGTGGAAAATTCTATATCTAGTAAAGATATTTTTGAAGATGAAATAATTTGGAAAATTATTTGGAATCTGATGATGTTGCGCATCTTTATTGATAGTTAAATAACCGACTATCAATAATTACCTTGAGTAGGTATTTGTTGTGAATTGGATGAATTTGAATGCCACACTTATTTTTGAATAAACGCTCACTATTCGGGTTAGCCGGGAAAGGACCATGGGGTCGTATAACCCATTCCGAATATGTGATACGTCGTTATGAATCGCATTCGAAGACCGGTGTTGAAGACCGGATATTTTTGAAAACGGAAGGATTACCGTCGAGTTACTCTACATCGGCTGATCTCCGGTTTAGAGGTTTTTATCACCCTTAGTGACGGGAAATCCGGACGTGATTAGAAATTTATCCGGAAATGCAAGGGCTTCGTGAGAAGTGCCTTCGGTTCTGTTCGATCCCGGAACAGACTTATATGGATTGTGTGTCTGACGTTACAATTTGAGATATAAAGCTGATTTCTTTCAAATACATTCCTGTTGGTGGCGGAGAATTTATTCTCTTAGCTTAACATCCTTCTCTTAGACGTATGAGCTCAGAGGTTATGTAGTTGAAATTTATCAGCGATATATCCCAATTTGGTAACGTGGCATACTGAGTGTTGCTGTGAAATGATCAGTGTTTGATCATTTGCGATATGATCATTTGTTTGATCTTATATCTTTGTGATCATAGGTTGATCATTTTGTTTGACCCGAAGCAGGGCTTTTTGAGAAAGCGTAGCTTTGTGGACGAGACTTCGTCGAGCCTCACACCCCGGAAATGGTCGAAACAGGAAGAATGCGGCGAGGTTCTAGGGAGTAGCGCCCCTTAGTGTATGTCATTCCTTCTGGATAAAGGTGGTATCATGGTATGGAGCCCAGATACTTAACCTCTGTGGTTGCTGCAAAATTTATTTCTTTGTGGTTGTTGCGAATCGGGGATCCTCGGGAAGATCGGTGACGATCGGGGGATGGCATACGCGTGTCAGTAGTTACCTATTTTTGCAGAGGTAACCCGGCCTTGTGTTGGCAGAGATCCGGTTAGGTTCTCGGGTCGTCTATTCCAGGGACGTACCCATCGTGGATAGGAAGTTCCTTAGCCTGACCATTTGTTGGAAATCCAAAGAAACAATACGAGCCTTTACGATTTCAATTGTATAACCTGTCTCCTCAGGAGGCAGCTATAGCAGGCATAATATAATGGTACCTATGCTGGCTAAGATTTATATTATACTTTCGAAATGTTTTCCACTATGCACTAATAATAATATCAAAAAGGTTTTGATTTTTGCGTAGTAAGCATCTTTGACTATCATAAGAAGAAATCTCCTCCAAGTCTGCGTTTGCATTGTGTGTGTGGCGGGAGGTCTTATGGTAGTTTCATTTTCCAAAAGCATTGCGAATTGACTTCAAAAATTATTTTGTTGTTTTAAAGAATAAATGTTTTACGATCTCACACCAGTCACCATGACTGACTCGGAGTTTATTGTTTCCCTTCTAAACTCTGGGTGCCCACCAATTTCCACACGGGCAGTCTAGAGTTAGATTATCAGGATATTCTGGATATTCTGGAGCTTTGGAGATAAGCTGGAGGACGAGACATAGTATTTGTATCTGATAGTATTTATTCCGCTGTGTATTCTGTATGAGGACAAGTTTATATAACTGTCCATTGTTGTATATTGACTCTAATGATTGATGTATGTATAAAATGATATAGTTCTTTGTTTTAAAAGACTAGTAATTATCTATTGTATATTGTTCCGCTGCGATGTGTAAGATTCTGATATTGTTTTCTATTCTGATGTTGTTCTGTTGTTCTTCTTCTCTGCTTTCTTTCTTCTTCTTCTCTTTTTCTTCTACTTCTTCTTTCTAAAACCCTCACTATTGGAGTTTCCGGCGTTCGATTTCTCGGCAGTCGATAAAGTGAGTATCGATGTCGAATTTTCGAAAGTCGAAAATTTCGGTATGTGACAAAGTGGTATCAGAGCATATGGTTAAGCGACAACCCTGCTCTGTTGGGTGTTACTCATTAGAGATAGAGTCAGCAGTACTCTAGAATGAGATGAGTGTAATAATAGATACGAGCGCGTATTTGTTAGTGAATATAAAAAAATTGTTTTATATTGTGATGATTGGTTTATTGAGTGGTATATGGATTCTGGTCAATACGAGTAATTAACGATCATTGATAGGGATCTCTAAACACTCGAATAGAACGATTCGGCACAGTATTGTTTTAAATAGGGTAAATGAAATAATTTTACCCAAAACTATTTTGTATAGAAAAGAAACGTTTTCTATGAATTTCTATAGTATATGGTTGCATGGTTGTTAGAAGTGATAATATTAATCTATTATCATTGAAATTGAATAAGAAATTGAAATCGTAACTCCAAAGTTAAGAAATTAATTGACATATAAAAGGAATTTAAGAATGTAAATTATAAATGTGATTTATAATTTGAAACGAAATTCCAGAGAAGTATTTGGAAATGTTTTGAAAAGAATTTGAAAATTTTGGAGATTTGGAAGTTTAAATCTGTTTGATTTGAAAATGAATTTCAAAGGTTTTGAAAAGTATTTTGGAGAGTTGAAAGCTCTAAACTCTTTTAGGTCGCTGGAAAATAATCCTGATGATGATGGCCACATCATTAGAATTCATTTTCGGGTTTCCAAAAGAGGGATTGCTGTCAAATTATTTTAAATGGAAGTTGTTTGGAAATTTGGATTTTTGTTTTAGAAAATTCAAAGGATAATTTGAATTGTTTTCAAAAGAGATTTTTGAAATGTTGGTAAGACTCTGGAATACCATATTTATGAAATATTATCAAGTTGATAACTTATACAATTTGATTTTTGATAGAATAATTTTAACTTAAAGAATGAAGTTAAATCAAAGTAAGTATAAGTGAATATAACTGGAATTGAATTTGATTTGTGAAGTTAAACTAAAATTAGTAAGTAAAACTTAAAGAATGAAGTTAAATGAATGTAAATACAAGCGAATCAATTTAATGAAAGTGAAATTTAATGTTGAAATTCACTTCGAATTTGTAAGCGATGAATTGAATTGAATAATTATAAATGAAAGATAAATTAAAATTCGTATGGAATTGAAACGGAATGTTGAAGATGAATTGGAATTTGTAACGAATTAGTAATTGGAACTAATTTAAAATAGTACAGTTATGAATAAAAGGTAGTTGATAAATTCAATATTCAAAAGTAAACTGAATCCAAATTAGATTGAAATTGAATTCAAATAAATTGAATGTAAAGTTGAATGAAAATAGATATATAACTTCAACAGTGAAGTAAAAATGATATAAGTAGTTTATATTGAAAATTTGTAATTGAATTTGCAAAATGATTTGAATGCTGTAACTAGATATAATGGCTAGTAGGATATACAGGTGTATAAAGGGATTGGAAAATTTATTTCACAGATAATTCGAATTGCTCGACAAAAGGTAAGTATTTGAATTATAATATGAGTTTTTGATGATTTCTGGTCTAGCCGCTTGGCTTTTTCTTTTTCTTTTTGAAATCTGAGAGTCCGTAGGGACGTTTTGTAGTAGTGCCGTATTAGCCGCGCAAAGGAGACGCTGGCGAAATTTTTCGGGAATTTAGGGCGTTAGAAAATTTTTGAGAAAATTTTGAAAGTTTAAATTTGAATTTGAATTCGAATTTGAATTTAGAAGTTAAACAATGTTGTTTGAAACTTAAAATTGAAATTGGAAAGTTAGTTGAATTAATAACGAATCTTTAGTAGAAAGATTTGTTTGATAAATTCGATAAAACTATTGGATTGTGAAAAATAGTAGACGAGTTAAGGACTTTTCTTTCTAACTTGTAATTTCGAGGACGAAATTCTTTTAAGGGGGGAAGTCTGTAACGACCCAGAATTTTGAACAAATTAAATTGAGAATATTTAATTAATTTTAAATATTTGAACGGTAATTTAAATTGAATCCCCGATAAACCTTTGAATTTGACGATTAAATTATAAAATTTAATCTATTGAATGCTGAATAAAATTTAAATCTTCAATTTAAAGTTGAAGAAAATTATTACGAAGGCTTTTAAAATTCGTAGTGATAATACCGAAGATAATTAAAACTTCAGAATCGAATTTGAAATAAATTTGATCAGTTTGAATTTATATCGTTCGTATCGATATAAAGAATTAGCCGTCCGAGGCGCAGTTTCGGAATTTGACGAAACCAGTTCCATTGGGTCCGTAATATTGAATTATTGTCGGACTTCCAATTTCGTATTTAACGGAGTTGCCATGTAACCGTACGACATGAAAACGCGTTAAAACAAAAAGAAATTCAATTTTAAAATTTAAATTTAAACTTTGCCGACATCTTTACAACCACGTTTTCTTCCCTAAAATCACGCCATCGATCACGATGCCAAATCGTGAAGCCCATACCTCGTTCATTTCAAAATATTTCGTCCCCTCCTTCAATCGAAAATCAAAACAGAAAATAATGGCCGATCTTCCCTTCCTTTTTTCTAAATCATGCAACACGAATTCCATTTCCCAGATTTTTTAATCGCGACATTACTTCCTCATTGAAAAGGAAAGCCAGGCCGAACATTTATCTCGACCAAATAAAATCAAATTCGAAAACAAAACAGCTGCTCCCTTCATGTTCAAAGCAACTCGAGTGGGATAGGCGATTCTGGGAAGCGTGGGCACGAGCGCGGCGCTCGCGTTCGACGTGAGGCAAGCTAGGGTTCCGGCAAATGCGCTGTGGGGTTTCACGATCATTAACTCGAGAGGGGGAAGCACGAGGACGACGGAGGCGATTGGGATTGGGGGTTCGTCGCGATGGTACGACGTCGAAGGCAGCAGCGACTTGGTGGAGTCGAAGTCAAGTTCGAGGCAGTGATTTGGGGTAGGGCAACGACGAGTTCGTCGGGGTCGCGTTCGAGATGGGGGGAGGCTCGCGGTTGACTGGCGACTGAAGCATGGAAGTAACGATGTCGACGAAGTCGATCTGAGGTTTTGGGTTTACTCGATTCGTCAATAAGGTAATTACAAAATGTTAATTCGATTTAAAATTGAAAATGAATTTTTAATATTTGTATTTTTGAAAGTTGACATACTGTGATATTTACGAAAACAGATAAATAATTATAGTAGTTGAAAAAGGAAAATAAATAATAACAGTAAAATGGAATTTCTGTCTTGTATTTATAAAAAATGTAGTCAACAGTATGGAAATAATATATATGTTTACTGTAAGGCAAAATGATTTTGTAATTTAAATGAAGTTATGTACTGTTTTTATATATTCATGTTTAAATGGAAATTTTGTTTATATATAAAGGAAAATTTTATATATAACTCTGTATTTAATTTTACAGTAAGATATTTCCTTGATTTAAATTTATATATCTATATATATGTATATATGGGAATATGTATACAATAAAAGTATATAAATCAATATAAACTGTAAAACAGAAGTTAATATATATGTATAAGATTTAGAAAATAGAAATTTATAAATGGTAATTTGGATTATCCAATAGAAATTTAGTTTAAAATTTAAAATATAAATGGTTCATTTAATTTTTGGCATTAAATAAAATTATTCAAAGAGAAATTTGTTAATTTAAATTATCAAAACAGAAATTGGTTGTTCGATTTATTTCGAATAGTAATAAAATCATCTATTGTCTATACAAGGTTTAATACTGTGAAGACAAAGAAGGATTGGATTGGATTTCAAATTTAAATGCTAAGGTGAGATCTTCTCACTCAGATTTATAATTGAATTGCAGTTATTGATTGATTTGTTTGAATGTGCTATTAGATATGATAGGATATATCTATATATATAGCAGTATATACATATTGGCATATGTATATATTGGATTGATTGATTTCCCGCCTCGTATAGCGGATGAGACCCTATTGCGCCGTTAGTAAGCGGATTTTATAAAACCCATATACCGCGATAATTCCGTACTGGAGCGGAATTGGTATTGTGCTAACATCTTTGGATGCAGGGAAACAGGTTGGAGGGATCCAACTGGACCCCTCGCATTGATTGAATTTATTTATACTGTGATATGAATCTGTGAATGATTATATTGATGTTATTAATCATATTGATATCTGGAAATTGTTTGAAGCTAAAATTTAGCTGAATGGATGTTTGATATCATTGGATTCCAAAAATAAATGGAATTGGATTCTTGAAATCAAAATAGAAATTTTTAAGTAAATAAACTTTTAGAAATTGAATAAATTCGAAGAAAAGAATTTAAAGGTGTAAAAGCTGATTTTTATAATCTTATTGAATAAATTCCAGAATAAAGTGGAAATGCTAAATAAATGGATTTCATAAAACAGTGATTTTAAATTGAAGAATTTAATTTAAATTTGGATTTTTAAATAGATTGAAAGAGATAAAGAAATTTATTTTCTTTAAAAGGAATTTATTTAAAAAGAAATAAGTGGGAAGTCCAATTAGAAATTTAATTTGGCAAATTGAAACGAATTTGGAAAAAGAATGAAATTTATAGATGTATAAACTGTGAAGTTAAAAAGAATGAAATTATAGATGTATAAATTGTGAAGTTAAAAAGAATGAAATTTATAGATGTATAAATCGGGAAGTTAAGATGAATGAAATTGTAGAATAGAAGATTTATAAGAAATTAACTTATAAATTGGATTTTTGCCTACAAATGAAATATTGATCGAATTCGTTAATAAAGGAGATTTACAAATCGAAGTTGTAAAAAAATATAAAAGATGAAATTTATAAACATTGTTTTTATAAATTCGGAATCAATTGAATTTGATAAATTAAATGTAGGAGGTTATTAAAGGAAATATATTCGCGATTTTGGATAGCGAATTATTCTTAAATTGAATGTGTAGAAAAGACTGAAATTTGGTTAGGGAAATATATTCACGATTTTGGGACAGTGAATATATTGTTAAGTAAAATGGACTTATTTTCGAAGAAGGGATATTAAAAATAAAGTTAAACGTTTTAAACGATGTTTTAAAATATATTGAATATCGAAATTATAGATTTCAACATTTATTGTTGAAATAGACGTTTTCGAGAAATAGAAGGAAATGATGGACTATAACACTGTTGTTATAGTAAATGATTTCCGAAAGGAAATGTTTTATGTAGTATTGGGATTTATATATCTATCTTAAAATCCGAATCCCTATACTAGTGATTTTTTTTGGGTCGTCGTAACGATGTTTTACGTAACATTCGTTTTGACTCAAATAAATGTGTTAAAAGAATATTTTCCTTAAAGAATGAATATATACTTAATTTGATTTAAGTATATCGAGTATTTTCAAACGTTGAAAATAAATAGATTTGTGAAATACTTATTATTAAGTATGGAAATGCTTTTCCAAAATTAAATGAAACGTTTGAGAATTTATCCTTGTAAAGGTAAATTGAAACAGAATATTGAAAATGATTTGAAAATCGAATATCAGTAGATATTCGAAAGTATAAATTCGATACGGAATTTATAAAAGAAAGCGAAGTCGTTTAAAAATAAATATTGATTTATTTTTGAAGTGTGGAAATTAATTTGAAATTGTTTTCAAAAGGGTTAAGCGTGGAAAATTCTATATCTAGTAAAGATATTTTTGAAGATGAAATAATTTGGAAAATTATTTGGAATCTGATGATGTTGCGCATCTTTATTGATAGTTAAATAACCGACTATCAATAATTACCTTGAGTAGGTATTTGTTGTGAATTGGATGAATTTGAATGCCACACTTATTTTTGAATAAACGCTCACTATTCGGGTTAGCCGGGAAAGGACCATGGGGTCGTATAACCCATTCCGAATATGTGATACGTCGTTATGAATCGCATTCGAAGACCGGTGTTGAAGACCGGATATTTTTGAAAACGGAAGGATTACCGTCGAGTTACTCTACATCGGCTGATCTCCGGTTTAGAGGTTTTTATCACCCTTAGTGACGGGAAATCCGGACGTGATTAGAAATTTATCCGGAAATGCAAGGGCTTCGTGAGAAGTGCCTTCGGTTCTGTTCGATCCCGGAACAGACTTATATGGATTGTGTGTCTGACGTTACAATTTGAGATATAAAGCTGATTTCTTTCAAATACATTCCTGTTGGTGGTGGAGAATTTATTCTCTTAGCTTAACACCCTTCTCTGAGACGTACGAGCTCAGAGGTTATGTAGTTGAAATTTATCAGCGATATATCCCAATTTGGTAACGTGGCATACTGAGTGTTGCTGTGAAATGATCAGTGTTTGATCATTTGCGATATGATCATTTGTTTGATCTTATATCTTTGTGATCATAGGTTGATCATTTTGTTTGACCCGAAGCAGGGCTTTTTGAGAAAGCGTAGCTTTGTGGATGAGACTTCGTCGAGCCTCACACCCCGGAAATGGTCGAAACAGGAAGAATGCGGCAAGGTTCTAGGGAGTAGCGCCCCTTAGTGTATGTCATTCCTTCTGGATAAAGGTGGTATCATGGTATGGAGCCCAGATACTTAACCTCTGTGGTTGCTGCAAAATTTATTTCTTTGTGGTTGTTGCGAATCGGGGATCCTCGGAAAGATCGGTGACGATCGGGGGATGGCATACGCGTGTCAGTAGTTACCTATTTTTGCAGAGGTAACCCGGCCTTGTGTTGGCAGAGATCCGGTTAGGTTCTCGGGTCGTCTATTCCAGGGACGTACCCATCGTGGATAGGAAGTTCCTTAGCCTGACCATTTGTTGGAAATCCAAAGAAACAATACGAGCCTTTACGATTTCAATTGTATAACCTGTCTCCTCAGGAGGCAGCTATAGCAGGCATAATATAATGGTACCTATGCTGGCTAAGATTTATATTATACTTTCGAAATGTTTTCCACTATGCACTAATAATAATATCAAAAAGGTTTTGATTTTTGCGTAGTAAGCATCTTTGACTATCATAAGAAGAAATCTCCTCCAAGTCTGCGTTTGCATTGTGTGCGTGGCGGGAGGTCTTATGGTAGTTTCATTTTCCAAAAGCATTGCGAATTGACTTCAAAAATTATTTTGTTGTTTTAAAGAATAACTGTTTTACGATCTCACACCAGTCACCATGACTGACTCGGAGTTTATTGTTTCCCTTCTAAACTCTGGGTGCCCACCAATTTCCACACGGGCAGTCTAGAGTTAGATTATCAGGATATTCTGGATATTCTGGAGCTTTGGAGATAAGCTGGAGGACGAGACGTAGTATTTGTATCTGATAGTATTTATTCCGCTGTGTATTCTGTATGAGGACAAGTTTATATAACTGTCCATTGTTGTATATTGACTCTAATGATTGATGTATGTATAAAATGATATAGTTCTTTGTTTTAAAAGACTAGTAATTATCTATTGTATATTGTTCCGCTGCGATGTGTAAGATTCTGATATTGTTTTCTATTCTGATGTTGTTCTGTTGTTCTTCTTCTCTGCTTTCTTTCTTCTTCTTCTCTTTTTCTTCTACTTCTTCTTTCTAAAACCCTCACTATTGGAGTTTCCGGCGTTCGATTTCTCGGCAGTCGATAAAGTGAGTATTGATGTCGAATTTTCGAAAGTCGAAAATTTCGGTATGTGACAGATACTGCCTAGTATCATTTTATTTATTAAAAGGAAACTGATACTACATAGTAGTTGTGTCTTGCTAGTAAAATTTCAGATTTTGGCGATTGTGGTGGTGTTGGGAGCGGTGGCGAGGCGGGTGGTGCAGGTGATGGCGGTGGGCGGTGGTGCGAGGAGTGGTGGTTGGTAATTTTGGTGGTTTGTCCTTATGACTAATTTTGAGGGAATGTTTGCCCTTATGGCTAAAATATGGCGGTTGTGTCCTTGAGACTAAAAAACTATAAATTTTTGTTCTTTAAACTAATTCCCTTTTTTATAAATTAATTAAATCATGTGGTTTTTCAACATTTCATAAATATAGTTGTGTGACTTAAAAATGTAAATTCAATCGACAATTAATATTGAACAATTCAAATTTTAATATTCATACGTCACTTTAACTAATGATGTGACAGTTTGGTCGAGTTCATCGTTTACAGACCTTTTCAATAAAATAAACATTTTAAATTTATTAAGTGGTATCATTTAGTAATTATTATTTTCACTAATTCTCTTCGTTAGCACTATATTACATTAGGACTAATAGAATTTAGTTTTGGTCAAAATTCTAATATCATCCACATTCAACTTAGTTAGTCTATAAAAAGGTCAATGGTTCGTTAATGACATTTCTCATTAATCATACTGCTCTAGCAAGAGAATTTGACTTTGAGTTGACTATAGTTAACCGTGATGCTAACATCATAAACCGAGTAGATAAATTCACTTTTAATGGCGTTTCAATTCCAACGCTTCAACTCATACACAATTATGGTCATTCGATGGACGACATGCCATGATTTAACTATAATTAAAGTGGAGTGTCCACATTAAAGTTTAACAGTATTCTTAAGTCGAAAGAACTATAAAGTCGTCACTTCAAGATTTCTTGTTTGACATTTGTTATTATTAACCAACAAGAAATTCTCAAATGATTCATTACATAGTTATCCAATAACTATCAGTAAGTAATCCTTTAATGCCTCTGAACTGTCCAACGTTTGGAGAGCGTTACGTACTCTGGTCTCAATAGATGTATTATATTCTTTCTTAAAATATCTCGACTAGAAATATTAAAAAATGTCATTTTATATTGTGATTAATTACTCATGATTGCAACTATTTACAACTACAGTCACATAACATTTCATTTAATGATTTTCTTATTCATATATTTTTGAATTAATTACTTAATTGAGTATATTCCTATATAACAAAGTATATAATATAAATCAAATACCTTTAATATGAACAAGATTGGTCACAAAGTTAGGTATATATAACAAATTACATAATTGCTTCGAGGGCTTACCCCTAATGCTATCAATCTCTCACACTTGCATTTAGGATCAATTATGGAATCTTAATCCCATTCATCTAGTCAGTTTTCTCAAAACTGATTGACCTGGTCCCTTAGTGAATGGATATGTTATACTGTCTTAACTATCTACTTTGCCAATCAATTCTCTCCGACGCTGATAAATTATCCATATCATGCAGAACTATTTCGAGTATGCTTCTTGACTTCTAGTAGCTTTAGGATCTTTCGCAATCTTTATTGCGATATTGTTATTGCATAACAATGTTAAGTAATGCTCAACATGTAGAATCAATCCCAACTCAGCTATAAATTTGTGCATTATACAGCTATTACTACAATGTTATTCACAGTGATGTATTAGCCTTTTGGTCACCCACAAACTTTGGTTTGAAGCAATTCCAACTTAAAGCTACTTAACTAAAATTTATCATGAATTTGATTTGACATACTATACTCGATATCGCTTATGAAATTCGAGTCTAGATACTCCTTCGTAAGGAGTTTGTTGTTTCTATAAACAAAATTCTAGTACTTTGTAAATACTCATGAACACTTTAAATTTTCACTAAGTGATCTTAATTCGGATTTGATACTTGTTTTATGTGTTAAACACATAAGCAAAATGTGATATTATAGACAACATAACATGTATGATAATTCCAATTACCAATGCATAAGAATCCATCTTACATGCTCCACGTTGAATATATTCATATATTGTCTATGTATATAATTTATCCAATATCGAGAATTAAACAACCAAATTATAATGATTTTAGCATAGGTACATCATTAGTAATCATAATTTTGGTATTTACTTGTAGTTTTTTTATAGAAATATTCTAGTATCTTCATAGTTCTTTCTTACAAACACATGTTTTCTCTGCATTTTGACTAAAATTAAAATATTTATTTTTCTCTCAAAATATTTGCTTGACTTTGATGCTTGTTAAACGATACTTTCATATTAGCTCTTGGATCCTATTTAAAATCAATAAACTGAGTATCGCTTCCATTGACTTCAACCCACTTTGATAGTTATGTGCAAACAGACTGTTCTAAATCATTATTTAGAATTTCTTTTTCAACACATATGTGTTAAAACTCAAAAGCATATCGAACGGAAATTTACAAGTAAAATCTGAATTAACTTAAGCACGTTGAATAATGAATCTATTATGTTGATTTCAATAATTGAAATTTAAGATGCTACTCTTATCCACGCAACTTGTTATATTCCAACAACATTGTTCCTTCTCTTGGAAATACTTTTGTCGTCGATCGGTTATATCCTTTTAGGTACCACTATCAAAGTTGTATTTTAATACTATACTTGGAATCCATTTTAGATTTGCGTATTGTGCCGTGTAGCAGAATAGGTACTCTTAATGGCTTATTTGGCAATTGAGGAAATTCTTTTCTTGACATCGATACGAAACTCTTAGTTTCTCTTTAATGTGTGTGCTCTTATTAGACATTCAAACATGTCGTATCTATTTGGCTTGGTAATTTCATTTAATCCTTCGTAATCAATATTATATTTAGATCGTATCCAAGTCTATTATACTACTAATAATCTCTATAAGCATTCCTTCCTCATGAACTTGGCGATTCTTGAAACAACGGTTGTTTCTTAGTATAACGAAGCGGAGCATGAATTCAAAAACATTTTATGAGCTGCCTTTGTATATATATAAAATGGTCTAGTTCTAAGTTTACAAAAATTTATTTTTATAACATAAGTTGCTCAATCAATATTGGCCTTTCCTAAACTACTTTGGGGTGATCTACACAAGATCCATTACGAACAAATATTACATGCATCTTTTAGACTTACACAACCCATCGACTTCTCGGCCTAGGATATGTACGGGTTTCTTATAAACATTTATCTTATATGATCTCGTAAACTATGTTTTGGATGAAATTAATTTTAACTTATGTATTTATTACATTTCCTTACAGAAAGAAATTAAGTCAACTTCACTCATATCAATCGTACTTTATCCAAAAAAGTCTAGTTACTCCTTGTCGATACATCATTATGTATCATAGGGAGGAATGACTTTTAAGATCGAATCTTATTTGTTTTTAAGTACTTCTGAAACCCTTTTCGATACACTCACCTATTTAATCAAATCAAATATTTATTTTCTTTGCATATTATGTATTCTACTTCTATTTTATATTCAATGAACTTATCATAGATATGCTGCTTATTATCAAATACACATATTCATTTCTATGATAATTCATCTATGAATTTGACGAAGTAGGAGGATCCAGTTTGGTATCATTAGACTTTGAACTGCATACATCTCTATGTATCAATCTGCAGAGTTCAATAACTCTTTTGTTGCTCCCACTGAGTAGGTGATTTGCCCTTAATCTTCTAAGATATAATTCATTAGTAACATATGATTCATAATCATATGATTCTTGAATTATTTCTCAAAATTGTGGCATAGTCCATAAATAAAATTTTCGAATACTTTTATATTTTCTAATGCATCACTTTTGTTACAAATTCATTATTATAGTTTATTTTATAATGAATATTCATAGTATTCATATCAAATACAACTATATTTATTTTCAATCAATACTGAAAACAATGATTATTCCATAAATAATATTTGGCATATTTACAAAAGAAAAATTCATAGCTTGATGTGTCCATTAAAAAAGTTATATGGTATGTTCTCACTATTTTCGCCATTACTACAATAGCGTAGAAAATGCAAAGGTACATTCAACCACTTAATATGGGCTATTTATTTCGTTTAGTGTAACTAGTTTACAGTTGAGAGTTTTGGATCAAATAACTTAAACTTAAAGAAATAAATCTCATAGAAAATAATTTCCTATATGAAAATACATTCTAGAATAGAAATTATATTTTTCATTTCATGTTAAGTATCTACTATTGTTTTATATAATTCTTGTATCTGATGTCTCTTCATGAAGCAGAGGTGACCATTAACTCTTTTCATCCCGACCATGCATAAGTTACATCCACTCTCGTACCTTCACGTTTCTTTTCAAAATGGTCAAACAATTAATTGATATATCTTACTACACGAACACACCAAACTCTTTACAAAAATACATTTGGTCATCATTAAAATACAATGATATCAAAAAGTTGCACTTTACGTAAACTGATCAAATGACAATTGAATGATCGAACTCCTAGGTACAACTTGTAGCTCTTGGTTTATTGCTACATCAAACATAATAAGATCCTTATTGTAACCATTCGTATTAAATACAGATCTCGCACTATGGTTTACTTGCTTATTTCAAATGAACTAATTTCATCGAAGTTTCGTACATTACAAATGCCGATTATTCACCGTACAACATTTATATGTGATCGAATACAGGTCAAATGTCTATATTATTTTATTGCTTTAGAGTTCAAAACTCATAGAAGACAATACACGGTCTGGAATAAATAAAGAATTAATCGACCGAGACATGAATGTTTTAGTGGTTGTATAAGTTGGCATTGCATAATCCTTGAAGTGACAACTTTCCAAAAGGTCTATCAGTAAATATATTTTATATTCTATGTCAATCTTAATTCTGTTCATTTGTGTATTTTAACCGATAAACATTTTATCAATTATGATGGTTGCAAAAATTCGTCTAAATATATTATTTTAACTTTATATAACATATGTTCATATAATATTAGAAAGGCAAAATGTATTCATTTTATTTTTTCAATAAGGCTCCCACTAGATTTTTATGTTATTCGAAACCCTAAGGAAAACATAGAAATCTTTTGATTTTTCTAGTAGGCATTAGGATTCGCTTGCCTTGAGATTCTAACCTTAAGGAACGTTAACAAATCATAGGCATGCAATCGATGGATAAAAATTTATCAATTGTATCATATACAACTCATAACCCTTGGTTTTTGTCCTAATCTCATCTCGACCTTAAGGAATATCAACAACTCGAAAGAGATTATTCACTCATACCTACCATTCCGCAATGCCCTAAGTATAATGCACGTACCTTGAGGAATACCAACAAATACATGCATATATCTTAACTTGTCTAGTCAATATATTGGTAGTACCACATATAACATCTCTGCTTGAGGAATATCAACAATTAGAGAGTATGTAAGAAATAAATTGTAGAGGATGACTTATATATATATATTAAGAATTCATAATCTCTAATATATACATACATACATACACACACACACAATGAGTGATGTCGATATAGGGAACAATGTATTTGCCATGAAATACCATCATGATTCAAGTGTCGGACACATATGAACCCACGGTATACATGCAATACACACGTGCTTGTTCCTTAATTCTAAGTCGGGTTTCATACAGTTTCACTTAAGATTATATGTTCATACATATAATTAACATTTTATTAATCTATTTATCAAATAAGTATTTTATTTAATCAAAATAATTTTAATTCAATATTTTAATAAATTCAAAAATTATTTTAATTTACCTTAAACAATTTAATATATATATATAATGTTTGCAGTTATATATATATATGTAACACAATATATATGTTATATTTTAATTAATTAACTTTTAATTATTTATTTATTTAATTAGTCTAACTAATTAAAATAAACTAATATTTGAAATTATTAAATTTTATTTTGAAAACAATTTTAAAGAATATTTTATAACATTTACAAATATTTATTTTATATTTAAAAGTTAAAATTTTAATTTAAAATATATTTTAAATTTTCAAGCTAAATTATAAAAAGTAGCCCAAGGCCTGAATTAATTTGGCTAACCTTTTGGACTTACTCCACCTATTGGGCCTGGCTAGTAGCCAGGGCGGGGAAAAAACTTAATTATTTAACCCCAATCCTAAACACTGTTTTTCTAGGTACCCATCGGATAGATGAGCATAATTAGTTGGCCCTAAAAGTTGCTACTTAGACCACATAGATCATCTGGGCTCTGAAACCATTGAAAGAACCGAGCCAGTTTATAGTAGGTGAAATAGGTGAATTTCAAAAAAAATCCTATTCAGATCTTTATTGGGGTTATGAAGTCTAAGTGAGTTTATTAGATCTGATCTAATTACTGTAAATAAAATCCAATTTTATTTAATTTCCTGATTAGTCAATAAGTGAATTCAACTAATTTTTTATCAAAGCTCATCCATACCTCTTTCTATCATGTCTGGCTACACATTCCATCACATGGATCATTATTTCCATAAGCTTGTTAAGAAATTAACTATCTTTAAAACTCATTTATATACACCAATATCGTATATGGATACACGCATATATAACTTATATATATACATCCAAATAATTACTAGTAACACCAAGCATCAAATAAATTTAATAATATCAATATTTCTCAAATATTAATTAATTTACGATATTTTATAAATTAATTAAATCGTGTGGTTTGTCAAAAGGTCGCATATATGATTATGTGACTCGGAGGTATGAATTCAGTCAGCAATTAATATTGAACAATTCAAATTTTAACGTTCATACGTCAACTTAGCTAGTGTTGTGATAGTTTGGTCAAATTCATTGCTTATGGAACTTTTAAACAAAATCACATTTTATGATTTCTTGAGTGGTACCATTATTTACATCAATTCTCTTTGTTAACACTATATCGCATTAAGACGTATGGAATTTGGTTTTGGTCAAAATTCTAATATCGTTCACGTTCAACTTGGTTAGTCCATAAAAAAGTTCTTGATTAATAAATAACGTTTATCATTAACCATACTACTCTGGTAGGAGATTTTCAGTTTTAGTTGACTATTCGTTGACCATGATACTAACCTCATATAACCGAGGAGACGGATTCTCTATTGAATAAGGTTTTACTTTTAATGTTTCGACTCAGACCCAACTATAGTCGTTCGATGGACGCGATGTCATAATTTAACTATAATCAAAGTGGAGTATCCACACTGAAGATCAATAGTATTCTCAAGTTGAGAGAATTGTGTAATATCGTCACTTTGAGATTTCCTATTTGACTCGAGTTGTTATCAATCAACAAGAAACTCTCGAATGAGTCATTCCTAATACCTCAAAAATTTTGTAAAAATTTTAGGTAAATATTAATCATATAAAATGTGAAAATAGTTGAATTTAACGAATTAATTAAATAAATTAAAAATAAGGAGGGGCAAAATGGTCATTTTTTCAGCTTTGGAATTTTTTAAGTTGTATGATATTTTTGTTTGCCTCGTTTGAAGTTCGTATGAAGGAAATATGGGCGAAACAGTATCAGGTCGAACGAGCGCTAAAACTTGAGTTTGAATTCAAGTTTGAAAAAGGGAAGACAATTTCCCTCCTACCCCTTAAATAAGTCATGTGTACTTCAATTTCAAAAAAACTAACTACATCTTCTTCCTATCTCTTTCTTCCTCCCAACCTACAAAGAATCAAAACATCATAACTTTCTCATACCTCAATGAAAACTCACAAGACCGAAAGTGTTGCAAAGCTATCGAAAAGGGCTACGACCAATAAGGATTTGGAGGAAAAAATATTAAGTATGTAGGCATAGCAGTGTGGACAACGAGAGTTTAGTTAGAAAACATTAATTTGGTGACCACTTCATTCTCCTTATATAATACAATCATAATCCTCTAATTATGATATGTTGGCTATAATATAGTAGATAAACACCTATAAACATCTAAATTTGGATTTAATGAGGATTTGGGAGGGATTGGGAAATAACAATCACTTAGAAGCTAGGTTATTTTAAAATATAGAAACTTGATGACTATATGGTAAGCTTGAGGAAATAAATTGATAAACCAGACTTAGAAACATAGGGTTGGGTACTAGGGGTGTTCTTAGGCGATCGAAGGCGAAACAGAGGTGGGCGAAAGTAGAAACGATGACGAAAAGCACTCATTTCCCCAAACTGACAACTAACATAACTCATATACATCGGTCCACTAATAGGTGTGAATAAGACACATGTGGCCTATTCTAGGCTCAGGTTGAACCTGGACCGAGAAAGACCTATATAAATAATAAACGATTGATTTGAGTCTTGTTTCTCTTGTGTTCTATAAGACGATTAGAGGCTATTGATGATGCAAATGATGATGTTACAAATCAAATGAATGTGCATGATGATTGGTTTCTACTTGAAATGAATATATATGTTATTGTGATTTGAAAACGTGATATTTTAGTGAACGTGAAACGTGAACGAGTCTATGGTGCAGGTAGACATCATGAGATATGGATATGGACATAGATATGAATGTGGATATGGATATAGATATGGATATGAATACAGATATAGGTACGGATATGGATACGTATACGGATGCGTAGACCTATGACACAAGTAAGTGATCCAGCCTTTATGTTGCTCCCATGTATTGCTTTGGCATGCCAGGTGAAGGAGGTGGATGTTAAACGACCGTATGAGCTACGGGTGGACTAAGGCAGGCTTTCCAGTAGGCTTCGAGCGGTCCATGGAAGTGAGTCCTTTATGCGACTTATGTGATGATGGGCAACAGGAAACCTTGTAGGGCATATGACTGGTCCAGGAAAGTGAATCCATATAGTGATGATGTGGTATGACTAGATGTGTATGATAGTTTATGATGACAAGACGTGAGGTGATTGAGCGATAGACTCATATCATGTTATAGTCTTACTTTTGTACTATATGTAGAGTAAAAGTATGACTCACACACCAGATTATGTCTGGCCCTTTCCTATTTTTGCCTTTATAGACACACACACACCCCCCCTTAGGTTCATGGAGTTTAGAGACGAAATGGTATTAGAGATCGAGACTCGATTGCATATATTGGGTGTGATGTAAATAAGTGTTGTAACCTGGATTTGATTACTTCCGCTATGAGACTTTGAAAGTGGATAATTACTAAACATCGTTAGTTAGAACTGTATCAGATATATAATACCTGTTAGTAGCTGTGTATAAATTTTATCTTACCCCCAATGACTCATCCTTTTGGTTCTCGAGTTATCGACGTCAGTTCGAGCATTGGACGGGGGTCAAAAGAGCGGGTTGTTACATTTGATATCAGAGTATATGTTAGGAACTAGGATTGGAATTAGGAATGTACTGAGAAAACATATTTGTGTTTTCTATTAGATATATATATATATATATGTATATAAGATAAGAATCAAATATAATAATCAAATACATATGCACTCCCCCGATTATTGTTCCCGTTGTTTACTATCTATTGAGAAGTTGCTAATGAATCCTATTTTTACATATAGCTGAAATGGGTAATTTTATTTAAAATAGGGCTGAGACCAACAAAACTAATGTCGGTGAGGTAGAAAAAAGGGCGGGGACTAACACTCGAATAGATGTACTGGATATTCATGGGGTAAATATTCTAGTGTGGTTCAAATGTTATATTCAAGCGACGAGCCAAGCTAGTGTCAACCCCACTGAATCCGTAGTCACTACCACCACCCCTAACCAAGGTGTGATTCCAGTGCTAGCATCTGTTGGCTTTCCTACGCTATGTAAGGATTTCTCCAGCCTTAATAGGTCTTTTCGTGGGAAGGAATCGTACTCAGTGATTTGGGCATCATTGAATAATTGTGAAATGATTTTCAACTTGTTAGGACCTGGTGATGCTACTAAGAGACAGTTAGCTACTTGACATTTGAAAGGTGAAGTGGCATGTTGTGGGAAGTGGTAAAAACTGAAGTAGATGTGAATACTATTATTTTGAGGATGTTCAAGAAGGAGTTTGAGACAAGTTTCTTTCTAGTGATAAGAAGGATCTACTATTGGAGTAGTTTATCCATCTTAAGCAAGGAGAAATGACAATTGGAGAGTATGTAAGCCAGTTCAATGAGTTGGCCGAGTTTGGATTTGAGTTAGTGAATACCTAAGAGAAGAAGGCATTGAATTTTGCAAAAGATTTGAATTCACCCCTTAGAGAACTAGCATTGAATCAGATACCATATAAGGCGACGTTTGAGGGATTGGTAGAGGCAACATACTGAATTCTTTGAATGGAACTTTGGCTAAGGATCAAACTAAGGGAGTAGAAGGCCAGCAACAGGGAAAGTGCAAAGGGATCTGGCAAGCAGGATCGGGAAATACCATGTGTTTTTGTGGCAAAATTGAAGTTATAACTGCATAATCAGGTGTCGATTATCTAACACATGATTCAGCTAAGATTTCTACAATCGATCTTTGGATTTGGTGATTATTTTGATTGACAGCCCGTAGAGATTCGAAATACTATTTTTTAGGGCGTGTATGTTATTAGATGGCATAACAACGTTCAATCTTAGTGCATACTATATAGATTATATTTGTTAGGATATTGGCGATTATTAGTTGAATTGGGATCTAGAAATTAAATGTCGATTCAATTTCATATCCATGTGTTTTTCATATAATTGGTGAAACTGAGCATTTTACTGTTAAATCAAATGCCAAATTGAATTTTAGTGCTTCACTACGAGTAAATTCGAGATTCACACACCCGAATCAGATAAAGTTGAGATATGGAATTAACGTCATTTACCTTCAAATTATAGGTGTTCACTCATGGAGTTTGAACGCTAAAATTAGCATGGGCTGATTTCATAATCGCGACTGTCATTGGGCAACGTAGGAGTTATGTGTTTGGTGGCATGGTTTTCTTCCAGATCGCTTGGTGACTTTTTGAACAGATAACGAAGTTATCACTAACTATGAAAGCGGATTCAAAATGAAAATTTCAAATAGGATCTCGTAAAGTAGGATCTCAAAAGAGGAGGAGCTACCACACTCATCGGCCGAGTCAGGACAATGACGTGAATAAACCTCGAGTAAAGAAAAGCAAGATTAGGGGCATAACCTACAGAGGCATGAGTGTAAACAATTTCCTATCCCAAGAGATATCCCGAAACATATTCTTGTTCACCTCACCAACGTCACCCACTCGAGTTAGGGTCAAACCCTCTCCCTCATCGTAATAGAAAAGACGTCTACTCTCACCCTCATCCTCACTGACAAAGCTATAGTAAGCATCACTCTTAGGAGAATGGTGCATGTCGGAAGGAACATGAATCCAAGCATGCTCCTCAGAGTTCCAACTAATAGAAACAGAAGGAGGCTCAATGACCGAAGGAACAATAGGAGCTTCTACCGCAACTAGATCCACATAAGGCAAACTAACTGAGGAAGGAACATCATGGAGAGGAGAGGTTACAACAATGGATCGGACTTTCGGGACCCACTTTTTGACGGGGGCTGGGGAAGACAAGTTCTATCAGCAAAGGGAATCAGAACAATATTTGACCGAAGAGAACAAGTATCCATAAGGTGGCCAAAAGTCTGACAAGATGAGCATATATTGGGTTTCCAACTGTACCGAATGATAACCTCACGATCATGACCCTCAGTAATTCTGACCCTGAGCGAAGAAGGCAAAGGTCTCTTAGGGGAAATTTCAATCAAGGCTTTATCATACACCAATCTCTTCCTTGCCACGGTATTAGGATTAAAGAAATAACCTTACCAACAAGGCTAGAAAGTCAGTCAAGGCCAATCATGAGTTGCACGATAGATGGAGTGATTATACATTAATACACACACACACATACACATATCTCTACTATTAATAATGAGAATTCGATGAATAAAATTTCAACCGCGTCTTTTTGAAATTCCGAAAATGCCCTTTATTCACCAACGGAATCTTACCATCCGTTTACAACCTCCACCACCATCCCCTTTCCTAGCACTTTTAAACATAATTTCACTATAAATTTGCATTCGACACCATCAACGTAACTTTTTGAAATAAAAATGTTGTGACCACCAAAGCTATCGGATGCACATACGTGAGATTTATACTAGTATGTATAATGCAAAGTTGTTTTATTTATTTATTTATACATCTATGTTTGATAACAACAAAATCAATACATATATACGTGTGTGTGGGTGTGGGTGTGTGTGTTTATTTATAATTATATTTGTAATATCTAAAATATTTATAAATGTATGTATTTAAATAAATGTATATTTATATTATATAATTATATTAATTATAAAATTAATTAAAATTAAATATATGTATCACTTATAACATTCCAAATCCAATATACAACATAAAAATATATTATTATAATTTTATATTATTAAATTATTTATACATAATTTGTTAGCCAAAAACCATTAAAATAACATTAAAAATAATTTGGTAACATATTTTTCAAATTCTAAATTTTTTGAAATTCGAATATGGTATCATAAGGCCATGAAAGAATTTCAATAAATTTCTAAGTTGAAATTATATTTTTTATTATTTAGTTAATTTCGACCGTTATTATAAATGTTTTTTTAAAAATAATAAATTTGATTTTTAAATTTTGGAATTTTATCAGAAAGTTAATATGATGATGGAAATTTTTTATAAAATTTAAAATATTATTTTCGAATCATATATTATTTTATATTAATTTTATAACCTTTATTTCAATTTAAATAATATTAAAATTAGTAAATAATTATAAAAAATTATTTTGTTGTTACCTAAAATTGCATTTAGTAAAAATTTGCATAATAAAGTATTATATCTTTTGTAACATGATTTGGTGACATAATGAAATATAGGTTATTTAAATTTGTGCAATATGACTTATTAATATAAAGATAATAAATTAATAAATATATATATAAATTGAAATCAATAATTTTGGTTGTGTATACATCAGCTCTAAATAATTTTTTTATCATATATACATACACATAACCATTCAACATGCATGCAACAACATTCATACATAAAGGAATCTCACCTAACTAACAATATATATATATATATATATATATATATATATGATATGTGTGTGTGTGTGTACACGCAATGGAATATTATACATGAATTATAAGTTATATGAAATAAGAAAACATACCAAAACTATGCCTTGAAGTACACCTTGCCATGATGAATATCTCTCCTTAGAACTCTTCTCAAGTAGGCAGAGTACTAATCTTTGAATTATAGACCATTGATTATCCAGTAGTTGTTGATTTAAAATTAATTTGAGATGAGATTTGATAGAGCTTTGTGTAGATGGGATCAATCGGCAAGAAGACGAAAATGACGGCCAAAAAGTCTCAAATGCATTAGGGTTACGAGTTCTTTTATAATAAAAGGAATAGAGAGAAAGGTGGATCAAATCTTTTACCCATTCTCCCTAAATCAGAGCCTTCCATTAGTGATCCACCTACTCATCTTTTAGCCGCCCCCATCATGTATGTTTCTGTCATATGTATCATCATACATCATGGGTTAATAGCCCATTTAGGTCCAGGCTAATAGCCCATTTAGGTCCAGATAAATATTATTAATTAAATCTGATTTAATTGCTTGTCGATATCATGTATCGATCAATATATTTATAATTATTATAAATATATACACTAATATTTATTCCTCAAATCAAATTTAAAATTTCAAAATCAATATTTTATAAATATTGATTAGTTTAATTAATTTTTAATAATTATAAACTAATTAAATCATCCGGTCTAAAGATAATTCATCATATCAGTTGTGTGACTCGTCGGGTGTGAATTTGGTCAGCGATTAACATCGAACTATTCGAATATGAACGTTCATACGTCATTTAGCAGGTGGTGTAACATTTTTTCCAAATTTATTGTTTACTTAGTTTCGGTAAAATCGTATTTTAGTCAACTAAGCGTTACCTGGTTGTGACATTTATTTACACCAGTTCTCTTCGTTAAAACTATATCACTTTGGACTTATTGAATTTGGTAATGGTCATAATTCCAACTCGTCCACATTTAACTCTATGGTCCAAACACAAAGTCCTTGGTTCCATCATAACAATTATTATTAACCAAAATGCTCTGACCAGAGACTTTGACTTTGACTTTGAGTTGACTTGAGTTGACCCTAATACTAACCCCATATAATTGAGGAGATGAATCCTCTCTTCAATAGAGCTTCGCTTCTAATACTTCCATTTGACCTAACTATAGTCACTCGATGGACGCCATGCCATGATTTGACTATAATCAAAGTAGAGCTTTCATATTGAAGATCCACAATATTCTCAAGTTAAGAGAACTATGTAAATCAATCACATCGATATTTTCTGTTTGAACTTAGTTATATTAACCGATAGAAAACTATCAAGTGAGTTGTTCCATAATTATCCAATAACCATCACTACGGAACCCTTAGGTGCCCACAGTAGCCATGAGTAATACACTGTCCAACATTTTGAATGCGTTATGTACTTTAGTCTCAACGGATACATCAATATCCCGTCTCGATGCACCTTGACTAGGAACATTTAAAATGGTATATTTGTTTTCATTGTGATAAATTACTCATGGTTACAACGCTTTGTAACTACTATCACAAAACATACCATTTATGGATATTCTATTAAATATACTTTTAATTAAATTAATTAATTAATATAACCACATTGTATCAAGTATATAATAGAAAAAAAATATTTTTGATTTCGAACAAGATTGGTTACTGAGTTAGATATATGTAACAAATTACATAATTACCCCTAGGGCATACCCCTAAGTTTATCATGGATGTCTTGCTATGGGGCAGTGTTGGGTTGTGATAGGAGGATGGTTCGATTGAGAAAGGGCATAGGACATGATTTGATTCTATGTTGTGAGCTTGATAATTCTATAATGGAGACATATTTGTATTCACTCAGCCCGTCACGGGAAGAGCTAGCTTATATACCCATAGTGAAGGATATCTCGATGTATTCAAAGAAGTTTTCAGTCTTCCACCCTAAAGAGAAATCAACTTTCATTTTCAACTCGAGAAAGATGCAAGGCCAGTAGTGATTCCTCTTAGGCATATGGCCCTAAATGAGAGAAGATAATTAGATAAGCAAGTTTCAAAATTGTTGTAAAAAGGCTTTATTTTATGGAGTACCTCGAAATAGGGAGCACTTGTCATTTTTGCTACTAAGGCAGACAGTTCCTTAAGGCTATGCATTGATTATCGAGGATTAAATAAGCCAACAAAGAAAATTCATTATCCATTGCCTCACATTGATGACCTCTTTGATCTGTTAATCAGGGAAAAGGTTTTCTCTCAACTTGATTTGGTAACTGGATATTACTAGTTGAGAGTGGCTGAAGATAGTATCCAGAAGACCGCTTTCCGTACACCTGATGGATTGTTTGAGTGGTTAGTCATGCCGTTTGGATTGATGAATGCTCCAGTTTATTTCGTAAATTTGATGAGTAGTGTATTTTTGGAGCAGTTGGACATATTTGTTGTCGTCTTCGTGGATGATATTCTTATTTATTCTAGAAGTAGGGCAGAGCATGAAGTTCATTTGAGAAAAGTAATGAATGTCTTAAGAAAGAATAAATTGAAAGCTAAGTTCTCTAAATGTCACTTATGGAGGAAAGAAGTTTGTTTCCTTAGGCCTGTAGTACCTGTAGAAGGATTGGCTACATACCCAAGAAAGTAGCTGCAGTTAGAGATGGGAAGACGTCAAAGAATTCTTCAAAGGTCCATAGATTGGGTTCAGCTGGATTCTATCGGAAGTTTATTAAAGATTTCGTGAAGATATCGACATCTCTGACCTTTTAGACTAAGAAGAATCTGATTTATACTTGAAGTCTAGAGTGTCAAAGGGCGTTTGTTAAATTGAAAGAGTTATTGATGAGTGCTCCAGTTTTGGTGAATCCTAATGGTACCAAACACCGTGTATACTGATGCATGCAATACCAGTCTTCGTACTGTTCTTATGCAAAAAAGAAAGGTAGTGGCATGTGTGAGTCGCCAATTGAAGAATCACGAGAGGAATTATCTGATGCATGACTTGGAGTTGGCTGTTATCGTCTTCGCATTGAAGTCATGGAGGCATTATCTATTGGGCGATAGATTCGAGTTATTTACTGACCATAAATCTCCCGAGTACCTATTTTCTTAGAAGGATTTGAATTTAAGACAACAATGGTAAATGGAGTTTTTATCATCATATGATTTTGGGATTTCTTATACTCTAAGGAAGGGAAATGTAGTTATGAAAACATTGTGTAATGACCCATATTATACGTATCGGAGGATCGTAGAATATTAATATTATTTTTAATGAGGTCGTACGATTCTATGATTTTGGGAAATGACTACTGGAGCCATTTTCCATCCTTAGAATTTTTATCGAATGATTTTCACCCTAGAAATCTGGTATGACCTATAAGTTTTGATAGGAGCCGAATTGGGATCCGAAACCACTTCCATTAGATCGAGATGATGATTTCTCTTCCCATAAAGTGGTCACAATAGGAAAACAAACTTACGGTTAGGGAGATAAGGTTTTTTGAAGTTTCACTTGATTTTAAACAGTTTAATGGGTAATTAGTGGGCTAATGGTTTGACCCAAAGCCCATTTTAGGGATTAGTATGAGGTTAGTGCTCATGGGACTTCTCTCCATCACTTCACTCTTCCCATAAATAGAGAGAATCCCCCATTAACCATCTTCTTAGCCAAAAATTTACCATAATCCTTACTTTAATTAGCAAAGGCATGTCATTAGAGGGAGGTAGCGAGACTAGCACCTTTGGATTGGAGATTTACTACTGGAGATCATCATGGAGTTGCTGTTCGTCCTTGGATTTCATGCCTACTGGGTTTGCCTAGGATTGCTTTGGATTTAGGCGAGTGGTTTTAAGCCTCTACTCACTAATTGGCCACTATTAGATGTTAAATGATGTTTTAAAGGACTTTGAAACTCTAAAATATGTTTTAAACCCTTTCTAACAATATGTGTAAATTTCAAGTAATTTGGATAAGTTTTGTACATTCGTTTCTTATGGATCTCATATGTTCTTATATATACTACCCTTAAATTTAGGATTCACATCGGTGTATTTGGTTGTGCACTTGTTAGTATAAATTGTATATTATGATTGCTTTAATATATGTTGGTTGAGTGGTTGAAAACACCGATCAATGGCGATTTAGTTTTAGGAGTAACTTAGGGATCAATATTGAGGGACCAGTGCTGAACAATGGTTATTGGCCCAAATAAGGTGCGATCGATAGAGGGCAACAAGGAAGGCCCCATAAGGCCACATTTCAAATTTTAAGTCGTTCGGAGTTCGTATGCTCAAATATTGATGGATCGGTAGTGACTTTGGAGTATGGATAGGTATTCGATTGCTTCGAGGCATGCTTCGGGCTTTATAGGTACTTTCTTCAAATCACGAACGATAGTTCGCTTGAAGATATGGGAAAAATGTCAGGTGATGGATCGGTAGATGTTTGCCTTAAGACATTTTCGAGCAAAAGGATGGATTACATCGAGCTATAAATGGTCGCTTGGAGGTATGGGCTAGTGAAGTGAAGGAAGTTAGATTTTGGTTAAGTATGGGGATCAGTACCCATGGATCAGTACCGATCCATAGGCATCATTCGATATGGACGTGCGGTCGATGGACAGTGTTCAAGGGATGAAGCATGACTAGTTGTGTGAAGTGTGGGATCGTGGTATGTAAGGATTGGTGGTGATGGTTCGAAGTAGAGGAAAGTGTTGCTTCGAGCTATTTGGATGGTTACTTTCAGACGTGATGGGGTTTAACTTGAGTTTTGGGTGGGTAGTTGCCCAAGTTCGTTGCAAGCCAAATACAGCCAAATATGGCTAATTATGGGGATCGGTATCGAACTATAGGGTTCGGTGGCGATTTCCAATGATGATGATGCAAGATTAATGATGATGATTACAAGATGGGAAGAGATGGCGATGATGATGGATAGTGTACTTTGAGATGAAGAGTTGATGATTGTGAGTCGTATTGAGGGAACCATTGGATGATGGCTATGGGACATATATAGGTATCTTACGATTAATGATGGTTGTAGAGAATCGTCCCTATCGCGTTGACTTCATGATAGAAGTCGTATTACCAGTTTCAAGACGAGCTCTGCTATATATAACATATGCAAACAGATCGTTAATACTTGAAGGTTCAGAGAGTACTGGTAAAATAGGGGTAGTATGAGGTACTAATTCAGACAATGACGGGTCTCGAGCTCCATAACGGGCGATCTGATCTCCATGACGGGCGATCTTTACCATGGATAAGCCATGACGAACGATCTAGTTTTCTGGCCTATTGAGTGACGTGGATTCAAGTATTGATGAACCAGAACGTTGAGTAGTCCTTGACATGATAGATCGTTTGAGTTATCAAGTATCCAACGCACTGAGTGAGTGAATGTGAGGGTGGATGATGGATGCTATGTCTGTTTGACTATTTATCACCCTAGGGATGTCACCTAATGCTACTATTATTGATGTATATATTCGGACAACCCTTGGTACTTTGATGTATAGTATGACCATGATGACTATGATGTAGAATTGCGTATATTTTATATATGTGCTAACTCTGTGGATGTAGGGACAGGTCAGGTATGATCCTTCATATCCTTTGTCCTACTTAGTGGTATATTAGTATGTAGAGATTTAATACTACTCACACTAGACTGTTGTCTAACTTGAGGATTTTTTCTTTGCTTTCTATTACTTTGGGTACTGTTAAATGGGTAGATTAGGGATATCAGGTCTGATGGGCATGTCGAGCTGGACATGTGACGAGCAGGAGGCTATACTATAGTATTACTACATTTATTTACTTGTTATTCAACTGCACAATACTATGGAGCTTGTTGGTGCCTTTATTTCTTAAAGACATTTATTTATGAGTTATTATTTGCTGTATATCTCTATCTCTTATGTTGTATACCATATGGATCTATGTACTCTAATTCTATGATTCATTCAGTTATTTACTGTCTCACCTGTTTTATATCTGAGATGTTTATTATTATATTTATTCGATGCGCTGTGAGATATACAACAGGTTCTGAGATGTTTTATTTACTTTACAACCCTTGACGTTCGTTCTACATCGATCAGGCACCGCTACAGCGGACTATATAGATATGTTAGGTGCTGGTGATGTAGAGAAGTCGTCACATTTGGTATCAGAGCTTAGATTGCAAAATTTAAACTAAGGGATACCATGGCCCAGTAGAGATAGGATATGAGTTCTCATCCCATACTAGATCGAGAATGTATATATTTACGAGAGCATGTATTTGTATATATTTTGGTTTTCAAAACTATATAGTAGTATATAGTATATAAGTCATACTGCACACTCAAGTACTACTTAAATGGGATTTCTTATAGAGAGACTGATCATCCTTATTACATATTGAAGGATGAGTCATCAAACAAGGAATGTCGCTAGGAACTCCGTCTTTGGAGTCGAAGAAGAAGCTGGCTCAGGAGCTACTAAACCCAATTTGCAGACCATGTTCAATACCATGATGTAGAACATGCTGCAAAATGCTTGAGTAGTCGTTCTAAATGTTGCTATCAATGGTGGTGCTCCTATGCAGGTGCACATAGTCGATGTCATTGAGCTGAGCAAGGACTTTGCTAGTCTTGGTGGTAAACCATTTCAAGAAACAGAGTCGATGATGTAGGTGCAGGATTGGCTTGATACATGCGAGAGGATCTTCAATGACTTAGAGCTGAATGATGCTATGAAGAGGCGATTGGCTTCCCGATAGATTCTGGGGCAAGCCATGAACTGGTGGAATGCTACGAAGGTCACTGCTCTAGAGGACCTGTTCACATGAGACCAGTTCAAAACTAGATTTGAAGAGAAATTTGTACTGACAGCTAAAAAGTCAGTCTTGTCCCATAAGTTCATGGATTTGAAGCAAGGAGATATGATTGTCTTCGAGTATGTTGCTTAGTTCAACGCTCTGTCAAAGTATGAGATGTCCTTCATCGGTACTCCATTATAGAAGAATGAGAAGTTCATCATTGGCTTGGATGATCACTTGGAAGAGAAGCTCGTGGGCCACATTGGTAATACTTTTGAGATGATAGTCGAAAAGTCCCTGAGCCATGGGAGTCTTTATCCAAAGTCGAGAGCTATTGTTCCCAAAGATGAGTCAAAGCTGCAATTGGGCAGAGGAGATAAGAAGAATTGGAACAATAAAAGGAAGCAGATTTAGAATAAAGGTGGCCAAAAAAAGAGCAAGCCCACTCTGATTTTCTACAACTACTTAGAGAAGGGCCACTATAGTAGAGATTGCAAAGCCGAGGGGGAGAACTGATAGAACTGCAATAAGCTTGGGTACGTTTAGAAGGAATGTCCATAGCCATTGAAGCAGAAGCAGAAGGTGAAATCATATGCTATCAATGTCATTCCGACTTTGTCGAATGCTTCGAAAGAGAAGGGGAAAGGCATTGTTATTCAAGGTATGCTTTCCATTTATGATGTTCCTGTAAAAGTTTTGTTTAATATCGAGACTTTACATTCCTTCGTATATCTAGTGACTTAGTAGATAGATTGGGATTAGGACCCAAAATTGTTGACAGACCTTTGATTGTGATGAACGTTGTTAGAGGCTCCACTAGCATGTATTTGGTTTGTTGTAGTTTGGTTCTATCGAGTCATGGATGTTCTTTCGATTGTGATTGCTTTGTTTTGGGTTTCATTGGGTTTGATATTATTCTGGAGATGGATTGGCTTCATAATACGGAGTGATGCTGGATTGTGAGAAGTCATTGGTGAAGACATGGGTAAATAATGGGCGGATAGTTGTGTTAGGCTGCCTACCAGATGATAAGGTGATGGTTAGCTTTCTATATTCGCTCGATATCTTACATGACGAGTTGTCATCAGTGCTTATTGCTAGGGAGTATCTAGACGTATTTGAGGAGGCGATCGGACTTTCGTCAAATAGAGAGATCGAGTTCCATATTGATTTAGTTAAAGATGCCAGACCGATAGTGATGCCGTTGAGGAGGATGGCACCTAGAGAGCAGAGATAGGTTGAGGTGCAAGTGAAGGACCTATTACGATGAGGGTTCATTCACAGGAGTATTTCTGAGTGGGGAGTGCCCGTAGTATTCGCCACGAAGGCGGATGGTTCCCTTACATTGTGTGTCAACTATCGTGAGCTGAATAAATGACGAAGAAGAACAAGTATCCACTCCCACGTATTAATGACTTGTCCGATCAACTTCATGCTGATAGAGTATTTTCTCGGTTGGATCCTGCGATGTGATTTCATTAACTGAGAGTAGCGAAGGAGAGTGTACCAACTACAACGTTTCGTATGCCATCTGGTTTCTATGAGTGGTTGGTTATGCCATTCAAGCTAGCTAATGTGCCGACATACTTTATTGGCCTCATGAACCGTGTCTTTAGGGGTCAGCTAAATAAATATGTGTTTGTGTTCGTCGATGATATTTTTGTCTAATCACGGACAAAGGTGCAATATAAGACACATTTTAGGATTGTGCTTGAGGTGTTGAGAGAGAATCGACTAAAAGTGAAGTTTTCGAAGTGTCACTTCTGGAGGAGGGAAGTGAGATTTTTGGGACATTATTTCTGAGCTATTGCCGTGGATCCTGTAAAAGTCACTGTAGTCCAACTAGACCCAAAAACGAAACAGATGCGAGAAGTTTCTTGGGGTTAGCTAGAAATTATAGATGATTCATCCAGGACTTCTCTAAAGCAGTCGCACTATTGACTCATTAAATGAAAATGAATCAGACTTTTATTTGAGATGCGATATCTGAGTAGGAATTCGTGAGTCTGATGGAAAAGTTGATGAGTGCACCTATATTGACCATTCCGAGCGGGAATGAAGAGATGACGACATACACTGATACTTGTGGTACCGGATTGGGTGCAGTATTGATGCATATGGTCAAAGTTGTTGCATATGCTAGTCGACAATTGAAGCCACATGAGAAGAAATACACAACCCATGATTTAGTGTTAGCAGCGATTATGTTTGTGCTGAAAATTTGAAGGTACTATCTTTTAGGAGATAGGTTCAAGCCGTTCACCGACCATAAATCATTGAAGCTCCTCCTTTCGTGAAAGGATCTTAACCTTCACCAACAACGATGGTTAGAGTTCCTAGCCTACTATGATTTTGATATTGCACATACACTAGGGAAGGGTAATGCAGTTGTCGATGCATTGAGTAAGAGACATGCTAGTTCGGAAGCTATGTTCCTTGAGTGGATGCTGCTAGAATATATTACCGGTTATGATTTCCGATCGAGATGCGAGCTAGAACCAGAGATATTGGCAAGCTTGACTATTAGACTTGCTCTGATTGAGCAGATCAGTACTAGTAAGAGGAACGATGCTAGATTAGCTAAGATCATAGCTATGATTAAAGCTGGAGTAGAGTATGAAAATAGGAGACAGTAAGGACTCGACCGAGATGGTTGGCTCCGCAAAAATGGGAGATTATTTATTCCTGATGTTGATGGGTTAAGGGATGAGGTGATACAAGTGTACCATCATTCGAGATTGACTATACATCTCGATGGTAATAAGATGTACCGTGATATGAGGCAGACCTTCTATTGAGAACCGATGAAGAAATAGGTTGGGACGTTTATCTCAAAATGAATACACTGCCAGTTAGTTAAGGCAGAACAGAAGAAGCCTAGTGAATTGATGCAACCACTGGAAGTTCCCGAGTGGACATGGGAACAAGTATCGATGGATTTGGTGATAGACTGCCAAGGACTTGAGCAGGTACGACAACATTTGGTTCGTAGTCAATCGATTGACCAAGAGCGACCGACTTATACCCTTCAAGTCAAGTAAAACGACAGCCAAACTGTATGTAAAGTGGATAGTATGATTTCATGGTGTACCAAAGAGCATTGTGAGTGGTCAAGATCAATTGTTCACTAGTGGGTTTTGGAAGAGCTAGCAGGAGGCGTTAGGGACGGCGTTGCACCTCAACACAGCTTATCACCATCAAACCGACAACCAAGCCGAGAGAGTAAATCGTATCTTTTAGGATCTCTTGCATGCTTGCATACTAGACTTTTGGAGTCTTGTGGGATGATCACTTACATCTTGTTGAATTCCCTTGCAACAACAGTTATCAGTTCAACATCGCTAATGCACCAATCGAGGCACTATATGGCCGACAATGCAACACTCCTTCTTGTTGGTGGGAAGCATGTGAGAAAGTGATACTTGGGCCAGATATGATTAGAGAGACCTTGAGAAGATCGAGATTATTCGACGGTTGATAAAAGCTGCCCAAGACAGACAAAAGAGCTACGCTGATAAGAGACGTAGAGATTTAGAGTTCTCTGTTGGCGATATGGTATTTGTCAAGATCTCTCCGTTGAAGAATGTAATTCAGTTTGATAGTAAAGGGAAGTTAGCACCGAGATTCGTTAGTCTTTTTCCAATCCTAGAGAGGATTGTGAACCTTATTTGCAAAGTCGACTTACTTCAAAGAATGGCGGGAGTGCACAATGTGTTCCACATTTCCCACTTAAGGGAATTTGTGCATGACTCAGGCGTAACTATTGCACCAGATCAACTAGATGATATCAAGATTGAACCAGAGGCTTCAAGTCCTCGTAGGTCTATTCATATCATTGAACATGATGTGATGTAGCTTAGGAGGAAGATGGTGAGGTTAGTGAAGGTTTAGTGGAGCGAAAGCAAAGGCGATTGCACTTGGGAGATCGGGGAGAGCATGATGACAACTTATCTCGAGCTCTTTACTTGGCGAGACTTTCTATTATCGCTTTCACTTTCACTTTCACTTATGATATCATGAAGTATATACCATAGTATAGTGTCATGCATGCTAGGATAGGTTTGGGAGTTTCCTTTTCCATCTGTTGTCGTGTATGCATGTTTGATGTGTGATGGTTGCCTATGCTTGTATATGATTGTTAGGCATGCGGGATGACCTTGTTGATTTATGTTTGGGATTTCGGGGATCAAATTCCGAAAGGGGGAAGAATGTAACAACCTGTATTCTATGTATTGAAGGATCATAGAATATTAATATTATTTTTGTACAAGGTCGTATGATTTTATGATTTTGTGAAATGACTACTAGAGTCATTTTCCATCCTTAGAATTTTTATCGGATGATTTTGACCTTAGAAATCTTGTATGGCATATTACTTTTTATAGGAGATGAATTGGGGTTTGAAACCACCTCCATTAGATCGTGATGATAATATCACTTTCCATAGAGTGGTTGTAATTGGAAAACAGACTTACCGTTGGGGGATATGACTGTTTGAAGTTTCACTTGATTTTAAATAGATTAATGTGTAATCAGTGGGTTAATGGTTAGGCCCAAAGCCCATTTCAAGATTAGCATGAGGTTAAGGCTGATGTGTCTTCTCTCCGTCACTTCACTCTTCCAAAAACAGAGAGAATCCTCCGTTAACCATCTTCTTAGTGAAAAAGTTACCATAATCCTTACTTTAATTAGCCAAAATATGTCATTAGAGAGAGATTAACAAGATTATCACCTTAGATTAGAGATTTACTTCTAGAGATTATCTTGGAGCTGCTCTTCATCCTTGGATTTCATGCCTATTTCGTTTTCCTAGGATTGCTTTGGATTTAGGTAAGTGGTTTTAAGCCTCTACTCACTAATTAGCCACTATTAGATGTTAATTATGTTTTTAAAGGACTTTCAAACTCTAAAATACATTTTAAACCCTTTCTAACAATAAAACCCTTTCTAACAACATATATAAATTTCAAGTAATTTGGATAAGGTTTGTAAATTCGTATTCTTATCAATCTCGTATGTTTTTATGGACGCTACCCCTAGATTTAGGATTCACAAGATGTGTTTGGTTGTATGCTTGTTAGTATACATTGTATGTTATGATTGCTTGAATATATGTTGGTTGAATGGTTGAAAACGCCGATCGAATGTCAATTTAGTTTTAGGAGTAACTTAGGGATCAATGCCAAACAATAGTTATTTGCCCAAATGAGGTGCGATCGATATAGGGAGACAAGGAAGGCCCCATAAGGCCATGTTTCAAATTTCAAGTCGTTTGGATTTCGTATGCTCAAGATATTAATGGATCGATGGCGACTTCGGGAGTATGGATCGGTATTGGATTACTTCGAGGCATGCTTCGGGCTTCATAAGTACTTGCTTCAAGTCGCGAACGATAAGGATGGTTCGCTGGAAGATATAGGAAAAATGTCAAGTGATGGATCAATGGATGTTTGCCTTGAGACGTTATTCTATCCAAGTGATGAACTGTTTTGAGGTATAAACGGTCGCTTGGAGGTATGGGCTAGTGAAGTGGAGGAAGCTGGATTTTGGTTATGTAAGGGGATCGGTACCTATGGCTTGGTACCGACCCATGGGGATCATTTGATATGGATGTGCGATTGATGGAGGGTGGCAAAGGGATGAAGCATGACTTAGGGGTGTGTAGTGTGGGATTGGGGTAAACATGGATCAGTGGTGATGGTTCGGGGTAGAGGAAAGTGTTGCTTCTAGCTATTTGGATGGTTGCTTTTAGTTTTCACATGCTTGCTTTGGGACATGATGGGTTTGACTTAGGGGTGTGTAGTGTGGGATTGGGGTAAACATGGATCAGTGGTGATGGTTCGGGGTAGAGGAAAGTGTTGCTTCTAGCTATTTGGATGGTTGCTTTTAGTTTTCACATGCTTGCTTTGGGACATGATGGGTTTGACTCGAGTTTTGGGTGGGTAGTTGCTCAAGTTCGTGGCAAGCCAAATATGGCTAAGTATGGGGATCGATACTAAACTATAAGGTTCGATGGTGATTTTTGATGACGACGATGCATGACTCAATGATGATGATTCCATGATAGGAAGAGACGACTTAGATGATGGATAGTTGTACTTTAAGATGCAGAGTTGAGAACTGTGAGTCGTACTAAGGTCCTCTTAAATGAGTGAATTAGGGATATCAGGTTTAGTGAGCACATGAAGCCGGGCAGGTTGCGAGCAGAAGGTTATACTCTCGTGCTACTACATTTTCTTAATTGATATTCTGCTACACAACACTACGGAGCTTGTTGGTGCCTTTGTTACTTAGAGACAGTTATTTCTGAGCTATTAATTTTTGTATAGCTCTATCTCTTATGTTGTATACTGTATGGATCTGTGTACTTCGATTCTACAATTCATTCAGTTATTTACTCTCTCGCTTGTTTTATATATGAGATGTTTATTATTATATTTATTCAATGGGTTGTGAGATATATGATAGATTATGTGATGTTTTTCTTACTTTACAACCCTTAACAATCGTCCTGCATCGATCGGGCATCGCAATAACACACTATACAGGTATATTGGATGCCGGTGATGTAAGGCGGTTGTCATACATTGAGTAGGAGGCATGCTGATGTGAATGCTATGTTGCTAGAATGGGGAATGTTTGAGTTCAATCAGGTTTGATTTCCAGCCTTGACCGCAACATGCCTCTGGATTGTTAGTAGCAATGGAGGTTAGACTTATATTGATGGATCGTATTGGTCAAGCCATGGCAAGACGCATCGTTGGTTAGTATTGTGAAGCGGTTACGGCGGGGTGAACAATCGAGTCATTTGGATCATTACTCCAAGGATCAGAAGGGTTATTTAAGGAGAGACGGAAGGCTATGTATACCACAGTTTAAGTAATTGATAGAAGAAATATTAGGTGAGTGTCATCGCTCTAGAATGATTATTCATCCCAGAGGAGATAAGATGTATTGGGATATAAATAGACCATTCTATTGGCTATGAATGAAGAGGCGGGTAGCTGAGTATGCAGCGAAGTGTATGACGTGCCAACATAGGACATAAAAAGCCGAGTGGACCGCTACTTCCGTTAGATGTGCCACAATGGAAGTGGGAATGCATACCTTTGGATTTTATAGATGGATTACCCTGGAGTAGATGAGGAAATGGGAGCTTATGGGTTATAGTAGATCGTCTCATGAAGAGCCTGCATTTTGTTCCAGTTAAGAGTACAAGAACTGTGCCGACATTTGTGATACAGTATATTAAAAAAGTGGTCCAATTACATGGAGTTCCAGCTAGTATAGTACATGACCAAGATCCACTTTTCATAAGTGAATTCTGGAGGAGTCTACATGAGGCATTAGGAACAGAGTTGCATTTGAGCACGGTGTATCACCCGAATACTAATGGATAGATGAAGAGAGTAAACAAGGTTTTGGAAGATTTGTTGAGGGATTGTATATTGGATTTGGGAGATTCTTGGAAGGATCATTTACCTCTTGTAGAACTCGCATATAATAACAACTACCAAGCAAGTATAGGAATGGCACCGTTTGAAGCATCATATGGGAGGCCATGTAAGTCATCTTCATGTTGGTGAGTCTACAAATAAGATTACTGTGGGTCCATATATAGTTGGAGATACATCGGAGAAGGTGGAGCTTATAAGGAAGAGGATGAAGGCTGCACAAAATCGACATAAGTCATATGATGATAGGAGGAAGAAAGACTTGGAATTCAAAGTTGAAGATTTCACTACACCAAAAGACCAATTTGAAACGGTAACAAAATGTTGCTAAAAGTTTTAGCAACACTCTACGAGTATTGCAGATTAGCATGTTGCATATTTTCGAAACACTAACACTGTTTCAATTTTCCAATTTGAAACACTTACTGTGTGCTTCAAATTGTTTAATTGAAACATTTAGTGGATGTTGCAGATTAACAAATTAAAACACTTATAAAGTGTTCCAAATGGACAACTTGCAATGTTTTATGAGTGTTTCACACTGATAATTAGCAACACTTTTGGGTGTTTCAAAGTGACAATCAACAACACTTACTACGTGTTTCAAGTTGATAATCTACAACACGCCTTGAATGTTTCAAATAGGCAATTTGCAACACTAATTGAGAGATTTGAACTTACAGTTAAAAAAAGGCAAATTATGGTTCTCAAATTAAAAATATATATAAACAATATATATGATCCATACATAAGCAATGTAAAAACAACATATCAACAAAATATATCAACAATATATCAATACAAATGACAAGGAGCAATATTAAATGATTTACAACAGTTTATTTTGTTAGTTATTCAATAAAGCAAAGAAAATATTAAATGATTAAACAACATTTAAAATGACACTATAAATTGATCGTAACAAGTAATTCCTCTTTGATCTCACTTCATCCTTATCGGCAAACATTCTACTACTCCATCTCTCTATTGTTGAACCAGCAGTTCGTGGAGTTCTTGAACCGCACAATGCCTAAAATTGGTCTACTGACTAGAAAGGAAAAAACATAATGTCAAAGTCAGTATTCATTTGATGACAACTAAAATATATTTGTTCCTAATGTATATATTTGCTTCTAAAGGAAAATGAAAAGAATTAGAGTACAACTAAACTATAGTTGTTCCTACTGTAGGCCACCTCATTTGACGATAACTAATCTTAAAAAATGCCAATAAAGAATAACAAGGTACAACAAAGATAAGTAACCTCAATTTCCTTCGCTAGAATCTCCATGGGATTTTCGCCATTGCAACTATCCTTCAAGGTATAAATCTCTACCAGAAAAAATCATAATATGAGTAATTATAAACATAAAAGACATGTACACGCAGCTCACATGCATGGAAAATGTAACTTTAAAAAATTATTGAAGATGACCGTGGAATACTAAAACTAGCACAAAACATATTAAAACTTGTTCTCTAAATAGTATATGATGTTCTACATATTAAGTTCTCATTCAAAGGTTTAAAAATAAAGGTTATATCTTCCATGAATTTATCTCCTTGAAAGGATGTCTCGATGTCTCCTCTTCACCTAGCAAGAACAAAGGTGATTTTGATTATTACTGACTTCAAAATAAAATTTCTCAGGTATTTCAGATAGTCGAATTAAAATAATACCAGTTGTGAAGATCATTCAGCTATTTTTATCATTGGTCTGATGTTGCTCCTCAAACTGTAAACAAATTTACATCATGCCTGGCTGAATTGAACCAGATATGGTAGCTGCTAAAAAAAATTTCCCCATTCTGAGATTGCTTTTCACCTTCTTTTTCTAGATTACATTTCTTAAATGCGGCTATTTGATTACGTAACCTTTGTGGAATTTTTTCCAACTCCAAATTCAACCATATCTTTATATTATTTGCTAAGCAGAGATGATTAATGTTTCAATTCAAAACAGGCATTTGATTTTCTACTCCACGGCCGGCATGCCCATAAACTTGCAAAAAAGAAAATGTGTTAAATAAAAAACCAAAGAAAGAAAGAAGAGGAAGAAGAAAATGAGGCTTAGGTTGAATGCCACATTAAAGTCCAAAAAAAGCAATAAACCTGTAAACTTAATCATCAAAAGGCTGTGCTAAGTATTGCAATGTAGCAAGCATCCAAGCTCCCTCACACTACCAACATGGAAAAACTCGTGCATATTATTTAAAAATAATATGCAAATAGGAATGAGATTATTTATGAAGCATACTCCCAAAACTACAAACAAATAAATTACTGCATAAAATAATCTAACAACTCTGCAAGCAAATCATCATTACTTAGTTATCAATGAAATTAAAAAACAAAGTGGATGCAGGTTAAACATTCAAATTAAGGTTATTTGGGTTAAGTCGCGTGATTACAACATCCTAGTGGGAAAATGGCATCACTACTTTGCTCAAAATTTTACAACTGATAAAAAGGAAAAACAGCTGAAGTCAATGAGGTCTGGATACCAAGTCTTTTCCCAAAACTGATGAAATGTAGAAAGCTACCGCATAATGATCCAACAACAAGCAAATCATATGAAAATTTGAGCTAAGTAAATATTGGGCTAGCTAGTTGTATCTTGAAAAGGTACGAGCAGGCATGAAATGTTATGAACTTAACCAGTAATGCTATATGCTAAAATTGCTTTGAACTAGAGTTTGTTAATAAGTGGTAGGAAGTGACATGATTCCACAACCGATTATGGTCGTTGATAGGTTGAAAATTGCACTAGTTACTGAGGAACCACCTTCACGTGATTATGGTGGCTAGGAATTAAAAGATCTACTAAGGGAATGCATAACTTACAATGATGGATAATGAAGGTCAAGGGCGGATCCAGCCCTGGGCTCAACTGGGCTGTAGCCCAGGTCATTTTAAAAAAAATCACCTTTCCAAAATCCTAGCCCAAGATGTTTACTGTTAGCCCAAAACGCAAATTACAATAAAGACATAGGGTCCATTCTTCCTGTTCTGTGTATTTCACCTGTTTGTAATTCATTCAGTCTTCATCCTCTCTTTTGTAGGCTGAAACAAAGGTATTTTTATTAAACTAGTTTGATTACGAATCAGTTCCACATGATCACTCAGTCCGTACACCGAAGTCCACTACTTAACATAATTTGATTTCTTTTCAGTAGTTATTAATATTGTCCGTTTAATTATTTTGATAAATGATCATTTTTACGAATGAATTAGGGTTAATTGACCAATCTTTAGATTAAATATGAAGCGATTCTTAGATGCATGACAAATTCTAATTGGATTTAGAATTTAGGGTTAGAGAAAACTGAGAAATCAACCTTTAGGGATATCTGGCAGTACCTGGGTTTAACTATTTCAATAGTTTTACTGTAATAAAATTTCAGTACCGAAAAATTCAGAAGTAGATTAGGCGGTACAGGTATGAACTTCGCCGATGTTTCCCATACATAAATGCATATGTTAGGTAAAGTGTAATTGAAACACCTTACACCTCTTAGTATTCCTAAAAAGGGCACACCAAAGGATGTGGTGCGTTATAAGTATAGCTAAAGCATCACAGAGACTAAGATTCACAAGACAAATAAGTAAGCAGAAACATTTAAATAATAACTTATCATTCAAAATTAAACTTCATCCCAAAATAAGTTATAAAAACATAACATATCTCAAAAACTCAAAATGTCTCATGTCTCATGAAAATACATCTCCGTCTCATAAAATTAGAGTATAAAGATAACAGTAATAATCTCTCTCACAAGTGCCAATCCATCATAAGCCAAATGAAAAAGATGAAAAGCCGAAGAATACATCTGAAATGAGAAAACTTCAGAAATGAATCTCCAAGCAACCTGAATCAACTATCCTCAACTCTGCTGGCCTATGGGAGGAAAATGAAAGATAGAGGAGTGGGTCAGACAATAAGTCTGGTGAGTGAAAGTAATTACTAGCATTTTTAAGCAAGATAAAGATAATATACTAGGCAATAGTTCTAGCATGAAAGAAGATAAAGGAAAGATAAAGCTCGCATAAAATATTGTTTCTGATTCTGTTTGACTGTTTGCTTTGATTGTTTGATTGTTTGCACTTGTCTTAAACTACCGTGATTAGACTGAAACCCTAATCCTATCTCAACTGCTAACTTGATTAGGCTGAAATCCTAATCCTACCCATTGATCAGCCTTTCCTATCTCTGTTGTGCCACTGTAAACCAACCTGTTGGTCACAGCAAAAGACACCTCTTAGCGCTTAGGACGCAGTAGCGAATTATTTACTCTAATCGATGCCGCACGCTCGGTCATCGCCGGTACACACTAACTGTCGCCCTCTATTTGACCCTTTATTTACCATAATCAGCATAAGCGTGCCCAGCCTCACCTACGTGTGAGACCGTAAGTCCTCAACCTGAAAGGGAATGCTGCCAGTACTAGTCTTCACAAACAAATCTTCTAGATTTGCGCCCCTTGTCCACATCTCCAAATTTGAGCCTCTATCTATTGGCCACTTATTTACCCTAATCAGCATAAGCGTATCCCAGCCTCACCTACGTGTGAAACCATCAGTCCTAGACCTGAAAGGGAATGCTACCGGTACGGGCCACTACTTCTATATTTGCTTATTAACTTAATCCAAGATCTAAGTTTTAAAATAAGCCTCTTATGTTATCTCTTCTTTCTAATTATAACCTACGTGTTATAATTGTTCTTGCAACTGTTACTCTTCTATTTTCTTTTTTTAGTTATAACCACTTGTTATAATTATGCTTTCAAATATCTTAAATTTTCCTATTTCAATCCTTCTCTATTTTTATTTCAGTTTTACTCATTTTACATCTGATTTCTATAAATTTAGTGCTTTTCTATTTTAATCCATATTTGTGAATTCTTCTCTTTTTAATATTTTATTCACGTCAAAAAGGATTAAATCTATAAATAAAAGAAACTAACATTTACAGGCTAAATTCCAACTTAAAACAGATGTAAATAACTGCAATTAATCGTAAATAACTGAATAAAATAGCTGAATAAAAATTGACGGAAATGAACTTCTGAAATTTACTTAAAAACTGATTGTAAATAAACTTACATAAAAACTGTCTCAAAATTGTAAAAAAACTACAACTATTGAGAACCCTATTATTTTAAATTGCTTACAAATCTAAAATAATTACAAAACACTCACATGTTGTTCTTATCTAGTCCTTGGCCTTCCTGGATCCACTTCTAGGGCGTAGAATATTTTTATCAAAAAGATTTCCTCCCTAGAAAAATTTTCTATTTAGGGTTTTGCCTCAGGCAATGAACCCAATTGGAAGAAAATTTGAACGAGAAAAATAGCTAGGCCTAGGGTTCTATTTATAGTGTGGCTTAGGGATCTCCGACTGTCAGATTTGAAGATTAAATCTGGTGCAACCACGTCATAGACTCACTAGGAACCGTCGAATGCAGCTACGAACGCACAGGATTAACCAAAAATCAAAATTACTCTCTTTGGCTTGTATCTGGATGAAATATAGTCCAGGCAGAAGTGCGAGTCGACCCATATTCCTTAGGGGTCGACCTACAGATCGACCTGGCCAAAACAAGGGTCGACCCTTAAGGGACTTGTTATATCTTTTTTTTCGTTTTTGTTTATTTAATTCTGGTTCCTTGTTTCCCTCATAACTTCTCCATACTGACTCGGATTTCGACCAATTATATATAGTAATTGCTTAGAAAATCGCCATGGACCCAATGGTGCAACTCTCGTAGCTCGATTTTGATAATTTCACAAACTTATTTTATTATTTAATTAATTCGCTAATTAATTATTATAGCTCAAATTTTGGGTTGTTACATTCTCCCTTCCTTAAAGGATTTCGTCCCTGAAATCTCCAAGGACGGAAGAATGAAATAAATATTTTCATCCAAATTCCACAACCACATATTCAACCATCATCCATTACATTCATTGTCCTTAAGCTTTCTAATGCAATTTATGATATATGCAATAGTGTAGTGTCAATGTCCCTAACAAATGCAAAAGATTAGGCGGTCTACTGATTCAGTCGACCTCCTTTTTATGCAATCATGTCCGTGCTCTGTATCCAAATGAATGCAAATTTTCTAATGATAACTTATAGTTCTACATGCGTGCTATAATCATCATCCAAATGCAATAATCATATGCTAATCACTCATTATAGCAACAATGGAAATAAAATAAAAATGCAAGTGCACACACATCCATATGCGTACGCTTTAGTGACCTAGTTAGGCCGATCTCTAAGAGATAATAGTGCATAGAGTGTGTAAATGCGTCCATTAGCATCCACTAGCAAACACTTGCAACCACTAGCATCCATCATACATAACATGTTCTAGTAACAGGTTTACATTCAGTCCTACCATCCATAGGTTAAATCCTAAGATCTACCCTCCCAATGTTACTAAAGGAAAGAACCTATTCAAAGTTATAGAAAATTCAAGACGTACCATCAAAAAGATGCGGATAAGAGGTACGTATTTTCTCCTCAACCTCCCACGTAGGTCCTCAATACTATCTCCCAATTGCACTTAACCAAAGGGACTTCCTTATTCCTAAGCTACTTGATATCATGCCCAACGATCTTGGTAAAAATGCGACGAACCGATGCTTCTCTCTCCACTTCAACTTCCTCAAGTAGGCTAGGTTCCACTACCTCTGCTGAACCATGTAAGCACTTTCTCAAGTGTGAAACATGAAAAACATCATGAAATCCCGCGGGCCTCTCCGGTAACTTTATCCGATACGCCATCTTCCCTACCCTTTCCATAATGGGGAACGGTCCTACGAATCTAGGAGCAAGTTTCCCACTTGATCCAAACCTTACTACCTTCTTAGCGGAGACACCTTAATTAAAGCCAAATCTCCTACCTCGAACTCAATATCCCTTCTCCGCTTATCTGCATAGTATTTCGGTCTATCTTGGGCCGTCTTCATTCTTCTTCTAATCAAATAAATCTTTTCCGAAGCCTTTCTAACCATGTCAGGACCAAGTAGCAATCATTCTGTATACTCCAACCAACGCGAAGGGGACTTGCAAGGTCTTCCATAAAGGGCTTCAAAAGGAGCCATCGTAGTGCTAGCATGAAACTATTGTTAAAAGTGAATTCCACTAAAGGAATGTGCTCCTCCCAAGTTTCTCCAAAATCAAGAATGCACATCCTCAACAAATCCTCAAGAACTCTATTAACTCTCTCCGTTTGTCCATCCGTTTGAGGGTGATAGGTCGTACTCAATCTAAGTTGTGTCCCTAAAGCCTCTTGCAAGCTCCTTCAAAACTCATTAGTAAAGATAGGGTCCCTGTCACTCACTATGCTAGAGGGAACTGCATGAAGTTGGACTATCTCACGAACGTATATGGATGCCAAATAAGGTGTTGTCCTCTTGCTCTTGACCGGAATGAAGTGGGCGCTCTTAGTCAAACGATCTACAATCACCCAAATACTGGTATTCCCCTTCCTAAATCGGGGTAAACCATCTATGAAGTCCATCGAAACACTATCCAACTTCCATTCGGGTACATCCAATGGTTGAAGCAATCAGCCAGGCCTATACTACTCTGCCTCAACTCTTTGGCACACAAGACACTTAGCCACAAACTCTGCTACATCCTTTTTCATGCCACTCCAATAAAACACTCTCTTCATGTCCTTATACATCTTATCTCCACCTGGATAAATAGTCATCCGAGAATGGTGTGCCTTCGCTAGAACTGCTCTCATCAAATCACCAGTGCGGAGGACACAAAGTCTTCCATCTCTCCTTAGCCACCCTTTACTATCACTGGAATAGCATTGGAGATATCTAGAGACCTCTCCTCTGCTAATCCTATCTAGAATATCCACAAGCTCTGAATCCTCTCGATGGCTTGAGCCAATATGATCTATAAGGGTAGGCTTAACCTCAAGTGCTGCCAATAATCCAGGAGTTATGTCCGTAGAGGGCTTAAAATCAAAGGTGGAAATAAACTCTAGGCTTTTCCACTCCACGAACATTGGGCTAAGGGTTGTTCTCTTCTTACTTAATGCATCCGCATTTTTCTTAGTGAGGCGGGTAAGCGGTGCTGAAATCTTAGCAAAATCTCTGATAAACTTCATGTAATAATCAGCCAAACCTAGGAAGCTTCTAACTTCGGTAACGCTCTTGGGGGCCTTCCAATCCTGTACTGCTACTACCTTAGCGGGATCCACCGCTAGACCCTCTCTTGAGACTATATGCCCCAAGAAACGCACCTCCTCATGCCAAAAGTGACACTTCGAGAATTTTGCTTTCAACTGATGAACACGAAGTGTACGAAGAACCTTCTTAAGATGAATAGCATGCTCTTCCATACTCTTGGAAAACACCAGAATATCATCCACAAACACTACAACGAACTTATTTAGGACATCTCGAAAAACATGGCTCATCAGATCTACAAAATAGACCGGGGCATTGGTCAGCCCAAACGGCATAACCAACCACTTAAAGAATCCATCGGGTGTCATAAATGTTGTCTTATCGATGCTATCGTCAACGACCCTAAGCTGGTGAAATCCAATGGCTAAGTCAAGCCGAGAAAATACTGAAGAGCCAACCAACTAATCGAAAAGATTGTCTATCCTAGAAAGTGGGTAACGATTCTTCTTCGTGAGCTTATTCAACTCTATATAGTTATGCAAAGTCAAAGGGAACCATCTGCCTTTGTAGCGAAGAAGATTGGTGCTCCTCACTCAGATATGCTTCGTATGATGAAGCCTTTCTCTAGTAGCTCACCGATCTGCTTACTTAACTCCTTCCTCTCCATAGTAGCCATATGCCTCACGGGCAATGCCACTGGCTTAGCATTGTCATTTAGATAGATCCTAAAGTTGATTTCTCTCTTAGGGGGTAGCCACCTAACCTCCTCAAAAACGTCTGGGAAATCTCTACCAACTGGAACCAAATCTAACTCTCCAAGTGATAAATCAAGGGAATAAAGGAAGCTCAACGTGACCGACCCCTGTGGGTTGCAAGAAACCTCGAGAGTCTGTCCGCTACATGTCTTTAGTCTAACGACTCTCCTCTCGCAGTCCAATATCGCATCATAAGTGTATAACCAGTCCATCCCCAAAATCATCCCATATCCCAAAAATCTCAGTACATAGGCGTCACAATCAAACTCTACGTCTAGTATAAAAATTTTCAAACCCCTATAAATCATAGATAAATGTGCCGATCCTCCTATCGGGTTTGAAACAACTATAGGGTCTACAACTAGAGAAATATCTAAGTGCAAACAATCAACCAAGGAACTAGAAATGAAAGAATGCGATGCTCCGGAGTCAAAAAAAGTCCGAATAGGAAAATCCGAAATAGAAATCAAACCTTCTACAGAGACTTTCCTACCTCGGTCCGGTCCACCACTAGAAGGTGCTGCATCCAAAGTATGTACTTGCGCCGTAGGTGTGCCTGCTCTCTGCCCCGTCTTCTGAGGACAAGCTCTACTAAGGTGTCCAGGTTGCCCACAGTTTTAACACCTCCCCTTCATTGTGTCCTTCTTACGGTCCTTTGTGAAATGCCCAACCAATCCACAATTATGACATTTCTCGCCCTTCTTGATCTGTCCCTTCTGAGGTCCTCCTCCTTTCTTCTTCTTCCTTAGATCCATCTGATATGAGGACCATTTCTACTAGTGACTCATACGTCGCTCCCATAGGTACATGTGTCAATGCTAACCCTTGGAGGGGCTGGTTTAAACCCTTAGCAAACTTGGTTGCCTTCTTATGCGATGTATTAACAAGCTCCATCCTGAACCGCGATAACTCATTAAACTGATTTATATACTCTTTCACCGAAAGACTCCCCTACTTCAGACTAATGAACTTCTCCAACTGCATACTTTCCTCGGCTTGCGACAAGAACATTCTCTCAAACATTTCCCTAAATCCAACCCAACCAATGTCTCTACCCTTCATCTTTACAATCTACCACCAGTAAGAAGCCTCTCCCTTTAGCTGCCAAGATGCAAGCTGAACTCTCTGCTGGTCCTCCAATCCTAACAGCCCAAATATCCGCTCTGTATTCCTCAACCAAGCTCGTGCCTCTACGAAATCCTCCATGCCAGAAAACGTCTTGCCTCCTAAACAAGCGAAGTCCTTACATAGCTTAGAAAAATTGGCTGCTGTAGGTGAATTAACGGGATCTCCACCCACCGGTGCTGCATTGGGAGCTTTCCCTTACACCTATGGTGCCATAGCTTGGAGGTATCTATGGAACCAACTAGGGACTTGGACACCCTCTGGAAGATTTAGGGCATCCGCCATACTATGCAAAGAAAAAAAATTAGGCTCGAAAGAAGATTGAACTGGACTTTTAGGGGATTTTTATAAAAACTCTCTTATACTTGAAAAATACTTTTAGTCTGAAGATATGTTACCTTTTAAAAATACTTTACTTTTAAAATAAGTTTTTAGGAATCCTGTAACCTTAGGCTCTGATACCAAATGAAACACCCCATACCCCTTAGTGTTCCCAAAAGGGCACATCAAAGGATGTGGTGCGTTATAGGTATAGCTAGAGCATTATAGATACTAAGATTTACAAACAAATAAGTAAAAATAGCGGAAACATTTAAATAATAATTTATCATTCAAAATTAAACTTCATCTCAAAATAAGTCAAAAACATAACATCTCAAAAACTCAAAATGTCTCATGTCTCATGAAAATACATCTTGGTCTCATAAAATCAAAGTATAAAGATAACAATAATAATCCCTCTCACAAGTGCCAATCCATCATAAGCCAAATGAAAAAGATGAAAAGCAGAAGAATACATCTAAAATGAGAAAACTCCGAAAATGAATCTCCAAGCAACCTGAATCAACCATTCTCAACTCTACTGGCCTATGGGGGAAAAGGAAAGATAAAGGAGTGGGTCAGACAATAAGTCTAGTGAGTGAAAGTAATTACTAGCATTTCTAAGCAAGATAAAGATAATAAACTAGACAATAGTTCTAGCATGAAAGAAGATAAAGGAAAGATAAAACTCGCATAAAATACTGTTTCTGATTCTGTTTGACTATTTGCTTTGATTGTTTGATTGTTTGCACTTGTCTTTAACTACTGTGATTAGGCTGAAATCATAATCCAATCTCAAATGCTAACTTGATTAGGCTGAAATTCTAATCCTACCCATTGATCAGCCTTTCCTATCTCTGTTGTGCCACTGTAAACCAATCATGTTGGTCACAGCAAAAGACACCTCTTAGCGCTTAGGACGCAGTAGCGAATTATTTACTCTAATCGATGTTGCATGCTCAGTCATCGCCGGTACACACTAACTATCGCCCCCTATTTGACCCTTTATTTACCCTAATCAGCATAAGCGTGCCCAACCTCACCTACATGTGAGACCGTCAGTCCTCAACCTGAAAGAGAATGCTGCGGGTACTGGTCATCACAAACAAATCTTCTAGCTTTGCGCCCCTTGCCCAAATCCCCAGATTTGAGCCTCTATCTATTGGCCACTTATTTACCATAATCAGCATAAGCGTGTCCTAGCCTTACCTACGTGTGAAACCATCAGTCCTAGACCTGAAAGGGAATGCTACCGGTACGGGCCATCACTTCTATATTTGTTTATTAACTTAATTCAAGATCTAAGTTTTAAAATAAGCCTCTTCTGTTATTTCTTCTTTCTAATTATAACCTACGTGTTATAATTGTTCTTGCAACTGTTACTCTTCTATTTTCTCTTTTTAATTATAACCACTTGTTATAATTATGCTTGCAAATATCTTAAATTTGCCTATTTCAGTCCATCTCTATTTTATTTCAGTTTTTCTCATTTTACATCTGATTTCTGTAAATTTAGTGTTTTTCTATTTTGATTCATATTTGTGAATTCTTTTTTTTTTAATATTTTATTCGCGTCAAAAAAGATTAAATCTCTAAAAAAAGAAACTAACATTTATAGGCTAAATTCCAACTTAAAACAGGTGTAAATAACTGCAATTAACTGTAAATAACTAAATAAAATAGCTGAATAAAAATAGACTGAATAGAACTTCTAAAATTTACTTAAAAACTGACTGTAAATAAACTTACATAAAAACTGTCTCAAAATTGTAAAAAAACTACAACTATTGAGAACTCTATTATTTTAAATTGCTTACAAATCTAAAATAATTACAAAACACTCACCTATGGTCCTTAGCTCTAGTCCTGGGCCTTCCTGGATCCACTTCTAGGGTGTAGAATATTTTTATCAAAAAGATTTTCTCCCTAGAATTTTTTTCTATTTAGGGTTCAGTCTCAGGCCATGAACCCAATTGGAAGAAAATCTGAATAAGAAAAATAGCTAGGTTTAAGGTTCTATTTATAGTGTGGCTTAGGGATCTCAGACCGTCGGATTTGAAGATTAAATCTGGTGCAACCACGTCATAGGCTCACTAGGAACCGTTGGATGCAGTTACGAACGCATAGGATTAACCAAAAATCAAAATTACTCTCTTCGGCTTGTACCTGGACGAAATATCGTCCAAGCAGAAGTGTGGTCGACCCATGTTCCTCGGGGGTCGACCTACAGGTTGACCTGACCAAAACAAGGGTCGACTCCTAAGGGTCTTGTTATATATATATATATATATATATATATATATATATATATATATTCGTTTTTGTTTATTTAATTATGATTTCTTGTTTTTCTCATAACTTCTCCACACTGACTCGGATTTTGACCAGCTATATATGAAAATTGCTCGGAAAATCGCCACGAACCCAATGGTGCAACTCTCGTAGCTTGATTCTGACAATTTTACTAACTTAGTTTATTATTTAATTAATTCGTTAATTAATTATTATAGCTCAAATTTTGGGTTGTTACGGTAATTCATATATGTTTACTAACATATTAAACAAGCTTACTTTGATTTATGTTTTTTTTGGGGAAAGTTATGCAGATTTTTACGAGGTGCAAGAGTAACATTCAACCTAATTTAAGCATATATAATTGATAATGTAACTGTAATTCGGTGATATTGTTATAAAAAAAACGGATCATCTTTAGAATTTGCCCACCCCTATGTAAAATCCTGGATCCACCCTTGATGGAGATACAAACATTGTAATAAGAGAAGCAACACTGAAGTATCCCACGAAGAGTTGCCTCGTGTCATGATTGAAATACTCAAGCCTATAATACATTATAGCAGCAAATGCTCCATGAAAAATCTTTATAACTAATCAATTATAAAAATGAAGAAAGGGGAATGTACCTAGGTCATGCGATTGTCGAAAACAATGACTGTGGAGATGTAAACAAGTTAAAAAATAGCTCCAACCTAATTCACAGCTGCAACCAAAGGAACGCCGTTAGATACAAACTTACAAAGGGAAGGTCATGCCAAAAGAAAATCAAGCCATTCAATAGTGAATAAACATAAGGCGACGCTCGAAATTGCTCCGTTGATATATTTCTCACAATCCTTCTAAACGTTGGTCTGAACAATCAACGTATTTTTCTTGGTCGTTGCTATGGTTTTCTTATTGCTTTTAAAACAAAGTTTTTCTGGAAATTAACAGATGATACCTTTTATTTTATGATATTTTTCTTCTTTTGCCAAAAGAAGCAATAAACAATTCAAATAAGCACCATTCCTAGCACTTTATAATAAAAAATGAACATGATTGAGATGTTGTCCACATAGAAAAAAAAATTACATCATCTTAGTCTGCGTGTACCAAGGGAAGAAAGCTTCCATGCGTAGGTTAGGGAGAACTTACGGCAAAAAGGGCATGTGTGTATATATATAAGCACTATCTATAACTCCCATGCAGATTACTTTACTTAAGCTGCAAGCAACATGTTTTAACCAAATATTGAGATTTCAAATTGGTAACTGAAGAAAACCATATAATAGATCGATAATTTACCCAAAGAAACCAAAACTTCCGTTTATCTTGTTTATCAAGCAACATCCATGAAAACATAAATATATAGATCAATATGTGATGGAAAAGCACGGACTAATTAAATATAAACATATTGAGTTGTAAGCATCCAAAATGTATATCCTGCTTATCACGCAGTATCTATGAAAACATGTTAAGAAGTCCATAAAAGAATATTCAATATGATGATAGAAAAGGGTATTGAAGGCTACATCCATCATTGATATATCATTGCACTTGACCTTATTAGCCAAACAATAATTTGATACACATAAATTAGAGAAACAACCAACATATATGAATACTTAAGTTTAAAATCAATCTGATGGTTGAGATTTATTGTGTCGCAATTCTGTCATCAACTTGTGTTCCAACAGATTTTCCACATATATACAAACGAAAACTTATGATAAATGTTAAAAAGGTGCTTTCGAAATTTACATCTGCAAGATAATAAGATAGACATAGTTTAGTTTGAATTTTAAACCTGACAGCTTTGAACTCATACAAAGTAAGGGAAGCACAAAAAGACTTATCTTGCGCCTAATTAGCTAACTAGGCTGGTAGGCATTACACATTTGAAATTTATCAAACTAAAATGATGTTCACACACTAATGAATATTAACCACACCAACAAGTTCCATGTGTTTCCATGTTATAAACTTGCAGTACGATCTGGGTCCAATTACTTCTGATAAAAAAAAAGAAAAAAAAGAAAAAAAAGAATCCGTAGTTAAGTCCAAGATCACACAAAAATTTAGTAGACCAGATTACTAGATTACTTGTAAACCAACCGGCTGCACTAGCACATAACTACATAAGAAATTTATGGAAAGAGCATTTCATTTGCACATGCAGAATACTTAACAGCGATTCAATCATAATAGTAACCCACGCTAAACAATACAGTTTACTAACTGCAAACAGGTTGTTGGTATACATCATCTGCATCTATACGTGTTTTGCAAACATTTTCTAGTTCCTCAACTGTAAAATAATAACCAATTGAACATCTTGTTGGTTTTCAAAATGAGTTATGCTTAACAGCAACTTCCTATAAACAGAGACAATACTTACATACTGAGTAGAATGTTCCAATATTATAGAACAATATCACTGATATCTAGCGATCAAGCCAACATTTTATCAATAATAAGATCGAATACCTGGTTTCTATAAAGATCACACCTTCCATAAGATGGGAGATATCAATCATATCCTCAACTGCAGAACAAGTTATCATAACTAATTGGAAGTACTAAAAAGCTTAGGTACTGTGTTTGTTTTAAATGTTAAATGTTGAATACCTGTTGAACGCTTCTTATTGTTGAATTTGTTGTTTGTTTCGATTTTTAAACATTCTGATTGATAATCGTGATTATCAAAATAAAAGTAGTTAGAGTGGTCTCATGAAAAAACTCATAATATTAGCAATGAAGTTATTTACATTGCGTAACTGCATAATAAATAGTTTAATTCAAGATAAAGCTAGCGTAGATAAACAATAAAATCTCGTAGTTTATTTCATTATTTGACCAATAATGAATGAATTCAATATTAAAAAAATGTATATATCGTATATTTTGATGTAACTTTTTGTTGTCGTCAGTCTGGTTGTATGTCTTTGATGGGTAAATGGTGTAAGTATGCTACTATGGACTATATGTAAATATTTGTGGTAGTTATAATATTTATAGGCTGTGAATTTTCCCATCCTTTTCATCTCTCTCTCTCTATATATATATATATATATATATTTCCAAATGCTTTTTCATGTTTCAAAGTTTTTTGATTGAAGATTATTCTTAAACCTTCGTTGTTTCTATGAATAAACATTGTTCATTATATTTTAAATGATAATCATTCATAGAGCATATGCTACGTACTGGAAAATATTTAATCCACAGGTTAAACATTGAAAACATTGAAGACTGTAACTATAATAGAAATTTATATGATAGAAAAAATATTATATGATTTCTGGTCCATTCAGAACTTAAAAAATACGTTGAATTGAATAAGTAATTCTTATAGCTTATTTTTAGCAAACGGGTTGAAAGCTTCTGAATATCTCATTTCTAAATGAATTGCTGCTTGGTTAAAAAAAAAACAACAACAGTGCCTTCTGGTAAAAGAAGGAGAAAAATCAAGCTCCGAGAAAAGGAAAAAAAAATCACCTTTCCCATATCCATATAAATTGCTGCTCTGTTAGTCAAAATGCAATATCTTCATCATCAAGTTATAGAGCCTTGCTATAGAGCTCAACCGCCTTATCAAAATCATTCTTCTTGTAAGATGCATTCCCAGCCTCTATCTCCTTCTGTGCCTCCTTCCTCTCTTTCTTTGCTTTCTCCTCCTCCTCCACCTCATCCTCTATTGGCTCAGGCTCAACCATAACCTTACTCTCCTTCACATTTTCGCTCTCCTAAAAAAAAAAAAATACATACATATACATATTTAAGTAATACTCGCATAAATAATACGATTCCTTTCCATGGCACCAATACCTCAACAAAACTGTTAACGCTAATATGATCCAAGATAGAATAAAGTTAACTGAAGAAAACACACACCAGAAGCGATCAAAAATTTATTAAAAAATGCGTTAGAAGTGGGACTATCGATTCGTCATCTAAATCTAAGTAGCTGAAGCAATCAAATTCTAGTGGAGGGTATATAATATCACCTTAGGTATGCTGATTAGATCGATGAACTGTCATTGGATGGAGGAAGGATTGTTGTGACGAAGGAAGCTCGATCAGAAGGTTGATGCTTGATATTGACGAAGGGTGCCAAGAGGAAGCTCGTACTGATCCAAAGAAATGGATTAAATCCATGGAACTAATCGATTAGAGCTTAGGAACGATAAAAACATTAATTATATCAAAAGAGGCTATATAAAAAGTTTCACGATTATACTGGCTGGATAGATTATAAAAGCGTGTGACGTTATGGGCTTCAAAAAAGGGTTACGGTTGCAGTACAGAATTTTGTTTGGAAAAATAAAATAAAACAAAACAGAAACACTTAACTTCACATAGAAACACCATAAAACCATATTAAAGCTGCCAACATAACAAAAGTGTTTCAAATAAAAAAGAATTGTGTTTCTAATTTAACCTTTTGGTGTAATGTTTGGTTGTTATTAAATTCTCTCCATGGAAGAGGGTGGTATGATTCAGAAGTTCGAAAAAGTTAGTACAAGCCATTTCCAGTGTTGAAGAGGATAGGAAGTTGGCCATATAGAATGGAACTTTCAGAGAAGATGGTGGGAATTCACAACGTGTTTCATGTTTATTTTTACAAAAACGTGTACACGATCCGACGACTGTGATTACACCTAATCAATTTAAGGAGGTAGAGTTGGAGTCTGAGTCGAGTTTATCTCGTCGTCCAACCTTTATTATGGAGCATGAGGTGAAGCGACTTAGAAATAGGATAGTGAAGTTGGTTACAGTACAATGGGGAAACGATCCGATGGAGAGTACATGTGAGCCCGAAAAGAAGATGAGGGTTACTCATCCTCAACTCTTTTCCAGTATGTTTCCTAATTTGATTTGATTTTCTTAATTTAGACTATTCTAGGATTAAGATTTGGATGCGTTGGATGGGTTGATTGTTAGATTTTACACACACACATATGCATGTATACACACACATGTATGTATGTATATACATGTATATATATATATATACACATATGTGTGTATGTACATGTATGTGTGTGTATATATATACATGCATATATATATATATATGTATGTATGTATGTATGTATGTATGTATGTATGTATAATTGATTTGCATTCAGATAGAAATATGTATGTGTTTATATTATGATGTTGTGCATCATGTCTGAGATGCCGTTATATTGCATTCATATGGTTGCAATAGTTGCATTTATGCATTATAAGGGTAGAAATTGATAGTATGCGGCATTATTCAGCCCATAGCACTGGCGACGTCTCCGGCATAAATGCGAGGAGGATGTATAGCTGATATAGGATCTTGTGGAACAGGATCTGATTCTGCAAGCGGTTCGGTTCTGTTTTCGATTATCTAATAAATCATTTAATGAAAGTAGATTATCTTACCATTAATTTTACAACTTCCATGATCTCTTCCCGAACCAAACATACATAAATTGGATGATATGTTGCTAACTTGGTCGATATATGTTTGACGAGTGAGCGTTATATTACATTTTCCGTTCCTTAGGAATTTCCAGGACGAAATTCTTTTAAGGAAGGAGAATGTAATATCATAGAAAATTTCTAAATATTTTAACTAAATATTAATAATATAAACCGTGAAAACAGTTGAATTTAACGAATTGAATAAACTAAAAATAAGGAAGGGCAAAAATGTCATTTTTGCAACTTTGAAATTTGATGACGAAATCAGCCCCATCGTGACTATCTCGTTTTTTTTGGATAACGCGGTATTTTTGTTTGCCTCGTTTGGAGTTATGAAGGAAACATGGGCAAAATAACATCGGGTTGAACAGGCGCCAAAACTTGAGTTTAAATTCAAATTTGAAAAGGGGTGGACAATTTCCCTCCTATCACTTAAATAAGTCACATATACTTCAATTTCAGAAAAACCGACCACTCCTTCCTATCTCCTTCTTCCTCCTAATCTGAATCAAAACATCATAACTCTCCCAAAACTCAACTAAAACTCACGAGACTGGAAGCCTTGCAAAACTATCGGAAAGGACTACGTACTATAAGCCATTTGGAAGAAAAAATCTAAAGCACAGAGGCGCAACAGTCCAAATAGCAGGAATTCAGGTAGAAAACGTTGATTTGATGGGCAATTCATCCTTTTTCCTCATTTAATACAATCATGATAGTATAATTATGATATATTGGCAGTAACAGAGTAGGTAAACACCTATAAACATCTAAATTCGAATTTAATGGAGATCTAGTTGGGATTTGGTTAATAACTTCAACTTTGAAACTAGGTTATGTTAAAATATAGAAATTTGATGATTATATGTTAAATTTAAGGAAACAAATTGATAAACCAAACTTAGAAATGTAAGGCTAGGTAATAGGGATGTTCTTAGGTGACTGGAGGCAGAACGAAGGTGGTCAAGGCAGAAATGACGACGAAAACCACCCATTTCCACAACCTGGCAACTGCCAGGATTCATGTACACAGGTTCACTGGTGGTGTGATCTGGGCACCAGTGGCACGTTCTAGGCCCAGGTTGAACTTGAACCTAGAAGAGCCTACATAAATAATAAATGATCGATTCAAGTATTGTTTCTCTTGCATTTTGGATGTCGATTGAAGGCTATTAACAAGGTAAATGATGGCGTTATGTATTGAATGAATGTGTGTGATGATTGGTTGCTATTTGAAATGAATATACATACATACCTATATATATATATACACACATATGTTATTGTGATTTGGAAACGTGATACGTTGGTGAACGTGAAACATGAATGAATCTGTGGTGTAGGTAAATGTCAAGGGATATGTGTTGGAACTGGGCCAGCCCGCAACGGTAGTGGTGGGTGTATTTCAATTTTTTTTATCATGTTGGATCTTTATTGGGCCTATGAAGTCTAATTCATTTAGAACAATTCTAAATTTGTTTTAAATAAAATCATGTATTTTATTTAAATTTAAGTATTTTTTAATGTAAAGTTAATTGAATGATTTAATTTATAAATGTACATGTATCATATACATATACATATGTGTGTGCATGTGTAACATAATAATCCGTGAAGGGTATAACATGCCTGTATATAAATATTGGAATTTACATCGCAACAGACGCATTAGCACATTTCGTATGTATTGTATGTTGTCTAAATATGTAAATATGTGCATAAATCTATAATGCAAAGTATATTTATATAAATACGTATACATATATTTAAAATATATTTTATAACTAAAAGCCTCAAAATTATATATATATATATATAATTTAAAACATTTGTATAAATATATATACATAATTAAACATATAAAATTATGCATATATATATATATAATAAATAAAATTATATATATAAGGTTAAATAAAATGTATATCTATGAATAATTAATTACATTCAAATACTTAAAATATAAATATATATATTTTAAAATTATTACCAGATCGAAATTAGCATAACAAAGAGAAAATAATAATTATATAGTTTTATCATTATTATATATATATATATAATAAATAGTTTTGATCATAATAATTAAAAAATATTAGTACTAGATATTAAAAAATCAAATTTTAAAAATTTTAAAAATTTAGGATCATAAAATACTAGTTCAAAAAAAATTTCATGATTTTTTGAAATAAAATATTATTTTTAATAAATAAAACAAATGTTAAACCGAAGTAATTTAATTACTACAAATATTAAATATTAACAAAAAATTCTGAAAAATTTTCCATGGGTTACTACATATATGTAGTAATTTAAAAAAAATATAAAATCAAATTTTCAGTGTAATAATTATTTTAGATATAATAAAAAATTCAAATAATCAATAAAAGATAATTTAAAATTATTTATATATAAAAAAAATTATTTTTGAATTTGATAATTCATATGTATAAATAGGTGTAAGGAAAAAGTCTAAGTTGTTTATACATTATAAATATACATATATGTAATTATATGTTTAAAATATACATTAGTCTATATTTAAATTAATATATAAATATACATAAAATAATTAATAATGACAAAATTTAATTTTTTTACAACAAATAAGATTTGTTTATACATAAATTATAACACATAATAATATAACCATGCACATAACCAAACAATTTGTGACAACTACATATACCTACGAAAATCTCACCTAACTAGATACACAACATTAATATATTTCCATATTTGGGATTAATAAATATTAAATCATAAAATATGATATGATTACCATAATATATAAATAAAATACCAATTAATGACGCCTTTGAGTCCATTTGAATCAATGAATTCCCTTCTCTAGTTATGCTTGATCCGTCAAATTGCAAGTCTGGAATCGTCGACCTTTTCCATCAAATAGTGCTTTTACTTAACTTGGATTGATTTGAGATTCTTAGAACTGATATGGGGATTAATTTTGGCCAGCAAACTCGATAATTACGACAGCCAAAAGTTGTTTTTGATTAAGGGTTTAGAGATCCATATATGTAGCCTTGTACAAGAGAGATATTAGGACAATCCCATTACCTATTCTCTCTTAATCCTAGCCATCCATCTCTAGGTCTAATCCTAAGTTTAGCCGCCTCCAACAACTTGTCAAAACCAAAATTTGCAGCCATAATGATGGGCTTTAAACCCATTTAAGCCCAAGCCAAAATGCTATGCAATTAAATCTAATTTAATCGCTTATCGATATCGTATATCAATTGGTACATTTATAACTATTATAAATATATAACAATTTTTATTTCTCAAACCATATTCAAATTTTATAAATAATATTTCATAAATATTAATTAATTTAATTATTTATAACAATTATAAACTAATTAAATCATTCGGTCTTAAGGGAATTCATCATTTCAGTTGTGTAACTCTTGGGTGTAAATTTGGTAAGCAATTAACACCGAATTATTCGAATGTTAACGTTCACACGTCACTTAGAAAGTGGTGTGACATTATGGCCAAATTTAGTGACATTTATATACACCAATTCTCTTCGTCAAAATTTTATCACTTTGAATTTATGGAATTTGGTAATGGTCAAAATTCCAATATTGTCCATATTAACTCTATAGTCCAAACACAAAATCCTTAGTTCAATAATAACAATTATTATTAACCGTACTACTCTGGCCAGAGATTTTGACTTTGGGTTGACTAGAGTTGACCATGATACTAACCTCATATAACTGAAGTGACGAATCCTCTCTTGAATAGTGTCTTCCTTCCAATACTTCCACTCGACCCAACTATAATCACTTGATGGATGTCGTTCCATGATTTGACTATAATCAAAGCAGAGTTTTTCATATTGAAGGTTGACGGTATTCTCAAGTCGAAAGAATTGTCTAAATTAGTCACATCGATATTTTCTGTTTGACCTTAGTTATATTAACCAACAGAAAACTATCGAGTGAGTTGTTCTATAGCTATCCAATAACTATCAGTACATAACCTCTAGGTGCCTCTAGTAGTCATGAGTAATACACTACCCAACATTTGAAGAGCATTACGTACTCTAGTTTCAATGGATACATCGATATCCAGTGTCGATGCATCTTGACTAGGAACATTTAAAATGATGTGTTTTGTAACAATGTGATCCAATACTCATGATTACAACTAATTGTAATTACTATCACAAACACGTTATTTATGGATTTTCTGTTAAATATATTTTTAATTAAATTTATTAATTGATATAACCACATTATATCAAGTACATAATAGAAAGAAAATACCTTTATTTCGAACAAGATTGGTCAACGAGTTAGATATATGTAACAAATTACATAATTGCCCCTAGGGCATACCCCTAACTCTATCAATCTCCCACTTGTACTTGGGGTCAATTATGGAATCTTATTCCAACTTCTCCAATCGGTTTTCTCAAAACCAATAAGGCCAGTCCCTTTATGGATGGGTATGCTATTATGTTTTAAATTATCTACTCTGTCAATCAACTTTCTCCGACGGTGATAAACTGCTTTATCATGTGGAACAATTCGGAGTATGTTTTTCAACTTCGAGTGAGCTCTAAGTTCTATTACGAACTATATTACAACATTGTTATTATATAACTCTGTCATGAGATTCTCAACATTTGGAAATGGCTCAGTTATAAATTTGTGCACTTATATTTTTTATATACATTATTTTGATTGCGGCACTATTCAAGGCGATATACCTAGCCTTTTTTCATTGAATCAACCATGGTCTTTCATTTGGAACATTTCCAACTTAAAGATTTGTTATTGACATGTTATACAAAATATTATTACTTGTGAAAGTTTGAGTCTGAACATTTCTTCATAAGGAATTTATGTTTCTGTAAACAGTTCTCTAGTATTTCATAAATACACGAGAACTTCAAACAACTAGTTAGTGATGTCAATTTGGATTTGATATTTTTTTCATGTATCAAACACATAAACAAACCATGATATCATAGACAATACAACATGTATGATAATTCCTTTTGCCACTACAAAAGAATCAATCTTACATGTTCCATATTAAACATTTTAATACCGTGTCTTTGCATATCATTTGGGACACTCCCGACATCTTTTATACTTACTATAAAAGACATCACTTATTAATCCAATGTTGAGTATTAAAACAACTAAGGCTGATTTTAACACAAGTACATCGTTAAAATCAACAACGTGTTGTTTACTTATAGCTTAGAAATATCATTGTACCTTTTAACATTTTTTCTTATGAACACACGCTTTCTCTGCACTTTGATTGAAAATAAAACTATTTGATATTTCTACCAAAATACTTATTCAATCTTGATTATTATAAAATGATACTTTCGAATCGTTTCTTGGATCATATCCAAAGACTCACAAACTCAATATCTCTCCCACCGACTTCGAGACATTTTGGTTATTATGTGTAAAAAGTTTACTCTAAATCATTATTTAGAATTTTCTGTTTCAATACATACATACCAAATATAAAGTCATATCAAGTGGTAATTTTGTGAGTAAATCCGAATTAACTTGAGCACGTTGAATATCGAATCTATTACACTAATTTCAAAAATTGAAATTTGCGATATTATTCTCATCAATGTTGCTCATTTAATTTCAACTGCATTAGTCTTGCTCATAAAGACATAATCACGGCCGATGGATCACATCCCTTAGGTTACGACTACCAAAATTATATTTTGACAGAGTACTTGGAATTCTTTCATATTTGCGCATCATACCATATGATAGAGTCAACACTCTTAGTGGTTTAATTAAACAATCGAGGATTATATATTTTCGACATTGATAAGAAACTCATAGTTTCTCTTCAATGAGCGAGAATACTTATTAGACATTCTAATGCAATGTGTTCGTTTAGGTTAGTCAATTTTATTTCATCTCATCTAATCAGTTCTATCTTTGGATCGTATCCAAATCCTATTTACTACCAATAATTTCTCAAGGAAATTCCTTCACAATGAAGTTGGTATTTCTTGAAATGTTTCTCGGCGCAATGGAATAGGTATTCATAAACGTTTTATGAATTTCCTTATTCATTAAACTGATTTGGTTTTAGTTTACAAAAGTTATGTTCGAAACATAAATATGTCATCCAATAACAGTCTTTTCAAAATCCTTTTGGGAAGATTCATACACGATCCTTCATGAATAATTATTACGTGCAATCTTTTGACTCACACAACCTGCCAACTCCTTGGCCTAGGATATGTTGGAGTTTCTTACAAACCCTTATCTTGTGTGATTTTGTAAACCGTTATTTAGATGAAATAATATTAACCTTGTGTACTACTCTTAAGTATATGACCTTATAGAAAGAAACTAACTCAACTTCACTCACAATTAATAGCACATTGTTCAACAAAGTTCGATTACCCCTTATCGATGCATCATTATGCATCACATGGAGGAGTGACTTTTGAGATTGAATCTTTATTCATTTTTAGGTACATTCGAACATTTTTCCAATATACTCACTCATTCGATCAAATCGAATCATTTCTATTGCATGTTATTTTATCTACTTATGTTTTGTACTCTATGAGTTTACCGTAGACATACTACGTGTGTATCAAATACACATGTCCATGTCGACGATAACTCATCGATGAATATGACGAAGTACAAGAAATCGTTTTGGTATTTATAGAATTATGATTGCATACATCTATATGTATCAATCCGAGGGAGTTCATCAACTCTTATGATACTCCCACTGAATGAGTGCATAGCCCTTTATTGTTTGAGATATAATTAACAAGTATCATATGATTCAAAATCATACAGTAAAATTATTTCTCAAAACTATGGCTTAGTCTATAATTCCAAAACAACCATAAATAATATTAGATACTTTTGTATTTTTCAATACATCACTTTTCTTATAAGAAAAATTACCACATTATAGTTTTATTTCACAAAGAATATTCATATTGAAATATAGCTATGTCTATTTTATTTTTTCAGTCGATACCGAAAAATAATCATTATTTCATAAATAATGTATGGTAAGTTATACGAAAAAAAATTTCGTGCTATGATGTAATTATTAAGTGCTATATTGTATGCTCCCACTATTTCCACCATTACTATAATAACATATTAAATTTGGAGATCCGTCATTCACTTAAGACAATTTGTTTATTTCATACACTACAACTATTTACAGCAGAGAGTTCGTTGATCAAATATCTTGAGCTTAAAGAAATAAATCTCATAGAAAACAATTTTCTATATGAAAATACATTTCAGAATAGAATTCATATTTCTTATTCAATATTAAGTATCAATTATTGATTACAATTCATATTTCCAATGTTTATCTATGAAGCAGAAGTGAGTATTCATTCTCTTCATTCCAACTGTACCTTAAATTACATCTATTCTTATACATCCGTTTTCCTTTCAAATGGTCAAACTATTCAAAAGAAAACCTTACTACAATATCATAATAAACTCTTTACAAAAGCGCATTCGATTACCCTTAACATTTAAGGACATCAAATATGTTGCACTTTACGTAAACCGATCAAAATGACATTTTAGCGATTGAGCTCTTATATCTATCTTGCAGTTTTTTGTCTTGTGTTACATTAACACAATATTATCTCTTTTGTAATCAATCAGATTGAATACTCGATCTCGCACTAAGGTTTATTTGGTTTTTTGGATGAACTAATTTCATCGAAATATTGTACATTACAAACTTTGACCATTCACCATATAACATTTATACGCAATTGTATATGGATCAAATATCCATAGCCTTGTATTGTTTTAGAGCTCGAAACTCATAAAATGCAATACATGGTCTTTGTTACCCAGCTTTTGGTCAAGGTCGGGATATCTACAAAATTGGCTAAAATGGATGGATATGGGGATTAGAGATCGATAGGAAAACATGGTTATGATCGATACCGTCAAAATTGGACCAAGCTCCAATCAAGGTGAGATCGATTAGGATGATAAACAAGGCTTGGAAAGGCTACATTTCAAATTTTGGGTCAATCGGAGTTCATATGCTCGAGTTATGGATGGATTAATATTGGTGAGAAATGGCTTCGGATCGGTCTCTTCGTATCGATCAGGGTGATCATTGGTTTGGATTGATCAAAATGGACATGGGCTTTGGATCGATGCCTGCATATTGATGCTTTCGTATCGATAGATGGATGTGAATATGGATAACATGCATGGCTTTGGACCGATAGTAATTCGTATCGATGGGTTTCGTATCGACCTGGGATATTCGATCGATACAAATAGAGGTGTTTAGGATCAATACAAAGGCAATGGACTTGGATCGATGGGTACGAACAAAGGCACATTTGGTGGAAACGAAATCATGTGCTTTCGGGATGATCAGGGATCGATACGAACAAGGCAACAGGAAGAGCAGAGGGTCGATACGAAGAGGGCAACGGCTAGTCGATACGAAGGAGGGAATGGATTGATGGATACGAATAAGACCACATGCGCTGGTGGATGGATATGAAGCATGGATATGAAGATGGAGACGAATTGATGGATACGGTTCTTTATGGATACGAAATGCTCAGCCTACACTGGCAATCTCAAAACTTGGATCGATCGTATCTCATAAACTACACACTGGAATTTCATGAAATTTGGAGAGTAAGGACTTTGCACTGTCATCTATCACCATTATCGATCCGCCCTATCGGAGCTATCCCTGATCAATAAGAAATCGATACAGATCGATCAGGGATCGATCCCAAATCTCCTTGGATCAATCTGGTGGGCCCACCCGCGCAAGAGAAGAGGTATTCCAGGTTTTGGGCAGATATTTTCGGATCTACACCTATAAATAGCGGTCCTATGGCAACTAAAAGGGGGATCTTCTTCTGCTCTTTATGCCAAAACTCTGTTATTTTATTGGTTGATGTTCAAAGGCTTGTAATTGTAATCACAATACTAAAGGAATAAAAGGATGGATTCAAAGTGGACGTAAGCCGGAGATAGCCGAACCACTATAAATCTTGTGTTCATTCTTGCTTTTTGATATTTTAATTTTGCTATTTCTTCATTTTTATTCTCTACTTTATCTGGATCTGAGATCTGTGTCTGGATATTGTGGATCTGTGTGTAAACACTTGTGCTTTAACTACTTTCGGGGTTTGTGACCAATTTTGGCACAAACACTTTGGTGCTTTCACTGAGAAAGACCAGTGCCCACTTATCGAATTTGGAGTTCAGATTTGGAAAGGCTTGGATCTAAAAGGAACCATGACGAAGCAATCAAAAAGGAGAAAAAGAGCGGAAAGGAGTCAACATGAAGGGAGTCAGGAGGCTTCCTTAGGAGCGAATCAGGGCTTAGTTTTCATTACCAGAGATGAGATGGAGATGATGATGGGAGCTATGCAGGAAGAATAGTTGAAAAGGCATGAGGAATTGATGCAGAACCTTCTCAGACAGTTTGGACAGGCAGGACCTGCTGGAGTTTAGATCCACGGAGCTGGAACAGAAGAACTCAACAGGCAATCAGATGGAGCAGCTCAACAGGGCGCAACCCCCAATCAACACACAGTTACCAATTTGGATGGATCCAGACTTGGGGGCACACCACCATGCAATGATAGACTAATTCATGGAGGAATTCTAAGTGACACCACACAACAGGATGCCGATAGGAGCATAAGAGTACATGACGAAGAGTATGTACTAGAATTCCCTCGGGGACTCAGGGGGCAACCCTTGGTGGACAACACCGGATTAGCTGAGATTATTGGGCGAACTATGCGCGGATGTTTAGCAAATGAAGATCTGGAAGGAGTAAATAGGAGTCCATTTACCCATGATATCAGAATGGCTAGGAATCCCACCAGAGTTCAAGCTACCAACTCTGGAGGTGTACAACAGCATGGCTGATCCTACCGATCATTTGATAAGATACACGAGACACATGGAAGTGCCGGGGGCATCAGAGGAAGTTATGGCCCGGTGTTTCCCTCTGTACTTGACGGATATAGCTGCTATGTGGTTCAGGCAGTTGGAAGATGGATCTATTAGGACATGGACAGAATTGGTGGACAGGTTTTTGAAGCAGTTTCGGGTTCATATCAAGAGGCCAAAAAATGTGATGACACTGACATCGGTAAGACAAAGGATAGGGGAATCGCTCAGGGCTTTCTTAACTCGGTTCAATGTAGCAGTTGCTTCGGTAGATCGGCCAGATCCATCAATGGTTCTAATAATGGTAGTGTCAGGAGTCAGGGATTACTCGGATTTTAAAGTATTATTGATACGAGATCCACCAATGGATCTCGGGGAATTCTTTCACAAGGCAGAAAGATTTCTTTGATAGGAGAGCACGAGTCTGGATTTGAAACTAAAGGAAGTAAATGTGGTTAAGGATAGAGAACCATCCGGTGAAAGCTCGGGTAAGGATAAGGATAAAGGAAAGAGGAAGTTGGATGACAATTCTGACGGGGCAAGGAAACGCTAAGGAGAGCCAAAATTCTCCACTTACATAGGATTGAATGAAATGTTGGTGCAGATATACATGGAAACTCAGGATCCCCTTCCCTACCGAAGGCCAGCAAGGAGAGAACCCTCGGAACGTGAGAGGGCATCAGGAAGGCACTGTCTCTTTCATGACCTGGTCGGGCATGATACCAACAGCTGCAGGCATCTAAAGGATATAATCGAGGAGCCTATAAGGAGTGGTCAGTTTTGGCAATATATCAGAACTCAAAATGTGGCGGTGGAACAGGAGCAACCATCGTCTACCTCAAATGACGATGGCGCGAGACCCAGGAATGATGGTCGATTGGTTATCGACGGACAAGGATGGTATGGAATAAGTAGCAAACTCTGGGAAAACGGCCAAGTCACTTACTCATATACGGGGATAGAGATAGCCCCCAGGCATGCTCTGAGATGATGATAAACCGCGATGCTCTAGTTTGTGAAATCTGCATTTTCCTTTTGGTTTGGACATTTGCTCTTTTCTGGTTTAGTTTTGGAGTTTGGTTTGAACTCCTGGTTTTGTTTGTTTTCTGGTATGGACTTTGGTTTAGATGCTTGTTTTCCGGTTTGGATATTGGTTTGGATTTCTGGTATGGATTTCTGGTTTTCTGATTTAATCTAGATTTTGGATTGTATTTTGATTGGATTTTTATCTGGTTTTTGGTAAATGACCATCGGGTATAGATTATGCCTGGCAAGGGATAATTCGCTTCGTTCGAACGTGGCGAATCGGCTTATTCGGGTCATCAAGTATGGACTATACTCGGCAAGGGTCCGGAGAGACCAAGGTTCAGCCTAGGACTTAGGCCCCATTTTATCTATCATATGTTAATACAGGTCATTGAGTACGGACTATACTCGGCAAGGGTCTGGAGTGACCAGGATTTGGCTTAGGACTTAAGCGACAGAATTACTTAGCGTTCAGGGAAACTGAACCAGGATCACCGTTGAGCAAGACATTGCTTAACACAGGTCGTCGAGTGTGGATTGTGCTTGGCAAGAATCCAGAGAGGTTATGGATTCGGATATTGGCTGTGAGTAGCTAAGGATTTGGACAAGGGCCCAGAGTGGTCCCAGATTCGAATGTCGATCCGGAGAGGTCATGGATTTGGTTATTGGTTATTGGATATGGATGGACTAAAACTCGGTTGACGGGTTCGAATGGCTATGGAATTGACCATGGATTTGGTTACTAGATTCAGAATCGGATATCAACTCGGAGCAGTCGTAGGTTTGGATAAGGATATGACTATGGCACTTGGATAGAATGACTCGGTAGTGGATTGGATTATGGATCGGATGGTATGGCTATGGATGAAACATGGACTTTGGACATTGGACTTGAAGCTATTCAAAACACGCCTTCCTATCACAAGGCCTTTTTTTTGGGGGGCAAATGTTACCCCGACTTTTGGTCAAGGCCAGGATATCAACAAAATTGGCTAAAACGGATGGGTATGGGGATTAGAAATCGATAAGAAAACATGGCTATGATCGATACCGTCAAAATTGGACTAAGCTCCAATCAAGGTGAGACCGATTGGAAATTATAAACAAGGCTTGGAAAGGCTACATTTCAAATTTCGGGTCAATCGAAGTTCGTATGCTTGAGTTATGGATGGATCAATATTGGTGAGAAATGGCTTTGGATCGGTCTCTTCGTATCGATTTAGGCGATCATTGGTTTGGATCGACCAAAACGGACATGGGCTTTGGATCGATGCCTACACATTGATGCTTCATATCGATAGATGGATTCGAATATGGATAAGTGTGATGTGACAACATAACGTGAGGTGATCGAGCGATAGACTCATATCATGTTGTAGTGTTATTTTTGTAATCTTTACTATTAATAATAAGAATTCCATACACTGTTTTCAACCGTGTCTTTTGGGATTTCCAAAAATACCCCTCACCCTAATCTCCTACCCTTCTTGTTTCCTTCCATCTCCGCCTCCAATTACTGCATAAAAAAACATTAATGTCATCATCATCGACAATCAATTGTTTGTGCTATACATCTTCCATCTCTTGCTCGCCAAAGCTATCCATTGCTAAAAATTATAGCTCCTTCCCCGCATCGCAGTTTCCAATTTATCCGAGCGTCGCAATTTGCAATCGAATGATTATGCAGCCTACGTTAAACCAAGTGTGGCAGATCCCTCAACTTCACCAGCTTATTATCATTCGATTCCTCGATTGCTGCAACTTAGATAAACTTCGTCCTCAATCGATCGAGCGTTGCGATTTGCAATCGACTGATTCTGCATCCTACATTAAATCGACTGTGTCAGATCCCTCAACTTCACCTGCTTATTATCATTCGATTCCTCGATTGCTGGAACTTAGATAAACTTCATCCGGTTTTAGGTATTTTTAAAACTTCTATAGTTTTTTTTGTAAATTATTACCACTACTGCAGATCATAAACCAAGTGTTGTTTTTCTGTTTGGTTGATCCTTTGATGACACGTCACTCATCGCTCTAAACGATAATCCGCCATGTTGTTAGTAGTTCCACCATCATGCTTTTTGTAAAATCCCTAATTTCATTTCTAGGTTAGTTTTCAAATTGTATTTGGTATAAGGTTAACAAACAATACACGTCTTAGAAACAACTATCATATACAGCTAAATACCAATTTATGTGCAATTATGTTACTATGAATTTTTTTATCACAAAGTAGATATTTTGTATATTAACTCCCTATAAATGGTAGTTAATATAAGAACATAAAACTGTTATTGTTACAAAGTGATACCGAGACAGTACTGAAAAATTTGAAAATATAAAAATTAAAAGATTGCAGGCATTTCTTTTGTGTGTGTGAATGTAAAAGGTTGGATGTATAAAACCATGATATACTAATATAAGAGCTTCATCCACAATATCCACATCCACAATAGAAATGGCGGTTGTCCCTATGCTTATTAGTATGATGTTTCTGCCAATAAGTGCGATTATTTTACTTAAATTTATACTATAATATGTTTTTCTAAAAGTGCAATAGAGTGTGCATTTTCTTTTTATATGTTGTTTTACTTGAATATATTTCTACAAGTGCAACACATGGTGCATTGATGTGCATTTCTAAGTGATACAGAGTGGATTTTTTAAAAACTAAACTGTAATACTATAAAAAAAGTTTAACATCATAAAATGTGGATGAATTTTTTAAGATAGTGTGGTGACCACGATGGTGGACCTGTTGTCCTTTTATATTGTAATCAATGATCAGAGATCACCAACTGTATCTTTTTATTGTAGATTATACACATTATATAATAGGAACATGTGAAATCTAACTTGGAAGATACCAAATGGACTAAAACATGTGAAATATTTTTTACCGTACATATCTTAAATTTAAAGTATTTCATTGCTTAATGCATCAATTGCTTTATGTGAACACTACAAGAAAATGCTATATTAATAGCAAGCAGGGATTGCATGGAAGCTGACTTGCTATAGTTAAATGGTTAGTGGTTATTTAGGGTAGAGGATGACATGTGTCAACGCTATTGTTATTAACACTAATGCCATTGTTACTCACGTGATGAAAATTTGTGCATTTCCCTCCATCTTTTTTCATTGCCGCTTAAATCCAATATTCCTTTTTCTCGTTCACTTCCATCTTTACTCACATTCCTTTCCTTATTAACACGAACCCCTCTTTAATCTGGCTCCGCACCGCAACCCTCTGCTCTATTCCAAGATAGCTTGCGATTCCAAGTGATCCTCTCCGCAACCCTCTTTAGTGTTACTCACGATTCATCAAGGCTCGATTCCACAGATTCGTCAAATTCACGTCTTCACGTCTTCGTAAGAGATAGCGCGATTTCAAGGCACTGATTCTGCACGAGTGAGTTTCCTTACTAATTAGATCCAATCTTTTCTTTAATCAATTCATGACAGATGCGATCTTGATAGGTTTTTTAAGTGTTAAATGCCGATTTTCCTTCTGGGTTTAATCAAATTGCTAGAAGTCTAACGTTTTTGTACTGTCCTAGTGTAATGTGCTTGATCCATGTATGGAAATTTGTCGTGGCTTTGATATCTATTGAAATATAGCCTGTAACACGTTATGTGTGATTTTTAAGTGGTTATTGAGCTTATGATAGTGGTTAAAATTGTGGTCTAGTGTTCCGATATATGGGTAATGAAGTGCAGATCTGTTCAGTGTTAACAGATCTACTACCTTTTTCATTATGATTGTTGCATTGAGCTATTGTTTCAATATTTTAGTAACCAATAACTAATTAATTTGGCATATTATCAAGGGATTAAATGTGTTTTGAGCTGTTGTTTCTAAATATTATATGTAGCAATTTGGGGTTAATGGTTTTCAAGCGACTATTATATGTATGTATGACTCCATACTTCATTTATGGGTGTAACCAACTATATTAAGAATTCCAAAGATTGATTCAGTTCAAGTACTTCTTGATGGCCTTTTTAATATAGTTCGTTTTTATTCTTTCGTGTTATTTGTTGAAGTAAACTAACATTTGTCTATTTCTTCTTGTGTCCCTACATTTTATTTTTATTTTTTCATTGATAGCAGTCTATTAGTGACTCAGAACATGCCATACGGAGAAAACATGTAAAATGTTGGCTTACGTTTCTCTTGTGAGAAGTCTTGCTGCTGACAAAAATGTTGTTCAAGGAATCCATGATGACAGCTTATTACAGGGTCCTATATTATGATTTGCTCTTTCTCTAAATATTAGTTGCATTTTTTGCAATTTGCATATTTTATGTTTTGTTTACCACCAAAGAGAATTCTTTTTTATTTTTATTTATTTATTTTTTAAACTTGATCAATAGACCTAACGTTAAGAAAATGGAATGAATTTAACCATGCATACATTCAAAGCAAACTGTGTAAACATGTATTTTATTATATGTCAAAATAAATTTTGATTTACTTGCTTTTAATGTAAACACAATTATGTTTCATAACTATGTGTTAATATAAAAAAATTGTACTACAACAAATATTTTGGAGTATCAGTGATAAGAAAACTTCTCAAAGTAGTAGGTGATGTTTCATTGATTAAATATATATAGACACAAAATATAATTTATTTTGGTTATGTTTTACAACTATAAATTGGCTGACAAGTTGTCCAAGTACCACTGTTGTCATATAAAACAAGTGAGACTGCAGTACAATGATTTTGATTAATTTCGTAACTAATTATATCTTTCATTAAATATATTTGCATAGTCATCGATGACATATGTTTGTTACACATGATCTCTTATTTTCAAACTTATTTTCGTCAAAGTGCTGAATGCTCCATTTTGATGGTATGAGATGCACGTGTATGAAAGAGTAATTAAAAAGGTTTTATATTATTAATCACTGCAACTTGCATTAGCATATTGTTCTTAATATTTTGTATACGCAATTTTCAAAAGGTAAATTAAAGTTTAATTCAAGTTATTATTTCAAATTTGATGACAGGCTGAAAATTGTCGTTTAAAATTCAAGAGCCTAGATAAAATATAAACCGTTTTTGTTAAATTTAAGTAAGATTTTCCTATGTACACACTGTTACAAAACTAATTTGATTGAAATAAACTTATAAAAATAAATCTTTACCTTTAATGTGAAATTATAGAAGTAGAATATTGCTGATTAGTTTGCTATGTTGGCCAGATCTTAATTTGGCATGACCATTTATTGCAAAGTGTGTCTCTAGCTGTGAAATTGCTCGATTAGTTTAATCATGTTATTCTAAAATTGAGAAAAGTTTTAAAAACCATCATTGATTACGCTTGGAAACTATAGGTAAACCTTACATGATTAAAAATTTCACTATCTTAACTGCCAGTATTATTATTTTAAAAGATAATTAGATACTCATGTATTTATACGTGTGTGAAATAAAACTCATGCCTGAGTAATGTAATTTGAAAAGCAAGCCATATGTGAAAAGCTGATATTATTAGCCTTATCATTTATAATAAGTTAGACCTGAAAGGAATGGTAAGATTGTAAATAGAGTATTATAAAGGAGAAAATATAACTGAATAGAAACTTTCTGCATACAAAAAATGCATAGTGATAAATTTTAGTTTGAATGCATACAAAATATACTAGAGCATTGATACTGTATAAAAAGTCTTTTTAACAGGAAATTTAAGCCATGTTTTTTCCATAGAACTAATGTAAAATACTGGTAAAAGCACATACATCTTGGAAATTATTTGAACTTGGAAGAAAAGAATTTCAAGTTGAATAGATATATGCTGTAAATATAGAAATTCAGTGCTCTATGATTGCAATAGAGTGAGGCATGGTTAAGCTTCCCTTCCTATTATAATGCTTGAAAGTACTAGTTTTGCAGGAAAGTAACAGATAATCTAAGTGAAATCAACAATATATCGTTCTCATGGTTGTTGTTTCCTTTTTTTTGTTCTATTATATATTCCCAAAATCAAAGTTTTATTTTGCTAGAGTTTAAGTTTGTTGCAATCTTTGTGAAAAGTGTATTTCACTTGTATATTCTTATATTCTTAGCTTCATTTTCAGAATAAATGCTTTTGACTATTGATAAAAGATCACCGGAATCCAAGATAATTCTTTAGAACGTAAAGATTATGTATTTCATGCATTTATATATGGAAGGCGAGTTGAATTCATTCAATGGGATTATGAGTAGATGACCATGTTTAATTGTTGATTTCTTCATCATTACAGTAAGATTCTCTGTGGAGGATGATTAGATCTTAAGGCCTAATTGTTCTTAAATTAAAGATCTAATCGGTGAATGATGTTACAACACTACAGTTTTTAGTTTGTCTGATACTAAACATAATCATTATAGTCACTTACAAGGTCTAAATGTTATTAATTTTGATCGCTTGTGGTCTTATTCATATTTGAATATCTATTGTATTAAATTTTAATGTGCAACAGGAACACATAATTATTATAAAAGATGACTTAATGAGTTGGTTGTGATGGAGCATGCAATAAGCAAGTTGTCAGCAATGATTTAGTTTTCAACCATTCACTGTGGAACTGTTTGGGTTGGCTGTGGAAAGGGTTATTCACTCAGTTCAAACTATCTGTAATAGCCTATAAAAATCAGGTATTTTTTCTACCAGATTGCTTGCTACCTTAATGTTGTTTTAGATGACACGGGGCAGTTTATTTTTAGACACATATGATCCTTATTCTCTTTCATGGATTCAGCCACAAATGGATACACCATTTACAACAGTGAATATTTTGGGTTGTTTTCCTTAATACTCCATTTACAACAGTGGCTGTTTAAAGAGATGACTGAATTTGCCTGTTTAAAGACATACACCATTTGCCTGTTTAAAGAGATAGACTGAGTTTCACATACGCCACAGATAGACTGAATTTCACTGAGATAGCCACAGATAGACACATACACCATTTGCCTGTTTAAAGAGATGACTGAATTTCATATCAACCCCAGAATCAATGATAGCCTTCAGAACATTTTAGTTCAATATCTTGGGTTGTTTGGATAGTGATTTAACTGTTTTAAATGTAAAGACCTTAGCATTTTTATAACCATCGTATACAAAATGTATGCATTGATTTTAGTGCTAAATATATATATTATTAACCGATTGAAATTTTTATGTAGCATGATTCGAAATAAATTGTTAATTGCATAGATTATTTAGTTGCCGTTCTCATCGACATACCATTGGCTCTACTAAGAAATTTGTTGGCTTTGACAGACACGTATATTTGTAGCATCAGCCCATATAGTAAGCATGGCCTTGTTGAAAGTGCTCTTTATTCATTGAAAATCCAGTTGTGAAGCGCAATGGCAGTGGTCCAACCAACATGAAAAGACTTCCATCGAATCCTTTTAGCCGTATTGAAGTCGAATTTGATGCGGATGACAAACCAATAGGAGATGGGTCTGTCAAGATATCTTCATATCTAGGTCTGCTAGTAAGAGAACATGTTCCGGTTATATTTGATATGTGGAAGAATCTACCTGACGAAATACAAGTTGCTTTGTGGGAATGCATTCAAGTATATCTTCATTTGTTTATATCTATTTATTTGTTATAGCCTGCTATTTTGTTTTGTTGCCCGTGAAAGCAATTCCTACTTCTGTTCTGCCTTCATAGACAAAACAAAACAAATGTGAACAGTTGTTTTCAATCATCCTTTTCCTAACGTTCACATCACCAAAACACTGATCTATTTACAGAATGGAAATGCTAAAAAATATATTAATTTATCTTTCCACCAAACACTCCACTACATATAAATATATATTTAGATAAATATTACAAACTCACATGCTAGCCATTTCCATGTTTCCAATATTACAAACTCACATTCATCTCATTTTTTTTCTTTGGTAGTATCAAAGGATATATTGAAAGAATCGTTATTAATTCATTTCATAAGTGATTTTGGTATGTTTGTTGTTTCAGATAGTCTAAAAGTAAAATGCCAAATGTTCAGTATCCTTTTACATGATTACATCAAATTGTCTAGTTTCTGTTTGATATACATTCATAGCTGTATTACATCAAAATAAGCAAATGTTCAGTATCTTTTTTAAGCAAGTAATCAAGCATGTCATCATTGCTTAAACTTGTAGAAGAACTGCTGTTTACATGTGCAAAGCATGTAACTCTTTGTTTTTACATGTAAGTATTGTTGTTTACATGTGCACAGCGTGTACTATGACAAATTTAAACTCTTTTTCACAAGTTCATATGCCTTTAAATATTGCAGGTTAGATTTAAATTGGACGAGGAATAGCAAAAAGCGTGCATATTCCATCAAATGGGGTGCATCTTTAGAGGTTCAAAATCTCGATTAGTTCGCAAAATAGCGGAAGCAAGGAACGAAGAAGAAAGAAATCGGTTGAAACCCTACAACCTAAGTATGAATGAGTGGAAGAAATTTGTCAAGTCCAAAACGGCTCCAGAGTTTAAGGTAACATTTACATTTTCAAATGTTGATGAGATGCACAAGCATGCACAGACTATCAACACAATTTCATCACTTTATTTCACATACATCAAGTTTATAAACAGATTCAAGCATCAATGGGTTAGTTTGCTCACCTGGAAGTTGATTAAGCAGAGAAGTTTTGTTTGGAAATTTAAAAACTAGAAGTTGCTTTGATTCTGGAAACTTGGTTTTGAAATTTTGATCAGTCGCTTTGAAACTGACATTTGGTTTTGATCTGATCTGAAACTGGAACTTGAATCTGTACTTATGCTTTGTTTAACCTTGAAGTTGTAGTTTGATTTGTTCTTTGCTTTTGAATTTTATTTGTGTTTCTTCTTCACAGGTGTTGTATGATGCTTTTGAGGTTGATACATGATGTCGCACTCTTTCTCCTTTAAATCGGTCATGCTTATCGACGGTCATTAAAATATATTTAGTATGTATCGTTTTGGTATGCTACACTCAATTTGTGTACTTATGTTTAATTTTTATCACAAATATTTATTTTTAATTCTTCATGTATGAAATATTATGGATATATATATATATATATATATTTTGTGATTTGGCTTATGACTCAATTTGTGTACTTATGTTAATGTGATGAATGTGGTTTTTTGAGTTATAATATATAAGTAGAATTGAAAATTGTTAAGCTTTGAATGTTATGGCAGCAAAAAATATGCAATAGAATTTTTTTATAGCGTTCTAACTATGCAATAAAAAGAAAATTGTTCAGCTTTGTTATACTATAGCATCATGTTAGTGCTATACAAAATATTTTGCAAAGAGTAAATAGTTTTCATAGCAATAAGACGGTGCTATAATAGATAGTAATGAATTTTCTATAGCATTTCAATGTGTCATAGAAGGTTGACACGATGATTCCATAGCGCGTTCAAATGCTATAATAATATAACATGTCGACATATTTATAGCAACTAAAATACGTCATAAAAAGTTCTATAGCACGTTTCATAATGCTATAGAAAATCACTTGCACCAATATGGCCTATTTTAGATGGCAAGAAAAATACGTTTTCCATTGCAAGTATGACACACTATAGTATCTACCAGACTTTTTACAACATGTTGATCTATGGCGATTATAGAATCGCTATAGAAAGTTTTTATAGCGGTTTTTACACGCTATAAAAAGTCCTTTTTGTTGTAGTGGAAGAAAAATATCTGTAACGAAGGATCGGTAGAATCTTAATCAATGGTAGTCAAATAAAAAAAGAAGTCTCTTACTCACTTTTATCTTTGTATTGAAAGAGGATGTTTATGATTTAGCGGAAGTTTACGATGCTGAAGTAATTAATAAATTTATTTTGATTCATATCACATACTTCAAAGAGCAACTTCAAATTGCCATCTTCCTGAACATTAAATGATTGCATAATGTGGGCCATCTCACTAAATCTTATGAAATTTACCTATGAAATTGGCCTAACCTGATATATATATTAAGCACCTAAGCTCGCCTGTTGCAAGTGAACTGCAATTTGCCAAACTATTGAAAAGAAACATCATATGTTTTAGTCCTAAAAATGATTTGTTGGAATTCCAAGGGAAGGGTGCTTTCCTTTGGGCCATCATGTGCTCTCCTGGAAATAGGATCATGATTTAAAGAATTGAACTTCTAAGTAAACATAGTTTCATACAATCATACATACATGTTAGATTTACATGTATGCTATTGAACGTGTCTCCCCACAATAATTTGATTTCTTGACTTTAAAATGGAATTCCGTTATTTCAACTAACTATTTGTTTATTGTGATTGCAGCCGCCGATGTAGTATTATAGAGAAACAAAGTGGTGTTAGGTGGCATTGTAAGGCTTTAACTTTTGTCTACAAGGTTACTCTAGAAGGTTAATGAATTTTAAAAAATTGTTTACTCTACAAGGTTAATGAATTTTTTTCAAGTATAATATTAAAACATATATATATCAATTAGTTCTAATCATGTACTATAGGCATTAGTTAATGATTACACCATATTAAAATATAGTGTATAATTTTTTGAATTATTTTATTTACATTTTTGTGCTTTTATATCAACATGTTATTTATAAGAAATAGCAAATATAAAGGACAATTTTAGTGAAGTTGAGATCCATATTAGTGATACATGGAAATTTTGATAATATAATTGACTGTTCTCTCATATCCGAGTAAATCCAATGTAAGGGTGATATATCATCGACTTGACTAACTCTTTCTTTGTTTTTTGTAGGTAGACAAAGGCAGTCAAAGATATTGTACTTGCATCCTTTATTTAGAAGTATATCTCTGCAATGCTACAACAATGACCAAAGAACCAAAATACACAACCAAAGGACATATAGTTGCTCAAGTAACTCAAATTTAAATGCTCTTATATGATTGCTTTAATGTTTTTTTGTTAGGAAAATTGTGTTAATACCACTTGAAATAATACCAACTTAAGTATTAAAAATGAATAATGTCGGTACTTTTGCTACTTAATGTTTCCACTTTCATGTTTTAGGACAAATGAATTTATAAATAATTTTCTTTATTCTAAGCTCTAAAAATAATAAGATGCTTATATTTCCATATATTTGTTATAAAATATGCTTTTTAAGATAGTGCAAAAATCATATTCTTTGCAATTTTATTTTTGCAGGACTTGACTGAAGTTTGTTCATATCACCACCTAACAAGAATGGTGGGCATAAAAAGTTAACTCGACCGTAAATTTAAAAATAATAAAGGGAAGAAAGATGGATAAAATTATGCTAATATTTTTCCATCTAATGCTCTCTTGCAATTTGACCTTGCAACTTTAGTTTAGTAACAAAGAACAGTCTCTGCATTGCAAAAAATTGATTATGCATACAATTTAGTGTTTTGTCAACTGTTCCTTCACTATTGTCATATATCAGGTTCTGCTTTTAGATTATTTTACATTAATTTTAGTGCTCATCGTTTGAATAAGCAGTTGGTCGAATATTATGACATTACATAAGAACCCGGTGAGCCGTTTTGTTTTCACTTTGTACGCTAATGCATGTTTAATAGTTAAACAAGTTAACTTTTCATGTATTAGTGAATGAGAAAGGAAACATTTTTAGGTGGAGTTTATGATTTACTTCAGGCTGTAGTTTGTGTAAGACACATACACAACGTACACTAGGTAGTTGCACAGTCTAATTAATAACCAAAGCATACTCCATTAGCAGAAAATGGAGCTGGAACTAAGGTAGAAGAAACATGTTTAAGCCTAGGGAAGTAAAATAAATGACTTTAACACACCAATATGATGTATTATTATAATATTAATGACACATTTGAAGGCAAATTTTCTTAAGTAAATTATAAAAAATAATCCATTGCTTAAATATACATGAAGTATCAATGATCAGAGCAAAACCAATATATTTGAGTTAACAAAGAAACGAATCATATTTATATATAGAACATTCCACAACTATAACAAAAATCACATTCAATACGTTAATTGTAGGAAAACAAATGACACAAGAAGTCAAAGTTTGGAATAGCATTTTTTTGCATCTTTAACATCATAAATTACTACGTTATATATATTAAGAGCGGGTGTTGGTTCAAATAGTGCATTGAAGCAGAATGAGAAGATCGGCATCAAAATAAGAGGTGTACCGAAGCGCTGTTTTTAGATAAGACGAGAATGTTAGGGGAGAAGATTCAAATGATGAGAGACCAAAGCCAAACTGGGTAGAATACCTTAGCGAGCCTGTGGAGTTGAAGCGAAGAGGGAACAATCAAGGCTAAATGACAAAGTACAAGGTGAAGCCATCAAAGAGAAAGTGCTATAATGTGGCTAGTAGGATGTAACAACCCGAATTCCAGTGGGTCCGGATTTTTCGCAAAAATACTAAAACCCAAGCCCACTGAAACCCGAGTTTGGAATCCGGTATCCTACAAATAGGCAAAGACAAATATATCAGAGCTCAATTAAATATCTCACAACGGAATCGACTAAAATATAGTAGTAAGTAAATACTTACCAATATGATAACACTTTCTAAACAAGTGTCTTAAAGCTGGGAAGTCTCTGCCATCTACCTAACCTGTAGGATGTTATGAGGAGGGGGTTAGAACTAAAGTTCTGGTTAATGGATAAATTATACACTTTTAAGCTTAATTCTACATACACCGTTTTATTTCCATTTACTGTTATATTAGGTTCACTAGGTTTATCATACTCTCGCCTCTCTGCGTGAATCGTACCCATCTACTCCTTAGTAGATTAAAACCTAATAATTGATATATATATATATATGTAGCTATATGCCCAATGACCATATTGGTCCTAGGTACCACCCATGGTACCTTCTGTATCCTCCTCGAAAAGGGTTCCATCATCTTGCTCCGTAGCTATATCTATAAAGGACTGCTTCGTAAGTCCTACAATATAGATACTCCATCGTCTTGCTCCGCGAGCGTTCCGTAGCTACATCTATAAAGGACTGCTTCATAAGGCCTATAATACAGATGCTCCACTACTTACTATGAAAACGTAAATCGCGTCCGCATAGTCTATGCAAGTGCTTGGACATCCACAATGTACCACCCAGTGCGTACATTGAGGACTACGTAATCGTTTTGTCTACTATCTGAATCCTACCAACAAGGTTTACCTTGTACAAAATTCAGTTAGGGATTTTCTATATCTGCAAAGGACTGCTTCGTTAGGCCTACAATACAGATATTCTAGTTGGTCTGTCTCTTTTTCATCGTAGCTATGGCCCCATGCAGCCACCCCTCAACTAACTGAAAGTATTCTAAAGAGTTAAGTGGTTGTGCTCTACTGCAAACAATCTAACATCCAAATGGCAGTGCCCCTCATCCAATGTTTCGATAGTGAAAGAATCATTGGCCTGTTGGTTTAACTCTAGTCTTTCCCGAAATTGCTCTTGGTCTTGATGCTGGCCGATATCCGCATGCGACTATCCTTAAACTTACTTGCAAGTACTGGATATATGAATACCCTACTCTGAACACCAAGCCCTTCTGACTGCCTACAAAGGTCTGCTTCGTTAGGCCTACAATGCAAATGTAGTCAAGGCATATTCTCTTGATGGAACACCTACATACCTCCAGGGATGCAGCTTCGTTAGGACTACCTAGAGGGTCGTCCTAGAGTATCCTCATGTCCCGTTAAAGTCTCGTACTTCCTTCTAGCCCAAAATAACTAAGTCGGACGTTCTTCTCCTTTGCTGAAATCTGTGATGAACTGCTTCGTTAGGCTCTTCATCTTTGGGCTACTCCAAACGCATCTGACTCTTTATTAGACCCTAAGTCTAATCTTTTAATTTGTGTTTGGTTTACTTTTCTTATTCTGTTGGCTACTTATTTACCCTAATTAGCCTATTCTTGCCCTCGTCTCACTTCTAGCTATTGTGAGACCACCATTGATCTAATAGGGAATGCTGTTGGTACTGCCACTTCTATTACGTTGCTTATTTAACTCAATTTAAGTCTTAAGTTTATTAAATAAGCATCTTCTATTATCTTTGTTCTATTTTCTTATTAACTTAATTTAAATCTTAAATAAGTCTTTCCATTCTTTCTACTTTAATTATAACCTATGTTATAATTTTACTTGTAATTCTGACTTTTATCTTATTTTATAATATGTATATGATTACAAATGTCTCTCTTCTGTTTTAGGCTGTCTTCTTTTATTATGATATAGAATTCTCTTTAATTCTCTTATATTATATAATTTACTTATCTTAATAACTGTCTTATTGTATAGTCTACGCAGTAAATGCAGATCTAGGTTCATTATCGTTTACAACTTCAAATTCTTTTCTAATTATTTACCTGATTCCTTTCATACTTTACTTTATTTTCTTCTATTCTAGGAAGTAATTCTATTTTATTTGGTTGGGTATGAAAACTATACTAAAAATCCATTTCCATATTTTAATACTAAATAATACTGTAAACAATAATTCGTAACTGTAAGGTATTTCTTTTATTATTTTGGAATAGTGTAAAATATAGTGGTTTCTCTATTTTACACTTGTTCCACTTTTCTTTCTTTTATTCTTGCAGGTACGTTTATCGTTATCTTTTAAATATTAAATTATAGAAATGTATCATATTTTCTAAACTAACCAATTAATCTATTACTTACTTCCAAATCAAGTTATTAGATTAATTTATTATTCCTGCTTTAGCGTAATTTATTGCAGAATTCCATTTTTCTAGCTTTATTCCAACTTTTCTTATTTTACATCTAATCTAGTATTTTCCCATTTTAATCCATAATCGCAAATTTTCTTTTTAACTATATTATTCGCGTACAAAGAGAATAAAAAGAAACTAGCATTTAGGCTAAATTATAACTTCAAATTAGATGTAAATAACTGTAAATTTCTTACAGTTCAGCATAACTAATTAATAGAATTAATTACTGAAATACTGAATAAAATTATTTAATGGGAATTTAATGATAATATATCATAAACGTAAAAGATATAATTAAATCCACTCACATTGCTAGCTTTCCAAATCTCTCTATTTTTATTTCAGATCTGTCCTAACATTTATATTCACCTCCCTTATAATCCCTATTTGGAATTACAAACGATATATTTACATATCTATAATATTTGAAAGAGAAAAGGAAGAGATTTGGATTAGAAATAGCAAATAAAACTCAGATCTACGGTTTTACCTTTGACATAGCCTTCTGATTTGAACCAATTCCTAATTCCCTAATTAATTCTATTATCTTTCTATTTTGATCTAAATTCGTGTGAATTAGATCTAAAATTTTGTTATTAAGAAAGTGTAAAAGAGATAGAAAAATAGCAGAGCTTCTATAGGCAAGAGAAAAATAATGAGAATAAAAATGAGGTTCTGCACCTATATTTATAGTGGTTCAAATTAGTGCTAACCATTAGATATAAAACCCTAAAATCTAAGCGTACACTCAGTCTATGGACATTAAATTAATATGTTTTCTCCTGCGTTTGTTTTTATTTCAAATTGATTCTTCAACAATCTTTTCATTAGTCACTTTCCCCTTCTCTCTCACAATCTATGGAAACATATATTTTTAAATGTGACGTTTCTTTTAAATAAGATTCCCCTATTAATCACCCAATTAATAGATTTCATATATACCTAGAAATAATTTACTATCCAATTAATCCCTTCTTGCACTGTGATTTCTTACCAAATTAATATGTCAATCAACACCATATTAATTCGTCACATGTATGCATATTAATTTATTTTATTCCCATAATTATTGTATGCATGTATTCTATAATTCAATTTTGAATCACAATCTTAATTATATATGTTACCATAAGTCTCCATGTTTATTAATTGACAATTGATTACTTGCATAAATTACTCTTCCTCCATTTTATTCTCTTGTACTAACATATATGTTTATAATCGTATCAATTAGTTGCTACAATATATGTTCCTTTTCTTGTCAGTTAATCACCTCTACTAATTAATTGAATATTAATTTCCCTTTTAAACAAACACCGTCAATTAATTTCCCTATTAATTGATTTTATATAATTCCTCTCTCTAATTTATTTGTTACACAAATATATATGTATTCCAAATAATATTAATTAGTTGCCCCATTTACAAAAATTTCTTTGTTTTAAAATTTCAAACGTATATAACTTAATTAAATTATTTGCAAATATAATTGTAATTTAACGCGGGGCGTTACATAGGAACAAGCGCAAACTAAAAGTTATATATTTAGTTGTTTCTGGCATCATAATAAATCATTCATAAAACTTTAAGCTGATAAATTTCATTTTAGCAGGTCAAACAATGGAACAAATGCAGGCATTACTGGAAGCATTGGAGAATTTGAAGCTGTAATTGTTAGGATTTCAATATACTTTAGGATAGATTAATCATGAAACCCTAGATCTGAATAGGTGACCCATATTGATTTAATTGAAAAGAAATAGAGGAAAGTAATCGGGTTAGCGGAAGCCATACCTGAATTCACTATAACAAAACAGGCTTTTTACAACGGGCAATGCCCGTTGTAATATGTGTTCCACAACGGGCAGCGGACCATTGTAATAGGCGATGTTGTAATAGGTCATCCATATTTTACAACGGGCAATGCCCGTTGTAATACACCTTTTTACAACGGGCAATGCCCGTTGTAATATGGAATATTGCAACGGTTTCTGACCGTTGCAAAATAAATGCAAATTTTAAAAAAAATTACAGCAGCATACCTTCATACCAATAATGAATAATTTAACGAGTAATAAATATTATCATAAAACAACCAAAATCACATACGAAAAGACTAAAAGATAGAGTAATAAAATTCCAACACATTCCAAAAAGTTAGATAAGTTTACATCGACATAATTCTAATATACACATGACAACTAGTTTCCGATCTTGAACCTACCTACAATCGAAGCAATTTAATCCACGAATATCTCCTCACCGCATCGAGCAATAGCGACCGCTACCGCCCTAACCGCCATCCAAACTGTGCAAACTTCTCCCCTCATCGCCATCCAAACTGTGCAAACCTCACTTCATCACAGTCTGCAAAACCATCTCTATATCCACAATTTGCCACCAACATAACTACTGACCACCATAAATCCACCATCACAGTCCATCCCCTTCATACATACACACTGGCATTACAACCTTCCACTTCATACGACAAGCATCAAAACCAAGACTGTTGTTACACGTACAAGCCTGCGAACATACAAACAACTTCCAACCATCATCTAATCCCCTGCCTGCTGACTGCTGTAAATAACAATCAAACAGCATCTCCACAACACTCCATTGTTGCTTACTTATTCCCCTGACATCTCTACATTACACCTTTCAGGTTCAGAAGATGGAGGATCTGGTTTAGTTATTTCTCCTTCCTGATCAAAATTAAATTAAGTATCATATCAACACAACTCACAAACATTAAGTAGCAGCAACTAAAAGAAAACTTCATTTTTAAACTAATTTTAATTGAAAACTAGAGGTCAATTAATAAAGAAATAGAGCTCACATCTGGTACAGATTGCAATATAATGACGGTTTACTTCATTATCGAATAAAAATATGTTTGAACGAACAAACAAGGTCATCTACCGAATAAAGCAAATCAGTTTGAACGAAGCAGTTATAATTACTTCAAACAAAAATAAAATGCATAATATATCCATTATCCAGTATAGTTAATTACAACTTGGTTTGCATGCAAGAATGCATGATTGGTTTTTCATTATCTTGTGACTACAAAACTTAGGTGCCAAGACATGGTATGCGGCTATGATCAGGACATACAGGTCAACTATAGCATGTTTCGTTGTTATATAATAATATATGATTATAGTACTTAATAAAAAATATAAACTATGCATAATTTGTTCAAAATTAATCTGAGTATTTAGTTTACCAGTGTTGAAGACAATATCATACTGTTATCAGTTGTCTATTCTATAATAAAAGTGTTGTTAAGCATCCCATGGCATCAATATTAAGCTTTTTTCTTACCATGCATGATGTTACTGCATGTATACTTTTATTTTGAATTGGGACATAGTAGATATATTATGATTGTAAGCAAGTAAATAATCTGCAAAAATGTAGTTTAAAACAGTCAACAGACAGTAGTGTTAAATGTTGAATGTAGATAGTTGCTGATTAGATCAACTACCCATTAACATGGCCATAAGAGAATAAAGTCATATCTCATATGTTTACAAGAGGGACGGTGATAAAACAAATAGGATGTAGAGTCACCCTTTATTTAGTTGCATAAGAAAAAGTGATAATGTACAAGTATTTTTGCATAGGAAGAACCCAAACCATATAGACAGTGGTGAAGCTAAAAGTTTAGCTAAGAGATGTCGAAAAAATTACAATTGAACCTATAAGTGATTAGGATAACTTGGTGCACGAACAATATGTTATGGGTTATATTCTTATAACTAAACTTGTTGCATGAACAAATATGTTTATCTAAACTGAGCATATGCTCAATTATATAAACCAAGCAAAGCTTAGTTCTTTGCAAATTGGGCACAACTTAGTTTTGTGCAAATTGGGCACATCGCAGTTTAGGAAACTGGGCACACGACTCAGTTTAAGGAACTAGGCACGGCTTAGTTTAGGAAACCGGGCACAGCTCTATTACAACGGGCGGAAAATGCCCGTTGTAAAAAAGGCGTTGTAATAGGGTATTTTTGTTGTAGTGATTTATAGTTGCCGTTGGAAAAGTAAATTTGGTTTGGTTTTCCATGTTGATACAAACTCTAGATCTTATATTAGATCTGAATTCATAGTTGCTGTTTTCATAAACTGATTAAGAGAAAGAGATAAATCTAAAAGGTAAGAGTTGGATCCGATCTTCCAAATTGACATAAAGCCTAGATCTGGATTATTTCCATGGAAGAGATTAGGAGAATAACTAGAGCTTATGTAATTTGGGGACCATAACCCCTTATTTATAATGTTGACATTTTCTAATTTGGCCCTTCAACAAAATAGAATTGCCCTGATATCTACACATGAATACCATGACAATTATACTTGTAAGCCTTTTAACTTTAATTCATAATTTAATCACTTTAATTAGGCTTTACATCAAAATAGCACGACACATTTATTTTACATATGTGGCCCACATATTGAAATTTTCCAACAATCTTCCCATGGGCCATATATGTAATAACCTTATAAATGTGTTTAACTTTATGAGCTTCAGAATTTGATATTTATAACATAAGGTGTTTCTGAAACAATCCCGTCCATTAACTATGCTGACAAAGGATCAAAGTGGCTTTCATTACGTTCAGTGTAACTAAATCAATCAATGGTCACATATTCCAACACAATCAAACAATATAAATCAATCATGGATGCATAACATGGAAATTACATGAGATGTGATATATACATGTCTATTTCCAACTGGTCCTACTTTAGTGAGATCAAAATGTTCAATATTTGAACAAGTTAGAGTGCAAACAAAACTTTATTACTTTATTTTTGATCAGAAAAAAGAACTTGATATATATCTGTAACCAAAGTATAGAGCAATATGTCATATGACAGTACCAAATGCAAACTCCCCCTAAACCAAAATATTCTTACATAAAAGTTACACCAATTAAGCAAGATGCTCATGAAAGACCTTGGGTGATAATCCTTTTGTAAGCGGATCCCCCATAGTGGAGTTTGTCACAATATGCTCTATGAATTACAATCTATTTTGCACTCTCCCCTTACTGGAAAACAATATGTTGTTTATTGTTACAATATTACTTTAATGATCTTTCAATTTCTTTATTCAATAGTTCATTACTTTATGACAAAATTATACAATTATTTTCCATCGTTGGATGCCCCATAACAGAAAATAGCAAAGAAGGCTATAAGTATCTGTATGACAACTTTCCTTATATAGCTTCATCGGAAAAAAAACAACAACAACCACAATATTATTGTCATCTGAAGTGGATCTTTTTTACTCTTGACATCCAAAATATTCGGACTGTAATGCCTTATAATCTCTAACCAATCCATCTTGAGCATATAATCCTTTATTTCTTAAAGATATCTCGTAACCATTTTGGTTACTAATAATTGATCCCTTTTAATATCAATAAGATATCTGCCAAATAATACACACAATATCCATATGTGTATATGCTTTAGCATGCATTAGACTCTACACCTCAAATGCATAAGGAATCTTTTGCATTTCTTAAGCTTCAATGATGTTCGTATATTACTATATATAACAACATTTGTCTATTTTGGCAAAAGAGAATTGATATGCAATTTGCATACTAAACATTTTTTTTAAAGCCTTATCCGCCCAGCCCTTTTGTGATAATCCAAATAGCACCTGTGAATAATAATGGTGTATTTGAATCCCTAATAAAAAAGGGTAATCCATAAGTGTTTTCTTAAGTTGTTTCAACAATGTCTCCATTGAGAAAAACGACTTGAATATCTTTCTGATATTGCTTAAAGTCACAATCTATAACAAGTTTCAAAATAATTCTAAAGAGTCTTTCAGTAAAACCAAAGAGAAAGTCTCTTAAAAAATAAAACATTGTTTTCCTTATGAATATAGTCTTTTCTATAATAAGCCTTGTACATTTTCACATTACCCACTTGATTACTTTTTTGTTTTGAATAGTTATTCATAACCAATGATCTTATTATCATAAGGTGATGGGAAAGGTTTTAAACTTTGTTGTCCCTATAGATTTACATTATATATTCATACCTTAAATCCACATTTCAAATTAGTACCTTGTATGGATTGATGTAAGTCCAAAGAATCACCTTCACCACTCCAATATTTATCTTTATTAAAAAATACTACATAGTCATCCAGAATAGCATTTCTTCCTTTTCAAGTGGATTTCCTTAGTGACCTTGCACTTTGAGGTTATTGAGTTTGTTTTCTTAAAACAATAACCTTAATTTGAAAAAAAAAATGTTTGACATTGTCTTATTATGGTTCTTAATTTACTTCTTTTTAATGAAAGGAAACAAGTCCTATACATTATTCGAAGAAGTAACTGTAGTTGAATCAAAGATAATGATTCTTCTTAAAGACAATGATACATACCTTAAAATTTCGTTTAGCATTGCCTTATTATGGTTCTTAATTTACTTCATGTTAATGAAAGGAAACAAATCTTATACGTTATCCGAAGAAGTAATTGTAGTTGAATCGAAGATAATGGTTTTCCTTAAAGACAATGATCTGTACTTTATTTCCCCCTTAAACTCAACATCCTCAAAAATTATAGCATTTCCCATCTTATAATTTTTCTTGGTGTGGGTTTATAAAACTTGTAGCTTTTAAGTCACTTAGAACACTAACAAAGTTTTGCTATCTTTAGTGCCTCAATCTACAATTATTTAGTAAGCTGAAACAAATAATCATATTAATCACCGAATCAAAATTTAAGACTTCATTATAAAAGGTATTTAGCATAAGTAGATATATATAAGCTATATTTTAAACATTAAGAACTTTAATTCCAACAATGTTTGAATTTATTCATAAATCAATCTTATTATTTCTAAATGAACTGTAACGACCAGCCTTTTTGGACGTTTAAAGCAGACACACATGTCATACTCAAACCATTCAAAAGGACAGATTGTTATGGGGTAAATAAGAAAAAGAGAAAGAAATAAAACAAATACAGAATCTCGCAATGGAATGATAAAATATAATAATCAAATAACTGTTCATGAAGCTGTTTACAAATAATTTGATTATTCTTATACAATACAAAATCAGAGCTACATAAAACCGAAATCAATAAAGAAATGCAGTAGAACAACATGATGCAGTGGAATATATATCATAAATAACAATAGTACAAATCATCGTCTTCGTCCTTCAGAAATAAGGTGTTCAATCTTGAAATGCTCAGGCTGACCCGAGCGAATTGAAAAGACAAAACACTCGAGTCAGAACTAAAAGATCTTATGTAAGTGAAATCAACGGTAAATAAATATGAGTGGAACGGCGTCAGAGATGTTTACGGGGTTTGACAACTTCTATCCAGTGTCAAATGTGAATGCAATAACTTAAGAGATGTTCGGGATTCCCATCTCCTAAGGATCCGTTAAACTATATACTATGTAGTACAATACACTATTATAATATGTCTACAGTAAGGTAAAGTGTTAAAATAGCGTTAAGGCGTTACCCATATCCCTCTTAACACATTTTATATATTCCCATAGTCTATACAGTACCGTAACTCCTCCGTAAACTGGAGGCTATTAGAGGGCACTCCATAGGTATGGTACAAAACAAACTCGTAGAAGGCGCTCCAGGGCATGTGAACACGACACTCGAGGCAATGCCAGGGTAGATATACCAATTGCACTCCCGGACTAGTGGTAACGCATAGCAGCTACTACCGCCCACCTCGGACACACTCCCATAATCAAAATCAAAGGGTGGCCACCAAATCAATCACAAAGTCAAAATATAGTATCGAAGAAATGTGCCCGATAGGAGGAATGACCTCACTTGGCCCGATATAGCTCTTGTTTTAGTCACATCTATGCTGACTCACGGGAGTCAGGGTCACGTCATACCTCATACAGAAATAGTTCGCCAAACCATCCTACTTCATTTCTGGAATCTCCACCACGTTGTTAAAGTGGTTTTCGGTATTGGCAGAGAGTATGACAATATCCGATCCCGGTCTTTTTAACAACCAAACACTTATTTCACACCGGATGGTTGTTTTACATTTTCAAAACAAATTCATAATTGATATCAAAATATCATATTCAATTTCAAATCATATCTCTTTCGAAATCATATTCACTTTCAAACTATATTCACTTTCAAAATCATATTCACCTTTGAAATCACATTCACTTTGAAATTATCGATAAGTTATGTTAATTAATTCTTCATTTAAAAATCATCTTATTCACTCAAATACATCATTCCACAAAAGGTATCAATTCCAATTTCCAACTTAGGTTGTATCATCATCAAGGGTTTAAATATAAATACTTCAACTTTACACAGCCTAAAATTTTAGAAAATAGTTTATGTGGTCATGAATAGTTTTTAAAAATAGTTTAAAAATAGATTTAAAATAGTTTAAATAGTAAAAAGGGTTTAAATAGATTTAACTTTGATTTAATTAGATTTAAAATGATTTAAATAGGTTTAAATAGATTAAATAGATTTAATTTATATTAAATAGATTTTAAAATAGATTAAATAAATTTAAAATAGATTAAATAGATTTAAAATAGATTAAATAAATTTAATTAGTTTAAAATATGTAAATAGATTAAATTGGATTAAATAGGTTTAAATAGATTTATATAAATTTAAAATAGTTTTGAATTGATTAAAATAGTTAATTTAATTAAAATAGTTAAAATTAGTTTAAATAGATTTCAAAGTTATATTCAAGCATTTTCAATAACTCAATTTCAATAAATTCATTTATATCTGACACTTCAACTTTGAAATTCCAATTTTGAATCCTTTGAACAATTTATTAAATCAATTCCCTTTTCAGCATTAACACTTGGATTATCGAAAATACTTCAGTTTATATAAATCAATTTCTTCTTCAAAAATACTAGTTAACTGAATTCAATTTTTTTTCAAAGGTCAAAAATCATTTAATTTAACAAATTCGGTGTCCGTATATAATTTTCTACCCTAGGATCAAGTGATACAGATATTTATCATTTCAATCCACAATTTAAGATTTTATGGTTATATATCATTTCAAACCGCAATCCCGAATTAATATTAACATCCATAAAATCACTCAAGTCTATCATTTCAACCTATAACGATTTTTCCCTAATCTATAGATCGTTCGAGTATGTATCGTTTCAACCTATAGTGAACTTGCAGTTATAACAATATAAAATACAACATCCAGTCATCCAATATCAACAATCAAACATTCATCACAATCATCATCCAAATCAATCAATAACATCAATAGATAACTGATAATCAATAACAGGTATAAACTAACAATTTAAATTCAATATTAAATTAAACGATAATTAAATGCAATAAAAGTCAAATTTTACTAGAATGACAATTTAAATATACCAAACATCGATCAAATAAATTTCTAATCACATCACAAATTTAATTTTTGAAGTTGTGAGTGGGTTAAAACGCTCACCTTTGAATTTCAAATTGTGATGACTGTTTGGTTGTTGATATTGGATGACTAGATGTTGTATTTAATATTGTTATAACTGCAAGTTCACCATGGGTTGAAACGATACATACCCGAACGATCTATAGATTAGAGAAAAATCGTTATGGGTTGAAATGATAGACTCGAGCGATTTTATAGATGTTAATATTAATTCGGGATTACAGTTCGAAATGATATGTAACCATAAAATCTTAAATTGTGGATTGAAATGATAAATATCCATACCACTTGACCCTAGGGTAGAAAATTATATACGGACACCGGATTGGTTAAATTAAATGATTTTGACCTTTGAAATTTTTTGAATTCAGTTAACTAGTATTTTTGAAGAAGAAATTGATTTATATAAACTGAAGTATTTTCGATAATCCACGTGTTAATGCTGAAAAGGGAATTGATTTAATAAATTGTCCAAAGGATTTAAAATTGGAATTTCAAAGTTGAAGTGTCTAATATAAATGAATTTATTGGAATTGAGTTATTGAAAATGCTTGAATATAACTTTGAAATCTATATAAACTAATTTTAACTATTTTAATTAAATTAACTATTTTAAACAATTCAAAACTATTTTAAATTTATGTAAATCTATTCAAACCTATTTAATTCAATTTAATCTATTTACATATTTTAAACTAATTAAATTTATTTAATCAATTTATCTATTTAATCTATTTTAAATTTAGTTAATATATTTTAAAATCTATTTAATATAAATTAAATCTATTTAAACCTATTTAAATCATTTTAAATCTAATTAAATTAAAGTTAAATCTATTTAAACCCTTTTACTATTTAAACTATTTAAATCTATTTTTAAACTATTTTTAAAAACTATTAAAACTATTCATGACCACCTAAACTATTTTCTAAAATTTCAGACTATGTAAAGTTGAAGTATTTATATTTAAACCCTTGATGATGATACAACTATAAGGACCCTGAATTTTTGACATTGGAAATTGGAATAATTAATTGATTTTAAATATTTTGAAGTTAGTTTAATTTGAAAATTCGAATATCGGAACGAATTTGGCAATTTAATTGTTGAATTTAATTTATTGAAGTTGGGTAAAAATTTGAATCTTCAGTTTTAAGTCGGTTAAAAATATTTTCAAGGCTTAGAAAATTCATATTTATGATACTGAAGGTAATGGAACTTTCAGAATTGAATTTGAAACTGTTTTGTTCAGTTTTGAATTTTATTGTTTAAATTGAATTTAAAAAATAGCCTTCCGAGGCACAGTCTCGGAATTTGACGAAACCTGTTCTGTTGGATCCGTAATAGTGTATTATTATCGGATTTCAATTTTCGTAGTATTTGGAGTTGTTGTGTAATCATACTGTGAGCAAACGCGCTGAAAAATATATCGAAAATTTAATTTAATAACTGGGTTCAAAAAGCTATCTTCTCCATACGATCGAATTTGGACCCGGAACCTTTTTCATTGCGTTCGGAATAGGCGTATAACATTACAAACGCCTAGTGGCACGCCTTGATAGGAAGTCGAAATTTTTGGCTTCGTTTTCGAGTCGATTTGAATTGAATATTTATATTAGTCAACTGCAGTTGATATTATTTCACATCAGCCGTATTTTTATTCATTTAGAATCACTGTACACACCCTCTCCTTCACACAACCTTTCAGTCAAGTTCAGAAATCACGTCTTTATTTCATTTCAAATCAAAATTCAGAGAAAGTAAAAACAATGGCCGACCTTCTCTTATCGTTCAAAAATAAAAAAAATGGCCGAACCCTATCTCCATTTTTTTTCCAGTTCGAACAAATCGCGACTTTCTCCTCTTCACTTCTCTTCTACGTATTCGTTCAAATAAAATAAAAAAAAAGGGGGAAGGCGATTTCAAATCGCGAGCCGCTCGTAGGTCGAGCTTCGAATTTGGAGACGAGCGACTGCTCGTTGGTGATGCGCGAGTATCTGGGGAACGAGCAAATCAAGGACCAAGTGGGAGCTCGCGATGGAGATTGAATCGCGCGAGCAGGCGAAGGCCAAGGGAAGGTCGGGTCGCGATACTGGTGAGGCTAGGGTTTCGGCGACGCATCTAGGAACGAGATCGAGGGCTCGCGATCGAGTACAGAGGTTCGCGTTGGATTCGTGGGTCGCGTGAGGTAACTATTCCTTTTTATTAATTTTAATTGATTACATAAATGTTTATATATCAGAAAAAAAAATAGGGGAGTATGATATAAACAGAAGTATATGTACATACATATTTTAATTTAAAATATAGAAGTGGAATAGAAGATTAGTTAGAAATTTAATTTATTAGATAAAATAAAATTTATTAAAGGAGAAATTGGTTTAAATAAAACTATTAGTTACTTAAACTATTAAACGGTAATTGATTATTCGATTTGTTTGAATATTAATGATCGAGGCATCTTATTTACTGTGTGATTGTTGCTTTGTGATCGAGGCACCTCGGATAAAGGTCCCAAAGGACCGGGGGGTGGCATACTCGTGTAGTAGTTACCTAGTTACAGAGGTAACCCTGCCTTGTGTTGGCAGAGATCCGGGTAGGTTCTCGGGACCTCCCTCCAGAGGCGTACCCATGTGGCAGTAGGAAGTTCCTTAGCCTGACCATTTGTTGGAAATCCAATTCCCAATACGAACCTTGTACGGTTTTAGTTGTAGAACCTGCCATTTACTTATGGTGGTCACCACTGTTTAGATGGTAGCTATAGTAGGCATAGTTCGGAATGTCTATGCTGGCTAAGATTAATATTATACTTTCGAAATGTTTTCCACACTAGACATTAATAATAATATCAACTGATCTTTCGTAGTAAGCATCTTTGACTATCATAAGGAGAAATCTCCTCCAATTCTGCGTTTGCATTGTGTGTGTGGCGGGAGGCCTTATGGTAGTTTCATTTTCCAAAAAGCATTGCGAATTTCTTTTATTTTCTTTGTGAAAATTACTATTTTTAAGATCTCACACCAGTCCCACGACTGACCTGGAGTTTATTGTTCTCTTCTAAACTCTGGGTGCCCATAATTTTCCACACGGGCAGCCTAGGGTTATGTTATAAGGATATTCTGGATATTCTGGAGTTTTGGAGACGAGCTGGATGGCGAGACGTACACTCGTACTTATTTATTTATTCCGCTGTGTATTCTGTATGGGGACAATTTTATATAACCGTCCATTGTTGTATTGAGTTGTATATTGACTCTCATTGTTGTATTGTATAAACTGATATAGTTCTTTGTTTAAAAGACTAGTGATTATCTATTATATATTGTTCCGCTGCGAATGTGAGATTCTGAGATTGTTTCTGTTTCTGTTTTTCTGCTCTCTTTTTCTTCTGTCTTCTTCTATCTCTTCTTTTCAACCCTAATGATTCGGTTTTCTGGTATTCGATTGTGCGGCATTTGATACAGTGGACGTATTGATGTCGACTTTCGAGCGTCGAAAGATCGTATCGTTACAACAACCTAAGTTGGAAATTGGAATTGATACCTTTTGTGAAATGACGTATTTGAGTGAATAAGATGATTTTGAAATGAAGAACTAATTAACATAACTTATCGATAATTTCAAAGTGAATGTGATTTCAAAGGTGAATATGATTTTGAAAGTGAATATAGTTTGAAAGTGAATATAGTTTGAAAGTGAATATGATTTCAAAAGAGATATGATTTGAAATTGAATATGATATTATGATATCAATTATGAATTTGTTTTGAAAATGTAAAAGAACCATCTGGTATGAAATAAGCGTTTGGTTGTTAAAGAGACTGGAATCGGATATTGTCATACTCTCTGCCAATACCGAAAACCACTTTAACAACTGTGTATGTGGTGGAGATTCCAGAAATGAAGTAGGATGGTTTGGCAAATGATTTCTGTATGAGGTATGACGTGACCCTGACTCCCATGAGTTAGCTTAGATGTGACAAAAATAGGAGCTATACTGGGCCAAGTGAGGTCATTCCTCCTATCGGGCACATTTCTTCGATACTATCACTACACCACAAAAGGCTTTTAACAACGTTTGATAAACGCTGTAATACGATACAACAGCGTTAGTTCAAACGCTGTATAACGACATGCTGTCGTATATACAGAACTTACAACAGCTTTTCGATAAACGCTGTTGAAACATCACTTTGACAGCGTTTATTACAAGCTGTCAATAACGTTTTTACAGCGTTTTCAAACATGCTGTATTATGTTTCTACAGCGTTAATAATTTAGTTGTCGAAGATGTTTTAATTCTACTTTAACTGTTTACAACAGCTTTTTATAAACGCTGTTATTGAATCATCAACTATTTCGACAGCATGTACTAAACGCTGTTATTGACTATTTTAAGATAATTACAGCACGAATTGAACGCTGTTGTTTCTTTATTGACAGCATTAATCAGACGCTGTCTTCTATTTATATGACAGCTTTAATATTCCACTCTATTTTTGAATATTCCAGAACTATATTTTGAGTATATTCAAGCAACTAGTATATATAACAGGTTTTAATAACTATTAATTAGTTACATAAACTAGTTAAGACAATATTAATAAACAAAAGACATCCATAAACCAAGTTTCAATAATATCCATAAACAAAAATAACAATAATATTCCACTAAAGCATTTACTACACACAAATCTTCCTCTAACACTTCTTTACTCACCAGCCCCCAACACCCCACTGCATTGCATTTGAATTCATCACTTCCTCACTTCAACAACCTTCATCACAACACATATAACATACAAACTTCCCTGCTTTTAACTAACTACCGTTCTACATTCATCAGCAACATAACAGCACGCAAATAACCACCAAACTACCTACATAACTTCCACGCACTAGTGCACATATACCACTGCTCTGCAAAACTTCCTGCCAACCCATCACAAGCATCCATTATGGAAAATTTCAGTTAACATATCACTCATTTACATACCAGTGCACATATCACCACATTTACAAGCATCACATAATTCATCACTTCTTGTTAACATTACATCAACTCTCACTGACATCAGCAGCCAAACCACCCATATATTGTAACTGCACATCTGTCAACATATACCACCCAAATATTGTCACTAGCTTCAATACTTCATCACTCACAATCACAAACTTCCCCAAAGTTCATCACTGCTCATTTGCCTTACAACTATTCAACCTTCACTTGACTGTGCAATCCTTCATATCACTTCTATCATCTACAATTACTTCATCCACTGCATAAGCCTCTCCATACCACAGATACATTCACCACTCACACTTCATATCACATACATCCTCATTTAATATACAAATCCATATCTGGCAACTTCTTCCACTCGGTCACCTTCCACAGTCCACAACAACTCCCCAAACAAAACTGTCTACCTCCACCTCCACTGCCCCATCAACTGTTACACTAAAACTCCTCCACAACCCACCACTATAATCAATACAAACCACCCTGCCACTTCTAACATCCTCTGCCCCTTCATCTTACCATCACTCATCACTGCCACCAACTTGCCTGCCTGCACTGACCCAACGAGCTTGTCACCATACCTCATTGCATTGCACTTCATCCCTTGCCCATCTGATCAATCAACCTCCATCACCATAACCTGCCTTCAATATAACAATTGCTGCACCTCATTGCCTGCACCACAAATCTTCCACTATCATACAAATCCGCCAACAAGCTTCACTTCATCACTGCAACATCTCTTCAGACTACACATTCATCACCACACTTCATTTCATCAACTACCAGCGCCACAAATTCCAGACTTCTCCACACATTCACAAACCACATGTGCACATCAATCGCCGGGCATACATATCTCCCAAAACTATAACACTCCCCTTTTCTTACAACAGTCCCTTCACCGCCACACTTCATCTGTCCACCATCCAACCTCTCATGTCAACACACTCTTCATTTTCCACCCTCTGCGCCTCAAAACACTGCTGCAATTTCATCCCCATATCACGGCTCCATTCACCTCCCCCTACGACCACTGTCCATACTCACAAAACTGCTGCTATCACTGTGACAACTTCCACTGTAAACTTACAACTGCAGTTCACCAACCGTGCCAGACAACTTCATTAAACCATTCTCAGTAGTAGGTGGAAGCAGTTGAACATTTAAAAACAATTGTGTATTGCTGTGATTTCGGTAGGAAAACTGATCAATCATCAATTTATTTAGTTAAAAAGCTCCACTTTCAAGTTTCAACAGCTGAAATGACAGCTTCTTTTTCACTAGTAAATTACATTTACTGCTTAGTTTTCCCTTTCTAAATGCTATACGCTACCGCAGTCTCCCATAAGATATCATCATTGCAAACTCTTTTTCATATATCATGGATGTATACTATTTTTCAGATAGGGACTGTAATCAGCATATTAGTTTTGATACGCTATTGTAATAAAAACGTCTATATGTCAAAGATGGCACCAAAGATGTAGACGGTTAGACCAAAGACTTAATGATCAATTGATGCATTTTTTTTGATCTAATATTACTAAATAACATGCATTGGTTGCTCCTAGCTATTCGATCTGTAGGTGAACTCCTACTTGGGTTTTCAAACATAACAGGCGATTGATTCTTTTACTATTTAATTGGTTGTAGACATTCACCGTTGATGCTACAATTTAAGTTAAATTACATATAATATTGGAAGGAAAAAAAAATAGTTGCAGATGAGATGGTAGTGCAAAACCTGTGATGCCCATTGATGCGCCAAAATCCCCTTCCCACTTTTTCCGATTCTCTCTTCAAAATTGTCCGGGCTCTTCCAAAATAACCTATTTCAAACGCAGAACCCGTAAACATACACCCCGTTCAAAACTTAATACGAAAATAAGTACTTTTTCTACTTTACGTCTACGCACTTTGAATTTGCTCGAATACAGCTAAAATTTTGTTTTTAGCATTTTCAGAATGCACTAAATGTAAAATGATGACAAGTAAAAAACATGCATATTCTTATAACAAAATTCGAATGGAGAACTAAACTTGTAATAACTTGTTTTCTTCTAGCCTTTTTTTACTTTTTTCTTAATTTTTTTCATGCTGAAAATAATCTTGCTTCATGCAAGCCATGTAAATCATAAAAACTTTACATTGTTTAATATTTAAGCCATTTGAAAATTTTGAGTTTCTTTATTGGACTGTAAAAAGGGAATCCTAAAAATTTTGAGTCTCTTTGTCAGGCAATGTCAAAAGGAAATACAATTTTAAATAATGAATTATACCATAAAAATTGCCTCCTCCATCCCTTCCATAAAAATTTCTGCAACCTCTTTCACTATTTCTAAGACCACCTACCGACAGATCATCTCCCATCAAAAAGACTATGTCAACCGAAGAGACTACCAACAGAGCTACTAGGTGGAACCATCAACTTCTCTTTCTGTCTTTCTTCTTCTTGTTTCGTCATTATCTCACTCATTTACCACTTCTACACTGATGTAGGCTAATGTACACATATAAAAACAAATTAGCGTCCGCGTCACATTGATAACACCATTGATACTTATAGCAGCAACTGCATAGTGATTTTTAGGATGAGGAGGAAGCATAAAAAAAGTCAATTCCTCTCAGTTCTAAAAAAAGGGTTCATCAAACCTTGATTTTACATTTATTTTACTTCATTTGTTTTTAACTGTTCAGAAATCAATTTACAAAGAAGAATTGATGATCACAACAATAAATAGGTTAGATAGGGCATGATAATATTTACTTCATCAGGTTGCTGGATACACTACAAGACAGACACTCATATAAGTGTTATATATTTACAACTAAGCAATTTGATAGATAGGTTTAAAACTGTAACATTCTATTTATGTCATGATCTGATAGATAATAAATTTGACTTTTAACAAAACTAAGCAATTTGATAAGTCGTAAATCTTTTTGTACATGTCCAAGCAATTTCAAAACAAATCAACTTATTAAGTGACAGTTAGTTTATATTTAAGCTCTAATTTATTCACTTTTGAAAAATGTGAGTTAAACACTGATTAGGGAAAAAGGGTAAATCATATTTTCCTTCCCGAAACATGAGTTCATGCTCTCTAATTCACCACTAATTTTGTCTCAAAGCTTCTCATTCATTATTAAATGCACGCTTATTCATTACAACTAAGAATTTCAAAATTAAACTATCTCAGATCGAAAATTGAACACAACTGCAGTTTTTTTCCAAAAGGTTCATTTGGTTGTTGAAGATAAATGGCATTAATACAGTATCATGTTAAATCGATACTAAACTATAACAACCATAGAAGAAAGGGAAAAACTCACCATGTGAATTGGGTGTATTACATTGCACCTTGATACTTTGCTGTTGCGTCTGTTGTTTTGGTTGTTGCTGTACAAAATCCATCATCTTACAAGCTCCAGCAGTCTCTCCCATGCCTAAAGGGATTTATTTGATTCTCGATTTGATTGAGCTCATTAGTGTTGGGTTGGCCGATGTCCTCACCAAGTAAATTTCTGATATTACAAATTCAGTTAGGAAAAAACATCGTATTATTAACTTTAAGGTTCATTGCTGATGCCAACTCTGGGAACGCTGCATAAGCTCAACTCTAGTTTTTAACTTTGGACAGTCCAGGTAACTGCTCTGCACTGTAAAACAAGATGGAGACTAGTTTAAGGTATTAATTTTCCTTAGCAGTGCAATATTTAACTCCTTGCTGCTGATAATTCGCGTAGACTGTAAAATAGGCGTTTGTTCACTTTGATACAATCGTGCAATAAATGAAACATGATTTTATTAAATAGATACAAAAAAATATGTGAAAACTATGCCATCATGAAAATAACCATTACAAAGATATAGTTTGATACCATGTTGTTTTGCCCACGCCCACATACAACCAACCATTTCTTTGGTTTGATTCGGAAACCATCATGCAATAACTCAAACATGATTTTATAGAGTTTTTTAGATGAAGCGTGGAAAAAATAATGTCTGTATATATCTTAGCATGTGAACTTATGGGGCATGCATTCAATTTTGTTATAACTTGCATATACATGTGCATCATACAAAAAATGACAAACTTTGAAAAAAAAATCAAGGCATTGACGACTAGTAAAACATTGGTTAAAAAACTTTGAGATGCAAAAGAGCATAGGCTATAACAATGTTTGGGCCAGACAATAAATTATATAACTAGTATTTGAACTTATGACTTTAGCCAGAGCTGTAGCCTAGAGCCTGTCTGTGCTATATCTATTCCAGTTGCTATATCCATTTTAACCTGATGGACATGGTAATATAATGTACTGGGTCCATTAGTGTACTGAATTAATTTCTGTTTTCACTTTGCAATACATGGGTCCATCAGAGTATATTGAATTGATTTCTATTTCCACTTAGCAATCCTCTATTTTTAAAAGATAGAGCTGCAAGCTTTTGTCTATCCTTAAGAAATGAACAATTTGATGCAATACGATTCAAATAAAAAATACGAAAAAAAATCCAATAAAAATGTATGTTAAATATATCTTTCCATTTTTGTTTATTGTGCTTAAAGTTTTATAACAGTGTGTTATCTCGCAGGCACATGTTTAACTAGAAAGATTTTCTATGTTTGATTTTTTTTAATTCAACCATACATGTAATTAAGTTTATATAAAGGTTTACCGTGACATTTGAAGAAGATTTAGTCTCCAATCTAAAAAAATATTAACCCGAAACAAACATTGCATTAAATATTGATGTAGGACATAAGGCTGCACCTGAAAATTAATTAGCAATGAATTTAGCTATACGGTCAAATACTTAAAATGAAATTTATCAATAAAATACCTTGCATAAAGTGTAAGGCAGAAGTATGAACTGAACAACAAAAAGCTTCCATGCAGAGAGATGATACTAACACTGTTAACGAAATAGTTACTTCAATATAACAGTTTACAAAGTAACCGTGTTAAGTTACCATAACAAATACTCCCAATCAGAACCATGAAAATGTTTTAAGAATCCATTATCAAGAATGATATGCATATTATAATGCAAGTTTTGTATATGAACATCATGCATCATCATTTATACCAAATAATTATTTGGAATATTAGGCACTGGAAACACACATTCATAGGATATGAGTAAAAATCTAAAAAAGAAAAGGAGAAAAAAGGCATGTATTCTGCACTTGCGTAAATACCTGAATGTAGCTCGATACACTTTGGTTTTTGAATCTAGCAGTAACCAATACGCTAAATACACATCTTCATAGATAATATCTTTTGTAAGTTAGACATGAGATGTGATAAATTGTAAAAATTAAAGGAACGAAAAAATCAAATGTGTCTCATTTATTATTTGCGCAAATGCATTTTTTTCAACATAATCATGTCAAAGAGAATAGATAACAAAACTGTATATAAACCAATATGTCATATTAAACTACAAAATACCTTGATCCTTGAGAATACACAGAATCTTGCTTTTGGTGATGCTCTTAACCTGAGGGATACCAAAAGAATCATGAAGAATGCAACAATTTGAGATGGAGTCGGTCCTTGGCAAATTTGCAAATTTTCTCTTAAACCTAAACATTGTATTTAGAATTATATTAAGTCGGGATTCCACAAAAAGAATTACTGGTGTATGATAACAAAAGGGAAACTGTTTCCAGGCCCTATAAGTTATAATGACTTGTTTTAAAGACTATGTTGCCGTAAAACAAACATGCCTAGTAAAACAGTGCCTTATACAGTTTGTTTATTTATTCAATGAACAATGCTACTTTTGTATCATGGAATTAAACTTCAATCTACTCGTGGATATTTTCTAAATGCCCTAATGCCTCTTCAAACTATGTCTGATTTATACATGGTCATATTTATCATATTATTTTGTCCCTTGTGCACTACTTTGAAGAATTATATGCAATTTGTATAAAAAATGAATCGATGCATCTTACATTTAATTGATATAATTTCTCCCAGCCTAGACCGTAATACAATTAGATATTTATGTGAAGCGGTGTTAACTGATATTACATCGTTGACTAATATATGAACTTCCATCTTTTATGATTCCTATTTATATAAAACTATAGTGTTTAGTTCACGCATCCATTAGCTTTGTAATTAATCAATACAAGAAGAAGAAAAAACAGTTGAATGTATCTCAAAAGCTCAAATAGACATGCTTGATTAATAGCCACATTAGGCATTTTATTTGATATCTTATGAGTGAAACAATTAGTAAACAAGGGTGATATAAGAATTTTGTAAATGCACTAGCATATGGTTTATAAGGGACTCGAAGGAAATTCGGTATTAAAAACAAATTCATGTCATTTATTTATTCATCAATGTCATATGAGTTATGAGGGGGGACGCCAATTATAACAAATAAATACCCATTTATTTATTCAGCAATGTCGTGCATTTGTATTTATCATAATTCAATGCTAATATATTATCTATTCAAATATCATAAATATATTCGATATTACTCTAATAATTTCACCTAATAAGTTTTACTTTTATAACTTATCACTATGAAATCCCAATTTAAATTATAGTTATTCATTCTTTATGAATATCGAAAGTCTGCATACCGAAGTGTGACATTGGAGTAGATTGCCAGGTGTTTTATCTCCAAAATCTACATACCGAAAACCTCTATAACAAAGATAAAAAAAGTAGCAATAAAAATATATATCATTGACGTTCTCTTCGTTGTTTTGTTTTCTACTGGTGGTGATTTCAGTGTATCCTTCGTTTGAGAAAAAAAAATTTTATAGAAATTTATTACATATTCATCTCTCCAGGTGGAAAAATAAGCAACTTCTGCTATTTTTTACCTAGACTTTAAGTAAAATATGTGGGTATGGATCAGGAAAATGCGATGTCACTAGGCCTGAAGATAAAACAATGTTAAAGATTTGTGTATACTTAGCAAAACCACAACAAATTAAAACAAAAAAAATTAGATATATGACATGAACCCATATACCCTAGTAACTAGATTAGAACCAAAGTTTACAATGTGTTGTACTGGTAAGATATTATGATTTAATTCAAGAGCATGAAATAAGGATTTGCCAACGTAAAACTAAATATAGAAGGGAAATAATCAAGCAGGTGGAAAGTGTAAACAAAGCTTAGAAGGGAAATAATCAAGAGCATGATTATATTACTCATATTTTCCAGTATAATACTTGACCAAGCACGGCTAATCACAGTAACTAGATCACATATAAAAGTACATTTTAAACCTAAATAACAAAATCGAAATTGATGTATGAATAAAGAAACACATACTGAAAAAACAAAATCGAAATAGACGTTGATTAAACTAATCGAAGAACCCATTTTAAACCTAAATAAAATCGACAAATCGTTGGAAACAGGTACCTGCAGAGGGAGCAACTAGCGGTGATGATTCAGATTCGAAAACGAAAGAATGGTGAAGGGAGATGTCTGAACGACAGAGCGGGGGTGATGAAGGCAAATTTTGGTGATTGGAAGAGAGATTTAATTTGGTTTTAGGTGGTGAAGGTGTTAACGAGATGAAAGGATAAGAAAAGTAATTTGGAGAAGTGAAAAAATGAGGCGGCAAAGTTATATTATTTACGTTTTCTCAGCGTTCGAACGTAAAAGTTTCCCTCCAATATTATTGTCCACCGCATTCAAGGCACAAACGCTGAGAATATCTGCTGTCAATGACGTTTTTTCTTGTAGTGTATATTTTGACTTTGTGATTGATTTGGTGGCCACCCGTTGATTTTGATTATAGGAGTGTGTCCGAGGTGGGCGGTATTAGCTGCTATGCGTTACCACCAGTCCGGGTGCAATTGGTATATCTACCCTGGCATTGCCTCGAGTGCCGAGTTCACATGCCCTAGAGCGCCTTCTATGAGTTTGTTTTGTACCATACCTATGGAGTGCCCTCTGATAGCCTCCAGTTTACGGAGGAGTTACGGTACAGTATAGACTATGGAAATATATAAAATGTGTTAAGGGGGATATGGGTAACGCCTTAACGCTATTTTAATAATTTACTTTACTGTAGACATATTATAATAGTGTATTGTAATACATAGTAAATAGTTTAACGGATCCTTAGGAGATGGGAATCCCGAACATTTCTTAAGTTATTGCACTCAAGTTAGACACTGGACAGGAGATGTCAAACCTCGTAAACATCTCTGACGCCGTTCCACTCATATTTATTTACCTTTGATTTAACTTACATAAGATCTTTTAGTTCCGACTCGAGTGTTTTGTATTTTCAATTCGCTCGGGTCAGCCTGAGCATTTCATGGTTGAAGACCTTATTTCTGGAGGACAAAGACAAAGATTTATACTATTGTTATTTATGATATATATTCCACTGCATCATGTTATTCCGCTGCATTTCTTTATTGATTTCGGTTTTATGTAGCTCTGATTTGTATTGTATAAGAATAATCAAATTATTTGTAAACAGCTTCATGAACTGTTATTTGATTATTATATTTTATCATTCCACTGCAAGATTCTGTATTGGTTTTATTTCTTTATCTTTTTCTTATTTACCCCATAACAATCTGCCCTTTTGAATGGTTTGAGTATGACATGTGTGTCTGCTTAAAACGTCCAAAAAGGCAGGTCGTTACATGAATAGTAATAACCCAATTTGTTCATATTAGAAATAGAAAACCGAAATCTATCTAAATGATAGCATAACAAAAGTATCAAATAAATCCAAACAATATTTCTAAAATTTCAATAATATCTTTAAAATATCTAGTAAATTTTACTTTATATATCTGTATATCTTATTATAGAAACAACTATAAATATATTTATATGTTCTTTCTTTTCTTCTAGATCCTTAACGACTTCTTTATCCTTATATATACATTTATTTACAATGTACCATAAATAGGTACTTTCTATCTTACCATGCTTCAATATCTCTTCTTCTTAACACAATGGTATAAGCTCAGTAAGACGTCATTTTATTCTTAAAAAAATAATAATTAATAATAATCTTAAAAAGGTTATACTATAAATTAAGAGAGTACCAAAAAATTAACAATAACTTGAGTGCCTTTAACTTTTAAAGCAATATTTTCCATATAGTAATCGTTTATGTTTCTTTTATTTTGACTTTATAGAATCAAGCAATATAAGGTGTGCTTGTTTCTCCTTATCATTTTTGGCAAAAAAGGATTTTTTTTAATTATCTCACCTCTGAATGTTCTTCATAATATTATAAGAATATTCAACCATAATATGGGTGGATGTAACCCTCCTAATTGCAAGAGCTAGATCCATGAAGTAAGAACAAACAAATTGTTCTCTTAATAATCCCTAGAGTTAGTCCCAAACAAGATGAGAACATTAAAATTGACAGACACTTTAGTCAAATTAGTTGAAAATTAAATTTTTTTTAAGGATTGACCATGTATGCTCATATCCAATATCAGCCATAGTAAATTCAAATAATTGGTAAGTCTCTTCTCAAGATACTAAGCACAAAATTAATATCAAGTCTTTGGACAATAATATTAACTGCAAATGGTACTCTTGTTGTAATAATACAGACAATAAATTCAAGCTAAATAACAATCTTCCTTTGGGCCGATTAGTTATTCACTTCTGAAACCTAATAATTTTCACATAGTTATCACCACACATGTGTAAGTTATTTGGAAAAATAATAGTCTTCCTTTGGGCCGACTAACATCCACATAAATAAATACACAAAATATCAAACATTTTCATGAACAGCTAAAATAAGAGAGGTCACTTTGGTGACATGTTATTTCAATTAGCTCATTTGGAATGTAGGATATTTACAATTGTTTGCAAAGAGACACCAAAATATATTTGAATTTATTTCTAAGTGAATGTACAATATTTCAAGTGCTATAAAATACTCCCAAAAGCACTTTAAGTCTATATGACACTTGAAAATCTTAAAATTATAACTGCGGCACAACATGTTTTAATCATAGCTATTATAATCTTTTACTTTAAGTATGTGGTTACATTCATAACATTTCCTAAATAAGTATGATATAAGATATCATAAATAAATCACATGACAAATGTCATGGATGAACGCCAGAATTAAATGGCATATAAAATTATACATAAATGACACCGTAAATGTCGTACTAAATAACATGAGTGAATGTAGTAGCTATGATGTATATCTGAACCACAATATAGCTATACAGAATGCTACTGTATCACTTTATCTTTATTTATTATTTAGATACTTAATTAAGGTCAGTAATCATGCATTTTGGCAAAATATAAAAATTGCGTCTCCTGTTATTTTATGCTAACCAAAACACGAAAGTGAAACATATTTTTAACAAGCATGGGTCAAACATGTAAAATATATGTAACTATTAAGCATAAATGCATCAAATAATAAACCATATGTCTTTTTTATTCCAAATACAAACATGCTGCTTTATTAAATTTATTGCAACTGACGCATTTACTGCATTTATGATAATAAATTAGTTAATTTATTACCATAACAACCAGATTTAATGCAATTATGATAAAAATAAATGACATTGACTGTTATGTGGTCCAAAATGTAAATTAGTGTCATGTTAACATTTATTTCAATAATAAAATAAACGTAAACACATTAAAGGAGCATACTTTATTTCTAATTAACCAAAATTTCTGAAATAACCCAAATACCTTATATAAATATCCAAATTACTTAATAAAAAGTTACGTAAGGTAAAATAACCATAGAAGCAGATTTATATTTCTTGCATAAATGGTTCTAATTATATATATATCTGTTTATACCATTTATAAACATTAAAAAATAACTGTAAATATCAGATCCAAAACATTCCTCACCTTAAAATTCACAACTTATTTAGAAAATATACAATAATAAACATGTGAATGCTTTAACTAATATAAATTATTTTTTCAAAATTTAGAGGAAGTTAGATTATTTCTCGTAATTTAATTATTTCAAAATTCTATCCTATTTCATAAATAATATACAGATCATTTAGATCTATCTATCTTTCTACACCAGAATAATTTCATAAATTAGCCTTTCAATTCACAACAAAAAATTGATATAAACCAAATCCAAAATCATCATCAAAAAGTCCTTGATGCATAGATCAAGCATAACTGAAACTTAAGTAAGATTATTACAGGACTTCTAATAAAAGGTCAATTCAAAACTTACTCATAATTTAAAAAAAATCCAATGAATCAATGATGGGTGGCTCTGATACCACTTGTTGGGATTTCAATATACTTTAGGATAGATTAATCATGAAACCCTAGATCTGAATAGGTGACCCATATTGATTTAATTGAAAAGAAATAAAGGAAAGTAAACGGGTTAGTGGAAGCCATACTTGAATTCATAGTTGTTGTTGGAAAAGTAAATTTGGTTTGGTTTTCCATATTGACACAAACCCTAGATCTTATATTAGATCCGAATTCATAGTTGCTACTTTCATAAACTGATTAAGAGAAAGAGATAGATCTAAAAGGTAAGAGTTGGATTTGATCTTCCAAATTGACATAAACCCTAGATCTGAATTATTTTCATGGAAGAGATTAGGAGAATAACTAGAGCTTATGTAATTTGGAGACCGTAACCCCTTATTTATAATGTTGGCATTTTCTAATTTGGCCCTTCAACAAAATAGAATTGCCCTAGTATCTACACATTAATACCATGACAATTATACTTGTAAGCCTTTTAACTTTAATTCATAGTTTGATCACTTTAATTAGGCTTTACACCAAAATAGCACGATACATTTATTTTACATATGTGGCCCACATATTGAAATTTTCCAATAGTAATAACACAAATAACATTCTCAATAGGGTCGCATTATTCCATAGAAGTTGGCACCTTTTTTATGGGTGATGCGATTCTTCTATATTCTTTGCCTGTAACTCTCATATACTCTACTGAATGGGGTGGAATGTTTCAAGCTCCTAATTTAGACACATGAGTTTGATAATGAATATCAATTGCTCAAGTGATCAGAGGCAGAAAAGGAATTGAATATATAATAACATGAATATCTGTGATGTACATAATTATTGCATGATAAATTACCACCATATTCTATGGGCATATGTCAACAGTGCTTTGGAAAGTGGTGTCTTTCTAACTGGAAACGCATTTATCATATTAGAATCTATGCATTCGAAAACTGTAGCTAATTTCTCTATTATTGTCATTGAGCTTAGTAATATATTATATTTAGATCTTTAGAACTGTATAAATAATTCATATGTGGCATATTAACGAATTGTTATTAACTTTTCAAGTTTTTTCTCAGAGCATACTTCTTTTGTTATGATAATTATAATTCTTGGTGGCTTATTAATGAACTTTTATTGCTATTTCATTTCCTTATTTTAGATACTATATGAATTAATTAAGTGTGGTATGTATCTAGAAAATATATGTAATTTTATTTTGTGTGAATGCAAGTAAATATATATACTGTCTATGAATTATGGTTCAAAATTTTTTTTTACACCATTTTCTTGAAAACCGTTGTCTAATATATTCCAATTGTATATAAGTGACTGAAGAGAATGGATGTTTTTTGGGCAAATGAACTATTCCAAGGCCATGTTCATTTTAAATTGCAGCCCATCCGAAGTGGACATTTTGTTGAAGTAATATGCTCTTATATGAACTATAAATAAACTCAAAGGTTTTATGATGGGTAAATGCTTTTAATATCGTCCGTATACATAATGCATTCTTGAACTGTACTCATTTTGAATTTAGTTAAACAAAGATACAAGTGTTTTTTATTCAGTTGCTTCAAGCCTATATATTAGGGCCATTAGTTATATTGGCTTCCGAGCTACAAACATGAATAAGTGTCCATTTTATTTCACTACGTTTGGTTATAGAAAGCAAGCCCTTTTGGATTTTAACCAAACTAAAGATATTCTTGATATAAAATTACAAGTTTTGAAGTCCAAAATAAGATAATATACACTTAAAATCTTTATGGGTAGAATAAGATCATATCACCATGAAGAACTACAGTGAGCGTTGTAGTGGGGATATAGCCTGTTATTTTCTAAATACAACTGTTAATCACCATGGTGAACTACGATATATGTTCATAAGCTGACTTATCCGAGTGTTCTATATTGTCCGTAATTTAGGTGGGAGTTTATCGATCGTAGTTTTGCCCGATTCTGAGTTAGTATGAAGAAGTTATTACAGTATAAACAAAATATATAGTGGATTCTGCCTAGGTGGAGTTCAAATACGGGGATGTAGCCTGTTATTTTCTAAGTACAACTATTAGTCACCATGGAGAACTACGGTATACATTCACTAGATGAAGTATCCGAGTGTTCCTTATTGTCAGTAATTTAGATGGGAGTTCATCAGTTGAAGTCTCGCCTAATTCCGAGTTAGTATGAAGAAGTTATTGCAATCTGAACAAAAAAATAGCGGCTTCTGCCTAGGCGGAGTTCAAATATGGGGATGCTACTACCAAATCCACATTCATAGGTACAACTAAAAATGCATGCACGTTGTGATTAAATGCAGGCCCACCTGGGCGTGCATATGTACTCGTATATGTAGAGTAAAAGTTTAGCTCACTCACCGGACTTATATCTAGCCCTCGCATATTTTTCCCTTTATACATATATATATATATATATATATATATATATAGGTTGATGGAGTTTGGAAATGAGATGGTGTTAGAGACAAAGATTCAGTTACATATATTATGTGTGATGAAAATAAGTGTTGTAACTTGGATTTGGCTATTGGTATAGATTAGGTTGTAGTTGTATTATTTAGACACATGTATTTTCCATTATAGACATGTTATGATGATGTGACTATGGTTATTATTGATGTGTTATATCTTATTTCCCTTCTTGCAAGATTTTGAAAGTAGATCGTTATCAGATAGCGTTAATTTATCTGTCATTAGTTATATATATTTTAGCTTACCCTAACGTCTCGTCCCTTCGGTTCTCGGGTTGTTGATGTCGGTTCGGGCGTTGGATTGAGAGTCGAAAGGGTGGGTGGTTATAATTACGTGACCCTTTTGTGTCCCTAATAGCCATGATTAGTACACTTCCCAAAGTTGGAGAGCATTATGTACTCTGGTCTCAACGGATGTGTTAATATCCTTTCTCGAAACATCTCAACCAAGAATATTTAAAGGAAAATGTTACTTTTTATTACGATTAATTATTTACGATTGTAACTATTTACAACTACAATCGCATACCATTTCATTTAAGGATTTTCTTATTTATGTACTTTAAATTAATTACTTAATTATATCACTATACAACAAAGTATATAATAAAAGTAAAATACATATATTATGAAAAAGATTGGCCATAGAATTAGATAAATGTGACAAATTATAGAATCGTCCCTAAGGCATATTCCTAACTTTATCAACCGGTGCTTTAACCATTTCCATCCCTTGCATAAGTTGTCCTTGTCCCATCTAACTTATCAGTATTCATTTTATAGCTTTAAATTTTCCAAGACACACTATAATTCAAGTCAAACATCATGGAAATTGACTTCCAAAATGCTTTCACTAACACACTTATTTAAATTAACAAAAGTATAAAATATTTGTTTTCAAAAGTAGAGAATGCTTGCTAACAAAGTGATAAACTATAAGCTATTGGGGTTAGGATATCACATATATGAACATATGTTATCATAAGTACGATATTGTGGCTATCATTTTAAGATATCAAATGTTTGACATCATTTTTCACTGGCAAGGTGTGCGATACCCCAGGTTCGATTCCTAGTAGCTCCGCTATTTAGGTTGCCATGAAACAAATCCACTGGTAGCTCGATGGATTTTAAAGGGTCGAAGTCCACTCGGGAGGGGAGGGGGGCGGTGGAGGGGCAGCTTGTCGATTTCTTTTCGGAACTTCGGCAAGTTGTTTTTTCTATAAAAAAATGTTTACTATTAGGGCTATCATTTGTACCCATCACATACATCATCATTCAAATATTGTATTTATGCAATAGTGAGCTATCGAGATTACAGGCTACCGTTGTTTTGCAACAATGAGCTATCGGGTTTATCAACTTTTAGTTATCGGGTGCGTGAAGTGATAACTATCAAATGTATGAATGTATAGTTATTGTATGTACGAGAATTTAGCTATTGGGGTTATCTATCGAATGTATGAGCTATCAACTTTATAACTATCGAATTTATGAGCTTTCATCTCTATAGTTATCGCATGTATGGGTTATCGAATGTAGGAGTCACCGTCTCTAGAGTTATCACATGCATGAGCTATTTATATGTATATATACATGTGTAGCTATTTGAATTTATATATACCATGTATACATTCGATTTTATATGTATATATCTATTGCCTAAATTTTATTTGACTAATGTAAAATGTATGTTTGACAACAAAATATTATAAAATTTGAATATTAATATCAAAGATTGATCAGACAAAAACTTAACTTAAATTAAGTAATAGAAATTTCAAATTCCAAATTTGAAGTTAGAAATGTAAATTTGGGTTGGAAAATTTTATTCAAAATTCTAATCTAGATTACATTTGATTAATGTAAAAATAACCGTAATGCATTAAGTACCGATATTAAAATCATATATATATATATATATATATGCATGTATGTATGTATGTATAATTATGAAACTGAAACTAATTTCAATTATTCAAAGTATACACACACAACACACATACATGTTAATTAAATTGTTTTAATATAAACATATGATTTACATGTTTCCAAATAATTTTATATATAAATAAATAACAATATACACACAGACACACATTAGTATATAGTATTTAATTTTATCACTCAAAATTAATGTAATTAAAATTAATAGTCAAAAGGAATTTTAAAATCAAAACATATACAAAAATTTAGAACAAGATGTTAATGTAGTTTATGTTTCAATATAATTCAAATCAATATTATTTAACTCATTAAAGTTATATGTTACCTTATAAAATCATTAAATATATATGAATCATATTTATATATAAAATTACAATTTTACATATATAAACATTTTTAGTTTTAAACAAATGTATGAAATTAAATCAAATCATCCAATTAATTGTTTATATCATGGTGTCAATTATAAATCATGACGATAAGTAACATCTTAATCTGCAAATCCTCCTTGAATTTTTAAAAATCAACACCTAATCTTTGCAGGAGATGGATGAACCACGATGTTCTTTATTTGTTTGGATGTTTTGATTTGATTTGGAGTTGATAAATTTGAAAATTTTAGATATGGAATATTGGCCATGGTAGAGGGTGGAAGAGGGAAAATAAATTAAATGAGAAAATAAACAGGAGGAATTTATTTTTGATGGAAGAATGGATAAAACCTTCCTCTTTTAATTCCTAATCAGTTTTTAATTAAACCAAATCACCCTCATTCCTTTGCATGACCGGCCAAGCATGTGCACTTACATGGACTGGTTTTCCAAGAAGCCCATTAAGCAATTAACTTTATTTAAAACCCATTTAAATTTATACCGATCTCGTATGTCAATACGTGTATATAGAACTTTTATACATACATCCAAGTAATTACCGTCAACACACAAAATACATCAAATAAATTAATAATAATTAATATTTCTTAAATATTTATTAATTCAATTAATGGATACTATTTTATAAACTAATTAAATTATATGGCTTTTAGAGAATTCACAAATACGGTTGTGAGACTTAGAAGTGCGAATTCAGCTAGCGATTAATATGAACAATTCAAATTCAACGTTCAAAAGTCATCTTAGTTAGTGGTATGATAGTTTGGCTGAATCCATCGCATACAGATCTTTTCATTAAAGTCCAAATTCACATTTTCTTAAGTGGTACCTTTTAGCAACGATTATTTACACACACTCTCTTCATCAACACTATATCACTTTAGGATTTATAGAATCTATTTTTGGTCAAAATTCTAATATCATCTTTATTCAACTCGTTTACTCCATAAATAAATCCCTAAGTTCAATAATAACATTTATTATTAATCATAATACTCTAACGAAAGATGTTTAAGTTGACCACAGTTGACTGTGATACTAACATCATATAACTAAGGAGACAAAGTCTTTATTGAACTGTACTTCACTTCCAATGCCTCAACTTAGACCGAACTACAGTCGCTCTATGGATCGCAATGCCATGGTTTAACTATAATCAAAGTGGAGTATTCACATCGAAGATCCATAATATTCCCAAGTCGAGAGAACCATGTAACATCATCAACCCGAGATTTCCTGTTTGACCTAGTTGTTATTAACTAAAAGAAAACTTTCAGATGAGTCATTTCTTAGGGAGTAATGCACCTTTGACACTTTGCTTATCTTGTAGCAATCGATACAAAGTCTTAGGGAGTCATCTACCTTCTTAGTGAACATTACTGGTGCTCCTCATTCACATATACTTCTTTGAGTGAACCCTTTTCCTCGACGAGTCATTCACTTGTACGTCAAGCTCACATTCCTCTCTAGGCACCATACACCTCAATGGCATAACTACGGGCTTCGCATCCTTCACTAAATCGATGCAGAACTCATTCTCGCATTATGAAGGTAATCCGGATTCCTCCTTAAATACGTCTTAATATTCCCTCGCTATGGGTATTGATGAATATTCCTCACAAGGGACCTCGAGCGAATATAAGAAGTTAACCATCACTAAATCTTCGGGTATGCAGCTCAACTCTAGCCTGTACTCATAGTCAATCCTGATCATCATCGATAATCTCTCACAGTCCACTATGACTCCGTATTTCTTCAGCCAGTCCATCCTTAATATGATACCGAACCCAATAAAGCTAAGTACAAAGCAATCGCATGAGAATACACAACCTTGAATCGATAACACTAGGTAATGACAAACCATATGCAAACCGGTTAAAAGACCCACATGGTTGGTCACTATTACAGGATTGTCTACTAAGTCCGGTCTTAATCCAAGTCTACCCACTAGGTCACTAGATATAAAAGAATGTGATGCATCGGTATCAAATAAATCATGAATATGTATATCATAAAACGAAAGCATACTTTGGATAGTAATGCCTTTCCACTTCTCCTTCATTGATGGAGCACTCACCGAAGTTAGATCGACATTAACTGCATAAGAGGGCACCAACTACTTGTTCTTTAGCTACTCGGGATAGTCCTTCTTCAAATCCCCAACTTTATCATAGTTGAAGCATTTTCTTTTGCTATTTTTCCAATCCTTGCATTTTTTACCAAGATACCCAAGCAGATAGGCTCCTATTTGCCTTTCTTTCGCTAAAACAGCTTCTTTTCATTATTATCGTTCCATTTTCTTTTTTCACCCCTTCTCACTTGTGGAATAGTCACTTCCTTGGAAACTACAATATCAAACATAGACTTAGATACAAACTCTCAGGTCAGAGAGCTTTCTCTACAAGATTATCGAAGGATTCATCGATATGCCCCATTAGCCGTTTCTTGAGATAATTGTATAAGTCCGCAGTCAACTTCTCATTCTTTCTTAATGGAGTATCAATAAAAGAAAGACCATACTTTGACAGCATGTCGAACTTAGCAACGTACTCTGAAACTGTCATATCTCCTTGCTTCAAATCAGCAAATTTCAAAAAGGGTGCCAATTCTGAGCATCCAGTATGAAATTCTCCTCGAATCGGGCTCTGAACTGCTCCTAAGTAAACCGACCTTTGAAAGCGATCTTTGTAGCATTCCACCAGTTCATTGCCCTCACCTAAAGTTGCCTTGAAGCCAACTTCCTTTTCGTAGTGTTCTTCCAATTCTGAGTCCTTGAAGATATGCTCATAGGCGTCCAACCACTCTTGTACTTTCAAGGCTTATTCCATTCCAAGAAACGGTTTACCACCAAGGCTAGAATAGTCCTTATTTAGTTTAGCAAAGTCAGCCCTAGGTGCCTGTGCTGGAGCACCATTACCAATAGCAAAAGACGGATCAGCCCTTTAGGCATTTTACAGTATATTCCTCATCCTCTCCATAAATATTATCTGTATATCGGGGTTAGCAACCACCGAGCTCGGTACATCCTTAGTCTAGACACTGAACTCCTTGCAGCATTCCTTGTTTGTCAACTCATTCTTACAATCTGTAATAAAAATGCCTAGTCTCTTAAAAAGGAAAAGTTGCATCGATGGCACTCATGTGTGCAATGCTACTTATACTATATAGTTTTGAAAAAAACAAGTACACCATCTCATATATTGCTCAATCCATTCTAATGTGATAACTCCTCCTTATCTCTAATGGATCTCGTGTCAACTTAGGTTAACCATGCAACCTAAGCTTTGATACCAAATTTGACGACCACCCTACATCTTTAGCACTCAATAAACCTATAGAGTGCGCTGCTATGGTATCTGACTGATGTATGAGGATTGTCAAGAGTAAATTAGTAAATTCCAAATCAAAACATGTCATATATCTCATAACACATTGAATAAAATACAACAAACATTTCAGATATAAAATAGGTGAGTCGGCATATAACTAGACGATTCAATACAAATCAGAGTGTTAGATCCATCACAGTCATAGTAAATTGTAATAGAGTTCATACATTAAATTAATAACTCTAAATAAGATTTTATAAAATAATAGCACAACACTAATAAGAGCTCCATAGTATTGCATAGTGGAATAGTGATAAGCTCTAAAATATGAGTATAAAAATGCGCCAGCCTCCTGCTCACCCTCCAAATATCTCCATGTGCTATTCTCAGACCGGTTATCTAGTCTACTTATTTAACAGTAACCAAGATAATAAGAAGCAAAGTATAAGACCTTAAGTCAGACAATAGTTTGGTATGAGCGACAAATAATCACTACATACTACAAAAGTCGATATAGCAAATAGGAACACTAAGTATGAGAAGTAATACCTGCCATGTTCCTGCATCCAACAAGTTAGCACATAATATAATATATGCTATACTATCATCATATGGGTGTATAGCACAATACAATATAGGTGTCGGGTATCTAACACAATAGTACCTACATCACTAGACATCTATCACAATCACACATCAATCAAAGAGAACATAACAACTATAGAACACATAGAAACTAGAGAAATCATTGCTACAAACACCAAGATCTTGCATTACCACAAAAATGCCTTCGATATAAAATAACTCGTAGGACTATCATCAAGGTCGACGACACACTACATCACGATCACATTCGGTGCTCAATCACATGCACATCCCATAGGTACTACCCTCACTTGGGTAGCCCATACGATCCCATGGCCTAAGGTACACAGGCAAGCGTCCTTACATACCCTTACCCCATGAAACACACAACACGTTAGGAGTTATTTATGACTACTTAAGCACACGATTCGATACTGGAACACACCCTGCATTCCACTCCAATGTCATACATTGTCGAACTTACCTCTTCGGACTACCACTAAGTCCATACACACTTTTCACTTGAAGTACATGACCCAAATGTCTCATGTCGACGATCTGTTAAAGTTTAGAACACCACACTAATTCCCAAAGTACCCTTATGAAATCCCTAGGTAAATCCCAAAGTAAACCTCTTAATTTCCTAGGTTAAGCCATAAGTAGTCCCTAGGTCACATCCCTTATCTGTCGATCGTCTTCCTCGAATATCTTGAGATCCAACCATTGGATCTTTTCCCAAACTCTTCATGAAGCTTCATCATACCATGCCCTTCCATATCTGAAAGTTTAGTGTCGATCTAAATAAGTCGAGTTATATGATTGTGATGGAGTTTGGGGAAGAGTCCGATCTGACACATCTTCCCCATACCAGTAGCGATCCTGAAATTCGAACACTTCATCTTCAAATTTTGGAATGTTTTAAAATATAATTAAGTGGTATAAATATGATTTTATAACCTTAAAAAATAATTTATTTAATGAATAATGAAAAGAAACTTGTTTTTGAAAATTGTTTAGAAAATACATTCTTCAATGGAAAATCGATAGTGTGACCGAAGATCGGTATATCGGTAAACAGCTTTTCAATCGATATAAGTTGTTTGAAATATTTTTCACTTGCCTAATGATCAAATGAATATATTAGCAACTAATTAACACACACCTCTTCATAAATCATGGAACATTCTAGGATTTTCCTTTAGTATAAGAGATAATATCATGAGAAGGGTATAAGTGTAAATAACTTGAAGTAAAGCCTTACTAACACATTAAAAAATCCTACCTAGTTAGAAGTTGAAGAAACAAAGCCACACTCCTCCACTAAGCATTGGCCATGAGCAAATTATAGGGAAGGCAAATCTAAGGCAAAACAAGGAAAGAGAAGGAAGGAAAGGTGGTTGCAAGATGGGGTGGACTTTGGTGCTTGGATCTTGGTTGTTTGTTGGATTAAAGGTGAGTTAACACCTCATTTTGAATGGAAAATATAATGTATATATCTTATGTTTGATTGTGTTTGTGTTGTTTGAATTGTTGTTGACATATGTTAAAACATTAGTTTGGATTTTTACTTTGAAAGTAAATGACACATGTAATTCACGTATATGGACTTGTATGGCCTTGGAATGGACTTGAATGTATTTGTATGATTTGTAACAAGACCTTAGAACAAAGCAAATAGGTTATAGATAGACTTTGGTTCAGATTGGACTCGGATTTGAAAGTGCGCTTATAGCGATAGTTACATAAATGCAGTTCGGAATTGCCTTGTTTTCGACGATTTCCGTGAAACTTTTTAGAGAGATCCTTAGGGTTTTCTCGCTATATTTATAACTTTTTATATGTATGTTTATTTATATTAAAATCTTGGATAGTAAAAAGTTAAGTAACATCTCAAAAGGTGGCCAAAACTTCACTTGTGCAAAAATGCTCCCTTTAACCTTGACTTTTAGACTCTAAAGATTTGAAAAGATATTTAAATTTAAGTATTTTGTTTCATTCTTTTTACAAGTGTTTACTAACTCATATTAGAGTATTTTAAATATAGTTTGAGATATTTATGAATTTCTAAGAATTAGTTGTGAATTTTTAAAGAAAATGATTTTATAATAAAAACTTGTTTTTCCAAGTTTTTAAAGAAATTTAAAGTTGATATTTTCAAGTAATTTTTTGAGAATTTTTTTTAAAACCTATTATAAGTATTATAAAGTATTTTAAAAGGATTTCAAGTATATATAGTTTTTAGAAAATAAGTTGACTATTTTATATCTTACGGAATAAAATATCTTTTGACTTATTTATTTACATATCAAGTTTTGGTGAATAAATTACTATACATATATCATTTTAAAAGTGTTTAAAAGTATAGACAAAAAGTTTAGAAATGGGCTAGAATTGCTAAGTGACCAAATGATCGATTGTTTAATCACTTGTTTGAAAAGTAATTAACTATGCTTAACAATAGAAGCCGGGGAAGTAAGGCTTATCTATTTGTGAGAGTTAAGGTTGATGTTCGAGTAAGGATGGAGCAATAGAGCTCTAATCTACCAGTTTCCCACTTAAACGAGGAATAGTAAGCCAAAAAATGTCAAAAACGTATTAATCGTATTGATTTCTTATTTGTTTATGGAAATCATTAATACTATACTTAACACTAAAAGCCGACGAGGTAGACTTATCTATTTGTGAGATTCAAGAATGAAGTGTCTAGGCAAGGCTTTGATGCAACTAGTGCTCTAACTTACCTGGCTTCACTCTTGGGCGAGGAATAATTAAGTTGGAATGTCAAAAAGAGTTAAGCGTATGAATATTGATTTGTATTAGCAATTTTTTTGATTAAATAATCGACTAGTCGATTATCGAACTTGACCTAATATTGAATTAAGGAGTTATCGAAAGACTTTGCGATTACATACCAATGAGAACCCTCATGGAGTAGCATTGGTATGAAATGTCTCAAGCTTTCGTTTACTTCCGAGAGAACCAAAATTGAGTAAGTCGGGAATTCATCAATTGGTTTTGGAGAGTCCGGTAAGCGAGAAGAGCGTACTTATATGTGACGACTCAAACCCGTAATCACTTTAAAACCATATACGAGATCTATGTTCTGGAAGCAGATGTGAAGTGGAATGTTATAGAGTTGAACTGTCTATCCTAAGGTTAAGTCCAAGGTAAAGGTCAGTGTTAACATTTCAAACAATGCTATCGTGGGGGACTGTCTATCTTGAGGTATATTCCAAGAGAGAGGACAACGTTAGCATTTATCTAAAGACTTATGTAGTGAACCTTTGTGAAGGTTTGAGATCTGTTCAAGATGCTCGAATCCATGTTGTGATTCGTGATCTATTCGAGATAAAGGAATCCAATTGAGAATTCGTGTGCTTCTCGAGTGATAAAGACTCGTGTGAAAAATATCGAACATAACATTGACATCGAAAATGACTAAAACTGAAGTAAGATGCACAATCTTGGTTTTAGCTTACCCATGGGGGTATGTAAATTCAAAATCTAGAGTATGCTTATCGATATGTTGCGCACGGGAGTTGCTAGTATTTGGTGCCACATAGTTCATTGTTGGGCCAGTTGTGTTTACCTTAGAGTATATCCTATCTAGAGATATACGATGATCGGATGGAAGTTACCGATCCTTGTCATGGAGATTCGTTTCAATTTACTGGAGGCGTCTCCGCAGAAATCCTTACAACTTTGCAAACGCGCCTTAACGGTATTGATCGTATACTTATTATCGTTGTGGAGCCCATACAACAGCTATTTGATATGATTTATGTGCTACACACTAGACATTAGCTATGATATCACTATATGTTAAACTTAATGAATGTTTGGTTTCATTTGAGGAGAAAACCATTATGATAATCCGTACGATCCCAAAAAGGTTCTATTATATGTCACTTTTATTTCTTGAGTTTCTCACACTAGTTTACCAGACTGATTCAGGTTTTATTTGCTTATAATGCTCGGATCAGCCCCGTGCATGTTTCCAGATTTAGCTACGGATGCTTTGGAGCTTATGGAGAAGAGCTGGATGATTACCTACCATAGTATTCTTATTTCTGCTGCATTTCTTTATTGTATAAATCGACATTGTGAGGATAGGCAAGTATAACTGTCCAGGCTGATGATAATACTTGGGTTTTAGTAACTATGAAAGTTTTGTAATCAGAGTAACCCTTTGTACTAATCTTTTGATATTATATATAACGTTCTGTTGTGAGATTCTAGTGTTGTGTTCTCCCTTTCTTGTTCTATTCTATTTTTTATCTTGCCCTAACTTTCTATCGTTTCAGCACTTGGGTGTTCGACACACGAATACCATGGATGTATTTAGTATCGACATTTGGGGGTTGAAAAGCAGGGTCGTTACAATACCTTAGCCATTCTTTTTTGAGTTGAACCCGAAGCTTTGCCCCCACCTGGCCCGGAGTTGTCTAGTCTTAGGCTCAAAGTAAACTCCCCTTCCTCTACACAACCCAACTCCGAAGTCTGTCCACAAAAGTCTTGAACTGTGGTGGGTCAGTACTAACCCATGTGGGTTAATGCCGAACCAACTTAGACTTAAGACTTAGCCGAATTTGGCTAAATTAACTCACTCCACTTCATGTTGCATCTTCATACCTTGGTCCTGAAGCTAATCCATTGATATCCCAAAGTCTCTCACACAAAATCTCCGAGCCTCCGAGCAACAACTCCACATGACCGACACTTAGGGTCTTAACTCCACCATCTCCACTCAAAATCACATGTATTTGATCACATAGCTTCTCCACACCATCGCCTACTACCCATATCGATTATAGTCCCAAAAATCTATCTTCTTTTCAACATTTTCCGAGTTGGTTTTCCCCTCAACTTCAAATGCTTTAGCTTCCCATGCAATTCATTTACATCAATTCACTCCAAACTCTAGATCCAATCGATATTCCAAAATGCATATCGATACTTTATATCCTATCCTAAGCAAAACATGCATACAAACACTACCAAAGAAGAACCATATCATCATTGAAAAGTAAATACAACCACAATAGCATCCAATATATGCATCATATCCTAAAATTAAGATAAAAAACAAAATAACACATCCATAAGAACATACGTGCAATTTTTAAATCCGCATCATTTAAATCTATTTTGAAAACATGGGTAGGCTTAAATTTGATAAAAATCATGTTTTATACTTGAAAATCATTTCAAAAACATTGTTTACTACCATGTTAGCAATCCTGGTATAGTGAGTGTAACTTCCGTCATTTTGAGACCCAAAGATGGAACCCCAATGTACTACAGTCACCTTGGAATTATCTTTTGGTGACAAAGATGATATCAGTTATATTATGTTGTCTTAAGTAAACATAGCAGACATTAACTAAAAGTAAGAAACACGACATTGTAGATTATGCCTACTATATTTGTCCTAGAGTACTGCCTATGCAGGGGTCAAAATAATATTAGTGTTATTCCCAACAATTGTAGAGACCAACAAAAACACTTAATATAGAAAAATTAAAATAACAAATATAAGACCCAAGCCTTCTGCTTCATCTACGACACCCTTTATTCATCTGTACCAAAAGAAACATGTCTAAACCCATAAACTCAGCCTACTCAAATGAGTACCCTTGAGTTTATAGGAAAAACAAGAATAATAACACGGGTCAGACATAAAGTTTGGTATGAGTAACATATTACCCTAAACATTAAAAATAGTGAGACCATACTTCTAAAACACAAATTGAGTTTTCCTTACACTATAACACAATATTCATTTAATTATCTTTAAGTTTAAGTAGACACAATCTTAAGGGTTTTATACATGCTGTAAGGCCATACTCAAAACTAAACTATTTGGAATACAAAACCATATCCATTCATGAAACTAACTCTAACCAAATACCTTAATATCGATTGCCACCAAGGCCTTAAACCCTTTACTAAAGATGTATGGTTAAAGTCCTAACCTTTGGCTCCCACATAGGTCCTATGCCTGCATAGTTTACTAAATCCTGATAAATACACTAATAGTCTATGTTTGCACTTATGCCTTAAACCATCACTATCGCATTTCGACTGCCACTCTCGGCCTAACACGTACTTTGTTTTTGTATTCGATTGCCACTTCAGGCCTTACACCAACGATGTTGTATTTTGGCTACCACTCTAGGCCTTACACCTACTTCATTCTTGGTTTCTTGACTGCCATACCTAGCCTTACGTCTTCCACCGATCCCTTGGTTGCTAACCTAGACCTTACACCAATTGCTTTCATGTTTCAGAAGGTTGCAACTTCGAGGATTACCCCATGCCTTTGGTTTCGGTTGCCCCACTAGGCCTTACACTTAAGCCTTTGTGTATCGGTTGCCACACCCAGCCTAATGCCTACTTTTTTCTTATTTTCCATATTAGATTTTGCACTCATGCTTTCGATCACTTGACAGCCACTCCAGGCCTTACATCGTCAACCAAACACAATACCTAACATTTACTATTAGGCTTTCTAATTAGCTAATCATCAAGCTAGCATAAGTCCAACTTCTGTCCAATCAACATTTACTACTTACTACATTATCATTAATGTTTAAGTATTAATTTCGATTGTCTTAACCTTAGCATACACTTTATCATGTGGTAGCTACTAGTTCTAATTTCAATCACCCTACTGAAAGCTAGATAGCCCTCGGCAATCTCTACATTAAATCTCATCTAGGAAGCCTATGTTGGTTTAACTTTAGTGACTTATGATATTTACTTCTTTATATTCTAAAATCCCTTCCTCTTCCTATAGTTCCACCATTAAACACCCTCGTGCCCTCGGCCCTCCTTCAGTCCTCGAGTTCTACTTCAGTTAGTAAACTGAAAAGAACACTTCGTAACATTCCTTACTTAAGTCTGGTTATTTAGATTTCAGTTTATGTAACAACCCACAAATTTAACACTTCTACTATTCAATTAATTAAAAAGGGATTTTTAATTAAAAGGTGAATTATATATCATGTTTATAATCATTGCAAAGGTCATTTCGAGCAGATCAGTTTGGTATATAATTTTATTAAATTTGGAATTACAACTTTGAATATATGAGTTTTATAAGTTATAAACAACACACGTAGCTGTTTCGGGCCAAACTTGACACACGGTCCATAAACCAACTTAAGGACTATACCTAAAGGCCATGACACCGCAGTCATCACCTCTGTCTTCATTTTTCTTTCAAATTCCCAAAATTTTCTAATCATCTGCTAATGGAAAATGAGTATCTCTAATTCGAAATTATTTAAAAAATTAAATTATCCGATACCCATCAAATTATATGTCTTTTCGAAGCTCTCGATAGATGGAGTCGACAAATGGTGTCTATTTGTCACAAAAATGCTTGAGTCAACCAAAATTGCTGGTCAAAGTTCATGCCAGTGAACACATGGCGTGTATTTGGGGGTTTTCAATTTATGCATCAATCAGAGAAACAAATTTATGGGGTTTGTAGAGCTCGTCGAGTGGAGTTCAATAGTGGATTCAGTTTGGTGAATAAATGTTTGTAGCGGTGGAAAATATGCGATTAGGGTTCCCTATGCATTGGCAATAACAGACAAAATAAGCGTCTGGTGGTGGTATGGGTAGGGCGGCCGGGTAAAGCATGAGCAGTGGAGCTTAGCGATGTAGATCGATTGGTTAATTAGTGCATGGTTCAAGCGAATTTAGAGGTCAAATCTTCAGGGCCAATGACGATGATGAGAGGGGACGGTAAAATTTCTTTTTAGCCCCTGTCATTTTTTTATTTACAAATTAGACCCTGGACATTCTGAACTCCATATCTTTTACATGCGAACTTCGATTAATGCATGATTTCTTCCATTGGACTTATGGCGGAATCCAAACAATTTGGTGCTAGGTTTGTTGAGTTTTGAGGCTATTTGCAAAAGTGCAGTGTTATAGTTTATTTAAATTTAACTAATTATATTTTTAAATTATAATATGCTTATCTATTAATGAAAATTCGTATTTATTGATATATGTTGTGTTCTATGGATGACTATTTGGTTATTATTATATTTTAGATGTATTGTTCCCTCGTTGGATAATTGTTGTTGATTGTAGTAATTCTGGATGTCTAATTAAAATAAATGTTTGATTTGAATTGAAAATTAATTTGGAATAAACGGATAACAATGAGAAAACCAAATAAGTTAGTGATAAATAAAGTTATTTACATATTTTGGACGGTTTCTGTAAATAACGATCATTTAACAAACTTTACTGAAATTAAAGTATGGAATGTAATAAGACTATTATCTATGAATTTTTTTGGCCATAAATAATAACTAAGATTATATTTTAAATTGATATTTAGGAAGTTTATTATTATTTATAAAGTAGAATGAGATTTTAAATAATAACAACATGAATTTTAGTGAAAATAATATTGTTTTGTGTAATGACAAAATAATTGATTTTACGATATTCATAGTAAGAACTACTAGTATTACTGTTTTTGTTGTTGTTATTATTATTATTAGTTGAGTAATTAAATAGAACACATTTTCTAAATAATAATAAAATAGTAGTAATATGTTTTCAAAATTATTTCGAAGTTGAATTATTACTATTTTGGGATTTTGAGATAAATAGCAATAAGAAAGGAGTTTTGAGATTTAAATAGAATATTGTTATTTTTGGAATAAGTAGTACTAAATTAGTTTTGAAAAAAATTAAAGTAGTTTTAAGATATATTATCATTTTAAGGTAAAATAATCATATTATTGTTTTGAAAAGTAATTCGATGAAGATTACTATTTTCGATTTAAAATACGATGTTTAGAAGTATATAAAGGGTTTTGAAGTATATTATCATTTTGGTAAGATTATTATTATTCCTTCATATACAAATAAAAGTGATTTTTATAATAAACAATAATAAAATGATTTTATACATAAGTGAAAACTAATGGTCGTAAATATAATGTTTTGGTTGGATGTGGTATGCAATTAACTATTCATTTGAATTATCAAATGTGTGTGTTTTATGGAGTCGCATTAGGATGTGGATGCTATATTTTATAATTTTTACTATCAGGCAATGGGTAGCTAATTATTTTTAAGATTTGATGACACGTGCAACACACATGGATATAAAACATTCTTATATAAAATAATAAAATTTTAAATTTCTACGTAGTGTAAATAAAATATACTAAAAAATATTAAAAAAAATGTAATTTTTATTGGAATAGAGTTTCGAATCGTAATCTTATTTATGTACCAGATTTTAACTTTAAAAATAGATGTTAATATTTATTCTTTGTGGGATTCAAAACGGCTTTTTTGCATATAAGGGTATTTTTGTAACTTTACAATCGGATCAAAAGATTGTGTTTCTATTCCAGTTATCAATAAAGATTTGATGATTGATGTTGTATTACGAATATTGAGTCGATTAATACACATTTGATGATTAATGTTGTGTTATTATGGAGTGATTAACACACATTTGCTAACTTATGTTTACATTGATGATGTATCACTATGGTTGACATTTAATAATGTATGTAAGTATATTTATGTTGTTGTTTTCTTATTTGAAAATTGAGGTTGGCATTGTGTATTGTAGATGTTTAAGGGCAAAGTGTGCTATTACTATTGTTGCCCCATACGGTGATTAATTGTGATGGATAAGTAGGAATATTATTTTTTGCTTGTATTGTTTGAGACTGGACCTTAATAAGATGGAATCGTTTTTATTACCGAGTGAATAATATTTGTTTTGAAAATTTACCAAGTATAAATTTTTGATTTTAAAGATATTTTGTTAAAAAGAGAGAAATGTTTATTTTTGGATATGAATTGATTTCTGAAATTTATGATGGGAAAAAACTAGTTAATATAGGAAATAAAATATTTTTATGAAGGTATTTCCAAAAGGAAAAATTCAATATAGTAAAAATATTTTATATAGAAGTATTTTTAGTAAAATAGTATTTTAATTGGATATTGAAAGTTAATTCGGTCCATGAAGAAACATTTTTGTATGAGAAACTTTGATTCTTTTTAAAATGTCCATTGGAATGCACTTCTGTATTAGCATTATGATTAGAAATGTTTTGTTAAAAGTGGAAAATTTTTATCTAAGGAATTTTTTTTTATTGATAAATATTTTGTTTGAGAAAGTTTTTATGAAAAGATGTTTAACTGAAAATATATTATTATAATATAAATGTTTTAATAAGAACATCTTGGCTAAAATTGTTTTTAATTTGGAACATCCTTTGAGCAAAAAGTACATGTTGAAAGGTACTAGTATCCTCATTATGATTTGGTATGCTTTGAAAAAGTATTTTGTTAAGGGATATTTTGAAAAGAAATGTTTTTTTTAATGGATATCTCAAAATATTCGCTATAAGGTTTGAGGAAAAAATTATTTAAAAATAAGTTTAGAGGAAGAAAACTTTGGTAATACTATAAGATTTAAAATGTTTAATTAAAACATATTGTTGGGGAATACTTAGTGAGAATCCTTATTTTAAAGAAAAGCGGAATATTTTGCTGAAACATTATTTGCAATGGATATTATATGATTTGGAGAAGATTTTCTTCAAAGATAGTTTACAAGAATGCTAATTTCATAAAAAGATTTTTTTCTAAAGGAATCACTTTCTCAAATGAAGTATTTGAAAATAATATCGTGGATATAATTTTTATTTGGGAAATTATTATATTGGTGGAAATATTTGAAAATAGTTTAATAGAGGTATTTTTATTTGAGAAGTATCTTTCTGATTAAAAAATGTAATAAAATATTTATTTAAGAAATTTTTTATATCAAAGGAGTGTATTTGATCTTAGATAACTTTTTCTTGAAAATTTATTTTTGTTGAAAATATTTCACTTTAAGGGTTGATAAATAAGTTTCGAAGAGAAAACATTTTTGGTTAAAGAGTTTTGGTTGAAAAAGACCAAATTTGAAAAAAAAATTATTGAGGATATACTTGTAATATATTACTGAGAAATGATGTCTTATGAAATATCTAGTTTTATGATACTTTAAGAAAATATTTTACTAAGATGAGGATGATTTGATTTGAAAAGTAAATGGTTGGAAAAGTAAAATATTTAGTTGAGTAACAAACTTTGGAGGTGTTTGTTAAAAAAATATTTTATTAAAAAGTTGTTTTATATGGTATTTTAATTAAGAACTAGACTTTTAAAATAGGGTGTAAGATGAAGGGGTAAGATGAACTTTGAGTTTGCTCATCACCCACTATGCCGATGTTACTTTTATGATTATCGTATGTGATCTTCCCTAATGAGTCGTAGGAACATCTAGTTATTCCCTTCCATGGAGAGAGTTGGGATATGAAGAGGGGACTGTCCATTTCAATGTTTGAGATAGTAACCTTGTTGATTATATTCGTTTACTTTGGTTGAAATTATTTGCAATGGTATATATTTTTTCTTATGTTTGATTCCTTATTTGTATTGTACCATTTAACTATTTGTTTAATTATTTTATATCATGCTTGTTTGAATTATTTTCTATTAATTGCATTGCATTGTTGATTGTTTGTTTACTAAGATTGATTTAATTATTTGTTTGCTTTCTTGTTGCTTGTTTGCTTTGATTGGTTGTTTACTTATTCACTTGGTTTCTTATTGTTTGACATATGGTAATTGTTTGTACAATGTGCTAAGCTAAATTGTTTATTGTGTATTGATAATTGTAAGATAAGGTTTTTACCCAACGTCGTCTTTTAATTGGATGTACTGGAGAAATTGGCAAGATGTTAAGGGAAATGTTAGGTTTAGTCATGGTGGAACGATAGAGTTCCCTATGCCAAGAAAGAGTAAACATTAGGATTGAATGTGAAATGTGAAGATGTTCCTTGAAGATGAGTAATAGTGATTAGAGAATTTTGGTGACTAAAGACTCAGTGGATACCACCGAGGAATCAAGGATAGATGGGAGGTTCATTGTACGGAGTTTTAAAATTTGTATTTCAAAACTTATTTTTTTACAAACAACCACCAGCTTCCATAAATATTTTAAAAGAAAAAGTTCCTAGTTCGATGAATGTTTTATAATTTTTTAATAAAATGACTGTTTACCAATATTATTTTGAATTTATCTGAAATGATAGGAAATATTTTGAGAAATTATTTTATAAAATGATGGTGATATTTTTAGGAAGGAATAAGATTTTTTTTTAAAGAGAGATGGAAGCTTTGATTTGAAAAAATGCTTTGGTAAATGTTTTGATATTAGAACTCTCCTTAATAGTAGGTCCGTCTTTAGTATTTTGGGTGAGTCATCTTTGTTGTTTGGTAAAGAAATTGCTAAAAGAGGATTCTTTTTGAATCATATTTTTCAAAAGTGAACTGAAGGTTGGAATGAGATGACTCTATGACCGAGGATGGATGTATAGAGATGTTCCAAAGATGACAACTTGATGAGGATGGAGTTATGTTTAGACGGTGATAGCTCATGAGGATGGAGCAACACTTTGATGACGACGACGACTCGATATTGATGGAGTCGGGGTAATGATGATGGATCATTGTTGATGGATTTGTAATGATGATCTATAGTGACAAGTTAGATGAGGATGGAACACGTGGGCAAAACATGATGAATGTGTTCTACTATATTCAAAATGGAAATAGAACGAAGATGTGTCCGACTATGGTGATGCATCTAAAGGGATCATTAATACTCAAGAGTGTTTTGAAATATGCTTGCAATGCAGGGGTACGTGAGGATGCTCACTTCGGTCGATGTTGATGACCCTGGATCGAGCTAGGGATCCATGTACCCAAGTTTGAGGAAGGGATTAGTTTCCTAGTGTCTAAGTGGCTTGGATTCGAGCACTAAGAAACCAAGATTTTTTCCGTTAATCTTGGGCTGAGAAATGACCATACAAGTTATCATATATCCAAAGCACATGAGTGATAGCGATGATTGTTTAATGAATGTTGTGATTGCATGTTTGTTTTATCACTCTAGGGTTGTCACACAACTTAGGTATTGTTTACTTGAATCCTGACAAGCAACATTATACCTAGACTAAACTTGTAGCACACCCATATGATGATGTGATAGTTGCTATTTTTTGGGATGTGTATGCACTTTATTTTTGATGGGCTATGCTGATTGTTGATTAATATGTATTCATTTATCTGTACATGCATGTTTCAGTGAACCTAAGTTTTGTTATGGACGTTTGTTATAGTCAATTAAGGTAGAATCATTGGGATGCATAATATGAGTCGATCCATGATGGCTATGATTTCTCCCTTTTTAGTGATGTGTTATTTTACATGCTACAGTTTGGATTGCATGATCTAGGAAGTGAATGTGTTACTACAGTATGTTTGTGTAGAAATTTAAATTCAGTTATGGATGAATTTGATAGTATCATGATTAATATTATATGGTCGTTATCTACTACTTTATAGTAGTTAACTTGTGATTGATGTATTTTTCCATATTTTGTGATTAAAACAGCAATGTTGATTTTGTTGAGGATTATATTTGGGGAATTGCGAGGGCACAATCCTTTTAAGGGTGAGAATGTAACGACTCACAATTTTGACATTTTAATATTAAATTAATTAAAAAAGATTTTTTAATCAAAAGGTGAATTAGATATCATGTTTATAACTGTTACAAAGGTTTATTCAGCCCGATCAATTTGGTACATAATTTCGTTAAATTTGAAGCCGTGGCTTGGAAAACATGAGTTTTACAAGTTATAAACAACGTACGTAGTTGTTTCGGGCCAAACTGGATACGTACCCATAACCCAGCCTAACGACTATACAAATGAAGCTAAGAAACCCTAGCCATCCCCTCTATCTTCATTTTTCGATCTAATTCCAGAAATTCTCTAATCACCTGTTATGGTAGATAATTATCTCTAATCCAAAATTGTTTTAAAAAACAAATTGTCTGATTATATGTTGTTTCAAAGCTCTTGACGAATAGAGTCGACAAGTGGTGTTCGTTTGTCATAAAAATGGATCAGTCAATCAAAATTGTTGGTCAAAGGTCATGGCAGTGAACCTAGGGCATCGATTTGGGCATTTTCAATCTAGGCATGAATCGAAAAAATTGATTTAGGGGTTTTGCAGAGCTCATCGAGTGGAGTTCAATAGTGGATTTGATTTAATGAATAAGTGTATTTAGTGGCGGTAAATAGGTAAATAGGGTTTTCCATACCATAGCGGTGACGGTCGATATAGGCAACCGAAGGCGGTGTGGGTAGGGCGGCCAAGTAAGGGTGATTAGGGGAGCTTGGCGATGTAAATCAATTGGTCAATTGTTGCATGGTTCAGGCAAATTTGGCGGTGAAACCTTCTAAGCTAGTGACGTTGTCGATGATTAAGGAGACAATAAAAATTTACTTTTAGCCCCTGTAATTTTACTATTTACAAATTAAACCATTGACCTTCTAACACCCATATCTTTCACATATGAATTCTAGTTCACGAGCAGTTTCTTCTTTGGACTCATGACGAAATTGCAAACCATTTGGCATGGAGTTTGGAGGTTGTTTGCAAAAGCGCTTGGTATAGTTTACTTAAATTTAATTACTTACATTTTTAGATTATAAAATACATATCCATTGCTGAAAAGACATATTTATTGATATATGTTGTGTTCTATGGATGACTATTTGGTTATTATAATATTTTCAATGTACCGTGTCTTGATTGGATAATTATTGTTAATTGCAATATTTTTGGGTGTTTAATTAAAATAAATATTTGATTTGAATTGCAAAACAATTAATTATAATAAAATGGATAATAACTAGATAAGTTAATGGTAAATAACATTATTTACACATTTTGGATGGATTTATAAATAACGATGATTTAACAAATTTTACTGAAATTAAAGTATGGAATATAGCAAGGGTATTATTTATTAATTTCTGGGAAAATTCGTAAATAATAACTAAAATTGTATTTCAAAATTGGTATTTGGGAAGTTATTATTATTTATAAATGGAATGAGATTCTAAATAATAACAATATGAATTTTAAAAATAATAGTATTACTTTATATAAATGACAAAATAATCGATTTACGGTATTTGTAATAGGAAATATTATTATTATTATTATTTGAGTAATAAAATTGAAGGCATTTTGCTAACTAGTAGTAGTAGGAATATGTTTCCAAATGTGTTTTGAAGTTATATTATTGCTGTTTTGGGATTTGAGATACATAGCAATAAGAAAAGAGTTTTGATATTTATATAGAATATTGTTACCTTTGGAATAAATATAATAAATTAGTTTCAGAAAGTATTAAAGAGGTTTTAAGATACATTATCATTTCAAGGTAAAATAATAACACTACTGTTTTGAAAAGTAATTTGATGAAGATTACTATTCTCGAAATAAAATAGCTAGTTTAGAAGTATATAAAGGATTTCTTAAGTATATTATCATTTGGGAAGATTATTATTATTTCAATGCATATAAATAATGATGATTTTATAATAAAATAAACTGATTTATACATAAGAGAAAAAAATGACCATAAATATAATGTTTTGGTTGGATGTAGTATGTAGTTAATTATTCGTTTGAATTATTACATATATTTGTTTTATGACTATGGAATCGCCTTAGGTTGTGGATGTGATATTTTGCCCTTTTTACTAGGAGACGATGTGTAATTAATTATGGTTATTTGATGATTGATGTTGTTTTACTAATATTGAGTCGATTAGTACATATTTGATGATTGGTGTTGTGTTATTATTGTGGAGTGATTAGTGCACAATTCGTAACTTCTACCTACATTGATGATGTATTATCACTATAGTTGATAATTAATAATGTATGTAAGCATATTTATGTTGTTATTTTCTTATTTGATGATTGGGTTAGCATTGTGTATTATTGATGCTTAATGACTAAGTGTGCTATTATTTTTGTTGCCACATACGATGATTGTTTGTGATGGATAAGTAGAACAATGTTTTCTTCTTTATTGTTTGCATTAGTTACATGGATGGTATGGTCGTCATGTACTGACAAATATTTGGATGTAGGGGAAGAGAAGAGCTATGAGGGCTTGATCCCCCAAAGGGGTGTGTAGGCAGCATTTTCCTATGCAATAGCTCTCGAGCCTTTAGCCAGAGTGTATAGGGTTAGGCGCAGTCTAAACATAGTTGACACATTTTCTCTATGTATAATATGCATTTGTAAGTCTGCTTGTGGAAGCAAAGAAGGGAGTAAAGGGTCTGGAATAACTCATCTTCACATAATGTATTACCTCTTGCATCATGGTTATATAGTTATTGCTTGATAATGGATGTATTGAAATGTGTATATTATGTGATGTATGTGATTTGAGTAATATTTAATTGATAAATGATAAACACGCATAGATATGTGTGTGTGTGTGTGTGTGTGTGTGTTTGTATACATACATACAAATACACATACACATACACACATTGACGTTTAAATTCCATTGTGAGGTTTCCCTTTTTGACCATTGCTTTAGGATTATTAATTTTATGTAACCACGGTCCACTGTCTTTAACATTTGAAACTAGTTGTAAGCATTTATAATTAATTTTAGATGTTAAAAAAACTGGATCGCCATAGGTTAATACTCTTGGTTCGGCTATACTGCTCTTATACACATTAGAAATTGCCCTTTATACGTCTAACATTTACTTTACATGTGTCAACTTTTGCTTTGTTTAACCTAGTCCATTCTGATTGTTATCAAGTACTTTCTTGACAGGTTCAGCCTAGATTGCGGATTTGGTCTGTTGACCAATTAATTAATACCTTATTAAGTTGAAATGCCTTCTGACTCCAATTATTTATCTTTTGGCTCCCTATTATAACCCTTCGGTCGAGCCTAATTACTTTTGGAAATTTCTTATATTATTTCCTAAAAATCATAGAAATTTTTTATATGTACTTTCTTTTACAAAATTACTCCTTAGAATCTTTCTTATTTAATCATCTCTAACCCTCATATTTTGTGACTCTCTTTTGGCTCTTTTCGAAGACCTACAAGGCGGCCATATACTCCCTCTCTCCTCTAAGTTTTCAAGCTCTAAAACATTAAATTAAATATAAATCAAGGACCAATGGTAGTTGCATTAGCATCGATAGCACTTTCTGAATTCTGAAATCATTTCAAAGAATTTGATTCTTCGTTTCATGATGTATCATTTGGGCAGTAGGCAAAGGTAAAAATTCTCTATTTAAAATTATACATGAATATATATATATATATATATATCACTACAACAAAAAAGACTTTTCACAGCGTTTGAAAAACGCTGTTAAAAGTTTTCACAGCGTTTTTAAAAACGCTGTATAACGACATGCTGTCGTTGATCCTAAATTTTTAACTGCAAAATATAAACGCTGTCAAAAACCCACTTTCTACAGCGTTTTTTAAACGCTGTTAATAATTTTTCTACTGCAAGGTATAAACACTGTTAATAGTTTTCTACTGCAAGGTATAAACGCTGTCGTAGGGATATGCATTTTTTTCCCCATGAATTGACAACAATGTATAAACGTTGTCGTAGGGATATGCATTTTTTTCCAATGAATTGACAGCAATGTATAAACGCTGTCGTAGGGATATGCATTTTTTTTCCAAAGAATTGACAGCAATGTTGTGCCATTGCAATATTCACACATATCATTAATATAAACTACATTTAATTATATTTTAATCAGTTAATGTACATAACATAAACAAATCAAACTAAAAATTGTAAAATAAAAGCATAACTATTAATCACTTCCATAAAATAAGTTGAACACAATATCCATGAACAAAGTTTACATAAACCCATAAAGAGAGATAAAATTTATAAACCAACTGCATACAAAATTAGACAAATGCACAATATCTAGAAAGCAGGTTTGCATCTAATATTATCGACAAAACGTGCATAAAAGTAGTTCAAATACAGGCTGAAAATGAAAAGTGGCAGTACGAAGATAGTTAGACATTGGTTTACTGAATTGTTGCCAACAGGGCAGTCTGAACTCGGCAAGATTCCTCCTTCCGTCTTTTTTTCTTGACTTTTTGTTGTTGAGCTATCACTAACCATGGCTTTGTCAACATCCTGTGAGTAGTAATTACAGTAAGCTTTAGACGTTAACCCTTCATCAACTTAACCCTTCATCTGAGTAAGGTTTACAGTAATTTTTATAAATTGGCTACACTTATATTTAATTTTATAAACTTAATCAACTTCGCTAAGTTTTTATAAACTTAATCAACTTAACCCTTCATCTGCTACATTATCATCCACGAAGTTCTGATCTGAAACCTCTGAGTAAGTTAAAAATGATTTTGTATCAAATGAAGTGACTAAATATGTTCGTTTACGTATAGATATCATGTCGAAAAGCAAAGTAGAGCTGATATAGAAATCCATATAAACTTCATGTATATATCAGAGGATGTTAAAGCACCTGTAACACTACCTATAGAATCTCTGTGAAGTCTATGAAAGCAGAATTGCTTTTTCGCCTTCTTGAAATTAACTGCATTTCCTCCATTCCTTTCACGATCACTTCCATTTTTATTGAGTTTATCATCTTTCTCAAATCCAAAGTTCTCCCAAAAACCTCTGTGTCGAACCTTAAACTGCAAATTTTGATGTTATTTCAAGGATGAGGATAAAAGGCCTGACATCATACATTAGCACATAAGGATGAACTAATTTGATTTTTCAAGAAACTTATTTGTGAAATAAATACTTTCTAACCTGGTCCCTAAAATATCTTACAATTTCATCATCAACTCAACTATGCAACATATCACAGTGCAATAGTTTCATCAACCAGATTTCAAGAGTTTCATAACCAACGGCAAGCAGCAAGTACTCAGTAATACAGAGCCAACTATCACTCTTGTACTGAAAAAAGTAGCAAGTTTAAGATCAAGGAAATGACAAGATCAGAGCACTTACAATAGGCAGAGCACCAAACATATTTCTGTATCTGCAAATGGCATCATCGCGGCATCATAGATTTTGGCAGCATTCCATCAGATTTCACTGCACCATCAACAAGCCTCAAGCAATTTTTTCGACTCAGATCCAAACTTCAAAGCAGCCATAGTTCGTGAATCAAAGTTTAGCATATTTCAGCTTCCAATTTGAAAGAGCAGTGCGAGCTAATCTAGGAGACAGTCTTCAGGCAAAGAGCAGTCCTTCGGCAGTGGCTTAGAATTTAAAGTGTGGTAACAAGCATCAGATCGAATAATGATGGTGAAAGCAAAGACGACATCGGAGCTCCAGGTCTTAGTATCCATATCGTAACCACCTAACACAACAATGGTAGCAGCTCCAACATCGCCGGAAAATGTTTACATCTTCGGGATTTTAAGCAGTGATATATTAAGGCTGTGACAACTTCTGAGGCTGAAAAAGAAATCATTTTTACAAACATGATCAATAAGTTTGATACTGATTAATTACCCCTTCGACTACTAGGCATGTATTAGAAATATGATAGCTTCCTCTGCTAAAAGCACCACAACTACCACTTGGATTTCCATAGGTAGCAAAATTAACTGATGAAGTTATAGTAAACTTATTTAATTTTCATTAAATATGGTTAATTTTATAAACTAAGTTAATTTGTGTGTTAATTCTTACAGAAAAGTCTTGATTAATTATAGTTTATTTATTTACAGACATAATTTATATTAGTTTATATACATATGCATATAGTTTTAGCACCTCCAATGTGATATAGTTCCTTCTCTAGGGCATTTGATCATTTTACTATCGATTTTGTACCTCATCAGGAAGCTTCCCGTATATTAAAAATAAAAGACAATCCTTGCTTCAAGAAAAATAAGGATTTCACTTAATTAGTGAGAATGATATTTGCAGTAAAAACAGAAAGGAAAAAGTTGGAAAAAATAAATTATGTAGCTTCAGCTGGTGTTGAAGGTTTTATGATCTTATTAACTATACATTAGAATCCTATTATAATGGACTTTATACTCCTTACCCATTTATCACCCCATATTTAATAAGCTTGGTTTAATCGTCTATAGAGAAAACAACATATATAACAGAATCTATGGCTACGAATGTTCTACTTGAAATTGTTTATTTATGAGTCTAACGATTCTTTGCTTTATATTTATATTTACAGGGAGCCAAGCATGGAGTAATATTGTTAAGCTAAAAAATTTCTTGCATATTGAAGGCTTATAGTAATTTTTATATGTAAATGAAGATCACTTTTATGATGTTCAATACCGTCTTCTGAAATTCTTTCAAATTCGCGTGCGTGCGTGCGTGTAAGTTTTCTTTTTTGCATATCTTCCAAAACATTGCACATAATTAACAGCTAATATAGCATTGGGGGTATCCTAAAGATAAGCTGATAAATAAAGGTAGTCATCAAAGGTCCATGTTGTTAATGTGAAAACATTAATTAAAGCTAACATAGCATTGAGTCGAACGGTGTGCTTCCTCTAAAGGAGTACAAGAGATCATTGCACGTAATGGATTGTAACTGACGGGTAAATTAAATTAATTAAGTGAGATGCATCAATTGTATCTAATGTATTGTATGCCTGATGTTGTTTAATTACTTGTTAGGAAAATTTATGCATACCGATGTTAGAAGAATTACAGTCGTTTCATAGTATTTTCAAGTGCAAGTGCCAAACTGCAGATTTTTAACGAATATTTGGCATGTAATTTCTAATACATGAATGTAAAATATCTATATGCTTCAGTAAATGTCACCTGATTGGCTAGTACAATTAGGAGACCTTCACTTTCTTTTCACATTAAAAGATGTGAAGAACCAAACACGAGAGATGCACGTGCAAGCAAAAACTTTCATATTGGTTTTCATATCAATCTACGACTAGCTTTGTCACCGTAGATCAAAGATTTCATAACTTAGTTTTCAGTAGGAACAAGTTTGAATTTTTTTTGTCAATTGCAAATTCTCATTTACCTATTTCTTTCTATTTGGAACTAACTGATATAAAACCTTCAACACACCCCACAATATCCTTTTAAAAGCGCTATACACAATGAACTGAAATCCAGCTATTTTCAAACATTCATCTAAATAATGATCTTATCGAATAGAAGATAATAAAATACCCATCTTTCGATAAACTGAAATAATGCTTTACCATTATGATTCAGTGTGCCTGTAGACCCTAGGTATTATTGCTCTATTCAACATGCTCCTGTGTGCCAGCAGAGTGTTGCCTGATATCTCGTGCCAGCATGTCCTTCCAAGTGTTGCTCTTTTCTACATAGTTATATTGTCGTCTCTTGCAGCTTAAATTCCTTATCAGCTTGGATTAATGAATCTTATTAAGATTTTGGGCTGCAAATAAAGAAACCAATGTGCAAAAATGCTCTTAGAAAAACTGGTTAACTGGTTTTTAAGTGTTATAATGTCATTGATGTACAATAGAAAGAAGCTTTTTGTATTTTGTTTTTCATTTTCAAACAAAGTGTTGGAACATTATTTATGATTCTTATTTTAGGATACACTTTTCTTTTTCTAGCAAGAATATATCAGTACTCAACAATGTTTTTTTTTTGCATCAAAAATATGCATTTTATCATCAAAAAGAAAAAATCAGATGATTCATTAAGCACTGTTTAGTAAAACCAAATACAACCTAGTAATAGATGAAATAGAAGTGTTTTGTTTCTTCTACTGAAGCACCTGAGGATGCCTAAAGCAATCGAACCGTATCAGCATTTCACTCCACCAAGTTTCCAAAATGCCGTTCTAACAGTTGATGATCGAAGAAAGTTCGACCTAGGGCAATCCACAGAGTGGAGTATTAAATATGAAAACCAAAATCAAAAATGAAATAAAACTGAAAATTAATTATTCAAATAAACCTAAAAACAAGGAATTAGGGCTACTTGAGGTATGGACATGAAATTAGGGGAGTGATGATCAACTCCACTAAAGAAAATCAACGAATGAGCCCAATTTAAGGGAAACTGAAAATGAAGGAGAATGAAATGAGGGAGCGGCAGAAAGAGGGAAAATAAATTTTTGTTGGTAAAAATGTAATGAAACGGCGGCAAACAAAACCCTTAAAATCTAAGAATATTCTCAGCGTTTAGCGCAAATTATTCTATCAACGAAGTACGCTTTACTGCAGTTTCAACCTAAACGCTGAGAACAAGGGCTGTTAAAAGCAAGTTTTGTTGTAGTGATGCAGGCGGTTTAGAGAACAAAAATGCTAAAACGATTTGAGTTGCTAAAATTTCTAAGAGCTAAGTAAATTGGTGCAATAGTAAGTTCAACTAGCACAATAATAGATATAAGATTTACATCATTTATGCCTAGAAAACACATATCAGTATTAAATACAATTTATGACTTAAGTAAATCATGATTGAAAAGTTTACCTCAAAGTAGGAATATTACAAGGGTTAACAAAAAAAAAGGATTATTGTTGATCATTTTTTGAATAAAAATAATCAAGTGATCACTACAAATGACTATGAATTCTCAAAATGGTAAAAACTACCAAGTCCAAACAATTACTGCTTCACACACATCTTCCTAGAACTTAGAGAAATGTACTACATCTAAAAATGGGAAAAGTTCCCGATCCTACCTATATACCCCTAAATAATTTGGACACCGTGTTAAAATAAATTTAGATCCTCATGGTTCAGCACATAAAAACTGATAGTCGCTTATCCAAGAAACATGACATTGTATACGGTTTGGCAAGAAGGCATAGGTTGTCTTATTACAGATTATAAGTTTCAAGATGGTTAACATCCACAAGATTTCAGGCCACAAACCAAAAGGAATTCTGTAAGCCAAAGTAGTTATAAGTTTTACTGAGATAGAACCTAGACTTCCAACTGACATAATTTGAGTTTTACATAGCCTTAGCACTTAATGGTTTTTTTTTAATTTGATATTATATTTCATTTGGACAATTTTTATATGTAGACCTAAACAAACACTTTTCCAATATAAAATACCAATTTTTACTTATGCAAGCATAAAATACTAATATAAAAGATACAAGATAAAGAGGCATATTTTTGTAATAAATTTTGAACAGACCATAAAATTGAACTGTATTTTTATATGACGCCAATAAATAAAATTTGTCCATATTATTTTTGTTTTATGTAAAAGGTAAACAACTCATTTTGAAACTTTGATCTACCAAAAGCTTGTAATTGTTAGAAGCACAAGAAGTGCAACAATAAATAACAGTTTTCTTGTGGTAATTTTATTGATATTTTCATTTGCAATGTGAAACTGGTATATATATGCTAAAGTTAATACTTTCAAAAACTAAAACAGATATTCATATTTGGCAACCTGTATTCTTTCAAAAAGCAGATATGCTTGAAACTGCACATACATATGCTTGAAAATAATATGCTAAAAAGGTTATATCTTAGTCGATATCAGAAAACCAACCTTAGTGTCAAACAACCCGTTATTATCCAACCACAGGTGATGGGCACTCTGATGACTTGTAAAACGGTCCACTGCAAGAACAAAAATTGCTTTAAGTAACCTATGATTTGCAGAATTAATCTATCTGCCTGTATTTGCAAATATAGAATCTTAAATGAGCTTCAGTTTATTTCGAGTAGATGTTGTTATCAATAACGCCTCAGCAATGCTAACCACCAAAACAAGTTAAGGAAATCATGGCGCTAAACATTAAACAAAAAATAATAATCAGCAAATGACAAACGCAGAGGATAGTAAAATTACAAGATAGCAGTACATATATTTCATATTGGAACAAATGAAACTGAAATCTAGCGCTGAATACAGCCACTTTAGAAGCAACAGAGCAAAGAGGTTATCAATATAAATATATAGCTTCTATGGATTGTCAATTTATCAGTAAGTATTATTCCAGGATATAAAAAAACAATTAAGAGCTCAAATTGATTACTGAAACTATAAATATAAGAAAAACTGTCTAAGACATCCAAGGAAGGAATGAACAACATAAGCTCTCAAGCCTGACAGGGCAAAAGCTCTTAGGCAGCCACTGCAAATGTATTGAAAAACAAGTCGACTGCCTTTTTTTTTCTTCCAGAATTTCGATTAAAAAAGATTTTCCAGAAATGAAATAAAACAATGAATGAAAAGGGATCAAAAACTTTGGCTTGATTTCTGCAAAGAGAGATAAAATTGCACAGAGTATAATCGGCGTCGACCATACGGGATAAGGATTCATTTTCTTATTTATTCCAAGGATGGATTCAAGGTGTTAGGGCTAGAGCAAACTAGATGTTGCAGGCGAAACTAGAGTACGAACGAAATTTCATGGGAGATTTCACATATATTTGGGGTTTTAATTAGGTTTAAAATAATTTTGGGGAAGATTGGTAGTCGGTTGTTTTCTTGCTTTATGCGGGAGAGAAGAAATTATGGCGGCCAGGTAACCGCGTAATGAAACGAATCTAAAAATAAAGCGGGTCACTTTAAACAGCGTTTCAGATTCCAAAATTTACTTTAGTAAATACTTTTATCAGCATTCACAATGAAAACGCTGTCCGTTATTGCAGTGAAAAGCGCATTTTCTTGTAGTGTATATATATATATATAATGTTCATCATATAATATATGTGTTTAAATAGCAGTTAATTATCACGAATCTGTATATATTGGTATTTTCTTCATTAGATGGATTATATACATGTATATATTTATCAAATAATACACACACATATGCTTATGGCCAATAGTTTAAAATGAATTATTTTCAAATAAAAAATAATATTAAATTGTTTTTAAATTAAAAATTAATTTCAATACAAACAGTGTTACTAAAGCATGAATTATATTATTAATATTTATTCATGTATTTAAAGTTTTTGAATATCAACATATATATACATAAATCATATATACAATATATATGCATTTATTATTTACTTTGAAATACATTATTCAAATAATGTGTATATATATATGACATAAAATATTACTATAAAATATTTAATGTAAAAGTACACAATAACTTTTTTTTCAAAAATTATAATATATACATATATATAGAAATTTATTTCTGTATGGAAATTAAAAAAAAGTTTAAACCAAACATATATATTTTCACGGCTGAGAGTTTATTAATGTATTTATATATACATTTAATTATTATTTTGCATTATAACATATTTATATGTATACACATATATTTTACTTATATAATAATATTATAAACATTATTCTAATATATATATATATATTATATTCGCATATATGTTAAAATAATTCTTTTAGATTTCAAATTATTTTATATATATATATATATATGTATGTATGTACGTATGATTTAAAATTAATTTGTTCAATTAAATTTGAAATTTTGCAGATCTAGATCTAAAACATAAAATTTGAATTTTAAATTTGACTTGAAACTATAAATTATTATATTAAAATTTATAATTTTTTTGCAATGTAATTATATATATATATAAATATTTTCTATAAATTTTTATTTATAAGTAGTGTTTTATAATATATAAAACTATACACACACAGATATATATATATATACACACACGCACGTACATATATATATACCATTTATATGTACATATATATTGACAGCACATAAGTATACAAAGGTGCTAACATCTTCGTTGTGGTATAAATTCCAACACTTATACATGGGCATATTAAACCATATACACCATTTATGTTGCACGTGCACGTACACACTTATGTGTATATGATACACATATATTATATAATATAAACTTAAAATAAATAAAACTTTAATTTTAATTTAGATAAAGTATTGATTTTATTTAAAACAAATTTAGATAATATCTAAATAGATCTAGACTTCATAGGCCCAATAATGTCCAAATGGAATTTTTTTTCGAAATCTACCCATTTTCCCCCATTACATATTGGTCTAGATCTAACAAATGATAACACTGCAAATGCATTCATGGAGGCCCTTTTCTCAGTGTAATTTAGGTAGACATATATATGGTATGAACATGAGGCTCTATAATTGGCCCAAATGCAAGTAGGAAACTGACAGAAATAAGGGTGTACTCTAGGGAACAATTACTATATAACATAACTCTTGTATAAGAATCTTGTTGGAAATAAAGTATACTTTTTGGTTTTGTTTTCTATTGTATATATAGTTATATTGTGATATAAGTAATGATCTGATTATATTAAATATATACAAGTAGAAAAATATTTAAGATAAGTATATAATCGATTACAATTGCGAATGTGTTCTTATCTTAACCATGTGTATTAATCGAACATTTAAAATAATTATCCTTAAAAAAATGTATCAAAAATATTATATCAACATGTCCATTGAGACTAGTGCTTGTAATGTTTTTCATACGATGGACGGTGAATTACTCACGACCATTGAGTTGTGATCGTTTGGAACAATCACAGAACGACTCAATGATAGTCATCCATAAGTTAAAACAACTAAGTCAAAATAGAAGATAGCATATAAAGATGTGCGGTAGTATTCATACACGAGAGTATGGTCGATCTTAAGTATCTTAACTATACTTTGATTAAGGTCAATATATGACATCACGATCATGTTACAGCCATAGTTTGGTAACATCGAATACTCAGGATATGATTTATCTCCTTTATTGTAGAAGGGTAGTATCACCATATTTGATAATCAATTTATAGTTAAAATCTACTACCAGAGTATATCAGTTAATCGATAAATATTATCAGATTGAACCAAGGGCTTTAAAGTGACACTACACAATCAACTATGGATATTACTAGAATTTTTTACCATTGACCAAACTCTATATATCAAAGTGACATAGTGGTGATAAAAAAGGTGCACACTATATATTTATCTAGGGTGTAGCTTAATAAAGATTAGAAATTGGATTTTGCCTAAATGATTTTTAAGCAACTAAACTCATGCCCGATACTTTAATTCAACAAAATTTGTACAAGTTTTAATATTTAAACTGTTTTAATATTACCGAGGACCGAGTTTATGTCAAGGAGTGATACAATTGTGTTGTTTGCAATTTTCCAAATTCAACTTGTTTAAAATAATTTATAAATGTTATAAATTAAGAGTAAAATTTAGTACAAATACTGTATTAAATTTTATGGTTTCTAATTTATTTAGGGCCTGCATATTTTTAGCTTGAATTACTTACTTGCTTACTTGTAGGCTTACCTCGCCGAACTCCTGAAACTTCCCCGAAAGAATAGTTTGGATTAGTCTGACCTCATTTATATAATCTCTTTGTCTACTTTAAAAATCAATCATGAGTTGAAATAATATATAATTTTTGTGTATTAATTTTACTGAATATATGGATTGAAATATATGTTTAATCGATTCATATATAATATTAATTAGGCCCAACATAATGAAATAAATCCCCAAGTCATATTTGGCCATATCCAAGGGTATACAAGGGGCTTGAAAACTTCTCTTTGACTAAGATTAGATCTTGAGTTAAGAGATGAGCAAAAGAAGAACATATTTGTGATATATCATAGCTATAAATGCCACCTCCTTTTCTCATTCTTTTTTTAGTTTATAACATGGGTGGTACGTAATTCAAGCAAAATACCCATTTTGATGTCTCAGGGGTTCAAACCCACGACTCCTAGAACCTCTTTCTAGAGCATCATATCACTTGCCACATGTGCCAATGATCCTTGACATCTCCTTATCTCATTTTAAATACAAGAAAAATCCTAGCCTCCATTAAATTAGATTGAGCCTATACCTGGGATTTGCACACAAAGCTAGGAAGAAGTAACTAATCTGCGAAACAAAAGGTTAACAACACGACGTGCTAATGATCTTTCGGATCTACAGGTAACCTTTGATTCAAAATAGTTTATTATATTAATATACCCCTAATTGGTTTTCGACCATCAATTATAATATATAAAATTCGAAACTAAATTATATAAACACACACATAAATGTGTGTGTGTAACTATTTTTATTTGGCCAGGACATGAACATGTATATTCATACTAATATAATTTTAAAATAATATATATATCCACATATCTATATTTCTCATGGGTTTTTATCGTAGTTTGTTGAAAACAACATTATATATGTATACATTATTGATAAGATTAAATTTAAATTTTACAATTAATTTTTAATTAAATGTATATGTATATTATTCTCAAGTAGTGTGTGTTCATGGTATTACTTATGAAACGTATTTGTTTAAAAGATATTTTTATGCCGAAAACTTATAAGAGAACTATTTTTTCCTATTAGTTAACCCTATATGGCCGAAAATAAGTTATGTGCATATGCACATATCTATAGGTATGCCCAAATATATTAAGAAAATATTATATTAAATATACACTTTTTATGCTTATTTTACATAATGTGATCATAAATCCCAATGATTACAAATACCCTATATTATTAATCTCATGTACTTCTTAGATTTGTTTATTTACATCATATGTTGATATTCATATTGTGAATATGAGTCTCTAGTAAATAAAATAAAACTAATTAAATTTAAATTAAAGTTAAAATTTTAAAACCAAAGCTAGGTTCTAATTAAATCAACCATAGGAAGGTTTGTTTAGTGCAAGAACCAAATTAAAATATTTTAAAAGCCCAAAAAGCATGCATCACGTCCCTTTGCGTTTTCCATAATCTCCTCCTGCTACTTTTGGTGCCAACTATCTTCTTTTATTTCGGATAAATTTTTAAAACAGGCTCCAGAAAACAACTTATTGTAAGAATAGACTCTGTTTTAAACTATTTACAAAAATAGGCTTCTTTTTTCCTCGTTCATCTATATTCGCACTCCAAATATGCGCATGTAATAAATTCCTCTAGGCGCATATATGGAATGCGCACTAATTTGATCATCTCGTACTTATCTAATTTTGGAGCTCCACTCGTTGCACATTCCATATATGCGCATGGAGGAATTTATCACATGCGCGTATTTGGAATTCGCATATAGATGAACGAATAGGAAAAAAAACCTATTTTTGTAAATAGTTTGAAACGGAGCCTATTCTCATGATAAGTTATTTATTGAAGCTTATTTCAAAAATTTGTTCTTTTATTTCTCTATCAAATCCCCTTTAAATTTAGAATTTCGAATGCCAAACCTAACAGCTTGAACCCCCAAATTAACACAATCGAAACCGTAATTACCTACCGACTCAACTCCCAAATCATTGTTGTCCTGCCCACTGAGTACCGAAAGCCTCGACCAATTTCCTCAGTATGTGAATTCTCTCCCAATTCCCAAATCAAGGTAGTCGCGACCTGCCTCCTCAGTACCTAAAACCGCGACCGCCTCCTCAGTACTTAAAACCGCGACCAGGTTCTCCACCTACAGTCGGGAATAGGCAATTTAACTTCAGCTTTCATATTTTAGAAAAAATCGATTGTTTTTTGAATTTTTTTAATTTATTTATAAACCTTGGGTCTTGCATTTACATTGAATTGAATAAGGGCAGCCTAATAGTTTTGGTTTTACTGAAATCGTGGGTTCATCATTTTGTTTTCTCAAAGAGATATACTATTGGTTATACTACCTGCGATTGGGTAATTTAAGTTTAGCTTTCAACATTTACACATGTTAACCTTTTTTGGAAAATTTGAACCCTTTGTATACAAACCTTGGCTCTTGCATTTGCATTGAATTGAAGAAGTAGGCAACATTATAGTTTTGGTTTTAAAGGATAGAATCTTGGGTTCATCATTTTGTTTTCAAAGACTTAATATGAATGCATTGTCAAAATAGCATCAAAACTAGAGCAACCAAAACCACTATTTAGCTATTGAACAAAATGAGTGTATTCTCAAAACAATTTTACATCCACTGTACAGTCAAATCGTGAGATGCGGCCACATAATTGGTATTGCAATGGATATAAATTTATATTAGTTTCTAATGTATAAGTGAGAAATATAAAGAATTTTTTCTTAAAAGAGAAAAAGGTTTAATAGTTTGCATAGTGGCAAGCAATTATATATGTCTAACTGATATATCACCATACCTTTTAGATATAGTTTTCAGCAATTAAACTTATGCATCACATGATATTTAAAGATTTCGAAGCATAAACATGGTATTTTAAACAGCCACTAATTAACATTGTGTTTCAACAAAAATTAATTTAGTAAGAATGATTACTCTTCCTTCTATTAATGTGAATTCTTGTACTACATTATAAGGAGTAGTAAGTGCTTGTAATTTTATTATTTATGATTACACATTCACATGATGACTTCAGTGGGATACATAAAAATAGAAAGGTTTGATGGTGTTCTGTTGATTTATTGTGAAACTTCTCTTCCCTTCAAGCCTTAAAATATTACCAAACGTCGCATTGGTTATCTAGATAGAGGGATAAAAACTGTGTTTCAAGTTGTTGTTATCATCTCTTTCAGTACATCAGAAAAACATTCATTAATGTTTTTGAATCATCTATAGGTTGGATATTTCACATAAGGTTGATGTTCTTATATATGACACAAGCATTGATCTTGGATCGACTTCTTTGGCAGAAAATCGATATGGCTGATATTTTGATTTGCATAGAATTTGCATAACATATATGAAATCTGCCCGTTAAATCAGTGGATTATTATGTAAAATGATTTGCATAATATCCTGATTGGCATAGAATTGGGATAATGCTAGCAACGATGGGAAGTTCGATTGGTAATGATTCAATACTTAATAAAAGTTTTCAGATTTTGACTTTAGTAGCAGCACGTATAAATCTTTAGTTCCAGTAAAGAGTAGATGTGTAAATTGTGATTGTTAATTTAAATATCATTAAAAAGAAACAAGTAAAACTCTAGTTTAATCTTTTGTCGGTTGATCAAATAGAGTCTACGTTTATAAGAGGCTCAAACTACATGGCTTGGAAATTATTGGAATTATTCAGAGTATCTTTTATCTCAAAGAAATTAATTTTTTTAATTAAATTATGCTAAATTGATTCTATTTATTTGGGTATCTGTGATGTAACACAACAATATTGAAATTTTCGGATAACTAAATTGCTAGTACTAACAAAATATAGATTCGAACTTGGAATAATTTTGTTTTTTAACCATTTTCTTCAGTTATAGGACAAATATATAATTGAATAAAAAAAAGTGAAACCTAATGCACAAGGCTCTCGCACGATAACAGGTTCTGAGAAGGTCAATAATATACGCAGTGTTTCCTTCGTATTACAAAGAAACTATTTCTCGACTCGAACCTGGATGTCCAGACCACCATGCGGGTGATCTAACCGTTGTGTCAAGGCTCCACCTCACAAATATAAAATTGTAGTTTAGAGTAAATTGAACATTTTTTAATTAAAATTTTCCGACTTCAACCAACTACTTCAGTTAAGGATTTTTAGGTCTATATAATTAATTGTCCGTAGATTATATATTTCTGCACACACAACATTTGCAACGTCCTCACTTCTATTTATCACATTTATACCATTCAATGGAATCATTCTACAAAAGAGCATTAACTTTAACATTTTTGACATTGTTTCTGCTGCTAATTACTGCAACTTTAGCTTCAGCAGCACTAGAAAAATGTAGGAATTTGACCGTCTCATATATATATTGGCATAAAAGTGGGTTCTTTCAACTATCTACAACTGCATCAACTATTCCCGCAATCATCCAAAAGGTGAAATAAAACCAAAGCTTCATCAGTTATCTAACCATAAGCGACCCATGATATAGACTTTCACAAACGCAACAAATTTACTGCAGTAGGACGTGGGTCTCTTGCAATTATACTTGATCTTTTTACTCAATGCAATCACTACACAAATAATTCTGATATATTTGCGGCTGGAGGTTTATTGTTATACATCAACCAAAGTAAATTCGTGAACAAATGCACATGTTTAGGAGTAGGATGTTGTCAAACAGCGCGATACCAGATGGTTTTGCATTTTACAGCACAACATTCGATCTTGCATTTATAAATGAAGCTATTTGGGACTACAGTTCTGCAGCCTTTCATTTCCTGTAGAAGACTTCTATAGCTTTCTAAAATAGATTACTGAAAGAAGCAATTAGCTTAGATGATTTGAGAAGGCTCCTGTGGTGCTAGATTGTGGTGTAGAAAACAAGACTTGTGAAGAAGTAAAATTGAACAAGTCAGGGAACTATGCATGTATTAGTTTGTATAGTTCTTGTATCGACTATAAGTTTGGTTATACATGCGTTTATAGTCAAGGTTATGAAGGAAATCTTTATATTCATGAATGCACAAATTACTAGTCAAATATTGGCCAATTAGGTATAAACGCAGGTGTTACGTAGGTATTATTATTGTATGTACAAGTATAAAGGCACTGGCAGTTACAAGTGTTATTACAATATGTTTTTTTCTATGTGCATGCGTTTCTAGTCACAACTATCGTCGAGAAGACTTGTTTATTGTAAGTAGAGCTGAGCAATACTCGATTAGAACCTAATTAACCGATCAAACCGGTTCATTTCAGTCGGTTCGGTTAAAAAGTTAAATCTTGTTGAATTCAGTTTATAAAATAATATTTTTTGATTATAGATGTAATCGTCAAACTTTTATTATAATATCCAAATTTATGGCATTGTAATACTTTTAATAATTGGTTTAGCAGAAAATACAAAGTTTACCTATTGAAAATACATCAATTTTTCTTATAAACAAAAATAATACACAATGAAATCTTCCCAAACATAAACTTACGTTTTCCTTAATTTGAGTGATAAAATATAATAATTTCTTTTACTTACCTTTTTTGAATTAACCGAATTCAATTCAGATTGGTTTGATTTTGATTTTTTTTTTAAATTTTGTTTAACACTTTTTACTTCAAAACCGACCAAACCTAGTTAATGTCCACCCCTAATTGTAAACCTGTAGGTTCAAATAGTGTGAACCTAAAAAAATGGATGTCAAAGATATAGTATTTGACACGTTTTCTTAAGTCTCTCCAATGTTGTTTACTTATTCACACCACAAACATCTTCAATCCATTCTCGTATTTTGTATGTTCAAAATGTTTTGACTTTGGTATTTAACACGTTTTCTTAATTCTCTCCAGTTTTTACTTATTCACACCACAAACATCTCCAATCCATTCTTGTATTTTGTATGTTCAAAATGTTTTGACTTTGTTCTTAAACTTTCAAATTCTCATATTTACAATTTCGAGTTAAAAATTCAAATTCAAACTTTTAAATTTCAAATTTTGAATTTTAAATTGCAATAAATACTCTTTTTTGAACTTATGTAGCTAAGAGTCATTTTTTTCACCGTTGTACGGTTGTACTAGCATATTTTAATAAAAAACTATTAAAATTAAAATTAAAATTAAAATAGAATTAATTTTAAATATCAAACTCTCTATTTATCAAAATACATTGTAAATATGTTTTAGTGCAAATGATCATTCATGAAAACACAAAATAAAGATCTACTTCAAATCTATTGTAGTGCAAATTGCTCACCTGTGCGTGATGCGTCAGACATTTTAGCAATGCATCTTATATGGTAAATAGATTGAACCGAATGAAAGTTTGTTCAGGAAAATCTGAAAAATCGACCACTTTACGTTTGAGACGTTTGCAGTGTCCGACACAAGCATTATTTTCCAACTTAATCACATTTCATGTATCATGTTTAATCCCTTTTAACGTATTATGTATATTAAAAATTTAATCCACAATTTCTATGATTATGATTTTTCAAAATGACATCCTCTGCTTAATCGCAGATAATCTATAAACTCTACATGGGATATTGGCGCCCATGGGTATCTACAAAGAGATGTTGGAATCACATTTCAATTGAGTGGGACTATGGCAACATAAGTGGTGGAGTTTTTAAGGAGCATTTAAGGCTCGAGAGTAATGATACTCAAATGAAAACACAAGTGAGGTAGTTTGAAGTGCAAAGTGGTATGAATGATATTTCATACTACAAACCCTCAGGTTTATGGAATATGGAGGCGGACACTGTTGGTGGAATGGAGAATTGCATTTGAATGGAACATTGCAGCTATCATTTGAAACGAATCTTCAAATTTGGATCTTACAAATAATATGAATGATGATGAAGTCAAGGAATTGTTGAGCTATCTCGTGAGATTGTTTTTACAATCATGGATCCTAATGTTGCATTTTTTGCATGTGTCGCACACACTTTTGCATATCTTTACTATTAATAATGTAAATTCAATGAATAAAACTTCAACCGTGTCTTTTTGAAATTTCGAAAATGCCATTTTCATATATATATAAGTAATAGTGTTTTAAATTGAAGATATATATATATATATATAAATATAAATATATATATATATATATATATATCTTTACTACTAATAAAGAGAATTCATTGAATAGATTTACTCGATGTCTTTTTGAAATTCCAAATATGCCCTTTTACATCTCATAGAGAAATAGTATTCAAATATGGGAATATAGCCTGTTATTTTCTAAGTACAACTGTTAGTCACCATGGAGAACTACAGTATGTGTTCATAAGATGAAGTATCCAACTATACCGTATTGTCCGTAATTTAGGTGGGAGTTCATCGGTCGAAGTATCGCCTGATTCCGAGTTAGTATGAAGAAGTTATTGCAGTCTGAACAAAAAAATAGCGGCTTCTGCACTAGACGGAGTTCAAATATGGGAATGTGGTAGCCTGTTATTTTCTAAGTACAACTGTCAGTCCCCATGGAGAACTACAGTGTGCGTTCATAAGATGAAGTATCCGAGTGTTCCATATTGTCCGTAATTTAGGTGGGAGTTAATCGGTCGAAGTCTCGCCGGATTTTGAGTTAGTATGAAGAAAATATTGCAGTTTGAAGAAAAAAAATAGCGGCTTCTGCACTAGGCGGAGTTCAAATGTGGGGATGTGGAATCCTGTTATTTTCTAAGTACAACTGTCAGTGCCCATGGAGAACTACAGTGTGCGTTCACAAGATGAAGTATCCAAGTGTTCCATATTGTCCGTAATTTAGGTGTGAGTTGATTGGTCGAAGTCTCACCGGATTCTGAATTAGTATGAAGAAGTTATTGCAGTTTGAACAAAAAAAATAGCGGCTTCTGCACTAGGCGGAGTTCAAATATGGGGATGTGGTAGCCTGTTATTTTCTAAGTACAACTGTCAGTCCACATGGAGTACTACAATGTGCGTTTAGAAAATGAAGTATCCGAGTGTTACATATTGTCCGTAATTTAGGTGGGAGTTAATCTGTCGAAGTCTCGCCGGTTTCCAAGTTAAGAAAATATAGCAATCTGAACAAAAAAAAATAGCGGCTTCTACACTAAGCAGAGTTCAAATACGGGGATGTGGTAGCTTGTTATTTTCTAAGTACAACTGTCGGTCCCCATGGAGAACTATAGTTTGCGTTCACAGGATGAAGTATCCGAGTATTCCATATTGTCCGTAATTTAGGTGGGAGTTAACCGGTCGAAGTCTCGCCAGATTCCAAATTAGTATGAAGAAGTTATTGTAGTCTGAACAAAAAAAATAGCGGCTTCTGCTCTAGGCAGAGTTCAAATATGGGGATGTGGTAGCCTATTATTTTCTAAGTACAACTATTAGTCCACATGGAGAACTACAGTGTGCGTTCATAAGATGAAGTATACGAGTGTTCCATATTGTCCCTAATTTAGGTGGGAGTTAATCGGTCGAAGTCTCGCCGGATTCCGAATTAGTATGAAAAGGTTATTGTAGACTGAACAAAAAAAATAGCTGCTTCTACACTAGGTAGAGTTCAAATATGGGGATGTGGTAGCATGTTATTTTCTAAGTAAATTATCAGTCCCCATGAAGAACTAAAGTGTGCGTTCACAAGATGAAGTATCCGAGGGTACCATATTGTTCGTAATTTAGGTGAGAGTTCATCGGTCGAAGTTTTGCTCGATTCCGAGTTAGTATGAAGAAGTTATTGAAGTCTAAACAAAAAAATAGCGGCTTTTTCCTAGGCAGAGTTCAAATATGAGGATGTAGCCTGTTATTTTCTATGTACAACTATTAGTCACCATGGAGAACTACAGTGAGCGTTGAAGTGGGGATATAGCCTGTTATTTTCTAAGTACAACTGTCAGTCACTGTGGAGAATTACTGTGTGCGTTCACAAGATGAAGTATCCAACTATACCATATTGTCCGTAATTTAGGTGGGAGTTTATCGGTCGAAGTATCGTCTGATTCCGAGTTAGTATGAAGAAGTTATTGCAGTCTGAACAAAAAAATAGCGGCTTCTGCACTAGGCAGAGTTCAAATATGAGGATGTGGTAGCCTATTATTTTCCAAGTACAACTGTCTGTCCCCATGGAGAACTACAGTGTGCGTTCATAAGATGAAGTATCCGAGTTTTCCATATTGTCCGTAATTTAGGTGGGAGTTAATCGGTTGAAGTCTCGCCGAATTCTGAATTAGTATGAAGAAGTTATTGCAGTTTGAACAAAAAAAATAGCGGCTTCTGCACTAGGCGGAGTTCAAATATGTGGATGTGGTAGCCTGTTATTTTTAAAGTACAACTGTCAGTCCCCATGGAGAACTACAGTGTGCGTTCAAAAGATGAAGTATCCAACTATACCGTATTGTCCATAATTTAGGTGGGAGTTTATCTGTCGAAGTATCGCTTGATTCCGAGTTAGTATGAAGAAGTTATTGCAGTCTGAACAAAAATAATAGCGGCTTCTGCACTAGGCGGAGTTCAAATATGGGGATGTGGTAGCCTGTTATTTTTTAAGTACAACTATTAGTCCCCATGGAGAACAACAGTGTGCGTTCAGAAGATGAAGTATCCGAGTGTTCCATATTGTCTGTAATTTAGGTGGGAGTTAATCTGTCGAAGTCTCGCCGGATTCCAAGTTAGTATGAAGAAAATATAGCAGTCTGAACAAAAAAAATAGCGGTTCTGAACTAAGCGGAGTTCAAATACAGGGATGTGGTTGCCTGTTATTCTCTAAGTACAACTGTCAGTCACCATGGAGAACTACAGTGTGTGTTCACAAGATGAAGTATCCAACTATACTGTATTGTCCGTAATTTAAGTGGGAGTTTATTGGTCGAAGTATCGCTCGATTCCGAGTTAGTATGAAGAAGTTATTGCAGTCTGAACAAAAAAAACGGCTTCTACACTAGGCGGAGTTGAAATATGGGGATGTGGTAGCCTGTTATTTTCTAAGTACAACTGTCAGTCCCCATGAAGAAAAGTTATTGCAGTATGAACAAAAAAACAGTGGCTTCTGGACTAGGCAGAGTTCAAATATGGGGATGTGGTAGTCTATTATTTTCTAAGTACAACTGTCAGTCCCCATGAAGAACTACAGTGTGCGTTCATAAGACGAAGTATACGAGTTTTCCATATTGTCCGTAATTTAGGTGGGAGTTAATCGGTCGAAGTCTCGTCGGGTTCTGAATTCGTATGAAGAAGTTATTGCAGACTGAACAAAAAAAATAGCGGCTTCTACACTAGGCGGAGTTCAAATATGGAGATGTGATAGCATGTTATTTTTTAAGTAAACTATCAGTCCCCATGAAGAACTAAAGTATGCGTTCACAAGATGAAGTATCCGAGTGTACCATATTGTTCGTAATTTAGGTGGGAGTTTATCGGTCGAAGTTTTGCCCGATTTCGAGTTAGTATGTAGAAGTTATTGAAGTCTGAACAAAAAAATAGCGGCGTTTTCCTAGGCAGAGTTCTAATATGAGGATGTAGCCTATTATTTTCTAAGTACAACTATTAGTCACCATGGAGAACTACAATGAGCGTTGAAGTGGAGATATAGCCTGTTATTTTCTAAGTACAACTGTCAGTCACTATGGAGAACTACTGTGTGCGTTCACAAGATGAAGTATCCAACTATAGCGTATTGTCTGTAATTTAGGTGGGAGTTTATCGGTCGAAGTATCGCCTGATTCCAAGTTAGTATGAAGAAGTTATTGCAGTCTGAACAAAAAAATAGCGGCTTCTGCACTAGGCGGAGTTGAAATATAGGGATGTGGTAGCCTGTTATTAGTACAACTGTCAGTCTCCATGGAGAACTACAGTGTGCGTTCATAAGATGAAGTATCTAAGTGTTCCATATTGTCCATAATTTAGGTGGGAGTTAATCGGTCAAAGTCTTGCTGATTCCGAGTTAGTATGAAGAAAATATTGCAGTCTGAACAAAAAAATAGCGGCTTCTGCATTAGGCGGAGTTCAAATATGGAGATGTGGTAGCCTGTTATTTTCTAAGTACAACTGTCAGTCCGCATGAAGAACTACAGTGTGCATTCACAAGATGAAGTATCCAACTATACCGTATTGTCCGAAATTTAGGTGGGAGTTCATCGGTCGAAGTATCGCCTGATTCCGAGTTAGTATGAAGAAGTTATTGCAGTCTGAACAAAAAAATAGCGGCTTCTGCACTAGACGGAGTTAAAATATGGGGATGTGGTAGCCTATTATTTTCTAAGTACAACTGTCAGTCCCCATGGAGAACTACAGTGTGCGTTCATAAGACGAAGTATACGAGTTTTCCATATCGTCTGTAATTTAGGTGGGAGTTAATCGGTCGAAGTCTCGCCGGGTTCCGAATTAGTATGAAGAAGTTATTGCAGACTGAACAAAAAAAATAGCGGCTTCTACACTAGGTGGAGTTCAAATATGGGGATGTGATAGCATGTTATTTTCTAAGTAAACTATCAGTCCCCATGAAGAACTAAAGTATGCGTTCACAAAATGAAGTATCCGAGTGTACCATATTGTTCGTAATTTAGGTGGGAGTTTATCGGTCGAAGTTTTGCCCGATTCTGAGTTAGTATGTAGAAGTTATTGAAGTCTGAACAAAAAAATAGCGGCTTTTTCCTAGGCAGAGTTCAAATATGAGGATGTAGCCTGTTATTTTCTAAGTACAACTATTAGTCACCATGGAGAACTACATTGAGCGTTGAAGTGGAGATATAGCCTGTTATTTTTTAAGTACAACTGTCAGTCACTGTGGAGAATTACTGTGTGCGTTCACAAGATGAAGTATCCAACTATACCGTATTGTCCGTAATTTAGGTGGGAGTTTATCGGTCGAAGTATCGTCTGATTCCGAGTTAGTATGAAGAAGTTATTGCAGTCTGAACAAAAAAAATAGCGGCTTCTGCACTAGGCGGAGTTGAAATATGGGGATGTGGTAGCCTGTTATTAGTACAACTGTCAGTCCCCATGGAGAACTACAGTGTGCGTTAATAAGATGAAGTATCTGAGTGTTCCATATTGTCCATAATTTAGGTGGGAGTTAATCGGTCAAAGTCTTGCTTATTCCGAGTTAGTATGAAGAAAATATTGCAGTCTGAACAAAAAAAATAGCGGCTTCTGCATTAGGCGGAGTTCAAATATGGAGATGTGGTAGCCTGTTATTTTCTAAGTACAACTGTCAGTCCCCATGGAGAACTACAGTATGCATTCACAAGATGAAGTATCCAACTATACCGTATTGTCCGAAATTTAGGTGGGAGTTCATCGGTCGAAGTATCGCCTGATTCTGAGTTAGTATGAAGAAGTTATTGCAGTCTGAACAAAAAAATAGCGGCTTCTGCACTAGACGGAGTTAAAATATGGGGATGTAGTAGCCTGTTATTTTTTAAGTACAACTGTCAGTTCGTATGGAGAACTACAGTGTGCGTTCATAAGGTGAAGTATTCAAGTGTTACATATTGTCCGTAATTTAGGTGGGAGTTAATCTGTCGAAATCTCGCCGGATTCCGAGGTAGTATGAAGAAAATATAGCAGTCTGAATAAAAAAAATAAGGGCTTCTGCACTAGGCGGAGTTCAAATAAGAGGATGTTGTGCCATGTTATTTTCTAAGTAAACTGTCAGTCCCATTGGAGAATTATATTGTGCATTCACAAGATGAAGTATCCGAGTGTACCATATTGTTTGTAATTTAGGTAAGAGTTCATCGGTCGAAGTTTTACCTGATTCCGAGTTAGTATGAAGAAGTTATTGCAGTCTGAAAAAAAAATAGCGTTTTCTGCCTAGGCGGCGTTCAAATGTGGGGATGCTACTATCAAATCTACTTCCACGAGTACAAATAAAAATAAATGCACATTGTGGTTAAATGCAGGCCCACCTGGACTTGTATATGTACTCGTAAGTAATAGGTGTTTTTAATTGAAGGAAAAACGAGCAAGCTGGAACTGGAACGTGTCATCCAAGCAAGCGACATGTAGCATGCTAATTTTTTGTACAACTTTCTAACATCTGATTCATCTCTATATACACTAACAAAAGATGTATCTTGGATGATGTGGGACTAATTGTCTCAGCATCATATCATCGACTTTTTAAAATATAAAGAATTGTAGATATCGCGACGAGTGAAAATGGAGGGGATTTGTTTGTCATGTTTGTTAACTCCTATGGTTTTTATAATGGTGTCCAACAAGTTAGAATTAATGTAAACCTATGACATAAATAATTAAATCAACTAAAAATGCTGTCTAATTATGACAACTAATTAGATTTATTACTTCAATTAATGCTAACCATTATAAATCTAAAAACGTGTTTATTATGTTAATTATTAAACTCCTTTGTTGATTTGACAAATTGATACAACAATTAATCGATTATCTTTCATTTTACTATATGCCATATTATTTTCATGTAGTTCAAAAGCATTATGTGATTATGGTAGCAACCTCTTTCCGCGAATCCTTAATTATTGTCATGTTATATGTATGGCTTGATGCAATTAAGATGGTATATGTTTGTATGCTCTTACCTCATCTTTTCGAGTTTACCTCAAAGGGCATAAAATTTAAATATACACTTGAAATGTTCAATTCAAAGAGCACATAGGAACAATTTTTATTCCATATATCTCATTATTTGTTTTCGCTAAAGGTTCAATGGACAGTTGTGCTATTTTAGTTACTCTTTAGTTATGATATCGGTGATATATCTATGTATGAACATGCTCATATAAAAGTCTTTTTCTAACAAAATTAAACAAGATTTAAGTTTAATCCCATTTTTAGGTGTGGTCCTATGAAATTTTATTAATTAAGTTAGATGATTAGAAAGTTATTTAGCAAAAAATCAATGTCCTTCATTAGTGGTATAATATCACATTGTCTTGGATAACTTATAAAATAAATTATTACATTAGCTGTTGGCTCTCACCCCAGATATGTACACGTTGCACTTGAATCTTTTAAGCTTATTACAGTTTCAACATACTGCACCCATAGGAGAGCTCGACATATTAAATTGATGGAGATGCATTAACAGTATTCATATAGAAACACTAACACTATACTAACGTATGTTAAATTATTCAGATTTTAAAATGTTCACTTCGGAAGATGCTACTGTAGAAGTTGCTATAGGAACGTTCTTCTTGAGATGAGAAGCTGAACAAGAAGTTTTATCTGCCTACTCTCATCTACTGTCATGCACTGTCTTTTGGTGGTAAAGTTCTCGACATACATGATATTATACCCTTGGTTTACTTATTTTATGTGGCTTTTTTTAATGATAATTTTGTCGCAGATATGATTAGTTTCTTATTTCTACAATGGTTCATTATTTGCATTAGGCATTGGTTTTGGTGTAACACAACCCTGAAGCATTATCTAAAGAATACTAAACTCAGTAGATGTTGCAACTTTTTTCTTTAGTTATTCTTATATTTAACCTATGCAAAGAAAATTAATTTTTTTTAATGTTTTGAAATTATAAATTATAGTTACTACACTTTGATTCACTATTCAGCTTATATGCAAGTTAAATCCAAAGTACATAACTCTAATTCAGCAGCTGTAACGAATTTTAACTCACGATATATATACATTCTACTCAATTTTTATTCGTTGATCTGGAAATTTTAACATAAGATTTACAAATGAGCTAATACTTCAAAGTTGTATATGTATCAGAACTTATTGCCTTATATAAACATACATATTAAGACTTACAAATGAGGTAATACTTTGAAGCTGTATATGTGATAGAATTTACTTACATAAATATACATATATTAGTGTATAATTATGAATATGTGTGGATTTGGGGCATGGTAAGATACATACTTTCCTGTAGCTTAAAACAAATAGCTTGGTTCTTACGTTTCCAATACATATACACACATGCATATTCTACATGTTATTTATAGTCTACGATTTTTTAGTAGCAACGCCGATCAGGGGTACCCAAATGTAAAAAACAAAATATAATATAATTGATATGGTACACATATTTACTTGATATTCCAAAAGAAATCACTTTTTGTTTTTTACACATTTAATAACGCGATAAAGAAAATGATACTTCACCTTTCATAAGATGATTGAAATTGTAAATAATTAAAGGGGCTTTGCACGAAAGGTCCCTATTTCTGATGGTGTCACAAGAAAAGTCCTTGTAGAAATAAGTATATAAATTAAGTCCCTGTTTTTTCTAAATTAGAAAACGCAAGTTAGCTTGTGCTTTTTAAAATTTTAAAATTTTCAAAATCAGAAAGCGCAAACTATCTTGCGCTTTCCTGATAGAAAGCGCAAGTTATTTTGCGCTTTTCAAAAATTTTAAAAGTTTTAAAATTTTCAAAATTAGAAAGCGCAAACTAGCTTGCGCTTTTCTGATAGAAAGTGCAAGCTATTTTTAAAATTTTCGAAAAATATTTCAAAATTAGAAAAATGCAAGTTATTTTGCATTTTCTGTCAGAAATGTGCAACGCACTTTGCGTTTTTTTATTTTTGAAAAATAAGGACCAAATTTACATATTAATTTCTGTATAGACTTTTTGTATAACAATATCAAAAACAGGGACGTGTGACTCTTTTCTTGATAATTAAATCTATATCTATATTGAACATTATGTTTGATAACACGTGCATATAGCTATATATTCATAATTAACCCATCTTTTAACAAAGCTACATACCAATAAATTTTCTTTTTCAAAATTTTAAAATAGTTAACTTATACAACTAAAAGTCTTTGAACCGTGCAATGCATTAGACTAAAATTGTAAAAAATTGGTTTTATGACCATTCTTCAACTGTCTCGGTCTTTTCGGACACTGCTTCAAGTTTAGTTTATGCTAGTAATGTTGCTGTCAAATCTACTTCCGAGGTACAAATATAAATGCATGCACATTGTGATGGCATGTATATATACTCGTAGAATATTGTAGTGATTTGGAGCAACGCATCGTATTTAAGAGCAGCCCATGAAACAAATCAGCCTAAGAACCAGCTAATCAAATGCTTGTGCAACCGTATCCAAAATCCCTCAAGAAAAGCGAAACCTTACCGTCATCATTCAAGCAGAGCTCCACCTTTCAAATGGCGCAGATCTCTTGGATCTAAGAGTAATCAAAGATCACACAATACTGACCACCTTCCACAAATCCCATCGCACGCTATACCGGCTCACCCTTTGTTGGTCGCTCCTTTCAAAGACCTCCGACTCAAGCTTAGGCGCACAATAGCTGCCCTTGTGTAGTAGCACACAAACCTACACTACTAGGAAAACAGTAAATTCCAACGCCTCATTTCCAACGGCCGCCAACGGCTATTCCAACGGTTTCCAACGGTCCGTTAATTTTTTACGTAGCCGTTGGAAACCGTTGGAATCCATTGGAAATAAGCCGTTTGCGGCCGTTGGTAGCCGTTGGAAATTTTCCTGAGATAACAGATCGAGGCCAGACCTGCAATTCATTATCTCTTCCCCTACTTAATTTTTCCCCAAATCTCCAATTCCCCCACCTCCTACCCAACTGCTACCGCCCCAAGCACCAACCCGACAGCCTCCGACGCCATCTACAAGCTGCTCCGGCCAATCTCCACCCTTCTAGCTCTCCAAATCGGTAATTTTTCTAAACCTAATATTTAGGTTTTTTTAGATTTAGGGTTTAATTCGAATGTTGATTGATTCCTAATTGTTAGTGTATGCATATTACATTATGTTATCCCCTAATTGCAACTATTATAACATAATGAACAAGTTATTATAATTGATTGAAAATTTTGTAATTTAGGATATTACATTAGTTTATGTTTATTTGGTTATAAGTATATTGAATGTATGTGTGTGATAGAGTTTATTGCATTTGGAAGCCGTTAGAACGGATATTGCATTTGTGCGAACACGAGCTTTGTATTTGTGCGAACACGCGAACATTTGGAAGCCGTTAGAACCAATATTAATTAAATGAGTTATATATTAAAATTTAATATAAACAAATATTTAAATCCTTAGATATTATTCGGCCCCGTCTGACAAGTGTTGTATATGATCGTTTTAGGGTTATCCGTTTTTCCACAAAACGGACAACTCTATTCATCTGATACATCATTTGTCGGATTTGTCCCAGTATTGGACAAGTTACAAACACTATAAAGTAATTATATTCCGTAAATCATATCATTTTAAACGGTTCCCAAAATTTCGACGGCATTTCCTTTACGTTCCTTGTGTACACGCATTTGTGTACGATACAAGGAACATGGGGGAAATGCTGCCGAAATTTTGTAAATCGTTTAAAATGATATGATTTACGGAATATAATTACTATTGTGTTTGTAATGGGAAGTAGGATGACCGACCATCAAAGAAAGACACATTAGTGGTAATGAAACAATAGTTGCTTATTTAAAATAAAGTTTGTGAAATTAGCAGTTTGCGTCCGTTGGAAGCCGTTTGAAAATTTCCTGTAAAATATAAAACAAATGATTTATAACATTTTTACTCTATCATAGGTTTTCTAGTAGGGAAACATGGTCAATTACTTTAATGATCGGAGCTGGATGTATCAAAGAAGGGAAATTAGTGGCGCAATAAGCGAACATTTTCTAAAAGGGGTACAAGTGTTCATCGAATTTGCTATAAGTAATATTGGAAACGATGAAGAAATTCGTTGTCCGTGTAGTAGATGCAAATTGTTGAACTATTTAGAACCGAATATGGCTAAGGTTCATTTGCGCCAATTCGGTTTCATACCCAATTATTTGCTGTGGGATCGTCATGGAGAAATTGTAGCCCCTAATAATCAAGAACAGTCGGTGGAGGTCATCAACGAAGAAGGTAGTACGAATCTCATAGAACATATGGTCGAAGATGCAGCACGATCAATGTTCCCTACCGTTGTAATTGATAACGACGATGTTAACATCGAAGAGGAACCAAATGTTGGAGCTAAAAAAATATATGATTTATTGGATCATGCTAAAAAACCCCTTTGGAATGGATGTTTAAGCGGCTCTCAATTATCGGTAACTGCAGAATACATTGCAATGAAATCAAAATACAACCTTACAGAAGCTGGATTTACGGCTGTTGTTCAAGCTGCTAAACGTCATATGCCATCCGATAATTTAATGTGCGAAAATTATTATGAAGTGAAAAAACTTATGTCATCTTTCGGTTTGCCATATCAAAAAATAGATACATGTTTAAAGGGTTGCATGTTGTATTGGAAAGAAGACATCAATCTTAGAAATTGTAAAATATGTAATCAGGAAAGATACAAATCGAGGAAAAAGAAGGGAAAAGAAGTTCCGTACAAGCGTATGCATTATTTGCCCCTCACCCCTAGACTTCAACGATTATATGCATCATCTGTAACAGCGCATCATATGAGATGGCACAGTGTGAGAACACCTCAAGAAGGTACGTTGACACACCCATCCGATGGAGAAGCATGGAAACATTTTGACAAGAAATATCCCGATTTCGCAGCGGAGAGCCGAAATGTTAGACTAGGTTTATGTACAGACGGCTTCTCACCGTTTTCTCAGTTTGGTTCTAAATATTCATCTTGGCCTATAATAATCACACCTTACAATCTACCTCCGTGGATGTGTATGAAAACTCCATATATGTTTCTCACGATTGTTGTCCCTGGTCCTGATGATCCGACACAGGGCATTGATGTTTACTTACAACCGTTAATTGAAGAGTTGAAAATATTATGGTATGAAGGAGTTGAAACATACGACATATCAAAAAAGAAAAATTTTCGAATGTTCGCTTCTTTGTTATGGACTATTAGCGATTTTCCTGCATATGCAATGCTTTCGGGTTGGAGTACGGCCGGTCGTTTTGCTTGTCCTTATTGCATGGAAGAAACACGAGCATTTTCTTTGCCAAATGGAAAGAAAATTTCATGGTTTGATTGTCATCGATGTTTTCTTCATATTAATCACCCTTTTAGAAGAGACAAAAAAAACTTCATAGCTAATAGACATGAGACTCTACGACCACCAGCGGTATGGTCAAGCGAGGATATATATGAACTTGTAAAAGATTATCCAAAGATACATGAGACCGGACAACAAGAAGAAATTCAAGGTAAATCGACGTTTCATAATTGGTGCAAACAAAGTATATTCTGGGAATTACCTTATTGGAAAAATCTATTAATCCGTCATAACATTGACGTGATGCATAACGAAAAAAACGTATTTGATAATGTGTTTTATACAGTTTTGAATGTGAAGGGCAAGACTAAGGACGATCTGAAATCTAGACGTGATATAAAGCAAATATGCAATCGTCCTGAGCTTCATATGACTCCCGACAATAAAAAACCCAAAGCATGCTATGAACTAGACAACAACCAAGTTAAAGTACTGTTACAATGGGTGGAAGGATTACGATTTCCCGATGGAATTTCCTCTAATCTTCGTAGATGTGTCGACTATAAAAATGGGAGACTGAGTGGAATGAAAAGCCATGATTGTCATGTAATGATGGAAAATTTATTACCCATCGCTTTCAAAGAATTGTTACCGGTAAAAGTTTGGACGGTAATAACAGAACTTAGTTTATTTTACAAGGAGCTTTGTTCAACTACGTTAAAAGTTGACCGTCTACTTAAACTTGAAGAAGAAATTCCTATACTGCTCTGCAAACTGGAGAAAATATTTCCTCCGGGTTTCTTTAATGTAATGGAGCATTTACCTGTTCATCTTCCATATGAAGCACGTCTTCGAGGTCTTGTGCAATATGGATGGATGTATCCTTTCGAAAGGTATGTTACTATATTGAGTATGCAAATGTTGATTTAAGTATAAATATAGTAGTTAATACTTAACCCAAATAATTTTTATTAGGTACTTAAATCATTTAAAGAAAAAAGTGAGACAAAAAGCTCGAGTTGAAGGCTCTATTTGCAAATCATATATCGAAGAAGAAGCTTCTTTCTTTTTCTCTCATTATTTTAAAGACCATGTGAACTTATCATTTGTAAGTGTTCCGCGTAATGACGATGAGGCCGTTGAACAAGATTCTTCTTCTGAAACAGTATTATCTATTTTTAAACAACATGGCCGACATGCTGGAAAATGTGAGGAAGTATGGCTAGATGATAAAGATTACCATGTAGCACACACATATATTCTTCTTAATTGTCCTGAAGTTGCACCATTTGTTAGGTAATTAGCACATTCCAAGTTTTGTTAAATTTAATACTACACGTGTGAATAAATAATAATGTAATATATCATGTTTGTGTTTGCAGTATTTATGAATCACAAAATCCAGGTGGCGATTTAAGCAAAGATTTCAGTACTTGGTTTTCGAAATACGTTTCTGATCCCACAAATAATGTGCTCGATAAAGGACTGAAACATTTGGCGTTTGGACCGAAAAGAAAAGTTAATACGTATCCAATATTTTTTGTTAACGGATATAAATTCAACACCAAAGAATACGGTGCTGAAAAATTAACAAACAATACTGGTGTATTTGTTAAAGGCAGTGATGACCCTAATAATCATATAAATGATTTTTATGGCGTGTTAACTCAGATATTGCAGTTGACATATTTTACAAGACCCGTGGAAGATGTTTATTTGTTTAGATGCAACTGGTTCAGCAATATTCCAGGTTCTGGTATTAACGTGCATCCACAATATAATCTTATAGAAATTAAACATACCTCGCGTTATCAAAAGTACGACCCATTTATACTAGCCAAACAAGCCCTACAAGCTTACTATGCCCCTTATCCATCTCTAAAAAGGGATAAAGCAGATTGGTCTGCGGTTTTTAAAACCAAAGCAAGATTTACGTTCGATGGACAAAATATTCCAGACGAACAAGCCTATCAAGCAGATCTGGAGGAAAATGCTGAAATAGCAATTACAGACGATCAAACTGATTTTGGACCTTTAAATGATGAGACACATGTATTAGTCGAAGCATTTGAGAGTGTAGAGGAAAACGACATAGAGCACGAAACCGAGTCTGAATCAGAAAACGATGAGGACGATTGAGTAATATCCGGTAATTTTTAAAAGTATTCACATTACATTGATCTCTGATTAATAATGCATTTATCCAATTTACACAATTTTAATGACAATAAGTGTATTACATTTTTTAATGGTTCATCATATCATGATTATTATGAATTGTATATGTATGTATATATGGCAGGTATATTTATTATGTCCGGTTCTGGTTCTGGTTCTGGTTCTGGGTCTCGGCGACGTGGCTCTTCACGTCATGTTGGAGAGGGTAGTGGTGAGCAACCAGCTCGGCCACTTGTTTACTTGCAGCCTAAGGCTGATGAGACGTAAGTATCATAATTAGCAAGCATAACATTTTAATTTTTTAATTGTACATGATATATCTATAATTGTCTAAAGTTCAATTTTATATTTAACGCAGTGGATTTGAGTTGGAGCCATCCAAAGTGGTTCTGAACATTTCGAAGCAGGCGTACATGGCTAGGATGACCGATTGCTGGCCCAAGTGGGGCAAGATCCCCGACGACGTGAGAGAGACGATTTGGCAAGATTTTCTGGTAAGTGTATACCGCTTTACAAGATGATTAATTAAATACAAATAAATAATTAGTAATATTTTCTCATTGTACAGGGCGCCATAGATTTGCAAGAGCCTGACGTCAATTTAGTTCAGCGACACTGGAACTCCAGGATCGCGAAGAACTATAGGGAGACTATGTCGGAGACTAAAAAAGTAGGAAAGAAGCCCAAGTGGATGAGCGCGACTGTATGGGAGAAGTGGGTTGAGTGGTGGAACTCTGAGGAGTTCAAGGTAACTCTAAAATAAATCTCAGCAATTTTTTACCGTTTAATAAATAATTAATCATTGTAAATTTGCAGGAGGAGTCAGCTAGGAACTCGGCAAACAGGAGTAGGAATCCTGTATCACACCGTGGAGGCTCCAAATTTTTCTAGCATCACCGCGAAGATTTGGTAAATTTATCTATTATGTATATTGATCAGTTCAGTAATAAGTTAATTATGTACAGTTAAATTATCCAAATTATCAATTGCAGGAACGTGCTCGTGGAGGCTCTGTTGGCTTAGTGGACGTGTTTGCTCACACCCACGCGTCTAGGCAAGTAGATGAGGCTGGCAATATCATATATCAGTGGGGTGATCAAGATAGGGCGACCGAGGCATATGTATGCATTTTTAAATTTCTAATACTTACACCGATAAGTTTATTAATTTCTAGCTATGCGAAATAATTACATGCTACTATTTTTCAACTGAAATTGTTTTTTTTTTCATTTTAGTCGAGGTTGCAGGAGGCACAGGCTAATGCGCTTCAGCAATCAGGTCGTGATGCGCTGACACAGGAGGAGCAGGATAACATTTTTACTGCTGTTATGGATCCGGCGCAACGGAGTAGACGTTTTGGCTTCGGGAACCTAACGGTAAATAATTAATCCTTTTACGTATTTACAAAAAATCAGCGTTTTAGATATATAATGTTATACTATTTTATATGCTGAGACAATCCTTTTGCTATTATTTCTATTTGCAGGCTCGACAGGCTCGACAAGCTCAAAAAGACCAAGACAAAGATGAAATCAAGGAGCTTAGAGCTATGGTTGAGTAGCTACGGGAAGAGAATCGTCTACGAGCCATCCAGGTGGAGCAGCTGGATCAAAAGCTTGCGCAGTATTTGCAGAATCATGGTACCCTTCCTTCGTCGTCTGGTGCTTCGGGAGGCGACGAGGATCCTTGAGGAGGTATGTTTTTGATTATATGTGCTTGAACAATGTATATATTGACTTGGAGATGTTTTGATGTTGTATATATTGGTACGGAGTGGGTGAGAAATATTTTGATGGCATGTACATGGTACATTGACATTTGTTGATGGTATGTACGTTGATGGTATATTTTGTGATGTTTGATCGGTTTGGTTTGTTTATATTGGTGTTTTATTGATTTATGTGTGTTGTTTGTATTGATATTGATATATATGTGTGGAATTGATTGGAAATGGAATGGAATTTGAATGGATTGGAAATGGTATGGATGGAAGGTTAATAGGCCTGCTGTTATACAGCAAAATAGACCCAGTATTTCCAACGGCTTCCAACGGTTTCCAACGGCTTATTGGTCATTTTATTGTAACGGTTTCTAACGGTTTCCAACGGTTCCTAGCCGTTAGCGGCCGTTGGAAATTCCGTTGGAAATGGTTCGTTGGATCCGTTGGAAAGCATTGCAAGGCGTGGGATTTATTCCAACGGCTATTCCAACGGTTTCCAACGGCCGCCAACGGCTAGGAACCGTTGGAATAGCCGTTTTATCTTGTAGTGCTACCTATCCATGTTGTGTCCAAGACCTGCAACCACCTATGCTCACACATAGTTGAACAAGCTCCACAAAACTATCTCCATCGCACCACTTCTACGACTATCAAACCATTAATCATCATCGGAGACCTCTTAAATCTACTCATCTCATTAATAGCCATTATGGAAACCGAAACCATCCTTAATTACTTGGACCAGATTGTTAATAACCCTTCCTTAAAAAACCATCATCTCTCCGTTTATCTGGCAATTACGCACCTCCGTTTACACCTAGCTATTACTTCATTAGCTACAAGTATCACCCAACTACTGCAAATATGTGGTTTTCTGATATATTTTTGACATCGTTTAATTTTTTAGCGATGCTTCAATGACGTAAAAAATTCGTTGTAAAAACAAACGTCATTAAATCGGGAGACCACCACAACAAAAATACCCTATTAAAATGACGTTTTTACAGCTATCAAAAATTGTCCATTGTAATAGAAACCTATTACAACTGTTTTATCTTATCTGTTGTAATAGATGCCGCTTTTCAACAACTCTTTTTCTTTCCTCGTTGTAATAGATACCTATTACAACCTTTTCTATCTGGCCGTTGTAATAGATGTCCATTATAACTGTTTTTTGCCTATTTTAATAGATGTAATTTTCATCGATACATCTTACCTGTTGTAATAGATGTCTATTACAATGATTTTCTTTTGCCTGTTATAATAAATGTCAATTTTCATAATTTTTTTTTTGCTAGTTGTAATAGATGCATATTACAAACTTTTTAGTTTACCGTTTGTAATAAATACCAATTTTCAACAACTCTTAACCCATTATCGTTATGTTCGATTATTTATAAATACAGAATAATTTATAAATGGAAATTTATAATTAATAATTAGTAAATTATAGCTAACATTTTATGATTTATAATTTATAAATATTATTAAATAATTAATAATTTACTTTTAGTAATTAATATTTTTATAATTAATAATTAATATTTAACTAGTTTACAATTTAAATAATTAATATTTAATAATTTATTGTAGTTTAAATAATTTAGAAATAAAATTTAGAAATAAATTTTTTCTAAAATTTAAAAAGATCCATAAAATTTTTCTAAAATTCAAAAATAAAAGTTCATTATAATATTTGTTATTTCTCTCATTTTGGTCATCTATTATTTATTACAACTACGTGTCTATAATTAATAATTTATAAATAATATTTATTATTTACAAATTGTAAATTATAATTTATCAATATTAATATGCAAATTATAATTGATAATTAATTGATTAATAATTCATCAACAACAGATTGCATGAGGGTAACCAAAATTTCAAGGCCTGCCTTATGTTTCTAAATTTCGCTGGCCGCTTAAAGTAATAATTTCCGTAACCCTAAATCCCAAATCCATTCCCCCTCCCACTCCCATGGTAGACCTTTAACCCCAAAACAACTCCTCAATATCTCGAACCTACATCGCCAAAATCATAGTAATATCAACCACGATCGACCGTGCATCCATGGGTCCTGCTTCCGTGTTCCTCTGGATGCTAGGATGGTTCGAGGCCTTACTACTTCTGATGGGATCTCCAGCTTCGCCAAGACATTCGGTTGTTGAAGCACGACCGCAGCATCGTAGTCGAAGGCTGGTTCTTTGGTAGAAGGAGGCTAACAGTCTGTTTCTGAAGTGGTCTTTTTGAGTCGCTCTTTTGATCCCAGTATATTTGATTTCAATTTGAGTTACTACCTTTATTCACTGTACTCTAATTCAATTTGATTTTCAATTTGATTTACAGACAATTGAGTCGCTCTTTTGATCCCAGTACTCGTTGTCTAGCTTAACTATAGCTTCGTCTTATTTTAATTGACTTGCCTGATTTTTGTATTTTTTTTCATTGTTCCTTTTTTTCGTAATTATTGTTTTGTTGTTGTATTGTTTGCAGGATTATGTGCCAACAGTGTTCGATGATTTTAGTGCAATGCGTCCGAGGATGGAAATATTGTCAATTTGGGACTGTGGGGCACTGTAGGTGTTATATTTTTCTATAATTGCTTATGTTATATATTTTTCTATAATTGCTTATGTTATGTCAAAAAATTATGTAAGGACTGTTGGATTAACTTGCCTAATTCTTGTGTACATCACAAGAGGATGATAGTAGATTGAGGCCACTAAGTTATAGAGGCGCTGATATTTTTGTTCTTGCTTTCTCATTGATTAGCCAAGCAAGCTATGAAATTGTTCTTAAAAAGGTACCGATTACTTATTTGATGCCACCTCAAATAATTATTAATTATTTGTCAGAATATTGCGTCTGGTTCTTTGTTTTTGTGATGAAATTGGATCTTGTATTGGTGGTACATTTGATTGATAGGATTTGTGAAGTAGGGTTTGGCTTTGCCTTTTTTGGGCAAAAGATTTGATCTTGGTAGTGGTTCTTACAGTTCGGTGGAAACTTTGGTGAATTTTGTAAGATTCAAGGGTTTAACCTGGTCGGTTTCGTAAAAAAAATTATGCATTCCGACTAAATTTTGGAGTAAAAGTGCTGCTAAAGGCACCTAATGAAACTCTTCAAATCTGACTAGCTAAATCGTATGTCAAATTCGCAAAAGATTGCTATGAACATGAACACTCAAACGTTGAATTTAGCTAGTATTTGGCTCCTCCATTTGGCATCTGACTAGCTAAATTTAACGATCAACTAATAATAAAAAAACAAAAAAATAATAGACTTCAGTTTAAAAGTAAATACAAAAATTAGGGGACAATAATTTAGTTCAGTACTTCTACTGGCTGAAATGCTAGTTAAACTTAGCAAACATTTTAACATGAGATCTCAGCTAGAAGCTAACACATGTGCTAACTTATCCAATGTTGAAGTTAAGTTGTTGTCTAGCTCACTTATGATTTACTCATGAGATAATAGCTATTGTGGATGCTCTTATAATAGACATTTTTGTGTTGCAGCTTTTGTAACATTTGAATGACATGAGTATCCAGTTGCTAGTGCTAAAGATTAACTGAACCGATCAATTATTGTTTAGGAACGGCAATATGATCTTTCCTGAACACCATGCAGTGAAACTTAATTATGGATCACTAATGTAGGGATGATAAATGATAGATTGTCTTGGTCACTCATCTTTACTACTAATAATCTTTACCACTAATAATGAGAATTCCTTGAATAGGAATTCACCGTGTCTTTTTGAAATACCAGAAATACCCCTCATTATAATAATGGAAATCGTTCACTTTATCTTTACTACTAATAAAGAGAATTCATTGAATAGATTTACTCGATGTCGTTTTGAAATTCCAAATATACCTTTTTACATCTCATAGAGAAATAGTATTCAAATATGAAAATATAGTCTGTTAATTTCTAAGTATAATTGTTAGTCACCATGGAGAACTACAGTGTGCATTCACAAGATGAAGTATCCGAGTGTACTATAATGTCCGTAATTTAGGTGGAAGTTCATTGGTCGAAGTTTTGTCATATTTCAAGTTAGTATGAAGAAGTTATTACAGTCTGAACAAAAAAATAGCGGCTTCTGCACTAGGCGGTGTTCAAATATTGTGATGTGATAGCCTGTTATTTTCTATGTACAACTGTCAGTTTCCATGGAGAACTACAGTGTACGTTCACAAGATGAAGTATCCGAGTGTTTCATATTGTCCGTAATTTAGGTGGGAGTTAATCGGTCGAAATCTCGTCGGATTCCGAGTTAGTATGAAAAAAATATTGCAGTATGAACAAAAAAATAGCGGTTTCTGCACTAGGCAGAGTTCAAATATGGGGATGTGGCATCCTGTTATTTTCTAAGTACAACTGTCAGTGCCCATGGAGAACTACAATGTGCGTTCACAAGATGAAGTATCCGAGTGTTCCATATTGTCCGTAATTTAAGGGGAGTTAATTGGTCGAAGTCTCATCGGATTCTGAATTAGTATGAAGAAGTTATTGCAGTCTGAACAAAAAAAATAGCGGCTTCTGCACTAGGCAAAGTTCAAATATGGGGATGTGGTCTGTGTAGTTAATGCCCCGCTATTACCCCGCTATAACCCCGCTATATCTTATAGCGGATTTTTACCGCTACGATTTTTCCATATAGCCTCAAAATATAGCCTTTCCGCTTTAAACCCCGCTATTTTCTCTATATCCCGTTATTCTCGCTATATTCCGCTATATCTTCTTTAATAAATTGAATTAAAAAATTGCATTTATTCATTATAAAAATTATGAAACTAATTTATTTGATTTAATTTCTAATATATTTTCAGAAATGAAAATACTCTAATATTCTACTAAATTCAATTATGTTATATAACGGTTTTATGTTTATTTAAAATATACTCGCACATGTTATTTGTTTAAAATTATTTATGTATTGATTATAATTCAATTGAATGATAATTTTTCATTTAATTACCGTTTATATATTTGTAAAAACATTAATTACTAGTTTTATATGCTATTTTAGAGTCATCCGCTATATCTCGCTATATCCCCGCTGTATCCCCGCTATGACTTTTTGCACCTCCACCGCTTTGAATATGCCGAGCGCTTTAACTGCACAGGATGTGGTAGCCTCTTATTTTCTAAGTACAACTGACAGTTCCGATGGAGAATTACGGTGTGCGTTCACAAGATGACGTATACGAGTGTTACATATTGTCCGTAATTTAGGTGGGAGTTAATCAGTCGAAGTTTCGTCGGGTTTCGAATTAGTATGAAGAGGTTATTGCAGACTGAACAAAAAAAATAGCGGCTTCTGCACTAGGCCGAGTTCAAATATGGGGATATGGTAGCATGTTATTTTCTAAGTAAACTATCAGTCTCCATGAAGAACTACAGTGTGCGTTCACAAGATGAAGTATCCGAGTATACTATATTGTTCGTAATTTAGGTGTGAGTTCATCGATCGAAGTTTTGTCTGATTCCGAGTTAGTATGAAGAAGTTATTGCAGTCTGAACAAAAAAATAGCTGCTTTTTCCTAGGCAAAGTTCAAATATGAGGATGTAGTCTGTTATTTTCTAAGTACAACTATTAGTCACCATGAAGAACTACAGTAAGCATTGAAGTGGGGATATATCATGTTATTTTTTAAGTACAATGTCAGTCACCATGGAGAACTATATTGTGCGTTCACAAGATGAAGTATCCAACTATACCGTATTGTCCGTAATTTAGGTGGGAGTTCATCGGTCGAAGTATCGCCTAATTCTGAGTTAGTATGAAGAAGTTATTGCAGTCTGAACAAAAAAAATAGCGGCTTCTGCACTAGGCGGAGTTGAAATATGGGGATGTGTTAGCCTGTTATTTTCTAAGTACAACTGTCAGTCCCCATAGAGAACTACAGTGTGCGTTCATAAGATGAAGTATCTGAGTGTTTCATATTGTCCGTAATTTAGGTGGGAGCTAATCTGTCGAAGTCTCGCCGGATTCCGAGTTAGTATAAAGAAAATATAGCAGTCTGAATAAAAAAATAGCGGCTTCTACACTAGACGGAGTTCAAATATGAGGATGTTGTGCCATGTTATTTTCTAAGTAAACTGTCAGTCTCCTTGGAGAACTACAGTGTGCGTTCATAAGATGACGTATCTGAATGTACCATATTGTCTGTAATTTAGGTAGGAGTTCATCGGTCGAAGTTTTGCCTAATTCCGAGTTAGTATGAAGAAGTTATTGCAGTCAGAAAAAAAAAATTAACGGTTTCTGCTTAGGCGGCGTTCAAATGTGGGAATGCTACTATCAAATCTACTTCCACAGGTACAAACATAAATGCATGCACACTGTGGTTAAATGCAGGTCCACCTGGACGTGTATATGTACTCATATAAATTATGCTTATGTTATTATTACAATTACCGAAAATTTATTACCTTATATCAATCACTTTGTGTTGGAGATAAGATTTTCTTGATTACTGATGCAGTAGTATATTTACACCATAGAAATTGAATAATATGTGCTTATTTTTCATCAGATATTAGTTGGTGACAAGTTACTTTTTCGGCAGTTGGTCCATCGTATGCAGTCGTTTTCATAATCATTAGCTATTATATGAAAATTCGTACAATTATGATGCCAATAATATATGTGGTAACCGGTCGTGGATGCATCTTTCGTCTGCTTGCTATATTAATCGTCTGATTCTCCACGTTGTATAATTTATCAATTTTATTAGATAGGTGTTATTTACTATTAAAATGAAATTACATGTTAGGCGACAATTGTAAATTGTGAAATTATGGTTCTCAATCCAATAATTTTTTACAATCTTAAACATGTGAAAAATTGGATAAGGGTTCATTATCATAAACAGTAACTTATTTGAGCCTTTTTTATTTGAAATATTGATTTTATATTTACCGCTTCATGGTTCAACTGCTTTTGTTGATCTTTTCTATATTTATTCATACACGCAAATGAACCCATGCACCAATCAATTGCATAGTGCTTCAGTAGTTTGTTTTATTCGTGCATACAGGGCCGGCCCACAATTTTGGCTGCCCAAGCCCATAAACATAGTTTTTAAAGAAATCAAAATTAAAAAAAATTGCAGCCCCTCTGCTAGGTATTGAACCTGTGTCCTTGTTGTCCACTTTAATTTCATTTACCACCAGACCACATATTATCCTACAATTCACTTAAGTTCAAGGTTTATATATTAATAGTTTTAACCAAAAAAAATTAAATTGTTGCCCCAGCCCAGTGGACTGCCCTAGTCCGAGGGCTTGGTGGGCTGTCCTCTAGGCCGGGCCTGCGTGCATAGCATGTGAATAAGGGTTTGCGTGTGTAGAGTAGGTGTTTATAAGGGTGTGTGTGGCTGTGCGCAATGGCGTAGTCAGAATTGGAAGCTGGCGAAGGCACAATTAAAAAAGACGGGGGTTCGAAGATGGCAGTCGACGAATTTTTTTTTTAACTATCACTTGAATAGTTATGTGTCTGTGTGTTTTTGATCTAATGTGAATTTCGCATATGTTATGTTATAAAATAAATATAGATGATCTACCAATGCAAATATAAGTGCAAATTACATGTCAATCACTAAAGCAGCCTAAGTCTCTGTTTATAATTCCAGTTTCTGTCGTTTAGATTGAACCTAAGTTAGGTAAATAGATGTATTGATAGATAAACATGAAATTCATTCCGAGTTGCATGAAGTAATGGATAAACAGAAAAGGGCTTCAAAACATTGCTTTTATGTCCGTTTCCATTCAAGCATTTCATCAGATAACTTACCTCCAATAGCACAAGCTTTTGCTTTGAAAAATACTGCAGAAAGTTTTGCATGGAAACCGTTTTTTTTCTCTCTCCAGATACTGGGGTAGGCACGTGCCTACCCCATATGTAAGGGGGCTCCACCCCTGGTTGTGCGTGATAGTGTATGTGTAAGTTAGTTTGTGGGTTTTGGGCAATTGTGCATATACATATATGTGTGCTTGGTTGTCTTCATATGTAGATGTACCGTGTTTATATATTAATGCAGTACTTGTATATATAAGCTGTTGGTGTGTGTCTACATTCTTGCATGCATGTGACCTGAGGTGGGTGCGTGTACTCTGTGTGTGTGTGTGTCTAGGTAGTGCGTGAGTGTGTTTACTGATATGAAGTTTTGTGTGGTGTTAGTACGTGTTAATGTGCGTGTGGATATATAAATATACATATCTGTGCGTGTTGTGTGTGTTTAAGTTAGGCTTATGTGTGTGTTAGCTTCAGCGAGTGATGCTCATGAGTTATTGTATCATGCGTGAAGTGATTTTTGTGATCTTCTCATTAACTTTAATATGCTCATTTTTGAAAATTGCTCATTTGTGTTGGGATATGCATGTTTGTCATTCTAACCATTATATATATATATATGTATGTATGTATGTATATATATATATATATATATATATATATATATATATATATATATTTCTGTACGTGTAAATTCCTAGTTTACATTATATTTGTATGTATTGTAGGACATAGTAGAAGCAAAGGAATTCTTGAAGAAAAAAGGCTTGATGTAGGTTTTGATTAACTAAAGTATTATGGTTCATGGTTTGTTTTAATGTCGTTTGGGCTAAATTTTAAATATTCTTATATTATTAGTATTTACTACATGGTTTGTTAGTTTAGACTTGAATGCAGTGTTTTGTAACTATGTAAAACTTTATGAATGGTGTGAATACATGAATTTTTTGGTATTTTGAAATGCGAATTTTTTGCTATTTTTAGCAAATATGAATGAAGATGATTGTTATTAGTATTATATTTTGGTTTCAATTGCAAATTAGTTTAAATTTTCAAGTGCGCTGCGGTAGTTTTATATTTTTTTCTCATTTAAATTTTTTTAACAACTGGTAAAAACAGTTGCAAAAGACTATCGCAACTGGCAAAAATGGTTGCAAAAGACTTTGTTGCAACGAGTAAAACAGTTGCAAAAGACCCTATTGTTATGGCCAAAAAACAGCTGTAAAATGCATCCACTCTATTACAACATTGCATAATACGACGGGTTCATGCACATTGTGAAACCGCTATTACAACGAGTATTGTCTGTTGTAAAAATAGTATTTTGTTGTAGTGGACTTTGCAAAGTCATAATTGCAATTGCGTTGCAAAAATTTAGCGATGCTATAGCGACACATGTTGACATTTATCAGAATAATGGCATAGCGATGGCGGAAGAATTTCTTGTTCTTCTGCTCATGATAATCTCTCTTCCTTTTCGTTAAGAGATTCATATGGTTCAAATTCAAGAGAGATGTGGATGAGAGAGAGGTTTCTCTTGTCGAAAATTTTATGAGGCAAAATGTTTTCACCTCTTGAATCAATAACAAAATAGTTGAAAATTCCACTTAGCTGCACATCATGATAAAGTGTGTTTCATGTCTAGAAATTTTCTTTTGAACAAAGTCATCCATAATTACTTGAGTTCAATTTATATCATATTTTTCAAAAATAACAAAACGAGCATTGTAAACATTTTGAGTGGGGTTGTTATAATTCGTTGTTTTCTAAGATTTTAGCCTATAAAACCATACTCTTCATCATTAGAAAACAAATCATGCATTACTTCTCTATTTCCATAAACAATTTTAAAAGTGGGAAGGTCATTTCTACTACTTTTACAATTAAAAATTTGATCAAGAATTTCGCAATCTAAAACAGTAGTAGTATCTTTGATACTACTCCAAATTTGATCTTCTTCTCTTGATAAAACTTTCTATTCAAATTAGCGTAAAATATTTTAACCAAATCGGGATAGCAATCGAAATCATTTTGAGATAAATCGATTAAACCAAAAAAATACCATTTTCTAAAGCAAGATCTTGTAAATCATAAGAATAAAATTCATTAAAATTAGCAAACCTTCATGAAATACTTTTCCATAAGTAGCATGCTCAATATAAGTTTCAATGGACTCTGATCATTAAAAGTTGACTTTTGATTTTTTTTGGTAAGCCTAATTGCTTTGAATGAAGCGAGTCGATTTGAGGAAGAAATTATTGAATTGTTTTAAAAGAAATAAGAGTGAAGAATAAGTTTGAATTTTGAAATAAAGTGGGTGTATGTGTGTGTAGAAGATGAGGTAAGGAGTGAATAAATAGAAGTTGAATTGTCATGTGACAGGTAAAAAGGCGGCTTTTCAAATTATGAAACTAATGCATAAGAGAGAGAATTTCAAAAGTTTAAATTTTGAAATTATTCTCTGAATTCTTCCAGGTATGTCGACATATCTATGTGACATATGTCGACATATCTATGCTGAAGTTTTCAAAATTTAAAATTAAAGAAACATTATACACACACACATCATATTATTATATTCATATATACTTATTATTATTATATATTTATTCCTATATTAAGTAATTTTCAGAAAAAAATAAAAAATGAAATATAAAAGTACCGATTTTGTTGTTTCCTTTATTTGATCTGATTAATCTTCCATCACCATGAAATACATGATGATACTTTCATTGTCTAGTTCGTTGTCATTAGATGTTGTATCAAAATTGTCCAAAGTTGCGTTGTAAGCCCTTTTCTCTTTTTGAATGAATCAGTGTTTAGTGAATTCTTTATTTTCTTTTTTTGTGGACAATCTCTTAGTAGATGGTCCGATTCACCATAATTATAACACTTATTCCGTTTTCAAAAAATTTTATTTTCAGTTTTATGAAAGTTGTTCGTCTTTCTATACTTCAGAATTTTTTTGAAATTTCGAGTCATAAGAGCAATTTCCTCATTATTTGAATCTTGATCGTCAGTTGTTACATCGAATGCTATTAATTTCTTTTCAGTCGCCTTGTTTTTTGATCCCTTCTACTCTACAATTGTGCTTCATAGGATATTAGATCACCAATTAATTTTTATTTTTCAATAAATTAATATCATTGGCTTTCTTTATTGCTAATGTCTTTTGATTCCATTCAGAAGAGAGTGAATTAAGAATTTTTCTTTGGTCCTCTTTTGAGAAATTTTCCCTAATGATACTAATGAATGAACTAAATCCTCAAATCTAGAATACATGTCAGAAATAGGCACATTTGGTTTTATTTTAAAAGTTGAAACCGGTTGGTTAGGATGAAAATCTTAGTTTGTTTTACTTTACTAGTGTCCTCATGTGTAACTTGCAATGTTCTCTAAATTTCATAAGTTGTTTTAAAATATAACTCAATTAAATTCATTTTTATGCAAGGAGCAAAATAAAATATTCATGGCTTTAGTGTTATTGAATGCTTATGTCTTTTAGTATGGTGTCCATGTTGAGTATTCAGTTTAGGGTTTAATGTACCGACTTTGTATAATGTTCAAAATATCTAAACCATTGGACTGTAAATAAATTTTTATCCTACATAACCAGTAAGTAATTGCTGCCATTAAATGGTAGGGGTCTAGCAGTTGACTGTCCTTCCACAAAAAGTGTTAAAAATTGTACAACTAGTGCTACTAGCCATTTATACTTTTCAAAAATCAAATAACAAGTTTTTTGAAAACCTAATACTCTGGTACCAAATGTGGGAAAATGTGTGGTTAAAATTGTACTAGTGTGAATGGATCTTAAAGCTACTTTAATACTAGGGGGTGAGTAGTGTTTAATAACTTATATATAATTTTATAAATTGTTTCAAGGTGTTAAATCAAACACAGATATATATATATATATTTATATATATTAACAGGCAGTCATACACACACATATAGTAAAAGTAAAGTAAAAGTAAGAGAGATGATACATGAGTTTTTATACTGGTTTAGATTAACTAATCCTACGTCCAGTTCTTTACAGTATACGTATATATTTCCTTTCAAATGCCCACTTTAAACATGTAGCAAGCAAACTAGAATACAATCTTAATTTCAAAACAACGAGATACACCCTCTTAACTTTTTGAGCTCAAGGTAGACTCTCTTGATTTAATCGGACAACAAGCATACTAACTTGATTTGAGTAGGCAACAAATACACCCACTTGATTTGAACGGGCAACAAGCACACCTACACAAATAGTAGTAGAGAGTTGTTGATTTCAAATACAAATAGTTGTACTTTGGGTACATAATATCTTATTGCCCTTTGATAGCACTTTGATCATTGAATCGATGAGAAAATACTTGCAAATTGGTGAGTAGAATTGTAGAGAATGAATATAGTAAAGTGAAGATTGAATCTGATTGAATTTGAAGAGTATAAAAGGTGGATTTTATGAAATATATAAAGGGAATTTGGAGTAAGAAGACTATAGAGAAAGTAATTCTTAATCATTTTCTAGTCCCATTTATGTAGTGTTTGAAGTGACATGTCTATTCACTAAGAGATGTAATAAAAAATCACAACTATTCAAAATTCAAAAGACACCTCTTCAACAGTATATATGTTGACATACCCTTGTTAATTTTGAAAAACAATAATCCATTTAAAGTGTTTATAAAATTATGTTAATTTGTAAAACATTTAAACATATTTTTTAAATAATTTTTACATATAAAACTTTTTATAAAATATTTGTAAAGTTATACTTCAAAAATAAAATAAATATTTTGATACGAGAGTATTCAAAGATAGAAAGTTTCTATTCAAGGACTTTAACAATTTAATCTAATATCTGTTAATTATAAACTATAGTCTTAAACTCTTCTTGTCATTGTGTCCACACTCATGAGTCTTTAAATATTTTGATCATTTATGAACCTTGATCTCTAATTTTTTTACCGATCAGTCTTCAAACTCGATTACCATGTTGTTAACCCAACTTTAGCCAAAGCAGATTTCAATCGGATTTAGCAGATCAAAACAAGAACGAAATTATCACGAAGTTGGAAATACGAGCAGAAGGATTAGATAGTTGAACTCTAGAAAGTTGAGTGGAAAAATGATTAAGGCAATAACTCATTGTTGACTTATTTAGGTCGGCACCAACCTATTTCATCTCTCAATTCTGCCTCCCAAACACCATATACCTCTTCCACTGCTAAGATTCGAACGAGCAATTCTAAGAATTGAAAAGAAGAAAGCGGCTAACAGAAAGACAATGTTGAAGGAAAAGAGCTTAGAATAACTCAAAAAAGAGATAGAAAAGCTAGCGAATGGACAAAATTGAACTTGGACAAGTAAAAATAACTCGACACCGAGTTATTTTACTCGGTACCGAGTTATTCGATTTACTTGTGGGTCTTCTGCTTCACTAGTGAAACTTCAGACCGCCTTCTGGACTTCAGTGCAAGCGGACTTCTAACTCTATACCTCTTTTTTTTGATAAATACCAAACTACCTACAACCAAAGAAGGGTTGGGGCCTAATCTTTTGGCTCTTCACTCTTGATCTACTTCACAGACTCTAGAACCTAGGAGCTACCATTTTTTTCACTTCTACTCTCTTCATAAAACATTCTAAAACTCCATTATAAATACGAGATCCACTAGCTTATGGTCAAATCTAATAAAACTAGTTGTAATCCAGAAAGAGAATAACTAATAAAAGAGACAAAAGAAGACGTAGGCTGGACATTATATTGAACCACTATAAAAATTCTTATGTGTTCTTGTCTTTCTTCTTTCTTTCGCTTTGATTTTGATTGAATTGGTGCTTTCATATGATATTTGGGTGTCGGTGCCATTATTGACATCAACATTTTGGTACTTTCACTAAGAACAAGCTTGGATCTGAAATTTGGAAAAGATGAAGAGGCCTAACACCAGAACTAAGGATGGAGGAAATCAACCGGAGCCTAAGGGTAGCCAAGATGTGTCCTTAAATTTTCATCAATCCATCTACGTGACCAAAGAAGAAATGGAAAGAATGATTAAGGAGATGCAGGATGGAACGATAACTAGAAAGCAAGAAATGTTAGAAGGGTTTTTCCAAAGTATGGGACAACAAGGAATAGTTAGAGCCGGAGGAATTTAGAACCAAGTGCCAGGAACCAATGTAGGAGCACCTGGGGTCACAACGGAGCAAACTGGAGCGATGCCCCATGAACAGAACAACTCAGAATATATATCACAAATGAACAAGTCAAGTTTCAGTAGATCCCAATATCCAATTCGAAAATAAACAAGTATTCAAGTACTAAAAAGTGTAGCAAGAACTGAAAATAACAAAATTGAAGTATATACAAGAACTGAAAAAATAATACAAACAAGACCAAAAAATGTTGGCCAGTGCACTTCAGCCAAGTTTTGTTCATTGTCACATAAACACCCAAATCATCACAAGCAAATTGGTCGAGATCAATACAAAATCGAGTGGGGGTTGAAATCGAAAGGCAAATCAAGTCGAGATCAATACAAAATCGAAAGGGGTAGAAATCTCAACATATATACAGAAATATAGGAAATTAGTTTCTATATAAATAACCCAATTCATCATTGGCAGGATAATCAGATTCGAGAACAATATAAATCAAAAGGGGCAAAAATCATACCAAAATCAATCGATGAACAATCGACAAGGAGTCGCAACCATCAATAGCCCTAATCGAAGAACACTCGATAAGGAATGAAGCACGCAACCATCAATTTGCACAAAGACGAGAAGACGAGAAGGAGACGACTTCAATTTCATAAAACCCTAAGTTAACGACGAGAAGAAGATGACAATTTTCTCCTGAATAAAAATAAAAAGGGGGAACGAAATAATAAAGGGAGGAACGGAACGAAATAATAAAGGGGGCAATGAAATAATAAAGGGGAAATCGAACAAAAGAGCGGCCACGAAATAACTAAGAGGGAAAAGTTGGAGCCAAAAATAAAAAATTTGATAACTTAAATCAGACGACATATAAAATGTTGTCTGAATAACAAGCTTGTACATAGGGATTTCATGGGCCATTCAGACAATGGATGAAATATTATGTGGCTCTTCAGACAATAAATGGTTTTGTCATGTGTTGTGTGAAAAATTGGGATAACAGAAAATCTACCTTATGTCATGTGATCACTGTTATCTGATTCACTTTATGGCATAGTGATGGCACACATATACTTTTATCATAAACAAATGAATTTGGATGCTAACGAATAACGAGTAAATGTTTGTCCCTTGGCCAAAATAAAAATTTATGAGTATAATCTCATGAAATGTAAAATGTATTTCTTAATTTTCATGTTTTCAAAATGCACCTGCCTATTTCGACCTATCACATAAGTTTTTTCAATGAAAGAAGGAAAACACTATTTAATCAAAGAGTTTTTTTGAAATAAAAATAAGTCATGTATGTATGTATGTAAATTTTTGATGATCCTATCAGCCCTGATTTATCATAAGAACTCTATGGACAATATTTAAGGTCACGTTGTCTATAAGGGGTTTTGAATGTACTAGCTTCGACCGTTGTAAGGGTTCTGTTAAAGAGATTTAACAATCAGTTTTGTAAAATACAAAACCAAGTTTACAAGTTTTATATTAACAGGTTATGAAAACTATTCTAAAAATGAGAACATATATATCTAAATAAGCGACACATATTATAATGCAACTAAACACTGAGATTTTAAAATTTAAAAGTTATGTTTAAAAGTTGTATCATAAATCCATAATAAAATATATCTTTGATCAAAAAATCAAACTAGATAATGTTAATTCAAATTATAATGTAAAATCATAAATTGTTTTTCTCATAACAAGAGTGAAAAAATTAAGAAACTGTAATAAGTACTATTTAAATTTTATTAAATAAATAATATTTGGAAAAAAAATCATCATTGTATTATTAATATATCTTTAATGCTTATTTTAAACATAAAAGTGACGGTAAAGCCATGTGCCGCCTCTCTTTTTTGTTTAGGTGACAGTATATCCTCAATTTTGATGTCAACTAACTCATGTGCAAGATGAGCTAAGTACCGATCCTCTTGACCTCGTCCTCTTAGAGTTGGAGCATTAGCTCTGTCTCAAATTGCAACAAGCTCTTGAAGTAGAAGCCTCCATGGCTAAGCAAATATCTGTGCTAAAGCATAATATGGGCTACAATAGGAATACCACATACCACCACAACATTCTCAAAAATAAGATCACCAAAGATAGAATTCTCATGATTGTTGACAAGCACGGTAATACTCAAACTTCATTCGATGCCATCATTAACTCCTTTGTTGATTACTTCTCCTCTATCCTTGCCATGCCTTCTCCCCACCAAACTGACCTGTCCCTCTCTTTTCTGCTCCCCTTCCATGCATTTCTAACGCTCAGGCCAGTAACTTGATCTTCATTGTAATTGTTGAAGAAATCAAAAAGGCTTTTCTCTCTCTCAACAACTCGAGCTGTGGTGGCCCTGATGGCTACAATGCATGCTTTTTCAAGCAATGCTGGTCTACTATCGGCAAAGATGTATCTTGTGCAACTTAACACTTCTTCAAGACTGGTAATATGCCTTATGGAATCAATGCTACTGCCTTATCCCTAATCCCTAAAATCGAGAAACCCTTAAGCATTACTAAATTCCACCCAATCTCTTGTTGCAATATTCTATATAAGGGTATCTCCAAAATCCTAGCTACGAGACTTCAAAAAACTCTTCCCTCCGTGATCTCCCATAACCAAACAGTTTTCATCCCTAACCGCTCCATATGTGGCAACATCCTACTTATTTAGGAGCTGATCGCTGGATATAACAGATCTACCACTTCCTCGAGGTGCATGATGATGCTTGACATCAATAAAGACTTTGATTTAGTTGCCTGAGAGTTCCATCATCACCATCATGTCGCGAATGAACTCCCCAAGTCCTTTCCTAGCTTGAATCTATGCCTGCATATCTACCCCACACTTCTCTATTTCCAAGCACGACTACCTCCATGGTTACTTTAGAGCCACACAAGGGGTCAGGCAAGGTGACCCTATTTCGGCCTACCTCTTCATCATAGTCATAGAGCTTCTGAATTCTCTCCTTCTTCAAGAAGTAAACAACAACAACCTTCAACTCCATCCAAACTGTAAGGACCTGTTATCACCAACCTCCTCTTTGCCGATGACCTTGTTATATTCACCAAGCCACCCAAACATAACATCCAGACCATCCTCTCTACCCTCCTAACCTTCCACATGGTAACCGACCTTCAAATAGATCTCCAAAAATCATCCATCCTTGTAGAAATGTTCCTAAAAACACTAAAATTGAACTAAGTACCTTCTCTGGCCTCCAGCTAATGCCCATAAATGCAACTTACCTTGATCTTTCGCCAATCTCCTCCAGAATCACCACTGTAAACTACTTACCCTTATAAGAAAAGATAACTCAAAAACTATCATTATGGCCTAACACCATGCTAGCACAGGCTGGCAGGTTGATTATTGCCTAGTCTATAACAACTGTGATGACCACCTATTGGACAAGGCACTACATTCTCCCACAAAAGATCATCAGAATGATTACAAGTGCTCTTAACAAGTTCGTATGGCATGATGACCCCTTCTCTAACAAGGTGACGTTAATTGCCTTTCATAAAATCCAATTAACGAAATTTGCAGGTGGCATCGGGATCAAAAACCTGAAACAATGGAACATTGCAGCAATCTCTGCATATTTCGACAAACTTCTAATTCCAAGCTCCAACCTTTGGACCAGTTGGGCACGGAAAAACCTGATCAAACAAAATGCTTCTTGACTACGGACATCTCCCTTAACGCTAGCTAGAGCCGGCGTAGCATTCTCAAACTTTGGCCAACTTTCCTCCCCCCGATACAATGCAACCCTACCATCAAACCTTAGTTGCCATTCTAGAACTCTCGATGGTCGAAACCTGGTCAAATTCTAAGTGGCCTCTTAGACAGTAACCTCATTCACCAAACCGACATCCCTCCAGCATCTCTAGCAACAGACTATATAATGGATGATAGGGTCAACCTACCTCATTCCAGCTCCAGATAGGTCCATAATCTTTGGGACCTTCTATCTACTGGCAAAATTCCCTCATCTGATCTTGCAGTACTATGGACTTCGAAGGCAAAATCCCACTCCACTTCTCTTGTTTACAACCACTTGCTAGGCCCAGAAGCAACTGCTGATTTTCCCTGGGCTGACGACATTTGGAACACTGGCCCGACAAAAGAAAATCTCCTTCTTTGGAAAGTGATGGCCGACATGCTACTAAAGCCGACTGCTTTCTTTGCCAGATTGAAATTGAAAATAACACCCACCTCTTCTTCGAATACCCCTTTATGCAACCGATATGGTTGAGTCTCCTAGCATGCGGTAAATTTCATCGACCCTCACTTAAAAGCAAGCTAGAATGATTCAACATCTTTAAAGCCGCTAGGTGAAAGACACCAAGATCGGGAGTGCTTTTGAATATCCTCAAGCGGCTCGTCAGTGCAGTCTAGTCGGAGCGTAACCGGAGAGCTTTTGGTGGCTCTATGAAATTCGCGTTAGCAATTTTCCAGCAACTCCACAAGAGAATGTTAAGACAATCTGTTCAGGAGAGTGCCTTAGCTCTTTTGCCTTCCGTTTTTGGCCTTATATTTTGTTTTGCGTGTTTTGAGCATGGACTGTTTGCCTAGGTTATATTTAAAGTAATTATTATATTATATTTTGATAGATGGGGTGAGCTTTCTTAGCCCATTAACTTGCAAAAAAAAAGGAAAAAAAGGAAAAAATGAAATGAAGAAGGTTAAAACAATAGTTTTAAACATGAAATTCCTGACAAAAATTTTCAGCATTTTAGCTTCAAGAACATACTTTCAGTATTTTAATTAGAGACCTTCAGTGCAAAACTTCTTTAAAATGAGTAGAGTTGAAATAAAATTTCAAAAATGACAAAAAAAAAACACCGATCTTGTGGATTCAAAAGGAATGATCAAAATCACATCATGTTGGTGTTGATCGGTTTATAAAACCCCTAAAATAACGTTGATTCTTGAAACCCCTGCGCCAGTCCAATAAATAACAAAAATAAACAAAAACAAGTGGAAAAAAAAAAAAAAGCTGTCAACAGAGCATCAGACTTTATGTAAAATGATTATTTTATGCAAGTGGAAAATTATCCGTTCAATTCTTTTGCAAGTACGAAATCACTTTTACTTCGTCAGTTAACCTATCCCTTATTTTTCAAATTTGGTAGATAAGGAATCGTCATTTTGAAATTTCAAAAATGACTAGGTCTATTTGATCAAATGGTTACGCAGTGCAAACAACTTGTTCAACGAAATGTCGATGTCAGTATGACAGGTGATCGAAGTTAAAACATAAAACGTGAAATCGTTCCAAACTTGCGTAGTGGAAGAGATGGCGCTGTGCTGCACATATCTATTCTCAAGTAAGTATCGACCGATCTGTAACAAAATTAAAATACATGTATCAAATTCAGAGTATGCAAGCTTTTACTAAAAATCCCCTTTTAGACAATATATTCTAAGTTTCATCTCTTTTACTCTTCATGTTTTGGTACCAATCCCTTCCTCATACATGCGCACTTAAAAATTGCGACTTTCCAGTTATGGCAAATCTGCTTAGAAACAACTTTACTCTAATTGTTTCTTCTGAAACACGCATAGATGGATTAATATAATGAGTTTACTTCCTGAATACAAGTATTATGTATTTGCTGTCACCCGTTATTTTCCCATCAATATATATTACTAATGGGTAGGAGGCAATCGTGTTTCATGTTTGGATATGTCTAGAATCGATGCCGTTTATAGTTTGATTTCTGACTTTTGCTTTATCATAATAATAAAAAAATTCTTATCACACACAGCACAACGTGGATACACATGTCGTATGGTATAATATCTAACTTATCCTATTAATAATTATCGGTCCTTGTCTGTGGGTCTTTCTTGCATGAGCTTGTGTACATCATGTCTACAAAAAATAATAAAACACACTAAACTTTCTTGAAGTCGTGAAACACACTAATTTATGTGCATGTTAAAATTTTCAATTGGAAATGTAATTCTCTAGTTACCACTCCTCAATTTGTGTTATTTTCGTTCAACTATATGATGATTGGCTAATTTTATTTAAACACAAAAAGTTACTGAATAGCCTGACACGAAACTGGAAAAACTATTATATGGATGTTTTTGTTGAGTATATCCATTTTATCGTTAAATTTTCCCTTTATATCCATTCTTGGTAAAAATCAAATCCATAAAATTGCACCATTGAAAAAATCACTACAGCAAAATCATGCAACAACATAAATTCAAATTTTACCTCTGCAAACTGTGAAATTTTAAATTAAAAAAAAAAATCAAAACAGCATGAAACTCAAGTTTTACCTCTTTTGATTTCACTAGGTTTGTATTATTAATCATCAAAATCTATTGATTCAAACATAAGATTTGTGAATTTACCTAAATTTAGTGTTTGTTGGATTAGAGAATAGAAAAAGGATGAGAGGTAAAAAAAAATGGTGAATGATATATGAACAATTTTGTCCTTGGATTTTTTTAACAATCAAGATACTATAAATTTATACTGATAAGCTGTTTATTATATGGATTTTTAACAATTATATTCAATCAGTCATATTTTGGATGTTACGGAAGTCACTAACTATTCAAACACAGATTGAGAGAATTTGCCAAATAAGACGACATCTATTTTTTTAGAATATTTTTGCCCTTATGACCCTTTTTTTGTACATGGCTGATGGCTTCACACAGTTTATGATATCTTCTTGCTGAATCTGTAATGTTTATGATCTCTTATGTTATGTTCATACAAAGACCCGTGTCATATTGTAAGTTTTAGTGAAATGGGTCTGAACAGATCACAAACTCTGCATGATCGGAATAAATGCAGAAATGCTGATGAAATGAGATGAAGATAAAACACATGCACTAGAAATTTCTGCAATATGGTAGCGGTGCCCATAAATTGTTGTCCTGTATGAAACATTTTTTAGCATAATTTTGAATAATATTTGGATCGATTGCTATATTGTATTCACATCGATACGCATGTCCGTGAGTTGCATGTAAGTATTTCATTGTATCCAATTATATTCAAATCCTTACTATATTATATGTTTGTTTATCTTTATATCCAATAATAATACCTGTGAAAATGTAACCAATATATTCGATGTGGATTACTTCTTTAGAGTTTGCAAACGTGGTTTTCGGGTATTCAAAAAGGTATATATGCTACATGTTTGTTTTTATCTTTAGATCTCTATTTTCTCCTGTTTATTTTCAAAAACTAAATATCAAATTGCATAGAGATCAAAAGATTTATTTTACACTACCATAGAAAATGAATTAAATGTATGATAAAGTGAATCCAAATAAATAACTCTGATATTATATTGACATATATTAACCATGACCCAAAAATAGCAATCTACTGATCAAGTATCTTGAATTTTAAAGATATTGTATGATGCCATGACTAGGATTCGTGTCTGAATAAAATGAAATTATAGAAGTTAATTAGGAACTTGAAGATTTAGTATGATGCCATGGTTTAAATAATATGGTCCATTTGAATAATGCCATTGAACATGCTATGCTAATTATGGATAATGCAATTTTATATTCAAAACTTTCTTCTGTCTCTTATAATATTTTATACGATTTTGATAATCAAACGACGCCGTGACTATGCGATTATGACTTATCCATTTATAATTTTTGATTTTTGTTCATACGAAAAATTGCAGAAAAGGAGGAGCTGTAGGCCTGGTCTCACTAGAAGTTTCTATAAATAGAGGCTGTATTACAAGAGCACATTACACTTGTCCGCATTTCCTTAAACATAGCAACTTCTTTGTGATTCTCCTTAATTGGAAATATTATCTTTCTCTCTTTTCTTTTCTTTCTACCGTATTTGGTTTGTGATCATATCATGTGTGGAATACTAGCTGTGTTGGGATGTTCTGATGAATCTCAAGCCAAGAGATTTCGCGTTCTTGAGCTCTCTCGCAGGCATATTTTCATATCTTTTAGAGAAACTTTGTTGATTTCTTATTGAATTTAAAAATGGGAAAAATAATAATAATCAATGATTCATGGACTCACAAATTAAACACTTCGGTTCAAATCAGTCAGAGACTTAAGCCTTGTTTATCAACTCAACATCTCAAACACATATGGTTTTATTCATTATAGACCCAGAATACTTTTATTTTACATTGATTGCTTCATGTTATTGAAGTATGATGGATAAACAATTAAAAAGATTGTTATTAAAGTTAATTATGTTGATAGATTGAAGCATAGAGGTCCAGACTGGAGCGGATTGCACCAATATGGAGACAACTTTCTTGCTCATCAGAGACTAGCAATCATAGATCCTGCTTCTGGTGATCAACCTCTTTATAACGAAGACAAGACCGTGGTTGTCACGGTATATACTTATCATCGGCACCACTACAAATTATGAGTAACTTTTATAAAATAGATATGAAACTACTGTGAATATCTTAATGTATTCTAATTGTCTCTGAACTTAATTGAAAGCAGGTTAATGGTGAGATTTACAACCATGAAATGCTAAGAAAGCAGTTATCAAACCACAAGTTCAGAACCGGAAGCGACTGTGAAGTGATTGCACATCTAGTAAGAGCATATATATTATCAATTATAAATTCAAAAATCAAACTTTAATGTATTTAATATTACGCTACTAATGTTATGTACAGTACGAGGAACATGGAGAAGAATTTCCTAATATGCTTGATGGCATATTCTCATTTGTCTTACTGGATACACGTGATAACACTTTTCTTGCTGCTAGAGATGCAATTGGAGTCACCCCACTCTATATTGGCTGGGGACTTGATGGTAATTAATAAAGTGAAAAATTGGATCTGTCCCTTATCTTATTTTCACATTTGATGCACGAAAAACCTATCAAAAATATGTTTTAAATTACATGTTAAAATTATTTTAGATTTTTAATTTGTTTTTTTCGAAAATCAAATCTGCACTTAATAGCAGGTTTCTATGAACAAAAGTATTTTTTAATTTTATCAACTTTTTTTTTTGGCTAATTACTGCAAATATTTGCAGTAAAAACGTTAAATATTTGTCCTAAAAATCGTAAATATGTGTAGTGAACTGAAACAAAAAACAGGGATGTTTTTTTATATCAAGTTCTTTAAAAGGAGCAGATGTGTATTTTGAAACTTAAAGATGGTGATTTACAAAAGTTCCCATCGATTATTACTTTTCTAAAACTTCTTTTGAATAAAATTTTCCCTAATTTTATGTTGTTTTTTGAATTTTGTTTTCCAGGATCAGTCTGGATATCATCTGAAATGAAGGCACTGAATGATGATTGCGAACATTTCCAGCTGTTTCCTCCTGGGCATTTGTATTCAAGCAAAACTGGGGAACTGAAGAGATGGTATAATCCTGCTTGGTTTTCGGATAAGATTCCATCAGTTCCATATGATCCTCTTGTTCTGAGAAAAGCATTTGAGGATGTATGATACTCTCACTATTTCAATCCTCTTCCCTATATTACTCTTTTTTTTTTAATATGATATCCCTTTATTTTGTACAAACTTAAGATTATTGATCAAAATATTTGTGGCATCCATGTCATATTATATTGTGTGCAACAAAACTTGGTGGACATGGCAAAACACTCAAACAACATAAATCTATGCCGAAACAGATAGCACATTCAAATCACTATGCCTGATTTCTATCATTTACATATTACTATGCTTGAATTTTCAGTGACTACTACTGCAGTGAAGCAATGTAATTCTTTATGTATATTTTTGTAGGCTGTGGTTAAAAGGCTAATGACTGATGTTCCATTTGGAGTTCTATTATCGGGTGGCCTTGACTCATCTTTAGTTGCATCTGTAACTGCTCGTCATTTGGCAGGGACTAAAGCTGCAAAATACTGGGGAACTCAACTCCATTCTTTTTGTGTTGGTCTAGAGGTAAATAAATTTATTCTAAAAATAAAACTATATATGATCGTATATGAATTCATACATAAATAAGCATAAATACAGGGATCGCCTGATTTGAAGGCTGCTAGAGAGGTTGCTGATTATCTTGGCACAGTGCATCATGAATTTCACTTTACAGTTCAGGTACTAAAAAGAAGCATTATCATTAAACGCACTCTTTTAAAGTATTATTATAACCAATCTAGAAATTTTAATGAGTATAGGATGGGATAGATGCAATCGAGGATGTGATATACCACGTAGAAACATACGACGTCACTACTATCAGAGCAAGTACTCCCATGTTTCTTATGTCGCGTAAAATAAAGTCATTAGGTGTAAAGATGGTGATATCTGGTGAAGGATCTGATGAAATATTAGGAGGCTATTTGTACTTCCACAAGGCTCCTAATAAAGAAGAATTTCATCGTGAAACTTGTCGCAAGGTATGTGTAATATTGAATTATACTGTGCTCCTATGTATTAAGCTAGCTAGTATAATTCTGACTAATATACAGATACAAGCTTTGCATCAATATGACTGTTTAAGAGCAAATAAATCTACCTCAGCTTGGGGACTGGAAGTTAGAGTTCCGTTTTTGGACAAAGAGTTCATTGACATTGCAATGAGTATTGATCCAGAATGGAAACTGGTAATTATTCTTTCCAGTCATTTTTAAAAGTCATGAAAATGTAAAGAACTTACATATTTTGATGTTATTTTTTCAGATTAAACCCGAATTAGGGAGAATGGAGAAATGGGTGTTGAGGAAAGCTTTTGATGATGAGGAGAATCCTTACTTGCCTAAGGCAAGAAGTTGCACCATCTCTGCACTTACATTAATATATATTTTTCTCTAGAAAAATGTAACCTTTTGAAATTATGTTTTCATATGCAGCACATTCTTTATAGGCAGAAGGAACAGTTCAGTGATGGTGTTGGATACAGTTGGATTGATGGCTTGAAGGCTCATGCCGAGAAACACGTAACCGTTTTTTCTTGCATACTTTTTTTGCAATAGTTTTGAGTGTACTTTTTAGTATTCATCAGTTGTGTCATTTTGCAGGTAACCAATAATATGATGAGAAATGCAGAACACATTTACCCACACAATACTCCAACTACAAAGGAGGCATACTATTATAGAATGATATTTGAACGATTTTTCCCACAGGTGATTAATTCAAGCAATAATTATCTTACAAAGTACAACAATGTCCGCACTTGCATGTTTTAAGTTTTAACTATTCTTTCTACATAGGTAGTATGTACCTTAAGAGGTATATGAATCTATGTTAACACGTTTATCATTATACTCCAAAAATATAACTGAAATTCAATGAGAATCAAAATGGTTTTTTTTTCTTCTTCTTTTTTAATCTTAGGTATTTTTTGCAGAACCCTGCAAGACTTACTGTACCAGGAGGCCCAAGCATAGCTTGTAGCACTGCAAAAGCAATAGAGTGGGATGCTCAATGGTCCAAAAATCTCGATCCATCAGGCAGAGCTGCACTTGGAGTTCATTTATCCGCTTATAATGAACCACAAGGCAATACTTCCACTGAAAATGTCAATTCCTTGAACAAGAGGAAAAGTTCAAACATGTTGGAAGTGGAAGCTCATTAATTAATACCATGTAAAGTATATTATTGTATTAAGGTTAATTACCGCTTATTTATCTGAGTGTGTTGTATTTTATTACTTGTAATGTTTTGTGTGCAGTTGATTACATGTATTAACGTACTGTAAATCCGTAAGATCGTACTTAATATAAACTGGAATAATATTCTTATTTAAACAAAGCGTGGTGCTGAAAAGCAAGGGTATTCACTACCTTTATTCATCGAGTGTCAAGTTAGCAGAAACATGAGTTATTCAGAACATTCATTTATTCTTGTATGTATTAAACAAAACAAAAAAACAAATAAACTTTTAATTCAGTGCAGAAAATTAAATTTTCAAGCAGTGAGTAAAGACCTAGGCTTCTTCCTACCCTTCCCAGGCTTCGATGGCTGGTGCTTCTGGTTCGATTGCGGCCCACCATAGTCATTCGTTTGCACTCTTAGTAACCTCGCTTCCCCTGTTTCAATTGGATAAAAATATCATTAATTATAAGGTAAATGCAGTTATTTCTTATGTAAATGATTGTGTGTATATTGTATGAGACTACTCTAGAAACAACCTTACTTTTATTCACAAGCAACATTGATGAACATAATTAGACACTTGCAGGAAAAATAGCTAAACCATTACGCAACATCTCAACAGTTACGATCAAGTACCGATACACTTATTAAACTAGTCTTGTAGCATATGAAATTTATATTTGCTTTATACAAATTTTTCTAAGGTGCGTATTCTGCATTTATGAAAGTTATTTAGCCAAGAGGACATAAACAAGAAAAGGAGAAAACAGAAATAAACCACCTGAGGTTAAAACCACATTATTTGCCATTACTGCAAAAGCAAGCAAGAAAACAGTTAGCCACAAACCAAATGCTCCCATCTTTATGTTTCCCTATTTTGAATGTTGAAATAAGACAACAGATGTTTGTAGATTTATAGAGTATAGGAACTATGAATGCAAACAAACAAAAAGCGCAAATAAATGTCATTAATATGGAAAGAGTTGACTAAACAGAGATTGTCTAAGATACGAGATGCTATCAATTTAAGTCAACTAATGAATGATGTCATTGTCATTAGGGTTAGCTCAATTGTTTGTTAGTTTAACTACGAGACTAAATTAAACGAGTTTGATCATCGAGATCGACACTTATTGGCATTACTGTACCATATTAAAAGAAAATCAAAATCTTTGATGTTGTTTTTTTTTTTTAAAATGTTCCGATTTAAACCATTTATTCAAAAATAAGTGTTTGGAACTTTATTGGTGTATAATAAGGAAGCTTAGAATGTGAACACAGGCTTTGCAAATTTTCACAACACACAGTTCTCCTCTTTTTGCAACAACTCCATCCACTTAAAGTATTCAGGCAATGTCAAAAAGTAAACTTTGCTTTACAATAATTATAACAAGCCGTCCCTTCTGGGAGCAATTAAGCTTAACAAATAATCTTTTGACTTTTAGCTTCTCCAAGTTTGCAGTTACATTCACAAACAGAAGTTTCAAATGTACTATAGAACCATCATAATTCAAATTATTCAACACATTACGTTATGAAACACATTATTTTGCTATATTTGAAGTCAACTGAACACATGAAAATGTCAATTACATCACAACAGAGGAAGAATCTGGATAAAATATAAGAACGAAGGAACTATAAACCTTAGGGATATAAAGATTATGAATACTACCAACTCAGTATTAATTGGTTTGAATTTGCAAGTTGGTTGCAGTTACTCCTATTATAGTCTATCAATTTGCAAGTTAGTTGAAATTGCTGTACTCAGTTGGCAGATCAAGCAATATATCTGAGACTTCTAAACAAATAAAGCATATATGAGTTAGTAGATTGTAGAAGCTTAAAGAAAAGACACACTTTTTGCAAAAATATTTTTTGAATCTATAATTTTAGCACTTGCCCTTGTTGCTTTTTAATTACCTTTGCCGAACCATAAAGCAATTCAGGCGCTCCTTAAGTCAAACTCTAATTCACTGTCAACTTTGCTCTCTCATAATTATATGTAGCTGTGCATATTTTGTGCCTTTCTGTGGTATAGACTTTTAATGGTTGTTACCTGAACTTCTAAACCACACACAATGACATAAAAGCAGCCGGAAAATATACAAAGAACTGATTGTTTATTTAATTCATAACCAGGGAATGTACCAAAACTTCACTGCTAGAGTGCTAGGTCAGAATTATACGTAGTTTGATGCATTAGATTACATATCTATACTATACTATTATTAGTGAGTTTGGTTTCAATAGCTCACAGGTCTCCTTGCATTTGGCAGAAAATTTGGAAATGAACCGTTACGCACATGTTGCTTTCCTCTTTTGTCCTCTTCTTTACGCTTCTTTCCGCCATCCAAACCCTACCGTTTTCTTTTGTTTCTAATTTACGCTCATCAGTCCTGCTTTTTCTCAATCCCAAATATATTCCTAATAAAATCATTTCTAAAATCATTCTCTTCTACCTAATCCTAATTATTCGTTCTCCCTAATTTGAGTTACATGTTGAACCGTTCCGTCTAATTGGCCGGATATACCCACTATCGACCTTCACCGTTCCTCATAATAGCGTTGCCAATCCCTTCGAATATGAAATTCCGGCTTCATCTATTCTAACCCTAACTCTAATTTCACGCCGCCTGATTTTCCTGAGATACCCATAACTGACCTTCACGTTGTTGTAAAATTTTCAAATAACTTTAGGGTTTGGGTTTTGATTTGGAAGAGAAGAAGTAAAGAGGAAGAAGAAAATATTAGTCCCACATGGTAGAAAGCTATACAAAATATTTGTATAAATATAGTTTTATCATGTAGATGTTGGGGCCTTGGGGCTCCCACATGTTTGCTTTGTTGTAAGGAGAGAAGTCATGCAATATCACACGCGCACCGCCGCTGTCCGTTTGACCGAACCGGGTCGGATTTCAGGTCCAAAAATATTTTTGGATCATATATGAACAGTAACGGGCCAGATTTCAGCCCGTTAAGGACCCAAAACCGGAATTTCTGAAATTGAATATAAGGCGGGAAATTGCAACGGTTTTCTGAACGTTGCAAAATATGAATGGACGCGATGTTTAAATTGCGAACCGTTGCAAACGGTTGTGACACTTCGCGAATAGGCACCTCTCTACCACTATAAACAGTGACGCCCAGAAATCATTGCTATCAGTATCAAAATTCTGATTCTTCTTCTTCACAGAGCAGTTTTGCGACGCCAGAACTCCGTCGCCATTACTCTGTTTTGTGACGCCTCCGAGGTATTGCAAACTCAGAAAACGTTGCAGAATTGCTTTCTTCTTCCTCTCCATTCTATTCTATACAAATTGCATCATCAGAAACCATTGCTAAAGTGTTCTTGGTCGGATCAAAGGCGTGCAAACTTTGAATCCGAATATGCTGTTATAGGGCTTCATTGAATCCTGAAAGTCGATAGTTCGATAACCCGTTTGTACCTGGTGGGTTGAACTATTGTCTGAAAGAATCTATTCCATAGATCCTTGAAGTCGGAAGTACAACATTATCTTCATCGCAATCGCCATCAAATTTGTCTCGAACCGCAAAAATCCCCAACAAATTTCAGACAATATTCTTCAACCATGGAAGGTTCGAGCGCTCTACAAGTTATGAATCAGCATCTATCACGATTAGAGTGTTTTGATGGCGACAATTTCACTCGTTGGCAAGAGACGATGAAATTTTTCTTGGTCACCGTCAAGTTGTTCTACATTTTGGAAAATGACTTGGAAGAAATCCCGGAGGAAACTGATAAGGATGATGCTGCTCTAAAGGCTAAACGTGCAAAGCGCAAAGAGGACGATTTTCTATGCAGATGCCATATTCTGAATGTGCTATCTACCCCAGTCTACAATGCTCATAGGACCTTGGAAACAGCGAAGGCACTTTGGACTGCTCTGAAGAATAAGTACCGCATATCCGAGGCAAGTAATAAAAGTTTCTTATTTTTAATTTTATGGATTTCAAAATGGTCACCAATAAGTCCATAATTGGACAAGTAAGCGAAATCTTACTGTTGGTGAATCAACTTAAAGATGCTGGAATTGATCTCCTTGAATCTTTTGTTGTTGGAGTTATAATTTCGAGACTTCGGCATTGTTGGAATGATTATAAGAAAAAAATGAAGCATGCGGAAATGGATTATAATTTAGATAGTTTACAGCGTCATCTTCGTATTGAAGAAGACTCTCGCAAACGCGATCTAGATGATAATCCGCAAAATGAGTCCCATTCTAAGGAAAATAATGTTGAAATTACTGATAAGTTAAAGCCAAAGAATGAGACACGGTTTAAGAAGAATAATCATTCCAAAACCAACAACAAAAAGAAAGGTGCTTGTTATTTTTGTAACAAGCCCGGCCACTATGCCCGAGACTGCCGTCTTCGGAAGAAACAACAAAAAGTGAATGTGGTCGAAGACTCGCTTGTGGCTGTAGCGCAAGAGGCGAACTCCGTTAGCAGCAATGATAATGATTGGTGGTTCGATACTGGAGCAACCATTCACATTTGCAAAGACCGTAATCAGTTCAAGAGTTACGAAGAAAATAAAGGAGTACCCGACGAAGTTACTGGAGCAAATAAGGTTCCAAGCAAAGTTCTGGGAAAAGGCACTATAGAACTTACTTTCACCTCTGGAAAAGTTCTTACACTAGTAAATGTATTTTATGTACCTGATATGTGTAAGAATTTGATATCCGGATACCTTCTTAACAAAGGAGGATTCAAGATGGTGTATGAGTCTGATAAGCTAGTGTTGTCTAAGAATGGTAGATTCATTGGACAGGGATACTCTTGTAACGACATGATTAAGTTGAATCAAATAAAGAAATCTTATGTTTATATTGTTGATTCTATTAATTTATGGCATGGTAGATTAGGACATGTTAATTATAATTCCATTAGAAATATACATAAATTAGGATTAATTTCTGATTGTGATTTTGATACCATCTCTAAATGTGAAATATGTGTTCAAGCAAAAATACACCGAAAATCCTTTAAATCCGTAGAAAGGAAAACTGGTTTGCTTGATTTGGTATATAGTGATGTGGGTGACTTAAAAAGTCATATCACCTATGGTGGTAACCAATACTATATAACATTCATTGATGATTATACTAGATATGCATATGTATATCTAATGAAAACTAAAGATGAGGCTTTTGATAAATTCAAAATTTACAAAGCAGAGGTTGAAACACAATTAGGAGTTAAAATTAAAATATTACATTCAGATCGTGGTGGTGAATATTTCTCAAATGAATTCACCTTGTTTTGTAAACAACAAGGTATAGTTCACCAATGTACTGCCCCATATACACCACAACATAATGGTGTTGCTGAAAGGAAGAATAGAACTTTAGTAGAAATGGTTAATGCCATGCTCATAAGTTCTAATTTACCTTATAACCTATGGGGTGATGCTATGTTATCTGCTTGTTATATTTTAAATAGAGTACCTCTTAAAAAGAATAATATTTTCCCTTATGGATTATGGTTTAATAGGAAACCTAATCTAACTAGAATTAAAGTTTGGGGTTGCTTAGCATATGTTAGAAAACCAGACCCTAAACGACCAAAGTTAGGAAATAGAGCATTTAAATGTGTTTTCATAGGATATTCACTTAATAGTATAACTTATAGATTCCTTATTCTTGACACCCTAGAAGTTATAGAATCTGTAGATGTAGAATTTTTTGAAAATCAAACTGTTGAGATCCCATTGAGATCATCTAGTCCAGAACCTAGTATGGCTAATGATATCAATGACGATGATTATGCTCCTGCTCAAAACAGCAAGGAAGTATCAGTACCAGATAATAGTACTGAACAACGAAGAAGTAAAAGAGCGAGAATAGAGAAGGACTATGGTCCTGACTTCATTACATATCTTGTAGAAGGCAGTAAGGACAAAGCCCTTAATGTGACTAAATATGTAATGAACGTCGATGACGATCCCAAAACTTATTCTGAGGCTATGGGTTCCAGAGATTCCAATTTCTGGAAAGAAGCTATCAATGATGAAATGAATTCCATACTGTTAAACCAAACTTGGATTTTAACTGATTTACCTCCTGGTGCTAAACCTATAGGATGTAAATGGATATTCAAGAAAAAGTTGAATACAAATGGATCCATTGATAAGTTTAAAGCTAGATTAGTTGCTAAGGGATATAAACAAAGACATGGAGTAGATTACTTTGATACATATGCTCCAGTTGCTCGCATATCTTCTATATGCTGTTTAATTGCACTTGCATCAATTCATAAATTAGTCATACATCAAATGGATGTAAAGACTGCCTTTCTAAATGGAGATTTAGAAGAAGAGATATATATATGGAACAACCTGAAGGTTTCAAAACCCCAGGCCAAGAAAAGAAAGTTTGCAAATTAGTAAAATCTCTTTATGGCCTGAAGCAAGCTCCCATGCAATGGCATGAGAAATTTGATAAAGTTGCACTGTCATATGGATTCATTGTTAATGATGCTGATAAATGTATTTATAGCAAATCGAATAACAACAGTAGTGTTATAATATGTTTATACGTTAATGACATGCTAATATTTGGTTCCAATATATCATGTGTGAATGAAACTAAAAACTTTCTGTCTTCTAAATTCGATATGAAAGATTTAGGAGAGGCTGATGTAATTTTGGGAATTAAAATTATTAGGAAAGAGGGGGAGTTATTACTAACTCAATCTCATTACATAGAGAAATTCCTACAAAAGTACGGTCATTACGATGACAAACCAGCACCAACTCCTTTAGATCCTAGTATTAAATTAGAAAAGAACACTGGACGTACTATCTCTCAACTAGAGTATTCCAGTGTTATTGGGAGTCTTATGTATGCTATGCATTGCACTAGACCAGACATCGCACATGCTATAAGTGTATTGTGTCGATTTACGAGTAATCTAGGTTTCGAACATTGGAAAGCTATTTCCAGAGTTTTAGCTTATTTGAAAGGAACCATTGAATATGATTTATCTTATAAAGGATATCCTGCTGTAATAGAAGGATATAGTAATGCAATCTGGAACAATGTAGAATCCAAATCCAAGTCTACTACTGGATGGATCTTTACATTAGGAGGCGCTGCTGTGTCTTGGGCTTCCAAGAAGCAGACCTGTATTTCTGACTCAACAATGTTGTCAGAATTGATTGCATTAGCAGATGCATGTAAAGAAGCGGAATGGCTTAGGAATTTATTAATGGAAATCCCTTTATGGAAGAAGCCATTCCAGCAGTCTTGATTAACTGTGACAATCAAGCAACGATATACAATGTGTCTAATAAGACATATAATGGAAAGTCTAGACATGTGAGTCTAAGACATCAAATGGTGAGACAGTTACTCAAAAGAGGAGTTATAACTGTTGACTACATAGAAACGAAGAAAAACTTGGCTGACCCACTTACGAAGAGTCTTCCAAAGGCAATGGTTTCTATAAAGTCACAAGAAATGGGACTAAGGTCTGTGAATGAAGGTTGATCATCCTTAACAGAAACCCAACTTATGTCTTGAAAAGGATAGACAAAGTTCAATGAGTACCAACAAGTTAAGAGAATGATTATGGAACACTAAATCGATAATCCCATATTATTTAGTGTTGGATTCTGCAAGAACAAAGGATGGATATATATCCTTAATAAGTCTAGAAACCTTAAAAGGTGAATCGTAGAAACACCTTAAGAGACTTACCTATATGAGTATGGAAATCAGGTCGTTTCCTAAGAAAGTAAGACTGCTTTCTAAGTAGACTCATGAACCAGGATTTAAGCACATGGCCACTAACGTGCTGAGCAATACAGAACACTTTACCTAAGGAAATCAACATGTGTGATTGTTCCGATTTTATCATTATGGATACTTGGTTCAAGATTCGTTCACCATAGAATCTAGATAAGGCTTTGAATGGTTTACACTAAGTAAAGGTTCAAATCCAAAAGATACCTTTTATTTATGTGTTGGTTTTCACGATGATGCAAAACTTGATCTTAGAACTACATAGGCTTGATCCCACTTGGGTATGTAGAAAGTCACTCTAGTGATGCAGCCATTCTATTTATTAATTTTTCTTATTTTGAAAATTGGGGGAGATTGTTGTAAAATTTTCAAATAACTTTGGGGTTTGGGTTTTGATTTGGAAGAGAAGAAGTAAAGAGGAAGAAGAGAATATTAGTCCCACATGGTAGAAAGCTATACAAAATATTTTTATAAATATAGTTTTCTCATGTGGATGTTGGGGCCTTGGGGCTCCCACATGTTTGCTTTGTTGTGAGGAGAGAAGTCATGCAATACCACACGCGCGCTACCGCCGTCCGTCCGACCGAACCGGGCCGGGTCGGGTACGGGTTTCGAGTTTCAGATCCGAAAATATTTTTGGATCATATATGAACAGTAACGGGCCAGATTTTAGCCCGTTAAGGACCCAAAACCGGAATTTCTGAAATTGAATATAAGGCAGGAAATTGCAACGGTTTTCTGAACGTTGCAAAATATGAATGGACGCGACGTTTAAATTGCGAACCGTTGCAAACGGTTGTGACTTTGCGAATAAGCACCTCTCTACCACTATAAATAGTGACGCCCAGAAATCATTGCTATCAGTATCAAAATTCTGATTCTTCTTCTTCTTCACAGAGCAGTTTTGCGACGCCAGAACTCCGTTGCCATTACTCTGTTTTGTGACGCCTCCGAGGTGTTGCAAACTCAGAAAACGTCGCAGAATTGCTCTCTTCTTCCTCTCCATTCTATTCTATACAAATTGCATCATCAAAAACCATTGCTAAAGTGTTCTTGGTCGGATCAAAGGCGTGCAAACTTTGAATCCGATTACGCTGTTATAGGGCTTCATTGAATCCTGAAAGTCGATAGTTCCATAACCCATTTGTACCTGATGGGTTGAACTATTGTCTGAAAGAATCTATTCCATAGATCCTTGAAGTCGGAAGTACAGCATTATCTTCATCGCAATCACCATCAAATTTGTCTCGAACCGCAAAAATCCCCAACACATGTTGCTCCAACAGCGTCGCAAATCCCCATCGAAACTGAAACTCTGACGATGTTATTCCTACCATTGATAGGTCCTACGGTAAAGGTATTCTTCTTTACATTTATTTTCTTATTGAACACATATAGAAAATAAAAGGGTTTATTTTATAGACTATACTGTTTTTACTACGATGTCATAATTATAGGATTTATTCAGATAAAAAAATTTCATATATTTTCTACTTCACACAATTGATTTTATATAATATTTATTGTACATTCAACAAATTAGGTGTATGGATTGCATTTTCAATTTTAGCTTGCTCAAGAGAGAGTTGGAGGAAAAGGTAAATACTCGGTTGATTGTTATTTATTTCGATCAATAATATTTCCATTACATAAATTTCTTTAGCTTTAATATACATCATATACTTAACACATACTAAATAGCATGATGAGCCTTTATTGCTTATATTATCTCGTGAGTTAAGTTTCCTACTTTTTTAATTGCTAAAGGACTTAATTCTATTTTTTTTCTGGTGTTTTCAATTCTAAAATTTTAAACATTTTGGAGGAGAATTGAAAATTTAACTTAAATGAGCAATGACTTCTCAAATATGTGTGCATTTCTTTTGTAGTAAGATATGTGTACACATGTTAGTAGTTTAGAATATTTTATTGCAATAAGCATTTAATTTAGGTATGTATAAGCATTAAGTTTTTTCAAATGACTTTTAGTATTTTAATTTTTAGATTTATGTTTATCGCGGATTAATTTGTTACTTTGTTTTGGATTAGTCTTCTCGGTTTTTATTTTAAATTTGTTTACCCTAAATTTGTATTACATGTACTTATCAAAATTTGTATTTTATATTTAAGATGTATTTTACAGTGTAAATGATGATTTCAAAGCTTAAATGATCTTTACAATTTTGCAACCTGGATTCAGATTTTAAATGCTGTATGGTTTTATATGTTGGAGTTTTTAAAGAAAACATTAAATTTCTGCTTTTTTACAATGAAAATACCAGTTTCTAATATGTATTTGTCTTTTTATAATTTATATTTTTTAAGGAATAATATGTATTTTTTCCTTTTAAAAATTTAGATTTTGGCTTTTAATGTTTGTTTGTATTTGTTTTTGGCATTTTTCTATGAAAATATCTTCCCACTTTGATTTCAAATTCTTTTCAATTTTCGTATTTAACTTTTTATATTTTATTTCTCAGTTTTGTTTTTCAAATTTTCATATGAACTTACGATATGCTTTCTTTTTTCAATTTGGACATTGAAAGATTTAAATCTGCGAACATGCTTTTTTCTATCAATAAGAACAATGAAATTTCAGCTTATACAGTACATAGCTTTTCGCTACTCCTACTCCATACCATGTATTAGCTTTCACAAATTAATTGTGTCATTTTTATTATGTTCTTCATTGCTAATATCCTAACCTTTATACAATTTAAGCATACAAATTTGGATTTGCACAATAACGAAATTGTGTTTCTTAACGTACAATTATTGCTTTACCTGTAAAAATATTTCCACTTTGGTATTCATTAATTTTAAAATTTCCAGCTATTAGAAGTAGATCTGAAATTTTGACTTAAATAAGCAATGAGTTCGCAGATATATGTGTAGGCATATGATTCCTTTGACATTTATTCCTATTGTGTCATTATGTGCTCGATTTTCCATCGATAGTATACTGAGATCTTTTTTATCCTTAAATTCCATATTGCAAGTTTCAATTTTACCCTTAGTTCTGAAAAGAGGCGCACCTACCAATGAACCTTTTATGCCATTTAAATTGTACAAATTGTTCTCATTAAGATTACAAAACTTATAAACCGTTTTTAGATTTTACACACAAAGCCATTGAACCTAAACTCGAAGGCCTTTTTATTCTTACATGCTGATTTAATTCCAAATATATTTGTACTTTTATCATCTATAATTTAAATGCATAAATAATAACATTTTTATGGCACTAAGCGATGTCTAATTTATTTTTACTACTGTTTATACATATGTATGTATGTTTGTACACACATTCTTCATAAATGATTTTATATAAGGCAATTTATTGGTAATTAAATTCAAATTGAAATTGTAAATCAATATACTTTAATTTACTTTTAAGTAGTTGTTTGGATGAACCCAAAAGGCCTTTTACTCTCACATGTCAATTACTTCTGATATAGTTTCGTGTTTTTATTATAAGATATGTATGAATTTGTTTTAGTATGTATATTTGTGGTTTTGAGAAAAAATAAAAGCAGTTTTGGTTCTAATTAAGTTGTCTCACAATTTAAGTGCATTTAAAGAGTAGTTATATATTTCCAGTTTTTATACAATTGGTATCGGGACTTCTGAAGATGTTTTAGCATCTAAAAAAAGATTTTTATTTTATTTTATTTTTCTCATAAAGTAAGAAGGGTGTTGATGTAATTTGGATCAATTATAAGTACCGAGGGTTATATGGGTATGTAATGACATTTGTTTTGGTATGTTTATTTGTTGTGTTTGATAAATAAATGAAACCAATTTTGTTTATAAGTTGTATCAAACTTTTAAGTGCTTTTATAGAGTAGTTTTATGTTCTTATTTTACAAATACAAACAAATTTCATTTATGGAAAATAAAATCAGTGGTTTAATATTAAAATTTAATTAGTTTAATTGTCTTCTTTTCAATGCATTAACCGCACCTTTTTAATAAATAACATCCTGCTTGCAATGAATGGTGGTAATCTGTCTACATTTTTTAGTTGAAAACATGAAGCTTTAATTTAATTTTCATTACTTAATCCACTGGATCAATGGATCCATTTTACTATGTTGACAAATTAAAGTTTTGAGTCAAGGCTGCAATTCCAGATATGTATTTTAACCTTCTACTATTTAGTAAACCACAACGAGAACACTATACACACATACTCATATGATACAATAGAGAACATTACTCCATTTTTAAGGAAAATAGTTGGATCAAATATATCTTCTGTAATAGCAATTATGTGAAATGGGCGTATTTTGATTATTTCAAATTTGACCATACCTGAATCAAATACACAGAAAGAAATCATATTCTAATACTTTCTGCAACCACATGATGCATGTTACTGCATACCTTAAACGATATAGCTTTCTAAAGAAATTAAAATCTTAGATATTCAAACATCAAGTATTTCGTTGATTTATAGCGTTTCATCATTTTTCAAAAGAGCATGTATTGTACAAATAGTGGGTTAGACTCAAACTTATTCAAAAGAGTATGTACGAAGGATATTGATGTAATTTTTTGCCGATTATCTCTTCTATATACATAGTATGCATGTAATTCAAATCAGTCGTTCGTAAACCATTCATAGTTCACGAAATAGTGAGTGTCTATTTTTATAAATATATCATTGTATATATAATTATGGGTGGTTTTTTCATTCTATTCTCGAAAACTAATATTTGTATATATCAATATTATGTTCAGATAAATTTAAGTATCCAAAGTGTATCGAGCGGGACAGAATTAATTTCCAACTACCTTTTTATGTTGTCCATTGCTTTGTCACGTGTACTTTAGTAATAGGTTAGTTGATAACATGAAAAATTTTCAGAAAATTTAATGGTTTATTGTGACAATTTCCAACAAAATGTTTTCATTTTTGCATAAAAAATTATAAAAACATTCATAGTTATATTTCCTTTATCCCTTCACTATTTTAACTGCCACGATCACCAGCTTATTTGAATTGATGCATCAAATGTCCTAATAATATCGATCCTTAGCATATGATCCATCCCAGCGAACATATATTAGTTGAAATAATATATCAATATGACAATGGATTTGATAAACAAATATTAAAACTATATAGCATAAACAATCTTAGTGACCTCGACTTTAAAGAAAACGATTTAAAAAAGGTAGTGGCGGCTAGAGTTAAACAATCATATGGGACTAAATTTTTTTTGACAACGACGTTTCCAAATTCAGCATTTGTTTGTTAATTTATGATCAATAGAAAATAGATATATACTCTTTAGTGAGTCCAAATTATCAAGTCCATCATCTTTGTTCTCTTACTTCTCTTTCGAAATATCAAATTCCAGCTATTTGGAGAATAATTTATGTCTCACAAATTTAATTTCATTTGATGTAATAAGTTAATGGCATAATGTTTGTGCAATATAACCTATTTTGATGGTTTCTTTTGTTTTTCCTACATGTTGCCCCAACAAAAATCTTTAATGATGCAACATGCCAATATATACCTTATTCATGTTTTTTATGCTAATCATGAAAATTATCAATTGTACTTTTGATCAGAATTGCAACTGAAACACCTTTTGTAGCTTTAAAAATAGATGTATAACCATCTACAAAAGTTTCTTGCCCAAATAACTAAAATAATAGTAAATCATAGAGTGATCAATTATGATCATAAAGCTTTTTAATGGGTAGATAGATGTAGATGGGTTCGTACAAATCAACTCTTGATTTGCTCTACTCACTCACACATTTTCTTCCAAACTAATTCCTATTAACCAAAATTTGTGATTCCCGGAAACCAAAATATATGAATGTTTATTCCTCATTGATCCATAGTAAGCTGACTCTTATTTTCAAACTTGGAGTAAATATCCTCTACCGATTTCAACGATTTACAGACAAGAAATTTTCCTTAACTTGCTTAAATTTGGGTCTTCCTGAAGGTATTGAAAATGCACTGTCTTTTGCTTCCTGACAATGTGCTTATGTTCCTGATAATTTCAGTCTCTTATTTTCATGATATTTTGCCGCAAGATCCAATTTTGAGTCTCTTATTATAGCTTTATATTTTAATATTTTAGTTTGGATCTCTATACATAATAAACATTAATCTCTCCTGTGCAAATTTTTTTATGGATTTGTCACAATTACAGTAGTCCTGGCAGTGAAGTGGTTTACAACTATAGAAGTTTGCATGAACGAATTCAAGTATTGTCTTTTCAAAAGAAGTTAAATTCACCTACAAGTTATGAGCAATTTTTTAACGAATACACCGTTTGACATTGTAGTAAAAAAATGTCAAGGAAAATTTGTAGCTTTGTGTTACTAATCTGGCGTGTTTGTGGAGTTTCAATAAGAAGTAGGTAGACTAAGAAGTGGTTTCATTATTATTAATGGCTGTGTTTCTGGATTATTATACAAGAGGGGCAAACATGTATGTTGCGGTGCATTCTCGATAAGTTTTCATTTGTGATTACATGACAATTTTAAAGCCATGATTTACAAACACGTATGATTAGTATAATGTAATATTTTTGCACATATATTTGTGCATTACTACGTCGTTAGTGCATATGCATTTTCATTGCTTAACTTCGCAGTTTTTACGATCTTAGTTTCTTTATACTTCCTCTTTTTCAGTAGTGCTTGAACATTCTTTCTAAGGACATGTGATGATTACCTCATCAATTTCTATACTGATATAGATAACTGGTTTGAGTTTTAGCCATACCAGGTGACATATATATGGTTGACACATGTAGATATATTTTGAAGATTGTTGTAATGTTTTATTTCATATCTGTACAATATTGTATTTTGTTTATCACAAAATATGCAATAAGGTGAAATTGGAAGTAAGTGGATGATCAACTTTAATAATATATGGTGTTTATCCTATGGACATCTATTATACTCATTTGTCTAGGAATAACTGGTACTAAATGTGTGTTTGAATTCAGTTGTAACTATGTAGTATCTATGTAGACAGTTGATCTTTGTTTTTATAGTTTATCACATAAAAGTATTCCATACAATGCGTATGAAATTCCTTTAACCAATATATGTAATAGATAATCAAATTTCTCCCAATCAAAATTTCTAGATATTTTGTTTTCTACTTTATTAGCAATGCAATTAGTATGTTTTTACTTGAGTTGACTTTGAGGATGAAATGCCAGATTAATACTTCATTTTTAGTTGTGTTTTATTTTTATTTTATTTTTTAATGAAACAGTGATCCTTATAAACAAGCCGAGCACTCGATTTTTATTAATGTATACTGGAAATAATCATCCACGTGTCTATTACAAAGATTTGTGATGGCAAATTCAAGAATTAGATCATCATATATATGATCATATAATGTTTTGTGCAAGTATAAATTAATATAATTACACTACTATAATGCAGTAAAGATAAGATGCGGTTGAGCTGCGATGCATGGCTAAACGAGTTGGTGATGAAACCGTGAAGCAAGTAGCAAAAAGAATGTGTCTGATTGAAGAAGTGAGGATCAAAGAGAGTCAAAATGCATGAGTGAGTTGTTACAAGGTAGGGCTTACTGATGTATACATGGTATAACACGACAGTAGGTGCGATTGAGCTTCAAACGAGGTGGAAGACTGGAGATCAATGACTTATTGAATTGACAACAATTATTAAAGCGATTTTGATCGAGCAGAACCTTAAAAGGCAACAGTAGTTTAAGCAAGGCAGTGAATATTTTCTTTAGTCTCTGTAAACAATGAGTGCTTGCATAAGGCTGCATTGTGTAAACATGTACAGAGGGCATGAATGCTAAATGCATTAAACGCAGAGAGCTTGCACAAGACTGCCAAAAACACGCCTGAAACTAATCGCAATGCACTAGGCAAGGAATTTGCTTTCAGTTGCCAAAATCTGGCCTGATGATCTGAAATAGTAGTTGAGAAAGACTGGCAAAAGGATCCTATAACTGTTGAATTGCAATGTAGATGATGTGCGCATTTAGGTTGTCACGGAAGGAGGATTAGTGTTTGAATTTGGGTTGAAGCAAATGAGGTATGGATGTTGATGTGTATCAGCCTGTGCTGATATGAACAAGAATGAATGTTGCTGGTGGTGCTGCCAAACTAGATGGTAGATAGATGATAGCAATATGTGATAGTTTGTGCTGCAGCAAACAAGGTATGTATTGATATAGTGGCCGAGTGGCATTGCTGATGCCTAAACTGGGTTCAGTTCTGATGTGCTTAGCTGGCCTAGCTGCCTGTAGAAAAAACCAAAAAATAAACCAACGACATCTATAGTATTTATTTATAGAGATATCTATCTTATAAGCATAAATCCAAAAGCTATATAGTATATGATTATGTATATATAAAAAATATATGCATATATATAAGTATTAGTGAAAGCTTTGTATAAGATAGTTAAGATAAAAAGATTATGTGCTTTATTTGAAGTGTGGTTTATATATATCTATTTATTTTTGATCTCTTTTGCCACACGTTAATTGCACTGAAGATGCCCATATGGAATAAACGATAGGTTTGTATGAATTTTTTTAACATGTGGTACTAAGCAATAATTGCTATTACATTAACTTTTAAAATATGTAGTCAACAACATCATGCATAATAAGTCAACTATTGTTCATGATATGTACATGCTTTGGCTTTTGTGTTTTATAGCATAAGTAATTCAAAAGTTCTTATACTTTTGGTTACATTTTTTGATGATGGGTCCACTTTGCCCTTTTAACTCTTTCGTCTATGTATGTGTTTGAGAGCATTCAATCATATTACTATGTTGACTCAGTAGGAATTCTGTACTAATTTTAATATTTATATTTAATATTGCAGTAATGTTTCTAATTCTTTTCGGTTAATGGTATATTTTGATTATTTATCAGAATAATTTAATTTTCTAACTGCAACAAAAATATGTTTTTCATATCCGTGTGCGAAGCATGGGTTCGCACTAGTTACATATAATAGGGGGGCATAAATGGTTGTCAATGATTCAATGTTGTTCAGTAACAAGTAGGATATGAAAAGCATGAGAGGCCAAGTACACATCATGTGGTTGGTGCATATTATACAAATGATTCAACGCAAAAAAACCATGTGATTCTTGAAGGATAAGAAAGAAATATATCAATGGAAATTTGGGCGCATGAATTCCTTGAATTACTACGACAAATCTATGTAGTTCGAGGCATGCAAAATGCTAGGGTCCGGGAGAGAATGGAAGAAAATAAACATTTAGGGGGTGTTAGCCTTAAAAATGAGCTAACACTCCCCAATTGACCGAATAACATTAAAATAAATGAAAAAGCAACAGAAAAGAGAAAAACGCAAAGTTTTTAGAGTGGTTCGACAAATTGTTAGTCTACGTCCGCTTTATAGTTTTTATTGATATTCATTTGTTATGACAATACAACAAGAATTTTGTGATACAATGATTGGACCTCATTTGGGCAGCATTTCCTTAGCAAAAAGAGTCAAAGATCCTTTTCCAAGTGATGAAGTTTATTATTTATAGCTAAATCCGTTCGTTGAAATCGCTAGATATTATCTTGAGTCGTCAAACAATTTGATTCGAGAAGATGAAAGGAAGAACATGTCGAAATCGACCAAACCTTTAGATCTAGTGGATCGGTACCGGTCCATGAACTTAGTCTGAAATTGCATCTTTTTTCCAAAATTGCTTAAGTCTTCATGCTTTTGGTCTTGATAATTTTGATTGTAACGGCTAGTCTTTTCGACCAAGGTTGACATGGGAGTAAGTAGTAAAAAAGAGACATGAAGGATTGGAGTATATCCGAAAAATTGGTGACGGACAGGAGCACGTGGAAGTTAGTGATCCACGTACCAGAACCAACTTGATTGTTATAAATATTTAATAATTCCATGAAATATGGCAACGGTATAGTGAAAATCTTTTCTTAATTTTGGAAAACAAGGGTTTAAGGAGGTGAAATTTCATAAGCAACGGTATAGTGAAAATCGCTATAACGACACTTACACAATTCAAATAGTATGTCATAAATATTTCAACCAAACATCAATATTAGCAATATAAGAATATAATAAATCACTATCGACGAGAAACCCTTTAGGGTCTCTACAAAAGTCCCTTGTAAATCTCATATATATATATATATATATATATATATATATGCACTTCGAAGTGTACCGTAGCGACCTATTCGCTACGAAAACACTCCAACTTCTTTTTGTTCCCTGCAATAAAATGGTTATTTATGCCATTTGCTATCAAACGGGAATTCAAATCCAAAAAAATGTCAAACAATAATAACAAATATATTATTATCAACAATTAGCAATTAATAGCTAGCATATCATTTATTAATTTATCCATATATTAATCAATTTCAAAAATAATCCTTTTACTTTGCAAGCATAGAACAGTGATCTATTCTACTTGATAGATTTTCAAAATAATCTATTCAATTAAATTATATTAGAATGTGTTTTATTCTACTAAATAGATATCACAAACGAAGTATAACTAATTTAACTACATTAAACGTAATTAAATTAAATAAGTATAATTTTATCATTAATTTATACTTTATTAAAACTATCAACTACCATATAAGCATTCAACAATAACCTATAGTACACATATATCGTATAATTTATTTAGAGGTGAGTAAACTCATCAAAATTTCAAATAACGCTTTTGCGTTTCGGTTTGATCTAAAATCGAACGGCATTCCATTTTTGCTCAAAATTCAGTTAGCTCTAAATCCAATGAAATCAGTTCCAACGCATAGATAAAGTCGATGCATATCTAACACAAAATATCGCGCCCAAATCCAACCTCGTATAGAAGAGTTATTGAATTTATAAGAATTCGGATTGATTAATTAACAAATTAAACTATAGTCACCCTTCACTAAAAAAAAATCCATTTCTTCCCCAATCCACTTATATCCATTCATGTACAAGAACGAGTTATGCATGTTGTGGGTCTCAACCACGAGATGGAGCATCGGTCCGCCATTCAATGAATGGACTTCGTCGTTGTTCCCCTCTTCCCGAACTCGACGTGCCTACTCCAACCATGCCAAGCTCGGCCTCACCATCACCAAAGCGACCTACTGCCTTGCGTCCACTGTCCAAACATCACCTATCACCACAGCCCACCGGAGGTGCTCCAACTACCATCGATCTTCATCTCTTCACGCCCCAATTCCAACCTCAATATCGAATTGACCTTCGACCCTTCCTCGTTCATCAACCTGAACCATCGAACACGACAAAAAGATGTTGCCATTCACCCTAGTTGATCGGACCTCACCACAAAGCCATAGTTAGAACCTTGTATTTTGATGTTTTGATCGTAACAACTATATAAGTAAATATTATGTGAACTAACTATATTTGCAGGAGAAGATGCTATTCTACTCGACTTAGATTGCAGACCAAGAATTCAGAGAGAAGTTTTCAATATTATTAACGGTTTGTCTATAGTCTAGTCTAGTAGTTGATTATTGTTAAAATCTCTCATAGGTGGTATATGCACACACACAAGTATTATAAATTGTTTTCAAATCATATACACACAAGTAAGTGCATTTACTTCAAGTTCACATTCATGGATTTTCAAAATAACTCTTTAATACGGCAGAAATAAGGAATTCAGCCGACTGAATCAGGGAGTTCAGTCGACTGAATACCTGTGTACGTGCACAATGCATTTGAAGGTTCAGTCGACTGAACTACCCTATTCAGTCGACTGAATTGGATGTTTTATGCACAATTCAGTTTTTAATTCAATTTTTTTTTAAATTTCAGTAGATTGAAATCTTTTGTTCAGTCGACTGAAAATGCATAACGACTATTTTCTGAACGTTCACTTTCATTCAACGAACAGAAACAACCCTGGATTCAACAGTTGTTTCCATATCTTTTGACCGTAACTTGATTAAATTAACTTCCAATTTTCACGAACTACACTATATACCACAAAGGAGAAGATTATATAAAGGGTGTACTCTAAAGACTTATCCGTGCTAATTAAAAGAGCACAACCAATCAAGAAAATTCTCTGTTTTGTTGAAGTCCTGTTCGGTTGCTCAAACAGTAGAAGTCCTATTCAGCTGTCTAGGCGGTAGAAGTCCTGTTTGGTTGCTCAGGCGGTGTAATACCTATTCCTTCGGGTTAAGAGAGGATTGATAGTTAAATTTCAGAAGGAGTTTGGGACTGGATGTAGAACGGGAGTTCGAACCAGTATAAAAATTTCTGGTGTCATTTATTTTACTATTTACTTTTTATATTCATATTCCGCACTAGTAGATAACTTAGTTAATATTCCATATTACGATCCTTAGCAGCACTTTCATTTGGTATTGGAGCGTGGCCATCATATAACCATAACATAGTTATTTGATATTCAGTTAATATGGAAAATAACACTAACACAAGTTTTGTTGAAGGTCAATCCACTACACGACCACCACTATTTAACGATTTGAATTACAATTATTGGTCAACTCAAATGAGAATCTTTATGCAATCAAATGGATATGATACTTGGAATAATACTCAAAGTGAATACACTATACCTACTACACCTTGCAGAATGGTCAAATACACAAAAGTTAGATGCTACATCGAATGCAAAAGCCATGAATATGTTATTTTGTGCCTTAGATAAAAATGAATTTAATAGAGTTAGCATGTGTACAACTGCTTATGAAATTTGGAGAACTCTTAAAGTCACACATGAAGGAACTAACAAAGTCAAGCAAAGCAAGATTTCTATGCTTAAAAATTAGTTCCAAAATTTCAGAATGAGACTAGATGAAACTATAAGTGATATGTATTCTAGATTCCAAGACATATATCATTCACTATTAGCACTAGGAGAAAAATATTCAGATTTTGATATTGTCTCAAAAATTCTAAACTCTTTAACAGATGAATGGGAATGAAAAGTCTTAGCTATTGAAGAAGCTAATGACATTTCTACCATCAAACCTGAAGAGTTAATAGAAAATCTCATGTTATATGAAGTTAATTTGCAGGCAAAGCAAGATCAAACACAAGATAAAAAGAATATTGCTTTCAAAGTAGATGAAGATGACATGGCATTGATAGCAAAGAATTTCAAAAAAGTTTTTAAAATTTAGAAAGGACAAGAAATTTGGAAACAACAGGAGAGACAATTCCAGTAAATCGCTAGCTTCAAATCTCGAATGTTATAAATGTCATAAGAAAGGTCACATGAAGAAAGACTGTCCTGACAGAAAGAAAGACATATTCAAAAATAAAAAGGACAAGTACAAAAAGAAGCTAGCATTCTTTGTTACATGGGATGATTTAGAATCGTCTTCATCATCAGATAATGACATAGACAGTGATTCTTAAAAAGCCAACGTCTGCTTTATGGTTTCGACTAACGATGTAACTGATCTTACTTTTGATGATTTAATAGAAGTAAACTCAGAGCTATTGGATAAACTAAAAGAAGTTAAAAGGAAGTATAAAGATGCTCTAGAAAAATTAAACAGAAGTGAAATAAAAGTTGATATGTTAAAAGATGAAAAGAAAATCTTAGAAGAAAAACTCGTTAATACACAAGAATCTTTGTCTAACGTTTCTTTTCAACTCACTATGCTATCAAATGAAGTAGAAGTGCAAAAAGAAAAGAATATGACATTAGCTTCATAAAATCATGATTTAAAATCAAATACCAAAATTCTTGAATTGAAAAATACCAGTCTCAAAACTGACTTAGAGAATATCACTAAAAATGTATCAAATTTTAATAAAGGAAGAAAAAATATTTCTAAAATTATCAGTAATTCTCAAACTATTTATAATAAAAAGGGGTTAGGATACACAAATTCTTCAAAATAGTTCAAAGAAAAATAACCCACCATATAAAAATTTCAGCTTACAAAAGAATTTTGTAAAAGCAAAACTAAAATCAAAGATTTTTACTCAAAATAAAGAAATTTGCAACACCAATACTATAAAGATTTGGGTACCAAAAACTAATAACAATTTAATCAGAAACAAGTATATTAAATCTTTTATAAATTCAGTTCATAAAAATAAAGATTTTACTTATAAAGGATATTCTAAACCCTCTTGGGTTTGGCTTCCTAAGATCTAACTCTTAGGACTCTAATAAATAGTGGGTACCAACGTCATTCCTATATTTTTTTGCAGGTACCAACTAAGAAAAGAGGAAAGTGGGTACTGGACAGTGGTTGCTCAAAACATATGACAGGAAACAAAGATATGCTAACCAACATTATCTACTCAGATGGAGAATCTGTCACATTTAGAGATAATTCCGAAGGCTATATCATCGGCAAGGGTGATGTGAGCAATGACAGTACATCTAACTTACATCTTATTACAAATGTTTTACTAGTTAAAAATTTAAAACATAATTTGCTCAGTATGAGTCAACTATGTGATAAAGGTTTTAATATAACTTTTTCTAAAAATAAATGCAACATATTTGATCAAAATAATTATCTTATATTTGAAGGAACCGGAGAAAGAAATATTTACATATTAAATATGAAAGTTAATCATAACACAAACATGTGTCTAGTAGTCAAAGAAAATGATCCTTGGTTATGACACAAAGATTCTGTCATATAAATTTTAAAGCAATAAACAAATTATCCAAGAATAATTTAGTTAAAGGTTTACCAAAAATGAATTTCAAAGTAAAAAGTATTTGTGATGCTTGTCAATTAGGAATATTAACAAAATCTTCTTTTAAATCAAGGAAAATGATTTCTACATTAATAACCACTTGAACTATTAAATTTGGATCTTTTTGGACCAACTCAAGTTCAGTCCATAAACCATAATAGATATGTCTTTGTAATAGTAGATATTTTTTCAAGATTTACTTGGACAATATTTTTGAAAAATAAAAGCGATACTTTTGAAAATTTTAAAATATTTGCTAAAAGAATCCAAAATATTAAAGATTTAAAAATTAAAAACATTCGGAGCGATCACGGTGGTGAATTCGAAAATGAATCTTTTGAAAAATATTGTAATAATTCACAATTTTTCATTTCCTAGAATTCCATAACAAAATGGAGTTGTAGAAAGGAATAATAGAACACTTAAAGAATGTGCTAGAACTTTATTAAATGGAAGTACTTTACCAAAAAATTTTTGGGCAGAAGCTGTAGCAACTGCTTGTTATGTTTTAAATAGAGTTTCCATTAGACCATTAACAAAACATACCCCATATGAACTTTTTAATGGAAGATAACCCAACATATCATATTTTAAAGTTTTTGGTTCAAAATGTTACATATTAAATACAAAAGATAAACTTGGTAAATTCGATCCAAAATATGATGAAAGAATATTCATTGGATATTCGGAACGAAGCAAAGCTTACATAATTTATAATAAAAGAACTAAAATTATCGAAGAAACTCTTCATGTGTCATTCGATGAAAATTTCAAATTTAATCATAAAATTGAAGATGAAGAAATTATTTCTAAATCAAATTACTCAGATTATGATTTTGAAAATATTGAAAATAATGTTGACAACAACAATAATGAAATAAGAACTCCACCAAGACTTCTAAGGAATCATCCTGTTGAAAATATTATTGGAGAAATAAATACTAACGTAAGAACATGAAATCAACTAAATCAAATGGGTCACGTAGCTTTTCTTTCAAATATTGAACCCAAAAATGCTAAAGAAGCCCTAACTGATGATTACTGGATTATAGCTATGCAAGAAGAATTAAATCAATTTGAATGTAATGACGTTTGAGACTTAGTTCCTAGACCAAGTAATCAAGCTGTTATCGGTACAAATGGGTTTACAAAACTAAAGCCGATGAGCAAGGAAATATTTCTCGAAATAAAGCTTGGTTAGTTGCTCAAGGTTATAATCAAGAAGAAGGAATAAACTATGATGAAACGTTTGCACCGGTAGCTCGTCTAGAAGCTATACATATTTTATTAGCTTATGCGTGTTTTAATAATTTTAAACTATATCAAATGGATGTAAAAAGTGCACTTTTAAACGGTTTTATAAAAGTAAATATATATGTAGAACAACCACCTTTATCTACTCATGAAAAATATCCAAATCATGTCTATAAACTGAAAAAGGCTTTATACGGTTTAAAATAAGCATCTCGTGCTTGGTATGACTGTCTTAAAAATTATTTACTTACTTCTGGTTTTAAAACTGGAAAAGTAGATCAAACTTTGTTTATAAAACAAGATAAAAATGATATTTTAATAATACAGATATATGTAGATGACATTATTTTTGGTTCAACAAATGAAAAATTATGTCAAGAATTTTCAAATATTACGACAAGAGAATTTGAGATGTCTCACATGGGAGAACTTTCATATTTTCTTAGTTTACAAATTAAACAATTAAATAATGGAATTTTTATTAATCAAGAAAAATATTGTAATAATCTCATAAAACGATTTGGTATGGAACACACTTCTGCTAAACCAACTCCTATGAGTACTACGGTACATCTCGATAGAGATGAAAATGGCAAAAGTGTTGACCAAAAACTATATCATAGTATGATTGGTTCATTACTCTATTTAACTGCTAGTCGACCAGATATAATGATGAGCGTATGCTTATGTGCACGATTTCAAGTGAATCCCAAAGAATCACATTTGCGCAGTGAAGCGAATTTTATGATACTTAAGCAAGACTAAAGACTACGGTCACTTTTATCCAAAAGAATGTGCTTTCGAATTAGTATCATATAGTGATGCTTATTTTGGAGGATGTCGAATGGATAGGAAGAATACTAGTGGTACTTGTCATTTTATTGGATGATCTTTAGTATCTTGTTTAGTAAGAAACAAAATTGTGTTTCACTTTTGACGTGTGAAGCAGAATATACCTCTGCTGCTTTGGCATGTGCTCAAGTAATCTACATGTAACAAACACTATAAGATTTTGTAATGAACCTTTCTAAATCAATAATTTTTTGTGATAATACAAGTGCGATAAATTTATCGAAAAATCCAATAAATCATTCTAGAACTAAACACATTGATATTAGACATCATTTTCTTCGAGATAATATAGAAAAGGAAAATATATCATTAGATTTTGTACCTTCAGAAAATCAAATAGTTGATATTTTTACTGAACCATTAAATGAAAACATTTTTATAAAATTAGACCGAGAATTAGGTATTATATCATTGCGTGATTTATAATTAGAATTTTTTATAAAATTTTGTTTTGAAATTTTCAAAATAATTTTTTTTGCAACAAAATAAAAAATGGAGCTACTGGTACTCGATCTTAGGTCTGTAGTAAGGAAGTTGTATGTTATTCCAGTGTGCTATGATGTTTCTTGTTTTAACAAAATACTTAACCTCAAAATACTTGTCTGACCATTATTTCTCAGATTTCCAACCCTTCATTTTTCTTGATTAAAGATTTTCAAATGTTCTGCACCTCACCTTACATAAACATGAAAATAGTGTTTATAAACAATATATAAAGGCTTCATTTCTCATTTGTCAACTCACCATTTTCAAGTATCTCTCAAATTTCAAACTTTTAGCTTAATAATTTTTCACTCATACACAATCTTCACAATGTATTCTCAAGAAGGATCTAACCAATCTTCTATAGTTTTCAGCATTCCAACCTCTGAATCATCACAAAATTCCAACAACTCAACTCCAGTGTATATCCCAATCAAGATTACACCATCACCAAAACATCACACTGGGTATACGCCATAAGGGAAAAGAGCTAAACGTATCTTAGGTTTTGACTCTCCGTCCACTAAAGAAAAGATTGATGATATACACCATTATCAAAGAGAAACTTTAGAACTACAATGCGAAATGTACTATAAGCAAAAAGTGAATGCTAAATGCTTGAACTTCCTAGAACAATTCACTTTAAAGATTTGCGGATCATCCCCAAAGCAATGCGTGCATCAACCATCACTGCAACGTCCTCAAGTTCCACCAAACTCTTGGGAACAAAGCCCTCAACGTCCTCAGGTGTCGCCAAACTCTTGGGAACATAGTAATGTATGGTCACCTATCCGTCCCTTACAAGAAATTACAAAGGTTGAACCACATTCGGATGATTCAAATTCTTCCAAAAATTAAGCCTTCTTGTATATTGTTTTATATTAAAATATGTGTATGTTGTATGTTTTTCTATTTAATTAGAATATATTTTTGTTTTACAATAGATTAAAATTGAAAAACTAATAAGTATTTATATATATATATATATTAATTAGTTCGATTAAAGAAAAACCTTAAATAAAGCTAAGTGCACAAATATACACAATTTCAGTCGACTGAACTTGGAAACCCAGTCGACTGAACTTGGAAACCCAGTCGACTGAATATTCATATGAAAAAAAATTTCACTTCAGATTCAGTCGACTTAATCAACCATATCAGTCGACTGAAATCACATATTTTTCAACTATAAACACGCGGCCAAATTTTTCCTGCATATCAGTCGACTGAACTATGATTTCAGTCGACTGAATCTTTATATATAGTTGAATTTGGTTCAGCAACCAGTCGACTGACCTTACAAAAGCAGTCGACTATTTTGGCCATTTTTACACTAGAAAAACGCGGGTTGGAAATGTGTGCACATAAGTCGACTACACCCCCTCATTCAGTCGACTGATTCATGCAAATTTTGTTTTTTAAAACCTGCCTACACACTTCCTCAAACACCTTTTCACCAACCCTATATAACTATCTCCTCCCCTTTATTTAACCCACCCATACAACCTACCTTCAACAAAAAGGAAATCCTAGCCTCCATTTCCAAATCAAATCTTTTACCTCCAACTCCAATTAATTCAATGGCTCCTAGAAGCAAAAGAGTGCGCGAATCCACTACCGAACCTTCGGAAAGCCAAATCCGATCTTGGCTCCATATGAAACGGCTGTTACAAGATTTAATTCCATGAAAAGCACTAGAATCTTTGATGGCTCATTTTTCAAGTTTCTCGATTTTAACGGCTATGCTATTCGCGAAATCGCTGAAGCTAATGGCATTGATAGCTTAATTGGGTATGATTCCAATAATGTTAAGATTTATCCTCTTCTCATTAAATTATTTTTTGCAAATATGAACTTGGATCACCAAGATCCAAGAAATAAAGATGATTGCATATGGACCTTAGTTTGCGAGGTCAAAATCTACCTTCCACTTCAAAGGCTTGGTCATATTTTTCGCTGTCCATCTGAAGGTGTACATATTGATGATGTAGTAGTCAATATGTACAATCGAGATGAGGTCTCCCATCAATTCTATCCGATGATTTGACAATTCTCAAATCCGTAGCCTTACGACCAAAGGCACGAATTCTACATCATGCTCTTTTTCAATCTCTTTAATCTCATACCGGGAGTTACGAGAAGGTTTACAAGAGAGACTTCCAAGCTCTCTATGCAATTTACTCTTCTCAAAGGGTAAATTGGGCTAAAGTTATATTGGATGAGTTCCTCACCGTTAATCATAAGCGGAGCTATAAGACTATTTTCTACGGAGCTTATATAATGCGTATTCTTATGAATTTTGGAGTCACCTTACCCGATGCCAGCTTCATTACCATTGGCGAACTTAATTCCAAGACTTTAAGTCTTATGAACCTTCCCAAAAGCACACAACCTCAAGAAACCATAACTTTCCAACAATGGGCGGCCAATAGAGATTAAGGGATTCCACAAACCCGAGATATGCACATTGCCTCTTCCTCAACACAAACTCCTCGTCAAATGGAAGAAGAAGAAGACGACGAATTCCACAAGCTTCATGGTGATTTCAATCCAAAGCAAGCACTTGTCACACTCTCCCGCAACCAAGCAAGCTCGGACGACGATTGGTCACCGTCGAAAAGAATATTTCAAGAAAAATAAAGAGCTTGATTCTTTCAAAGGCTTCTTAAACAAGATATGGGAGATGATATCATGTACCGGCTCTACTTCTACAAGTATTGTCGAGAATCCCGCTCCCTTTACGTGGTCTACGTCCGAAGAGGAAGAAGAGGAAGGATCAAATAGTGAGGAGGTTTAGATTTATCTTAGCTTATGCCCATCTAACTTTTTAAGACATTATTTCCTTTTGTATGTTGTTGTTGTGTTACATTGCTCATTTTATCTATGATGTTGTTGTTTTGGTATTTTGAAACATCTTTATCTATGATGTTGTTGTTTCCATTCTTATATATATACATATATATATATATTTCTCATGCTATATATTTATTCCTTTTTACCGATGATAAAGGGGGAGAAATTGTTTAATAGTGGGAGTAAATCATTCAGGGGGAGTAAATCATTCTTATAATTTATTTTATAAACACTTACATAGTTGTCATCATCAAAAAGGGGGAGAATGTTAGAACCTTGTATTTTGATGTTTTGATCGTGACAACTATATAAGTAAATATTATGCGAACTAACTATATTTGCAGGAGAAGATGCTATTCTACTCAACAATAGATTACAGACCAAGAATTCAGAGAGAAGTTTTCAATATTATTAATGGTTCGTCTATAGTCTAGTCTAGTAGTTGATTATTGTTAAAATCTCTCATAGGTGGTATATGCACACACACAAGTATTTAAAATTGTTTTCAAATCATATACACACAAGTAAGTGCATTTACTTCAAGTTCACGTTCACAGATTTTCAAAAGAATTCTTTAATACGGTAGAAATAAGGAATTCAACCGACTGAATCAGGGAGTTCAGTCGACTGAATACATGTGCACGTGCACAGTGCATTTAAGGGTTCAATCGACTGAGCTACCCTATTCAGTCGACTGAATTGGATGTATTATGCACAATTCACTTTTTAATTTGATTTTTTTAATTTCAGTATTCTGAAATCTTTTGTTCAGTCGACTGAAAATGCATAACGGCTATTTTCTAAACGGTCATGTCCATTCAACGAACATAAACAACCCTTCATTCAAGAGTTGTTTCTGTATCTTTTGGCCGTAAATTTTCATGAAGAATTGCAACACTTAAACTCTCTATATATATCCTTCAATTCATTTGTTTTAATCACCTAATTTTCTGATTCTATTCTCATATACTTATTATCTAATCATTCTGCCATTTGCGCTCAAATTCTCGTTCTAATCACTTGCTCATTCAAGCACAAATTCATTTGTGATTAAATTAACTTCCAATCTTCACGAACTACACTATATACCACAAAGGAGAAGATTATAGGAAGGATGTACTCTAAAGACTTATCCGTGCTAATTAAAAGAGCATAATTAGTGTAACAACACGCATATTTTATGATTGTATATTTAAATGTTTTATTTAAATATAGCATCGTTGGTCGGATTAAAGTCCGAAATGCTACTTCTTGTAAACATTCAAATTAGGACTCGGGACTACTTCCATTGAGTCCAAAATGGCGTTTTCGACCTTTTTGAGTATAAACATCGATATGTTTGGAGTTGAGTAGAATTTTGCTATTTTTCTATTGGGCTTTGGGTTTGGGTTTCAGCCCACTAACCCAACAAAATACCCTAACTCCACCCCTTCTTCATTCATTCATTCTATTTTAACACTCTCAAGCTAAAGGAAAATGGGGGAAATAAGAGGAAATTAAAATTCCTAAACCCTAGATTACTAGGAAATTCAAGATTCAAGCTCCAAAATCAAAGGGAAGCTTAGGTAAGCATCCTCTTCTTCTTCTCCACCTCAATCTCTCTCCAATTTCCAGAAAATCCTATAACCTAATTTAGGTAATATTTGTATTTGATCATAGATTGAGGGTTCTTGTAGTTAAGTGGAGGAGAGATTTCTCTTGCCTTGTTTTAAAGCTTCTCATTCGTTGTTTTTGGGTTTAAAGGTGAGTTCTTGAACTCACATCTATGTCTATAGCTTTCATTGTTGTTAGGTATGAATTCCTAACATCTATTTCATGTTCATTTGCTTTTGATTTGAATTGATTTGGTTAATTTTCCAACTTTTGGTGTTTTGAAGTCAAAATCTTTAAAAATCCTATCTTGGATGTTTGGACATGTTGTTTGGGGTGTATCGAAGAGCCTATAAGGCTGGGTTGTCGCTTGGCATAATTCCCAAGCCTCCATCGCTCGTCCGATCACCTCCGGTTTGGATTTTTGCCCTTTTTGGGCTAGGCTGATTTTTGCCTAGCAGGAAATTTCAGACGTCTGGTTGAAAAATCCAGACGTCTGCAATTGGTCCCTGGAAAAAGAAAAAAAGGCAGAGGCAAATCCGAACGTCTGGAAATCCAACCAGACGTCTGGTTAGTGGTTCAGACGTCTGGTTGGTAATTTCAGACGTCTGGAACTGTTCAATTTTGCCTATTTTGGCTGTTTTTGAGTGGATTTCCAAATTTTTATCGATTTTTGTTGATCCGGTTACTTGTTGTCAATTATTATCGACTTTGATGACTTCATTTATGGATTTTTTGGAATATCTATTTGATTGGATTTGATATCGATCTTTATGGTATGAATTCACATCGTCGAATGTGGATTTTTGGTGATAGATTGTTTTTACAATCATTTCTGTGATTTGTCACTTTTAAATACAAAGATTTCTACACTAGTAGTAAATACTCAAACTCTTTCACAAAAATGATTTCAACATTACTTTTAAATACAAAGCTCGTTTTAAAACCATTTTCCAATCTATTAGTATATACAAACCTTTACCTCATTCGTACGAGAAATCCAATTAAACGACTTAGCAAAACAAGTGGTATGAAACGCTTGCATTTACTTTGTCGGTTAATTCTTAGACTTGTTCGATTGAAATTTTGTGACAATTTTTGAGTGGAAACCTACAATTTGTTCGTAAATATTTAAATTAAGCCAGTGGTTATGGGACATGAAGCTAAACTCATTTATTTACTAGCTTAGTGTAATTTACACTTCTTGTTGATCAATGATGATCATTTTATGGTTTAGACTAGCGATATGCGATGTCTCTTTGTCCGCGTGGGGGACTGTACCCCATCCTATTGAGCTTCGTCTCATTTTTATAGGCTAGCGACCTATGGGTTTTATGGAGTTCTGTTCATCGGGCATACCGTTATTCCACTACGTCGGTATTCCGGATTATTTGAGTTTCAAATTCATCGGGCGTACCGTTATTGCACTACGTCATTGTTCCGGCTCATTTGAGTTTCAGGTTCCTCGGGCGTACCGTTATCGCACTACGTCGTTGCACCGGCTCTATGGTTAGCAACCATGGGATAGCGACCCGTTTGTGATATACGTGTTGGTGAGTTTTCATGCTCCCATTCGTGATAGGCCTCCCCTTTGTGTTTTTTGGATTTCTAATTGTTGATTTCTGGAATTTGTGTTTCACCAATTTTTGCGATTGGCATTGATATGTTTTTTCAATATTTGGGGTTTGGTGAATAAACTTAAGAATGTGATATTCTTTTTGGATATTTGATGAGATTTGAGATATTGTATGATTTTTATTGTTATTGAATGTATACTTGTCACAGTATGGCATTATTGTTATCATACATTTTTGTGGTATCTCTTATCCTTTCTCATCTTATATGATATTTATAGCTAGAATGATCCGTTTATTATTTTTCTTCTTAAATAATACACGGGTCAGACCGAGGTGTTACAGGTGCTTCCACTTGACTTCTTAGCAGGGGTAGCTTCTGACTTTTGGCTAACTACTTTAGCTTAGTAGTTTTTGCTTTTATACATTTGAGATAGAGCCTCCTTAATGTATACTTATTCTTTTGTGATATTGTGGATCTTCTATGACCACTATTTTGATGTACAATCTTATGTGTTATATTCATATATGTTTCCGCCTTAGCGATATGAATATCTGTGACTGGTTTGTGTTATGCTTATTTCTATATTTGTTTCCGAAGCCCACATAGCCACTGTGTAGTAGCTTTGAGTTTGTATTTGATATGTTGGATTTCTTCTTGAAATGAAATGCATGTTATACTATCTGACATATCGGTACTCGCACAAAGCAATTACACATATGGTCGCTCCTCAACAGCCTTATTCTTCGTGCTAGTCGACGGCATTACCCCGTAGTGTCCTTGGCTAGTGTGAGTATAGAGTGGGGCATCACAATCAGTCAAGAAAATTCTCTGTATTGTTGAAGTCCTGTTCGGTTGCTCAGGTGGTAGAAGTCCTATTCAGTTGTCTAGGTGGTAGAAGTCCTGTTCGGTTGCTCAGGCAATGTAATACCTATTCCTTCGGGTTAAGAGAGAGTTGATAGTTAAATTCCAGAAGGAGTCTGTGATTGGACGTAGAACGGGAGTTCATACCAGTATAAAAATCTCTGTTGTAATTTACTTTACTATTTACTTTTTATATTCATATTCCGCACTAGTAGATAACTTAGTTAATATTCCATATTATGATCCTTAGCAGCACTTTCAGCCACCACCGACGCTCCAACACCCGAGCAACTCAAATCCACACTCGATTCATGAAAATTCCACTCATTTCCAGACCCAAACCCTAGTTGCCTAAAGCCTCACACCCAAATGGCAATCTCCCCTAATCATCACCGCAACCCCTGAAACTTACATAGATCGATGCTCTCTTCTATACGAGTTCAAAGAATCTACCTTTATATTTTTTCGTTTAACGGCTTAATTGATTTGGATTTTAGAAGCGGGGAGGCTATTTTCGTGTTTACAAAAATGGAAAGGAAGGAGGGAAATGAAATAAAAGAGGAGTGAAAAGGTAATGAATTTTGGTAAATGTTGAAGCTATTCAAATTTTAAAAACAAAACAATTGCTTTAAAAATAAGTAAACCAATATTTTCAAGTAAACCAAAATTTCCAAGCAACACATCATATCACCATTAATGTAAGTACAAAATTTTAAATTTGATTTGATTTAAAAGGTTTTTTAAAAAATAGAATCTGCAGTAATCGCAACACAATATTCCGTTCGTGTACAAACTACGAACGATAGAGATAAAAATATGAACGTGCACCAAAAATGCATCACGATCACAAACCAACAATAAAATACACAGATTATTTTATTCTATAAAATTTTAAAAATACCATCATTTTCCGTATAATACGTCAAAAGATAATTTACATATTTTTCAAGTTAAAAATTATGGAAAATTATATAAATTCATTTAAAAATACGTTATTGAAATCAAGTTGTTTTATTAACAATTGATTTTCTTATTATTTATTTGAACTGTTATTATTGTAAATAAATTTACAAAATGAGTTCACCATCATTATTTATTAATTAAAAGGAGTTAAATAAGGTTATTAAATCCATTTAATTAATATTTAATTCACAATTCAAATATTTAATTAACCTTATATTTGAATATAAGTTATTAAACTTTAGAATTCAATTATTTAAATATTTAAAATTAATTAAATATTAGAAATTAAAATGATAAAATTCTGGCATGTTACATTCTCTTTGCTTAAAATAATTTCATCCTTAAAATTCCCAAAGAAAAAATGTCTTCAAAAACTATTAATTAAAATAAGTTATTAAACCATTAAAGTCCTTTATGTAATGGAAAATTTTGACAGCATCTCCTTTGCATGGATGATTCGAAAAAACTATAACTCACCACAACTGGTCCAAATCAATAAAGAAAACAAAAGCCAAATGGCCTTCCATATTTGGGGCATAAAATCATCAATCAATTGCCAATTTCTAATTCTACTACATACCTCTTTTGCGTTTGATTTTTTTGCCAGCAGCTCACAATCTCGTTGTAAATGCAGAAGCATAAGAAATCAAATAGTAATCTCTTGCATCTATGCACCTACCTTTACTTATATAATCCAAAAGAGAACCATGTTGACAAAAGAGCAATACACAAGCTATTTCTATTATAAGCAATAGCTACATAAACAATATAACAACCATATGCCATAAAAGTACAAAGAATACTCTATAATAAAATACTATGCATCCAATCTTTTAAAAAGGTAAATTTAGAACTATGTGCATGGTTTTTCATATTCAAAATATATTTTCAAATTCCTCCCAAGAGAAATATATCAAAACCAAAATCAATTATGACAAGGAGGGAGCTCCTCCTACCGAAGCACGGTATAACTCTAGAATCAAAACAACATGGAGCATCAATACCACTAAAATAATAATTAGAGCAAACAATTATACCTAGCGAGTCTGCTAAATTGGAAAACTCCCAATCGCCCAACTTTAATTATAATAAAATATTTGAAAAACCACTTCGTAAAAACCCTTTTCAAATATCCTGAAATAATAATACTTCACCAAAGTTTTATAATAATAATATTATTATTTCTTTCATAAATCCTTTCGAAATCACTTTTCAAAAGCATCGGGATATAAGTCTTAATAGATAACGACTTTAAAACCCTTTACTTATTGTTTGCTCAAAAGTTGGACAAACACCTCTAACCTGATTTTTTGGTTAGTTTTGTTTGATTTAATTGATTTGGGGTTTTTAAATGTTCCGACACATAATGGAATGAATTTCAGCAAGTGCAGAGACAGATCACAAGTTCAAATTTGGAAAGCGGATAAGGAAAGTAAATAACATAGAGTTTTTATAGTGGTTCAGCCCGAATGTGCCTACATCCACTTTCCATCTTATTATTCTCTCTTTGATTTGATTACAAGTACAAGATATGTTCGACAAGAGTAAAAACTTTAAGTAGCCGAAGTGATGGATTTTCAGCAGAGTTTTCTCTCTTTTTCTTCAAAAATCTGTCCCCATTGTTGTTTAGAAGCTCTGGTATTTATAGAGTGGTGTTGTGAAGTGCGGAGGAGAAGTTATAGCTTCTTGAGTTTGGTTCGGCATTTGAGTCAGGAGTAGTTGGATCGACATTTGGGTTAGGAGTTTGCCTGGACTGGTGGTCCTTCTTTGCTTTGGTTCGGTGATCCTGCCTTGGAGTATCTTACTTGCCGGACCAAACATTTGATTCAGCATGTTTGTCATACCAGACCAAATGTTTGGTCCGGTAATGGATGTGTCGTGCCGGACCAAATACTTGGTCCGGCATATCAGAGAATGCCGGACCAAATATTTGGTACGGTATCTCTGAGGATGCCGGACCAGATACTTGGTCCGGTATACCATAGGATGCCGGACCAAATATCCAGTCCGGCATGTCGGCCCATATGTTTGGTTCGGCATTTGCAAGCATTTTTGCAAATGCGGAACCAAGCATATTGTCTAGTAATATTATTCCCTATACCCCTGCTTGCCTTTGCTTCCTTCTTCCTTTGCTTGCCAGAAACCGAGCCAACACTTGCCCCCTAAAGTATGTTGTGTAACTACACGACATGCTTTGTTTTGGTCCGATTTTGAGCTCCTACCATCGAATGACAACTTGCGACCATTCGTCTTCCTCCTTCCTTCTTCTCTAAGTACCGCCTTCCCCCCTTCTATTCTTCTTTCTATTTCCTTAATCAAATCCTTCTAATCTATCTCGGTCACCTGCAAACTAATTTGGGCTTGTCTTCTCTGTTCAAATTTGGTGTTCTTGCGTCTTTGTAACTTGAGGTAAGCTTCCCTAAATTTAATTGCTGGCTTTATGGTTCTAGGGTTTCGGTGTTTAGTAGATTTTAATGCAAGGATAAGCGACCTCGATCTCGCATTGAGGGGAAGGAAAAAGGTGGTGGGGATTTGGTGAAGGAGAATTAGGATTGGTGTTATTCGTGCGTTTTTGTTCAAGTATGAGAGGCGCAAGAGAAAATAGGAATCTGAGGGTAATTTTGATTTATGTATGCTTGGGCATCTCTAATAGCACGCCTTCTACTCAATGGGCAAAAATGGCATGGATTGCTCCTATGCATTCGGTTGTCACTATGGAGTCGTAGTAGTTTCAATGTTCTGTGCCTTAGCTATTAAGCTATTACTAGCTAGCATAGAAGACAACCAACATGCACTGTTAAATAGCTCAGTCTTGATGCATTTGTATCACTGGCAAGTAATATAACTCGATGTGTTTGGTTCGGCGTTGGGAGTATTGAAAATACCGAACCAAATTGTTCGAGCATGGTGGCTATTGGTATGCCAATCCAGAAGGGGAACTAATTTGAGATGGTCAGGTTTAGGAATATGGATTTAATTGGGTTAGGCCATGAATGCTTCTGTTTCCATTCATAATGGTAACTCTTTTGGACTTACGATTTACTTTTACTTTCTTGCATAGGAATATGTCTTCTGGTCACGAGCTCCGTTCCAAGTTTGCGGCTTCACAGCCTGTCGGGGCTGGTCCCTCTTCTTCTGATGCTCCAGTCAATCCTCCCAGGAAACTCAGTTCAGCTTACTCTTTAGTCAAAGGTTATGCTCCTAATCAACCGCTGGTTATGCCTTCGAAGTGTTATCCCAACGTGCTAACAATAGAGAAGCTGAACTCTATAGCTACTTCATTTGGGATAGATCGCCGAGACATGATATTACCTGGTCCAGATGATAGAGCATGTTTTCCTCCAGCGTGTATATGGCATATAGCAAGTATCATTATATGTGCGGTGCGATTCCTCCGCTTACCAACTGGATTGCTAGCTTCGTGATCTATTTGAAGGTCGCACATGCAACTTTAGCCGAACTCTTATGCTATCCTGACACGTTTATGCCTGATATTCTTGAAGCGGTATCAGAGACCCCCCACTCATAGAGGGATCAGATACCTGTATAACGTGAGGAGTTATCAGAAGGGGAGTCCTTCTATTAGTTTAGAGTCTGCCCACAAATTCAAAACTGTCCTGGAGCTATATTCTAAGTTTAGTATGTTCAAGAAGGAATATTTCTTTATACATAATGATATCGTGGCCCAGCATGCTTTTACTTCTGGCTGTAAGTTATTGTATTATCTTTTCTAAGTTTCTTGTCGACTTGGCTTCTTATTGCTCCGTAATTTTCAAGTTGTGTGAAGGCGGCGGAGGATGACGGCTTAAAAAAGATGGCCAAGGAAATATTGGCTATCCCGGAGGCCGAGCGGAAAGCCTCATTCCTACTCCATGATGTAGCCCTCTGATTCTACAACTTGATCGGTCCCAAACAGTTTGTGTACAAAATTAGGCCAAGTTCTGCTGAGAGAGCATCGGGAGTCGGAGGAGACATGGGTGATGGAGACAAAGGTAAGGGCTCAGATGAGGAGGGTGGTGTGGCTGAAGCCCCGAAGAAACTGAGACATAAGAAGAGCACAGTTCGTCCTCCCCGCTCGAGGAAATCTCTACGTATTCGAGATGCTCCTTCCCCTGGCGACGAGAGAGGTTTTCATTTGGGAGTAGAAAGTGAAGAGGAGGAAGGATCGGAGAGCAACTCTGAAGCAACTGAAGGGGATGTTCATGTATCTCTAGATGTGGATATTATAAGCAGCGAGGGATTGGGCGTGGATCCTTTAAAGAATGCCGAGGCTGTGCGAGAGTGGCTCGAGCAGTTGGAACAATCTGAGCTGGTCCCAAGGCCGACTCCTGCTGCCGATCTTTCCCAGGAGAATGTGGCTTTGGGTGATCTAGATGGAATACCGCCTCTTCCAGCATAAGGTGGAGCGGGAATTGGTGAGGAGTTCGGGCTTTCTCCAGGTACTTTTGATTACTGTACGGATTTTGAGATACTTCTCGAATTATTTTTTCGATGGGTCCCAGCCTCCTCCTGCTCCTCAATCCAATGAAGTTCGGTCGCCGTGTGTTCTCCTTCCTTCGAGTGGAGTCCTATCCCTGTATATTCCTTATTTGAGTGAGACCCCGCCCTGGCCATATGATCCAGTCTACCCTAAGGATTTGTAGTAGCTTGCTGTGTCTTAGTGTCTTGAGTGTTTTGTATTTTCTTTATGCTTTCTCGCTTTCTCGGATCTAATGTTGTTGCCCATATTCCATGGAAAAGGAGAAACCCAAAGAGGAATGAAGTCTCCACGCGGCTGGAGCAGTTCAAACGGATGAAAATGACTTCTATTTCTTCGAAGGCGACTTTTCAGGAGGAAAAACCCATGCAAGAGAATATTATGGAGAACCCATTAGGCCCGGATAAGGGAGAGAGCCGTGAGTCGTCCTAGAAACATGCGAGGTCCCGGATAAGGAAGCCACCTCTCATAGCTCCCAAACTTCCTCCCGCCATCGCCGTCACTATCCGATGGGTTATGAAGTGCACGAAGTGCCAGATGAGTTGGGAGAGGGTAATGTTGATCCTTTTTTCTCGGATTATCAGCAGCCGATGCGGAACCGCTTTGAGAGTCATCCTGATATAAATCCCGACTATGCGGGTTGTTGTGCGGGGGATCCTGACACTGAGTTCCTTTTACCACGAAATCCCTTGGTCTGGATCCTAGATGAGGCGGAAGACTCTGGATTTTGCTAACTTGACAACGAGGATGGTCCAGATTACAGATGAAACCAGAAACATTGTTGATTATTAGTCCCGCTTGGCCAAAGCTAGTGAAGAAGTTGGGAGTGCCAATGTGTGGTTGCGTCTAGAGATGGAGGACTTTCACAAGGCGCTCAGGGAGAAAGAGGCAAAGCTAGAGGAAGTCGAAGCATCTCGCACCTCTGAGATAACGAAAGCCAAGGAAGAGGCTAGGAAAGAGGCTACCGACCTATGTAAGACCCATATTGACATGGCTATCAGTTCAGTGGATGAGGCTCGGTAGAAGGTTCTGGAGCGAATCTGCTCCCTTAAGGGAAAAGTGAAGAAATCAGAAGAGGCCTTAGCCGAGCTGAAGGAGTCTCATGGCAAGTGGGAAAAGGAGAAGGACTCATATCAAGCTGAGATCGACAGGTTGAAGATGGAGCATGCTCAACCAGACCGAGGTGGTAGCCCTCCAGACCGAGGTCGATAAATTCAACGATTTTTACAACATGGTCAACCAGATGCTGAAGGATACTTATTACATGTTCTGGAAACACAGGAACCTTCAGTGGATGGACGACGACCCTCAGGTGATTGTAGGGATCCATTCTCGGCTTATCGAGGAGACCAAGGCTGTAGTCACGCAGGAAGAAGGGGCTGTGTACGACATTGGGATGGTGAACGGCCAGTTCATAGTGGAGGAGACCAAAGCCATTGCCAAGGGGTATGAGTTGCTGGCTGAGGACGAGGATGATGAGGATGGCTCGGATCTCGAGGGGCTTGGTGATCCACATCACGTCGCCGTAGGTATCTCGTCTTTTTTACTTTAGCTCTGCCATTACCTATTCTAGATTGCAAAACTTATGATTATTTTTACTTGCACGTGCAGGGATGTCTTCGGGGCAAGTTGGGCCTTCGCGAAAGGAAGACGATTCTCTCGAGCAATCCGAGCACTCGAAGGACATGGCTGGAGGGAGCGGGCCGTGCGTCAAGGATGTCCCTCCTTCTTAGTCGAGGAGATTTCCTTTTCCCTTTTCTGCATGCATTTATGGGGGATGTATGAACGTTTTGCATATGTATATAAATATAAGCGATAAGCTTTATACGAGAAAATTTTAATGTTGTACTGTTCAACTTCTGTTTGTTTTTTATATGTTTATCTGGGATGACTTTTGTGATGCGTGCTTTTTATAGTCTGCTCTGTCTATTTGTGAACTGTTTGCGAATTAGTTAATCGTTATAGTGTTTAGAGACGCAAAGAACCATAAAAGCGTTATTATATTCAAGGTCGATCACGAATGATAACTACTCGGGCTAATGCTCGTGTCGTGAGTATTATTCGATTTATCGTTGCCGGCGTGTGTAATGCCGATCGTCAAGTGCGAACTACCCCTAGCTGTGGCCATGCCTTAATCATGGGGTTTATAATCGGTTCGCAATTGATGGCAAGACGAATGCCAATGATGAACTGCCTAGGCTATAATTTGTGCCTAATTCGTGGCTTATGATCGGTTCATTATTGCCGGCTTGGCGATGCCGATCGTCAGTAGTGAATTGCCAAGGCTTGTTTCGTGCCCTTTATCATGGCTATCTTACTTTCACTGCTGCCGATGAGAATCTGCGATTGCTTGCAGTAGGAATGGTCATCGGATAAAATAATTAAACGAAAGAACATTTAAACAAGATAAGTAATACGAGACACTAGATTTTTATTGTGGTTCGGCCTAAATATCCCTACGTCCACTGTCTTTCTTTTATTGCTTTAGTACATGTTTCTTTACAACTCAAGAGAAGTAGCAGCGGAGATGTTGGAGATTCCATGCTTTCCCAAACACCTCTCCATCTACCGTTGACAAGATGTAAGCTCCATTGTGAAAATCTTTATGAATAACAAACGACCCCTTCCAAATTAGATCTAGTGCTCTGGGTCGTGGGAAGACTCATTTGAGTACCAAGTCTCCTTCTTGCAGCGTTCGAGGCTTCACCTTAGAGTTGTGCTGCCTTGCTACTTTCTGCCTATGGGCGGCGGCTTTGAAGGCGGCATCGTTTCTTTTTTCCTCGATCAGGTCAAGTGACATGTTCAAGAGCTCCTCGTTTTCTTCCGGATTGTAATGTATCCTGCGGTGCGAGGGGACGACTGTTTCGACGGGGACCATGGCCTCGGTTCCGTATGCCAATGCGAACGACGTGTGCCCTATCGCGGTCTTATAAGAAGTTCGATAGGCCCATAAGGTAGTAGGCAGTTCGTCGACCCATGCCCCTTGGATTTTTCTATCTTCTTCTTGATTAGTGTTTTCAACACCTTGTTCACTGCTTCGACTTGCCCATTTACTTGGGGATATACTACAGCCGAGAAGCTTCGGGCAATCCCGTGTTTATGGCACCAATTGGAGAATTCTTCACTATTGAATTGAAGTCCGTTATCCGATATGATTTTCTGCGGCACCCTATACCTGCACAAGATGTTACGTATTAGGAAGTTTATCACATTGGTAGATGAAATTTTGTTTAAAGGCTCCGCTTCCACCCATTTGGTGAAATAATCCACTGCCACTATAGCGTATTTTTATCTTCCTCGACCCATGAGGAGTTCTCCAATCAAATTAATTCCCCATATGGCAAAGGGCCAGGGGCCGACCATCTGGATTAAACCGGTAGGTGGTAATTTCGGGATTTTAACAAATATTTGGCATTTGTCACATTTCCTAGCAAACTCGGTCGCGTCCATGTTCATTGTGGGCCAAAAGTATCCATAACGCAGGATCTTTCTGGCTAGAGTTTGCCCTCCGGTGTGGTCGCCGCAACTTCCTTGATGTATGTTGTTAAGGATATCTTTTGCTTCGTTCCCGGCGACACACCTCAGTAGCGGGTTGGAAAACCCACGACGGTACAACATGCCGTTTTGGATGGTGTAGCGGGAAGCCCTCCTTAAGATTCTCCTGACTTCGTTTTGATCTGCTGGTAAGGCTCCTTCTTGTAAGTACCTAACGATGAGGGTCATCCATGTCTCCTCCTTGTCTGTGATCGCTGTGATTTTCAAACACTCGAAACTCGGTGCGGATTGCCTCATGACCGGGGTTACCCCCAGCATTGGTTTGGTTCTTATGCTAGCCCCTTTGGCGAGGGCATCCGCCTCTTGATTTTCTCCTCGTGGGATGTGTTTTATTACATAGTAGTCCAGTTCATCAAGGAGGGTTTTGGCCTATTTGAGATAGGACACAAGCTTTTGTCCACGAGTTTGGAATTCTCCAAGGATCTGGTTAACAATTAGCTGTGAATCGCTGAGCACACATATTGACTTAACTCCTATTTCTTTAATGATTTCTAAGCCGGCTATTATTGCTTCGTATTCATTTTTGTTATTGGTTGCAGCGAACTTTAGTCTCAGTGCATAGCTTAATTTTCTTCCTCGGGGTGTGATTATAATGACACTTGCTCCCGAGCTGAGCTCTTTCGATGCTCCATAAACGAACATATTATGTTTGACAGTTTCCTCTATCCTTGCCACCGCCTCCTCGTCTCGCATTGTGAACTCAGCTATGTAATCAACCAAGGCTTGTCCCTTAACTGCGGAGCGTGGGTGGTAGTCAATGTTGTAACAACCCTGGTTTTAGCAATTACCTAAGAATATTAAATTATAACTGAGGTTATAAATTAATAGTGTTCATTATAATAAATAGAGGATTTTTATTGTTTATTGGGAATAAACAATATAATTGAGAATAAAATAAGAAAAATAAAGTTTGGAAACTTTATTAAGATGGTTTGAGATAATAAAATGAGTAAAATGTGTTTTATTTAGAGTTTTTGAGATCAGTTTTATTTAGAGTTAATGCAATAATTTTGTAAATTATTGCTATTTACTTCGTTTAATGATTTTTAAAAGAAATAATTAATTTTAAGATGAGATATATTTAAAATAATGATGGAATTGATTTTAAAAAATATAATTTTAGTGTTAAATTATATTTGAAATGAGTTATAGAATTTTATTACACAAAAATGTGATTTTTGTGTAATTTATAATGTTAATTAGAATGAGTTTTGTAATTAAAGATGTAAATTTGCTATTTTATTTAAAATAGAGAAATATGATAATAAAATGTTTTAAATATATAAATAATAATTTATTTTGAGTGTAAAACATTTTATTCATCAAGAGTATGAAGTTTCATAATTTTTAAAGAAGAAAAACTTGTATTATTGTGATTCATTTGTTAACATACATGGTTAAGTGTTTAAATAAGTGAATGAATATTATCTTAAGCTAATTTTCTTTTAAATTAGACCTTAGTCCATTAACCTAATCCTAACTTGGCCTGTAATTAAGAAATGAGAAAAAAAACCTGTCCGTATCTTTTTCTCACTTCTTCCTCTAGTCTCCAGAAGCTTGCTAATGGTTGAAACCCTCTTTCCACTTTCAATCTATGCTAAAAACAAATCAAATGAAAATGAAAATTGGTGATTTAAAAAGTTAATTCTAGAGCTAAACTCAGGTAATCTTAAATCTAAAACCAATCTTCCTATCAAAATCTATTTTTACAGTGAAAATTTGTTGATTTGCTTCTCTCTTTGTTTGCATGCATCTGTTACTAGTTTCTACAGGTTTCTTTGGTCTGTTCTTGAGAGAAAGTTGCAACCTTTGGCTCCTAATCGTTGTGTAATCATCTATGGCAGCAAGGTGAGTAAATAAACTCACAATCTCCAGCTGAAGCAAAGCTTCAAATGCAAAAATATATGCAAATAGCTTGGAAATATTGATTTTTGGTTGATGTTTTGTTTCTGTGAAAAACTGAATTCTGTCCATCTTTGAAGCTGAAACAAAATTAGCCATAACTTCTTCGTTTCTTAACCGAATTTGATAATTTTGGATGTTCCGGAAAGCATAAATCATGTAATACAACTTTCATGTATTGAGTTTTCTGTAATTTTGAGGTTAGCTATGTCAAAATTGAATTTTCTTTCTGCTATCCCGAGAGCAAAACCTATATTTGCTCTGTGTTTGAAGCTGAAACAAAATTAGCCAAGTTTTGATGAATTTGAAATTCAAATTTGAATTGAATTTGAATGACAGTTTTGAGTGATTTCTCTGATTTCGAGCACAGATTTTTCCAAACAATTTCGAAATAATATTTAAAATAAATTGACATTTAAAATAATTATTATGTAATATTTTTAATTATTTTAAGCTACAAAATCTATTTATTCTCTATAATAAGGGAATTTTCAAATATCGTCGTCAAAATTGATTTCGGAAAATGGTTTTAAAGGCTTGTTTTCTCAAATAAATTATTTTATATATAAAATACACAATTTTGCACTATTCGAGCGAATGAGAAGGAGAATTAAACGGTTTGGTAAAACATGTGGTATGGGACACGTGCGTTTATCTTATCGGTTAATTCCTGACTTGTCTGTTTGATCGTTTTGACCTTCGGGTCGAGTTTACCGATGAGATGAGGTAAACTTTTTACTTCTTTAAGTGTGAAATTTACTGGTGATTAGTAAACCGTTTAGTGCGAACGTGTGGTATGGGACGCACGTTAACACTATTCGGGTTCCTATTCGAAAGTTTGTGACACATTTTCCATTGCGGCATGCCAGTACTGGACCTTCGGGTCATTGCCATTGCGGCGTTTGCCATTGCGGCGTATTTGTCTTCGGGTCATTGCCATTGCGGCGTATTTGCCATTGTGGTGTATTTTTCTTCGAGACGTTTGCCATTGCGGCGTATTTGCCATTACGGCGTATTTGTCATTGTGACTTTTTGCCTTCGGGCGAGGTACCTATTTGAGATAACAGTACTTGGCAAGGCTTCGGCCACATGCACGTGCAAATACTTTTGAGATGGTTTCTTTGACTATTTTCCGTAGTGTATCGCCCTTTTCGAAATTGGTCCTTTGAACCATTCGATATATATATATATATATATATATTTGTGGCGATTACCTTTCGGGAATTTGAACTCTTAGAAGTTCTATTTTTGAGATTTGAATTGCCTACACTGGTGTTATGAGATTTGCCTTCTGGCGTTTACTTGAGATTTTATTCTCCTCCTTGGAGATATATTTGCCTTATGGCGTGTTTGAAATGGGATCGCTTTATGCATGTTTTGGGTTTGCCAAGATGGCAGGTTTAGGTTTTTTCCTAAACCATATTTGATGTTTTATGAATGTCGATGATATGAGCACTTGTGTTTGATTTGAGTAGTGAGTTTGAGTTACCTCTTTCGAAGTATTTGGTCACTTAAGTAGAGTTGTTACTTAAGTGTTGAGCTTATGAGTTTATCGATTCGAGAAGAAGTATCTTCATGACTATTCCGCTTCATATTATCGATATTGACTGATTTGTGTAGCTAGAATGACCCGTGTATATATACTCGGGTCAGACTGAGTTGTTTCAGGTATCATCTATTAGAATTAGCTTGAAGTTGATGTTGGATATCAGCTCTTCTTTCTCTTGAGTAATTTCCGTTCTTTCGCATACTCTGATGTATTTATATTTGATTCGATGTATATGGTGTGGTCGAGTACCACCTTTATTGTATTCATATTGTATTGTACTAAACATGTATCAGTGTATATGTATATATATGATGTTGATTACTGTTCTGTGATGTGCTTTACATTTAGTTATTGTATTTTGTTCTGATAGATCCGTTAGCCACCTATAGTATTAGATTAAGCATTTACTGGGTATGTCGATCCACTTGAGATAGAAAAGAAAAAAAAATCATATTGCATTTATCGACGTATTCAGTAGATGTTTAAGACAAAATTATAGATGGTCGCCCTTAACCAGCCCTATTCTCTGCTTTAGTAGACGAAATTACTCGTTAATTCTCTTTACTAAGGTGGGTCTCGGGGTGGGGCATTACAAATGTCGTACTGGCTTAACTCAATGCACCATTTTAACAGTCGCCATGACGTGTCCGGTTTATGTAGGACTTTCCTCAAAGGTTGATCCATTAGAACTTTAATGGAGTGCGATTGAAAGTAGTGTCGTAATTTCTTGGATGCTATCAACAGACAGTAAGCCAATTGTTCGATCTTTGGGTATCTAGCTTCTGCCCCGTGAATCTCTTGCTAAGGAAGTATACCGGTCTTTAGAACGATCATCTTCTCATACTAATGTGGCACTTAGTGCGTGGGAGGATACAACTAGGTATAGGTAGAGGCTTTCTCCATTTAGCGGAGTGGAGAGTACTGGAGGCTTATGTAGGTGTTATAGCAAACCCCGGAAGGCTGAGTAGCTCTCATTGGTCCATTCAAATTTTCCTTTGTCCTCTTTGAGGGCTTCGAAGAATGGGATGCACTTGTCCGTGGCCTTGGATATAAACCTGCTTAGAGCAGCTACCTTCCCGTTTAGGATCTCCATTTCCCTCCACGTGGCTGGGATTTTGACGTCTTTCAAAGCTTGTATCTTTTCAGGATTCGCCTCTATTCCTCTAGCGTGCACAATGAAACCTAAGAATTTACCCAACGACACCCCGAAAGAGCATTTCAGAGGATTCAGCTTTATTTGGTATTTGCATAATATTTGGAACATCTCGTCTAGGTGGCTCAAATGATCCGTTGTTCTTCTTGATTTGACATGCATGTCGTCGACATAGACTTCCATGGAGTGGCCAATCTGCTGCTCAAACATCTTATTAACTAGACGTTGATGGTAGTGTTGGCGTTCTTAAGCTTGAAAGGCATGACCTTGTAGCAGTATAGGCCCAGATCCGTAATGAAGCTAGTATGTTCTTGATCCGGCACATGCATGAGGATCTGGTTGTATCCTGAATATGTGTCCATGAATGACAATAACTCATGTCCTACAGTTCCGTCTACCAGTCGGTCGATTCAGGCAAAGGAAAATAGTCTTTGGGGCAAAGCATCATTGAGGTTGGAGAAGTCAATGCAGGTCTGCCATTTCCCATTAGGCTTTTTTACTAATACCGGGTTGGAGATCCATTTTGGGTAAATGGCTTCGTGGATAAAATCGTTGGCGAGCAGGTTCTTCACCTCTTCGTTAAAAGCTGTCGACCGTTCTATCCCTATGCTTCTTTTCTTTTGTTTGATCAGGATTTTGGCTGGGTCAATATTGAGGGAATGACAAGCTATTTCTGGGGATATTCCCACCATGTCTTCGTGGGTCCACGCGAACACATCCAAGTTCTTGCACAGAAATCCTATCAGCTAGATTTTTAGATTCTGGTTCAACTGAGAACCTATATTCAAAAGCCTTGTTTTGTCGTGTTCGTCTACTATCACATGTTCCATAGCCTCCACGGGCTCAGCGTTGACCTCCTCCTCTCTATCTCTGGGGTCCAACTCATTTAAAGGATCACTAGTATATTCGAGAGGAGGAGCCTTCTTCGATTTGCTATGCTTCTACAGTTTTGGCACAGACGGCGACCCCTACGCTCTTACCCTTTTCATTTTTTTTGTTTTGGCGGAGTTTTGTCATGTAGCAATCGCGAGCTGCGTCTTGGTCTTCTTCTACCTCTCCTATTCCGTCATCAGTTGGGAATTTCATCTGCAGGCACCATACGGCCAAGACTTTCTGGAAATATGACAACACAGGCCTTCATAAAAATGCGCTGTAAGTGGAGTGTCCATCTACCAATACGAATGTTTGCTTTCAGATGATGGATTGGGGGTGATTTCCCAGCTCAACAAACAAGTCTAACTGTCCAAGTGGCATCGTGGCCTCTTCCATGAACCCGTGTAAGGGCTTATTGAACGGGGATACATCTTTCATTGATAACTTCATTTTGTTGAAGGCATGTTTGAACAAAATATTCACTGAGCTCCCTCTATCAACTAAGATGTGGAACACCTCAGCCGGGCCAATCCAAGCGGAGATAACCATGGGATCGATATACGGATACTGCTTTCTAACCAAATCTTCATCGCTGAAGGTTATGTTGTCCCTTTCTCTTCGTTTTGCGATGCGTCCCTCAGTAATGGAATGAACATATCCTTCCCTATCTTTCAAAGACTTTCCGTACCTCTCCATCTCGGTCCAACTTCCATCGGCCACATGTGGGCCTCCAGATATGGTATGGACAACTATCTTCTCCTGGTTGGAGCGCCTTATTCATGCTCCTACTTTGTTGTTTCCTTGTGGGTTCGGCCTAGGCCCCTCATGGACTGGAGCGGGAGAGTTGTGCCTTTGCTGCACGTACCGTTCCAGTTTCTTTTTTCGGATGTACTCCTCAATAAGATCCCTCAAATGCTGACATTCTTTTGTGTTATGCCCGTGAGACTCGTGGAAGCGACAATATTTTCTTGTTCTAATTACAGCTTTTGACTCTTTTTTATAGGGAGGGCGTTTGTATATATATTTGTGTTGAGTAGCTAGGTAAACGTTCTCCATAGTGTCATTCAAACGAGTGTATGAATCGAATCTCGGTCCAGGTCTGTATCATCGCTTATTGCCCCTTTTAGTTCCCGAGATGCCTTGATGGTTACTTTTTCCTTCATTGTTTGGCTTACTGCCCCCTCCTCGAGGTTGGGCATTCATGTTTCCTTAAACGCTGGAACCCCCTATGGGTTGCTCGCTATGTCGGTGAGCCACCACGTCTTCCAATCTCATGTATTTTCCGGCTTCATGAAAGAATTCTTGAAGAGTTAAAGGTTTTTCCTTCGTCAACCTTCTTGCAAGCTTTAAATCTAGGTGGATTCCCCCGCATAGTGCCATCAGTGTAAGCCTTTCATCCATGTTTTGTACTGCTGTTGCGACGACGTTGAAACAGGTAAGATATTGCTGTAGCGGTTCTCTAGGTTTCCATTTTATGCCCAACAAGGAATAATCATCTCTGGACTGTTCCACATGGATTTGGAATTGACTTATGAATTTTTCCTTCAACATTTCCCAAGAGCTAATGGAACCATGAGGCAGGCGACAAAAGCATGTGGTTGCTAAATTAGGCAGGAACAGTGGAAAACATTTACACAACACACCCTCTGTTGCTCCATTCATGAGAATATGCTGGGTGGAGCGCTGAAAGTGGATGATTGGGTCAGATGTGCCTTTGTAGGGATACATAGTGGGCATCTTCCATTTCCGAGGAGTGGCTGTCGCTTCTATGTTCCTGGTGAAGGGGTTGGATACCCTTGCCCCTATCATTCTTTCGAGTTGTTCACGTTTGAGATATTCCCTGCAGAGGCATGTCATCCTCTTCTCTGATTCTGGGGCAGCCCTAGGAGAAGTGGGGGCTTCCCTTTGATGGCGTTTGGAACCTTGGTTGAGGCTGGATTGGCGATGATTGGCTCGAAGCATGACAGGGTCAGCCATAGTCGGTCCTTGCATGGTGCCCCCTTGACTAGGCCCTACTCTTGATGCTCTTTTAGGACCGGCTTCAGGCTGAGTCGACTCGGCTTCGAGGTCTTGCATCTTCTTGATTGAGTTCTTCATCTACAGGGGATCTATTCCATCTACGCGACTCTCCGGATTGAGAATCACCTCGAGATTTAGTGTTGTGAGTGGATTCCTCTATGCCTCTCAAGCGTGTCATGAGTTGCTCCACTAAAGCTTTCTACTGGGCAGCGAGTGGTCAGTCAGCTCATTCACAAACCTATCTAAATCCTCTCGAGTGACAGATGCGTCTGGAGGTTGAGAGTGGGTAGCCGAGTTTTCTTGATCTTCTTGGATGGGGTTGAGCGTATAGGTAATTGCCGTTCTCTTACCCTTATCGGTGTTGCGCGTAAAAGGAGCCATGTTCTACTGTTGAGTTAGGGCTTGGAAGGATGGTGGACAGAAGTGTTCATCTCTCCATGCGGTTCGTTTCTCAGTGAAAGCACCAAAAATGTTTGCTCAAAAGCTGGACAAACACCTCTAAACCTGATTTTTGGTTAAGTTTCGTTTGATTTAATTGATTTGGGGTTTTTAAATGTTCCAACATGTAATGGAATGAATTTTAGCAAGTGCAAAGACAGTTCACAAGTTCAAAGTTTCGAAAGCGGATAAGGAAAGTAAATAACACAGAGTTTTTATAGTGGTTCAGCCCGAATGTGCCTACATCCACTTTCCATCTTATTATTCTCTCTTTGATTTGATTACAAGTACAAGATATATTCGAGCAGAGTAAAAACTTTAAGTAGCCGAAGTGATGGATTTTCAATAGAGTTTTCTCTCTTTTTCTCCAAAAATCTATCCCTATTGTTGTTGAGAAGCTCCGGTATTTATAGAGTGGAGTTGTGAAGTGTGGAGGAGAAGTTATAGCTTCCTGAGTTTGGTTCGGCATTTGAGTCAGGAGTAGTTGGATCGGCATTTTAGTTAGGAGTTTGCCTGGACTGGTGGTCCTTCTTTGCTTTGGTTCGGTAATCCTGCCCTGGAGTATCTTACTTGCCGGACCAGACATTTGATTTGGCATGTTTGTCATTCCGGACCAAATGTTTGGTCCGGTAATGGATGTGTCATGTCGGACCAAATACTTGGTCTGGCATATTAGAAGATGTCGGACCAAATATTTGGTACGGTATCTCTGAGGATGCCGGACCAGATACTTGGTCCGGTATACCATAGGATGCCGGACCAAATATCCAGTCCGGCATGCCGGCCCATATGTTTGGTTCGGCATTTTTGCAAATGCCGACCAAACATCTGGTCCGATAATTTCGTTCCCTATACCCCTACGTGCCTATGCTTCCTTCTTCCTTTGCTTGCCAGAAAACCAAGCCAACACTTATAATATCATATAATCAATCAAATCAAATTCCATATAGGAATAAACTATAACTTAACATGATTTAAAATATTAAATGACAAACAAACAAGGTTTAGAAATTTTCTTAGGTTCACAACTTTCTCGATCGTCCAAAGATATAGATAATTTCCTAAGCGTACCATCATGCTCATCAGCCTTTGGTTATTGCTTAGAAGATTACATATGCTCCCTCAAACAAAATTGAAAGCCACTCCCCTAAATTTTCCTAAGCCACACAACACAACATACAAATATACTTAAGCCCGTAAGATGTACATAAATCATTCGTACACAATATTTGATCCAATCACTTGCTTGGATACATAGACTTTACTTTCGAATTAGTATTGCTCACTCAACCTCCCTAGTTCGGACGCTGATCAAGTTCCTTGATTAGAAACCTTTGTTCTCCTTACATAGCCACAAACTATGATAGAAAACCTCAGTATCATGCCGAAAATCCGAATTAAGTGTTCGCTGACAAGAATCAAGTGAGAAATCCTTTTTTGGATAGATGTTAATCACCCCAAAGTTATGTACCAGAATCCTAGATCGAGAACCATGCGAAAAAAATGATATACGAATAACTTACGTACTTATATTGGTTTCTTTACTGCACCAACCGTTTTAGTATTCCATTCAGTACTAAAATTATTTCACAAATTTCCACTTAAGTTTATAAAATTTTTATAAAGACATTTCTCTATAAAACATCAAATAAAAACTTACTCCACTTTATTTACTCGTATAATACTCTTCTACATCCTAAGAGTATATACAATATGTCAATTTTATTTTACTTCTCAAAATTTAAATGGAGACCTAATGAAAATACGGGCCTTTAAAACTGAGCCAACCCTTCAACCTTTTTACCTTAGAGTGGTTTAAGGAAAGATGTTTATAGGTTGACCCAATATCACCAAATAGTTTACATAACTTAAAAGATTAACAAATACTATGGTTTTAATATAACAATGCTTATTAGAACCTTCCTATCCAATTTAACCCATTTAAAAACTTGATTTAAATTATTTCTTCTATATCCAAGAGTTTAAAATTTAATTTATCAAAACATTCTTTTATGAAAATACATTTTATTTTAAATCAATTTCCTTTAAGCAAACTCAAGAACTAAATACTCCGTTTTTATTTCCAAACCCTTTCGGAAACCATACTACATATATTTCTATATATAAAATAATTTTAACAATTTATTCAGTAACACTCACTTTGGATTCATTCGGATTTGAACTCATTTCAATCGCTCGATGACAAAGAGAATAATTTACTAAGTGCATTACAATGTTTGCCTAAGTAGACATTTAATCGTCCCTTAGAAGGTTATTCAGATTACCACAAAACTAATCGAGAAGTTTTCCACGAACTATCCAAAGGAAATATACCTTTATTAAAAATTCTCTTTGAAATATTTATACGAATGAATACTTTCAAGTAATACCACTATTACTTTTATCAATTTTTTTTGACATAATTTCAAGAAATACAGAGTTAGATTCTCGAAAACTCTTTTTACTTATAAACCACCTTTTATAAATCATATAAATCATTTTATACACCATATCGTATAAAATGTACCTTTAAAATCATCTTATATTATAATAACTTTTCCTTTATTATAATAAACTTTTCACAATGATTTATCCTCTAAATATCTTATCTTCTCATTTAGATTATATTAAACAACTTTTATTAAAAGTTTTACCTTTAACTCAACATTATTAAAAGATGACTTTTAACTAAACATTTTCTCCGAACACCTTATAGTCAAATTATAAAACCTAATTCACAAAGGGTGCGTTTCAATGTACTCACAATTATCAAAAAAATAAATGCCCATAAACTGGTCGAGGATAAATTAATAACCAATAAACGGTAGTCAATGCTCTTAAACTACTTGGGCACGACAAATCAAACAGTAATGATAATAAATAAATATTATCATTTTCTAACAAACAAACACAACATAACTAACTATATCAAATTGAAGATTATTCCTTTATATGTATAAAATATATCATCCTAGGTAAAATATTTCATTTATCAATTTTCAAAAATCAATATCATGTCTATTTGCCTTGTTCATAAACAACTCAATAGTCCAATTAACACAATACGTTTTTATAGCAATAAAAATACGCTCTCATATACTCAATACTCTCAAACTCATTCTAAGGTGTCACTTATCGTATTTCTAATGAGCCATACCCTAACAAAGCAAGGTTCTCACTTAACCTTCTGCTCTGATACTAAATGTAATGACCGGTTTTTTGACCCTTGAAAGTTAGCACTCAATACATCCATGGTAATCAAACGTCGAGCATCTAAGTGCCAAAAAGGCAGATTGTTAGGGTAAAAAGAAAAAGAAAAGGGAAAAGAATAGAGGGAAACAAAATCTCACAGCGGAATGACAACATATAATATAACAAAGACAGTACAAACCGTCACTCTAAAGTACATTGTATATCAGAGTTAAAAATGAAACTCATCAGCTTGGACAGTTATAATTTCCTGACCTTACAGTTACTGATGGGAATATATAATAATACAATTGAAAAAATATTACGGTAAGTGAACATCCATCTCTACTCCATGAGCTTCCTGTCCCACAAACGACAATCTAGAAAAATACTCGGTCTGACCTGAGCATTATAATAAAATAACACTCGGATCAGTTTGGAAAACTAGCATGAGAAACCTCCAGAAATACGGTGAATATTTAATATTCCATGAGACTATGCCGCTAAACACGGAATGGGTTTTTACCTCACAAGATCAACATCCATACATGAAGAGATGGAATACAAACCAAAACAAGAATCCAAACAAAAAGGATGGACATATGCAAGATTAAAATCAAAACTTAAAGAATGGATAAAAATAATTAAACATAGAGAAAGCTTAAGGCACTTCTTGATGCAATTAAGAAAAGATTAACTCCAAGGTTCGAATCAAACAAGGAGAATGAATTTATCCAACATGACCAGGAGAGTGCGTCCTCCTACACTGAAAGTATACCTCTAGATAAAATATACTTGAGAGCCCACCCCAAACACGCATCACTCTCAGGAACTTCCAAGGTGGGTCCCGCCTCATATGAGCTTCCGAATATTTCACATCACCGCATGTATGCTACCAACAAATCTCCAGATAAATGTGAATATACTCTAATGGGTGCGACCCAATCAGCTTAGTTCCCCACTCACTCTTTGGTTTTAGTTATCCATAGTATTGGATGCCAATGCTCAAAATGAGCGACAAATTGTCTTACATTAACAAAGCATAATGAAAGATATCAAATCAATTGTCGATGAACAACTATTGAAAATAAACTAATACTATACCGGGAAAAACAATGAAGCCAGGCAAGTTAGGGCACTGTTTCTTCCTGTCTTGAATGAACATCATTCTTAACTTTCAAATTAGCAAGAGTTTAAATTCTCCAAATGAGCAACAAATTGGTCTTGAATCGACGAAAGACCAAGAAGATAGCAGAAGCAATAGACATCGAATCAACTATCGGAGATAACAAAATGATATTACTTGTAGAAATTAACGAATCAAACATTTAAAACATTTGACTCACACTTGTGCTCGATTTTCACATCATAAATATTTGTAAAATATTTGAAAACACTCTTTAAAACACTCTTTTAAAGAGAAAATTATATTTCCAAGTGTATTAAAAAGAAGTGCCGAAAACAATTGTCATTAAAACATTATTTACTATAAACCCAAAACAACATGCACTTAACTTTATGTTTAAACATGCCCTTAAAAAGATTTTCTCATTTATAAACTATCGTTTATAACTTTAAAATGACATTAATTGTCCCATAGGAAAATAAATTTTATAATCTTTTTATAAATTGAAAACAACATTAATTATCCCGAAAGATAATTAATCAAATTTATAATCATTTATAAATTTTAAAACAACATTAATTATCTCGAAAGATAATTAATCAAATTTATAATCATTGATAAATTTTAAAACAACATTAATTATCTCGAAAGATAATTAATCAAATTTATAACTCATTTTATAAATTTTAATCAATACTTAACCTTTATTTTAAAAATTCTCAAAATATTTGAAAATATACTTTAAACAACTTTCAATGTGGAAAAACGCGGCTAAATATTTATTTTGTAAAAATACAAGCACAAGTCCAACACACACAAGGGTTTAAAGAGGTGATATTTCATAAGTAACGGTATTCTGAAAATTGCTATAACGACACTTATACAATTCAAACAGTATTGCACAAATATTTCAACCAAACATCAATATAAGCAATATGAGAATATAAATAAATCACTATTGGCGAGAAACCCTTTAGGGACTCTCTACAAAAGTCCCTTGTAAATCTCATATATATATATATATGTATGTATGTATGTGTGTGTATGTGTATGCACTTTGAAGTGTCCCGTAGCGACCTATTTGCTATGAAAACACTTCACTTCTTCTTTTTGTCCCCTACAACAAAATGATTATTTATGCCATCTGTTATCAAGTGGGAATTCAAATCCAAACGAACGTTCAAACAATAATAACAAATATATTATTATCAACAATTAGCAATCAATAGCTAGTATATCATTTATTAATTAATCCATATATTAATTAGCTTCAAAAATAATCTTTTTACTTTGCAAGCACAGAACGATGATTTATCTTGCTCAATAAATGCCTGAAATAATCTATTCAAATTAATTATAGCAGAGCGGTATTATACTCTGCTAAATATATATCACAAACAAAGTATAACTAATTTAGCTACGTTAAACGTAATTAAATAAAATCACTATACTTTTATCGTTAATTTATACTTCATTAAAACTATCAACTATCATTCAAGCATTTAACAAAATTTGTAGCAACATTGATATCATATAATTTATTTAGAGGTGAGTAAACTCACCAAAATTCCAGTTGACGCTTTCGCGTTGCAGTTTAAACTAAAATCGAATGGCGTTCGATTTTAGCTCAAAATTCAACTAGTTCCAAATCCACTGAAATCAGTTCCAACACTTAGATAACGTCGATACGAGTCCAATGCAAAAGATCGCGTCCAAATCCAACCTCGTATGGAAGTGTTATTGAATTTATAAGAATTCAGATTAATTAATTAATTAACAAATTTAACTATAATTACCCTTCACTAAACAAAATCCATTTCTTCTTGTTTGGGATGGATTTTCTTTCAATTAGAAAACCATCGAATTTAATAAAAGTAAAATAACGGCAAGCGCATGACATACAATCGTAGTACGTATGCGAGTACAGGTCGATCCCACAAGGAAAGCAATAATTTTAAAATCACTCAATCAAACTATCCCAAATATTTTGAAAATGTGTTAAAATAAAAATTATAGAAAGAAAAAAATTAGAATAAAAGTGAAATAAAAGAAATGAGATTAGAAAGAAAGAGGTAAATCCACTCTCAAATTCAAATAAATCAACAAATAATAAATTTATAATCTCTCTTTTTAACATAAGTAAAATTGGTTAATGTATTTATTTTAAGTATGGTCTTTTTATATTATTGATTAACACAACTTAAACCATCAAATTTTAATACATCAACCAAACCCACTTGTTAAATCTCATGAAAATGATTATGAAGTTAGAAATAAAATTTAGTTTAAGCTTGATCTATTTACTATCTTTGATTTAGTAACACAGGACATCAAATTTTAATTCTACTTTTAACTTCGTTATCAAATTCAAATGGTTAAAAGAAGATGTAAATTGAGCTTACATTTGATTAAGCATTATCTATTTGTGATTAAAAAAATAGACTATAAAATTCATTGTAAACATCAAACTTCCATCTACATCTAAATTCACATAAAATCCAAAAAATAAGAGATCATAAATGAAACCATTTTGTTGACTAAACATGATTCATGAGATCTTCACTACCCCAAAATTGAATTCATACTTGAATTCATTTCAACAAAAAATAGATTCAACATTAACAAAATAAAGAAAGTGCTAATTAAAAAGAAAGAGAGCTAACTAGAAAAGTAAATCTATACTAATTTGCATAAAAGTAAAGCTAATCTACTTGCATTAAATAAAAAGAAAGCATAAAAGAGCATGAAAGAAAAGCATAAAAAAAGCATAAAAGAAAAGACAAGGCTATGAAGCATTAAAGATAAGAGGACTTTTATTTATGATTTATGGCTACAACTCATATGCATAAAAAAATCTATTACATGTAACATAAGAGGGTATTTGTACATGTTCTAAAACCATAATATCTTTTAGAAAGCCACCAAATTTCCCTTTGACTTTGTGTGGCCTCCAAATCATCATTAAAGATTAATTAATCCTCCATTAACATGTGCTTTTGCTTTTAAATGTTGTCCATTAGCAAGTGGGTAAGTAGGCTCCTCCATGAAATGTAATTCCTTTTCTTTTCTTCCTTCTTTTAGCTTCCACTACATGTGCAAGCATACATCCATGAAGCCTCATCTAATTTGCACTCAATTTCCTACAAAATAAAATTAAAATGTGCAAATAAATTTTCTCAAAATAAATGCATGCACAAAATTACCATTTTGCCCTATATGTAGATGAGTGAATGATGATTTGAAAATACTTTTGCATTTTTGTTAAAACATATAAAAATATCCCGATATGTTCTTTATTTTAATAAAAGTAGATAAAGTATGAGAGTAGAAATATACATTTTTACATGCACATCACTTCCCCAATCTACTTAGTACCCATTCCTATATAAGAATGAGTTTTGCATGCCATGCATCTCAACCACGATACACATCAGTCCGTCATTCGGCGAACAGACTTTGCCGTTGTTCCTCTCTTTCCGAACTCAATGCGCCAACCCCAACCACGCCTAGCTTGGCCTTGCCGTCATCAAAGTGACCTGCTGCCTTGCGTCCACTACCCAAACATCGCCTATCACCAAACCCCACTAGAGGCACTCCGACTACCATTAATCTTCATCTCTTCGCACCCCGAGTCCAACCCCATCATCAAATTGACCTCCGACCCTTCCTCGTTCATTGCGAGCTGAACCATCGAACATGACAAAAAGATACCACCTTTCACCCTAGTTGATCGGACCTCACCACTAAGCCAATGTCGATGCTCCAACACCCGAGCAACTCAAATCCACACTCAATTCGTGCAAATTCCACCTACATCATTGCCAAACCCAAACACTAGCTGCCTAAAGTCACACACCCAAACATCGATCTGCCCTAATCATCATTGCAACCTCCAAAACTTACATAGATCAAAGCTCTCTTCTATACGAGTTCAAAGAATCCAGCTTTATATTTTTTCATTGAACGGTTTAATTGATTAAGATTTTAGAAATGGGGAGGCCATTTTCATGTTTACTGAAATAGAGAGGAAGGAGGGAAATGAAATACAAGAGAGGGAAAAGGTAACGAATTTTGGTAAGTGATGAAGTTATTTAAATTTAAAAACAAAATAGTTACTTTACTAAAAAAACTAGTAAACCAATATTTTTAGGTAAACCAAAATTTCCAAGCAACACATCAAATCACCATTAATGCAAGTTCAAAATTTTGAACTTGATTTGATTTGAAAGGGTTTAAAAAAAGAATTTGCGGTATTCTGCAACACAATATTCCGTTCGCGTACGAACTACGAACGACAAAAATAAAAATACGATCGTGCACCAAAATACATAACGATCGCAAATTAATAATAAAATACAAAGATTATTTTATTCTATGAAATTTCAATAATACCATCGTTTGCCGTAAAATGCGTCAAACGATAATTTAAATATTTTTCAAATTAAAATTTATGGAAAAATCCTATGAATTCATTTAAAAATATGTCATTAAAAATCAAGTTGTTTCATTAACAATTGATTTGCTTGTTATTTGTTTTAACTATTTATTATTGTAAATAAATTTACAAAATGAGTTCACTGTCATTATTTATTTAATAAAAGAAGTTAAATAAGGCTATTAAATCCATTTCATTAATATTTAATTCACAGTTCAATTATTTAATTAATCTGTATATTTGAATATAAGTTATTAAACTTTAAAAACCAATTATTTAAATATTTAAAATTAATAAAATATTCAAAATCAAAACGATAAAATTCTGGAATGTTACATTGATTGATCGGTACCGATCCATCACCACTTTCCCAAACTTGTCTTATTCTTTAAAATAACATGTTGGTTCATAGTACAAGTTGATAAGGGACATATTTGAATATTTGATGGATCGATAACGATCCATGGACTTAGCCAATAATGTCCCTTTAACTCTTTATCCCTTCATCGTCGTTCGTCTTCAAGTCCAAAATACATTTTTTCATCATTTCATAGTTCGATTCCATTGAAATATTGCTTGGATTAAATATCAAATAATACTTGCCTCAAAGTATGCTTCTATGAACACAGAGTATGTTTTAAATTGAGACAAGTGACCATATCCAAATCTGCAAACGCTTTCGTCACTTGATACTTTTCTATGAACATTACATCTTTACTGAGAAAATCAACATTCGGCACTTCATTACAAATAGCAATCGAGTCACGTGTTCTAGGTAGTTATAAATGTTGAAGTCTATTATCCAAAGATTTTGTTCACCGTTGAGAACTTTTTGAGTGTCATTCCAGTTCATGGTCAGGTAGATTTTCCATCTTCTTTTCTATATATTTTCAAGAAATCACTAACGAATCGGTTCCGATTCATTAGATCCAAATTATATAAAACATTTTCTATTTAGATGTTTTTCTCACTTTTATTTCCAACCGTCAGCTCTTGTGCTTTTTTAGCCGTTTCCACAGCTTTCAAGAGACAAGTGTTTCCATCTTCGACACTAAATTTCATCTTTGAACTAGACTTCTCCAATTCACCTCAGATTCAAGTAGATCAAAGGAGTCGATCCATCTAACTCCCCACGATCAAACTTAAACAATAAAATGTAGGTAGAACTTGAACAATTGTCATCGATTCTAGTCTCGCTTCACCGCCGTTATAGTTATGCAGTCACTTCTTGTTCATCGCCATCATTCACGTTTGTTGATCCATATTATTCCACCATTGCCATTCTACAACGTTGATTCAAGGGAAAGGCCAAGTCCATTGGGTTTAGCAAGGCATCTTGGTTGATATTGGAGATGGATGGAGATGACTTCTTGAAGCAACATAGCTATAGGTCGGCTTCGCTTGATCCTTGGAGGATTCTTCAAATCACTTCTAGAACTTCAATCCTATTTCCAATGAATCCAAGCATCGATATGTCTTGAGATGCGAATCCCATCAATGCTTGAATTCATCCATTAAAGATCCTTTATCCCATAAAAATGGCATCATCTCTTTGGGATTCCCCAGTCTAGAGATAGATTTTCATACCGAACTGAGTTCATCTAGTTTCATCAATGTAAATCCTACGTTAACGGGTAATATCCAACACATTGTTCTAATATGTGTTGGATCTTGTTTGCTAGCACAAGTGGACTTTATACAAAGTGGTTCCATACACCGTGACAAGGATATAAGATACACACACTACATATGAAACAACACTTATTTCAGCTTATTTACATAATCAGATGGCATGTCGATAGTCATTGGACACTATATTGACTACACATGGGTAACATATAACCATTCAAGTTAATATAGAAATTTAGAATTATCTAACCATGCTCGTCCTCCGAGCTTTTAGTATAAAATGGAACCCCACAAATGCTCCTAGCAAATCTCCACAGCGGCAGCGGCTGTTTAACTTGATTCCACTGGCAATAGCTTCCTGTACTGCATCGGCTACCTATGACTGTAGAGTCTTCCAGACACAATCATCCTCGCCGCACTCAAGGCCCTCCACTGGATGAGGTATTGCTAATGATAAGTGAGGAGCTAGGAAACAATATTCCTCCCGGCACTAATTTGGAGGGGGTCATGACCTGGATAACCCTCTGGATTCTCCGCATCTCAAGTAACAAATGCTGAACTCCAACAAATCCGCGCAGGACATATGATTCTGATGAATGAGATCATGACCCCATTGCATCTTTGAGCTCATCACCCTCCTTCCAGTTACATGGCTTGTAACCAACACATGTGCATGTATGGGGCAGTTCCCCCATTTAAACCCTTCCTCGAAAACGTTCTTCAATCTATGAGACTCTGCTCATCTTAGTTACACCCCAACGTGTATGATGTTTTACTCAGTTTATACATGATTTTCATTCAACACTTTGGGCATAGAGCCATCCTTTACTGAGATCCGGTATCTGTACAACTTCAAGTGATGCTTTCTAAATCCTTCCCTCACCTTTAAGGCTTTCAACGACTATAAGGTCATTATTGACTTGTACAACAAAAGAAACTACTTCAAGTATGAGTACTTCTTCGTCCGCTGTCCAATTGGCTTCATCTAGAAGTGGCTATAGGGATGTAACTCCTACACTACCACTTGGTCATCACCTTATCAAAATTTACTCTATCCAGAATTGTTAATCTTCTTTGTTTTCTAATGTAGATATTCCTTGAAGAATACACAAAGACAACCTAAGGCGGGTGGTCTCACAGCTTCAAACTGTCCCTAAAGATCAACGCTAGATGACTTATCTTTTTAACTGACCTTTGGCACCATCACTTTGGTCTCTTATATAATGGTTATAGAGTGAACTACATGTCCACTCCTCTCGATGTCCCATAGGCTGCTCCTCAGGCCAAGATTCCTCATATAGCTCCAGCCTACCGTGGAGTTATCGAGAGGGAGGAGCAAGAAAACATTATTGCCACTTTGAACGAAGAGGATGATGAAAATAAATATGATGAAGAAGAAAAGGAAGATGAGTCAATCGTTGAAAAATCTGAGGAAGAGGGCACTCCCACTCCAACACCCAACTAAGTTGTTTTACAAGAGGGCCCTCCTAAAATAGCTCCTGTACCCAGTCAAAGTCAAACCGGAGGATCGACTCTGGCCCCGTTTGACGATGCCATCTTTGATCCGCTGTCATATCTAGGGCCCGTAAACCTCCAAGCATTAGACTTCAATAATCCATACTTCATGGAAATGCTGAATGAATTGGATGTTGTTACCACTTTCCCTAATGAAGGCGTAGTCACTCCCTCTTCCTCCTAAACCGAACATTGTCTATAAGATAAGTAGGGCTGCATGTGTAACATTATGAAAAATATAAATAACTTATGTTCAAATATATGGATTATTCAAATATTTGAATTGTGAATTAAATATTAATTAAATGGATTTAATAGCCTTATTTAACTCCTTTTAATTAATAAATAATAATGCTGAACTCATTTTTTAAATTTATTTACAATAATAAATAGTTCGAATAAATAATAAGAAAATCAATTGTTAATGAAATGACTTGATTTTTAAGAACGTATTTTTAAATGAATTTATAGAATTTTTTCATAATTTTTAATTTGGAAAATATTTAAATTTTCGTTTGACGTTTATTTTGTAAACGATGGTATTTTTGAAATTTTAAAGAATAAGATAACCAGTGTATTTTATTGTTGATTTAAGATCGTGTTACATTTTTGTGTCCAATCGTATTTCTGTTTTGCCATTTGCGGTTCGTACGCGATCAAAATTCATTGTAGTGAAGTGCTGGAAATATTTGTATAAACCAAACTCTACACATAGATTATTCAACACTTAGACTTTTTTCTTCCTCTTTCTCTTTTCTTTTATCATTTCCTTTAACTAAAAATAAATTGAACCTTCCTCCTTTAAAATTCAAATCAAATACTTAACTAAAAATCATAAAATTGGTTCTATTGGGTTTGTTTTAATGAGATCTACAAATCCATATAAGATTTGGAGAGTGCAATCAAAGTCTGGGTGGAAGTCAATGGTGGAGGAGAACTAGTGTTTGAGATTTATGGAGATCTAGGTTGAATTAGCTTGTATCGATGTTGGCGTTGGGCTTGTTAGGCAAAGGCAAGGTTTTTGGCATCGGTCTAGCATGGTGTGATGCTCGGAGGTAAATCGTGTCTGTTCTTTATCATATATGGCTATTTCAGGTTGCATCGTGAGAGAGAGGATTGAGCTTGGCATTATGGGGTGGAACGTGAAGCTGTCATAGATAGGATTTGAACAGAGAAGGTTGGAGTCGAATTCGTGGAGTATCGGTAGAGTTATGGCATGCATGCACGTGACCATAGTTGTGCATCCGTGTCATGTACAGAAGAGGATAATTTGAGTGGGAAGAAGAAGGGTTTAGTTTGGGTAATTAAATTTTAATGAAGTGATTAGTGTAATTTAATTATTTAATTAAATCAAAAACTTATAAAATGAATAACTTTTCCATACGAGATCGGATTTGGAAACGCTCTTTTGCATTGGACTCGTATCAGTGTAATTTATGCATTGAAGTTAGATTCGTTGCACTGGGAGCTAGTATAATTTTAGGCTAAAATCAAATGCCATTTGATTTTAGATCAAATCGGAACGCAAAAGCATCAATTGGAATTTTGGTGAGTTAACTCACCACTAAATAAACTATATGATATCTGTGTTACTATAGATTATTGTTGAATATTTGGATGATAGTTTATATATTGTTGTTTGATTATTTGTTTGGATTTGATTCCCGTTTGGAAGCATATGGTATAAATAACCATTGTTTTTTAGGAAACAAAAGCAAGAGGAAGTCGAAGTGTATACGTAGCGAATAGGTCGCTGTCGAACACTATGAAATACACATATATATGTATGATTTACATGGGAATTTTATAGAGAGACCCTAAAGAGTTTCTCGCCAACATTGATTTACTTATATTCTTATGTTGATTATATTGATGTTCGGTTGAAATATTTATGACATACCATTTGATTTGTATAAGTGTCGTTATAGCTATTATCGCTATGTCGTCACTTATGAAATATCATCTCCAAAATCTTTGTGTGTGTTGAACTTGTACTTGTATTTTTAGAAAGTAAATGTTTAGTCGTGTATTTGCAATTTGAAAGTTGTTTAAACTATATTTTTAAGTATTTTAAATAAAGAATAAGTGTTGTCCAGAATTTATAAAAGGAGTTATGAATTTGATTACTTATCGTTTGAGATAGTTTATTTTATTTTAAATTTACAAAATAGATTATAAGTTATATTAATTATCTTTTGGGATAATTAATGTTGCTTTAAATTTGTACAAAGATTATAAATTTAGTTAATTATCTTTCAGGATAATTAATTTTATTTTAAAAAGAGTATAAATTTGATTAATTATCTTTCAGGATAATTAATGTTGTTTTAAATATATAAAAAGATTTTAACTTTATTTAATTTTCTTTCAGGATAATTAATGTGGTTTTAAATTTATAAAAGAGTTATATCAACTATCTTTTGAATGATTAGTATTGTTTCGAATTTATAAAAGTATTTTAAATTGATTTATTATCTTTCAAAATAATAAATGTTGTTTTAAAGTTATAAATGATAGTTTATAAATAAGAAAATCTTTAAACAGGAATGTTAAAAAATAAAGCTAAGTGTAAATTGTTTTAGGTTTATTGTAAACAATGTTTTAATGACAGTTATTTTTTACCCTTCTTTTTAATACACTTAGAAATATAATTTGCTCCTTAAAAGGAATATTTTAAAGAGCATTTATTTTAAAGTGTTTTACAAATATTTGTGATATGAAAAATCAGGCACAAGTTTGAGTCAAATATTTAAAGAGATTTAATTTTCATATACGATCATTTTTTTATTCCCGATATCTGATTTATTGACTATCGATTCTGCTATCTTCTTTGTGTGTCATCAATCTAAGATGATTTGTTGCTCATTTGAGCATTGATTTCCTTTATCAGAAATGACTAAAACCAAAGCGCGAGTGGACGTCAAGCTATGTGTGGTTGCTTCCATCAGGGTATCTTCACATCTACTTTAGATTGGATTCGGTGGTGTGCACATAGAGATGTGAAATACTCGGATACTCGGTAAGGTTGATAGGGTTCAGCTTGTACATTTTCTGAGAGAGTCACAGAGTAAATGACCCTCTCAAATATATTTTCTAGAGGTATACTTTTGATAAGGAATGTGCACCCTCCTAGTCATTGTTTGAAAAAATTCATTTTCCTTATTTGATTCAAATATTTGAATCGTCTTCTTAATTGCAGCGAGAAGTGCCTGGAGCTCTTCTTGAAGTTAATTATTTGTATATATTCTTTCAAGTCCAATTTTGTTCCCTATATTTCTCATAGAATTATTATATTTGGTGGGACATGGAGCTCATGGAGTAGAGCTAGATGTTCATGTGCCGTAGTAACTTTATTTTCCTTTGTACTATTATGTATACCCATCAGCAATTATAAGGTCAGGAAGTTATAACTGTCCATGCTGATGTGGTTTGTTATTAACTCTGGTATACCATGTATTTTAGAATGATAGCTTTTACTGTCTTTGTTATATTATATGTTGTCATACCACTATGAGATTCTATTTTCCCTACTCTTATTCTTTTTACCCTAACAATCAGCTTTTTTCGGCACTTGGATGCTCGACATTCGAATACCATGGATGTTCTAAGTGCTGACTTTTGAGGGTCGAAAAGGCGGGCCGTTACAGCAAGACACCAACACACTTAGGATCACTTCTACGTGCACTTCATAAGTTTCCACTATCTAATTCCCATAAATCATGTTTTTCTCATTCTTTTCAAGTACAATGAGAAGATTTAGCTCTTATGGAGCTTGGGCCAAAAGAAAGGCCAATACATCCCTATCTATGAGCAGAGTTCGCACCAATGATGATGCTTTTCTAGTGAATCTTGCTAACACAGAGATAGTCTGACTCAAGCTAGTGATTGAAAGACTAGAAGTCGATGCCATAGAAGCTAACTTGGAATGTAGGCTATACCAAGCAGCGAGTGAGAAAGAGACTGAAAGGGAGGAGGTGAAACAAACCATTTTCAAGTTTTATATTAACATTATCAAGTCCAAGGATTTGAAGTGGCTTAGAGACACCAACCTTCGTGTTCTAGCTGATGTCCATGGTAAAGATATGAAAGAAGAAAGAGGGAGAGATGAAGGTCAAAGGCTTGAGTCCAATGAACCTAAAATTATCAAAGCACTATTTGATGACGATGACTTAGTAGCCTTAGATATCAGTAAAGAATAATGAATTGCTGAGAATGGAACATAGATGCCCATTTGGACTTCTATTGAACTCATTTCCAAGGAGCCTGTCAAAGATACACTTGCTTTCCTTATCCAGGAGTCTCAGATGGAAATTCTTACTATGGTGGCAACCAGCTTTGAGGTTGTCGCGAACATTATTTCTACACCTCCTACACTTATTGTTAATCTCATTGAAAATTATAATCTAGACTTTCCGACCATGTTGAACCTACCGACATGCTCCTGTGCTAACTTCTATTGCCAAAGAGGGACAGATAGTTCTCGGATTCACTCCATGCTCCCTCAACTATAGGTATCCCTCTTAACTCTTCATTCCTTAAAATATTACAAATGTCACCAGATGCTATCATCGACTTTCATTGACATGCACTACCTATTTCAGATCAACTTGCAATTATGGCTCTTTCCACTTTCACTTGAGTTGCAGGTCCTTCAGTTGAGGCTACTACAACAATGTTGATGGTAGTCATGTCTTCCTTTGTCATCGCTACCTCCTTGGCTTGATTTAATCCTGGCCCAAATGCTGAAAAATTCGATTTGCTAGAGGAGACCGACGAACCACATGTTTTCTTGGATGAGAAGGAAGAGGTTGTCATTACACAAACCTCCAGACTAGAGCCTTCCATAGCAACTTCCCTTGCCAAGCCCACTACCATGATGGTTTGGATGAAGCTTGAACCTGGGTTTTCTTTCCTCCTCCATCATCGACTACCTCCATCCTAAGGCTTCTAGCATCTTTATTGCCTTCACTTGTCCCTCTTGCCCTTGGAGCTACCCAATCCCTAAAATGTAGCATCTTATCTCTACTGATCATCCTTCGACGGTCAAAGATGGCATTACAACTCCGGAAGGTAGTACTATCAAGTCAAAGCGCTAGAGGAAGACCGCCATAAAGAAGACGCTCAAGCCGAGAAGCCAGCAAAGCCAACAAAGACGTGAAGCTATAGTCCACTAGATGCTTCTGGGATTCTTGTTTGATTTCTTTTTTTTCAAATCTTATTTAATTTACTTTATAGCACTTTTTATATTCTACACCTTTGTACTGTTCTTGCATATGTATAAATATATAACTGCCTGTAATGAATTACTTATATATTATACTTCTTGTGTCTATTATCTATGTAATGTATTTATTTACTCTAACTATGTGCATATAATTTTTTTTGCTATTTACTATAATTCGGTTAAACATGTCCTATTCAACTATAAATAAAACTATCTAGTGACGCTATGGCTAAAATTATATGGGTTTCCTCTCGTGTCCACATGAGCACTGATATAATTCCAATAATTGTACATATGATTACTTAATTTATACATATGATAACTTAACGATACATTGACACTATCTCTGGTATCAGTGTCCGTGATGCCTATCTCCATGCATGCATCTCCGACCTTGTCTTTCTTTGGACATTGGTTGCAAATATAAGATGTTAAGGGTGAATTATCCGCTCTGCCCCTAGTCAGCTTATACTCTAAAAAATTGGTCATGGTTCAAAGGAGTCCGTCGATACCTATCTCCAAATACCTAGATATTCGGTTTGCAAAATACAAGATGTCTGCTTATGGTACTAATCCTATAACACAAAGTTAAACTTAATGAATATGGTTTCATTGATTAAAAAAGCTAAATTCATTCCAGTAACCCAATAGTGAATCTCGCTTTATTACATCCAACCAAATTTAATAGAATGTCTGAAATAAAATAAGTCCTAAGAATGCAAGAAATCTCATATGTATCATCGCTTCAATTCCATAAGCCAAAGAAAATGGAGTTTGTCTAGTTATGGATTTTTGGATTGTCTAATATGCCTATATAGCCAGTGGTAAGTCAACCACTCAATTTCCCTTAACTTATTTCAGTCATTTCTTTATAATGGATTTAATAATTTTGTTCGCTACTTCTACCTGTCCATTTGCCTATGGATGCACCACCATTGAGAAGCACTTATCAATTTGATATCCAACATAAAATTCATAGAACTTTGCACTTTTGAATTTAGTTCCATTATTCGTTATCTTCAGTGAAACTATGAATCTACATAAAATGTTCTGACTACACAATTGATCACTTTACCCGAATTGATCGTAGTGAGGGGCTCCACCTTGACCTATTTTGTAAAGCAATCCACTACTACAGTTACATATTTTGCTCCTCCATGAGACTTCGGTAGCACTCCAATGATATCGATCCATAAATGACCACATGCTAACCCTTGCATAAACTCGTTGGATGAGGCTCTTGGTATCTTCATAAATATCTAGTAGTTATCACAATTTTTGAGAATTCAGTAGCATCTTGATTGACAGTTAGCAAAAAATATCCAAATCGAAGTACCTTCTTTGCTAAATGCTACCCCTGGCATGATTGCCATAGCTTCCTTCATGAACATCTATTAGGATCTTCTTAGCTTCATCTTTGTCGACATACCTTAGCGGAGGTAGACAATCCTCTCCTATATAAAACTCCCTTTTGCATAATGTAATGCAGAACCTTACGAAAGAGTTTTCGTTCTTCATTTCTATTTTTCAATAGAGTCCCCTTTGTTAGATAGTCTTTAAATCGAGTCATCCATGACTCGTCCTCGTCAAGCTCCAATATATAATCAATATCCATTGCATTAATGCTTGGATATTTCAAAACCTCTACTATAACGATTCCTAAAAGCAGCGCATCTCCAAATCTAGACAATTTGACTAATGAATTTTCATTTGTATTATCCTCTATGGGGATATGCGTTATCACGTAGTGTTCGATATCATCTAACAGTTCCAACACCTTTTAGTTAAATATTAATAACATAATAATTTGAATTTTTTTTAATTTAATATGTTAATAAAATAAATTAAAAATAAGGAGGTGGAAATGATCATTTTTCCAAATTTTGAGTTTTACAACAAAACCGGCGCCCTTGCGATCGTCTTGGTTTTCTGTTCCATGCGGTATTTTAATTTGCCTCGTTTAGAGTTCGTATGTAGGAATTGTGGTTGAAATAGTGTTGAATTAATTCGAATGCCAAAACTTAGAATTTGAATTTGAACTTGAGTGAATAGTTGCTTATCCCTCTTTCCATTTAAAAACTAATCCTTTAGTTTCCAGAAAATGATCACTCTTTTTGCTTCTTCCTCCTTACATTTTACAGACCAAATTTCAAATCACTTTGTCTCACTCAAAACTCAACGAAATCGTGTGAGATTAGCAGCACTGCAAAGTTAGAAAGGAGGACTAGGCATCCACGTCTACTTAAAGGTAAAATTCTAAAGCACAGAAGAGTAGTAGGTCGGATAGTGGAGATTCACGCAGTGGACGGTGAAAATGGTGAGTGATTCGTTCTTTTCTCTTCGTATAATGCAATTTTGATCATATATATATATATATGATATGCTGGCTAAATCAAAGTAGATAAGCACTTATATATAGTTGGATTAAATGGGGATTTAGAAGGGAAATGGGTATAAACATTAAACTAGAACTAGGTTTATAGTAAAATATTAAATTAATGAATACTTGTTCAAATTGATGAAATTTACTATGAAACCAGACTTAGAAATGTCGGGATAGATACTAGGGACGTTCTTAGGTGACCGAAGGTGGAATAGAGGTGATTGAAGGCGAAACAATGGAGTTGAGAAGCCAAACCCTCTGCTTGGAAATTTCTAGAAATTCATGAAAACTGTGTACACTAATCCACCAGTTGGTGCGAATAGGCATCAATGGCCTATTTTTTGGTCAGAGTGAACCTGAACCCGTAAGGGCCTATATAAAATAATAACTATCAATTCAAGTCTTGTTTCTCCTATTTACTAAGACGTTTGAAAGCTATTGATTGGGAAAATGTATGAATTGAGTGAATATATGTGTGTTTAAATGGATATGTATGTTGTTATGATATTGAAATGATGTGACGATAGATGAAAATAGGAACGAGCATGTAGCGCAAGTAGATGGCCAGGATATGGATACAGATACAAATATGGATACTGATACAGACCTATAACATGAGTAGGTGATCCAGGCATTGCATTGCTCCTCTAAAGGCTTCGGAAGACTAGTATGAATGTGGATGTTAATTGACCCTATAGGCTATGGGCGGACTAGGGAGTGACTCCAGTTAGTATGAGGACAATAGACGAACCCGTAGGCTTTGGGCGGCCGAAGAAAGTGAGTCATATATGCGATTTACGTGATGATGGACAACCGACAACCTTATATGGCATGAGGCTAGTCTAGGGAAGTGAATCCATATAGAGATGATGCAATACGACTAAATGTACATGATGACTAGGTATGACGTGACCGGTAGGACGTGTGGTGATCTAGCGGTAGACTTATATTATGTTATAATATTATTTTTATAGTTTGTGTAAAATAAATTATGGTTCACTCACCATACCCATGTCTAACCCACTCTTATTTTTCCCTTTTTTTTATATATCTAGGTTATTGTAGTTTGGAAACGAGATAGTATCGAAGGCAGAGGTTCATTTGTGTATATTGTATGTGATGTTGATAAGTGTTGTAACCTAGATTTAACTATGTGTATGGTTTGGATTTGACTTATGTTGGATGGAAAAATGTTTTTGACAGTTAGAAATGTGTGGTGTGACAACCTCCCTACACCCCTGGTACCTAATATACCTATATAATGAGCTGTGGAGGTACCCGAACGATGCAAGATGGTAGCCAAGGGTGTAAAGTAACAAAAATCCAAGCATAGAACCGGTGTAACATCTCACAACGCATGGACAAAATATAATAATCAAATATATGTAATATAATTAGATGAACCATAAATAAAAACATTAGAGTGCATCATGTTCATAGATCATACAAAAAATACATCCTAAGGCTCCAAAATAAACTCTATAACTGCCTCTTAAAATACAAGTACTAACATAGCTCTACAATCCTGTACAGCAGAATATAAGCGATAGTAAGCTCCAAAGTATTAGGTATATAAAAAGCGTAGCCTCATTGTTGTACTCTGTATATCTCCATGCGCTATCCAGACTTGTCCCTAATTTACACATTTAAGAGTACCCTAGATAATAGGAAACCAATCATATAACCTCGGATCAGACAACAGTCAGGATTGAGCGATACATCATCTCACAAAACTGTAATATTCAAATATATTAAATATGGACATTGGGTATGAAGAATCATACATGACCTGTCCCTGCATCCAAAGAGTTAGCACATAATAGTTAATATATGCAAATCTACTATCATTTCCATACAAGTGTACCACAACCGAAGTACAATGTCTACTGCCTAGGCATACGATTGAAAATATCTACATTGTGTGACCCCGAAAAGTAATAAACAACCATGATAAACATAACATCCATTAAACAATTCTCAGCATCACTCATGTGCATTGGATATATGATAACTCCTATGGCATAATCGCAAACTAGAGTCCCAATCGAAATCCCGGCTTCATTGGTGCTCGAACCCATGCCACTTCGTAAGGCTAGGAACTAGGCTCACAATCGTAAAAGCCCAGAGTAATCTACTATCGCAAGATCTAGACATGATCGTAAATCTAGTTGCGAGCTACCCATATACCCCTTCTTTATAAGCACACTAGAAACCTTTGAGTTACCAACGATCCCTTTGCATGCGTTCCCATAATGGAACTCAATCGTTATTCCATCCCGGTTATCTCCACAGTAGAACACAGTCGTAAATTCTGCTTATAAGCCCCCATCGTTGAAGTTTCCCTTGTCGATTACCATCATGACTCCCATCGTTAAGTTGTCATCTTCGGAACGCCCTAGACATACATGTAAGTCGTAGAGACATCATACTATTGTCCCGAAGTCATTGCGTCAAAGTGTCACATCCTTGCTTCATTATTTGCCTTACATAAGTAAACTCAAACTACGCTCAATGTATTCCTCCTCCCTGCTCCGAGCACTCATGAAACCCAAAGCATTGCTCGGCCTCATCCACCTCCAAACCAAAACCTTGCTGGCCAACCCCTAAGAAACACCACAGATCAATCCCCTTTTCTGGTAAGCATCGTCCTTGAGCCACCATCATCAAACCAAAAATCTTATTCGGCACTTCCCACAATTGAACACAACTCCTAGTTCGGCACCCGAACCAAAGTAGATACCTGATAGGATTTCCTGTCTGATCTCCCATTACCGAGCCTAAATGCTACCAGATGGGATTTCCTATTTGGTCTTCCACTGCTGAACTAAGTAGCTACTAGATATGATTTCCTATCCAGTCTTCCGTTGCCGAACCCAAGCACTACCAAACAAGATTGCATGTTCGGTCTTCTACTGCAGAGCCAACTTAGATCTGAACCAACACTTCCCCTTCCTGAATCCAACTACCGGACCGACCACTACTGAACATACCACTACCAAACCAAAAACCTATAGCTCCTTTAGTGCACCATCTTCACGCTAACACCATTGCTACAGTCAACACTTCGACCCTCATGCATCGCCTATGCAATAATACGACTCCAAATGTTCTAAAGCCAATTCACCGAATACCGATTTCATAGTTCCTACCTTTAGTTCGCTCCGATGAGCATTTTCAACCATACAAGCAAACAAACAAACATCATACATGCATGAAACAACATTTAAACATGCACATTACATAATCGATTATAGCAATAATCATACAAGGTGTCCACAACATAGTCTAACATATATCAAGGTAAACACATATCCAAATAACATATGTAGAACACCAAAAATTAATTTATTCACATTTTTACTATAGATAAAGTTTTAAAACAGCAATAAAACATAATTTTGACTTCAAAAATGGATCCAAAACATATTAAAACCTGTATATACATATATAATAACGCGAGAGACGGTAAATCTCACCAAATCTTCCTTAACCAAGTTTTGTATGCAAATTGATTCACATTCGAAAACCAATAGCAAAGCCCTAAGTTTTCTTTCCCAAAAATATAGATTTGAAGATCTCTAGTGAATCCCCATGCTAATCTATAATTAACCTATTATTTAGACTGGATTTGGAAGAGAAAAGAGAAGTTTTTGAGTTTTGAATGGGAGCTTAGATCTATTTGACAAGTGATAAAAATGATTTAGGGATGATGGTTCAGCCTATTATAGCCTCCAAACCCGGGGTAAGTGGGCTTACCCTAAACCTCACTAATTACCCACTAAGCTGCTCTAAAAACTACTAACTTCAAACAGTCATATCTTCTAGCCAGAAAGGCCAAATCACTATTATGACCACTCTACGGAAAGGAAAACCATAATATCTTTCCAATGGAAGTAGTGTTGGATGCTAATTCGGCTTTTATCAAAAGTGTAGCCATTACAAGTTTCCAAGGAACAAATTGTAAGGAAAAATTCTAAATATAGAAACTGCCATTAATAGGTATTTCCTAATAGTTATAGAATCATACGATCTCATGTGAATTTAAAATAATATTTTATGATCCTTCGATACGTAAAGTATGGGTCGTTACACTCTCCTCCCCTTTATGGAATTTCGCCCCCAAAATCCCAAATACAAACTTGGTAAAATCAAACATAGCTACTCCACTTTCCTAACATCCATGAGCAAACATATCAAACATCAAACATGCACATAAAAGTAAGAAATGATATCTACACCTAACCTAGCATGCAAGATACTAAACTATCCTATATGATATCTAAAGTGTGTGATAAACATAAAGTCTCACCAAGTAAAGAGCTCTGTATAAATAGTCCTCACGCTCTCCTTGGTCTCCTAAGTATAATCACCTTCACTTTCACTTCACTGAACCTCCACCAGCTCTGCATTCTTCCTCCTAAGCTACTTCGTATCACATCTAATGATATGAATAGGCCTACGAACTCTCGATGCTTCTGGTTCAATCTTGATATCATCCAGTCGATTCTATTCAACTATCAGGCCTAAGCCGTGCACAAACTATCACAAGTGAGAGCATGGATTACATTGTGCATGACCACCATCTTCTAAGGTTAATAACCCTATATGCAAGGTTCCAATCATCTCAATATTGGAAAAGACCAACGAATCTCGGTGCCAACTTCCCCTTAGTATTGAATCGAACAACATTCTTCAATGGAGAGATCTTGACAAACACCATATTGCCTGTAGAGAACTCTAAATCACACCTTCTCCTGTTAGCATAGCTCTCCTGTCTATCCTGAGCAACTTTCATTCGTTGCCGAATGATCTTGATCTTCTCCAAAGTCTCTCTAATCATATTGGATCCAAGTATCGGTTTCACGCCCACTTCCCACCATCATGAAAGAGCATTGCACGGTCAGCCATATAATGCCTCAAATGGTGCTATACCGATGCTGGACTGTTAACTATTATTTTATGCAAAATCTACTAAGTGCAAATGATCGTTTGACGAGCCACTGAAATCAAGAATGCAAGCTCGCAAGAGATCCTCTAAGATACAATTCACCCTCTCGATCTGCCGATTAGTTTATGGGTGATAAGCTATACTAAGATGCAGCTCCATCCCCAGTGCATCTTGTAAGCTCTTTGAATACCCTCTAGTGAACAAAGGGTCTCGGTCACTCATAATGCTCTTCGGCACACCATGGGATCATGTATCCCACTTCACATACAACTCGGCTAATTTAGATGCCGTTCTATTAGACTTTACAGGTATAAATCTAGCACTCTTCATCAGTCTATCAACTATGACCTAAATGCTATCGTACCTCCTATGGTCCTTGGCAATCCATCAATGAGATCCCTTGAAACATGTTCCCATTTCCACTCGAGAATCTCAAGTGGTTGTAGCAACCCACTTGGATTCTTCTGCTCTGCCTTTACCGACCGATAGTTCATGCATTTCGAGATGAATGCGCAATGTCCTTTTCATCCCTTTCTAATAAAATAACTGCCTCATATCTTGGTATATTTTATTGTTGTCGGGATGTATAGTCAACCTCGAATGATGAAAGTCTCGTGCACCTTATCCCTTAACCCATCGACATCAGGAAAAAATAATCCACCATCCATACGGAGCCAACCATCACAGTCAATCCCGTACTGCTTCGTCTTCTCAGACCCTACTCCTACCTCTATCTTCGTCATAATCTCCACTAGTCTAGCATCTTGCCTGCGACTAGTACCGATACTCTCAATTAATGTAGGTTTGATAGTCAAGCTAGACAACACTTTCGGCTCTAGCTCACATCGAGGTCTAAATCATAACCAATGTTAAAGTCCAACTACTTCCGCTCTAGGAACATTTCTCCTAAGCTAGAATGTCTCCTACTCAATGCATTAACGACTACATTTCCCTTATCATGCATACAGGAATGTCAAAGTCATATGAGACTAGGAACTCCTACCATTGCTACCTACGAAGGTTAAGATCCTTTTGGGAAAAGAGATACTTCAATGATTTGTGGTCCATATACAACTCAAACATCTCTCCAAGAAATAATGCCCTCATATCTTCAAAGCGAATACTATCGCTACCAACTCCAAATCATGAGTTGGATAATTCCTCTTGTACGGTTTCAACCGTCGACTAGCATAGACAACAACCTTTCCCCTCTATATCGACACCGCACCTAGTCCAGTACTACATGCGTTTGTGTATACTGTCAACTCCTTATTCCCACTCGGAATGACTAATACTGGTGCGCTTGTCCATCTCTCCTTCAGACTCACAAATGGGTGCTTGCACCTTGTGTTCCAAACAAAAGTTTGATTCTTCTTCGTCAAGTTGGTTAACGATGCTGCTACCTTAGAGAAGTCATTGATAAAATGTCTATAGTATCCTGCTAATCTAAGGAAACTTCTCACGTCTGCAGCGGTCTTGGATCGATCCCAGTCCTGTACTATTGCCACCTTCATAAAATCTATAGTAATCCATGCTTAGAAACAACGTGATCCAAAAATCGCACTTCCCTCCTATAGAAGTGGCACTTCTAAAACTTTGCCTTCGATCGGTGCTTCCTAAACACCTCGAGTACAATCCTCAAATGTTACTTGTGTTCTTCCTCCATCCTCAAATAAATAAGGATATCATCCACGATCACAAGTATAAACTTATTTAGTTGATATCTGAAAACACGGTTCATAAGATAAACAAAGTTTTCCAGTGCATTGGTTAGCCCGAACGGCAAAACCAACTCCTTATAAAATCCAAACGACATATGAAATGTTGTGATCGACACACTCTCCTTCCTCACTCTCTGTTGATGAAACCATGAAACCCCGTCGTAAGGTCCAACTGAGAGGACACTCTAACACAATAGAGCTGATCAAACAAGCCATCCATTCATAGGGAGTGGGTACTTATTCTTCAACATCACTTTATTCAGATCATCGTGATCAACAGACAACCCCAAAGAGCCATCCGCCCTAGTGGAAAACAATATGGGTGCACCCCACTCAAATATGCTCCTACAAATGAACCCACCCCTCAATAATCACCCAATCGCACCTCTAGTTTCCTCTACTCTTTGGCCACCATATGCTTTAAAAGAATAACTACTGGTCTATCATCTATGACTAGATCAATATAGAACTGTATCTCCCTATGTGGTGATAATCCGGACACCTCCTCGAATATGTCTAGATACTCTTTCGCTATAGGCATAGTTGACAGCTTGCTGTGAGAGATCTCGAGTGAATACAAAAAGCTAACCATCACCAAATCATCAAGTAGGAAGCCTATCTCCAATCTACACCTGTCATTCGTCCCCATCATCATCAACAGCTTCTCACAATCCACCACTACTTCATACCTCCTCAACCAGTCCATCTCCTAGATAATGCCGACCCCATGAAACCCAAAACAAAGCAATCATAAACATACAAACATCCATGACTCAATGAAGCTAAACCATGCAAAGGTTGGATAAACCTTTAACAAGGTTCATCGTAATTTAAAGTTCGGTTTACTATCTTGGGTTCCAATCCCAATATATTTACCAAATCACTAAATATAAAGGAATATGAAGTCCAGATATCGAGTAAAACACGTACATGTGAATTGAAAATAGAAAACATACCATGTATAATGATGCTTTCCCACTTCTCCTTCACCGATGGAGCACTCGATGAAGCTGGGACAACGCTCAAAGCATAAGTAGACTCATCTTGCTTGTTCCTAGGTGGTTCGTGTTTGTACCAAAATTGGGCACAACACTCTTCGGATGTGTTTGAAGAGATAAAATGAAGAAAATAAATGTAAAATGAGGAAGATCTAACAAACACACCAATCAGCAGATAAGAAAAAAATATAGAAACACGTAAATTTAGAGTGGTTCGACGTATTGCCTACGTCCACTATGAAATGATTGACATTTATTGAATTCACTTGCTGATTACAAGAGATTACAACAGTACAACTGAAATATGGTAATAATTTCGACAGAGTATCAGCATAGAGAAGCCAAAAAGTCCCATTTTCTGTAGGTCCGGGGTCGCTATTTATAGGTGTAGGCTGCAAATATCTGGCTCAAATCTCGGAAGACTCCTTCTCTCATGTGGGCGGGCCCACTAGATCGATCCGATGTTGATTGGGATCGATCCATGATCAATACACACTCATTTCATATCGATCTAAAACACATCCATTTAGGCCGAGATCGATCATAGACCAAGTAGAGGTGGTACGCAAGCTCCTGTGAAAATTTGGTAGCATTTGGACTTGTTGATTTTGAGTTATGATCGACCTAAGTCTGCATTTACAAAACACTACCGAGTTCGTATCGATACAATTTGTATCGATGGCTTCATATCGCTTCTGATTCGAATTGATCAGGCGACGTGGTGCTATATTCTAGGATCGATCCACTTTTTATGCTGAGTGACTGAGTCTTCTGCTTTTACATGCTTTCTTCGTATCGATCTGGAGTATTCCTTTTGTATCGATGGTTTGCACTTCTTTGTACCGATGCTTTGTAACCGCTTCGTATCAATACGAACCAACGCATTTCATATCGATGACCTGGATGTCGTTTCGTATTAATCATTCTACACATCCTTCGTATCGATGACTTTAGTGGCGTTTCGTATCAATCGTTGGCTGATCAATACGAATTGAGTTGATAAGGAGACCAATACGAAGTACATATGGGCGATATCGATACGAAGCGTTGCTTATTGATGGATACGAAGTGAAGCGATCATGATAGATATAGACCGATGTTTACCTGATGGATACGAATAGGATGGTTGCAGGACGATGGATACGAAATGGATTGATACGAAATAGACGGATACAAACAAAACGTGCTTCTCATGGAACTTGATTGATCCATAACCCGAGCATACGAACTCCGGTCGACTTGAAATTCGAAATGTTGGCATTCATAGCTCTGCTTGTCATGTCTTGTCAATTGTAGCTCGATCTGGACTCAGACCAAATTTGCCAGTATCCATAGTGAGCCTGTGTATGACCGATCTTCGGGGCGGACTGTCCTTGGTGTCACGGCCTTGCCAAAAGGTGGGATAACAGTCTAGACAATCCTTCTTAATATGCCCAGGCTTGTTGCAGTTGTATCACTTCTTTCCTTTTGCCATATAGTCTTTAGCAATATGGCCCTTCTCCCAACAATCATAGCAAATAGGCTTCCATTTGTTCGTCCTCAGACCATTCTTTATTTGGGTTGCGCCTCCTTAACCGACTCTGGACAATTTATCTTAACATGTTCAGTCATACCACAATAGAAGCACTTTCTCTCACCATCTTTTAGGTCCTTATAGTCCCAACTAATATGGCCCTTCCCATTGTAATTAAAATAGCTCAGCTCCCACTTGCCTTTCTTTTGGTCACCTTTCTTCTGAGACTATTTTCCATCTTCATTGTCCCTCATTCTCTTGCTACTTCCTCCTACTTAAGGTTTAGCCTCTTCTTGAGGAACAACAACCTGCTATGCTTTCATTTGAGCACTACTATCCACTATCCATATTGCTTCTCTTTGGGCTCCTCGCTTTACGCTCACCATCATTAGCTATCCCGATGACCCTTCTATCCTTAGCTTTCGGTGTAGAATTCCCAATATGCATGTCCATTCTTACCCATTGTAATAAGAATGATCAGTCTCTCATAGAGGAAAACTGCAACAATGGTACTTAGATGTGCAATGCGTCTTACTATCATATACTATTATATAGTTTTAAAAACCAAAATATAACAAGTAAGTTCTCTCATATATCGCTCGGCCCATTCTAAGGTGATTGCTCCTTCCTTATCTCTAATGGATCCAAGTATTAACTTAGGTTGTCTGCGCAACCTAAGCTCCGATACCAAATATTTGACTACCTACAGCTCCGGTACCTAATATACATGTATAATGCACTATGGAGGTACCCGTACGATGTAGGATGGTAGCCAAGAGTGTAAAGTAACAAAAATCCAAGCATAGAACCTGTAAAACATTTTACAACGCATAGAAAAAATATAATAATGAAATAGATGTAAAACAGGCAAGACACTTATATAATCAGATGAACCATAAATAAGAACATCAGATTGCATCAGGTTCACAGATCATACAAAAACCGAAATAAAAGAGTTTGTATATCCCAAGTCTCCAAAATAAACTTCATAACTGTCTCTCAAAATACAAGTACCGACATAGCTCCACAATCCTACACAACGGAATATAAGCAATAGTAAGCTCCAAGGTATAGGTATATGAAAGCATAGCCTCTTGCTCATATTCCATATAGCTTTATGCACTACCAGACCTATTATCCCTAATCTACTCTTTTAAGAGCACTCGAGATAATAAGATGCAAAGAGTAAAACTTCAGGTCAGACAACAGCATGGGGTGAGCGATACATCATCTCAAAAACACTATAAAAATCGTTATATAGTAAATATGGACATAAGGTATGAAGAACCATACCTGACCTATCCCTGCATCCAAAGAGTTAGCACATAACATACAATATATGCTAATCTACTATCATTTCCATACAAATGTACTACAGTCAATGTACAATGTCCAGTGTTTAGGCATACGGTTGAAAATACCTACATCATGTGACACCCTAAAGTAATAAATAACCACGGCAAACATAACATCCATCAAACAATCCTCACCATCACTCATGTGCATCAGATATATGATAACTCATATGGAAAAACTGCAAACCAAGGACTCAATTGAAATCCTGGCTTCATTGGTGCTCGATTTCATGCCACTTTGTAAGGTTAGGAATCGGGCTCAAAATCTAAAAGCCTGGGTAATCTACTATCGGAAGATTTGGACATGATCATAAATCTAGGTGGGAGCTACCCACATACCTCTTCTTTACGAACACACTTGAAACCTTCGAGTGACCAATAATCCCTTCGCACGCGTCTCCATAATTTAATCAATCGTTATTCATTCCCGGCTATCTCCATAGTAGAACACAGTCGTAAATTCTGCTCGCAAGCCCCCATCGTTGAACTAGTGGATTGCAGAATTATAGATCTTAAGGCTAATTTAACACTAGAGGGGGTGAATAGTGTTTTCTAACTTGTTTAAATCTTTTTAATTTTCTTTCAATATTAATATTAATTCATAGATTAATAACACAGAATTATACTAATAATCAGTTATAGATGCAATCATAGATAAAAATAAAAGCAATTAAGTGAAGTAAGAGTTAGAAAGATAACACCAGGGATTTTATAGTGGTTCAGATTTCTCCTACATCCAGTCCTGCACAATTGATTTTACAGATTTCATTACAAATGCTAATCTTTAATCGAGTAGAAGGCAAACCCAAATACAATCTCAATTTCGAGACTACGAGACACACACTCTTGTATTTTGAGTCCAAGGTAAACTCACTTGATTTGAATGGGATATAAGCACACCCACTAGATTTGAACGGGCTAGTAAGCACACCCACTTGATTTGAACGGGCTACAAGCACACCCAAGCAAACGTAAATAGAGTTTATAGTTTTTTCAAAATCAAATTCCTATACTTTGGATATAGTGGTTCTATAGCCTCTTGGATAAAACTTTGATCTTTGAATTGAGAGAGATGTTTCCAAAACAGTGAGAAAGTAGTATTGAATCAATACAATGAAGTATGAATTGATTCTATATAATTTTCAAGAGAATAGAGTATAGTTTTCAAGAGAGTAAGGAGTGGGAAGAAAGTAAGTAATTGATTATTTAAAAATTCGTTTGCGCTCTCCTTTATATAGTAAATTAACAGATGCATCCATTCATGAAAGCTTGTGTCGAATAGACACTTCCATTCAAAATTTAAAAAATGACCCAACGGTGTCGACATATAGGGACTAGAAATGTCGACATACTTTGGTGAATTTTGTAAATACTTTTCTTTGAAAATGTTTTGAAAATCCTATACTTTATAAAATAATTTGAACATGGTTTTTAAATATTTTGAACTCTAAAAGACTTTTATAAAATATTTATAAAATATATTGTGTAATTTAAAGAATTTATACTTTATACAAAAAATCAAAGATCATAATTTTGAGATGGAGATCAGAAATTGCTATCAAAGACTTTAACAATATACACTAACGACTCTATACACTAAATTATAAACTTGAGATCTTCATTTCTTTGTCTTTGAACTCTTGAGTCTTCATATTTTTACCTTGAGACTTTATACTGTATAGTCTACGATTCATCACCAGTGTAATATTCTGCACTATATAGTATATAACTTGGCCAAACATTAGTATCTATATTTTATATGATTGTATATTATTGTATATGATTGTTGTCATCAAAATCAACAACTAAGGTATAAACCATCTCCCTCTTTTTGATGATGACAACAGTAACACCCCAAGCCGAGACCCATACAAACAAAAGGTATTACTGGGTAATACGGTCTATTGGTGCAGAGAATAGGGCTAGTTAGGAGCAACCATCTGTAAATTTTCTTTGAGAGAGTATCAAATACATCTAATAATGTGATTAAAATTTTCTTTTATTTTCTTACAAGTAGTAGTTTGACATATCTGATCTAGGCACAAAACAATAATACAATGGTTTAATCTAATTCAAAACAATACATAACATAATACACAACACAATTAGACATCGCTATGGAAATAATATACATTATTAACTCTCAAAGGTATGAGTCTACAAAAGAAAATACTAGACTCATACATATACACAGGTACATAAATAAACATCGTGAAGTCTTAAATATATACATAACCACAAAAGTCAACAACATGAACAAGCATCTATACATGACTCAAATAGTACATCAAAAATAACAACAACATCAAAATAGACTTCTTAAGTTAGCTCACATCCAAGGTCGCCGAGTCCCTGTACCTATCAAGTCTCGGGCCGACCCGAGCATTAAAATAACACCCGGGTAAGACTATTTCTAATTATCACAAAAGGTAAGATATTGATAATAATAAACTTGCATGAATGTCAAGGATATATATTCATAAATTATGCTTCACTAATATAATAATACTTCATTTATTAACTCATGGTTTATAGTTAAGTTTATGCTCATTTACAGCATTCATCGAAGTCAAAGAAACCACTATAATACAAGCATAGAAAATCACAACCATATATGCAAGCAGTTGACATGCACTTCGCAAGTCAATACAAGAGACACGCACTTTACGCTAATACTAGAGGTTGCACTTCGCAAATCATAACTCGTTTGAAAACGAGTATCGCGAGATGGGCCTGAAAACCTATTTAATCCACCTAAATGAATCACCTAAGGACGAGTATAAAAACTTAACAAATAAGTGTTATCCACTTTCAATCAATAATCATAAGAGTGTAGACTAATGTACCATAACCACTTGACAATGCTCAAATGATTACTAAAAGCTAGTTCCACTCATACAAATAAATATTCATTTGAACAAGTCCACGAATTAACCGATGAAATAAACGCAAGCATTTCATGCCACTTGTTTTACTAGACCGTTTAATTCGATTCCTCATCCAAGCGAGATAGTGTATTTTTATAATAAAATAGTTTTTCTTTAAAAGCTAATTTGAAAAGATTTGTAACATATATAGTAGAAAACACAATTTAATTCATATATATATTTATAGAAAGCTTGCTTAAAACTCACTTTGAAATTTAAATTATTTATAAAATATATTTCACCAAAATCCTTCTTATCCAAACTCCATATATTTTTCCTTTCTCTATGTATATATATAATAGAAATCAATTTATTTCCAAAAGAATTCTTTTATAAATAACTTCACAAACCAGTGCAAAAAAATTGTACGTTAGCAACAAAACATAGAGTAAGAATTCCTTGCGACCAATATCATCATAGCTAGATTCAAGCACCCAGAAATGCACAAGTAGTTCATCCCAAAAAAGCTTCAAAATGATGTAAAAGTCCAAGCAAAATAACAAGGAAAACAACAAATAATTGAATGGGCGAATCGAGGGAGTTTTCCTAGAGCTGAAACAGCTCCTGGCTACTGCCCACTGGTGCACCAGTGAGGATGAAATCTAGAGCTGTTCCAGCTCCAGAAACCCCTCCAATCAACTTTTGGGTGATGGCGTTTTGCACCAGGGTCATATGTATGCGATTTCAAACTTGCATGCAACCAAAACAATTACACAAAGCATCACAACATCAATGATATCAGTATTGTTTTTTAATTCTACATGGATTAGGGTTTTTAGCAACTAGATAACTTCGAATAACAACTCAATTCAATTTTTCTATTAAAACATCCATTGTTATTCAATCACACAAGCACACAATCGATATATAGATAGTTGTGAGTTCAACTCACCTTATAACCTTGCTACAATTCTAACTTGCCTTTATCTTCGAGCAAGAACTCAATTTCACCAACTAAAACCTATAACTCAATTTCAAAAAAATACAAAAGTCTGAAAATATACTTAACGATTACACTAATGATTTCAAATGTAGATGCAGTTTTGGTTAGAGAGCTTACTTTAATTTTCCTGGCATTTTCCTCATTTTATTTGAATTTAAGTATTTGATTTTTGCTTGAGGCTAGGATTAAGAAATAGGAAGAAAGATGATTTCTTCATTTATTGTAATGAGCAAAATTAACATACAAGGGAGAGAGAAATTTATTTTAGTCAAGTCATAAGTGAATAAATTTTCTCTTTACGCACAAATGTGTTGAAATTTAAGTTAAGATCAAACCCAAGAATTAAATAAAAGAATTTCATTCTTTTACATCTTTTTCATACTTTTAACACCCTTTTACACATTGATTTTTACCTCTAAAAATTTACATAAAAATCAGGGTTGTTACAGACTTCTTCCCTTAAAGAAATTGCATCCTCATAATATCTAATTCAGAGGAAAGTCTATAATTAATAGAAATATATTATTACAACAGTCTTTCTATTTTTCAAGATATACATTTGCACTAAAATAACTAAGCATCCAAGCACCTAAGCAACAAAACAATCAAGCAATATACAAAAAGAATCTTGATTAGTATTTAAATAAAATATTTTAACTTACTTTTCAAAAGATTAAACATCCAATTTATATATTTAGCTAAGTTATTTCCAAGAATTAGATTTCTTTAATCAATTTCCAATTTAATTACTTCTTTTTACAAAAATTCACTTCTTTTTAGATCAATATCTCAAATGGTTTTTGCTTAATCTTTTAAAAAAATTGACTTCTCCAAAAAAAATTGTTTCACAAATTATACCATTATAAAGGCAATGATTAATTCCTCTAAAATTTGCACTTCACAATTGGTACCTCGATTAAAACATTATTATGGATTTATCTTAACTTAAATTCACACCACGATCAGATTTGACATCCATCATACTTAAACTAACAATCAACTCATATCATCACAATCAACTAGCATGAAAAGAAGTTATAAATCCATTATATCAATAATGGAATGCACTTCGCAAAATAACACAAAAGACAGTGCTTTGCCTCATCCTTGGGCGATATGTTTAGGCGGATTAAATGGTTTTTCAATCCTATCTTGTGATACTCATTTTCAAGTGAGTTATGGTTTGCGAAGTGCAACCTCTAGTATTGACGCGAAGTGTATGTCTCTTGTATTGACTTGCGAAGTGTATGTCTATTGCTTGCATATATGGTTGTGATTTTCTATGCTCTTGATGTGCACGTAAATGTGCATATTTTTACCACCATATTTAATCTATTTAAATTACACAAATGATTATATCGGGTATTTTAACTTGTTTAAACCAAAATTCAAATTATTTCAAATCGTCACATATTCATCTTCATCCTGGGGCAAAATGGTCATTTTTGTGCATATATTAATTTTCTAAAATTTAATTGAAAATTTCTTTGTTATTTTGTAAGAATTTAAATTCAAATACAAGTGGCTTCATGAAGATATGCATGCACAAAAGGAAACAAAGCAAATGAAGATGAAAATAATTCAAACTCATGAACATGGAGGACCTCACCTACCCACTTACCTTGATTTTCAATTAGGAGCTAATGCACATGCTAAATGGCCATTAAAGCTTCATGTACATTTAAGTGGGGGATTAAGACGTGCTAATGATTACTTGGTGACCACACTACCTCAAGGGTATTTTGGGCATTCCCCAAAAAAATGAATTAGGGTTTCTAACTTGTATAAATACCCCATATCTTCATGTAACCCCTCTCTTCCTCTTAGTTAGTTTTAGGCTCAAAATAAAAAGACAAGCTCTCTTTCTCTTTTCATGGCTACTTAGCCATTTTCATTTCATGTACTTTTCCTTTTTTTATGCAATGTTAATTAGTGTTTTATTTTACTTAAATGCTCTCTTTCTTTCATGCTAGTAGTGTAGATTTTATTAGATTAGTTTTCTTTTCCATTAGCTTGCATTTTACTTTTTCTTCTTGTTTATTCCATGTTGCAAGCTACATTTGTTGATTTGATAACAAATACGAGAGCCTAATCCCTTCAATTTAGGGGTAATGAAGCTCTCTAGTATGTAGATGCAACATTTTGATGTTATGATCTCTTTTTGTGCTTCATGGAAAAATGATGTTTATGTAATTTTATGTTTAGTATTGAGTTTGATAGCTTATGTAGTTCAAAACAAATAGGATATGCTTAGTCATATGAATCACAAATTGCCTCTTCATCTATATATGATTATGGCAAAAAAGTGAATGTTTAAATTAAAATTTGATGGCCTATATTTCTAAACAATAGTTAATAGGCCATGCTTAAAATAGATTTTCATTTTCAACTTTGTTGTCATTTTCATGAGAATTAAAAGTGGTTTAAAGGTTGTGTTATAGTTTGATGGCTTATGTTGAGCTAATTAATAGCACAAATGAGCCATACTTATGATAAACACATCATTTAAATTCACTTATGACCAAAAAAGAGAGATCATAATTTCATGTGTATTGAACTATGTGATCTAGAGAGTGGATTTATCTCTAAATTGTCTTAACACTCTCGTATTTTTTTTCAATTTTCTTTTGTTAGTTTTCTACATTTTTAGCTAATCACATTTTCAACTTTGGTTAATTTGATTGAATAGAGATTTAAAATCTAACAATTCCCTGCGGATCGACCCGTACTCGCCACATACTATGATAGTACGCCGTGCGCTTGCAGTATAAATTTTATTATAAAATTTTCTACGGTTTTCTAAACCGATAGAATTTCCGTCGTTAAACAACTCTTATTATAATGGTTGCTTTGACTTAGATGAATGTTGTAAATGAGCATAAACTTAACTGTAAACCATGAATTATTAAATGAAGTACTATTATATTTGTGAAGCACAATTTATTGATATTTATCCTTGACTTTTATGCAAGTTTATTATTATCAGTATCTCACCTTTAGTGATAATTAGAGATAGTCTGACCTGGGTGTTATTTTAATGCTCGAGTAGGATTGCAACATGACAGGTATAGGGACTCAGCAATCTTGGATGTAAGCTAGCTTAAGAAGCCTATTTTGATGTTGTTATTATTTTTGATGTACTATTCGAGTCTTGTATAGATGCTTGTTCAAGTTGTTGACTTTTATGGTTATGTATATATTTAAGTCTTGACATTGTTTATATATGTACCTGTGTATATATACGAGTCTAGTATTTTCTTTTGTAGACTCATACCTTGGAGAGTTAATAATGTATATTACTTCCATTGTGATGTCTGATTTTGTGTTGTATATTATGTTATGTATTGTTCTGAATTAGATAAACTATTGTATTATTCTTTTATGCTTGGATCAGATATGTCGAATTACCACTTGTAAGAAAAGAAAAGAAAAACATAGTCACATTATTCGACGTATTCGATACTCGTCCAAAGCAATTTTACAGATGGTCGCTCTTAACCAGCCCTATTCTCTACACTAACACAGTATTGCCCAGTAATACCCTTTATTAGTGTGGGTCTCAGGCTGTGGCATTACAGTTGGTATCAGAGCAAAAATTTAGAACAATATAGAATATAAGAACACAAATCTTAGCCTAGATAAACTTAGAGTCCCGTCCCTTGGGTGTGTCGAGTGGAGTTTAGGATTTATTTCCTATTTAGGATATGAGTAGAAATGATTATTAGGAATAATCATAGGGACATAATTGTGAAAATTTTGAATTACTTTATAAATTATTTTTGTAAGATGATTTAAAAATTAAGTGTTGTGTAGTGGAGTCATGATCCGTTAATAATCGGAGTTACGCAGCAAAAGCTGATAGAATGCTCCCGCTAAGCACCGTAATCAATTATTTATTTATGTTTGATTGCAAGATGTTTGTGCATGATGAATGGATGTATTCCTAAATTCCTATTGATAGATTTTCAATTATATGAAAATATTTAGATTGATAAAGGAATATTTGAAAATTAGTTTTGTGTTAAGTTGCCCATTGAGTGCGTTAAAGATTTTGATCGATGCGCCTGATCAACATTATCGAATGAGATTCCAAACACTTCAACAAGGCAGTCAGACACAGTGTTTTGAGTTTTAATATTTAATAAATGTTTTACAAAAGTTATAAATAATACTTAGAAAGAAGGTAAAGTTTTAATTGAGTTATTTTTATTTTTAAATGGGACAATTTCTTTGGAAAATACATATATATGCATATGTAATGAATTTTTGGAAATAAAAAGCTATTTGGGATATATATATATATATATATATATATATATAGACACACACACACACGCGCGCACACACACATGCAAATATGAAGGTTTTAAAAGAAGGTATCTTAAAGATAAAATAATATTTTCGAAGGAAGATATTACATGGAGTTTTAATAATATTATTTGGATGATTTAGGAATTAATAATATTATAATATTTTGTAGAGGGGAATTTTTAAAAACAAGTTAAGAATGGAAAATTTATTTTTATGTATGTATATGGGTTAAATAAATTTTGAAATTTCAAAGTAAAGAATTAATGGAAAAAGAAAGTTTGAATTTTATAATTGATGATTTGGAATTTTAAAGAATAAATCTTTTATTTGAATTGGTATAAAATACCATACTAGGTTAATATATTGCTGGAAGCATATAGAGTTAGAAAATTATTTTTAGAGAAAAGATTTATCTGAAACTAAATTATTTAAATTTCGAAAGGAAGTTCTAGGTTTTAAACTATAGAATTTTGTAAGATAAATATTTTGAGATCCTTAGTTCTATAATATGGGGAGTACCAATGATCGACTTAGTATTACCGATTGGTTTAAATGCTCTCGAGTAACACTTCATCGAATATTGTACAACTCATTGAATAGAATTTTTAAATGGTACTTATTAGCCATTAGTGAATATTTGAATTTCACCTGATAGTATGGGATGCTTTGGTTAAATTCTTTTCATTGCTATTAGAAAGTATTTAACACTTTTGGATGGTATTCTTTTTTGTTGTTTGGTGGGACCAATAGATCCTTAAGGGAATATATTTCAAGTTTTCTAGTAATGAGGCAAAGAAGTCCTTTTATGAAGCAAAGAAAAAATTTTGTGAAATGAATTCGATTTTTTAGTGTAAGGATATAACTTATACTAAAATTAAAATTTTCTTGTTTTATAATTGTTGAAGGAAGTCTCTGAAATGTAACTAAAGTAAAATTTAAGAAGATTAATATTTTGGCAAAGGAAGGAAAATTCTTTTGGTTTGATTATTATATGTAACTTCTTATTAGAAGTTAGTTTTCTAGTTTAAAAACCTTAAATGAAGAAATTTGAATTAAATGCACTTAAAAGTGTGCAATGGTTGAATACTTGTGATTTTCATGTTATGCAAAATAATTCCTTGTAATGATATTGGTCACAAACTATTACTTTTACAAAATAAGAACTATGATTAAAGATTTGATGATCCCAAGTGGTTATGGGATATTCACGATCGCCTTATTGGTTAATTAAAATACCTTGTTATATAGAACATTTGAGTAAGTAGAGCTTGCTGACTTGTAGTAAATGTTCAAGTAAACCCCAATGGTTATGGGACACACGGGCATTACTCGAATGATTACTATTAGAAGGTATTTGACACTTTTGTGATGATGTGTGAAGTGCATGTCTTAGACTTGCAAAGAGCAAACAATTGTGATAGGCCTTGGTTCTAGACTTTCAAAGTGCAATCATCTATATTAGACTTGCGTTGTGCAGATAGAATGTGGAGTGGAGTCATCTATGTTAGACTTGTGATGTGCTGGTAGACTTGCGAAGTACATTCATCTATGTTAGACTTGTGTCGTGCAGGTTGACTTGCAAAGTGCAATCATCTATGTTAGACATGCTAATTGTAGGTTGACTTGTGAAGGGCAGTCATTTGTGATAGACCTTGGCCCTAGACCTGCGAAGTGCGATCATTTGTACAGACAAGTGAAGTACTTGCCTTTAAACCTTCGACAAGTGAAGTTCTGTCTTTTGTGTTAGTTTGCGAAGTGCATGCCATTATTGATATAATGGATTTATAACTTGCTTTCATGCTAGTTTATTGTAATAATACGAGTTGATTGTTAGCTTAAGTATGATGGATATCAAATGTGATCATAATGAGAATTTAAGTTAAGATAAATCCATAATAATGTTTTAAATTGAAGTACAATTTATGAAGTGCAAATTTTTAGAGGAATTAATCTTTGCTTTTAAAATGGTATAATTTATGAAGCACAAATTTTTGGATAAATCAATTTTTGGAAAATATTAAGCAAAGACCATTTGAGATATTGATTTAAAAAGAAGTGAATTTTTATAAGAAGAAGTAAACAAATTTGAAATTGATTGAAGAAATATAATTCTTGGAAATAACTTGGATAAATATGCAAAATTTGATGTTTTAATCCCTTTAAAAGCTAGTAAAGATTTTATCTAAATATAAATACAGGAATCTTTTTATATATTTCTTGATTATTTTGTTGCTTGGATGCTTGGTTGTTACTTTGAAATTTCAAAATTTATTTAACCCATATACATACATAAAAATAAATTTTCCACTATTATTTTGTTTTATAAATATTTCCTTCTACAAAATATTCTAATATTATTAATTCCTAAATCATCCAAATAATATTATTAAAACTCCATGTAATATCTTCCTTCGAAATTATTATTTATCTTCAATACCTTCTTTTAAAACCTTCATATTTGCATGTGTGTGTGCGTGTGTATATATATATATATATACAAAACTTTTCCCAAATAGCTTTTTATTTCCAAAAATTCATTACACATGCATATATATGTATTTTCCAAAACAATTATCCCATTTAAAAATAATATTTAACTCAATTATAACTTTATCTTCTTTCTAAGTATTATTTATAAATTTTGTAAAACATTTATTAAATATTAAAACTCAAAGCGCTATGTCTGACTGTCTCGTTGAAGTGTTTAGGAATCCCTATCGATAACGTTGATTAGGCACATTGATCAAAATCCTTAAAGCACTCAATGGGCAATTTAACACAAAACTATTTTCAAATATTCCTTTATGAATCTAAATATTTTCATATAATTGAAAATCTATCAATAAGAATTTAGCAATACATCCATTCATCCATGCACACACATCATTCAATCGAACATAAATAAATAAATAATTATGGTGCTTAGCAGAAGCATTCTATCAGCTTTTGTTGCGTAACTCCGATTACTAACAAATCATGACTCCACTACATAACGCTTAATTTTTAAAATCATCTTACAAAAATAATTTTCAAAGTAATTCAAAATTTTCACAATTATGTCCCTATTATTATTCTCAATAATCACTTCTACTCATATCCTAAATAGGAAATAAATCCTAAACTCTACTCGACACACCCAAGGGACGGGACTCTAAGTTTATCTAGGCCAAGATTTGTGTTCTTATATTCTATATTGTCCTGAATTTCTGCTCTTTTACCAAATGTAATGCCACAGCCTGAGACCCACACTAATAAAGGGTATTACTGGGCAATACTGTGTTAGTGTAGAGAATAGGGCTGGTTAAGAGCGACCATCTGTAAAATTGCTTTGGACGAGTATCGAATACGTCGAATAATGTGACTATGTTTTTCTTTTCTTTTCTTACAAGTGGTAATTCGACATATCTGATCCAAGCATAAAAGAATAATACAATAGTTTATCTAATTCAGAACAATACATAACATAATATACAACACAAAATCAGACATCACAATGGAAGTAATATACATTATTAACTCTCAAAGGTATGAGTCTACAAAAGAAAATACTAGACTCGTATATATACACAGGTACATATATAAACAATGTCAAGACTTAAATATATACATAACCACAAAAGTCAACAACTTGAACAAGCATCTATACAAGACTCGAATAGTACATCAAAAATAATAACAACATCAAAATAGGCTTCTTAAGCTAGCTCACATCCAAGATTGCTGAGTCCATATACCTGTCAAGTCGCAGTCTTACTCGAGCATTAAAATAACACCTTGGTCAGACTATCTCTAATTATCACAAAAGGTGAGATACTGATAATGATAAACTTGCATAAAAATCAAGGATAAATATCAATAAATTGTGCTTCATAAATATTATAATACTTCATTTAATAATTCATGGTTTATAGTTAAGTTTATGCTCATTTACAACATTCATCTATGTCAAAGAAACCATTATAATAGGAGCATAGAAAATCACAACCATATATGCAAGCAATAGACATGCACTTCGCAAGTCAATACAAGAGACACGCACTTCCCGTTAATACTAGAGGTTGCACTTCGCAAATCATAACTCGCTTGAAAATGAGTATTATAAGATAGGCTTGAAAAATCATTTAATCCGCCTAAACAGATCATCCAAGGATGAGTTTTAAAACTCGACAAATAAGTGTTATCCACTTTCGATCAATAATCATAAGAGTGTATAATAATTTCCTATAACCACTTGACGATGCTCAAATTATTACTTAAAGCTAGTAAATTCCACTCGTGCAAATAAATATTCATTTGAACTAGTCCATGAATTAATTGGTGAAATAAACGCAAGCGTTTCATGCTACTTGTTTTACTAGACCATTTAATTTGATCCTCATCCAAGCGAGATAGTGTGTTTTTATAATAAAATAGATTTGCTTTAAAAGCTAATTTAAAAATATTAATTTAAAAAGATTTATAAATATGTAGCAGAATACACGATTTAATTCAAATCTATATTTATAGAAAACTTGCTTCAAAATCACTTTTAAATTTAAATATTTAAAAAAAAATATTCTCTAAAATCCTTCTTATCCAAACTCCATAAATTTTCTCTCTATATATATAATAGAAATCAATTTATTTCCAAAAAGAATTCCTTTATAAATAACTTCACAAATCGGTGCAATAAAATTGTGTGTTTGGCAACAAAGCATAGAGCAAAAATTCCTTGCGACTAATATCATCAAAGTTAGATTCAAGCACCAGGAAATGCATAAGTAGTTCATCACAAACAAGCTTCAAAAAGATGTAAAAGTCCAAGCAAAATAACAAGGCAAATAACAAACAATCGAACGGGTGAATTGGAGGAGTTTTCTTAGAGCCGAAACAGCCCCAAGCTACCGCCCACCGGTGGACCGGTGAGGATGAAATATGGAGCTATTCTACCTATAGAAATCCCTCTGATTGACTTCTGGGTGATAGTGTTTCACACCAGGGTCATATGTATGCGATTTCAAACTTGCATGCGACCAAAACAATTACACAAAGCATCACAACATCAATGATCTTATTATTGTTTGGATTAGGGTTTTCAGCAACTAGATAACTTCGTACAACAACTCAATTCAATTTTTCTATTAAAATATTAATTTTTATTCAACCACGCAAGCATGCAAATGATATATAGAGAGTTGTGAGTTCAACTCACCTTATAGCCTTGTTACAATTCTGCCTTGCAAATTTCTTCAAGCTAGAACTCAATTTAATCAATTAAAACCTATAACTCAATCTCAAAAAAATATAAAATCCGAAAATATACTCAATGATTACACAAACGATTTAACATATAGACGTAGTTTTGGTTAGAGAGCTTACCTTAATTTTCTCGGATTTTTCTCGATTTTATTTGAATTTAAATGTTTGATTTTTGTTTGAGGTTAGGTTTGAGAAATAGGAAGAAAGATGATTTCTTAGTTTACTGTGATGACCAAAATGAACATACCGGAGAGAGAAAGAATTCATTTTAGTCAATGCAGGAGAGAATAAATATTCTTTTTACACACAAATGGGTTGAAATTTAAGTTAGGCCTAAACCTAATAATTAAATAAAAGTATTTCATTCTTTTACATTCTTTTTCTTACATTTAACACCCTTTCACACATTATTTTTACCTTTAAAAATTTATATAAAAATCAAGACTGTTACAGATTCCTCCCTTAAAGAAATTACGAGGTCCTCGCAATTTCTAATTCAGAGGAAAGTCTATAATTAATAGAAATATATTACTACAATAGTATTTCTACTTTGCAAGATATACATTTGCACTAAAACAACCAAGCATCCAAGCAACAAATTAATCAAGCAATATACAAAAAGATTCCTGTATTTATATTCAGATAAAATCTTTTGATGAGCTTTTCAAAGGATTAAAACATCAAGTTTTGCATATTTATCCAAGTTATTTCCAAGCATTAGATTTCTTCAATCAATTTCCAATTTAATTACTTCTTTTTATAAAAATTCACTTCATTTTAAATCAACATCCCATATGGTTTTTGCTTAATCTTTTTCAAAAATTGATTTATCCAAAAATTTGCGCTTCACAAATCATACCATTTTAAAAGCAAAGATTAATTCCTCTAAAAATTTGCACTTCACAAACTGTACTTAACAATTCGTACTTCAATTTAAAGCATTCTTAAGGATTTATCTTAACTTAAATTCACATCATGATCATAGTTAACATCCATCATACTTAAGCTAACAATCAACTCGTATTATTATAATAAACTAGCATGAAAGCAAGTTATAAAATCCATCATATCAATAATGGAACGCACTTCGCAAACTAACACAAAAGACAGCGCTTCGCTTGTCGAATGTTTAAAGGCAAGTACTTCACTTGTCTGTACAAATTACCGCACTTTGCAAGTCTAGGGCCAAGGTCTATCATAAATGACTGCCCTTCGCAAGTTTAACTGCACTTTGCAAGTCTAACATAGATACACTTTGCAAGTCCACCTACACATTGCAAGTCTAACATAGATGACTACACTTCGCAAGTCTACCTACACATTGCAAGTCTAACATAGATGATTGCATTTCACAATTCTACCTGCGTATCGCAAGTCTAACATAAATGACCGCACTTTGCAAGTCTAGAAACAAGGCCTATCACAATTGACTGCTCTTCACATGTCTAAGACATGCACTTCACACATCGTCACAAAAGTGTCAAATGCTGTCTAATAGTAATCATTCAGTAACGCCTTTGCATCCCATAACCATTCGAGTTTACTTGAACATTTACCACAAGTCAGTATGCTCCACTTACTCAAACATTATATATAACAAGTCATATAGTTAACCAATAAGGCGATCCTGAATGTCTCATAACCACTTGGGATCATCAAATCCTTTAATCATAGTTCTTATTCCATAGAAGTCATAATTTGCAACCAAACATCATCACAAGGGATTATTTTGCATAACATGAATATCACAAGTATTCAATCTTTACACACTTTTAACTCCATTCATTTCAAATTTCTTCATTTAAGGTTTTTAAACTATAAAACTAACTTCTAATAAGAAGTTACATATAATAATCAAACCAAAAGAATTTTCCTTCCTTCACCAAAATATTAATCTTGTTAAATTTTACTTTAGTTACACTTTGGAGACTTCCTTCCACAATTATAAAAAAGAAAATTTTAGTTTTAGTATAAGTTATATCCTTATACTAAAAAATTAAACTCATTTCACAAATTTCTTTCATTACTTTATAAAAGAACTTCTTTGCCTCATTACTAGAAAACTTGAACTATTTTCACTTAAGGATCTATCGGTCCCCCCGAACACCAAAAGAGAATACAACCCAAAAGTGTCAAATACTTCCCAGTAATAATCACAAAAATTTAACCAAGGCATCCCATACTACCCGGTGAAATTCGACTACTCACTAGTGGGCTAGTAAGTACCACTCAAACATTCTATTCAATGAGTTGTACAAAATTCGATGAAGTGTTACTCGAGAGCATTTAAACCAATCGGTAACACTAAGTCGATCATTGGTACTCCCTGTATTATAGAACTAAGGCTCTCTAAATATTTATCTTACAAAAGTCTATAGTTTAAAACTCCAAACTTCCTTTCGAAATTTAAATGATTTAGTTTCAGATAAATCTTTTCTCCTAAAATAATTTTCTAACTCTATATACTTCCAACAATATATCAACTTCTTATGGTATTTATATACCAACTCAAACAAACGATTTATTCTTTTAAATTCCAAATCATCAATTATAAAATTCAAACTTTCCTTTTCCATTAATTCTTTACATTGAAATTCCAAAATTTATTTAACCTATATACATACATAAAAATAAATTTTCCATTCTTAATTTGTTTTCCAAAAATGCCCTTCCACAAAATATTCTAATATTAGCCATTCCTAAATCATCCAAATAATATTATTAAAACTCCATGTAATATCTTCCTTTGAAAATATTATTTATCTTCAAGATAACTTCTTTTAAACCTTAATATTTTCATATATATATATGAATAAATTCCCAAAATAGCTTTTAATTTCCAAAAATTCATTACATATGCATGTATGTGTATTTTCCAAAATATTTATCCCATTTAAAATAATATTTAACTCAATTAAAACTTTATCTTCTTTCTAAATATTATTTATAATTTTTGTAAAACATTTATAAAATATTAAAACTCAAAGCTCTATGTCTGGATATCTCGTCGAGGTTTTTAGGAATCCCTATCGATAACGATGATCAGGCGCATCGATCAGAACCTTAACGCACTCAATGGGCAATTTAACACAAAACTAATTTCCAAATATTCCTTTATCAATCTAAATATTTTCATATAATAATCAAATAATAGGAATTTAAGAATGCATCCATTCATCCATGCACATATCATGCAATCAAACGTAAATAATAAATAATTACGGTGCTCAGCGGAAACATTTTATCAGCTTCCTCTGCGCAACTCTGATCACCAACGGATTAGGACTGCACTACATAACACTTAATTTTTAAAAACATTTTATAAAAATAATTTATAAAGTAATTAAAAATTTTCACAATAACGTCCCAATGATTATTCCCAATAATCAATTTTACTCATATCGTAAATAAGAAACAAATCCTAAACCCTACCTGACAGACCCAAAGGACGGGACTCTAAGTCTATCTAAGCCAAGATTTGTATTTTTTATATTCTAAATTGTTCTGAACCTCTGCTCTAATACCAACTATAATGCCCTATCCCGAGACCCACTCTAACAAAGGGTATTACTAGGTAATACTATCTGTTAGTGAGAGAATATGGCTGGTTAGGAGCGACCATCTATAAAATTGCTTCGGACGACTATCGAATACGTCGACTAATATGACTATATTTTTCTTTTCTTTTCTTACAAGTGGTAATTCAACATATCTGATCCAAGAAGAAAACAATAATACAATGTTTTGATCTATTTTAGAACAATACATAACATAATATACAACATAGAATTAGACGCCACAACGAAAACAATATACATTATTAACTCTCGAAGGTACGAGTCTACAAAAGAAAATACTAGACTTATATATATACATAGGTACATATATGAACACTGTCAAGTCTCAAATATATACATAACCACAAAAGTCAACAACATGAACAAGTATCTATACAGGACTCAAATAGTACATAAAAAATAATAACAATATCAAAATAGGCTTCTTAAGCTAGCTCACATCCAAGATTGCTGAGTCCCTATACCTGTCAAGTCGCGGTCTTACCCGAGCATTAAAATAACACCCGGGTTAGATTATCTCTAATTATCACAAAAGGAGAGATACTGATAATAATAAACTTGCTAAATGTCAATGATAAATATCAATAAATTATGCTTCACTAACATAATAACACTTCATTTAATAATTCATGGTTTATAGTTAAATTTATGCTCATTTACAAGAATCATCCAAGTCAAAGCAACCACTATAATAATAGCATAGAAAATCACAACCATATATGCAAGCAATAGACATGCACTTCGCAAGTTAATACAAGAGACACACACTTCACACCAATAATAGAGGTTGCACTTCGCAAATCATAACTTGCTTAAAAACGAGTATCACAAGATGGACCGGAAAACCCATTTAAATCCTTACAAACAATTCACCCAAGGACGAGTCTAAAAACTCGACGAATAAGTGTTATCCATTTTCAATCAGTAATCATAAGAGTGTAGAATAATGTCCCATAACCACTTGATGACACTCAAATGTGCACTAAAAGCTAGTAACTTGCACTCGTGCAAAAAATATTCATTTGAACAAGTTAATGAATTAACCGGTGAAATAAACGCAAGCATTTCATACCACTTGTTTTACTAGACCATTTAATTTGATTCCTCATCCAAGCGAGATAGTATGTTTTTATAATAAAATAGTTTTGCTTTAAAAGCTAATTTAAAAATACTGATTCAAAAAGAATTATAAAATATATAGTAGAAAAACGATTTAATTCATATCTATATTTATAGAAAACTTGCTTCAAAATCACTTTGAAAGTTAAATTATTTATAAATATATATTATGTCATCTAAACTACATGTATTTTCCCTATATATATATAATAGAAATCAATTTATTTCCAAAAAGAATTCCTTTATAAATGACTTCACAAATCGGTGCAATAAAATTGTGTGTTTGGCAACAAAACAAAGAGCTAGAATTCCTTATGATCAATATCATCAAAGTTAGTTTCAAGCACCTAGAAATGCACAAGTATTTCATCACAAACAAGCTTCAAAATGATGTAAAAGTCCAAGCAAAATAACAAGGCAAACAACAAACAATCGAACGGGCGAATCATGGGAGTTTTCCTAGAGCTGAAACAACTCCAGGCTACTGCCCACCGGTCCACCGGCCCACCAGTGTGCACCATCATTACATAGGTGAGGACGAAATCTGGAGCTATTCCAGACCCAGAAACCCCTCCAATCGACTTCTGGGTGATGGTGTTTTGCACCGGGGTCTTATATATGCGATTTCAGACTTACATGCAACCAAAACAATTTCACAAAGCATCGCAACATCAATGATCTCATTATTGTTTTCTAAATCTACATGTATTAGGGTTTTCGGCAACTAGATAACTTCGTACAACAACTCGATTCAATTTCTCTATTAAAACATCAATTTTTATTTAACCACATAAGCATGCAAATGATATATAGATAGTTGTGAGTTCAACTCACCTTATAGCCTTGTTATAATTCTACCGTGCCTTTATCTTCAAGCTAGAACTCAATTTCACCAATTAAAACCTGTAACTCAATTTCACAAAATACAAAAATCTAAAAATATTCTCAATAATTACACAAACGATTTCAGATGTTGGTGTAGTTTTGGTTAGAGAGCTTACCTTAATTTTCCCGAATTTTTCTTGATTTTATTTGAATTAAATGTTTGATTTTTGCTTGAGGCTAGGTTTAAAAAATAGGAAGGAAGATGATTTCTTAGTTTACTGCAATGAGCAAAATGAACGTATAGGGGAGAGTGCAATTCATTTTAGTCAAGTACATGAGAGAATAAATTTTCTCTTTACACACAAATGGGCTGAAATTTAAGTTAGGCCCAAACCCAGTAATTAAATAAAATATTTTCATTCTTTTTCGCACTTTTAACACCTTTTTACATGTTGATTTTCACCTCTAAAAAATTACACAAAACTCAGGGTTGTTACAATAACCATTAAATATTCCTATATATAAAATATGATATAATCCCCCTGAGTTGCATAACTCCCCCTGAATACATGCATGTATACATTTTATATTTCTCTCTTCTCATTTCATCAACAAAAACGAGTGAAAAATAAACCCCCCTTAAATGAAATACTTATACCAGTTGAGTTAAATCAATAAATTTGGATAAAAATAATTGAAGCTTTTATAAGAATATGATTATAATCATGACATGTAAATGATGATTAACATATGGAGACTTAAATAATTAAGATAAGGCAACCTTTATTTATTTTAAATTAAACTTATACAAAAATAACAATCTAAGTATACGATTCTAAACAAACCAAATCAAAAGCCATACATATTTACAATCCACACTATATAGTTAAATCTTAATGTAAATATTCCAAACCAAACTATTTACATATTATCATTAAAAACAAATAAGTTTAATATACAATCTTACTAAAAAACAGAAATCTAGATTTTCCTAGGAACTTCAACCCAACCTTCAGATCCAAAGATTGGATTTGCTTTAATGACATCCCAATCTTCCCTGCCCTTGGTGTTTGAGCATTTTGGGTTGTTGATTTGATCATTATTAAACAAGGAAGAAATTAATCATCGAAGTGCATCAAAGTGCTTCTCTTGCTCTTTTATCATTTGCATTTGGCTTTATTTCAAATGACTTTGATTCCTTAGAATAAAAGAGAGAATATCTTAGAATGATTTGAGAGTTTCTTCAAGGTTTTCATAAAGTTTTTGGTGTGGTGAAGACATTTTTGTTAAAAAAATGTTTGAGGATGAAAAGGGAATAAAGAATGAAATAATGTGTAACAACCCGACATTTCGTACCCATTTAATTATCGCCTCTTGACGATCTAATCTGGTTGCTAATAAGCTATTGGCATTTTGATCGAATTGAAATTCTCTTCTTATCCGGTTTGAATTCTTTTCAAATTGGATTGAAATTCAATTATAAGATTTTTGTTAAAAGGATTGTGGGCTTAACAAATCATCTGGGCCCATTCTTTCTTGGTGCCGTATTCACCAAAGACAACCCCTCCCCATTCCCCTCTTCGTTCAATTGCGTTTCTAACCCTAACCAAAAACAAAGCAAACGAAAAAATGGCGACGATCTCCTCTTCGTTTTCTCGATCAGACTAGGGCTTGGCCTCGTTCGTTCTTTCGATGCTTGCTAGGGCTTTCGTTCCTCTTGCGCTCTGGTTTGTGGGCTTTGTATGTCGAAGCGCATGATTGGTTCGATCGATTTCGAGATAATCCTTGTTGCTTGCTCCTCCGATCAAGCGTGCTCTTCACTTCGAACAAGGTGAGTGTTCATCACTCACATCTAATTCATACGAAAGTCTGGATTTCGTTTATCTGGGTTCAATCCCCTCCATTTCGTTCGTATATATTATTTGAATGCGTCAATCAAATTATTATGGCCATTGATTTTCGTATTGATGAATGAGATGATTTACGACTTGTTCAAAATCGTATATATTCGTATATTTGATACTTGTTCTCCACGACTTTGAATCTGGACTTGGTTTTGGGATTTATCCCTGACCTTTTCATATGCTTTGTTCGATCATGACACACTTGATTTTGACCTGGTTAACACTTGCATTGACACGGCTTCGGCCATCTTTGTGTTCATCCCTGTCTTCATCTCTGGCCATCTTCTTTGGTCTCCACTTGAACATTTCATTCGTGAATATGATGTTGTCTGGTTGTTCGAACTTGTTCATGCGATTTCATGTATCACTGTACTGATTTTCTTCCATTCTCTGACCTCTGCATTCATTGTCGTGCACCCTGGTTTGAACTATACTTGTTTCGATCTGTTGCATTTGCTTGATTTCCTGATTCATACATGTTCATCCCTGAATACTTTCTCGACCTGCTGTAGTTGTTCATATGCCAGTTAGCTTGCCATTGTATGTATTTATGTTGTAGCTTTTAGTTCAAACTATGATCTTGTTTGAAGTTATACTTTAGACTTAAATCACTTCACTGCCTTGACTTGTTTACTGGTGATCCTGATGGGAGCTTCATCTGACATTAATCTTCACTGCTACAGTTGTTTATATCCCTCTGGTCTTTAACTTGAAATCACATAGCTTTGAATGTGATCATTTTTTGTTCTGCACTTGTCTTGCTGCCTTTGCCTGTGTCTGTTCACTTGACACCATACATGTATGTTTATTTTGCCTTAGTTCAGTAGCACTTGCTTTTGTTCTCTGAGTTGACATTGGGTTGATTTTTTACTTGCAGCTTGACCATTTGTTTGTGCATGTTGTTTCAGTGTACATTGATGCTTTAACTTGTTTGTAGCCTTTGTAGTTGCAGTTCACACTATGATAATTGTAGCTTCTGTCTTTGAATGATCATGGTTGCAGTTCTCATTTATTCTTCAACATACCATGTTGTCCCGACCTTTGCATACCTTCTCTAAATTGTTGAGCCTGGACACATATTGTTCATGTGTACATATTTCGTATTCTCTTAGTTGAAGCTTTATGCTGCTGCACTGCCTTGTTCTCGAATCTGATACATTGCATTGATGCCTTGTATCATTTGCATTTTGTCATTTTGCTTCACTGATGACCTTATCTTCTAATGAGGCTGATCTGCGTCTTTTCTGTTGTGTGTTGTAGTGCCATATCTTTGGTGCTCTCGCCTTCAGTTTGCTATTTCCCTGCGCCTTGCTTTGCGACATGTTGAACTTGTTCCACTTGTTGCCTCTTTCACTGGGTACACTGTTTCATTTCACTGATGCAGCCTTGCCCTTAAATACAAGGGGTGGCTGCATTTTCGTAGCAGTTTTACCCTTGTCCCTTGTGGTGACTTTATATTCTGTTGTGGCGAGGCAGTGCACGCGTGCGTGCACTGCAGCCACACCGAATTGACAGATTTTAATCGATATCTCTTTTATTCTTAATTCATCGACCTGTTGCGTAATTCGTAGTCTGTATTGGCGAGGCAGTACACGTTAGCGTGTACTGCAGCCAATTAGCATTGATATTTTTAAATTGACATTTCAATTGCTTAAACTGTTTTGGATTTCTGTTTTGTGGAGAAACACTGTTTAGTGTTATATCTGCCGTTATCCAATTCTCGTATCGAGAGTTGGATAGACGAGATTTCTGTGACTGTCATCTATATTGAGATTGATTATTATTGCTTCTATGCTCTAATAACTGATTTTGAATTAGACTGATCCGAGTATTATTTTCTTTTGAATGTAATACTCGGGTCAGACCGAGTATTTACAGGTTGTAGATTTCTAGCTTTGGGTTGCTGCTAGAGCTATGAAGACTTTTTATATCATTTGAAGTGGTCTTCGTCCTGTCGAAGTAGTCAGTGTGTCTGTTTTAAGATGATAATGTATTCATGTATATTAGTCGATAATGTACTTGTATATATAACTTCTTGAGTCGACAATTGTAGTTGTATCATTTGTATTGTGTCAAATGTATTGTAACTGATATCAGTTATTGTATATATGAGACTTTTCGTTCCATCTGTATTCCGCATTTATGTTATCTGTGTTATTTTTATATCCATTGTCCTAAACTATTATAGCCACTGTGTAGTAGCTTTGAGTTTGTATCGGTATGTCGGGTTTCCTCTAAAGATGAAATGCAATGTTTTATTATCTGACATATCGGTACTCGCACAAGGCAATTACATAGATGGTCGCTCCTCAACAGCCTTATTCTCCGTGCTAGTTGACAGCACTACACCGTAGTGTTCTTGGCTAGCGTGGGTATAGAGGTGGGGCGTCACAGGTTGGTATCAGAGCCTGGGGTTTAGGACAATTATAAAACATAACTTAGATGGAACATGTGTTACAACTATCTGTCGATGTTTTATCTCTCATCTTTACATATGATTATTTTTGACTGTTAGGTATGAATTCCTAACGCTTATTCTTGTGTTTTCGGCTTTGAATTGATTTAGCCGATGTTGATTTTGTTTTAATTTGGCAAATTAAAGCCATTTTGACTTTTGGACTTTGTTCCACTTTTGTTCTATGCTATAAGTGTCATTGTGTACCTGTTACACTGTGATGAAAAATGGCTGGACCAGTTGCAAATTGAGTGATTTTGATTTCTCATTCACATCTAGTTTGAATCTCAGCGATTTTGAACTTGATATTTTGTGTTTTCCTCATCTTGAATTCCATTCGACTTCGGTCACTTTGTTTTTGAGAAATTGCTAATTTCTTGATTTTTAAGACTCTGATTTTGTTTGCCGTTGGTTTCTTTGATAATGATGATTGATTCATTTTGTACTCGACTGCGGCTATTAATTGTTGACTTCGACATTGACTTGATTCTTGCTTTTGTTGAAGTCATTTATGCATTTCTGCTCGATTTGCTTTGTTTTTCCAGTTGATAATCGATTCTTCTTTTCTAATTAGTTGTTATCACCTTTGTCGATTTTGATAACTTCTATTTCTGGAATTTTTGGGTATTCCTACTTTGATGAATTTGGAATCGAATTCTTTGGATTTTATTCACATCTTCGAACGTGAAATTTTAGTGAACTGACTTGGTTTCCTAATTTAATCGATTCTTGATCATTTCCCCGATTTGTTGCTATCATTTATTAGCAACTTTGATGACATTTTCTTCGGGATTTTTGTGAACATACTTTCTGATGGATTCAGTATCGATTTCTTTGGATTCCATTCACATCTTCGTATGTGGATTCTTGTGATTGATTGTTTCTACAATCATTTTTGTGATTTGTCACTTTAAAAATATAAAGGTTTTCTATACTAGTAGTAAATATTAAAATCCTTTTTCCAAACGATTTCAAAACTATTTTACTACAAAGCTCTTTTTCCTAAACCGTTTTCCAATCTATTAGTATATACAAGCCTTTATTTCACTCGTATGAGAAATTGAATTAAACGGCTTAGTAAAACAAGTGGTATGAAACGCTTGCGTTTACTTCGTCGGTTAACTCCTGGACTTGTTCGATTGAACTTTTTGTGACAATTTTCTAGTGTAATTGACACTTCTCGTTGATCATGACGATCATTTTAAGGTTAGTCTAGACCGCAGTAGTGTGATTCCGACTCACACATATTTCTTTGTTCGCAAGGTTAGACTAGACCGCAATAGTGTGATTCCGACTCACACATATCTCTTCGTCCGCAAGGTTAGTCTGGACCTTAATTAGTGTGATTCCGACTCACACATATCGTTTTGTTTGCAAGGTTAGACTAGACACCACTTGTGTGATTCCATTCACACATACCTTTTTGCTTTTTGGTTAGTCTGGACCTTAATTTGTGTGATTCCACTCACCCATGTCTTTTTTTTCTACGAGGTTAGCCTAGACCTCAATCTGTGTGATTCTGACTCACACGCGTGGGATAGCGACCCACGGTCTTCGGACCATTCCTGTGTGAAACTTTAATGGATGGCTTCCATGAGATAGCGTCTCATCTTGTGATACCGGTATTTTGGAGTTTTCATGCTCCCATTTTGTGATAGGCATTTCCCTTTTCCTTTATATGGTTTAGACTAGCAAATGTGCGATGTCTCTTTCTCTGCGAGGTTAGCCTAGACCTCAATCTGTGTGATTCCGACTCACACGCGTGGGATAGCGACCCACGGTCTTCGGACCATTCCTGTGTGAAACTTTAATGGTTAGCCACCATGAGATAGCGTCTCGTCTTGTGAAACCGATGTTTTGGAGTTTTCATACTCCCGTTTTCTGATAGGCTTTTTCCCCCCTTTTTATGATTTCTGGATTTCTTGTGATGATTTCTAGAATTTGTGCTTCACCAATTTTCGTGATTTCTATTGACAAGTTTTGTCAATTTTTGTGTATTGGTGAATTCATGTGTTATTGACTTGTTATGAATACAAGTTTAGGGTATGATATCCCTTTCTATCTTTGAGAAGATTCTTGTGACATTTTTGATGAATGAAAATTCATTTGGCATTATATTTTGATGCCAGTTATTTTGATGAGATTTTGACGTGTTAACTTCAGTACTCGTCAATTTTGAAATGGATTTACAAGCGGTTCTCCCGCAATACTGATATTGCTAATTTAATCACGTGTTTTCAAAATTCTTTATTTTTAAAAAGTTGTTTCAAAAATATAAATTAAAATTGTTTTCAAAATTTTTACAGCTTACATTTTCAAAAGAACGAGGAAGCGATTTAAACATTTCAGAAAAATCGAGGACTATGACCCCTTTCTTTTACTGATTCGCTTAATTCCGGACTTGTCCGTTTGAGAATGTGAAATGTTATTTTTAAAACACACAATTCTGCACTTTCAAGGAAACGATAAAGAGATTTAAACGATTTAGCAAAAGTAAGGAGTATGGAACCATACTTTTACTACCTCGGTTAATTCCGGACTCGTTAATTGAATATTTGTGTTTCTGATTATCGTTTTGATAATCAGATATTTGTGAAATTTGATTATCGTTTGAGATAATTAAATATTTTTCGATTTGATTAATCGAATATTTGTGTTTCTGATTATCGTTTTTGATAATCAGATATTTGTGAAATTTGATTATCGTTTGAGATAATTAAATACTTTTCGATTTGATAATCGAATCTTTGTGATTTCTGATTATCGTTTTTGATAATCAGATATTTGTGAAATTTGATTATCGTTTGAGATAATTAAATATTTTTTCGATTTGATTAATCGAATATTTGTGTTTCTGATTATCGTTTTTGATAATCAGATATTTGTGAAATTTGATTATCGTTTGAGATAATTAAATACTTTTCGATTTGATAATCGAATCTTTGTGATTTCTAATTATCGTTTTTGATAATCAGATATTTGTGAAATTTGATTATCGTTTGAGATAATTAAATATTTTTCGATTTGATAATCGAATCTTTGTGATTTCTGATTATCGTTTTTGATAATCAGATATTTGTGAAATTTGATTATCGTTTGAGATAATTAAATATTTTTCGATTTGATAATCGAATCTTTGTGATTTCTGATTATCGTTTTTGATAATCAGATATTTGTGAAATTTGATTATCGTTTGAGATAATTAAATATTTTTCGATTTGATAATCGAATCTTTGTGATTTCTGATTATCGTTTTTGATAATCAGATATTTTTGAAAATTCGATTATCGTTTTAGATGATTGAATATTTGCGATTTTGAGATTCGAGCTTCGTCTTTTTCTCTAACGATTCAGGTGAGTAATTTGATTTACTCACATTCAATTCGTGCAGCACGTGATTTATGCTCTGATTCCTTTTCTTTTAAATGCTGGAACTCGATTGATTCTTGCTTTTTGATAGTCGTCTGATTTTGATTCCTTGATCCCCACGATGTTGATCCTTTTGACTTGAAACAGTCGAACCTTTTTGATTCTATGTCTGATACTTCCATAATTCCTATACTTCCCTGTTGATCTTTGCTTTGCTTATGCATTCGACATTGTTATGTTCTTATGGTTGTTACCTCTTTCCCACTTATCTCTTAGGATTGCGAGGACGCAATTTCTTTAAGGAGGGGAGTCTGTAACAACCCGACATTTCGTACCCATTTAATTATCGCCTCTTGACGATCTAATCTGGTTGCTAATAAGATATTGGCATTTTGATCGAATTGAAATTCTCTTCTTATCCGGTTTGAATTCTTTTCAAATTGGATTGAAATTCAATTATAAGATTTTTGTTAAAAGGATTGTGGGCTTAACAAATCATCTGGGCCCATTCTTTCTTGGTGCCGTATTCACCAAAGACAACCCCTCCCCATTCCCCTCTTCGTTCAATTGCGTTTCTAACCCTAACCAAAAACAAAGCAAACGAAAAAATGGCGACGATCTCCTCTTCGTTTTCTCGATCAAACTAGGGCTTGGCCTCGTTCGTTCTTTCGATGCTTGCTAGGGCTTTCGTTCCTCTTGCGCTCTGGTTTGTGGGCTTTGTATGTCGAAGCGCGTGATTGGTTCGATCGATTTCGAGATAATCCTTGTTGCTTGCTCCTCCGATCAAGCGTGCTCTTCACTTCGAACAAGGTGAGTGTTCATCACTCACATCTAATTCATACGAAAGTCTGGATTTCGTTTATCTGGGTTCAATCCCCTCCATTTCGTTCGTATATATTATTTGAATGCGTCAATCAAATTATTATGGCCATTGATTTTCGTATTGATGAATGAGATAATTTACAACTTGTTCAAAATCGTATATATTCGTATATTTGATACTTGTTCTCCATGACTTTGAATCTGGACTTGGTTTTGGGATTTATCTCTGACCTTTTCATATGCTTTGTTCGATCATGACACACTTGATTTTGACCTGGTTAACACTTGCATTGACACGGCTTCGGCCATCTTTGTGTTCATCCCTGTCTTCATCTCTGGCCATCTTCTCTGGTCTCCACTTGAACATTTCATTCGTGAATATGATGTTGTCTGGTTGTTCGAACTTGTTCATGCGATTTCATGTATCACTGTACTGATTTTCTTCCATTCTCTGACCTCTGCATTCATTGTCGTGCACCCTGGTTTGAACTATACTTGTTTCGATCTGTTGCATTTGCTTGATTTCTTGATTCATACATGTTCATCCCTGAATACTTTCTCGACCTGCTGTAGTTGTTCATATGCCAGTTAGCTTGCCATTGTATGTATTTATGTTGTAGCTTTTAGTTCAAACTATGATCTTGTTTGAAGTTATACTTTAGACTTAAATCACTTCACTGCCTTGACTTGTTTACTGGTGATCCTGATGGGAGCTTCATCTGACATTAATCTTCACTGCTACAGTTGTTTATATCCCTTTGGTCTTTAACTTGAAATCACATAGCTTTGAATGTGATCATTTTTTGTTCTGCACTTGTCTTGCTGCCTTTGCCTGTGTCTGTTCACTTGACACCATACATGTATGTTTATTTTGCCTTAGTTCAGTAGCACTTGCTTTTGTTCTCTGAGTTGACATTGGGTTGATTTTTTACTTGCAGCTTGACCATTTGTTTGTGCATGTTGTTTCAGTGTACATTGATGCTTTAACTTGTTTGTAGCCTTTGTAGTTGCAGTTCACACTATGATAATTGTAGCTTCTGTCTTTGAATGATCATGGTTGCAGTTCTCATTTATTCTTCAACATACCATGTTGTCCCGACCTTTGCATACCTTCTCTAAATTGTTGAGCCTGGACACATATTGTTCATGTGTACATATTTCGTATTCTCTTAGTTGAAGCTTTATGCTGCTGCACTGCCTTGTTCTCGAATCTGATACATTGCATTGATGCCTTGTATCATTTGCATTTTGTCATTTTGCTTCACTGATGACCTTATCTTCTAATGAGGCTGATCTGCGTCTTTTCTGTTGTGTGTTGTAGTGCCATATCTTTGGTGCTCTCGCCTTCAGTTTGCTATTTCCCTGTGCCTTGCTTTGCGACATGTTGAACTTGTTCCACTTGTTGCCTCTTTCACTGGGTACACTGTTTCATTTCACTGATGCAGCCTTGCCCTTAAATACAAGGGGTGGCTGCATTTTCGTAGCAGTTTTACCCTTGTCCCTTGTGGTGACTTTATATTCTGTTGTGGCGAGGCAGTGCACGCGTGCGTGCACTGCAGCCACACCGAATTGACAGATTTTAATCGATATCTCTTTTATTCTTAATTCATCGACCTGTTGCGTAATTCGTAGTCTGTATTGGCGAGGCAGTACACGTTAGCGTGTACTGCAGCCAATTAGCATTGATATTTTTAAATTGACATTTCAATTGCTTAAACTGCTTTGGATTTCTGTTTTGTGGAGAAACACTGTTTAGTGTTATATCTGCCGTTATCCAATTCTCGTATCGAGAGTTGGATAGACGAGATTTCTGTGACTGTCATCTATATTGAGATTGATTATTATTGCTTCTATGCTCTAATAACTGATTTTGAATTAGACTGATCCGAGTATTATTTTCTTTTGAATGTAATACTCGGGTCAGACCGAGTATTTACAGGTTGTAGATTTCTAGCTTTGGGTTGCTGCTAGAGCTATGAAGACTTTTTATATCATTTGAAGTGGTCTTCGTCCTGTTGAAGTAGTCAGTGTGTCTGTTTTAAGATGATAATGTATTCATGTATATTAGTCGATAATGTACTTGTATATATAACTTCTTGAGTCGACAATTGTAGTTGTATCATTTGTATTGTGTCAAATGTATTGTAACTGATATCAGTTATTGTATATATGAGACTTTTCGTTCCATCTGTATTCCGCATTTATGTTATCTGTGTTATTTTTATATCCATTGTCCTAAACTATTATAGCCACTGTGTAGTAGCTTTGAGTTTGTATCGGTATGTCGGGTTTCCTCTAAAGATGAAATGCAATGTTTTATTATCTGACATATCGGTACTCTCACAAGGCAATTACATAGATGGTCGCTCCTCAACAGCCTTATTCTCCGTGCTAGTTGACAGCACTACACCGTAGTGTTCTTGGCTAGCGTGGGTATAGAGGTGGGGCGTCACATAATGAGTGAACTTTTCTGGAAAAAATAGGCTTAAATAAGAGTGAAAAGTCACTTAAAATGTTTGAATAAATAGTAATTATAACATTTTTAAAATTCAAAATTTTGCCAAACAACTAGGATATGTCGACATATCTCATATGTGTATGTCGACAAATATACCTGAAATTGCAGTATTTAAGTTTTTGATATAGTTTTTGTTTTTACTTAAAACCATTATATTTTTATAATTTCCAAAGATTAACAGAACTATATAGAATAGGAAGAAATAGATTTCTTTACTTAATGATGGAGAAATACATGGATTCAAAGATAAACAATACATAAAAATGACATGAAATAAAGCTAGATAAACACACAAAAAGGGTACAAGATAAAATAACTAGATCTAAAAGGATGATGATGAAAATGAAGAGTTTCCACCAAACGTCATAATAATTTTCCCAAAGTAATTCTCCACTTTGTTGGAGAGAGAAGTGTACTTTTTACTAAAAAAACTTTTAAGCTTCTTTTGGTTTTTGAGAAGCTTCTCTTGCTTCTTTAGAATCTCTTTGTTAGACGGGTGAGAAGGTTTGTTGAAGCTGTCTAAGGAATTATCCATTTCCTCCTCTTCCTCTTCTTATTATCCTCTTCTTTAATTTGCATTTCATTGTCTTCTTCTTCTTCTTCTTGTTGAATTTCTCGCTCCTCTTCCCATGCCAATCTTTCCTCTTTTTAAGGAAGGTCTCATATGGTTCAATATAAGGAGGAATATGCATGAGAGAGATGTTGGTCTCGTCGGAAAATTTTTGAGGCAAAGTAGGTTCTCCTCATAAATCAACATGAAAATACTCTAACACTCTAGTAAGATACACATCATGGTAAAGTGTGTTTTCATGTCTAGGAATATTCTTTTGAACAAATCATCTAAAATGACTTATGCCCAACTGATGTTGTAGTTTCCATAGATGGTAAAACGAGCTTTAAAAACTTTTTGAGTCGGGTTATTATAATTTTCCGTCCTCAGAGTGATTCTATGTTGTAAAATGAGACTCATAAGTCTTGATTTTGGTGTAAAAATTTTGTGTTTGAAATCAAATTCTTCGTCACTTTCAAAAATATCATGGGAAACTTCATGATTTTGTTCAACAATTTTAAAGGTGGAGAGGCCAATTCCACTAAATTAGCAACCAAGTATTTGACCCAAAAGTTCATAATCTAAAACAATTGTAGTGCCTTTCACACTACTCCAAATTTGTCTCTCTTCTCCTTTAAAAGATTTTCCATTCAAATTTGTATAAAATGTTTTAACGAAATCCAAATAACATACAAAATATTTTTGACAAGAGTCGACTAAACTAAGAATACTGTTTGGAAAACAAAGATCTTTAAGACCATAAGAAGAAAAATCACCAAACTTTGCAAATCTTTGGGGAAAACTTTTCCAGAAGTAGTATATTCAATATAAGTATATATGGCTTCTTTGTCATTGAAAATAAAGCCTTTGATTCTTTTTGACAGCCTTATGACTTTTGGTGGTTGGCTTGAGGATGCCATTGTTGAGTTGTTGCAGAGATAAGAGAGTGAAGAGATAATTTTAATTTTAAAATAAAGTGGGTGAATGAATGGATAGAGATACAAATGATTTAATAGAGAAAGAACTGACATTTTAGTTTTGAAAAGACGCCTTTTCAGTTATTGGATTTTACCTTAGTTTTAATTTTGGATTTTATTCTACTGCCTTGCTTTTCCTTTTGCCCTACAATTGTGCTTCATAGGACATTAAATTACCTACTATCCTTTCAATTTTTAGAGTACTTATGGTATTTGCCTCTTCAATTGCTAGTGTTTTTTGATCCCACTCTTCAAAGAGTGAATTGAGAATTTTTCTAACTTGGTCCTCTTCAAAAATATTTTTACCTAGAGATACTAAAGAATGTACTATATCTTGAAATCTACAATACAAGACAGAAATAGATTCATTTTGATTCATTTTAAATAATTGAAACTGATTAGTTAGCATGGAATTTAGTCAGTTTAACTTTGCTAGTGCTCTCATGAGTGACTTGCAATTTTCTCTAAATATCATATGTAGACTTACAGATAGAGACTCTATTAAATTCATTTTTGTCCAATGAGCAAAATAAAATATTCGTAGCCTTAAAAATATTAATTGCAAGTGTCTATTAGTAGCAGTCCATTGTAAAAAGTTAGTCCGACTTTCTGTGTACTCATTTGTGTAATATTCCAAATATCTAAGCCGTTAAATGTAAATAAATCTTTGTTCTACATCATCAATAAGTGTAATTACTTTAAAAAGTGGGGTCTAGCAGTAGGTTGTCCTTCCACAAAAGTGTAAATAAGTGTACTAATAGTGCTATTAGCCATTTGAACTTTTCAAAAATCAAATTATAAGTTTTTGAAAACCTAGTGCTCTAATACTAAATGTGGATCTTAAGGCTAATTTAACACTAGAGGGAGGTGAATAGTGTTTTCTAACTTGTGTAGACCTTTTTAATTATCTTTCAATATTAATATTAAATCACATATTAATAACATAGAATTATACTAACAATCAGTTATAGATGCAATCACAGATAAAACTAACAACAGTAAGGTAAAGTAAGAGTTAGAGAGATGACATCAGGGATTTAATACCGGTTCAGATTTCTTCTAAATCCAATCTCATGCAATTGATTGTATAGATTTCATTTCAAATGACAATCTTTAACCGGGTAGAAGGCAAACCCAAATACAATCTCGACTTCGAGGCTACGAGACACACCCTCCTATATTCCGAGTCCGGGGTAAACTCATTTGATTTGAATGGGATACACGCACACCCACTAGATTTGAATAGGCTACTAAGCACTTCCACTTAATTTGAATGGGTTACAAGCACACCTCCAAGTAAACACAAACAGAGTTAATAGTTTTTCCAAATACAAATTCTTTACTTTGGAGACAATGGATCCTATAGCCTTTTGGATAGAACTTTGATCTTTAAATTGAGAGAGAGAGAGAGATGTTTCCAAAATAGCGAGAAAGTAATATTTAATCAGTATAATGAATTATGAATTGATTCTATATAATTTTGAAGAGAATATAGTATATTTTTCAAGAGAATATTCAAGAGTGGGGAGTGGGAAGAAAGTAAGTAATTAATTATTGAAAAGAAAATTTGTACTCTCCTTTATATAGTAAATTAACATATGTGTCCATTTGTGAAAAGTTATGTCAAATAGACTCTACCATTCAAAATTTAAAAATTTTCCCAATGGTCCATATGTCGACATATAGGGACTAGGTATGGATATACTTTAGTGAATTTTGAAAATACTTTTCTTTTAAAATGTTTTGAAATCCTATACTTTGTAAAATAATTTGAACATAGTTTCTAAATATTTTGAACTCTAAAAAACATTTATAAAATGTTAAAAAAAATATTTTTCAATTTAAATAATTTATACTATATAAAATATCAAAGATTCTAATTTTGAGACGGAGATCAGAAATTGCTTTCAAGGACTTTAACAATATATACTAATGACTCTGTACCCTAATTTACAATCTTGAGATCTTCATTTCTTGTCTTTGAACTCTTGAGTCTTTATACTATGCAGTCTTCGATTCAGCACCCGTATAATATTCTGCACTATATACTATATAACTTAGCAAAATTTTAGTACTTATATTTTATATTTTTGTATATGGTTATTGTCATCAAAATCAATAATTGAGGTATTAACAGAACTTGCTCTTGTGGATCACTCTCATGATTCCCATCATTAAGTCGTAATCTTCGAAACGCGTCCAGACATGAATCGTAAGTCATAAAGCCATCATACTATGGCCCCGAAGTCATCGCGTTGAAGCATCATGACCTTACTTCATCATTCTCCTCACATACCTAAAGCAAACTCAAATGCGCTCTATGTATTCCTCCTCTCTGCTCGGAGCACTCCTGAAAACCAAATCCTTGCCTCGCCACCTCCATGTCCGGACCAAAATCATGCTGCCCAACCCCTAAGCAATACCCTGAACCAATCCTCTTGTCCGGTAAGCATCGTTCTTGAACCACCATCATCGGATCGTAACTGTTTTCGCACTCCCCACAACCGAACTCAACTCCTTATTCGACACTCGAACCAAAGTAGTTACCGAACATGATTTCATGTCCGGTCTTCCATCACCGAGACCAAATGCTACCAAATAGGATTTCTTGTTTGTTCTTCCACTGCCGAACTAGCTAGCTACTGGATGGGATTTCCTGTCCTGTCTTCCCTAGCCGAACCCAAGCACTACCGAATTAGATTTTTTGTTCAGTCTTCTACTTCTGAGCCAACTTAGATCTGAACTAACACTTCCCTTTCCTGTAGTCAACCACTGAATCGACCACTACCAGATAGACATTGCTGAACCGAAAATCTATAGCTCCTTCAACGCACCATCATCACGTCGATACCATCGCTATGCTCAATACTTTGACTCTCATGCATCACCTATGCAACAATACGACTCAAAACGCTCTCGAGCCTATTTATCAAAATCTGATTTCACGGTTCCTACCTCTAGCTCGCTCTGATGAGCATTTTCGACCATACAAGCATACAAACAAACATCATACATGCACCAAACGACATTTAAACATGAAAATCACACAACTGATTATAACAATCATCTACAAGATGTTTACAACATAGCCTAACATATATCAAGGCAAAAATATATTCAAATAACATGCCTAAAACACCAAAAATTCATTTATTCACGTTTTTACTATAGATAGGGTTTTAAAATAGCAATAAAACATAATTTTGACAAATGTATCTAAAACATGCTAAAACATATATATATATATATATATACACACACATATATAATAAGGTGAGAATGATAAATCACTCACCAAACCTTCAATAATCAAAGTTTTGCACGCAAATCGATACAAATCCGAAAATCAATAGCCAAGCCCTAAGTTTTCATTCCTAAAGATGTATATTTGAAGATCTCTAGTTAATATCCTTGCTAATATATCCTTAATCTATGATTTAACTTGATTTGGAGGAGAAAATAGAAGGTTTTGGGTGTAGAATGAGTTAATGTGAGCTTAGTTCTATTTGAGAAGTGGTAAAAATGATTTGGGTATGATGGTTCGGCCAATTATAGTCTCCAAACTCAAAATGGGTTAGTGGACTTGCCTCTAAACCTCACTAATTATACATTAAGCTACTCCAAAAAATACCAATCTTCAAACAGCCATATCTCCTAGCCAGAAAGTCCAGATCACTATTTTGACCACTAAATGGAAATAGAAACCATCATATCTTTGCAATGAAAGGGGCATCTGATGCTAATTCGGGTTCTATCAAAAGTTAAGGCCATTACAAGTTTCCAGGGTTAAAATCGTTTGGAAAAATTCTAAATATAGGAAATGTCAATAATAGGTATTTCCTAAAGTTATATAGTCATACAACCTCATATGAATTTAAAAATAATATTTTATGATCCTCAAATATGTGAAATACGGATTGTTACATATGATGATGTGACTATGATTACTATTGTATTATATTTTATTTTCTTCCGATATGAGATTCTAAAAGTTTTTAGTTAGTACTGTATCTACTATATATTTTATCTTACCCCAAGGACTCGTCTTTTCAGCTCTCTGGTTGTTAACGTCGGATCAAGCGTTGAACTCGAGAGTCAAAAAGGTGGGTTGTTACATTTAGTATTGGAGCTAAACATACCTTTCGATTCTGAACTAGGAATGTATTAAGAGTGTGTATTTGTATTTTCTATTATATATAATATTATATAGAAGCTAACTACATATGCACATACCATTTACTGTTCCAGTTTTATTTACTATCTATTGGGAAGTTACTAATGAACCCTATTTTACATATAGTTGAAAATAAGAAATTACATTGAAATTGGAACAGAGACCAATACAGCTAATGCTGGTAGGGTAGAGACCAAGGTAGGGACTAGCACCCGAGTAGATGTACTTGATATTCCTAGAGTTATTATTCTAGTATGGTTCAGACGCTATATTCAGGCAACAAGCCAAGCTAGTGCCAACCCCATTGATCCTTTAGCCACCACTATCACTACCAACCAAGGTGTGATTCCATCCCTAATACCACAAACTATTAACTTTCCTATGCTTTGTAGGTATTTCTCAACCTTGGTGGAAAACCTTTTGTGGGGACAGAACCATACTCGATGACTCGGGCATGACTTAATAATTATGAGAAGATTTTTAACCTGCTAGGACTTGGTGATGCTATTAAGAAAGAGCTAGCCTCTTGGCATTTGCAAAGTGAGGTAGCATATTGGCGGGCGATGGCGGCAGTGGAAGTAGATGAGGATGTTATTACTTAGAGGATGTTCAAGACAAGGTTTGAGATGAAATTTCTTTCCGGTGCTGAGAGGGACCTATTATTGGAGAAGTTTATTCATCTTAAGTAGGGAGAGATGATAGTTAAAGAGTATGTAATTTAGTTCAATGAGTTGGCTATATTTGGATTTGAGTTAGTAAACATATAGGGGAAGAAGGAATTGAAGTTTGTAAAGGGTTTGAAATCCCCTTTGAGGGAGATTGCATAGAATTAGATACCGTATGAAGCTAGGGTTGAGGGACCGGTGGAATTAGTGTTATTGAATTCTTTAAATGGAACATTGGTTAAGGATCAAGGTAAAGAAGGAGAGAGAGCTAGCAATAGGGTAAGCAAAAAGGAAATGGACCACAAGGAGGGAAAGGAAAAAGGCAGGAGGTTACTTATCATCGATGTCAGAAGGTGGTGGACACCTGGCAAAGAAATGTAGGATAAATCTTTAGAAAGGTAGGTGTTATAATTGTAACCAAGTGGAGCATAGCTGTTGGAATTGGACCAGCCCATAGCAAGTTAAAGGATAAATTTAAAAAAAACCCCATTTTAGATCAATTGTGCCTGTAAAGTCTAAAGAAATTTTAGATCCAATCTAAAAGGTGTTTTAAATAAAATCCTTTTCCCCCCTTTTCGCTGAACCTTCCTGTCAACCATCCCCTTTGCCGCAATGTCCTTCCTCACCCATTCTTGTACCACCTTCTGCTGTTGTCCATCCCCTGTCAACTCCCTTACCAACCGCCACCCCTCTTGTCTGTGCCAAAGCCACCCCTCTTGTCAGTGCCCAAGCCCTATCCCTGCCACCACCTACCACAACTTCCTCCCCTTCAGCTTCTCTAAACCTTCCTACCCCTCCGGTGCTTCCATTTCCACAACCCCAACGAACTTGGAACTCTCTTTTCAAAGCTAAACCAATCAATGCTGGGAAATATGAACCACGCGACATTCAACTGAAATTTAGCGGTGATGCTCTGGTACCACCTGATGAGGTAGTTATGGCAGGTAACTCGATGTGGAAAGAATACCTGGTGGATTTTTTTCTTGATACTCCTTTGCCGTACTCTATTGTGTTGATTACCTTAAGAAAGCGTGGAAACTTCGTGGATCCATTTCTGTTAAGTCAGATGGATTCTTGTTCATGTTTAAATTCTCTAATGAAGATGATAGGAATAGAATCTCTGAAGATGACCCTGTTGTTATGAGGAATAAACTGTTTATTGTAAAACCATGGGACGAGAATGTTGGCAATAGTTGTAGTTGTATCAAATCTGTCCCTGTTTGGATTAAGTTATCAAACATCCCCTTGTTTGCATGGTCTCCTTTGGGTATAAACTGGTTAGCTGCAAGAATTGGTAAACTTCTTTGCATGGATGCCTCGACTGAAAAATTTGAAAGAATCACCTTCGCAAAATGCTTAGTAGAAGTTACTCCCAAGTATGAACTGCCTGAACGATTTACTGTTCAACTGCTTGATGGGTCTGAACAGGAAGTTATAGTAGAGTACTTGTGGAAGCCTGAAATATGTATTTTTTGTAAAGAGTTTGGGCATTTAGATAGCACTTGCAAGAAGTCAGTAGTTGAAGAGAACGTTAAGAAATGTGAAGAAACTGAACAACAGAAGAGTGGTGAAATGAAGCAACACAATGAGAATAAAGGAAAAAACTCAGGCAAACAAGTTACAGTGAAGCAAGTGTGGCAAAAGGTCAATAGGTACAAGGAAAAAAATTTAGATGTAAGTAAGGAGATGGAAAATAAAATAAATATAAACACAGTAGCAGAGGAACTTAATGAACTTGTTGGAAGTGAAGGGAACAGTTCTAGTTTTGAAGTTATTAAAGTACCAGGTGATGTGGAACAAGTATGTAATATTCAAACACAAAACAAATTTAATGTGCTACAGTATGAAGAGATTGAGCAAGTTATAGTAGATATTAATGAGATAGAGGATGGGGAAATCAACCCGGCTGACATTTGTGGTGAATTAAATAGAGATATCTCTCAGATCAATGCCAATTTGAATGACATTTCTATTATTAATAACAAAATCCTAGTTTTGGCTACTGATAAGCAACATTTTCAAGTTGATGCAACTGCTACCGGTAGCAATAACAAGGAGAATGGTAACTGTGTGTCAGTTATGCATGCGCAAGCTGATACTTATGACACTGAACAGGATAAATCATGGTGCAATGCAATTGAATCATTCATAACACAACTTATTTTCTCAAGCCATAGGCCTGACTCAGTTGTTCAACCTTTAGTTCATACCCCCTACAATTTCTCCATTGATCTGCCTGGTTGGCCATCAAACCTTACCCTCCCGCAACCAAAGCCTATTCCAACCAAGGACCCACCTCACATCATTCCTCTCCTTTCAGGCAAATTGAAACAAGATCTCTGTCTGCTCAGAGAAGAAACAAATCCTCCTCCCAACAATAATTGTTTTATGTATAAAAAAATCGCAGCTTGGAATATCAGAGGAGCGCATAGCAAAATTAAACTTGATCAAGTTAAAAAGTACATATCTGCTTATAACATTTTTCTAGTTGGATTGCTTGAAACAAAACTTAACCTATTGTTATCCACAAAAGCAGCAACTTACATTGATCCAACCTGGGAATTCCATCACAACCTTGACACTGCTTCTTATGGTCGAATCCTGATCTTGTATGATCCTAAAGTAATTACCCTATCCCCTATCCTTTCAACTAGACAGTTCATCCATCTTCATGTTTTTGAAACTCTTTCTCAAACCTCTTTTTATGTCACCTTCGTTTATGCCGATAACTCTGTTCTTTCACGTAACACATTCTTCAACTCCTTGCCACCATTACGTCAGGCTTCACATCCCTAGGTTGTGCTTGGCGATTTCAATTCATGTTTTAATTTCACTGACAAATGTGGGGGTAACCCTCTTACCCCAACAGACATTGCTAATTTCAACTTATCTATTGAACAATCTGACTTAGTCATGGTTAATAGGTCTGGTGCAAAATTTTCATGGAACAATAGAAGTCGTAGTGGAGTTCGAACGTTCACGACTATAGATCATGCTTTCTGCAACATCCAAGCTCTTCACCTCTGGCCCACCTTATCTGTCTTCCTCCCTCAACCTATATTATCTGACCACTCACCACTAATATTAACCCTGGGTCCCCATTTGCGAAAGGAAAAAAGAAGTTTCAAATTTTTTGATGCTTGGCTGAAGCATGACCACCTACTTGAATTAGTTTCTCAAGTTAGCAATGAATTTATTTGCTATGGTAACCCCATGTATAAGTTTTGCAGGAAGTTGAGAAGAATCAAGCAGGAAATCAAATTGTGGGCCTATGCAACCTTTGGAGCTGGCAGCCTTCTTTCCACAACTCTTAAGGAACAACTGAAGAAGCAACAAGAATACATGATGGAGCATCCCCTAGATGAGCAAGCAGCGGCAGAAGAAAGCAAACTATTTTCTGATGTTAACAATGCCTTATGCTTAGAAGCTAACATGAAGAAGCAGCAACTGCATGCCAAGTGGTCTGTTGAAGGAGACAAGAACACCAAGTTCTTCCATGATGCTATTAAGGTCAAACATACAAGAGATAACATATTTAGTATCCTTGATGAGCAGGGTAACCAATGTGACACTGTTGAAACTGTTGATCAAGCTTTTGTTAAATACTTCTCCACATTGCTTGGTAATGACTCTGGGTTCTCCCCTGACCTTGAACTAATCTCAACACTTACCTTGCCTACTATATCTCCCCTGGCAGCTCTTGATTTAATAAGGCCTATAACTAATGATGAAATAAAAGCTACATTATTTTCAATGAACAAACATTCTGCAGGAGGGCCTGATGGTTTTAATGTATCATTCTTCATTGCTTCTTGGGGTGTTCTTGGTCATGATTTTTGTCAAGCTATCCACAATTTCTTTTCAAAATGCAAACTGCTTGGGGAAGTGAATAGTACTAACATAGCCCTGATACCTAAAGTATACCCACCATCTAGTGTCTCTTCGTTCAGACCGATATCCTGTTGTAATGTCTTATATAAATGTATTACGAAAATTCTTGCCACTCGTATGATTAGTGTTATGCCATCAGTTGTCTCCATGAACCAGGCAGCCTTCCTTCCTACTAGAAACATTCTTGATAATGTTCTGCTGACACAAGAACTGCTTAACAGTTATTCTAGAGTTAATGTGTCTCCTGCTGCCACACTAAAAATTGACATATCTAAAGCTTATGATTCTATACATTGGGCTTCAATTGTGAGGATCATGGCAGTCATGAGGTTTCCCAAAATTTTTGTGTCATGGATATATGTGTGCATCTCCACCCCTACTTTCTCTGTTGTATTGAACGGTAGACCAGTTGGGTATTTCAAAAATAGTAAAGGAATTCGCCAGGGAGATCCCATATCTTCCTACCTATTCTTGTTAGTTATGGAAGTTTTCACAGTTGTGCTTAAAGAGAAGTACACTCAGAAGCTAATCAAGTACCACCCCAAGTGCTCTGCTCTCCAAATTCAATCATTGATGTTTGCTGATGATGTTTTGTTATTTACTAAACCAGATATTCCCTCTATGACCGGAGTTGTTGAGGCTCTCCACTCCTTTTACTGCATGACTGGTCTTTCTATTAACAAAGCAAAATCTTCCTTGTTGCTTGCTGGAGTCAGTGAAACCCAAGCTGCTGCCCTACATCTGCACACTGGCTTCAACAACATGGACAATGACATGAGGTATCTTGGACTTCCTTTACTCACCAAAAGAATTTCTAATGCTGACTGTGTCCCCTTATACAATAAGATCACATCTGTTATGGGTGTCTGGGCTAATAGGCAACTATCACAAAGTGGAAGGCTTGTCCTTATTAAGTCAGTTGTTTTTTCATCTTTAGTCTACTGGGCTAGGTGCATTATCCTACCTACCAAGCTGTTGCACATGGTGAGGTCTGCTATGCATAGGTATTTCTGGACTGGTAGCATTCACAACAGGAAGTTGATACCATGCTCATGCACTAAATTTGAAACTCCAATTAAACTTGGGGGGCTAGGTGTTATTAATGCTAGCAAGTGGAACTGTGCAGCCATTAGTTCTCATTTTGAAGACCTCATCAATAAAAGAAGCAGTGTTTGGGCAAAATGGGTTTGGCAATTTTACATTAAGAATAAATACTTTTGGTGCATGGAGATCCCCCAATGCTGCAGTTGGATTTGGAGGAGCATTCTGAAATTAAGAAATGTTTACCTCCCTTTGATACAATATCATGTTAATGCAAAATCTGATGTTAGCTTCTGGCATGATCCTTGGCCGGGCAGAGGTCTCATCCTTTCAAAAGTTTGTGACTACCTTCATGTTCAACAGTCTGGAATTCATTATGATGCTCATGCCAATGTTTATGTTCATGATGGGATTTTGCAATTGCCAAGCAATAGTAATCAAATGATCAGGCAATTATGGTCTGAGGTTCAAAACAACTACAACAATACTAATCAAATGCAGGCAGTTACTTGGGACTTGAGGCCTCACACAATCAGGGGTGTGTACACAAATATTTCTGTGCATGACACGCTGCCTTCTTCAAAATGGTGCTCAGTGATCTGGTCTGATGATTCTCCTCCAACTGATAACTTGATGATGTGGAAAGTCATAAACCATGCTCTACTGACTAGAAGTAAATTGAAGTATTTTGGTATGGCATGCACCTCCTTATGTCTTTTTTGTGATATGCATGAAGAAACCACTGATCACATCTTTTTTGATTGCCCTGCTCTAAAAATTGTGATGGCCAGAGTCAGTTCCAATACTGGTTTTAATCTAACTGCTGGGGGTTCTGCATTGATATGGTGTATCATTTACAAAGCAACAAGGTGGAGAAAGTTTGAGACTAGAATTTTGGTTGTCTGTTTGAAAAAATATCTCATTGCTGTTTGGAAAGAAAGAAACACTGCTGTTTTCGATAATCTCAGAAGGAAGAATGAATTATTATGGCAAGATGTTAGGAGAACCACTAATTGGCAATTGATGAATTGCAACACTAAATTTCCAGACTCGCTGATCCATGTTTGGGTTTGATGTTTAGTTGTTGTTTCTTCAATTGTTTTTATTCTCTTTTTATTTTTTTATTTTTTTCCCTTTCTTCATTCATGTACTGTCCTCTTTTATTGTGTTGCAATAAAACTGGTAGGGGTCCAGTCAACCTCGCTGGCTTTGCCAAAAAAAAAATCCTTTTTTTATTTGATTAGTTTGAAAGAGTTTGAATTTGATATAAAATTAAATGAATGAGTATATCAAATACATCCATGTAGCAGTTACTTTTTGAACTTTATTTAAAGAAGGAAACCTTTTATTTCCTTCTCTAATACTTGTGAAATTAATTAAGGGAATAAACAATATCAATTGAAGAGGGAAAAACCTTTCATTTCTCTCTCTAGTTAAATTGATAATTTGCCAAATAAATGTGTTAACATTTCAGCTAAATGTTTTAAGAATGCATCAATATACATTCAAATATATGACAACGTAAATGAACTAATATAAACATATGTACATATATATATACATATATATATATATATGTACATCTATATATTGGGATTTATATTTATTGTGTATGTATATATATGTATTTACATACAATGTTACATTCTCTCATGCACATCGAGAATATAAATGCCTAAGTATATACATATGTTTGAGTATACTACAATATATATATATGGTTTTTATACACGACAGTACTATATATATAGTTCAGACATATATATACATATATATAGTCTTTGTTGCCACTTATATTTTACATTTACATAAATAAAAGGTATGAGAATAATACACATAAAGAGACAATTAATGTAAGAGTAAATTAGAAGAGTGAAGATGGAAAAGTAATTTATGTTGCAATTAAATCCAATCGAATTTAAGTGAAAATAAGAAATAATCAAGTTTCTACTTTATCCTTTTTTGCAATCACCAGTTAAACAATTAATTTAATACCATATGAGATTTCAAAGCTAATTTATCTATCAACCAAATGATATAATTGGATCTGAAATATAAGTTTACATTTAAACATATATGTAATGAAATAAAATTTAATTTTGAAACATGAAACCGAATTAATTGGAAAGAAATCAACCGTTAAAATTTAGTATAATATAGGTTTAAAATATCAAGATATGAAGAAGAATTGATTAATTTATATATATACACACACACAGACACACACATGTGATAAATACACACATAATTTTATAATTCAATCTATTAAAATTTGATCCATGATTAAAAAGGAGCGAGTGTGACAACAAGAGTAATTTATTAAAAAAAAGGATATACAACAACATACAATAGGATAACAAAAGGAGGATTTGTTTTATATCTCAAATGAAATAAAACATAAGTTATTTGGTTAGACAAATTATTAAGAAATTATAAAAGGATTTAACAAATCAATCCCAAAACTGTTAATTATTTCAGATCCAATTAAATCACCAACATTCAAAACCATTCAAAAATAGAATTCATAGTCAATCGTAATACATAAAATAGTTTTAAAATTGATTTTAATAAGTGGCTACAATTTACATATATGTGACTTCTCCTTAGATTTCAAATAAATTAGCATCCACCTTGCAAGAGAAGAATGTACCACATTTCTATAATTTAATTTGATGTTGACTTGAATTTGTTTTGAAGTTTTTTTGCAAGAAGTTTCAGCCATGGATGAATGATAGAGAAGAGGAAGAAAAAGTTATGTTCCGTTAAAGAAATCAAAAGGAGGAATTTTTGAGATAGAATTAAAGGAAACTTTCTCATTCTCTTATTAAAATTTCCTTCTTTAATTACTTTTTAAATTTCAATAAATTCAATTAATTGATTTCCTCCTCTCACTATTATATGGCTGGTCCAAGCACATTCTTAATGTGCAAATTTTCTAAATAAAACAAAAAAATTTATGTAATTATTTTATAATTTAAACCATATTTAAAATTATACTGATATTGCATATCGTGCAAATATAACTTTTATATATGCATTTAAATAATTACCAACAACATTCAAAACATCAAAAAAAATAACAATAATTATTATTTCATAAATATTAATTAATTTAATCAATTTATAACTTTTAAAAATTAATTAAATCGTGTGGTTTTCGGAGAAATCACAAATGCAGTTGTGCGACTCAAATGTGTGAATTCATTCGGCGATTAATATTGAACAATTCAAATATCAATGTTCACATGTCACCTTAGCTAGTGGTTTGGCTGAATTCATCCCTTATAGCTTTTTTTGATAAAATCAAATTTCACAAACACTTAAATGGTACCTTCTAGTGACAATGATCTACACCAATTCTCTTCGTCTTCCAATATCATCCATATTCAACTTTGTAGTCAAAAAAAAGTCCTTGGTTTAATACTAACAATTACTATTAACCAAAATGCTCTGGCCAGAGACTTTGACTTTGAGTTGACTTGAGTTGACCGTGATACTAACCTCATATAACCGATGAAATGAATCTTCTATTGAATAATGCTTCACTTTTAATGCTTACACTCGACCTAAATATAGTCATTTAATGAATGTCGTACCGGGATTTAGCTATAATCAAAGCGGAGCTTAGATATTGAATAATCAAAGCCGAGCTTCCACATTGAAGATCAACTGTATTCTCAAGTCGAGAGAACTATGTAGATCAGTTACATAGATATTTTCTGTTTAACCTTAGTTATATTAACCAACAGAAAACTATCAAGTGAGCCATTACATAGTTATCCAATGACCATCAGTACGTAGCCTTTTATGGCCCCAGCAGGCATGAGTAATACACTTCCTAACATTTGGAGAGCATTATGTACTCTAGTCTCGACAGATATATCAATATCTAGCCTTGGCACATCTTGACTTGGAATATCTAAAATGGTATATTTATTTTCATTGTGATAAATTACTCACGGTTACAACATTGTGTAACTATTATCCCAAATCATACCATTTATGGGTTTTAACTGAATTAATTAATATATAACACAGTATATCAAGTACGTAATAGGAAGATAACACCTTTTATTTCAAATAAGATTAGTTATCGAGTTAGATATATGTAACAAATTATATAATTTCCCCTAGGGCAACTCCTAAATCTATCAACAACAAAGAATTTTAAGGTGGCCCAAACTTAGCGGAATGTAAAGTATCATAATTGTGATTAGTTCGAACATATAAAGAGGGATTGCCCAACTTTGAAAATTGAAGGTCGGATAACCAAGGCATATGCTCTGGAGACATATTTGTATTCACTCAGCCTGTCATAAGAAGAACTATCGTTTATACCTATAGTACTGGATTATCCATATGTATTCAAAGAAGTTTCTGATATCCTATCTTGAAGAGAAATCGAATTTCATTTTGATCTTGAGAAAAACGCAAGGCCGGTAGTAATGCCTCTTAGGCATATCGCTTTGAAGGAAAGAAGAGATCTAGATAAAAAAAGGTTTCAGAATTGTTGCACCAAGGCTATATTCAGAGGAATATCTCAGAATGTGGAGCGTATGTCATTTTTGCTACTAAGGTAGATAGTTGCCTAAGGTTATGCCTCAACTATCGAGGATTGAATTAGCTGTCAAAGAAAAACCGCTATATTTGCCTTGCTTTGATGGCCTCTTTGATTAGTTAGTCGGGGCGAAGGTTTTCTCTCAGCTTGATTTAGTAACTGTGTTTCATCGGTTGATAGTAGTTGAAGATGGTATCTCGGAGATCGCTTTTTATAGGCATGATGGATTGTTTGAGTGGTTGGTCATGCCCTTTAGATTAACTAATGCTCTGGCTTATTCTGTGGATTCGATGAGTAGGGTATTTCGAGAGCAGTTGAACAAGTTTGTTGTGGTCATCGTGGACGACGTTCTTATTTATTCCAAAGTGAAGAGGAACATGAGGTTCATTTGAGAGAAGTGATGGATGTCTTAAGGTGATATTAGTTGAAGTGAGGTTCTATGAATGTCACTTCTAAAGGAAGGAGGTTCATTTCCTAGGGCATGTAGTATTAGTGGATGGATTAACAGTAGACCTAAGGAAAGTAGATATAATTAAAGCTTGAAATCAATCGAAGAACGCTTTAGCGGTTCATAGCTTTCTTGGTTTAGCTGGATTTTATTAGAAGTTTGTTAAGGATTTTGCGAAGATATTGGCACATCTGACCTATTTAATAAAGAAGAACCCAATTTATACTTGGATTTCAAAATGTGAAGAAATGTTTGTTCGATTGAAGGAGTTGTTGATGAATGCTCCAGTTTTGGTTATTCCTGATGGTACCAAACCTTTCACCATATATACTAGCGCATACGGTGTCGGTCTTGGTGATATCCTTATGTAGGAAGGGAAGCTAGTGGCATATGCGAGTCAATAGTTAAAGAATTATGGGAGGAATTATCCGATGCACAACTTGGTGTTCGTTGCTATTGTATTCGTGTTGAAGTCGTGGAGGCATTATCTATTAGGTGAGATATTCAAGTTATTTACGGACCATAAATATTTCAAGTGCATATTTTCTTAGAAGGATCTGAATGTAAGACAATAGCAATGGATGGAGTTCTTATCATCATACAGCTTTGGGATTTCTTATACCCTAGGGAATGGAAACATAGTCGTAGATGCTCTGAGTGGGAGGCACGCCGAGGTGAATGCTAAGTTGCTATAGTGGAGGAATTTGAAGTTTATATTAGAATTTGATTTTTGACCCCGATTGGAGTATGCACCCAGATTGTTAGTGACAAGGAAGGTCAACCTGCACTGATGGATCATATTGGATTGAGTCAATTATAAGGCGTATCATTAGTTGGTATTATGGAGAAGTTAGGACAGGGTGAACGATTGATTCAATTGGATTGTTACTCCATTGACTAGAAGGGTTACTTAAGGAGAGATGGGAGGCTATGTGTACCATAAGTTGAAGAGTTAACAGAGGAAATCTTGGGTGAGCGTCACTTTCTAGGATGACTATTCATCCCAGGAGAGATAAGATGTATCAGGTTGTAAAAGGGGTATTTTATTGGACAGGAATGAAGAGGCAGGTGGCGGAATATGTAGTAAAGTGTATGACTTTCCAAAGAGTGAATGTGGAACCAAAAAAATTGAGTGGGCTATTGCTTCCGTTAGACATGCCATAGTGGAAGTGGAAGTGCGTATCCATAGATTTTGTGGATGGATTACCTTAGAGTAGATAAGGAAATGAGAGTATATGGGTTATATTATATCGTCTCACGGAAAGTGCACACTTTATTCTGGAAAAGAGTACAAGAATGATGATGGCTTTAGTGACATAGTATATTAAAGAAGTGGTCATACTTCATCGAGTTCCAACTAGTATAATGAGTGACTGGAATCCACTTTTCACGAGTGAATTTTGGAGGAGTTTACAGGAAGTATTAGGGAATAGTTGAATTTGAGCATGGCATATCACCCGCAAATCGATGGACAGACTGAGAAAGTAAACAAGGTGCTAGAAGATTTATTGAGGGCTTGCATATTGGATTTTGGAGGATCTTAGGAGGATCATCTACCTCTCATGGAGTTTTCCTATAATAATAGCTACCAAGCAAGTATAGGCATGACATTGTTCAAAGCATTATATAGAAGGCTATGTAGGTCACCTTCATGTTGATGGGAGTCTATAAATAAGATTATTTTGGGTCTAGAGACGACTAGAGATACTATGGAGAAGGTGGAGCTCATAAGTAAGAGGATGAAAATTGCACAAGATTGACATAAGTCATAATCTGATAAAAGGAGGAAAGATTTGGAATTCAAAGTGGGATATTTGTCTTTGTTAAAGTTTCTTCGTTGAATAGGGTGGTAAGATTTGGAAATTAGGAGAAGTCGACACCTAGATTTATCTGCCTATGTCTAGTGTTGGAGTGGATAGGGAGTTTGGCATATAAAGTGGAACTTTCACAGAAGATGGAGGAAGTCCATAACGTATTTCATGTATCTCATTTGCGAAAATGTGTATACAACCCGACGACTTTGATTGCATTTAGTCAATTAGAGGAGATAGAGTTGGAATCTGAGCCGAGCTCATCTCATGCTACAGGCCATTTAAAGAGCGTGGGAGAAAATGACATAGGAATAAGTGGTCACGATACAATAGAGAGTACGCGAGAGCCTAAAGGAAAGCTGAGGGCTACTCATCCTCAACTCTTTTCTAGTACATTTCCTAATTTGATTTAATTTTCTTAGTTTAGATTATTATAGGATTAGGATTTAGATGCTTTGGATGATTTGGTTGTTTGGTTTTATAATGTTGAAATTGCATTCATATAGAAATATGTATATATTTTATTAGGTTGTTATGCATTCATGCCTGATATGTTTGCATTTCATATAGTTTGCATTAGCTGCATTTCTACATCAAAAGTATTAAAATTGCAAGTTCATAGCATAAATCATATCAATATGTTGGTTGCATAAATTGGATGCTATGATTGTATAATTGATTGATATATGTTTGGCGAATGGGTGACTATTATATTACTTTTTTCATTTCTTTGGAATTTCGGGGGTGAAATTCTTTTTAAGTAGGGGGAGAATGCAATACCATGAAAAATTGGTAAATATTTTAATTAAAAATTAATAATATAATAATGTAAAAATATTTGAATTAATATTTTAATAAAATAAATTAAAGTAAAGAGGGGGCAAAATGGTCAAGTTTGGAATTTGACGATGTAACCGGTGTCATTGCAGCTGTCTTGTTTTTCTAATCCGTGCAATATTTTGGTTTGCCTCGTTTGGAGACCGTATGAAGGAATTGTGGTTGAAACGACGTCGAGTTAATTTTGGTGCCAAAATTTAGAATTTGAATTTAAACTTGAGAATGAATAGTTACTTTCCCCTCCTTCCATTTAAAAGCAAACTCACGTACTTTTAGTTTCAAGAAATCGATCACTCTTTCTCCTTCTTCCTCTTTACAGACCAAATTTCAAACCACTTTATCTCATTCAAAACTCAATGAAATTGCATGAGACTAGCGGCATTGTGAAGTTAGCAAGGAGGAGTATACATCTACATCAACTTGGAGGAAAAATTCTGAAGCACAGAGGAGCATCATGTCAGACAATAGAGATTTGGGCAGTGGACGATGATTATAGTGAGTGATTCGGGCTTTCCTCTTCGTATAATGCAATTTTGATCCTATGTATAATATGCTGGCTATATTGAGTAGAAAAAACTTATATACATTTAAAATTAGATTAAATGGGGATTTGAGAGTGAATTAGTTATAACTAGTGAGATGACCGCCCTACACCGCCGACACCCAATATACTCATATAGTGCGCTGTAGCGGTGCTCGATCGATACGGGGAAATCATCAGTGGTTGTAAAGTAAATAAGCAACACAGATCGTGTCGTATATCTCACATCACATCGAGTAAAATATAATAGTAAACATCTCAGATATAAAATAGGAAAGACGGTAAATAACTGAATGAATATAACATCAGAGCATATAGATCCATACAGTAAATAACATAAATGATAGAGTTATGCATAAGATAATAACTCATAAATAATCGTCTCTTAATAGTAAGGCAGTAGCAAGCTCCATAGTGTTGTGCAATGGAATAGCAAACAAGTACATATAATAATACAAGAGAATAGCCTCCTGCTCACCACCTGTCCTCTCCACATGTTCACTAGACCTAATATCCCTAATCTACTCATTTAAGAATACCTAGAGTAAGAGGAAGCAAAGCATAAACTCCATATCAAACAACATTCCGGTGTGAGTGGTAGAAATCTCAAATACTATAAAGGTATTAAACTAGGAAAAATGGTATAGATAATCATACCCGACCCGTCCCTGCATCCATGGAGTTAGCACGTATAAAAGACATACGCTACTCTATCATAGTCATCATAGGTGTAATATACATCAAGGTACTAAGGGTGTCAAGATTTCGGCATTGGTAATATCTACAACGTGTGACATCCCTAAGGTGATAAAAACAATCAAACAAACATGGCATCCATCATCCATCCTCACATTCACTCACTTAGTCTATTGGATATATGATACTCGTATGACCACCCCCATAGAGCCAAGGACTATTCAACATTCTGGTTTCTCGGTAATCGAATCCATGCCACTCAGTAGGTTAGGAACTAGAATGCATCCCCATAGATAGCCTAGGATACTCAGATCGAAACATCTTGTGATTAGAGGCCCTCCACATGCTCAGGTGAGCATCCTCACATACCCCTGCTTTACGAGTACACATTGAAACCTACGAACGATCCCCTTGCACATGTCATCCATAGTAGAACCCATCTCGAAACTATCCATACAACTCCCATCCAAAGTTGTCATGATTCGAAACTACTCTAGACAATCATCATAAGTCATGGAGTTTCATCATGCATCATGTAGCCTTCCTCCAACAGTTCCTTCAATCTGGCTACTCTGCATCCCGAAATAAAGCTATCCATCATCTAAGACATCACTTTCCATCATGTAACCATCATCGTCGAACCACGCATCATCATTATCGAAAATCATCACCGATTCACCTTCAAGTGACCATAACTCAAGTATACGAATTCTAAACAGTCTGAAACTCAGAACATAGTATTATGGGGCCTTCCTTGTCACCCCATATCGATCTCATTAAGTTTGGAATAAAACCCATGAATCCATACCGATCCAAGTTTGGATTTATAATGATCCAACACTTTACATCTTCAAACGAACCCAACTTCAGTATATGAACTCCAAATGACTTGAAACTTGAAAGGTAAGCTTATGGAGCCTTCCTTGTCACCCCATATCGGTCTCATCAAGTTTGTAGTAAAAATTATGGATCTATATTGATCCAAGTTTGGATTTATACCGACCCAGCTTTTGGATTTATACCGATCCAAGTTTTAGAACCCCATCGATCCATGTTTGGATCCCCCGATCCATGTTTTGGATTCATACCGATCCTACACTTAGCCAAAATTGCATGCACTCCTCCCTTACTCCCTTGGCTTCCCGATCCACTCTTTGAAGCCACCACCGATCCAAGAGTAATGATCATTGCCGATTCAACCATAAGGATGATTATCGATCCAACTGCAAGGATGATTACGGATCCATCACTTAAGAGTTTCTCCCAAGCACTTCACCCATAGAATCTTTCACTGATCCATGCTTTTGGATTTATACCGATCCATTTTTATAGATTTATATCAATCCAACTTTTGGATTTATACCAATCCAGGAGCCAACTTGTACTTTAATGCCCATATCTTGACCGTGCGAACTCTAAATGACTTGAAACTTAGTGTGCAACCTTATGAGGCCTTCCTTGTTGCCCCATATCGGTTGCACCCTAATCTGACAACTTTGAATTCTTGGATCGCCGACGATCCAAGAACAGTCTTGAGTCTAAATCACCATCCGATCAGCATTTTCAACCCGTCAAACATTAGACAAGCATACATACATCATATAGAAACAAACATCAACCAAACATCCAAATATATCTATTTAAAGAAATCTAAATCTAAGGTTAAGGAGGCATAAGAACAAGTTTTCTAAATTAAGTCGAAATTATCTAAAATTCACATATATGGTGTAATATGGTCCAACAACATTTTTAGTATTTTTAAATAATTTTTAAAACATCATTTATGGTGTTTAATAACCTAATTAGTAAGTGAGAGATCTAACCACTCACCTTAATCCAAAGCAAAACACAAACCTCCAAATAAACAGTAAAATGCACGAATTCCAAGGCTTCTTCAATAGCAAATCTCTAATCCCAAGTGCTAATCACGCTAATCTCCTCTTAATGATGAAATTTGGCTAATTAAAGCATGTTTTAGGATTGCTTTTTGGCTAATGGGAGTTAATGGTGGTTTCCAAGTATTTTGGGAATTTTGAAATGATGGGATGAGGTCCCATCAGCCCTCACACACTCCAATTCCAAAAATGGGTCATGACACTAATGACCCTAATTACCTACTTAAGCTGCTCAAAATCAAAGAAAACTTTAAACAGCTATAACTTGAAAATGATAAGTCTATTTTCTTAGTATGATCTCTCTAAGGAAAGGGAAACCATCATCCGGATCTAATGGAAGTGGTTTCAGACCCTACATATGCTCAAAAGTTATAGTTCATACAAGATTTATAGGGTCAAAATGGTCATATAGAAATTACCAAAAATCATTTATGTGGGAAATGTCTCTAAGAGTCATTTCCCAAAATATTAGAACCAATGACCTCATATGAAAATAATATAAATATTCTACGGTCTTTCGATACGTAGAAAACAGGTCGTTACATTCTCCCCTCCTTTAGGAATTTCACCCTTGAAATTCCATAGTCTGGTCAATAGGGTCATCCGACATGCCTAACAATCATATACAAGCATAGACAACCATCACACATCAAACATGCATACACAACAACAAAGGAAAAGGAAAATATCTAAGCTTATCCTAGCTTGAAGGATATTATGCCATGGTACATTTCATGATATCATAAGTGAAAGTAAAACGATAAATAAGAAACCTCAATATGTAAAGAGCTTTGGATATGCTGTCATCATGTTATCCTCGGTTTCCCAAGTGCAGTCGCCTTCACTATCACTCCACTAAACCTTTACCAACTTCACCATCTTCCTCCAAAGCTGCTTTGTATCACGTCCGACGATACAAATTAGCCTACGAGATCTCGAAGCCTCTGGTTCAATCTCGATATCATTTAGCCGATCCAGTGCGATGGTTATGCCTGAGTCATGCACAAATTTTGTAAATGAGGAACATTGAAGACATTGTGCACTCCCGCTATTCTTTAAGGTAAGTCAACCCTGTAAGAGAGATTCCCAATTCTCTCTAATATCAAAAAAGGACCAAAAAATCTCGGTGCCAACTTTCCTTACTACTGAATCGAATGACATTCTTCAATCGAGAGATCTTGACAAATACCATATCGCCGACAGAGAACTCTAAATCTCGACGTCTCCCATCAGCATAGCATTTTTGTATATTGGGCAGCTTTCATCCACTATCGAATGATTTCGATCTTCTCCAAAGTTTCTATAACACCCCTAATTTTAAATACCATTATTCAAAAGATTTAATTAGATAAATTAAATAGAATAATGTAGAGACTAGGGTGATAAGGGAATTGAGATTTGAAGACTAATTTTGGTTGTGCCTTAACTAAATGAATATATGTGTGATTTATAAATTAGAGATTTAAGGGAATAAGGTAAGAGTAAAAAGGGAATAGCCGTATACCATAACCCCTAAACCGTTACCTCATTTTCATTCGTATTTTCAAATACCAAAAACACAAACAAGGGAGAAACATGGCCGGCCATAACCCTTGGAGAAGAGGAGCTCAAAATCAATTAGAGCTAAGATTCAAGCTAGGAAGATTAAAGTGAAGAACAAATCTCAAGTTCCTTATTCAAACAATAATGATCTAAACCATCTCATATATGTCATCTTGAATGTTTAAATATGATTTTAAGGTTTAAAACCATTTGGATGGATGAATGCTGATACGCTTTTGTTATATGCCATGTAATAATTCAAACAAGGATTTTTGTGGGATAATATAATTCAATTTTAAGGTTAATATTGTGCAAATTGATTTCCGTGCCATGACTTTTGAATATGTTATGTAGAACATTATGTTGAAGATGGATTTAAATCCTCATAATATTCCAAGCTATGGATAATTATAATGAATTTTGAATGAAAGAAATAGATAATTTTGGGTTTAAAAATTATTTAAGACAATTATCTAATGACTTCGGGTCTAAAATTTATATATGTTGGAAAACATATTAAAAGTGAATTATTGTGAATTTTGGGGAATTATCCTAAGTATTTTACTATGGTTATGAAATTATTTAAGTTAAGGGACTTAAATGTTTTATCTGTTTTATCAAAGGGAAGGGCTTATTTGCTTAAAATGTTTTAAATTATTAATTCTGAATTCGGTAGCCTTTTAAGAAAAGAATTTTGATAAAGAGTGGGAAAAAAATCGTATTTTGACAAATTGGGCAAGTTAGGTAAAAAGGAATTACTTTGAAAGGCAATAAACCAGTTTTGTTCAAATTACAACTTCACCACTTCCTTAGTTTGCTTCCGTCACCATGCCCAGTAGAACTTTCACACCTATTCAAAACCAATGCACTTGATACCAAGTAATTGGTATGTAGTGTATTGGAGAAAAGCAGAAGGAATGAATGTGTCGAAGGCATGCTTTCGAAGGGGTTGAAGCCACTCTAATTAGTCAAATCAATCAAGTTACCTTTGTTTAAAAAGAGACTTTCGAACAAGTTGCCACTAGCCTTTGTTTTAAAAAGGACCTTTCGAAAGAGTTACCACTTACTTTTGTTTTAAAAGAAGCTTTCGAAATGACAGCCGCTTTTGAACCTATTCGACACCCTTGCTGCCCCATTCATACCTTTCGAATTAGTTAAGGCCGCTTTTCTTTATAGCCTTAAAACAACATATTTGAAAGGGATGCTTTCGCCTTTTTAATTTAAAGGCACCTTCTCAATGCTTTCAAAAGGGTCGTGTAGCCGCTTTTAAATGATTTCGGAGGCAACAGTTTCGAATGGGGGGGGGGGGGTTTCAAAACTATCCTCTTCTCCAATTCTTTTACTTAGGAGTATGCTTTCTCCTTTGTTCTCTTTAATCCTATAGTTAAATTAAAGGTTAAACCCAATGGTTTCGAAATGAATACTTTTAAATGGTTTCCAAGCTACGTTTCCACAAACTCTACTTGAACCCAATGCTTTCGAAAGGTATATTTTAAGTGTTTCAAAGGGAAATATCCTAATACTTTCGAAAGGAAGGTTTCAATGATTTCAAAAGGTATGTTTTTAATGGTTTTGAAAGAGGAGGTCTAATATTTTAAGTAATGCTTTCAAAAGGGAGAGAGACGGAGGGTACCTAATAATGTCACAATGATCCAAAGGATCTAGTCGAAAGCCCTAGTTTTCAAACAAGAAACCCAATTTCATTTTTAAAGGTAAAACCCATGGCAATATGAAAGAGTTTTGAAATGACATTTAACTTTAGAATTTTGAAGAAGCTTTCCTTGCTAAAGATAGTGGGGTAGTAACCATGTTTCCCTAGAAAAATGATTACAAGGAATTAAATCATAGATGTTTATACTATTATGTTTTGATTAGTTGTCATGTATGCTTTTGTAAACATATTCACTTCATAATTAACCCATAACCGCATTTTAGGGTGTTAAGGGCAGAATAACCAGCTCGGTTGACCCAGTAGTGAATATACATTGAGTTAACTCCTGTGTGAGTAGAATTGCATCCAGGAGGTCAGAAAGACTAGAATATTGGATGCCCAATGACTGATCAAAGGATTATCGGTTTAGATAAGTTCTTAGTAAGCCCATGAAAACTATGTATGGAAAGTGTTATTGGCAGGGGCCAATAGGTTCTTAGTGATCCTATGAAAACTATGTCCGGAATAAGTTATTGAAAGAAATCAATAGGTTCATAGCGATCCCATAAATATATGACTTGAGAGATGTTATTGGAGAATCCAATAGGTTCATTGTGATCCCATGAAAACTATGATGATATGATGTTATTGGTAGACACCAATAGGTTCTTAGTGATACCATGAAAACTATGAAACCGGGCAGATAGTTCGTAAGCATAGAACATGTTATTAGTTAGCCCATGAAAACTAATAAGTTGATGACGACCTTCAAAACTATAACTTGAGACGGGTAGTCAGGTGAATTGGGATGGGGAAATCCAGAGAATGTTGCATTTTAACATATCATCATGATACATTTTACTATGTTATGTCTTACCATTGTTGATATAGGTGCACAGTATATGGTTAGTATAAGTTGGGTTAGGATACTAGTGAGGGGAAAACACATTCCGCTAAGCGGCGTGGTTTCACTAGATATTTATATGGTTCGAGATAGTAGGTTATTATTCATACCAAGCTATTTTTCTAACTCAAAGTTTATGTTTTCCCCTTAAACTCTCGGGTGCTCAATTAATTTTGAGTTGTTTGAGAGCTAAGGTTTTCAGGTTCTCCGTTAGACGAATAAGCTTCCAGAGACGTGCAGGAAGCAAGCTAGCTATTAGGAGTTTTTCTTCTGTTTGATTCCTTTGTATTTTGGATGTAATGACAAAGTTTTTTAGTGTCCATATTTAGACTCTGATCAACCAATGGGGCATCTTCATATATCACCCTTGGCGTATTTTGTAATAAATTGTAATTTCTTTGAATATGGCTTATGTATGGGATTATGTAATGAATCAGAAATGCTACCTGTAATGAAATGATAAATTTGTTTTAAATTGAGTTTAAAATTATTTCATATTCATGTGTTTCTGGTATATCAATGTATCTAACATTACCGCATTTGGTCACCGAGAATTAATAACTATAGATGACTGCAGCATCCGTAGCAGTTAGTGTTGGGCCTCCAAATAAGGGATATTACAAATTGTTATCAGAGCATAGGTTTATGTAAATTTAAAAGAATTTTAAACCTAAAAGATTTTTAAAATATAATCCAAAGAATCAAATAACGAGATCAGGATTGGGTTAACTATTAACCCAAAAAATGGATCAACACCCTAGGTTTAGTGTGAAAGCACCAGCCTTAATATCAGAGCAAACAAATAAAAACAAGGAATACTAACTTGCAAATAAGGTAAAGAGACAAGAGATTTTTATTGTACTTCAGCTGTTAATGAAGCCTACACCCACTTTACAGCTTTCAATTATTGACTGACTGCTGTTACAAGTTGAAGTTGTGTACAATTTGATTGGATTTTGTAAGTTAGACCAAGTTACCAGTGTTAGAGTTCACCGGAGAATCACAGTGAACCCTTTAGATGACTATTGTGTGGGAGGAGAAGAGTGAAAAATAGTTTTTGCAGAGTTTCAGCAGCCAATCCCCGAAGATCCCCTTTATGTTGCAGGTGGGTGAGTATTTATAGGGATTGGAGAGCTATTGGACTGAGCCACCTTGCTAGAAGCTTACATTTCAAGATACAAAGGTGCCAAGAAAATTTCGTAGCGAGTTGAGCTAATACGATGGATCGCTAGCGATCCATGCAGTTAGTTTATTTTTGGCTCGCTTCAATTTTATCATGTTCCATGCCTTCTATATATGCCCTTCATGCAATTTCATGACTAGATGCCTTGTTTTGTTGAGGATTCATGTACAAGTTGCATTGGACTATGACTGGAATCATATGACTGCTCCTTTTTGAACTAGCTTGCTTGGAATACCATGAAACTTGGTAGACATCCTTAGAAAAGATATTGGTTCATGATGCAAGAGGTTTAAAGAATCCATGAACAATCCTTATGGATCGCTAGCGATCCATGGGTGATGGATAGCTAGCGATCCATACCCTTAGGCTATTTTCTGCTTTTTCTCTCTTGAGTCCCTCTTGGTTTCTTCTTTTGATCCTTCTGGTTGATTCTTGAGTCATTTTGGCTTAATGCAGATATTCTAACTTCCATTGATTTCTATTGAGTTAAAAAATCGGATAACATTTTCTCTCCAAAGTATGCTTTTGTTGGAAACAAGGCGTTCTCTGGAAGTAACTACCTCTGAGTTTCCATTTAGCGAGGTTCAAATGATTTTGTTGAGGCTATCATGCGAATTTGGCTTGGTTATTTAGTTGTCTATTGAGTTCTGATGTGAATTGCCATTTCTTATAACAATAAATCAATTTCGATCCCATAACTTTCACGATGCTTGCAAATAATACCTAGATCATACTTGGCAAGTTTGGAGGAGATTGGTTGTAATTTGATGGATGGCTAGCGATCCATAGTCCATGGATCGCTAGCGATCCAAGGACTTAGCAATTTTTCGTTCAATCTTCTATTAAACTCCACAATTGAGCCGATTCGTCTTTCCCTACCTTATTTTCTTTTGCGAACCGAGCTACTTATTGTGCGACCAAACCAAAGTATTCAAACCCTAACTTTGCTTCTGCCATCGCCGCCATCGATCTCCATTGCGAGCTTCTTGCCATTAACCCTACTGAACTTCACTGTTACTTTGACCTTACCCACTTGGATCGCCTTCGATCCATTCACCTTGGATTGCTGCTGACATATCCACCTTGGATCGCCGCCGACTTAGAGTTTGTGTAACGACCCGTAAATTTTAACTGTTTTAATAACGTAATTAGTTAAAATTTTGTGAAATTTTAAACGATAAAATTTTGAAATAAAAATTTGATATTTGGAATGCGTCTAGTTAAACATAGCAACTGGTAAATTTTCGTCTGAAAATATGAAAGTTTATTTCGTGCGTAAATTTACTTCAATTTAATCAGTTAAAAAGCGATGAAAATAAAATGTTTTCATAACCTAAATATTTTTACATAGAAAAATTCTAAACCATCTTCTGAGCAAACGCCATTTTTCATTTTTCCAAATTCGGACTTCTTTGGCACCGTCGATCTTATTTTCCTACGTTTTCTCGCATTTTTCGCTAGTATAAAAATTTCGAATTTTTATAATTCGATTGTACCACTGATATCCGTATACCGTTTTGATCATCTCGTTGTGCTGATCTCTACGGTATATTCGATTGTCAAATTCGGAGTTCGGTGTACGTTGCACTTTGCGTAACGCCTACCATACCGATACCGGTTTGGGTCTTTTTGAATCCTTGTGTCTTTTCATTTTTCAATGCATAAACTAAACATCTGTTTTGCATTTACATTTTCAGAATTTGCGTGCTTTACTTTTAATTTTCACTGGTTTCAATATTTCACCAGTTCCAATATTTTAGCCTGTTCATTTGTTCTCTGCCTCTCCCCTAGAAAGAAAAAATTATAACATCTTCCGTTGTTTTGAAATGGCAACCCGCATCTTCTTTTCACAAATTCTTCCTCCTCTCATTTATTTCCCTAGTCACGGCAAAATGCAAATGCCCTTTTCATTCTTTCCTCTTCACCACTGGCCTCGGCTACGTCTTTCACTCTCTTCTCTCGCTCGACCTGCTTTGTTCGAAACTCTGCCGCCTCTTCTTCCTCCCTCCACCTCCGCCTCCATCCAAACACACATAACTCCGCACCCTCCATCAGCTGTCGCCACCCATCATGAGCCTAGAACCCACATCCACCTCCGTTTTTTTCCGATCCCCTCCCCTTCCACGCCGAAGCACGCAAGCAGTCGACTCCCTACCAACGCCATCCCCAGATCTGAGCTTCCTCAACCGTCCTAAGCAGCCCCTTCTCCTCTTCATCACCGCCCTTCCCCTAGCCTGGCCGAGCATAGGAACTTGCCTCCACCTCCAACTCTTTGTCCCCGAGCACTATAACTTCCCCTTCCTCTGATTATATGGTATGTATATTTGTTTTGCTAATATGTTATAAAAAGCTTGTTTATATATACAAAGCTGTTTGTATATATAAGTCACGCAAGTACGTATATAAAGTTTATACAACGTATTTACTTAAACTTTTGTCAGTACTTTGATATGAATTTGTAAATAACTATATTTATATAATATGTCATATTTTATTTCATATATATAAGGTATATAGGGGTTTGTATATATATTAATATGTATATATAGGCATATATATCAATCTGTTGGTATATATTTATTTATTATCGATATGTAAAAGACTATGTTAGTATTGCATCCTATCTGTTGGTATGAATTAGGGTCGGTTGAGTTTAAATTCACAAGATTATATATATACATATTTTACTGCCGTTGTATATGTATGTTGTACCTATACTGCTATATATGTAAGCTTGGGTAGGTTATGAATATGTTATTCATTTATTTAAATTCATATGGTGTTTGGTGATCTATTCTAAAAAGAGTATAATATGTTGTGCAGAACTATTATATACGTTATAAAGTATGCTATATATATATACTTGATTTACATATTGTAAGTTTGAAAATTTATCATGTACTACATATACTTTGATTTTGTTATAGATATAACTTGTACGAAGTTTAATACATGCATACATTTTTTCAAGTGCAGTTTCATTACATCTCTTTTGAAAATTAATAGAAGTTTGAACTGTTGATATATACCCATCTCTTTGTAAAAGAAAAAAAAAGTAGAAGAGCTGTATTGAAATGGATGAGCTGAAAAGTATAAACATATCTGACCTGCATATATATTATATAAATTACAATTTATCTGTTGCATGTATAAGTTTTATAAACTATAGTTTTGTGTTTATGTTTTGATATATTTGAAAAGAATATTGGACTGTTGTATATGAATATGGTCTGATTTCTAGATTTTTGTGTAGGAAGATAATATCGGTTAGCATGCATATATCTTATTTTATAACGGTATCATATTGTCTGGTTTGTTATATCTATATGTTAGGCATGTTAAAGATATGTTACATGGGTGTATATATAATTATTTTTGAAACGCATATGGATTTTTGAATACAAGTTATATAGATTTTGATTTTTATGTGTACGTATTTTATAAATTTATTATTGATTTCATAATAAATATGAATCTTAAAGTACAATATGTTAGTTATATAAGTTTTAAAATATTGATATTTAGGAAATAATAATAATAATAATAATAGAATATACTTCTTGTTTCTGTTATATCAAACTGATTTTTGGTTCATGATTTCCAATTTATCAGCTTTGTTCATCGAACTTGTTTCCATCGTGCTTTGCTTGAAATTCGTGCTTGGATTTCGTAACTCAACTTCATCATCTATTCTCTAGCCTCAAAAGGTGAGTAATCACTCACGATTAACGTTCTTTTATTTATTAAATTTGATTTCAATCGAAATGACAAATTGAAATATGCTGCTATTAGTGATTTACACTGTTATATATGCTATTACCTGTATCTGTTCACCTGTGACATCTGACACCATTATCTGTCATTTATGCGATGATAATACAGTTTGGTTGATAATTGATTGATTGATGATGTTTATATTGGACGTTAAATTGTTAATGTTAAAGTGATAAATAATATGCAATTGAATTGATATATGATAGTTAACCATTTAAATTGAATCTATATGTTGAATTTGATTAGTTAAATTTAGTATAATATGACTCCCTTTAAATGTTAAACTAGTTGACACGTAGAAATTTGATTAAATACACCTTGAACCATTTAATGTATGTTGGAAAATTCATGTAGTATGGAATTGAATAATTGATATCAAGTGAAGAACCGTTTAAATATTAATGTAATAATCTTTAATCTACATGAAATGATAGTGTAGATTCTAGAAATAATTATATTAATTTGCACAAACAACAATGTGAATTAGTACGGTTATTTCGGGATTATTTGAATTGATTATTGGATTGTTATTGATTGTTGTTATTGCTTGTTTATTTACTTTGACACCATCCCAGTTATCACACTGCAAGTTCCCTTTGCTATGCTTTGATTCTTGAATTGAAATGGAATCGGGTTGAAATGATAAATACCCAAATTAAATTTTGACCTAGGATAGAGAATTAAATTAAAAAAAACCCGATTGGTCAAGAATTTGATTTAAATATAAAATGAAGATTTTATTTGAATAAATAATATGGTTTTGAAACGAAGTTAGAAATTGAATTTTAATGAAAGAAAATGTTAATATTTAATAATCTGAATCAAAATATTAACATAGTAGCTGATGAAAGAACGTTGTTTTAAAATTTGGAATTATTAATAATTAAGTTTGAAATTAGTTAATAATTAAAGTTTTGAAATTATTTAATAATTAAATAAGATTGAATTATTTAAAAATTAAATAAAATTGAATGCTTTATTAAGTGAAATTGAACTTCTTGAATAAGTGAAATTAAGTTTCTTTATTAATTGAGTTTTGAAATTGTAACTAAGTAAATAAATAAGTGAAATTGAATTTCTCTAACAAGAAATAAAATGTGTTTTATTGAAATTAATGTAAGACTTGAAATTTAAAGAATTTTATTTGATGAATTTAATTTAATGCAATTTGTAAGTTTTGATATAATGGAGTTGAACTTAAATAATTGATTTAATAAATTGGAAGTAAAATAGAAATTGTTTTGAAGGATAAATTTACTTAACGAATATTGAATGAAATCGATTAATGAATTTCAATTGATTTGAATGTTAAATTAAATTAATTTAAATGATTTCAGAATGAAACTTATATACGAATTTAAATGAATACTTGAATAGTCTTAAATCAAATATTTAATTTGAATTATAAGATTTTGAAATGGTAATTTGGAAGTTTTGAAACGTAAGTTATGGAAATTGTTGTAGAAAGACAAATGAAATGTTGATTTACAAATTTTAATGGAAATTGAATTTAATTTGCTTTGAAAGATATTAAACGACCAATCGGTGTAATAATTACGAAAGTTATTAAAGAGACCGGAATCGGTTAAGGACATACTCACTGTCTAAACCGAAAACCACTTTAATAACTATACGCGGAGTATGATCCAGAATGAAGTGGTTGGAATGATGAACGTGAGGACTGAAGAAAGAGAACGATAATGGATAGCCTTGACACTTGTGTCAAATTGGAAATGACTAAAACAGGAGCCGTGCCGGGCCAAATGGGGGTTAGCTACCTCGAGCGAACACACTTCTTCGAAAACTACTCATTACTTGTTGTCGATTGGTGCACCCTTGATGTAACGACCCTGGAATTTAAATTTATTTAAATTAATAATTAAATGCATTTTTGAATTAAATTGAGTAATTAAATAAATTTTTAATAAAAATTTGTAAATTAATTAGGAAAATTGAGAGCGAGTTTCCCCGGATCAAATATATTCTGTATAAATCCTTTTAATTTAAAAATATTGCATATATGTGAATATATATGTATATATGATATGTGAGTAAATTTGATAATATATATTTTTTATATTTGAGTTGAATTTAAATCTTTATATAAATGGTTTAGAAATGAAGATACAAATTATATGAGATATAAAGTATAAAGTAAATATCTAGATCTTAATAAATCAATACAAAATATCTACAAGCTTGAAGAATAAGATAAAGTAAATATATATATATGTAAGTATATATGTAAGCACAAAAGCAAGATCATGTATGTACAGCCGAAATAAGCAAGAAATAAACAAAACAAAGAAGTACAAAGACAAGCATATGAAGTATTGCAAAAGAATATAAGTATACAAGGAGGCATGGTCATTAATGCTTTCATTTAATGCCATCTACTCTCCAGCATGAACAAGATTACTTCACCGATCCTATTATACAAAACAAAACAAAGAAAAGTGATAAAGGACTCATGCATTTAATACAAAACACTCGGCCATGCCTATGAAAAAAAAAACAATATAATCTGTACAACTACTTTTTATATACCAACCTCATACATACCAGCCTTCTCCTCTCGATTCAATTCGAAATCGTGAAAAGAAAAAAAAAGAAACTAAAGTATATCATCTCCTCTAAAACAGACAATGAACAACATCACCCTGTAAACCCATTTATAAATATATATCCACTTCGTACAGTTGCATACCATATAACTGAGTAAACCAAGGCAATATTATCATCATTCAAACAAAACATCACCTTATATTCAAAGTTGAAAGCAATTTACTGAAGAAACAAAGCAGAGGAAGATTCAATCTGCAGTTTTAAAATCAATAAAGTCTCTGTTCTTCCTCTTCTTTCAAAGGTGAGCAAACTCCTCCTTTTAAACTTGATCTTCCTCATTATCTTAAGTCTGTGATGATGATAACTTAGCTATGGTTTGTATGACTGTGAAATGTGATTGCGCATGCCTGGGTATATGAAATGATGGATGTGTGCATTATTGGTTCCAGACATATAGCATGTTGTTTAAACATTTACAGGTTTACACTTATAAAGGTTTCGAATCCTTCCATTTAAGCAATTTTAGATTCTGTTATCTAAACGAAATGTGTTTGTAGATGTATAATATTATTTTTGAAAAAAAAATTCAAATATAAATATTGAGGAAACTTTTGAAAAATAATAATAATAATAATACAGTAAGGAACTAATTTTAGGTTGAAAATCAATGGATTAAATTTCATGTTTGAATCCCATAATCAGATTCCTATTTACAAATGATGATTTTAGAAGGAAATTTTACGATTTTTAAGCATGTGAAGATTGAGATTTTTCGAGATGATCGTTTTGTGGTTTTTTATCAAATTCTGTTGATCGACATGATGGTATTCATCGTGGTCATGGTCGGAGCTTGCCTGGGAGTTGCCGATCACAAGAAAAATAAGGGAGCAATTTTTAGATGGCTGTGGCGACTGGTCTACGGCGATCTAGGGTTCGACAGTCACCTTTGGCTGTTGGAGTTCTCAGGAAGATCGCGACTTCGTCATGAGGTTTGGGTTGATCGCACCTAGTGGAATGGGAAGGGGAGAGTCTGATGTCGCTTTGGTCAGAGTGGCTGTGCTTCCGAAGGTCTGATCATCGGCGTCAAGGGGGTGTTTCCGATCGAGTTTGGGTATAGAGAAGTGTCGAATTTCTCAAATTTAAATTTCGACCTCGTTTTGTCTATCTGGGCACTCGAATCGCTTAGGGTGGTCAACGATGACCTGAGAGTAACCGCGAGGTTGGTCAGTAGTGTCTTGGCCGCCAGTACACATGTACGCGTGTACGTATGGGGATGAAAAATGGTTTTGTCGTTGAGGAAGACGTGGATTCTTGGAAGAAGACTCGAAGTTGGGATCGAAGGAGATACGCGTTGGACTCGAAGCAAATCGTCACTAGCTCGGGTTTTTTTTTATAATAAAATCTGGTCTCGAGTATGACTTATGTTTAGTTTCAGGGTTTAAAACCTGAGTGTTTCAGTTTAAAAGAAAAAGTAAAGTTTTAAACAATTTTTAAATAAAAGTTAAATCTGGAATTCAAGTTCAGGTTGAATCTCAAGTTTACATAGTTGGAATTTAAAGATGATGTTTTAAAATGTAAGTAAAGTTTTAAACCAAAGTTTAATCTAGAATCGAATTTAAATCTGTAATTAGTTGAAATAAAAGAAAAGTTTTAAATTTAAATATTTTTAATAAATTTAAATATTTGAATTTAAAGGGTTTTGATTTAAAATACTCTTCATGGCAAAGTGTTTTTAAATGTGTAATCTAAGATGTTTAAAAAGTTAGTTTATAAAATGATAGAAGCTAAATTAATGAAGTAATTAATAGATGATTACTTAATGTAATTTATTGAATAATGATTTGAAATTTGAATGAATTGATTGTTAAAAATCAAAGGATCAATTAATAACGGTGATTAATTAAAATTAATTCAATAATTAAAGATTCATTGATTCATTGATTTAAAAAAATTGATTAGTTAAAATTAAGGGTTAACTAATAAATTTGAAAGTAAGATTTACTTCAAATAATTTGTAATTAAATTACGATAATTAACCTAGATTAATAAATTGATACATCTGATTTAAATTAATCAGTTGATTAATAAATTCACTTGTGAATGTTTGGATTCTATTGAATTGAATTGTTTGATATCCCTGATATATGATGCTTTGTGATATACCCTGATTTATGATGTGATCTGTAATTGATTATCTGTGATATATATATCCGTGATTTGTAGTTTGTTTCTGTATATATGTGAAAACCCTTGGGCCGTAAAACGGCACTTGAATTTCGATGCGACAGGGAGTCGGATTCCAGTTGGTTATCCGAAACCCACATCGAATTGTAATCTTTGTGACTGATAAATTTATTTTATCTATGAATCTGTGAATGAAGATAAGCGTTATCGATTATACCGCTTATCGATATATCTGTGATGATTGATGCTGCACTATTGTGTGTAAAACCCCTGGACCACACTGTTACACACACAAATATGGATTTCACGTGGAAATCGGTTAAGTCACAGATAATTTAAATTTGATGTTTTTGAAATTGAAATTAGAAATTTGGGTTTAAATGTGAAAAGCTTTTGAAATAGAATTTCAAAGATAAAAGTTATTTTGAATAACTTAAATCGAGTTTTGAAAATTTAAATAATTTGATTTAAATTAGAATTCAAGTCTGAAATTTAATCCTATGATTTGAAACTAGGGATTTAAGATGATATAAGGGTGTTTATATGAAGTTAAACCACCTAAAAGTAATTTTGAGAATTTGGATTTAACCCAAGGATTTCAACTCGTATGAATGAATCAGATTTTCTGAAATGAAACTGTTTGTTTTCAATAGAATAAAAGCTTTCAGATAAGGAGAGAAATTCCAATTTAAGAAAAGGAATTTCAAGTTTGAATTGAAAATGGTTTTTCCAGTTATAAATGAATTCTTTTCGAAAGCTATGAATTAAATCTGTCTATTTTTAACAGATTTAAAATGATGATTTATTTAACCCATTCGAAAAATGAAATTGTTTTGAAAGCTATTAGTTAAATCTTTGATTTAAAGATTTAATGAATTAATTAAACTGAAATGGAAATCGATTTGGAAAATCTGTGAATGAATCTTTGTGAAATTAAGTGAACTTTGTGAATTGAATCTTTTTGTTTAAAAAGATTAAAATGGTAATTTGATAAACCATTTGTAAAGAAAGTTTGGGTTTAAATTGTGACTTAATTGAAATCCCAATATCCATTTGTTTTTGAATATTGCGCTCACTATTCGGGTTAGCCGGGAAAAGACATCTGTGTCATATAACCCATTCCGAATAGTGATACGTCGTATATGGATAGCATTTGAAGATCGGTGTTGAAGACCGGATATTTTCGAAAATGAAAGGACAACCTGTCGAATGTCTCTGCACTGGGTAGCTCCCGGTATAGAGATTTATATCACTCTTTTGTGACGGGAAGTCCGGACGTGATTGAAAGTTATCCGGAATTGCAAGGGCTTCGTGAGAAGTGCCTTCGGTTCTGTTCGAACCCGGAACAGACTTATATGGATACATGTCTGACATTACACTTTGAGATATAAAGCTGATTTCTTTCAAATACATATCTGTTGGTGGCGGAGAATTTATTCTCTTAGCTTAACACCCTTCTCTGAGACGTACAAGCTTAGAGGTTATGTAGTTGAAGTTATCAGCGATATATCCCAATTTGGTAATGTGGCATGCTGAGTGTTGCTGTGTGATGATCAGTGTTTGATCATTTGTGATATGATCATTTGTTTGATCATTTATCTTTGTGATCATAGGTTGATCATCTGTTGACCCAAAGCGTGGCTTTTTGAAAAAGCGTAGCTTTGTGGACGAGACTTCGTCGAGCCTCACAACCCGGTAATGGTCGAAACAGGAATTGTGCGGCAAGGTTTTCAGGGGTAGCTCCCCTAGGGTATGACCATTCCTTCTGGAAAAGGGTAGTATCATGGTATGGAGCCCAGATACTTACTCATGTGGATACACTTTCTTTATGATGTGTGATGTTGGTTATCGAGCGCTCGGATAAAGGTCCCAAAGGACCGGGGGTGGCATATCTGAGGTTTCTTTTATCCCTTGGGAAAAGGGGTTGCCGGCCTTGTTTGGCAGAGAACAGTTGGTTCTCGGAGCGTCCCGCCAGAGGCGTTTCTTTCGTGGAATAGGAAGTTCCTTAGCCTGACCATTTGTTGGAAATCCAAACAAAACAATACGAGCCCTGTACGGTTTTAGTTGTATTACCTGCCATGGAATGTGGTGGTAACCTGCTATTGAACATGGTAGTTATAGTAGGCATAAGTGCGAAATGTCTATGCTGGCTAAGATTTATATTCTACTTTCGAAATTGTTTTCTGCACTATGCACTAATGATAATATCCAATGATTTGCGTAGTAAGCATGTTTGACTATCATAAGAAGAAATCTCCTCCAATTCTGCGTTTGCATTGTGTGTGTGGCGGGAGGTCTTATGGTAGTTTCATTTTCTAAAAGCACTGCGGATTTCAATGTTTAAAACCCTTTGTGTTTGTTTAAAGATAAAACTGTTTTTGTTGCTCACACCAGTCCCATGACTGATCCGGAGTTTATTGTTTCTTTCCTAACCTCTGGATGCTCAAAATTTTCTACACGAGCAGTCTAGAGTTTGGTTTTTCAGATAGTCAGATTAGTAGGTTATCTGGAGCTAGTTCAGTCTTTGGATCGGACTGCACTTGCTTATCTTGGTGTATCGTTATTGGGAGTTCGAGCTATTTCTGGATTAGTGCTTTGGAGATGAAGATTATCCGCTGCTGATGTTATCGTTTTCTTTTCCGCTGCTATTTATTGTATCATATCTCTGATGTATATAGATATTCATTGTATCATCATTGTATCTGGATATTGTATCAGATGTTGTATATCTATATTCCTTTTATTCCGCTGTGATATTTACTTAACTGTGTTATAAGCTCCGGCGACTCGGATTTGAACGCTCGAATCTACGACATTCGAGTACGATGTAAAGTATGGATGTCGATTTTCGAACGCGAAAATCTGGGACGTTACATTTGGTATCAGAGCTAAGGTTGAACTTTTGCTCAGGAGTGTAACACGTTAAGTAGCTCATTAGAGATAGAGTGAAGTAAACTCTAGAATGAGTATTTCTCAGATATCCGTTCGAATGCCTCAGTAAATTCTCTTACTATTCAGCGATAGTGAGTATGAGTGTAAGAAGAGGACGAGATAGGGGACAGGGAATACGACTATAAATGGTCAATACCCTGCAACAGTGGAAACAACTTTCTTATCAATCTCCTTTGATTCGTCTTTCCAAATTCTTTTGATTTCTTCGTATCAGCTACAAGAAGAAGTTTCGGTGTGATGATGGCTCTACGAACCGTTGTAGGAGATTCTTATTTCGTATCTGCATCGACTTCTTATCAGCCTTTTGGATTTAAACCTTAATGAATTTGAAATTGGAATTTGAAATTGAATTAGATTGATTAATAAAATATGAGGGAAAATTGAATTGAATCAATTAAAACGATATCGTTTAAAACCGAATTTGAAATTCTATTGTAATTTCTTTTGAATACCGAAGTCCGAAGAGGGACAAATTGGTATGTATTCTGAGATATTCCGACTTGAGTTTGGAATTCAAATCCTGTGTTTGAGGAATAATAGGAGATCGAATCTATCTATCTCTGTGCTGTTTCGTGCCTGCGAATTTCGAGGACGAAATTCTTTTAAGGGGGGAAATTTGTAACGACCCTGGAATTTAAATTTATTTAAATTAATAATTAAATGCATTTTTGAATTAAATTGAGTAATTAAATAAATTTTTAATAAAAATTTGTAAATTAATTAGGAAAATTGAGAGCGAGTTTCCCCGGATCAAATATATTCTGTATAAATCCTTTTAATTTAAAAATATTGCATATATGTGAATATATATGTATATATGATATGTGAGTAAATTTGATAATATATATTTTTTATATTTGAGTTGAATTTAAATCTTTATATAAATGGTTTAGAAATGAAGATACAAATTATATGAGATATAAAGTATAAAGTAAATATCTAGATCTTAATAAATCAATACAAAATATCTACAAGCTTGAAGAATAAGATAAAGTAAATATATATATATGTAAGTATATATGTAAGCACAAAAGCAAGATCATGTATGTACAGCCGAAATAAGCAAGAAATAAACAAAACAAAGAAGTACAAAGACAAGCATATGAAGTATTGCAAAAGAATATAAGTATACAAGGAGGCATGGTCATTAATGCTTTCATTTAATGCCATCTACTCTCCAGCATGAACAAGATTACTTCACCGATCCTATTATACAAAACAAAACAAAGAAAAGTGATAAAGGACTCATGCATTTAATACAAAACACTCAGCCATGCCTATGAAAAAAAAAACAATATAATATGTACAACTACTTTTTATATACCAACCTCATACATACCAGCCTTCTCCTCTCGATTCAATTCGAAACCGTGAAAAGAAAAAAAAAGAAACTAAAGTATATCATCTCCTCTAAAACAGACAATGAACAACATCACCCTGTAAACCCATTTATAAATATATATATCCACTTCGTACAGTTGCATACCATATAACTGAGTAAACCAAGGCAATATTATCATCATTCAAACAAAACATCACCTTATATTCAAAGTTGAAAGCAATTTACTGAAGAAACAAAGCAGAGGAAGATTCAATCTGCAGTTTTAAAATCAATAAAGTCTCTGTTCTTCCTCTTCTTTCAAAGGTGAGCAAACTCCTCCTTTTAAACTTGATCTTCCTCATTATCTTAAGTCTGTGATGATGATAACTTAGCTATGGTTTGTATGACTGTGAAATGTGATTGCGCATGCCTGGGTATATGAAATGATGGATGTGTGCATTATTGGTTCCAGACATATAGCATGTTGTTTAAACATTTACAGGTTTACACTTATAAAGGTTTCGAATCCTTCCATTTAAGCAATTTTAGATTCTGTTATCTAAACGAAATGTGTTTGTAGATGTATAATATTATTTTTGAAAAAAAAATTCAAATATAAATATTGAGGAAACTTTTGAAAAATAATAATAATAATAATAATACAGTAAGGAAATAATTTTAGGTTGAAAATCAATGGATTAAATTTCATGTTTGAATCCCATAATCAGATTCCTATTTACAAATGATGATTTTAGAAGGAAATTTTACGATTTTTAAGCATGTGAAGATTGAGATTTTTCGAGATGATCGTTTTGTGGTTTTTTATCAAATTCTGTTGATCGACATGATGGTATTCATCGTGGTCATGGTCGGAGCTTGCCTGGGAGTTGCCGATCACGAGAAAAATAAGGGAGCAATTTTTAGATGGCTGTGGCGACTGGTCTACGGCGATCTAGGGTTCGACAGTCACCTTTGGCTGTTGGAGTTCTCAGGAAGATCGCGACTTCGTCATGAGGTTTGGGTTGATCGCACCTAGTGGAATGGGAAGGGGAGAGTCTGATGTCGCTTTGGTCAGAGTGGCTGTGCTTCCGAAGGTCTGATCATCGGCGTCAAGGGGGTGTTTCCGATCGAGTTTGGGTATAGAGAAGTGTCGAATTTCTCAAATTTAAATTTCGACCTCGTTTTGTCTATCTGGGCACTCGAATCGCTTAGGGTGGTCAACGATGACCTGAGAGTAACCGCGAGGTTGGTCAGTAGTGTCTTGGCCGCCAGTACACATGTACGCGTGTACGTATGGGGATGAAAAATGGTTTTGTCGTTGAGGAAGACGTGGATTCTTGGAAGAAGACTCGAAGTTGGGATCGAAGGAGATACGCGTTGGACTCGAAGCAAATCGTCCCTAGCTCGGGTTTTTTTATATAATAAAATCTGGTCTCGAGTATGACTTATGTTTAGTTTCAGGGTTTAAAACCTGAGTGTTTCAGTTTAAAAGAAAAAGTAAAGTTTTAAACAATTTTTAAATAAAAGTTAAATCTGGAATTCAAGTTCAGGTTGAATCTCAAGTTTACATAGTTGGAATTTGAAGATGATGTTTTAAAATGTAAGTAAAGTTTTAAACCAAAGTTTAATCTAGAATCGAATTTAAATCTGTAATTAGTTGAAATAAAAGAAAAGTTTTAAATTTAAATATTTTTAATAAATTTAAATATTTGAATTTAAAGGGTTTTGATTTAAAATACTCTTCATGGCAAAGTGTTTTTAAATGTGTAATCTAAGATGTTTAAAAAGTTAGTTTATAAAATGATAGAAGCTAAATTAATGAAGTAATTAATAGATGATTACTTAATGTAATTTATTGAATAATGATTTGAAATTTGAATGAATTGATTGTTAAAAATCAAAGGATCAATTAATAACGGTGATTAATTAAAATTAATTCAATAATTAAAGATTCATTGATTCATTGATTTAAAAAAATTGATTAGTTAAAATTAAGGGTTAACTAATAAATTTGAAAGTAAGATTTACTTCAAATAATTTGTAATTAAATTACGATAATTAACCCAGATTAATAAATTGATACATCTGATTTAAATTAATCAGTTGATTAATAAATTCACTTGTGAATGTTTGGATTCTATTGAATTGAATTGTTTGATATCCCTGATATATGATGCTTTGTGATATACCCTGATTTATGATGTGATCTGTAATTGATTATCTGTGATATATATATCCGTGATTTGTAGTTTGTTTCTGTATATATGTGAAAACCCTTGGGCCGTAAAACGGCACTTGAATTTCGATGCGACAGGGAGTCGGATTCCAGTTGGTTATCCGAAACCCACATCGAATTGTAATCTTTGTGACTGATAAATTTATTTTATCTATGAATCTGTGAGTGAAGATAAGCGTTATCGATTATACCGCTTATCGATATATCTGTGATGATTGATGCTGCACTATTGTGTGTAAAACCCCTGGACCACACTGTTACACACACAAATATGGATTTCACGTGGAAATCGGTTAAGTCACAGATAATTTAAATTTGATGTTTTTGAAATTGAAATTAGAAATTTGGGTTTAAATGTGAAAAGCTTTTGAAATAGAATTTCAAAGATAAAAGTTATTTTGAATAACTTAAATCGAGTTTTGAAAATTTAAATAATTTGATTTAAATTAGAATTCAAGTCTGAAATTTAATCCTATGATTTGAAACTAGGGATTTAAGATGATATAAGGGTGTTTATATGAAGTTAAACCACCTAAAAGTAATTTTGAGAATTTGGATTTAACCCAAGGATTTCAACTCGTATGAATGAATCAGATTTTCTGAAATGAAACTGTTTGTTTTCAATAGAATAAAAGCTTTCAGATAAGGAGAGAAATTCCAATTTAAGAAAAGGAATTTCAAGTTTGAATTGAAAATGGTTTTTCCAGTTATAAATGAATTCTTTTCGAAAGCTATGAATTAAATCTGTCTATTTTTAACAGATTTAAAATGATGATTTATTTAACCCATTCGAAAAATGAAATTGTTTTGAAAGCTATTAGTTAAATCTTTGATTTAAAGATTTAATGAATTAATTAAACTGAAATGGAAATCGATTTGGAAAATCTGTGAATGAATCTTTGTGAAATTAAGTGAACTTTGTGAATTGAATCTTTTTGTTTAAAAAGATTAAAATGGTAATTTGATAAACCATTTGTAAAGAAAGTTTGGGTTTAAATTGTGACTTAATTGAAATCCCAATATCCATTTGTTTTTGAATATTGCGCTCACTATTCGGGTTAGCCGGGAAAAGACATCTGTGTCATATAACCCATTCCGAATAGTGATACGTCGTATATGGATAGCATTTGAAGATCGGTGTTGAAGACCGGATATTTTCGAAAATGAAAGGACAACCTGTCGAATGTCTCTGCACTGGGTAGCTCCCGGTATAGAGATTTATATCACTCTTTTGTGATGGGAAGTCCGGACGTGATTGAAAGTTATCCGGAATTGCAAGGGCTTCGTGAGAAGTGCCTTCGGTTCTGTTCGAACCCGGAACAGACTTATATGGATACATGTCTGACATTACACTTTGAGATATAAAGCTGATTTCTTTCAAATACATATCTGTTGGTGGCGGAGAATTTATTCTCTTAGCTTAACACCCTTCTCTGAGACGTACAAGCTTAGAGGTTATGTAGTTGAAGTTATCAGCGATATATCCCAATTTGGTAATGTGGCATGCTGAGTGTTGTTGTGTGATGATCAGTGTTTGATCATTTGTGATATGATCATTTGTTTGATCATTTATCTTTGTGATCATAGGTTGATCATCTGTTGACCCAAAGCGTGGCTTTTTGAAAAAGCGTAGCTTTGTGGACGAGACTTCGTCGAGCCTCACAACCCGGTAATGGTCGAAACAGGAATTGTGCGGCAAGGTTTTCAGGGGTAGCTCCCCTAGGGTATGACCATTCCTTCTGGAAAAGGGTAGTATCATGGTATGGAGCCCAGATACTTACTCATGTGGATACACTTTCTTTATGATGTGTGATGTTGGTTATCGAGCGCTCGGATAAAGGTCCCAAAGGACCGGGGGTGGCATATCTGAGGTTTCTTTTATCCCTTGGGAAAAGGGGTTGTCGGCCTTGTTTGGCAGAGAACAGTTGGTTCTCGGAGCGTCCCGCCAGAGGCGTTTCTTTCGTGGAATAGGAAGTTCCTTAGCCTGACCATTTGTTGGAAATCCAAACAAAACAATACGAGCCCTGTACGGTTTTAGTTGTATTACCTGCCATGGAATGTGGTGGTAACCTGCTATTGAACATGGTAGTTATAGTAGGCATAAGTGCGAAATGTCTATGCTGGCTAAGATTTATATTCTACTTTCGAAATTGTTTTCTGCACTATGCACTAATGATAATATCCAATGATTTGCGTAGTAAGCATGTTTGACTATCATAAGAAGAAATCTCCTCCAATTCTGCGTTTGCATTGTGTGTGTGGCGGGAGGTCTTATGGTAGTTTCATTTTCTAAAAGCATTGCGGATTTCAATGTTTAAAACCCTTTGTGTTTGTTTAAAGATAAAACTGTTTTTGTTGCTCACACCAGTCCCATGACTGATCCGGAGTTTATTGTTTCTTTCCTAAACTCTGGATGCTCAAAATTTTCTACACGAGCAGTCTAGAGTTTGGTTTTTCAGATAGTCAGATTAGTAGGTTATCTGGAGCTAGTTCAGTCTTTGGATCGGACTGCACTTGCTTATCTTGGTGTATCGTTATTGGGAGTTCGAGCTATTTCTGGATTAGTGCTTTGGAGATGAAGATTATCCGCTGCTGATGTTATCGTTTTCTTTTCCGCTGCTATTTATTGTATCATATCTCTGATGTATATAGATATTCATTGTATCATCATTGTATCTGGATATTGTATCAGATGTTGTATATCTATATTCCTTTTATTCCGCTGTGATATTTACTTAACTGTGTTATAAGCTCCGGCGACTCGGATTTGAACGCTCGAATCTACGACATTCGAGTACGATGTAAAGTATGGATGTCGATTTTCGAACGCGAAAATCTGGGACGTTACACTTGATTTGGGAGTGTTGTTTCGCGGTGTTGCGATCGCTGCGGCGATGCGTTCTCACCAGTCCGGATCAGGCAAACTGTAGTTTCACTACCTTGGGTATTGCCTCATGTGCCTTGTCATACTTGTATCCCTGTATACGCGACCACTACGGTTTGTTTTGTGTTATACCCAAGGTTTCAAATCTCGGATTTTGGCCAATATCTCGGGCAAATATCTCGGCTGTCTCGGGCGATATTTAAAAGACTTATAACTAACCAAGCTGCCAAATCTCGGATTTTGGCTAATATCTCGGATTTTCATCTCGGCTGATCTCGGGGAGATTTAAAACCTTGGTTATACCTATGGAGTACTCCCTGATATCCCACTAGTTTACGGTGGAGTTTACAGTGCTGTATAGACTATAACGCTTATATAAAATGTGTTAAGGAGGATAATGGTAACGCCTTAACACTATTTTGATATTTTATATTACTGATAGGCATTATCTACTTATTGTACACTACTACATAGTAGATAGTTTAACGGATCCTTAAAGGGTGGTTATTCCAAACATCCTTTGAGTTACTTGTATTTCGGTTGCTATTTCACTTGAGTTGGATTTATTGATATAAGAATGTTAATCCTGACTCGAGTGTTTTGTGTTTTGCTTTACGCTCGGGTCAGACTGAGTGTACCAGTATTCGAGACTCACCTTTGGAGTTGGAGCTTCGCTTGTAGATCCAGCTATCTATCCAGCTTTCAGATATTTAGTTGATTCCAGTGATGTATTCTGATATTGTATTTGATTATTGTATTTGAGACTTCTATTGTACCTTATTTCACTCTGATATGTATATAGTAGCTTCATGAACCACTATCTTTTGCTTCCGCTGCATTTATTACTCTATGCCTGTGATCTGTGATTATTTATTTACTGTATATGTTCAGTTTTGCCAAATTTAATTAACAATTCGGTATTTTGAATTATTCAAGTTCGACATGTGTGGATGCGAATAGTCCAAAATAGCGGGTCGTTGCAGTTGGTATCAGAGCTTTGGTAGCTCTAGGCAAAACTTAGCATATAGGGTAAATGTATTTAAAGAATCACTTTCATTCGAGTTGAATCTCTTCCTTTTGACTCGATTCCTTTGAATTTTGGAACATTCCTTACGGTTCCGAAATTCATTCTTGTCCCTCACTATTCGTATTCTTCTGAATTCTGGAGTATCACATAACTCCACTTCGAATGATCTTTATAATGAGTTGGCGGTCCCGCCAATCTCAAATTGATTTGTAAAGGGGTAAAACTCTTTTACGATAGCATCGATTCACCGGAGATTTATATATCCTCGGTTTAGATGCTGACATCTTTGGTTATGCCGAATTCTATCTCTTGAGATCAACGTCGATTTGCCTTGGAATTCTACATTGATCTTATTCTTGAAGTCACGGTCGACCTGGTCGAGGTTGCCCGCGATTTATATAAACTTATAAATCTTCCTACGTTGTTATTTAATCATCTTATATTTGTTTCGAACCTTTCTTCGAATCAAAATTCTCTTTGATTTGAGTCCATCAAATTTGAATCTCTATCCTTGCTTTGAAATCCATTCTTGTATCGTCGAGCGAGGAAGGGTATTTGTAAATTTATATTAAAAATGTTTTATATATTGTGTTGTTTGAGTTGTTGATGTTGATTTGGGTTTTCGATCGATTCGTCTGATCAACGCTATCGATAGGATTTCCAAAACACTTGAATAGAGCAAACTGACACAATATTGTTTTCAAATTTGGTAAACAAAATAGTTTGAATGATTATATCATATATAAGTATAAACTTTTCGGAGATTAAATTGTTAATAAATTTGTTGTCAAAAATGATAATATTTGATTTTCATTTATTGTTTTGTAAACCATAGACTAATCCAATATGATAAATAAATGAAAGTATAGAACATAGTTTAAATTTTAATTAGGAATTGAAATGGATTTAAACTAGAATTTGAGAATTTAATTTCCGGTGATTTCCAACTTTGGGTTTAAATTTTAAAATGCATATTATATAAAAGATTTTTGAGTAGAAATGGTTTTCAAAGAATTTTAAATGATTAAATCAGTGCTCTTCTCTTTGTCGCTAGAAAATAATTTCGGTGATGGCGGCCACATCATCGACATTCATTTTCGAGTTTCGAAGTGGAGAAACCATTCTGTAGCTTTGCTACGGTTTTGTTTGGGAAATATTTTAATTTGAATTTCTTAAGTATGACTTGATTTATATATATATATATATATATGGGAATATTATTTTAAATTTAATTTGATTTAATATATATAGTATATACATAATTATCTCTAAAGGGTTGAAATTAAACGGAAATTTAATTCTTAAAATTATGTTAAAGGATGTTATCAATTATAAATAAAGCTAAATTTTGGATAAATATTTAAACTTGAAATAATTGAATTTGAAAATATTATTTGTATAGTACTAAATTTCATTTCAATAATAACTTACCTAAATTATTCAGAAGTTAAAATGTAATTGGATAATATACAATATAAAATGATTTTATAAATAAAAATTTGAGTGTTTATAATAAATATTATACACTTAGATTTTAATATAAAAAAAATGCTAATAAAGATGATAGAATAATAAGTTAATTGAATGAGATGAATATAATAATTTTGTTCTGAAAGAATTAACAAATTGAAATTAGATCAACTTATGAAAATACCTTGAATTTAAAAGCAATTAGTAAATATAAATTAATTTAAATCGAAACTTTTATGGTTTAAATTAATTTATATGGTTTAAATATATGTAATAAGATATATTAAGTGAAATAAACTTAATAATAATTTGGAATAAAAGAATTAAATCTGTTGAATAAAATATGAGTACAGTAATTGATTATACAAATTGATGATTTAGAAATTGTTAATTGAGGATGACAAAATAATAAGATAATGAATTTAAAAATAGATTGATTGATTTAACTTAAGAGAACTCAAATGGATTAAACCAAAATGTTGAATATTAATTAGTTTAATTTGAAATCTATATGGTCTAAATTAATTGTTTTGTCTTGTTTTAAATCTAATTCTTTCTAGTTGTTTCTATTCTCCTACCTCCTTCCTTTTCAGGGACGAAAAGTTTTGAGTGGGGGAGAATGTAACGACCCGTAAATTTTAACTGTTTTAATAACGTAATTAGTTGAAATTTTGTGAAATTTTAAAAGATAAAATTTTGAAATAAAAATTTGATATTTGGAATGCGTCTAGTTAAACATAGCAACTGGTAAATTTTCGTCCGAAAATATGAAAGTTTATTTCGCGCGTAAATTTACTTCAATTTAATCAGTTAAAAAGCGATGAAAATAAAATGTTTTCGTAACCTAAATATTTTTACATAGAAAAATTCTAAACCATCTTCTGAGCAAACGCCATTTTTTGTTTTTCCAAATTCGGACATCTTTGACTCCGTCGATCTTATTTTCCTACGTTTTCTCGCATTTTTCGCTAGTATAAAAATTTCGAATTTTTATAATTCGATCGTACCACTGATATCCGTATACCGTTTTGATCGTCTCGTTGTGCTGATCTCTACGGTATATTCGATTGTAAAATTCGGAGTCCGGTGTACGTTGCACTTTGCGTAACGCCTACCGTACCGATACCGGTTTGAGTCTTTTCGAGTCCTTGTGTCTTTTCATTTTTCAATGCATAAACTAAACATCTGTTTTGCATTTATATTTTCAGAATTCGCGTGCTTTACTTTTAATTTTCACTGGTTTCAATATTTCACCAGTTCCAATATTTTAGCCTGTTCATTTGTTCTCTGCCTCTCCCCTAGAAAGAAAAATTTATAACATCTTCCGTTCTTTTGAAATGGCAACCTGCATCTTCTTTTCACAAATTCTTCCTCCCCTCATTTATTTCCCTGGTCACGGAAAAATGCAAATGCCCTTTTCATTCTTTCCTCTTCACCACTGGCCTCGGCCACGTCTTTCACTCTCTTCTCTCGCTCGACCTGCTTTGTTCGAAACTCTACCACCTCTTCTTTCTCCCTCCACCTCCGCCTCCATCCAAACACACATAACCCCGCACCCTCCATCAGCTGTCGCCACCCAGCCCGAGCCTAGAACCCACATCCACCTCCGTTTTTTTCCGTTCCCCTCCCCTTCCACGCCGAAGCACGCAAGCAGTCGACTCCCTACCAACGCCATCCCCAGATCTGAGCTTCCTCAACCGTCTTAAGCAGCCCCTTCTCCTCTTCATCACCGCCCTTCCCCTAGCCTGGCCGAGCACAGGAACTCGCCTCCACCTCCAACTCTTCGTCCCCGAGCACTATAACTTCCCATTCCTCTGATTATATGGAATGTATATTTGTTTTGCTAATATGTTATAAAAAGCTTGTTTATATATACAAAGCTGTTTGTATATATAAGTCACGCAAGTACGTATATAAAGTTTATACAACGTATTTACTTAAAATTTTGTCAGTACTTTGATATGAATTTGTAAATAACTATATTTATATAATATGTCGTATTTTATTTCATATATATAAGGTATATAGGGGTTTGTATATATATTAATATGTATATATAGGCGTATATATCAATCTGTTGGTATATATTTATTTATTATCGATATGTAAAAGACTATGTTAGTATTGCATTCTATCTGTTGGTATGAATTAGGGTCGGTTGAGTTTAAATTCACAAGATTATATATATACATATTTTGTAACGATACGATTTTTCGACGCTTGAAAGTCGACATTAATACGTCCACTGTATCAAATGCCGCGCAATCGAATGCCGGAAAACCGAACCATTAGGGTTAAAAAAAGAGGTAGAAGAAGACAGAAGAAAAAGAAAGAACAGAAACATAGAACTAGAGACAATATCAGAATCTCACATTCGCAGCGGAACAAAATATAATAGATAATCACTAGTCTTTTAAACAAAGAACTATATCAGTTATACAATACATCATCAGAGTCAATATACAACTCGATACAACAATAGATAGTTATATAAACCTGTCCTCATACAGAATACACAGCGGAAATAAATAACAAGTACGGAAGTACGTCTTGCCATCCAGCTTATACCCAAAGCTCCAGAATATCCAGAATATCCTGATAAAAATAACTCTAGACTGCCCGTGTGGAAAATTATGGGCACCCAGAGTTTAGAAGGGAACAATAAACTCCGAGTCAGTCATGTGACTAGTGTGAGATCGTAAAACAGTTATTTTCACAAAGAAAATAAAATAGATTCGCAATGCTTTTTGGAAATGAAACTACCATAAGACCTCCCGCCACACACACAATGCAAACGCAGAATTGGAGGAGATTTCTTCTTATGATAGTCAAAGATGCTTACTACGCCAATCATTGGATTATTATTATTAATGTCTAGTGTAGAAAACATTTCGAAAGTATAATATTAACCTTAGCCAGCATACGACCAGTATCGTATGCCTACTATAGCTACCATCTAAACAGTGGTGACCACCATAAGTAAATGGCAGGTTCTACAACTCAAACCGTACAATTTCGTATTGGGAAATGGATTTCCAACAAATGGTCAGGCTAAGGAACTTCCTTTCCTACTGCCGAATGGGATCGCCTCTGGCTGGACGTCCCAAGAGACAAACTGCTCTTTGCCAAACAAGGCCGGGTTACCCCTCTAACTAGGTAACTCACGAATATGTCATTACCCAGTCCTTTGGGACCTTTATCCGAGCGCTCGGTAACCATCATCACACATAATAAATAAGGTGTGTCCACATGAGTAAGTATTTGGGGTCCATACCATGATACCACCCCTTTCCAGAAGGAAATGACATACCCTAAAGGGCGCGACCCTCATAACCTTGCCGCAACATTCCTGTTTCGACCATATCCGGGTTGTGAGGCCCTGACGAAGTCTCATCCACAAAGCTACGCTTTTTCACAAAGCCACGCTTTGATCACAAATGATCAATAAATGATCATCATTACAGCAACACTCAGCATGCCACATTACCATATTGGGAATATATTGTTGATAAATTTCAACTACATAACCTCTGAGCTCGTACGTCTCAGAGAAGGGTGTTAAGCTAAGAGAATAAATTCTCCGCCACCAACAGATATGTATTTGAAAGAAATCAGCTTTATATCTCAAAACGTAATGTCAGACACGTAACCATACAAGTCTGTTCTGGGTTCGAACAGAACCGAAGGCACTTCCAAAGAAGCCCTTGCAAATCCGGATATTCACAATCCCGATAAAACTTCCCATCACAAAGGAAATCTCTATACCGTAGCTAACGGTGCAGAGACAATCGATAGGTCATCCTATCGTTTTCACAAATACCCGGTCTTCAATACGATCCATATCTTCGTATTATTATTCGGAATGGGTTATCTGACACAAAGGTCCTTTCCCGGCTAAATCGAATAATAAGCGTTTGTTTTAAATACAAATTCAAATGCCATTTCAAAGGCAATAGATAGTCGGTGATTTAACTATCAACAATATTCACAACAATCATCAAATTCAAATAATTTTTCCAAATTATTAAATTTCAAATATCTTCCCGATATATGGTTTATACTTCAATCACTTTGAAAACAATTTCCAAATCATATTTTTCCACACTTTTAAAGATAAATCAACATTTATTTTTTTAAAACAAATTTTCCTTTCCTTTATAAATTCTATTCGGTATTTACATTCTCGAATATTCATTTTTAACACCAAATCGACTTTCAAATTGATTCCTCAATTTTATTTCAACACCGAATCAAATTTCAAATTGATTCTAATTTTAATCCCAAATACCAAATCATTTTACAAATCGATTTACAAATTTATTCTCAACACCAAAAATCGATTTTCATTCAAACACCAAATAGATTTTTATATCGATTTCCCAAAGATTTATTTCTTCAATACAAAATCAATTATCAATTGGATTTCAACAATTTATCACTTTTAAAATAAATTCCTTTATATTTTTCAAACCATTTAAAATTCCATTTCAAATAAATTTTCCAACTTCCGAATAATACTATTAAAAATTCATTTAAAAAAAAACCGCCCGCGGCGGAGACAGATAAGACAGATGCCAAATGTCTTAGAGAAGCAGCTGTGGGGACGGTGGATGCCCTAAGTATACTGGTGCAAGCTGTGATCGATAACCTTATGATAAAGAAAAAGAACTCAAATTCGAGTGGAGCTATACCCAATAGATATTAGGTATAGCCTTTTCCCATATCTCGGGATTTATTCAATAAGATTTCGACAATCCATTTTTATACTTTAAAATTCCTTCTTTCAATAAATTCAATTCTTAAAAATAAATTCACTTAAAATTTTCCACTTTAATTTCAAAATCCAATTTATTTTCATTTCTGGTATCCAACGATACCAAAAATACATTCGGCTAAATTTTAGCCTTCAACAATTTCAATTATCAATAAATCATCCACATATTATCAATAAATCACATCATTCACATATGAAATAATATTCAAACAATTTGAGGAATCCAGTTGGATCCCTCCAACCTGTTTCCCTGCATCTACAGATGTTAGCACAATACCAATTCCACTTCGAGGTGGAATATCGCGGTATATGGGATTTATAAATATATCATCCGCTTACTAACGGCGCAATAGGGTCTCATCCGCTATACAATGCGGGAAATCAACAACTGCAATATATACATATGCCAATATATATATATTGCTATATATAGATATATCCTACTATATCTAATATCATATCCAAACAGAAATCAAATCAATAACTGAAAATTCCACTTTTCATTTGAGTGAGAAGATCTCACCTTTGCTTTTATTTTGCAATCCATTTTCCTTTTCGTTTTCTTCACAGTTCTAGACATTGTATAAACAATTTATATACAGTTGATTAATATTTTGAATTAGTCAAATAATTAATCACTAGTTTTTTATTTTAGATAATAAATTGGATTTACAACAAATTTAAGAAAATCACCTTTTGTAAAAATAACTAAATAAGTTTTATTAAATAAAACTATCTTTATAATATATATATTATCTATTTTATTTTCACGAAATCATATATATATGTATATTCACTGTTTTAGAAAATAAAAATTGGATTTAAATTTCTGTATATAAAATTCTACATATATATATATCACTGTAACATATCTTCCTTTTCTGATTTCCTATATACATAAAAATCGTCTGGTTCAAACATATATATCTGATAATAATAATCATCATTATTTCTACTTAACAAATTAATTTTAAAAATAAAAACCTAAAATTGATACCTTACTGAGAAAATCGAACACTGCAGTCGAAACCATTTGCTTTTCGAGCCTCGCGATGCCTCTACGATCGAGTTGCCCCTTAAGTCGCAGCCCTGCTACTTCCACGAACTCGACCTCCTTACGCTCGCCACCAGCATGCATGCGAACGTCGACCACCAACTCCCATCATCTCGAGCACACGTCGCCAGACCCATCGCGACTGAAATGCATCCTCCCCAAATCGCACGCCAAGACCAGATCTTCGCCATCACGTGCTCGCACGCGCTACTCCAGTTGCCACGTGAATCCCTCTCGCGAGCCTCCCCTGTCATCTCGCACGCTTGGAGTCGCGATGCTTCAAAGGGAAACGAGGCCGGCTCGATTTCTTGGGAACAAGATTTGATTTCTTTGATTTGTGATTTCGATTTTTTTTCTATAGAGAACCGCGGCCATTTATTTGAATTCTAAAAGAAGCCGAGAGTTGTGTTTTCTTTGTTTGTTAATTTATATTTTTATTACTTTTCATTTTCTCTTTTGAACGCGTGTAATACCGACGAACACGTGGTTGAAGGGCATTGACAAGTGTTGTAAGAGAAGAAACGTTGAATAAAACTTTATCCTGTAAAAACATTATTACATTTAAATTAAAATTTTAAATTCAAAACGCTCTGATAAACGCAACTCAATATTTCGATCTCCAATCGAGGTGTGTCACTAGGCGTTTATAATGTTATACGCCCATTCCGAACGCAATGGAAAGGTTTCGGGTTCAAATTCGATCGTATGGAAAAGATAGCTTTTTGAATCAAGCAATTATATTAAATTTTCAATTTAATTTCAACGCGTTTGCTTATCGTACGACCAAACGATCACTCCAAACTCTACGAAAATTGAAATCCGATAATAATACAATATTACGGATCCAATGGAACGGGTTTCGTCGAATTCCGAGACTGTGCCCCGGAACGCTATTTTTTAAATATCGATTAAACGATACAATTTCAAAACTGAACAAAGCATCTCAAAATTCAATTCTGAAGCTTTTATTATCTTCAGCATTATCAATATGAATTTTCAAAGCCATGAAAATATTTTTAATCGGCTTCAAAGTGAAGATTCAATTTTTTTTATCCAATTTCAATAATTAAATCCAATAATTTAATTGCCAAAATCATTCCGATATTTGAATTTCAAATTAAACAATCATTCGAATATTTAAACTCAATTAAATATTCACATTTCAAATGTCAAAAATTCAGGGTCGTTACAATCTTCCCCCCTTAAAAGAATTTCGTCCCGAAATTACAAGCAAAGAAGAATGCTCCAATACCCGTTAACTATTTTCTCAAATCCAAATAGTTTTATCAAATTCTCAACCAAATCTTTTTATTAAAGATTCGTTATTACTTTAACTCACTTTCCAAAATCAACCATAAGTTCCAAATAATATGGTTTTCTTAACAATTCAAATTCCAATTTTGAATTCAAAATTTTCTCAAAATTTTTCTAACTCTTGAAATTTTCGAAAAAATTCGCCAGCGTCTCCTTTGCGCGATTAATACGGTACGACTACAAAACGTCCCTACGGACTCTCAAATCCCAAAAGAAAACAAAATGCCAAGTGGCAAAATCAGAATCTCATCAAATTTCATATTGAAATTCAAATACATACCTTTGCCGAGCAAATTCAAATTTATCTTCAAAATCAAAATCCAATTCCATTTTCCTTTATACCCCTTGTATATTTTACTGAACAATAATGTCCAAATTCACTTATTGGATTTTCCAATACCAATTTACTTAAAAATTTCATTCACTCATTTCTTAAGTACAATATAAGTATTTCTTATATTCGTTTTCACTTCACGAACAAAGTTATATATTCATTTCCTTATACTTTGCATTTTTAGTTTCATTTGAATTCAATTGACAATTTCAATTCTATTTGGAATTCATTTCAAATCCCAATACTTTTATTTCCAAAAAAATTTCATTCAGATTTTTCATTTCGAATTTTACTTGAATTCGATTCATTTTCTAATTCTGAATATAGTTTTATTTACCTTTATTCCAAATTCAAAATTTAAATCTTTTGTCATTAGTGAAAATTTTCTAAAAATTTCAAACTTTTTCTAACTCTCAAAATTTTCAGAAAATTTTGGCGGAGTCTCCTTTGTACGGAGGAGCTTTTGCAATTTGACAAAAAGTATAAATATATATACATCGACCCACTCGGTTGGAAAAGCAGAAAAACAGTTCATATTTCCTATTTTTATTGCGTAGGCATACCTTATTAGCATTTTAAGCAAAGCGGTTTATTTATTAGCTTATTGCGCAACCAAAAATGCAGCCAAACGGCTTCAAAAACCTGCACTTACTCAATTTAAATAGGTAAGTGACAAATATAGGAAATCTATTTAACAATTCATTTCTTTCAATAACAAATATATAGATTTCATTAGTCATACATCCAAAATAAATTCCATTAGCAATTCATAAGGTTTCAATTCAATTTAAATCGCTCCCATCTAATTCACATTCAATTTCTATTCAATTCAAGTGATTAACAACTCACTTTCTTATATTCAATTCATTTCTAAGTGAATCTAACTCATATCTATTTCAATTGATACAAAAATCAATTTCTATTTTCTTTTATTAACTCATAGAATTTATACAATCTCGTTTTTGTCAAACGATAATTCTTTCTATTCAGATTTTGTTAATATCCATGCAACTAAATGATTACTTAAGCTAACAATTATTTAAATTGATTCCATTTCAATTAAATTTACATTCCATATTCTCATTCATTTCATTTGAAACCATTTCACAAAAATTTTCTTAAGTCGAGCATTTATTCAATATTTACTCAAGCTATTTCTCTTCAAAACTCAAGTTCATTTTCTTGTAAACAATTTCCAATTTCAATTCTTGATTTGATTTTCATTTATCAAATTTATTCCATTCATTAATTTAATTCAATTAGTATATTCACTTATTCTTTTTAATTTTCACATTTCCATATTCAATTCATCATGAATTCATTTTATCAATAACAAGGAAAATTTCAATTTATTTCTACTACCCACTTGAATTTATATACAAATTCAAACCATTTTAAGTTTAGCTTACAACTCAACTTTAGTTTAACCAATTCAATCTCCAATTCATTATTTCGTGAATTAATAAATTATCAAGTTTATTTACTTGAATTCAATCCATTTCATTATTCAATTCCAATTCATTCATTTACAAATGTAGCTTCATTGATTCATTCACAATTTCATTCCTTATATTTGAATCTCATTCCAATCAAACTTTAAATATTTTATAAGTTATCAACTTATTTTACATTTCATTTGTAAATTTTATTTCCAATTATCTTTCAATTCACATTTATAAATCTCATATGTTAAATGAATTTATCTCCAAATCTTTGGTTGTTATTTTACATTTCTCATTTAATTTTCATATAATGATGATAACATTTCAATGTTATCATTTCCTAACAACCAAACATCCATATACTATAATAATTCATAGAAAATGATTTCTTTTCTATACAAAAATAGTTTTGGGTAAAATTATTTCATTCACCCTATTTTTAAAACAATACTGTGTCTATTTATCCTGTTTAAAAGTTTAGAAACCCCTATCGATTACAGTTGGCCAGACTGCACCGACCAGAATCTATAAACAATCAACTGATAAGTCAACACAATACAAAACAAATTTTATATTCACTAACAAATACGCACTCGTATCTATTATTACACTCAACTTATTCTAGAGTACTACTGACTCTATCTCTAATGAGTAACACCTAACAGAGCAGGGTTATCGCTTAACCGGATGCTCAGATACCACTTGTAACGATACGATTTTTCGATGCTTGAAAGTCGATATTAATACGTCCACTGTATCAAATGCCGCGCAATCGAATGCCGGCGAACCATTAGGGTTAAAAAAAGAGGTAGAAGAAGACAGAAGAAAACGAAAGAACAGAAACATAGAACTAGAGACAATATCAGAATCTCACATTCGCAGCGGAACAAAATATAATAGATAATCACTAGTCTTTTAAACAAAGAACTATATCAGTTATACAATACATCATCAGAGTCAATATACAACTCGATACAATAATAGACAGTTATATAAACCTGTCCTTATACAGAATACACAGCGGAAATAAATAACAAGTATGGAAGTACGTCTCGCCATCCAGCTTATCCCCAAAGCTCCAGAATATCCAGAATATCCAGAATATCCTGATAAAAATAACTCTAGATTTCTCGTGTAGAAAATTATGGGCACCCAGAGTTTAGAAGGGAACAATAAACTCCGAGTCAGTCATGTGACTGGTGTAAGATCGTAAAACAGTTATTTTCACAAAGAAAATAAAACAGATTCGCAATGCTTTTTGGAAAATGAAACTACCATAAGACCTCCCGCCACACACACAATGCAAACGCAGAATTGGAGGAGATTTCTTCTTATGATAGTCAAAGATGCTTACTACGCCAATCATTGGATTATTATTATTAATGTCTAGTGTAGAAAACATTTCGAAAGTATAATATTAATCTTAGCCAGCATACGACCAGTATCGTATGCATACTATAGCTACCATCTAAACAGTGGTGACCACCATAAGTAAATGGCAGGTTCTACAACTAAAACCGTACAATTTCGTATTGGGAAATGGATTTCCAACAAATGGTCAGGCTAAGGAACTTCCTTTCCTACTGCCGAATGGGATCGCCTCTGGCTGGACGTCCCGAGAGACAAACTGCTCTCTGCCAAACAAGGCCGGGTTACTCCTGTAACTAGGTAACTCACGAATATGTCATCACCTGGTCCTTTGGGACCTTTATCCGAGCGCTCGGTAACCATCATCACACATAATAAATAAGGTATGTCCATATGAGTAAGTATCTGGGCTCCATACCATGATACCACCTCTTTCCAAAAGGAAATGACATACCCTAAAGGGGGCGACCCTCATAACCTTGCCGCAACATTCCTGTTTCGACCATTTCCGGGTTGTGAGGCCCTGACGAAGTCTCATCCACAAAGCTACGCTTTTTCACAAAGCTACGCTTTTTCACAAAGCCACGCTTTGATCACAAATGATCAATAAATGATCATCATTACAGCAACACTCAGCATGCCACATTACCATATTGGGAATATATTGTTGATAAATTTCAACTACATAACCTCTGAGCTCGTACATCTCAGAGAAGGGTGTTAATCTAAGAGAATAAATTCTCCTCCACCAACAGATATGTATTTGAAAGAAATCAGCTTTATATCTCAAAACGTAATGTCAGACACGTAACCATACAAGTCTGTTCCGGGTTCGAACAGAACCGAAGGCACTTCCAAAGAAGCCCTTGCAAATCCGGATATTCACAATCCCGATAAAACTTCCCATCATAAAGGAAATCTGTATACCGTAGCTAATGGTGCAGAAACAATCGATAGGTCATCCTATCGTTTTCACAAATACCCGGTCTTCACCACCGGTCTACAATACGATCCATATCTTCGTATTATTATTCGGAATGGGTTATCTGACACAAAGGACCTTTCCCGACTAAACCGAATAATAAGCGTTTGTTTTAAAAACAAATTCAAATGCCATTTCAAAGGCAATATTGATAGTCGATGATTTAACTATCAACAATATTCACAACAATCATCAAATTCAAATAATTTTCCCAAATTATTAAATTTCAAATATCTTCCCGATATATGGTTTATACTTCAATCACTTTGAAAACAATTTCCAAATCATATTTTTCCACACTTTTAAAGATAAATCAACGTTTATTTTTTTAAAACAAATTTCCCTTTCCTTTATAAATTCTATTCGGTATTTACATTCTCGAATATTCATTTTTAACACCAAATCACTTTCAAATTGATTCCTCAATTTTATTTCAACACCGAATCAAATTTCAAATTGATTCTAATTTTAATCCCAAATACCAAATCATTTTACAAATCGATTTACAAATTTATTCTCAACACCAAAAATCGATTTTCATTCAAACACCAAATATATTTTTATATCGATTTCCCAAAGATTTATTTCTTCAATACAAAATCAATTATCAATTGGATTTCAACAATTTATCACTTTTAAAATAAATTCCTTTATATTTTCCAAACCATTTAAAATTCCATTTCAAATAAATTTTCCAACTTCCGAATAATACTATTAAAAATTCATTTTAAAAAAAATCTTTTCCCATATCTCGGAATTTATTCAATAAGATTTCGACAATCCATTTTTATACTTTAAAATTCCTTCTTTCAATAAATTCAATTCTTAAAAATAAATTCACTTAAAATTTTCCACTTTAATTTCAAAATCCAATTTATTTTCATTTCTGGTATCCAACGATACCAAAAATACATTCGGCTAAATTTTAGCCTTCAACAATTTCAATTATCAATAAATCATCCACAGATTATCAATAAATCACATCATTCACATATGAAATAATATTCAAACAATTTGAGGAATCCAGTTGGATCCCTCCAACCTTTTTCCCTGCATCCACAGATGTTAGCACAATACCAATTCCACTTCGAGGTGGAATATCGCGGTATATGGGATTTATAAATATATCATCCGCTTACTAACGGCGCAATAGGGTCTCATCCGCTATACAATGCGGGAAATCAACAACTACAATATATACATATGCCAATATATATATATATATTGCTATATATATAGATATATCCTACTATATCTAATATCATATCCAACCAGCAATCAAATCAATAACTGAAAATTCCACTTTTCATTTGAGTGAGAAGATCTCACCTTTGCTTTTATTTTGCAATCCATTTTCCTTTTCGTTTTCTTCACAGTTCTAGACCTGTATAAATAATTTATATACAGTTGATTAATATTTTGAATTAGTCAAACAATTAATCACTAGTTATTTATTTTAGATAACAAATTGGATTTACACCAAATTTAAGAAAATCACCTTTTGTAAAAATAACTAAATAAGTTTTATTAAATAAAACTATCTTTATAATATATATATCATCTATTTTATTTTCACGAAATCATATATATGTATATTCACTGTTTTAGAAAATAAAAATTGGATTTAAATTTCTGTATATAAAATTCTACATATATATATATCACTGTAACATATCTTCCTTTTCTGATTTCCTATATACATAAAAATCGTCTGGTTCAAACATATATATCTGATAATAATAATCATCATTATTTCTACTTAACAAATTAATTTTAAAAATAAAAACCTAAAATTGATACCTTACTGAGAAAATCGAACACAGCAGTCGAAACCATTTGCTTTTCGAGCCTCGCGATGCCTCCACGATCGAGTTGCCCCTTAAGTCGCAGCCCTGCTACTTCCACGAACTCGACCTCCTTACGCTCGCCACCAGCATACATGCGAACGCCGACCACCAACTCCCATCATCTCGAGCACACGTCGCCAGACCCATCGCGACTGAAATGCATCCTCCCCAAATCGCACGCCAAGACCAGATCTTCGCCATCACGTGCTCGCACGCGCTACTCCAGTTGCCACGTGAATCCCTCTCGCGAGCCTCCCCTGTCATCTCGCACGCTTGGAGTCGCGATGCTTCAAAGGGAAACGAGGCCGGGTCGATTTCTTAGGAACGAGATTTGATTTCTTTGATTTGTGATTTCGATTTTTTTTCTATAGAGAACTGCGGCCATTTATTTGAATTCTAAAAGAAGCCGAGAGTTGTGTTTTCTTTGTTTGTTAATTTATATTTTTATTACTTTTCATTTTCTCTTTTGAACGCGTGTAATACCGACGAACACGTGGTTGAAGGGCATTGACAAGTGTTGTAAGAGAAGAAACGTTGAATAAAATTTTATCCTGTAAAAACATTATTACATTTAAATTAAAATTTTAAATTCAAAACGCTCTGATAAACGCAACTCAATATTTCGATCTCCAATCGAGGTGTGTTGCTAGGCGTTTATAATGTTATACGCCCATTCCGAATGCAATGGAAAAGGTTTTGGGTTCAAATTCGATCGTATGGAAAAGATAGCTTTTTGAACCAAGCAATTATATTAAAATTTCAATTTAATTTCAGCGCGTTTGCTTATCGTACGACCAAACGATCACTCCAAACTCTACGAAAATTGAAATGCGATAATAATACAATATTACGGATCCAATGGAACGGGTTTCGTCGAATTCTGAGACTGTGCCTCGGAACACTATTTATTAAATATCGATAAAACGATACAATTTAAAAACTGAACAAAGCATCTCAAAATTGAATTCTGAAGCTTTTATTATCTTCAGCATTATCAATATGAATTTTCAAAGTCGTGAAAATATTTTTAATCGGCTTCAAAGTGAAGATTCAAATTTTTTTATCCAATTTCAATAATTAAATCCAATAATTTAATTGCCAAAATCATTCCGATATTTGAATTTCAAATTAAACAATCATTCGAATATTTAAACTCAATTAAATATTCACATTTCAAATGTCAAAAATTCAGGGTCGTTACATATTTTACTACCGTTGTATATGTATGTTGTACCTATACTGCTATATATGTAAGCTTGGGTAGGTTATGAATATGTTATTCATTTATTTAAATTCATATGGTGTTTGGTGATCTATTCTAAAAAGAGTATAATATGTTGTGCAGAACTATTATATACGTTATAAAGTATGCTATATATATATACTTGATTTACATAATGTAAGTTTGAAAATTTATCGTGTACTACATATACTTTGATTTTGTTGTAGATATAACTTGTATGAAGTTTAATACATGCATACATTTTTTCAAGTGCAGTTTCATTACATCTCTTTTGAAAATTAATAGAAGTTTGAACTGTTGATATATACCCATCTCTTTGTAAAAGAAAAAAAAGTAGAAGAGCTGTATTGAAATGGATGAGCTGAAAAGTATAAACATATCTGACTTGCATATATATTATATAAATTACAATTTATCTGTTGCATGTATAAGTTTTATAAACTATAATTTTGCGTTTATGTTATGATATATTTGAAAAGAATATTTGACTGTTGTATATGAATATGGTCTGATTTCTAGATTTTCGTGTAGGAAGATAATATCGGTTAGCATGCATATATATCTTATTTTATAACAGTATCATATTGTCTGGTTTGTTATATCTATATGTTAGGCATGTTAAAGATATGTTACATGGGTGTATATATAATTATTTTTGAAATGCATATGGATTTTTGAATACAAGTTATATAGATTTTGATTTTTATGTGTACGTATTTTATAAATTTATTACTGATTTCATAATAAATATGAATCTTAAAGTACAATATGTTAGTTATATAAGTTTTAAAATATTGATATTAAGGAAATAATAATAATAATAATAATAGAATATACTTCTTGTTTATGTTATATCAAACTGATTTTTGGTTCATGATTTCCAATTTAGCAGCTTTGTTCGTCGAACTTATTTCCATCGTGCTTTGCTTGAAATACGTGCTTGGATTTCATAACTCAACTTCATCATCTATTCTCTAGCCTCGAAAGGTGAGTAATCACTCACGATTAACGTTCTTTTATTTATTAAATTTGATTTCGATTGAAATGACAAATTGAAATATGCTGCTATTAGTGATTTACACTGTTATATATGCTATTACCTGTATCTGTTCACCTGTGACATCTGACACCATTATCTGTCATTTAATAATACAGTTTGGTTGATAATTGATTGATTGATGATGTTTATATTGGACGTTAAATTGTTAATGTTAAAGTGATAAATAATATGCAATTGAATTGATATATGATAGTTAACCATTTAAATTGAATCTATATGTTGAATTTGATTAGTTAAATTTTGTATAATATGACTCCCTTTAAATGTTAAACTAGTTGACACATAGAAATTTGATTAAATACACCTTGAACCATTTAATGTATGTTGGAAAATTTGTGTAGTATGGAATTGAATAATTGATATCAAGTGAAGAACCGTTTAAATATTAATGTAATAATCTTTAATCTACATGAAATGATAGTGTAGATTCTAGAAATAATTATATTAATTTGCACAAAAACAATGTGAATTAATACGGTTATTTCGGGATTATTTGAATTGATTATTGGATTGTTATTGATTGTTGTTATTGCTTGTTTATTTACTTTGACACCATTCCAGTTATCACACTGCAAGTTCCCTTTGCTATGCTTTGATTCTTGAATTGAAATGGAATCGGGTTGAAATGATAAATACCCAAATTAAATTTTGACCTAGGATAGAAAATTAAATAAAAAAAAACCCGATTGGTCAAGAATTTGATTTAAAAATAAAATGAAGATTTTATTTGAATAAATAATATGGTTTTGAAACGAAGTTAGAAATTGAATTTTAATGAAAGAAAATGTTAATATTTAATAATCTGAATCAAAATATTAACATAGTAGCTGATGAAAGAACGTTGTTTTAAAATTTGGAATTATTAATAATTAAGTTTGAAATTAGTTAATAATTAAAGTTTTGAAATTATTTAATAATTAAATAAGATTGAATTATTTAAAAATTAAATAAAATTGAATGCTTTATTAAGTGAAATTGAACTTCTTGAATAAGTGAAATTAAGTTTCTTTATTAATTGAGTTTTGAAATTGTAACTAAGTAAATAAATAAGTGAAATTGAATTTCTCTAACAAGAAATAAAATGTGTTTTATTGAAATTAATGTAAGACTTGAAATGTAAAGAATTTGATTTGATGAATTTAATTTAATGCAATTTGTAAGTTTTGATATAATGGAGTTGAACTTAAATAATTGATTTAATAAATTGGAAGTAAAATAGAAATTGTTTTGAAGGATAAATTTACTTAACGAATATTGAATGAAATCGATTAATGAATTTCAATTGATTTGAATGTTAAATTAAATTAATTTAAATGATTTCAGAATGAAACTTATATACGAATTTAAATGAATACTTGAATAGTCTTAAATCAAATATTTAATTTGAATTATAAGTTTTTGAAATGGTAATTTGGAAATTTTGAAACGTAAGTTATGGAAATTGTTGTAGAAAGACAAATGAAATGTTGATTTAAAAATTTTAATGGAAATTGAATTTGATTTGCTTTGAAAGATATTAAACGACCAATCAGTGTAATAATTACGAAAGTTATTAAAGAGACCGGAATCGGTTAGGGACATACTCACTGTCTAAACCGAAAACCACTTTAATAACTATACGCGGAGTATGATCCAGAATGAAGTGGTTGGAATGATGAACGTGATGACTGAAGAAAGAGAACGATAATGGATAGCCTTGACACTTGTGTCAAATTGGAAATGACTAAAACAGGAGCCGTGTCGAGCCAAATGGGGGTTAGCTACCTCCAGCGAACACACTTCTTCGAAAACTACTCATTACTTGTTGTCGATTGGTGCACCCTTGATTTGGGAGTGTTGTTTCACGGTGTTGCGATCACTGTGGCGATGCGTTCTCACCAGTCCGGATCAGGCAAACGGTAGTTTCACTACCTTGGGTATTGCCTCATGTGCCTTGTCATACTTGTATCCCTGTATACGCGACCACTACGATTTGTTTTGTGTTATACCTATGGAGTACTCCCGGATATCCCACTAGTTTACGGTGGAGTTTACAGTGCTGTATAGACTATAACGCTTATATAAAATGTGTTAAGGGGGATAATGGTAACGCCTTAACACTATTTTGATATTTTATATTACTGATAGGCATTATCTACTTATCGTACACTACTACATAGTAGATAGTTTAACAGATCCTTAAAGGATGGTTATTCCAAACATCCTTTGAGTTACTTGTATTTCGGTTGCTATTTCACTTGAGTTGGATTTATTTATATAAGAATGTTAATCCTGACTCGAGTGTTTTGTGTTTTTCTTTACGCTCGGGTCAGACTGAGTGTACCAGTATTCGAGACTCACCTTTGGAGTTGGAGCTTCACTTGGAGATCGAGCTATCTATCCAGCTTTCAGATATTCAGTTGATTCCAGTGATGTATTCTGATATTGTATTTGATTATTGTATTCGAGACTTCTATTATACCTTATTTCACTCTGATATGTATATAGTAGCTTCATGAACTACTATCTTTTGCTTCCGCTGCATTTATTACTCTGTGTCTGTGATCTGTGATTATTTATTTGTTGTATATGTTCAGTTTTGCCAAATTTAATTAACAATTCGGTATTTTGAATTATTCAAGTTCGACATGTGCAGATGCGAATAGTCTAAAATAGCGGGTCGTTACAGTTTGACCATATCCGCCCTTTGATTTTTGACTTGAGGTGGGTGGTATGGATTTTTGGCATTTTGTTTTACCGATTTGGTGATTAGGTTGTATTGGTAATGGATGTAACAGTTTCGAGTTGATTTCGATTTTATGGAAAAAGATAGTAAATCAAGTCTTGAGTTCTCCATGGAACAAAGCTTTGGTCTCGCCTTGGTGCTTGACATGTTTTTCTATCCTCATCCACAGAATCAGAATTAACTTGCATCGAGTTACATTGTTAATTCGACATGACATCTTGCATATTGATTTTGGTTTTTCTAGGAGATGATAATTGCTTAAGGTAGCGTCTTGTGTGCAGCTTATGCTATTATCACCTTCCAGAGAGCTGAAATTGACTTATGCTTAGAATTTTCTACTCGATTGGACCCATCAATCTATAGTTGCTCACTTCGGAATTGTCCTGTCATTCCACAATTGGTGTACCTAGAATGGGAAGAGCTTCCCGTATCGCTTCGGACAGTGAATCCATTATCGATAATGGGTAAGTGTAGTAGAAATAACTTTAATGAATGATACTAGAAACTCTTTTCTTTCTTCACTACGAGTGAACTATCTACATAAGATAGAGTGTTTGTAGTGTTCAGGATACTGAGCCCATCCCACATAGATAACACACCGCACTTACCTCAGTCAACACTTGGAACCCGATGTATCGGCATAAATCGATATTTTTTTGGAGTTCAAGTGTTAAGCATATAGGGACTTTTAGTTAAAAATAGAATTACCTGACCGCATTAGGTACAAGTTCTGTTGTGTAAATGAAGCACCCATCATCCCGTTGTCAATCTAGTGGAGTAAGTCCAACACTTTCAGAAGCTGAATCATCATCAGTTGCACCTTTACAAACAGTTTCAGTAGCGCCTACTTCTTCAATACTGCGAGCTGGATACGGTCAATTGGTTCTGGTAGTCCAGTTGTAGATCAAGCTCCTCCAAATTTTAGAGTTCTACTCAATCCTTCAGAGAGAGCTTCCTCCATAATCACTGCTAAAGTTTTACATAGCATTTGTTTACAACATGGCATTCAGGACGATGCCTTATGCCTTCAGTCAAAGAATGAGTTTGCAAATATGCCGTCTTCGGGATACACCGCATGCCACCGATATATGCGCTTGAATGGAGCAGTGCCCCTCTTTAATCACTTCTTGAGAGAAACTCTTTTGAACTTGGAAATTGCTCCATTTTAGATTCACCCTAATGGATACGCGATCTTGACTTGCATGCACGTCTTGTTTATGCAGACATTTAATCGTGCCCCAAGTTTTGATGAGTTGAGATATTTTCTATCATTTAAGAAGAGAGACAAATGCCCGTCCCTCGTGGTCATCGAGGCTCAAAGAAACCGCAAGATCGTGTTGCAGCTTCAAAGTAACTTGTCCCAATTCAAGACTCAGTATTTTTTGGTTAGTTGTCCCAAGGGATTAAATCGTCTTTAGATGACGGGGGGTAAGGCTTCTCTTTTACTCCTTGAAATTTAATATGCCATTATGGGATTTTTGATAGATTGAATACTTCTTGCAGTCATCATCACTCGATCCAATCTTCCATACTCTGAAGGCCATAGACGCCAAAGAGAGATGGTGAAGTTTCTGCTAACGGACGAGAATTTGCTTTGGTATGGATTGCTACATCCCGAGAGATCTACTGTAGCCATTGAAGTTCCATCTCCTTCCCATTCCAAAATTCGAATACGTTCCACTTCTTCATTACACGGCTCCGAAGAGGGCAACCTTCCAGAAGGAGAAGGTCCGTTTGGCGGCTCAATCGATGAAATTCATGAAGGAAGAGGTGTTTCGACTGAAGCAAACTGCCTGCCCAGGATGCCCTCGATTTTGGCGAAGGAGGAAGAAGAATTCAAGCAGCATGAATGCAAGGCTATGCTGACAACGGAAAAGGAGGAGGGTGAAATTGAGAGCAACAGCAGTTATGATTCCTCCTCTAGAGATGACGAATTCGATGCAAGTTCCGACGATGGAATCTCTGAATCGTGTGATGAAACCCCGGGAATGAGTCTCATTCTCCCGGAGTCGTCTCCCCAAGAGATTCGCGTTAAAGATGCTCCCCTAACAACCAAGTGACTTCATGATTCCCCGCTTAAGGAAACCAGTATTAAATTTGGGTATTTGAGCAACGTTTATGTGGATATTGATGAACTCATGGGAGAAGATTTTGAATTCGAGGGATTGTCTCTTCGCCCCGGTCATATTATGTCTAGTGTCAGCCCGATTTCTATCATGATGGCTTCCCGATCCAGTTTATGACATTCTTTTAGGCCGCCTATGACATGTTACACATTTCACTAGGGTCACGTTCACCTACATATGCATTATTTTGGTCCATTTTCTGTCACTAAAGCTCTTTATTTATATTTTATATCAGGTACTATGAGAGGCCGTGGACTTTACGAGGACCTTGTACAATTTACCGATTCGCAACGCTGGTCCAGGCAGACTTTAAGCCACCATCAGCCCCGTGAAACCGAGGAAGAGTGAAGGAGAAGGAAAGATTTGGAAGCCGAAGTACGTCGTCGGGGCGATAGAGAATGTGGTAGAATTTATAGGAGTGGTTATGAGAAGAGAAAAACTCCTGACGACCAAGAGGAGCCACCCAAGAAGTTAAAGGTAGATCGCTGTTCTCATCCTTCCGAGCACCAAGCATTTGTCACGGCTCCAGTCTCTATTGGAATTGAAGTTCCAGCTTCCACTATTCAAGTTTCGCCTTCATCCCAAGCCCTATCAACTCATGTAGTGCCTGTTTCTGGTTCTTCACGTCCTCATAGGAGGTCGGCTTATATTCTCCTGTCTGGTCCCCCTAAACTCGAAGTTGCGCTCTCTGGATGGTTTCTAAAGGGAGTTAAATTTGATCGCGACCTGCGCCCAATCCGCAAAGACTCTTATATGTCCCACCTCCAAGCGATTCAAAGCGATTTGGATCAAGATGAAGCATGGGAGAAGCTAGGCAAGCAATTGGCTGACACCAACTGTAATAACTACCAAGAGATCCTCTCCTTTGAATCAGAAAAGGACGATTATGAGAGGGAATTAGCAAAACTCAAGCCAGAATCAAGTAATTAACAAAGGAGAAGAACACTGCACTCTGAGAGAGTAAGAGCAACGTCAGCTTGCTGAAGGAATTAAAAGAGGCCCATATTAAAATAGAAATAATGTTCTGAGACGAAATCAAGAAGGCCCACATGGATGAGGTTAAGATGAAAGAGGAGCTTGAAGCCTGTGACGCGATCATCAATGCTCAGAAGGAAACTATCCCTGATCATAACGTAGTCGATGAAACTTATCAAAAGACAATTGCTGATTACACGAGAATGGTGGAATCCCGTGACAAGACTATTTCTGATCAGACTCAAATGTTTGCTTTGCTCCAAGGAAGAGTCGCACAGCTTAACTCTAAGAAGACCCGAGTTGAGGTCGAGAAAGCTTCCATGATAGCAGACTTCTTGGAGTTGCAGGATACTTTTAAAAGGAAAATGGAGAAGATGGATGACACCATCTTGAATTTCCATGTTAACTCTTTGCTGCATCAAGGGAGACTCAGCTACTGGGCCCAAATTCCTGCATACTCTTGCTGTGGTTTAGGAAGAAGTTCTAGCCCGTTTCTGAGAGAACAGGGACGTATACACCGAGTAATAGTTGCAGGATGCTTATCTCAAAGAAGAGTCAAAGAAGGCTTTTATAGAGGGTTAGGAGATCATTCTAATCGAGAGGGAACATGAGGCTGCTGATGCTACTACGACTACAACTTCTAAAGCACTGCCAGAGCCTTTCACTCCCAGGCCCAGCGAATCACCAAAATAGCCTCGCGATCAGTTAGCGAGCTCAATCGGTACTTCCATTATTGTCTGCCCTTCCAGCAACTGTCTCGGAAGCCTCGGGTGGTCCTGGAACTTCTCCAAATCGTGCAGCCATCCAAAGAAGAAGAAGGTGTGGAGTATGAGGTTGAAATTCTTGGCTATTCTTCTGATGAAAGTAACCTTCTTGTTTCCTCGAGTTTGAGAATTTTCAACTCATGCCATAAGAACAAGACAAACTGAATCCTTTCATTTTTGATCTTATAGGTATGTCTTCTTTACCTACCGACCTATCGATCTCTTTGGTCCCTAAGCTTGCCGCTATTTCAACTACCTTGATGGTTGTCTCTATTGCTACTTCGATTGCTGCATCTGCGTCTTTCTCACAACCAGAGATAGAATCCGAGAAGATTGCTACATTGCACGGTCTGGACGACCCTTCCGTATCTCTGGAGGGCGATTTCATGATAGTTGAAGCTCGAGAGCAGGAAGACCCAACCAGCCAGCTAAGTAAGACTGAATGGCAGATGTTGGCCGTTAAGAAGGAAAGTGTAGACTCCTGCAAGTTTCAAAAGTGTAAGACTAAGAGGGAGTCTTTTGAGAAGTTCAAAGAACGGGGAGGAGGTGCTCGCACGGAGGAGATAGTTGATATTTCAGGGAGTAACACAACTCCTGGCAGGGATTCTAAGAGGAAGAAGAAATTTCGACCAAAGGTAGGAAGGGGAGCGGTGGAAAAAATATTGATAGGCTCGAGTAAAGTTGAGTCCAATTTTGGGACATTCTGATTTGTTTGATGCGTGTTTTTGTATAAGTGCAGAGTCTGCACTTATTGCTTTTGCTATTATAGCATATGTATTTTCCTTTTTGTTAGCTGATATTGTGTGGGGACGGCCCCCATATTTTGATTTCGTATAGAAAGTGTTACAAGTAATGCAATGTTAACACTTTGATTGTACATTTATTTGTCTACTTATCTATGTTTAATGCACTTATGCCAATTTTATTTACTGCTATTTTATCTAGTCCTGTAATTACCGCCAAAATTCTTTGTTTGCAGTAACAGGACTATGAAGTACTTGGTTTTTGTTTTTTTGAGTATTGTTGTGTATGCCCCCTAGTTGATGGGGCTGTTTATTTCAAATACTTGACAAATGACCGGTTGATCCAAGTGATTTTTCAGATCTCTGTAACCAGGCCTATTTTGCGGTTCCTATCTTCAGGAACTTATGATTTGAATGCCACGATTCCAAAGATATTGTCTGTCAACAATCAGAATTCTTTACCAATTCATAGTCGTTTGACATTGCTGGAGTCATACCCATTACTCCTAATAGTGGGAGTGGATTGATTCTTGTTAGTCCTGCAATAGACTAGTTTCTCGGTTTTGATATTTGTGCTTGCTTGGATGTGATTCCACAATCCAAGAAGTGGTGCACGGCTTACGAAATGCATGGTTTTGATTTGGGCCTTCCCGGCATTGCCGGAGCAACATTGGTTCTTAGAAGGCCGGGATCGGGTCCCGTAGATCCAACGGTTTGAGTCAAGCTTCTGTCGACCAGACAGGTAGGTGAGGTGTTCTTGAGCGTGGTTCCACTAACTCAAGCAGCGATTGGATGGTTTTGAGTTGATTTGACCCCGTCGACTCAGTAGGTTACTATTGTGGACATAGTTTTATTGGTTCAGATAGCAAAGCAATTTTATTAATGAAAGTTGGGCAAGTTTTGCCTATTTACAATGCCTCCGGTATTCCAGAGTGGATTATTTGCTGGAAATAGGAAATACATAACATAGTCTTAGATAAAGCAAGGACGCAGCGATTCATTATTCCATGCTCGGTGAATTTGGGCTCCATTAATAGTTGTTAGCTTGAATATGCCATCCCTTAGCTTCTGATTGATCACATAGGGTCCTTCCCAGTATGGTCCAAATGCTCCCTGTACAGGGTAAAACCTCTTGAGGACAAGGTCTGCCACCTCAAAGGTGCAGTTATGAACCTTGGAGTTGAAGTACCGTGCAACCCTTTTTTGGTGAGCGGTAGTCCTTAATTTGGCTTTTTCCCTCTTCTCATCAACCATATCGAGCGACTCGAGTAGGAGCTATTCGTTCTACCTTTGATTGAAGTTTCACCTCTGACGAGAAGGGACTTCTAGCTCAAATGGGATCATTGCTTCTAAACCATATGCTAAGGCAAACAAAGAGTTCCCAGTTGTAGATTTATGCGTTGATCTGTAATCCCATAATGTGAGTGGAAGTTCATCGACCCAATTTCCTTTTTCTTTAGTTAGTCGCTTTTTGATGGTGGATTTGATGATCTTATTTACTGCTTCCACTTGCACATTTGCTTGCGGATGAGCTATAGTGGAGAAGCTTTTCTCGATTCGGAAGTGTTTGCAAAAGTCTTTGAACTCAGCGCTTTCAAATTGGGTCCCGTTATCCGTGATGATTTTCTGTGGCATGCCAAATCTACAAATAATATTTTTAGTAACAAAGTTAATGAATTTTTTTGCAGCAATAATGGCCAGCGGTTCCGCTTCGGCCCATTTGGTGAAATAGTCAACAGCAACGATAACATATTTGGCTTCTCCTTTAGCCATTGGTAATACACCAATCAAATCGGTTCCCTAGATTGCGAACGGTCTTGGGCGGACCATCTGTGTTAGCTCCTTCAAGGGGGTTCTTTTGATCTTGCCGAATCTTTCGCATTGAGCACACCGTCTGGCATAATCCGCTGCATCACGATTTAGTGTTGGCCAAAAGTACCCATACCAGAGAACTTTCTTTGCAAGGGTTTGCCCCTCGGTATGATCTTCGCAGTCGCCTTTATGAACTTCTTTTAGGATCCTTCAAGCTTCATCGTTTGCCACACATCTGAGCAAGGGTGTAGAGAATCCCCTTCGGTAGAGTATCCCATCCTGTATTGCGAATCGTGGTGCTTTTCGAAGAAGTTTTTACCGTTGGTTCCTATCTGTGGGGAGAGTTCATGTGAGCAGGTAGTCCTTGATCGGCGTCATCCATGTCTCTGGTTCTTTGGTTGTCTCAAAAATCTAGTCGATATCCATTTCTCTCACGCTTGGAGTTTTCAAGATTTCAACTGAGACTAGCCCAATGACTGAGCTTCTGTGGAATTGACCAGTTTGGCTAGATAATCCACGTTCATGTTCTGTTCCCTCGGGATATGAGTTATAGCGTAATGCTCGATGTTGTTCGGTAGTTCATGCACTTTAGATAGATACAGGGGAAGGTTCTCCCTCCAAGCCTAGTATTCACCTTTCACCTGACAGGCGACTAGTTGAGAGTCGCTATAGAAGTGTATGGACTTTATGCTGAGTTCCTTCACAACTTTGAGTCCGGCTATCAATGCTTTGTATTCTGCCTCATTATTTGTTGCAGGGAATTCCAAGCATAAGGCATAGCAAATGGATCGTCCTTCGGGAGACTCAAGCACTACCACTTCTCCTGAGCAAAAGTTGTTAGATGCACCATCAATGAACAACTTCTAACGTGTCTCCACTTCTGGAGTCACTTCTTTCTCGTTATCTCATATTGTAAATTCGACAATGATATCTGCCAGCACTTGCCCATTGATTGCCTTTCAAGGATGGTATGTGATTTCATACTAACTTAGTTTGATGTGGCATTTAATAAGCCATCCAGTGGTCTTGGGGCGGTATAACACTTGCTTCAAAGTTTGATCTATCAACACTCTGATCGGGTGTGCCTGAAAGTACGTTCGTAACTTTCTTGATGCGACCAAGAGGCAATATGCCAGTTTTTCTAATTTCGGATAGTTCTTTTCTGCTTCAATGAACTGTTTACTAATGTAATATATGGGTCGCTGGATCTTAGTTTCTTCTTGTATGAGCGCAACACTCAATGCATGGGGCTAGACTACTAAGTAGATGTACAAATCTTCTCCGTCTACTGACTTTGATAAGATTGGCGGGGTTCACGTACATCACAGCTGCTCTTCGAACGCAGTTTGACAAGCTTGATTCCATTCAAAGTTCTTCTTTCCCTTCTTTAGCACGTCAAAGAATGGTATACATTTGTCGGTCGCTTTTAGGATGAACCGGCTCAGCGTTGCGACCTTTCCATTCAAGCTTTGTAACTCTTTCCTATTCCTCGGGGCCTCGACTTCCCGTAAAGCGGTTATTTGTTCGGGATTTGCTTCGATGCATCTAGCGCTTACGATGAATCCCAAGAACTTTCCAGAGGCTACCTCGAAGTGACACTTAAGTGGATTGAGCTTCATTCCATACTTGTGGAGTATTTCAAACATTTCGGCGAGGTTGTCCAAGTGGTTTGCAACTATGCGCAATTTAACCAACATATCATCTACATAAACTTCCATAGTTTTCCCGATCTATCATTTAAACATAGCATTCACTAGTCGTTGATAGATTGCCCCAGCATTCTTTAAGCCGAATGGCATCACTTTATAACAGTATAGTCCCATATCTGTAACGAAACTGGTAATTTCTTGATCAGTTCATGCATCATGATCTAGTTGTATCCCGAGTATGCATCCATAAATGATAGCAATTCATGTCCAGCCGTCTCGTCCACAAGCTGATCGATTCTGGGTAGGGAAAGCTGTCTTTCGGGCCAGCTTTGTTCAGATCCAAGTAGTCGCCATTTCCCATTGGAGTTCTTGACCAAGACCAGGTTTGATACCCATTCAAAGTAGGTTGCATCGTGGACAAAACCATTCGCCATCAGCTTATCCACTTCTTCTCTTAGCGCTTTGGACCGCTCGGTCCTATGCTATGCCTTTTCTGCTTCACTGGCGTGTACTTGGGATCAATGTTAAGTGTGTGGCATGTGATCTCCGATGACACCCCACACATATCGGAATGTGTCCAAACGAATCATCCAGATTGGTACGAAGAAATTTAATGAGTTCCAGTCGCATCCTATTTCCAAGATGCGATCCAATTTTGTGGACCTGTGTTGGGTCATCCATATCAACTGGGATAGACACCGTCAATTCTGCCAGTGCTACCCATTCATCCCCTAAACTCTTCTTTCTAGGGTCCAAAGCCTTATCGAATCGGCTATGGTCCCCAAGCCAGGGGTGGCTCTGTAGTTGCTATTCGGTAGGTTCATGAATGTGGAGAGTTCTCCCCACATTCTTCCCCTTTTCCCTTCTTTTAGACTGGCATAGTTCCACGATATAGCATTCTCTAGAGGCACATTGGCCTCCTTTGATCACCCCGACTCCGCTCTCTATCGGAGATTTCATAGTTAGACACCATTGAGCTGGAGCAATTCTGAAATCTGCCAAGGCGGGCTACTTCAGGAAGGCATTGTAGGCGAATACTTCATCTACGATCATAAAGGTTTGGATGAGGGTGACTCTTCGGTCGCCTTCTCCAAGTTCTATAGGTAAATTAATCATTCTGACACGTTGTTTGGGTTCACTGGTAAATCCCTGAATCATTGATCGGTAGGTGGATACATCTTTCATACCGATCTTCATCTGATCAAAGGTGCGTTTGAAAAGGATGTTCATGGAACTGCCACTGTCTACTAGTACTCGTCGGACCATGGTGGGTCTGATTCCTACTGTTACGACTATGAGGTTGAGAGTTGGAACTTCTATAGCTTCAGTGTCTCGATTTCGGAATACTATGTTATTGTTAGGGTTCTCTGCTGCTTAGCAGGGGTTCCATCTTCGATTGCAAAGCACGCATCTTTTAGAACGTGCATTAATGAGCTCGCATACCACTCCATTTCTCCCCAACTCTTTTAAGTGGGATGGGGTCCTCCAGATATCGTTCCAATGATGAGTCTCTGGTCAGTCCGTCTGGGTCCCTCTTTGTTGGTTCCAGCTTGATTCCCTTGATCTCTAGGAGCTTGGGGCACTACGAGTTGGTCAGCATTCAGTGGTTTCCTCACATATTATTGAAGCTTGTTTTCCCGAATCAACTCCTTAATCAAGTTCTTCGAGTGACGACACTCATTCGTGTTGTGACCATGTGTCTCATGGAAGTGACAGTAGTTCCTGGAATGCTTTTGTTGTTCAGTTGCTTCCTTTTTAGGTGGCTTCTTGTACTCTTCCATCCCCTGTGTCGCGAGATAGATGTTTTTGGGAGTATCGTTGAGTGAGGTGTATTCTTCAGGCCTCAAACTTTTGAGTCACTTGCTACTTCCGTTTCGCTTGTCGGAATTCTGGTTCTTCCTTTTCTGGTTCCCATTTTCTCCCACGTTCCCTTCAACGGTCCCAAAGGTATTTATATTTTGGTTTATCGCCATACCACTCTGCCCAATGTTGGTTGCTCGTAAGTTAGAAGATTTCCTTTCTAATTCCTATGCCTCTTCCAATCTCAAGTACTGGCTCGCCTTTCATTTGAAGTCCTTCCTAGTGGCAGGTTGTTTCATTTTGATCCATTTCCCAAATTAAGTTTTGGGATGAATTACACGGACTAAGGCCACGAAAACCATATCCTCGTTCGGATTACTTACTTCAGTTACCACGGTGTTGAACCAATTCATGAAAGACTTCAGAGATTCATTCCGCCCCTGGAACAGGCCGGATAAGGACATCACACTTTGGTTATGCTATGTGAAGTCTAAATTGGTCAAGGAATCTGGTTGCTAGTTGATTGAAGGTGCTTGGTAGGAGCCTGGTGAACCACATGGAAGCAATTCCCTCTAGGAAAATTGGGAAACATCTACATCGAACAACATCTGAAGCATTTACCAATAGTACTTATATAAGTGAAATTTTGGGTCTCTCGTTCCATCGTAAGACGGAATAGTTGGCATAGTGAACTTTTCAAGGTACAACTCATTTAGAAAGTCATCAGTGAAGGGAGTCCGACTTGGAGCGGATCCCTATTCACTATCCCTTCTATCTTTACTTTCATCCATTAGTTGCTTGACCATGTCCGCGATATATTCCTTGGATGTCCGATAGTCTGTGAGTTGGCTGTAAGGGACTACACCAATGTTTGATTTTGCAAACGATCTTGGTAAGCGGGCTGAAGCTAGGCTCTCGTGTCTTCAAGAGAGCCACTCCCTTAGGGTTCCATTGGCTTGTGGTTGGTCTGGTAGGGGCAGTTTTAATCTCCCTGGTGTCATTGAATCATTGGTATTTCCTTCCAACTTGTCGTCGTCAAGTCGCTCAACATCTTCTGAGTCGGAGAGATCCATAGTTATATCTTCCCCTGGGGTTTTCTCCCCTAGACTCAAGTTTGTAGCTGGTTGTCATGTAGTTGGTAGAGTGTTTGTGTATGCTTCCATATTAATTCCTACGGTTCCACCTATCACTCCTTTCTGCCGCTGTTTTCCGTTTCTCCTGTTTAGGCCAAAGACAAAAGAATTTTCTTATTCCATGGCAGTTGCAGGCTCTGTCATGGTTCGTGGAGCAGCATGTGGCTATAAGGTCAATAAAGAATTCAATTTTTCCATAAGATCTCTTTGGCTGTTTTCCATCTTCTGATCGATTTCATCAACCATCTTGTTCGATTCTCCTTTGGTCACAACTTCATGCTGTGTGGAGCATCCTAGAACCTAATCTCTAGAGTTAGCTCCTAACTATACGTTGTTGGGGTTATTGACTTCAATTTGCTGAGGGTTTGTTTCTTCTCCAGCAATGGTAGCTCCTATGGAACTTCTAGAGGTAGTTCTCCTTCTTCCAGGTGCCATTGATTCTCAACAGCAAATCTTCTGAGCAGAGATTGAGCATCTAACTTCTGAACCTACCTGATCAAAATTAGATAGCTAGATCTAAGCTTGAGTTCAGTCTGCTCAGTGAAAGCACCAAAATGTTAACCCAAAAAATGGATCAAAACCCTGGATTAAGTGTGATAGCACCATCCCTTTTTATCAGGCAAACAAAATAGAAACAAGGAATAATAACTTGCAAATAAGGTAAAGAGACAAGAGATTTTTATAGTGGTTCGACTATTAATGAAGCCTACATCCACTTTATAACTTCCAATTATTGACTGACTGCTGTTACAAGTTGAATCTAATTACAATTTAATTTGATTTTGTAAGTAGATCAAGTCACCAGTGTTAGAGTTCACTGGAGAATTACAGTGAAGCCTTTAGATGACTGTTGTATGGAAGGAGAAGAGTGAAGAATAATTTCTGTAGAGTTTCAACAGCCAGTCCCCGAAGATCCCATTTATGTTGTAGATGGGTGAGTATTTATAGGGATTGGAGAGCTATTGGGCTAAGTCACTTTGCTAGAAGCTTGCATTTGAAGATACGAAGGCGCCTAGAAAATTTCGTAGTGAGCCAAGCTAATATGATGGATCGCTAGCGATCCATAGGGCATGGATCACTAAGATCCATGCAATTAGCTTATTTTTGTCTCCCTTCAATTGTACCATGTTCCATGCCTTATGTAGATGCCCTTCATGCAATTTCATGACTGGATGCCTTGTTTTATTGAGGATTCATATACAAGTTGCATTGGACTATGACTGGAATCAGATGACTACTCACTTCTCGAACTAGCTTGGAATACCATGAAACATGGCAGATATCCTTAGAAAAGATATTGGTTCATGATGAAAGAGGTTTGAAGAATCCACGAGCAATCCCTATGGATCACTAGTGATCCATGCCCTTAGGCTATTTTCTATTTGTTTCTCTTGAGTTCCTCTTGGTTTCTTCTTTTGATCCTTCTGGTTGATTCTTGAGCCGTTTTTACTTGATGTAGAAGTTCTAACTTCCATTGAATTCTATTGGATTAAAAACTTGGATAACATTAATGCTATAGTATTATACTTGCATTTGTTATATATATCTATAAGTACATATTCCCCTCTCTCTTAGACCGTTCTTCTATATCTTACTAACGTTCGTATGTAGATTTACGAGAAAAAAAGCTATTGAGGCAGGAAATAGAAGAGGAAATCTTGGTGGAGGAAGCACCACTACTAATGGTAATGCTCGACCAAATACTAGAAGGAATCCGGGTCGACAGGCAAATGCTAATCCAAACGCAAATGCCAATGTAGGTGATGGAACCTCGCCAGTGAATATGGGGATGATGTATCAGTTCTTTGTTAATCTGATGCAAGCTGGAGTAGCTGCAGGAGTAGTTGGGGTAAATGCTGTGAATGTTGGAGGAGCTAATCCCGTGGCCCTAGTTGGCAATAACTATCCAAAGCTGAGCAGGGATTACACCAGTCTTGGTGGGAAGTTGTTTTTGGGAACGGAGGATGCTGTCGAAGTAGAAAACTTGTTATTGCACTGTGAAAGGATTTTCGATGACTTGGGATTGATGATTAGCCGAAGAGGAGACTTGCTTCACAACAGTTGCAGGGAGCAGCATTTTAGTGTTACCGTGGGAGTTCCTGAGGAAGAGTTGACTTGGGTAGAATTTCGAAGGAGATTCAAATAGAGGTTCTTGTCTGAAGTTGCCAAGTCAGTATTGCTTAGAAAGTTCATGGACTTAGTGGAAGGTGAGATGTTGGTGATTGAGTATGCTATGAAGTTTGATGAGTTTTCCAGATACGGATATGCTACCATTAACATCGTCATTAAAAGAAACAAGAAGTTTATTCTACGGTTAAGACTCGAGATTGCCATGGCAATTATGCCACACCTCCATGGTCCAAGTATAGTTGTAGTGGAGATGGAAATCAGGAATGAAGAGATGCTTTCTATTTATGCGAAGGAGAAGCATGTTGGAACCAAGGATTCTCAGGGCAAAAAGAGGAAATTCTTTAAGAAGAAAAAAGCTTAGAAAGAAGAATCTGCCAAGAAAGGGAAGGCCGATGGAGTTGCTACAAGTGCGACAAGAAAGGATATTATGCTCATGAATTTCGAACTTGAAAAGGGAAAAAGATTGCAGATAAGAAAGGAGTGAAGTGCTTCAACTTTGACCAGATTGGACACTACAAGAATTAGTGTCCAGATCCAGTTAGAGTGGATAAGGGAAAGGTTTTTGCTTTGGAACCATCTTCTTCTAGACCAACTGCTGCTGGGAAGGGAAAGACTATGATGGAATGTACGCTTTTGATTCATAGTATACCAGTTAGGGTACTATTTGATACTGGTGCATCACATTCATTTATATCTCAGTGTTTGGTAGATATGTTATGTTTAGAACCCGCATACCTTGTTACTTCCTTAAGGGTTGCGAATCCGATAGGAGAGTATGCAACTCTAGGGATGAGATGTGACCAGTTAGAATTTGAATTGTTAGGTCATAAGTTTGCATGCAGTTTATATGTTTTTGATTTCTTAGGCTTCAGGATTATTTTGGGTATGGATTGGTTAGATAAATACGATGCTAGGATATTTTTCCAAGATAGAGAAATATCGCTAAGACATCCCAATAGTCATAACCAAATTATATACTCAGTAGAGAAGTCAAACTTAAGTGCTTAGGCTTTGCTGAATGAACTGGAAGTAGAAGAAGAGTTGAATCGGGTCTGGGTAGCAAGAGAGTTTGCAATGTTTTTGAGCCAGTCACAGGATTGCCACCGAAGGGAGCCATTGAGTTTCGAATAGATCTTATACTAGGAGCAGAACCTGCAAGTAGACCATCTAGCAGGATGACACCTACCGAGATGAAGGAATTGTAGGTGCAGCTAGGGGATTTAAAAAGAAAGAATTTTATTAGAGCAAGCAGTTCATTTTGGGGAGCGGCTGCATTTTTCGTGAAGAAAACAGATGGGTCGTAAAGGATAGTATCGACTATTGTAAGTTGAATGAGAAGACGATCAAGACTAGATATCCTTTGCCAAGAATCAATGATTTATTTGATCAGTAGAGTGGAGCTAGAGTATTTTCCCAATTAGATTAGGCGGCAGGTTTCCATCAGCTAAGAGTGGCAAAGGACAGTATTTCGTTGACGGCATTTCGAACTAGGTATGGTTCGTATGAGTGGTCATAATGCCATTCGGGTTAACAAATGCGCCAGCTTTCTTCGTGAATTTGATGAACCGAGTTTTTCGAGAGCATTTGGTTAGGTTCGTATTGGTATCCATAGGGGACATTTTAGTATACTCTAAGGATCAAAGAGAGCATGGAGTTCATCTTAGAGTAGTGCTTGAGATGCTGAGGCAGCATCAACTTAAAGAGAAATTTTCAGAGTGTCATTTCTGAAAGAAAGAAGTTAAGTTTCTTGGTCACGTGGTTTCAGAGAAGAGTTTGTCAGTTGATCATAGCAAGATTGAGGTTGTTAACAACTGGAAGAGACCAGAGACGGTGACAAAGATTAGAAGTTTCCTTGGACGTGCTGGCTATTATCGGAGATTCATTATGTATTTCTCATAGATAGCAGCGCCTTTGACTAAGCTAATCAGGAAGGACGTGAAGTTTATTTGGTATGACAAATGAAAGGAAGCATTCCTTAAGTTAAAGCATTTGTTGACATACACACTGTATCAGTAATTTCAGATGGTATTCAAGAATTAGTAGTGTATACCGATGCATGTGGAACCATATTAGGGGTTGTGTTGATGTAGAAAGGTAAAGTTATTGCCTACGCTTCACGGCAGCTTAGACCGCATGAAGTAAGATATCCTACTCATGATCTAGAGTTGGCAGCAGTGATCTTCGCACTGAAATTATGGAGACATTATCTCTTAGGGGAGAGATTTGATTTATACACAGACCATAAGTTCTTAAGATATTTATTCTCTCAGAAGGAGTTGAATATGAGACATCAGCGGTGGCTGGAGATTTTAGCAGCTTATAATTTTGGTATAGAGTATACACCTAGAAAAGGAAATAAAGTAACAGATGCACTTAGTAGAAAACATCAGAATGTGATGTTAGCTATGTTAACAGAATGGAAGGACCTAGAGGCTTTGACTACTTGTAGTGTGCAGTTGAGATCGACTGCTAGTTCTAGTCAGAGCACTGCTATATTATCCTGCTTAGAAGTTCGACAGTACTCATTGAAAGGATTGCTTCTAAGCAAAAAGAGGATCCACTATTAGCCGAGAAGATTAAAAAGCTGGAAGTGGGATTGGAGATTGATGATCTAAAAGATTTTAGTCTTGACCAAATGGAATGGTTGAGAAAGAAGGGACCATTGTGTGTTCCGAATGTTGGGGACTTAAGGAGAGAAGTTCTTAGGGAATGTCATCGATCAGAATTTACAATTCTTCCTAGAGGAACCAAGATGTATCAAGACATAAAGCGAAGTTTCTACCGGGAAGGTATAGAGAATGATGTTGGCTTATGGGTAAAACAATGTGTGAACTATCAACAACTGAAGGCCGAACATCAGAAGCCGAGTGAGTTGCTTCAACCTCTGGAGATACCAGTTTGGAAAATGAGATTCGATATCCATGGATTTTATAGATAGGTTGCCAAGGTCGAATCGAGGAAATGAAAGTATACGGGTCATAGTGGACAGGTTGACCAAGAGTGCCCATTTCATTCCAGTTAAGTCAACCATGACGGCACCTGTTTTAGCTAAATTGCTTATGAAGAACATAGTTTGACCGTATGGAATTCCTAGTAGTATAGTAAGTGACAGAGATTCCTTATTTACAAGCGAGTTCTGGAAGAGACTATAGGAGACTTTAGGTACCAAGCTCAAGATGAGTACCGCTTACCATCCGCAGACAAATGGGCAGACAGAGAGAGTCAATAAGGTACTCAAGGATTTGTTAAGAGCTTGTGTGCTAGATTTTGGTGGATCACGGGAAGACCGCCTAAACATAGTTGAGTTTTCCTATAATAACAGTTATCAGACTAGTATAGGAATGGTGCCATTCGAAGCTTTGTAGGAAAGCCACGCAAGTCACCAGCATGTCGGTTGGAAACTGGAGACAGATTAGTCTTAGGTCCAGATCTGGTAAGAGAGGCAACAGTGAAGATTGAGTTGATTCAAGGTAGGATGAAGGAAGCTCAGTCTAGACAAAAGAGTTGCGTAGATAAGAGGCGCAAGGATCTAGAGTTCTCAGTTGGAGATAGAGTTTTCATTAAAGTATCATCGATGAAGGTTGTGTTACAATTCAGAAAGTCATAGAAGCTGGCACCGAGATATGTTGGACCATTCCCAATTATAGAGAGGATCAGAACACTCGCATACAGAATAGAGTTGCCGAACAGTTTGGCAGGTGTCCATAATGTGTTTCATGTGTCTCATCTTCGTAAATATGTGCATGATCCAGAGACTAATATTCCTCCAACTGCATTGGAAGACTTAATAGTAGAACTAGATCTGACCTTTGTTAGGCAACCAGTTCGAGTTGTAGCGAGAGATGAGAAGAAGTTAAGAAACAAGATAGTCAAGTTGGTGAAAGTTCAATGGAGCGACAACGAGAAGGACTGTACTTGAAAGACAGAAAATGAGATTAGAGATACTTATCCTGATCTACTTTAAGGGTATGTTCTATATTTATTTTATATGAACTTTTTGCTTGTCAGGTAGGCTAGTATGGTAATTAGGAGAGGTTATAGATAATTGCTATGTTTAGTATTTAGTCCTTGCTGAATTTTGAGGACAAAATTCTACAAGGAGGGGAGCCTGTAACACCCCTAATTTTAAATAGCATTATTCAGGAGATTTAATTAAATAAATTAAATAGAATAATGTAGAGATGAGGGGATAAGGGAATCTAGATTTGAAGACTAATTAGGATCATGCCTTAACTAAATGAATATATGTGTGATTTATAAATTAGAGATTTAAGAGAATAAGGCAAGGGTAAAAAGGAAAAAAGCCGTATACCATAACCCCTAAACCCTTACCTCATTCTCATTCACATTTTCAAAAACCAAAAATAGAAACAAAGGAGAAACAAGGCCGACCATAACCCTAGGAGAAGAGGAGCTCAAAATCAATTAGAGGGTAAGATTCAAGCTAGGAAGATTAAAGTAAAGAATAAATCTCAAGTTCCTTATCCAAACAAGATGAATAATGATCTACACCATCTCATATATGTCTTATTAAACTTTTAAATATGATTTTAAGGTTTAAAACCTTTTGGATGGATGAATGCTGATATACTTTGATTATATGACATGTCATAATTCGAATAAGGATTTTTGTGGGATAATATAATTTGATTTTAAGGTTAAAATCATGCAAATTGATTTCTGAATGCCATGATGTTTGAATATGTTATGTAGAACATTATTTTGGAGATGTGTTTAAATTCTCATAATATTCCAAGCTATGGATAATTTATTATGAATTTTGAATGGAAGAAATAGATAATTTTGGGTTTAAAAATTATTTAGGGCAATTATATATGACTTTGGGTCTGAAATATATATATATAAGTTAGAAAACATATTAAAAGTGAATTATTGTGATTTTTGGAGAATTTTCCTAAGTATTTTACCATGGTTATGAAATTATTTAAGTTAAGGGACTTAAATGTTTTATCTGTTTTATCAAGGGGAAGGTCTAATTTGCTTAAAATGTTTTAAATTATTAATTGTGACTCCGTCTGCCTTTTTAGAAAAGAATTTTATTAAAGAGTGGGCAACCAATCAAATTTTGACAAAATGGGCAAGTTAGGTAAAAAGGAATTACTTTGAAAGGCAATAAACCAGTTTTGTTTCGAATTACAACTTCGCCACTTCCTTAGTTTGCTTCCATCACCATGCCCAATTAGACTTTTTGCACCTATTCGAAATCAATGCACCTGATATCAAGCAATTGGTATGTAGTGTATTGGAGAAAGGCGGAAGGAGTGATGGTGTGGAAGACATGCTTTCGAAGGGGTTGAAGCCACTTTAATTAGTTTTCGAATCAATCAACTTACCTTTGTTTAAAAAGAGGCTTTCGAACAAGTTGTCGCTAGCCTTTGTTTTAAAAAGGAGCTTTTGAAATAATTGCCGCTTACTTTTGTTTTAAAAGAAGCTTTTGAAAGGATAGCCACTTTTGAACCTATGCGAAACCCTTGCTGCCTATTCATACCTTTCGAATTAGCTAAGACTTTTCTTTATAGCCTTATAACAATGTATTCGAAAGGGGAGCTTTCACCTTTTTAATTTAAAGTCGCCTTCTCCACGCTTTTGAAAGTGTCGTATAGCCGCTTTTAAATGGTTTCGGAGGCAATGGTTTTGAAAGGGTGGGTTGTGAAACTATCCTCTTCTCCTATTCTTTTACTTGAGGTTAATGCTTTCAAAGGTAATGCTTTCGCTTTTGTTCTCTTCGACCCTATACTTACATTAAAGGTTAAACATAATGGTTTTGAAAGGAATACTTTTAAATGGTTTTGATGTTATGTTTCCACAAACTCTACTTGAACCCAATGCTTTTGAAAGGTATATTTTTAGTGTTTCAAAGGGAAATACCTAATGCTTTCAAAAGAAAGGTTTCAATGCTTTCGAAAGGTATGTTTCTGTTGGTTTTGAAAGAGGGGGTCTAAGATTTTAAGTAATAATTTGAATGGAGTCATCTTCCTCTTCTTCTTCATGGCGGGTTTGTGAAGAGGAGGCAATATTAGTATCACGAGGTTGTGAAACACCTTGTTCAACATTGTGAGCCCATTCTTGAAAGGAGATAATTTGTTGAGGAGGAGGCCATTGAGGATGACCCATCAATCCCACGGTTTTTACACCTAACTCGCTAATGGTTGAATACTCAGAATCGGGCATTGGAACACCAAAATTGAGTAGAATGCGCATAATACAGGTGCCATAATGAATTGTCTTATATTTCCTTCGGATTGTGATGTCTTGAAATTCATCTAAAATTATTTTACCCCAACTTAATTGTTGATTAGAGTAGATGGCATAGAGAGCTTGAAAATCTCTTTTGTAAACATTTTCATAGCTTCCCGTACGGGGTTGCAAGGATCGAATGAAAGCTCGGTGGATGAGATGTGCTTGCGGCCTTAAATCACTAGACTTTAGCCCATTTAAATTTGTAAGGTGGCCGGACAAGAAACGATGTGTGACTTCATCTCGATGAAGCATATCAACTTGTATATCGTTTATATCGGCTCCTTGATAGGGACAATTCAAAATATTGCCTAATCTTTGCAAAGGTAAGAAAATTTTGATACCACAAACTAAAGACCAAACACAATCTTCACCGTTTTGAGGATTATGGTGGTCAAAATTCAAATTTGCAAGGAAAAGTTTAATCAAAAGATGATTTAATTTAATATTATCGAGAGCATACCCTATGAGATTTTCAAAGTTGAATTGCTCGGCCATTTTTCAAATTCGATATGCTAGGAAATCCGGGAATTTCATGAAGGCCCCTTCAAAATTTTTGGAGTTTTCTATGGAGTTGTAGCAGGAGACAGCAACATCATTCCACAGCCATCGACGAATTGGGTCTTCGGAAGGACCGGAGGTAGAGACCCTTGACCTTTTGGATCTTGGAGGCATTGTTGAATAAAAATTTTAAATTGAAAGTTGATTTTATGAGAGAGTGGAGTCTAGGTTTCTGTAATGAGGAGGTAAAAAGGGAAAAGATGTATATATAGGTAGGTTAAAAGTAAGGGTAGAATGGGTAGTTGGAATGTAGGGCCATATATAAAAAATTCTTCAGGGGCGATTCAACCGGCTGTTTGACTGTAAACAATCGTCTGAATTCGTTCCCGCAAGTGGCTGTGCTATAGGATCGTGTAATACGAATGAATTTATAAACTACTTGTGCGAAATATAAAATAAGTAAGTAAAAGCAGTAAAGTAAATGACACCAGAGATTTTTATACTGGTTCGAACTCCCGTTCTACGTCCAGTCCCAAACTCCTTCTGGAATTAATCTAGCAAGTCTCACTTAACCCGGAGGAATTGTTTTGCACCGCCTGAACAACCGAACAGGACTTCTACTGCCTAAGCAACCGAATAGGACTTCTACCGCCTGAGCAACAAAACAGGACTTCTTAAAAAATATCTTACTGTAATATGCTCTTTAAAATAGCACTGATAAGTCAATGAAGTACAGTCTTTTTATAATCTTCTCCTTTATGATATATAGTGTAATGTGCTTGAAGAATGTGGAAGATAGAGCGATCAACGATCAGAGATTGTATGAAGTTTGAGTGCAAATTAAAAATAGAGAATAAGAGATAAGAATTCAAGAATACTAAAATCAGATAAGTGAATTGTTTGTTGAATTCTAAACTCTATTTATATAGATTAAAAGATTGCAATCTTTAATGAAAGATAACGCTGAAAAGAAACAGATGCAACTTTTGATTTTAAGATGTTTCTCTTCGTTGAAGAGAAGTGCCTTTTCATAAAAACTAGCTTTTATAAATAATCAATCGGCTAAAATTATAATTCAGCCTTCTGAATTTGTTAATTTCAAAACAGCAAAGAAATAGGCAATTTTTGGCCTAATTCAGATGGCTGAATGAACTCATTCAGCCGACTGAATATTTTGAAATATTAAAAAATATTTCAGCAAACATACGGCTGAATTGGTTCGTTCAGCCGGCTGTTTTGAGCCTGCTTGTGCATATCTGTGCATATGTGTGCATGTTTAATATATATACCATTTAGGAGAGTTTTTAACATATTTCTAAAAATATACAGACTATAATCAATAGATTAACAGTTTCAAAACAATCTGAATCTGAATCTACAACAAATCTCCTGCATAAATGATTAGTACACATAAATATTGATTTATATAGTTGTCACAATCAAAACGATGAAAATCGAGATTCTAACATTCTCCCCCTTTTTGATGATGACAACTATATAAGTATAAATAATATATTACTATGAAACTTACATGAATTCTCCCCCTGTCAATATGCACAATAAGTTAAACAAATTTATACTAAGCTTTCTCCCCCTTGTCATCGACAAAAAAGAAGGATATTGCAAAAATAATAATGAAGATAAAAGCATGTAGATATAAATTGGATCATTTTAAAAGAAAACACATACTAGAGATAACATTACGAAATAAAGTTAGAACATGCATACCACATTACATACAAAACCAAAATAGAATCATAGAAGTTTTAAAACAATATTACAAACCAAAATGCTAAATTTCATAGATCATAGAAGATAAAACGAGATAGAAGGAGAGGGGTCATCGCTACCATCATCATCATTTTTGGAACTTGAAGACGACCATTGGAAAGGCGATGGGTTGTAAGCTTCGATAGATGTTGAACCTGAGCAAGAGATTTTATCCCAAATCCTATTAAGAAACCCTTTTATAGAATTGAATTTGTTCTTCGTCTTCTTTTCAAGAGTTTTAATTTCCCGATGAAGTTTTGATTGATTTCGGGAGAGGGTGATGATAGCTTGTCTAGAGGAGGTGTCGGGGCTAATAATTTGAATGGAGTCATCTTCCTCTTCTTCTTCTTCATGGTGGGTTTGTGAAGAGGTGGAAATATTAGTGTCACGAGGTTGTTAAACACCTTATTCAACATTGTGTGCCCATTCTCGAAAGGAGATAATTTTTTGAGGAGGAGGCTATTGAGGAAGAACCATCAATCCCAAGGTTTTTGCACCTAACTCGCTAATGGTTGAATATTCAGAATCGAGCATTGGAACACCAAACTTGAGTAGAATGCGCATAATATAGGCCCCATAATGAATTGTCTTATATTTCCTTCAGATTGTGACGTCTTGAAATTCATCTAAAATTATTTTACCCAAATTTACTTGTTGATTAGAGTAGCTAGCAGAGAGAGCTTGAAAATCTCTTTTGTAAACTTTTTCATAGCTTCCCGTATGGGGTTTCAAGGATCAAATGAAAGCTCCGTGGATTAGACGTGCTTGCGGCCTTAAAGCACTAGCTATAGCTCATTTATATTTGTAAGGTGGTAGGACAAGAAATGATGTGAGACTTCATCTCGATGAAGCATATCAACTTGTATATCGTCTATATCGACTCCTTGATAGGGACAATTCAAAATATTGCCTAATCTTTGCAACGGTAAGAAAATTTTGATACCACAAACTAAAGACCAAACACAATCTTCACGGTTTTGAGGATTATGGTGGTTAAGATTCAAATTTGCAAGGAAAAGTTTAATCAAAAGATGATTTAATTTAATATTATTGGGAGTATGCCCTATGAGATTTTCAAGTTGAATTGCTCGGCCATTTTTCTAATTCGATATGTTGCGAAATCTGGGAATTTCATGAAGGCCCCTGCAAAAATGTTGGAGTTTTTATGGAGTTATAGCGGGAGACAGCGACATCATTCCATAGCCATCGATGAATTTGGTCTTCGAAAGGACCGGAGGTAAGAGTCCCTTGACCTTTTGGATCTTGGAGGCATTGTTGAATAAAAATTTGAAATTGAAAGTTGAGTTTATGAGAGAGTGGAGGCTAGGTTTCTGAAACGAGGAGGTAAAAAGTGAAAGGATGTATATATAGGTAGGTTAAAAGTAAGAGTAGAATGGGTAGTTGGAATGTATGGCCGTATATATAAAATTCTTCATGGTCGATTCAGCCGGCTGTTTGACTGTAAACAGCCGTCTGAATTCGTTCCTGCAAGTGACTGTGCTATAGGATCATGTAATATGAATGAATTTATAAACTACTTGTGCGAAATATAAAATAAGTAAGTAAAAGCAGTAAAGTAAATGACACCAGAGATTATTATACTGGTTCGAATTCTCGTTCTATGTCCAGTCCCAAACTCCTTCTGGAATTAAACTAGCAACCCTCACTTAACCTGGAGGAATAAGTTTACACCGCCTGAGCAACCGAACAGGACTTCTACCGCCTATGCAACCGAATAGGACTTCTACCACTTGAGCAACCGAACAGGACTTCTTAAAAAATATCTGACTGTAATATGCTCTTTAAAATAGCACTGATAAGTCAACGAAGTACAATCTTCCTATAATCTTCTCCTTTATGATATATAGTGTAATGTGCTTGAAGAATGTGGAAGATAGAGTGATCAACGATCAGAGAATGTATGCAGTTTAAGTGCAAATGGAAAAATAAGAGATAAGAATTCAAGAATACTAAAATCAGTTAAGTGAATTGTTTGTTGAATTCTAAACTCTATTTATATAGATTAAAAGGTTGCAACCTTTGATGAAAGATAACGTTGAAAAGAAACAGACGCAACTGTTGATTTTAAGATGTTTCTCTTCGTTGTAGAGAAGTGTCTTTTCATAAAAACTAACCGTTATAAATATTCAGCCGGCTAAAATTATAATTCAGCCTTCTTAATTTGTTAATTTCGGAACAGCAAAGAAATAGGCAATTTTTGGCCTAATTCAGACGGCTGAATGAACTCATTCAACCGGTTGAATATTGTGAAATATTAAAAAATATTTTAGCAAACAGACGGCTGAATAGGTTCATTCAGCCGGCTGTTTTCAACCTGCTTGTGCATATCTGTGCATGTGTGTGCATGTTTAATATACCATTTAGGAGAGATTTTAACATATTTCTAACAATATACAGACTCTAATCAATAGATTAACAGCTTCAAAACAATCTGAATCTGAATCTGCAACAAATCTCCTGCATAAATGATTAGTACACAGAAATATTGATTTATATAGTTGTCACAATCAAAACGATGAAAATCGAGATTTTAACATTCTCCCCCTTTTTGATGATGACAACTATATAAGTATAAATAATATATTACTATGAAACTTACATGAATTCTCCCCCTGTCAATATGCACAATAAGTTAAACAAATTTATACTAAGCTTTCTCCCCCTTAGTCATCGACAAAAAAGAAGGATATTCCAAAAATAATAATGAATATAAAAGCATGTAGATATAAATTGGAACATTTTAAAAGCAAACACATACTAAAGATAAAATTATGAAATAAAGTTAGAACATGCATACCACATTACATACAAAACGAAAATAGAGTCATAGAAGTTTTGAAACAATATTACAAACCAAAATGCTAAAGTTCATAGATCATAGAAGATAAAACTAGATAGAAGGACATGGGTCATCACTTCCATCATCATCATTTTTGAAACTTGAAGATGACCATTGGAAAGGAGATAGGTTGTAAGCTTCGGTGGATGTTGAACCCGAGCAAGAGATTTTACCCCAAATCCTATTAAGAAACCCTTTTATAGAATTGAATTTCTTCTTCGTCTTCTTTTCAAGAGTTTTAATTTCCCGATGAAGTTTTAATTGATTTCGGGAGAGGATGATGATAGCTTGTCCAAAAGAGGTGTTGGGGCTAATAATTTGAATGGAGTCATCTTCCTCTTCCTCTTCTTCATGGCGGGTTTGTGAAGAGGAGGCAATATTTGTGTCACGAGGTTTTGAAACACCTTGTTCAACATTGTGAGCCCATTCTTGAAAGGAGATAATTTGTTGAGGAGGAGGCCGTTGAGGAAGACCCATCAATACCAAGGTTTTTGCACCTAACTCGCTAATAGTTGAATACTCCGAATCGGGAATTGGAACACCAAAATTGAGTAGAATGCGCATAATATTGGCGCCATAATGAATTGTCTTATATTTCCTTCGGATTGTGACGTCTTGAAATTCACCTAAAATTATTTTACCCCAATTTACTTGTTGATTAGAGTAGATGGCATAGAGAGCTTGAAAATCTCTTTTGTAAATTTTTTCATAGCTTCCCGTACGGGATTGCAAGGATCAAATGAAAGCTTGGTGGATGAGACGTGCTTGCGGCTTTAAAGCACTAGCTTTAGCTCATTTAAATTTGTAAGGTGGTCGGACAAGAAATGATGTGAGACTTCATCTCGATGAAGCATATCAACTTGTATATCGTCTATATCGACTCCTTGATAAGGACAACTCGAAATATTGCCTAATCTTTGCAAAGGTAAGAAAATTTTGATACCACAAACTAAAGACCAAACACAATCTTCATGGTTTTGAGGATTATGATGGTTAAGATTCAAATTTGCAAGGAAAAGTTTAACCAAAAGATGATTTAATTTAATATTATTGGGAGCATGCCCTATGAGATTTTCAAAGTTGAATTGCTCGGCCATTTCTCTAATTCGATATGTTGTGAAATCCGGGAATTTCATGAAGGCCCCTGCAAAAATGTTGGAGTTTTTCATGGAGTTATAGCAGGAGACAGCAACATCATTCCATAGCCATCGACGAATTTGGTCTTCGGAAGGACCAAAGGTAAGAGTCCCTTGACCTTTTGGATCTTGGAGGCATTGTTGAATAAAAATTTGAAATTGAAAGTTGAGTTTATGAGAGAGTGGAGGCTAGGTTTCTGAAATGAGGAGGTAAAAAGCCAAAAGATGTATATATAGGTAGGTTAAAAGTAAGGGTAGAATGGGTAGTTGGAATGTAGGGCCGTATATAAAAAATTCTTCAAGGGCGATTCTGCCGGCTGTTTGACTGTAAATAGCCATCTGAATTCGTTCCCGCAAGTGATAGTGCTATAGGATCGTGTAATATGGACGAATTTATAAACTACTTGTGCGGAATATAAAATAAGTAAGTAAAAGCAGTAAAGTAAATGACACCAGAGATTTTTATATTGGTTCAAACTCCCGTTCTACGTCCAGTCCCAAACTCCTTCTGGAATTAAACTAGAAACCCTCACTTAACCCGAAGGAATAGGTTTACACCGCCTGAGCAACTGAACATGACTTCTACCACTTAAGCAACCGAATAGGACTTCTATCGCCTGAGCAACCGAACGGGACTTCTTAAAAATATCTGACTGTAATATGCTCTTTAAAATAGCACCGATAAGTCAATGAAGTACAATCTTCCTATAATATTCTCCTTTATGATATATAGTGTAATGTGCTTGAAGAATGTGGAAGATAGAGTGATCAACGATCAGAGATTGTATGCAGTTTGAGTGCAAATTGAAAATATGGAATAAGAGATAAGAATTCAAGAATACTAAAATAAGTTAAGTGAATTGTTTGTTGAATCCTAAACTCTATTTATATAGATTAAAAGGTTGCAATCTTTGATGAAAGATAACGTTGAAAAGAAACAGATGCTATTGTTGATTTTAAGATGTTTCTCTTCGTTGAAAAGAAGCGTCTTTTCATAAAAACTAGCCGTTATAAATAATCAGCTGGCTGAAATTACAATTCTGCCTTCTGAATTTGTTAATTTCGAAACAGCAAAGAAATAGGCAATTTTTGGCCTAATTCAGATGGCTGAACGAACTCATTTAGAAGGCTGAACGAACTCCTTCAGCCGGCTGAACGAACTTATTCAGGCGTCTGGATATTGAGAAATATTAAAAAATATTTCAGCAAACAGACGGCTAAATTTGTTCATTCAGCCGGTTGTTTTCAGTCTGCTTGTCCATATCTGTGCATGTGTGTGCATGTTTAATATATATACCATTTAGGAAAGATTTTAACATATTTCTAACAATATACAGACTCTAATCAATAGATTAACAGCTTCAAAACAATTTGAATCTGAATCTGCAACAAATCTCCTGCATAAATGATTAGTACACAGAAATATTGATTTATATAGTTGTCTTAATCAAAACGATGAAAATCGAGATTATAACAGGATCTAGTCAAAAGCCCTAGTTTTCAAACAAGAAACCCAGTCTCATTTTTTCAGGTAAAACCCATGGAAATATTAAAGAGTTTTGAAATGGCATTTCACTTTGGAATTTTGAAGAAGCTTTCTTTGCTAAAGATAGTGGGTTAAGGGTAGTAACCATGTTTCCTTAGAAAAATGATTACAAGGAATTAAATCATAGATGTTTATATTACTATGTTTTGATCAGTTATCATGTATGCTTTTGTAAACATATTCACTTCATAATTAACCCATAACTACATTTTGGAGTATTAAAGGCAGAATAACCAGCTAGATTGAACCAGTAGTGAATATACTTGAGTTAACTTCTGTGTGAGTAGAATTGCATCCAAGAGGTCAGACGGACCAGAATATAGGATGCACAAAGACTGGTCAAAGGTTATTGGTTTAGACAGGTTCTTAATAAGCCCATGAAAACTATGTATGGAAAGTGTTATTGCAAGGGGCCAATAGGTTCTTAGTGATCCCATGAAAACTTTGCCGGAATAAGTTATTTAAAGAGATCAATAGGTTCATAATGATCCCATAAAAACTATGACATGAGAGATGTTATTGGAGTATCCAATAGGTTCATAGTGACCCCATGAAAACTATGATTATATGATGTTATTGTTAGACACCAATAAGTTCTTAGTGTTCCCATGAAAACTATGAAACTGGTCAAATAGTCTGTAAGCTTGGAACATGTTATTAGTTAGCCCATGAAAACTAATAGGTTATGGTTACCTTAGAAACTATAACTTGAGATGGGTAGTCAGGTGAATGGGGATCGGGAAATCTATAGCATATTACATGTTAACATATCATCATGATACATTTTACCGTGTTATGTCTTAACCATTATGGATGCAGGTGCATAGTATATGGGTATTATAAGTGGGTTAAGACACTAGTGAGGGGAATACCCGTTACGCTAAGCGGCATGGTCTCACTAGATATCTATATGTTTCAAGGTGGTAGGTTATTATTCACATTTGACTTTTTATCTGGCTCGAAGTTTATGTTTTCCCCTTAAACTCTCGGGTGCTTAATTAATTTTGATTAGTTTGAGAGCTAAGGTATTCAGATTCTCCTTTAGACGGATAAGCTTTCGAAGACATGCATGAGACAAACTAGCTATTAGGAGTTTTTCTTCTATTTGATTCCGCTATGTTTTGGACATAATGGCAAAGTTGTTTAGTGCCTATATTTAGACTCAGATCAACCAAGGGGGCATCTTCATATGTCGCTCTTGGCTTATTTTGTTTTAAATTGTAATTTCTTTAAACGTGGTTTACATATGGGATTATGTAATGAATCAGAAATGCTATCTATAATGAAATGAGAAATTTGTTTTGAATTTAGTTTAATTTTTTTTCATATTCGTGTGTTTTTTCTGGTATATGAGTGTATCTAACATTACCGCATTTAGTCATCGAGAATTAATAACTATGGATGACTGCATCATCTGTAGCAGTTAGTTTTGTGCCTCCAAATGGGGGATGTTATAGTTTCTCTAACCATATCTGGCCCAAGTATCAGTTTCTCACCTGATTCCCACCAACATGAAGGAGCGTTGCACGGTTGGCCTTATAATGCCTCGATTGGTGCCATACCGATGATAGACTAATAAATGTTGTTATATGCAATTCAACTAGATGTAAGTTATTGTACCACGAGCCTCCAAAGTCTAGTATGGAAGCACGCAAGGGATCCTCTAGGATACGATTCACTCTCTTTGTTTGGCCATCAGTTTGAGAGTGATAAGCTATGCGGAGGTGTAGCTTTGTGCCTAATACCTCTTGCAAGCTCTTCAAAACCCACTAGTGAACAATAGGTCTTGGTGACTCACAATGCTCTTTGGCACGTCGTGGAATCGTACTATCCATTTCACATACAGTTCTGCCAGTTTGGCTGTCGTTCTACTAGACTTGATGGGTATAAATCTAGCACTCTTGGTTAACGACTATGACCCAAATGTTGTCATACCTTCGCCTATAATCGAGCAAAATACATTTGCGCGACCTCAGATCATGTCTGTGCTCTCATGAACATACGCTAAGCAACTAAATACTTTAATAAATAAATAACCGACAGGCTCTTATTTCCATACTTCTTCTGGGATCTTTATGTCTATAGCAGTAGAAGGTGTGAGGTTGATGAGTAACATCGCCACAGAAAAAGCTCTATCCAAAACTCCTTTAGACCAACAGTAAGTATGGTGCGATAAGTTCTTTCCAATAATGTATGATTCATGTATTCGATAACCCCATTAGACCGAGGATCGTCAGGTATGGTGTAATGCCTCTTTTATTCCTTCGTACTCACATAAATTGATGAATTTTTGAGATACAAATTCATTTCCGCTATAACAACCCGTCCTTCGAAATACACAAAAACATCGTCTTACATCAACGACTGATTTCTGAATACCACAAAAGACAGATTATCAGGGTAAAATTAGAATGAAAAGTAGAAAAACACTATATCAAGGCATAATAATATAACCTCACAGCGGAATGATAAGATATAATATACTTAATATACATGAATTTAATAGGATGAACAATACATAAGAGACTGCACTGGAGAAAGTAATTGATAAGTAAATATCAATATAGAAAGTTAGAATAGAATATCTGATACAAGTCTCATATATAGCTAACATATATGTCATGTATTGCTACAATATCAAGTTTTTATCCAAAGTATCAGCTTCGCCTCTAAAGCTTCAACTATGCCACTCTGATAGCTTATCCCAAAGCAAATGACTCTTAAACTACTCAATCGAGTACCCGAGAGTTGTCATGAGATAAATAGACAGAGATAAAATATGGGCTAGACATAAAGCATAGTGTGAGGTAAACTATCTCAAAATACCATATATTAAAATTATATACAAGTAGAACATAAACTACTAAGGTATAGTCGGTCCTCTCTACAAACGTGGCTAAGGGATAATCCGGATTGCCAATAAAAAAGTAAAGTAAACCCATCACAAAAGTAGGCAATCATACCATAACCTGCTCCTTTAATTAACCAACGAATCAACACAACTAATATAATGTGATTGTTACTTAATAGTATACCATGAAAAAGTAAATCAATATACAAATGCAGAGACAATATAAATATCCCAATATAAGCACATCCTAAAATACACAATAATACTATCAACAACTAATATAACACACATAATATAATAATAAGCGATAGATAGGTAATATAAATTGGTACTCATCATTTCTGATGAGTGAAGTCCGTAGTAGACTCGTGCCCAAGAAAAATATAGTTGGTACCTAAATGTACCATAGATCTCAAGCCGCATCCAGTGTGATCGAACTCCTGTAGATCTCACCATACCCCTATAATGAGCATAAGTGATATATGATCTACTCTAGATATCTGAACCTAAGTTTACGTTTGACATCCATTTATAATTCAAATTATCATGATCCAATGATTTTTGTCGAGGGTCCAAAATAAATAGAGTCAGTACCTAAATGTATTCCAAACCCCAGACCACATCTAGTGCGATTGAACACATGTAGATCTCATGATACTCCTATAATGAGCATAAGTATTTACTTTAGATATTTAAAACCTATATGGACCTCACTGTAAATCAAAAAATAGATCAACACTTAGAAATCAGATGAAAGCATCAGTTCTATTAAAAGTGAAGGAAAAATCAGAAAAAGGATAAGGAGACACAAGAATTTTTATAGTGGTTCGACAATCTCTGGCCTACATCCACTTTAATCTCTTTTATTAGGTGTTCTCTCTTAGAATTACAACTAGTTATATCAGATTTGACCACTATCTATTGGATCTTTGATTTACAATGAAGTTTCTAGAGAGTTTGAGAGGTAGATGATAGGAGTAAAGAAGAGGAAGAAGTCTAAAATGGCGAAGAGATCCGATCCTGTTTTGGTTGCAGATAGGTTGGTGTTTATAAAGAAACAGAGGTATGGAGTTAGAAGCCCGCTTGCAGTGAAGTCCAGAAGGCAGCCGAAGTTGCACAAGAAAAATTTGTAACCTACGACCAAAGAAAATAGGTCAGTACCGAGCTATATAGGTCAGTATAAAGCTATAAGTGTCAGTGATTATCCAACTCTAACTCCTACTCTGCTCTTTTATCTTCATGTTGATATGTTCCATGTTATTTTTGTTGACTTGTTAGTTGATTCTGGCAATCTTTCATCTATCACTTGAATTATTAAGCTTTCTTGGTTTTCTTCTCATCAACCTTGGAATTGATCGTCCAAACTCTAAGAAACCCCTTTGATCATGAGCTATAGGTGATGTATACAAGAAGTATGGTGTTTGGGGGAAGAATTGGGTGAGAACTATAGGTCGGTACCGACTATCGTAGCTCGATACCGAGCTATGTCCTATGCTTCTATAACAACCCTATTGTTAATTACTTAATTAATTAAGTTCAATTAGGGATAATTAATTATAATTTATGGTTTGTGAAATTTTGGTTATGTAATTAAATCTAGTTTTTGGAATAATAAATTTAATTTATTTAAGAAATGAGTTTCGTTTCTTAAAGAGGATTTCAATTTAAAATTTTGACATGTTAATTTGAAAAACTGTGGTAAATCCTATAATTGTGTAAAATGGATTTATTTAGATTTAAAAGTTGTTAATTTTGGAATTTTTCAATTTATGAAAATTAGAGATTGTCTTTTTTTTGAATATTAAAAAGTAGGTTAAAATAATTATTTTAGATTATAGTTATTTCTTTTATTTTGAAGTTAAAAGGTTGAAATATAATGTATAGTTTTTATATAAATTTTTCTAAGTGTAATCTAATTTGTAATGAGAGTTAAAATGAAGGAAATAAGTAGAAAATAGAACTTTGAGTTATTTTATTAAATTATGGGTTTGGGCCTAAGTAAATTTTAGCCCATTAGTGCAAATAAGAGAGAGTTTTCTCTCCTTAGAAATTTCTAAAATGAACTATACGTTCATTTGCTAAACCAGTAAACAAAAAGAAAGCTTTTCTCAAAACTAAGAAAACCCTAGCTTCAAAATCCTCAATTTCAAGTTCTAAATCAAAGGGCTTTTGGCTAAATCTTGTAGAAATCAACTTCAGGTAATCTCCTACACCTCTTATTAATCAATTACGGTTAGTAATATCAGTTTTTATCTTTTATTTATAATTTTCTCTTTGCAATTTCTGAAAATAGCCTAGGTAGTAATCAAGAGAAGCTAATCTAGGATTATTTCATAAAATTCAAGTTTGAAAGGTGAGTTAATCACTCACACTATTATCTCGAAATTCATTTATATATGATTGCTAGTTGCTGTTGGTTGAATTAGATGAGTTTATGGTTGTATTGTTTATATTTCATGTTGCTAAATTTCTAAACTGCTGAAACCCTTGTCTTTGATCTCATTTGGTTGATAATTATAGTTTCCTATATGAATGCATGTTAGTTTCTATGGTCGGATGGCAGATATTAGTCATTGGGATGAACTGGAGTCGTGCTGGAAATTGACGAAGTTCATTGGAGGGGGAAACAGCACTTGGAATTCACGTTCTAGGTCCGTAACCGGTGGACCGATCGTGTAGACCGGTGCACCGATCGTCGCCTGGAACGTGAGTTCCAAGTGACCGCGAGCTACTCTCCAACCCGTCATTTGAACCCGAGTTTGCTATGACTTGTTTGTGGATTCTGAGTGCTTTGTTTGCCAAGTTTTGTAGTTCAATTTAGTGTCTTTGTAATTCTCATTGGAGTTAAAGTTTTGGAGTTTAGTTACTTATTATATGTAAATTATAAGATAATAAATTTTATAAATGAATTTTATTATAAACTATAAATTTAAACCGGTTTTTTAGTCAATCCTACTCTTCTTTATAAATGATTTTAAATGAGTATTTATTATATTAAGTAGGTCGCTAGAAGTGGTTACGGATCTGGAATATAAGTATGTTAGTTTTGTTAAATAAATGGTTTGTTATACATAGGATTTGGAAATATGGTTTTGGGAAATATTAGATTAATTTATTTTTAAAATAAAATAGTTATATATATATCAAAATAAGTTTGGAAGAGCAACAATATAGTTTTATAAATTAAATGACTACTTAAATATATATATATATATATATATATATAGCTTGGAATATGGTTTGGGAATAATATAACTATATGGAAATTTGAGATAACTTTGTGCATATAAGTGAAACCTTGGAACAATTCAGATTCATGGAAGATTTTATCAAATAGTGAATATTTATATAAAGTTAAATAATATAGGAATTTATGAAATTATATTATTGGATTTTTAAACTATAAACTCAAAAGAGAAAAATGTTTTGAGAACCTTAGTTCTATAATATGGGGAGTACTAATAATCAATTTAGTATTACTGATTGGTTAAATGCTCTCGAATAATGCTTCATCGAATATTGTATAACTCATTGAATAGAATGTTTATGTGAAACTTACTAGCCCATTAGCGAATACTAGAATTTCACCGGGTAGTATGGGATGCCTTGGTTAAATTCTTATGATTGCTATTAGGAAGTATTTAACACTTTAGAGTTGTATTCTCTTTTGGTGTGCGGCATAGGGCTGCTAGATCCTTAAGAGTATAATTCAGGATTTCCAGTAGTATCCGTAACAAGTGAAATTTACTTGCTTATAGCAACTATTGGAAATTTACCACGCGGTATGGGACATTTTGGTTAAGTTCTAGTGGTTGATGAAAACGATAGTATATTCCTTTTAGGGTTCGGTGGGGCTGATAAATCCTTAAGAGGTATACACCTGGATTTCTTTCCAAACTTAAATATACAATAAACAAGAGTTTTCAAGTTATGGTTGCCCCGATCGTTTTGATCGGTCGAGATTTGGGATTTCCCCGATCCTTGTGGTCGGTCGTGGTATGGACGATCCTTGGTATCAGATCGGTATGAGTGATACCAAAATGTTTGCACGGTATGGATAATCGGTAAGGTTAGTATGTACAATTAGACGGGTGATCAGTATGGAATTGCTTTATGTGTATTAAAGTTATTGTGTTTGTTTCGTGAATCAGTGTTTAGTGAATAATACGTGTTTGTGACCAAATATATTTATATTTGTGCCATAAAGTAAGTTCTGAGATAGATTAATTATTAGACCTGTTATATCTTGGACATCTGGATTTACCTATATGTTATTTATTCTGATGTTACATCTTATTCTCACCTTTTTGGATATTTAGAGATAGTCTGACCCGGGTGTTATTTTAAATACTCGGGTCATGCTGAGAATTTTCACGTTATAGGATAGGTAGACCTTTGGATGGTTGGGCTAGCTAGGAGATAAGCTGTTTGACTTTTAGTTTATCTCACTAGGATTTCGTGTATATATATTTTTGAGATGTATATTTGAGGTTAGAGAATTATAACACTTGTATATTATGTGAGTCTAGTATTTTATTTTGTGGACTCATAGTTTGTATATGTATGAAATCTATTATTCCGCTATGATCTGTGATTTCCATTTTATATGATATACTATTCTAATTTTGAGAAAGCAATGTGTTTATCACTTTGAATTGAGATTGTACACGTCAAACTTTATCTCGAAGACTGAGTGAAAAAGTAAGTATGACATGTCGGTGTTAATTTAAAGTCATATTCACATTTGGTAACCCTTATCAAGCCATACTCTTCGTATTATTAGATGACGTTATTTATAATGTTCTTTAATAATATGGGTATCGCGATGTGGTCGTTATAGCTCCAATCTCCCCTAAACTTTCTAGAGTTATTTCTTTATTCCTTCTAATCATGCTTCCAAGTTTGTGAATCGTTTTGTACTTGTTTTGATCTTCTAAGTCCAGTTGAAATCTGCTTTGCTAAAAAGCAAGTCAACACTTGCTCCCCAAAGTACGCCTTTCGAATGTAAAGTGTGCTTTGCTCAAGAACAAGTTCCATCAATAATCATTCTTCGATAGTTGATCCCATCAGCTGTTTCAATCTTGGTGAATCGTCCAGTTCCTTTGGATTCTCTAGCAAATCAGAGGTCATTCCAAACTTGTTGCAGCTAAGAACTCTAGCTCATGATTAAGTGTTGTTCATATATCCTTATAATTTTTATTTTATTTGGAGTTATCATATCACATATCAAAATCGTCCTGTGTTTATCCGGTATTTATCTGTTTTTCTCTAATTATAAGACATTCAAATCCTTTTATCAAATCTGTTTCCATTTTAAGATTCGATCTCTCTGGTTCATTTTACATTCAATTTAACGTGTGATCTCTCTGAATCGTTCATAATACAATCTAGGATTCCATCTCTCCAGACTGTTTAACTTCCAATCTAGGGTTCGATCTATCCGGATCGTTTATCGTCCAATCTTGAGTTTTGACCTCTTTGGATCCTTGCTTAATCTACTTGCTTTCCAGCAAATGAACTCAAGGACTAAGAAAGCACAGTTGCTCACTCTTTGATGATAGAACATACTTTTTGTATAAGCCCATCTACTCACTCTCAGGCAAGGGAGCTTGCACCCTATACTCCGGTCCTATCTCTCCGGACGGGACTTAAAGCGATCAATAACCTACAAGTCCATCTGCTCGCTCTCCGATAAGGGGACTTGCACCCTGCACCTGGTCCTGTCTCTTCGCACGAGACTTAACGCGATCAATATCCATCATTACATTCAATGTGGATTTTTCATAAGTTAAATATTCAAAGTAAAGCAAACAAGTAGAAGTCCTAATTATCTGTCCCAGATATTCGACTCTGAACGTGCCTAGGGACCAATCTAGGTCCCGTACATGTGTAAGTGGTCCGACCTAAACAGTCATCCTAGAAGCCGACTCAGAGCATACCTAGAGGCCAATCTAGACGTCATACACATGTAAGTGGTCTGAGGTTATTATTATCCTAATTATTAAAAGAAAGAAAAAGAAAAGTGAGGGAGTCGAACCTGACTCCCGACCATCCTGATCATAGGATTTTGAGCCTCGAACCAGATCCCTATTTGTTCCTTGATGCGTTCGCTGAAGATGGTGGTTACTTCGGCTGCACAATTGCAGTTCACATACTGCTGCAGCTGGTTTCTTTGAACCAGTTCTTCTATCGAATCATGAAGGTGTTGGTACTCATTCGTTTCATGTTCATCTAGCTCATGGAATGTGCAAAACTTATTAGTCACTATGAACAGGATCGAAGATGGCCAACAGTAATATACAATGTAAATACAGCGGAATGGTATAACAGTAAATCACACGTTCAATTTTATACTGGTTCGGACCTCCCATCCGACGTCCAATCCCAGACTCCTTCTGGATCTAATTAACAAACGCCCTCACTTCACCTGGAGGAACAGGTTTATAAACTCCGCCTGAACAACCGAATAGGACTTCAACAACAATTACAAGCAGTGTAACAAATGTTACTTTCTGAAACAACTTATCTTGATATATAGAATGTCAATTTGATGTACAGTAATTCCTATAACCTCAAACTATATCAAGTGGTGGTATAGAGGCTAAGGAGTTTATTCAACTAGAATATGAGATGTGAAGATGAAGCACACTAGTTGAAACCTCTAAATTATAGGAATTTCTTAGAATTCAGAGTATTGCTTAGGAATTGAGAGTTTGAGGGGTAGAATTCAAAGCATAGAGTTATATTTTGATTCAAGGATGGTTAGGGGTTTATATAGATGTTGCAAGGATGGTAAAGTAAGGATGTAACCTTCCTATTTCGCCATTGATGAACAGAAGTGGCTACAGGAGCAGAAAGATGCAACTTTTGGAGCTAAGAGACGAAGATATCACTTCAAAAAACTAGTCGTTTTATACTAGGTTAGTAGACCGAAAGAAGGCTTCAGTCGACTGAAAGATGGCTTCAATCGACTGGCTTAGTATAAAATTCGAGCCTGAGATCATAGCCAAAAATAGTAGACAGGTTGTTTATATTCAGTCGACTAGGTTCAGTCCACTGAACAAGGCTTTCAGTCGACTGAATCATAATATATTCCAAAAGCTTCTGTGGTGCAGTGGTAAGGGTGCTTGCTCATCTCTCAGCCCACCTGGGTTCAAATCCTAGCTTTGCATATTCTTATCCATTTGATTTTATACATTTTCCATCTTCGTTTTGACCTGAAATAACTCGATAAACATATTAATAGCATTATTGTATGGTTATCATCATTAAAACACCATATATATGTATATAGTTCTTTCATTCTCCCTCTTTTGATGATGACAACCACACAACTTTAATATAAAATAATAGCTACCCTAAGATATAAGCTATGTAAGTTTATTTCCCTCAATTTTATATAAATGCCAATATAAAATATGTAAAACACACATTCTTCTCCCCCTTTACCATCAACTAAAAAGGGATAAGAGCATTGGCATACTATATGATAAAAAGTCCCCCTAAGTATAATGTTTCTCTTTAACTTTTGACTATGTGCTCCGTCTATCAATATGCTCATTATTTCTCCCCCATTTGTAATTAAATTATGAGAAAAATACAAATAAATGGAGAATATCATAGAAAAGTCAAAAACAAATATTTTTAACATTAATGCAAATCGATGACCATCCAATAGATATGTCTAATGTAAGAAAAATGATACTCATTTGACAATAGATATAAAGTTTATGACTTAGGAAACCATATCCTGCTCGATGTTGTTGATCTCTTAAAAATATAATTTCCGCTATAAATCATAGTGTCGTAATAATTGCTAATGTATGATTGTCTTTCATAATTAGTTAGATTAGCCGAAACCCATATATAAACATTAATTGTCATTGATTTAGTATTCAAAGGATTTTTTTTCTATTTCTAAACACAATAATATTATGACATGGATTGGCTTTAGAACTATCTCTACTTTTAGTACTAGCATTAAAATGTGTATATAGGAATGCATATCTAGTACTTTTTCTACAATTATCCTGTTTATAGTTTAAATCGGTTCTATTATTATTAGCTTTGCATCAGTAGTTAAGGAAGATAAACCATCTTTTTCTCTATTAAAATTTGTGGTTTTCTCATTTAATTTATCAAAAATAGCTTTGGAATCGCAAATTTCTTTTTGCAACATAATATTATTATCTTTTAGAAATTCACATTCTTTAATTAATTTTGGATTCTTATCATTTAAAGCCCTATTCTTTTTTTCAGGGGACAAAAATTTACAATTAGAATCATTTAAAGAATTTTCCAAAAATATAATTTATTTTGCCAAACTTCGATTTCCTTTAAAAGATCAGTATTTTTATCGTTTAAGTGCTCGTTATCTTTTAATAGAGAATCTTTTTGTAAAATAAGTTCTTCCAATGTATATTCAAAAATTTCAGTTTGTTTTACTAAAAAATTATTTTCTTCCGTTAAAATACTAATTTTATGCTCACAATCATCTAATTTAGCTAAAGCAATAGAATTGACCTTTTGTGATGCTTTAAAATCTTTTAATAACATCCCATGTGTTTATAAAAGATCACTATACATAGAATCGAAGCACACTGATTTTGATCTAAGATTAGCTACACAACACATGTACCTAAATTCTATAGATTGTTGCTCACTTCTAGAAATTTACTTTTTCTCGACTATCTTTGAGCTCTGGTTGGATCTTCTCTTTCTGGCCATTATTCTATGATGTTATGATAATCGATAGAATTCCAGACTTCGATACCGCTTATTAGTCGCTATGAACATGATCGAAGATGGCCAACAATAATATACAATGTAAATGCAGCGGAATAGTATAACAATAGACCACACAGTCGATTTTATACTGGTTCGGACCTCCCAACCTACGTTCAGTCCCAGACTCCTTTTGGATTTAATTAACAAATGCCCTCACTTCACCCGAAGGAACAGTTTTACAAACTCCGCCTAAACAACCGAATAAGACTTCAACAACAATTACAAGCAGTGTAACAAATGCTACTTTCTGACACAGCATATCTTGATGTACATAATGTCACTTTGATGTACAATAACTCCTATAATAAGACCAAACTATATCAAGTGGAGGTGTAAAGACTAAGGATTTTATTCGACTAGAATATGGAATGTAGAGATGAAGCACATCAGTTGAAATCTCTGAATCACAGTAATTTCTTAGAATTCAGAGTATTGCTTAGGAATTGAGATTTGAGGCGTAGAATTCAAATCATAGAGTTATGTTTTGATTCAAGGATGGTTAAGGGTTTATATAGATGTCGTAGGGATAGTAAAGTAGCGGTGTAACCTTCCAATTTTACCATTGATTAAGAGAAGTGGCTGCAGGAGTAGAGAGATGCAAATTCTGGAGCGAAGACCAACGATGATATCACTTCAAAAAACTATCCATTTTATACTAGGTCAGTCGACTGAAAGAAGGCTTCAGTCAACTGACTTAGTGTAAAATTCGAGCCCGAGAGCATAGCCAAAAATAGTAGATAAGTTTTTTATATTCAGTTGACTGGGTTCAGTCGACCAAACAAGGCATTCAGTCGACTGAATCATAATATATTCCAAAAGCTTGTGTGGTGGAGTGATAAGGGTGTGTGCTCATCTCTCTGCCCACCTGGGTTTGAATCCTAGCTTTGCATATTTTAGCCATTTTATTTTACACCTTTTCCATCATCGTTTTGACCTGAAATAACTCAATAAACATATTAGTAGCATTATTGTATGGTTGTCATCATTAAAACACCATATATATATGGTTCTTTCAAACTTTTCAGATCTTTTCCCCTGATTAGTGGGCTCTCTTCCATCAAGCTTTCTATCAAGAACCTTCACTCTAGTGTCCACATATATCCTCTTGAGGGTTTCTGTGAGCTCAATGTAAAAAGAGAACTTCGGTTCCCTCCTCTACCATTTTGGTTCTCTGAAGTCATGATAAGCCCTTCTCTTTCTTTTATCCTTTCTGTTCCCTGCTCCAGACAGTCCTTTGTCATCCACAACATTGATTTCAGCATCGGCTTCTTCTTGACGCAAATTTCTCTCAGCTTCATCGAATAATTTCAAAAGATCCATTGATGGATCCCTTTTTAGTGAAACTTTGAAGTCGGTCTTGCTTGCGACTCTAGATATTGCCACCATCAAGATTATATATGGATTTGATTTATCAACTGCTGTAGCTGCATCATTGAACCATTTCAAATAGCTTTTCAATGTCCCTCCAGGTCTTTGTTTCATGCTTGATAGCATCATTGCATTCTTCGATCGCGGGACATGAATTTTGAACTGTCTTAATAACTAATTCACCAAATTGGTTCACATGCTTATGGACCCATTCTCCAGTTGCCTGAACCACATCGCCGTCAAGTCCATTAAGTATATTGGGAAGCACTGCCCTATTACATCCTCAGAAGCACCCAACACCTCTATATGTTAGATGTATCTCATTTGATGAACCATCGGATCCGACCTTCCATGGCACTTTTGCAGCTTCAGAAGCTTGAAATTAGGAGGATTTTTTTCATTTTGGATATTAGAAGTGATTGGATTTCTGTTTACGTCCTGCAAACTCTGATCTGGGGGCCTCCTAACTATTCTCCTTATTAATTTAGCAACTCAGTTTTCACCGTCTAGTGATGGTCTTCAACCAAAAGAGATATTCTGCCCCTTCTCCTGTAGGGGAATTCCGGAACATACTCTGGCATATATTTCTTTAAACGCACATTTGTCTTCTGACCTACTTCTCTGGCTTCATTCTGTCCTTCATTCCTATGGGGAGGTTCTAGCACATATTCCTCTGGTTGTTGTGCATTTGCATTCTGATTTGCATTCCTAGCTCCAGCATCGCTTACTCCTGGCACTCCAGCACGTCCTAAGTTCACACCAACATTGCTCTCAAGTATAATTCGCTTGGTGTCGAGTTGATTTTGGTCGGTGCCGAGTTATTCAGATTTTGGGTAGTTCCAGTTTGCTACCCTCCAACATCAATTGTTCATGCATTAGCTCCATGTCCTTGGTTTTTTTGGATTCCAATAGCTCTAGCTATTCCTTGTTGTCCTTCCTTTGAAAAATCCTTCACGCATTTCCTATTGTTGAGTCATTAATCTATCCTGCATCTCCTTCATTATTTTCTCCATCTCTTCTCTAGTCACATAGATGGATTGATGAGAATTTGAGAACATCTGTTGGCTACCCCCATGCTCAGGTTGGCTCGCTCTAGCTTTTGATCTAGTTTTAGGTCCCTTCATGTTTTCCAAATCGAAGATCTAAGCTTTAGAATGTGAGATTTAACTTCCTTCTCGGTGAAAGAACCAAAATATTAACCCAAAAAAATGGATCAACATCTAAAATCAGATGAAAGCACTGTTTCTATTAAAAGTAAAGGAAAAAGCTGAAAAAGGAAAAGGAGAAACAAGAAATTTTATAGTGGTTTGGCAATCTCCGGTCTATGTCCACTTTAATCTGTTTTATTAGTTGTTCTCTCTCCGGATTACAACTAGTTATATTAGACCTAACCACCATCTACCGGATCTCTAATTTACAATAGAGCTTCTAGAGAGTTTGAGAGGTGGAGGATAAGAGTGAAGAAGAGGAAGAAGTTTCTAATGGTAGAGAGATCTGATCCCATTTTGGTTGCAGTGAGGCTAGTATCTATAGAGAAATAGAGTTATGAAGTCAGAAACCCACTTGCACTGAAGTTCAGAAGGTGGCCTGAAGTTGCACAAGAAAAATGAACGACCCACGACCTAAGGATATAGGTCGGTACCGAGCTATATTGCTTGGTACCGAGCTATAAGTGTTGTTGAAAATCCAACACTAACTCCTACTCTGCTCTTTTATATTCATGTAGATATGTTCCATGCTATTTTTGTTGACTATTTGGTTGATTCTAGCCATCTTCCCTCTATCACTTGAATTTTCTTGCATTCTTGATTTTCCACTCATCGGCTTTGGAATTGATCGCCCAAACTCTAGGATAACCACTTGATCATTAGCTATCGGTGTTTTATATGAGTAGTATGGTGTTTGGGGGATGAATTAGGTGAGAACTATAGTTTGCTACCAACCTATCGTAGCTCGGTACTAAGATATGTCTTGTGATCCAATCTCCTCCAAACTTTCTAGAGTAGTTTCTTCATTCCTTCTAAGCGTGCTTATAAGTTTTTGAATCATCTAGTTCTTGTTTTGATCTTCTTAGTCAGTTGGAATCTGTTTTGCTAAAAAGTGGGTTAACACTCAGCGTACCCCTAGTTCGAGCATAAGTGATATGTGGGCCACTCGTAGATGATCATCGTCATCCCCCTCACAGCCATCATGGATTTTTGAACAAATTCTCATATCGTCTCGACAAAAGAAAATGACGGGCACATCCCTTTTAATATGCCATTAGGGCTACAAAGGAACATCGATGTCGTATAGGTGCGTGTCTATATTTACACACACACACACAATAACATCACATGATGAAATACGTCTATCACAAACGAAAATTAATATCTCATAATCGTTTATCAATATGTATGGCCTATGCTATAAGACACATAATAGGCATGACCCCTAATATAAGGCCAATATGGTGTCCATTCACTAATATAAGACCAATGTTGTGACTCCCCGCACCTCTAGGCACCCCGAAAATCAGACATGACTAGAAGCATGGGTGGTCGGGTGAAATAAAAATCCATAACATAGCACAAAGACTAAGGCAACCGCATAAAATGATTAAAATATTACAATGGAAGAAAACTTTCACTAATTATAAATTAATAGCAAAACAGCTTCATTAAAAACAACATTATCCCAAATTTATTTCTAAAACCAAGTAGTCTCCACCAAAACATAAAACATAACAAAGTTCACAATAAAGGTCCCCATATATAGAGTAAAGTACGGAAAAGAGAAACGAAGTACATGAAACAAAAGAAACAAAAGCTAGAGATAACAACTGCTCCAATGACCCTCTAAGCTGCAAAGAACTACAACCTAGACTTGCCCTCCGGTGATTTGGGGAAAATAAGAAAAATAGGAATGGGTCAGACATAAAGTCTGGTGATTGAGAAATAAAATGAAGTAGAAAGAATAAAACAGTTTAATTCCAGGTCTTCCCCGGATATTGTAGAGGGTGAATAATATAATGTAGTGAATCCTTCTTAGATATAGTTCCTAAGAAGCCAAAGTCCATGGTCACTCTAGGGAAGTCAATCATACAGTAATACTAAACGTCAATCGGCCTGTCGAACCTGCTGTCCTTACCTGTCCACGTGCTACAACGTGAAAGTCATGCTCTTCACCCGTGCACTGTGACTAAATGCCTCTTATGTTTGAGTGGCGCCGACTCAAACAACCTCGCAAGACCTCGAAGTTGCGCTTAGGCTTCGCCAAATTGGACTCCTATCCTCTTGTCTCCTCGGTCACCAACGTGGACTTGCCCTATCCAAAGTGTCGGTCCTCCGAAAGAGCGCCCGCAGCTGGGTCGGCTGTGCAAAATCCTCCAATGATCCGCCTAAAGAAGACAACGTTCGAGCACACTTGTCTCGTTCCGTCCGCATTGATATGCCTGAAGAAGCCTACAGTTGCGGATGCTTTCTATCCTATGTATTAGCAACCTATGAAAGGCAACAAACATCCTTGCGAACCTACTTGCCCGCTCCTAGTACGTACATCCAAAACTATATTTTGGTCTTAACTGCACGAAACACCTATCCAGACCTTTACAAGGTCCGCCTACCAAATCGCTTCCAGATTAATTAATTTTACCATTACAGTTTACATACTGTTTATTTCCATTAATTTTCTTTAAGCCATTTTTACATCGATTTGGTTATTTCACAATTTCCCTTTTTCTTACATAAATGGTATTTCAATTTCATGTCCGTTTAGTCCGTATGGTTTGTCTGTAATTTTTATGTCATTTTTTTACAGATTTACACTAGCCTTTAGGGTCCACTAAATTTACATTTTTTTTCCCACCCTAATTTACGTTCTCCTTTTAGAGATTTAATCTGTAAAAAGTTTTTATCCAATAGCCACAAACCATTTAATTACACAAAATTCCACTTTTACATTCTTAGACCACATATGAAACAAACAATTATGCCAATTAGACTTCTTAATTTTGTTCCAAAACCATATTCAAAATTATGTAATTATGTCAATCAAAACCATAATTTTATTCAAGTAACATATTCTGAATTTATTCAACTAACATGTTCTACCATTAGAAATTGAATAACAATTCTAATTAAATTTAATTAAACCAATCTTATTTACGCCATGAAATGTGAATAACAATTTGTTTGTTCCAAATTTCAACCCTAACATGAATTAGAATTGAAAAGTGGAAGAAGAAGAAGATGCAATAATTTACATAAATTTCAATCTTATTTATGCCATAAAACGTGAATAGACAATTTATATGTCCCATATTTTAAACCAAACATGAATTAGATTTGAGAAGTGGAAGAAGAAGAAGAAGTTGCAATAATTTACATCTATTCTCAATTAATAACAGAAATTAATTCATATGAACGTGCCACAAAAGAACTGAAATTGAAATACTTTATTTTTCTATTTCATATTAATTCCCACTCACCTGGCACTTGAGCTTGCATAAATTTGAAAAAAAAGCTTTGCTTTAATCTTCTCCCTTTAATTCTTCTAAATTCCCCAAATTTCTTGAATATATATAGATAATTTAATTTGGTAGAGATTTGTTTATTTAGTAGATAAAAAGAGGAAGAATAATACATACTAATTTTACTGTAGAATTATGACGACGGTTGAATAAGAGACTAGGTTTAAGTTAGATGGTTTATTTATAGATTATTTGAGTGAATATAATCTATTAGATTATTTTCGATTAAATCTGGTTCTTTCATACACTTAATGGTTATCCATTCTACACTATACTCATCACTCAACCAATAAAATTTAGCCATCTCACCCTATTACATCACTGGAGCGAATGGGAAGCCGCCACATGTCAGAAACAACGCTAAAATACGTAGGAAAATCACTGGAAACGAACCAGCTAAAAAACATCGCTCCAGATTTTTGGCGACAACGGGACTTGATCCCTGGTCACTAAGGAAGTCAGCATGTGCCTTTACCACTGTACCAAATGTGCTTTTAATTTCTTTTTAATTATATTTCCCGTAAAATATCGGGGTGTTACATTCTTCCCCCCACCCCTTAAAGGATTTCGTCCCCGAAATCTCCAAAGACGGAAGAACGTAATTAACAACCAGCATCCAAGAACTACATCCATCTACTCAACCATCACCCATTTCTACCATTGTCCTTATTTTTAACTAATGCAATTTATGATTTATGCAAAGTGAAATGCATATGAACTTTCCTAATGCAAAAAGGTAGTCGGTCTACTGATTCAGTTGACCTCCTGTAATGCAAGTATGCTTATACCATGCAACCAAATGGTAGGCAATTACCCTAGTATAATTTATAATTCTATATGTATGTTTCAATCATTCACCCAAATGCACCATCCATATGCAACATCCATTTATATACACACACATATGTATACAACCATGTGCAAATGCAATAGATAACAGGCATGCATATGCAGGTGTGTGTACCTAGTTAGTCGATTATCCTAATAAATATCTATCTAGTGCATGCAATGCATCCATTTTTAAACATTGGCAAGCACTTGCAATCATTTTCATCCATCAAGCATAACATGCCCTAATGACATGTTTACAACCAAGCTACCATCCATAGTTTCACCTAAAAATTATCAAAAAGACCCTAACTAAGGAAAGATCACATATCAAAGATAGGATATTTGAAGTGTACCTTCAAATAGAAAAGGATAAGAACTTCGAATTCTCTCCTTAGATTCCCATGTGCACTCCTTGGGGTCATCTCCCCACTGAACCTTCACTAGACGGACTTCCTTGTTGCGTAATCTCTTGACGCCATGTTACAATATACGGGTGGGTGTACGACGCACAAGTGATTCACGCTCTACCTCCACTTCCCTTAGCTGATCGGGTTCTACTACTACTACGGAGTCATGTAGACACTTCCTTAGATGCGAAACATGAAAAACATTATGAACTCCTGCCAACTTATCTGGAAGATCAACTCTGTATGCCACTTTTCCAATCCATGCGGTAATAGGAAGGGTCCTACAAATCTCGGTGCCAACTTACCCACTGAGCCAAATCTCAAAACGTTTCTCAAAGGAGAAACCTTGACAAAAACCATATCTCCAACCTTAAACTCCAAATCTGAACGTCTTCTACGGCATATGACTTTTGTCTATTTTGTGCAGTCTTCAACCTCTTGCGAATCAAATCCACCTTCTCGGAAGTTTCCCTCACCAAGTCTGGTCCATGCAAGATCCTATCAGTGGTATCCCACCAATAGGCTGGTGATCTACATGGTCTGCATAGAGGGCCTCGAACGGTGCCATCCCAATGCTTGCTTGATAACAATTATTATACGCGAACTCTACCAATGGTAGGTGATCTTCCCAAGATCCTCCGACGTCAATGATGCACAATCTGAGCAAATCTTCCAAAACCCTATTTACCCTCTCAGTCTGTCAATCTGTCTGAGGGTGATATGCCGTGCTCAGATTCAATTTTGTTCCCAAGGCTTGCTGAAGACTCCTCCAAAACTCGCTGGTGAATAATGGATCTCTGTCGCTCATAATGTTGGCGGGAACTCCATGAAGCCTAACTATCTCCCTTACATAAAGAGTCGCCAAAGAAGCTGTCGTCCTTTTACTCTTAATGGGTGTATAATGAGCGCTCTTCATCAGTTTATCCATAATGACCCAAATGCTTGTGTTCCCTCTCCGTGACCTTGGTAATCCATCCACGAAGTCCATAGAGACGCTCTCCCATTTCCATAATGGAATATCCAATGACTGCAACAGTCCTCCGAGCTTCTTCTGTTCCGCCTTTACCCTTTGGCAAGTGATGCACTTCGATACATACTCCGCCACCCTCTTCTTCATTCCGGGCCAACAGAATACCCTCTTCATATCCCGATACATCTTATCTCGACCGGGGTGCACTGTCATCCTAGAATGATGTGACTCGGCCAACACTGCATCTACTAAATCCTCACTACATGGAACACAAAGTCTACCATCCCTTCTAAGCCATCCCCTAGTGTCCATGGTATAACGCCTAAGATGTGGTGATGACTCTCCTCTACCAAGCTTATCTAAAATGTCCTTTAACTCTTCATTCTCACCTTGCCTTGCTCCAATCTACTCCATCATAGTAGGCTGGACGTCGAGGGCTATTAAAAATCACGGAGCTAAATCCGATGGAGGTCCAAAATTAAAGGTAGCAATGTACTCCAAATGATTCCATTCCAAAAACAGAGGACTTAAAACCACTTTGCGTCTACTCAACGCATCTGCCACTACATTACCCTTGTCAGGGGTATAGGAAATCTCAAAGTCATAAGAGGCTAAAAACTCCATCCATCTTTGCTGTCTCAAATTCAAGTCTTTCTAGGAGAATAGATACTTTAGAGACTTATGATCCGTGAAAAGCTCAAATCTTTCTCCTAAGAGATAGTGCTTCCAAGACTTGAGAGCAAAAACTATAGCTGCCAACTCAAGATCATGCGTCGGGTAGTTCTTCTCATGCGTTTTCAACTATCTACTCGCATAGCACACCACCCTACCCTCTTGCATCAGTACCGCCCCTAGCCCCATACCACAAGCATCCGTATAAATTAAGAAAGGCTTGGTTCCATCCAGTAATACCAATACGGGCGTGGTAGTCAAAGCTTCCTTTAATTGACCAAAGGCATCCTCACACTTGGCATCCGAAACAAAAGCTGAGTTCTTCTTAGTAAGGCGGGTAAGTGGAGCTGATATCCTAGCAAAGTCCTTAATGAACTTCCTATAGTAGCCCGCAAGACCAAGGAAACTACTTATGTCTGTGGCATTCTTTGGGGTCTGCCAATCCTTTACTGCTGTCACTTTCACCAGATCTACCGCAAGTCCATCCTCCCAAACGATGTGTCCCAAAAAGCGAACCTCATCCCTCCAAAAGTGACACTTAGAGAACTTCGCCTTCAACTTATGTGCTCACAGGGTCCTAAGCACTTCTTCCAAGTGAACAGTATGCTCCTCCTTGCTTCGCGAATAAACCAAAATGCCATCGACGAACACCACCAAAAACTTGTTCAATGATTCGCAAAATACTCGACTCATCATGTCCAAAAAATATGTCGGAGCATTGGTTAGCCCAAATGGCATAACTAACCACTCAAATAACCCATCCAGAGTCCTAAACTCAGTCTTCTCGATGCTATCCTCCACCACATGAAACTGATGAAATCCCGTGGCCAAATCGAGCTGCGAAAATACCTTGGATCCTACTTGCTGGTGGAAGAGATCGTCTATACGAGGAAAAGAATAATGGTTCTTCTTTGTCGACTTATTAAGCTCCCTATAATCCACGCAAAGCCTGAGAGAGCCATCCGCCTTAATGGCAAAGACGACGGGTGCGCCCCACTTAGAAATGCTCCTATGAATGAAGCCCTTCTCCAAAAGCTCTCCAATCTGCTTGCTCAACTCACGACGTTCCTTAGGAGCCATATGCCTTACCGGTAAAGCAACCAGTTTGGCATTATCGATAAGATAAATCTTGAACTCGATCTCTCTTCGAGGTGGAAGGCTAGCAACCTCCTCGAACGCATCTGGAAAGTCTCTATCAACGGGTACCGAACACAAACTATCGGGCGATAAGTCAAGAGAATAAAGGTAGCTCAACATGACCGATCCTTTAGGATCACAAGATACCTCCATGGTACGTCCACTAAAAGTGCCTAACCTCACTACCCTTTTATCGCAATCAAGAACAACACCATACATGGATAGCCAATTCATACCAAGAATCAACCCGAACCCGGAAAAGCCCAATACAAAGGCACTACAGTCAAACTCAACCCCTAAAATAAACAATTTCAAATCCCGACATAACATGGAAAAATAGGTCGATCCTCCTACGGGATTTGATACTACTACCGGGTCAGTCGCTAAGCAAGCATTAAGGCCAAGACCCTCTACCAGAGTACTAGATATAAAAGAGTGCGAAGCTCCAGAATCAGATAGGGTACGAACAGGAAAATTAGAGATAGATAACACACCTTCGATGATCACCTTCTTTCCCTTGTCCACAACCGGACGAGTACTAGAGGAAGGAGCTGCCTCTAAAGCATAAGCCTAAGCAGGCTGTAAAGGTGTATGTGAACTGTCCTTTGGCTTCGACGGACAGTCCTTTTTCATATGCCCCACTTGGTCGCAAAGATAGCACCTTAGTCTCGGTCGCTCTCATGCCCCTCTACAATCCTTAGCAAGATGACCTGGTTTTCCACAAGTATTGCACTTCCAGTCCTTCCTTGGAACTTTCCTTTTTCCACCTGACCCTCCTCCTCCTCTCCTCTTTCCTTTCCACTGCTTCTTCCCATCACTCTTCTATGCCACATCTCCTTTCTTCTCAGTATCAGCAAGTAAAGCCATCTCTACCAATCCCTCAAAAGTGGCTCCCATCGGAATGTGGCTCACTGCCAAACTCTGCAGTGGCTGACTCAAACCCTTAGCGAACTTCAGCGCCTTCTTGTGAGGAGTATTGATCAGGTCTAGTCCAAATCTGGCAAGCTCATTGAATTGATTAACATATTCCTTAATTGTCATATCCCCTTGCTTGAGCTGTATAAATTTCTCTAGTTGCACTCCCTCTTCAGACTGCGATAAGAATTTCCTCTTGAACCTAGTACGAAAATCCGCCCAAGTCAAATTATTAGCCTCAACCTCCACAATCTTCCACCAACAAAGAACCTCTCCCTACAACTGCCATGAAGCCAATTGCCTTCGAGCCAAGTCCCCCAATCCCATATGTCCAAATATCTGCTCACAACTACGGATCCAAACTCTTGCCTCAGTATATGACTCAGTGCCAAGAAACAGTTTGCCTCCTAAGTTGGTGTAGTCCTTGCATAACTTGGGAAAATCGAGAATGCCTGGCGGACAGGCTGGAGCTCCTTCCGTCGGAGCAGCATCCCTAGCCGGTGGCTCTGCTCGTGCAGTAGCCTGCAAATAACATCTGAACCAAGCAGGCATATTAAGGCCTAGAACTTCGGGGATATCTTGTTGTTCAGACATTTCTATCTATGGATATTAAAAATATGGGATTAGGTACTCCACAAATAGTTCAATAGATAGGGAGGAAGAGATATGAGGGACCCAATTCTAAAATTTCTTTTTTTTTCCAAAATATATACATATACTTTTAAAAGTATTATTTGGAATATCCTTTAAAAATTATTCGAAAACCTTTATGTTTTTAAAATATTTTTAGGATTACCGATACCTTAGCTTTAATACCAATTGTGATACCCTGAACCTCTAGGCACCCCGAAAATCGGATATGACTTGAAGCACGGTTGGTCGGGTGAAATAAAAATCCATAACATAGCACAAAGACTAAGGCAACTTCATAAAATGATTAAAATATTACAGCAGAAGAAAACTTCCACTAATTATAAATTAATAGCAAAACAGCTTCATTAAAAACAACATTATCCCAAATTTATTTCTGAATCCAAAAGTACCAAGTAGTCTCCACTAAAACATAAAACATAACAAAGTTCACAATATAGGTCCCCATATATAGAGTAAAGTACGGAAAAGAGAAACGAAGTACATGAAATAAAAGAAACAAAAGCTGAAGATAACAACTGCTCCAATGACCCTCTAAGCTGCAAAGAACTACAACCTAGACTTGCCCTCCGGTGATTTGGGGAAAATAAGAAAAATAGGAATGGGTCAGACATAAAGTCTGGTGATTGAGAAATAAAATGAAGCAGAAAGAATAAAACAGTTTAATTACAGGTCTTCCCCAGATATCGTAGAGGGTGAATAATATAATGTAGTGAATCCTTCTTAGATATAGTTCCTAAGAAGCCAAAGTCCATAGTCAATCGACCTGTCGGACCAGCTGCCCTTACCTATCCACGTGCTACAGCGTGAAAGTCATGCTCTTCACCCATGCACTGTGACTAAATGCCTCTTACGTCTGACCGGCGCTGACTCAAACCACCTTGCAGGACCCCGGAGTTGCGCTCAGGCTCCGCCAAACCGGACTCCTATCCTCATGTCTCCTCGGTCACCAACGTGGACTTGCTCGTATCCAAAGTGTCGGTCCTCCGAAAGAGCGCCTGCAACTGGGTCGGCTGTGCAAAAAATCCTCCAATGATCTGCCAAAAGAAGCTTACGTCGGAGCACACTTGTCTGATTCCATCCGCGTCGATCTACCTACGACTGCGGATGCTATCTATCCTACGTACTAACAACCTATGAAAGATAACAAACATCCTTGTGAACCTACTTGCCCGCTCCTAGTACGTACAGCCAAAACTATATTTTGGTCTTAACTACATGAAACACCTATCTAGACCTTTACAAGGTCCGCCTACCAAATCACTTCCAGATTAATTAATTTTACCGTTACAGTTTACATACTGTTTATTTCCATTAATCTGCTTCAGGCCATTTTTACATGCAATTTGGTTATTTCACAATTTCCCTTTTTCTTATATAAATGGTATTTCAATTTCACGTCTGTTCGGTCCGTATGGTTTCTCTTTAATTTTTATGTCATTTTGTTACAGATTCACATTAGCCTTTAGGATCCATTTAAATTACATTTTTTCCTAACCTAATTTACGTTCTGCTTTTAGAGATTTAATTTGTACAAAGTTTTTATCCAATAGCCACAAACCATTTAATTACACAACATTCCACTTTTACATTTTTAGGCCACGTATGAAACAAACAATTATGCCAATTAGACTTCCCAATTTTGTTCCAAAACTTCAAAATTATGTAATTATACCAATCAAAACCATAATTTTATTCAAGTAACATATTTTGAATTTATTCAACTAACCTGTTCTACCATTAGAAATTGAATAACAATTCTAATTTAATTAATTAAACCAATCTTATATACGCCATCAAACGTGAATAACAATTTGTTTGTTTCAAATTTCAACCCAAACATGAATTAGAATTGAGAAGTGGAAGAAGAAGAAGATAAAATAATTTACATAAATTTCAATCTTATTTATGCCATAAAACGTGAATAGACAATTTATATGTCCCATATTTTAAACCAAACATGAATTAGATTTGAGAAGTGGAAGAAGAAGAAGAAGTTGCAATAATTTACATCTATTCTCAATTAATAACAGAAATTAATTCATGTGAACGTGCTAGAAAAGAACTGAAATTGAACTACTTTATTTTTCTATTTCATATTAATTCCCACTCACCTAGCACTTGAGCTTGCATAAATTTGAAAAAAGCTTTGTTTTAATCTTTGTCCCTTTGATTCTTCTAAATCCCCAAATTGCTTGAATATATATAAATAATTTAATTTGGTAGAGATTTGTTTATTTAGTAGAGAAAAGGAGGAAGAATAATACACACTAATTTTACTGTAGAATTATGGCGACGGCTGAATAAGAGATTAGGTTTTGGTCAGATGGTTTATTTATAGATTATTTGAGTGAATATAATTCATTAGATTATTTTAGATTAAATATGGTTCTTTCATGCACTTAATGGTTATCCATTCTAGCCCATACACATCACTCAACCAATAAAATCTTGCCATCTCATCCTATTACATCACTGGAGCGAATGGGAAGCCACCACATGTTAGAAACAACGCTGAAATACATAGGAAAATCGCTGGAAACGAACCAGCTAAAAAACATCCCTCCAGATTTTGGGCGACAACGGGACTTGATCCCTAGTCACTAAGGAAGTCAACATGCACCTTTACCACTGTACCAAATGCTCTTTTAATTTCTTTTTAATGATATTTCCCATAAAATATTAGGGTGTTGCAAATGCCACTCATCAAAACATATATACCCCATGGTCAATGCCAAGGGGTACAAACTTGAAAGTCTATATGAGTGGATCGTATAGGATATATATATGCAAGTATAAACTGCTAAGTGGTACAAACTTGAAAGTCTATATGAGTGGATCGTATAGGATATATATATGCAAGTATAAACTGCTAACTATATAATACAACTTGATAACTGATAGTAGCAAAGTAAATGAAAATAATCACACCAGGATTTTATACTGGTTTGGACATCCCGTCCTATGTCCAGTCCTGAAGCTCCTCTTCGGAATTTCCTTTCAATTAACCCTCACTTGACCCGAAGGAACAGGTTTACAATAGCAGAGTTACTTATTCAAGAATGTGTTCTATAACACGGATGTTGACTATTGAGTACAAATGCTTCCAATATATATATCTATCTAGAGAGTGTTTGAATGAGAAGTTCTGTATATATGGAAGAGTTAAATACAGGTAGTTGATTGCTTAGAGATCAGGAATAGATCAGAGTATTAGAGATAAAAGCATAAGTAGGTAAGGTGAATCTTTCTCTTGAATTCCTGATGCTATTTATAGTGATGAAGAGTCTCTATGTGTAGTTTCCTTTATTAACAATCGTTGTATAGTTTCTCTTGTTGGTGATGAAGAGTTGCAGTGAAGAGGAGCGGATGTGTCTCTTCGGATGTGACAGTTGGAGTTTGAATTTACACAGTCGAGCCTATTTTCAAACGTCTGGAAAGTGGCCTCAGACGTCTGGCCTTCATATTTTTTTTGTGTCTAGTAGCATTTCAGACGTCTGAGTTTATAATCCAGACGTCTGGTCTTTACTTCTATTTTATGTCTGGATGTATGTCAGACGTCTGAGTTCCGGATCAGACGTCTGGTTTATTCTGAGTTTGTGAACCAGAGAACTTAACCAGACGTCTGGTCTGTGCACTCAGACGTCTGGATTAGTGCATGTTGCTTTTCTTGTGTCTGTATCACTTCTTTTCCGATTCTCTCGACTCGTAGCCCCTTGATACTTCTTTTGAGTCTTGTTCTTGTCTTTTTGGTGATGTTTCTATATCAACTTCCAGTATATGTACATTTGATTTCCATTGCATAGTTGTGATCATCGAAACCGAGGAATTGATTTCCTAACAATCTCTCCCTTTTTGATGATGACAACTATTCAATGTACTTATATATATATTTCAAATCTCCCCCTGAATATGTGCTTAGTTTTGTTGATAAGATTATATATATATTTCTCCCTCTTTGACATTATCAAAAAGAATATATAAAAGTTCAAGCCAAAAAGAAATTTTCATTAATAATAGAAAGGAGTTACATTCATAGATTTTATCAAAAAAACGAAAACAAAGCCTAAATTCTAGAGTTGCTTAGGAGAAGCTTTTTTTGAATCATCTTCCTTTGGTTTGTCAGAAGTGCTTGGCTTAGAAGGAGATGTCAAAGCTTCGTTGGAAGGTTCATCGTCAAATAGTTTGGAATCTTTTGCAGGAGGAGATGGCACAGGAGTTGTCCAATCTTCGGAGGGTGGAGATGGACTACGTACTTTTTGAAGTACCTCCTTGAGAACTGATAAAACAGTCGAAAGAGATTCTTCGACCGTGGCTAGTCTTGTAGCAAAAGATGTCTCGAAGCTGTCGATTCGTTTTGCTAGAATTTTTTGATTTTGAGACAAGATTTGTTGATTTCGGAGCGTTAGATCTCGAATGCTTTCATTTTGATTTGTTTCCGTTCGAGTTTCCAAAATGTCATCTTGTCCCGGATATTCAAATGAAGCGGGAAGTGGGGGAGTCTTTTCCCGATTTTGTTCTTCTTCTTGAGATGGATCAATATGGATTTGAGGAGGTGGATCAGCCCTTCTAGATTGTCGATGATGAGTCCAATCGTCGAAGGACATGAATTCCGGTGGAATTTCGAGTAAATGCATCAAGGAGAAGAATTTTGTGGAGGCATACTTAGGTGAAATTTCTTCGAAGGTTGATAGATAAGACGAAATATTGTTTGCACGAAGAAGTTTCATAATGTAAGTTGGGTAAATGATCGATTGTCGCGATCGATTCCAAAATTGCTTGAGCTCGTCGAATATGAACTTTGCCCAATTTACCCTGGTTCCACTAAAGAGAGCATAAAGTGCTTTGTGCTCCAATTCCGTTATTTGCTCGTGACTTCCCATTCGTGGAACAATTGTATTGATTATCATCCTTGTTAGGAGTCGAGCTTTAGGACGCAAATATTTTGAAGCAAATTTTGGCATTTCGTCCTCCCATATCTGATGAGTGATATTATTCATGAGCTTAAAACGCATATCAGGGATGTTGTGTAGATCCTCCCCGGTGTCGGAGCATCCCAAAGTTCTTCCTATTATTCCCGGAGTCAAACGAATAGTATTTCCATAAACACTTGACTATAGCCAGTTGTCTTCGTTTTCGGTATTCCAAACTGTAGTACTATCTAGATTGGCGTAGAATAAGAATATAGCCAATTGATCTATTTGAACATCATTGGTTGTAAAAGAGATTAAAGTGTCCAATCCAGCATTCTCACAAAGTTCGTCGAGATCATACATAGGAAACTTAAGTAGATTATAGAAAGGTCCTATATGAAGTTTTTTCTTTTGAATATCTTGATACCTTTTAATCGAACGAGGTGCCTTGTACATCCATCGTTCGATTTGATCATCTGAACACACCTGAGGGTTGGAAGATGATGAAGGTCGATCTAGTTTGCGTTTTGAAGCTTTGATGTTCTTTGTACGAGGAGGCATTGTGATTTTGACGCGAAATAATGCGGAATTTGAAAATAAATTGCAAATTGACAAAGAGGAAATTTGATTTGAGGTTGAAAAGTGGAAAAAATGACGTTATTTTGGGGTTATAACAAAGTTCGATTGAATTCCAGACGTTTGTATTGGAAAGCAGACGTCTGGTTTGCCCTAAAAATTATACAGACGATTCAAACAGACGTCTGTTTGTTCTGTGTCAGACGTCTGGTTTGGCACAGTTTGAAATTTTTTAGAGGCAGAGAGATTAAGCAGACGTCTGGATTTTATCTCAGACGTCTGAATTATTCTGAATATAATTTTGGAGAGGGCAGAGTTTAATTTCAGACGTCTGAGGGGTATTTCAGACGTCTGACATATGCACAATGTTAAAAACTGTGACATATATCAGTGGTTTATACGTCTAAAAACCATAGTTAGACGTCTGAAAGAACAGTTTTTCTAAAAATAGTCTAAAAATTGATGAATACATTCTTTTATTAAATATTGATAATAGAGATCTTTAATGTAAAATATTATAACATATAAATACATACAATAATTAATTTGATTTATTTATTTAGAGGGCGACGAAGTTTTAGGATTTCCTGAGTCGTTATCCTTCCATGGTCTAAGTGGAGACCAAATATTCCTACGTTCGTGAGTTCGTGGGGAGCCAGAATATCGTCTTGGAGAAGGATCTGAAGGAGTGCGATACGAAGAAGATGGATCTAATGAACTACAAGGTTTTGGTAGTGATTCATGTACATCTTTCTTTCGAGACGAGCAAAACTTTAGCGCCACTTGTTCTAGAAAACTAAGCCTTCGTGCCGTAACTTTCTGTTCGAAATAAAGCTCCCGTTGAAGATCCATCTGTTGTTTTTGGTAATGATGAATTTCATCAATTTTCTCCTTTGTATTAGGAGAAATAAACAAGGATCTTTTAGCCTTCTTATTGATTGTAGCCCTAAGCAAATAATCGTGCTTTATTTCTAACAATATTTCCATTTTCGTCTGCTTTGTTTTTAAATACCCATTTTGTTCTTATTACCGATTGATCTTCAGGTCTTGGTACTAATTCCCAAACGTTATTACGTTCAAATTGATGTAATTCTTCTTGCATAGCTATTATCCAAAAATTATCATTTGAGGCTTCTTTATAATTCTTTGGTTCAAAGTTTGATACGAATGCTATATGACTTATTTGATTGAGTTGATTTCTAGTAACCGTTGAATTAATATCTCCAATAATATTATCTATTGGATGATTCTTAAGAATTCTAGGAGATGATACAATAGTGTTATTTTGTATATTTGCTTCATTATTAATAGAATTTGTTGAATTTGTTAGTGGAATAATTTCTTCTTCATCATTAGTCTGATGTTTGAAAGGATTTTCATCGAATGAGACATGTAAGCTCTCTTCTATAGTATTATTCCTTTTATTAAAAATTCGATATGCCTTGCTTCGATCCGAATATCCAACAAAGATAACCTCATCGGATTTTGGATCAAATTTTCCTAATTTATCTTTTGTATTTAATATAAAACATTTTGAGCCAAAAGTTTTAAAGTATGATACTTTAGGTTTTTTACCAAAAAAATATTTCAAAACAAGTTTGTTTAGTCATTGGGCGAATAGTTACTCGGTTTAATACATAACAAGATGTAGCAATAGCTTCGGCCCAAAAGTGTTTTGGTAATCCACTACTATTTAATAATGTTCGTGCGCATTCTTGTAATGTACGATTTTTTCTTTCTACGACACCATTTTGTTGGGGTGTACGAGGAAAAGAAAAATTATGAGTTATTCCTTTTTTATTGCAAAAATTTGAAAAAAATATCATTTTCGAATTCTCCTCCATGATCACTTCTAATATTTTTAATTTTCAAATTCATTTGAGTTTTAATTCGTTTTGCAAATATTTTAAACATACCAAAAGTATCGCTTTTATGTTTTAGAAATAAAGTCCATGTATATCTCGAAAAATCATCGACTATTACAAAAACATATTTGTTGTGATTAATAGATCTTATTTGTGTTGGACCAAATAAATCTAAATGTAATAATTCTAATGGTTGTTTTGCAAAAATATTATTTTTAGATTTAAACGAGCTTTTCTTTAGTTTACCAATTTGACAATTGTCACATAAATTTTCTACTTTGTAACTTATTTTAGGTAACCCTCTTACAAACTCATATTTAGCTAACTTATTAATATTCTTAAAATTAATATGAAAAAATCGTTTATGCCATAACCATGGATCATCATGTTTGGCGGCTAAGCATAAGTTTGAATTTTTATTAATATTCATGTTTAATACATAAATATTTTTGTTTCTAAACCCTTCAAAAATGGGTTGTTGGTTATTATCTAAAATATTATATCTATCTTTTTCAAAATTTATTTGAAAACCTTTATCACATAATTGACTAAAGCTTAACAGGTTGTGTTTTAAATTTTCTACTAATAAAACATTTGTAATAATAGGAGAGTTAGATATACCAGAGTTGATGACTTCTCCAATGCCTATGACTCCCTTTGAATTGTCTCCAAATGTTACCGTTCCACCATCGATGTATGTTATATTTGATAACATTTTTGAATTTCCGGTCATATGTTTGGAGCAACCGCTATCTAGTATCCATTTCTCCTTATTTTTTATTTTGTGTACCTGCAAGATAAAAAATGTTTTAATTGGTACCTATATATTTGATTAGGGTCCTAATTGTTAGAAGAAGGTAGCCACACCCAAGATGGTTTGGTACCTTTATAAATATAGTTTTTATTATAGACTACATTTTCTAAGTAATCACTGATATGCTTTTGTCTAATCAAATTATTATTTGTTTTAGGAACCCAAATTTTCATATTTTTGGTATTCAACTTTTGTTTAGATAAACTTCTAGTTTTTATATAATTAATATTTTTAGCATTATTTTCCTTTTGTTTAGAACATTTTTTAAATCCTATTCCATTTCTATTACCTGATGGTTTTGATGTTTTGATAAGATTTTCCAAATCTTGTTTTCCTTTGTTGAATTTTGATACATTATTGGTAATTTTATCTAATTTTTCTTTTAATTCTCTATTTTCTGTTTTCAATAATTCAATATTATTTTTAAAATCAACATTTTCTTTTAGCAAATTTTCCTTTTCTAGAGTAATGTTCTCACTTTTTATCACATTATTTCTTATCTTTTCTTGAGATATTTCAAGTTCTTCTTCTAAAATAGATTTTTCATCTTTCAACATTCCTACTTCAAGTTCTAATCTATTTATTTTTACTATATATTCTTTGTTCAATTTTTTAATTTGTCTAAATTTATCATCTAATTCCATGCTAAGTTCAAATAATTCTTCACAGCTAAGTTCCGGACATACCTCGTCTTTTTGTGCCATAAAACATACATTAGCTTGTTCTCCGTCACTATCGCTATCACTTTCTGAATATGAAGAATCGGAGTCATCCCATGTTACTTTGAAAGCTTTCTTCTTTTTGAGTTTTTCAAATTTGCTCTTCTTTTTATCATTGTTAAGTTTTGGGCAATCCTTTTTCATGTGTCCGTATTGATCACATTCATAACACTTAATTTGAGATAGATTTGTTGAGTTGGTCTTTCCTTCTTTTTGAAACTTGGTCATCTTTCTAAATTTCTTGAATCTATTATAGTTTTTGGCAATAAATACTATCTCATTTTCATCTAAATCTAAGTCATCATTCTTTATTAATGGAAATGCTATGTTCTTCGTCTCTGAATTTAATTCTTTACGTGCCTGTAAATTAGCTTCATAGGACATCAAATTTCCTATCAACTCTTCAACTTTGAGAGTAGAAAGTGTTTGTACCAAAATTGGGCACAACACTCTTCGGATGTGTTTGAAGAGATAAAATGAAGAGAATAAATGTAAAATTAAGCAGATCTAACAAACACACCAGTAAACTTATAAGAAAATGCATGGAAACACAAAGTTTTAGAGTGGTTCAGCGTATGGCCTACGTCCACTATGAAGTTGATGATTTTATTGATATTCACTTGCTGATTCCAACTGATTACAACAGATTACAGCGGATTATAATGTTGAAATTCGTATACAACAGCAGTTATGGAGTACAAAAATGGATTCGGTAGAGTATGGACGTAGGAGAGCAAAAAGATCCCTGTTCTGAAGGCCTCAGGGGGCTATTTATAGGCGTAGGAGGCTGAGATCGCGCTCAAACTTCGGGAGACTTTTTTTGGCACGTGAGTGGGCCCACGCGACCGACCCTACCAAGTTTCGGCCCGATCCGTGATCGATACAAACGAATTTCGTATCGATCTAGATTTGATCCAATCGAGCAGAAATTTGGCATGAACCTTCCTTAGGTCGCACGTAAGCTCCTGTGAAAATTTCATAGCATTTGGATCTGTGGATCTCAAGATATGATCGATGCAAGCTGGAGTTTTTCGTTCCGTGATCGATACGAACGAATTTTGTATCGATCAAGATTTGCTCCGATCGAGACAAAATTTGGCAGGAACATTCCTTAGGTTGCCAGTAAGCTCATGTCCAAATTTGGTGGCATTTGGACTAGTGGATCTCGAGATATGATCGATGCAAGTTGGAGTTTTTCGTTCCGTGATCAATACGAACGAATTTCGTATCGATCAAGATTTGCTCCGATCGAGATGAAATTAGGCAGGAATATTCCTTAGGTTGCCAGTTAGCTCCTATCCAAATTTGGTGGCATTTGGAATTGTAGATCTCGAGTTATGATCGATGCAAGTTTGGATTTCTCAACCGTGATCCATCAATATCTGGAGCATATGAACTCCGATTGACTTGAAATTTGGAATGTTGGCTCTCATATTTTTGCTTGTCATGTCATATCAATTTTAGCTCGATCCAGACTCGGAAAAAATTCGTCAATATCCATAGTGAGTCTGCGTATACCCGATATCCAAGACGAACTGTCATTGTTTTATAGTCAAGTTCTTGGTGTCACGGCCTTGCCAAAAGGCGGGATAACAGAAAGATCGTTAGCTTCTTCAATGGCTAATACCTTTCTTTCCCAATCAGGTGTTAAAGAGTTGAGTATTCGAGAAACTAAATCAAAATCAGTAAACTTAACTCCTAATGCCATCAGATCATATTGAATAGTTTGAAATCTAGAATACATGTCTACTATAGTTTCATTTTGTTTCATTTTAAATGATGAAAATTGGTTTTGTAAGATTGAAATTTTAGTTTGTTTGACCTTTGTTGTACCTTCATGTGTAATTTGTAAGGTACGCCAAATATCAAATGCAGTTGTACATAACATGACATGTGAAAATTCATTTTTGTCTATGAGCAAAACAAAACATTCATAGCATTAGCATTATTTGATGCTAAGGTCTTTTGTGCATCGGTCCATGTGTTCATAGCAGTAGTTGGAGCTTCATATTTATCTTGAGTGGCTGACCAAATTTCTAAACCATTAGCTTCCATAAAAATTCTCATACGCGTTGACCAATATGAATAATTAGAGCCATTAAAAAGTGGAGGTCGTGCTGTGGATTGTCCTTCTTGAAAAATACTTGCCATATTAGAATGATTTAAAAAACGTGTTACTGTTCTTTTAAACGAACCTTGCTCTGATACCAATTGAAAGTCTATATGAGTGGATCATATAGGATATATATATATGTAAGTATAAACTGCTAACTATATAATACAATTTGATAAGTGATAGTAGCAAAGTAAATGAAAATAATCACACCAGGATTTTATACTGGTTCGGACCTCCCGTCCTACGTCCAGTCCCGAAGCTCCTCTTCGGAATTTCCTTTCAACTAACCCTCACTTGACCCAGAGGAACATGTTTACAATAGCAGAGTTTCTTTGTCAAGAATGTGTTCTATAACACGGATGTTGACTATTGAGTACAAATGCTTCCAATATATATATCTATCTAGAGAGTGTTTGAATGAGAAGTTCTGTATATATGGAAGAGTTAAATACAGGTAGTTGATTGCTTAGAGATCAGGAATAGATCAGAGTATTAGAGATAAAAGCATAAGTAGGTAATTTGAATCTTTCTCTTGAATTCCTGATGCTATTTATAGTGATGAAGAGTCTCTATGTGTAGTTGCCTTTATTAACAATCGTTGTATAGTTGCTCCTGTTGGTGATGAAGAGTTGCAGTGAAGAGGAGCGGATGTGTCTCTTCGGATGTGACAGTTGGAGTTTGAATTTACACAGTCGAGCCTATTTTCAGACATCTGGAAAGTGGCCTCAGACGTCTGGCCTTCATATATTTTTTGTGTCTGGTAGCATTTCAGACGTCTGAGTTTATAATCCAGACGTCTGGTCTTTACTTCTGTTTTATGTCTGGATGTATGTCAGACGTCTGAGTTCCGGGTCAGACGTCTGAGTTCCGGGTCAGACGTCTGGTTTATTCTGAGTTTGTGAACCAGAGAACTTAACCAGACGTCTGGTCTGTGCACTCAGACGTCTGGATTAGTGCATGTTGCTTTTCTTGTGTCTGTATCACTTCTTTTCCGATTCTCTCGACTCGTAGCCTCTTGATACTTCTTTTGAGTCTTGTTCTTGTCTTTTTGGTGATGTTTCTATATCAACTTCCTGTATATGTACATTTGATTTCCATTGCATAGTTGTGATCATCGAAACCGAGGAATTGAATTCCCAACAAAACTTACTTCGTTCGATCGTACATGCTCGTCGGACATATTGGCCTTCTAAGCGTGAGATTAATCATTGTACCGATCCATTACCCAATCGTTATTGATTCCCAATGAGTCACTTAACATTTGCATGCCCGATCGTATATGGTGTCCAAACTTGCTGGAGTTGTTTCTTCATTCCTTCTAAGCATGCGATTAATCACTTTACCGACCTCATTCCCATTCGTTATTGGTTCCAAATGAATCACTTAACATTTTCATCTGGATCCGAGCCTTGCCTTGAATTTCACCTCCCTGAGTAGTCCATGGTCTTCCTCGAAGTTGTGCCAAAGCTCCGCACATGAAACCCGAGAGAAACCCCTGTTTAAACACAACCTGCATAAGCTCTACTACCCAGGCTAATGCACCATCGATGCACTAGTGGTCTACCACTAGTCCACTGGTAGTAGCCTATCAGTAAAGCCTAGGGCAAGTGCCACCCGACCACTACGGTTATTGTTTCATGCGTCGTTTCCTCCGTTGCTTTGCTTGATGAGCCGCCTAGCTTTCGAAGCTTACCTCCACCCTATCAGATCTTCTCTAAAGTTCACTGGTTGATGTTTTAGAAGTAGTTCTTGTATGTTCGAAAATCGATTCAACATGAAATCCACTATTTGCACATATAGAGTTCAACGGGTGGATCTAGCGACCCAACCTCCTCTAGTATGCAAAATAAACTCAACCAACCTTCCTATCTTATGGGTTGCTCGAATGTGTGTTAATGCCCCTATTTATGCACCCCTATACACACACGTACATGCAAACACACCACTACCATATAAATCATGTTCACATACCTAAGTAGTTAATATTGGTATTGGGTACTTATCAATTAAGTACCGATAAGAGATATTTTAAAATATCATGATAATGTCAGATAATATCGGTGATATATCAGACATGTGTAGAACATGTTATAAATCATATTGTAGTATTTTATAATGTTATAATGAGGTTATGTTTTTATATATTTGGATCGGTATTGCTAAATAAATATTAAAGAGTGAATTCATATAGTTTATAGATTACAATATGTTTATCAGGATATTCTATGAAACAAAAGTCATAGAATAAGCTTATAAAAATCAAGAAATTAGTATAATGTGCATTTTATTATTTTATTCATTTTATAATATATTATTTTTTAAGTCATCTAATTATCTATATTAATTAGCATCGTTTTCATTTTCACTTAATTTATTAAATAAATAATGTTAATTTGACATCGATTACAACTTCTAGCCTATTCTTTATCGATTATTCAAATATATAATTTTACTACTCTTCAATTTTTTTAGTTTTTGGTCCACGATAATAAATAATAAAATCAATTTTCATAACCTAACTTACCAATTAGAAACAATGAACCAAAACATAACCAAAAAGAGAAGTAGCTCTTAAACGATCTAGTTACAGTGGTAAAGTCTTCACACGAAATAAAACAAATAAAATAGTGGAATAAATAAAGTTTTCTTCGTTAAAAGATGAATGAAATTGACTAAATGATTATGGTTAAAACAAAAACACTTAGTGCATTGGGATTTCTGCATATTTCATTCAATACTAAAAACAAATATTGAGAATGTGAAGATAGTTATTTGTAAATTTATTTCCTCCAAGACATATAATAATAAACAATATTCATAAAAAATACTGGGGATTTTACATTTAATATCAGAGTGATATATCGAGCAATTATTGGTAATGAAATTCCAAGCGATATTTTGAAATAAATATTGATGAAAGAACGATATGAGATATATCGACGATATATCAATGATATTATTCGATATTAACTACATAGCTACATATACACACATATATGAATATACACATAACTACATTAAATGATTCTAGTTGTAACATAAGAATTATCTTTTGTATTATACTACTTCAAATGCATGTATACGCATACCCGCTCATGCACATATGCGTACACGCATATTCGAGTAAGTAATTCAATTATTACTTAAATCAGAACTTACTTTTATTTACTAAATCTTTTCAATAAAAGTAAAACATCATTTTATAATATTTTATAAAATCGCATATACTTTATAAAACATCTCATTCATACTATTTTATAAAATATCACTTTTACAGTATTTTATAAAATTATTTTATAAAACATCACTTTTATACTATTTTATCAAATCACTATTTTATAAAATATCACTTTTATATTATCACTTATTTTATAAAATATCACTTTTATATTATTTCATAAAATCGCTATTTTATAAAATCACTATTTTATAAAATATCACTTTTATTTATAAAATTATTTTTTACATAAATAATATTATAAATAAAATCACTATTTTTTACATAAATAATAATATTTTATAAAATCGCTATTTTATAAAATATCATTTATATATTATCACTTATTTTATAAAATATCACTTTCATATTATTTTATAAAATCACTATTTATAAAATATCACTTTAATTTATAAAATTACTTTTTACATAAATAATATTTATAAATAAACCATTAACTTATAAAAATTATTCCTTTACTTTAAATAATATTTATAAGTACTAACTAAGCTAAATTAAGTCTCTAATTACATTAATGATAAGTGTAGGGTCCTTAAACTACTTAACTAACTCACTAACTTTTCTAAAGTCAATTCAAATGGCTTATTCTTTACCAACTAATGATATACACATCATTATATCACTTAATTAGTCTCTAATCTATCACAACACCACTCACAAACATCCAATTAAGCCCAAATCAAATCTCCAAGTTTACTAACTGTTATAAAATTAGTAATGAAGGTCTCAAACAATAATACGGTGAAAAAAATGATATTTTAATATAAACATAATCCTAAATCATCGCATACATTCTCTAAATCACTACACATAACTCCATAATTATTAGTAAAAATATATATGAAGTATAACATGAAAATAAGTTAGGAAAATCATCCCACTCTCCTCTAAATTTGAGATCTCTACCCATACTTCGATTCAAGCTAATACCTCCACGGGTTTTGTAGAGAATTGCATGAGAGGAATCATGGTGATTTTTATTTGAATTAAGGAATTCTATTTTCACTTGGATTAGCTAATTAAAGAAAGGGGATTAAGAGATGATTATGAAAAGATTAGAGAAGATGAAGAGGAAAGTAACGTAAATGAAAAAGTGAAATGAAATAATGAAGAGGGTTAGCCACTTATAGGAAAGTAATGGGCTTAGCCCAATTCATTTCTTTCCAAAGAAATCACTATTCACTCTAAAAATTCTTCAACTTCAAACATAACCAAGTTTATACTCATGTTTCTCGCGTTGGAAAAGCGGTTTCAACTACGGGTGTCTCAAGAACCAATTCATCCATCTCTGAAAAATCGAGTATAATTAACGTTATGTTAGTTACCGATTAAATATTTAAATTAATCGTTTAAATATTCGATCTTTACAATTGCAAGGTCTTATAGCTGTTATCTGAACAAAAAACCTTTAATTTCTCCATTAACTGCTTTTCAACAATATTTTCCACCTCCGTAACCTATCAAAAGTTTCACTGTTGGATTACGTATGGTAAACCCATACTTTTCTAGAGAAATCATTAACAGAGGAAACAAAGTACCCGGCTCCGCCCAAAGATGGGCAAGGTGTTGGCCCCAAACATCTGTATGCACATTCTCCAAAAAAAGCTTTGGAATTTTGTTCGCCAATTCTAAAAGAAACATCTGTCTTCTTTCCAAGTGCGCACCCTTTACAAAAACCAAGCTTGGGTGTCGAATGCCATCAACAAAGCCTCTATTCTGCAACTCTGCTAAATTGCACTCTCCGATATGTCCATGTGTAAATGCCACAATATGGTAGAATCGGAATCGGACGAGTCAATCACCATGGTTGACTCTCCTATAATGGTGGTATCCTTTATCAAATAAAGATTACCTACCCAAATTCCCTCTATAACAACAAAAGAACCCATCGTTACATTCAACTTTTCTCCTTCAACAATAATTTTCAGCTCAAGCCTACTTAACTCCTCGATAGACATAAGACTCCTTCACAAATCAGGCACATGCCTAATATAAGTAATAGTGTGAACAACACCACTATGCATCCTAACATTCACGCTATAAGACCCACCATACGGCTAGATGCATCATTGCCCTTAGAACCTCTCCTTTATCAACCATGCTATAAGTGGAAAAATAGTCCCTACTATGCGTCATGTAATAAGATACACCAGAATCAATAATCCACAAAGGACTTTCATGTGAAAAAGCTAGAAGTAGTAAAAACATCTATGTTGCTCTCTATATCAATTTGTGAAGTCTCTATAGTGGCTGTTGAAGCTTTCTTGGAAGCTTCATTCTTTTTCTCCAACTTTGGATATGCTGCAATTACATGTCCAGGCTTTTTACATCTATTATTATGTCCTTTAGACTTAATCTTTGATTTACTATGACTTCTATCAAATTTGGGTTTACTCTTACTTCTCCCTCTCTAGACAAACAAGCCTTCAGAATCACCGTCTAAACTAGTACTAGCTAATCCTCCCCTTAATACTTCATTATGAAAATCAGTTTTAACATCAAAAAGACTAATTTTATTGTGCTCATATATTATATAATTTACAAAGCAATATATTCTTTAGGTAAAGAACATGAAAGAATAACTAATTGGGCTTCTTCAATAATAAAACATCAACTACTTTTAGATTCATAATTAAAGTAATTAAGGCATCAACATATTCCATAAGACTAGTACCTAGCTTCCTTTTGAAAGTGTAAAGTTGTTGTAGGATGATGCAGTTGGTAAGAGATTTGTCTTGATTAGCCGTGGACAGTTCTTCCTATAATTTCTTTGTAGTCTTAACATGGGAGATTCCATGTATGACCTCATCTAATAGGCTTAACTGGATGGTGGTAAAAGCTTCCTTCTCCTCTTCTAAAATATCACTTTCTTAATTATTTACTTATTAGGTGCATAGACAATTTTAAAATTCTTCTCTTTATTAAGAACCTCTTCATCTAGTTAGAACCACCTTTGTTGTTTTCAATGACAACAACTATACAATTATTGCAAAGAATCTCCAAGTTGTATTTCAGGTACAATATTATAAAAAAGAAGCTAAACAAACAAAGATTCAAGCTTTCAACATGATGATGCGTAAGCTAAATGAAGGTTCAAGAGTGCACATGCACAAGATATGCACAAAACTCAAAACAATGCAAAACATTGAGTAAGAGTCATTGGTCTAAGTGTCAAGTCCTAGATTTATTGTACAATCTTCCATGGGTGATTTGCAAACACATAAAACCACACCTAAAAGTTTGTCACTCATATTTTATTAAATGAAAATCAAGTTTTCAAAAATGCATGGAGCATGACTCAAAGTCGGGTCACTAATTTAGAAAGCAAGTGCTCTAACCAATTAAGCTAAGACAACTTTACATCAACGACAGAAATCAGACGTCTAAGTAATAAAACTAGACATCTAAAATATTTAATGAATAGAACAAAAGCTATTTTAGCCATATGAAATATAATTTTAGACGTTTGAAACAGTTTTCAACTGTCTGAAAATAAATTTCAGACGTCTGAATTGACTATTTTTCTACTGTTTTGTTTCTGTCTTTTCCTGTCAAATTTCAACCATCTGATTATAAATTCAGCCAGTTGACATGTACGAGAAGAAAGGTCTCTCTATAGAAATTCAAATTCTGAGTTATCTTCTTCTCCAAAGATTGCAATCCTTCTAATGGTTGTAACCCTTCAACTAGAAATCTTCACAACTATAAATAGAGTTGAAATCTATCATTTTCACTAACTAATTCTAACTTGCTTTTCTACTCTCAATATTCTTTTGAATTACAAAGCATTCAACTTTCAACTTCCTAAATCAACACATTCAAATCCTTATCTAAAGAAAATTAAAGGAAGGTTGTACTACATCAACTCATCCGTGTTACTTAGAGCACACGAAGTCAACTGTTTACTTCTTTTGTAGTTGAAGTCATGTTCTACTGCTTAGGCAAAACTATTGAAGTCCCATTCAGCTTCTTGGGCAAGGGTATTGAAATCATATTTTGCTGCTCAGGTGCCTATTCTTCTGGGCTAAGTGAGGGCGTTATTTAAATCCAAAGGGAGTCTATAACTGGATGTAGAATGGAAAGTTCGAACCAATATAAAAATCTCTATGTGTGATCGTTTTTACTTTATTTTATTTATTCTACTGCTTATCTACTAGTGACTAGTTATATAGACTTATTTAAGCTATTGGTATACAAGTCTTAATTTAGTAGAATACTTCATATTACTCGATCCATAGCGACTTTCATTTGGAATCAGAGCCTACGATTCTAGAGATCGTAACAACATCCTAGAATAAATGTTCATAAAGAGATCTAATCAAGGCAATAGAAAGAGGAAAAGTAATAAAGAAGAATCAAAGGAGTAAACAAATAAATGCTTCATGGCTAAACTCAGACCACAATCAGTATGCTTAGATTCTTTATATAAAGATCTTTTGTTTACACATGATATGGTAATAAAAGATTGTAAAACTTTGAATAAATTTAGTAGAATTGCATTAGCTAAGTTAAAAGATTGTGAGCAAGAAATATCCACTTTAAAGAAAATAAATTTTTGGTAAAACAAACTAAATTTTTTGAAAATACGATAAGAGATCTTGTTCTACAAAAAGATTTCCTACAAAAAGAAAATGAGCAATTAGAATTTAAAAATAATGATCTTTTGAAGGAAATCGATGTTTTGCAAAATAAAAATATATTTTTGGAAAATTCATTAAATAATTCTAGCTCTTTAATTTTGTCTCTTGAAAAAGAGAATGAAACCTTAATTAAAAAGAATTTATAATTATCTAAAGAATGTGAGTTTTTAAAAGATAATAGTAATATTTTGCAAAAAGAAGTTTGTGATTCTAAAGCAAATTTTGAAAGATTAAATGAAAAAATCATGAATTTTAACAAAGGTAAAGATATCTTTTTTTCCTTAGTTACAATTCAAAAGCTCACAATGCTAAAAGCGGTTTAGGCTATAAACGAGCTAAAAGTAAAAATAGAACTAGATATGCATTCGTGTATACTAATTTTAGTGCTTGTACTAGTTTTCAAGATAGTTCTAAAACCACTTACAATCATAATAGTACTTTGTTTATAATCGATAATTTTCAGGTACTAAGCTAATGACTTAATGTATTAAAAATATGGATTCCTACTAATATAGTTGATCATAATAAACAACTTTATATTAACAAGTATTATAAGAATGTAATTCGTATAAACTTTAACCACACCCAAATGGGTATGGTTTTCTAAAGCTTAGGAAACTATAAGAACCTTGGGTATCACATAATTTAAATATTAATTTTTATTGATACCCTAATTTATAGGTAGTAATTATTTATTAATGATGGAAACCTACTTGTAGTGCTAAAACATGGCAGTTCAATATGAAATGCTATAAAAGGTAGGATTCTCTAATTTTTATGCTATTGTTTTTAATATTATCAAAAGTAATTACTATTTGATAAAAGTGTTTTATTAATTTTTCTGGGTACACCCACACTTATTTTGTTAAGGTTTTTACCCTATGATTATCCCCTAACCCTAATGTACTAAGTGGGTACCAAAATCAATTACTATTTATTGTAAGTACATGAAGAAACGAAAGGAAAATGATAGATTTTGAATTTTAAAGACGTTCCATACATTTGATCGAATTATGTCCTTACAATGAAATAAGAACTTCAACGAAATCGGTAAAATCTAGCTTATTTTTTCTCCATAACTAATATTGGGTTAATCTTTTATTTCTGAAGAATACTAAGCTATTTCAAAAAAAATTAATACTCATATTATAGGCTTATTATTACCTAAAAGGCAATATTTTTATATTCCCTCATTCTTTTTTATAATGACAAAGGGTGGATATATATATATATATATGTGCATATTGAGAGGGAGAGATATTGTACTTAGAGGTGTTAAATATGCATGTATATGATTTTTGTTTGATGATAATAAACATATATACATTCATTTAAATGTATTTTATATTGTACTATTTATTTTTCACAGATAAAATAAATATTTGCTGAATAAAATAAATAACACAGAATTGGAATTCAAACGAATATTTTATTCAAACAAATATTTATTACAATTTTGATAGTACAATTTCAAGCTCTCACTATAACTATACAATTTCAGTCACAATACAATTACATCACATTTTCATAGTTACATCAGTTCCTCACTACATATCACTCACACTCGTATTTATCTTCAACTTCATTCCAATGTGAATTCAGCATCTGAGCAATCTGCAGAAATATACATTGACGCAGTAAAATTGAAAATAAAATGTTTTTGCAGTATAAAACAAAATATGGATTTTGAAAATAATATTTTCCTCAGTTATTTGGTTTGTTCGTCATCATATTTGAATTCATCATACACGAATAGCTTGTGACATGCATAGTGTATCACTGTACATGCCACAAAGCCATGCACACCGAAATGTACACTTGATAATGTTACAGGGATAAGTGAGCACAAGTCAAACCCAAAAGAAAAGCCGGGTTCAACTCAAGTGCAACACAAATAGAGTCACAACACGTGCACAAGGTCAAACCCGAGCATTTAAGCCGGATTCAACACAGGTGCAAATATGAAACAATGGGTCGAGACAAAACCGAGTCAATGATGAACCACCAGACTTCAAGCCATGCACAGGAAGTACACAAGTACAAAACCAAACAGCATATTGCAGAGAACACACATGGAGGCAGTGCCCAAACAGCCACAAGTAACTTGACGATGTTCACAAATGCAACTCACATGTACTCCAGATAGGTTATATTATATCAAAGCTCAAGTTCAATCCCAAAGCAATACAAACAACAAAGATGCACATCAGACAGTACACAAGTGAGGAATGAAGTACAACAAGCTACATGAAGAACAAACAGTGGCAAATGCAAATACATCAGTGAAACAGGTTCAAGTGAGGAGGCAACTGCAACAACAAACAAAATTGAACTAAAGTGGACAAACAGAGATAACCAACTGATCAAAGGAAAGCAACCAGGCTACTCAATGAACTCAAGTTCAAGTGAATACAAGTACAGCTTACAAAACCAAAATGGACAGCAACTACAACTAAATGCAAAGCAACATTGCAGTATCACTATATCATGGATATCTACAAGCATGAGAGGACAATATGCACAAGTGACTTAAGTACATTAAATCAGAGACATGTATATATACAACTACATGATGACCAGACCAGACTACATGAATACAATGGAGCAATGCAACAGTCAAGTCCAAGCATATGTAATCAAGTGCACATATGAAGTGGTGCACCAGACATGATACAAATACAACATGATACTGCAATAAACAAAGGACAACAGTCACTCAACTTCAAGCATGCAACTCAAGTCTTAGTCAGTACACACTCAAATGCACAAGTCAACAAGCCAAGTGATACCAGTGAACATGTAAATAAAACCAAACTACACAGTACAAACATGAACGTGAAGACAGCTACCACATAATGGAACAAGCAATAGTGAAACAGGCCGGAGAGATGACCAGACAATATTTGAGCAAATGGCCAGTTCGAACTAAATTCATAAAAACATATAAACCAGTGGCAACCAGTTGTTATAACAAAGTCAGACCGAAGTCAATTCGCAAGTACACAAGCAAATCCAAACAACAGCAAGCAGATGCAAGCTAACTGGCATATGAACAACTACAGCAGGTCGAAAAAGTGCTCAGGGATAAACCAGAAAAATGGACAGAGTCGATCGCATTAACAAAGTAAAAATGATCAAAGCAGAAGACAGGGATGAACTCGAGATTATTCAAATGCAATGAGAAGTTCAGGTTAAACCGAGCAGAGGAGATGGTCAGAGACGAAGTACACAGAAGCCAGAAGAAATGTAAATGCAGACCAACGAATCAACATAGTCAACCAGAAAATATTCTCGAAATCAAAAATTGAAAAAGTCAAAAATCAATGTTAAAAGAGGAAAGTCACTGCCGTAACGATCAAGGAATGATCGAACGATTTAAAATCAAAACCGTGAGAAGCATGTATCAAATATACGTGAGTGACAAAGTTAGAATCGATCTCAAGCAATCAAAGAAAATCAAGCGGTCGAGCAAAATTCGTTGACAAATTCAAACACGTATATACGAACGAAAACTCAGGGGATCGAACCCTTTAAAAGCCCAATCATCACTGGCATTTAAATCATCGAATTCAAGGTATCAATCCAGAGAACAAATGGCAAAAATTACATACCGAAGCTAAGAGTCGAATTCGATCAACAATCAAGGAGCAGCCGAAGCCAAGCTACGAAAAGACGTCGATCGACAAAGCAAGGGACGAAATTATCATTCGATCGAACTATTGAAAGAGGCAATTTCTATCCCCACGACAAAGCCCTAATTTCTCACAGAGGAACGAGATCGAGTAGAGCCACCATTATCACAAGCAAAGGAACGGGCCGACATTGATAAAAGAAAACAAACAGGGCCGCAATTTTTTTGAGTGATAATAGTTTGTGGGCCGGTCTTACTTAATTATATAAGTCTTTGGTTATTTTAAATTAGGGTTTCGAGTTATTCTTGTTTTTATTTTATTTTCTGTACTTTTAAAATCAAATCAGGGTAAATCACCACCTAGGGTTTAGGTTGTGTCAGATTGTCTAGTTAGGATTAGTTCAGTGAGCAGGGATTGCGAGTTTGCAAAACTCTATAGGCGGTAGCAGGGTTTGCGAGTCTGTTAGAGTGTTTGTTAGCGGGAGACTGTTTAATTCTAATAGAAATCTGGGAATGCAGCAGTAGGCAGGGGTTGCCGAAGCTGGGTAAATTTTGTGTGTGATTTACTTTTCAGCATATTTACTTCTCTGCAGTTTGTTTTTGTGTTTAATTCGAGAAAATTTGCTATAACCCTATTCACCCCCCCTCTAGGGTTAATCTAGATCTTACAAGTGGTATCAGAGCCCGGTATTTTTCTTTAACTCTAGAGTCATGAATCCACCAAATAATGCTTTTTCTGAGGGGCAATCTATTGCTAGGCCACCCATGTTTAATGGGAACGATTATGCTTATTGGAAAGTTAGGATGTATTTATCTTAGTTCTGTTGATTATGATGTTTGGGACATTATTGAAACTGGCTATAAATCTCCCACTATAACAGTTGGTGATATTGAGATTCCTAAACCTAAGGATAGGTGGGACGCTAACGATAAGAAATTAAAAACTACAAATGCTAAAGCCATGAATGCTTTGATCTGTGCTCTTGATAAGAATGATTTAATAGAATTTCTCATTGTAAAACTACGCAGGAAATTTGGCATACCTTGGAGGTGACACATGAAGGAACTTCTCAAGTCAAGGAGTCTCGTCTAGCCCTATTCAGCAATGAATACGAGAACTTTGTGATGGACAAAGGCGAGAGCATAAAGGACATGTTGGACGCTTTTCAACTTTGGTGTACAATGCTAGAGCGCTTGGGAAGGTATTCACTGAGGTAGAGCTTGTGAGGAAGGTGCTACGAGTCTTACCAATGAAATTTGAGGCAAAAGTCACGGCAATACAAGAATCGAAATATTTGAGTAAACTAAGCGTGGAGGAGTTGATCGACAACTTAATGACATATGAGCTTGAGCTAAAAACAAAGGAGGAACACAACAACTCTGAATCAAAGAAGAAGACGATTTCCTTAAAGAGCAAAGAAGAGAGCGATGAAGAAGAAGAAGATCCAATTGAAGAACTTGCAATGGCAGTCAATAACCTTAGAAAATGGTCAAGATTCGGGCCACGCAAGAAGAAAATAAGTGGTAATAGGTCAAAAGAATCTCACAATTTCGATAATGAATTGACTTGTTATAACTGCAAGAAGCCTGGCCACTTCAAACAAGAATGCCCACTTCTCAAAAACAACAAAGGAAAGAAAAAGAAGAAGAAGGCCTTTATAGAGACTTGGGATGATGAAGAAGGAGAGGAAGTTTCGAATAATAGCTTAGAGGAGGCTAATTTGTGTCTTATGACAAAATCAGATTCAGAAGCAAGTTCAAAGGAATCTTGTGAGGTAAGTAACTATTCTTATAAAGAACTTGTTTTGATGTGTTGTGATTTTGCTAAAAAATTGATACTCTTGAATTTAAAATTGAAAAACTGAAATCTGATAGGAGAGAACTTATCCATGAAAATACTAGGTTAGAAACTGAACTTGAAAATATTCAAAACCTAGACTATAAAAAATGTAAAATTTTAGATTCAGAATTATAAAAACTTAAGAATAGCTTTGAGAATCTTGAAAAAGAAAACTTGAGTCTTAAGGAAACTATTGACACTAGAAAAAGGGATTTTATAAATAGATGCACCTCACTTGTGATTGAAAACACAACACTAAAAACCAAAGTCCAAAATCTTGAGAGAACTCTGAATAACTTTTCAAGAGGAGAAAAATCATTCAACATGTTATTGGGAAATCAACTTTTTACTAACAACAGAAAAGGACTAGGCTTTGGGAAAACACAAGTTGATGATAATGCAAAAGGTAAGAGTGTCTTTTCTAAATGTGGAATAATTGGAAATCGTGCTGAAAATTATAGTCATAGGAACAAGAACACAAAATTTATACAAGTTTGGGTTCCTAAGAATTCTACAAACAAATTTCATGTCTATTGGAACAAGAATGAAAGGACAAAACAAGTTTGGGTGCCAAAAGGAACATATATTAATAGTTTTGGGTCTACTCAAACATATTCATCAAATTATTCTACCATTAACAACCATGGACCTATAAAAACAAATAGGTCACAAAAATCTTTTACCGTGTAGGTGTGGTGGCAGGCTAAGGAACAACATTAGTGTTATCTGGATTCTGGCTGTTCTAGACACACAACGGGCGACAAATCAACGTTCCTTAGCCTAGTATAAAGGTAACAGATTCACAATGGGCAAACAACGAAAGATTATCGTACAGGTAAAACAGGTAATTGTATTTATTTTCAAACGATAGATAAAATGTGAAAATCTGCACCATAATCTAAATTAAATCAGCCAGTTAATTGAAATGATTGATGATGTTAATTCTGATTTTTTTATTGACCAATCATCTTTAAATAGAATTACTTGAAGTAATTATGATGGTTGACAGATTCTAACTTACTTGATATAATCTTACATGACTTGTTCTTATCTATGACTTTGATTTGTGCTTAAAAGTTGACCAACCATTTTTTCAATATTGAACTTAATCTGTTTGGTCAAATTATGATGTTGATTGATTACTGATCACTCATGCTATAAAAAGGTTTTTATGAAATTAGTGAAACTTCAAGAAATTGTTCTGAAATAATGATGATGTTTTAATGACTGTTGATCCTACGGTTTCTAAATCTGACACTATGATATTTGTTTGATGGTTAACACGACTTCAATTCAAAGTCAAGAAAATTTCGTTTAAAAATTGTTGAAAATAATTCTGAGATAGTTTGTTGAAATTTCACAATCTGGTCTATGACATCCAACGAGTGAATATTGAGTGAAATTTAAAGTCAGATGCAGATCACACTGGTAATATAGTTGATAGAAAAATTACTATTGGAACGTGATTATATTTCGAGACATTCATTTGCTGCATCATTTTTCAAAGAAAATATCTGCATATTTTTCACTTGAAATAATTTCTATTTTAGCAGAAATTTTTCTTAAAACCCCCTTCTAGAAAATAATTTCTGTTGACCTTGTATCAGATTAGTTATTTAAGAAAATTTGATTTTATAACTATTTTTGAAATTGATTTTAAATAACTATGTTAACTGATCTGACCCCCTAATAATTATCTAAAAAGATAGATAGTGATTGAAAATAAGATGAGTGTTGATATTAATCATATATTATGACTTGAGAAAGTATAATTAGAAAATTTCTTTAGAAATTTAAACAAGAGTTATAAAAACATTTTGTTGATAAATATTCCATGATCATGTCTATTTCTATCATTTTTCTATCGACCATCACTCATCAAAAGTCAATATAGTATGTCAATATGTGGTAGTTTAAACGGGAAATCATTTGTGCTTCAATTTTATTATATTTCTAACAATAAATAATAATATCCAAAATATTCACTCTCATTTAAAAGTCCTCACGGTTATGCATGGGTGAATTACTTGGATTTTTGATTATGTGTTTCCATGCTCATTTAAAAGTCCTCACGGTTATGCATGTATGGAACGCATATCAAAATTAATTGATTAAATAGACAAGTTGATTCTAATCTCATTTAAAAGTCCTCACGGTTATGCGTGGTTAGAAGATACTTGAATTCATTTTTAAAATAAAAATAAAAATTTAGAATACTACTAATCTCATTTAAAAGTCATAACGTTTATGCATGGTTAGTAGATATTCAAATTTCCTGAAATAAATATACCACAAATAGACACAACTATATGGTCTTATTCGATGAAATCATTCCTATCATTCTAAAGTGGAATATGCGTCAAAAAAGAGTATTTATGATTTTTGTTTGTTTTTTTATTGAAATTAATATTTATACTCGATTGAGTTTTAATATTGTATTAATGTCTATCACTATATCCCTATTTTTCTAACACTATTACTCTTTTGCTGATAACAAAAGGGGGAGAGAAAGTTTAAGATCTTGGAAAATAAAATTCGCAAATAAAATTCACATATTTTATATTTGCATATAGATTCATATTGCATATTTTATTCTCATGCATATATGAAGGGGGAGTTTTGTGTAGAGAGGGAGCATTCAAATAGGGGAGCAAATTGAATGATCAAATACATTTAATATATTCAAAATCTTAAATATATGTTTGTTATCATCAAAAGGGGGAGATTGTTAAATATGCGTGTATATGATTTTTGTTTGATGATAATAAACATATACACATTCATTTAAATGTATTTGATATTGTACTATTTATTTTTCACAGATTAAATAAATATTTGCTGAATAAAATAAATAACACAGAATTAGAATTCAAATGAATATTTTATTCAAACAAATATTTATTACAATTTTGATAGTACAATTTCAAGCTCTCACTATAACTATACGATTTCAGTCACAATACAATTACATCACATTTTCATAGTTACATCAGTTCTTCACTACATATCACTCACACTCGTATTTATCTTCAACTTCATTCCAATGTGAATTCAGCATCTGAGCAATCTGCAAAAATATACATTGACGCAGTAAAATTGAAAATAAAATGTTTTTGCAGTATAAAACAAAATATGGATTTTGAAAATAATATTTGCCTCAGTTATTTGGGTTGTTCGTCATCATATTTGAATTCATCATACACGAATAGCTTGTGACATGCATAGTGTATCACTGTACATGCCACAAAGCCGTGCACACCGAAATGTACACTTGATGATGTTACAGGGATAGGTGAGCACAGGTCAAACCCAAAAGAAAAGCCGGGTTCAACTCAAGTGCAACACAAATAGAGTCACAATACGTGCACAAGGTCAAACCCGAGCGTTTAAGCCGGATTCAACACAGGTGCAAATATGAAACAATGGGTCGAGACAAAACTGAGTCAATGATGAACCACCAGACTTCAAGCCATGCACAGGAAGTACACAAGTACAAAACCAAACAGCATATTGCAGAGAACACACATGGAGGCAGTGCCCAAACAGCCACAAGTAACTCGACGATGTTCACAAATGCAACTCACATGTACTCTAGATAGGTTATATTATATCAAAGCTCAAGTTCAATCCCAAAGCAATCCAAACAACAAAGATGCACATCAGACAGTACACAAGTGAGGAATGAAGTACAACAAGCTACATGAAGAACAAACTGTGGCAAATGCAAATACATCAGTGAAACAGGTTCAAATGAGGAGGCAACTGCAACAACAAACAAAACTGAACTAAAGTGGACAAATAGATATAACCAACTGATCAGAGGAAAGCAACCAGGCTACTTAATGAACTCAAACAAAACCAAAATGGACAGCAGCTACAACTAAATGCAAACCAACATTGCAGTATCACTATATCATGGATATCTACAAGCATGAGAGGACAATATGCACAAGTGACTTAAGTACATTAAATCAGAGACATGTATATATACAACTACATGATGACCAGACCAGACTATATGAATACAATGGAGCAATGCAACAATCAAGCCCAGGCATATGTAATCAAGTGCACATATGAAGTGGTGCACCAGACATGATACAAATACAACATGATACTGCAATAAATAAAGGACAACAGTCACTCAACTTCAAGCATGCAACTCAAGCCTCAGTCAGTACACACTCAAATGCACAAGTCAACAAGCCAAGTGATACCAATGAACATGTAAATAAAACCAAACTACACAGTACATACATGAACGTGAAGACAACTACCACATAATGGAACAAGCAATAGTGAAACAGGCCGGAGAGATGACCAGACAATATTTGAGAAAATGGCCAGTTCGAACTAAATTCATCAATACATATAAACCAGTGGCAACCAGTTGTTATAACAAAGTCAGACCGAAGTCAATTCGCAAGTACACAAGCAAATCCAAACAACAGCAAGCAGATGCAAGCTAACAGGCATATGAACAACTACAGCAGGTCGAAAAAGTGCTCAGGGATAAACCAGAAAAATGGACAGAGTCGATCGCATTAACAATGTAAAAATGATCAAAGCAGAAGACAGGGATGAACTCGATATTATTCAAATGCAATGAGAAGTTCAGGTTAAACCGACCAGAGGAGATGGTCAGAGACGAAGTAAACAGAAGCCAGAAGAAATGTAAATGCAAACCAACGAATCAACATAGTCAACCAGAAAATATTCTCGAAATCAAAAACTGAAAAAGTCAAAAATCAATGTTAAAAGAGGAAAGTCACTACCGTAACGATCAAGGAATGATCGAATGATTTAAAATCAAAACCGTGAGAAGCAAGTATCAAATATACGTGAGTGACAAAGTCAGAATCGATCTCAAGCAATCAAAGAAAATCAAGCGGCCGAACAAAATACGTTGACAAATTCAAACACTTATATATGAACGAAAACTCAAGGGATGGAACCCTATAAAAGCCCAATCATCACTGGCATTTAAATCATCGAATTCAAGGTATCAATCCAGAGAACAAAAGGCAAAAATTACATACCGAAGCTAAGAGTCGAATTCGATCAACAATCAAGGAGCAGCCGAAGCCAAGCTACGTAGAGACGTCGATCGACAAAGCAAGGGACGAAATCATCATTCGATCGAACTATTGAAAGAGGCAATTTCAATCTCCACGACAAAGCCCTAATTTCTCACAGAGGAACGAGATCGAGCAGAGCCACCATTATCACAAGCAAAGGAACGGCCGACATTGATCAAAGAAAACAAACAGGGCCACAGTTTTTTTGAGTGATAATAGTTTGTGGGCCAGTCTTATTTAATTATATTAGGCTTTGGTTATTTTAAATTAGGGTTTCGAGTTATTCTTGTTTTTATTTTATTTTATGTACTTTTCAAATCAAATCAGGGTAAATCACCACCTAGGATTTAGGTTGTGTCAGATTGTCTAGTTAGGATTAGTTCAGTGAGCAGGGATTGCGAGTTTGCAAAACTCTATAGGCGGTAGCAGGGTTTGCGAGTCCATTAGAGTGTTTGTAAGCGGGAGACTGCTTAATTCTAATAGAAATCTGGGAATGCAACAGTAGGCAGGGGTTGCCGAAGCTGGGTAAATTTTGTTTGTGATTTACTTTTCAGCATATTTACTTCTCTGTAGTTTGTTTTTGTGTTTAATTCGAGAAAATTTGCTATAACCCTATTCACCCCCCCTCTAGGGTTAATCTAGATCCTACAAGAGGGAGCTTTAATTATTTTATAATATCATTTTATACAGAAAAAATATTTTCAAAAATTGTTTACTTGTCATGATCAAAAAGGGGGAGAATGTTAGAACTACCTTTGTTGTGTTTCAATGACAATAACTATACAATTATTGCAAAGGGTCTCTAAGTTATATTTCCGGTACAATATTATCAAAAAGAAGCTAAACAAACAAAGATTCAAGCTTTCAACAGGATAATGCACAAGCCAAACGAAGATTCAAGCATGCACATGCACAAGACATGCACAAAGCTTAAAACAATGCAAAACATTGAGTAAGAGTCATAAGTCTATGGGTCAAGTCCTAGATTTATTGTACAATCACCCTGGGTGATTAGAGAACACATAAACACACACATAAAAGTTTATCACTCATACTTTATTAAATGAAAATCAAGTTTTCAAAATTGCATGCAGCAAGACTCGAACCCGAGTCACTAGTCTAGAAAGCAAGTGCTCTAACCAACTAAGCTAAGACAATTTTACATTAGTGGTAGAAATTAGATGTCTGATTAATAAAACCGGACATCTAAAATATTTAATGAATAGAAAAAAGCTATTTCAGCCGTCAAAAATATAATTTCAGATGTCTAAAACGGTTTTTAGCCATTTGGAATTATATCTCAAACGTCTGAATTGATTGTCTTTTCACTTATTTATTTGTGTCTTTTCCTATCAAATTTCAGCCGTCTGATTTATAAATTCAACCATATGACCTGTACGGGAAGAAGTGTCTCTTCATAGAAATTAAAACTCTGAAGAGTTATCTTCTTCTCCAAAGGTTGCAATCCTTCTAATATTTGTAACCCTTCAACTAGAACTCTTTATAACTAAAAATAGAGCTAAAATCTATCATTTTCACTAACTAATTATAACTTGCTTTTCTACTCTCAATATTCATATGAATTATAAAGCATTCGGCTTTTAACTTCCTAAATCAGCATGTTCAAATCATCATATAAAGGAGATTATATGAAGGTTGTACTATATCGACTCATCAGTGTTATTTAGAGCACATAAAGTTAATTGTTCACTACTTTTGTAGTAGAAGTCCTGTTCTACTGCTCAGGTAAAACTATTGAAGTCCCATTCGGTTGCTCGGGCAAGTGTATTGAAATCTTGTTCTACTGCTTTGGTGCCCATTTCTCCAGACTAAGTGAGGGTGTAATGTAAATCCAAAAGGAGTCTGGGACTAGACGTAGAACAGAAAGTTTGAAAAAGTCTAAAAATCTCTAGTGTGATCGATTTTACTTTCTTTATTTTATTTATTCTGCTGCTTATCTACTAGTGATGAGTTACATAGACCTTATTTAAGTTATTGGTATACAAGTCTTAATTTAGTAGAATAATACATATTACTCGATCCATAGCAACTTTCACATCTTTCACTTCCAAGTGTAGAAATCTATTTTCCATCAAATTGTGTAACAACATAATGTTGCTTCTATTCTTAAAGAACTTGACATAGTTGATAGAGAGTGTCATGAAACAACAAGCTTTGAAACTAATTTGTCATAAAACAATATTTATTCTATAGTAGAAATATATAATCTAATATGTGGATAAACTATCGATTGACTTCACACAAAAAAAAGGATAGAAGCACAGTTTAGATATGAGCAACTACCATAAGAAAAGGAAACGGAGAAATATAGCAACACGGAAAATCAACGTGGTTCGGCATGCTTACATACATGGATACCCAACAACTTTATTTCTTTACCAATTCCAAGAGAAGAGATTACAAAACTATTAGAGATTTTTTAAAGTGGAGAAATCTTATCCCTATCACTAATTATAGAAGGACACTTTAGAGAAACTATTGCTGGAGAAGAATGATATGTTTTTTCAATAGCTTGAGGCCTCCTTAAATAGAAGTGGAACGAAGCCGAATTTTGGGAAGAAATGAAACTGATTAGGAAAGTAAACAATTAATTTTGTATATGTTTTGAATTTTCTTCCATTTTCCCAAAATTTGATTTTCTTTTGGTTTAATGTAAATATCCATCTCCTCCTATTGTATATTTGACTAAGATTTGGCTAGCATTTGCTTTAATGCATATATCTAATTCATCCTATTGTATATTTGACTAACCAACTAATTAAATTAGTTCATTTGTTTCCTTTTTCCTCTATATGCTAATAAGATTTCTGTCTCATTTTTAACAAATATAGTCATGAATAGCATTTCAGAGTAGTTTTGTAGTCTTCATAGACGTTCAATAATAGCAGTAAGCCAACTAGTGAAAAACAAAATCTTGGACTATAGGTTGCTATTACAGCAAATGATTTATCATGGATAATAATATGCAAAATGGAATTGGGGCCAGTGTTATCATGATCGGGCCCAATCGCAGTCTGATCTTGAAAAACCATGAACCATGGACATCCTGAACTCAATCAGATCTCAACTGTGCATGAACCGATGGTCGGACCTTCAAACAAGCGGTTAAACCGTTCATTTTATCTGGTTGAACAATGATTTTCTTGATTTCTTTTTACTTCATACTGCATATCATTCTCATTCTCTCTACTATTTGGAAAAAAATTAAACCATTGAAAAATCGTTGCCCTCCCAAATCTAAATAGAAAACTCTACCACTTCATTCTTTGATGCTGCAAGCACCTCCAAGACCACTGTAAACTTCATCAAGTTTGCCTATATTAAGATTTTATTATTGTGCACTCACAACAACAATTGTGCAATTGTAACTGTGCATAATTGTTGTAGTTGTGCACTGCAGTACATAAATTCGGGTGTGCAACTTATATTGTAGACATAATTTACAACTCGTCTACCTAGTATTTTTCTTTTAATATTTTTGCATATAGGTTGCATTTAAATGTGTGTATTTTCAAAATTAAAAAATGCACTGTTCCGATAACTAAATCGGTTGAGCCATCAAAACCTTAAACCTTGAATCGTCATATTTTGACCCACGGTCCGATCATGATAACTATGGTTTGGGCTTTAGGTTTATAGGTAAGCACTCCTATTAAAGCTTAGTTTGATTTTAATCAAGTTAATTTTTTTCTTAGGGTCGTAAGTATTTTGGAAGTCTAGGATACTTAAACTCTAAGAAAACTAGTGCAAACCTGTGCTTCACACATGGTATGCTGAAAATAATATTAATTAACACAACCAATTAATCAGTGTGATATTTTGCACTGCTAATTTCAAAGAATTAGAAAAGAAATGATAATAATGTATGGTGGATTTCGCATTGAAAATATAACATTAAATGACATTTAAATATTAATAAGTTGATTTGCAGCCAAACTTTAGAAAGGGAGTTGTTGGTTCAAAATGTTAAGGGAAACTAAAAATTTCAATGACAATAATGGTAAAATAAGAACCACAATTCCTTACAGAAGAGAGTGATGATATATCAATCTTACTCTATACAAAAAATAAAGCATTAATTTTACTTAGGATATTTATATTCAATTTATCCTACATATTTCTAAAAGTGGTGATAAAAGAAATAATGAGTTGAAAGAATGAAGACTAAAAAAATAAAAGGTTAGTGTAAATAAAAAAGAAAGACCAATTTTTTTTATTCTACCGAGAGACAAACAAATTCATAAAGTTTGAGTTACCTTCATATTAACCATTTTATTTAGAAAATGTAAAGCCTATATTTTCATGGATCGTTGAGAAGTTTGGATTTTCTTTTTAAATCGTAAGAGAAATAAATTAAGCTAGATCTAAATTCATACATTATATAGAAGTTTGGATTTTCTTTTTAAACCATAGCATGCCAAGTTAATATGCATAATTAACAATCATTATGTTTTGATTAATATTTATTAGTTTTTTATACTAATTTACTTAGAATCAATGAAATTCAAAAATAGGTCATGGTTAAATATTTAAAATAACTACTTTGAATAAGATTAGGTAGAATTTGAAAAAAAAACTAAGGTAGTTTCTTTTATATCTTACATATTACATGAGCTTATTGGTTTATTTAAAATAAAATCTTAAGATAAAATATAGCACTCAATCCATACACACACACATATCTTGGTTATTATGCTTTTCTCTAATTTAGTATTACTCATTTTAAATTTAAAAAAAAATCTTACTATTATTATCATAAGTGTTTGTAATATGTTATATTTTCGACGAAGCTTATATTTTAGAGAATAAAATTAATGAATTTCAAATAAAGATCATGCTTATTTATTGAAATAGCTACAAAATATAGGATCATAGAATGGAGCTTAGATCTTGGTTGAAATTTCTAAGTAAAAGGGAAATTAATGGTAAAAAATAAATGTTTTTAAGTGGACTAAGTGGTTCAAAAATAGTTTTAGTAAAATGAGCTAAATAGTATTCGAATTAGGAAGGTTGGGAAAAAGTGAATTAAGGAAAGTTAAGTTATTCTAATATACATTAGATATAAACGTAGTTTGTGTGATTCACTTGTAGGCCTATGCTACACACGCAACATGCTAAAGTTACATAATTTGTAACAGCTAATTTTTTGTGATGATTGTAATGATGTTTCCAAAATAAAAAATTGATGAAATAATCATGATAGCGAGTTTATCACTATAATAATGTAGCATAAGATAGATACTGATATGAAATAGATATTAACACTGATACAGTTAGGCAGAACATATTCTTTATATTAAATTTGTTCTGACTATACATTACCTAAAAAATACCTATTTCTAGTCAAAATTCAACCACAAAAATCTTGTATTACACCAATGAGTAGGGCGAAATAAAAATTGAACGAAAAATAGAATAAAATTATAAAAAGAAAACAAAATGTATTTGGATGAGAAAAAAGAAACTTTTTCTTAAGGTTTGAAATTTATACAGAAATATAATAGAATTGAATAAAATGAGTAAAACTAATTAAAAAAGGAAAGTCATAAGGACATGCTGAGACACCTAAATATATAAAAATGAATCAAGGGGTAATAAGGATATTAATTATAAAACTATGAAAAAAATATAAATGAATTAGGGGATTTCTAACTTTGATATATTTATATGTGTGTGTGTGTATATAATATTTTGAGTTTTTGTAGTGGTTGAGAATAAAGAGAAAATAAAATGAAAGAAGTAAACAAATATATTAGTGATTTGTGAAAGATCTGATTTTAATATATATTACAGAAGTTATGACACATTTTTGATTCCATGTGAAGCTTAAGATTAAAGTGAAAATAAATGAAAGAAGGGAAGAAAGCGATTATAGATTTTATTTTAGTTGGGAAAAAGAATATTTTCCTTAGGAATTGAATTATATAGATATGCTAATGGAATCGAATATGAAGAATGTAACATCCCGTATCTGGAGGCCAAAAGCTAAGTGCTACAGATGCTGCAGTCATCTATAGTATTAACTTCTGCTGACAAAATACGGCAATGCAAATGGTATTCATAATATCAGAAGCACTTGAATATGAACATAATCATAGATTTCAAAAAATAACATTTTACTGATTACATTTCAATCAAATTCATATTCAATTACATAATCCCATGTCTGTTTCCCAAGTAAAGAACAAATTATAATTATTACAAAACTACACCAAGAGCGACATATGACGATGTCCCCTTGGTTGATCAGAGAAATATAGTCATATCTAACTTAATATACACAGCAGAAAAATGAATAGAATAATCTATATTCCTAAATAACTATCTGTTAGCCACCTGCTCGTCTTCGGAAGCTTTATTCGCCAAATATCAAAACCTGAAAACCTTAACCCTCAGCTTACTCAAATCAATTTTGAGCACCCAAGAGTTTAAGGGGAAACAAAAACTGCTAGTCAGACATAAAGCCTGGTGTGAATAATTTTGTTACATCTCGGTACACTGATATTAAGTGAGACCATGCCGCTTAGCGGAACGGGTTTGCCCTAACTAATATCCTTTTCAAAAATATATATTTTGCAATTCCTTTCCTACAACCAAACTGGTTAATCAAACTGATTATATCAAAATAACAATATCCTTTATGCTAATAAATGGACTATCTGTCCGTAAAATAGGTAATATGTGAACTAACTTCCCACAACAAAATAGCAATATCCTTTATGCTAATAAATGGACTATGTATCCATAAAACAAGTAATATGTGAACTATCTGCCTACAACAAAATAGCAAGGTCCATTATGCTAACAAAAGGACTAACTATCCGGAAAACAATAGTGTAACGACCCGCTATTTTGGACCATTCAAATCGACAATAAATCCACACATGTCGGACTTGAATAATTCAAAATATCAGATTGTTATTTAAATTTGGCAAAACTCAGCATATGCAGTAAATAAATCAATCACAGAATCACAGACACAGAGTAATACAATAATACGCAGCGGAATAGATAAAATAGTAGTTCATGAAGCTACTATATGAACATCTAAGTTAAAAATAAAATACAATAGGATATCTCAAATACAGTGAAGTCTCCAGTGCAACAGATGACTTCTCTGAACAAATCAACTAGAAGAGCTGAAAGCTGAGGCGATAGTTGGATCTCCAAAGGAAGCTTCAAACTCCCAGGGTGAGTCTCAAATGCTGTATCACTCGGTCTGACCCGAGCGTAAAGCAAAACACAAAACACTCGAGTCAGGATTAACATTCTTATACTAATAAATCCAACTCAAGTGAAATATCAATTGAAATACGAGTAACTTAAAGGATGTTGGGATAACCATCCTCTAAGGATCTTCAGAATTATCTACAAGGTGGAAATATACATTTTAACACCGTGGTCATTTCAATTAAATTTATACTTCAAAACCCAAATATCATTTCATTTCAAATATATCCATTTTCCAAAATAGTATATATATATATATATTAAATGATTTTTAAAAAGTAAAGTATTTAATTTCCTCAAGTCTAGCAAATCGATTCAAATCAACTTCAAAATTCCAAATTCAAATTTATTCAAAGCTCAATTCATCAATTTAATTCATTTCTAAACAGATCATTTAAATTTTCAATATATTTCAAAGCTTTAATATTCAACATTTCAAATTTAAATTTAACAGTTTCATATAGCTCTTGATTTAACTTCATTATTATTTAATCAGGGAACATTCACTTTATAAATTCAATACCATTTAACTAGCTTTAAATTACATTTTTACTAAATATTTCCTTAAACTTTACTTAAACAAGAAATATTCATTAGATTACTTATGAATCAAACTCAAGTTATGAATCACATCTTACATCTCAATTTCAATAAGTTTCAAATCGGTTTAATTAAATAAAATTCTTTATTGAATACAATTTCAACTAAATTCAAATTATCTTTCTAACCTAAACTTATTCAAATTTTTACCAAAATCTATTTTGAAATATATTTAAATACTCAACATATTATATGTATTTAAATCAATAATTCCCATTTATATATAATATTTTAAGACTCAACATTTATTAAAACCATATATTTCTTTCCAAAACCATAGAATTCATTTTAAAATATTTATATATATGGACCAACGGTGTCTGTATATATATTTATCATATGTTTAAGTGATACGGATATTTATCATTTCAATCCGAAATTTAAATATATACGGGTAGATATTAGTTCGACCCGTAATCCCAAATTCAATTCAAATGAAAATCGCTTGGGTTTATCATTTCAACCCATAACGAAATTCTCCTATTCTAAAGTCCGTTCGGGTATGTATCATTTCAACCCATAGTGAATTCTATACTAACAGGGAACTTGCAGAGTGATAACAGATAATATAAAATATAACCACAGGCATATATCATCAATATAAATAACAGATACTGGTGTCAGATGTCATAGGTGAACATATACAGATAATAGTAATAACAGGCATATAAATACTAGATACTGGTGTCAGATGTCACAGGTGAACATATACAGATAATAGCATATATAAAAATTTAAATAACTACAGCATCATATTCCAATTGTCGTTTCAATTGAAATCAAATTTAATAAATATAAGAAAGTTAATCGTGAGTGATTGCTCACCTTTTGAGGCTAGAGGATAGACAAAGAAATGAGCTACGAATTCCAAGGCAATGCTAGATGGACACGATTCGGTGAAGAAAACAGGCACGACGGACAAAGCTGATAGATTGGAAATCAAGGACCAAATCAGTTTGTTAAAACCACTTTTATATATTATTATTTTTATTATCATTTCCATAAAAAAATCAATATTAAATTTGAAACAAATATCAAAATGACACATATATATATATAACAAAAATCATTGTTTTAATTAAGCCCGTAGAATAAAACAACATATCTATACCTATAATCTAAAATGCTTAATTATATATCCAGCCATATGATAACATATATATAATACTATATATGTATCAACTGATCCATCATGATTTAAAATATTATAACATGCTTACAAATCAATATTTAAATTGACAATATATATTATATTTCTAACTAACGTAAATCTATATATGTATCGACCATCATATCCTAACTTACACAATCATATATATCAATTTGACGTACATATTAGATATTTATATACATGTTACCTATGCAGATTTGATATTCACAGCATCATATGTAGACTCAAGGGTAACTACCAATAATGTACTAGACATATTAATATAAACGTACAGAACAAAATCAATAAGTGACTAAATGTATGCTAAATCCGACCTTGTATATCAACATGCAAACTAACATTTTATTAGGTAACCATTTGAACTTCGTGATATATATAACTACTCTATATATAGGTATGTTCAGCAAACAAAATTTTAAATAAACAAATATGTATACCAATACATTACTGTAACCTTATAAAATTTTAAACAACACATACGTAACTAACGTGACGTGCATATAACTAATATAAATATAAAATTACTTTGTAATATAATATATAGGAACACTTATACAGGCTTAACAAAATTTTATATGCGACTATAAATCCCTTGGCAGCATCCCATAACATAAATGTATATACATGAAAATAAACATATATACAACCCTATATACTTATATAAATGGTTCGACAGCCTTATATATGTAAACAAGATTGTACTATAAAATTTATAAGCTTATGAAGTATATATATTGTTGGAAAGATAATACTTATATAGAGTAACAGTATAAATATATATATAAAAAACTAATATAAACATATAACACTTTTACATCAGTAATACAAACAGAAACAAATCATACTTCTGAAATATATATATATTATCCTAAAATTTTCATACTTAAATATATATACGTTATCAAAGAATACTGCTGCTGCACACATACTACTCACCGATATAGGCTGCGGAGGAAGGGTAGTTGCGTGTCAAGTGGTGATGGATGAAAGACTAAGGCACGGTGACGAGGATGACAAGGTCGTGGCGGTTGCTGGCCGTGGGGAGGAGGAACGCAGGCGGATCCAACGGAGGAGATAGGCTTAGCGACAATGGTGGCGGGTTGGGGACTTGGGACCGTTGTGCTCAACGATGTGGAGGGAGAGGGGATGAGGTGGCACGGCAAGCTGCGTGCCGGAGGGGAGAAGCTCGCTGGGGAAGGCAAGGAGGCGGTGGTGCACGGGCCTCTGGCGGTGGTTGGCAGTGCGAGTTGGTGGCGGACCTGCTAGGGGTAACCGATCTAGAGGTTAGGGGTGGCTGGTGGTTGAGGCTGAGGGGCAGGCGGAGAAGACGAGGTTCGGGTTTAGGTGGCTGTCGAAAAGTGGAGGTGGAAGGCCATGCCATGGCTGGTGCGAGCGGGTGGGGAGTTGGAAGGTGGGAATGAGGGAGGAGAAAAGCTCAATTGCAAATAGAAACGAAAACTTATAAAATTTTAATTTGTAAAAGCAAGTTTTGGCAGAGACTAGAAGAAGTGAACAGACAGATAAAGGAAGAAACGTACCACCATAAAGTAAATTGAACTGATGGGGTTGTAACCATAGTACGTTGATTCAGCAAAGTTATTAAAGCAATTAATATTTGTGTGTAGCACGTTTCAAAATTTGAAACCCGAAGGAGAATTAACGGCCACAATTAAAGGTGCCGTTATAGTGAACAGTTTATTCTTTTCGGCGTGTACCGGATCTCAAAATGCAGAGTTGAATATACCATGAAGATCAGTACGATGAGACGATCAAAACGGTACACAGATATCAATGGTACGATCGTCCGATCAAAAGTCAATAATCGGTACCGAAAAATGCTGCTACTTTACCAGAAATAAGATAAACGGAGCAGTAGAAGTCCAAATTTGGAAAAACGAATTACGCAGTCTGATTCAGGATGATCTGAATAAATTTTCTCCTGTTGACATATTTTGGTTTTGGAAAACTTTTAAATTCACTTTTATTAACCGGTTTGATTTGAAATGAAATTTCACGGGAAAATAAACTTCAATATTATCAGATGAAAATTTACCAGTTGCTATATTAAAATAGACGTATTCTAAATAATAAACTTTTATTTTCAAATTTTATTATTTAAAATTTTACAAAATTTCAATTAACTACGTTATTAAAACCAATCAAAATTTATGGGTCGTTACACTCTCCCCCACTCAAAACTTTTCGTCCCCGAAAAGGAAGGAGGTAGGAGAATAGAAACAACCAGATGGAATAGATAGATTGAAAGTCAAGATTAAACAATTAATTTGAAACTATATATAAATTTTACTTGAAATATTCATTTGAAACTTCAATGGCAAATCAATTATCTTTAATACTTTAAACCCATTTGCAAATTCTTGCTTCCTTTATAAATGCCATTTATGTTTAAATAACATCTTTATAAATATATGTAAGCTATTTGAAAAACAATTATTTACATTATTACTTATTTTTACAAAGAAGCTATTGAAAACATTTAAATCCAAAATTCATAAATTTATAAATTTTTATCTCAAGATACTTTCAACATTATTAAAAATCAATAATCATTTACTTTAAATCTGTTTTATTTAAGTATTAACCTCAAAAATATTTATAACACTAAAATTTCTATTAAACCATGTTTAAAAGGATATAGTCAACAAGGAAAAGAAGGAGGACTTGGAAAAACCGAATATAGATGAATAAATAAAGCTGAGCAGATAAGGTAGATTCAAAAGAACAGAATCGGGCATGAATAATTAATTCAAACCATTAGAATTTCAAATATTAATATAGAATTTCTTTGTTAGAAATACTTTTATAATAAAATATTTTTTTTTATAACGAAACAAATTTCATTTCGAAAATACTTTTATAACTCGATGTTTCGACAAGTGTATCCTTGTTCCTGTAGACTCTGGTAGTGCGTTGATCAGGCGCAAAACTAGAATTCTCCAGGTACTTAGTAGACCTATTTCAACACCCAGTGAAAATACTGGAAGAACTTTAAAAAAAAAAATAGATATGGAAAGTACAATCCAAACAACAAAACGAACAAAACCTTTGTCTAACCATGGTTCGCAGATACACAATGGTTACGCCTGGATCCCCCAGGAAACAATCCATATCCGTAGGCTTTCTCAGCCCTGCGAGTTACGCCATGATGACTAGTAGAATGCAGGATACACAATGGTTACGCCTGGATCCCCCAGGAAACAATCCGTACCCCCAGGCAAGACTCAGCCAAGCATTTGCGCTACTATTCGCGACCTACACAGATTGCAGGATACACAATGGTTACGCCTGGATCCCCCAGGAAACAATCCGTACCCCTAGGCAAGACTCAGCCAGGCAGTTGCGCTATGCAGTCACGAGAGAACGATAAGACCATGGGTAACGCCATGGAATTCGAAGGACACTCGAGTATCATATCCGGAAAACCAAAATCAGAGAGAATAATATCGATAGAATGAATCCAAGATGTGGCCACAAATCGGATATCAAGCAGAAGGCACTTTCCATATCTTTACTTCGAAAATATGTATCATATAGTACCTTTTCAAATCACTTTCAAATATCGTACTTATATAAAATCCATTATATATAAGATTTAATTTTCAAATCAAATACTTTCCAAAATCAATAGTATATTAAATCATACTTATATAGACTTCAATTATATAAGTTTTCACTTCCAAATTGAGTACCTTTTCAAATCTATAGTTTTCGAATCAATTTCATTCTCATACAAATCAATTTTATATAAGTTCGACAACTCCCAAATCAAGTGTTTAGTAACATAAGGTTCTCAAATTTCAATTTGTTTCAATATTAGTTCAATTTCAAAATCATATACAATTTCACAAAATTATTTCTTCTCAAATTAATCATCTTTAGTTTCAAAGTTTCCAAAATAATAGATTTAGAAAATAAATCCAAATTTCCAAATCAATAATTTAAGTCAACCAATTCATTTCCAAAATCAAATGTTTTTTTCAAAATCATCTTATACTTATGTAAGGTCTATCTTATATCAGGGCCAAATTTCAAAATAAATTTCACTGTACGAAGAGCTATATGGGATTGAATATCTTTGCTTTTATGGGTTATATATCTTTGAAATTTAAATTGGAATTTTCTTTTAGTAAGCAAAGATATTTAACCTGACAGCTTTCAATTTCAGCGTCAAATCATATCAATGATATTAAAATATAAGATGTACATACATCATCATTTCGCAGAATCACATTTGATCGCTCGCTCGATCACACAAGTTCGCTTTCGAACTAGTATTGTCCATTCGATTTCCCTAATGCGGATTTCGATATGGTTTCTCGACTAGAAGCCATCGGTCTCCTTGCATAGCCATATACTACGATAGAGGATTCTAGAATCAAGCCCAAAATCCATATCAAATATTCGTCATCAAGAATCGAATGAAAAATCCTAACATGAAATGGTGTATTCACCTCGAACTTGTGTACTCAAACTTGGATCAAATTAATTATGCGAATAAAACAGCACACGTACAACTTATATATTTATTCCAACTTGTTAAATATACAGTTTCATAAGGATGTTACTAAGTTAAAACATTTAAACTAAATTTTATTCAAAATATTTTGAAGACCAAATTCTTTCAAAGCATTTCGAATCTAAATTTCATATTTAGAAAAATTCAAAACAGCCTTATTCGTTTATTAACAAAACAGTTTCAGCTTATTTAAATCATATTATTACATATTTTAAACATACATATCAAACTTATATTCTTTACTTCAAAATCCTTAGCTTTTGAAAAGTTAACTTTGATTTGGAAGTGCTCGAACTTCAAAATAGTCGAAGAAATCATTTTCAAATTCAAGAGTTGGAAATCAGCAACAAATCAGTAAGTCAATTTTAATAGATAGGGTTATATCAAATCCAAAACTCGAGGAATGAACACCGGCTTACTTCAAATCATTTCAAATATATATATACATATATCTTTCGAATATCAAATCTTACTTCGGAATCTTGAAATCAAAATTGGTTTTGCAAGATCACTCGCATAGCAAAGCTATTAAAGTGGCCTATCCCTCACTCTGAAACTCGAAAATCAATGTCGATGATTCGTGCACTCATCACCGAAATTATTTTCCAGCGACATAAGTGAGTTCTGGACTTCTATTTTCTCAAATTTCTTTTGAAATTTCTTTGAAATCATTCGAAACTTATTAAAATCATTTGAACATTTCTTATCCCGAAAATACTTTTAAATCATACTATTATTATATATTTCAAAATCTTAAAACCAATTTCAAAATACCGGAGTTCAATTCTCGAATTTCAAATTTCAAATCCTTTAGTTGTAAATCATTTTTATATAAATCAATTTCTTATATAATTTCAAATCCTTTCAAAAAATCCAAATTCTTATTTTTAAAAGGTATATATAATCCTTATCGAAAACATTTTCACTTTTATATATAGAATATAATCATACTTATCAAAATAATAATTTCGGTTTAGAAAACAATTTCTTAAAATACAAACAAACCCGATTTCAAAGGATGATTTAAGAATGGATTTCAAACAAAGATAGAGATTCAAATTAGAGGGACTCTAATCGATTAGGATTTCTGATTCAAAGATAAGTTCGAACGAAAATGAGATAATTAATTACAAAACAGTAGATGGATACACTTATATAAATCGCGGGTGACCTTAACCGGGTCAACCGTGACTTCAAGAATATAACCGATGCGGAAATCTAAGGTAAATCGACATTCCAAACCGAGTGATATATAAATCTTCGGTGAATCAATGCCAATTGTAAAGGAGTTTCACCCCTTTACAAAACATTCAAAGATCGGCGGGATCGCCTATTCTTATAGAGATCATTCGAAGTGGAGTTATGGGATACTCCAGAATCAAAAGAATACCAATAGAGGGAGACAAGAATGAATTTTGGAACCGTAGGGAACGTTCCAAAGTTCAAAGGAAATCGAGTCAAAAGGAAGAGGTTAAACTCAAACGTAAGTGATTCTGTAAATAAATTTACAATATATGCTAAGTTTCGCCTAGAACCTGGCTCCGATACCAACTGTAACGACCCGCTATTTTGGACCATTCAAATCGACAATAAATCCACACATGTCGGACTTGAATAATTCAAAATATCAGATTGTTATTTAAATTTGGCAAAACTCAGCATATGCAGTAAATAAATCAATCACAGAATCACAGACACAGAGTAATACAATAATACGCAGCGGAATAGATAAAATAGTAGTTCATGAAGCTACTATATGAACATCTAAGTTAAAAATAAAATACAATAGGATATCTCAAATACAGTGAAGTCTCCAGTGCAACAGATGACTTCTCTGAACAAATCAACTAGAAGAGCTGAAAGCTGAGGCGATAGTTGGATCTCCAAAGGAAGCTTCAAACTCCAAGGGTGAGTCTCAAATGCTGTATCACTCGGTCTGACCCGAGCGTAAAGCAAAACACAAAACACTCGAGTCAGGATTAACATTCTTATACTAATAAATCCAACTCAAGTGAAATATCAATTGAAATACGAGTAACTTAAAGGATGTTGGGATAACCATCCTCTAAGGATCTTCAGAATTATCTACAAGGTGGAAATATACATTTTAACACCGTGGTCATTTCAATTAAATTTATACTTCAAAACCCAAATATCATTTCATTTCAAATATATCCATTTTCCAAAATAGTATATATATATATATATTAAATGATTTTTAAAAAGTAAAGTATTTAATTTCCTCAAGTCTAGCAAATCGATTCAAATCAACTTCAAAATTCCAAATTCAAATTTATTCAAAGCTCAATTCATCAATTTAATTCATTTCTAAACAGATCATTTAAATTTTCAATATATTTCAAAGCTTTAATATTCAACATTTCAAATTTAAATTTAACAGTTTCATATAGCTCTTGATTTAACTTCATTATTATTTAATCAGGGAACATTCACTTTATAAATTCAATACCATTTAACTAGCTTTAAATTACATTTTTACTAAATATTTCCTTAAACTTTACTTAAACAAGAAATATTCATTAGATTACTTATGAATCAAACTCAAGTTATGAATCACATCTTACATCTCAATTTCAATAAGTTTCAAATCGGTTTAATTAAATAAAATTCTTTATTGAATACAATTTCAACTAAATTCAAATTATCTTTCTAACCTAAACTTATTCAAATTTTTACCAAAATCTATTTTGAAATATATTTGAATACTCAACATATTATATGTATTTAAATCAATAATTCCCATTTATATATAATATTTTAAGACTCAACATTTATTAAAACCATATATTTCTTTCCAAAACCATAGAATTCATTTTAAAATATTTATATATATGGACCAACGGTGTCTGTATATATATTTATCATATGTTTAAGTGATACGGATATTTATCATTTCAATCCGAAATTTAAATATATACGGGTAGATATTAGTTCGACCCGTAATCCCAAATTCAATTCAAATGAAAATCGCTTGGGTTTATCATTTCAACCCATAACGAAATTCTCCTATTCTAAAGTCCGTTCGGGTATGTATCATTTCAACCCATAGTGAATTCTATACTAACAGGGAACTTGCAGAGTGATAACAGATAATATAAAATATAACCACAGGCATATATCATCAATATAAATAACAGATACTGGTGTCAGATGTCATAGGTGAACATATACAGATAATAGTAATAACAGGCATATAAATACTAGATACTGGTGTCAGATGTCACAGGTGAACATATACAGATAATAGCATATATAAAAATTTAAATAACTACAGCATCATATTCCAATTGTCGTTTCAATTGAAATCAAATTTAATAAATATAAGAAAGTTAATCGTGAGTGATTGCTCACCTTTTGAGGCTAGAGGATAGACAAAGAAATGAGCTACGAATTCCAAGGCAATGCTAGATGGACACGATTCGGTGAAGAAAACAGGCACGACGGACAAAGCTGATAGATTGGAAATCAAGGACCAAATCAGTTTGTTAAAACCACTTTTATATATTATTATTTTTATTATCATTTCCATAAAAAAATCAATATTAAATTTGAAACAAATATCAAAATGACACATATATATATATAACAAAAATCATTGTTTTAATTAAGCCCGTAGAATAAAACAACATATCTATACCTATAATCTAAAATGCTTAATTATATATCCAGCCATATGATAACATATATATAATACTATATATGTATCAACTGATCCATCATGATTTAAAATATTATAACATGCTTACAAATCAATATTTAAATTGACAATATATATTATATTTCTAACTAACGTAAATCTATATATGTATCGACCATCATATCCTAACTTACACAATCATATATATCAATTTGACGTACATATTAGATATTTATATACATGTTACCTATGCAGATTTGATATTCACAGCATCATATGTAGACTCAAGGGTAACTACCAATAATGTACTAGACATATTAATATAAACGTACAGAACAAAATCAATAAGTGACTAAATGTATGCTAAATCCGACCTTGTATATCAACATGCAAACTAACATTTTATTAGGTAACCATTTGAACTTCGTGATATATATAACTACTCTATATATAGGTATGTTCAGCAAACAAAATTTTAAATAAACAAATATGTATACCAATACATTACTGTAACCTTATAAAATTTTAAACAACACATACGTAACTAACGTGACGTGCATATAACTAATATAAATATAAAATTACTTTGTAATATAATATATAGGAACACTTATACAGGCTTAACAAAATTTTATATGCGACTATAAATCCCTTGGCAGCATCCCATAACATAAATGTATATACATGAAAATAAACATATATACAACCCTATATACTTATATAAATGGTTCGACAGCCTTATATATGTAAACAAGATTGTACTATAAAATTTATAAGCTTATGAAGTATATATATTGTTGGAAAGATAATACTTATATAGAGTAACAGTATAAATATATATATAAAAAACTAATATAAACATATAACACTTTTACATCAGTAATACAAACAGAAACAAATCATACTTCTGAAATATATATATATTATCCTAAAATTTTCATACTTAAATATATATACGTTATCAAAGAATACTGCTGCTGCACACATACTACTCACCGATATAGGCTGCGGAGGAAGGGTAGTTGCGTGTCAAGTGGTGATGGATGAAAGACTAAGGCACGGTGACGAGGATGACAAGGTCGTGGCGGTTGCTGGCCGTGGGGAGGAGGAACGCAGGCGGATCCAACGGAGGAGATAGGCTTAGCGACAATGGTGGCGGGTTGGGGACTTGGGACCGTTGTGCTCAACGATGTGGAGGGAGAGGGGATGAGGTGGCACGGCAAGCTGCGTGCCGGAGGGGAGAAGCTCGCTGGGGAAGGCAAGGAGGCGGTGGTGCACGGGCCTCTGGCGGTGGTTGGCAGTGCGAGTTGGTGGCGGACCTGCTAGGGGTAACCGATCTAGAGGTTAGGGGTGGCTGGTGGTTGAGGCTGAGGGGCAGGCGGAGAAGACGAGGTTCGGGTTTAGGTGGCTGTCGAAAAGTGGAGGTGGAAGGCCATGCCATGGCTGGTGCGAGCGGGTGGGGAGTTGGAAGGTGGGAATGAGGGAGGAGAAAAGCTCAATTGCAAATAGAAACGAAAACTTATAAAATTTTAATTTGTAAAAGCAAGTTTTGGCAGAGACTAGAAGAAGTGAACAGACAGATAAAGGAAGAAACGTACCACCATAAAGTAAATTGAACTGATGGGGTTGTAACCATAGTACGTTGATTCAGCAAAGTTATTAAAGCAATTAATATTTGTGTGTAGCACGTTTCAAAATTTGAAACCCGAAGGAGAATTAACGGCCACAATTAAAGGTGCCGTTATAGTGAACAGTTTATTCTTTTCGGCGTGTACCGGATCTCAAAATGCAGAGTTGAATATACCATGAAGATCAGTACGATGAGACGATCAAAACGGTACACAGATATCAATGGTACGATCGTCCGATCAAAAGTCAATAATCGGTACCGAAAAATGCTGCTACTTTACCAGAAATAAGATAAACGGAGCAGTAGAAGTCCAAATTTGGAAAAACGAATTACGCAGTCTGATTCAGGATGATCTGAATAAATTTTCTCCTGTTGACATATTTTGGTTTTGGAAAACTTTTAAATTCACTTTTATTAACCGGTTTGATTTGAAATGAAATTTCACGGGAAAATAAACTTCAATATTATCAGATGAAAATTTACCAGTTGCTATATTAAAATAGACGTATTCTAAATAATAAACTTTTATTTTCAAATTTTATTATTTAAAATTTTACAAAATTTCAATTAACTACGTTATTAAAACCAATCAAAATTTATGGGTCGTTTATGCTAATCAAACTGATTATATCAACTACGTTATTAAAACCAATCAAAATTTATTAAAACCAATCAAATTACAACCAAACTGGTTAATCAAACTGATTATATCAAAATAACAATATCCTTTATGCTAATAAATGGACTATCTGTCCGTAAAATAGGTAATATGTGAACTAACTTCCCACAACAAAATAGCAATATCCTTTATGCTAATAAATGGACTATGTATCCATAAAACAAGTAATATGTGAACTATCTGCCTACAACAAAATAGCAAGGTCCGTTATGCTAACAAAAGGACTAACTATCCGGAAAACAATAGCAAGGTCCGTTATACTACGAATGGACTACTGTCCATACAACTGGGCGGATTGCCCACAAATTGGACTAACTGTCCAAATCAAAATGGACTACTGTCCGAATTCTTTCCTTGGGGTTAACTACCCTTCAAATTTCCTTGAAAACATTTTCAAAATGATTTAGTCCTTCAAATCATATATATATACCAGTATATATATCTTTAGCTTTACTCTAAGCCATTTTGCCATGATATATATACTTTACTCAAAATAATGTTGATGATTTTTAATGAGGATTAGCTATCCTTCCAAAATAAGTTAAAATTCCTTTTTAACTTGAAATACTTAAGCTATATTGCCTATTCAAAACATTCAAAACCTTTTTTTAAAACCTTTAAACAACCCATTCGAAACTCTTGAAGGTAACCCCTTCGAAATCATTGAAAGCAACTCTTTCGAAACCAATAAAAGTCTTTCCTTCAAAAGCTTTAAAGCATTAGACATCCTCCTTTATAACCTTTTAAACCTTGCCTTTCGAAAACATAGGTAAAACCTTCCTTTTCAACTCTGTCGAAACCTTGGGGAAGCACCCCTTTCGAAACCATTCACTGAAACCTTTCGAAAGCTTCAAAACTCAACCACTTCGAAAGCACTTTGAATTCAATTTAAAACATGTGGAAACCTTTCGAAACCATTCAAAATTTCATTCCTTCGAAACCCTTGAAAAACATCTCAGTTGAAACCATTTGGATTCTGCCTTCAAGTAGAGCAAATGGATCAGAAACCCATTAAAGTCAAAAGCATCTGCTTCGAAACCATTTAAAACTATCTCTTTCGAAACCATTTTAGGTTTTACTTCAAACATAGAAAAAGGGTCTTAAAACATTTAAGTCAAAATCTTTTGTTTCGAAACCATTTCCTAAGTAATGAAGTGATAGCGTCGAAACCATCCCTTCGAAAGCATTGGAGAGGTGGGCAAATTTTCTAAAACAAAACAACCCCTTCGAAATCTACCGGGGTGAAAGGTAAAAAGGCGACAGCTAGGTGTTTCTACTTAGTCGAAAGCATGCATTTAAAAACAAATGTGCAAATCAATCGAAACCATACTTTTAAACCATTTAACCTAGTCGAAACCTAACCAAGTCGAAAGCATCTTTGTCGAAAGCAAGTAGGCACATTTTTTCTTTAAAACAAAAGCAAAGCTTCAATCCATTCGAAACCCCTTGGTTTCGACCCTATACATTTCGCCCACATCCAATTCATTACGTACCAGTTGCCTGATACCATATGCATTGGTCTCTACTATGTCGGAGGTGATAGTATGGAGGCAGAACCTGGTGACGAAGGAGATGAAACAGTGAAAAACTTATTTATTTGTATTTTTAAACTATTTCTTTTGTACCTAACCTGCCTTGTTTGTCTAAATCTGATTGCTTGCCATTTTACTTTTTCAAAAGTGCTGCCATTTTCCAGAATTAACAAATTCAAATTATTTACAAAAGGTCCCTTCTCCATTTTAAAATATATAAAACATTTAAGTCCCATACCTTAAATAATTTTATATGCCTATCAAAAATCTTAGGACAAATCTGGAAATATTTCCAGAAAATCTCATTTAATATGTTTTCTAACATATAAAAATTTTAGACCCAAACAATTAATTATTTACCCGTAAATAATTTATAACCCCACATACCATTTTCTTTACTAGAAAATTCATATCAATTCCACAAAAGTCCAGAAAAATATGAAAATTGAACCCATCTCCAGAATATTATTTATGATCTTCATAAAAATTCGCAAGGCATTTGGATGTCATTTAATAGGGTTTTCATCTTAAAACATATCATAAATTCATTATGAAAAACCATAATTCATCAACAAGTATATATCTTCATTCCATCATTCAAAAACATGGCAAATCATTGCAAAATATTTGAAATACATCTTACACCGAAAACAAATATCAAAAATGAGATGTAAACATTATTTACCTTAGTCTTTGTGATTAAAGAGATTGAGATATGAATAGATTTGATTTGCTTAAGCTTCTTCCTAGCTTATCTTCTTTCTTTTTCCCCTTTTCCTTATTAATGGTGGCCGGCCTTGAGTTTTCAAAATTTTGAAATGAAATGAACATGTAAATGATACACGGCTATGGTTTGGAGGATATAGGGATAGCCTCTTTCTATTTTACCCCTCCTCTATTTCAATTTAACTCTTATTTTAATTCATTGTTAAATGGCACAACTACCCCTTAATTAAAATCAAATCTCAATCCCCTAATCAACACATTATTTTATTTAATTTAACTAATTAAATAGTCTAAATAATGTTACCAAAAACCTGGGGTGTTACAGACTCCCCTCCTTAAATAATTTCGTCCTCGAAATTACGATAAGGTACACAATAATTCAAAAAATGAGGTAAAACATACCATCAAACAAGTCAGGATAAGTATCTCTAATCCTTCTCTCAATCTCCCAAGTACAGTCTCTATCATCGTCGCTCCACTGGACATTGACTAACCTTATCATCTTAGTTCTAAGCCTTTTCTCATCTCTCGCAACAATGTGAATAGGCTTCCTCACAATAGTCAAATCCGGTTCTACTACTAAGTCATCTAGCACAGTCGGTGCAATAGAAGTCTCTAGGTCTCTAACACACTTTCTGAGATGAGAAACACGGAAAACATCATGGACTTATCCCAAACTACTCAGTAACTCAACTCTATGTATGAGTTTCCTGATCCTCTCAACAATAGGAAAAGGTCCAACGTACCTCAGTGCCAACTTCCCCGATTTTCCAAACCTAATCACACCCTTCATCGGTGTCACTTTGATGAAAACTTGGTCCTCAACTGAGAACTCTAAATCTTTCCATCTCTTATCTGCATAACTTTTTGGCCTAGACTGAGCCTCCTTCATTCTAGCCCAAATGACCTCAATCATTTCTACAGCTTCTCTGACTAAATCTGGACCAAGAACCAACCTATCCCCGGTCTCTAGCCAACGTACGGGAGATTTTCATGGCCTTCCATACAAAGCTTCAAACAGTGCCATCGCAATACTAGTCTGATAGCTGTTATTATACGAAAACTTGACTAGATGCAGATAGTCTTCCCATGATCCCCCAAAATCTAGAATACAAGCTCTTAATAAATCTTCCAAGATCTTGTTAACTCTCTCCGTTTGCCCATTTGTCCATGGATGGTAAGCGGTACTCATCTTTAACTTGGTTCCCAAAACTTCCTGCGGACTCTTCCATAACTCACTAGTGAACAAAGGATCTCTATCACTAACTATGCTACTAGGAATTCCATGCAGTCTAACCACATTCCTCGTAAACAACCTTGCTAAAACAGGTGCCATTCTGGTTGACCTAACTGGAATGAAACAGGCACTTTTGGTCAATCTGTCCACTATGACCCATATACTATCATTTCCCCTGTTCAACTTTGGCAACCTGTCAATAATATCCATGGATATAGAATCCCACTTCCACATTGGAATATCTAATGGCTGAAGCAACCCACTTGGTTTCTGGTGTTCGGCCTTTGCCTGCTGGCAATTCAAGCATTTCTTTACGCACAAACCAATATCCTGCTTCATACCTTCCTAAAAGAAACTCCTCTTCATATCCAGATACATCTTAGTACCTCCTTGATGAATGATGAACTTCGAATGATGGCATTCCTCTAAGACTTCTTTCCTTATGTTTCCTACACTTGGAACACATAATCTTCCTTTCATTCTCAACCACCCATTCTGGTCAAAACTGAAATCTTTCAAGTCATTGCTCTCGGTTCCTTCTCTAAGCTTCCTGATCCGTTCAGCTAACACAGGATCCTCCATCTGTTTAGAAGCAATCTTTTCGATCAACACTGGTCGAACTTTCAAACAAGATAATACAATTGTATCTCCACTAGACCCAGCCTCGGATCTCCACTGCACTCTGCAATCTGCTAATGCTTTCAAATCCTTCCACTCAACAATCATCGTCAAAACTGCATTCTGTTGTTTCCTGCTAAGTGCATCTGCAACCTTGTTGCCTTTCCCCGGTGTGTACTCAATCCCAAAATCATAAGAAGCGATAAACTCTAACCACCTCTGTTATCTCATGTTCAACTCCTTCTGAGAGAACAAATACTTCAACTGGTTATGATCGGTATATAACTCAAACCTTTCTCCTAAAAGGTAATGTCTCCACACCTTCAAAGCAAAGATAACTGGAGCCAATTCTAAATCATGTGTCGTATATCTGACCTCATGCGGTTTAAGCTATCTAGAAGCATAGGCAATCACTTTACCTCTCTGCATCAGCACAACTCCTAGTCCTGTTCCACACGCATGGGTATAAACCACCAAATCTTGATTCCCTTCTGGAACAACCAACATAGGCGCATGTGTCAATAAGTGTTTCAAACTCTGGAATGCTTCCTCACACTTATCAGTCCATACAAACTTCACATCCTTTCTTGTTAGCTTGGTCATTGGTGTCGCTATCCACGAAAAATCCTTAATGAACCTCCTATAATAACCAGCTAACCCAAGGAAACTCTTTATCTCGGTTATTGTCTCAGGTCTCTTCCAACTATTTACTGCCTCAATCTTAGTCGGATCTACTGACAACCCAATCTGAGACTACATGACCAAGAAACTTCACTTCTTTCTTCCAGAAATGACACTTTGAAAACTTCGCTTTCAGCTGATGCTGCCTCAGCATCTCAAGCACCACTCTAAGATGAACTTCATGATCTCTTTCATCCTTAGAGTATATCAAGGTATCATCTATGAAAACCAATACGAACCTATCTAAGTGCTCTGGAAAACCCAGTTCATCAAATCCACAAAGAAAGCTGACGCATTAGTCAATTCGAACGGCATGACTAACCATTCGTATGACCCATATCTGGTCCTGAACACCGTTAAAGGTATACTATCCTCTGCTACTCTGAGCTGATGGAAACCTTTCGCTAAATCCAACTGAAAAAATACCTTGGCTCCACTCAACTAGTCGAATAGATCGTCAATCCTGGGTAATGGATATCGATTCTTAATCGTCCTCTCATTCAACTTACGATAATCGATACAAAGCCTCAACGATCCGTCCAGTTTCTTAGCAAACACTCCAGCTACTCCCTAAGGCGAACTACTCGACCTGATAAGAATCTTGCCTTCTAAATCCACCAATTGCACCTTCAACTCCCTCATCTCTGAAGGGGTCATCCTGCTCGGCGGTCTACTCACTAGTACTGCTCCCGGAACAAATTTACTTGAAACTTAATGGATCGTTTCTGTGGCAATCCAACTACCTGCTCAAACACATCTGCGAATTCTCTAACCATGAAAACTCGACCCAACTCATCGTCCCATTCCATAGCACCCAACATGGCATACATCTCACCACCAGAACCTTCTACGGTATAAACAATCCTAACACTACAATCTGGATGTCTAAGCGATATTTTCCTATCCTAGCAAATTATCCTAGCATCGTACTCACTTAACCAATCCATCCCAAGAATGATTCTGAACCCCACAAAATCAGCCACATGCAAACTGCAAACAAAAGGATGACCTAACAGGTCAAACTCAAACTGGTCACCCCTCAACCCTAGAGTTGCATACCCTCCTATTGGATTCGCAACCCGTAAGGAAGTAACTAAATATGTGGGTTATAGGTTAAGCATATCTATCAAACATCTAGATATAAAAGAATGCGATGCACCTGTATCATATAGAAAGCTAACAAACATACCATAAATCTGAAGCGTACCTCCCAAAACTGCCTTTCCCTTCTCCTGAGCTATGGGCTTTGAAGTAGCAGGCTCCAATGCATACACCTTGCCCTTTCCATCCTTAGCAGGCTCCTTGCACTAGCTCTTATAGTGGCTGATCTGGTCACAGTTGTAGCACCTAACATTCTTCCTCCCAGCCACTTCCTTTGTCTTTCCAGCACGACACTCATTGGCAAAGTGCCCCTTCTTGTCGCACTTGAAACAGACAATCTCAGACTTCCCTTTCTTAGCTGCTCTACCCTTCTGAGCACCATTCTTAGGAAAGAACATCCTCTTCTAACCCTACCCAACTGGGACTTCTTTAGCCTTACTCTTCTATAGAGAATCAAGCAACTCCTCATGCCTTAAGGCCATCTCCACTACAAAACCAGAAGGATCTCTAATATGAGGTAATGTAGCCCTAGCTAACTCAGGCTTCAACCCCCTGATAAACTTCTCGTTCCTCTTCATGATTGTATCCACTGAAGCATACCCGTATCTGGACAAATCCTCGAACCTCCTAGCATACTACAGAAATGATTTCTCTCCTTACTCTAATTCAACAAATTTTCTGATTAGAGCTGACTGTGCCATAGCAGACATGAACCTCTCCTGGAACCTTGCCTTGAAATCTTCCCAGGTCATAGCCTCCTCATCCACCGCCACAGTCACACTATTCCACCAGAACATAGCAGCTCCCTGAAGTTGTCTAGATGCCAACCTCCTCTTCTGCTCATCATTGAGCCCCAAATTCGCAAAAATCCTTTCGTAGAGCAACAACCAATTCTCTACCTCAATGGCATCCTCCATTCCAACAAACGGCTTCCCTCCAAGCTTAATGTAGTCCCCACTCAACTTAGCATAATCGTTGACAACTGGAGCTCCCAGAACTCCTCCTCCCCCAACTCCAGCAGCAACTCCTGCCTGCACCATCTTCACAAAGAACTGATACGTAGCTTCCATTCCAACTTGCGAGACTGCAGCACCCACATTCTCCGCTTGTGCCTGACCTTGACCTCTTCTCACATTAGGCCTGGCATTCCTATCGGTGCCTTCCCCTCCTGGGTTAACTCTTCTTCTTCATCCTTCCATATCTGTATTCAAACCTCATGAAATATAGAAAATAACCTAACAAAGATAGAAGACTAGAGATAAAGCGTATACTTATATATAGCAAATACAAGAACGTTACTATAGCGTTATCCCATACCCCAACCTTACTCTACTTCTTTGGGATTATGTTTTTAAAAAGCATTTTTAGTTAAAGTTTTCATAAACCTATGCTCTGATACCAAGTTGTAACATCCCGTATTTGGAGGTCAAAAGCTAAGCGCTACAGATGCTGTAGTCATCTATAGTATTAACTTTTGGTGACAAAATACGGCAATGCTAATGGTATTCATAATATCAGAAGCAATTGAATATAAACAAAATCACAGATTTCAAAAAATAACATTTTACTGATTACATTTCAAACAAATTCATATTCAAATTACATAATCCCATGTTTGTTAAGAACAAATTATAATCATTATAAAAGTACGCTAAGAGCGATATATGAAGATATCCCCTTGGTTGATCCGAGAAATATAGTCATATCTAACTTAATATACATAGCGAAAAATGAACAGAATAATCTGTGTTCCTAATTAGCTATCCATCAGCCACCTGCTCGTCTTTGGAAGCTTTATTCGACAAAATATCAAAACCTAAAAACCTTAACCCTCAGCCTACTTAAATCAATTTTGAGCACCCGAGAGTTTAAGTGGAAACAAAAACTATGAGTCAGACATAAAGCCTGGTGTGAATAATTCTGTTACAACTCGTCTTACTGATATTATGTGTGACCATGCCGCTTAGTGGAACGGGTTTCCCCTCACTAATATCCTTTTCAAAACATATATATTTTACAATTCCTTTCCTGCAACCAAACTGGTTAACCAAACTGATTATATCAAAATAGCAATATCCTTTATGCTAATAAATGGACTATCTGTCCGTAAAACAGCTAATATGTGAACTAATTGCCCACAACAAAATAGCAATATCCTTTACGCTAATAAATGGACTATCTGTCCGTAAAACAAGTAATATGTGAACTATACGCCCACAAAAAAATAGCAAGGTCCATTATGCTAACAAAAGGATTAACTGTCCGGAAAATAATAGTAAGGTCCGTTATGCTACAAATGCACTACTGTCCATACAATTGAGCTGACTTCCCGCAAACTGGACTAACTGTCCGAATTAAAATGGACTACTATCTGAATTCTTTCCTTAGCGTTAACAATCCTTTAAATTTTCCTTGAAAACCTTTTCAAAATGATTTAGTTCTTCAAATCATATATATATATAAGGAAAATATACCTTTAGCTTCTCTAAGCCATTTTGCCATGATATATATGCTTTACTCAAAATAATGTTGACGAATTTAATTGAGGGTTAGCTATCCTTCCAAAATAAGTTAAAGTCCTTTTTAACTTGAAATACTTAGGCTATATTGCATATTCAATACATTCGAAACCTTTGTTTAAAACCTTTAAACAACCCTTTCGAAACCCTTGAAGGTAACCCCTTCGAAACCATGGAATTCAACTCTTTCGAAACCAATAAAAGTCTTTCCTTCGAAAGCTTTAAAACATTAGACATCCTCCTTTGAAACCTTGCCTTTCGAAAACATAGGTAAAAATCTTCCTTTTCAACTCTGTCATAACCTTGGGGAACCACCCCTTTCAAAACCATTCACTGAAACCTTTCGAAAGCTTCAAAACTCAATGCCTTTGAAAGCACTTTGGGTTCAATTTAAAACATGTGGAAACCTTTCGAAACCATTCAAAATTTCATTCCTTCAAAACCCTTGAAAAACGTCTCAGTTGAAACCATTTGGATTCTACCTTCAAGTAGAGCAAAAGGTTTAGAAACCCATTAATGTCGAAAGCATCTACTTCGAAACCATTTAAAACTATCTCTTTCGAAACCATTTTGGGTTTTACTTCAAACATAGAAAAAGGGTCTTAAAACATTTAAGTCGAAAGCTTCTGCTTCGAAACCATTTCCTAAGAAATGAAGTGATGGTGTCGAAAGCATCCCTTAGAAAGCATTGGAGAGGTGGGTAGATTTTCTAAAACAAAACAACCCCTTCGAAACCTACTGGGTTGAAAGGTAAAAAGGCGGCAGCTAGATGTTTCGACTTAGTCGAAAGCAAGCATTTAAAAACAAAGGCGCAACCCAATCGAAAGCATTCTTTTAAACCATTTGACATAGTCGAAACCTAACCAAGTCGAAAGCATCTTACTCAAAAGCAAGCAGGCGCATTTTTTCTTTAAAACCAAAGCTAAGCTTCAACCCTTTCGAAACCCCTTGGTTTCGACCATATACCTTTCACCCACATCCAATTCATTGCGTACCAGTTGCTCGATACCATATGCATTGGTTTCGACTGTGTCGAAGGTGATGGTATGGAGGCGGAACCTGGTGCCGAAGGAGACGAAATAGTAAAAAACCTATTTTTTCTACTTTTAAACTATTTCTTTTGTACCTAACCTGCCTTATTTGTCAAAATCTGATTGGTTGCCATATTACTTTTTCAAAAGTGCTGCCATTTTCCAGAATTATCAAATTCAAATTATTTCAAAAGCCCCTTCTCCATTTTACAATATATAAAACATTTAAGTCCCGTACCTCAAATAATTTTATATACCTACCAAAACTCTTAGGAAAAATCTGGAAAATTTTCAGAAAATCTCTTTTAGTATGTTTTCTAATATATAAAAATTTTAGACCCAAACAATTAATTATTTACCCGTAAATAATTTATAACCCAAAATACCATTTTCTTTACTAGAAAATTCATATTAATTCCACAAAAATTCAGAAAAATCTGAAATTTGAACCCCATCTCCAAAATATTATTAATGATCTTCATAAAAATTGCAAGGCATTTGGATGTCACTTAATAGGGTTTTCATTTTAAAACATAGCATAAATTCGTTATGAAAAACCATAATTCATCAACAAGTATATATCTTAATTCCATCAGTCAAAAGCATGGAAAATCATTGCAAAATATTCGAAATTCATCTTAAAACTGAAAACACAATCAAAAATGAGATGTAAACATTTTTAACCTTAGCCTTTGTGATTAAAGAGATTGAGATATGAATAGATTTGATTTGCTTAAGCTTCTTCCTAGCTTATCTTCTTTCTTTTTCCCCTTTTGCTTATTAATGGCGGCCAGCCTTGAGTTTTCAAAATTTGGAATTGAAATGAACATGTAAATGATAGACGATTATGGTTTGGAGGATATAGGAATGGCCTCTTTCCTATTTTACCCCACCTCTATTTCAATTGAACTCTTATTTTAATTCATTGTTAAATGACACGGCTACCTTTTAATTAAAATCAAATCTCAATCCCCTACTCAACACATTATTTTATTTTATTTAACTAATTAAATATTCTAAATAATGTTACCAAAAATCTGGGGTGTTACAAAGAATGCAAAATAGGAAAAACTAATGTTAAAATAACTACTAAACTGCTAAAATATCAATTGATTTCTTTTAACCTTTTTTAAATCTAAATACGACTTAGAAATCATCTATTATTTTTCAAGAGGTTCAATAAAATATTAAATTTTCAACATTGTTTATTTTCATCGCCAAATCCTAGCAATTAGATTATGCATATATAGAGAACAAAGATCCAAAAATAAACCTACAAAGTAAAAAAAGAAGCAATTTTGTTTGGTGGAATTGAGATTATTTATTGAAAAAGAAATAATAAATAATTAAAATCACTTTAAATATTTTAGTTACATATCTAAAATAACTGTCTGTACTTAGTTTATAAAATTAATAAATAAAAATATACTGTATAGTTGTGCAGTTAATGCCCCGCTATTACCCTGCTATAACCCCGCTATATCCCATAGCGGATTCCCACCGCTACGATTTTCCCAAATAGCCTTAAATATAGCCTTTCGGCTTTAAGCCCCGCTATTTCCACTATATCTTGTTATTCCCGCTATATTTCGCTATTCCACTATATCTTCTTTAAAAGAAATGAACTGAAAAATGTCATTTATACATTATAAAAATTTTGAAATTAATTTGTTTAATTGAATTTTTTAACATATGTTTAGAAAGAAAAATACTCTAATATTCTATTAAATTTAATTATGTTAAATAACAGTTTATGTTTATTAACAATATATTTACACATGTTTTTATTTAAAACTAAATATGTATTAATTGTAGTTAGATTGAATGTTAATTTTTCATTCAATTACCATTTATATATTTGTAAAAACATTAAGTATGAGTTTTATATGCTATTTTAGACTCATCCGCTATATCCTTGCTATATCCTCGCTATATTCCCGCTATGACTTTTTGCACCTCCACAGCATTGGATCCGCTGAGAGCTTTAACTACATAGCTATATAGGTTCTTACTTATTTAGAGGGAAAATGAAGAAGAAAATAAACTCTAACTGCGTTGTACCATATGATTCGAAAATAGTGTATGGACTTATCGTTCTAAAAAATAAATGCAATGTCAATGAAAAGTGAAGACTATGGTGATTCAAAGAAAATTATTTATAAATATGGAATATAAAAAAATAAATTATTTATACATAGAGTAATAAAAAAATCTAGCGAACTAAGTAGAAAAGAGAGTTGAATTTTATCCAAGTTCAAACCTTATCATCACATTATGAGACCTTTTGTAATGATTGAATTGTGCATTTGAAATAGTGATATGACTTTCAGTCATTGATATGCATAATACAATGGAATGGAATGAATATAAAATACGTTGCTCTCCTTCATTAATTTAATTCTGAAGCATCATTCATTTGATGAGCACTCCATCCAAGTTCGAATCTTGCTGACCACAATTTCTCTAATCTTATATCTTATCTTATAATATATTTCTTATTAGCAGATCTCCCTCAACATTTTTCTAATTTTCTCATAATTTTAGAATTAAAATACTTCACTCTCCTTAATTCATTCATTTTTTAAGAATCATTCATTTGATGAGTACTCCACCAAAGTTCAAATCTCGATAACCATAATTAACTCTCATAGATTCCCTCTATGTTTTATTCATTTTTTAAACACCATACCTATATAAAAAATTCTTTGAATCATCGTAGGTTTTCACTTTTCCTTAAAATGTCGTTTATTATCCCTGAAGATCATATACTATATACATATCTTATTAATAGATATCTCTCAACATTTTTCTAATTTTCTCATAATTTTAAAATTGTAATTCTTCGCTCTACTTGATTCATTCAATTCTTAAGCATTGTTCATTTGATGAGCACTCAACCCAAGTTCGAATCTCACTAACCACAATTTCTCTAAACTTATACTATACATATTATTAGCATATCTCTCTTAACAGTTTTCTAATTTTCTCATAATTTTAGAATTAAAATACTTCACTCTCCTTGATTCATTCATTTCTTAAGCATCATTCATTTAATGAGCACTCCACCCAAGTTCGAATCTCATTAACCACAATTTCTCTAATATATTTCAAATCATTCAACTCTCAAAGATTCCCTCTATGTTTTATTCATATTTCAAACACCTTACCAATATTAAAAAAAATCTTTGAATCATCATAGGTTTTCACCTTTCCTTAAAATGCCATTTTTTAACCCTGAAGATAACTGTATAATATTTTATTCTTCATTTTTCCGATACATAAGTAAGAATTAGCTTGTAGAATTTGTATTATTTTACTCTTTCTATAAATTAAGTCTAGATCATGAATTTATATACAAACTAAAATACAGATAGTGATTTCAATTATTTATTAGTTATTTCTCAAAGAACAACCTCAACTATATTAAACCATCTTTTTTAATTAGCAGGTTTTCGTGGGTTCTTTTGTTCTTTAAATATGCACAATCTAGTTGCTGGTAGCATAAAGAGTAAAGAGTGTTGAAAGTTGAATTCTTTATATCGAACCTCTTTAAAACCTATGGATGGTGTCTGTGTTGTGCTCAAAAATTAAAAGAAATTAAATGAAATTAGATTAAAAGAAATTAAATTCTAGTGTGCAACTTATGTTGTAGACATAGTTTACAACTTGTCTACCTAGTACTTTTCTTTCAATATTTTTGCATAAGTTGTATATAAATGTGTAAATTTTTAAAAAATTAATGCACAGTTTCAACAGTTCAATCGGTTGAGCCATTAAAACCTTAAACCATGAGTCGTGACGATTCGACTCATGGTTCGGTTAGGATAACTATGGTTTGGACTTTTGGTTCATAGGTAAAGACTCCTATGAAACCTAAATTTGATTTTAATCAAGTTAATTTTTTTCTTGGGGGTGCAAGTATTTTGGAAGTCTAGGATACTTAAACTCTAAAAAAACTAATGTGAACCCCGTGCTTCACATACGAATGATAAAAATAATATTAATTAAAACAACCAATTAATCAGTGTGATATTTTTCTTTGCTAATTTCAAAGAATTAGAAAAGAAATAATAATAATGTATAGTGGATATCACATTGAAAATATAACATTAAATGATATTTAAATATAAATAAGTTGAGATGCTATCAAATTTCAGAATGGGATTTGTCGAAAATGTTGAGGGAAACTGAAAGTTTTAAGTATGTAGGGACATGCCTTGGGTTAGGTCTTAAATGATGGAGACCTACCTATTTTATAGGTCTTAAATCAGAGTTTTCCTAATTCTTATGAAAGAGGTATTAAGTGATCTAGACTTTCTCTCTCTCGCATCGTTAACGATAGTTGCGTTAGAATTTGTAAATGGGTTAGGTATTAAAGGATGGGGACTGCCTATTTTATAGGTATTAAATTTTTAGCATCATCCTAATCACTAACAGAGGGTATTTATTAGGTTGGATGCTTTCTCTTGCATCATTAATGTTAGTTGCATTAAAACTTTGCTTTTGGGTTTGCAGTTAAAGTTATTAGTATTTGTAGCACCACCATTTAGAATGACTGTTATATTTGGTATAGTCTTAAATATGTAAGATATATTTCTTATTTAAATAGTACTGCCCAATTATAATATGGTAAAGCTTGAGATTTTCATTTCACCGGACATTTTTTGTTCTGACCCACTTCTCATTACAACACACAGGTTAGAGGAGGCAGTGCTGATTTTAGGAGGCGAAGGTGGAGATGAAGACTTGTGGCAGTTACATATATCTATTTATACTTTTTAAGTATTTTTATTATACCAAGTTCAGACAGTTATGTTATTCTGAGATATTGTACTATGGAGAATTTATATAAACATGTTGTAATATTTAATATGTTATGTTTCTAAAATGGTTTTCTTTATAAAATGGGTATTTGTTTCTGATATTATATTTTATTACTTGTTTCTGATATTATATTTTATCCATTCCACTATAAGATTCTAAAAGTATTGATAGGTAGCTCTGTGCACTGTGTATTGTTTTAATTTCATCAACCTAACAGCATGCCTTGAGATAGGCCTAAGGTTCGATGGGATTTTATTTAATTTTTGTAAGGTGTGTACTTAAGAGTAGTACACAAGGTCAAAAATATGAAGGTAACTCCAATTTTTGGCTGCCCAATGATGAAGTTTACACATTATATTAGGTGTAATCTTCAAGGGACAATTAAGTATGCCGATTTGGTCTCGGATGCCTATTTAATAGGCACTCAGCCTTGGGCGCCTATTTAATAGGCGCCCAGCTTTAGGTGCCTATTAAATAAGCGCCCAAGGTCTAACGACTACATAATGATTATATTCCCCTACTTCCTCAATAAGCAACAACCTTTTAACCCTCAAAAATTCATTAAATTCTTTAATATTTTTTCTTCTACACAACAATAATCTTATATCACATTAAAAATGTTTCACCACTCGAAAAATTCTCATATCTTTTGAATTGTCGAAATTATGTTTTCAAAGACGATAGTGAGCAACATTGTACTCCACGAAGCCAGCATTCATCCAACCCATGATGAAGCGATGAAGACTGCAACTTGTGCAACATTTACTATCATTATATCAAAGATTTGATCTGGGGTAATGACCAGCTTGTCGATAAATTCTGAAAGAAAACAATGAATACCTTCAACATAAAGCATTCAGACAACACACATTCATTGTCAGCGATTCAAGGTTAATTCAGGAAAATAAATCGACAAACTTTATTTTACAAATTGCGAGTTTATAAAATAAATAAAGCTAATCCTATTGGAATGGGACACGAAGATCATTTGGTATATTTCTTGATTTTTATTTTTTTGGTATGTAATCTTATTTTTTTTATTTCCTTTGTTTTCACAAAAGAATGGTGAATGAGGAGTTCTTAAAGCTTTTTACAAATAAAAATGATGTTAAAAAATCGCACTATTACCAATTTTCGAACAGTTATGAGTTGCTAACAAGTCAAACGAAATGGAATTCTGATAATGGAAAGAGTTTGAGGCATTTAAACAAAAGAGAAGGGAAATAAAAAAGCATCAAAATCATAATACTACTCTAGTCCAGGGGACTCATTGGATAGAGAAATACCATTTGAGGGTGAAAATAAGGTCAATGTGCTTACTCAGAAACGCGATAAAGATTATGGACCAATGGGGTCCAAAGCAGCAAAGAAAAAGTGTAAAGCTAAATTCGGCTGAAATTCTAGAGTGAATGTCACCCATGGAATTCACAAAAAAGACATCAAGAATGATCCAAGCAAGTACAACAGAAGATTGATGTAACACAAAAATTTGTAGAGATTGAGCAACTAAAGTTGGATCTTGAACATTTGAAAATGAAAACTGAATGTAACATCCCCTATTTTGAGGCCCGAAGCTAAGCGCTATAGATGCTGCAGTAATCTATAGTATTAAATTTTAATGACAAAATACAGTAATGTTAATGGTATCCATATTATCAGAAGCACATGAATATGGAATAAAATCAACATAGATTTTCAAAACAGCTTTTCTGATTACATTTCAAATCAATATTTCATATTCAGATACATAATCCCAAAATGATTCCTAGGTTTTGATAAAATATAATTATTACAAATTAGGCTAAGAACGACATATGAAGATACCCCCTTGGATGATCAAAGTACTAGATAGACATATCAGTCATATATACATCACAGCAAAAATAAAATTAAATAACTCCTACATAGCTAACTTTGCCTCCTACACGTCTTCGGAAGCTTATTCTCCAACCTACTAAACCTGAAGAACCTTAACTCTCAATCTACTCAAATTAAATTTTGAGCAAGTTTAAAGGGAAAACATAAACTTTGAGTTAGACATAAAACATAGTATGAATAACAAGGTTTCAAATCTCGGATTTTGGCCAATATCTCGGGAAAATATCTCGGCTGTCTCGGGCGATATTTAAAAGACTTATAACTAATCAAGCTGCCAAATCTCGGATTTTGGCTAATATCTCGGATTTTCATCTCGACTGATCTCGGGGAGATTTAAAACCTTGATGAATAATACTATTACATCTCGATTTATTGATATTAAGTGAGACCACATCTCTTAGCGGAACAAGTTTCCTCTTACTAATATCCTCTTTAAAAGCATATCTTTTCCAAATCAATCCTATAATCAAACAGATTATAACAATAAAATCAAATACATATATGCATAAAAATCAGGAAACTAATGGACTATCTATCCACAATATAGTTTTATCTGGCTAACTATTAAACATTGGCTGACTCCGGCGTATCAGACATACTCAATAATCTAACTTCTGTTAGACAATACTAGGCTGACTACCCTTAACTTTTTTTTTCCTACGTCAACTGAACCTAATGGTTTTACAGGCTCACCAATAACCTGTCTTTATTCTGTATATTCCCTTCTATGTGTAACCTCAATTTAGTCTCGTCTGTGACAAGCCCTACACACTGGAATTTTGGACTTATTTTAGCTAGGGGCCAATAGTTAAAGTATAGGGCGCAACCTTACACCAGTCCCATCTTGTCTTCTAATATCTGAGTCATAAACTTAGAGTAACTACCCTATTCATGTTTCATTTTCTGTCCTAATGTTAACTACCCTGTTAAAACTTTATTTCCTTGTAAATAGTCTTTAAAATTGATTTACCCTTGAAATCATACCTTTATAAAACAAGGAAATCATATACTTTGCTTTACTCAAAATACTTATGCCATGATATATATACTTTACATAAAATGATGTTGATGAAATCTTATCAATGGGATTATTTATCCCTTCAAAGTAAGTTAAAAACCCTTTTTTAACTTAAAAGATCTTGGGCCATGATGCCAAGGTAAAACCTTTGAAACCATTGTTTAAAACCTTAAAACATACCTTCCGAAACCATTGAAAACAACCCATTCGAAAGCTTTACTATAACCTTCGACATCCTCTTTTAAAACCATTTAAACTTGCCTTTCGAAAGCATTGGAATGCCTCCATTCAAATACTAAAAATAAACCTTTCGAAAACATTGGGGATCTCCCTTTCAAAACCCATATTACATACCTTTTGAAAGTATTGGGTTCAAGTAAAAGTTTGTGGAAACACTGCTTCGAAACCATTTAAAATCATTCCTTTCGAAACCTTTTGGGTTTAACTTTTAATATAACTAAGGGTCATAAAAGAACAAAGGCGAAAGCATTACTTTCAGAAGCATTTATCCCTAGTAAAAGAAAGAGGATAGTTTTGAAACCAACCGTTTCAAAACCATTGCCCCTAAAACCATCTTGAAAGAAGTTAAACTACCCTTTCGAAAGAATTGAGAAGGCGGCTTCAGAGTACAAAGGCGAAAGCACCCTTTCGAAAGTATTGATTCGAAAGGTTTGAATGCGGCAACATGAGTTTTATCCTTTCGAAAGCTTCTTTTACAACATAAAGGCGGCAATTCATTCGAAAGCTCTTTTATATAAACAAAGCTAAGTTGATTAATTCGAAAGCTAACTCCAACCCTTTCGAAAGCATCATTTATAAGTGAAAATGGTTCAAAGTTAATAAGAGTAGCTTCTACCCCTTCGAAAGCATGGTTTCGACATTATACTTTCCACCTTTCTCCAATTCACTACATATCAATTGTTTGATACCGTGTGCATTGGTTTCGAATAGGTTCTCTAGCGGAGGCATGGTGTCGAAAGCACCTGGTGGAAGTGGCGAAGTAGTAAATTCAAGTAACTTGCCTTATTTGTCAAAATACTATTGGTTACCAATTCCTTATCAAAAATTGTTTTCTATAAGTGCTGCCGAATTCAGATATTATCAAATTAAAATGTTTAACAAATAAGCCCTTCTCCTTGAATAAACATATAAAATATTTAAGTCCCTTAACTTAAATAATTTTATAACTATAATAAAACACTAAGGAAAATTCCCCAAAAATCACCATAATTCACTTTTAATATGTTTTCTGTGATATCCCGGAATTTCAGGGAATTTAAATTGTGATAATCTCATTTTTAAATTATTTAAAATTGGTAAAAGTTGTTATTTTCAAACAATTTATTTATAAGTTGTTTTTAAATATAGTTATAAATAGATTCTTAAATGGAATAATTAGTTAAAAGTTTAATTTGTGTTATTTAGAAATAGATTTTTAAATTGACCTATTATTTCAAATTTAATAAGTGCTGTTTAAATGTGTGTATATATATATGTGTGTATTTAAATAGATTTTAAAATAGAATTATTATTTTCAAAGTAATAATGTGTTTATTTAATTTTATATATGTTGAGTTGATTTTAAATTGGATTTTTAAATTGCATTTGAATTTGGAGATAAATTTGAATTTAAAGGATATATATATCTTAAAATTTCTTGGATATAAAATATATGGATAAGGTTTTTATTTAAACTAAGATTTGTTTTATATTGTTTTTCCTTAAAAGAATTTTATTTATATAAATTTGGGAAGTATTTATTTAATAGTAATAAATACAAAAGTTTTATATTATCATTTAAAAAAAGGGGATTAAATATACTATATATGATTTTATTTAAAATCTAATTGGTTTTTATTTTATTTTCTTTAAAAAGTTTCATTTATATATAAGTAAGAAAAGCATTTATTAATTTAGAAAGGTATTTATTAATTAGGAAAATTAAATATAAAAGCTTTTAAATCTTTTAAAAAATAAATAAAAAAATGAAAAATTACATGTGTTAACTTATTAATCTTCTTAATAACATGTGTAAGGTAATTAAGTATGGTAGATGACAAGTGTCATCTTTTATTTTCATTTTCTTTAAACTTTAATAAATCACCATTTACATTATATAAACTCACATCTCCTCTCCATTATTTCTTTTCTTATCTTCTCACTTTCAAAGAAACTTAAACCTGTAAATATTCTCAAAACAGAAAATCCTCAACAAAAATCTATAAACCATTTTTCTAAAAACCTGTAACCAAATTACCAAAGCCTGAAAATTCATTTCTCAAACCAGAAATCCACCAAGAATCAAAAACCTGTAAAACACTTTACAAACTCAAGTTCAAAAGTCTTAAATCATCTCTGCAATTCAAAGTTTCCAAGTTTCCAGTTTCAAAGAGGCCATGGTTTCCAGTTTTTCAAAACATATTCTTCTGATTCAAATTTTCAAGATCAAAGCAATCCAGTTTCAAAGCATTCCAGTTCATTTTACAAAGCTTTTCAGTTTCAAAAGAAATCAAAGCAATTCAAAGTTCCAGTTTTAATAGCTTCAGTTTCAAACCCTCTGCCTTTTTAATTCAAGGTGAGTAAACATCTTATTTTAAAAGGCTTAAATAAATTAAAACTGTTTATGTGATTCCTGATTAAAATTGTGCTTTGCATGTGTATATACAAAAGTGAATCCCTGTATGTTTGTTTGTGTTTGAACTGTGCATGTTAGTTTTTTTTCCCTGTTTCATAGTTACAGATTTGAAACAAATCAAATTTAATGTCTCTGCACCTGTTCTATGTTTGGTTTGTCTCTGAGATGAATGATGGTTGCTTGTGTATATATATATAGTGGTATCTTTGTTTATATGAATGTATTTAAGCATGCATGTCTGATATATCAGAGTGTACCTCTGTTCATGTTATAGAGTTGAATTTTGATAAATTTCAATTCTTTTTATCTGTTCATTGTTAAACTTTGGATTTCAAACAAGATAGTTTAGTTTAAACATCATCTAGGTTTTAAAAATAAGTTCAAGTATAATAAGTTTGAAAAGCCTCTGGAATCAAGAAAATACAGTAGATTTTTAAAACATGTTAAAAACCAAACATCTTAAATTGCTGATTCAAGTATTTAATGTTAATCAATCTTGGAAAATATGATTTTTAAGAAGAAAATCAAAAAATTTTAATATGGTATTGAGAGTGCAGTTCATTGATGACCAGAAAATGGGTTTTATGCTTTTTCTGGTGATCGACTAGCTTTCGAAGGTTGAGATTTGGCATGGAGAGGCTGGAATGATTACTGATCATAGGAAAAATATGAAATGAATTTTTAATTCATTGTGGATGATGGTTTGGATCAAACTAGGGTTTAGTCTTGCTTTTGGCTAGTGGCAATTCACGTAGCATTTGCGTCGTCGTCACCACGATTCAGTCGATCGCGATTGGGGGAATGGGTTCGTGGATGGTCGAACCATCATCGGTTGGGACGGAGATGGCTTGTCGTGGCGAAGAGAGGTGGATTAAGGTGATTGCGTGGGTTACAGGGAGTAATGTTGGGTTCGAAAATTAGTTAGATTTTGATTTAGGAATAATTTGGTATATTGGGTTGTTCGAATCAATTCTGGAGATCATCATGGATGATCAGATGGTTTCGTCGTCGATCGAAAATGGGTTGTGGAGCTGTGCACGTGCACGTTGTGTCTGGGTAGTTGTTGTTTTGGGCAAGGAGAAGTGGCTCGGGTCGGTCTCGTGATGTTAGCGTGAGTGGCTCGAGAAGTTGTTGGGCGTGAGTTACTCGGGGAAGAATGTTGTAGGCTCGGAATTTTGTATGTTAAGCTATCCAGGTTTGAAGAGAGAAGTAAATATGAACAGATCTTATTAAAAACAAGGAACTCAAGTCTTTCAAAAGTTTCAAAGTTCAAAAGCAAAATAAAAGCAAGTTTTCTAACTTAAATCTTATATAAAGTTCCAAAACAAAGTGTTTTAACAAGTTTTAAAGTTATTAAATAATTAGTTTCAAAAGAAAAATGTTTAACTAAGTTTTAAAATATATTTAAGGAAATAAGTTTTAAGAAAATATGATAATTAAGTTTTCAAAAATAACCATGTATTAAATTTATTAAACAACTTTGAAAAGTTTTCAAAGATTTAAAAGGTTAAATTAGATGTTTACATTGTTTTTAATTATAATTGATTTCTAAATGTTTTATTTTTATTTAAGGTTTAATGATATAATTAACCAATCAATTATAATAAAGAGTTTATCTTTAAGTAATTAAGATTTGATTAATTAAAGATAATTAATTTGTGAAGATAATAACGGTAATTAATTAAGAGAGTAATTAATTAATGAAAGTAATTTGAGGATAATTAATGGAGGTAATTAAGGATTAATTAAATGGTAATTAAGGATTAATTAAATGGTAATTAATGATTAATTAACTGTTAATTAAGGATTAATTAATTTATTATTAAGGTTTATTAATTAATAATTAAAAGAATAATTAATTTGTAATTAATGATTAATTAAATTGTTTATAGGTAATTAAGGGATGGATTACTCAATTGTAATTAATAAATAAATGTGATTAATTTAAGTTAATTAATTTATAAATTAATTAAAGATAATCACTTGATAAGGAATTAAGTATGAATACTTAATAAGATTAATAAGTGTAATTACTTAGTATAAGTAATTAATGTATAATTACAGGATGTAATTAATTAAAGAGGATTACTTAATGGGAAGTAATTAAAGTATAATTACTTTGTAAAAGTAATTAAGGATTTAATTATTTGGTGTAATTAATATAATTAATTAAGAAGTTAATTAATTAAGGTGAGTAATTATAGGATGATAATTACTATTTATAATTTATTAAGGTGGATTAATGGAAGTGATTAATTAAAGTTAATTAATTAATATAATTAATTAAGGATTAATATAATTAATTATAGTTAATTAATTAATAAATAAATGGATAATTACTGTTAATGGTTAAGAATAATTAATTTGTGAAATTAATTAAAGGATAATTACTTTATGTAATTAATGAGTAATTAATCAAGGATGATTAATATTTAATGAGTAATTAACTAATTAAAGGTTTGTAATTAATTAATGATTGATTAAGCAAGGTTAGATAATTAATTCTTAAGTAATTAATTTAATTTAAGTTAATTAAATTAATTATATCATAGGGTTAATAATTATTGCTTATGGATGATTGTTGTGTAGAATATCTGAATTGGATGATATCTATTGGATGATATGCTATGATATTCTGTGATATGATATTGGATATATCTGTGATAAATGTGTGATATTTATCTGTGTTAAATGCTATGTGAATTCAAGTATTGAATTGAATTAAATTGTTTAAACCTTAAACAACTTGGACCTAAAAGATGGCGATTTGGATTTCGATGAGACCGGGATCGGGTTTCCAGATTTGGATATCTGAATACCACATCGATCCAAATTAACGATAGGTCGTGAATCTCAAGTGAAGATGAAGATTCAGAGTGCAAGGGTTATTGTCGTTAACTCTGAGGGTGATTCCAAAATGAGTGTAACGAGATAATGCCTTCGATTTCGTTCAAACCCGGAACGAACCTGTATGGATTGAATGCTTTCAGAACATCGTCAGGTGGACGATGAGCATTCTAAGTGAGGTGTTCTGATAAGGTAATCGTAGCCTCAAGCCTCATCAACCGGGAATGGCTAAAACAGGGGAGGTGCACACAAGGTTAAGTGGGTAGCACCCAAGTAGGATTAGATTTTCCCTTGTCTAGAGTCCCTTTTTATTTCGGTTGTGTGGACGGTTGTTTGGCCACAACCGCGGGGTTGTCTTATTCGGACTATCCTGTAAGGGGTAGCTCCGGCTTTGTGTTGCAGGGGATTGGGAGTGATCCTCGGTACGTTGATTTAGGCCACGTACTGTGACGGGCGGTACCCCAGTAGCCCTGCCATTGTATGGAATCCAATCTCCAATAAGTGTCGTACGTATTAGTTGTGCCCAACTATGTTGGAACGTGAGATGTAAGCATTCCAGCTATTTCTGTATTTTACTTGAAAACCCTAGACCCTATTATAATATAACTGGATTTCCTATCAAATGTTTTGGTTAGCGTAAGGTAAAAACTTACCCATGTTTATTTATGGGGAGTCTTACATGATACCTTTGTTTTCAAAAGGTTTTGAAGTTAAGCAACTTTAACCCGTTTACTCACACCAGACCCATGTCTGACCCAAGTGTTTATTTTCTGTTTTATAAACTCTTGGGTACTCAAATTTTTACGAGTAGCCAAGGGATTCAGGTTTGCTTTGACGTATCTCTAAAGGAGCAATGGAGCAGGAGGCTTCAGCGTTTGTAGATATATAAGTGGTTCCGCTGTGTTGATCTCTGAGTCATTTGTTTGAGTTGTATTTGAAGTTGTAATAACTAGACAGGATTTTATAACTGTCTAGTATGTGTTGTATAAGCTGTGTAACTCTGATAGCTGTTGTATATGATACTATGTAATATCTTATGTGATTAATATAATTTATTCGTTCCGCTGTTTAGATTCTGATGTTGTTTCTTCTTTCTTCTCTATCTTTTCTCTTTTCTATCCCTTTCTTTCTTCAAGATGATACGACTTTCTGAGCTAAGAAAAGTCGGGTCATCATAGTTGGTATCAGAGCGCTAGGTTGAGTGAATACCTAGGATTTGGAGTGATTTCTTTCTTGAGAGAGCGTATTTGTAATTTTTATATAACTATATATATTTATTTCTATCTATTTGTTGGGTTACCTGTTCGGGTTTTCCAATATAAGTTATAAAGGTAGATAGGGTGGTGGTGTGTGTAACACGACTACCAATGGTTGGAGTTTGGATGTTTTAGGTTGGAAATGTATCTGTCGAGACTGTAGACCTTATACCGTCTCGAGTGAGTTGCTATGGTGTAAGGATTTCATTGATCTCTGAAGTAAACCTGTTAAGGTTCGGAGTTCATCTTTGAAGTGCGAGTTTGATAGTGCTCGTGTGAGCAGATTTTTGAGAGTTTGGATCTGTCAGTTGAGCTGAAGCAAGTGATGGTATCTTGGCAACTCAGGAAGAAGTAGCTGTGTGATGAGACGCAGTGACTATGGATGTTTCTGAAGATGTTTTCTTTTGGAGCAAGTTTAAGGAAGTATGTATGCTTCGGCATTGTGGCTGAGTTCAGCAGGGTCTTTTCTGTTTGGTTTGGGGTCCGAGTTTCTCAAGGAGCTTTGGATTAGGAAGTCTTTGGCATCTGTATCTGTAGTGCAGCTCGGAGTGTTCTGTGTACCAGCAGGTAGTCTTCTGGCTAAGCAGTTTTCTAGAGGTGGAGTTCAGAAGCAACATGGTGGATCCGCTTCTTCGATGGATTGGTTAAAAAGCATAAGTTATTCTGATTGGTAAAGAGAGAACAGTTTCTTTGGAATTAGGATGGGTTGATCGCAAAAGTGACTTGCGATAGTTGAGTGTTCTCTTGGGTTATCAGAGATTTTCCAGATGTCTTCAGGGAAGTCAGAGGTTTGCCTTAGCATCTGTAGATTTGAGTTTTCTTATCGACTAGGATTCCGGGAGTGGAACCGGTGGTTCAGCTAGTTGAAGGTTGATTCCTAGAGATAGAGTTTGGTGAAGCAGCTCAGGATTTGATGGGACTTCTGAGCTTTTTATGGATCTGTTGAACCATATATCCAGGATGTGTTGTCTAGTTTGTGCTCGAGTTCATCAACGACATTCTCATCTACTCCAGATCAGAGTTGTGCAGTGGAAGCAGGATGCAGCTGTTCTAGAGTGGAAGCAACTGGAAGTTGCAGTATTAGAGACTTTCTACAGGAATTTTTCTAGATTCTTGTAAGGATCAGTGTTTGGCTTAGAAGGTTTGAATTGCCAGTTTGGAAGACTGGGATTCAAGATATTTCACGTATCTCTAAGGGAATATGTGTATGGTCCATCTCCGGTTTTAGAACCAGCAGTTCAGGGAGGTTTGGTTGTTGAGTCAGACTCGTCTGTAGTCTGATATCCTGTTTAGTTTTATAGATCTAGATGAGTAGGAGCTTAGTAGCTTAGTAGTATAGCTAGTTTTGGATTCAGTAGAGCGAGTATCCCAGTATATGTACCTGGGGAACTCGAGGAAATTTTAGGAAGTTTATCCGGATCTGTGTCCAGATAGCTAGAATTGTTTGTTTGATTGAATTGTTTGTTTGGTTGTGTATGGCGGATATGTATGCCTAAATTGGTTAAAATAAAATAAAACTTTGGATTATCTTTTGTTTTAAATTTCGAGGACGAAATTCTTTTAAGGGGGGAGGAATGTGATATCCCGGAATTTCAGGGAATTTAAATTGTGATAATCTCCTTTTAAAATTATTTAAAATTGGTAAAAGTTGTTATTTTCAAACAATTTATTTATAAGTTGTTTTTAAATATAGTTATAAATAGATTCTTAAATGGAATAATTAGTTAAAAGTTTAATTTGTGTTATTTAGAAATAGATTTTTAAATTGACCTATTATTTCAAATTTAATAAGTGCTATTTAAATGTGTGTGTATATATATATGTGTATTTAAATAGATTTTAAAATAGAATTATTATTTTCAAAGTAATAATGTGTTTATTTAATTTTATATATGTTGAGTTGATTTTAAATTGGATTTTTAAATTGCATTTGAATTTGGATTTAAATTTGAATTTAAAGGATATATATATCTTAAAATTTCTTGGATATAAAATATATGGATAAGGTTTTTATTTAAACTAAGATTTGTTTTATATTGTTTTTCCTTAAAAGAATTTTATTTATATAAATTTGGGAAGTATTTATTTAATAGTAATAAATACAAAAGTTTTATATTATCATTTAAAAAAAAGGGATTAAATATACTATATATGATTTTATTTAAAATCTAATTGGTTTTTATTTTATTTTCTTTAAAAAAATTCATTTATATATAAGTAAGAAAAGCATTTATTAATTTAGAAAGGTATTTATTAATTAGGAAAATTAAATATAAAAGCTTTTAAATCTTTTAAAAAATAAATAAAAAAATGAAAAATTACATGTGTTAACTTATTAATCTTCTTAATAACATGTGTAAGGTAATTAAGTATGGTAGATGACAAGTGTCATCTTTTATTTTCATTTTCTTTAAACTTTAGTAAATCACCATTTACATTATATAAACTCACATCTCCTCTCCATTATTTCTTTTCTTATCTTCTCACTTTCAAAGAAACTTAAACTTGTAAATATTCTCAAAACAGAAAATCCTCAACAAAAATCTGTAAACCATTTTTCTAAAAACCTGTAACCAAATTACCAAAGCCTGAAAATTCATTTCTCAAACCAGAAATCCACCAAGAATCAAAAACCTGTAAAACACTTTACAAACTCAAGTTCAAAAGTCTTAAATCATCTCTGCAATTCAAAGTTTCCAAGTTTCCAGTTTCAAAGAGGCCATGGTTTCCAGTTTTTCAAAACATATTCTTCTGATTCAAATTTTCAAGATCAAAGCAATCCAGTTTCAAAGCATTCCAGTTCATTTTACAAAGCTTTACAGTTTCAGAAGAAATAAAAGCAATTCAAAGTTCCAGTTTTAAAAGCTTCAGTTTCAAACCCTCTGCCTTTTTAATTCAAGGTGAGTAAACATCTTATTTTAAAAGGCTTAAATAAATTAAAACTGTTTATGTGATTCCTGATTAAAATTGTGCTTTGCATGTGTATATACAAAAGTGAATCCCTGTATGTTTGTTTGTGTTTGAACTGTGCATGTTAGTTTTTTTTCCCTGTTTCATAGTTACAGATTTGAAACAAATCAAATTTAATGTCTCTGCACCTGTTCTATGTTTGGTTTGTCTCTGAGATGAATGATGGTTGCTTTTGTATATATATATAGTGGTATCTTTGTTTATATGAATGTATTTAAGCATGCATGTCTGATATATCAGAGTGTACCTCTATTCATGTTAGAGAGTTGAATTTTGATAAAAAATTCAAATCTTTTTATCTGTTCATTGTTAAACTTTGGATTTCAAACAAGATAGTTTAGTTTAAACATCATCTAGGTTTTAAAAATAAGTTCAAGTATAATAAGTTTGAAAAGCCTCTGGAATCAAGAAAATACAGTAGATTTTCAAAACATGTTAAAAACCAAACATCCTAAATTGCTGATTCAAGTATTTAATTTGAATCAATCTTGGAAAATATGATTTTTAAGAAGAAAATCAAAATTTTTTAATATGGTATTGAGAGTGCAGTTCATTGATGACCAGAAAATGGGTTTTATGCTTTTTCTGGTGATCGACTAGCTTTCGAAGGTTGAGATTTGGCATGGAGAGGCTGGAATGATTAATGATCATAGGAAAAATATGAAATGAATTTTTAATTCATTATGGATGATGGTTTGTGTGACGCCCCACCTCTATGCTCACAATAACAAAAAGTATTAAAAGAAATACTGTCTGTTATTACGAAGAATAAGGCTGGATAGGAGCGGCCATCCGTAGTTGGCCTTACACTAGTATTGGTTACCTCGATAGGAGTGGTGTATATTTTTCATTTTTCATCTCTTATTTATTTACTCCCATCGACATACCCAATTCCAGTATAAAACGAACTACGATGGTTCATAATAGTTTAGGACAATATATATAATAATAACACAGATACAAAAGAATGCGGAACATAGATAATAAAAGTCTCATATATATATAACTGATGTCAGTTACAATACAGTTGACACAATACATATGGTACAACTACAACTGTCGACTCTGGAAATTATATACACAAGTACATTATCAACTAATTTACATGGGTACATATCATCCTAAAACAGACACACTGACTACTACAGAAAGACGAAGACCACTTCAAAGATACGAAAAGTCTTCATAGCTCAAACAGCAACTCAAAGCAGGAAATCTACAACTTGAAATAACTCGGGTCTGACCCGAGTATTACATTCAAAAGAAAATAATACACGGGACAGTCTAATTCAAACTCAGTTATTAGTGCATATAAGCAATAATAATCAAACGTTAAATAGACGAAAGTCACATAAATCTCATATATCCGACTCCTCGATAAAAGAATCGGATAACGGCAGATATAACACTAAACAGTGTTAAACAAAAAATCAGCAATCCAAATCAATTTAAACAATTGAAATGTCAATTTAAAAACAACAATGTTGATTGGCTGCAGTACACGCCAACGTGTACTGCCTCGCCAATACAGTCTATGAAATACTCAGAAGATCAATGAATCCAAAAGCCAACGGATCCAACTCAAATCAAAATGAACCATTTCAAAATACAACTTCAAAATATTGAATTGAACCAACGAAACAATTTAACAATCGAAATATCAACTAAATCTATCAATCCTGCTAGGGCTGCAGTACACGCACGCGTGTACTGCCTCGCCACTACAAAACAACTCAAAACACTACTAAACAAGATCAGAAACACTACAATGACGAACCACTCTACTAGGCAACATAACCGTGAATGGTATGATCCAGACAGAGGAGTTTTCAAACTGTAGATCAAAGTATAGGCAGATGTCAACAAAGATACACAAAGTTATCTACAGTTCAACCAATATCAGCAACATAAAAAAAGCTATAACAAAATTCATGAAACTACATGGCAACAGGCATGATATAGGTCTGCAACTCAAAGGCAACCCAACTCAACTGCACATGATCATAGGCAGGAGCCAAGATATGGCAATAACGAATGCATAGTTCAAATGAACGTCAAGGACCAATTTCGACCAAGTGTACAAATGTAACTAAATGTGCAAAGATACACAATCAAGTCCAGATATCAACTTAAATGCACCAGAGATGAACTCAGAATCAAGAAATACATATTTAAAATGCAAAATTGACGGATGCCAAACACATGAAGGCAAAACTCAAACCAAACAAGTGCAAACTACATGAACAAGATCAAATCGGTACCAAATGTACATGACAAAGACAGTGCTCGAAGTCAAGGCATAGGCAAACAAGTAACCATCAAGATTCAAAATCAGTAATACAATGAAGCTCAAAATCGAAGTTCAATTCCAAAAAGAAAAAGCAGCAGTATGCAAGTAGAGATCAGAAAGGCAAAGACTCAAGCATCAGATAACAAGTCAAAGCCATACTTAAGTACAGCATAAAACAGATTCCAGTAAACAAGTAAATTTATCCCAAAGATCTCAAGTACAAACTGAATAGAGCCAATGCACTGCAACTCCAATATATTGAATTGGCAACATGAACCAATTCCTACCATTGAAATCATCCATATAACATTAAATCTGACTTGGCTGCAGTACACGCTCGCGTGTACTGCCTCGCCAAAATCAGACGTTCACCTGAAAATATATTAAAAGCTCCAAGTGAAGTACAAAAAAAACCAATTTATATAAAACAGTGGTGAATCCTAGTCCAACTTTTAGACAGTGGTTAAAATCCTCTATACAGTGAAGTACAACAATGTTAACGGTAAAAAGTGAACGCTAACACCCGGTGTGTGTAACAGAATTCTGAAAGCACCACCCGTTGGTACGGGAACAGAATATAAGCTGAAAATAGCAGAAAGGCAGTAAATGAACAACGGATTTATAGTGGTTCGGCCCGTAATTGAGCCTACGTCCACTTTATAGTCTTTTATTGCTGATTCGATTACAATTTGATACAATATCCTTCTAAAAACAATACAACTTGATCATGAAAACATTCTTGACTACTAGCTCGATCTTTGATGATAAAACTCGACGAATTCGTGTTGGATGTAAGGAGCTCTTCTCGAAGATTGTTGTAGTGTCTCGAATGCTTGAAGATCTTTGATTGCTGAATGAGAGGAGGCTTCGACAGCGTAACGGCGCTTGGAGAAATGAATGGCCAAAAGTCCCCCCCAAGTTGGAAGTGATGGGGTATTTATAGGAGCTGATTTGGACTTAGGAAATTTCTCTAAGTCTTTAAGTCGTAGCCGACTTAGGGTAGGTCGGTGACGAGTTAAGGGATAGGGTTAGGTCAGCGACGAGTTAAGGGATTGGGTTGTTCTGGGCCCATCCTGTGGCTGTCTTTGACAAGTATTAAGTCGTAGCCGACTTATCAGACCTTAACTCGTAAGGCCTTAACTCGCAGCCTTTAATTCGTAAACCCACTAAGTCGTAACTCGTTAGGTCGGAACCTTCTTAAGTCGGAGCATTTCATAACTCGGAATCTTCCTTAGGTCGTAACCTTTAGGTCGCAACACTACTAGGTCGCGGAGTCTTTAGGTCGCAAGCTTCCTTAGGTCGCGACTTCCCTTAGGTCGTGACATTCCTGTAGCCTTAGGTCGCTGGGCAAGTTAAGTCATTGAGTCCTAGGTCGTAGACATCTTAGGTCGCAGACTCCTTAACTCGCAGGTACTTTAACTCGTACATTGTTAGGTCGTGAGGTCCTCTTGAGTCGTAAACCTGATGAGTCGTAAGCCTGATGAGTCATACAGACCTGATGAGTCGCCAGTTCTCATGAGTCGTAAATCTCCATGACCCGTTGAACCTGATGAGTCGTAAGACCATGAGTCGTAGAAAGCTTGTCTCGTTGAGTCGTAGAAGAGTTAACTTTATGAGTCGTAGCATGCTAAGTCGTAAGTCGTTAAACTTCTTAACTCGTAGGTCGTCTAAGTCTTAACTCGTTAAGTCTTGCAATCCCTTAACTCGTTAACTCTTGAGTCACGTACTTCTTAAGTCGTGGAGAATTAAGGGTTAACATTTGCCCCTCGAAATACACGCCTAAGTCGTAGGTCGTGTGTTTCGACTCATCTTAACTCGTGTGGGCCGATTCCAATTCCTTCGACCTGGGGTATAAAATGCTTAGGTCGTTCCTCTTTTCTCCGTCTTCCTATTACTCGTTCTTTAAGCCGTATCTGCTATTAACGCAATTTCAAGCTTCCAAAGGCGATTTCGACTTGATTTACTTCCAGCCATTCCCAATTACACCGCGTAAGCATCTTTTCCCTTTTCCCAATCGCCGATCATTGCCGTCGACCTTTATCCATGATTTTTTTTCCCTTTGGGCCTTGCGAATACTGTTATACAGGATATCCATGAACTTAAGGTGGCTCGGTATGACTTGCAACGATTTGTGATTTACGGTGATTTAGAAATAGGGTTGATGGAGAGGCTAACTGGTTAATGGATTAACGGGTTGAATAGTTAACGGGTTAGGAGTGACAAAGCTCAAGAGTTAGGAGGTAAATGGGTTAGGAATTGGATGGATAGATGGTTAATGAGTTAAGGATTAAGCGAGTCAGGAGTTAGATGGATTGGTAATTTCGCGTGATCCAGTAGTTTTGATGTTACGACTTACGACTTGAAATCTCTTTTTATTCCTCACGACTTACGACTTAGAGAATGGTTGACCCTAGGTCGCAGGAACCATTTGAGTCGTTCGCGACTTAGCACTTGTTCAGATTTTGCTTGAATGTGTGGTACGATTGGAGAGTTACGACTCAACTTGATTCATGGCATATCTTTTAGACCATGAACGAGTTAGGACTTAGGAAAATCTGCCCCATGCTAAGTCGTGACCGAGTTAGAACTTGAGCAAATTTCCCACTGCCTTGAATGCTAAGACTTGAGTTGTTTGAACTTTGGACTCTTGAATTTTGTTGCACTCTTTTATAGATTGTCAATAATTCCAACTGCCTGTTAAAACATTTACAAAAAACTGGGACGAATATACTGCCACCGACTGCCCATATCGGATGACAGATTAGTTGATAAAGATTAAAATTAAACGAACTGTATGAGTGAAATGCTACACAATAACCAACTCAAATGAAGTATTAAAGCAGAGTCGTAATGGTTAACTAAAACTGATTTGTCTGCATTAACACTGCACTTGAGTATTAACAAGTTTTGAAATCTCGTAATCGACTGATTGTCAGTTAGTTTAATTCCAGTTATACTTGCTTTTTCTTATTTTCATTAGTTTTGCACAGCACTTTACACTTTTAGGAGACGTGCACCTTCACTTTTGAACATTCGGCTGATTGTGTAGAATGGCATCCCATCAAGAAGATTTGGAATCAGCTGGAGAAGCTTTTCCAATTGCTACCCCGCTGAATGATCCCCCGGAAAGGATTTCTACCACTCTAAGTCATAAAGCCTTCCGTCAACTATGCACCCAGTTTGGCATCGCTGAATCTGACGCTTTGCTCCCTGGAATAAATGACACTGCTGATAGGCCGCCCCACGGCTTCATCGCAGTGAACCGCCAAATGTGCTTGAGTGGAGCGATTCCCCCGTTTAATGACTGTCTCCGAGAACTTCTCCTTCGATTATCTATCTCCCCTTTTCAACTTCATCCTAATGGCTACGCCATCCTGCTGGGACTGTGTGTGCTTTTTAGGAGAATGCTGGACCGTTTCCCCAGTTTTGGAGAAATTTGCTTTCTATGCTCATTCACAAGGACCAAGGACCATCCCTCTATCACAGTTGTAAGGAGTGCCAGGAATCGCAAACTGATTATTGGTCTTCCCGAAAGCGTTCCTGGGTTTCTGAGCCAGTTTTTCTTTGTTCGTTGTCCCCCGGGATTTTACGCCATTTGGAGAGTGGGAAGTACGATTATCTATCTTTTCCCTGTGTTTTCTAAAATTCTTTGAAGTCCAAATTGTCAAGTGTTAACTTCTTTTTCTACTGTTTCAGCGCTTCCTCCCCCCTCTAGGGAACCTCGTCACAAAATTACCTTTGAGAGGCTTATGGCCGTGCCGGTTGAGGAGATGAGTGTTCAATTTCTATTGAGAGATGAGTTCCTCCACGAATTTGGACTCTTACATCCTTCCCGTTCCACTCAGCCACCTGAAGTCCCTGATTCTTCGGCTGAGGAGTCAGATGCCCCCGCTTCTGCTAAAGAACCTTCACCGAAAGAATTTACCGTTGAGACTTCATTGGTGAAGTGTTCTACTCTTACCGACATTGCGGGGTCGTCCAGTAAGTTAGCACTTGCCCCGGTTATTGAAGAGGAGGAAAATCTTCACACTCTTGAAAAGACGGCTGAGGTGGAAGTTGAAAAAGATGATTCTCCCATGCACCATGGCGATGATACTTTCGACAGTCTGAGCGACATCATGATAACCTCTCAGGAGCTCTTTAAAGATGATGTTTCTAAAGTGGTTCCTCCTGTTATCGAAGCAACTTCTTCTTTGCAACAAACCACAACGCCTTCCACACAACTTATTGCCATTTCTACACCCAAAAGTGGTTTGTAGTCTGACGCGCGTAGTTTGCACATCACACACACTTAGTATTTTGGCACTTATATGCACTTAGCTTCTTCAACTTGAGGATTTCTAAAACTGGTCTTTTTCTTCAATTTCAGGTTCTCTGATGGGGCGAAGCGGCTCTTACTACAACAAATTCCAGCGTTACGGAAGCCGTGAGGCTTATGACTTTAGGAGTTATATCAGTGCCGTGAAAGAAACTGATGAGGAGAGAGCTGCTAGAAAGGCTCATGAGAGGCGAGCTCATGAAGAGCGTCACCGGAGAGAAGATGAGGAATACTATGGGAGTAGGGACGAGCGACGTGACTCTTCCCGCAGAAGCGACGATCCTTATAAAAGGAAATCTTACGACGATAAGGGGAAGAGTCACACTTCTGATGATTCCAGTAAACGTACCAGACTTGGTGAGAAAGACACATCTAACATCTCGGAAAAGACTACCACTTCTGTTCCTCCTAATACATCTTCCGGTTCTCCTGCCCTTAAGGAATCTGACATCCAGACCATCATTAATAGGCCACAGTACCAAGCTGGAGATGGTCCTCCCACACTCCAGAGCCGATTTCCGAATTGGTGTCTGAAAGGAGTGCGTTTTGATTTGGACTTGGTCCCCATTGATAAGCAGGCGATGCTGAAAAATGTCGATGCTGTAAAGCTTGACATCGAAAGAATGTCTGGGTGGCAGAAGCTGGTTGACGAACTTCAAAGGGTCAACCATCTGAACCTTGAAGCGATGATGACCATGGAAAATGATAAATCTGAGTGGGACAAATGGCGTAAGCAGCATGACTCGGAGATGAAAAGCATTAGCGATGGTTATGTGAAGCTCGAAGCCGAAGTTGAAAGGCTTAAAAAAGAGCTTGCTACTTCTTCCACTTCTTATTCTCAGAAAGAGGAAATGCTTCAAAAACAAGTTCGAGACGCCCATGCTGCTCAGAGAGACATTGAGGTGAAACTTGAAGCAGAACAGCAGGTTACAAGAAAATACCGCGATGATGCCGTTCAACTTCGAGAGAAAGTCGGCTCTCAAGATTTAGAAATTATAAGACTGCAATCTCAGCTGCTGAAGGCTGAAAGAGAACGTGATGAAGTTCTTTCTGGTAAAGCTGCAGCCGAAGAATCCCATAAGGCGACCATAGCCACCGTTGACGCGACTCTGTTCGACTTTTATATGCATTGTGTCCTGGGGCGTGGGAGCCTTTCATTTTTGGGACCAGAGTATGAAGTCACCTTAGCGGAGGTATGGGAGGCAATCATTGACTTATTTGGTGGTGCCGGATATTCTGAAACAGATCTTCAAGCTACCTACTTAAGTGAGAGCGATCGCGCTGCCCTTGCCAAAGGAAAAGAGCAGCTCATCCGAGTGCGGGCCGAGGCGACGGGAGAGAAGCTTCCTGAGAAAGAAACACCTCCTATTGCTCCTGCTTATACTTCGGCTTTAGCTCATGCGGATATTACTGGCTCTAGTTCTCATTCCATGCCTCCCGCTAAGGTTGACAAAGAAACTGTATCCACCCCTACAGAGGAAGAGGCAATGAAGGACTTCCAAGCTCGGGAATTTGAGATTGATCTTGCTAAACCGGCTTCTCCAGGTAACTTTGACGATTCACGGTCTTCTTTTTTCTCGGAGAATACTGATTTTGATTTCTTTTATTATGCAGCAGTCGTGCCGGAAACTGCACCAATTCTTCCTTCTTCAGCTGTCGTTCCTCCTCCTTCTCAAGTTATATCTCTTCCAGCTTCTCAACCAGGTTCACAGGAAGAACCAATAGCAGCCCTTCAAGGTTTAGACGAACCACTTGCTTCCGAAGAACAGAAGGCAGAAGGTCTAGAGGATAGAGAGAAGACCCCGGAGCAATCTTTTGATTATGACACAAAGCTTTCTACATTTCTTGCTCCGGGGAGTGAGTCTTCTTCCAAGAAGAAGGGGAAACGTGTGGTTTCGAAGAAAGGAAAAAAGAGTTCTTCTGCTGCTGGGGATGAGGCAGAGATTGATCCGGCTGAGTCTCTTTCTCCTTCTTCTCCGACACGGCCTACGAAGCTAATTACCAGGCCGGGTAAAAACTCCAAGGGTGGGAAGAAGGGGAAATGAGTTTGATTTTTGCATTTTCTGCTTTTAGTTTTGACCGGGGATTGTGCGGATACCGGTCTCCGCTTCTTTTTGTAACCTGTACAATGTAAAAAATTTCTCATAGTGTTGAAATAAATAGATATTTTTCTTGTACAAATCCTTGTGTATGTAGGAATACATCTGTTTTTCATTTGAAGTGTAGAGTAAACGATTCTTTCTATTTGTACAAACTTTTTGTCTGTATTTCAAGAACGCATTTACTCCACATCTTTATTACGTGATATTGCAATGAACTTGTGGTATGTTGCTTGTATATTACTTTTATTAATGTAACTGAATTGTATAATGTTGCCCCCATACCACAAGTATACTGTAATATTTCTTGCTTTCACAAGACCGATATTCTTATTTTAGAGAATAACTTTCCACTTTTTCAGGGAAGAATTATTCTGCTTTTAATAGAGTATATCTTGTCTTTGGAGAAATCTTTATTTTCTTTTTCTTCCTGAAGAACACTTCGACTTCTGGGAATGATCACTTTTATTTGTTTGAAAGTGAATTTTCCTGCACAGTGAAATGAGCTTCTGAAGAAGGTTTTGATTTTTGTGCCCCAGTAAAGGGTTTATTTTTGGTACTTCAAGCAAGGTGAAGTACGCCTCTGAAGAGGTCTTTTGGTCTCCGAAGAGAAGCGATTTTGGTCTCCGAAGAGAAGCAGTTTTGGTCTCCGAAGAGAAGCAGTTTTGGTCTCCGAAGAGAAGCAGTTTTGGCATTTCATCTCTGGTGAAGTGGGTCTCCGAAGAGAAGCATTTTGCACTTCTACACGGGTGAAATGTGCCTCCGAAAAGGGCTTTTAGCATTTCATCACTGGTGAAGTGGGTCTCCGAAGAGAAGCATTTTGCACTTCTACACGGGTGAAATGTGCCTCCGAAAAGGGCTTTTGCCTCCGAAGATGGCTTGTGCCTCCGAAGAGGGCTTGTGCCTCCGAAGAGGGCTTGTGCCTCCGAAGAGGGCTTGTGATTGCCTGGAAGTTACTTTCTCATGGTCGGAGGGGTCCACGGGACAAGCGTAAGTCGTTCGATTGGATGTTTGTTTGTACAAACGATCGCAATCGATTAACAAGGTGTCCCTTTTTGGTAGTCCCACTCCCACCGATCTTTTTGATTGAGGAAAGCTCTCCATTTATTGGCGTGCCTCGTTAGAGGGCTTTGTTGACCCTTGGGAAGGAGCATCAGTTGGTTGGTGTGCTAGGAAGGTTGCGTCTTAGGGGCAAGTAGATCCATGGGATGGACACAAGCTGCCTGATCGGATGCATCACAATCAGCCAGCGAGGGTCTTATTCCTTCTGCTTGGGAAGGTGTCCCTTTAGTGGATCTACCTACCTTCCTGTTGAGGGGCATACCTCCCTTTGGTTGCTTCCATGTTTGCCCGCTCATGTTGTATCATCATCTGCCAATCTGCGATCCTTTATCAATGTTTCCAAGCGCGCGTTCCTTTCTTTTGCAAGTAAATTGCTTTATCCGAAGAAGTAGACTTCACTGTTGAATGACTCCACAGAGTAAACGCAAGTTATTTGGTTGGATGCCTTTTTACATTAACAATCGCAACCAGTTAACGAGGGCTTGACATAGTGGAGCCGTCAACTTTTTATGTGAAGTTCCTCTTGTATGGGATTTGAGTTTGAAATTTTTGTTGCTTGAAATTTGCTTTAATAAATGATTTGTAAGGCTCGCTTAGCTTTGTGATGGGTGAGCTTTGCTTTAATGACCTGCAGTATTAGATCGATATTTTAGCAATACATTTAGAGTATTTACACATCGAAATATAACAGGCATTTTATAACAGAAAACACAATGCATAGTTTTTCATTATTGAGTCACGCTGATTTCTCAGCGGTTTACAATGCAGAAGTTACACATCCATCATTATCTTTACAAATTCAAGCAATGCTGTTAAGTAAAAATGAATGCTAGTTATTGTTGTTTCAGAATCTCCAAGCTGGATTTCCATTTGTGCTTGATTCATAGCTTTTGGATTTTTATGTCAGAGAAAGTGAGAGGTGCCCCAGTCGCAGTTTTGTGGGTAATTAGTAGTCATCCCAACTTCTGCTTGCTGGGTATGGTCCCCCTGTGACAGCATTAATAACAAGCTTTTCTGAATCTTGCACTGCAGTGTTGTTGTGAGAATCGGATTGATGGGTAGGGTGTTGTTGATCCCGAGTGGATGAGGTTGGATCGACTCTGTTCCTTTTAACGTACTGTTGGAGTTTACCCTGCTCTAGCAATTCTTCAATCACCTTCTTTAATTGGCGACATTGGTCAGTGTCATGGCCAGGTTGATTGTGAAATTGGCAGAATTTTCCATTACGCTTTGCCCCTCTCGTCATCTCAGGTGGCTTAGGATACCTGACAACGTCTTTTGTTGCAAAAAAGATATTTCTTGGTGTATCAGTTAAAGGAGTAAAGTCCGAAGGATTAAAGCGGCGAGGTTTCTTTTCATTTCCCTGGCTTTTTCCTCCTTCATTCTCCCTTTTCTGACCTTCAGATTCTCTTTTCTTAGGTGGGACACTGTCATTATCAGTCTGGGCAATAACCACTTTCGATGTTGCAGAAAGGCTTACAAGGCGAATGAACTCATCGGCCTTTTTATAAAATTTATCAAGTGAGTTCGGTTCCTTCATCTTTAGCCATATCCCAAATTTACTCGATTTATCAATGGCTCTCATCAAATAAGTCAGGATCATGCGTGGTTCTGCATTTTCTACTTCGGCTAAAGCTATATTGAAACGGCTCAAGAAAGATTTGATTGATTCTCCCGGCGCTTGTTCAAGGTTAGACAGTGACATTATATCCTTAGCTTTTGAAGCATACAATCTGAACTGTTCTTTAAACTTTTGCGTTAAGTCGGAGAACTTATCTACAGACCGAACTGGAAGCTTTGTGAACCAAAGTAAAGCCACACCTTCTAGGTATACTGGAAAGTATCGACACTTGATCTCGTCTGATGCTCTTGCACCGGTCATATGCCAATCGTATTTGTATAGGAAATGATTAGGGTCAGTGGTTCCCCTATAAGCTTGGATAGTAGGAGGTGCAAATTTCCTTGGAAACTCCGCTCTTAGGATCCTTTCAGTAAACGGAGTTCTGCTTGGTGCAAATCCCCAGTTAGCCTCATCTTCTTCCCTTTGCATGCTCTCTTTCATGATGCGGCCAACCATTTCAGACAGGTATTCTTTATTGTTCAAAGACACCTCCGGGCAAGTACCAGTTCTTCCCTCGGAAGTCTGCCCGGGCATATGCTCATGACAAGTTGGTTGCGGCATAGAACCATCAGCTTGGAAAGGTGGCATTTCAGGAAGAGTAGTTCGATGGTTTTCTGGTTGACGATTTGCCCCGAGCAGAGCAGTTAATCTATCCATCATCAAAGCGTTTTGAGTTTCAATTTGTTGGTATAATCCAGAAACTGCGTCGTCCAATTCAGCCCTGGTGACTCCAACGGTTGGAGTTGCTTGGTCTGTTATTGGGGAAGCGGAAGTTCCTTCGTGACCATTTCCGGATTTGATAGGTCTACCTCTTTTTCCAGGAGCCATTATTTCGGATCTGGTTTTTAAGAGAGGTTCTTTTTATGAGTCTTTGCGAAGCAACGGTGGATGATCGCCTGAGTTGGGTTCTCAGTGAAAGCACCACAATGTTAACGGTAAAAAGTGAACGCTAACACCCGGTGTGTGTAACAGAATTGTGAAAGCACCACCCGTTGGTACGGGAACAGAATATAAGCTGAAAATAGCAGAACGACAGTAAATGAACAACGGATTTATAGTGGTTCGGCCCGTAATTGAGCCTACGTCCACTTTATAGTCTTTTATTGCTGATTCGATTACAATTTGATACAATATCCTTCTAAAAACAATACAACTTGATCATGAAAACATTCTTGACTACTAGCTCGATCTTTGATGATAAAACTCGACGAATTCGTGTTGGATGTAAGGAGCTCTTCTCGAAGATTGTTGTAGTGTCTCGAATGCTTGAAGATCTTTGATTGCTGAATGAGAGGAGGCTTCGACAGCGTAACGTCGCTTGGAGAAATGAATGGCCAAAAGTCCCCCCCAAGTTGGAAGTGATGGGGTATTTATAGGAGCTGATTTGGACTTAGGAAATTTCTCTAAGTCTTTAAGTCGTAGCCGACTTAGGGTAGGTCGGTGACGAGTTAAGGGATAGGGTTAGGTCGGCGACGAGTTAAGGGATTGGGTTGTTCTGGGCCCATCCTGTGGCTGTCTTTGACAAGTATTAAGTCGTAGCCGACTTATCAGACCTTAACTCGTAAGGCCTTAACTCGCAGCCTTTAAGTCGTAAACCCACTAAGTCGTAACTCGTTAGGTCGGAACCTTCTTAAGTCGGAGCATTTCATAACTCGGAATCTTCCTTAGGTCGTAACCTTTAGGTCGCAACACTACTAGGTCGCGGAGTCTTTAGGTCGCAAGCTTCCTTAGGTCGCGACTTCCCTTAGGTCGTGACATTCCTGTAGCCTTAGGTCGCTGGGCAAGTTAAGTCATTGAGTCCTAGGTCGTAGACATCTTAGGTCGCAGACTCCTTAACTCGCAGGTACTTTAACTCGTACATTGTTAGGTCGTGAGGTCCTCTTGAGTCGTAAACCTGATGAGTCGTAAGCCTGATGAGTCGTACAGACCTGATGAGTCGCCAGTTCTCATGAGTCGTAAATCTCCATGACCCGTTGAACCTGATGAGTCGTAAGACCATGAGTCGTAGAAAGCTTGTCTCGTTGAGTCGTAGAAGAGTTAACTTTATGAGTCGTAGCATGCTAAGTCGTAAGTCGTTAAACTTCTTAACTCGTAGGTCGTCTAAGTCTTAACTCGTTAAGTCTTGCAATCCCTTAACTCGTTAACTCTTGAGTCGCGTACTTCTTAAGTCGTGGAGAATTAAGGGTTAACAAACAACAAGATTTCAAAACATTAACTGTTGTAATAAAATCAGGCAGCAGTTTTGAACAGACATGCCAAAGTCTAGAAATCCCTTCAAATGAACGAAGTCACAAAAATGTCAGAAATTAAAACCACTGTTGGCCAAAGAAATCAACATTTGGAATCGTTTCAACCCCATGGTAGCAAATGAACTCAAGCAAAATACATACGAATTGGAACAAGACAGCAACCATCTCGAAGACAATAACCATCTCGAACATTCAAACTAGGATCGAATGGCCTAGAATGGTATTGTGGACTAAGCAGAAGTCAACAAAAATCAAAATGACCGTAGTCAACAAAGGACCAGCAAGTTCAAATCCATGAGTATCAAATAAGCAAACAACAAAAATCATGAAATTGAACACGCCAGAATTTAACAAGAATCTGAATTAGATGTGAGTGAGGAGTCACTCACCTTTGATTCAACAATCACGACTCCGAAGAATCAAGCGAAGCCAGAGACGAATTCAATCAAGCAGCCGAAGAAGCAACTAAGAAGCAATCGATCGAAGTTACTCGCGATTATTCACGCGATCCTTTTCTCGATCGAGCAAAACGACATCACGAAGTCGAACGAAGCCCTGATTTGATCGAACGAGGGAGGAAATCGAGCCGCCATTCTTTCGTTCGCTTTGATTTAGTTTTAGGGTTACCAAAAATGAATGAAAAGGGGGCGGGTTGATTTACTTGTATAAGGGAACGACATTAATTTTTGGTAATTAACACAACAAAGCAACTAAAGAAAATATGGGTAACCATATTAAATTCTTAAAGCCCACATCTCTTATACCAAATCATAAAAGAATTTCAACTCGAATAAATTTCCAATTTGCAATTGTCAAACAAATTAAATCGTCATTTGACGATAATCAACTGTTATAAAAACCCCGGGTTGTTACAGACTTCCCTCCTTATAAAAATTGCGTCCCCGCAATTTTCATAATTAAGGTCGTCACCAACAATTATTTTTCTAACATAAACTGGTTAAATTAGAAAAATAAAGGTCGAGAATTCAAACACCAAAGAAATCTTTTAACTTCATAAAAGAAATTCACAAATTCTCAACAAAATCTAATTATCCGATAAATAATTAGAAAACAGCAAAATCCAATTAATACAATTATCAGCAATATCTAATTATCAATAAATAATTAGAATACAGAAATCACAAAACAGCAATATCTAATTATCAATACGATAATAAAAAAACAACAAAATCTAATTATCAACAAAGATAATTATGAAACACAAATCACAAATCGCAAATTGCAAATATCTAGTTATCCAACAATTAACTAGAAATAGATAGAAAACAGCGATTCAATAAAATCAGCATACTTTAGAATCAATTGGAGACTAGAAAATCTCATAATCACCGAAATTAGCAATCAACTAATAGTCGATTATCAAAGACGATAATCAAATCTCAAATCAACAATTATTCGATTATCAGAAACGATAATCAAACCTCAAATCAACAATTATTCAGTTATCAAGAACGGTAATCGAATTTCAAATCAACAAATATTCAATTATCAAAAACGATAATCGAATTTCAAATCAACAAATATTCAATTATCAAAAATGATAATCGAATTTTAAATCAACAAATATTCGATTATCAAAAACGATAATCGAATTTCAAATCAACAAATATTCGATTATCAAAAACGATAATCGAGTTTCAAATCAACAAATATTCAATTATCAAAAACGATAATCGAATTTCAAATCAACAAATATTCAATTATCAAAAACGATAATCGAATTTCAAATCAACAAATATTCAATTATCAAAAACGATAATCGAATTTCAAATCAACAAATATTCAATTATCAAAAACGATAATCGAATTTCAAATCAACAAATATTCAATTATCTAAAACGATAATCGAATTTCAAATCAACAAATATTCAATTATCAAAAACGATAATCGAATTTCAAATCAACAAATATTCGATTATCAAAAACGCTAATTAAATCCCAAATCAGCAAATATTTAATTATTAAAAGCGAATATTTAAATCTCAAATCAGCAAATATTTAATTATCAAAGGCGATAATTAAATCTCAAATCAGCAAATATTTAATTATCAAAGGCGATAATTAAATCTCAAATCAGCAAATATTTAATTATCAAAAGCGATATTAAATCTCAAATCAACAAATATTTAATTATCTAAAGCGATAATTAAATCTCAAATCAACAAATATTTAATTATCTAAAGCGATAATCAAAACTCATATCAACAAATATCTAATTATCACAAGCGATAGTTAGAAACAACAAATATCTGATTATCAAAACGATAATCAGAACTCATATCAACAAATATCTAATTATCACAAGCGATAATTAGAAACAACAAATATCCGATTATCAAAAACGATAATCAGAACTCATATCAACAAATATCCAATTACCTGCAGATAATTGGAAACAACAAATATCTAGAAATCAACTAAGAAGACTAGAAAATCAACATAAAAGCTTGGATCGATCCCATCAGATGGCAAGTTTTTAATTCGCCGCACGTGCATCAACAAATGGCTGAAGCCTACCAAGTACTCAACATAATTTTGGCGCCCAACAAATGACCCGAAGGTCTAGTACTGGTATTTGACCCGAAGGTCCATCAGAGTGGCCCGAAAGCCCAACAAATGACCCGAAGGTCCAACATAGTGGCTCGAAAGCACACAAAATCATCAGAATCATCAAAACAGCATAAGTTTCAATTAACGAGTCCGGAATTAATCGAAATAGCAAACGCACATGTCCCATACCCCGTGTTTTACTAAATCGTTTGATTCTCTTCATCGTTTCCATGAAAGTGCAAAATTGTGTATTTTGTAAAAACACATTTTACATTCTCAAACGGACAAGTCCGGAATTAAGCGAATCAGTAAAAGAAAGGGGTCATAGTCCTCGATTTTGCTGAAATGTTTAAATCGCTTCCTCATTCTTTTGAAAGCGCAAACTATTAAATTCCTGAAAACAATTTTATTTATTTTGTAAAAATAACAATTCACATTCTAAACTGGACAAGTCCGGAGTTAAGCGAAACAGTAAAAGAAAGGGGTCATAATCCTCGATTTTGCTGAATCGTTTAAGTCACTTCCTCATTCTTTTGAAAGTGCAAACTGTTAAAAATTTTATAAAACAATTTTCATTTTAAAACAATTTTCAGTACACGTGATTAAAACAACAAATCAGTAACAATTTCAATAAGGAAATTATACTTCTCAAAATACCGTAAAAATGGGTCACAAATCAGCATTGCGGTATAACCGCTTGAAAATCCAGTTTTAAAATTTGACTGTAACTGAAGTCAAAGCGACAGAAATTTTCAAACGTCAAAAATCTCATCAAAATAATTTACATCAAAATGTAACACTAGTGAATTTTCATTCATCAAAAATGCCACAAAACACCATGCTTCAAAAATTTAGCATTGGTGTAAAAATCCCGTCATAAAAATAACGGCAACAAAATACGTTTCATAACCAAGCATCGGTTCAACGTAAAATAAATGCAGTAACGTGCAACTCAAATTTGCACGTACTACAAAATGAACAAAGAAATCATTCGAATATATCTTCCATGGAGATAATTCAAAACAGCTAAATCTAATCAATATATGATTAGCATAAAAGAAAACTAGCAAAGATCTCAACAAATATCACATAGCTGCGATCGTTTCGAATCCTCAAATCGGATTCGAAATCCTCAAAGAAACAAAATAAATACAGCTATGTAAACAACAAATGAAATTCATTTCAATTTCATATTTCGATTTTTAAATCAAAAAGATTATCAGTTGTACTCAGCGAAGACAGTTTCACTGTTTTCGCTGCGCACTCTGATAAAAAGTACCCAAATCAATCAAATCAACAAAACACAGTTTCTCTTTTATTTTTAAATAAAGATACTTAAAAATTTCATCCAAATTTCAAAACTTTAGTTTTGACTCAAAGCACAAATAAAACATCGTCCAATAGTTGTAACATATGTTCCATCTAAGTTATGTTTTATATTATGTCCATAAACCCCAAGCTCTAATACCAACTGTGACGCCCCACCTCTATGCTCACAATAACAAAGAGTATTAAAAGAAATACTGTCTGTTATTACGAAGAATAAGGCTGGATAGGAGCGGCCATCCGTAGTTGGCCTTACACTAGTATTGGTTACCTCGATAGGAGTGGTGTATATTTTTTCATTTTTCATCTCTTGTTTATTTACTCCCATCGACATACCCAATTCCAGTATAAAACGAACTACGATGGTTCATAATAGTTTAGGACAATATATATAATAATAACACAGATACAAAAGAATGCGGAACACAGATAATAAAAGTCTCATATATATATATAACTGATGTCAGTTACAATACAGTTGACACAATACATATGGTACAACTACAACTGTCGACTCTGGAAATTATATACACAAGTACATTATCACCTAATATACATGGGTACATATCATCCTAAAACAGACACACTGACTACTACAGAAAGACGAAGACCACTTCAAAGATACGAAAAGTCTTCATAGCTCAAACAGCAACTCAAAGCAGGAAATCTACAACCTGAAATAACTCGGGTCTAACCCGAGTATTACATTCAAAAGAAAATAATACACGGGACAGTCTAATTCAAACTCAGTTATTAGTGCATATAAGCAATAATAATCAAACGTTAAATAGACGAAAGTCACAGAAATCTCATATATCCGACTCCTCGATAAAAGAATCGGATAACGGCAGATATAACACTAAACAGTGTTAAACAACAAATCAGCAATCCAAATCAATTTAAACAATTGAAATGTCAATTTAAAAACAACAATGTTGATTGGCTGCAGTACACGCCAACGTGTACTGCCTCGCCAATACAGTCTATGAAATACTCAGAAGATCAATGAATCCAAAAGCCAACGGATCCAACTCAAATCAAAATGAACCATTTCAAAATACAACTTCAAAATATTGAATTGAACCAACGAAACAATTTAACAATCGAAATATCAACTAAATCTGTCAATCCTGCTAGGGCTGCAGTACACGCACGCGTGTACTGCCTCGCCACTACAAAACAACTCAAAACACTACTAAACAAGATCAGAAACACTACAATGACGAACCACTCTACTAGGCAACATAACCGCGAATGGTATGATCCAGACAGAGGAGTTTTGAAACTGTAGATCAAAGTATAGGCAGATGTCAACAAAGATACACAAAGTTATCTACAGTTCAACCAATATTAGCAACATAAAAAAAGCTATAACAAAATTCATGAAACTACATGGCAACAGGCATGATATAGGTCTGCAACTCAAAGGCAACCCAACTCAACTGCACATGATCATAGGCAGGAGCCAAGATATGGCAACAACGAATGCATAGTTCAAATGAACGTCAAGGACCAGTTTCGACCAAGTGTACAAATGTAACTAAATGTGAAAAGATACACAATCAAGTCCAGATATCAACTTAAATGCACCAGAGATGAACTCAGAATCAAGAAATACATATTTAAAATGCAAAATTGACGGATGCCAAACACATGAAGGCAAAACTCAAACCAAACAAGTGCAAACTACATGAACAAGATCAAATCGGTACCACATGTACATGACAAAGACAGTGCTCGAAGTCAAGGCATAGGCAAACAAGTAACCATCAAGATTCAAAATCAGTAATACAATGAAGCTCAAAATCGAAGTTCAATTCTAAAAAGAAAAGGCAGCAGTATGCAAGTAGAGATCAGAAAGGCAAAGACTCAAGCATCAGATAACAAGTCAAAGCCATACTTAAGTACAGCATAAAACAGATTCCAGTAAACAAGTAAATTTATCCCAAAGATCTCAAGTACAAACTCAACAGAGCCAATGCACTACAACTCCAATATATTGAATTGGCAACACGAACCAATTCCTACCATTGAAATCATCCATATAACATTAAATCTGACTTGGCTGCAGTACACGCTCGCGTGTACTGCCTCGCCAAAATCAGACGTTCACCTGAAAATATATTAAAAGCTCCAAGTGAAGTACAAAAAAAACCAATTTATATAAAACAGTGGTGAATCCTAGTCCAACTTGCAGACAGTGGTTAAAATCCTCCATACAGTGAAGTACAACAACAAGATTTCAAAACATTAACTGTTGTAATAAAATCAAGCAGCAGTTTTGAACAGACATGCCAAAGTCTAGAAATCCCTTCAAATGAACGAAGTCACAAAAATGTCAGAAATTAAAACCACTGTTGGCCAAAGAAATCAACATTTGGAATCGTTTCAACCCCATGGTAGCAAATGAACTCAAGCAAAATACATACGAATTGGAACAAGACAACAACCATCTCGAAGACAGTAACCATCTCGAACATTCAAACTAGGATCGAATGGCCTAGAATGGTATTGTGGACTAAGCAGAAGTCAACAAAAATCAAAATGATCGTAGTCAACAAAGGACCAGCAAGTTCAAAGCCATGAGTATCAAATAAGCAAACAACAAAAATCACGAAATTGAACACGCCAGAATTTAACAAGAATCTGAATTAGATGTGAGTGAGGAGTCACTCACCTTTGATTCAACAATCACAACTCCGAAGAATCAAGCGAAACCAGAGACGAATTCAATCAAGCAGCCGAAGAAGCAACTGAGAAGCAATCGATCGAAGTTACTCGCGATTATTCACACGATCCTTTTCTCGATCGAGCAAAACGACATCACGAAGTCGAACGAAGCCCTGATTTGATCGAACGAGGGAGGAAATCGAGCCGCCATTCTTTCGTTCGCTTTGATTTAGTTTTAGGGTTACCAAAAATGAATGAAAAGGGGGCGGGTTGATTTACTTGTATAAGGGAACGACATTAATTTTTGGTAATTAACACAACAAAGAAACTAAAGAAAATATGGGTAACCATATTAAATTCTTAAAGCTCACATCTCTTATACCAAATCATAAAAGAATTTCAACTCGAATAAATTTCCAATTTGCAATTGTCAAACAAATTAAATCATCATTTGACGATAATCAACTATTATAAAATCCCCGGGTTGTTACAGTTTGGATCAAACTTGGGTTTAGTCCTGCTTTTGGCTAGTGGCGATTCACGTGGCATTTGCGTCGTCGTCACCACGATTCAATCGATCGCGACTGGGGGAATGGGTTCGTGGATGGTCGAACCATCATCGTTTGGGACGGAGTGGCTTCCGATGGCTTGTCGCGGCGAAGAGAGGTGGATTAAGGTGATTGCATGGGTTACAGGGAGTAATGTTGGGTTCGAAAATTAGTTAGATTTTGATTTAGGAATAATTTGGTATATTGGGTTGTTCGAATCAATTCTGGAGATCATCGTGGATGATCAGATGGTTTCGTCATCGATCGGAAATGGGTTGTGGAGCTGTGCACGTGCACGTTGTGTCTGGGTAGTTGTTGTTTTGGGCAAGGAGAAGTGGCTCGGGTCAGTCTTGTGATGTTAGCGTGAGTGGCTCGAGAAGTTGTTGGGCGTGAGTTACTCAGGGTAGAATGTTGTAGGCTCGGAATTTTGTATGTTAAGCTATCCAGGTTTGAAGAGAGAAGTAAATATGAACAGATCTTATTAAAAACAAGGAACTCAAGTCTTTCAAAAGTTTCAAAGTTCAAAAGCAAAATAAAAGCAAGTTTTCTAAGTTAAATCTTATATAAAGTTCCAAAACAAAGTGTTTTAACAAGTTTTAAAGTTATTAAAATAATTAGTTTCAAAAGAAAAATGTTTAACTAAGTTTTAAAATATATTTAAGGAAATAAGTTTTAAGAAAATATGATAATTAAGTTTTCAAAAATAACCATGTATTAAATTTATTAAACAACTTTGAAAAGTTTTCAAAGATTTAAAAGGTTAAATTAGATGTTTACATTGTTTTTAATTATAATTGATTTCTAAATGTTTTATTTTTAAATATGGTTTAATGATATAATTAAGTAATCAATTATAATAAAGAGTTTATCTTTAAGTAATTAAGATTTGATTAATTAATGATAATTAATTTGTGAAGATAATAAAGGTAATTAATTAAGAGAGTAATTAATTAATGAAAGTAATTTGAGGATAATTAATGGAGGTAATTAAGGATTAATTAAATGGTAATTAAGGATTAATTAAATGGTAATTAAGGATTAATTAACTGTTAATTAAGGATTAATTAATTTATTATTAAGGTTTATTAATTAATAATTAAAAGAATAATTAATCTGTAATTAATGATTAATTAAATTGTTTAAAGGTAATTAAGGGATGCATTACTCAATTGTAATTAAAAAATGAATGTGATTAATTTAAGTTAATTAATTTATAAATTAATTAAAGATAATCACTTGATAAGGAATTAAGTATGAATACTTAATAAGATTAATAAGTGTAATTACTTAGTATAAGTAATTAATGTATAATTACAGGATGTAATTAATTAAAGAGGATTACTTAATGGGAAGTAATTGAAGTATAATTACTTTGTAAAAGTAATTAAGGATTTAATTATTTGGTGTAATTAATATAATTAATTAAGAAGTTAATTAATTAAGGTGAGTAATTACAGGATGATAATTACTATTTATAATTTATTAAGGTGGATTAATGGAAGTGATTAATTAAAGTTAATTAATTAATATAATTAATTAAGGATTAATATAGTTAATTAATTAATTAATAAATGGTTAATTACTGTTAATGGTTAAGAATAATTAATTTGTGAAATTAATTAAAGGATAATTACTTTATGTAATTAATGAATAATTAATCAAGGATGATTAATATTTAATGAGTAATTAATTAATTAATTAAAGGTTTGTAATTAATTAATGATTGATTAAGCAAGGTTAGATAATTAATTCTAAAGTAATTAATTTAATTTAAGTTAATTAAATTAATTATATCATAGGGTTAATAATTATTGCTTATGGATGATTGTTGTGTAGAATATCTGAATTGGATGATATCTATTGGATGATATGCTATGATATTCTGTGATATGATATTGGATATATCTGTGATAAATGTGTGATATTTATCTATGTTAAATGCTATGTGAATTCAAGTATTGAATTGAATTAAATTGTTTAAACCTTAAACAACTTGGACCTAAAAGATGGCGATTTGGATTTCGATGAGACCAGGATCGGGTTTCCAGATTTGGATATCCGAATACCACATGGATCCAAATTAACGATAGGTCGTGAATTTCAAGTGAAGAGGAAGATTCAGAGTGCAAGGGTTATTGTCGTTAACTCTGAGGGTGATTCCAAAATGAGTGTAACGAGATAATGCCTTCGGTTTCGTTCGAACCCGGAACGAACTTGTATGGATTGAATGCTTTCAAAACATCGTTAGGTGGACGATGAGCATTCTAAGTGAGGTGTTCTGATAAGGTAATCGTAGGCTCAAGCCTCATCAACAGGGAATGACTAAAACAGGGGAGCTGCACGCAAGGTTAAGTGGGTAGCACCTAAGTAGGATAAGATTTTCCCCTGTCTAGAGTCCCTTTTTATTTCGGCTGTGTGGGCGGTTGTTTGGCCACAACCGCGGGGTTGTCTTATTCGGACCATCCAGTAAGGGGTAGCTCCGGCTTTGTGTTGCAGGGGATTGGGAGTGATCCTCGGTACGTTGATCTAGGCCACGTACTGTGATGGGCGGTACCCCAGTACCCTTGCCATTGTATGGAATCCAATATCCAATAAGTGTCGTACGTATTAGTTGTGCCCAACTATGTTGGAACGTGAGATGTAAGCATTCCAGCTATTTCTGTATTTTACTTGAAAACCCTAGACCCTATTGTAATATAACTGGATTTCCTATCAAATGTTTTGGTTAGCGTAAGGTAAAAACTTACCCATGTTTATTTGTGGGGAGTCTTACGTGATACCTTTGTTTTCAAAAGGTTTTGAAGTTAAGCAACTTTAACCCGTTTACTCACACCAGACCCATGTCTGACCCAAGTGTTTATTTTCTGTTTTATAAACTCTTGGGTACTCAAATTTTTACGAGTAGCCAAGAGATTCAGGTTTGCTTTGACGTATCTCTGAAGGAGCAATGGAGCAGGAGGCTTCAGCGTTTGTCGATATATAAGTGGTTCCGCTGTGTTGATCTCTGAGTCATTTGTTTGAGTTGTATTTGAAGTTGTAATAACTAGACAGGTGTTTATAACTGTCTAGTTTGTGTTGTATAAGCTGTGTAACTCTGATAGCTGTTGTATATGATACTATGTAATATCTTATGTGATTAATATAATTTATTCGTTCCGCTGTTTAGATTCTGATGTTGTTTCTTCTTTCTTCTCTATCTTTTCTCTTTTCTATTCCTTTCTTTATTTAAGATGATACGACTTTCTGAGCTAAGAAAAGTCGGGTCGTCACATTTTCTAACATATTTAAATTTTAGACCCAAAATCAATATATAATTGCTGTAATTAATTTAACCTAATATTAGCTATTTTCTTTAATAGAAAATTCATAAATAATCCACAATTGCTTAGAAATTATGAAACTCGAAACCTACTCCTAAAATAATGTTTTTGACCATATATAAAAAACACAGGTCATTTGGATGTCATTTAATAGGTTTTTCAAATCTAAACTTATCATAAAATCTATATAAAGCAACATAAATCATCAATAAGCATATATATCCATTTAAACAATCATCTCATGGCATATTATTTGCAAAATTAATTCGGATCTAACTAGAAACCAAAATTATTAAAAATGAGATGTAAGATCATTATTCACCTTAGCTTAGTGTTAAGAAGGTTGAGATTTGTCCTTTGATTGATTTGCTTAAGCTTCCTACTTGAATCTTAGATTTTCTTCTTCTTGAATCTCTTAATGGTGGCCGGCCGAGCTTACAGGATTTTGGTTTTGTTTGTAAATGTTAAAATGAATAAGGAATGAAGGAAGGAAGGATTTAGGGTATAAAAATATAATCTATTCCTATTTTGCCCTTATTATATTCCTTCTACTTACTTAAACTTAATTCTCTTTAGCTTATAGATTCATTAAGGCACATCCCCCTTATTAATTTACAAATCTCAATCCCTTAACCATCTATATTATTTTATTTAATTTATCTAATTAAATGTTCTAAATAATGAATGTCAAAAATATGAACAATCGGTTATGAATAAAGGTTTGACGGAAATGGATAAAGCTCAAGTCCAATATTGGATGAAGTGCAAAAGACAAATAATTATAGTTAAGTTCCTTTAGATGTAGTTTAATTTAAGCTAAACAATTTGTATTATCGATATTATACTTTGTAATCTTAGAAATTTATCTTATGTGGTTACTAATCAATATTATACTATTTTAGAATCCAAATAAAAAAATACGATTAAAAATGAAGAGTTATTTAAGGAAAAACATTGCAAGTACAATAGAAAATACGAACCGAAAATAAATAAACATACAGACATGGTTAATAGACCTATAAATGAACTAACATCCTCCAAAGTGATTTCAATTATGATTCATTAGATCTTTTTAAAGCCTACTTTGAAATTGCGCATCTCAGAATGCATGTTGGCATTCTACATGGATGTTGAAAGCTTCTTTGGTTACAAGAATGTCATTTCAGAATATATCTGGCATTTGCTTTACACCATCGTAATCGTAGTGATGATGATTCTCATTCGTATCTCTTTCATTTTCAATGATCATGTTATGCATAATTATACAAGTAAACATGATTGTGGATATCTTTTCTTGATACCATAATCGATAAGGATTAGTAGTCATTGCAAATCTAGATTGAAGAACGCTAAAAGCTCTTTCTACATCTTTTCTCTGTTCCTCTTGCATCTTGATAAACTTTGCTAGTTCATTGTTATTGGATTTGGACATGTCTTTACAATTGTGCTCCATTTTGGATAAATCTCATCCCCGAGATAATAACCGTGTTTTGGCTTAGAGTAAAAATCATAGAGTTAATTTGCCCAATGCCGGATCATTAAATAAATCTGACCTCTCAATAACATTTAAGTCGTTGTTAGATCCACACATTTTAAAGAAAACATGCCAAATCCACAAATTGTACGAAGCAATTGTTTCCAAAATAATAGTTGGTTCTTATTTTTCCAATATAGGCTTTATGATATACTTTGGGGAAGTTCTTCCATTTCCAAAATTGAGACTATCCAACATTCTAGGCCATCCTATGATTTCATGCATTTCTCTAATCCGGACAACATCGTCCTCGTTTTGGACATCTGAGGTACTCAGTCCGTAAACATCTACCACACATTAGTAGATTTTTTAAAGGTTTCTAGTATAGTACCCTCTATAATTTGGTATGCATCGTCTAGCACATTTGCAGGGATTCCATAAGCTAACATTCTCAAACCAGCATTCATTTTTTGTTCTCCGCTTAGACCTTGTATTTTTGAAGCGTTTGGCTTACAAATAAAGCATTTGTTATTGCTTTGAATACCTACCAAAAATCCTAAAGAATAAATCACTTCCCATTTGTATCTTCTCTAAAACATATCGGGCTTGTAGGTGCAATTTCGATTGAAACAGTCTTGCATGAGAGTTTTATGGAAAGGAGACCAATTACAAATAATATGTTCCCTACCAATAATCGATCCACCATGCTTTTGAGATGTGAAGCCATAACCTTCTTGGCATAGATCTAATATATCTTGCATTTTCTTTGATTTCTCTCATGGAATCTCCTCGACTTCAGAATCAATATCGAATGCCATAATACATTTGTGAAAAGATGAAGTATCCATTGTAGTATAAAAATATGATATTGTAGATGAACGTGAGATTCCTTATATAATTGAATTGGAATATCAACTTTAACAAGTGGAATGAACAGATAATTATTTCAGAGTGTAGTTGTGTTAATTTTAACAAGTGATTGACAATAAATTCAAAATGTGATCATCTCAACTTTAACTAGTGGCATGGGTGGACAATGAATTCAGAGTGTAGTTATCTCAACTTGAATAAGCGGTAGACAATTACTTAAAAGTGTAGTCATCTCAAATTTAACAAGTAGTAGACAATTATTGCAGAGTGTAGCCATCTCAACTTTAATAGGTGGTACACAATTATTGTAGAGTGTAGTCATCTCAACTTTAACAAATGATAGACGATTATTATAGAGTGCAGTCATCTCAACTTTAACAGGTGTTAGACAATTATTGGAGAGTGAAATCATCTTAACTTTGATAAGTGGAAGTCAATTATTTTAGAGTGTAGTCATCTCAACATTAATGAGTGGTAGACATGAAATACAAATAAACGAAAGGGTACATGATGCATTGCATTAAAGAAATAGAAATCATTACTTGATACTTTGCATAAATACAAATAAACTAATATCTACTTCGAATAAAAGGTGATGTAAGTTGCTTTTTAAGCAGTACAATTTCATTCCTTAAGTTTGAGGCCAACCGTTCAGCTCTTCGAGAGAGCACCAAGTCGAGCCAATAATAGACACAACACTGACCTTCAGGACATTTATAGTAACAATGTCCGATATTTCTATTAGCTATTGTTACTATGTCAATATGAGCTTAAAAACCATATTGCAGAAAAATAGGTTGAGTCCGCCTCTTCGATAAGAGTTAACTCTCGCTTGTGAACCATTGCTAGACTTACTTAATTTTGTAGTAAAGCTAATTCATTTTTCGATTCCGTTATGTCATCAACTGCATGTTGAGGTAGAGCATCGTTGATCTACCCTTAAAATACATATATATTTATTTGACATATTAGGTAATGACATCCAATAACAATGCCATATTTCACAATAGCCACTGAAGATTCATATGCACAAAAACAACATATTATTGGCGAGTCTCCCATTATAGCCTATCTTGTAATTATTGCCGATGTGTTATCTCTACCCTTGTTGGATGTAGCGGATAAGGGGTTGCACATACATTCATTGACATTGTAAAATAAATGAAATTAGTATTTCCTCATATAAACATGAAAAGTGATTTTGAAATGAAGAAAAATATCAGTTTTATTTATAGAGTGGTGAAAGCAAGAATATGTACAACAAACATATAATAGAATCAACAATGGTCCTATAATAGAATCCAACAACAATTAATTAATAGAATCAAACAACGGTCATATAAAAAATATCATAGTACATCATGCCAATAACAACCACATAATAGAATCAAACAACGGTTATATAAATAATATCACTGTACATTATGCCAACAACGACAACATAATAGAATCAAACAACGACCATATAAACAATGTCATCGTATATCATGCCAACAATGACAATATAATAGAATCAATAATAGAAAAATGTCCATATAATAGAATCAACTGGAATAGAACAAAATAGTTGGAATACAATAATAGTATCCCAGTAATATACATGTCTCTACATGATCCGATAACTGTAACAATCATCCTAAGCAAGGTTTTAAATATCGGATTTCGGTCATGTTTCGTCTCGGAATTTTTACACAAGTTATCTCGTATCGGGAGACATCTCGGACGAGATGAGTACATATCGGGTGTACATCTCGGATTGACATATTGGGTCTTATAATGCATCTCAGGAATATCTTCGATGTACTTATGTATCTAAAATTGATGTGCCAAAAATTTATTTAACGGTTATAACTTTCTTAGTAAAAATAAAAATGGAAACATACTTGATTTACATGGAAAAATGTATATTTTTAGAAGAGTGGTAGCTTGATTAGCTTAATTAATTTGGTATGATTGAATAATATCCTTTTATATGAACATAATAAAGAAGTGAAACCTTTCGCTATGACTCATTAAGACAAAAGTAAAGAATATGTTCAAGAAGTAGGTAAATTATAATTGGAATGAGTAGTTTCTTTTGAATCAATATGAAAATAAAAAATATTATGCAAAATAAGAAAAATGTATAATTTCGGGTGAGATCTCGGATTGAGATTTTGATCCATATTTCGGTGAGATTTGAATATCTCGGACGAGATGAGTGTTGAGGGAGATATGGAGGAGATTCGATGTCTCATCTCGTTTAAGTGTGAAAAGGAGATCTTGGAGGAGATATCGAGCGATATATAGGAGATTTAAAACCATGATCCTAAGTGTATCGCACCATTGTCATCGTCATTGTCAAAGTCATTGTCATCGTCCTGCACATCATCAAAATGAGCAGAACTACCACCACCAACCTGAAATGTGACCAACTTAGCCTATAAATCATTAATTTGTGCTTGCATAACCTGTAACGACTCATAATTTTGGAAACTTCGTATCTAAATATCGGAATTGTTTAAATATTTAAATCTTGGATTAAATGTTATTATAATGATTGAATGACCTTTTTAACTACTTTTTAAATCGTAACTAATGATGGTAAACTTGTTTTGGAAAAATATTTACAAAAATAGTTAATCTAAAGAAATATCGATAATGTGACCGAAAATCGTTTTATCGATAAACAGCCTTTTACTCGTCATAAGTTGTTCGAACTTTTTTCATACACTTATTTTCTTAGGAAATCATTAAAATGAAATAAAAATATTTACCATTTATAAATATAAAGTTTTTGATGATGCCATGTGTGATGTCATAGAAGATATTTTGAAAATGTGCTTTTAATGAATGTCTTATGTGTTAAGTAAGAGATGTAAAAGTGTAAAGGTAGCATGTGAGAGGGAGGCTCCTTTGTGACCTTTTATGGAAGGTGGAAGGTGGTTATGTCCTCTTGAAAAAGTCTACAAATATACCCTTATGTGTAATCCTAACCACTTTTTACAAATTAAAAAAATGGTGGAAGTGGATTAGCATTAATCCACTTTGTTCTTCACTAATCTTTCTCTAATTAATTCAAATCTCTTCCAAACTCCACCAAACTTTCACAAATACCTAATAACACCTTATAAAGCATGTATCTAAAGTTAAAAGTGAAAAAAAAATGAATGGAATGAGGGGAGCATGGTGAGGTCATGAGTAATGAGAGAGAGGGAGGAGTGTTGCCTTGGTTTGTAAATGCTAAAGGTTGGATATTTTTGTGTTAGGTGATGGTAGGAAATGTTCTTGGTTTTGTGAGGGTTTGTGCTTGTGTTTGGCTTGGATCTATGTGAGTTATCTCATTATTTTATTTGTATATTATGTGTATATATATGTGTGTGCAAAATATAAAGTTAAAGTAACATTAACTGAATAAAATTATAAACTTTAGACCCATCTTGCTTTTGAAAGCAAATGAAAACTTTATTTTGTATAACATCACTTCTATTACCCTCTTAGACATGTTGCATGGCCGTGACTTGATGGTTAAATGGTTGTTTGTATTGTGTGTTGAATTGAAGTATGTTTCGAAGTGTTTGAAGCGAGAATAGTTCTTATAATTACACTACGATATCCCTTAACTTTAAATTATGTAAATGGAAGACTTGTGATTTAACTTGGGATAATTTGATTTGGTTGTCCTCTACACATATTTATTGTATTGGATAGTAAATAAATGGTTGGGAAAGTTATAGAAATTATGAACCACAGTTGCGAAAAGCTATAGTGAGAAGAAGGTCGTTATACGAGCACTTTGAAATATCCTGTTTTTAGATATTTTTGTAGTTAAATTGGTAGACATCCTTAGGGGTTTCTTTGCATTTTTAATAATTATTATATGCGTACTTGTTACTGGAAAATAATTGGAGTTTAAAAGGTTTTGGAACTAGTCAAACAAAATGGCTAAAGTTGAAGCAAAAAGGAGGTTATAAATACACTTTGTAAATATAACTTGTTTTCAGAAATTTTCATAAATAAATTGAAAGATATCCTTAGAGGTTTATTTCCAATATTTTTAAGTACCATAAGGTTAGTACATACTGTAAAAATTTAAAGTCTTAAATCACTTGTTACAGTGGTGAAAACCGATCACAAAGATTGTGCTTTTCAATGTTGTTCTTTAACAAGGACTTTTAACAACATTTACAAATGCTATAGTACTTTGCTTATGGTTTTAAGTATTCAAAAATTATATTTAAATTTGGATATTTTTTCCTAATTTTTTAGGGATTTTTTCTAACATATTTTTCAGAATTTTAAAGTTCGTTTGAAGTTTAAATATATTTTAATATTTATTTATGAATTTTGAAAGTAAAGGGGTTTTAAACTATAAAACATGGTTTTTAATTATTTTCCTCAAATTATAAATTAGTTGGTTTTCAAATAATATTTTACATAGATATTTAAAACCTATTTACAAGTACATTTAAAGTATTTATATATATATAAGTTTTGGTTAAGGTAATTAGCTATGCTTAACACTAAAACCTGATGAGGTAGACTTCTCTCTTTGTGAGAGTTAAGATTGATGTTCGAGTAGGGACAGAAGCAACAGTGCCCCAACTTAGTGGCTTCACTCTTGAACGATGGATAATATAAGTTGGAATGTCAACTTAGAAACCATATATTATTTTTTAAGAGGTTTAATATGAAAATTTAACTTTCAACATTGTTTATTTTCATCGCCAATTTCTAGCAATTAGATTGTGCATATATAGAGAAAAAAGATTCAAAAATAAACCTACAAAATAAAAATAAGAAGTAATTTTGTTTAGTATATTTGAGATTATTCATTGAAAAAGAACTAACAAAATAACTAAAATCACTTTAAATATTTTAGTTGCATATCTAAAATCATTATCTAAACTTAATTTATAAATGTAATAAATAAAAATATATTGTATAGATTCTTACTTATTTATAGGGAAAAGGAAGAAGAAAATAAACGCTAACTGCATTATACCATATGATCAAAAAATAATGTATAAACTTATTGTCCAAAAAAGTAAATGCAATGTCAATGAAATGTGAAGACCTATGGCGATTCAAAGAAAATTATTTATAGATATGGAATATATAAAAAAGGAGTTATACTTAGAGTAATAAAAAAATCTAGTGAATTGAGTGAGAAAGAGAGTTGAATGTTGTCCAAGTTACAACCTTATCATCACATTATAAGGCCCTTTTTAATGATTGAATTGTGGAATTGAAATAGTGATATGACTTTGAGTTATTGTGGAGTCAAAGACTAAAGAAACTAAAATGAAAGAAGGAAACAAAGAGAGTAGAGATTTTATTTTTGATGAGAAATTTTTTTCTTATTAAGGTATGAATTTTATAAAGAAATAAAATAAAATTGACAAAAATGGGTAAAACTAATAAAAGGGGAAGTCAAAGGGACATAATGTTAAACATGAGTATATTAAAGCTTGTTAGATGGCAAATCTTAGAGGAGTAAATGTGAAAATATACACATGAATAAAGGAGAAATAAATTTTAATTCCACAATTATAAGAAAAAAGCAAAAGCAAAAGAAAATATCTAGCTTTAATCTATATAGTATTTTGAGTTCTTCTGGCGAGATTAAAGAAAAAATAAATGGAAAGAAAGTACAAATAGATTAGAATTCTGAGAGACATCCACCTTTGATATATACAATAGAAGTTATGAAGTCACTTTGATTTCATGTGAAGCTTGAGATTGAAGTGAAATATTAAATGGAAGAAGGGAATAAAGCATTCATAGATTTTATTTTAGAGGATGAAAAACTAATATTTTTCTTAGGAATTGAACTACATTGATATGCCTAATACAATGGAACAAAATGAATATAAAATAGGCAAAACTAATTAAATTTTTGAAGAGAAAAAAACAACTATTACACTTGTATTTAATAAAAGTAGTTAAAGGAGAAATTTTAAAGTTGAAATTAATAAACTATCAAATTTTCAAGTTGATTTTTTAACCTCTTTAAAATCCAAATATAACTTAGGCATCATTCATAGTTTTTCAAGACGTTAAATATAAATAATTTAACATTTAACCTTTTTTATTTTCATTGTTAATTACCAACAACTAGATTGTGCATATTTGCAGAATAAAAGATCAAAAAATAAGCATGCAAGTTACAAAGGAAAAGGTAAATTGGTAACGGTTGAGATTATGATCTTAACTTAATTTCTAAAAACAATACATAAAGGTGCATTGTAAAAACTAATCCTTACTCATTTATAGGTAAAAGAAATAAGAAAATAAACTCTAAATACGTTGAACCTTCCGATTCTTAAATATTGTATAGATGTATCTTCTGAGATAATAAATACAATTTCAGATAAAACTAAACATCAACGATGATTCAAAAAAAAAACTTTTAATAGCGATAAAATATAAAAAATTGAATTAAACTGCAATTAGCAAAAAGTTAGTGAATTTAGGGGGAACGAAAGTTGAATATCATAAAAGTTCAAAACCACACTGTCACATTATGCGACATTCTATTGATTGAATTATGTAATTGAATTTGTGATATGATTTTGAGTCCATCACTCTGAGATAAAAGAGGAATTAAAATGAAAGAAGAAGAAAAGAGAATAAATATTTTATTTTGATGAGAGTAAAGAAACTTCTCGTTAATTAGGGTTTGAACTTTGTAAAGAAATAAAATAGAAGTTAACATAATTAGTAAATTTAGTTAAACGAAAAGTCAAAAGGACATGGTGTTACACTTGAATATATTAAAGCTTGTTAAATGTGGAAATTTAGAGGAGTAAATGTGAAAATATACTCATGAATCAAGGAGAATTAATGATTTTAATTCTAAAATTATGAGAAAAAAGAAAAGATATTAGAAGAGATTCATCTTTTATGTATATATAGTATAAGATAATATAAGATTTATAAGTAAAAGGAATAAGAAAATAATCTCTAAATACGTTGAACCTTTTAGTTCTTAAATATTGTACGGATGCATCTTCCGAGATAATAAATACAATTTAGATAAACTAAACATCTACAATGATTCAAAACAAATTTTTAATAGCTATATAATATAAAAAGTTGAATTAAACTACAGTTAGAAAATGCTAGTGAATTTAGGGGGAAAGAGAGTTGAATATCACCAAAGTTTAAACCTTACCGTCACATTATGCGATCTTCTATTGATTGAATTGTGCAATTGAATTTATGATATGATTTTGAGTTCTCGTGGACTATGAGATTAAAGAGGGATTAAAATGAAAGAAAAAAAGAATAAATATTTTATTTTTGATGAGATTAAAGAAACTTCCGGTTAGAGTTTGAACTTTATAGAGAAATAACATAGAATTTAACATAATGAGTAAATTTAATTAAACGGGAAGTCAAAGGGACATGGTGTTACACTTAAATATATTAAAGCTTGTTAAATATGAAAATTTAGAGAAGTAAATGTGAAAACATACACATTGTAACGTATCGGGTTTTGCCCGCTCGAAAATCAACATCCGTACTTCACATTGTACTAGAATGCCGCAGATTCGATCGTTCAAATCCGATTCGCCGAAGCTATAACACAATTAAGTAAATAACACAGCGGAAGAAAAGAATAATACATTGATATATAATATCTGATACAACAGAGTGATACAATGAATATCAATATACATCAGAGATATGATACAAGAAATAGCAGGGGAAAAGAAAATGATAACATCAGCAGCAGATAGAATATCTCCAATAGAATGCTCCAAGATAAGCAATGTCAGTCCATGAACTCCAAGAACTGAACTAGGTCCAGATAATCTACTAAACCTGAATATCTGAAAAACCCAACTCTAGACTGCTCGTGTGGAAAATTATGAGCACCCAGAGTTTAGGAAGGAAACAATAAACTCCGGATCAGTCATGGGACTGGTGTGAGCAACAAAAACAGTTTATCTTTAAAACAAACAACAACAGAATTTTAAAGTCAATTCGCAATGCTTTTGGAAAATGAAACTACCATAAGACCTCCCGCCACACACACAATGCAAACGCAGAATTGGAGGAGATTTCTTCTTATGATAGTCAAACATGCTTACTACGCAAATCATTGGATATTATCATTAGTGCATAGTGTAGAAAAACATTTTGAAAGTATAATATTAATCTTAGCCAACATACGACCAGTATCGTATGCCTACTATAGCTACCATCTAAACAGTGGTGACCACCGTACGTAAATGGCAGGTTCTACAACTAAAACCGTACAAGTTCCGTATTGGAGAAATGGGTTTCCAACAAATGGTCAGGCTAAGGAACTTCCTTCGGCCGCATGGGATCGCCTCTGGCGGGACGTCCCGAGAGACAAACTACTCTCTGCCAAACAAGGCCGGGTTACCCCTGTAACAGGTAACTCACGAATATGTCATCACCCGGTCCTTTGGGACCTTTATCCGAGGCCTCGGTAACCAACATCACACATCATAAAGAAAGTGTATCCACATGAGTAAGTATCAGGGCTCCATACCATAATACCACCCCTTTCCAGAAGGAAATGACATACCCTAAAGGGCGCGACCCTCATAACCTTGCCGCAACATTCCTGTTTCGACCATTTCCGGGTTGTGAGGCCCTGACGAAGTCTCGTCCACAAAGCTACACTTTTTCAAAAAGCCACGCTTTGGGTCAACAGATGATCAACCTATGATCACAAAGATAAATGATCAAACAAATGATCATATCACAAATGATCAAACACTGATCATCACACAGCAACACTCAGCATGCCACATTACCAAATTGGGATATATCGCTGATAAATTTCAACTACATAACCTCTGAGCTCGTACGTCTCAAAGAAGGGTGTTAAGCTAATAGAATAAATTCTCCCCCACCAACAGATATGTATTTGAAAGAAATCTGCTTTATATCTCAAAGTGTAATGTCAGACATGTAACCATACAAGTCTGTTCCGGGATCGAACAGAACCGAAGGCACTTCTCACGAAGCCCTTGCAAATCCGGATAATTTTCAAATCACGTCCGGACTTCCCATCACAAAAGAGTGATATAAATCTCTATACCGGCGCGACTCAGTGCAGAGACATTCGATAGGTTGTCCTTTCATTTTTCGAAAATATCCGGTCTTCAACACCGGTCTTCAAATGCCATCCATATACGACGTTTCATTATTCGGAATGGGTTATATGACACTAAGGTCCTCTCCCGGCTAAACCGAATAATGTGCGCAATATTTTAAAAACATATGGATATTAGGATTTCAATTAAGTCACAACTTAAACCCAAATTTCCTTTTCAAATGGTTTAACAAATTACCATTTTCAAATCTTTAAACAAAAAGATTCATTTTAACAACCTTCAATGGTTTAAAACAATTTCCACACTTTAATCTTTTAAACAAAAGATTCATTCACAGATTTTCCAAATCGATTTCCATTTCAGTTTAATTAATTCGTTAAATCTTTAAATCAAAGATTTAACTAATAGCTTTCAAAACAATTCCATTTCAAATGGTTTAAACAAAACATCATTTTAAATCTGTTAAAAATAACAGATTTGATTCATAGCTTTCGAAAACAATTCATTCATAACTTGGAAAAACATTTTTTTCAATCCACTTGAAATTCCTTTAATTTAAACTGGAATTTCACTTCTTATCTGAAAGCTTTTATCATTCGAAAACAACAGTTTTCAATTTGGAAATCTGATTCATTCATACGAGTTGAAATCCTTGGTTTAAATTCAAATTCCCAAATTAATACTTTAAAATGGTTTAATTCATACAAACACATTTATATCATCTTTTATCCCTAGTTTCAAATCATAGGATTCAATTTCAAACTTGAATTCAAATTAGAATCTAATTATTTAAATTTTCAAAAACTCGGTTAAGTTATTCAAAATAACTTTTATATTTGAAATTCCATTTCAAAAGCTTTTCACTTTAAACCCCAAATTTCTAATTTCAAAATCAATTGAAATTAAAATTTCAATTTCAAAAACATCAAATTTAAATTATCTGTGACTTAACCGATTTCCACGTGAAATCCATATTTGTGTGTGTAAAGGTGTGGTCCAGGGGTTTCACACAATAGTGCACAACATCAATCATCACAGATATATCGATAAGCGGTATAACCCATAACGCTTATCTTCATTCATAGATTCATAGATAAAATAAATTTATCAGTCACAAAGATTCACTATTACAATTCGATGTGGGTTTCGGATAACCAACTGGAATCCGACTCCCTGTCGCATCGAAATTCAAATGTCGTTTACGGGTCAAGGGTTTCATATTCATATAACAGTATATTCATCACAGATATAACAGCTCAATACAAAGCAATTTAGATCACAAAGCATCATATCACAAAGCATTACATCACAAAGCATTACATCACAAAGCATTCAATAATAATCAATCATCTACAATTAAGATGAATTAATTGTGTAATTATAACTAATTAATCACATTAATAAATTAACCCTTTAATTAATTTCATTAAGTAATTAGCTTTAGTTAATTAAGGCCCTCATTAATTTAAAGATAAACCATAAATCTTAATTAATTACTTAATTAACAAATAAATTCTTATTTAATTCAAATGCTTGAAATTAATTTGTTATTAACAAAACAAAATCACTTGAGTAATCAACCTTTAATTATTTTAAACCTTTTATTTCATTTCAAATTTGAATTCAGAAATAAACTTGAACAAATTCAATTAACTCAAATTATTATATTGAATAATTAATTCCACAATTAAGTAATTTTACTTAATAGTTCCATAATTAATTATAAATCAATCAATTTTTATTATTTAAATTTATCTCATAAATTAATTATTCAAATAAAATCTTGGTTAATGACCTCATTAACTATTTAAATTTCTCTAATCACCTTTTTAAAGAAATTTACTTATATTAATCATTATTGGTTATAATTTGATTAACCATCAAGACTCATTCTCTAATGAAATTATAAATCGTGAGTTCTTCATTACTTCAAGTACAGTTCATTTATATTTATAATTTAATTATTATTCACAATATGTTTTGAAAACATTGATTTCAAGTTTCCTTTTAAATTTCAGTTTTAAACTTATTTAATTTCAAAAACTTGAAATCAGCTTTAAAATGAAATCCAGGTTTAAACTTTTTAATTTCTTCTACTTGTTTAAATTCCCATTTACAAATTCAATTCTATTTTTAAATTCAAACTCTCCATACCTTTAATTGTTTTTGGATTATTGAAACAAATTGAATTTGAAACTTTATTCATTTCCAAACTAGATTTCAATTCAAACTTAAACTTACGTTTACATTTTAATTTGAACTCAGTTTAAAAACCTTAGTTTAAAATTTAAATTCAATTTCCGGGTTCAAACAGAAAAGACAGGCTTGAAGGCCTGCTACACGTTTCCGACCTGAGATCTCCACCATTTTTCTTCGAGTAACCTGCTCGAATTACCCGAGTACAACGCGAAATTTTCACTCGTTCTTCCCAGGCAAAGCAACTCAGATACATGATGACATGTGTGCACGTGCACATCGCCTCCGATCAACTTCAAGCGGCTCCATATCGTCGAACAAGTCGATAACCACCTCCTGACCCTTTCCCAACCACCAGCACGTCGTCACTCACTCGAGATCAAAATCGAGCTCGCCAAACCCACCTGGAACACTCGAACCCATCGCGACCCCATCCTGTCAACGTTTCGTTCTGCGACCCCCCCGACCACTGGCCAGCCTACAACTCTGGCCATCGACGCGTCAACTCGACCCCTACCCTCACCCAGAACCCCGAGACACTCGGTGCTTTCACGAGACAGTGGTGCACAAATTTCTTATGTGGTAAAAACTAGGTTTACAAAGTAAAATCCCACGCCTCCGTTGTCGCCGTGATTTCTGCCACCTCCGACCATTATTCCCAGCATCCCCGTAGCCTCCTCCATCTCCACAACCAATCTCGATATCCACGAACCCATCGCTTGCCAGAAATCGATCAAAACTCGATTTTTAAACAAAAAATCAACTGCTCTTAAATCACGCGACTAAAAATCATCATTTTAGTTTTAAAAATCATAGATCGGTCAAGGGATTCGATTCGTGTTCTTGAATCAATGTTTCGTGATACTGGAAATTTTCAGAAACAACGTTCTTTACTGTAAAAGACTTGAGCTTTCATCCTATATGCATTTCTTCGTTATGCCACTATTTTTAGATGACAACTCAAATTAAAACATACATATTTGTTTTTAGAAGCAAGGCTTAACATTGATCAGAGAGGAAGAAGTGGAATTTTCTTGGTGATCTGATACTCTGGAACTAAGCAGAGAGATGAACAAACATAGATACTCAGAGCCAATGCAACATATTTTCAAGTAGGAAAAACTAATTGCTACTCACAGCATAAATAAACAACAAAATAGGTTATGTTAGGTAGGAGTTTACTCACAAACAAAAATAAACAAATTTAGAGTTGAAGGTTGCTCACCTTATTTCCCAGGAAAACAGAACAGAGAAAAAATGTTGGAACACGAAACTCGAAAACTGGAAAGTTGAAACTTGCATTTATTTTTGTTGTTGATTCCAGAAAACTTTGAAATGCTTGAACTTGAAAACTGAAATGTTTGACTTCAAATTGATTTCCAGGTTTGTATACTTGTTTAAGACTTTGCCTTGTTTTAAAACTTGTAGAAACTGAATTTGCAAAGCTTTTGAAATGAAATAAAATGAGGCAAGTTGGCAAATATACAAATATGTTTACTGCTCTGGTACACGAATAATTCAGAGATCTTTATCTCTTTGGGGCTGAAAAGAGATGTCTCGTGTACTATAGGTGATGGCATTTAATGCCTTGTTTCATATCAAGCTTACACAAACCATTTCTTTATTCCTTTAGTTACAAAACTTACATATGATTGTCTACATACTTAGGCTTTGTCTCGGCTGTACAAAGATATATATCTTGTACTTGTTGGCTTTTCCATTTTTGTTTATTGATATGAAGAATTTTAGTTCGGCTGATATGTTGTATTGGTTTTATCTTGCTTATATGTACAAGAGATATTTGCTGTCTTGTTCCTTTGCTTTATGGTTGAGCATGTATTTCTTCTTTTGTCTACAAACTTGAGTGTATTTTATTTGTTCTATTTTTGTTTAGTGTCTTCATTCATTTATACTTTGATTTATTTCTATTTTACACAAACCTGGTTTGCTTTCACACTTGATTTTATTTCTTGTTTATTTGTTTTCTCTAGTTTTCTTACTACTTTGAAATGTAAATAAATTTCTATTCTAAATTGTTGTTAGATTTTAACAAATATTCTACTCCTATTTTAATTAAAACTTACCTTATATTAATTTCAATTCCTAGTTCAAATATTAATTATCATTACTTACTTAATATTTATTGTCTTATATTTATTTTATAAACTCAAACCATCTTTAACCATCAATTCAAATATATATTAAATTTGCTCGTATATACTTAAATATATATATATATATATATATATATACATTCAATATACACACATATACTCACATATACACTATTTACAATATTTTAATCTCAAATGATTTATACATAATATACTTGGATATCGGGGAAACTCGCTCCATTTTTCAAATTAAATTTCACAATTTTTATTCAAAAATTTATTTAATCATAAATTTAACTCAAAATTTCATTTAATTATTAATTTAAATAAATTTAAATTTCGGGGTCGTTACAAACTTCCCCCCTTAAAAGAATTTCGTCCTCGAAATTCGCAGGCACGAAAACAACAAAGAGATAGATAGATTCAATCTCCTATAATTCCTCAAACTTACGATATGAATTCCAAACTCTAGTCGGAATATCTCAGAATACATACCAATTTGTCCCTCTTCGGACTTTGGTATTCAAAAGAAATTACAATAGAATTTCAAAATTTGGTTTTCAAACGAAATCGTCTTATTGATTCAATTCAAAATTTAGCTTCATATTCTATTAATCGATTTAATTCAATTTAAAATTTCCAATTTATTTAAAGTTTCAATTTCCAAATCCATATTCATTATTAATTATTCATTAAGGTTTAAATCAAAAAGCTGATAAGAAATCGATGAAATACGAGGTAAGGATTTTCTACAACGATTCATAGAGCCATCATCACACCGAAACTTCTTCTTTGGAGCTGGTACGAAGCAATCAAAAGAATTTGGAAACGAATCAAAGAATACTGATGGAGAAAGACTGTTTCCACCGTTACAGGGTATTGACCATTTATAGTCAAATTTCTCTATCCCCTATCTCGTCTTCTTCTTGCACTCATACTCACTATCAGTGGATAGTAAGAGAATTTACTGAGACGTTCAGACTGATATCTTAGGGATACTCATTCTAGAGTTTACTTCACTCTATCTCTAATGAGCTACTTAACGTGTTATACTCCTGAGCTAAAGTTCAACCTTAGCTCTGATACCACATGTAACGTATCGGGTTTTGCCCGCTCGAAAATCAACATCCGTACTTCACATTGTACTAGAATGCCGCAGATTCGATCGTTCAAATCCGATTCGCCGGAGCTATAACACAATTAAGTAAATAACACAGCGGAAGAAAAGAATAATACATTGATATATAATATCTGATACAACAGAGTGATACAATGAATATCAATATACATCAGAGATATGATACAAGAAATAGCAGGGGAAAAGAAAATGATAACATCAGCAGCAGATAGAATATCTCCAATAGAATGCTCCAAGATAAGCAATGTCAGTCCATGAACTCCAAGAACTGAACTAGGTCCAGATAATCTACTAAACCTGAATATCTGAAAAACCCAACTCTAGACTGCTCGTGTGGAAAATTATGAGCACCCAGAGTTTAGGAAGGAAACAATAAACTCCGGATCAGTCATGGGACTGGTGTGAGCAACAAAAACAGTTTATCTTTAAAACAAACAACAACAGAATTTTAAAGTCAATTCGCAATGCTTTTGGAAAATGAAACTACCATAAGACCTCCCGCCACACACACAATGCAAACGCAGAATTGGAGGAGATTTCTTCTTATGATAGTCAAACATGCTTACTACGCAAATCATTGGATATTATCATTAGTGCATAGTGTAGAAAAACATTTTGAAAGTATAATATTAATCTTAGCCAACATACGACCGGTATCGTATGCCTACTATAGCTACCATCTAAACAGTGGTGACCACCGTACGTAAATGGCAGGTTCTACAACTAAAACCGTACAAGTTCCGTATTGGAGAAATGGGTTTCCAACAAATGGTCAGGCTAAGGAACTTCCTTCCGCCGCATGGGATCGCCTCTGGCGGGACGTCCCGAGAGACAAACTGCTCTCTGCCAAACAAGGCCGGGTTATCCCTGTAACAGGTAACTCACGAATATGTCATCACCCGGTCCTTTGGGACCTTTATCCGAGGCCTCGGTAACCAACATCACACATCATAAAGAAAGTGTATCCACATGAGTAAGTATCAGGGCTCCATACCATAATACCACCCCTTTCCAGAAGGAAATGACATACCCTAAAGGGCGCGACCCTCATAACCTTGCCGCAACATTCCTGTTTCGACCATTTTCGGGTTGTGAGGCCCTGACGAAGTCTCGTCCACAAAGCTACGCTTTTTCAAAAAGCCACGCTTTGGGTCAACAGATGATCAACCTATGATCACAAAGATAAATGATCAAACAAATGATCATATCACAAATGATCAAACACTGATCATCACACAGCAACACTCAGCATGCCACATTACCAAATTGGGATATATCGCTGATAAATTTCAACTACATAACCTCTGAGCTCGTACGTCTCAGAGAAGGGTGTTAAGCTAAGAGAATAAATTCTCCGCCACCAACAGATATGTATTTGAAAGAAATCTGCTTTATATCTCAAAGTGTAATGTCAGACATGTAACCATACAAGTCTGTTCCGGGATCGAACAGAACCGAAGGCACTTCTCACGAAGCCCTTGCAAATCCGGATAATTTTCAAATCACGTCCGGACTTCCCATCACAAAAGAGTGATATAAATCTCTATACCGGCGCGACTCAGTGCAGAGACATTCGATAGGTTGTCCTTTCATTTTTCGAAAATATCCGGTCTTCAACACCGGTCTTCAAATGCCATCCATATACGACGTTTCATTATTCGGAATGGGTTATATGACACTAAGGTCCTCTCCCGGCTAAACCGAATAATGTGCGCAATATTTTAAAAACATATGGATATTGGGATTTCAATTAAGTCACAACTTAAACCCAAATTTCCTTTTCAAATGGTTTAACAAATTACCATTTTCAAATCTTTAAACAAAAAGATTCATTTTAACAACCTTCAATGGTTTAAAACAATTTCCACACTTTAATCTTTTAAACAAAAGATTCATTCACAGATTTTCCAAATCGATTTCCATTTCAGTTTAATTAATTCGTTAAATCTTTAAATCAAAGATTTAACTAATAGCTTTCAAAACAATTCCATTTCAAATGGTTTAAACAAAACATCATTTTAAATCTGTTAAAAATAACAGATTTGATTCATAGCTTTCGAAAACAATTCATTCATAACTTGGAAAAACATTTTTTTCAATCCACTTGAAATTCCTTTAATTTAAACTGGAATTTCACTTCTTATCTGAAAGCTTTTATCATTCGAAAACAACAGTTTTCAATTTGGAAATCTGATTCATTCATACGAGTTGAAATCCTTGGTTTAAATTCAAATTCCCAAATTAATACTTTAAAATGGTTTAATTCATACAAACACATTTATATCATCTTTTATCCCTAGTTTCAAATCATAGGATTCAATTTCAAACTTGAATTCAAATTAGAATCTAATTATTTAAATTTTCAAAAACTCGGTTAAGTTATTCAAAATAACTTTTATATTTGAAATTCCATTTCAAAAGCTTTTCACTTTAAACCCCAAATTTCTAATTTCAAAATCAATTGAAATTAAAATTTCAATTTCAAAAACATCAAATTTAAATTATCTGTGACTTAACCGATTTCCACGTGAAATCCATATTTGTGTGTGTAAAGGTGTGGTCCAGGGGTTTCACACAATAGTGCACAACATCAATCATCACAGATATATCGATAAGCGGTATAACCCATAACGCTTATCTTCATTCATAGATTCATAGATAAAATAAATTTATCAGTCACAAAGATTCACTATTACAATTCGATGTGGGTTTCGGATAACCAACTGGAATCCGACTCCCTGTCGCATCGAAATTCAAATGTCGTTTACGGGTCAAGGGTTTCATATTCATATAACAGTATATTCATCACAGATATAACAGCTCAATACAAAGCAATTTAGATCACAAAGCATCATATCACAAAGCATTACATCACAAAGCATTACATCACAAAGCATTCAATAATAATCAATCATCTACAATTAAGATGAATTAATTGTGTAATTATAACTAATTAATCACATTAATAAATTAACCCTTTAATTAATTTCATTAAGTAATTAGCTTTAGTTAATTAAGGCCCTCATTAATTTAAAGATAAACCATAAATCTTAATTAATTACTTAATTAACAAATAAATTCTTATTTAATTCAAATGCTTGAAATTAATTTGTTATTAACAAAACAAAATCACTTGAGTAATCAACCTTTAATTATTTTAAACCTTTTATTTCATTTCAAATTTGAATTCAGAAATAAACTTGAACAAATTCAATTAACTCAAATTATTATATTGAATAATTAATTCCACAATTAAGTAATTTTACTTAATAGTTCCATAATTAATTATAAATCAATCAATTTTTATTATTTAAATTTATCTCATAAATTAATTATTCAAATAAAATCTTGGTTAATGACCTCATTAACTATTTAAATTTCTCTAATCACCTTTTTAAAGAAATTTACTTATATTAATCATTATTGGTTATAATTTGATTAACCATCAAGACTCATTCTCTAATGAAATTATAAATCGTTAGTTCTTCATTACTTCAAGTACAGTTCATTTATATTTATAATTTAATTATTATTCACAATATGTTTTGAAAACATTGATTTCAAGTTTCCTTTTAAATTTCAGTTTTAAACTTATTTAATTTCAAAAACTTGAAATCAGCTTTAAAATGAAATCCATGTTTAAAATTTTTAATTTCTTCTACTTGTTTAAATTCCCATTTACAAATTCAATTCTATTTTTAAATTCAAACTCTCCATACCTTTAATTGTTTTTGGATTATTGAAACAAATTGAATTTGAAACTTTATTCATTTCCAAACTAGATTTCAATTCAAACTTAAACTTACGTTTACATTTTAATTTGAACTCAGTTTAAAAACCTTAGTTTAAAATTTAAATTCAATTTCCGGGTTCAAACAGAAAAGACAGGCTTGAAGGCCTGCTACACGTTTCCGACCTGAGATCTCCACCATTTTTCTTCGAGTAACCTGCTCGAATTACCCGAGTACGACGCGAAATTTTCACTCGTTCTTCCCAGGCAAAGCAACTCAGATACATGATGACATGTGTGCACGTGCACATCGCCTCCGATCAACTTCAGGCGGCTCCATATCGTCGAACAAGTCGATAACCACCTCCTGACCCTTTCCCAACCACCAGCACGTCGTCACTCACTCGAGATCAAAATCGAGCTCGCCAAACCCACCTGGAACACTCGAACCCATCGCGACCCCATCCTGTCAACGTTTCGTTCTGCGACCCCCCTGACCACTGGCCAGCCTACAACTCTGGCCATCGACGCGTCAACTCGACCCCTACCCTCACCCAGAACCCCGAGACACTCGGTGCTTTCACGAGACAGTGGTGCACAAATTTCTTATGTGGTAAAAACTAGGTTTACAAAGTAAAATCCCACGCCTCCGTTGTCGCCGTGATTTCTGCCACCTCCGACCATTATTCCCAGCATCCCCGTAGCCTCCTCCATCTCCACAACCAATCTCGATATCCACGAACCCATCGCTTGCCAGAAATCGATCAAAACTCGATTTTTAAACAAAAAATCAACTGCTCTTAAATCATGCGACTAAAAATCATCATTTTAGTTTTAAAAATCATAGATCGGTCTAGGGATTCGATTCGTGTTCTTGAATCAATGTTTCGTGATACTGGAAATTTTCAGAAACAACGTTCTTTACTGTAAAAGACTTGAGCTTTCATCCTATATGCATTTCTTCGTTATGCCACTATTTTTAGATGACAACTCAAATTAAAACATACATGTTTGTTTTTAGAAGCAAGGCTTAACATTGATCAGAGAGGAAGAAGTGGAATTTTCTTGGTGATCTGATACTCTGGAACTAAGCAGAGAGATGAACAAACATAGATACTCAGAGCCAATGCAACATATTTTCAAGTAGGAAAAACTAATTGCTACTCACAGCATAAATAAACAACAAAATAGGTTATGTTAGGTAGGAGTTTACTCACAAACAAAAATAAACAAATTCAGAGTTGAAGGTTGCTCACCTTATTTCCCAGGAAAACAGAACAAAGAAAAAATGTTGGAACAGGAAACTCGAAAACTGGAAAGTTGAAACTTGCATTTATTTTTGTTGTTGATTCCAGAAAACTTTGAAATGCTTGAACTTGAAAACTGAAATGTTTGACTTCAAATTGATTTCCAGGTTTGTATACTTGTTTAAGACTTTGCCTTGTTTTAAAACTTGTAGAAACTGAATTTGCAAAGCTTTTAAAATGAAATAAAATGAGGCAAGTTGGCAAATATACAAATATGTTTACTGCTCTGGTACACGAATAATTCAGAGATCTTTATCTCTTTGGGGCTGAAAAGAGATGTCTCGTGTACTATAGGTGATGGCATTTAATGCCTTGTTTCATATCAAGCTTACACAAACCATTTCTTTATTCCTTTAGTTACAAAACTTACATATGATTGTCTACATACTTAGGCTTTGTCTCGGCTGTACAAAGATATATATCTTGTACTTGTTGGCTTTTCCATTTTTGTTTATTGATATGAAGAATTTTAGTTCGGCTGATATGTTGTATTGGTTTTATCTTGCTTATATGTACAAGAGATATTTGCTGTCTTGTTCCTTTGCTTTATGGTTGAGCATGTATTTCTTCTTTTGTCTACAAACTTGAGTGTATTTTATTTGTTCTATTTTTGTTTAGTGTCTTCATTCATTTATACTTTGATTTATTTCTATTTTACACAAACCTGGTTTGCTTTCACACTTGATTTTATTTCTTGTTTATTTGTTTTCTCTAGTTTTCTTACTACTTTGAAATGTTAATAAATTTCTATTCTAAATTGTTGTTAGATTTTAACAAATATTCTACTCCTATTTTAATTAAAACTTACCTTATATTAATTTCAATTCCTAGTTCAAATATTAATTATCATTATTTACTTAATATTTATTGTCTTATATTTATTTTATAAACTCAAACCATCTTTAACCATCAATTCAAATATATATTAAATTTGCTCGTATATACTTAAATATATATATATATACATTCAATATACACACATATACTCACATATACACTATTTACAATATTTTAATCTCAAATGATTTATACATAATATACTTGGATATCGGGGAAACTCGCTCCATTTTTCAAATTAAATTTCACAATTTTTATTCAAAAATTTATTTAATCATAAATTTAACTCAAAATTTCATTTAATTATTAATTTAAATAAATTTAAATTTCGGGGTCGTTACACACATGAATTAAGAAGAATTAAAGATTTTAATTCTAAAATTATGAGAGAAAAAAAGATATTATAAGAGATCCATATTTTATGTATATAGTATAAGATAAGATATGATGGTATAAGATTTTGAGTCATTGTGGACTGTGAGATTAAAGAGAAACTAAAATGAAAGAAGAAGAAAAAGAATAAATATTTTATTTTTGATGAGAGTAAAAAGAAAAACTTTTGGTTAGAGTTTGAACTTTGTAGAGAAATAAAATAAAATTTAACATAATAAGTATATTTAACTAAACGGAAAGTCAAAAGGATATGGTGTTACATTTGAACATATTAAAACTTGTTAAATGTGAAAATTTAAAGGGGTAAATGTGAAAATATACGTATGAATCAAAAAAAATTAAGGATTTTAATTCTAAAGTTATGAAAAAAAAGAAAAGATATTAAGAGAGATCCATCTTTTTTGTATATAGTATAAAATAGTAGTTAAAAAAAACAAAAAAAATGCAAGAGTTGAATTTGTATATTTTTATATTTTTTGTATATTAAGAGAGATCCACTTTAATCTTTTTTGTATATTTTTTGTATATAGTTGCGCTTTTAAAAGAAGAAGAAAGCTCTAGCTAAAAACTTGCAATGACTTTCAGCACCAAAATTTCTAGAAATGCGAATAAATTGATGTTCCCCATTCTAATCATAGAACCATCCTTCAACTTGAAAACTTGAATTCGTGTCCGACTGGTGCCAGGTCCAACCCGATAGCTTTTCAATATGACATGTGCCTCCTGCTTGTAACAGCTTTGAGGCCAAATTTGGCAGCTGCTTTAACATTTAATTTAAGAATATTTTAGATTTTTATCTATAGGAAACTCATCACGCTGACCTCTTACTAGAAATTACGATGAGATCATTTCCTCTTACAATTATTAAATGCCATAGGCATTTGCGGATTATTCAAAACTGAAGGGGTCGTTTGGTTTATTTTGTATTTTATGTTTTGAGTTTTCAACATTAATTACAAAATATGAAAAGAATGAAGAGAGATCGGAAGGGATGAACGGAAGATTGGAGGGGACCACGAAGTGGATGGAGGAACGACGGAAGGATGAATTGTTGCTCGTGCTTCCGTTTTTCTCAAAACACGAAAAATGAAAATAAGTTATTTTCTATTTCGTGTGTTAAATTCGTTTTCTAAAATAACCATTTTTCATAATATACATGCGTTGTTCGTATTTTTGTATGGACGAAACCTCAAAACTAAAAACGGTAAACCAAACATAGCCGAAGCTTCTTGACTAGCATAAGTTTGAGTTGACATACATAAAAGTTGAAGTAGAAACGTATAAAAGCATTTCCTACTTTAGCCAAATTAAACAAGTACATGGATATAAAGGAAATTATGAGCTCTGATTCAACCATCATGAAATAACCAATAAAAGAACGGCTTGATAGTCCGTGAGCTTACATACTAATCATATAGCTTTTACATAGATCTTATTCAACATAACACAAGACAATTTTTGGAACTCCCATGGCCTGTAATATACAAATTTCTTTCCTTTTCTTTTTATCTCTCTTTTTTCCTTTATTTCTTTTTCCTCAAGTGATCATGGTATAAATTTATAACCGAGAGATGTCACGACCAAATACAAACGTCGTAGCCCAGTTTATGGCTACATAAAACCTGTTTCTCCAGCTTACCACACGGGTCAAATAGGCTGATCGCCAAATAAACCAGCTGACAAAACCCGCTAGTGCAAGCCCTTTTGTTTCCTGCATAATTATCAGCTTTTAATCTGCTTATTCTTCGAAATTCACGAAATTAAATATAAACGACCTTGCTTTGTCTGAGATCAACGAGAGCTTTATATCTCCCTACTGTTGCCATGCTACCCATATGTTTATACACAAATGCCTCATTCAACTCAATGTTATCGCAGTTGTTGGCATAACCTCCCCCTTCTTTACCTACTCGGTTCAGTAGCTCTGCCAAGTATTTTCCTTGCCTTTCTGCAACCTACTCAATGATTAAAGACAACTGACATAAATCTATATTTATAAGGAAGAAAAGCCACTGCAAGTCTGCAACCTAGTTACATCGAGAACAATTAATAAGACGAACCTGGGCTAAAGCTGGTAGCGTATCTTTACCAGTACACTCAAGGTATCCACTGCAATCGCCAATGGAGAATACATCCTTTGCGGAAGGAATACGTAGCCACTCATCCACACCAATTCTGAACTCATTAATACATCACATGTATCTTCTTATATTGTCCATATATTTAACTGGAGGATAAAATAATATTTATACTACCTTCCACCTGGTGCTTTTGGAAACTGCAGAGAGTGTACGAAAGGTGAAGGACCGACTCCGGTCGACCATACTAGAAGACCATATGGAACTTCACTTCCATCATTAAGAATTATTTTTTCAGGTTCCACGCCTTTTACAATGCCTCGAACAAGGTGTACTCCAGACTGAAAACAATGTAAAGAACATAACACATTTTGACAAGTTATAAATGAGGAAAACTTGCATTGACATGAGTAGCTAGAATCAATCACCTTGGTCAATTGCTTTATAGCGTATTGTCTGAGACGAACGTCGAATGATGACAATATTTCATTTGCCTGTCATAAAACAACATGTTTATATTTTAAAAGTTATTGACGGGAAGTTTTCTACAACTGTAGGTCGATAAAATAACTAAACATACCTCAATTAAAGTGACACGAATGTAATCTTTAACATGAGAATACTTTTCATGGACATCTTTAACAATGAAGTCACTAAGTTCTCCACTGAACTCCACACCAGTAGGACCACCTCCAATAACCACACAATGAAGCAACCTTTTTCTTTCTTCCTCAGATATACCTGAGTCCAATTGCATTATTAGTACATAATTTTTAGTCCAATATATACAGAATAAAAAACAGAAGAGAAGTGTATAAGCGCACGCTGATAATGTGCTTAATTACCAGGCACATCAGAAAGCATTAAATTAAGGAGCAACCGCCTTCGTATCTCTTGAGCATGGTACACTTCACGAAGAAATATTGCATGTTCTTTCACACCTTTAATTCCAAAAGTTGAAGCTTCAGCACCAGATGCAATAACTAGCTTGTCATATGCCACGTTAAATTTCCATGGCTCTAATGTGTTAGTCTCACTACTTCCATCAGTAACAGTTTCACAATGTACCTTATACATTATAAGTTTTATGAATATCGGCACTTATCTTAAAATAGAACGGTTTCTGTATTATTATAAGATTATCAAAACTTTCTTAGATTCATGGATTTTGATCGCACGCTTTGGTTGAATATCAAAGTAGATATCCTTTATTTTAGGCTTTTAGATAAAAAATATATAATTCCCTGGATCAAGTAGTATTTTTAAAGAAAATTGAAATTGTTTGTACTAGATTTTTGAATAGAACTTTGCTTTGGTTTCAACCAGAGTAGATGATCTAATTTATTTCATCAAAATAATTTTTTTATGATACAAGCCACATTAGCATCAACACTCATTACCAATAACAAACTCGAAATCAAATCTTTCCAATAACACACGTGCACATGAGATGAAATCCACTGTCCCTAAATATCATGTGCCCCACATCCCCACTCAATCATAACCATTTATTTTATCAACCCAACCTAATTAATTCAATTAATTAATAAACAATGAATGGTTTAGATTGCACGAGGACATGAAGCACATGAGATTGGTGACAGAGGAATTGAACTCCTTGCGCGCACACATACATTAACAAGGTAATCTATGTAAAATTAGCAATTGCATATTTCTTAACCGAAGTGAATTTTGAAGTGAATTTTGTAGATATGTATATCCATTAGCAAGATAAAATTTGGAATTGTTTCAAAACTTTTATCCTCTTCAAAAATTAAATTTCAAATCAAACCATTAAAACAATTTTTTAAACGGTTTGTACTAACCATATGAGATTCGGGATCGATCCCAATACACTTGGCAAGATAAAAGAAAGAACCAGGTGCAGTGGACATGGCAGGCTGGATTCGACAGATGGGTTCAGCCACGGAGCGGAACTCCAAAGTACCAACACAGGTGGAAGCCAAAAGAGGAGTGAAGACCATGTGGTTACGAGGAGATATGCAGATGATGTCATAAATGGAGGCGTCTATGTCTTTCATCAATCTGCACCCGGCCCATCCAGTGCCCAGTACCACAACACGTGGCTTCTGGCTTTGGGTGAGGCTGCGGGTGCAGAATGGATGGGTGAGAATACTGCTGACTGATGGAGAGCCTGCTAACCTATACTTGTGTGACAGTTTTTCAGAGAGAGTACGAAGAAGAGCCATGATGACTCTCATATGTGGTTGATATTTCTGGTATTAGTAGGAGGCAGTAAGCTTTGATTGTGGATGAAGTGGACCCCACTGGACAATCTCTGCCTTGCTTTTAAAACCTTCTGGCTATGCATATTTGCACGGATTGATATGTAGAGTGCTTCTAGATGTTATGGCCTCCCATCTTTTCTTTCCTTCTAAAGCAAAACTCACAAGTCACAACAAAAGCTACATTTAAAAAGGGAAAAGCATTAACAGATGGTTTATTGCAATACTGATTTGGAAGCCTTTGGTATTAAAAAATTAAAATCTAGTCTTTCTTCACAGTAAATATTTCAAGATAATATGAAATTCAATTATATAATTATTATTGAAAACGCATCTATTTAAAGCTTGTGACTATAAAACTATTACATGGATATGGAGGCAAAAGCATCTAGAATGTCAGTGTTTGTCATCATGTGAAGAAGGCTTGGCCAATGCTACTTCTACCCATAGTCTCCACAAAGCTTCTATCCCTAAAGTTTTGAAACTGCATGGATAGTTCATGGGACAGTTGTATGGTTCTTCACTCCTTATCTCAAACTCGTCAAAATATCCTGAAACTTATACAATACATTTTTTGTGCGTAACAAGAAGCCAGTACAGACAGGCAATGTAGCCCATCAATAATTAGAGATTCTGAGGTTTAGTAACCTTAAAGGTCGGTTTCTTTGCAGTTGTCCGGTTATACTATTTATTTTATATCTAAGAGGCTCTGTACTGATCAACCACTTTATAAGGAAGGTACAGGAATTAACACTACATTATACCATATTAGCATTACTACTTGATAAGCGGGCATGTAAAAAATATCCAATGGCTTGAAATATCATATTGTAAGACAAAATCTAATGAAAATTCAATTGTAACAAATATCCTGATCAAACTGAGATACACTATTAATTACATTTCTGGTCAGTAAATCCAAAAAAAGTTTGAATATGAGCTCAGATAATGTTTACTTCCTACTAACCATTATTATAAATAAGATCATAATATTAACATCTCTGTGCACTTAAAGTGCTTCCACTACAAAAGAAGCACTGTTTAGCGACGGCTGTTAGCCGTTGACGGCCGTCGCTAGCCGTCGCTAAATGTCGTGCAAATTATCTCGTTGCAACAAAAGAAAGCGACGGCAAAAGCGACGGCTCTGTCGTTCTTTTTGCAACGGTTTGTAACGGTTAAATGTCCACGTGGAAGCAACCGTTGGGGTTGTTGGTTTTCCGTGTTGTTGATGCAAAGTGTTGCAATTTGGCCGTCACTGGCCGTCGCTATATTCGACCATTTGGCCGTCGCTAGCCGTTGCAAACCTGGAACAAATTAGCTGCCACATTGCAGCACCTTCAACCCTCAATCCAAATAATATAATTTCATCATTCCGCACATATAATACCATTCCTATTAGAATTTGATCTTACGAGAAGAAAGAGAGAATACAGTAAAACACAAAAGAGCTACGTCGTTATCTTTCTAATTAATAAAAACAAAGAATTGCCTTTATATATAGGCAAGTACACAACTAGGAACTACCATAAAAGATGGGGTCACTTACTTCTGTAAAAAAAGCAAACATCTATTATTCTCTCCACTAAGCTAAGAACTAGGACAACATAGAATAATTCATAACTTCTAACACCCTCCCTTAAACTGAAATGTGTCAAACATTCAGTTTACAACTCAATGAACTACAGTCTCAATTTCTTCATCGTCTTGCATGAACGAATTCGGTCACAACTTTCATCTCTATCTGGTTGGACATACTCAACTGTTTCACGTTGATTGGTACTTTAACCATCAATAATACTCTTGGTTTCCTCTTAGGGATCCACTGACATCTCCATTCGGGTCGTCCCTTGTATATGTCATCCCCCCAACAAGTGAGAACCGCAGCTCTTCTTACTTACTTGTTGGATGACACAAAAACCAAGTCTTCCTCACTCAGCCTACTTCACATGTAGGCATGCCTATCCTTTTTTTAGGCATATCATCAAACAGTTCATGAGCGTTCTCCATAAATGTCCAACCTCATAAGCGACGTTCCACTCTTCGTCTTCTTCGTCTTCATATCTATGTCACTTCAACACAAAACTCATCTGTCAATAGCAAGCGCCTGCCCCTTGCTTCACTGCTAACATACCTTTACCAATACAAGACTTCATCTTCTCATCTTCTTTTCACCATTCAACTTGCACACAATCTGCATTCTTCAACTTCTACCATAACTGCTCCTTTTCATCAACAGCAAATACTCCAGCCAATCCAAATACACTGCTCAATCACGAACCTGAACCAAAAATAACAGCAAACCAGAACACAACCTTCAAACAGGCAATGATACAAGGATCAGAAAATCCAAGCCATGTCAAGCCTTGACCACAAAACAGAAACTCATCTACCAAAACTCAACATCCAAGTTGCCAAAACAACTAGCAGCAAGTAACAATAGACATTCCATATCAGCACCGCAAAAGAACTCAATAGCATACAAACCCAAATAGTCTACCTAAACAAAATTCCTCAACCCACTACTGCAACTGCCTCTTCACCATTCATCTCCTTCTATCCTTAAAGATTCTAAAAGATATTCACCTTTTTAGCTCCTCTAGCAACAGCTATGTCAACTGCACCACAAACTTTTCTTATTTGAACAGCCGCAAGTCCAATACCGCCAGCTGCACCAATAATAAGCAATACCTGGCCATGCTTCAGTTGAGCCTTATGAACAAGAGCTACAAGAGAACTTCCAAACGCAACAGGTAGGGCACCAACATTAATTAAATCATATCCACTCCTTTCAGCCTTCTCGCCTTCAAATTTGTTTCATGCTCTCTATAACACCACCTTTGTTCAAGTCAGCAATATTATGATCAACCCCGACATCTCAACCATTAACCGATCCTACACAAACTTCATTGCATTCTCATTCAATTCACTACTATATCCAAACACAACTACACAATATTCACTGCCAACCTCCCTAGTTCACACACTACATCTCCCTACACCATTGTTCAAACACTGCTCTTTCCTGCTTCCCAATTCACATATTCACTTCCAGCGTCTGAACTGAAATCCGAACCCACTCCACTCTCCAATCTACCAACTGCAACCTAACATCATTCATCTACACCAACACAGATTCACCACATCTCAGTTTGCCTCTGGTATCAAGTACACAGTCTCAGTCATCTGTAATATCCAAACTAATCAAGCATCAACACGGATTTCCAGATCTCAGGCAATCTTCATTTCCTCTTGCATGAGCTGCTCAACTCTGGCAAAGCAAGGAATAACTATAGATTCAGATTCATCATCGATCGAACATCACTTCCAAATCGAACCACGGATCAACATCTCTCTGACAAGCAGCACTCGAACCACTCTATTCATCTCAACTCCAACACCATACTCCAGCAGCCAATCTTCTAAATCACAAAACTGCAATCACCACATCACTTCTACTATACTTCACCAAGACTGCAATCTCTCACAATTGCACTACTGCTTCCGGCAATCCCCAATCGAACAACTTCGACCACTGCCAGAACGACAACCAATCACCACCTTCTCAACACCAACTTGTCCTCTGCTACAACAAATATGACTACATCAATGCACTGTCATTGTTCACCACCGCATCTTCAACCAGTATTAGTTCATGCCTCCACAACTACTCCTCTACATTACTGCACTCCACTGCAACAATCACCAATATCACACAAACGCCACTCGTTGTCATCAACCAGAGAACAATCAATCTCTTTACAACAGCATCATCATAATTCGAGTAGCAACTGACGTGGATCTCAGTCGAAGTCCAAAGCTTCAATCAGTAGGTACCGCACTTTTCATCACTTCCAGGTCTCATATTCTCCATCTCCAGATCGACTTCGATCTCAGGCCTTGATAGCAGAAATCACGAGCAGCTACTAGTGCCGGCTTCCAGAACCAGCAACAACACACAATAAGGTTCAACTCCAGACATATTCGAGAGCGACGATTTCAACTCCGTTTCAGATCTGACGCCGCAGCAAAGTGACAAACTCTTCATTGATTGTTCCAGCACAAACCACCGGAGGCGATGTGATTTGTTATTTTATTAGGGAAGTAGATCCAGATCCAGACTTTGGTTCCTATGGCACTTGCTAGGCAGTGCAATTTGTTTATTGCGATTTATAAATTTGAGGAGGAAGCATTTTAACGAGGAGAGGAAATTGTTTTGGGATTTTTTTCTTTCAGGAAACAACATCAATAAAACTTATTGCAACTCTTTATCCTACCTCTCTCTCATCTCTAACCTCGCTCCGATACCATGTTAGAATTTGATCTTACGAGGAGAAAGAGAGAATACAGTAAAACACAAAAGAGCTACATCGTTATCTTTCTAATTAATAAAAACAAAGAATTGCCTTTATATATAGGCAAGTACACAACTAGGAACTACCATAAAAGATGGGGTCACTTACTCCTGTAAAAAAGGAAAACATCCATTATTCTCTCCACTAAGCTAAGAACTAGGACAACATAGAATAATTCATAACTTCTAACATTCTCCAAGTTATTTAGCGATGTGGGACTTTCTAAATCCGAACCGTCGTTCCTCCATTAAACATGCAAGACAACCCTAACAGTCTCCCCCTTGACTCGCATCCCTTTGCGATAACCTTTGAGAGCACTACCGTGTCTGCATGGCCCAGTCCGTAACCATCGGCTCTGATACCACTGTTGTGTAATGGCGGTCGGACCAAACTCCCCATCTTCTACACGTGGCGTACACATATGGGTTGTCACACACTTTGTTGTAACAAAAGGAATCCCTAATGTTACGTGCCTACCAACCCATATTTATACACCACTTCTCCAAGTTATTTAGCGATGTGGGACTTTCCAAATCCGAACCGTCGTTCCTCCATTAAACATGCGAGACAACCCTAACAGTCTCCCCCTTGACTCGCATCCGCTTGCGATAACCTTTGAGAGCACTGTCGTGTCTGCATGGCCCAATCTGTAACCATCGGCTCTGATACCACTGTTGTGTAACGGCGGTCGGACCAAACTCCCCATCTTCTGCACGTGGCGTACATATATGGGTTGGCACACACTTTGTTGTAACAAAAGGAATCCCTAATGTTACGTGCCTACCAACCCATATTTATACACCACTTCTCCAAGTTATTTAGCGATGTGGGACTTTCCAAATCCGAACCGTCGTTCCTTCATTAAACATGCGAGACAACCCTAACAATTCCATCATACCATATAATCAATATCAACACAACCAAATCATCAAATATTGCATATTCCAACATCTATTCACAAAATCATATAAGAAAATCAACATAACCAAATATGAAAATCCACCAAACCAACCCACATAACTAAATTAAACGACCAGTACATATCAAATGCCAAAGTATCAATGACAACAACCAAAATACCAAATCCACCAAAACGCTAAGTATCAATCACAACATCCAAATTACCAAATGTGAAACCCCTCATAATATGTACAAATATATATATAAAGCGTACCCATCAAAACAAACCAACTAAGCAACTTCATCATCTGCACCTCCTTCCCCGGGCATTGACCCATGCTCCTGATAGAAGGCAGCAACATGCTCATCTATCTGCGTCGCCAAATGACTCTTCCGCCAATCATTGAACTCATTCAATTGTATTTGCATCCGAGCAATCTCTTCCTCGTCTATGGATCTCCTATATGCTCTTTGGAAATTAAGAGCCTGTGAAATAATTCAACTGAATAAGAAGTTCATGGCATACAATAACAATAAGAAAACTCAAGTTATCGGTAATAAACTCAAATGAATAAGAAGTTCATGGCATACAGGTTTCTACTGTGTAAACGTTGAGTACATACCATATTGCTGAAACTGTAATGCCTGTTTCGACTTGCCGGTTCAATGATTGAGTCCCATATTCGATTAGACTCATCAACCGTAAGCGATTCCCATCCACTCGCTTGTATCGCTCGTTCATGCTCTGCATTATATCTCTCATACAATTACGAACAGATATTTGACACAATGATATACAATTTACTTATTTACTATGAAATAAACGAATATGAAATATTTTCATTACAGAAATAAACATATTTACCATTACAGAAGCAGCCTTGTCGTCCGACCAATCATATAAAACATTCTCATCCTCATCTGTATGCTCCACTGTATGTGTGACTCTGAAAACCTCAGCCGCTGTAGCCTCCCTTTCATACTTTGCCCACTGAATATATACAAGAATAGATTATATTGATAAATTGCATGAGTATATACACGAATAGATTATATACAAGAATAGAATAGAATAGTTAATTTATTTACCAATTCCCTCATATGTTGTTGGAAGGATTTCGAGCCACCACGATGTAAAGCAAGGTTTTTGTTCCTATTAGCCTTGTTTCTTGCCGATAATTCCTATTAATTTATACACACTATTAAGTAAAATAATTCAATACATTTAAATGTAAAAATATAATGACAATATAACTTACTTTGAATGCTTCAGATTCCCAATATTGTTGAAATCCAGCCCAAATATCATCCCCCATCCAACTTGGTTTTTTCCCTGAACTCTTAGCCCTTGAAAGAGTCTCTCTGTAATTTTTCCGCATCTTTTTACTCCAATGATTTATAAAAACATCCATGTCCTGTGGATCCACACATACAGCTGCCAGCATATTGAATTATCATACGTGTTATGTAAAAGAGATTATATAATTAAAAAACAATGAGCAGAACAGAATACATAAAACTGATATCATAAGGCAAGATGGAATATTGTTTTTTGTTTCATATAAGGCATAATTATATATTACAAAGTTGTACTTACCATAAGATCAGCCCATATTGCATTTTTTATATGTGTTGGGATGTTATCCCACTGAGGCCAACAGCCGGACATCCTACTTTTGTACGCTTCCTTTGATACTTGTAAAATGAAATCGGACGGCTCCACCTCGAACCCTCTGTAGAAATGTTGATGTATATATTCAATATATTTCATATAATATAATTCAAATAAGTTTGATACATACCCAGCACTTTTCGGAACTATCTTCGCAACTCGACGGAGATCTGGCTCAGAGCTACTTGGACCTGCTCCAAATGAAGGTGACTGAGATGTACTACGTCGATAACGGCGCCTATCAGACATAGCTCCAAGTGAAGGTGACTGAGATGTACTGCTTAGAAAAAAGTACTGATAACATAAGCATCACATAATCATCAATCAATATCACATAATCATTAATCGTCGCATAATCATCACATAAATATTAGTCAAATGGTAATCATCACATAAACATACTCTACACATAATCATCGAAAAAAGCATACATAAAAAGAATAATGCATAACTCAAAATGATACAGATCATATATAGTCATCAGTATTATTACATAGCTCAGAATATTACATAACATAGTCATTATTGTTAATACATAGCTCAGAATTATACAACAAGCGATGCCATCTATGATCAGTCTTCATCGTATTCTGATTCAGACTCGGTCTCGTACTCTATATCATTTTCTTCGGTACTTACAAATGCATCTATTAAAACATTCGATTCATCAATCAACGACCCTACATCAATGTCATCGGTTATCACTATTTCAGTATTTGGCTCGAGATCCGCTTGATACGCTGCTTCATCTGGAATATTATTTCCATCAAATGTATATCTTGCCTTCGTTTTAAAAACAGCCCACCAGTCTGCTTTATCTTTTTTAAGGACGGATATGGAGCAAAATAAACTTGTAAAGCTTGCTTAGCTAATACAAAAGGATCATACTTATAGTAATGCGATGCATGCCTTATTTCAATTAGCTTATAATCTTTGTGCACATTAATTCCAGAGCCAGGAACATTACTAAACCAATTGCATTTGAATAAAACAACTTTCTCTACAGGTTGTATATAATATGTCAACTCTAAAACTTGTGTTAAGACACCGTAAAAATCTTTTATATGCTCCTCTGAATCATCACCTCCTTTGACAAATACACCACTGTTATATGTTAATTTTTCAGCCCCTTAATCTTTGGTGTTGAATTTAAATCCATTGACGAAGAATATTGGATAAGTCTTGACATTTCGTTTTGGTCCTATAGCAAGATGTCGTAATCCTTCGTCAATAACACAGTTTCATGTATCATGAACGTAGTTTGAAAACCATCCAGCAAATTCTTTACTGAGATCACCAGATGGATGTTGTGATTCGTATATGCTGCAAATATGTATTATATTCCTTTATAATTAATATATACATGTATAATTGAAATATATATGAATTCATAAGTACCTGACAAATGGTGCAACTTCAGCACAATTTAGAAGAACATATGTGTGTGCCACATGGTAATCTCTATCATCTAACCATATTTCCACACATTTTCCAGCAGGTCTTCCATGTGGTCTAAAAATAGATAACATTGTTTCAGAAGAATCCTGCTCAATAGTTTCTTCATTACGGGGAACACTTACGAACGATAAGTTCACATCGTTACTAAAGTAATGTGAGAAAAAAATGAAGCTTCTTCTTCAAGGTACGATTTGCAAATCGAACCTTCTACTCATGTTTTTTGTCGAATTTTTTTCTTCAAATGATTCAGGTACCTATAACAAAATTAATTAAATTTATATGGTGGTACAAAAACCGAAATTAATTAAATTACCTCTCAAATGGATACATCCATCCATATTGCACAGGACCATGAAGGAGTGCTTCAGATGGAAGATGAACAGGTAAATGCTCCATTACATTAAAAAACCAGGTGGAAATATTTTCTCCAGTTTGCATAGAAGTACAGGGATTTCTACTTCAAGTTTACGTATACGATCTACCTTTAACGTCGTAGAACAAAGCTGTTTATAAAACATACTTAATTCTGTTATAACACTCCATATTTTTGCAGGCAGCAGTTCTTTGAAAATCACAGGAAAAAATACTCCATCATAATGTGGCAATCATGACTTTTCATCCCACTCAATTTGTTGTTTTTAAAGTCAACACATCTACGGAGGTTAGAAGAAATCCCATCAGGACATCTAAGTCCTTCCACCTACTTTAGAACGAGTTTTACTTGCTTGTTGTCTAGCTCATAGCATGCTTTGGGTTTCTTATTATCGTCGTATAATTGCAGTTCGGGCCGCTTACAGAAGCGTAATATATCACGTCTTGAATTCGCACCGTCCTTGATTTTCCCCTTCACATTCAAAATTGTGTTAAACACGTTTTCGAACACGTTTTTTTCGTTGTGCATGACGTCAATGTTATGTCGGAGTAGGAGATTTTTCCAGTACGGTAACTCCTAGAATATACTTTGCTTGCACCAATTATGAATGTCCGATTTACTTGGAATTTCAACATGTACCCCAGTTTCATGTATCTTTGGGTAGTCTTTTACAATTTCATATACCTCTTCACTTGTCCAAACCTTAGGTGGTAGCATACTCTCTACTCTGTTAGCTTTAAAGTTCTTTTTATCCATTCTAAATTTATGGTTGGTATGTAGAAAACACAGATGATAGTCAAACCAAGAAATTTTCTTCCCATACTTCAATGAAAATGCTCGTGTTTCATCCATACAATAAGGACAAGCTAGACGTCCAGATGTGCTCCAACCTGAAAGCATGCCATATGCGGGAAAATCACTAATAGTCCATAATAAAGAAGCAAACATACGAAAATTCCTTTTTTCGAAATGTCGTACGTTTCAACTCCTTCATGCCACAGTGTTTTCAACTCGTCGATTAGTGGTTGTAAATAAACATCAATTCCTTGTGTCGGATCATCGGGACCGGGGACGACAATCGTTGGAGGTAAATTATAAGGAGTAATAATAATAGGCCATGATGAATATTTACTACCAAACTGAGAAAATGGCGAAAATCCATCCGTATATAAGCCAAGCCTAACATTACGGCTCTCTGCCGCAAATTCAGGATAAGTCTTATCGAAATGTTTCCATGCTTCTCCATCAGATGGATGTATCAAAGTTCCTTCTTCTGGTGTTCTCACACTGTGCCATTGCATATGACATGCTGTAGCAGAAGATGCATATAACCGTTGAAGTCTGGGAGTGATGGGTAAATAATGCATCCTCTTATATGGAACTTCTTTTCCTTTCTTTTTTCTTGGTTTGTATCTTTCCTCGTTACATATTCTGCATTTAGTAAGATGAGCGTCTTCTTTCCAATACAGCATGCAACCTTTTACACATGTATCTATCTTCTGGTACGGCAATCCAAAAGCAGACATAAGCTTTTTTTTACTTTATAATGACTATCACACATCAAATTATTAGGTGGCATGTGTCGTTTTGCAGTTTGTACAACTGCTATAAATGCAGCTTCTATAAGATTAAATTTCGATTTCATAGTGATGTATTCGGCGGTTACAGATAATTCGGTTCTGCTTGTACATCCATCCAACAATGGCCTCTTAGCAGAATCCAATAAATCATAAAAAAAATTAGCTTCCGCGGTCGGCTCTTCGTCAACATTTTCGTTCCCATCATCACCTTGGTCAAAGGTAGGAAACATTGATCGTGTAGCATCTTGCACCATGTTTTCTATAGGATTGGTCATAGTATTATCGTCCTCTAACACTACAGGATTAGGTGTAGGTTGAAAAAGTTCTCCATGACGATCCCATAAGTAATAATTCGGCAAAAAACCAAATTTGTACAAATGTACTTCTACTACATCTAGTTTCCAATGCTTCAGATGTTTGCACTTATTACACAGACAACGAATGTCTACGTTATTTCGATTATTAGATTGAGCAAATCTAATAAATACTTATACACCGTTAAAGAAACGTTTTTTATTGATCCTTTCATACCTTTTCGAGGTTCATACATCCAACCACGATTGAGAAAATAATCGAACATATTTCCTGATTTGTAAAATGTAGGTTAGAAGATTGAATAACACACTTCATATTAAAGTCTTGTGAAAGTTCATATATAACCCTTTACTATTTTAACAAATTCAAATAAATATTGCATTCAAATTTTCAATTCTTAAGTTTATTGTCTTTTTACTTTGACGGCCGGTTATCCTACTTCCCATTACAAACACAATAACGTAATCATATTTTATAAATCATTTCAGGTTAAACGATTCTAAAAAATTTCGGGAGCACTTCCCTTTATTCCCTGTATCGTACACAAATGCGTGTACACAGGGAAAAAAGGAAGTGCCATCGAAATTTTCTGAACCATTTAAACTGAAATGATTTATAAAATATGATTACATTATTGTGTTTGTAACTTGTCCAAATACTAGGACAAATCCAACAAATGTTGTATCAGATGAATATAGATGTCCGTTCTATGGAAAAACGAATATCCATATAACGATCATATACAACACTTGTCAGATGGGGCCAAAAATTCTCTAAGGGGTTCACATAAATAAGCACAAATTAAAAAATATTAATATTGAAGTATTAGTGGTCTGTAGTGAAATAATGATCTTAAATTTTTTTTAGTAATGTAGCCAAATAGAATTCGTTTAATTATGAAACAAAATCCATGTGAACTATCAGTAACTCGAAAAATATGCCTTATCTCGCAAATGGGAACTATGAGTTACTATTTTAACAACTGCAAAAACTATTTTATAATTCATTTAACTACTTAAATATTTATTAATTAAATCTAAATTTTTAAAACATATTTTGACTTTTGTTTAACTACATAAATTTTAATTAATGATTTTGTGAACTAAATAAGTAGTTAGCACTTACAACAGTATAACAAACATTCTCGTTAACTTATCAATAAACATATTATTCAATAATCATGGCCTATTTTTTGGTTTTTAAATTAGCCATAATTTTTAACAACATAGTAAACAATAAATTCACTAATTAATACCACCAAATCAACACTAATTATCATCACCTAATACGCAATAATCACCCTTTTCAAACACACAATCAACTAATTTTCAAAATTAGGTTTACCATTATATACCCAATTCAAATAGTAAACTATATATCATAAACTAATAACATATATTCATCAATTCCAAACACTTAAATCATCCAATTCCAAATCCCTAAATCATCAACTAATTTAATTTAAACCTAAATTAAACAAAGATAATGGAAAATAGGACAAACTGGCAAGTTTGGAGAGGTTGAAATTAGCGACGGAAGTTTGCGACGGCTCCTGGTGGCGGACGGCGGCGGCAACTTGCGGGGGAGATGGAATTGAGAAGATTTGGGGGGAGAGTGAGAGTGATTTTTCTGTCTCGGCCAGCAGGTATGTATTCGCGATAAGCGACGGCTAGCGACGGCCGCTTTTTTTAGCCGTCGCTAGGTGTTGTCGCTTTTCCAAGCATTTCTTGTAGTGTTCCTTCCAGTATCATCATCTACCAACTGCACAAGGTTTCCGCTTGAGCAGTTCCTGAATTGAAAAATTATACCTAATCTTACCTCCATCACAGATGCGTCTTCTTTTGAAACTTGATCATTGAATCAAAATCTGTTTGTGTTTATGTTGAAATAAAGTTTCTTTATTTACACTACTAGAAATGGCTTAAAAAGCAACTGACCTTTTCGACGGCCACTGACGGCCCCGTCAAGATGTTTTCGATGGTCTTCGATGGCTGATTATTTTAATTAATTTAATTTATCACATTATCACAGCTTATTAATTATAGAAATTTGTAAAAAGTACAAAATTAATTCCTACAAACTAAAGAAGATATATCTATTCGATTCTTCAATTTTATGACGGTTTTCGATTAATTAAATTGGTATTTTCGATAATATTTTGCTGTGTAATTCGATATTTAACTTTAAAAATCAAACTTAAACGATCAATCTATACTACTTTCAGTCTGTTTATTATACAACTTCGAAAAAATTTAGGGTGCGTAACAGTTTTATGAATTTAAATATATTATTTAACCATCGTGTAACTGATTATGAATTTTTAAATGCATTTAAGATTATAAATTCATATAAAAGAAAATATTCAGCAGAAAAATAATAAAATTATTGAATCATTAAAAATATACTATATACAACAAAGTACCTGCATTGAAGTGGCGGAGCAATAAGAACTAGATCAACTAGTTGTGTGCATTCAAATAAGCTCTGACCATCCAACGTATTGAAAGCCAAATTATTTGATCAGCGGTCTAAATGTGCGCATGCGCGTGCGCGTGCGTATGTGTGTGTATATTGAAAAATAATGATTATATAAGACTGATTGAAAGATTTGAAAAGGCAAGTAAGAGGTTGCAATCATTAATATTGATTCTCATATTTATTGAGAACTAATACAAATTATTCAATCGGCTTTGGTGGGCAAGTAATTTAAGTTTATTTTTATATTGGTCGGGTGAAAATGTTTGAATTCTCAAAATTATGTTTTCGAAGTTGATGGTGAGTAAAACGGTACTCCACTGAGCCAACATCTATCCAACCCGTGAGGAAGCGATGAAGACTACGACTTTTGCAACATTTACTGTCATTATACCAAAGATTCGATCTTGGGTAACGACCAACTTCGCAATAAGTTCTAAAAGAAAATAATGAATACCATCAACTAAAAGCATTCAGACAACACACATTCATTGTCAGCGATTCAAGGTCGATTCAAGAAAATAAATCGATAGACTCAGTTTTGGAAATGGTAGATTTATAAAATAAAGAAAGCTAATGCTCGTGGAATGAGAGGCAAAGATCATTTGGTATGTTTCTTGATTTTCATTTGTTCTTTGGTATGTAATTTTTTTTCCTTTGTTCTGACAAAAGAATGGTGAATGAGGAGTTCTTAAAGCTTTTTACAATGGAAAACAGTGTTAAAAAATCACAATATTACCAATTCCTGAACTGTTATGAGTTATCGACTTCAAACGAAGTGGAATTCTGATAGTACTAAGATTTTGAGGGACATTCAAACAAAGGAGAAGGAAAAAACATCAAAATCATTATACTACTCTAGTCCGGGAGACTCAACAGGTAGAGAAATACCATTTGAAGGGGAAAATGAGATCGAAGTGCTTACTTAGAAACTTGATAAAGATTTTAGACCAATAGGGTCCAAAGCAGCAAAGAAAAAGAGTAAACCTGAATCCGGCTTAAATATTAGAGTGAATGTCAATTTATGAAATTCATGAAAAAGACATCAAGAAAGATCCAAGCAAGCATTAGAGAAAATTGACTTAATGTGTAAGACACCCAAAATTTGGCAGAAAATTTAATAAGAAAATTAAATTTAAATATAATAAAGGCTAAAATAGAATTTTCACAAACTTTTGAATTTGGCTATGAAACTTGCACTTTTGCATTCGTAGCGATTTTCTAGACAATTTTCATATATAACATTTTAAAATCGGAGTTGGTACAGAGAAGTTACCGACGTTTGAAAATTTGAAACCATAATAAATTAAAAATAAAAACCTTTCTAATAAAACAATGTCACCAGCGAACACCCTAGGGTGTGCCGGTCGAAATGAGGAAGTCGACCAATCTACCTTAGCGCTCAACTATTGAAGTATATTTTTGATGAATTGAACTGACGATCGAACGAAGACGATTGAACCAAATATTTTTCTTTGCTGCTAAGTAACTGATATGCATGCAGGATGAAACTAAAGATTCCCTAAGGTAAATCTAATGCCCTAAATTGACCTCAAACCCCTATAGCTAAATACCTAACAAAATCCTAATTTCATTAGAAAATCTACATCATACTAAAACTTTGCCAAAATTACTTCTCTCAACTTATAAAATTTCTTTCAAAAACAAATTAAAAACAAAGCAAGAGAATAACTAGAAATTGAATCAAGGAAGGGGCAAGCTAACAGGTGTCGATTCTCCGACGGAGTTTAGAGTTAGAGGTTGGATCCGAGGTGAGTGGAAACAAGTTTAATAAGTGGATTATTTACAGTCAAGTTTAACATATTCTATCCGTTCTAGGATTTTAGTAATCAAATTGTAAACCCTAATTGTCTAAACCTAAAATTTGAATTAGAAATTGAAATTGGTATAAATTGGCTAATATCATTTTTACCCAAGTTAAATCCCTTTTTGTTATTGAATAGAAACCCTAAAAATTGGTTAAACATGTAACGACCCAAAATTAATCACTTTAAATATTTATATTTAATATATTATTAAATAATTAATAAATGGATTTTATTATTCAAAAACAACCCTTTTAAATAATAACTAGTAATAATGAAATCGTTTTCAAAATGTGTTTACAAAAATAATTAGTTCAAAGGAAAATAGAAAATATGACCGAAAAGCTTTTTCTAAAAATTCATTTTTTTACCATTAAAAAGTTATTAAAAAGTTGTAAACACCATAATATACTTAAACACATACTTATATAAATAATATGTATTTAATTAAATGTGTTAAAAGTGTAAATATGTGTACATAAAAGAAAGAAAGCATGTGACCATTTTCAAAAGATTATATATATATATATATATATATAAGAAGTAATGTCGTTTCACATCTTAAGTACACATTAGTGTATGATTTAGTGGATAAAAGGGCTCCCCCTTGTGCTTGCGTGCAGAGCAAGGTAGAGAGGGGGTTTGGTGATGATGTGGCATGATCTTGTGGAGGGAATTGTACTTAAGGGCTTAGTGGTAATTTCACTTATCTCTTTTCCATAAAAAAAAATCCACTTTCCTCCTTCTTCATTTCATTTCTTACCTTTTCAAAATTCTCTTCTTCTTTCTTAAAGTTTCTTATGAAGGCTTCCATCTCCTTTTAATTTATTTTCTTATTACCTCTTTTTAATTTATAAAAATAATTTAAAATATTTCCTTATCATTTCTAAGCCTCCTTATTCTTAAATAAAGCCATACACCTCTACACCACCTTAGGCCAAGCCTAAAGTCACCTAGGCTAAGCCCATAGCATCAAGGTCGATCCTATTTCCAAAGTCCTAGGCAAAAAAATCATTTTTTTCACAAAGATTTACAAGATCTAAGGCCAATCCGAATTCTAGTGAAAGTTTGGTTTGTTATCTTAGCTTTTGGTGAGTAAACCCTCTTCTTTTTGGGAAAAATTTAAACTTTATATGTTATTCATATGTTGGTGTAATATGTTGGTTGGTTTGTTGTATTATCATGTTGTTTAGATTTATATATGTTATTAGTTTGTGATTTGGATTTAAACTTGTAAATCGAAGTCTAAAATGTAGTGTTTGGTTGTAAAAATGTGATATTTGCTTATGTTATGATGGTAAATGATTTTGTATGTATAATCATGGATACATAGTTGTATGCTGTGAAAGTTAGCATTGTGACACGTTAAAGTGACTTGAGATCCTTTTGAAAATCAAAATCATGTTTACTAGTTTTTAATTTATTAAAATAATTTCAAAGTTTCTAACTTTGTCTAGTTTTGAAACCCTTTTACTTATGTTTATAAAGTGAGTAAAAGTTAGGAGTTAAGTTTGGAAAAGTTTAACTTTGAAGCTAAAACTAAGTTATGGCATCCACATCGATAGATGCCATAACTTAGTTTGAAAAGAGTTAATGTTTTCTAAATTTAAAGCGCTTCTTTTTAAATGTTTTTGGAAACCATTTTCAAATCACTAATTAAGTATAAAAGTTAATTATTATTTAATTAAGTATGAGTTTAATAATTAATTAATCAATCAATTTATTAATTAAGAATAATTAGCAGTTAATTAGTAATTAAGTAAAGTAATTAGTACTTAAGTATTAATTAAGTTAATTATAATTAATTAATTAAGAAAGTTTTAATTAATAATTAAGTTAAGAGTTAATTAAGAATTAAATTTTATTTATTTAATTTTAACTATTTAATTAATTATTATTTTATTAGGGTTAATTATTAATTAATTACAAATCAGGTAGGGTTTAATTAATTAATCTAATTAGATTTAATTAATTTTTAATTGAAGGTTAATTAAGAAGTTTAATTAAATTTAATTCAGAGTTAATTATGATTTAATTAGTAATTAAATTAAGAATTAATTATTATTAATTAAAGATTTATTTTAAACCCTATCGGGTCTATTTTAAGGCAGCTTTTCTTTTATAAGTAAATTGATTTTAAACAAGGGATCCCTTGTCTATGCCATTAAGTAGCCAAAAAAATAAGAGTAGTTGCGGTAAAACGTAGACATGTTTTATTGAAAGTAAGTCATCTTGTATTTAGCACAAATGCCAAATGTCAAGCACGTGATAAATACAAGGGAGTTAATTTCGCTAAGCGGATCATGATAACTTAACACTACAAGGTACACAATGATTTCCGACGGTTCGTAGCCGTCGTGAGCCGTCGGAAATCCCGTCGGAATACAGAACACGAATTTCGTCCATTTCCAACGGCATCAGCGATGACTTTGCGATGGCTTCTGACGGCAGTTCCGATGGTTTTTCCGACGGTGTCGACGTCCACGTGGCTTGAAAACTTTCCAGAAAACAATCGGATGTCGTCAGAAGTCGTCGGAATATTCGACCGATAAACCGTCGGGTGCCATCGATATTCGTCCGAAATTTTGACTTATAGGCCGTTGGAAGCCGCCGATATCCTTCGGAAATCTAGATGAATTTTTTTTCCTTCTACAACCAAATAGCACTTCCACATCAATATATATGACAACACATCAAAATAAATATATCAGATATATAAGCTGAAATCAATATCAATATCAATATCAATATAAAACTCAAACATTATCATCTCAAACTCAAACATTTCCAATCAATACAAAACAAACCTTCCAACATCAGTCTCATACATCCAACTGCAATATCTACATCCAACATCAATGTACAATATATATATATCCAACATCCAACATCAAACCCCACAAATCAACCCCACAAATCAATATCAAACACCACACATCCATAAATCAACCTCATTATCTCTCATTGTATAAATACACCAGTTTTAAAAACAAAAACCGCAAAACATACCTTATGACACATCATCGGCTCTGGAACCACCAGACGAAGGGAATGCTCCATGACGCTCCACCTACTCGGCCAAACGCTAGTTAAGTTGCTCCATTTGCGCTGCTCGGAGGCGGTCCTGCTTCTACAGCTGTGCAATCTACTGTCGAAGCTCATTAATCTCAGCATTGTCCTAAGCCTTTTAATAAGCCTTTTGTGAGGCCCGAGTTTACAAAACAAGTCGAAATATGTTTAAGTTATCATGTAACTTTTATAAAAATTAAGCAATTTTTACAACTTAGTTAATTTTTATAAATTACCGATTAATTATCGTAGCCATAACGCCTATTTCTCTATGTCAGGTCCATAACAGAGTCGAATATAGTGTCCTCCTCATCAGTGGTCAACTGCTCCCATCTCGAATGCTCAAGCATCTGCACACATGCTTGCATAAATCTTTCCTACAATGCAAAATTAAATACAATTAATTATTACATGACATTATTATAATATTTTATAACTAACTAATTAAAATAATCATTATTAATATCTTATAACTTAAAATATACTTACAAGTGCGGCGTATGGTATATCATCTTCATGCCAGGCATAAGACACCGATCCCTCGCCGTATGTCTGCCTAACGGCATGAGTATGCGCAAATATGTCCATATAGGAGATAGGAGCCCCACGCGCTCTTTCCTGCAATAATTGGTGTATATTATTGTTGTTCAGACAAATTTATACTAAAAATGTAATAACTGTTCGTAATTGCAATTAATCAATTTATCAGGTCCTCGCGATGATGCTGAAATGATTTCGAGCCACCACGGTCCCCCTTTGAGGCGAAGAGGGGGAACTAGACTGCGAAGAACTCCAACGCTTGAAGAAAGACATCTATAATACCTGTCATATACATATTATTTTATTATGACAGAACATATCATTCAATTATGAGTAAACATATCAAGATTTAACATCAATAATTGCATATAACATACAAAAAAATGTAATATCAATACTTCCATAAATTTCCTTTTTTCAACATGTATACTATTAAATCAGTCCTCGTCGTTTTCTGATTCAAACTCTGTCTCGTACTCTATATTGTTTTCCTCTGTGGTCTCAAATGCTTCTACTAATACATTTGATTAATCATTTAGAGGTCCAAAATCTGTTTGATCATTTGTTATTGTAATTTTGCCATTTTCCTCGATATCTGCTTGGTACTCTTGTTCGTTTGGAATATTCTTTCCATCAAACGTAAATCTTGCCTTCGTTTTAAAAACTGCCGACCAATCTGCTTTATCGCTTTTTAGAGATGGATAAGGAGCATAATAAACTTGTAGGGCTTGTTTTGCTAGTATAAAAAGATCGTACTTATAATAACATGATGTATGCTTTATCTCAATATTATTATATATTTTTGGTGCATGTTGATTCCAAAACCTGGAATATTACTGATCCAGTTGCATCTAAACATATAAACTTCTTCCGCAGGTCTAGTGAAATATGTTAATTTCAAAACCTGAGTTAGCACACCATAAAAATCATTTATGTGATCATTTGGATCATCACTGCCTTTATCATTCACATCGGTATTGTTAGTTAATTTTCAGCCTCATATTCTTTAGTGTTGAATTTGTATCCATTGACAAAGAATACTAGATATGTCTTGACTTTTCATTTTGGTCCCATTGCAAGACAACTCAATCCTTCGTCGACCACACAATTTACTGGATCATGTAGGTGGTTCGAAAACTAAGTAGCAAAATTTTTGCTGATATCGCCGCTTGGATACTGTGAACCGTTTAAAATGAAATGATTTGAAAAATATAATTACTTTATTATGTTTGTAACTTGTCCAATACAGGGACAACTCAGGCAAATATTGGATCAGATGAATATAAATGTCTGTTTTCTGATAAAAACAAATATCCATATAACAATCATATACAATACTTGTCAGACAAGACCAAAAACTATCTAGGGGATTTATAAAAGGTAAAGCATATTATACAATAATTTATTTACATTCTAAGAAATGCATACACTAAATCGTCATTTTCGTCATTTTAAAAACGCATACACTAAATCCTGAGCGTTGACTCTAATTAATCCAAACTAGCCCTAATGCATGTATGCACTAATTAATCAACACATATACACCAATTAATGCATATATACACTAAACAAATTATTTTTCTCAACATTTAGATAAACAATTATAATAACAACCCAATTAGCATTCAATAGGGTATAACAAACAATCAATGCGGTATTATAAACAACTATAACAACAAAATAACCCTAATTTACAAAATCAAAATTAAATAGGGTTTACAAAGTAAACCTTCTTACCAAGAAATAGCTAATGAAGAGATTTAAAAATTGAAGATGGAGACTTACTGACGGCGTGGAAGCTTGCTGACCGCGTGGAGGAGGGGTTCGATGAGCTGAAACTAATTTGGGGTTGAAGAGGATAATGAACGAAACTGTCGGTCTGGGGTTAAGATATTCGTGACTTTGCGACGGCTTCCGACGGCCGCCAACGGCTTCATTTGCGACGGTTTCCAATGGCTGCCGTCGGCTAGTTTATTTTATTTTCATTTATGCCATGATAATTGCTTGCCGTCGGCAGTCGTCGTAAAAAAATCGATGAGCTATCGGCGGCCGTCGTAAAATGGCATCGCAATTAACAGTGTTTCTGGTAGTGTAAATATATGGATGATATTTGCATCTGCAAATCTTTACACCCAGATAGTGGAGTTGTCCACTATTTGTAACTTGATCCTTCTAAAATTATTGAATTTTGGTTCTGGGAGATCGGGATCGGATAGCAGTTCTTATCCGAAAACCACATCAAACCAACGTAAGTGTTCGATTTGGTAACATCTTAATGATAAAATCCAAGATGAAGACCTTGAAGTGCAAGGGCTACTTGGTACTAATCCCGAGGGTGATTCTAAAATGGATGTAGTAGAAGTAGTGTCTTTGATTCATTCATCTTTTGAACAACTTGTATAAACGAATGCTAATATTGCATTGTTGTTTGGAAGGCAATGTTAGCATTCCAAGTGGAAAGTGGTATATAAAAAGGTAAAAGTAGCTTCAGGTCTCATCCACCAGGAATGACTAAAAAAGGGAAGGTGCAGCAGGGCTAAATGGGTTGCTCCTATTAGGGTATGGTCATCCCTTATGTAGATCAATTATTATATACTCATGTATGCTTCGAGGCCAAGTGCGGTTATTGATCACAACTGAGGTATGATCATATTCAATACTATCCGGTAAGAGGTAGGTCGGTCCTGTGTTGGCAGGGGTCAATAGGTTTGACCTCGGTATGCTTTATCTAGAGGTGTACTATGGCAGGTGATACACTAGTAACCTTGTCATTGATGGAATCCAACTTTCAATAAGTGCCTTATAGACTTGGTTGTGCCCAAATACGTTGAAATATGAGATGCAAGAATTTCAGCTATGTTCTGTATTTACTTTCAAAACCTAGACATTATTATAATACCATTGGATTTCCTATAAAAGTGTTTTGGTTATCGTAAGGTAAAGACCCATCCATGTTTATGTACGACATGGCCTTACAAGATACCTTTGATTTTAAAAGAGTTTTTAAAGAATAATTCAGTTGTTTTGAATTTACTCACACCAAACCCATGTTTGTCCTGGAGTTTTATTTTCTTTCTCTAAAACTCTTGGGTACTCAAATTTGTATGAGTAGGTAAGTGATCTAGGTTTCTCACAAATGCATTTTGGAGGAGCTTGGAAAAGGTGGCTTCATTGATATCTAGCTATATGATGTATTTCCACTGTATATGTATGTATTTTGTATAAGTAATGTAGGAATAGGCAGTTATAACTATTCAGAGTTAGACTCTTATACCCTTATGACTCTGATTAGTATTATAGCAGTGGCTATGTATGTTCTTATATTGATTATTATATATTATTCCATTGCGTTGTGAGATTCTATGTTGTTTAGTTTTCTTCTTGTCTTTCGTTTTCTTTTCCCCCCTCCAATGGCTCATCTTTTGAAGTAAGAAAATGGTTCATTACAGGTGGTAACAGAGCTTAGGTTGAGTGAACACTTAGGCTTTGGGTTGGGGTCAACTTCGAGAGTGTGTATTTGTAAATTTTTATTTGTATATACCTATATATTCATGTTAGTTAGATCAGCTATGATAGATTTGAGTAGTACCCTCTCTTAAAGATTTATCTTGTCTAAGTGTTCTAAGAAATACCTTACTGTGTCCTAGTAGTAAGAAATGAGCAATAGGACCAAATGAGGTAGGGGAGCTAGCGGCACAACAAACTCCAACGGTCGAGCTCCAAATACCGAAAGAGTTGGGATTGTTGAAGAGGTAGCACCAACGCAACCAAGGGTGAATTTTGCAACCATGTGTAAGGATTAAACAAATCTTGGAGGGAAACCATTTAATGGAACTGAATCTATCATGGAAGTTCAGGCTTGGTTGCGATCATGTGGAAAGATTTTCAAAGGTCTTGATCTATCGGATGAACAAAAAGGTTTTTAGCATCGTGGTAATTGCAAGAGGGAGCAGTGGCTTGGTGGGATTCCCTTACAGCTAATGTTTCAGAAGGGGATTTCTCATGGGCTCAATTTAAGAAAGTATTTGAGGATCAGTTCTTGCTTGCAGCTTGGAAGATGAAAATGTATATGAGTTTCTTGGACTTGAAGCAAGGGGACCTGTCGGTGGCTGAGTATGAGACGAAGTTTAATAAACTATCCCATTTTGGACCTGAGTTGATCAATACCCCATTGAAGAGAATTAGATGTCGGTTATGGGAATAAGAGAGGCTTTCTAGGAAAATATGATTGTTCATCTTAAGGGTTGTTTCATGGATTTGGTCGATATGGCTATGAGATATGAGGTTTTGGAAAAGAAGAAGTCAGCATCAACAGCACCTAGTGGAAATGCTAGCAGCAACAATTCAAACAAAAGGAAGCTAAATCTGAATTGGAATAAGCAAGGAAAGGGAAATTTAGGAGGGGATAAGGGAAACAAGTTCAAGGATGTTAGTTATTACCTTTGAAAGCAGAAGGGTCATATTTCGAAGTTTTGTCCGAATTATAAAGCTTTTAAGCAACAAGGAGGATCCATCTCTCCGAAGGTTCAGAAGATGATTTGTTTCAATTATCATTAGCCGGGTCATATGGTAAAGGACTGCCCACTTATGAGGAAGGGATGGTAGGCCAAGGTGTATGCTATTAAGGATGAGCCTTTTCATCGGTAGATGTGAAAGGGAAGGGATTCCTTGATGGTACTTTATTGATTAATAGAATTTTTGTTAGAGTATTGTTTAATACCGGGGCTTCCCCTAACTTTATCTCTTTAGAATCAGTAGACAAATTTCATCTTGTTTCAAGTATTGTAGAGAACTCTATGTGTGTCTAATCCCATAGGTGATGTAACCCATTTGAGTACAATCTGTGAGGATGTGCAAATTACCTAACTTTCCCACCTCTTTTCTTATAACCCATATGTCTTAGATTTTAAAGGATTTGATATTATTCTTGGTATGGATTGGTTATCAAAGTATGGAGTTGTCTTAGAATGTAGTGAGATGACCATATCATCAGTGACCAATTTAGGAAGAATTGCTAAAGTATCGTGTGAGAATCCTATTATGCATTTGTGTAGTTTCTTGTATGCACTTGGGGCATCCCAGGAGGAGTTAGGGTCTATAGAAGTTGTTAAGAATTTTTCTGATGCATTTGAAGAGGTTAATGGTCCACCCCTACACCGAGAGATAGAATTTCATAATGAATTAGTTCCCGATATGAGACATGTGATTCAACCTAAGTGAAGGATGGCTCCGAGAGAGAGGGAGGAGTTAGTAAATCAAACCCAGGATTTGTTAAGGAAAGGATTGATTATGTCAAGTTGTTCGAATTAGGGATCACCTGTGGTTTTTATGGTTAAGTCTGATGTGTCTTTAAGACTGTGTGTTGATTACCGAGAGTCGAATAAGCTGACCATTCGGAATAAATACCTCTTACTCCATATTGATGACCTTTTTGATCAACTTTATGGGGGCAGAGTATTCTTTCAGATGGACCTAGCTATCAGATTCCACCAGTTGAGGGTTGCCAAAGATAGTATACCCTTAACTGCGTTTAGAGGGTTAGACTTTTTATTTGAGTGGTTGGTTATGCCTTTTGGGCTAACGATTGCAACAAGCGTATTTTGTAGACCTTATAAATCACGTTGTCATGGATATTCTTAATAAGTCTGCGTTAGTCTTTATCGATGACATTCTTATATACTTCAAGTCCGAGCAGGAGCATAGACATCATTTGTAAGTGGTGTTAGAGCCATTAAGAAGGCATGTTCTTAAGGCAAAGTTTTCTAAATGTCACTTTTGGTGGTCAGAGGTATGGTTCTTAGGGCACATCGTGTCAAGAGATGAAATTTTAGTGGATCTAGCGAAAGTGGATGTTGTTCAAGAATGGAAGTGACCGCAGACCCCTACTGAAATTTGCAGTTTCTTAAGTTGGGAAGATGTAACAACCCATATTTTTAACAATTATTTTAAAATAGAATTTATTTGAAAACTTTGATTTTTAAATCATTTTAAATTGAATTTTTGGAATTTTCCAATGAAATTTTGGATTTTGTTTATAATTTATTTTCCAAATATAATAAATTAATGATTTTCTGGAAATTTTATATTTTGGTCAACTTTGGTCAAACTTTGACTTTTAGTTGAAATTTTTAATTTTTAATTTTTAATCTTTTTCTTTGAAGCAGTATTTGTTTCTGATATCTATTCTGCTTTTCGTTTTGTAAAATTCTGTTTTATACTTTTTAAAATTTGATAATATTCAGCGTTTTACACGTAGTTATTTTTTGTAGTTTATTTTCTATTTTCTACGTTCATTTTTCTATTTTCCTATGTTCATTTCTCATTTTTATTTTCTATTTTTATTTTGTTTAGACTTTGATTTATTTATTGGATTTTTATTTTTGATTTTGGCTTTGGATATTTCAAGAGACATTGGTTTCTCTTTATATAACTTATGCCTTTTCATTTGCCTAGCTCTTCACATCCATAGCCGTCCACTTTATTGTCATTAGCCGTGCCTTTTACTTACAAATCACGTACAAAGTTTCTCATTTCATCCTTCTTCTCATTTCCCATTTGCTTTCAAAAAGAAAAATATATACAAGTTTCTCATGTTTTCCCCTTTCTCTTTCCCTTCTCTCTTTTGTTTTGTTTTCTCTTTTGCTTTAAGGCTTGCTCGGCCATCACCATGCCATGCCTTAGCCGACCACATCTCCTCCTCCACCGCCTCATCACCACCACCAAACCATGTCGTGACCTCTATGACCCAAACCATCACCAAACAATGAAAAAACCCTAGCCGAACTCCTACATTTCATCACCTCCTCTTCTATTGCCTCGGCCACCATCACCTCCACCTTCCCCATCCCCTGGCCATGACCATCCCCTACTCCAGACCTGACTTGACCCATGCACACAACCCAGGCCGAGCCTTTGCACTATGGCCGAACCAATAGTTGAATGCCTTTAGACCTTTTGCCTTCCTATTGTCTTGTAACTTACACCTCTTCACCTTCTAGCCCATGGTCGTGCTTTGTGAGCTCAAAACCAAGCTTAGCATGCCTAATCAAACCATGGCCAAGCATATCTTGATCATGGCCGAGCCTAATATGATGATGGTCGAGCCCATTGTAGTGTGGCCGAGCCCACTTGATGGTTAAAGCAATTCTAGGTCACTTTGATTCATATCTTTTCCATTGCTTTAATTTATATTCTTTGTATAATCATATACTTATATATGTTTGTATATTATTTGTTTACAAGACTTGGATTTTGGCTCTTCATCCACTCAAATCTATTCGTGCTTTATCGTGCTTTTCGAAGTTTGTTGTTGTGTTTTGAATTGCCATCTCCAGCTTCAAAAAGGTGAGTTTATCACTCTCGACATTCATACTTATGTAATTGTGAAACAATGACATGTGAATTGTAGAAATTAATATGCTATGTTCATATATGCATGTGATATGATTATATGATGTTATATACTGCTTATATATTTGTTACATCACCTGATATGATATTATATGCTCTACTGTTATTTTATTTTTTTGTATCTCACACTGCAAGTTCCCTTTCACTATAGGTTGAAATGATACATACCCGAATGGACTTTAGAATAAGGAAAAATCATTATGAGCTGAAATGATAGGCTCGAGTGATTTTTATTGTATTTTATTTGACTTGGGATTGCGGGTTTGAAATGATAGAACCTGGATTTTTCTTTTTTAATTACGGATTGAAATGATACATATCCGTATCACTTGACCTAGGTTAGAAAATATTATACAGACCCATGGTTATATATTTAATAATATTTTCTTAAATTTTTTTAAGTATTTTTAAGTTTTAAGATATATGAAAATTTTACTTAAAATTTTGATTCAATGATTTTAAATATATGGAATTTTTATAAGTCAATAAGTGGTTTGATTTTAAATTATAAAGTTATATTGGTTGTCTATAAGTTGGAATCTTTATATATCAATAATTGGTTTTAAATTGCAATTTAAAGACCTTTATTGATGATAAATAACTTAATAATTAAATTTGATTTAATGTGGAATTTTTAAATCTAACCTAGTGATGGTAATAGATTTTATTTTATGAAATAGTTATGTTTTGTAAAATAAATAATTATGATTTAAAATGGTAAAATGTATCTTAAATTATGACTTAACTTTATTATGGAAATTTGGTTTTCAATTGGAAATGTGAAGTTTGACTTATGAAAAGAATATTTTGTTTATGAAATGGGTATTTTAAATAAAGTGTTAAGCTATTTGTTAAAAATAAAAAGTTAAGTAAAATAATGTACTTTTGACTTAATAAATGAATTATAGTTAATTTGGATATTTTAATTATAAAAAGTTATTTTATTTAAATCATAAGTTAAATGATATCCAAATGAATATTTTTGAAATGTAAAGATATGGTTATAAGTTAAAATGGTTAAAAATTGAAATCTTAAGGTTTCTGAAAGGTTATAATAAATCTGGAATTTATATTGGTAGCATTTCCAAAATGCTGCTGTTTCTGAATTTGAACTATGTTTTGAAATACTAATATAGCTACTGTAGCACTTTGTAAGTGCTGTTATTGCTGAAATTAAACTATGATGTGAATTTTTAATATATCTACAGCACTTTATAAGTGCTGCTGTTTTGAATTTGGTTATGTTTTTGAAATGTTAATATATTTACCGTAACACTTTATAAGTGCTGTTGTGGCTGAAATTTCAATGAACTTTGGAAATGAATATATTTTGGAAGATTTTGACATTGAATTCAAATGGCTTAAATGAATATGTTTTGAGGTGTAATATAAACCATTTTTTTTGAAATTTATAAGTTAATACAATGTTTTTGAAATTGGTATAATTGAACGAATAAACTTAAAAGTGCTATAGCTTTGGTAATGAATATTATTTTTTAGGTGTTATGACTTGCTAAATATTATGATTTCCAAATAATAACATTTTAAAAGGGTTATGATTTCAAAGTTTTATGGTTTCAAGGTGTTTTGATGTCGGAATTGTTATAACTTTGAAAGTACTATGACTTTTGGAAATGAATTTATTTGAAATAGTATTTAATTAAGAATTGTTTTGAATATATTGATTTGCAATTGAAGATTTAAGAATATGGCTTTATAAAGTGGTTTTGGTTTAAGATGATTTAAAAAGGAATATTTCAAGTTTAAATAAATTGAAAGAAATATTCAGTAATTGGAAATTTGGGTTTGTTCAAATGATATTTTGGTTTTTTGGAGTATAAACTAGTTTTGAATATGATATTTTGGTTTTGAAGTATAAACTAGTTTTGAATGGATATGATATTTTGTTTTGAGGTATAAATAATTTCGAAATAAATATCCATGGGTTATAATAATGATTGGTTGGCAAAGAGACCGGGATCGGATATGAGCATACTCTTTGTCGATACCGAAAACCACTTTAACAACCGTGTACGCGGTGGAGATTCCAGAATGAAGTAGGATGGTGGCGACGATCCTATTGAGGTATATACATGGACTCAACTCCCGTGAGTTGGCATAAGGTGGCTAAAACAGGAGCGATTGACGGGCTAATGAGGTAGCTCCTCTGATCGGACAAATTCCATCGTATACTATTCTATTATTTCGTGATTGATTTGATGGCCATCCTCGATTTTTTATTTGGGAGTGTGTTCCGAGGTGGGCGGTAGTGGCTGCTATGCATTACCACCAGCCCGGATGCGTAATTGGTATATCTACCCTGGCATTGCCTAGTTGTGCCGTGTCACCTACCCTAGCGAGCCTTGAACGAGTTTGGTTTTGTGCCGTAGCCTGTGGAGTATTTAGGGTTGCCTCCCGATTTGGAGGTACGCTGATACTGGATAGACTACTGGGACTATTGTGTGAAGGTGGAAAATGTAAAGCCTTAACGCTATTTTAAAGTAAGTTTTTTTACTATTAGACACTATTATAATAGCGTATATTACTACATAGTAGATAGTTTAACGGATCCTTAAAGGATGAGCGATCCCAAGCATCCTTTAAGTTACTTGTGCATTTTTTATTACAGTTCACTTGAGTTGGTTTACATTGTATAAGTATGTATGTCCCGACTCGAGTGTTTTGTGTTTTGCTTTACGCTCGGGTCAGACTAAGTGATATAGCATTCGAGACTCACCTTTGGAGTTGGAGCTTTGCTGGGAGATTCAGCTATCTATTTCGCTTTCTGATATTCAGTTGATTCCAGTGATGTATTCTGATTTATACTTGATTATCATATCTTTTACTTCCGTTGTATCTTGTTAACTCTGATGTATACATATATAGTAGCTTCATGAACTATTATTTCTTTGTTTTCCGCTGCATTATTTTTATATTACTCCGTGTCTATGATTCTGTGATTATTTATTTACTGTATATATCGATATTTGCCAAATTTTATTTACAATCTATTGTTTTGAATTATTCAAGTCCGACATGTGTGGATTTATTGTCGATTTGAATGGTACAATATAGTGGGTCGTTACATTTGGTATTAGAGCTCTGGTTTTAGGAAAAAATTAGCATATAGAGTAGATTAAATTACAGAATCGTTTTCGTTCGACCTTGAATTCCTTCTTCTTCAATCCAATTTTCCCTTGAATTTTTGGAATGTCCCCTCGATTCCAAAATCCATTCTTGTCTTTTCCTATTCGTATTCTTCTTGATTTTTGAGTATTCCATAACTCCATACAATAGCATTGATTCACCGGAGATTTTTGTATCCCCGGTTTACAATGCTGATATCCTTTGTTGTTCTCAAATTCTATCTCTGGCGATCGGATGACGATTTGCCTCTGAATTCTACCTCGATCTTATTTTGAAGTCACGGTTGACCGATTAAGGTTGCCCGTGATTTATATAAGTCTAACCATTCTCTTCTAAACCTATTTATCTATCTATCGAGCTTATCTTCTAGTTGAATTCTGTTGGTTGGATCCCTCTATATTTGAGTCTCTATCCTTGATTCGAAATCTATCCTTGAATCATCTGGTAAGGAGTGTATTTAGTATTTTTATTATTAATATTAAAATGTTTTATATATTGTGTTGTTTGAGTTGTTGATGTTGGTTTCGATTTTCGATCGATTCGTTTGATCAACGCTATCGATAGGATTTCCAAAGCACTTGAACAGAGCAAAATGACGCAATATTGTTTTCAAAATTTGATAAATGAAATTAATTTGTATGATTATATTTTAAATATATAAGTAGAATTTCTGGAATTTAATAAGTTAATTAAATTGGTTGTTTAAAATGATAATATTTGATTTTCATTCATTTGTTCTATAAATGAATTTATAAATATGGTTTATAAAGTGATTTGAAGTTTAATGAACTTAAATCTAGAATTTGAGAATTTAATTTCCGATAATTTCAAACTCTGGTTTTAAAGTGTTAAAAGGTATACTATTTAAAGTATTCGTTTCAGAGAATTATAAAATGTTGAAATCAGTACTCTCTTCGTTTGTCGTTGGAAAATAATTTCGGTGATGACTGCAGCAGCATCAACATTCATTTTCGAGTTTCGAAGTGGAGAGGCTATTCTGTGGCTTTGCTACACTTTTGTTCGAAGATAAATTTTATTTAAATTTCTTAAGTATGATTTGATTTTTATATATGGGTATATTATATTAAATTTAATTTGATTGGTTATATTTAGAAAATATATTTATCTTTAAATGGTTTGAAGTGAATCAGAAATTTAATTCTTAAATATATGTTAAAGGATGATTTTAATTATTGATAAATCCAAAAATTTTGAATAAGTATTTAAACATGAATAATTGAATTGGAAAATTTTTATTGTATAAACCTCTATTGCATTCTAATATAACTTACCTTAATTATTCAAAAGTTAACTATGTAACTGAACATTATACAATATAAAATGTTGTTAAAGGAATTTTTAAATAAATTTGAGTGTTTATTATTAGTGTGATCAGAAGGGGCACTATGCTAATTGTTGCCCTGCTTCAGTTAGTACTGCTGTTCTTCCTTCTACTCCTGCTCCTAGTGATACCTAAGGTACTCTTCGGGGCACCTTTCCTTTATTTTCAGTATCTTGTTCATGTTTCATTTGATTTTGGAGCTTTCCATAGTTTTATCTATTGATCTTTGTGATAAGTTTGAACATCTCCTTTCTCTTGAGTATGTTCCTAAACTTTTGGTGTTTCTAATCCTGTTGGGTTCCGTGAACCATAGTAAGATTTGTAGAAGGGTGAAACTCTTCTATTATGGACATCGTTTTCTGGGAACTCTTTGGTTATTCTATGTTGTATGCTCAGGATTTTACTGGCAGCTTTATTTATTCTTTTGATTCTTCTCCTGGTGATCTTTCTTCGACTCCTGTGGTCAAACTCTATCCCGACGTATTTAGTGAAGTCACTGCTTTACCCCTAAGCGGGAAATTGAATATCGTATCGATCTTATTCCTGGAGCTATTGTTTTCTATTAGCTTGATCTTGCCTCGGTTTTCACCAGCTTAGAGTTTCTGAGGAAAGTATTCCCAAAACTGCTTTCTATATTGAGAATAGTTTCTATGAAGGGTTTGTCATGCTTTTTGGTTTGACTAATGCTCCTGTTTTCTTTTTGGTCTTGTCTTTGTTTATGATATTCTTGTCTTCTCTAAATCTGAGGAGGAGCATGATTCCCATTTGAGCTTGGTTCTGGAGACTCCTAGGAGTCATCAGTTGAAAGCTAAATTCTCGAAATGCCATTTCTGGAAGGATGAAGTCCAATCTCTTGGGCATATTGTTTCTAGTAATGGAGTTTTTGTTGATCCAGTTAAGATCGCTGCGATCAATGTAAGTCTTTCTTTTCCTTTTCTTTGTTCTTTATCATTCAATCATTCTGCCTTTTCTGTTGTCCTTATATCTCTCCCTATTCTGTGTAGGATTGGGAAACTCCTAGGACCCCTTTGTATATTCGTAGTTTTCTGGGCCTTGCCGGTTAGTATCAGAGATTCATTAAGAATTTTGCTCGGATTGGTGCACATTTCCTTGCTTTGACTCGTAAGAATGTTAACTTTTTACAAGAGTATTTGAGTTATGGTGGATAGACTGACCAAGTCCGCTCATTTCATTCCGGTCAAGTCTATTCGCTATGCTTCCTGTTTGGTTGTGATCTATGTGAGGGAGATTGTTCATATTCATGGTGTTTCTATCAGTATTACTTATGATAGAGGTCCCATATTCACCAGTCAGTTTTGGAGAGTTTATGGAATCTTTGGATACTCACTTTGTAACATCCCGTATTTTTAAGCCATTGAATTTGAACATTTAATTCATTTTAAATGTTTAATGTGGATCCTTAATTGATTTTAAAATGAATAGATTCAGATTCAATCAATGAAATAAGCTGTAATTTTTAATTATAGTAATTTCGGGTTGAATTTGATTTATGGGAAAATAATAATTTAATATTCGAAATTGGGATAAAAAGGTGAATTTGGGGTAAATGATTATAAAAATGGTGTTTAAATGTATTTTAAACTCGATTGGGTATAAATAATAATGTTGGATTTTTAGATGAATTTAAAAGTCGACAAGTTATTATTTGGAATTTTATATTAATTTAAAAATGAATTTAATATTATTAAAATGCAATTTAATCAGATTTTAGTTTGGAATGAGCCAGGATGATTTTTAATGTGTTAATAAATTTTATATGATTTATTGTTAAGTTAATAAAATTTTAAAAGTGAATTTTTAAGCATTTCTGATAATTTCAGAAAATCGCCCGATTTAATAGACGAGTTAAAATAGCTTTCCGGGGCATAGTCTCGGAATTCGACGAAACCAGTTCCATTGGATTCGTAATCGTTAATTATTATCGGATTTCAATTTTCGTAGCAATCGGAGTTGTCGTTTGACCGTGGCAGCTCGAAATGCATCGAAATCGATTTAACCGATTCAATTTTAAATCGATCGCTTAATTCCGTATCTCGTGCATACGATCAAATTGGCTTACGAAACCAGTTCCATTGTGTCCGGAATGCTGAAAAACCCTAGAATAGCCTGTCGAAACGTGAGAATTGGAGGTCGGTTGCATTAATTGTTAAATCGAGTAATTTTATTAATTAATTAATATTAAAATCTTTATATATATATTTATATTTGCAAACCCTAGCTCATATCAGACCGGCCGCCTCCACTATCGTTTAATGGCCGAGAATCATCTTCGTCCTCTCTCAAAAATCTTCTAATCTAGGCAGCGATTTCAAAAGTTGTTAACTAGGAAATCGGAGTACTCGTTGTCCTCTCCAGATCCAACGGTGGGTTTTTCATATCGTCGTCGTTTGGAAGAGGAATCGTGCCTGGAACCTCCGCCGTTCGTGCCTTCCGTTCGTCGCGATTGTGGCATCGGGCGCCGCCGCATTCAAGGCGTGAGTGGAGGGTGGCGTTGGCTGCGTAATGAGGGTGGTTTGATCGAAATTGGCGAAGGGATGTGAGCGCGGTTTCGAACCCTAGTTCGTGAGTGTTTGGGTTTCGTGGTTCCTGTATACGTTCGCAGTTTGGAAGATGAAGACGCGGCCTCGTTTTTGCTGGGTGATCTACGGCTGTGATGGTATAAAATTAAATAAAAGAAATTTGTTATAAATTGTTATTCAAACTTTAAAAATTAATATCTTTTCCGTACATTATCAGATTTCGACAAATCTGATAGCGCCGGAATCGCAGAGAGAAGCTCTACGTGATGGTGTAGTACCGGATTCATTCCGGGCAAGTAGAAATTTGAGTTAAATCGAACGTCGTTCGGTTTAATTTAAACTTCGAACGCTCGCCGAAACTCAATGTGAGTTTTTCTCACTCACATCTGGATGCTAGGCATTTTAAATAGTTAATATTTAAATATCTGTGTGGATGGCTGAATATAATTGTTATTATCAGTCTGGTTGATATTTATATTGCGATGTGCTAATATCTGTGATGCAGGGAGAAACAGGTTGGAGGGATCCAACTGGATTCCTCACAATGTAGCAATTATTTTATAATTGATAGTGATACCTGTTTATATGATGTGATTGATAAATCTGGAAATTTAGTTGTTCTGTGACATTGTGGTATAAATTGTAATCACAGAATTAAATTATAAATGGCTAAATTGTGTTTTTACGAAATAAAATGAATTGTTAAATTTAGAATTTCAAAGAATAAAATTTGAAATCGGATTTGAAAGGAAAAATGTAAATTGGGCCAAATTGGGATTTTGAATATAATGGGAAGTTTATGAAATGGGTAAATGGAAAGTATAGTTTTCTGGAGATTAAATTTATGAAATTATAAATTGTTTAAAATAACGGTGTTTATTTTAATAACGACTAATGTTATCCGGAAATTAAAAATATGTTAAAATGGAGTTTCCGACTATAAATTAACAAGTTCAAATGAAAAATAGAATGTTTTGAAATGCCGTATTTCATTGGAATTTAATTAAGTGAATTGGAAATTTGGCTTCCATTGGGAATTCACCAAAAATGTTTAATTTAAAATGTTTTAAACTATGATTTAAAAATGAATTTCCGGATATGGGAAATTGGGTGTGAACTTCGGATGAAGTCATAGTTAAATATGGGATTTGGGATTTATGTTGTAAAACATAATTGACTTGAAATAAATCAGTGGATTTATATGAAAGAGTACTTTGGAATGTTTAGAAACGGGAAAGTGTTTCCCTGGGAAAACCAAGTAAATGTTTATAAAAAGATTTTATTTAACTAAGGTTAAGTTTTAAATCGTTTTAAAAGTATTTTTAAGAAATCGTTATTTTTAAAGAAATAAATTAATAATTTTTAATACCGTAATAATTTGGGAGTATATTAGCAATTATTTTTACAAATGGATTTATTTGAAAGTTGGTTTTAGCTTAAGTTGTTAAAATTAGCATTTTTCTTCTTATAACGCTATTTTGAATTTAGTTAAACTAAAACCCTTATTTTTAAAATAAAAGTTTATGTGTTAATAACTAGTTTTCTTCACATATTTTAAATTTATATTTTGAGTAAAAAAATAGAAGTAATTTTCATATTTTAAAGTATATTTCAGTATAAAGTATTTTTAACTGTTTTAAATGCAAATTGTTTTATACTTGGTTATTCCCGATGGGAATAAAGGGGTAAAAGATTTACCTTGTAAAGGAAGAGTGGAAATTGTTTTCAAATGAGTTTTGAAAATGTGAAAATATATCTTTGAAAGATATTAGAAGAAAATAAATAATATGGAGATTATTTATTGTGTGATGGATGTGTATGGATGTTTGTGAACATTAATTGATAGTTAAATCACCGACTATCAATATTGGCCAAATGTGCGATCGTTTCGAAGAGACCGGGATCGAGTTTCCGTATACCGGGATTCTAGGTCTGGAGACTCGAAAACCACTTCGATCCGGTTTGTACGTTTCGCGAAAACGATTTCGGAGTCGAAGATGGAGCAGTGAAGTGCAAGGGCTAGTCGCTACTAATCCTGAGGATATTTCCAAAATGGATGTAGTAGGGGTAGTGCCTTCGGTTCCGTTCGGACCCGGGACGGACTTGTATGGACGAATGCTTTCGTGACATCGTCAGGTGGACGATGGGCATTCTAAGGGATTTGTGCTATAAAGGTATCGTTTAGCCTCGAGCCTCATCAACCGGGAATGACTGAAAATCAGGGGATATGCAGCAAGGCTTCGTGGGTAGCCCCCACTTGAGAGTAAGGTCATCCCTGTCTAGATGTCCCTTTTTATTTCGGCTTAGTGGTGCAGTTGCTGATCCCAACCGTGGGGTGATTTTACTTGGAATTATCCAGTAAGGGATGATTCCGGCTTTGTGTTGCAGGGGAGCGGGCGTACTCCTCGGTACTGTGATCTAGGCCACGTACTGTGACAGGTGGTACCCCAGTGCCTAGTCATTCGTTGGAAATCCATTCTCCCTACGAGCCTGTACGGTTTTGATTGTGCCCAACTATTGTTGAAATGTGAGATGCAAGCATTTCAGCTAGATTCTATTTTACTTTCTATAGACACTATTATAATATCAGAGGATTTTAATATAAAAGTGTTTTAGCTATCGTAAGGTAAAAACCCGACATGTTTATTTGTGGCGCGGTCTTACGAGATGCTTTTGTTTTTAAAGAATTTTGAAACTTTAATAATTTGAGTGTATTTATGATGCGCTGGTATTCCAGACTGACTCGGGTGTTATTTTATTATAATGCTCGGGTCAGACCGAGTATATTACAGGATAGGTTGCAATGGAGCTCAGGAGAGGAGCTGGAGTTCGAGACGTATTTCTCGTACTTGTATTATTCCGCTGCTGTGATTGTTGTATTGACTGATTGACTGGATATTGATGATTGTATTGACATACTCTGATGATGATGTATTGTATATAAACAGATATAGTTTCATTTTGTGTAAAGATCTGTTCTATATATTATATTTTATCCGCTGCGACTGTGAGGTTCTGATTTTGTTTAGTTCTTTCTTCTTCTATCTACTTTCTTATTCTTCTACAATCTGTCTTTCCGGCATTCGATCGTCGGCATATTATACTGTTGAGTATTTTGTGTCGATTTTCGAGGGTCGTGAAGGGCGGGTCGTCACATTTGGTATCAGAGCTTAGGTTGGCGACAACCTAGGCTTTGGTGGGAAAATTACTCATTTTTAAATAGAGTCAGAAGTACTCTATAATGAGTTGAGTGTACTAATAGCTATGAGAGCATACTTGTTAGTGGATATAAAATTGTTTTTGTACTGTGTTGACTTATCGGTTGAGTGTTTATGAATTCTGGTCGGTACGGGAAGTACAACCGTATCGATAGGGGTTTCTAAACTCTTAAACAAGATAAACCGACATAGTATTATTTTTAAAGTTGGTAAATGAAATAATTTTACTCAAAATTGTATTTTGATATAAAAAGAAATAATTTTCTAAATTATTATATATATTGGATGTTTGTTTGGTTGTTAATACAGTAATCAAATAAGAAATTGAAGTATGTTCTAAAATTTGAAATGATTTCTAAGCAAATAAGAATTTAAAATATTAAAATGGTTTATAACCAAATGGAATTGATTGAATATGTTTAAATAAGAAGAAGTGAAATTGAAATTTGATTTAAACCGGAATTTTTACCCCGGAAATTTTTGAAAGGGATTTCAAATGAATTTAAACAAAGGTTTGGAAAAATTTAGAAACCTTGGGAATGTTGAAATGTTTTCCAAAGGTTTTGAAGTTAATGATGGAGCATATTTTGGAAAATATTTTCGAATGGAAATTGATTTGAGGTGAATTTTGGAAGTGGAAAGCACTGAACTTACTGCAGTCGCTGGAAAATAATCCTGATGATGCTGGCCACATCATCAGAATTCATTTTCGAGTTTCTAAAGTGATGGATTGCTACCATGTGAGTGATTATGGTATTTGTTTGGACTTGTTTGGGAAACAAGTGATTTTGGAATTTTCAAAGGAAAATTGTTTGGTAAAAGCAGTTTGTTTTGGAATTTGGTATTTGATTTGAATATCAAAAGAGAAATGTGTTGATTTTTATTTCGAATTGGTTTTGAAATAAATCCGGGTAAATTGAATTCTGGAAATTCTATTTTAAAATAAAAATGTGAAAGTTGAAATGATTCAACTATATAACTTATAAAGGAAAGTTGATTTAAAGAAGAATTGAGTATATATGGAATGTAAATTTACTTTGAATAAATGAAGGTGAATGGAATATATCTGGATTTAACTTATGATAAGTTAAATAAAATTAAGAATTTGAAATTGAATTAAATCTAAATAAATTGGAATTAAATGGAAGTTGAGATAACGGTGAAATGTAAATGCTTATGATTGTGCAAATGAATTCATATTCTTAAGTTATTAAGTGTTAAAATTTGACATTGTGATTATAAAAATGTGGATTGGTTTGAAATGAGCAATATAAACTTATAAGTAAATAAGTTGGAGAACTTGAGAATGGAAGATTTGATTTTAACTCAAGTAAAATGGAATTATAATCACAAATAAAAATGGTTAAGTGGAATGGTGAATTCGAACTTAATTTTAAATGGAATGCAAGGTAAGGTGAAACAATTATAAAATATAAAAGATGTAAGTGAACTGAAGTTAGTAAATAAGTTTGAACTTGTATATAGAGAATTTGAATGTAAATCATTCAAGTAAAATAAATTGGGTTTAACTTCGACTAAGATGGAATTAAGCTGAATATTAAAAATTTATGTTATGTTATGGATAAAAATGAATGTAATTTAATTCTTATTTAAAGTAGTAAAGGAAATGGTTTAAATTCAGGTGGGCTAAATAAAATTTAGATGAACTTGAATTAATTCTGGAAAGGAATTAAATTGAAAATGCATATATAATCTAGTTAACCTTGAATTAAATTTGGATAAGAATTTAATTAAATGGAAATTTAATTTAGTTGAAGTGATGTTGAATGAAGTAAATGCTTACTCAATTAAATCCAAAATGGTTGTTTGGAAATAAATCTTGTGTAAGCTAAATTAAATAGAATTTGTATTGCAATAAATAGAATTTTGATAGTTTGGTCAAAATTTAGAAAGTAAGGGAAAAATCCAGTTGTTGAATGAAATTTAAGTTTGGTAATAAATGTTGGAAGTGAGAATGTATAATGGGATTAGATTATAATAGTGATGGTTTGAATTGTAAGTAAATTCAAATGGGAGAAATAATTTAAATGGTCTCTTTGTTAATAAAATAATTTGTACATGGATTGGATAAATAAACAAAGAGCATTAAAGTTGTAAATGAATTGAAATTGATTGGATGAGAATCAAATGGAAATGAAATAAAATTGATATAAGAAGATGATGGAAATTTTGTGAAAGAACTTAAGTAACTTGGAAGAAAAACAAATGATTGTGAACGGGCTTATTTAAGTAATTCCGAATGATATTTTTAGGAAATAAACTGAAATGCAAGTGAAATGAGTTTTAAATTAATTAATGTGATGAGTTAAAAATATAAGAGTTGTAAATAACTCAGGAATGAATGATATTAATGTAAATTTGAATTGGTTAATGAGATTAAAATGTAAAGGAAATATTGAATTTAACAATTGCATTCGGAAAAGAAAATACTTGGATTGTGAACAATGCAAAAATTGAATAAAATTAATACACATCCAAGTTGAAATTAATTTTAAATGGTTATAAGCTTAAGTGGCAATTGTTTTGCTTGAATGACATGGAAATTTGCATGTATTTGCAATTGAGTGTTTAAAAGCAATTGGAATTGAATTGTGAATAAATTGATATGAATGGGAACCTAATTCAAAGAGTTTTGTATATGAATGCAAGTGAATTGGTTTAAAATAGTAAATGAAATTGATTTTGAATCAATAGGAACGAATTGACCTCTTAATGAGTAATGTTTGCATATGAATGGAAATGGATCATAATTGAAATGCAAATGTTTCAAGTTTAAAATGAAATTTGATTGTAAATCAAATTTGGAATATAAGTAAAATTAAAAGGTAAGAAAGGCATATGTAATCATATTGAAGTAGAAATGAATTGGTTGAGATAAATATAAATTGTATATGGTGAACTTGAATGTAAATCATTCAAATGAAATAAAATAGTTGGACTTGAATAAGTAACTTGAAAGGTGACTGAAAACTTGAATTTAAGGCATTCAAGTGAAATAAAATGAAGTAGACTTGAATAAGTAATTCGAATGTGATTGAAACCTTTAAATTGTTGATAAAATATGATTAACATTGTTACATTATGAATTTGCTTGGTTTGGTTATGAAATGGATATGTTTGGCTTGCATTTATATTGGAAATGTTATGAAAATGCTCATATCTTTGAAAACTGATGAGTTTGTTGAGTAAGTACAGGTACGGGAGGCGTTCGAGAGAGTTGGAGCGCGTATATGCGTTATATTAGCCGCTCGCTTTTAAAGTTTGCTAAAAAGGTACGCCTACTCAAAAATAATTGGAAAATGATATATATATTGTGATATATTTTGGTTTCCGGCCACGTGAGCCGATGTATATATATTTGTGTATCCTGCGATATCGCAGAAGCTCCTCCGTGCAAAGGAGACTCTGCCAAATTTTTTTGAAAATTTTGGGAGTTAGAAATTTTTGGGGTTTTTTGGGAAAATTTATTAACTTGGGAAGTTATTTTGAAATGGGTTAAAATTCAAAAGCTTTTGAATGTAAATGAAGCAAATGAATTTGGAGTTGAGCTAAAGGATTTTGGAAAGTGAATATAAGCTTTTAACTAAGCAAATTGGGTAAGAAAATGAGTTGGGAAGTATATTTCTACCTTAGCAAATTTCGGGGATGAAATTTTTATAAGGGGGGAGGAATGTAACATCCCGTATTTTTAAGCCATTGAATTTGAACATTTAATTCATTTTAAATGTTTAATGTGGATCCTTAATTGATTTTAAAATGAATAGATTCAGATTCAATCAATGAAATAAGCTGTAATTTTTAATTATAGTAATTTCGGGTTGAATTTGATTTATGGGAAAATAATAATTTAATATTCGAAATTGGGATAAAAAGGTGAATTTGGGGTAAATGATTATAAAAATGGTGTTTAAATGTATTTTAAGCTCGATTGGGTATAAATAATAATGTTGGATTTTTAGATGAATTTAAAAGTCGACAAGTTATTATTTGGAATTTTATATTAATTTAAAAATGAATTTAATATTATTAAAATGCAATTTAATCAGATTTTAGTTTGGAATGAGCCAGGATGATTTTTAATGTGTTTATAAATTTTATATGATTTATTGTTAAGTTAATAAAATTTTAAAAGTGAATTTTTAAGCATTTCTGATAATTTCAGAAAATCGCCCGATTTAATAGACGAGTTAAAATAGCTTTCCGGGGCATAGTCTCGGAATTCGACGAAACCAGTTCCATTGGATTCGTAATCGTTAATTATTATCGGATTTCAATTTTCGTAGCAATCGGAGTTGTCGTTTGACCGTGGCAGCTCGAAATGCATCGAAATCGATTTAACCGATTCAATTTTAAATCGATCGCTTAATTCCGTATCTCGTGCATACGATCAAATTGGCTTACGAAACCAGTTCCATTGTGTCCGAAACGCTGAAAAACCCTAGAATAGCCTGTCGAAACGTGAGAATTGGAGGTCGGTTGCATTAATTGTTAAATCGAGTAATTTTATTAATTAATTAATATTAAAATCTTTATATATATATTTATATTTGCAAACCCTAGCTCATATCAGACCGGCCGCCTCCACTATCGTTTAATGGCCGAGAATCATCTTCGTCCTCTCTCAAAAATCTTCTAATCTAGGCAGCGATTTCAAAAGTTGTTAACTAGGAAATCGGAGTACTCGTTGTCCTCTCCAGATCCAACGGTGGGTTTTTCATATCGTCGTCGTTTGGAAGAGGAATCGTGCCTGGAACCTCCGCCGTTCATGCCTTCCGTTCGTCGCGATTGTGGCATCGGGCGCCGCCGCATTCAAGGCGTGAGTGGAGGGTGGCGTTGGCTGCGTAATGAGGGTGGTTTGATCGAAATTGGCGAAGGGATGTGAGCGCGGTTTCGAACCCTAGTTCGTGAGTGTTTGGGTTTCGTGGTTCCTGTATACGTTCGCAGTTTGGAAGATGAAGACGCGGCCTCGTTTTTGCTGGGTGATCTACGGCTGTGATGGTATAAAATTAAATAAAAGAAATTTGTTATAAATTGTTATTCAAACTTTAAAAATTAATATCTTTTCCATACATTATCAGATTTCGACAAATCTGATAGCGCCGGAATCGCAGAGAGAAGCTCTACGTGATGGTGTAGTACCGGATTCATTCCGGGCAAGTAGAAATTTGAGTTAAATCGAACGTCGTTCGGTTTAATTTAAACTTCGAACGCTCGCCGAAACTCAATGTGAGTTTTTCTCACTCACATCTGGATGCTAGGCATTTTAAATAGTTAATATTTAAATATCTGTGTGGATGGCTGAATATAATTGTTATTATCAGTCTGGTTGATATTTATATTGCGATGTGCTAATATCTGTGATGCAGGGAGAAACAGGTTGGAGGGATCCAACTGGATTCCTCACAATGTAGCAATTATTTTATAATTGATAGTGATACCTGTTTATATGATGTGATTGATAAATCTGGAAATTTAGTTGTTCTGTGACATTGTGGTATAAATTGTAATCACAGAATTAAATTATAAATGGCTAAATTGTGTTTTTACGAAATAAAATGAATTGTTAAATTTAGAATTTCAAAGAATAAAATTTGAAATCGGATTTGAAAGGAAAAATGTAAATTGGGCCAAATTGGGATTTTGAATATAATGGGAAGTTTATGAAATGGGTAAATGGAAAGTATAGTTTTCTGGAGATTAAATTTATGAAATTATAAATTGTTTAAAATAACGGTGTTTATTTTAATAACGACTAATGTTATCCGGAAATTAAAAATATGTTAAAATGGAGTTTCCGACTATAAATTAACAAGTTCAAATGAAAAATAGAATGTTTTGAAATGCCGTATTTCATTGGAATTTAATTAAGTGAATTGGAAATTTGGCTTCCATTGGGAATTCACCAAAAATGTTTAATTTAAAATGTTTTAAACTATGATTTAAAAATGAATTTCCGGATATGGGAAATTGGGTGTGAACTTCGGATGAAGTCATAGTTAAATATGGGATTTGGGATTTATGTTGTAAAACATAATTGACTTGAAATAAATCAGTGGATTTATATGAAAGAGTACTTTGGAATGTTTAGAAACGGGAAAGTGTTTCCCTGGGAAAACCAAGTAAATGTTTATAAAAAGATTTTATTTAACTAAGGTTAAGTTTTAAATCGTTTTAAAAGTATTTTTAAGAAATCGTTATTTTTAAAGAAATAAATTAATAATTTTTAATACCGTAATAATTTGGGAGTAAATTAGCAATTATTTTTACAAATGGATTTATTTGAAAGTTGGTTTTAGCTTAAGTTGTTAAAATTAGCATTTTTCTTCTTATAACGCTATTTTGAATTTAGTTAAACTAAAACCCTTATTTTTAAAATCAAAGTTTATGTGTTAATAACTAGTTTTCTTCACATATTTTAAATTTATATTTTGAGTAAATAAATAGAAGTAATTTTCATATTTTAAAGTATATTTCAGTATAAAGTATTTTTAACTGTTTTAAATGCAAATTGTTTTATACTTGGTTATTCCCGATGGGAATAAAGGGGTAAAAGATTTACCTTGTAAAGGAAGAGTGGAAATTGTTTTCAAATGAGTTTTGAAATGTGAAAATATATCTTTGAAAGATATTAGAAGAAAATAAATAATATGGAGATTATTTATTGTGTGATGGATGTGTATGGATGTTTGTGAACATTAATTGATAGTTAAATCACCGACTATCAATATTGGCCAAATGCGCGATCGTTTCGAAGAGACCGGGATCGAGTTTCCGTATACCGGGATTCTAGGTCTGGAGACTCGAAAACCACTTCGATCCGGTTTGTACGTTTCGCGAAAACGATTTCGGAGTCGAAGATGGAGCAGTGAAGTGCAAGGGCTAGTCGCTACTAATCCTGAGGATATTTCCAAAATGGATGTAGTAGGGGTAGTGCCTTCGGTTCCGTTCGGACCCGGGACGGACTTGTATGGACGAATGCTTTCGTGACATCGTCAGGTGGACGATGGGCATTCTAAGGGATTTGTGCTATAAAGGTATCGTTTAGCCTCGAGCCTCATCAACCGGGAATGACTGAAAATCAGGGGATATGCAGCAAGGCTTCGTGGGTAGCCCCCACTTGAGAGTAAGGTCATCCCTGTCTAGATGTCCCTTTTTATTTCGGCTTAGTGGTGCAGTTGCTGATCCCAACCGTGGGGTGATTTTACTTGGAATTATCCAGTAAGGGATGATTCCGGCTTTGTGTTGCAGGGGAGCGGGCGTACTCCTCGGTACTGTGATCTAGGCCACGTACTGTGACAGGTGGTACCCCAGTGCCTAGTCATTCGTTGGAAATCCATTCTCCCTACGAGCCTGTACGGTTTTGATTGTGCCCAACTATTGTTGAAATGTGAGATGCAAGAATTTCAGCTAGATTCTATTTTACTTTCTATAGACACTATTATAATATCAGAGGATTTTAATATAAAAGTGTTTTAGCTATCGTAAGGTAAAAACCCGACATGTTTATTTGTGGCGCGGTCTTACGAGATGCTTTTGTTTTTAAAGAATTTTGAAACTTTAATAATCAATTGAGTGTATTTATGATGCGCTGGTATTCCAGACTGACTTGGGTGTTATTTTATTATAATGCTCGGGTCAGACCGAGTATATTACAGGATAGGTTGCTATGGAGCTCAGGAGAGGAGCTGGAGTTCGAGACGTATTTCTCGTACTTGTATTATTCCGCTGATGTGATTGTTGTATTGACTGATTGACTGGATATTGATGATTGTATTGACATACTCTGATGATGATGTATTGTATATAAACAGATATAGTTTCATTTTGTGTAAAGATCTGTTCTATATATTATATTTTATCCACTGCGACGGTGAGGTTCTGATTTTGTTTAGTTCTTTCTTCTTCTATCTACTTTCTTATTCTTCTACAATCTGTCTTTCCGGCATTCGATCGTCGGCATATTATACTGTTGAGTATTTTGTGTCGATTTTCGAGGGTCGTGAAGGGCGGGTCGTCACACACTTGAATCTGAACACTGCTTACCATCCACAGACCGACGGTCAACGGAAAGAGTGAATCAGATTCTGGAGGATCTTCTTTGTTCTTATGTTCTTGATTTTTGGAGGATCTTGGAAAGATCATCTCCATCTCGTTGAATTTACCTATGACCACAATTATCAGGTATAATTTCAATCTTCTGTTTATCTTGTCTTAATCCTCTATCTATCTTCTTTACCTTTTGTATCCAGGCTAGTATTGCAATGTCTTCGTTTGTTGCTCTTTACGGACGACCTTGCAGATCTCCATCTTGCTGGATAAAATCCGGTAATCGTTCGGTTCATTGGTCCTTTCCGCATTGTGGAAAATTTGGTTCTTTGGCTTATCGTCCGGATTTGCCTGAGAAGTTTTCTGGAGTACATATTGTATTCCATTGTTTCGCATCTTTGTCGGTATCTTCATGATCCATCTCTTATTGTCCAGCCTTCTGCTCTTGAGAGTTTGGATATTGAGCCTAATCTGACTATCGAGAGGAAGCCACTTCGTATTGTCGATTAAGGTACGAAGCAGCTGAGAAGGAAATCTATCATCATGGTCATAGTGCAGTGTTGTACTGATGATCGGAATTGTACCTGGAGAAGGAGGAGAGCATACGTGCTTCTAATCCGGAATTGTTTATTTCAGGTATTATTCTCCGTCCTATCTTATCTTTATTTGTTCTTCTGTGTCTCGTTCCTTTTCGAGGACGAAAAGTTTTGAGTGGGGGAGAGTGTAACAACCCATATTTTTAACAATTATTTTAAAATAGAATTTATTTGAAAACTTTGATTTTTAAATCATTTTAAATTGAATTTTTTGAATTTTCCAATGAAATTTTGGATTTTGTTTATAAGTTAATTTCCAAATATAATAAATTAATGATTTTCTGGAAATTTTATATTTTGGTCAACTTTGGCCAAACTTTGACTTTTAGTTGAAATTTTAAATTTTTAATCTTTTTCTTTGAAGCAGTATTTGTTTCTGATATCTATTCTGCTTTTCGTTTTGTAAAATTCTATTTTATACTTTTTAAAATTGGATAAAATTCAGCGTTTTACACGCATTTATTTTCTGTAATTTATTTGTTATTTTCTACGTTCATTTTTCTATTTTCCTATGTTCATTTCTCATTTTTATTTTCTATTTTTATTTTGTTTAGACTTTGATTTATTTATTGGCTTTTTATTTTTGATTTTGGCTTTGGAAATTTCAAGAGACTTTGTTTTCTCTTTATATAACTTATGCCTTTTCATTTGCCTAGCTCTTCACATCCATAGCCGTCCACTTTATTGTCATTAGCCGTGCCTTTTACTTGCAAATCACGTACAAAGTTTCTCATTTAATCCTTCTTCTCATTTCCCATTTGCGTTCAAAAAGAAAAAATATACAAGTTTCTCATGTCTTCCCCTTTCTCTTTCCCTTCTCTCTTTTGTTTTGTTTTCTCTTTTGCTTTAGGCTTGCTCGGCCATCACCATGTCCATGCCTTAGCCGACCACATCTCCTCCTCCACCACCTCATCACCACCACCAAACCATGTCGTGACCGCTATGACCCAAACCATCACCAAACAATGAAAAACCCCTAGCCGAACTCCTACATTTCATCACCTACTCTTCTATTGCCTCGGCCACCATCACCTCCACCTTCCCTATCCCCTGGCCATGACCATCCCCTACTCCAGACCCGACCTGACCCATGCACACAACCCAGGCCGAGCCTTTGCACCATGGCCGAACCAATAGTTGAATGCCTTTAGACTTTTTGCCTTCCTATTGTCTTGTAACTTACACCTCTTCACCTTCTAGCCCATGGCTGTGCTTTATGATCTCAAAACCAAGCCTAGCATGCCCAATCAAACCATGGCCGAGCATATCTTGGTCATGGTCAAGCCTAATATGATGATGGTAGAGCCCATTGTACTATGGCCGAGCCCACTTGATGGTTAAAGCAATTCTAAGTCACTTTGATTGACATCTTTTCCATTGTTTTAATTTATATTCTTTGTATAATCATATACTTATATATGTTTGTATATTATTTGTTTACAAGACTTGGATTTTGGCTCTTCATCCACTCAAATCTATTCGTGCTTTATCGTGCTTTTCGGAGTTTGTTGTTGTGTTTTGAATTGCCATCTCCAGCTTCAAAAAAGTGAGTTTATCACTCTCGACATTCGTACTTATATAATTGTGAAACAATGACATGTGAATTGTAGAAATTAATATGATATGTTCATATATGCCTGTGACATGATTATATGATGTTATATACTGCTTATATATTTGTTACATCACCTGATATGATATTATATGCTCTACTGTTATTTTATTTTTTGTATCTCACACTGCAAGTTCCCTTTCACTATGGGTTGAAATGATACATACCCGAACGGACTTTAGAATAAGGAAAAATCATTATGAGCTGAAATGATAGGCTCGATTGATTTTTATTGTATTTTATTTGACTTGGGATTGCGGGTTTGAAATGATAGAACCCGGATTTTTCTTTTTTAATTACGGATTGAAATGATACATATCTGTATCACTTGACCTTGGCTAGAAAATATTATACAGACTCATGGTTATATATTTAATAATATTTTCTTAAATTTTTTTAAGTATTTTTAAGTTTTAAGATATATGAAAATTTTACTTAAAATTTTGATTCAATGATTTTAAATATATGGAATTTTTATAAGTCAATAAGTGGTTTGATTTTAAATTATAAAGTTATATTGGTTTTCTATAAGTTGGAATCTTTATATATCAATAATTGGTTTTAAGTTACAATTTAAAGATCTTTATTGATGATAAATAACTTAATAGTTAAATTTGATTTAATGTGGAAATTTTAAATCTAACCAAGTGATGGTAATAGATTTTATTTTATGAAATAGATATGTTTTGTAAAATAAATAATTATGATTTAAAATGGTAAAATTGTATCTTAAATTATGACTTAACTTTATAATGGAAATTTGGTTTTCAATTAGAAATGTGAAGTTTGACTTATGAAAAGAATATTTTGTTTATGAAATGGGTATTTTAAATAAAGTGTTAAGCTATTTGTAAAAAATAAATTAAGTATAATAATGTACTTTTGACTTAATAAATGTATTATAGTTAATTTGGATATTTTAATTATAAAAAGTTATTTTATTTAAATCATAAGTTAAATGATATCCAAATGAATATTTTTGAAATGTAAAGATATGGTTATAAGTTAAAATGGTTAAAAATTGAAATCTTAAGGTTTTTGAAAGGTTATAATAAATATGGAATTTATATTGGTAGCATTTCTAAAATGCTGCTGTTTCTGAATTTGAACTATGTTTTGAAATACTAATATAGCTATTGTAGCACTTTGTAAGTGATGTTGTTGCTGAAATTAAACTATGATGTGAAATATTAATATATCTACAGCACTTTATAAGTGCTGCTGTTTTGAATTTGGCAATGTTTTTGAAATGTTAATATATTTACCGTAACACTTTATAAGTGCTGTTGTGGCTGAAATTTCAATGAACTTTGGAAATGAATATATTTTGGAAGATTTTGACATTGAATTCAAATGGCTTAAATGAATATGTTTTGAGGTGTAATATAAACCATTTTTTTTAAATTTATAAGTTAATACAATGTTTTCGAAATTGGTATAATTGAACGAATAAACTTAAAAGTGTTATAACTTTGGTAATGAATATTATTTTTTTAGGTCTTATGACTTGCTAAATATTATGATTTCCAAATAATAACATTTTAAAAGGGTTATGATTTCAAAGTGTTATGGATTCAAAGTGTTTTGATGTCGGAATTGTTATAACTTTGAAAGTACTATGACTTTTGGAAATGAATTTATTTGAAATTGTATTTAATTAAGAATTATTTTGAATATATTGATTTGCAATTGAAGATTTAATAATATGGCTTTATAAAGTGGTTTTGGTGTAAGATGATTTAAAAGGGAATATTTCAAGTTTAAATAAATTGAAAGAAACATTCAGTGATTGGAAATTTGGGTTTGTTCAAATGATATTTTGGTATTTTGGAGTATAAACTAGTTTTGAATATGATATTTTGGTTTTGAAGTATAAATTAGTTTTGAATGGATATGATATTTTATTTTGAGGTATAAATTATTCGAAATAAATATCCATGGGTTATAATAACGATTGGTTGGCAAAGAGACCGGGATCAGATATGGGCATACTCTTTGTCGATACCGAAAACCACTTTAACAACCGTGTACGCGGTGGAGATTCCAGAATGAAGTAGGATGGTGGCGACAATCCTATTGAGGTATATACGTGGACCCGACTCTCGTGAGTTGACATAAGGTGGCTAAAACAGGAGCGATTTACGGGCCAATGAGGTAGCTCCTCTGATTGGACCCATTCCATCGTATACTATTATATTACTTCGTGATTGATTTGATGGCCATCCTTAATTTTTGATTTGGGAGTGTGTTCCGAGGTGGGCGGTAGTGGCTGCTATGCGTTACCACCAGCCCGGATGCGTAATTGGTATATCTACCCTGGCATTGCCTAGTTGTGCCGTGTCACCTACCCTAGCGAGCCTTGTACGAGTTTGGTTTTGTGCCGTAGCCTGTGGAGTATTTAGGGTAGCCTCCCGATCTGGAGGTACGCTGATATTGGATAGACTACTAGGACTATTTATGTGTTAAGGTGGAAAATTTAAAGCCTGAACGCTATTTTAAAGTAAGTTTATTTTACTATTAAACACTATTATAATAGCGTATATTACTACATAGTAGGTAGTTTAACGGATCCTTAAAGGATGGGCGATCCCAATCATCCTTTAAGTTACTTGTGCATTTTTTATTACAGTTCACTTGAGTTGGTTTACATTGTATAGGTATGTATGTCCTGACTCAAATGTTTTGTGTTTTGCTTTACGCTCGGGTCCGACTGAGTGATACAGCATTCGAGACTCACCTTTGGAGTTGGAGCTTTGCTGGGAGATTCAGCTATCTATTTCGCTTTCAAATATTCTGTTGATTCCAGTGATGTATTCTGATTTATACTTGATTATCATATCTTTTACTTTTGTTGTATCTTGTTAACTCTGATGTATACATATATAGTAGCTTCATGAACTACTCTTTCTTTGTTTTCCGCTGCATTATTTTTATATTACTCCGTGTCTATGATTCTGTGATTATTTATTTACTGTATATATTGAGTTTTGCCAAATTTTATTTACAATCTATTGTTTTGAATTATTCAATTCTGACATGTGTGGATTTATTGTCGATTTGAATGGTCCAAAATAGTGGGTCATGACAGAAGAATACTAAAGGAGGTTCATTTAGGATTATTCTAAGATTTCCTCACATTTGACTAAGCTGACGAAGAAGGATGAAAAGTTTGTGTGGACTCTAAAGTGGAGGAAGCGTTTGTGAAATTGAAGAATAGATTGACTGGTGCTCTAGTTTTAGCTGTACCAGATGGAAGTGGAGGATTTACGATGTATACCGATGCTTATGGAGTAAGTTTAGGATCAGTTCTAATGCAACACGGGAGGTTGATTGTGTATGCTAGCAGACAGTTGAAACCGCATGAGAAGAATTATGCCACTCAAGATTTGGAATTGTTAGCGGTCATGTTGCTCTGAAGAGGTGGAGACATTACTTGTTGGGTGAGAAGTTTGAACTCTTTGTAGACCACAAGTTCATGAAATATCTTTTCACTCAAAAGGATCTGAACTTGAGACAGCAAAGGTGGTTAGAGTTTCTGGCGGCCTACGATTTGGATATTCTTTTTACACCAGGGAAAGCTAATGTGGTGGCAGACGCTTTGAGCAGAAATGTGTTCTTCGCTTTCTTGGAGGCTACTTCAACTCTTTGGGAAAGGATTGTGATCATTCAAAGGAAGAATAGTATTTGGAAGAATTAATTCAAGGAGTCGAGAGGGTCAATGTTTGGATTTCGAGATGGATAGCCGAGGTGTTTTTAGGATGAATGGAAAATTATGCATTCTGGATGTTGAGGGACCTAGACAGGAAGTTGTGACAGAGTGCCACAAATCTAAGTTAAGTATCCACCCTGGAGTTCATAAGATGTACATGGATATGAAAAGTGTATTTTGGTGGCCCGGAATGAGGAAGGATATCTCTATCTTTTAAGCAGGTGTGCGAGCTGTCAACAGATAAAGGGTGACTACTAAAGGACTACTGGGTTACTTAAACCGTTGGGGACTCCGAGTTGGAAATGGAAGCAGATATCCATGGATTTTATTAATGGATTGCCTTGGTCTTGGAAAGGGAATGTTGGAGTATGGGTCATTGTGAATTATATTGAAAAAATTAAGCATTATATTAAAAATTGCACTTTGACTATTTACCAATTTACCAAATATTTGAAGGAGGAAACTTAACATAAATATTTTATTAGAAGGGGAACTATTTACCAATTTACCATAAATATTTTATTAGAAAGGGAAACTATTTAACATACTATACATTAGAAAGGGGAACTTAACATCACTATTTAAAATTTTAGCATCTTATTAAAAACAAATGATAAATTAACTGATAAGCTTTGAACAAATAGATAGTGTTCCATTCATCAGTTAACATCAATGTTTTCTTTTTAAAAGAAATTTCAGTTTAGATTATAACTTACCGTAGAAAATTCTCAAGGTAGGGTATGTAATCCCTTCTCTTTTTTAAAGAATTAGACAAATCTAGAAACACCTGCTCTTCCACCTCAGGAGTGATAGTAATACCGTGTTCCATCAACTCTTGAATCCAAGTAGCATGTTTTTGCTGATTTATAATTTTTCAATTTTGTGAGTATATAAAATTGAATTAAATTTGATTATAATTTAAATCAAATTATGTGGAAAACTCACAGTAAACTCGGTAGCAGCAACATCAACCCCCCAAATGGCCCTCACTCGACTCGAACTTGTTAGTCCAAACATACATGTCCCAGGCCGTTATGTCTCTTCGATACTATGTAGAGTAATTAAAAAGAAAAAAGGCATCAATAACGACTTATTATAATTTGATTTAAAAATTAAATTAAATATACCAAATCATGCTGATAGTCCCCAAAAGATCCCAAGTTGTCAAAGTGTAATCTTTGATTTTGCACCCTATTTGTTGCATTTATTTTAGCATGCGCCTTCGCATCTTCCACTCCCAATATGACTCGGACTGGTCATAAATGTCTTGAGCAAGCGCCTTAACCTTCTTCCTTCTACATCCTATGCACCATCTCTCTGTATTTATTGCTTGTTTCTGCTCCCAGAGTTTTCTAATAAGCGCTTGAGATGTGTCAGGTTTTCATTAATATTTACTCTGCATTTGTATTTAAATATATCATCAACATATAAATTTATATGTCAAAAATCAAGTACGCATTAAATTTATTTTATCACAAAACCATTAAACATAACGTCTTTGATGTTAGGTGGAATATCTGAGAATCTAGGCCAGAACCGATACACCTTGGCAAGAATCAAACCGTGAATGCTATCACTCACGATTTCGCTGCCGAAATAAGTTCTGCACATACATAAATTGTATAATAAATGTGAAGTTATTTGTGATGATAATCTATCGATTTAGAACTAAAAATAAATGCAATTTTATCACTTACCCTCCTCTGGCATAATGAATAGTGTTGACTTGACTTACGGATGCATTGAAATCCATAACAGATGCATGTGTAGATGGACCTACATCATTATACTCCTTAATATGATTGGACTCGATGAATGATTATAACAAGTGTTGAGGATCACCACTTACAATAGAAGATCGAGACCCTCACTGGTCCGAAGATGTCCTAGTGGAGTGGGATGCTTGGGAGATTGTATGCCACCGACTGATGGATTTTGACACCACTTTTTTGCATCTATTATCAGGATGGGTACTCATATCTGTTAAAGTTTCAATTACACAATAAAATAAAAAATTCATGACAAAGAATAGTCTTATATTCATACTAGTAGATTTCAAATGAAAAATATATACTGACTCAACTGAAGTTTATATTTATGATAGCATCAAAACACATACACTCAAAAGCACATTAAAATCTTCACAATCAAATGTACATACTATAAGTCGTTATTTTTGTCATCAATTTCACTATTTACACTATTTATTTCATCTTCAAAATCATCTTCTTTAACTTCGACTTCGACCTCCAGGTCGGTATCATCTTCATTTTCTTGGTCATCAGCTTGTTCATCTACGTCAACATTTTCATCTAATTCAACTCTAGCGAATGCTTTTTTGTTAATGGTCCCATATCATGTGCATCATCTTTGATTTTCATTAATTCATTTGGATTAAGATCATGTTGGTATGGCTAATCGGCAATTATGATTGTATCCAAGTTAAATGACCATCTTGGTTTTGTTTTGACAACGGCCCGCCAATCTACCTTACTATTGTTCATGGAAGGATAAGGTGCATAAAAAACTTGTGTTGCTTGTGTTTCCAACACAAATGGATCGTAACCTTGATATCACCTTTTGTGATTTATTTCAATTAGTGGGTGATTTTTGTGTGTACATCAAATTCCTATATCCTTCCTAGTATCAAACCATTCGCATTTGAGTAAAAATATTTTAAGCTACGGTGTTATAAAGCAAGTAAGTTCGATTATTTCTAGCAAACATCATAATAATCTTCTAAATCATCACTCTTGTTGCCGCCTATGGCATAGAATCCACTTTGTATGTTGTTTTATTTGCTCTAAACTCGACTATATGAAATTTGAAACCATTTATGCACTAAATTGGATGATTCCTACATCTAATCATTGGTCCAAATGCAAGTATTCGATAACAAACAATGGCAACTTCATTATCAACAACCTATATTTTTTATTTTGTTATATCTCACAGTTTATTAGGACAAAAAGATATATATTGAATTATATTTACATATTTCTTGAACCAACCTTCAAATCCTTTATTGGGGAACCGGTTGAATTTGCTTGTTCGAATTGACTATTGAACAATTAATAAGGACAAAGAAAAATATATAGCACAAAAAAAAATCACATTACATACCAAATTAGATCTGATAACTCTTCACAATTGAGAAGCACTGTTGATTTGGCCAAATTGAAATTCTTAATTAATTGGAAATCCATTTTTCCATATACCGGGTTGACGTCCTCGTTTCTGGAAAATCGATAAAGAAATGTTGGGTGAATCAAGCATCTCATCATCACTGCGACCACTATTAAAATTTAACTTAATGTGGTCTTTGAAGTAGTAACTAAAAAATGTGGATGCTTCTTTTATAATATATGCTTCACAAATAGAAGCTTCGACGCGTGTTTGTTTCACCTTCTTTTTAAGGTGACCTAGATACTTATATATGAAGATTTAGAATACAAAAATTTACAATATTACAATGATTAATAAAAAATAAAATTTACACAATACCTTTTGTCTTGTACATACCTTTCAAATGGATACATCTAACCATATTGTACTGGTCCTCGTAGTAAAGCTTCGGTTGTTAAATGTATACTAATAGATGTTCGAAGTAATTGAGAATTCTTGGAGGAAATATTTTCTCTAATTTGCACAATATTTTGATATATCATTTTCTAGTTGTTGTAGACGAGTTCTGTTAAGTGTAGTCAAGCAAATGTAAACTAATCTTGGTTATTAGCATCCAAACCCTTTGTGCTAACAACTTTTTAAATACTATCGGGAATAAAGTTTCTAGAAATACATGACAGTCGTGATTCTTCATACCCAACAGCTGATGGTCCTTTATATCAACACAACGTTTCATGTTAGATCCAATCCCATCTGGTAACCTAATGAATCAACCTATTTCAACAGTTTTCTACATTGACTGCTTTCCACTCATAATAAGCTAATCGTTTGACATTTAGACATTTATAATCAATTTTCAGCTTTGGGTGATTACAGTACAATGCAATATCTTTCCTGGACTTCAAATTATATTTCGTTTTTTCCTTTCACATTTATTATCATATTAAAGTAATTCTTAAAAACATTCTTCTTGGTATGCATTACGACCAGATTATAACGAATTTTTAACTTCTTCGAATAAGGTAACTCCCAAAATATACTCTATTTGTACCAACTATGAATTTGTCCTTTACTAGGGATTTTTTGCACTTTGCCTAACTCCTGTACTTTTGGATAATCTTAAACGAGCTCGTACACATCTTCACTACTTAGAATGATAGGTGGCTATATAGTAATAACTATATTTCCTCCGAAAATTTACTTATCAAGTCTGAAGCAATCATTTTGATGCAAAAATTGACGACGATGATCACACCAACATTGTTTGCCATCAAATTTTAACTGAAAAGATTCTATTGTATCTATGAAAATGGGATAAGAAAATTTACTAGTTGTACTCCATCTAGAAAACATCTCATATGAAAGAAAATTGCTTATTGTCCACATAATGATGCAAATATTATAATTTTTTGACACATCATAAGTTACAACTCCCTTTGCATATAGTCTTATTAGTTCATCGACTAATGGTTGCAAATATACATCTATTCCTTTTTTAGGATGTCTCAATCCTGGAGCTATTAAAGTTAAAAATATGTATGGTTCTTCATGCACATTCACGGTGGCAAATCGTAAGGTGTTAGAATAACTGGCCACGTTGAGTAAGGTTTATTACCAAATGTAGCAAATGATGTAAATCTATCAGTACACAAACCAAGTCTTACATTGTGGGATTCTTTAGAAAAATCAGGATATATGTTATGGATGCTTCCAAGCATCACCATCCGATGGATGACATAAAGCATCTTTAGCTCGTTGTCGTTTACAATGCATTGCATGTGTTTTGTAGTAGCGGAAGATTCATACTGTTAAGTGGGTTTTTATCCAAACACAAATCAAAAATAGTTTGAACATAAAGACGAAGACGACACTACTTGAAATCTTGGAGGCACACTCAGATAGGGCAAAAGAATAGCTCAGGAAAGTTTAACTCAAAAACATGCAAAGGAGAAAGGTCGGTATCGACTTTAACATGTCGGTGGTGACTTCTCTTGGGTCCGTGTGACGATCCCAATTTTAATTAACATTATTTAGGATATTTAATTAGTTAAATTAAATGAAATAATGTAAATGGTTAAGTGATTGAGATTTGTATAATTTAAAGGGTATCCATGCCTACTTAAACTAATGAACTAAAGGGGGATTTAAAATGAAATAGAAAAGGGTAGTGATAAGGAAAAGATAGGAATAAGTCATATTCACATACCCTAAACCCTTACTCGCTCTCATTTTGCATGTTCAGTTCCACAAACTAAAACTAAACAAGAGTCGGTCACCATTAATGAAGATAAAGGGGAAGATAAGCAAGAATCAAGAGGAAGAAGCTAATCAACTTAATCCAAGATCAAATCTCAACTCCTTAACAAAGCTAAGGTGAATAATAGATTATATCTTATGTTTTTGATTTTCGGTTGCTAGAATGAGATAAGAATTTATTTGGAATTGTTTTGCCATTTTTTGATAGTTTAAAATGGGTATATATACTTGTTGATGATTTAGGCTATTTCATATGCATTTTATGATAAGAATTGATTTAGAAAACTCATTAGATGATATTTAAATGACTTGCAATGTTGATATAAGGTCAGAAATAACGTTTTAGAGATGGGTTTCAAGTTTCATAATTTTCTGAATTGTTGTGGATTTATTATGAATTTTCTAGTGAAGAAAATGCTATTTTGGGTTTAAAATTTATTTACGGCTAATATATAGTAGCTTTGGATCAGAAATTTAAATATGTTAGTAGAAAACACACAAAAAGTGATTTATTGGAATTTTTGGAGAATTTTCCTAAGTGTTTTGTTAAGTATATAAAATTATTTAAGGCATGAGACTTAAATGTTTTATATGTTTAAAATAGGAGAAGGGGCATTTTGTAAATGTTTTAAATAAATAAATTTTGAATTCGGAAGCACTTTTGAAAAAGTTTTTGGAAAAGAAATTGGCAACCAATTACATTATGACAAATAAGGAAGTTAGTTGGATAGAAATTACTTTATAAAGAAAGAAAACGGTTTTTGTAAGTATATACTGTTTTGCTATCTTCGGCAGCTACCTTTCGATCATATACCTCCGCCTCCAACCAGTTCAAAACCAATACACATGGTATCAAAGACTTGGTATATAGTGGATTGGAGATAGGCGACAGGTAGAGGGTCGAAACATGGCTTCCGAAAGGGTCAAAACCTTGTTTTGAGTTTAAAAGAAAATGCACTTGCTTTGCTTTCGAATGAGATAGCTTTTGACTTCATTAATTGGTTTAAAGATAAGCTTTCGACCTAGGTTGCCGCCTATTGTTTTAAATAGGCTTTCGACAGTGTCAAAACCCTTGTTGCTACAATTCTACCTTTCAACTCAGTTGAGGCCACTTTGCCTTTAAACATGGTTTCAAAGGGGTGCTTTCGACTTTATTAAAGAAGTCGCTCCTCCAATGCTTTCTAAAGGGATGGCGTCGAAACCATCTACTTTCTTTACTTAGGAAACTGCTTTCGAAAGAGTATTTTCGACTTGGTTGTTTTAGGAACCATTTTTTTTATTGAAAGTTAAACCCAAAGGTTTCGAAAGGAATAGTTTTAAATGGTTTCGAAAGATTATTCCACATGTTTTACTTGAACCCAAATGCTTTCAAAAGGTTTAAGATAAAGGTTTCGCAGGGGTGGTTCCCCAAATGTTTTCAAAAGGTTTTAAATGGAAGGTTTTCAAAGGTTTCGAAAGGCATGTTTAAGGTGTTTTGAAAGGGGGATGTCTATGGATTTATAAAGCTTTCGAAAGAGATGATTTCAATGTTTCAAAAGGTTTAAATAAATGGTTTCGAAAGGTATGTTTTGGCCCTTTGGCCTAACGTTATAAAGTAAAGAAGTTTACTTATATCGAAAGGGATACTTCAATGGTTTCAAAAGGGGTTGTTTAAAGCTTTTAAACGAGGGTTTTGAATGTGTTCATCAACAATGTTTTGTGTAAAGTATATATAACATGGCAAAGAGATTTGAGTAAAGCAAATAGTATATTTTCCTTGTATAAGTATGATTTAAAGGGTTAAATCATTTTGAAAAGGTTTTCAAGGAAAATTTAAAGGATAGTTAACCCTAAGTAAATGACTCGGATACTAGAATACCAGATGGGACTGGTATAGGGTCACGCCCTATACATTAGCTTTAGCCCCAAGCTAATTTAGTCCAAAATTCTAGTGTGTAGGGCTTAGTCACAAGTAAGACTTAAATGATAGTTACACATAGAAAGGAATATGTACAAAGGAGAAGGATTGGTTATTGGTGAGCCAAAAAACCATTAGGATCAGGTGACCCTTAGAGAAGTAAGTTGAGGACTGACCGTCCAGAAGTTTGTCTAACAGTTGTTAGATTATTTGTTTATTTTGACTGGTAGGCCCGAGTCAGCCAATGGTTAGTAGTTAGCAAAACAAAACTATATATTTCAGACAGATGCTCCATTTTTTACCTGTTTATAATCATATATGATATTACTATTATTGTTATAATCAGTTTGATTACAGGATTTTGAATTGTAAAAAAAGATATGTTTTAAAGGGATATTAGTGAGGGGAAACTCGTTCCATTAAGTGGGGTGGTCTCACTTAATATCAGTAAACTGAGATGTAATAGTATTATTCACACCAGGCTTTATGTTTGGCTCAAAATTTATATTTTTTCCTTAAACTCTCGGGTGCTCAAAATTAATTTGAGTAGATTGAGAGTTTAGGTTTTATAGGTTTAGTATGTGGACGAATAAAGTTACTGAAGACGTGCAGGAGGAAAAGTTAGCTATTTAGGAGTTGCTATTTAGTTCCATTTCTGTTGTGATGTATTAAGACATATATGTCTATTTAGTACTTTGATCATCCAAGGGGGCATCTTCATATGTCACTCTTGGCGTATTTTGTAATAATTATATTTGGTCAAAACCTAAGGATCGATTATGGGATTATGTAAATTGAATATTAAATACTGCTTTGAAATGTAATTATAAAAGTTGTTTTAATCTGTGTTGTTTTTATTTCATATTCATGTGCTTCTGATATTATGGATACCATTAACATTACTGTGTTTTGTCATTGGAAGTTAATATTGTGGATGACTGCAGATCTGTAGTGCTTAGCTTTGGGCCTCAAGATAAGGGATGTTACAACTTGGTATCAGAGCATAGGTTTATGAAAAAATTTAAACTTAAAATGATTTTGAAAACATAATCCTAAGGAATTAGAGGAAAAAGATCGGGGTATGGGATAACGCTACAGTAACATACTTGTATTTTCTATATATAAGTATACGCTTTATCTCTATTCTCCCATCTCTATTAGGCTACTCTTCTGTATCTTACGAAGACTCGAATGCAGATATGGATGCTAGAGGTGAAAGGGTTAACCTTGGTAGGGAAGGACCAAAACTAATGGAAATGCCAAACCAAATACTAGGAGTAATCCAGGTTAGGAACAAGATGCAAATGTGGGTGCTGGAGTCCCACAAGTTGATATGGGAGCAATGTACCAGTTCTCCGTAAACATGACGCAGGCAAGAATTACTGCTGGAGTATTTGGAGGAAATGCTGGAGGAGGAAATCAAGAAGCTCTGATGGTGAACAACTATGCTATTTTGAGTAGAGATTATGCCTGGTAGGGAGGAAAGTCATTTATTGGTACTGAAGACGCAATCGAAGTGGAGAATTGGTTACTTCATTGCGAGAGGATTTTCACTGACTTAGGGCTCAATGATGAACAGAAGAAAAAGCTTGCTTCTAAATAGCTACAAGGAGCAACACTATATTGGTGGAACAGTATGACTGTTGGAGTCAATGAGGAGACCATGACATGGGCCGAGTTTAGGAGAAGGTTCGAAGAAAGGTTTATGTCAGAAATTGCTATGTCCACTATGCTCAGAAAGTTTTCCAAGTTGGAGCAGGGGGATATGACTATACTTGAGTATGCAACAAGGTTTGAGGAGCTACCAAGATATGGCTATGCTACGGTTGATACTGTTATTAAGAGGAATGAAAATTTCATTTGGGGGTTGAAGCCTGAGCTTGCTAAGGCTATGCTACCGTATATTAGGGATCCAAGTGATGTTGTTGTTGAGATGGCCTTGAGGAATGAAGAGATGCAAACTTTTCTTGAAAGAAACAAGGCTAAGGAACTCAAGGAGGGAAGAGTCAGAAGAGGAGGTTTTTCCACAAGAAAGGAGCTTAGAAGGGTGGAGCTGCTAAGAAGGGAAAGGAAGAAGTGGTCTGTTATAAGTGTGACAAGAAAAGACACTATGCCCATGAGTGCTGGACAGGCAAGGGAAAGAAAGCTGCTGGGAAGAAAGGGATAAAGTGTTTCAACTGTGATCAGATTGGGCACTATAAGAACTAATGCAAGGAGCTAGCCAAGGATGGGAAAGGTAATATGTTTGCATTATAACCAGCTACCTCAAGACTAACAGCAGAGGAGAAGGGAAAAGCTGTGCTGGGAGGTATGCTTTTGATTTATGGTATATCAGTTAGAGTTCTATTTGATACCGGTGCATTGCATTCTTTTATATCTCATTGTTTGGTAGATAAGCTTAACCTAGAACCCTCGTACCTGGTTACTTCCTTAAGGGTTGCAAATTCGATAGGAGGTTATGCGACTCTTGGGATGAGATGTGACCGCTCAGACTTTGAATTGTTAGGTCATACATTTGTTTGCAATTTGCATATGTTTGATTTCGTAGGGTTCAGAATTATTTTGGGTATGGATTGGTTAAGTAAATACAATGCTAGGATATTTTTCCATGATAGGAAAATATCGCTTGGACCACTGACTGTAGTGATCAGATTGTATACTCCATAGAAAACCCTACTTTTGAGGTAAATGCTTTGTTTGGTATTGTGGAGGTAGAAGACGAGTTGGATCGAGTTTTCTTTGTTGGAGAATTCATAGATGTCTTTGAACCTGTAGTAGGATTGCCACCGGAATGAGCCATTGAGTTTCGGATAGATCTGGTACCAGGAGCAGAATCGGTGAGTAGACCGACAAGCAGGATGACACCTACAGAGATGAGGGAGTTAAATGTGAAGTTGGTGGATTTGGAAAGTAAGAATTTAATCATACCAAACAGTTTACCTTAGGGAGCAGCCGCGGTGTTCGCAAAGAAGCCGGATGGATATTTAAGGTTATGTATCGATTATCGTAAGTTGAATGAGAAGACGATAAAGAATCGATATCCGTTACCTAGATGACTTGTTCGACCAGTTGAGCGGAGCTAAAGTATTTTCCCATTTGGTTTTGGCGACAGGATTCCATCAGCTTAGAGTGGTTGAGGATAGTATTCCTTTGACGGTGTTTAGGACCCGATATGAATCGTACGAATGGTTAGTGTTGCCATTTTGACTAACTAATGCGCCAACATTCTTTATAGATTTGATGAACCGAATTTTTCGAGGGCGCTTGGATAGGTTAATGTTGGTGTTCACTGATGATATACTGATATACTCTAAGGATGAAGGAGAGCATGAAGTTCATCTTAGACTGGTGCTTGAGACGTTAAGGCAGCATCAACCAAAGGCGAAATTTTCGAAGTGTCATTTCTAGAAGAAAGAAGTGAAGTTTCTTGGTCATGTAGTCTCAGAAAAGGGTTGTCTGTGGATCCGACTAAGATCGAAGCGGTGAATAATTGAAAGAGACCCAAGACAGTGACTAAGATAAAGAGTTTTCTTGGATTAGTTGGGTACTGTCGGAGATTCGTTAAGGAGTTCTTGCAGATAGCGGCACCGATGACCAAGCTAACGCGAAAGGATGTGAAGTTTGTCTGGACCGATAAGTGTGAGGAGGCATTCCAAAAGCTGAAACACTTATTGACGAATGCATCTATGTTGGTTGTTCCAGGGGGAATCGAGACTTAGTAGTGTATACAGATTCATGTGGAACAGGGTTAGTAGCTGTGTTAATGCAAAGAGGTAAAGTGATTGCCTATTCTTCTCGACAGCTTACACCGCATGAAGTTAGGTATCCAACGCACGACTTGGAACTAGCTGCGGTCATTTTTGCATTGAAGGTGTGGAAACATTACCTTATGGGAGAGAGATTTAAGTTGTATATGGATCATAAGTCGTTAAAGTATTTATTCTCTTAGAATGAGTTGAATATGAGACAGCAGAGGTGGTTAGAGTTTTTAGCCGCTAATGACTTTGGTATTGAGTACACACTGAGAAAGGGCAATAAGGTTGTTGATGCACTTAGTAGAAAACATCAGAATGCAGTGTTGGCAATGATAGCTGAGTGGAAAGATTTAAAAGCATTGACAACATGTAGAGTGCAGTGGAGATTTGAAGCTAAATTTAGTAAGAAGGCTGCTATGTTGTCATGTTTAGAAGTTCGACCGATGATGATCAAAAAGATTGCTTCTAAGCAGAAGGAGGATCCATTATTAGTTGAACGGATCAGCAAGTTAAGGATTGGAATAGAGAGCAATGACTTAAAGGATTTCAGTCTTGACCAGAACGGGTGGTTGAGGAAGAAAGGAAGATTATGTGTTCTGAATGTGGGAGACATTAAGAAGGAAGTTCTTGAGGAATGCCATCGTTCAAATTTCACCATTCATCCGGGAGGAACTAAGATGTATTAGGACATGAAGAGGAGTTTCTTTTGGAAAGGTATGAAGAGAGATGTAGGCTTATGGGTGAAGCAGTGTTTGAACTGCCAACAGGTAAAAGCCGAACATTAGAAACTAACTTCAGCCTTTAGATATTCCAGTATGGAAATGGGATTCTATTTCGATGGATTTTATAGATGGGTTGCCAAGGTCAAACAGAGGAAATGAAAGTATATGGGTCATAGTGGACAGGCTGACCAAGAGTGCCCATTTCATTCCAATTAAGTCAACCAGGATGGCACCTGTTTTAGCTAAGTTGTTTATGAAAAATGTAGTTAGACTTCATGGAATTCCAAGTAGTATAGTAAGCGATAGAGATTCCTTGTTCACTAGCGAGTTCTGAAAGAGTCTATAGGATACTTTAGGAATCAAGCTCAAGATGAGTATTGCTTACAATCCGTAGACCGATGGGCAAACGGAAAGAGGTAACAAAGTCTTAGAAGATTTGTTACGAGCTTGTGTGCTAGATTTTGGGGGATCCTGGGAAGACCAACTACACTTAGTTGAGTTTTCGTATAACAACAGTTATCAGGCTAGCATAGGGATGGCACCATTTGAAGCTTTGTATGGAAGGCCATGCAAATCTCTAGTTTGTTAGTTAGAGACCGGGGATAGGTTAGTTATTGGTCCGAATTTAGTTAAAGAAGCTGCAGAAAAGATTGAGTTGATTAGAGCTAGAATGAAAGAAGCTCAGTCTAGGCAAAAGAGTTATGTTGACAAGAGATGGAAAGACTTAGAATTCTGAGTTGGAGATCATGTTTTCGTCAAAGAATCAGCAATGAAGGGTGTGATCAGGTTTGGGAAATCGGGAAAGTTAGCATCGAGATTCGTTGGACTATTTCCTATTATAGAGAGGATCGGGAAAGTCGCAAATAGAGTAGAGTTACCGAACAATTTGGAAGGAGTCCATGAGGTTTTTTGTGTTTCTCATCTAAGGAAGTGTATTCGAGATCCAGAGACTGCTATAGCACCAACTATGTTAGAGGACTTAGTAGTGGAACCGAATTTGACTATAGTTAGAAAGCCAGCTCGTATAGTCGTAAGAGATGAAAAGAGGCTAAGGAACAAGACAGTTAGATTAGTTAAAGTCTAGTAGAGCAAAGACGAGAGAGACTATACTTGATAAACTGAGAGTTGGTTTATAAATGCTTATTCTGACTTGTTTCATGGTATGCTTTACCTTTATGATTAATTTTGATGAGTACCTTATCGTAATTTCGAGGACGAAATTCTTTAAGGAGGAGAGTCTATAACGACCCTAATTTTGATTAACATTATTTAGGACATTTAATTAGTTAAATTAAGTGAAATAATGTATATGGTTAAGGGATTGAGATTTGTATAATTTAAAGGGTTGCCATGCCTACTTAAACTAATGAACTAAAAGGGGATTTAAAATGAAATAGATAAGGGTAGTGATAAGGGCAAGATAGGAATAAGTCATATTCACATACCATAAGCCCTTACTCTCATTCTACACATTCATTTCCGCAAACTAAAACTAAACAAGAGGCCAGCCACCATTAAAGAAGATAAAGGGGAAGATAAGCAAGAATCAAGAGGAAGAAGCTAATCAATTTAATCCAAGATCAAATCTCAACTCCCTAACAACAAAGTTCGAAAGCTCCTTAAAAGAAACGCTGCAAAATCTCTGATCCAATCATTTCCACATCATCCAAATACGCTCCATAGGCAGCTATTACCAAAATATCACCAAAATCATCGTCAAATAGATCGATCTCGACTCCCTTTACTTTCGATCAATGGTTGTTGATGCCTCCATCAAAGTTGCATGCCAAATTTGCATCAAATATACACATGCAGCGGAGGTAGCATTCCCACTCAAAAGTATAGTGGTGGAGGATCAGTGCTAATTCTGCGATCGTGAATAATTCCTCAAGTCCAAAGGCAGGAAAATATACAAATTAGATTGGTCGTCCTTGAAGAAAGGTGAAATTTGCTGAGGCTAAGTAAACAGAGATGTTCTGGTTGCTTCAACGATCTCCTAAGGGGTGAGACCTTGATAGTGTGAGGAAGAGCCGAAAGTTCGAGGCGGTGCCATGGACTGAGTGGAGGTCGGAGAGGGGTGATTGGGTTTAGATCTGGAGTGGCGACGAGGCTAGATTTGACATGCAAAAATTGGCGCACAGGAGGGGAAGCTACTGCTGCTACTAGGGGGTTGTGGCGTCACCTATTGTGAAGGAGAGGATGAGGCTACAATGATTCGTTTTGAGGTAAGGGAGGGAGATTTAGAGTTCGGCACTAGAGAGAGGAGGGGGGACGAAAGAAAATGAGGCAGTTGAAGCTTGAACATGACTATATGTCGCGTTCCAGGTTGGAGTCGTGCCTTAAACCATTAACCGATCAACCGTCTTAGGGGTAAACGGTCGACCGGTCATCGAATTTTGGACACAAGTTAAATCCGAACCCTAATCGAGCTAGGTTTATTATTAATAATAAAAATAATAATCGTTTCATGTCATTTTCCTTCGACTCGACACGAACTGAAAAAATTTGTCCTCTTTATGACAGTGCCCTAGCTTATCGTCTTGCTCTTTGAAACCATTCCTTAATTATTCCATGGTACACCTAACTTATACTGCTTCTGCCATCATTAACTTTGAAAAAACAAAAATATTCCAGCTACTATTCTCCGTATTACTTTTATACAGGAATATTCCTCCTATTTGCTAGCGAGCATTCAATACACTTCCTAGCTACATACCCTAACTAAGTTAAGTGTCATTTCTATTTTATTTTCCCCTTTAAAAGAGAGAAATTTTAAAAACTTCCAATTTTTAATAAGCAGGAAAAATAATCGAGCTATACATATACTCATTTCTATTTCTTTCAAAAATGAGAAACTCTTTTCCATCCAAAAACCTTTTTAAACCAAAATCAAGCTTTTATTTTACTATACATATATTTTTAAAAATCTCAAGACTTGCACTTTTAAAATCAAGACTTTTAAGCGCAGCCAAATAAAATACCAAAACTTTCTTATCTTTCAAAACAACAGTTTCCAAATAGACCCTTTGGAAAAATCCTTTGAAAAATCCGTTTAAACATTTCAAGTCATTTTTCGAAATATTTTTTCAAATTCTCTCTTTTGGGGTTAGACTAAGAAATATAGTTTACTTTTTTAATAAAAAAATGGGTTCGTCATCTTGTGGTGATTGATGAACATTCTTTACGAGAACTTGCCTTTGGATGTTTGCGGCATATAGACTCTTATTTTCCACTTGTCTAGATAAAATGTGCATCTTCCACTGCCAATCCATCAAAGTCCATAGTCATATGGTAGCCATGTCTCAACAATCAGTCAAACACTATCCAGCCTTCAGGATCCTTCCATATGTCATGCTCATGCTCTCCTAGGTTAAAGCCTAATGTATAACCAACGCTCCATAGGCTAATCAGAGTAGGTGCGAAAATTTAAACTCTATAAGAATTTTCTTTACTCATAGTTGCCTCTTCCATCCTTTTGGAATATGGTTGTAACTATTCTATAGTTTGAACTTATAGAGTTCGGCATATAATATTTATAGCTAGAAAAATACAGATAGGTACTCTTAGAGGATCCTAATTCCTATGATTGACTAGCCGAGTCTCTAATACCAAATGTAACAACGTTTACCTTAATGGCCCCAAATTTCGAGAAAAATAAGTCCATTAAAGTGTGGATCATTGGTTTTAGTAACCAGTAACGAACATAAGTATATCAAAGATCGATCAAACTAAACTCATAGAGGAATAGAAAATATAATAGGAAATAAATACTGACTTAGGCCACTACCACAGAATCAACAGTATATTTTGGACATCCAATCACCTTGTCAGTACCAAGCATAAAAAAGATGACTTCTCCATCAAGCACTACGTCTTTCTACAGTGACTCATTCCTCTAAATCCATCCTATGGGTTGTAATAAGGAGGGGATCAGAATAAGGTTCTGGTGATTGGAAAATTGTATTTTTTATCTATAACATAAATTTACATAGTTAGGTTTCCATTTAGATGTTATGTCTGTGGGTAAAAGCTAACCCATTTAGTTTAATATTTGTGTGCATGATATATCTATCCTATCCTTCTCCAAGTATACTATACATATATATATACCTATGTTTATATATACATTCAAACAATTCTCTACCCAGAACCTCGGACACTTAATACTTCTTAATTATGAAGCGGGCATTGCGCGTCGTCATCGCTAGTCTATCGGTCCTAGCTATAGAGACCGATGACTCTTATATACAGCTTTACTAATACTATATAATTTATTTACTATGTTACTACCACAACTCAAAGACTCGTCTAAGAGTTGACTTTCCAACCTCCACTAAACTAATTTTCAACTATCTCTATCACGAGGTCCATGCGTATCCTATACAGATTCTACACTAGTAGGAAGCGAAATTTTTTAGCGTAAACCAAGTCTTTACTACCACTCGTTTGGGATCGCTGGGCATTCAAGCCTATATGCCAGACCTGCTACTAAATATTAGTACCAACTACTAACATAGCCTTCTAACCCTCCACAGCTGACATCCCCATTTAGACTAATCTAAGTAGTCAAGGAAAATACCTCGTTTCGTTACTTACTACCTCTAATTAGATAGGAAGAAGACCCCATTTCCCAGAAGGTACTGGATTATTTAATACTTCAAATCTGAGGCAAACCCCTAGGCATACTTTCCCATAACCTATTCTCAACGTAAATCTCTTTTCCACGGGTCCTAAGGTTGGAGATGTCATATATCAGTAGTAGGTGTACACAGCTGCTGGTAGACACTGAATGAAGGGCTGACTTCTGTTGTATAACTTTATTGACTTCGCATCCCAACCCACTAAATCAAATTAATTACTTTAAACTTTAATATTGTGCAAAGCCCACTAATCTCTATTTGTGTATTTAAGACTATATAATTTACTTTAATGATAATTATACCACCTTAAGATATTTAATTACTAACATTTTTTACTTTCAATAAATGTCACTTTGTCCAAAATAAATTATTATTATCTCAATTGACGTTTCCTAAAGACATTTATTTACTTATTCAAATCCTTGCCTAGTATTCCTTCTTTATCTCTCCATATTTATTATCCTATCAATCTCATTAATCAGTCCCATTGCTCCATTTATACCCTATTTAAACTCTCGTAACTCCCAAATTTATTCCACGTTTATTACTTATTTATTTAGAGTTACAATATTTCCATCTCTATTTCCTAATCATATCTTTTATTGCGAATGCTATTCTAACGCCCTAATTTAAACTAATCGAATATTACACATAAATCGTTGTATAAGTTAAATTTCGTTTTAATTGAATAGCACGGTTAAATGCGCATATATGTTTTTACTAATTATATTTCTACTTATTAATCCCTAATTAGAATATTCTTTTCCCTATTTTAATTTGTTAGATTTATATTTCTAAAAAGTTTTTCCATTATAATTTCCATAAATTAGCCTAAACTAAGGGATTTGCTTCATTTGAAATTATAAAGAATGATTTATTTCCTTTTTATTTGAAATAGATAGTGTAAACTATGGAAAACAAATCCATACTTTACACATCGCTTTCCTCTATTTACGCATATTCCTTGCCAAATCAAACGTTGCACTTTTCGATGCAACTAAGAAAATTAGGAAAATTTATAAAAAGTTAAACGTATAATATTCCCAATAATTAAAATACAGAATGTCCACATTCCAAAAGAATTATGGCATAAATTAGGTTAGACTAACATCTTAATAATCTAATTGTAGATTTGGAATAAATTCTACATCTTATCAACATTCAACTCTTAATATCCAGTAGACAGATTTCTAAATCTGGTTGTAAATGGTATTTCTAATAAAATTTCCTACATTGCAGGATATGTAGGCAATGTTTCGTGCGTTTAATTCGAGCCTATAACTCTTAGATCTTTATTTAGGCATAATAATCAAATAAAAATCCAACGAAATAAACTTTAATGTTATAAATGAATTACATAATTACCCACTCACCTTTTAGAGCATTACAAATCTCTCGAATTGAATCTAATTCCTTGATTCAACTCCATCTCCTTTTTAATCCAAAGAATATGTATAAAAATGGTTAATACATACAATAGAATTTGAGATCTAAGAAGAAATTCGGGGTTGAAAGGGAATATGAGTTTATAATATTGAAATTTACCTTGTTGTTTGTGCAACGCTAATCTGCTCCTTCTCTTCTTCTATTTATTTTCTGCTATTCTCCAGTTTGTATAAACACAAACTATTTTAAAGTTAGGAGGAATAGTGGAAAAGATGAAATGACAGAGCTTTGCTGCCCTAGATCAAAAAATATAAGAAGAGAAGGGAGATATTAAGCTTGTATTTATAGGCTCTCGAATCAATCGTAACTGTTAGATTAAAAATATTAAATTCGGACCATTGGCCGAGGTTCAGATCGTAGCTAAAAACCCTCGACCTTTCGAAATTCCATCATTTGCTCAAATTCCATTTTTGGAGCCTAATTAATTATTAAATTATCACCCAGAATTTATGAGGTATTACACTTTTATAAAATATCTCTTTTATCCTATTTTATAAAATCTCACTCTATTTTATAAAATATATCGTTTATACTATTTTATAAAATTTCATTCTATTTTCTAAAATATCACATTTACGTTATTTTATAAAATCTCAATCTATTTTATAAAATATATCTTTCACTTTTAAAATTATTCTTCATTTAAATAATGTTTATAAATACTAATTAAGCTTTATTAAGTCTTTAATCACTTTAATAATAAGTGTAGGGTTTTTAACGCACTTAATTAGCTTACTAACTTCAATTTATAAAATCTTTCCTTCTCTTAAATAATATTTACAAGTATTAACCAAGCATCATTAAGCCTCTAATCACTTTAATAATAAATGTAGAGCTCGTAACTCACTTAATTTGCTTATTAACTTTTCTAAAACTCATTCAAATGATTTAATTACTACTAACTAACAACATGCACATCATTATATCATTTAACTAGTCACAAATAGAACCGTAATGTCACACAAAACCATCTAATTAACCCAAACCTAATTCATAAGTTACTAACTTTTCGAAAATTAGTACTTATGGTTTCTAATTAATGATGTGATGATATAATCATACTTACAATATGAATACAAGTCTAAACCATAACATAACAATCTTTGAATCATTTCACATCACTTCATAATAAAAAATAAATAGATATATGAAGTATAACAAGTAAATTAAGTAAGAGAATCATCACATTCACCTCTTTTCTCCAAACCAAGCTCTTAATCACCAAAACACATTTCATGCTTGTAACAACCCGAAATTTAAGCTATAGTAATTAATTAACGAATTAATTAAATAATAAAATAACTTTATGAAATTATTAGAATTCAGCCACAGGAGTTGCGCCATTGTGTCCATGGTAATTTTCTGGTCAATTTCCATATATAGAACGTCAAAATCCGAGCTTGTATGTAGAAGATATGAATTAATGAAGAAACGAGAAAAAGTAATATATATATATACATATATATATATATATATATATAAGGGGAGAGGTCGACCCTCACATAGGCAAGGTCGACCTATAGGTTGACCCTTGCTTGTGAAGGTCGACAGGTAGGTCGACCCGCCTACCTAAAAATGCATTCTCATACGTGGCTTCGTCCAGGTCGATTTTAACACGTCATTTTGCAACTTTTCTTCTATCCCGTGCATCCGTGCTTCCATCCAACGGTTCCTATCGAGCCATGACGTGGTTGCACCATATTTAATCTCCAAATCCAATGGTCTGAGATCCATAAGTGACACTATAATTAAGATCCTAGGCCTAGCTTTTTTTCTCATTCGGATTTTTTCCATCTAGGTTCATTGGCTGAGGCTGGACCCTAAAAAGAATATTTTTCCGAGGAGAAGATCTTTTTAATTAAAATATTTTTTACCCTTCAAGTGGATCCGGAAGGCCAAAGGAAAGAGCTAAGGACCATATGTGAGTGTTTAGTAATTATTTTAGATTTTTAAGTAATTTAAAATAATAGGGTTTCGAATAGTTGTAGTTTTTCTACAATTTAGGGATAACCTTTATGCAAGTTTATTTACAGTTTATTTTAAGTAAATTTTAGACTTGTTTTCCATTCTATTTTCGTTTAACTATTCTATTTTAGTTATTTGCAATTATTTACTGTTAATTATAGCTTTTCCAATTATTTACAGTTATTTACAGTATTTATAGCTATTTACTATTTTATTTACATCTATTCTACGTTGGGATTTATTCTGTAAATATTGTTCTTTTAATTTCCTTTTAACACAAATGGATTAGATAATAGAAAATAACTCGCTAATTTGGACTAAAATATAAGAACACTGAATTTACAAAAAATGGGATGTAAAATAAGAAGAACTGTAATAAAATTGGACTTAGACAGAAATAGGAAAAATTAAGATATTTGCAAGCTTAGTTATAACATGTAATTATAACTAAAAAGAGAAAATAGAAGAAGTAGCTTATTTTTAAACTTAGACCTTGGGTTAAATAAATAAGCAAAGTTATAACACAGGTTATAATTAGAGACAGAACAGAAAAGGCTTACTATTAAGACTTAGAATAAGTTAATAAGAAAATATAGCAAGGATAACAGTGGAGGCTTATTTAAACAGACTTATACTAAATTAATAAGTAAAGATAGAAGTAAGACCCATATCGGTAGCATTTCCTTTGGGACACACTTTTGCTGAAGTAATGGTAAATAAGTGGTCAATAATTAGAAGTCCAAATCATGGGGATTTGTACAAGGGGCACAACTAGATTTTGTTTGTTAGAAACCATACCAACGGGATAGGTCTAGTCCATATCTTTTACCTAGGGACCAACAGGACGGGTCTAGTCCGTATCTTTTGCGTAGGGATCAACAGGATGGGTCTAGTCTGCAGTAGGCACAGCAGAGATAGAAGGAGTAGAATTATGATTTCAGCATAATTAAAGTAGGATTAGGAATTCAGCCTAATCAAAGCAGTTATCTAAGAAGAGTGCAAACAATCTAATCGAACTATCTAAGCAAAGCAAACAGTAAAACCGTATTTTATTCCAGCTTTATCTTTTATTTATTTCCTTTTATACTAGAACTATTGCAAAGTCTATTGTCTTAACTTTGCTTAAGAATAGTAGTAATTATTTTCATTCACCAGGCTTTTAGTCCGACCCACTCCTCTATTTCCCTTTTCCCCCCATAGGCCAGCAGAGGCAGGGATAGTAGATTTTGGATTCCTTTGGAGGTTCAGCTGCGGATATTTTCCTTCATGTATTCTACTTCTTCTTCTTTAGTTTTTATTTCATTTGATGTATTGGTACTTTTCTTTGAGAGGGATGGTTATTTTATGTACTCTGATGTTATGACTGAGATAATGTTTTTCACTAGATAAGGATATTTGGTATTTTGAGACATACTTGGGTTTATGAAGTATTTATGAAATTTGATTTTAAAAAGTTATTATTTTAATTGTTTCCGCTGTTTTATTTATTTTTTCTTGTGAATCTTAGTCTCTGTAAGTTTTTAGCTATACCTACAATGCACCACATCTTTTAGTGTGCCTTTTTGGGTATACTAAGGGGTGTGGGGGTGTTTCACTTGGTATCAGATCCTAAGGTTACTGGATTCCAAAAAATTTGTTTTAAAAGTAAAGTATTTTTCAACATAACTTGTTTTAAAAGTATTTTTCAGAAAGAAACTCTTAGAAATAGTTTCCAAGTATAAAAGAGAGTTTTTATAAAAATCCCCTTAAAATTTAGTTCAACCTTCTTTTGATTTTTTCGAGCCTAAATTTCCTATTCTTTGCATAGTATGGCTGATTGGTTCCGTAGAGCTACAGTACTAGAGGTGCAAGGGCAAGCGTCAAAACAGCACCGGTAGGTGGAGATACCTTTAATCCACCTACAACAACCAATTTTTCTAAGCTATGCAAGGACTTTGCTAGTCTAGGAGGCAGAACATTTTCTCACACAAAGGATTTCGAGGAGGCACGAGCTAGGTTGGAGGATACAGAGCGAATGTTTAGGCTGTCAGGATTAGAGGACCGACAGAGAGTTCAGCCTACATCTTGGCAGCTGAAGGGAGAGCTTAAAGAGGTTCCTAAGTCAAAAAGCTCCAAGAAGCCATGGTGGAAGAACAAGAAGGATAAGGACAAGAGGAAAGAAAGAGGACCTCAGAAGCGGATCAAGAAAAACGAGAAATGTCATAGCGGTGGACTGATTGGTCATTACGCAAAAGAATGCAAGAAGGAGTTACGAATGAAGAGAAGGTGTTATAATTGTGGATAGCCCAGTCACCTTAGTAGATTTTTCCCTTTCCCTCAAAAGGCGGCGCTGGGAGCGGGCGCGCCTACAGCGCTGGTACAGGCTTTGGATGCAGCACCATCTAGTAGTGGACCAGATCGAAATAGGAAATCCCTGTAGAAGGTTTGATCTTTATTTCGGATTCTCCTATTCGGACTCTTAGCATCGCATTCTTTCATCTCTAGTTCTTTGGTAGATTTTTTGCACTTAGATATATCTTTAGTAGTAGACCCCATAGGAGGATCGGCATATTTATCTATGATTTGTAGGGGTTTGAAAATTTTCATATTAGGCGTAGAGTTTGATTGTAACGCCTATGTATTGGGATTTTTGGGGTATGGGATGATTTTGGGAATGGATTGGATATCCACTTATGGAACAATATTGGACTGTGAGAGGAGAGTCATTAGACTAGAGTCATGCAGCGGTAAGACTCTCGAGGTTTCTTGTGACCCACAGGGGTCAGTCATATTAAGCTTCCTTTATTCCCTCGATTCATCAACAACATATTTAGATTCAGTCCAAGTCATCAGAGACTTCCCAAACGTCTTCGAGGAGGATAGGGGACTACCCTCTAAGAGAGAGATCGACTTTAGGATCTATTTGAATGACAATGCTAAGCCAGTGGCATTGCCCGTGAGACATATGGAACCTAAGGAGAGGAAAGATTTAAGTAAGCAGATTCGTGAGCTATTGGAGAAAAGCTTCATCTAATGGAGCATACCTGAGTGGTGAGCGCTAGTCGTCTTCGCTACATAGGCGGATGGTTCCCTCCGACTTTGCGTAGACTATAGAGAGAGTTGAATAAGCTCACAAAGAAGAACCGTTACCCACTTCCTAGGATTGATGATCTTTTCGATCAGTTAGTTGGCTCTTTAATAGTTTCTCAACTTGATTTAGCCGCTGGAATTCATCAACTTAGAATCGCTGACGATGGCATCGATAAGACAACATTTAGGAAACCCGATGGGTTCTTTGAGTGGTTAGTTATGCCATTTAGGCTAACCAACGCCCCAGTCTATTTTGTAGATTGGATGAGCTGTGATTTTCATGATTTCCTAAATAAGTTCATAGTAATGTTCGTAGATGACATTTTGGTGTTTTCCAAGAGTATGAAAGAGCATGCTATTCATCTGGAGGAGGTTCTTCGTACACTTCACATTCATCTGTTGAAGGCAAAATTCTTGAAGTGACACTTTTGGCATAACGAAGTGCATTTCTTGAGGCATAGAGAAGGCCTACACATGGTAGGAGTTTGAGAAACGGTTTTGTACATTTAGGTTCAGATTGTGAAAATCCAAAGAGAGGTAGGCAAAGATTGGAGATGTACAATAGATTTCGTTAATAAGAAAAGAAGAAAGACCATGTGTAGATAATTGCAAAAGTTTTAATTGTTTTAGATAAGTAGATTTAATGGTAGTGCCTTGGAATAAGTATAAGCATAAAAGAGGAATTGGAACAAAAGACTTTTGTAAGGAAATGAGGTTTCCAAGGTTTAGGAAGGGTACTCCTAGGATAGTAAGAAGAGAATCCACTTTATGTCTAGCCCAATAAAATGAAATTGTTAAAATTGAAAAGTTGAAAATTTTAATTGTTAACATTTTTGAGGAAGTAAATATTGGGTTTTTGAAAAAAAATGGTATGAAATTTAAATTGGTTTTTATATGATGTAAATTTTGTTAAAAGTGAAATTATTTTTGAAAAATTATAGAGTATATATATAGCTCGCTAGTTTCTTTGTTGGTAAACAAAGATTTTAAATATAAAAACCTAGAGTGTATTAAGTATCGGAAACATAGGTTACGACATTTATTGTTGTAATAGATGTTTTCGTGAAAAATAAAGGGAGCATAAACTATAACAGTACTGTTATAGTAAGTGACCCCCAAAGGAAATGTTTTTACATAGTATATGAGATTTATTAGTATTTTTTTTAATTAAATCCATACATTAGTATTTTCGGGTTGTAGTAACAGTGTTTTACAAAACATCTGTTTTGACTCAAATAGAAATGTGTTTTGAAAATAATTTCTAAGTATAGAAATAAAGTGGTTTGTGAGTACACTTATTATTTAAATAAGTATAAGAAAATGTTTTCTAATTATGGAAATATTAAAACAGTTTTGCAATTGAATTTTTCTGAAGAAGAAAAAACTGGTGAAGGGTTGGTGTAAGTTAAATGTTAGGAAATTAATAAATTTCATAGAAAATGAATATAGATTAAACATACTTTAATCTATTGGAATGAAATGAATAATGATATAATTTTCTATGAAACCAAATCGCAAATAAAGATGTTTTATGCAAGTTAGAAGGAATACGTGAAAGATATGTACAAGGTATGGGAAGCACCATATCTTGTATAGCCTACTTCGAGAAATATAAAATAAGTTCCTTGTAATTTCACATAAACATGAAGTTCTCTTTTAAAGGATTCATAGAAGGTATTAGCATTAATAATTTCTCATAAGAGAAAGTAGTTCTAATACGTTAAGGTATAAAACCATTAAGTGAAATAAGAAGATGCTTTGAAAACACGCAAGGACATTTTAAAGGTATTTTAAAGAAAAATGGTTTGGTGGAAAAAGTAAATAAGTTTTTGGAAGCGAAAAACTTAATAACTGTCAAATTTAAAAGTCCAAATTTTTATAGAAAGCTATAAAGGTCTTTAGAAGAAAAAGAGTAAGTTTTGAACTTAGAATTTGTAAGTTTTCCCATCTAGGTTTGGGGAACAATGTAAATTCAAAAAGCTGTAAGGATGCAAGTCTAGAAAGATAAAATGTTAAGTAACCAAGCATCTTTGAATTTAATAGAAACTTGAAAATAACACATTTATAGGCAAAAAAAATTTGGGATTTGATGTTTTAAAAATTTAGAAGCCTTAGTTTTTGAAATAAAATGATAAATACCAAACCAAACTCTTAAATGTGGAGTAGATAGGAATCATTTCCTAGGTGTGAGTGAAAAAGGGTAAGGCTATGTAGGAGATAGCAGTGATTACTTTTAGAAGTAATAACAGAAGTTTCTGTAAAGTGTATAAGACACTAGTGAGAACCTAGGAGTGTTGCTTCATATGTGTAGACTATAGAAAGATTAGTAAGGTGATATTAGTAAGATAATAAGACGCACGTGGTTGAGGATGTGTATTCTTGATTTTGGAGGAACTTGGAAGGAGCATCTTTCTTTAGTGGAATTCACATATAATAATAGCTTTTAAGCTAGCATTGGAATGGCAGCTTTCGAAGCTCTTTATGGAAGACCAGGCAAGTCGCCTTCATGTTGGTTGGAGTCTACAGAGAGATTGCTACTTGGTCCCGGCATGGTTAGAGAGACTTCGGAGAGGATTGATTTTATTAGGAGAAAATGCGTACCTCTTATCCGCATCTCTTTGATAGTAATCTGAATTTCCTATTTCCATCTTTAGTTTTTATTAGTTTCTTTCTTTTATTATCCTTTGGGAGGGTAAATCTTAGGACTTAACCTATGGATGGTAGGATTTGATGTAAACATGTTATGTGTGATGGATACTCGTGGTTGCAAATGGTTGCTAGTGGATGCTATTGGACGCATATACTTACACTAGGCACTATTATCTCTTAGGGATCAGCCTAATTAGGACACTAGAGCATATGCATATAGCTGTGTGCGCATTTTCATTTTATTTTTATCTTACTTCCATGGTTGCTACAAATGGATGATTATCATATGATTCTTGCATTTGGATGATGATTGTAGCACGCATATAGAACTATTAGTTATCATTAGGGAATTTACAGTCATTTGGATACTTGGCACGGACATTATTGCGTAAAAGGAGGCCGTTTGAATCAATAGTCCGCCTAATCTTTTACATTAGTTAAAGACATTGACAGTACACTAATTGCATATGTATCATAAATCGCATTAGAAAAACTTAAGGACAATGGATGTAATGGATGATGGTTGAGTAGTTGGTTATAGAACTTAGATGAAAACATTAATTTCATTCTTCTATCCTTAGAGATTTCATGGACGAAATCCCTTAAGGACGGGGGAATGTAACAACCCGAAATTTAAGCTATAGTAATTAATTAATGAATTAATTAAATAATAAAATAACTTTGTGAAATTATCAGAATTGAGCCACAGAAGTTAGACCACTGTGTCCGTGGTAATTTTCTAGTCAATTTCCATATATAGAACGTCAAAATCCGAGCTTGTATGTAGAAGATATGAATTAATGAAGAAATGAGAAAAAGAATATATATATATATATATATATATATATATATATATATAAGGGACTAGGTCGACCCTAAGGTCGACCCTCACATAGGCAAGGTCGACCTATAGGTCGACCCTTGCTTGTGAAGGTCGACAGGTAGGTCGACCGGCCTACCTAAGAATGCATTCTCGTACGTGGCTTCGTTCAGGTCGATTTTAACACGTCATTTTGCAACTTTTCTTCGATCATGTACATCCATGCTTCCATCCGACGGTTCCTATCGAGCCTATAACATGGCTGCACCAGATTTAATCTCCAAATCCAATGGTCTGAGATCCACAAGTGACACTATAAATAAGACCCTAGGCCTAGATATTTTTCTCATTCAGAATTTCTCCATCTGGGTTCATTGCCTGAGGCTGGACCCTAAAAGGAATATTTTTCCAAGGAGAAAATCTTTTTAATTAAAATATTTTATACCCTTCAAGTAGATCCGAGAAGGCCAATGGAAAGAGCTAAGGACCACAAATGAGTGTTTAATAATTATTTTAGATATTTAAGCAATTTAAAATAATAGGGTTTCCAATAGTTGTAGTTTTTCTACAATTTTTGGATACCTTAATGCAAGTTTATTTACAGTTTATTTTAAGTAAATTTTAGACTTGTTTTCCATTCTATTTTCTTTTAGCTATTCTATTTCAGTTATTTGCAATTATTTACTGTTAATTATAGCTTTTTCAATTATTTACAATTATTTATAGTATTTATAGTTTATTTACTGTTTAATCTATGTTGGGATTTATTTTGTAAATATTGTTCTTTTAATTTCCTTTTTATGCGAATGGATTAGATAATAGAAAATAAGTCGCTAATTTGGACTAAAATATAAGAACGCTTAATTTACAGAAAATGGGATGTAAAATAAGAAGAACTGTAATAAAATTGGACTTAGAATGAAATAGGAAAAATTAAGATATTTGCAAGCTTAGTTATAACATGTAATTATAACTAAAAAGAGAAAATAGAAGAAGTAGCTTATTTTTAAACTTAGACCTTGGGTTAAGTAAACAAGTAAAGTTATAACACAAGTTATAATTAGAGACAGAACAGAAAAGGCTAATTTTTAAGACTTAGAATAAGTTAATAAGAAAATATAGCAAGGATAACAGTAAAGGCTTATTTGAACAGACTTATACTAAATTAATAAGCAAATATAGAAGTAAGCCTGTACCGGCAACATTTTCTTTGGGACACGCTTATGCTGAAGTAATGGTAAATAAGTGGTCAATAATTAGAAGTCCAAATCATGGGGATTTGGACAAGGGGCGCAACTTGGTTTTGTTTGTTAGGATCCGTACCAACAGGATGGGTCTAGTCTGCATCTTTTACGTAGGGACCAACAGGATGGGTCTAGTCCGTATATTTTGCGTAGGGACCAACAGGATGGGTCTAGTCCGTAGTAGGCCCAGCAGAGATAGAAGGTCGATCAATGGGTAGAATTAGGATTTCAGCATAATTAAAGTAGGATTAGGAATTCAGCCTAATCAAAGCAGTTATCTAAGAAAAGTGCAAACAGTCTAATTGAACTATTTAAGCAAAGCAAACAGTTAAACCGTATTTTATTCCAGCTTTATCTTTCCTTTATTTCCTTTTATACTAGAACCGTTGCAAAGTCTATTATCTTTACTTTTCTTAAGAATACTAGTAATTACTTTCATTCACCAGGCTTTTAGTCTGACCCACTCCTCTATTTCCTTTTTCCACCCATAGGCCAGCAGAGGCAGGGATAGTAGATTTCGGATTCCTTTGGAGGTTCAACTGTGGAGATTTTCATTTATGTATTCTTCTTCTTCTTTTTCAGTTTTTATTTCATTTGATGTACTGGTACTTTTCTTTGAGAGGGATGGTTATTGTATGTACTCTGATGCTATGACAGAGATAATGTTTTTCACTAGACATGGATATTTGGTATTTTGAGACATACTTGGTTTTATGAAGTATTTATGAAATTTGATTTTAAATAAGTTATTATTTTAATCATTTCCGCTGTTTTATTTATTTTTTCTTGTGAATCTTAGTCTCTGTAAGTTTTTAGCTATACCTACAACACACCACATCTTTTAGTGTGCCTTTTTGGGTATACTAAGGGGTGTGGGGTGTTTCACTTGGCATCAGATCCTAAGGTTACATGATTCCTAAAAATTTGTTTAGAAGTAAACTATTTTTCAAAATAACCTGTTTTAAAAGTATTTTCAGAAAGAAACTCTTAGAAATAGCTTCCAAGTATAAAAGAGAGTTTTTATAAAAATCCCCTCAAAGTCTAGTTCAACCTTCTTTCGATTTTTTCAAGCCTAAGTTTCCTTTTCTTTGCATAGTATGGCTGATTGGTTCCGTAGAGCTACAGTACTAGAGGTGCAAGGGCAAGCGTTAGATACAGCACCGATAGGTGGAGATACCTTTAATCCACCTACAACAGCCAAATTTTCTAAGCTATGCAAGGACTTCGCTAGTCTAGGAAGCATAACGTTTTCTCGCACAGTGGATTTCAAGGAGGGACGAGCTAGGTTGGACAATACGGAGCGAATGTTTAGGCTGTCAGGATTAGAGGAGCGACAGAGAGTTCAGCCTACATCTTGGCAGCTGAAGGGAGAGCTTAAGGTTCCTATGTCAAAAAGCTCCAAGAAGCCGTGGTGGAAGAACAAGAAGGATAAGGACAAGAGGAAAGAAGTAGGACCTCAGAAGCGGATCAAGAAAAACGAGAAATGTCATAGCTGTGGACTGATTGGTTATTACGCAAAAGCCTGTAAGAAGGAGTTACGAACGAAGAGAAGGTGTTATAATTATGGGCAGCCCGGTCACCTTCATAAATTTTGCCGTCATAAGGTGGGGCAGGGAGTGAGCGTGCCTACAGCGCTGATACAGGCTTTGGATGCAGCACTTCTAGTAGTGGACCGGGTCGAAATAGGAAATCTCTGTAGAAGGTTTGGTCTCTATTTCAGATTTTCCTATTCGGACTCTTTAGCATCACATTCTTTCATCTCTAGTTCTTTGGTAGATTTTTTGCACATAGATATCTCTTTAGTAGTAGACCCCGTAGGAGGATCGGCATATTTATCTATGATTTGTAGGGGTTTGAAAATTTTTATATTAGGCGTAGAGTTTGATTGTGATGCCTATGTATTGGGATTTTTGGGGTATGGGATGATTTTGGGAATGGATTGGGTATCCACTTATGCAACGATATTGGACTGCGAGAGGAGTGTTGTTAGACTAGAGGCATGCAACGGTAAGACTTTCGAGGTTTCTTGCGACCCACAGGGGTCAGTCATATTGAGCTTCCTTTATTCTCTCGATTCATCATCAACAGTGTTAGATTCAGTCCCAATCGTCAGGGACTTCCCAGACGTCTTTGAGGAGGATAGGGGACTACCCCCTAAGTGAGGGACCGACTTTAGGATCTATTTGAATGACAATGCTAAGACAGTGGCATTGCCCGTGAGACATATGACACCTACGGAGAGGAAGGAGTTAAGTAAGCAGATTTGTGAGCTATTGGAGAAAGGCTTTATCTGACGGAGCATACCTGAGTGGGGAGCGTCAGTCGTCTTTGCTACAAAGGCGGATGAATCCCTTCGACTTTGCGTAGACTATAGAGAGGGTTGAATAAACTCACAAAGAAGAACCGTTACCTACTTCCTAGGATAGATGATCTTTTCGATCTGTTAGTTGGCTCTTTAATATTTTCTCAGCATGATTTAGCCGTTGGAATTCATCAGCTTAGAATCGATGACGATGGCATCAATAAGATAGCATTTAGGACACCCGATGGATTCTTTGATTGGTTGGTTATGCCATTTGGGCTAACCAACGCCCAAGCCTATTTTGTAGTTTGGATGAGCTGTGTTTTTCGAGATGTCCTAAATAAGTTCGTAGTAATCTTCGTAGATGACATTTTGATGTTTTCCAAGAGTATGGAAGAGCATGTTATTCATCTAGAGGAGGTTCTTCGTACACTTCACATTCATTAGTTGAAGGCAAAGTTCTTGAAGTGACACTTTTGGCATAAGGAAATGCGTTTCTTGGGGCATAGAGAACGCCTACACATGGTAGGAGTTTGAGAAATGGTTTTGTACATTTAGGTTCAGATTGTGAAAATCCAAAGAGAGGTAGACAAAGATTGGAGATGTACAATAGATTCCATTAATAAGAAAGAAGAAAGACCATGTGTAGATAATTGCAAAAGTTATAATTGTTTTAGACAAGTGGATTTAACGGTAGTGCCTTGGAATAAGTATAAGCATAAAAGAGGAATTGGAACAAAAGACTTTTGTAAGGAAATGAGGTTTCCAAGGTTTAGGTAGGGTACTCCTAGGATAGTAAGAAGAGAATCCACTTTATGTCTAGCCCAATAAAATGAAACTGTTAAAATTGAAAAGTTGAAAATTTTAATTGTTAACATTTTTGAGGAAGTAAATATGGGGTTTTTGAAAAAAATGGTATGAAATTTAAATTGATTTTTATATGATGTAAATTTTGTTAAAAGTGAAATTCTTTTTGAAGAATTATAGAGCATATATATGTATATAGCTCGCTAGTTTCTTTGTAGGTAAACAAAGATTTTAATATAAAAACCTAGAGTGTATTAAGTATCGGAAACATAGGTTACAAGATTTATTGTTGTAATAGATGTTTTCGTGAAAAATAAAGGGAGCATAAACTATAATAGTACTGTTATAGTAGGTGACCCCTAAAATAAATGTTTTTACATAGTATATGAGATTTATTAGTATTTGTTTTAATTAAATCCATACATTAGTATTTTTGGGTTGTAGTAACAGTGTTTTACGCAACATCTGTTTTGACCCAAATAAAAATGTGTTTTGAAAATAATTTCTAAGTATAGAAATAAAGTAGTTTGTGAGTACACTTGTTATTTAAATAAGTATAAGAAAATGTTTTCTAATTATAAAAATATTAAAACAGTTTTGAAAACGAGTTTTACGAAAGAAAAAAAGGGGGGTGTAATGTAACAACCCGACTTTCTCTCCACAGAAAGTCGTATTGCTAATAAGAAAGAAAGGGATAGAAGAAGAAAAGAAAGAAAAGAAGAAAGAACAACAACATCAGAAACTCACAGCGGAACGAATGAAATATAATATATCATATAAAATATTACATAGTATCATATACATCAGAGTTACACAACTTATACAACACATATTAGACAGTTATAACATCTGTCTAATTCATACAACTCAAGTATCACAGATACAGACACAACATATACACAGCGGAATCATCATATATCTACACGCTGAAGCCTCCTGCTCCACAGCTCCTCCAGAATTCGTCAAGACTAACCTGAATCCCCTTGACTACTCATACAAATTTGAGTACCCAAGAGTTTAATAAAACAGAAAATAAACACTTGGGTCAGACATGGGTCTGGTGTGAGTAAACGGTTAGATTGCTTAACTTTGAAAAACCTTTGAAAACAAAAGTATCACGTAAGACTCCCCACAAATAAACATGGGTAAGTTTTTACCTTACGCTAACTAAAACATTTGATAGGAAATCCGATTGTATTAATAATAGGGTCTAGGGTTTCCAAGTAAAATACAGAAATAGCTGAAATGCTTACATCTCACATTCCAACATAGTTGGGCACAACTAATACGTACGGCACTTATTGGAGTTTGGATTCCATACAATGGCAGGGCTACTGGGGTACCGCCCGTCACAGTACGTGGCCTAGATCACCGTACCGAGGAGTACGCCCGCTCCCCTGCAACACAAAGCCGGAACCATCCCTTACTGGATAATTCCGAACAAGATAATCCCGTAGTTGGCGCGACCAACTACACACTAAGCCGAATAAAAGAAAAGGGACCTCTAGACAGGGATCTATCTTGCTCTCAGTGGGTGCTACCCACGAAGCCTTGCTGCACCTCCCCTGTTTTAGCCATTCCCGGTTGATGAGGCTTGAGGTTACGATTACCTTTAATCAGAACATATCACTTAGAATGCTCATCGTCCGCCTGACGATGTGCTGAAAGCATTCAATCCATATAAGTTCGTTCTGGGTTCGAACGAAACCGAAGGCATTATCTCGTTACACTCGTTTTGGAATCACCCTCAGAGTTAACGACAATAACCCTTGCACTCTGAATCTTCATCTTCACTTGAGATTCACGACCTATCGTAAATTTGGATCGATGTGGTATTCGGGTCTCCAGACCTGGAATACCGGTATACGGAAACCCGATCCCGGTCTCATCGAAATCCAAAACGTATCTTTTAAGGCCAAGTTGTTTAAAGGTTTAAACAATTTAACTTATCTATATTCATACAGATAGATAATTCACAATTCACAACTGATAATCACATTATCAATTAAACAGATGATTCATAACCAAATAGGTAATCCATATCAACATCACAATAGTTAATCTATATTATCATCATAATGCAACCAAGCATTTATATCACACAACATCTTATCTCATTTCTGAGATTACATCCATTCAAGACAAATCAATGTCATCCATTCTTATATAAGCAATGATTTACTTAATCACAACATAATTAATTTAAAATGAATTAAATTAACTATCTCTATCTTTAATTAATTTAAAGTGAATTAAATTAATTACTTCATTTCTAATTAATTTAAAATAAATTAAATTAATTACTTCATTATAAACCTTACTTATAATACCATTAATTAATTATAAATTAATTAATTATTCTTCCTTTAAATTTCCACTTTAATTAATCACCCTGATTAATTATACTTTAATTACACTTAAGTAATTATCCTTAATTAATTTTCCAAATTAATTATCCTTGATCCAATACAGTAATTAACTTTTAATTATTTCATAAATTAATTAATTAATTACTTCATTTCTTAATTAATTACAATTAATCACTTATCATTTGATTAATTAATCTTAATTAATCAACCCTTAATTACATCATTAATTATAAACTAATGATCCCTAATTACATCTTTAATTACTTTATTAATTACATTAAGTAATTATTCTTAATTAATCCATAATCATTAATCACCTTTGATTAATCTAAACCAGTAATTAACTTCCCTTAATTACTTCCATTAATTAATTACTTTAATTAATTACCTTCACAAATAATTAATTACATTATTAATTAACCTTAATTAAACCACAATCATTAATCATCTTTGATTAATCTAATCCTTAATTAATTTAATTTAATAATTTATTAAATTAATAACAAGTGATTAACTCTTAATCATTTCCATTAAATAAAATAATTATCCTTTAATTACTTTATTAAATAATTCCCCTTTTACTTAATTACATTCAGTAATTATTCCTTAATTACTTCATTAAGTAATTATACTAAATTAATTTATAATGATTATCTTTAATTAATCATTAATTAATTACTTAGTTAATTATTTAACTAAATTAAATAATTTCTTAACTATAAAAGATCTTGATTAAGAAAACCATTATCTTAATTAAATTATTATCTATTCTTAAATCATTTTATATAAATGAATTATCCTTATTAATTTCACATATTAATTTCCTTTAATAAATCAAAACTCTTAATTACTTAAGATAACTTCTTATTTAAAATTTAACAATTACAACATTTAAATTTTAACCTTTAAAATCTTTAAAACCTTTCAAAGGTATTAAATAAATTTTAATACAAAGATTATTTTCAAATCCACTTCCTTAATCTTTTAAAACTTATATATTTAAATTATTTAAAACTTGTTTAAATGATTTTTCTAGAAATCAACTTAGTTTGAATGGTTACAATTTTGTTTGCCTTTGTTTTTAAAGCTCAGAACATCACAAAGCAAAACTTCTTTTGTTTAAAACTTTAAAAACATTCCCTTTAAAAATCTTATGTCTGCTCCTTCCCAAACCCGAGTAAAACTCGTAAAATCCCCGAAGCAACTCTCGAGACCAACCCACGTTTACCTGCTTCGAGTAAAACTCGAAGATTCCCGAACGAAAACCCGAGCTCCTGCTTTCTTCCCCAAAACTCATTTCCAGATGCACACGAAATCGTGAACGTGCACGTGCACACACACGCTGGACGACGGCGAACTCCGTTCAGTGCTCCGGCAAGTCGTCTTCCACCACAAGACCACGATCGACCAACTCATCTTCCTCGATTCGAACGAGATTCGAAAACGAACATAGAACCCATCAGCTCGAAAACACCATCACCAGTAAAATCACCCTCCACGGCAATCAACGCTTCGAGATACCTCGCCACCTTCGCCGAAGCTACCCTACGTCGCCTCGAACCCACAGAACCACGTGCGATCGCCTCAGACTTCGTTTCTTTGACGCGAAACCCCTCTGAACATCAACGACATAACCAGAGCTTAAACCCTATTTCCTCAAATTCCGACCACCACGATAAATGATAAATTACCATAATATTTTTCCGATGATCCTCGTCTTCATCTCGACCTTCAAGCCCAACCCCGATGATCAACTTGCCGTTGATCGATGGAAATCGATCAAAACAACCCAAACGTTCATCTCGACGATACTCACCCATTTCAAAACTAAAAATTGTGATATTACCATTAAAATTCATGGTTTTTCATCACGAATCCAACCATGAAATCCAAACTTAAAATTGAATTGATAAAATTTAGGCCCAATTTACATTTTACTGCTATTTATAAAATTTCCAGACAATGTAATTTATAAAAATTCCAAAACTTATTTTTTTAATGATATTACATGATTTCACACATCTTTCATTTACAAATCAAGGGCTATTATAGATTAAATGTTGATATAAGGGTTTTATCAAGAGATCAAGTCTATTATTACTACACAGAGGCTTAATCATATCTATACAGACATTCAAACATCCCTATTCAAACATGCATACATTTTCACCAACATTTCAGATAACAATACTACATAAATCATCACATATATCATAGATTTTTAATCTGTTTTTAAAAATTTGTTTACTCACCTGTTATTTTAAACAGAGACAGTTTCCAGGCTTGTTCCAGATTTTAAACTTCTTGAATTTCTTTTGCTATTGAATTTTTAACTCTTGCTGTTGATCTTTGAAACTGATTTGTTGATAGATTTCTTTATTCACGATCTTCAGGTTGCAATTGAAGATTTGAATCTGCTGTTGCCTTGATTTGCAATTGAAATTCCAGATTTCACTTCTTCTTTTGCTTTGAATTTTAGTTTCCAGGTTTTTTTTTCTTTAGATTCGAATTTTTTTTTTTTTTTTAGCAGAGAAAAGAAATGAAGATAGTTTTAGAGCTGAAGAAATGAATATGCCAGATCTCTTTTCCATAATTTAAAATTTTAAACCTACATTATCAAAGAAAAACAAAAATGGAGCCACTTGTCCCCTTATGTTAATTATTTAGCTTACACCTATGCTCAAAGATTTACAAGTGTCTTAACATACATTTAAAAGGTTAACAAGTGTTTTCATCTTGTCTTTAATTAATTTATTTAAGTTATACATGTATATTTATGAAATATTTATGTGTATGTAATGTATTTATCTTTTTATAATTTAAGCTTTAGGTTTTAATAAATATACAAATGTGAAAAACTATTATTTGAATAAGTTATACTTTGATCAAATATTTATAACATATTTTTATATGCTTGAGAAATTTATTTTAACTATATATATATTTTTACAGACTAAATTTGTCTTATGTTTGAATTTTTAAAGAGAAAAGATTATTAAAACAAATGAACTTCTTAATTTTAACCTTAACCATTTCAATATATAATATATACATTCTAAATGGAAAATTATTTTTAACATTAGTTTTGATAATTATCATATTGAATTTTAATACATAACTTCAAATAACAATATATATATTCATATATATTATAATTTGAAAACATAATTTTATTAAATTAAAAGATTCCCTATTTATAATATATATACCTATATATATATATATATTATAAATATAAACACTTATATTAGTTTTAGAAAGATAAAACTTCCCAATTTAAAATATTATTAACCTTTTAAAATGAATTGAACTTGTCAATTTATAAAATAAATCATAAAATCAATTTAATTATAAATAAAGATTATTAAATTGATATTGCCAAATTCCCGGGATATCACATTCCTCCCCCCTTAAAATAATTTCGTCCCCGAAATTTAAAAGCAAAGATAATTTAATAACCCAGCAAAATTTTTAATTTTAAACAGCAACCATACATATCAATCATATTCTAACAACCATAGCAAACAATTTAATCCAACAAATTTAACTATCCAGACAAAATTCTGGATAGAATTTCCTCGAGTTTCCCCAAGTATATATATATATATATATACCGGGATACTCGTTCTACAAGATCTTAACTAACTATCTACAAAAATCTAGAACTCCTTCCCATCTAGATCACAAATCTAAACAAGATATCAGATTAAACTCAAGACCAGCTCAACCACCATATCCTTCTGAACTGCTGATCCCATAACCAGATGAATCATACACATATTCCTCAGAGATATGTGAAATACAATGAATTCCAGTTATCCGAACTGGCAACTAAATCCTATAGATCAAAGAACTAATTCTCTTGAGAACACAGAAAAATCTCATAATACTTCCGAAGCTTGCTCTCCAGTCTTACCAAATCTTATATCTCCTTTGATCGGAGAAAACTTAAACAATATCCAATTCCAACTTCAATTTCCAAATTCCATCAATTCTTAACTGCATAACTCTCCTGACGATCCTGAGTCACTTCATCCTTCCTGATCAGCTTAGCTCTTGCTGATGCCTCTTGAAACAAACCAGACCAATATCAAACAAATTTCTGGATTCTATTCAACAAAATGGTTCTTCCAAAAATACACCGAAATACAGAACATAACTCTACTCCACACTCATTAGAGCACTTCGAACTACTTCTCCTATCTGGAATAGCCAAACAGTTGCACTTGACAACCTTACCTCCAAATCCTGAAAAATTCTTCATACTTAGAGATACACTTGAATTTCCTATAGAAATCCTCAACTCGAAGAAAATTATAACTCTCGGTTGCTTCCACTCTAGAATAGCTGCTATCTTGCTTTCGCTGCACAACTCTGATCTGGAACAGATGAGAATGCCATCGGAGAAACTCGAGCAAACTTGATCATCCACAATTCACCATATCTATAAAATCTTAGTGAACCTTCCCACTGGTCAAAAACATCCCAGTAGAATCCCTTACAGAAAATTAGGGCTGATCAACCCTTCTCCAAAGAATCCTGAGCTGCTTCTCCAAATTCTTCTCTAGAAGACATCCTTCTACTAAGTTGAACTTCCGGTAACTCCATGAATCAAGTCGATACGGAATCTCAATCTCCAATAACCCAAAAGAACACTCAATCAATCGCAAGTCTCTTTTGCGATCAACTTGACCTAACTTCCACAGATAACTGTTCTCTCTTCACTAATCAGAACAGCTTATATTTGACTAACCAATCCATCGAAGAAATGGATTCACTCTACTGCTTCTGAACTTCACCTTCAGAAAAACTGCTCAGCCAGAAACTTTCTGCCAACATAGAACACTCCGAGTCGCATTGCTGCCACAAACCAAAGACTTCTTATCCGAAACTCCTCGAGAAACTCGGACCTCAAAGCAAATAGAAACACCCCACTGGACTCAGCCACAACACCGAAACAGACTCACTTCTTCAAACTTGTTCCAGAAGAAACATCTTCAGAAACGTCCATAGCCACCGTGTCTCATCACACAACTACTACTTCCTGAGGTTACCAAAATACCATTACTCTCTTCAGCTCATCCAATAGATCTACTCTATTCATCCAACTTCAAAGATAACTCTAACCCATAACTGGTTTCCTTTAGAGATCGGTGAAATCTTTACACCACAACAAAGTTCACTCGAGACAGTATTAGGTCTACAGTCTCGTCAGATATACTTCCAACCTCAACACTCAAATTCTAACTATTGGTAGTCGTGTTACTCACACTACTACCTTATCTACCTTTATAACTTATATTGGAAAACCCGAACAGGTAACCCAACAAATAGGTAGAAATATATATATTTAAAATGATACTTTTTATATAGAAATTATTTCTGGGTAAAATTATTTCATTTACCTATTTAAAACAATATTGTGTCCGTTGGCCTGGTTCAAGTGTTTAGAGATCCCTATCAATAACGTTAGCTACTCGTATTGACCAGAATCCATATACCACTCAACCGATCAATTAACACAATATAAAACCATTTTTATATAATTAACAATTACGCGCTCTCAAGATAGACACCACTTCAGAGCTAGGTATTCACTCAACCTACAGCTCTGATATTCACTTAACCAAAAGCTTAGGCATTCGCTCAACCTATGCTCTGATACCAAATGTAACAACCCGACTTTCTCTCCACAGAAAGTCGTATTGCTAATAAGAAAGAAAGGGATAGAAGAAGAAAAGAAAGAAAAGAAGAAAGAACAACAACATCAGAAACTCACAGCGGAACGAATGAAATATAATATATCATATAAAATATTACATAGTATCATATACATCAGAGTTACACAACTTATACAACACATATTAGACAGTTATAACATCTGTCTAATTCATACAACTCAAGTATCACAGATACAGACACAACATATACACAGCGGAATCATCATATATCTACACGCTGAAGCCTCCTGCTCCACAGCTCCTCCAGAATTCGTCAAGACTAACCTGAATCCCCTTGACTACTCATACAAATTTGAGTACCCAAGAGTTTAATAAAACAGAAAATAAACACTTGGGTCAGACATGGGTCTGGTGTGAGTAAACGGTTAGATTGCTTAACTTTGAAAAACCTTTGAAAACAAAAGTATCACGTAAGACTCTCCACAAATAAACATGGGTAAGTTTTTACCTTACGCTAACTAAAACATTTGATAGGAAATCCGATTGTATTAATAATAGGGTCTAGGGTTTCCAAGTAAAATACAGAAATAGCTGAAATGCTTACATCTCACATTCCAACATAGTTGGGCACAACTAATACGTACGGCACTTATTGGAGTTTGGATTCCATACAATGGCAGGGCTACTGGGGTACCGCCCGTCACAGTACGTGGCCTAGATCACCGTACCGAGGAGTACGCCCGCTCCCCTGCAACACAAAGCCGGAACCATCCCTTACTGGATAATTCCGAACAAGATAATCCCGTAGTTGGCGCGACCAACTACACACTAAGCCGAATAAAAGAAAAGGGACCTCTAGACAGGGATCTATCTTGCTCTCAGTGGGTGCTACCCACGAAGCCTTGCTGCACCTCCCCTGTTTTAGCCATTCCCGGTTGATGAGGCTTGAGGTTACGATTACCTTTAATCAGAACATATCACTTAGAATGCTCATCGTCCGCCTGACGATGTGCTGAAAGCATTCAATCCATATAAGTTCGTTCTGGGTTCGAATGAAACCGAAGGCATTATCTCGTTACACTCGTTTTGGAATCACCCTCAGAGTTAACGACAATAACCCTTGCACTCTGAATCTTCATCTTCACTTGAGATTCACGACCTATCGTAAATTTGGATCGATGTGGTATTCGGGTCTCCAGACCTGGAATACCGGTATACGGAAACCCGATCCCGGTCTCATCGAAATCCAAAACGTATCTTTTAAGGCCAAGTTGTTTAAAGGTTTAAACAATTTAACTTATCTATATTCATACAGATAGATAATTCACAATTCACAACTGATAATCACATTATCAATTAAACAGATGATTCATAACCAAATAGGTAATCCATATCAACATCACAATAGTTAATCTATATTATCATCATAATGCAACCAAGCATTTATATCACACAACATCTTATCTCATTTCTGAGATTACATCCATTCAAGACAAATCAATGTCATCCATTCTTATATAAGCAATGATTTACTTAATCACAACATAATTAATTTAAAATGAATTAAATTAACTATCTCTATCTTTAATTAATTTAAAGTGAATTAAATTAATTACTTCATTTCTAATTAATTTAAAATAAATTAAATTAATTACTTCATTATAAACCTTACTTATAATACCATTAATTAATTATAAATTAATTAATTATTCTTCCTTTAAATTTCCACTTTAATTAATCACCCTGATTAATTATACTTTAATTACACTTAAGTAATTATCCTTAATTAATTTTCCAAATTAATTATCCTTGATCCAATACAGTAATTAACTTTTAATTATTTCATAAATTAATTAATTAATTACTTCATTTCTTAATTAATTACAATTAATCACTTATCATTTGATTAATTAATCTTAATTAATCAACCCTTAATTACATCATTAATTATAAACTAATGATCCCTAATTACATCTTTAATTACTTTATTAATTACATTAAGTAATTATTCTTAATTAATCCATAATCATTAATCACCTTTGATTAATCTAAACCAGTAATTAACTTCCCTTAATTACTTCCATTAATTAATTACTTTAATTAATTACCTTCACAAATAATTAATTACATTATTAATTAACCTTAATTAAACCACAATTATTAATCATCTTTGATTAATCTAATCCTTAATTAATTTAATTTAATAATTTATTAAATTAATAACAAGTGATTAACTCTTAATCATTTCCATTAAATAAAATAATTATCCTTTAATTACTTTATTAAATAATTCCCCTTTTACTTAATTACATTCAGTAATTATTCCTTAATTACTTCATTAAGTAATTATACTAAATTAATTTATAATGATTATCTTTAATTAATCATTAATTAATTACTTAGTTAATTATTTAACTAAATTAAATAATTTCTTAACTATAAAAGATCTTGATTAAGAAAACCATTATCTTAATTAAATTATTATCTATTCTTAAATCATTTTATATAAATGAATTATCCTTATTAATTTCACATATTAATTTCCTTTAATAAATCAAAACTCTTAATTACTTAAGATAACTTCTTATTTAAAATTTAACAATTACAACATTTAAATTTTAACCTTTAAAATCTTTAAAACCTTTCAAAGGTATTAAATAAATTTTAATACAAAGATTATTTTCAAATCCACTTCCTTAATCTTTTAAAACTTATATATTTAAATTATTTAAAACTTGTTTAAATGATTTTTCTAGAAATCAACTTAGTTTGAATGGTTACAATTTTGTTTGCCTTTGTTTTTAAAGCTCAGAACATCACAAAGCAAAACTTCTTTTGTTTAAAACTTTAAAAACATTCCCTTTAAAAATCTTATGTCTGCTCCTTCCCAAACCCGAGTAAAACTCGTAAAATCCCCGAAGCAACTCTCGAGACCAACCCACGTTTACCTGCTTCGAGTAAAACTCGAAGATTCCCGAACGAAAACCCGAGCTCCTGCTTTCTTCCCCAAAACTCATTTCCAGATGCACACGAAATCGTGAACGTGCACGTGCACACACACGCTGGACGACGGCGAACTCCGTTCAGTGCTCCGGCAAGTCGTCTTCCACCACAAGACCACGATCGACCAACTCATCTTCCTCGATTCGAACGAGATTCGAAAACGAACATAGAACCCATCAGCTCGAAAACACCATCACCAGTAAAATCACCCTCCACGGCAATCAACGCTTCGAGATACCTCGCCACCTTCGCCGAAGCTACCCTACGTCGCCTCGAACCCACAGAACCACGTGCGATCGCCTCAGACTTCGTTTCTTTGACGCGAAACCCCTCTGAACATCAACGACATAACCAGAGCTTAAACCCTATTTCCTCAAATTCCGACCACCACGATAAATGATAAATTACCATAATATTTTTCCGATGATCCTCGTCTTCATCTCGACCTTCAAGCCCAACCCCGATGATCAACTTGCCGTTGATCGATGGAAATCGATCAAAACAACCCAAACGTTCATCTCGACGATACTCACCCATTTCAAAACTAAAAATTGTGATATTACCATTAAAATTCATGGTTTTTCATCACGAATCCAACCATGAAATCCAAACTTAAAATTGAATTGATAAAATTTAGGCCCAATTTACATTTTACTGCTATTTATAAAATTTCCAGACAATGTAATTTATAAAAATTCCAAAACTTATTTTTTTAATGATATTACATGATTTCACACATCTTTCATTTACAAATCAAGGGCTATTATAGATTAAATGTTGATATAAGGGTTTTATCAAGAGATCAAGTCTATTATTACTACACAGAGGCTTAATCATATCTATACAGACATTCAAACATCCCTATTCAAACATGCATACATTTTCACCAACATTTCAGATAACAATACTACATAAATCATCACATATATCATAGATTTTTAATCTGTTTTTAAAAATTTGTTTACTCACCTGTTATTTTAAACAGAGACAGTTTCCAGGCTTGTTCCAGATTTTAAACTTCTTGAATTTCTTTTGCTATTGAATTTTTAACTCTTGCTGTTGATCTTTGAAACTGATTTGTTGATAGATTTCTTTATTCACGATCTTCAGGTTGCAATTGAAGATTTGAATCTGCTGTTGCCTTGATTTGCAATTGAAATTCCAGATTTCACTTCTTCTTTTGCTTTGAATTTTAGTTTCCAGGTTTTTTTTTTTCTTTAGATTCGAATTTTTTTTTTTTTTTTAGCAGAGAAAAGAAATGAAGATAGTTTTAGAGCTGAAGAAATGAATATGCCAGATCTCTTTTCCATAATTTAAAATTTTAAACCTACATTATCAAAGAAAAACAAAAATGGAGCCACTTGTCCCCTTATGTTAATTATTTAGCTTACACCTATGCTCAAAGATTTACAAGTGTCTTAACATACATTTAAAAGGTTAACAAGTGTTTTCATCTTGTCTTTAATTAATTTATTTAAGTTATACATGTATATTTATGAAATATTTATGTGTATGTAATGTATTTATCTTTTTATAATTTAAGCTTTAGGTTTTAATAAATATACAAATGTGAAAAACTATTATTTGAATAAGTTATACTTTGATCAAATATTTATAACATATTTTTATATGCTTGAGAAATTTATTTTAACTATATATATATTTTTACAGACTAAATTTGTCTTATGTTTGAATTTTTAAAGAGAAAAGATTATTAAAACAAATGAACTTCTTAATTTTAACCTTAACCATTTCAATATATAATATATACATTCTAAATGGAAAATTATTTTTAACATTAGTTTTGATAATTATCATATTGAATTTTAATACATAACTTCAAATAACAATATATATATTCATATATATTATAATTTGAAAACATAATTTTATTAAATTAAAAGATTCCCTATTTATAATATATATACCTATATATATATATATATTATAAATATAAACACTTATATTAGTTTTAGAAAGATAAAACTTCCCAATTTAAAATATTATTAACCTTTTAAAATGAATTGAACTTGTCAATTTATAAAATAAATCATAAAATCAATTTAATTATAAATAAAGATTATTAAATTGATATTGCCAAATTCCCGGGATATCACATGTAAGTTAAATATTAGAAAATAAATAAATTTCTTAGAAAATGAATATAGATTAAACATACTTTAATCTATTGGAATGAAATGAATATTGATATAATTTTCTCTGAAACCAAATCGCAAATAAAGAGGTTTTGTGCAAGTTATAAGGAATACGTGAAAGAGATGTACAAGGTATGGGAAGCACCATATCTTGTATAGCCTATTTCAAGAAATATAGAATAATTTCCTTGTAATTTCACATAAACATGAAGTCCTCTTTTAACGGATTCATAGACGGTTTTAGCATTAATAATTTCTCATAAGATAAAGTAGTTCCAATACGTTAAGGTATAAAACCATTTGGTGAAATAAGAAGATGCTTTGAAAACATGTAAGGACATTTTAAGGGTATTTTAAAGAAAAATGGTTTGGTGGAAAAAGTAAATAATTTTTTGGAAGCGAAAAACTTAGTAACAGTCAAATTTAAAAGTCCAAATTTTTTTAGAAAGCTATAAAGGTCTTTAAAAGAAAAAGAGGAGTAAGTTTTAAACTTAGAATTTGTAAGTTTTCCCCTCTAGGTTTGGGGAATAATGTAAATTCAAAAGGCTGTAAGGATGCAAGTCTAGAAAGATAAAATGTTAAGTAACCAAGCATCTTTGAATTTAATAGAAACTTGAAAATAACACTTTTATAGGCATAAATTTTTGGATTTGATGTTTAAAAAATTTAGAAGCCTTAGTTTTTGAAATAAAACGATAAATACCAAACTAAACTCTTAAATGTGGAGTAGGTTGGAATCATTTCATAGGTGTGACGGAAAAAGGGTAAGGCTATGTAGGAGATAGTAGTGATTACTTTTAGAAGTAATAATAGAGGTTTCCGTAAAGTGTACAAGACACTAGTGAGAACCTAGGAGTGTTGCTTCATATGTGTAGACTATAGAAAAATAGTAAGGTGATATTAGTAAGATAGTAAGACGCACATGGTTGAGGATGTGTATTCTTGATTTTGGAGGAACTAGGAAGGAGCATCTTTCTTTAGTGGAATTCGCATATAATAATATCTTTTAAGCTAGCATTGGAATGGCAACTTTGGAAGCTTTTTATTGAAAACCATGCAAGTCGCCTTCATGTTGGTTGGAGTCTACAGAGAGATTGCTACTTGGTCCCGACATGGTTAAAGAGACTTCGGAGAAGGTTGATTTGATTAGGAGAAAACGTGTACCTCTTATCCGCATCTCTTTGATAGTAAATTCTGAATTTCCTATTTCCATCTTTTGAATAGGTTCTTTCCTTTATTATCCTTTGGGAGGTTAGATCTTAGAACTTAACCTATGTATGGTTGGATTTGATGTAAACATGTTATTAGAACATGTTATGTATGATGGATACTCGTGGTTGCAAATGGTTGCTAGTGGATGCTAATGAACGCATATACTTACACTAGGCACTATTATCTCTTAGGGATCCTCCTAATTAGGATACTAGAGCATATGCATATGGATGTGTGCGCATTTGCATTTTATTTTTATCTTATTTCCATGGTTGCTATAATTGGATGATTATCATATGATTGTTGCATTTGAATGATGATTGTAGCACGCATATAGAACTATCAGTTATCATCAGGGAATTTGCATTCATTTGGATACATGGCACGGACATTATTTCATAAAAGGAGGTCGATTGAATCAGTAGACCGCCTAATCTTTTGCAGTAGTTAGGGATATTGACACTATACTAATTGTATATGTATCATAAATTGCATTAGAAAAGCTAAAGGACAATCGATATAATGGATGATGGTTGAGTAGTAGGTTGTAGAACTTGGATTAAAACATTTATTTCATTCTTCTATCCTTAGAGATTTCGGGGACAAAATCCTTAAGGAGGGGAGAATGTAACAACCCGAAATTTAAGCTATGGTAATTAATTAACGAATTAATAATAAAATAAATTTGTGAAATTAATAGAATTTAGCCACGGGTGTTGCACCATTGTGTCAGTGGTAATTTTCTGGTCAATTCCCATATATAGAATGTCAAAATCCGAGCTTGTATGTAGAAGATATGAATTAATGAAGGACGAGAAAAAGAAAAAAAAGAAATATATATATATATATATATAAGCGGCTAGGTCGACCCTCACATAGGCAAGTTCGACCCTTGCTTGTAAAGGTCGACAAGTAGGTCGACCCGCCTACCAAAGAATGCATTCTCGTACGTGGCTTTGTCTAGGTCGATTTTAACACGTCATTTTGCAACTTTTCTTCGATCCTATGCGTCTGTGCTTCCATCCGACGGTTCCTATCGAGCCTATGACGTGGTTGCACCAGATTTAATCTCCAAATCCAACGATTTGAGATCCACAAGTGACACTATAAATAAGACCCTAGGCCTAGCTATTTTTCTCATTCAGATTCTCCATCTGGGTTCATTGCCTGAGGCTAGACCCTAAAAGGAATATTTTTCCGAGGAGAAGATCTTTTTATTTAAAATATTTTATACCCTTCAAGTGGATCTGGGAAGGCCAAAGAAAAGAGCTAAGGATCACAGGTGAGTGTAGTAATTATTTTAGATTTTTAAGTAACTTAAAATAATAAGGTTTCCAGTAGTTGTAGTTTTTCTACAATTTTGGGATAACCTTTATGCAAGTAAATTTTAGACTTGTTTTCCAGTCTATTTTCTTTTAGCTATTCTATTTCAGTTATTTGCTATTATTTACGGTTAATTATAGCTTTTCCAATTATTTACAGTTATTTACAGTATTTATAGTTATTTACTATTTTATTTACATATATTCTACGTTGGGATTTATTATGTAAATATTGTTCTTTTAATTTCCTTTCTACGTGAATGGATTAGATAATAGAAAATAACTCGCTAATTTGGACTAAAATATAAGAACACTGAATTTACAGAAAATGGGATGTAAAATAAGAAGAACCGCAATAAAATTGGACTTCGATTGAAATAGGAAAAATTAAGATATTTGCAAGCTTAGTTATAACATGTAATTATAACTAAAAAGAGAAAATAGAAGAAGTAGCTTATTTTTAAACTTAGACCCTGGGTTAAGTAAATAAGCAAAGTTATAACACGGGTCATAATTAGAGATAGAACAGAAAAGACTTATTTTTAAGACTTAGAATAAGTTAATAAGCAAATATAGCAAGGATAACAGTAGAGGCTTATTTAAACAGACTTATAATAAATTAATAAGAAAAAATAGAAGTAAGACCCGTACCGGCAGCATTTCTGTAACAACCCGTATATTTGGACTATTTAAATTGACAATAATCCACACATGTCAACTTAAATAATACAAAACACGAATCATTATGAGATTATAAATACATAAATGTAAATGAGAATCAATACAACATCACAGACACAGAACAGTCACAAAATAATGCAGCGGAAATTACATCGTCATAATAGCAGTTCATGAAGCTACTACATAAAATACAACAATGTCTTAACATAAAGTGACTAAAAGAAAATACATAAATGTCCAACAGACTAGGACATCAATACAGGAATGGAAATAGAATGATAAAGATAAATGCTAAGCCTTCAGCATCTTCAACCAACCTTGATCAGCAAACTGGATAGCTTCAGACTGACCCGAGCATATACAAAAAGAAACACTTGAGTCAGGACTCAAAATCTTATACAAGAAAATCAAGTTCAAGGGAAAAAGTCCATAACTTAAAGATGAATAATATAAGCATCTCTAAGGATCCGATAAACTATCTATATATACAATAGAATACGATAGATAGATAATGTCTAATCAGTAAAGTACGATATTAAAATAGTGTTAAGGCGTTACCATAATCCCCTTAACACATTTTATTCCTAATAGCATATACAAGACCGTAGTTTCCCCAAAACCAGAAGTCACCAGAGGGCAATCCATATACTAAAGGTACAAACCAAAACGTAGTGGTCGCGAATAGGATAATCAGTATGACAAGGTACATGAGGCGATACCAACTAGGATACTAGTAGTTGCGTGATCCGAACTGATGTTGAGCATAGCAGCTACTACCTCAACACCGCGAAACAACACTCCCAAATCAAGGGGTGCACCCAAATCGAATCACAAAAGTAATAAATATGGTATCGAAGAAGTGTGCCCGCTAGAGGTGGCGAACCTCAATGGTCCGGCGCGGCTCCTGTTTTAGTCATGTCAGGGGTCATCCAATATCGTTCTCTTTCTTCAGTCAATGCGTTCACCAAACCATCCACTTCATTCTGGATCAACACTCCGCGTATAATAGTTATTAAAGTGGTTTTCGGTATCGACAGAGAGTATGTCCATATCCGATCCCGGTCTCTTTAATAACTACGTATTTATTACCCGATGGTCATTCAAGTTAAAGTTTAAACAAATCAAAGTCCAAAAGTCAAGCTGCAAATTTGACTTTCACAATTTGTCATTTTCACGATTTAATTTATTTCAAACATTTAAAATCATATTTCCCGATGAAATTTGTGGTTTAAACATTTGAGTTAACAATATAATTAAGTATTCAAGTTCAATTTAATAAATCTCACTTATTAAATTTAGTTAATGGTAAATTTTAGTTCACATCATTTTAAACCAAATTCTATTCATTTCAATTCGTATTTACATTCATCGTTACATTAACCATAATCATAAATTTGATTAAATCAATTTTATTAAATTTAAAATCATTCTAGATTTAAATTATCACTAAATTAAATCCCTAAAACTTTAGTTAGTTTCGTATTCCACTTAAGTCAAATTTCTAAATCTCGAACTTAATTTACGACAAGTTTCAAATCTATTTAATTAAAATCATTTTCAAGTCTAAATCTAACAAATCTAATAAAATTTCAAATTATTAAATTCTAAACTTCCTTGTTTTTAAATCTCATTTCAGATAAATTTGCCAATTCATTTTATTCAATAAAATAGGTTTATTAATCCGTTTCAATTAAACTCCATTAATTTATTCCTATTAATTTTATTTCGATTAAATCCATTAAGTTTGTTACCTAATTTCCAAACAAATTATTAAGTTCATTTCTTAATTTCAAATAGATTTCAATTTCAAAAATAATTTTTGTTGACCAATCGGGTTTTTTATTTTTAATTATCTATCCTAGGCCAAGTTGTTTAATTGGGTATTTATCATTTCAACCCGATATCATTCAACATAAAACAAAGCATAGCAAAGGGAACTTGCAGTGTGATAACTGGGATTGTGTCAAAGTAAATAAACAAACAATAGCAAACATACATAACAATTTAACAATTTATTTAAATAATCCCGAAATAATCATATTAACTTACATTTGTTATTTATGCAAATTAATATAATTACTCCTAGAATCCACACTATCGTTTCATGCAGATTTAAGATTATTACATTATGGTTTCACTTGGTGTCTATTATCAAATTACTATATCAATCATACATTCAATGGTTCAAAGTGTAGTTACCGCTATTTCTACGCGACGATTTATTTAACGTCCAAAGGGGTCAAGTTCAACATATATAATACATTTTAAATTGTTGGCTATCCTATACCAATTTCAATTTCATATTAAATCTCACTTATATTAACAACTACATTCAACATCACATAACAATTTTAGTGTCACAACCTTTTTGTTGTAAACTAACAATATTCAAATTTTACTTGCATGGCGATTTACAATTTTTATTTCAACAATTTTAACAATCAACAATTTAATATTCAAATTAATATTCATAACAATTATCTCTTGATTATCATAGCATAATATCTTGAGTCGTGAATGAAATATTCACCTTGCGAGGTTAGAGAAGATGACGAAGCACGAAGACGAATAGATAAATAGACCCTAATAAACACGACGCAAAGCGAGCACAAACTGCAATCAACAAATAATTAATCAATAATTTGTTTATTGCAATATATATATTGATTTGAATATATACAAATCATACCCAAACAAAGAACTAGATGCAAAATAAGGTAGATGGAAGCCTAGGCCCAAGATCCCGGATCAGCTACAACTGTCAAGCAAGCGAAACAACATCTGAGATATTGTAGCCCATATAATAAAATCAAACTTCTCTATACTTTGCAAACTATTACATTGTGTATATACTATGTATTCAAAGAAAGCATGGTGGTCAGGGTCGGGACTGTTGTGACGAGGGACGGAGGTGAACGGCGGAGAGGGTAATGGGCAGAGGAGCAGGCGGGGTAGGGTGGACTGGGCTGGCTGGGGACGGGAGGCAGGGCTGGGCTGGGCGGACTGGGCTGGCAGGGACGGGAGGGCAGGGCTGGGCTGGGCGGACTGGCTAGCAGGGGACGGAAGGGCAGGGATGGGCTGGAGGGCAGGGGACTGGAGGGCAGGGACGGGCTAGAGGGCAGGGGACGGGCTGGGGTAGGGGACTGGAGGGCAGGGACGGGCTGGGGCAGGGGACTGGAGGCCAGGGGCGGGCTGAAGGGCAGAGGGCTGGAGGGCAGGGACGGGCTGGAGGGCAGGGGCGGGCTGGGGCAGGGGACTGGAGGGCAGGGACGGGCTGGGGCAGGGGACTGGAGGGCAGGGGCGGGCTGAAGGGCAGGGGGCTGGAGGGCAGGGACGGGCTGGAGGGCAGGGGCGGGCTGGGGCAGGGGACTGCAGGGCAGGGACTAGTAGGGGCGGGCTGGGGACTGGAGGGCAGGGGACTGGAGGGCAGGGGCGGGCTGGAGGGCAGGGGCTGGAGGGCAGGGGACTGGAGGGCAGGGACGGGCTGGAGGGCAAGGGACTGGAGGGCAGGGGCAGGCTGGAGGGCAGGGGACGGGAGGGCAAGGGACTGGAGGGCAGGGGCGGGCTGGAGGACAGGGGACAGGAGGGCAAGGGACTGGAGGGCAGGGGGCTGGAGGGCAGGGGCGGGCTGGAGGGGCAGGGGACTGGAGGGCAGGGGCGGGCTGGAGGGCAGGGGACTGGAGGGCAGGGACGGGCTGGAGGGCAGGGGAGGGCTGGAGGGCAGGGGACGGGAGGGCAGGGGCGGGCTGAAGGGCAGGGGACGGGAGACAGAGCTGGGATAGGTGGAGGCTGGGGAGGGGCTGCTGGAGATGGAGGTGGAGGGGTTTCATTTTGAAGTGAAGTAAAAGAAAAAGAAAAAAAATGAAGAGAAGGAAGAGAAAAGAATGATGCAGAGGGAGAAGAGAGGGCACGTACCAGAGTGAAGTAAATGGAAACAATGAAGAGGAAGTGTAGACCCGGGAATAAATGCAGCATATACTTTGGAATGCACAGAGCAATGATGCCTAGCACGTGGTCCCGAGGCAGAGGGGTTTCCCAAAATGACGTTTACACTTTCGAAATATTTTGTGGCTGCCAAATCTTTATTTGTTGACCAAATATATGCTGAGGTGGCAACGCAAGTGTACTGGGGTTTTTTTTTGAATTTACGGACGCATTCACATTCGTTAAACAATTATAATTTGCAACGCCGAACTCCGATTGACACAAATAAATATACCGTTTTGATCAGCGCGACGAGGCGAACGCAACGGTATGAAGATATTGATGGTTTGACATTGTTCGCGAAGCGGTTATTCTTATTGAACCATTTGCTCGAGCGATAATTTAACTAGCAAATAAAAGCAGAATTTGACGAAACGAAATGCGCCGTCATGATCAGAATATTTTTCTCATGCAACATTGTGAAAAATAATTGAGTTCGGACGATAGAAAATTTTTACATACAATTTAAACTAATATGTAAATGCGACGAGCGAAATTTACTTTCATATTATTCGACGAAATTTGGCGTACGCCTATGTCTATCTAGACGCATTCCAAATGTGAAGTTTGAATAACAACGGAATTTGTTTGTGAAAATTCGAAATTTTCTATTATGGAGAATGCAATAAAATGCAGAAGAATAAGATCGACGGAGCTAAAGATGTCCGAATTTTGAAAAACGAAAAATGACATCTTTGTTAGAAGATGATTTATAATTTTCTATGTAAAAATATTCAGGTTCAGAAGATAAAAAATTTTCACGTTTAAATGAACTGATGTTCAATAAAACGCGAACGAAATTCACTGCGGTATTTTCTGACGGAACTTGGCGCACGCCTATGTCTATCTTGACGCATTCCAAATGTGAAGTTTGAATAGCAACGGAATTTGTTTGTGAAAATTCGAATTTCTACACTAAATAAATGATTTTTAAAATTTTAAACTGGGTCTGAATTTCAGGGTCGTTACAATTTCCTTTGGGATACGCTTATGTTGAAGTAATGGTAAATAAGTGGTCAATAATTAGAAGTCAAATCATGGAGATTTGGACAAGAAGCGCAACTAGATTTGTTTGTTAGGACCCGTACTAACAGGATGGGTCTAGTCTGTATCTTTTACGTAAGGACCAACAGGATGGGTCTATTCCGTATCTTTTGCGTAGGGACCAACAGGATGGGTCTAGTCCGCAGTAGGCATAGCAGAGATAGAAAGCCGATCAAAGGGTAGAATTAGGATTTCAACATAATTAAAGTAGGATTAGGAATTCAGCCTAATCAAAGCAGTTATCTAAGAAAAGTGCAAACAGTCTAATCGAACTATCTAAGAAAAGCAAACAGTTAAACTGTATTTTATTCCAGCTTTATCTTTCCTTTATTTCCTTTTATACTAGAACTGTTGCAAAGTCTATTATCTTTACGTTTCTTAAGAATACTAGTAATTACTTTCATTCAACAGGCTTTTAGTCCGACCCACTCCTCTATTTCCCTTTTCCACCCATAGGCTAGCAGAGGCAGGGATAGTAGATTTCGGATTCCTTTGGAGGTTCTACTGCGGAGATTTTCTTTCATGTATTCTACTTCTTCTTTTTCAGTTTTTATTTCATTTGATGTATTGGTACTTTTCTTTGGGAGGGATGGTTATTTTATGTACTCTGATGTTACGACTGAGATATTTTTTTCACTAGATATGGATATTTGGTATTTTGAGACATACTTGGTTTTATGAAGTATTTATGAAATTTGATTTTAAATAAGTTATTGTTTTAATTGTTTCCGCTATTTTATTTATTTTATCTTGTGAATCTTAGTCTCTGTAAGTTTTTAGCTATACCTACAATGCACCACATCTTTTAGTGTGCCTTTTTGGGTATACTAAGGGGTGTGGGGTGTTTCAATGCTTCTCTTGAAATTTGAGATGGAGCTCAAAACACAACTTCAAGCTAATTCCTAGATGGGTTTTATGAGGAATGAATAGAAAGAAATTATGGTGAATTTAATTATAATTTATGAATTTTATTTAGGCATGATTTGGTAGGGCAAGTGGATTAAGGGGTAATTATGGAAGTAATTAGAGAAGAGGAAGAAATGTTACGTGAAATGAAAATGAAATGAAAGTAATGAAATGGTTAGCCAACTTATAGGTAAGCTAATTGACCTTAACACCAATTCATTTCATTTTCAAGAAATCACTATTCACTTCAAAATCTTATCGTCTCGGAACGTAGCCAAGTTTATACACATTCTTTTCACGATTGAATTGCAGTCACAATGACGAGTGTTTCAAGTCCCAATTCATTCATCTCTAAAAAATGAGTATAATGGATTTTCGGTCAATTAATGACAAAATTTTTAATTAATTATTTAAATATCCAGTCGTTAAAATTGTGGGTTGTTACATTGGCCACTCCCTTCAATGGTATTAATGCGAGATTGGTTAAGGGGTTCACTTGGTACATTCAATGTCCTAGTTCATTCCCTGGAACTAGCATGATAGGGGGTTCACACATTGTGATCTGTGATGTAGCATTGCCTCTTACCCCTTCACGTCCTGTGATGGTTGTACTTATCAAAAGGTTTCACGTAAAACTCGCTCATGAGGTACCTAGTTGGGTACCACGATGGAGTTTGGGTCAGACTAACAATGGCATAAGAGCCCAAATGGTCTATGCGGTCTAATTAGCAATTTTAAGGCTAACTAATTAAGCTTACTGATAGATGTCTAAAAAAGTAGTGTCTAAGCTTAGGGTTAAATAATATAGTATTTCCCCTCCTTGGCTACCAACTAGCCTAATGGGCGGAGTAAGTCCAAAAGGTTAACCCAATTGTAAAGACCCAAATTGACTAAGGCATTGGCCTAATTTTCAAAATTTTCTCTAAAAATTTATAATATATTTTAAATTTTAAAGTTAAGTTTAAAATATAAAATAAATTTTACAAAAGTTGTAAAATATATTTTAAAATTGTTTTGAAAATACATATTAGTAATTTAAAAAATTATTTAATTTTAATTAATTGGATTAATTAAATAATTAATTAATTAAAATAAAACATATATATTTATATATGTATTTATACATGTAAATGTTATAATATAATTTATACATATACACATACACAAACACATAGAGATATATATATATATATATCTTAAATTATTTAAGGTAAATTAAAATAATTTTTGAATTTACTAAAATATTTAGTTAAAGTTGTTTTAATTAAATAAAATACTTATCTGATAAATTAATTAGATGTTAATTATTGAAGATATTATATAAATAATGTTATATGTATATATGAATATAAATATTATAGCTTATATTCGTCTTAAATTGGTTAGGATCAATAAAATAAAATTTGGAATTTTAAAATAATTTAATTTATTTTTTAATAAAACTAATGAGAAATAAAATTAATTAAATAAAATTTAATTAATAAGAATTAAATTTAATTAAATAAGATTTAATTATTAATATACATAGGAATATTATATAAGATAATTAGAGTATAAACAGTTATAAATGAAATAAATGTATATAATATGAACGTATAATTTTAAGTGGAACGGTAAGAAACCCAACTTAGATTTAAAGAAAAAGTACATGCATATTGTACGTATACTAATATTGTATATGTGTTTGACACTTGAATTACAAGGGTATTTCATAAGAATTACATTATTCCCTAAATCGATATCACTCAATGTGTGTGTACATATATTAAGGATAATGAATATATATATATATATTGTCCTCTATTGTTTGCATATTAATAGATCACTTGCATACTCTTTAGCTGTTGATATTCCTCAAGCTAGGCATGTTTGTCTAGTACTATAAATATATTATCTAGATGAGGTAAGATACATGCAAGTTACTATTACTCAAGGTATGTGCATTATACTTAGGCCGTTGCAAAATGGTTAGTACGAGTGAATAATCTCTTTCAATTTATTGATATTCCTTAAGGTACAAATGAGATTAGGACAATGAGCAAGGATTAGGAGTTGTACATGGTACCAACGGTAAAGTATTACCCGTTGATTGCAGGCCTATGATTTGTTGACATCCCTTAAGGTCAAAATCCCAAGCCAAGTGAGTCTTAAAGCCCATTAAAGAATTCATAAGATTCTATTATTTTCTTACGGTTTTAAGAAACATAAAAATCTAGTGGGAGCCTTGTTAGAAAAATGAAATGAACACATTTAACCTTTCTAATATTTTAAGAATACATGTTGTACAAGTTAAAGTAATCTACTTGGAAAATTTGTGTAAGCAATATAATTGATAAAATGTTTACCAATTAAATATACAAATGAACTGAATTATGATAGACATACAGATATAAATTATACTTACCAACATATCTTTACGCATGTTTTCACTTTAAGGTCAATGCAAGAGTCAATTTATACAACCACTAAAACATTCGTTCCTTGGTCGTTTAAGTATTTATTTCCCAAGACTATGTATCTTTTTTCTATGAAATTCAGGCTCTAAAACAATACAAAAATATGGGTATTTGATCCATATTTAATCACATGTAAATTTTATTTGGTGAATAGCCACGATTCATAATGTACGAAACTTCAATGATATTAGTTCATTCTAAATAAGCATGTAAACTATAATGTGAGATCATGTATTAAATATGAGTAATTACAAAAGGGATCTTATTGTGTTAGATGTAGCACTAGAGCAAGAGCAATAGGATGTACCTAGAAATTCAATCATTGAAATGTTTGTTTGATCAGTTTACATAAAGTACAACTTATTTGACATCCTTAAACGTTAAGGATAACCGAATACATTTTTCGGTAAAGAATTCATTACGGCCTTATAGTAAGGGCTTATTTTTGTATGGTTAGACTATTTGAAAATGAAAGCGAATGAATGAGGTTAGATGTAACTTAGGCACATTTGAGATGAAGAGAATGAATGGAAATCTCTGCTTCTTGAAGAGACATTGGAAATGAGAATTGTATAAAATACTAAAAGGATACTTAATATGGAATGGGAAATGTGAATTTCTATTCCAAATGTATTTATGTATAGAAAATTGTTTTCTATGGAATTTATTTCTTCTAGTTCAAGATATTTGATCTGAAACCCTTGACTGTAAACTAGTTAAAATATATGAAATAAAATTTCATAATAAGGGGTTGACTGGAGCTTCATATTTCATATGTTATAATAGTAATGGCAGAACTAATGGAAGCATATCATATAATACTTCTTAATGGGTGCATAAAGTTAAAGAAAATTGTTTTCGTATATGTTGGAGCCAAAATGGATCAACACCCAAAAACCTATGGATTTATTTTGATCTAGCAAAAACTATAAGAAAAGTAAAGAGAACACTAGAACTTTATAATGGCTCGGCAATCTCTGGCCTACATCTACTGTAATTTTATTGATTATAGATTTGAGAGTCATTAGTACAAGGGACCGACAAGTTCTTATAGCCTAAAATAGCTAATAGTATCTACCTTAGTGACTTTACTGGAGAAGAGACAAAGAAAATGAAGTGCCCAAAAAAGGTCCTCTTTCGGTAGCCATAGAATTTATATTTATAGGGAAATTGCCTAGTAGAGCCGGGGGGCTATGAAATAGCAGATCCAAGTCCAAGTATGTAGAAGTGAGCATTGATGCCCAAACATCAATTAAAAGCTCTCGGTATCGAGTGGTTCCACTTAATACCAATTGGGTTTTAAGGGGAGAAATCTTCCCTTCTTCTACTCTGCCTCCTATCTCCAATCAATTGCGTTCCAAAATACTTTGCCTTTGAGGTTGATTCATTTCTGATAGATTCTCGTTCTTGTTCGCTTCCTTTGCTTTCTTCAAAAAATCCTTAGAGTTGTTCATCCATTCCTCAAGAAATGTACTTCATGACAATTAATCATGTCAGAGCTCCACGTACAAGAATTTTTGAAAATCTAAAGTGCAACAAAAAGTACTCAGTACCGAGTGGTAGAGATCCACACCAAGTGGTTCCTTTTATTCTATTAGCTCCAATATTTCTTGAGTGTGATTTTATTGCCCTTGTAAGCATGTTTCCAAGTCTGTGAATAGTTCGTCTTCATCTTGATATTATAATTCCAGCGACAATCTTCTTGGTTAAAAAGCCGGATAACACTTGCTCCTCCCTAGGTATGCTTTCGTTGAAAATAAAGCATGCTCTGGAATAAGGCAAGCATTAACTACCATCTCGACATCATGGTTGGTCATCCAAGAGTTGTTTCAAAGCATTGTCTTTAAGTCGTAGATATCCGTTTAACTACTCAACATAGCTGAAATTGTATTTCCAATGCTAAAGTAGGATCTATTCTTTGGAGATCATTCTACGCCTCAGCCAGCCATGTTATTCCTCTCCCTTGCTTTTGCTTTAATTTTTAGTTGAAAAATACCACTCGGTGCCAAGTGGTACTTGTCCATACCGAATGCTTTGCCTTGTCTCAAGTATAAGTATTCAAGGCTTAGAATTTTCTTCTTACTTTTCCCACTTTGTGTTTACTCGTGCCCGATTACTTTGCTTCAGTCGACCTTCTGCGAACCCGACTTCATTTACTCACCGTCGACCATCTTGTGCCGCCGCCACCACCATCACAGATCATCGTTGCCGATCCTTGAACATCGCCGCCAACCTGATAGTGTTGCCGCCGACTACTTCTTCGTCCAGATATGAAACATATAGGTTTTGATGTCATTGGTGGCGCTACCTTGGCGGCGCTATAGCGGCTGTCGTTTGTCATAGTTGGGCCACTAATGGGGTAAGCCTGAGCTACTTCAATTGTTACTGGTTGGAGCACTTGACTTGTGATCGGCCACGCATTTTACTTTTTCTTTATCCCCTAGCATGACTTCTTCCAAAATGCACAAAATTAATTTTCTAAGTGTAACCGATCACAAGTCACTTTTTCGACTCCAACGGGATGGATCTTTTTAAAGAACGGTCATATTTAGCGCGTTCCAGCACTTGAAGATTATCATTGTCGAACATGTCCATTAACTGCACTTTTCGTGTTTCTATAAAAGAAAAGCTTCCACATCACTCCAAACAACGGTTCCGTTATCAATTATCCGATGATAACAAGTAATCCGATGCATAGTTCCATCATGTGGCAAAGCCTGTTTTTCTAGTACGAGTAGACTATCTATGCGGTATGGTCCGTCCGTCGTGTATGGGACACGGTACTTCACATTGCATGGATTAACACATTCACTTGCCCCGATCAACGTTCAGAATCCAATTGGTCAACACACATCGGCATCCTTTGGATTATGGGCGTCGATCACATAGGTTTAATATTTGAAATTAAACATACCTAAACATGTTGAATGCCAAGATTTACTATCCAGAATGACTCGTCGGTTACCTTGTTTCCAGTTTGATGATGGTACTTCTACTCCTCCCGAAGCTAGGTCCTCGACCGTTCAGGCTTCACCCACCGTACCTGTTAGGCCCAGACGTTCGATCACCACTGATTTGTAAGGCATTGTCATTCCAGTAGAGCCATAGTAAAATCCGCCTCCTCCTATAAATGAATATAACTTTTTAAGGGTTCTGGATGGCCCACCATAACAAATGCCAACAATTCTTACCCCGACGATACTTCAAAACATATGTTGCTAACACGGGATTCCTTAAGGCGACATGTTTCTCCCTACATAGGATCAACAAGCGCACAATCCTCCACTGGGCTATACGACCTGCAATAGACACATGTGCTTAGGTGACATTATCCCGCTCTTCAATCCGCTTCTCCATATGATTCTCCAGGAACTCGGGTTGGCTCCGTCTCAAGTTCATCCCAACATATAACCTCTCCCGGGTTCTTTATACATGCTCTTCTTGGACCAACACTACCGACCTTTAACTTTAAATGAGCTTATTTATCTCTTGCACTTCAAACAAAGGCATGACTCGCCATTTTATATATGCTTATCGAGGCCTGATGTAGATGCAAGGTCATTGAGAAACTACAAAACAAACATTCTTACTTCAAGAACGAGTATTTCTTTGTTCGGTGCCCATTCGACTTTAACCAACTTTGGTTATTTGGAAGTAAGATCATTTCCTTTTCTCTTTTCCATAATTGAATTTTCATCATCTCAACGTCTAACCTCTGACCCAATTACTTTTTAGATATTCCTGCTTGTGACACCAACAAGGGATATAGCGATACCTTGGATGCTCTAAAGAGAGTCCTGGCTCAAAATCGCTCTACTCCATACCTTTTGACGAATGAAAACCTTCATCGTTGCAACCTTCTGCTCCCCAATGACATTGTCGGCCTAGGTGAAATTTCTCCAAGCAGCTCTAGGATACAATCTAGGTCTTCTATCCTTGAACGCAGCTTTGGCGATACTCTCTAAGAGGAAGTGGAAGGAACATCGGGTGCGCCAAACGTCAATGAATCTGTCGATAGAATGGCAGATGAACCCGTCGTCGGTGAAATTTCGAGAGAGAGGGATCAAGCAGTCAAAATGCAACCAATTTCGGAGGAGAGTGAAAGTGCTGGGAGGAGAAGATAGAAGAAGGAGATGAGGGAAGAGGAAGGAGAGAAGGAAGGAGAAAGTTTTAATAACGGCGATAGTGATTATGATATTAGTCCAGAGGGAGATGAGTCGTTTGGAGAAACATCTCCTGAAGACATCGAGCTTCCTTCTTCACCTCGTTCGAAGCACATTATTATCAAAATTCCTAAGAAAGCCGAGGAACTAAGTGTATGGCCATCGGTTGAGACAACTCCTCTAGCTTGCTCCTTAGGAGATGTCTTCACCGTCTTAAGTGATTTTAATATCTCTATTGGTGATCTCCTCATTAAGGGTTCTCCAAATTCCTGCTTCTCACCAGGGGGAAACCAAGATGAAGGTAGTGAAACTCCATCTTTAATTCCATTCGAACATGGTCTGTATAGTACTTAGGGGGTCGTCGGCTATCTACACTTCATTAGAATCACGAACACACATCCATGCATTCATATGTATTTCAAAATTCCAAATTTTATAAAATCTTTTTCCCGTTTCAAGTTCCATGGCCATATATATATACATATACATATATATATATGTATGTATGTATACATACATACATACATATATATATAAAGCTTTAGTATAAAGTGGGCGAGTTTGAAGGACAAACCCCTTATCCATATTTATCACAGTCCAGTTATCATCGAGGCCGAGAATCCGAGGAGGAGAATGTTAAACGAAGAGGGAGGGAGAGAGAAGAGAGGAAGATGATCGCCACATCGGGCAAGAGGATAAGAAAAGGTGAGCCGAGGAGAGGCTGCCCAGTGGTTCAAGCAAGTGACACAAAGACTCGCATGACCAATATGATTCCTCTTCTAACATTCCTCTGCCCCACTCGAGTCCTTAAATTCCTTCACTTCAATAGGCCCTAGCCTCTTGCTCCTTAACCATAGCTGTTCCCCCTCAATTCAAGGAGATCTCTACTCCTTCAACTTCTCACCCTGTTGCTCCGCCCTATTTGCAGGCTGCTTTCCCAGACCTTTTCTTACACAGTGTCTTATTTGATTGCGACATCTAAGACATTCCAAATGAATAGAACAGGATGTCCATCAGATCCATAAACTTATCGACTAAGGCTATGAGTGGAAGAGACTCCATTACATGCTCTCCAAGGTCAACAAAATTAACTACACAAACATTTGGTCCTTCAAATTAGATAATAAAACCTACGACAACCTCATCATGGGGTATAAGGGAGACATGGAGAACATGAAAGCCAAAAGAAATTCCATTTTGAAATCTAAGACTAGTGTTGAAAGCCTGATGGTAGAGATGAGGTTGGCCTACACTAATGTAGAGTTCGTGCTAAAAGACCTGCTCAAGATTGCTCACAAGGAGGGTACTGCATTAAAAACTGAAATTGTAGAGAAGGATCTTGCCCTTACTTCAAAAGATGAAATTGAACGGGCTAGGGACAATACTATAGGGGGGAAGCAACTAAATGAGAAACTCGCTAACGATCTGCTATTAGTTAAGGTCGAGAAGCTGGATGGTGAATTAGATCATTCAGTTGTTGCATAGGAGCTTAAAGAGCTTAAGGAGGAAAGAGCCAAGGAGAAAGAAGAGTTGAATAACACTCTCCAGCACTTCTTTGCAAGCATAATCTTGTACAATAATTTGAAGTGGCTGGGGAGTACATATGCCAAAACCCTAGTCGATGGGTGAAAGAAGGTGTTATGTCATTCTGAAGCAACCGGTGAAGGCCTCACCAAAGAAGAATTGATGGCCAAGTACCTTAATGTAGATGATATAGCTAAACTTGAAGTGGGAAAGGCCATTCTTGTTGTAGAAGATGTTGCCGCCACTGTCGGTGCCATCAAGGCTTCTGCTGGCCCAAGTACATCAGGTCTAGCAGAATCATCCATCCTAGAGTCCAAAGAGCTTGCAATAGGTATTTCTAAGATTGAAGGGGCCAATTCCAAGGCCACTCAGATAATTCCAGCATCCGCAACGACTGCATATGTTGAGCCATATATTCCTCCTTTTTTCGACCCACTGGTCCTGCACTTGCCTGAAGAGGGCGAGATTCCTAAGTCCCCTACTTCAGAATCCACTTTGGTTAAAGATATATCTCCGGTTTCATCGGTTTCCGAGAAACTTCAGTTCTCGCAAAAAACCATTTCTAACCTTTACCATTATGTTTGCCTACTTGTAGGTCATTCGCATCTCCTACCTTCGCCTTTAGCTACTCAAGGATCATGAACTACTGCTATCTTTACCACGTCAACCTTTTTTTCCACAGGACTTGCTGCTCTATCCCTCCTTCCCAGAATTGAACCTGATCCCGATTCTCAAAAGATTGGGGCCTTGGAAGGGCTGGAGGACGTTTGCTAGTCCTTGGAGGAAGACATCTCAATCAATAGCGCTACGGGCCCAACCGATCCTGTTACAACAGCGTGGAGATTGAAAGCTGACCTGGAGTTGAGAAATCCATCAGCTCCATGCAACTACGCCCCTCTGCAAAACACCCTCTTATCAAGCTGAAATCCCTAAAGATCAAACCATTAGATGCTCCTGCCCGAAAATCTGATGAACCATTTATTAAACCCGAGGGTGAAAATACAACGTCTGAAGGTGACAACCCTAAAGAAGGTAAGATTAATGGTGGGAAAAAGCACAAGAAACTGACTGACGGTTCGAGCAGATAGGGTATCAATGGAGGAAAAAAAAAATAGAAGACTCCTTAAGTTTATGGGCGTAGTAGCTTGCATTTTTGTACCTTTTTTATAAACGGGCCGTGTTTGTGTGGGAATGGTCCCCGCTAGCTTTGTATATAAAAATTAAAGTAATGAAAGATCATGTTTTGTTCTGTAATCTTTGTTCTGTTTACTTCCCCGTATTTTTATATACCGTACCTGTTTATGAATAACTACCTACATATAAATATAACTACCTATACCACAATTTACCTACATTATATTTGTATGCTTCTGTCCAATGCGTTTATCTACTGCACCTCTATGCATATAAATAAAATTCATGCAATTGACTTAAGCATATTCCATTGTTTGGTCCTGGCTTTAGCCGCCAAACAGTAACTGTTTGGCAAAACAAAACTATGATTGAACCAACTTCCTGGTTATTCATGTTTTTGTTAGCTCGAGTTTCCTTCGACCGACCATTAACTATAGATTATCCAAATTCTATGTTGTTCCCTATTACTGAGGAGCATCAATTGTAATATTTACTTCCATTTATACATATTTCCATCGTGAACAAAATTCTGTTCGTGGGATATACTTTTCCAAATGCCAGAACTTGGGCATTAATAGGAGATAAATTGTTTGTACCAAAAATGGGCACAACACTCTTCGGAAGTCTTTGAAGAGATAAACGCGTAGAATGAAAATTAAAACTGAGGATTATCTAACAAAAACTCCAAATAACAGAAATGTAAAGTGCAAAGACAAGCGATTTAGAGTGGTTCGGCTTTGTAGCCTACGTCCACTATGAAGTTTGATGATTTTATTGCTCGGCACTCGAAGATTACAATTTCTTATAACGCGGTACAACTGGCTTTTTGAGCTAAGTCTGAATCTAAGACAACCGTGGTGATTTTGAGTAAATCTGGCAGAGTCTGGGCGCTCTTTAGCTCTTAGAATTGTCTGACCCCTTTTCTGAATGACCAGGGGCTCTATTTATAGGTGTAGGAGGCTGATATTTCGCCTAAATTGAGGGGAGACCAGTTCTGGAACGTGAGGGGGCCCACATGGCCGAATTTTGGTAATCCGGGCCCACTTTGGGATCGATTCGACCCTTGCTTCGAATCGATCAAGATTTGCTCCGATTGAGATGAAATTTAGCATGAACATTCCTCAGGTTGCCAGTAAACTACTGTGAAAATTTCATGGCATTTGGACTTGCAGAACTCGAGCTTTGATTGATTCAAGATCGTGTTCTTCGTCCTATGGATTCGTTCGAATCGATATGGTTCGAATCCATAGGTTCGAATCCATGCTTCTGCACGTGAAGATGGTGATGTGGTGCGTGTGCTTCGGGTCAATCCCCCTTTTTCTCCGAGTTTGCTGGGTCTAATCCTTGGTTTTAGCTGTGTGGATTTGGTGGATTCGAGGTGATCGATTTGAAGACGCACTTCCTTCGAATTAATTGGACCAGCGTTCGTTTGAATCGATCAGGGTATGCCACCATTGATCGATTCAAATTTGCTTCAACAGGGTGGATTCGAAGACAGTTATCAGATGGAGTCGAAGTCCAACAGCTGCATGGATTCGAAGGGTTTCTCCTTGATGGACTTGAAGATGGGAATACTCTGACGGATTCGAACTAAGGGAGGCTTTGGATGGATTCGAACGTTGAGGCTGCTTTGATGGAGTCGAAGCAATAGTACTTCTCGTGGATTCGAAGTAATGCAGGGATGATGGATTCGAACCTAGGGCTTGGCTCTGATCGATTCGAATCATAGCATATCTCTTCCATTTTATACCGGCGATAACTTGAGCATACGAACTCGGATTGTCTCGAAATTTGGAACGTTGACTTTCTCGGCCTTGCTCGACGTGTCTTATCAATTGCAACCCGATCCGGACCCGGGCAAAATTCATCGACATCCATAGCAGACCTATGTGTAATCGGTTTTCAAGATGAACTGTCCCTGGTTTCCAGTCGAGTTCTTGGTGTCACGGCCTTGCCAAAAGGCGGGATAACATTTGACCCCCAAAGTACGTCTTGTGTAATCATGGCGTGCTTTGAAAAACTGCAGTCTTTTGTGCTGGATATATCCATTCAGTTGATTGCTTGGCAGTCGTCTTTTTGCAATCTTCCCTTTGACAAACGTCCAACCGGCGTGCTTTGCTTTGGTCCTGCCCCCAGTCTTGGGGATGAGTATGGAATTGACGTATGTTTATACTCCGTCTTGCACTCTAGAAGTGTGGGGTTAAGTAGATGTATATACTCCGTCTCTCACTCTGGGAGTACGGAGTTAAGGAATGTTTATACTCCGTCTCGCACTATGGGAGTACGGAGTTAAGGAATGTTTATACTCCGTCTCGCACTCTGGGAGTACGGAGTTAAGGAATGTTTATACTCCGTTTCACACTCTGGGAGTACGGAGTTAAGGAATGTTTATACTCTGCCTCGCACTCTGGGAGTACGGAGTTAAGGAATGTTTATACTCCGCCTCGTACTCTGGGAGTACGGAGTTAAGGAATGTTTATACTCTGCCTCGCACTCTGGGAGTACAGAGTTAAGGAATGTTTACACTCCGTCTCGCACTCTGGGAGTACGGAGTTAGTGAATGTTTATACTCCGCCTCGCACTCTGGGAGTATGGAGTTAAGGAATGTTTATACTCCGCCTCGCACTCTGGGAGTACGGAGTTAAGGAAATGTTTATACTCCGCCTCGCACTCTGGGAGTACGGAGTTAGTGAATGTTTATACTCTGCCTCGCACTCTGGGAGTACGGAGTTAAGGAATGTTTATACTCCGCCTCGCACTCTGGAAGTACGGAGTTAAGGAATGTTTATACTCCGTCTCGCACTCTGGGAGTACGGAGTTAAGGAAATGTTTATACTCCGCCTCGCACTCTAGGAGTACGGAGTTAGTGAATGTTTATACTCTGCCTCGCACTCTGGGAGTACGGAGTTAGTGAAATGTTTATACTCCGCCTCGCACTCTGGGAGTACGGAGTTAGTGAATGTTTATACTCCGCCTCGCACTCTGGGAGTACGGAGTTAAGGAATGTTTATACTCCGCCTCGCACTCTGGGAGTACGGAGTTAAGGAATGTTTATACTCCGTCTCGCACTCTGGGAGTACGGAGTTAAGGAAATGTTTATACTCCGCCTCGCACTCTGGGAGTACGGAGTTAGTGAATGTTTATACTCCGCCTCGCACTCTGGGAGTACGGAGTTAGTGAATGTTTATACTCCGCCTCGCACTCTGGGAGTACGGAGTTAAGGAATGTTTATACTCTGTCTCGCACTCTGGGAGTACGGAGTTAAGGAAATGTTTATACTCCGCCTCGCACTCTGGGAGTACGGAGTTAGTGAATGTTTATACTCCGCCTCGCACTCTGGGAGTACGGAGTTAAGGAATGTTTATACTCCGCCTCGCACTCTGGGAGTACGGAGTTAAGGAAATGTTTATACTCCGCCTCGCACTCTGGGAGTACGGAGTTACTGAATGTTTATACTCCGCCTCGCACTCTGGGAGTACGGAGTTAAGGAAAGTTTATACTCCACCTCGCACTCTTGGAGTACGGAGTTAGTGAAGGAGCGTCGTATATCAACCCATTTTTAGCTTTGATGTGATGGCTTGCCCCCGAGCTTGGGTTTAACTTAGCAAGTGGCCGGTCGTATCACAGCCACTCCTTTCTTGAATAAATCCCATTGCGTGATGGAATTTAGCTCTTCGTGCATCGTGATGTTGTACATTGTATTTAATGAATCACAGCTCTGGCTCGAAGAGATGGCATTTTATTGCTGAAATAAGAAAATATGGCAAAGTCAGTTGCCTTATTACAAATTCTAATTTCGAAATGCAAAAGCAAATTGCTAAATGGAAGAAATATAGTGGAATAAATAAAGCCTGTTATGTGTAATAGCGACGGAGACTCTCGCTGTTCCAGGCTCTTGGCAAATCAAGACCGTCAATGGTCGATAGTTTGAATGTGCCATCTCCGAGTCTTCGGGTAATCGCGTATGGTACTTCCCAATTTGGTTTCATGTGTGAAGGAACCGGATAGATTCTCTTGAGAACGAGATCGCGGAGTTCAAAAGTTTGAGGTCGAACTTTGGCATTGTACAGTCGGGCGACTCGACCCCGATGTGCGGCCGCTCTCAAATCGGCCTCTTCCCGCTTCTCATCTAGTAGATCCAAAGATTCAGCAAGCAGTATAGCGTTTGTTTTCGGATCATAATAGGTCACGCGATGGGAAAAAACTTATGTCTCGACTGGAATAACGGCTTCTGAGCCATAAGATAAGGAAAACGGGGTGTGTCCGGTTGCGGTCTTGTGAGTCGTTCGATAAGCCCATAATGCCATAGGGAGTTCATCAACCCATTTGCCCCCGGCCTTTTCCAATCGCTTTTTCAGAATGGATTTTATAACTTTATTGACAGCTTCAACCTGTCCGTTTGCCTAAGGATGTGCAACTGCCGAGAACTTTTTATGAATATGAAACCGTTGACAGAAACTTTTGAACCTGCACTTTCGAATTGGGATCCATTAACAGTGATGATGGTATGCGGGAGTCCAAATCGACAGATGATATTGCGAACTACGAAATTTATTACTTTCTTTGTTGTAATCGTTGCGAGGGCTTCTGCTTCAGCCCATTTTGTAAAGTAGTCGACGGCGACGATGGCGTACTTCGCACCACCTCTTGCCAGAGGTAAAGCGCCGATGATATCGATGCCCCACATCGCGAATGGCCAGGGACTGACCATTTGAGTTATCTCGGTAGGTGGGGCTCTCGGAATTCGGGCGTGTTTCTGGCACCTATCGCACTTTCTAGCATAGTTTGCTGCATCTCGGTTTACTGTTGGCCAGTAGTATCCATACCGGAGTATTTTCTTGGCGAGAGCTTGCCCACCGGTGTGATCGCCACACTCTCCCTCGTGCACGTCATGTAACACTCGTTTAATTTCATCGTGCACGATACACCGGAGGAGAGGAACAGAATAACCCCTTCTATACATGACTCCGTTTTGAATGACGAACCGTGAAGCTTTTCGTAGAATTTGTCTCTTCTCATTTATGTGCTCAGGAAATGCCCCATTCTCAATGTAGTTTCGATATGGAGTCATCCACGATTCTCTTTCGGGAGCGGTTTCAAATACAGAACTCGTCTCCATTTGATCGATGCTTGGGAAGGATTGAGTTTCGACGGGTACAGGTCCCACTTGCTGTGCTTCACCCGTGCTGGCTATCTTTGCCAATGAATCAGCTTTCTGATTGCGTTCTCGGGGTATATAATAAATGGTGTAATAATCAAACTGTTCCAGTATTTTCTGAACTTGAGCCAAGTAAGCAGCCAGTCTTCGATCTCTCGCTTGATATTCTCCCCGTACTTGACATACCACTAACTGTGAATCACAATAAATTTCCACAGCGATAACCCTCAAATCTCTGGCAAGATTTAGGCCGGTTAAGAGGGCTTCATATTCAGCTTCGTTATTAGTTGCATGAAAATCGAACTTCAAAGCGTAACATATAGACCGGCCTTCGGGCGTCTCAAGTACAACACCAGCACCCGAACATCGGTCGTTTGATGCACCGTCAGTATGTAACTTCCAGATGTATTCGGGGGATTTACTGGTTTCGGGTAAGTCCTCCGAAATGGTAAATTCAGCTATGAAATCTGCCAGGACTTGTCCTTGAATGGCTCTCCACGGGGTATAAGTGATATCGAATTGACTTAATTCAATGTTCCATTTGAGTAACCTACCAGACGTCTCAGGCCGCGTGAGGACCTGTCGTAACGGCTGATCGGTATACACAGTAAGAGGATGAGCTTGGAAATAAGGTCGAAGCTTTCTTGAGGCAATGACCAAGCAGTAAGCTAGCTTCTCTAATCTTGGGTAATTTCTTTCAGCTTCTGTTAGCCGTTTACTAACATAGTAGACCGGTTTCTGCACTTTGTCTTCCTCCCGAACTAAAGCAGCACTGATCGCATGCTCTGATATTGCTAGGTAGAGGTATAATTGCTCGTGGTCAACTGGTTTTGGCAAAATTGGTGGTGTGGAAAGATGTTGAACCAACGATCGGAATGTGCCTTCACATTCCGTGGTCCATTCAAAGTTTCGCTTTCCCTTCCGGATTAGATCAAAGAAAGGAATGCATTTATCAGTTGACTTAAAAATGAACCTGCTTAGTGCTGCTACCTTCCCGTTGAGACTCTGGACCTGTTTTATGGTTCTTGGAGTTTGCAAGTCCCTTATTGCCCAGATCTTTTTGGGATTTGCTTCTATCCCTCGAGCATTAACGATAAACCCGAGGAATTTTCCAGAGGCGACACCGAAATGACACTTTAATGGGTTGAGCTTCATTCCATATTTCCGAAGAATGCTGAACATTGAATTTAAATCTCTGATGTGATCTGTGGAGAATCGAGACTTCACTAGCATGTCATCCACGTAAACCTCCATGGTCTTCCCGATCTGATCGGCGAACATCCGGTTGACCAAGCGTTGGTATGTTGCTCCGGCATTCTTTAGACCAAATGGCATGACTTTGTAACAATAGAGTCCCAGATCAGTTACGAAGCTGGTATGTTCTTGGTCTGGCAAATGCATGGGTATTTGGTTGTAGCCAGAATAAGCATCCATGAAAGATAGTAATTCATGTCCGGCTGTCGAATCTACGAGCTGGTCAATTCGAGGAAGTGGAAAACTGTCTTTGGGACAAGCCTTGTTTAAGTCAGAATAGTCGATGCAAGTTCTCCACTTTCCATTTGGTTTTCGAACCAGTACGGGATTTGACACCCATTCTGGATACAAAGCATCTCGGATGAATCCATTCGATTGCTACTTATCAATTTCTTCTTTAAGGGCAGCAGATCTCTTCGGATCCATACCACGCCTTTTTTGCTTGACTGGAACATGTTGCGGATCAATATTCAGGGAGTGACTCGCGATGTCTAGTGAGATTCCGCACATGTCAGAGTGTGTCCAGGCGAAAACGTCGAGATTCGCTCGGAGAAACTCAACCAATTCATGTTGTGTCTGTTTTCCCAGTTGAGATCCAACTTTTAGTACTTTTGAATTGTCATCTTCACTGACTGGGACGTCCATGGTCAGTTCGGCTGGGGAGGCTTGATTTTTTTTAGATTTGTTTTTATCTTCGTTGTCTCTAGGGTCAAGATCTTTAAGGAATCGGTCGTGGTGCCTGAGCCGGGGCCCAGGCATTAATTGTCAATCATCAGCAAAACGGACGCAGAGAGATTCCTCTACGCCCTTTCCTTTCTCTTTCCTCTGCGCCCCGCCCAGTTCAGCAACATAACAGGCTCTTCCTGCAGCCTGGTCTCCTTGATGATTCCGATTCCATGATCAGTAGGGAACTTCAGAGTTAGACACCATGGGGCAATGGCTGCCCTGAACTCAGCAAGGGCCGGATGACCCAAAAACGCATTATATGGTGAATCAATATCTAAAACGACAAACTGCAACATTCGAACTCTCCGGCGTTCTCCCACTCCCAATTCCACCGGTAGTTCTGTTACTCCAATGGGTATCGTAGCGCTCCCGTTGAAACCGTGGATTCGGGATTGGTAGGGTTTTAAATCCTTTGCTTCCATTTTCATTAAATCGTAAGCCCGTTTAAGCAAAATATTCACAGAGCTCCCACTGTCAACCAGGATCCTCTTCATCCAGGCAGGACCTACCTAGGCAGATATGACTAGTGGGTCGATCGTAGGGGCTTCGACTTTATCAGCGTCTCGGCTCCTAAATACAATATCATCAGACATTACCTTTTGTTGTTTAGCCGGAGTTCCATCCTCACAATTACTGCAACATTCGAAGTCCGCATGCCTGATCGAACTAGCATACGACTCCATTTCCCCCAGCTTCTGTCTGCCGGGTGGGGACCACCACTTATCGTATTTATAACTAGCTTTCCGCCCATGCGAGCGGGTTCCATCTGTCCTTCTTGATTTTGTGCACGATTCTGATTTGAAGGGCCCGCTCCACCAGACTGCGGCGCCCGTACAAACTGGTCTAACTTTCTTTCCCTGATCAATTTTTCAATGAGGTCCTGCAAATGTCGACACTCATTGGTATTGTGGCCATAACTCTCGTGAAATCTGCAAAACTTTCCTGTTTGAATTTGTCTCTCCGACGACTGCTTCGGAGCAGGTTTATCATATCGCACAGTGTTGCAAGTTTGCAGATACACATTTTCCAGCGATGTATTCAGTGGCGTATAATTATCAAACATTGGGGTCCTACGCTGTGGGCCTCGATTCTGATCTCTTCTCCTGTCCTGAACATTGTTGCCCCTTGGCTGAGTTTGTTTGTTCTGTATGTTCAACTTGACTTTTCCGGAACTCTCACCGGACTACTTAACTGCCACATTACTTTCTATTCCTCCAGTTCTGGGTACCGCATCGTCCTGTTTCCTAGACTGTTTTGCGTCCTCTTGCCGTAGGAATTGAGCAGCTTTGGAGTAAAAGCGGTCCAACGACGCGAGTGGTTTCCCAGCTAACCAGTTTCCAAACTCAGAATCAGGATCGATTCCTTTTGTTAATGCCATCAAGATTGAGTTATCGTTAGGATTACTAATCTCAACACATGATGCGTGGAACCTTTCCAAATAACGCCTGAGCGTTTCTCCACGTGCTTGGGTAACACTAGACAGGGTGTTAACGTCTTTCGGTCTAGCAACATGCATGCGAAACTGCTCTAAAAACCTTTTAGCCAGCTGATCGAACGAAGAGACAGATCTTGGTGGCAACCTCGTAAACCACATTGTTGCGATTCCACCCAGAGAGATGGGGAAACTCCGACACTTCACTGCATCGTCAGCTCTCGCAGCACTCATCGACCATTCATATTTCAAAATATGTTGATTCGGGTCACTATTCCCTTCGTACATTGGGAGAGTTGGCATCTTGAATCGTCGAGGGGGTTCAGCGCGTAATATTTCATCTGTAAAAGGGGTATGACTACGGGAGATTCCCCAATCATCATTAGTGAGCCCTTGACTCTCGCGTATCATCTGACGTATTATGGTCGAGATATCTGATACTGGCACATTCTGGGCATGCTGAGCTAAAGTGTGGTCGGGTTCCACAGCGCGAGTTTGGACCGGGCGTTGTCGATGGTCTGTATTTTGCCTCCTTGGCTCGGCATCTTCTGGGACATGTGGTTCAGGAGTATGTCCGCGCTGTTGATTATTCGGCTCTGACAGATTCCGGGTATCAGCCCTCACTTCTACTGCGGCGGTTGCAGCGCGGTTGTCCGTGGTATATTGTGGAGCAGTGCCTCCTCGTGTCGACGATCCTGTTTGGAAGCGGGTCGACGGCCCCGTCCTTAATTGTCCAATGGTCAAAGCGGGTTGATGTCCAGTAGTCTGTGCGTGACTCCCTTCTAACCGGGGACGGGTAGACCTGTGGTGATAATCAGACGAAGCAGAACTTCCAGTAGATGCGCGGGAAACATCGTCCCTCCTGGACCTTCTGTGGCTATGGCGGTTTAGTTGGTTGGTCAATTCAATGTTGGCACGCAACTGTTCAGCCAACTGTTGCCGGCTTTGTGTCAGTTCCTGGAGTAATTCCTGGAACTCTTGTCTGGTTACTGGCCCAGACGGACCTAAGTGAACAGTGATGTCTTGATTGGATGGCTGCTGTTGTGTAGGATTCTGGCCATCCCTTCCTTCTTGTCCAGCAGCTGTAGAGGTAGTTCTTGTGCTAACCATCTTGAGCAGTGGATTCCTTTCCTAGATTTTATGCAAATATGAATAGAATGGAAGGATTCCGGAGTAGAGATCTGGATCTTCCCCTTGGATTTATGCAATCCGGTATCGGTGGTAGATCCAAAGAGCAGAAGAAAAAGCTGGTTTTTCTCAGTGAAAGCACCAAAGTGTTTGTACCAAAAATGGGCACAACACTCTTCGGAAGTCTTTGAAGAGATAAACGCGTAGAATGAAAATTAAAACTGAGGATTATCTAACAAAAACTCCAAATAACAGAAATGTAAAGTGCAAAGACAAGCGATTTAGAGTGGTTCGGCTTTGTAGCCTACGTCCACTATGAAGTTTGATGATTTTATTGCTCAGCACTCGAAGATTACAATTTCTTATAACGCAGTACAACTGGCTTTTTGAGCTAAGTCTGAATCTAAGACAACCGTGGTGATTTTGAGTAAATCTGGCAGAGTCTGGGAGCTCTTTAGCTCTTAGAATTGTCTGACCCCTTTTTTGAATGACCAGGGGCTCTATTTATAGGTGTAGGAGGCTGATATTTCGCCTAAATTGAGGGGAGACCAGTTCTGGAACGTGAGGGGGCCCACATGCCCGAATTCTGGGAATCCGGGCCCACTTTGGGATCGATTCGACCCTTGCTTCGAATCGATCAAGATTTGCTCCGATTGAGATGAAATTTAGCATGAACATTCCTCAGGTTGCCAGTAAACTACTGTGAAAATTTCATGGCATTTGGACTTGCAGAACTCGAGCTTTGATCGATTCAAGATCGTGTTCTTCGTCCTATGGATTCGTTCGAATCGATATGGTTCGAATCCATAGGTTCGAATCCATGCTTCTGCACGTGAAGATGGTGATGTGGTGCGTGTGCTTCGGGTCAATCCCCCTTTTTCTCCGAGTTTGCTGGGTCTAATCCTTGGTTTTAGCTGTGTGGATTTGGTGGATTCGAGGTGATCGATTTGAAGACGCACTTCCTTCGAATTAATTGGACCAGCGTTCGTTTGAATCGATCAGGGTATGCCACCATTGATCGATTCAAATTTGCTTCAACAGGGTGGATTCGAAGACAGTTATCAGATGGAGTCGAAGTCCAACAGCTGCATGGATTCGAAGGGTTTCTCCTTGATGGACTTAAAGATGGGAATACTCTGACGGATTCGAACTAAGGGAGGCTTTGGATGGATTCGAACGTTGAGGCTGCTTTGATGGAGTCGAAGCAATAGTACTTCTCGTGGATTCGAAGTAATGCAGGGATGATGGATTCGAACCTAGGGCTTGGCTCTGATCGATTCGAATCATAGCATATCTCTTCCATTTTATACCGGCGATAACTTAAGCATATGAACTCGGATTGTCTCGAAATTTGGAACGTTGACTTTCTCGGCCTTGCTCGACGTGTCTTATCAATTGCAGCCCGATCCGGACCCGGGCAAAATTCATCGACATCCATAGCAGACCTATGTGTAATCGGTTTTCAAGATGAACTGTCCCTGGTTTCCAGTCGAGTTCTTGGTGTCACGGCCTTGCCAAAAGGCGGGATAACACAAATATTATGGGGAAAATTATCTAATTGCCCCTAGTTTGATTGTGCTTTCCTAGTCCCGATCCTGGACAAAAGGAGTTCGACAATACCTATCCTCGATTTTTAACGACTATCCTTATCCTCAGGGAAGTGTGTCCTATTAAGCCGCTATCGTAATCGTAAAAATCCAGCTTGTACAACAGTTCCTGTCTTCAGGAACTAACGAATTTATTACTCAACTTTGAGTATTCCTTCTTGACGCTGCCAACTTCCAGTCAACGGCCGATACCTGCAATCCCAGGTCAAATTATCCGATCAACCCTTATGTGGTCAGTCCTTATTAACATTGCCAAACTCCAAGCAATGTCAAATTCCTAAAGGTCAGGGTCAAATTATCCGATCAACCCCTAACTAGTTTTTCCTTCCTAACATTGCCTAACTTTGAACAATGGAAAATTTTCGAAGGTTGGGGTCGAATTATCTGATCGACCCTTGCAATTCTACTAATTGGTGTTGATCCTGAATTGAGAAAGCTGATGCTATTATCCATGCATCGAAATGTTTGGGATTTAATTATCCAATCAATCCTGGAAGGTGGGGTCGAATTATCCGATCGACCTTGGAAGATTAGGTCGAATTATCTGATCGACTCGGATGGGGCAGAATTATCCGATCGGCCCTGAAAAATTTGGTCGAATTATCCAACCGAAAAAAAGTGGGGTTAAATTATCCAATCTTCCCTAAAAGATTAGGTCGAATTATCCGATCAGCCCAAAAAGGTGGGGCTGAAATATTCGATCGGCGCCGAAAGATTGTGTCAAATTTTTCGATCGACCCGTAAAAGTAGGGCCGAATTATTCTATTAGCCCCGAAAGATTGGGTCGAATCATCCAATCGATCCAGAATCATACTCCCCCACCATAATCCCAGGCCTGAGGAGTTTGTGTTTAGAAGATGTGGTCGAATTATCTGATCGACCTCTGAGAGCAAACTCCCCAACCATTATCCCGGGCCAGAGGAGTATACTCCCGACCATACTGCTAATCGTGCAGTACATAATTTTTGCTTGCAAGAACATGGTTCCATCGGTTCAAGAAGTGAATTGCATTTATAAACGAAAAACGTGGCAATTCCTGCCTAATCACGTTACCCTCAAAATCCTTGGGTGGCTTATTTGCAAATATAAGCTAAGTAAAACTAAGTATAACAGTGACGAAGCATGTCGTTGTTCCATGCCCATGGAATCGGGATTCCATCGACCATTGCTTGCTTGAATGTTCCATCTCTAAGCTTTCGCTCGATTGCTTAAGGACCTTTCCAGTTTAGACCAAATACAACTTACTTGGGAGAACTCGTTTTAGAACGAGATCCCCTACCACAAAAGTAAAGTTTCGACCTTGGTGTTGAAGTGTGATGCTACTCTTTTCTAGTGAGCAGATACCCATAGTTTTGCTTCTACCTTTTCTCATTAACCAAATCAAGGGACTCAAGCAAGAGTTCCTCATTTTCCTTTGGATCATAAAACCTTTTATGATGAGAAGGGATATCCAGTTCTATCGGGTCATCGCTTTCAATCCGTAAGCCAAAACAAATGGTGTATGTCAAGTTGCTGACTTATGGGTCATCCTATAAGCTCATAATGCTGCGGAAGCTCATCGACCCAATTTCCTTTAGCTTTAGTTAATTGCTTCTTCAAGGTGGATATGATGATTTTGTTCACCACCTCCACTTGTCTACTTGCCTATGGATGTGTCACCGCTGAAAAGTCTTCTCGGTTCTATACCGATTGTAGAAATCCTTGAACTGGTACTTTTGAACCGAGTTCCATTATCTGTGATGATCTTTGAGGTACTCCAAACCTACAAATGATGTTCTTTGTCATGAAGTTGACCATCTGTTTCATTGTGGTCATGGAAAGTGGTTCTGCTTCAGCCCACTTTGAAAAATAATCCACTGCAACTATTGCATAATTAGCTCCCCTTTCGCCATCAGTAGTACACCAATAACGTTAATTCCGTAAACTGCAAATGGCCATGGGCTAACCATTTGTGTAAGCTCTGTTGATGGAGCTCTCAGAATCTTCACAAATCTGTAGCAAAAGTTACACCATTTGGTGTAATCAACTGCATCTTGATTTACTGTAGGCTAGAAATATCTGTAGCAAAGTATCTACTTTGCTAGAGTCTGCCCCCCGGTGTGGTCAATGCAGCTATCCTCATGGATTTCCACAAGGATTTTCCTAGCTTCTTCCTTGGTTACACACCGAAGTAGGGGTAGAAAATTCTCTTCTGTATAGTATTCCTTCTAGCATCATGAACTGGGCTGCTTTTCGAAAGAGTTTCTTCTGTTTGTTTCTATCTCTTGGAAGAACCCCCTTGAGCAAATATTCCTTGATTAGAATCATCCATGACTCCTTTTCCTCTGTGGTCTCCAAAATCAAGTCGACATTCATTTGATTGATGCTTAGAGCTGTCAAAACATCCACTGAAACCAAACTTATCATTCATGCTTCCCTAGAACTAGCGAGCTTAGCTAATGACTCGGCCTTAGTGTTTTCCTCTCTGGGATATAGTTTATCGTGTAGTGTTCTATATCTCCCAACAATTCCAGTGCTTTCATCATGTAAGGGGCAAGTCTCGCATCCTTAGCTTGATATTCCTTCCTAACTTGACAAACCACCAACTGGGAATCACTGAATATGTGTAGAATCCTTATCCCTAGTTCCTTCACTATCCCTAATCCCACTATCAACGCCTTGTACTCCGCCTTGTTGTTTGTTGTGGGAAATTCTAGCCTCAGCTCATAAAAAAATATGCATCCTTTTGGGGTTTCAATCACTACTCCTACGCCTAAACTGTGTTCGTTCGAAGCGCCATCCATAAATAACTTCCAATGAGAAACTTTGTCTACATCATCTGATTCTTCACCATCTCGTGTGGTAAACTCAGTGACAAAGTCAGCCAATGCTTTTCTATTTAACGCTCTCCTTGGATGGTAAGTAATGTCACACTGGCACAACTCTATGTTCCATTATGGTAGTCTCTCTAAAGTCTTATGCCGATATAACACCTACTTCAGGGGCTGATCCATCAGCACTTTGATTGGATGAGCCTAGAAATACGGTTGCAGCTTCCATAATGCAATCAACGACCAATATGCCAGTTTCTCCAACTTTGGATAGTTCTTTTCAGCTCCTGTAAACCACTTGCTAATATATTAGACCAGCCTTTGAATTCTCGTCTCCTTACGCACTAGTGCTGCGCTTAACGCATGAGCATACACTGTTAACAAAATGAATAAATTCTCCTTGTTCAATGGTTTGGATAAGACTGGTGGTGTTCCTGTATGCCTCAATAACTCCTCAAAGGTGTTCTGACATCCTTGATTCCACTCAAAGTTGTTCTTGTATTTTTTAAGGGAGTCGAAGAAGAGTATGCATTATCAGTAGCTTTCGAGATAAATCAACTTAAAGCAGCAATCTTCCCATTCAAGCTCTATAACTCTTCATCGTAGTCGGGGCTCTTACATTCTGTAAGGCATCAATCTGCTCTGCATTGGCCTCAACGCCCCTTGCGTTTTTAATAAATCGTAGAAATTTTCTCGATGCCACTCCAAAAGAACACTTTAACGAATTAGTTTTATTCCATACTTCCGTAAAACCTTGAATTTCTCCAAATGGTTTCACGATACTCGTGACTTCACAAGCACGTCGTCCATGTACACCTTCATAGTCTATCCGATTTGATTCTTGAACATAGAATTTACCAATCTTTTATACGTGGCTCTGGCATTCTTTAAATATAACGACATTACCTATAGCAGTATAATCCCAAATCCGTTATAAAGCTGGTATTCTCCTTATCCGATATGTTTATCGGAATTTGATTATAACCTAAATAAGCACATATTAACAATAGAAACTCATGCCTTGTGGTCCCGTTTACCAGTTAGTCAATCCTAGACAAAGGAAAGCTATAATTTAGACATGTTTAATGCAAATTCAAATAGTCGATACACATGCGTCATTTTCTGCTTGATTTCTTGACCAACACGGGATGGGATACCCATTCGGGGTACAAAGCATTATGGATAAAGCCATTTGCCATCAGCTTATCCACTTCTTCCTTTAATGCCGAGGATTACTCCAGACTCAAACTATGCCTTTTCTATTTTACTGGTGTAAACTTTGGGTTAATATTCAATGTGTGACACGCTGTCCCCAGCGATATCCTACGCATATTCGAATGCGTCCAAGTAAACACATTCAAATTTCTTTGGTCGAAATTAACCAATACCTTCCTTAGGTTAATGCTAAGCTAATATTTAATCTTTAGAACCCATGTAGGATCATCCACATTGATTGGAACATTCACCATTAGCTCAGCTAGTGATACTCACCCATCCCCTGACTTCTTCTTGGGATCCATAACCTTATCAAACCTATTATGGTTTCTGAGCCAGGGTTCAGGCTTTAGTTACAATGCTTGCAAATCGCAAATGCGGAGAGTCCTCTCTACATTCTTTCCTTTCTCCCATCACTTTACTTCCCTCAGCTCTACGACATAACATTCCCTTCTTGCAATCTGGCTCCTCTTATCGAGTCGACCCCATTATTCATGGGGAACTTCATTATTAGACACCAAGGAGCCAGTACTATTCTAAAATTAGCAAGGTTGATCAGCCCAAAAAGGCATTATATGTGAACTATTCATCCACTACAATTAATTTCTAATCTGGATTATGCTATGATCTCTTTCACTCAATCCATAAGCAGATCGATCGTTCCAACTGGTTGTTTGGCTTCACTCATAAATCCTTGGATCTTGGTTCTACAAGCCATAACCTCCTTCATGTTAATCTTTATTTGATCGAACATCTTTCCGAATAGTATCACTACAAGAAAAATGGTCTTTCGCAGCGTTTTAAAAACGCTATCAAATCCTTTCGCAGCGTTATGAAGAACGCTCTCTAACGACAAGCTGTAATAGAGTCAAGACATATCACAGCGTTTCTAAAACGCTGCAAAATTAGCAACATATTACAACGTTTTAATGATGGCTGTAATATGTCCTTACCCATTGTTTCTTCTTCCTTTAGACAACATTTTAAAAACGCTGCAATACTTTTTTACAGCGTTTTGAAAAGCTTGTAAATGAGCATTTAGCACCATAAAGCAAACGCTGCATATGGGTGGATGTTTCACAGCGTTTCCCTTTTGCCTGACATCTGCAGCGTTTTTTATTTTTTACAGCGTTTTTGAAACGCTGTTAAATATGAAAAATACCATGCACAAAAGTTTATATTTACAATCATCCCACCAGCTATAAAATTTTATATCTGATAATATCAGTTAATTAAAAACACAATAAATAAATATAATCTTCGCATGTTATATATAATAAAGTTGCACTAACTCCATACTCAAAATAAACGATAATCGTATATATACATAATGTTGTAAGCAAATATGATAGTAACATTGTTTTACATAAATAGCATATTAAATTAAGCAAAATATGAGTTGTGAGAGTCCAAGCTAATCCTCTTCAACAATTCAACCTCCACTAGCTAAGTCAGTCAAATTACATAAGCATGCTCACTTTGAAACTGCGAAGATGTAAAGAAAAAACATGTTAATAGGTAATTCTTGCAAGAAAAAACAAACGGTTGGTGGTTACCACCAAAGCTAATTTAACAGAATACTGTTACGGTTGGTAAATAGTTCAAACTACAAGGTAAAATGTTATAAATTCGACCAACGAGATTGACAATTGTTGACAATAAGAATGCTTAAGCTAGTGTTTGACAGTGGTTGAATACTGAAGCACTGATGCCATAAAAGAAAATGATGAGGAAGACCTGCTATTATGCTGTATGCCTGAGCTAAAGCAAAAAATAAAATGCATATTTATTGAATTAAAGGCAGTCATGAAGCATCAAAGAGAAAAAGGCCAGAATTATTAATATTAAAATCAATGAAGTGGATGAATACATAAAGCAGAGGCAGGCACAAAGATGATGAGATATATAACAGGTCACCGTACTATGCTGGCAGACTGAGGATTGAGACAGCTTACAGAAGGAAACATGTGCAGTGGTTTAGGACTAGACTATATCGAAATGAGGATGAGACTGAATGCTAGGATGCTTGCTGATATTTGATGAGAGGTGCTAGTATTGACGTACAGAAGTTGATGTACACAGTGGTGCAATAGAAACAGGAAGTGAACTGGACTGGATAATATGAGTTAAGGAATGGATGAAATGAAACAATTGTCGAGATGAATTGGACCAAAAAGGAGCACATTTGCTGAGATGCTAATGCTCTGAACTGGACGAGCATTGTTGGGATGCCAATATAGAGATTGAAGCACAATAAGCGAAGCACATTTGCTGAATTGAACTGACAAATGCAAGTCTAAACTGAATTTGCTGAATCGGTATCAATGCTGAAGCTATACTAGGACACTGATTCTGCAGGCACAATTGGGTCTTCAATATCATCAAATTTTGGTGGCATGAACTATATTAGATATGGGTATAGTACCATGTAAAACTAATTTTACTAGATTAGAGTGACCGCCATAGTGAAATGTGAACAATTTTACTAGTATTATTTATTTCTCATACTTGTAAAACACATCAACACATTCCCATAGCAACATCCACAAGATGAAATCTAAGTCTATTTTGATGTATAAGCAGAATCAAACATGCTTTCCATTGGCAAGGGATTAAACGAGATGTTCGAAACTACATAGCTGCTTATGACATTTGCCAACAAATGAAGCATGAAAACATCAATATTCTTGGACTTTTACAACCATTACCCGATCCAGAATAGATTTAGGAAAACAATAGTATAAATTTTATCACATTACTACATCCTTGCAATCACTACTCTGTTATTTTTTCAATTATTGACAGGTTATCGAAGTATACTCACACATTCATATACAGCGCCTCAGGTTGCACATAAATCCTTTGATAATGTGGTTAAACTTCATGGCATGCCTAATCTATTACTAGTGACAGAGATGCTGTATTCACTAACTTATTCTGGCAAGAACTTTTCAAAATCCAAGGCAGCCAACCATGGTAAGATGTGCTAAGCATAATAAATTATATCGCAAGAAAAAAAAGATAATTCATACTTACTTGAAGTTGATTAGGTTATAATATTCGTGGATGGCCAAGCTATCGTCGAACCAAGTGCATCTTCAATAAACTCAAAATAAGAAGTAGGTCTCCACAAAGGCGCATTTGGAACTTTTATAACATCAACCCAAACTTTGACTGCGTTTTCCCCTAGTGGAACAAAATGGACCAATGCTTTAGGGTCGGTTGAAGCCACACGCCCTTCAGCAATTACTTCTTTGGCTCCTTGAACGCTGCTCAGCTTGCATTTCATATCTGTCTTGGAGTTTGCGCTCTGTCATGCAACAAATGAAACCGTTTAAATAAGTTTTGAAAATAAAAGTTGTAATGACCCGGAATTTTGGACCATTCGCATCCATTATAAGTGTATAGGTAGACACTCATGCCGGAGTTGAATTGCTCAAAATACCGCGTTGTTAATTTAAATTGGCAAAACTGAACATATACAGTAAATAAAATAATCACAGATCACAGACACAGAGTAATAATTGCAGCGGAATTAAAAGAGATAGTAGTTCATGAAGCTACTATATAAATGTGTAAGATACATCAGAGTTTACAACAGAAGAGTAATACGATACATCAGATACAAATCAGAATACATCACTGGAATCATCGAATACTGAAAGCAGAATAGATGGCTGGATCTTCAATCAAAGCTCCAACTCCAAAGGTGTGTCCCGAAAGCTGAACCACTCAGTCTGACCCGAGCGTAAAGCAAAATACAAAACACTCGAGTCAGGATTAACATTCTTATATCAATAAATCCAACTCAAGTGAAATAGCAATTGAAATACAAGTAACTCAAAGGATGTTTGGAATAACCATCCTTTAAGGATCCGTCAAACTATCTACTAGGTAGTAATATACGCTAAGTAGATAATGTCTATCAGTAATATAAAAGATATCAAAATAGCATTAAGTCATGGCCCATTCCACCCTTAACACATTTTTATTCCCAAAAGCATATACAAGACCGTAGTTTCCCCAAAACCGGAAGTCACCAGAGGGCAATCCATATACTAAAGGTACAAATCAAAATCGTAGTGGTCGCGCATAAATGGAATACAAGTATGACAAGGCACATGAGGCAATACCCAAGGTAGTGATACTACCGTTCGCCTGATCCGGACTGGTGAGAACGCAACGCCGCAGCGCCCGCAACACCGTGAAACAACACTCCCAAAATCAAGGGTGCACCAATCGACAACAAGTATAAGTAGTTCGAAGAAGTGTGTCCACTTGAGGTATCAATCCTCCATTGGCCCGGCACAGCTCCTGTTTTAGTCATTTCCAATTTGACACAAGTGTCAAGGCTATCCATTATCGTTCTCTTTCTTCAGTCATCACGTACATCATCCAACCACTTCATTCTGGATCATCACTCCGCGTATAGTTATTAAAGTGGTTTTCGGTTTAGATAGAGAGTATATCCATAACCGAATTCTGGTCTCTTTAATAACTTCCGTAATTATTACACCGATTGGTCGTTTATATATTTCAAAAACCAAATCAAATTCAATTCCAATTTCAATTCGTAAACCAACATTTTATTTGTCTTTCGAAATCAATTTCCATAATCTACGTTTCAAAACTTCCAAATTTACCATTTCAAAATCTTACAATTCAATTTCAATTTCCTTTAAAACAATTCAAATATTGATTCAAGTTCGTGTATAAGTTTCATTTCGAAAACATTTAAATTAATTTAATTAACATTCAAATCAAACTTAAATTCATTTATCGATTTCATTCAATAATCATTAAGTAAATTTTCCATTCAAAACAATTTCTATCAAATTTCCAATTCATTAAATCCATTATTTAAATTCAACTTCATTATATCAAAACTTACAATTTGAATTAAATTAAATTCATCAAATCAAATTCTTTAAATTTCAAGTTTTCATTTATTTCAATAAATCACATTTTATTTCTTGTTAAAGAAATTCAATTTCACTTATTTACTTACTTAAATAATTTTCCAAAACTTAATTAATAAAGAAACTCAATTTCAGTTATTACGAAGTAAAATTCACTTATTCAAAAATTCAATTTCTCTTATCAAAGAATTCAATTCAATTTAATCATTAAATAATTCAATCTTATTTAATTATTAAATAATTCAAAACTTAATTATTAAATAATTTCAAAGCTTAATAATTTCAAACTTAATTATAATCTCAAACTTAATTATTAAATCATTTCAAACTTTAATAATTTCAAACTTAATTATATCATTTCTCAAATTAAACAGCATTCTTTCATCAATTACGTCGTTAATATTTTGTTTCAGATTTTTAAATATTAACATTTTCCTTTCATTAAAATTTAAATTTCAACTTCATTTCAAAAACCATATTATTTATTCAAATAAAATCTTCGTTTATTTTTAAATCAAATTATTTGACCAATCGGGTTTTATTTAATTCTCTATCCTAGGTCAAAATTCAATATGGGTATTTATCATTTCAACCCGATTCCAATCCAATTCAAAATCAAAACATACCAAAGGGAACTTGCAGTGTGATAACTGGGATGGTGTCAAAGTAAATAAACAAGCAATAACAACAATCAATAACAATCCAATAATCAATTCAAATAATCCCGAAATAACCGTATTAATTCGCATTGTTATTTGTACGAATTAATATAATTATTTCTAGAATCTACACTATCATTTCATGTAGATTAAAGATTATTACATTACGGTTTTCACTTGTCATTACAATTTTATACTACAACAATTAATCCAACATACGACGATGGTTCAAAGTGTAATTATCACTATTCTACATGTCAATTAATTTAACAATAAAAAGGGGGTCATATTCAACTAATCAAATTTAACATATAAATCAGTTTTAAATTTTTTAACTATTCTATATCCATTTCAAATTTGCATACTATTTATCATTTAACACTAACAATTTAACATCCAATATAAACATCAACAATCAATCAATTATCAGCCAAACTGTATTATCATCACATAAATAATTAACAAATAATGGTGTCAGATGTCACAGGTGAACTGATACAGGTAATAGCATATAAAACAGTGTAATTAACTAACAGCAGCATATTTCAATTGTCGTTTCAATTGAAATCAAATCTAATAAATAAAAGAACGTTAATCGTGAGTGAGTGCTCACCTTTCGAGGCTAGAGAGATAGACTATGAAGTTGAGTTACGAAATCCAGGCACGAATCTCAAAGCAAAGTATGATTGAACGTGAATTTAACGAACGAGACTGAAAATCAAGAATAGACGAAACAAATCTGAAATCAGCTTGATGTAAATAGTATTATTATTACTTTATGAAAGCAAAATTTTTTAATTTAAACACTCGGCACATATAAAGCAGTATTTAAACTATATAATACAAAACTGAACTCCGATTTAAAACAGTATGTATATGTTGTAACTTTTATACTTATACAAACATCCAGAATCCACCTAACTCAAATATGCAGACTTACCCTTATTACATAAATGCACATAAAAAAAAATCTGACATCATATGTGAACTTACTGTAACTAGATATAGATAACGCCCATATAAGTAACAGCCTAAGCTCATATATACTTCTCTGAAACAAATAGGTAAACTATGGACTTATATGCCTACCATATTTTTAAAACAATATCTATTGAAAAAAAAACAGTATAGACTTACACTATTATATCATATACATTAAAACCACAGTATTTATATATTATATATAAGATAATATAAACAAATATTTATTATAATATAATATACACTTTTATAAATAAACGTACAGATGTACAACTTGTATAAAAAAAATATCAATACACGCTTACTATATTGCAACTTGTACAGGTAAGACTTAGCCTAAATTTATAGCAGTATACCTTTCCAAACGAATATATATATAACCTCACGCTAAAATTTCTTTAACTCTGTTAAAACAAAACACATATACCACATGTATAATCTATTGAATGCATCTATTATAAAACATACATTAACGCCTCAATAGATCTAATATACTAATATATATACTTGCAGACTTAGTAAATATAGAACAGAAAATATACTTTCAATAACAAATCATAGAACATCAATACATATCGAACTAACTATTTATGAGATAATATTATTTAAACAATAACACTTAAAAATGCATATTAAAATATACCTTCAAGATATACGCGTATGTTAAAAAATACATAACAGACCAACTATATGATATATATAAGCATGAACACCTATCATAATATGGAAAGCAGGCTACACGTAGATCTATATGTATATAAACATAGATACAAATGAAAATATAAACAAAAGAAACATTATAAACTATATAAATAGTTATAAAATAACATGTAATACTTACATAGCAATATATTCGGCTTGGGTGGCTTTACCCAGACAAATCAGCCATAGCATCTGCTGCTGGCCGTGAGGAAGCTCGGCGGCACGCTAAGCAAGGTGATGGATTCGAAGATCGTGGGGAACAGCACAGTTGCGTGCCCCTGATTTGCATAAAAAAATGATAAAAAGAAGTATATATATGCGGTGAAAATAAAAGGGTGGTCTTAGCTTCGATCGCCTGGGAGATTGTGGGGTCGGTTTAGTTGCACGAGGGAGGACGGTGGCGGAGGAGGAAGTGATGCCAGCGGTGGTTGGAGAGGAGGGTGCGATAGTCGGTGGAGATCTGGTTGCAGTGTTCGGTTAGATAGAGGAGGACAGCATGGTTCTCGGCTTCACGGCTGGAAATAGCAGGTTGGAGGAGCTTTGCGTGGGGAAGAGGAAAAGAGAAAGCAATTGCAGAAAGCAAAAAAAAAATATACAAGGTTTAATAAAATATAATAAAATCTATATATTCGAAGTAACGATAACCGGAAATGAAAGGGCAACAACTCTTAGAAATAACAAAAGTCAAAACTGAATTTTTTTGGGATATAAATGGTTGGTGACTATTGGATTTGATATACGGTGGAAATTGAATGGACAAAGAAAAACAAATTTGAATACCGATATGGGTGGCTGTTCCGTAGGTTTCACCGTCAAATATTTTCCGAAACTTATAAACGAATATACAGTAGTGATCAGTAAGACGAGACGATTAAAACAGTATACAAATATCAGTGGCAGGATTGAATTATAAAAATTCAAATTTTTATACTACGGAAAATGCAAGAAAAACGCTGAAAAATAAGATCGACGGAGCCAAAGATGTCCGAATTTGGAAAAACGACAAACTGACATTTTGCTCAGAAGATGGTTTAGAATTTTTCTTTGTAAAAATATTTAGGTTTCGAAAACATTTTATTTTCATTACTTTTTAACTGATTGAATTGAAGTGAATTTACGCGCGAAATAAACTTTCATATTTTCGGACGAAAATTTACCAGTTGCTATGTTTAACTAAACGTATTCCAAATATTAAATTTTATTTCAAAATTTTATCGTTTAAAATTTTCACAAAATTTCAACTAATTACGTTATTAAAACAGTTGAAATTTACGGGTCGTTACAAAAGTGATCCTAAAAATAAAAGCTTGTCATTGCATATATTTTGATAAATCAATATGTAAAGTATACACATTACCGTTGAAGATAATGCAACATTAGCCGTATGAGCAGACGTTGTAGCATTAACATTCTCAACAACTACATTTGTTTCTGGCCAAGCTATTTTGATGTCAATAGCTTCTCCAACATATGTCATACCAGCTGGAGGTCTCCACAAGAATGCATCTGGTTTTTTGGCCTCATCGATCGAAACAAGCACGGCGGATGGTCCCAGAGGAATATTATTCACAAGCTGATTTGGATCACTAGAGTAAAACCTTCCTTCAGCAACTAGTTCTTTGTTTCTGGTCCAATCATACAGCTTGCATTTGATATTTGTACTTCCACTATTACTCTATAAAATCAAATTAGAACATATGAAAAAAATAAAGTAAAAATTTTGTATTCAATTCATAAAGGTACCGAATAAATAAAAAAAATTAAGTTTACCATAATGTCATCCTTTTCAAAGTGACTCATCGTGTGCAAAACAACTCTATCGGATGGCCATGCTACTATCTCATTCTTAGCTTCTCCAATATGTGAGAGCATCTTAGGTGTAGACCTCCATAAGAAAGCATCTAATTTCTTTGGAATAACTATCAAAATTTTCATGGCCTTTGGTCCAAGAGGGATGTTATATACAAGCTCTTTCGGATCAGTTGAAAGAACTCTTCCTTCAGCAACTATTTCATCAACCCCAGTCAAATCCAATAAATCACAGTGGGCATTTGTGTTGTCATACTTGTTCTAAAATTAATCAAAAACAATCACGCTAAATACTTAACTAAAAATTCAAACTCAAATTCAAATGATGTCACACAAATAATATAAATAACTTTACCGCTTGAGACGCATTCTCATCTTCGACCCTTCTTGGTTGCTCGTCCTTTCTTGATTGCTGCATTAGCTGAATCAAAACAAAAATATACTGTCAAAAAATTAGTAAATAACTTGCAGAATTGCTTTCATTCTATGCATGTATGGGTAGCAGAATGTGTCGCAGCAGTGTGGTTGTGTGTGTTTGTGTCTATGTTGTGTTGTGTGTGTCTGTGTTGTGTGTGTGTCTGTGTTGTGTTTTGTTGTTTTGTTTGTGTGTCATATATTTATAACCCATAGTTCAAATGCAATTAAATATGAAATAAAATGCAATTATATTTAAACTGAATTAAATTTATAACTCACAATTCACAATTTTTCACATTTTAATAAACAACAGACAAATTGAAAAATTGAACTAAATTTATATCTCATAGATATAAATGCAAACTAAATAAATGCATCTAACTGCAGTTTGTCAGACCAGAGGCAACTTCCACTAACCCAACTGAAGAACTACCCGGAGTATTGCAAACAATTTCTGCTAAATGACTCAAAGCATTTTCATTATTAAAATCTGCTTCCCCTAAAGCTACACAATTATACTTTTCCATTAAACCACTCGATATCAAAATATTATTTACGCAAACTTTCCTTATAACAGAATCTGTAACAACAGGAATATCCTCCCCTTCAATTGAATTTTGACATGTAAACTTATCTATAATAGGATAAACAACCTTCTCCTTGATTATACCAACTTCCTCTTCCAAACTGTCTTTCTTCACAATAGATAAATTATCAAACTCAACACCATTTTCAGAACAAAAATTACTATTGTCGTTTCTATCATCACTCGTAGTTAAAACATCACCAATATGGGTGACTTCCTGAATATGTAGTTCACCATGTACACTGATATCAGTGTGCATATCAACAGCAATCGACACCAAACCACAATCCAAATTCATGCTTAAATCATTCTCCAAAATCTCAACTATTTTAACTGTAACACTTCTAGAAAAGATGATGTACTGTTTTCCAATAATAACTTCAGAATGTTCCAATCCAAATTCAAGATCTTCTTCTTCAACAACTTCCAGGCATTTAAATTTATTATCGGTCTTTAACTCAAACTTTGGGACAGTGAAAAATTCATTCACAATCAACCTAGAATTTAGTTACCTGCCTGATTAAAAGCCAATTTAACTTCTTTATTTTAATATGCGTTACTTGAATAAAGTTGAATGAAATCGGTTTCCTAATTTAATAAACTTAAAGCGCATATATAAGTTAACAAACTAGCTTAATACAAAATAAACGTTGTTTAACCTGCATTTACTTCCTTCAGTTGGATGGAATATTAAGACTTTGAGTTGTTAAACAGTGCAAGTTAAAATACATTAATAGCTCAAAAATCTTTTATATATACGCTTTTTCTTAAACAAGCCATTTCAAAATAAAATTCAAACAAGTTGGATGCAAAAATACAATGCGGATGAGAAATAAGAAAAATGTAGCAACAACTGAAAAAGAAGCAAATGGTCATGGAAAATGCAAGTTACTTACAATGGTGAATCAATTTTTACCAAGCAAGGGTATAAATGAAAAAACTTAATAATAATATGGGTATACTCGACAAAAAAATGGATATAGTCATCGTTCAGAAATCCAATTGTCACCCTTATGTTATTGAAATATCGCTGAAAGTACTAAAATTGGAAATCTAATTTGCATTGACCAATTCTATTTTTTTGCACTAATTTAGTGTGAACCTAGTTTTAAATTGATAAGTGCAAACTGGGTATGCGCTGATCAGTGCATAAAATCTACCTTATTTTGTAGCATTAGCACCGTCTTCTCCAAATCGCTTACTCTATTTTGAAGTTGCGTTTCTTGTTTTTTACTAGCTTGTGCCACAATAAACTTGGTGTAGGTCATGCTTCTTCCCATTCCTCTTAATCGTCCGGGTCTATCCTGTCCCAGCACTACTGAAAGAGCATCTTCTCTCACATTAGTATTTGAGCTGGATTGTGAAAGCGTTTCAAATTTTTTAATTTGCTCCTGCAAATGTTAACATTTATTATAATTTGCATAATTATTACACTCTAAAGTGATTTGATAATAATCAAATTGAAACAAAAGCACATACTATTTTATCTTGAACGACCAAACTCACTGGTTCGCCATTTTTTCGAGTGTGAGATTTAATCCAAACATGAGTTCTAGAAATGGAAGAGGGATTGGAACTCTCTTTTTTCTACATTTACAAAAATTGAATAAAACAATTGTCATAACTATAGAAATAGATGGCGTGACAAAAATTGAATAGGACAATTCTCACCATATCCGCAGCTAATCGAGCCATTACTTTACGGCTACATGTGTGTGGCACTTGCTTGCGTCTGAAAGCCTTGTATATGTCACTTTTTATCTGAATTAAAAAAATAAGAATACATCAAAAAGTTATCTCATTCACTGAAAGAATGACCAATTAGATGTAATTTACCTTAAATTTTGAACTAGTTTTCAAGCTGATAAAATCATTCCACTCCGTCATACTTCCAATATTATCTGGTTTCAGTTGAAGTCTTTTCTCCTTTGACTTTGCTTTTACTAATTGATTAACTAATCTACATTTTGAACACCTAAAAATACAACCCATTTGCTGAAATATAGAGACCTTTTGCCATTCCTCATCCACCTTAAATCTAGTCTGTATCCATTAATTGGTTGAAGCGAAATTAGCACATTCGTAAATAAATCAAATATTAAACTCATGTTTCAACGTCTGATCAAAGTCCAACATACAGGGGAGAAAATACCCCCTAACATGAGATGTTTTGAAACATGAGATGTCCAGACTGTACATATTCAGATTTTGTGATTAAACTCCTAACAAGGACAGCTATGTTTAAAAAAAAATACAACCTAATCATGGTGTACTGCCTTAATTTTTTTCTTTTGAATATTATAATGTTTGCACTTGTGATGTCCAGTTTACTTATATGGCTGTTGTTCTAAATGACAGAAGCAAATGCAGCATGGGAAAATAAGTGTGAAACAATAAACAAATACAGATGCATTACTAACCTTTCCTATATTTTTGTGACCGATCTGTTGAATTAATTGCATTACTAACCTTTCCTATATTTTTGTACTATCAACTGCATATTCTGTTAAGATTCTCATTTAACCAATAACAAGCACCTTTTTGTCTTTTGTTTATCAAATACTTGGCAATTAATATTAGTTCAGAAGAACCAAAAGGCAAAGACCCAAAAGTTAGTATCCTATATGTGCAATCTTTTTTTTTCTTTTCTTTTTTACATGCACCAAACGACATTAGTGTGGTAATACTTTCTTTCTTGAAGAAACAAAATGAACTGAAATGAAGTTTGTATGGCTTATAAAAGTTGAAATGCAATTTGCATAAAAACTCTTTTTGAAGGAGACTTTGTGTAAATTCAAAAATATTTTGAATGCACAAATCTATCAAGAACACTGGGATTGCATGCATAACTTAACAGAAGGGAAAAGAGGTACATGCAGCCATTTTGTACTTTTATGATTGTACGACAGTGTTGAGGGATTTACTTGTCCCTTTACCACTTCAAATGACTAGACGAAATCAAAGCTCAAAACTGTTCTGTAAAAAGGTAAAAGACAGTGACGGAAAGTTCACCATTATTGCCTTTGTGAATAATTTATGTACTGGGTCTGAGCTTACACAGAAATAGATTAGGGGTTTACTTTTCTACAGTACAACTTTCAAAATCAAACGCAAGCGCTCCCCCTTTTACACAGAAATAGAAAGGATAGTACAATTAAATGTTGAAGACAACGGTTTGTAACTAATTTCTCACTTTTATTTCCTCATGTACATGTGAACTGAGATGGAATGATGTAAAGACACTATCACTATAAATAAATATACCTGAATGCAATCCCATAAAACAGTTTTCAAATCATCACCAAGATGTCTCCAATCAGCAAGCGTGACTGGAACATGCTCTCGTACGAGCGGCCCTAGATAAGAAGATAAGTGGATTGACCCTTCTCCTATTGGAATGCCACTCTCATTAAATTCAACTTCAACCCGATTTGCAAAATTTGAAGGAAGTCTCTTCATTTTAGTAGGACCTCTAGCAATTCTTTTCCGAACTAAATTTTCGCTCACATCTTGAATAGGTCTATCGGTTTCCATCATGTCTTCCACATTGTGTTCATTTTGCATTGTATTGTCTTCAAGTGCACAAAGATTGTCTTTATTTTGATTATTGCCTTCAACTAAATGTCGATTATCTTCAATTTGAACGTTGTTGTCTTCATTTTGAACGTTGTTGTCTTCAACATGCTTATTCTGTTCATTAGACTCCTTGAGTGCAATTTCAGCCTCTTTTGCTTTTTTCTGTTTTCGAGTAATCCTCTTCATTTCCTGTATAGATATGAAGCAAAAATAAAGCATCTCCCTCTTAAAAAAGCAGGTACTGCAGCAGACCCACAGTGGTCAGTCTGATAATATGGCCTTCTTTGTTGTTCTATTCCCTTTTCGGATATTTTAATAATGACCAAATATAGAATATATATTTGTGCTATGGTGAAAAAAAAACCTCATTTTATTCTTAGATTTTGCATCCCATATTTGGTGGATGGTGGTGAAACAATAGTTTATAGTTTATACCTACACTTGACAAATCGGTATTGGTTATAACTTTGGATTGAGCGAGTGTGCCTTCTCTTCTCTGTATAATAATTTGAACATACATAATTCAAGCTACTAGGCAGTAGGCACACGTGCTCAAATTCTATGTAACAGAAATGAATATTTATTACTTAATGCTAAAATAAGCACCGTGTTAAGTGGTCAGTGTTAGGGTATTAAGCTAACACTGCGAAATTATAGGATTAACCTTACACAATCACATATGTATGTCTTGCACTTTTAATTTGAAAGTACTATTTATTGCTTGAATTTTAGGTTCGTTTTACTCGTAAAATAATGTATTTCATGTAATTGTTTAGTGGTTTTATTGTTGTAAATTTCAATTGAATGGAATGCACAACAGAGAATTATTTACCTACGCTGCACATGTTGGTATCTTGAATATTCATATTAAAGCATCTTCTACTGAAATTATGGACCACAACACACATTTACAATATTACAACCATAATCAGTAATTTTTTCTACTAATAATATGGATTTGAACGTTTGATAAACAATGTGCACGTATCTGACCCCTAGTACACATGCGCTTGCCACTTTATAAAGTTAAAAAATATTAACTTTGTGCTGTTTAATTTTGTTTCAAAAAATGATTTTAAGTATTTCAATTTTAATTTTAAGTAATTCAAAATTGATTTTAACTTTAATACCTTTGTGATATTATATTATATAATACTAATTAATCCTGTGATTTTTCGATTTTTTACAATCTATTAAATTAAATTAAATTAAATAACTTAATATTTTTACTTCAACTTAACAAAGGTTACAATATTTCTTTAAGATAAATTAGAATAAAAACTCAACTTAAATGAAAATATCTGTATTAATTATAGGACCACCCTTCAGAGTTTCAATCAAAATTTCAAATACAAAAGTGGATATGCACATGTCTCAACAGTCTAGTTTTGTAGAATGAAAACAATTTAGGATACCAAAATATGGAATAGGAAATAATTAAAGACCTATATCAACATGGTTAATTTCCAAAAACTAGATATGAAAAACAAGTCATTACATACAAACATATTACTTAACCAAAGAAGATAGAGAGTAAAGTCTAATAGAATTAAAACTAGATAGCAAAATAATTAAACTACTCAAATATGCCTTCACAATCTTCCCTAACATAACTAATATCCTCAATAAAATCATCAACATCCATGTCAATATCTTCGTAATTCTCCATAGCAAAGCTAACTTCCTCAAATGGTTCGTCTATATCTATCTCATGAAAACCTCTTGATGGCGCCTTCATCACAACATACCAATTAGAAGAATCGTCTTCTCTTGAATAAAAAATTTGTTTCGCTTGAGATGCAAGAATATATGGATCTTTTGAAAATAGGGCTTGGTTTTGATGTAAGTTAACAAGGGTGAATCCATCTTCTACCTTCACACCATTTCCTATGTTTGCCCAATGACATTTAAAGACAGGAACATAAAAATGATGATAATCTAACAAAATTATATCAGTCAATATCCCATAATAAGTAACAACATCAACTACTTGAGAAGAGTCTTTTGCACTTGCTCTACACATAGTAGTCGCATCGTACGTGACCCCACTATTTTGAGTTTCTCTCTCAATGTCTTTTGTGTGAAAACGTTGTCCATTAATGATATATCCACTACAGGATAATGCACTACTCCTCGGACTATATGCAATCCATTTTAACATCTTGTCATGGTCCTTTGAATCAATAGGTATCTATAAAAAAATAGCTATTTAAAATGGATCTCAATAATAATAAATCTAAAGTTAATGAGATAATATTTCAAAATTTCACTCACCTTCTTTTTAATCCAATCGGCAAAGTTATCTGTATGGGTTTTCCAAAGTAAACTTGCATTTTTTTCCATGCGCTTGTTTGAGTGTTGTAACTCCTCCAAATGCAACCTATTGTAGCACAAAAAAAAATTACCAAGTTGTATTTGCTGGTACAAATTGTATGAAACGGTAATAACAAATTGTAAAAGTTACGTACTCTAGAAATGGTTCCACTACAATCATATTCATTAACACAGCCAAATGTGAAATCTGTTTCTCATTGGCGGACAATGTAATTGTTTTACAAGCTGAAATTGGTCGTCCTTCGAGTATGGAATCATCTTCATAATCTTCATTTCGTACTTCCTTCTCCTCTATTTGTATTGATTTCTTTAAAAATTCACTAAAAAATCTCATGCACTCTTCTGCAAGATAGGATTCTGCAATACAACCCTCGGGACGTGCATGATTTCTTACATAATGTTTAAGTGTCTTCATATATCGTTCAAAAGGGTACATCCAACGGAAATGAACCGGTCCACACAATCAGGCTTCCCTTTCAAGATGAACGGTCAAGTGTATCATTATATCAAAGAAAGAAGGTGGAAAATATCGTTCAATTTCACACAAAATTATAATAATTTCATCATCAAGTTGTTGCAATTTTTCTTTATCAAGAACACGCTGGCATAATTTATTGAAAAACGAACATAAACGAATTATTGTCCTCCTTGGCTTTTTCGGCAACAATCCTCTTATTGCAATTGGTAATAACTGTTGCATTAGAACATGGTAGTCATGTGACTTCATGCCGATAATTTTACAATCCTCCAATGACACAGAACTTCTAAAATTTGAGCAATAGCCATCAGGTCCCTTGAAATCATATAACTTTGGCAAAATGTTTTTTTCTCCAAATTGGACAATGTATACGGAGCTGGTGGAAGATATGTTTTTTTCCCACGAGCTTGTGCAAAAAGGCCATGCCTGATTCTCCAATCTTCCAAATCTTTTCTAGAATTAATTCCGTCTTTTGATTTGCTATCATGCAACATCGTCGCTATTATGCTTTCACCAACATTTTTTTCTACATGCATTACGTCTAAATTATGACGCAAGGGAAGTTCCTACAAAAATAATATTGTTATACTTCATTGATATATATATATATATATATATAATTCATTCATTAAAAAATAATAGCACTAACCTCCCAATATGGTAAATCAAAGAATATTGATCGTTTTTTCCATCTTGATAGCTCTATTATTGCAGGATCATCATCTTGTTTGAAAGTAGAATTTTTTCTTTTCTTACTATACTGCTTCTTAGTTGGCTTCTTTTTACCCTTCTCTTTCTTGCTGTTATTATCTCCATTTTTTATTTTTTTTCCAAAATTATTTGGAAAGTTTTTCAAAATGATAGAGATGTTTCTTCCGGTTAAAATTCTAGGTCTACGACCATTTTCTATAGTGTTATCAAACCAGGATTTTTGTTTTCTCAACGAATCCGATGGTGGTAAGAATCTCCTATGACCCATGTAGACATTTTTCCGACTATACTTCAACCATCGATGATGAGTGTTGACACCGCATAATGGACAACCTTTTTTACCTTTCACACAACATCCAGCTAGATTACCATATGCAGGAAAGTCATTAATCGTCCATAGTAAAATTGCTCTCATAGTAAAAAGCGATCTACTAAATGCATTATAAGTTTGAACTCCATTAATCCATAAGTGTTGCAGATCTTCTACCAATGGTGCCAAATATATATCTATATCATTTCCTGGTTGCTTTGGACCAGGAATCAACAATGTTAACATGATATTTTCTTTTTTCATGCATAACAGTGGCGAGAGATTGTATGTCACTAGCATCACGGGCCAACAACTATATTTGGAACTCAATGTCAAAAATGGATTAAAACCATCAGTAGCAAGGCCAAGCCTTAGGTTGCGTGGATCTGCTGCAAACGATTCCCATTTCTCATCTACCACATTCCATGTTATAGAATCAACAGGATGACGCATTTTTCCATCATTACTTTTATTGTTAAAATGCATCTTACATCTTCTGCTATTTTTTGAGATCTAAACATTCTTTTGAATCTTGGAATGATTGGAAAATACCTCAAAACTTTAACCGGAATACCATGCAAAATTTCATTTGTACGTTCGTTCCTCTTCCATCTCGAAAACCCACATTTTGGACAACTATCCAAATCTTTGTACTCTCTTCTAAAGAGACAACAATCATTCTGACAAGCATGAATTTTCTCAAAACCCATATCGAATACTTTGAGAAATTTTTTCACCTCGTAAATATTCCTAGGAAGTACGTTATCCTTTGGCAACAATAGTTGTTGCACATTTAGAAGTTTATCGAATCCATTATCGGATAACCCAGTCTCACATTTTAGATTATATAAAGCAATAATGGAAGATAATTTTGTTTGATCGGTACAACCAGGATACAACGGGGTTTCGGCATCCTCCAAGTTTTTTAATAAATCCTCCTCTCGTTTCTGTGCGCTATCTTCATCTTTATCATCGTCGGAATATGTATGATTGATGAAATCTTCATCTTCATAATGAATGGCTTTGAGTAAATCATAAGTGTCATTAGACTCGATATCTTTGCTAATAGTAATTTGTTCGCCATGATTGTACCACCTACCATCCTTGTATAGCGGATCCATTCCTCTTATAATCAAATGCTCAACAACAATCTTCCCATACTGATGACTAAGATTTCGACAATCTAAGCAAGGACATAAAATCTTTTCTAGATTTCTTGAAATTCTCAATGCAGCATGCACAAACTTCCAAGCTCCTTGCTCATACTCAGTACTAGTTCTATTAATAAAATGAAATAACTATTAATTTTGACGTTAAAATATATGATTTGACTCTCAAAATATATTTAGTATAATATAGTTACCTGTGCAGATGTACCCAATTTTTATCCATCATCAACCAATATGTGAGGAAGTAAATTTCTAAAATTTAAAGTAATAATCAGTTATTGAATGCAAGCAAAATAACAACTAACTATAATCGTAATTGAATGCAAACAAAATGACAAACAACAAGGAAGACAGAGAATGTCAAACAACAAATCAACAAGTCAAATCCAAACTGTTTCCAAAAAATTTGCCATTACAACGGCGCTATTTTGTAGCACCGGAGTAATGTCTATGCACTACCCCTCTCCTTATACTAAGCTTGCGCCATTAACAACAATTTTATCCACTTATACAACAATGTCATAATCATATACAAAAAATTCATTGCATTGACTATTTATATTTTTGTTCACATGCATTCATTCACCCTTCTATTGGCAAGCCTTTTTATCATTACTCCATGGAGCTCTTCGATTGGTAATGCACGAGAATATGTATTATCTATTCTCGTTTGGCACATTTATGTCATTTCCTTGATGTACAACCTATGATTGGGCTAAATTTTTTAGCTAGCCTTATTGGAAATCTAAAGCGTTTTGATGCGAACATTGCGGCAAGGAGGAGACTTGTGTATGCAAATGCTTTGATTTCAATTATCCAGATATTCCATTGTTTACAAAGCTTATAGTGCAACGTCAATTCAATAGTGTGTCTATTACAGTTGGTCTGTTGACGTTTGTTTGACGTGCAAATACTTTAAATAAAAAATTAATTAAATAAAATTATGGAAGATTTCTTTTATAAAATAAACAGAGTTGTAATTCATAGAGAAGCGATTTTACAAAGGAAATGATTTAGTAAAGCAATTAAATCTTCTTGGGCTTAAATGTGCATATTTTATAAAACAAATAAAAGAAGAAAATGAAAAATAAAATAAAATAAAAGCCCAAAGCCACCTCAAAATATTTACCAAACTCAGGACAAAACAGATTATAGTAATAAGATTCCCTAGACTTTCAAACCAAAGGGAAAAAAATTAATTTCTGGATATTTCTATTACAATTATAAATATAGTATATTCTCAAGCACTTGTTCCTTTAGAAATCACTTCCTCTTGCCCAAACCTTATCACCTCAGTAACTCTAGAATAAATCAAATTAATAACTACAAATTAAATTAGCTTTAAATTTCAGCTTCTCACCACCTCTACACCAAATAGAAATTAAGAAATTTGAGTGTTGGATATCAATTTGAAAAAGAAACATTCATAGGGAAGAGGAGTAGTAGTTCTGTTCAAGGTGTATCGAAGAATAAGTGAAATTTTATTTCAGGTGAGTAATGCAAACTCACACCTATGTCATTAGATGCTTGAATTAATACTGAAGTAGTAATTGCTTATGTGTTCCATTATTTGAATCCAATCTCCGAAACAAATTAAGCACATCCTTTGAAGAATAGAAACATTTTATTTTAGCATCTCCCCTGTGCATGTTTTGCATGAATTTATTTGCATTAAAAATATTGTCAGATTGTGTACATCAGTGTTTTGCTTGAGTTTTGCAAAATATTGAGAATTAAATATGTGAACAATTTGTGCTTTTGGAGATGCACACATATCTGTTCATGTACCTTTGTGAAAATAGATAATAGAAATCGAAAAATTACTTTTCTATTTACTTTTTTGAAGTACTGCATCAAATCAATATATCTCATCTTTTTTGGTTGCAACTTCATGGAAAATCAAAAAATTACTTCATAACCCTAATTGTTTCAGCACAAATACCATAGAGGATATTAGAACTTTACAAGAAAATCAATGCATGATAAATTCTAATCTACTTATTTTTGGTTTACCTTTTGATACCGGTGGCGAGAAGACAAACGAAGCAGCTATTTCGATGAACGACGATGAACGAGATGATGAGAGTGGCTCGTTTCCATGAGCGAGAAGATGAACGAGCCGATAAATTGAAAGCGTGAGGCGATTTTGCAGAGGCAAACAGATTTGAGTATGGATGATTTTTAGGAGGGAAATGAAAAAATTAAAAAAGAGGAACGAAGCTATTTGCAAGAAGAAGATAAGAAGAACGAAAAAGTGGCGGCCAAAAAATTTTCCCCCGCCAAATAAACATTTACGTACGCAGCGTTTCATTTTCTATATTTAATATAATTAGAAACGTAAAATTGAAGGATGATAGCCTTCTGAATTAAACGTTGTTATATAGAGCTGCAAAAGACCATTTTTCTTGTAGTGTATGTTTATAGAACTTTCAATATCCATCAAGACTCGGTGTATTATTGCCGGTTCAATACCTATCATTATCAACATAGGGTCGAAAGTTGGTGCTTTGATTCCATCAGAATCTCTATTTCTAAACATGACATCGTCTGTTAGAATCCTTTACTGCTTAGCCGAAGCTCCTCCTTCTATTGCAAGGCAATCTTCTTACGGTATGTGCTTTAGTGAGTTCGTATACCGTTCCACTTTCCTCCAGCTTTTCTCCGCTGGATGAGGTCCAATAGTTATGGTATTAATAACCAACCTTCCATCATTTTGGCGGGTCCCTTTTCCACTTGGTCCAAGCTGATTCCCTTAGGCATAAGGCCATTAAGGTCTTGTGATTTGACCAACTTCCTAGGGTTCTTTAACATACTATTTGAGCTTATTCTTCCTTATCAGTTCTTCAATGAGATCCTTCGAATGCTAACACTCATTTGTGTTATGTCCGTTGGTCACTTGAAAACGACATTACTTTACAGAGCTCCTTTCCTCCTTAGTCGCCTCCCTCCTAGGTGGCTTTTTATATCGTTCCGTTGCTTAAGTAGCAAGGTATATGTTTTCCAGTGTATCATTTAGGGGTGTATTGTCTTTCGATTTTATATTTCTTAGGTACTTCTTGTTTTCACTACACCTACCACCAGGGTCTTGATTCCTTTTCTTCTGGTTAACAGAGTTTCCAGCATTAACCGCCACATTGCCGAAGCTTTCTCCAGTTTGTTTAATCTTCACGTTGCTCTAGATAACTTCCTTCGATCGTCCATCACCATTCTTCCCTACAGTTAAACTACCTCTTCCAATCATAAAAAATAATTAGCCTTCCGGTGGAATTCCACCATAGTCGTTGGTTGTTTCATCTTAAACCGCTTGCAAAAAATCTATGTTCGGATGTATGCCCTGGACCAATGCCATAAATACCATATCCTTCTTTGGATTATTCACTTCTGTAACAATAACATAAACCGATTCAAGAACCCTTTCAGTGAATCCTTAGGTCCTTGAGATAGGATTAACAAGGACATCACATCCTTAGGTTGTGCAGCATGGAGTTAGAACTGCTCCATGAATTTCCTAGTCAACTCATCAAAAATCGATATGGATTTAGGTGCAAGCCTACTGAACCACATCGATGCAACACATTCCAATAAGGTAGGAATACATCTACACCTTATAGCATTCGTCGCCCTGGCACAATCCATGTGCCATTCATACTTAAGTAAGTGCTGCCTAGGATCAATAGTCCCATTATACGATGGCATTTGTCAGCATCGTAAACTTCCTAGAATACTCTACCCTCAGAATGTTCTACGTGAACAGAGTTCTGCTTAGTGCGGAGCTCCAATCTTCATTTTTTTACCTTTACTTTCCACGACCAATCGTTTAACCATATATGTTATATACTCCTCATTAGCACGATATTCCAAAGGTAGACTATCAAGGGATGCAATAAGAGTTTGGCATTGCAAATGATCTCGGATTGCCCACTGAAGCCTAGGTTCTCTAGTCTCTGGAAGAACCACTCCTTCAATCTTATGTTGACGCTCGATTAGTCCTATAGCAGCTGCTTGAAATCTAGCTCTATTAACTCCAACATCCAGCCCGTAATCATTAATGTCATGCAGTAGGTCATCTTCGAGTCAGATAAGTCTAAAGCCTCAGCTCCATGTTCAACCAGTCCTATAAAATTCCTCTCGGTACCGACCTGATTCCTATAGGTATCGAGTAGACTTTTTCTGGGGGGAAGCACTCCTACTGCGCCAACAACTCCTTCTGCTACTCCAACAACTACTTCCTTCCAATTTAGCTTTTCATTTTGCCTATTCTAATAAAAAATAGATGAATTCACTTCTCCAGATCATGGAGGATAAACTTCACTCCTACTCCTCCTTGTCCTCTGTGGTTGCAAGGTCAACGGTGTTATGCTAGCATCCATCTTTTCCATCAAAGTTTTTGGACTATCGACCAACTTCTAATTCAACTCCTACATCATCTTATCAAATTCAACCTGAGTAATGAGTAGATGATCCTGGTACTGCCTATTCATTATTGACTTCCATTTGATAAGCATTTCCCTTCATCATCGCCAACTACCACTCCAAGCAGTCTTCTAGATCTCCTAGGCTCCATTGATTTCTATCAGCAAGTATTCAAATTCCTTATAGAAAATTTTCAGGATCTAACCACAGAATCTCTCTAAACCTAAAATAGCAAGTTAGATCAAGATCCTAAGTTCAATTCTCAATGAAAGCACCAAAAGGTTGATGCCAAAAATGGATCAATACCCAAAAATCTGTAGAAATATTTAGATCCTACAAAAACAATAAGAAAATAAAGAGAACAGGTTCGGCAATCCTAGGCCTACGTCCACTATAATTTTATTGATTATAGATTTGAGAGTCATTAGTATAAGGGATTGAAAAGTTCTTATAGCTTATAATAGCTAATAGTATCTTCCTTAGTGATTTTAATGGAGGAGAGATAGGAGACGAAAAAATAAAGTGCCCAAAAAAGGTCCTCTTTTAGTTGACATACCTAGCAAAACCGAAGGCCCACGAAATATCATATCCAGGTTCATGATCATCTGGGCCCAAACATCAATAAAAAGCTCTCAGTACTGAATGGTTCCACTTGGTACAGACTAGTTTTTATAAGGAGAAATCTTCCATTATTTTTTTGTTCTGCCTCCTATCTTCGATCTGTTGAGTTCCAAATACTTTTCCTTTGAGGTTAAGTTGTTTCTCATAAATTCTTATTCTTGTCCACTTTCTTTTCTTTCTTCCAGAAAATATATAGAGTTGTTCATCCATTTCTTGAGAAATGTACTTCATGATAGTAGCTCATGCTAGAGCTCCACATACAAGAATTTTCGGAGGTCCAAAGTGCAATAAAAAGCGCTCGATGACGAGTGGTAGGTCTCAATACTTAGTGGTTCCTTTTACTCTGTTGGATCCGATATTTCTCGAGTTTGATTCTATTGCCCTTCTAAGCATGTTTCCAAGTTCGTGAATCATTTCATCTTCATCTTGACATTCTAATTCCAATGGCAATCTACTTGGTCATAAAACCGAAGTATATATACAAAAATATTATTTACGAAATAATATCTATTTTCATTATTGACTAGAAATAGATATATTTCTATTTTGATACGAATATTATAGATATTCGTTATAAATAAATTTATAATATATGTATTTCTAACAACAGTGATGCATTAGAAAATACTAAAGTATTTGAATTTTTTTACAATTATTTTGGAATTATGGACTAAACATATCTTTGAAAAATAATTCAATAATCATATGATTATGAATCACATGATACTAATGAATTATATCTTAGAAGATTAAGGACAAAGTGCTCATTCAGTGGGAGCGACAAAAGAGTTAATGAACTCTTTGGATTGATACATATAAATGTATGCAGTTCAAAATCTATTGATACCAAAATGGAAATAGAAAACATTACATATAAATGAAATAAATGGAATTTGATTTGATTGAACAGGTGAGTGTATTGAAAAGGAGTTATAAATGTGCTTAAAATGAAAAAGATTCTATCTCAAAAGTCAATCTTCTGTATGAGGCATAATAATGTATCGATAAGGAGTAATCAGACTTTGTTGGACAAAGAATGATTCATAATTAGTAAAGTTTAGTTAAGTTCTTTCTATTAGGATGTGTTCTTAAGAGTAAGTACATGGGTTAAAATTAATTTAATCCAAAACATAGTTTACAAAATCATACGAGATGAAAATTTATAGGAAACCCCTATAAATCCTAGGTCAAGGAGTTGATAAGTTGTGTATGTCAAGAGGCTGCACGTAATATTTGTCCATGAAGGAACTCTCGCACATTAAAGAGAAACTATGAGTTTCATATCAATGTCAAGAAAATAGTTTCCTCAATTGTCAAATAAGATATTAAGAGTATTGACTCTGTTATATAGCACAATGCGAAAATCAGAAATGGAGTCCAAGTACATTATCAAAATATGATTTTGGTAGTTGTACTCGAAAGGATATGATCTATTGGTAGGGGTGGCACTTGGAGCGGAGAACTACAAACCCAAACCAAACTGACCCAAGAAGAGCCGAAACTAAACTGAACTTGATGGGTCTTGGATTGGGTCAGGGTGATGAAAGTACCATAAAGACCCGATCAAATCCAACGTAAACTAACCCAACTCGAAATTACCAACCAAAAACCATTACAATATATGCACTTTTAGTGTTATTATCCATCCAGACCCAACCCAAACTGAAGCTTGAATCTGGTCGGGTCTAGGTTTTAAAATATATAGTTTGGACCCACCAAAACCCGACCCGCCTAGAACCAAAACCCATCGAGTCAGGGTCTAGGTCCATTGAGTCGGGTCTGATTGCCACCCTAATCCATTGGCCACAAAAGTGTTTTTGAGAAAAAGACTAATACAATTGGAATATAGCAAGCTACATTGATAAGAATAAAAGCATAAATTTCAGTTGTTAAAATTAACGTAACAGATTCATTATTCAACATGCTTAAGTCAATTTGGATTTTACTTGCAAAATTATCACTCAATATGATTTTGAGTTTTGTATGTATATGTTGAAATAGAAATTCTAAATAATTATTCATAATAATCTATTTGCACATAACAACAAAAGCATCTTAAAGCTAATGATGCGATACTAAATTTGTAGATTTCTGATAGGATCCAAGAACTAATACAAAAGTATCGTTTAACGAGCATTAAGTTGAACAAACATTTTGGTAGAAAACAAATAGTTTGAATTTCAATCAAAATATAGAGGAAGCATATTTCTTTTAAAAAGAACTATAAAGGTACAAGATATTTCTAAAACTATAAGTAAAAAACAACTTACGATTGTTAACGACGTATCCATATTAAAATCAATAGTTTGGTTGTTTAATTCTCGATATTAGATTTGAGAGGACATCATTTAAATTCAGTATACAAGGATATTGGGAATGTCTTGAGCGATATACATAGACACCATATTGAAATGTTTAATGTGGAGCATGTAAAATGGATTCCTTATGCATTGACAATAGAAATTATCATACATGTTAGTGTTTCCTATAATATCGCATTTCGCTTATGTATTTGATACATAAAGCTAGTATCAAATATGATTTAAATTCACTAAATGATAATTTATAATGTTGTCAAGTATTTAGGAAATACTAGAGATTTGTTTATAGAAACAACGAACTCCTTATGAAGGAGTATTCAGACAAGAACTTCACAAGTGATATGAGTATATTATATCAATTCCAAATTCATGGTCAACCTTAGTTAAAAAGCTTTAAGTTGGAATTGTTCAAAATGAAAGGTTGTGACTGACCAAAAGGCTATATATCATCTTAAAGAGCATGACGACAAAAGATGTATAATACACAAATTTATAACTGAGTTGGGGTGATTTCAAATTTGAGAATCATGTAACATTGTTATGTGATAACAATGTCATAATATTGATCGTGAAAGAACCTAGAGCTCACTAGAATTCAAAAAACATACTCCAAAGAGTCTAATATGATAAAGCTAGTTTATCAGCGTTAGAGAGAGTTGATTGATATATAGTTAAGACAATATAAAATATCTATTTACTAAAGAACTAGCTAAACCAGTTTTGAGAAAACTAATTTAAGGAATGGGAATAAGATTCCATAGTTGGCATCAGTGCAAGTGGGACATTGATAGAGTTAATAGTATGCTCTTAGGGTAATTATGCAATATGTAACATATATCTAACTCTATGACCGATTTTATTCTTAATAAAGGTATTTGATTTCTATTATATACTTTATTATACAGTGATATGATTAATTAAGTAATTACTTTAAAGTGTACAAATAAGAAAATGCTTAAATGAAATGTTATGTGATTGTAGTTGCAAATAGTTGCAATTATGAGCAGTTAATCATATTATGAAATAACATTGTATTTTTAATGTTCCTAGTCGAGATATTTCGAGAAAGGACATCAATATATTCATTGAGACTAGTGTACGTAATGCTTTCCAAATATTAGGAAATGTATTCCTCATGGATGTTGGAGGCACCAATGGATTGTGTACTAGTAGTTATTAGAAAACTATGGAATGATTCATTCAAGAGTTTCCTATTGGTTAATAACTAAGGACAAACGGGAAATCTTGAAGTGACAATATTACATAGTTCTCTTGACTTGAGAATACTATTGAACTGCATGTGGAAACTTCACTTTGGCTATAGTTAAATCATGGTATGGAGTCCATTGAATGACTATAGTTGGTTCTAAGTTAAAGCATTATAAGTTAAACACTATTCAATAGAGAATTTGTCTTCTCGATTATATAAGGTTGGTATCACAATCAACTGTATTCAACTCAAAGTCAAAATCTCTAGCCATAGTAGTAAGATTAATAATAAATGTTATTATTGAATCAAAGACTTTGTTTATGGAATAACCAAGTTGAATCTAGACGATACTATAATTTTGGCCGAAACCAAATTCCACAAATCCAAATACGATATTGTTCACGAAGAGAACTAGTGTAAATAATCATTACTAATAGGTACCGCTTAAGAAATTATAAAATGTGATTTTGCTAAAATTTCTATGAGTGATGAATTTGGCTAAACTGTCACACCACTAGCTAATGTAATGAGTGAACGTTAATATTTGAATTATTCCACATTAATTTCTGACTGAATTCACACTTCCGAGTCACATAATTGTATTTTTGAATTCTTCGAAAAAACCATATGGTTTAATTATTTTGTAAAGTTGTAAATTAATTAAATAAATTAGTATTTGGAAAATATTGATTATTACTTAATTTATTTGATGTTTTCATATTATTAGTAATTACTTGGATGTATATATAATTATATATGCACGTCTCGATCTATGATATCAGTATATATTTAAACGGGTTTTAAATGTAGTTAATTGCTTAACAAGCTTTTGGAAATAATTACCCAGGTAATGGAATTATATTTTATCTCTTGATCTCCTTCTATTTAAAACCAACCAATGCTTTTAGTTTTATATCTTAAAATAAAATTAAATATATACATATTTGAATAATAGTTTTGAGACAGTAGATTCGTATAGGGATGGTGAATGCCTTCATTATAGACGTCAATCCCAACATCTATATAAGTTTGCATGAACTATGCACACTATAATATATGTTGCATATGCACTATATATACAAATAAGTATATTATGATATGCTTATATAATATACAAAATATTAAATAATTGAATTCATTAGTTGACTAATCAAAAAACTAAATAAAATTAGATTTTATTTAAAGTAATTAGATCAGATCTAAGAAAACCATTTAGACTTCATAGGCATAATAAAGATCTAAGTAGGAATTCTTCATTTTGAAATCCACCTATTTTACCCACTGCCAACCAGCCCGGTCCCTTTAGTGATCCCCCGAAGGATTGCCTTGTAGAACTTTTCAAAAAGAAAAAAAGAAAAACTAATACATAACTTCCCCATCGAGGGAATACTTCCTATCGAAGGTATATTTCTTTGAATAATAAAAAAAATTCTTGATTCGACGCTATGTGGCAGTGAAAGTGTGTTACTCCACCGAAACTTACTACATATTAAATACGAACTATTTTAAAGGTTAATTCCCACCATAAGTGGATGTGTTCCATTAATTATTTTCCTATGTATTTCCATGACCTTAATCCTTTTCATCCATAATAAACTCGGTTGAATGGCCTCCCTTACGAGAGGGTGGACCTTTGAGGGATTCGATCTTAGACGCCCCTACGATGATGTGCCCAAAGAAGCTCTTACTAGCGCCTATAAGAGAAGTCCATATCACCTGGGATTTAATATTGGCCATATGTAGTAAACGAGATGCATGCAATGAAAATTCCTTCGTCAAGGGTCCGAAGCGAAGTTATAAGAGAAAAGCCTCAAGCAAGAGCATACGAGAAAGACCTTGGATAAAACCCCAAGTGAGATTATATGAGAAGCGCTAGGTAGATCCCTAATCAAGAGAATATTTTCCATAAAGCTGATAGCGAAAGCATGAAAATAACGGTAGATCGCTAACACAGTCGTATTTTCCATAAGGCTAGCTTAAACCAAAAGGTGTTGGCCACAAGGCTAGTTCTAATCAGAAAAGTATTGACCATAAGGCTGGCTCTAATTCAAAAATATATGCCACAGCGCTGACATCAAAAGTAATTGCCACCAAACTGGTTTAAATCCAAAAGTACAAGTCATATGGTTGAGTTTAGACCAAAGGAAGAAAGCATCAAGCAGGCTATATAAATAGGCTGGATGAGACCTAAGACCTTATTAGACTGTAGATGGCTACAAATGCTAAGGGTTGAAATGCCATAAGATTTTTTTAAGAAGGCTCCATAAGACCTAAGGCCTTATCAGATTACGGCTAATCGCCGAAGTCTAAAGGCCCTAAGAACTAATTAAAAGACCTGGTGGACTTCAAAATCGTGTTAAGCTATGAACTTATGAATGACTAAACGCAAAAGGTAAAATATTCCAAAGATAATTAAGTTGGCTCGGTGAGGCCCGTGAACCTTACAGATTACGGCTTGATCCCAAAGGTTAGATCCCACATAACTTAAGTACTAAATGTAGGTGGTAGACATAAGGGTATAGTGCCACATAACACGATGTTAAGGTAAGGGAAGCCAAGACGATGATTGTTTGGGGATTTAAATGGTGGGATAAATTTCCTCATTACCATACCAAAGTTCAAACATGCATTTCTACAAGCGAATAGTCAATTGGCCAAAGTGCACAGTCAATTGATCGAAGTAGAAAATGTAGGGTTTTTGGCCAAAAGGAAATATGCCATTTTGGTGCCTAAACAGTCGATTAGAGAGGTCAAACCAATGGATTGTTAGGAGGTCAGTCGACTAGTAGAATCCCATAAGCCGACTAGTAGAATCCCATAAGCCGACTATTTTGCTATAGCCATAATTTTGGCTATAAATGACCGGTCAACTGTCCTAAAGGGATCCGTTAACTAATAAGATGTTGATTTGGGATTTAGATCTAGGATCCAATTTTTTTGGGATTTTTGATGTTCGAACGAGACATCGATGTTCAAACGAGGTTTGTGGGTTTGGTGTGACTACGTAGCGATGTATTCGAGTTCTTTGGCATATGTGCATGCATGGCTCATAGTAGAGGCTTTGGTGGCCCATAGGTTGATGAGATGATACGGTAATGGGGGGATCAGAAGCATGCTTAGGATGTAAGTCATAAGTCAGAATACTCAGAGGACCTATGCGGTAGGTGATTAGGTGGTTATGATCAATATGATTTCTACAAGGTTCTAGTGTTAGGTATGACTTTGGTATCTGGTTAACAGGGTATCAAAAGCATGCAAATATGGGATGGGAATGATACAATGCCACATACACCTGAGGCTACAACTTAGGTGTTATTATTTTCCATCGAGACTATTGGGAATCAGCCATGGCTTTCACCGAGTGCGATAGTCAAAGAGAGATGGAGATTCCATTTATATCGATAACCATCCTAACATGGTGGTAATCACATTGTTGTCTCCAACATATAATAGTTCGATGGAAAGGCGTTGTGACTCGTTGTACCGGTTGTAGATATGTTTATGGGTAAGATACGACAGTTTTCTAAAGTTATGGTAAGAGTTACAATACGTCATTACCTCAGGATTTGGTTATAGGTACGATACAGCGATATCTTGGAGTTTTGGCTCATTATAATATGAACGTGGGCTTCCATACGCCCTTGTATTATATTTATAGTAGTTATATTAGCACCGTTGTTTATTATGCTTACCTGTTGGATGTAGGAGCAGAGCGGAGCTAGGTATAATATAGCACAACCCTAATATAGCATAACCCTTGAGCTCTTGCTCATTTGTTATATGTACATAATTTACATTTATTATTTATTTTAAGGTACCACTTAGTATATTAATCATGTTATATTAGTGTATCAGGTATCATGTTTAGTGCCGATAATTCCTTTTCACCAGACTTTATGTTTGACCCTCTCAATATTTTCCTTTTATATATTCCTTTAGTAGGTATGGACTAGAGATTGGGAAGACATTGATAGTTGGAGCAAGTTATAGGGCCATAGTTGTTTACTACTATGATTATCTATCCAGTATTTTTTTATACGAAGATGTTAGACTTTATCTCATATATGAGATATGTTATTTTAGGATGTTGTATCATTTGACCTCTAAACTTTTTAGAGTGTTATTCATTTTGATAATGGATTCTATTATCTTCATATTGTTATGATATTGGATAGTCCAACACATGCATTTTTATTATGATATTTTAACTTTCCACCGTGAGTTCTGTATGAACCTATGATAGATATGCTCTATTTGCTTTTTTAACAGCTTTAGGAGTTGTCATTTCTAGTAATTGGGGATTCGAGTGCCGCTGTGCATGGATTTCTTCTAGGTACTACTAATGTTAGGTCTTTATAACAAGGTTAGTTAAAAAATAGACATGTCAACGGCTACTTTCAAATGTGGATAATACCATATCTGCATTCGCATCCTAAATTATTTCAAATATCGGATATATACATCAGCGGATACTAATGCATATCAGATATTTATTCTGTCTACTAACCGTTGATAATCCATAAATCATAGATAGAAATTTTTTGTTTAAAAATTTCTTTTTACTCCCATTGATAATAAAAATAGGAAAAACAAATAACATGATGACAATTATTGAGTAGTTAATATGAATTAAATGCATATAATATTAATTATTGACATAATAAAACATTAAATACATATATTTCATTATTGTAAAATACACCTAACTTCAACTAAAATCTTGGTAAAAATTGGACGAATAAATTTTTAATGCAAATGTCTTCATATCCATATCTGTATCTATTTTCCAACTTTTAGATATTTATCCAATTTTAAAATACAGATGCAGATAGGTCTTAGATTTTTTGGGTATTCATTGATATGCTTAAAATAGTGTATTGAAAATAACTTTTGATGTATACTAATTTTTTATTTTATTGATGTATGTTAAATAATTGTTAGTATATAAGTAAAATTAGCCAAATATAAATAGACTAGGGATTGATCTATTTTTCATTTAAAGGAGTTGTTGCCATTTTTAATCTCTAATTTTAATCTAATTTTGATCTTTCAATTGTATTTACCTCTGGAATCTAGTAGAAATACTAACAAAATCATTCAGAGTGGATGTTGGCATAGCAGAACAAATATAAATTTGATGCTCTTGCTTTTCCTTACCTATATCTTCTTAATTCTGCATATAATTGATACTTCCTTCGGATCTAACTTGAGATTAAAGTTTGAACACATTGTCTACGTAGATCAAAGTCTAAAGCCTCATATAACTATAATCAACAACCACATACCTAGTTATTGGTCATCCTAGCCTTTTTTTGAGAGAAGGCGGCGTTAGACCAATTTTCTAGCTAACCCTTTACATATCAGTATGCTATTAGGTTTTTGATATACTAGAAAAATCCACTGATGGAACCTAAAATTTAATGATCTGACTAAAAAATAAAAGAGGGTATTAGTCAAACTGACAAACTTCGACAATTTTTTTAGATCTAGTTCACAAGTCTCAAATTTTTGTCTTAAGGACTCGTATTTCTATCTTATTTAGATCCTGCCTCTAACTCCAAGTTGTCGCACAAAAATTTCACATTGCCTCACCATCATCCATGGCATCACCACCTTTTGCACCATCGTGCCTACTGCATCACCATCCCTCATCCTCTCTTCATTATCTCCATTACCATGAAAGCATCTATCCGCAGTTCCAAATCATGAAAACCCTATCCACCACTACAAACTTTCAGATCGCAACACCGCAAGTATAATCTCACCTGGCCCTAATTTACAAAGATCAACAAACAAAAAATGTAACAAACCGTATTTTTAATTATGAGATATTTGAATAGCTGATTTAAATATTGAATCTTTAATTAAATGAAGGCCCAAAAATATGATTTTTCACATACGGTCGCATCAGGACTTGAGACAACGTCTGTTGAGTTCATATTGATGTTGCAAATTAAAATGAGTATAAGGATCGTTATATTTGGAGATCCGACGATCCGATGGCCGAAACGATCAGGAAATGCATGAAATTAGCATCTCGGGATACACTCTCAAATAGCGATGAGAATTATACCATTGGATCCAGAAAAATGAGGTGATGTACGTAGATGAGTTTCGTTGCGATCGGACGCGTCATGTGATCATACGAACTCGAGATATATGACCATTTATTTAAGAAAAATAAATAAATGGAACATTATATTATTAAATATCCCCAAATCCTTTCCTCTCTCTCTCTAATTACATTTTCCATTTGCCCTATTCCATTCATATAAGCAAAAATCATGGCTTCTTCCTCAAATCTCATTCAAAAAATGAAATCAAGAGATCCGTTTCACTAAAAATTACGACACTAGATCCGGTGAGGTCGTATGGATGAGAGCTTCACGATAGCCATGGTAGAATTTAGGTTAATCGTGATTGGCTTAGATCCACCATCCATGGCCGAACTAGGGTTTGATACGGTTGGATTTATGGGCGACGATATGTGAAATGGAGATCGCTGTTAGACCTCTCTTGGCGAATGGCACCTCTCCACCAAAACTCGCCGAATCTAAGCATTTATACCAAAAAGCATCTGTATGAAGTGTGATGCAAGGTCCATCAGGTTGCAGCACCAAAATTTTGATCGAGCTTGTTTATTTTGTGTTCAGGACGGAGAGCACGCGTAGAGAGACTTGTAGGCGAAAACGAATCGTGATTCGTTGACTGTTGGTTGAGAAATCAAAGGGATGGAAGAAGAGGATATGTACGGCCTGGTATTAGTATGCATGTACATGCACCGAGGAAGAAGGATTAGCAATGGTAATTAGCAAATAAGTGGTAATTAGTTAATTAATTGTTATAAATTAATCCCGATTCTTATTATATGTGTATCTTTTGCATACGAGGTCCGTTTTGAATGCAGTTTCTTACGTTGCTCTCGTGATGGAGAGATCTACATTTTGGCAGTGGGTTGGACAGCTTTTGTTGAGGTATGTGATATTGTCTTTCACCATACTATGATTGTTTGTATAGTATTAGAATGACATTCTGGAATGGTTTTTGGTTTTAAAATGTGATTTTCATATAATAGACACCTACTAGATTTTTATAAAATAAAATTATTTTAAATGGTTTTATATCGAATATCATATTTTCCTCATCGACGTGCCATTTTTAAGGAATTATTAGATTTGGGCTATTTTTGATATGATTTCTCTATTGGTGGGTATGGATGTATTATGCATATTGTATATATGGTATTTTGGATGTATATATGGTTGTTGGTTGCATGTTTGCTTATTTGGTTGTTTGGTTGTTTTGGTTGAGAACGTCAATTTAGTGGCGATCGAGTATTAAGGAATATCTTGTGTGTTGGGGTTTCTTACACATGAAAATCCAACAAATAAGATAAGTTGTAGAGGAGGGTTAGAATAAATCCCGACTGATCTGAAGGTGGAAGACGAGGCTTCGGACTTCAAGATGGATGCCGGATGTTTCCATTTGGTTTTTACTTATCCATTTTGGTTTAGTACATGACAAAGTGGTTAGTATTGACTACCATAGAGTGGTCAATGTACATCACTATTGTTGATTGGCGATTTGGCCGATCTTTGGTTTGGACGTTGAAGAGATTTCGTATTGCATGATTTGATGGTTTGTTCATGCGACCGACTTATAGTCTTGATGTTGTTGCTCTACGGCGAGCGATTTTGATGATGAGGTGATGATGTGATGCTTCAACATGAGAGTTTGTACTTTGGATTATGACTTGATGGTGTATGGAGTAGGTTCTGAGGTTAATAGTTTCAGGACTCAGTAGGTTGTACTAGAGGTGTTGGCTTATTCGCATCATGGGTGGATGGCGGTGTAACAATATGATGAAAAGCCTTATATCTTCGGTTTGTTACTCGTGGTGGAAATAGGTACCGAATAGACACTCAGTATCTTTGGTTTGTGACTTGAGTAGGGAGTGGGTAGAGAAGAGGCTCGTGTTAGGAGTCACGTAGTGGAGGAACGTAGTGGGTTCCGGATAGTGGAAATTGTATTGGGCTGGTGGTACTCGGATGGATGTGCATGTGCTCAGGGATCGTTGATGACTTAGAGTGTTTTCTGTTATACTCGAAGAAGAGGTATTATATAGTGGGGACGCCCATAAATTAGTAGAGGATCCGTATACCCTGGACCTGTGGCTTTGGGTCTACTCCAACTTTAAGCTGCGAGACACGTATACATCTTTGGGCTGCGAGATACAAGAGTACAATGGGGACTGGGATTTCCACTAGTCCCTAGCAGTATGGAGGCCATATGAGTTATAATATATCTAGAGCATACTGGGTGAAAGGAAATATTGTTTGATGGATGCTATATTTGTTATAGTTGCTTCACTAGCCACTTGTCACCCTAAGGATGTCATACGAGGTAGGTATTCTGCATAGGGATACCTAGAAACCTAACAGTTTTCTTAGTATATAGTAGGTATTGAGGATGGAGATACTTAGGTACCCGATGTTTACTGAATACGGAGTTCCCTTTTATGATATTGTAGAGTAGAGTATTATTAATGTTATGTGCTGAATCTTTGGTTGCAGGGACATGTTTGATATGATTCGTATACCCTTTGTTCCATATAATATATCAACTTTTATATTATTTTAAGATTGTTGTCGCTCATACCAAACTATTGTCAGACCCGAGGTTTTATGCTTTGCTTCTTATTATCTCGGGTACTCTTAAATGAGTAGATTAGAGAGCAGGCTTGTATAGCATATGTAGTTTTGCAAATGGACTAGCAGGAGGTAACGTTACTCATACTTATATTTGAGTTTGTTATTGTATATTCCGTTGTATGACACTATGAAGCCTTGATAGTGTTTGACTTACTATTATTCAAGATAGTTATAAGTTGAGTTTATGTATCAGTTGTATAAACTCTTTTACTCTGTTATATAACTTTATGGATTTTATACTCTAATGATTAGTTCACACTATTACTACTGTCTCGACTATTTCATATCTGTTTTGATTATTATATTTTACCTGATGTTATGTGAGATATACGACATGTTATGTGATTATTTGATGTTTCCTTTTTCTTCTTTTCCATTCTCTTCTATTCTCTTCCTTACTTATTTTCCTTTCCTTTGCCAACCATTCTACACCTAAGTTATAGGGCAGTCATTACATTTGGTATCAGAGCGAGGTTACATGAGTAACCTAAGTTGATACCACGATCCAGTAGAGATAAGGTAGGAGTAATCGCCTTAGACTAGATCTGGAGTGTATATGTATACGAGAGAGTTTGTATTTGTTATATATTTTGGATTTCAAAACTATATATTAGTATATAGTATATAAGTTGTATTTCACATATGAGCACAATTAATGTAGTTTTCTGTATGAGAGATGGATCATTCTCATTATAGAGTAGGAATGATCTAGCATATGAGAAATAATACTATTGAGTCCATTTTCAGAGTTGAGGATTAAGCAGGATCGGGGTCACTAACCCTGATTGATGGGATATGTTCGTAGAGATGGTGCAAATCATTTTTTGGAATGCCTAAGTTGTGATGGATGATTATGGAGCTCAAGTGCAAATGGTTAGAGTCGACTTTGCCAAGCCGTATAAAGACTACGTGAGTTTAGTAGGCAGATCATTCCTTGGAACAGAGTCGGGTATTGAAAGGTAAGATTGGATGGTTACTTACAAGAGGGTCTTCAATGACTTGGATTTAAATGATGCAATGAGGTAGATGTTGACCTCTAGATAACTATAGGGATAAATGACGAGCTGATTGATGCTTGGAATCAATTCATAGTTCGCTTTGAAGAAGATTTATCTCGACCTTTCCAAAGTCGGTGTTGGTTACGGAGTTCGCCGATTTGAACTAAGGCGATATGTCTGTGTCGGATTATGTGGCCGAATTCGATGTGTTATTGAAGTACGGTCTATTTTCCACTTATACCCCACATAGAAAGAATACAAAGTTAAACATTAGGTTAAGTAATCATCTTAGGAAGCGATTTATTACTCATATCGACGAGAGCTTTAAGAAGATAATCGACAAGGCTTTATGATGAGAGTGCATGTACCCAATGTAGAAGGGTTGTCCCGAAGCAGCTGAGTGGGGATAAACCGTGGAAGCATATGCATTGATTACCGTTTATATTTCGTCGAGTGCTTCATCGATGAGAAAGGAGGGAAATGGCACTACAATTTGAGGTATGCTTTCCACTTATGACGTTTCCATATGTATTTTATCTGCCGTCGAGATTTCATATCCCTTTATATCTAGATTTGATGGATATATTCGGATTGTGACCCAAGATGGTTAACTTGCCTTTGATTGTGACGGGCCTAGTAGGGGCTCAGCCAGCCTACACATGGTTTGTCAAGACTTTGTCTTATTGAGTCATGGATATTTGTTTGTTTGCTATGGTTTTTTTTTTTGGGTTTTGATTGGGTTCGGTATTATGGTTTGGGAATGGACTGGATGAAGGTGGTATGGAATAGTGGTGGATTGTGAGAGGCCGTTGGTGACGATTGGGGTTGTGGAGGAGCAAACGGTAGTGTTTGGTTGCCTGTAGTGGATGGAGTTATGGTTAGCTTTCTATATTCACTCGATATTCCACATGATGAGTTCTCATCTATACCCGTAGCTAGAGAGTGTCCGAACATATTCGATGAGGTGACCGGATTACCACCATATAGGGATAGAGTTCCATATCTATCTGGTTAGACGTACTAGAATAGTATTTATGCCTTTAAGGCATATGATGCCTAAAGAGGATAGCAAGATAAAGGTGTGAACAGATGACCTATTGAGAAGATGGTTCATTCGTAGGATCATATATTGGTAGGATGCACCTACAATGTCCGCCACTAGGGCAGATGGCTATTTAGAGTTATTTGTTGGATGTCCGGAGCTAAATGAGATGACGAACAAGCATCCACTCCTGCTTATTGATAGCTTGTTCGATTAGCTATATAGTGCGAGGGTGTTCTCGTGGTAGGACCTTACTATGAGGTTTCACCAACTGAGAGTATTTTAAGAGAGTGTGTCAATTATAATATTTTGTACACTACCTTGATTTTTGATTGATTGGTTATGTCGTTCGGGCTAACGGACGTGTCAACATGCCTTGTTGACCTCATAGACCATGTTTCGAGGGTCACTTAAGTGAGTTGTGCTTGTGCCTGTTGATGATACTTTCATCTACTTATGGACGAAAGAAGAGCAGAAGGCACGATTGATGATTGTATTATAGGTGCTGAGAATACACTGATTTGTGATGATATTTTTGGAGTATCCCTTCTAGAGGAGGGAAGTGAGATGCTTGGATCATGTTGTTTCAGAGTAGGACATCACTATAGATCCTGCGGTGATTATGGCAGTCCAGAAGTTGAATAGACCCAGGGTAGAAGCACCATTAACCTATTTAATGGGAGAGGATCAGATTTTTATTTGAGACGTGAGGTGCAGATACGCATTAGTGAGTCTAATCGAGAGGGTGACAAGTGCACCGATGTTATCATTTCGAGCGGGAATGAGGAGACGATGGTATACAAATGCCTGTGGTAATTAACTGGGTGCGGTATTGATACCGAAAGGTAAGTTTGTTGCATGATAGTCAAAAACTAAAACTACACGAGAGGAAGTGTTTGAATCTTGATTCCAAGTTGGCAGCGATAGAGTTCGTTTTGGAGATTTGGAGGTATTATCTATTAGGAGAGGAGTTTGAGATGCTCGATCATTCCACATCAATGAAGTATCTCTTCTTCGAGAAGGATCTTGACCTTCTCTAGCAACGATTGTTAGAATTCTTAGCCTCCTATGGATTTGACATTTCCTATACGTTTGTAAGGGAAATGCAGTTATTGATTTTTTAAGTGGAAGACATATAGTTTGGGAGCAACATTCCTATAGTGGTCAATGCTCGAGTTTATTGTTGGTTATGGCTTCAGAACTCGAAGAGCTATGGCCAAGGGTGATGGCTAGTTTGACCATCAGACCTACTTTGTTTTAACGGATCGGTACTAGTCAGAGGCATGAAGCTAGACTAGTAGAGATCGTGGCTAAGTTAGAGGAATGAGTAGTGTCTGTAGAGGTGATGTAGTGCGGACTCGTCCAAGATTGTTAATTCTATAAGGATGAGAGTTTCTTATTTTCGAGTAGTGGGAATAGATATCTATAGGCTGCGTTGATGGATTAACAATGACTGAGGATAGTGTTATAGCATTTGAGTCATAGTCAATTAATTGACAAAGAATGCTAGATTTGGCATTCATATTTGTTGATTTATATATAGGATGATAGTGCGATTCCATTGTGTGCCAAGAGCATTGTAAGTGGCCAAAACCCGTTGTTCGATAGTGGGTTTTGGGGGAACTTACAAGAGGTGTTTGGAAATTTGGCACCGAATCGTTTATATGATATTGAGACTAAACCAGGGACTTCGAAACCATGTAGGCCTATTCGTACCAATAGATGTATATGGAATAGGTTAGGAGCAAGACAGTGGAGTAATAGCGGTTTAGTGGAACGAAAGCGGAGACGATAGGATATGGGAGACCAAGAAACGATCGCTTGTTCGGAGCTCTTTAGATGGTGAGATTTCATTTTTATCATTGGCTTACATATTGGATATCATATTCGATGTTTTATACTAGATATTTTAGTATCCTGCATGCTGGAATAGGCATGGATGTTACTTTTTGATGTTTGATCTTATGTATGCATGTTTGATGTTGGATTATTAGCATTTGATATGATAGCCTATGCTTCTATGTTTGTTAGGCATGCGGGATAGTTATGGTTTGATATAACATATTTATTTTAGATGATTGTTGTATATGATCTAATATGTTTATATATATGATGTGTGTATATATATATCTTTGTTTTATTGGGATTTTTCCCTAAACTAGCTGCGCAAAGGAGGTGCTGTCAAATTTTTCTGAAATCTAAGGGGCTTTGATGGCGTATGGGTTAGGAGACATTGTCTTTAGTTTGTGATTTTTAGGAACGAAATCCTTTTAAGGAGGGGAGAACGTAACGACCTATATTTTTAACGATGACATATTTGAATAATTGATTTACATATTGAATCGTTAATTAAATAAATACCCAAAATATGAATTTTCACATATGGTTGGATCAGGACTAGAGACAACTTCTGTTGAGTTCGTATTAATGTTGAGAATTAAGATGAGTATAAGGATCACTATATTTGGAGATCGGACGATCCGATGGCCGAAACGATCAGGAAATGCACGAAATTAGCATCCTAAGGCGTAGTCTTAGATAGCGACTAGATTTATACTGTTGGATCCCGAAAAATAAGGTAATGTACGGAGAGGAGTTGCGTTGTGATTGGACGCGTCGTGTGATTGTACGGAGTCGAAATGTACAACCATTTATTTGGGAAAAATAAATAAATGGAAATTATATTATTATAAATATCCCCAAATCCTTTCCCTCTCTCTATTTACATTTTCCATTCCACTGTTCCACTCCTGTAAGCAAAAATCTTGGCCTCTTCCTCAAATCTCATTCAAAAATGTAATCGGGAGATCCGCTTCACTGAAAATTGCGAAACCAGATCCGATGAGCTCATATGGATGAGAACTTCGCGATGACCTTGGTGGAATTTGGGTCGATCATGATTGGTCGAGATCCATCATCCATGATCAAACTAGGGTTTGATATAGCCAGAGCTATGGGCGATGATAAGCAGAACAGAGATCGCCGTTGGATTTCTCTTGGCAAATGGCATCTCTCCACCAAAACTCATCGAATCTAAGCATCTATATCAAAACGTGTCCATATGAAGCATTCTGCCAGGTCCATTAGGTCACGACTCCAAGTTGTTGATTAAGCTTGTTCATTTTAGGTTCCAAGCGGAGAGCATACGTAGAGGGACTCGTAGGCGAAAATGGATCATGATTTCATTGAGTATTGTTTGAGAAATCGAAGGGTGAAGGAAGAGGATATGCACAACCTGGTATCTTTGTGCATATATACGCGTTGAGGAAGAGGGATTAGCAAAGGTAATTAGTAATTAAGTGGTAGTGAGTTAATTAATTATTATAAATTAATCCTAATTCTTATTATATGCGTATCTTTTGCATACGAAGTCCATTTTAGATGCGGTTTCTTGCATTGCGCTCATGATGGAGAGATCTATGTTTTGATAGTGATTTGGACAACATTTGTTGAGGTGAGTGATATTGCCTTTCACCATACTATGATTGTTTGTACAGTATTAGATCGACATTCTTAAATAGTTTTTAGTTTTAAAATGTGATTTTCCTATACTTAGACACCTACTAGATTTTTATAAAAGAAAATAAAATTATTCTAAATGGTTTTATATCAAATATCGTATTTTTCTCAACGGCATGAAGTTTTTAGGGAATTATTAGATTTAGGCTATTTTGATATGATTTCGGCATTGGTTGGTGCAGATGTATTATACATGTTATCTGCATGTTGTTTTAGATCTATGTATGGTTGTTGGTTGCATTTTTGCTTGTTTATGTGTTTTTGGTTGAAAATGTCGATTTAACAGTGATCGAGCGTTAAGGAATATCTTGTGCGTTGGGGTTTCGTACATGCGAAAATCCAACAAACGGGATAGGTTGTAGAGGAGGGTTAGGATATGTGTTGATTGATCTAAAGGTGGAAGGCGAGGCTTCGGACTTCAAGATGGATGTCGGACGTTTCCATTTGTTTGTACCTATTCGTTTTGGTTAAGTACACGACCAAAGTGGTTGGTATTGACCACCGTAGAGTGGTCAACGTCCATCACTATTGTTGATTTTCGATTTAGTCGATCTTTTGCTTAGACGTTGAGGAGATTTCATGGTGCATGATTTAATGGTTTTTTTGTGCGATCGACTTAAAGTCTTGATGTTGCTGCTCTATGGTGAGCGATTTCGATGGTGAGTCAATGATGTGACCTTCGACATGAGAGTTGGTACTTTGGACTATGACTTGACAGTGTGTAGAATAGGTTTCGAGATTACTAGTTTCAGGACTCTATAAATCATGTTGGAGGTGTTGGCTCATACGTATCATGGGTGGAAGGCGATATAACAACATAATGAAAAGTCTTGTATCCTCGGTTTGTGACTCATGTGGGGAGTAGGTATCGAAGATTAGACACTATGTATCTTCGATTTGTGACTCGAGTAGGGAGTAGGTACCGAAGAAGCTTGTGTTGGAAGTCATGGAGTAATGGAACGTGGTGGGTTCCGGATAGTGGAAATTGTATTGAGTCAGTCAGGCTCGGATGGATGTGCATGTGCTAAGGGATCATTGATGACTCGGAGTATTTTCTTTTATACTTGAAGTTGGGGTATTGTATAGTGGGGATGCCCATGGATTGGTTGTAAGGATCTGTATACCCTGGATTTGTGGCTTTGGGTCATGTGTCCAGCTTTGGGCTGTGTGACACGTATCCAGCTTTGGACTGTGAGATATGATAGTACAATGGATAACTGGGATTTCCACTACTCCTTGGTAGAATGGAGGCCATACAAGTTATCATATATCTAGAGCACATCGAGTGATTGTTAGTATTGTTTGATGAATTCTATGTTTGTTATGGTTGCTTCAGCAGCCACTTATCACCCTAAGGATGTCACATGAGGTAGGTTTTGTGCATAGGGATACTTAGAAACCACGACAGTTTACTTAGCATGAAGTAGGTGTTGAGGATAGAGATACCTAGGCACTTCGACGGTTTATTGAGTATGGAGTACCCTTTTATGATGTTGTAGAGTAGCATATTGTCAATGTTGTGTGCTGACTCTTTAGTTGCAGGGACAGGTCGGGTATGATTCGTATACCCTCTGTTCCGTATACTATATCGACTTATATAGTATTTTGAGATGTTTACCGCTCAATCCAGACTGTTGTCTAACCTGAGGTTTTATGCTTTGCTTCTTATTATCCCAGGTACTCTTAAATGAGTAGATTAGAGAGCTAGTGTGGATGGCATATAGAGTTTTGCATATGGATTAGGAAGAGATGACGTTTACTCATACTTATATTTGAGTTTGTTATTGTATATTCCATTGTATGACACTATAAAGCCTTGACAATGTTTGACTTACTATTATTAGAGACAGTTATCGGTTGGTTATTTATCAGTTGTATAAACTCTTTTACTATGTTGTATAACTCTATAGATCTTATACTCTGATGATTAATTCACATTGTTACTACTGTCTCGACTATTTCATATCTATGTTGACTTCTATGTTTTATCTGATGCGATGTGAGATATAAGACATGATATGTGATTATTTAATGTTTCCTTTTTCTTTTTTTCCATTTTTTTCTCTTCTATTTCTCTTCTTTACTTCTTTTTTTCCTTTGACAACCATTTGACATCAACGGTGTAGGACGGTCATTCCAACAAAAATAGTCAAAAGCAAAGGGAAAAACTAGCATTATACATATGTAGTATTATATTCAATTTTATAGTTCAACAAGCTTAAAATTAATACACTTCTATATTCTTTTCTACACTTTGAAAAACACTGAATTGAATTAGCGTTATATGGATATAATGTTATATTCATTTTTACAGTTCAAAAATGCTAGTTAGAATTAGCTTTACAGGGCTAAAACTTCAAGAAAATATAACTAGTAACACCACCACCACCGTCAAACAATCAGGTCCTCACTTCATTAATCACCTTTGTTGCGGCCGCTACTACCTGTGACCACTATTGGCTTTTATGTTGATTCGAAGAGGTCCTTCCTTTGAGACCAAAAAATAAAATGTTTGCACATAAGGCCAAAGTTTCATATATGTTTGTCCTTATGCCTGTTTTATAAAAAATAAGTATACTAACAATGACCTTAGTTGTATAATTTTGGAGTTTTCTATCTCTTTGCACTTGCCGATGAACAAGTAAAGAACCCTACTACTCATGTTGAGGATAAGGCAACTACATCAAAGATCAAAGCAAATCAACTATTCTATTTTTCAAGTAAGCTGATTCTATTGACACCCCTATAATTTCCTTACACCCCCTGATTTAAAAGTTGATTTTTCAATGATGTTATTGCCTTATGCAGCTAACATAAAATGAAGCTTACATAATACAAACTCATTTCCATCTATTTGTTAAATTACCTAATCTTTTAGTGTTATCATAAAATCCTTTCATCCAATTTTCTAGACAATTTATTAATCTAGATAATTGAAGTACTATTATAAGAAACAACTGGTATTGAAATTTTATTAAAATTTTGTTTGTGTATTTTTTGTTTTGGAGAAGAAGAGAGAAGAGGAAAAGAAAATCATAGGAATGTGAGTAGTCCTACATTGGAAAATATTTGAACTTATATTTGTTTAAATATAAGTTTTATAAAAGAAAGGTTAGGCCCTTTAGACACACAAATTTTTTCTCTTATGTTGAAGAGGAAAGTCATGCAAGTTAACATGCATGCCCACCACTACCGTCCGACTTGGACTGGGCCGAGTTGAGTTTGGATCTAAATTATATTCTTATCCATAATTGTTATTTGAACGGATCAGTTTTAAGGGTGTTACAAGCCCAAAATAATTCACGTTTCAAATTATGAAAAGGTGGAATCAACAGGAAAAGAACGATCTTAAGGAAAGTGTCATTGATGTGCATTGGAGCAATCTCTTTTCATTTGATTACCGTTGGTATCAGTTTACTAGAATCTAAAATATCCACCAATAATAAAAAAGATGTTGATTTAGATAATGGCACTACACAGTTTAAGAGAGTCTGCTTCCAATTTCACCAAATTGGAATGATTTGACAGCATTAATTTTGTGCGTTGGCAGAAGAAAATGCACTCTTATTGGCTGCATTGAAAGTTTTATATGTATTGACCATGCCAAAACCAGAAGGGATAGAGAGCAAACCAATTGCGGACACAATAGCATGATTAAAATGGTAACAAGATGACTACGTCTATAAGGGGAATATATGTAATGCAATGATGGATGTGTTGTTTGATATATATATTACAATAAATTAACTGCAAAGATTGTTTAGGATGCACTAGAGGCAATGAATCTAATAAAGGACGCAACTAGTATGAAATTCTTAGCCAACAATTTTTTTAAATGACTGATGCTAAGCTTGTATTATAGAAATTGAATGATATTATGCACATCCTAAACCAATTCAACTAGCATAATATGAATATGGATGGTGATATTAATGTCTCATCCATATAGAAAAACTTACTTCTTTTTGGAAAGATAAAAAAATACTAAAACACAAAAAGGAGGAAATGGGTCTAGACAACCTGGTACAATACCTGTATGATGAAGAACGATTAAGGCAGAAGGAAAGTGATGAAAACATTGTATTCATCAAAGATCCACATGGTGGAAGAAAATGAGGTAAATAATTCCTATTAGCACCCTTTAAATCAAAAGAGGAACTTTCAAAATAATACCAACTTCAAAAACAAGAAGACCAAGAGAGTTAATGGTTGTTACAACTATGGAAAACCTGGTCATAAAAGTGATTGCTATTTCCTTAAAAAGAAACAACAATTGCCATATGACAGTTTTGCGATCATAATCTCCAAAATCAATACGATTGAAAGAGAGGATTCTTGGTGGATGAAAACTATGTCTATATGGGAAACTCAGCCAAAGTAGAAATCAAGGGGAAGGGGACAAAAGTCTTAGGGTTTGCCTCCGGAAAAATTCTTACACTAAATAATATACTGTATACCAAAAGTTAGAAAGAACCCTATTTCTAGTAGTATTTTAAATAAGTTAGGTTTCAAACAAGTCTTCGAGCCAGATAAATATGTAATGCAATGTATTTGTGAGAAATGGGTATGTGTGTGGTGGAATGTTTAAATTAAATATTATTAAAACTGTTGCATCTGCTTATACTACTGACTCTTTTTTTATGGTATAGTAGATTAGGACATGTTGATGTTAGACATATGAATGATATGATTTCATTAAACATGACCCTTGGTATGATAATAAATTTGATTACCAACGTATGGTATGCTCTTTCACAAAAATAACCAAAAAACTATTTCTGTTAAAACCTATTAGTACTGCTCACCTATTACAACTAATTCATAATGATGTTTGTGACTTGCATAGTACTAATACTAGAGTAGGAAAGAAGTTATTTATCACTTTCATAGATGAGTGTTCAAAGTATTGTTACATTTATCTAATGCATTCCATGGATGAAGTATTGAAATTATGTTTGACCTATAAAACAAAAGTAAAAATCCAATATGATTCTAAAAATAAGACCCTTAGATCTGATAGGGGAGGTGAATATCATTTTATTTTATTTTGTGTATATATAGGAATAATACATGAAGCATCTGTAGTTTGTACACCACAACAAAATGGAGTGGCCAAACGAAAAGGAAAAACCCCTTAAATGGTTAATGCTATATTATGTAGTTATGGTCTTAATACTAGTTCCTAAGGTAAAGCATTATTAACTTCATGTTACATATTAAATCGATTACCTCACTAGAAAACCAAAGTCACTGCGTACGAACATTAGAAGAAAAGAAAGCCTAATCTTGACTATTTTAAAGTCTAGGGATGTAAGGCAATTGTTCGATTACCTGAACCACAGGAAATTAGGACAAAAGGGTTTTGAGTGTATTTTCTTAGGATACTCTCAACGTGGCAAGGGGTATAGGTTCTTGGTAATAGAACCTAATAATTCGGTCGAGGTAAACATAATAATAGAATCAACAGATGCGGTGTTCTATGAAAATAGTTTCATGTCTATTCTACCTAATCCATTTATTGATGAAAATGTGGATGTTAATACAAATACTCATGGGTGGAGGTCAATGAATATAATAATAAATTTGAGAACACTCGGATAAATAATGAAGAAACCGGTGAACCTTTACGGAGGAGTAAAAGAATGAGAGTTGAAAAATCATTTGAACTAGATTTTACCTTTTTTTGATAGAAAGATCAATAAATATTATTAAACATCAAGCCATTCTTTCTACAAGTGTAGAGTCCAATCCTTTAACATATAATTAGGAAATAAAGTCTCAGGATTCATCTTTTTGGCCAGAAGCCATAAACGACGAAATGGATTCTATTATGAGAAATGAAACTCGAAGACTAGTAGACTTACGTCATGTTTCTAAACCAATCATATGTAAGTGGATATTTAATAAAATAATTAAGAGCGGATGACACGATAGAAAAATATACAGCTAGATTAGTCGTTAAAGGATTTACTAGAAAAAAGGAATAGCTTACTTTGATACATATGCACCTGTTGCTAGAGTTTCAACAATTAAGAGATGATTTGCAATTGAATTTATTTATAAACTTGAAATCCATCAAGCAAAAGTTAAGATTGCACTCTTAAATGAAGAACTTGATCAGGAAATATATGTGTCCTAAACAGAAGGTTTTGGGATGCTTAGACAAGAGCATAAAGTATGCAAGCTTATTAAATCACTTCACGATCTTAAAAGACACCAAAGCAATAACATGACAAAATTGATAAAACCATAGTACCACAGTATCAAATTGTTTTAGGATCCATGAATCAGATAAATGTGCCTATAAAAATTTCATGTCGGTAAAGGAGTAATGATATGCCTTTATGTTGATGATGTTGATATTTAGGACTTATATACTTCGAGTATCGAAGAACAAAAATATTTCTATCTGCATGTTTTAACATCAAGGATATAAGGTAAACCGAAGTGATTCTAGGAATAAGAATCATAAAAACAACAAAAGGATTGGTCATTACCCAGTCTTATCAAATTGAAAAGATTCTGAAAAGTTTCAACAAATTTGATTACATCCAATTTGACACAAATATGCAATCATATTCTAATACTAGTAGATCAGTGGATCAACTGGAATGTGCTAAAGTTATAGGAAGTCTAATGTATGCCATGAAATTCATTAAACCTAATATTGCCTACATTGTTGACAAAATGAGTAGATATACCAATAATTATAGTCATATTCATTGGATAGCTGTATAAAGGATATAAAATACTTAAAGGAACCATAAATTATAGTATTTTATATAGTGGCTATCTAAGTATAATAAAAGGATACACAAATGCTAGTTGGAACACCAGAAAAGAGGATAATAACAATCAACTAGCAAAGGGATAATAACTCTTGGTGGGGGAGTGGTATCCTATGCCTCAAAGAAATAAACATGTATTGCTTATACCATGACTGCTGAATTTATAGCATGGCTTCTTGCTATAAAGAAGTGGAATGGTAAAGTAATTTACTTTTAGAAATTCTTGTATAGCCAAAACCAGTACCTTTGATATTTTTTCATTTTGATAGTCAAATAACATTACCACCGACATATAGCTAGGTATATAATGGCAAATCCAAGCATATTGGCCAAAGGTACAATACGGTAAGGCAAATGCTCCTTGATGAGGTAATTATTATAGATTTTATGAGATATAGCCAAAACTTGGGGGATCCATTTATAAATGAACTAATAATGGAAGTTTTGAAAACATCAAAAGAAATGAGTTTTAAACCAATGTAAATCAATCGCCTATGACAGAAACTTAACTCAACGCAATGATATTAATTATCTTAGGTTCAATGAGCAAAAATACATTGTACAATGCGATTGGAAGTATTATAGTATTAGTCTGAACAACTAAACTAATATTCTATTTCAAGAGAAATGCTTGGTATCTATAATGATATGGTGGAGGTTGTTTTGCTTAGTACGCGATAGGTTTACAACAGAAATACTGTTGAAGTGTATAATTATAGGGCACTTCAGTAAACCTACCTCTATGAATGCATGCAGAGGGTGTCGCCTTCTGTGAGATAATAGTCTAGTCTCTAAGGACATTTCTTGAAATCGTGATATAGACACAAGTCCAATTCATGTGTTGACTTTTAAACAATCCGAAGGGAAAAAAGAAAGTGTGTGAAACACATCCTGTACGTCACATAGGACCAGTGGTTCAATGCTTAGTCAACCAGTCTATTCTGATGTGCTTTGATAGGTTACAACTATGTATAGATTCAAGTCCATAAGACATCTATACTCATGTACGAGTGTTCCTGCAACATTTGACAATAGAAAATTTTTAGTAAAATTTGGTGGAGGATTGTTAGAGAAATTTTATCAAAACATTGTATAAGTAAATTTTTTTTGGAGATGAAGAGAGAAAGAGGAGAAAGATTGTGGAACAATGAATAGTCTCACTTTGTAAAATATTTGAATCTATATTTGTTTAAACTAGCTTTTACAAGGGAAAGATTGGGTCATTTGGGCATCTAAATACTTTCCCTTAAGTTGAAGAGGAAGGCCATGCATGTTAACATGCGTGCATGCATCGCCGTCCGTCCGGGCCGGTTGATTTTTGCTGTTTGGGTCCTACTACTAGAAAATGAGCATTATACCTACAAAGTGTCATCGACGACTTATCAACAACATGAGGCGTTATCGTCGGTAGGTTGTCGAGGAAAGGTCAAAAGGTATATGTCTTTGATATGTCATCCAAATTTTCGATGACGCACTTATGACAACTGAGAGCAAACGAAATATATTCCCATGTCAAAATAGTCATCGGTATGTCATTGAAAATCTTTGATGACTTACCGATAATATAATTCCATTTAAACCTAGGCATGTATCACTCTATTAAATTAATTCACCCCAAATTAAAAATTACACCAAAACCATCCTCTCTACCTTCTCCATCGTCTTACTCCGCTCTACTTCCAACCCTATCCTGGTTCCAGTCATGAACCCTCCTCCTCCTTACTGTCCTTTACATCACCATCTCCGCTTTGCTTCCATCATAGGTCGTCACCATCTCCACTTCCTTTTCTAGCCATCATAATCTCCGCTTCCTTCTCCATCGCCGGTCATCACTAACTCCGGTTCCTTCTCCATTACGGATCAATATGCCTTGCGTCACCGTCAACCATTGCAAGGGAATATCTGAATCTAGAAGGTATTTATAAAATTATTTTCTTAATTTTTCTTTTGTTACATGCTGCCTACTTATTCCATTACTTAATTATTTTTGAGTTTTATGGTAAAACGAGTTAATCTCATAAGTGATTTATAATGAGAATAGTTCGGTTGAAATAGATTAGTTAAGATCGAAATATGTGTTTTCATAAATGGTTAATTATAAGTATATGTGTGTATGAAGGAATTTGGAACTATATTATAAATTTATTTGGTAGTTTTAGTCCAATTGATGAGAACCCATAGATTTGTTGGCCCCATCTGATGAGTTTTGTATACGATCGTTATATTTATATTCATTTTATTTTACTAAAATGGAAATTAATATATTTTTGGTTCAATATTTGTTCGATTTGTCCTAGTATTGGACAAGTTATAAATAGAATAATATATACGTAACTCCTAGATCAATATTTTATCCCAAATCGTTCATTGAATATTGATAACACTTCCTATTTTACTCTCCATGCATGTTTTTTACATACGATATGGAGAATAAGGGGAAGTGGTTTCAAAATTTTGTAAATTGTTCATGATAAAGTATTGATTTATGAATTATGTGTGTATATTTTTGTTTGTAATTGGAGGTAGGATAGACGGGCAATTAAATCATGGTTTACTCTTGTCATTATCATTTACTTAATTTTAAAATTTAAGATATAATAATATATGATAATATTATAAAAATTAATGAAGAATAAATAGTATTATAGGATTTTATTAAAAGAAAATAATATTATATGATATTAATTATAAAATTAGCGATTAATAAATAATAGTATATGATATTAGTAATAGAAATTTTACTGTATGGTATTAATTATAAATTAAAATTTACCGTATATGATATTAATAATAAAAATTATTAAATAAAAATAATAATGTATGGTATTAATAATCAAATAAAAATTAATGATATTATATTTAATATATTATTTAATTTTTTGTTAAAATTGATGATAATAAAGAGTAGTATATGATATTAGTAAAAGAAATTTTTACTATATGGTGTTAATAATAAAATAAAAATTAACCGTATATGAAATTAATAATAAAAATTAGCAAAAGAAAAGAAGTGTATTGTATTAATATTATAAAATAAAACTTAATGGTGTATGATACCATTTTTTTGCTCATTTTCATAGAGCACTGAATGAATGATGAAAGCTCAAAGTTGGATAAATAAGAAGTTTGAAAAAAGGTATGATTGCAATTTAGTCAAGGTGTAGAAGCATTCCTAAAGGTTACTTATGATTGCAATTTAGTCAAGGTGTAGAAGCATTCCTAAAGGTTACTTTTAATAATAAATAAATACGAAAGAAATCTGGTGTCCGTGTAGTAAATGTCATTGTGTGAAACTCCAGAAATATTATATTGTAGTTTTACATTTGCATATGAAGGGTTTTATGTTAGATTACCACGTGTGGATATTTCATGGTGAAGTCAAGAAAGGATGTAAATTGACAGCGATAGTCGAAGATGAACCCGAAATCACAAATGTCGATTGTTGAAGAACCTAATACAGAAGATAGAATGGTAGAAATGTTTCATAATGTCATTGCTCCAAGTACGTAGACTAATGGACCTAAAATAGAAGAGGAAGTTGACCCAGAATCAAAAAAGTTTTTTGATATATTAGAACCTTCAAAAAGACCATTGTATAATGGACGTAAAATGACGAATTTGTTAGGGACATCTAGGTTAATCACTATAAAATCCATATAAAACATGTTAAAAAATCTAATGAAATCGATCCTTAGCCTTTGTCAGGAAATGCTTCCACCAGATTATGTCTTGGTAGAAAATTGGTATTCGCTAAAAAAAGAAGTATATGCCTTGGTCTGTCATATGAAAAAGATTAACACGTGTCCAGGAGGATGCATGGTATATTGCAAGGAAGATAAAAACCTTACAAGTTGTAAATTCTTCAACAACCAAAGATATAAATCGGCAAAGAGCAGTGGTAATGGTGTGCCTTTTACTCGTATGCATTACTTTCCGTTGACAAACAGATTATAAAGATTGTATGTGTTAACGCCAAAAATGGATCAACACTCAAGAATAGGCTCCAGGAACCTATGAGACCTAGATCTAGTAGGTATAGTAATAGTAAAGGGAAATAAACATCAATATGAAAGAGAGAAACAATATTTTATAGTGCTTCGGCAATCATTGGCTTATGTCCACTTTATAGCTTTATTGCGTATAGATTTGATTGAGATTATAAAGGGTTTTAGAGAGAATAAGTCATAAGTACAGGGGTTAGATTGATTTTAAGTTCTAGAATTGCCTAGAGTAGCTGCCTTGGTTACTATTGTGTAGAGGAAGGAGATGAAGAAAAGACAGAGCTTCCACGTAGTAATGGAAGAAACCAGCTCTTTTCTCAGTTGCTCTATGGTTTGTAATTATAGGGATAGTAGTCGTATTGGCCAGAAGGGGAGTTGGCGCAGAGCCCACATGAAGGCCCGAAGGTGCATGCAAAATCGCATGTGCTGCCGATTTGACATGACATGTTGGTACCGACCTCTTATGTCGGTGCTGACATGTGTGGTGAACTTCAATTTCTTTGATCTCTTTTGTGTTGTGCTTCTTACTCCATTTTGAGGTGTCCCGTGTTGCTGTCATAAGTAGTTGGTTGATATTGGTGATAGTTCCTTCATCCCTTAGCTTGTTCTGCTGTTCTAGCTGCTAACTCTTCAACTCTGATAATTGGTTGTTAAAAACCCTTAGAAAATCCTTGAGCAAGCATAAGAGAAGTAGAGAATGACTTGTGTAAAGTTTGAGTGGGAAATATGGAGCCAAGAGAAGTCACCACTGACACGATGAAGTCAGTACCGACCTCTCTCCTTTGCATGTTTTTGAGTGAATATTTCCTGAGCTATTCCTTTGCCCAATCTGAGTGCGCCTCCAAGATTTCAAGTCGTATCGTCTTTATCTCAATGTTCTAACTCCTATTGATTTCTGCTTGCATGAAAACCCAGATAACATTTTTCCTTAGAGTATGCTTTCGTTGAAAACAATGCGTACTCTGGATCGAGACAAGTATTTGATTCCAATCCTGTAAATTCAAGTTAATTGTTTGAATGTCGTCTCGAGACACTGTTTTTACTTGACTTTAATTAATTGATATCTGTTAACTATCCACACTAGCTTGAATTGTAGTTCTTATTCTAATCGACATTGGCAATGTAAACTACGTACCAAAATCCAGATGCTTTACTATGTTGTCGAATAGATCCATAATGATGGGTTTGGTTAAGATTGGGGGAAACACAACATGTCGGCACCGACTATTCATGTCGGTACCAATATAAGGACTTGAGAAAAAATTTGAACTTTTTTTTATAAGTTCATTCCTTCATTCCTCCTTTCCTTCACGCCTTCATATCTTCACATTGTTTTCTACCAACTCCTCCAAGTGCCGACCTTACTTCATCCATCAGCTATCACCACTACCGACCTGCTTCTTTATCCACATCGAGTGTCACTGCCTCTACAAGCAATTCGCCACAACCGAGTACCCCTGCTACCTCTAGAAGCGCTTCTCCAAGTCCTGGTCCCAACCTAAGACTGAAACCCTATGTGTCGAGTTATGGTTTGAATTGATTCGAAGGTAAGCGCGCGTTAGTGGATTGCAAGATGATGATGATGGAAGAGATTAAGGTGACTTCACTGACTTCAATTCAATAGGAGGCAATCGATATCTTACATGTTTAACCAGTGATGAAACTAGGGTTTGTACTGATTGAGCACGATGATTCTGGAGTAAAGCTTGATTTTCGACTCGATTATCTTCTCCATGAAATTGGCTAAGTTTTGTTCATCGAGTAGACTCCAATATAATGAATCATTTTAGACTCAGTTGTATTGATTAATTTTACCACATTACTTTTCTATCCTTGCACTTCCAGTGATCCTAAAAAGTAAGACTTTCCGCGTCGCTCCAGATAATCGATCCATTATCGATTCTCAATTGATAACGGGTAAGTTCAAGAAAGAAGAAATTTCGAGGTGAGATATGACTTGTTTTGCACGAGCAAGCTTTCGACATAGGATGGTTCGTTCACAGTGCTCGAGACACTTGATTTATTTCATGTAGGTAACACACCGCGTCTGCTTGGGTCAACACTAAGAATCCAATCGGTCAACACACATCTATTTCTTTTGGATTTTGGGTGTTGATCACACAGGTTCTTTTATCCTAAGTTAAATTTACTTGATTGTGTTGAACGCCAGGTTCTCCTATTTAGAATGACTTGTCAATAATATCCCCTCAAACCTGGCAAGGATCATCTACACCTTTTGAAGCTGCATCCACTACTGCTCTAGTTTCACCATCCGTTCCGATCAGAACCAACCAACCTACGACCTCCGAGTCTAAAGGTCAGATAGTACCGATCAATCCTGTTCTACACTCGTTGCCTCCAGGGTTTGATTATAAATGATCCACCAAAACGTGGGCTTTCTGGTTTGACCACGAAAATGCTTAAGAACAATTGCTTGCAACATGGCATTCCCGAAGAAGACGTCCGTCTGCCAGCAGGACATGAATTTGCCCATTACCCCCACTTGACTTCACAACCTGTAGTCGCTATATGTGTCTTAGTGGTGCTATCCTGCCTCTTAATCCTTTCTTGAAGAGCTTGCTAGGAGAAATTAGGCTTACATCATTTCATGTTCACCCGAATGGACATGCCTTATAGATATTATTATTCATCATGTTTATGCGAAGATTCGACCGCCCTTGATGATTCAACGAGCTCAGAAAAGTTCTTAAGTTCAAGAGGAGAAAGGAATGTCTATCTTTCGTGATTATCGAGGCTCAGACAAGAAAAAGGTCATCGAGAACTTCCACAGTAAGTGTTCTTACTTCAAAAATGAATATTTCTTTGTAGGTTGTCCCGAAGGGTTTAATCGCTTCTAGTTAAGAGGAAGTAAGTTTCTTTCCATCAGTCTTTCCTACATTGGAATCTCTAAGTTTCTAATCTAACGTATGTCCTCACAGGTATTCCAAAATGGGTGAAGAAGCCGGAGCATGAGAGAATGCTCGAAGACTTAAAGGCAGAGAGAGCGAGCCAACGTACCATTATGTTCCTTTTAACGAACGAAAACCTACAAGTGTGTGGATTACTCCAGACGAAAAGAATAGCTGACACAGAACCCTCAACACGGTGCAGTTCTAGATCACGCACCTGTTTCACTACCTCTACTTGTGGCTCTAATGTGGGTCCTCAAGAGGAAAAGGAAGAAAGAAGATCATGCGATAAAAATGAAGAGCGGACTATTGATACAAAAGCTAATGAGCCTGCGGGGGATCATGAGGAAGAAGCCATCGGGATAGGGGCTGATGAGCCCGTAAGAGATGATGGCCTCGGTGATGAGGGCGATGGTGTTAGATTGTCCATGATTCTGAAGGAGGACGTGGGATTCATAAGGAGGTCAGGAAAAGTACCAGTTATCGGTAAAGAGGAGTGTAAATCTGATGATGATGGCAGCAATTACCATGCTAATGAGGAAAGGTAGGAGTCATTGGTAAGTCACCCCATAATGAGCCCTACTCTCCCTCACATACCTTCTCCGGAACTGTTAACTACTGAGGAGCTAAGTCCTGAATTTTCGATTTCTTCTCAAGAACAACAAACCGCATAAATTCCTTGATCGGTTAGAGGTCAAGCTGCTGAAATCCCTGTTGGAGATACGTAGGGCTCCGATTTTTTAAGAGACATCTCCATTCACTTGAATAAATTCGAGGATTTCTCGATTAGTGAAATGACAGGCGAGATTAGCTCACATATCGACATATCTTCTAGTGCCTTTATAAGCAAAGGTGGCAGGACTCCAACTCTAAAACCATACCGATACGGGTTGTAAAGTACATAGTAGGTCAACGACACTCACGTTCCACTTTAGGATCACAGATACACATTTCTGCATCGAGTTAGATTTTAGAATTCAAGAGTTAACTTTATTTTTCTTTTCTTTCAGGTTCCATGGTTTGTGGGCTATACCATCAACTACATTAGCATACTAGCTCTTATAGGGATCGGACTCCTAATCCAGTTCATCACTATTATCGCAAAACTAACGAAGAGACGAGGAAAAGAAAAGATGATGAGGCCCGCCACTTGGAGAGAGAGCGTGGAGGGGGGAGAAGAGAAAAAGGGACAATGAAAGTGATACCCCCACCAATATAAATAAGCACCACAGGGATTCTCATGATCACAATGGGACCTCGTTGTCAAGTGCTCCTCCCCACACCAAGGCACAGATTATCGCGATGCAGGAAATTCCATCCACTCTGGCCATAACTATTGCAGCTGCGCCTACTTCTTCTAGTTAAGGCAAGAAGTTCCCATTTTCACTTGATCCACCCCAGCTTCAAGCTGCTTTTACATATCTGTTCTTGCATGATGTTAAATTTAATAAGAACATAAAGCCCACCAATAGAGCTACTCCCCTTTGAAATCTCAAGGAGGTCCAAGAGGACTTGGAGGTTGGGTTCGAGTGACAGAGTCTCGTGCGATCCCTTTTTGATGCTAACTGTATTAACTACTATGATATTCTTTCATTTGAGAAAGAAAGGGTTGCTCACGGTAAAGTAATTAAGGATTGCCACAATGAGATAGCTCAGTTGAAGACCGAGAGAGACACAACCTTGAAAGGAAAACCTACCGATGACAAGCGTCTAACTGTAGCAAGCCGGGCTCGCGACATAGCACTTCTCATGATCAGCTCAAAGAAGCTCAAAGGGAGTCCGACAAGCTGAAAGAGCAATTTACTGAAAGAGAGCAGGCTGTCAAGGCCCCAGACCAAACTATTGTTGAAAACTCCACCACCATTGCTGAGTAGGTTGTCAAACTCACTCAACTCCGTGAGGAGAATGCAAGACTGGCCAAGGAGAAAGAACAGATCGCATCCGATAAACTGGTGGCCGAGATTGACAATTTGGTCACATGGTCGAAGCTCTCGGACCTTCAAGAGAAGCGTGATAAAGCGATGAACCAGATGGATGCCAGCGTGCTGCATCTCTATACTCTATAACAATGGTAGTTTGAAGTGGCTTGGAAACTATTATCCTTGGACTCTCGCTATGGTTTAGGAAGACGTATTAGTTAGATCAGAGAGAGTCGGGGATATGCAATCTAAAGAAGAGTTAATGGCGACTTGTCTCAATTCTGAGGACATAGACTTCTTAGCGGCTGTAGGGATGTTATATGAGAAGAGAGAGAAAAGGACGCCACTGATGCCGCCACTAAAGCTCTTTGAGTCAGGATGAAATATCTTCTCCTAAATCTAAGGGCAAGCAACAATCATTCTAACATCCACAGCTATCAGCTCTAAAGCCGCTCAGATGCATCCATCTTCTGAAGCTCCACGTAAGCCATACTTTCTTCCAACCATCGCGTGACCCACTAAAAAAGGGATCGAGGTAAGGGATTTCGAAGTTTAAGTTCAAGAACAAACTCCCGGTTCAGGTATTTCCCTCATTTCTCCAGTACTCCAAAAGCTCCAGTTCACTCCGAAGTCCTTTACTAAACCATACAACTACATTTTACAACTTGTATGTCAACCATCTCTCATGCCTCCTCCTCCAACTTCATAAGGCACGAGGGCCTCTACTATCTTTACTACTGCCATCGCTGTCTCTATAGTTGCTTCAGGTAAAATTCCTATCTCAATCTCCGGGCATAGGCCTGATTCTGAGCAAATAGCGGCACTGTAGAACCTATAGGATGTCTCCATGTCTTTAGATGAAGAAGTGGTAATGATCGGTAAGTTAGACACGACTGACAAGGAAACGATAGCAGTGATATTTGAGAAGGAAAAGATGAGGCTGCATATGAAGAAAGAGAAGGAGGAAGCAAAGCGCAAGACTCCGAATGCAATCAAGCTATGGATGTCAAAGGATGGAGATGCCACTACATGAGGTTCTGAGGGGTCTGTCCCTATCATGGGAGTAGAGTCTGCATCCTAGGAGGATGTCATTGCTCTTGGCAAGGAAAGCAAGAGAAAGAAGATTCTGATTCGTCCGAGCAAGGACGGTAAGAGATGGTCATGGTGGAAAGAAATGATAATGCGACCGAGTGCCAGTGGAATGGAGCATTTATGATTTTTGTATGTTTTTTGAGTCGATTGAGTCTATACAAATAAAGAGTCTGTACTTTTTGTTTTGTTTGGCTTTTTATTGTGTGATATCTGAAATTGTCCAGTGTTGTGCGGGAATGGCCCCCACTATTTGTTGAGGCTGTACATAAAATGATATTAATAATGAAATATTTTCATTTCTATTATAATCTCTCATGTGTACTTTGCCTGGATTCTATGTACCATGCTTGTTTGTAAATGACCGCCTGTGTATATAATACGATTGCCTATATTGTAATATCCTATATCATATACTTCTGTGTTTGTGCCATATCTTTATTTACCGCAACTCAGTGCATGTAAATGGTATTCCTGTAGTTATTTAGCATATTATATTACTTAGCTCTATTATGATTTGCCAAAATACTCTGCTCGACATAACAGAACTGTGATGCATCTCAGTTTAGCCTGTCATGATCATGTATTGATGTATGTATGCCCCCTACTCCACAGGGCTGGTTATTCTGAACTCAAGGTTCAAGCAATTGGATAGAGATTGGTTGTTCTGGATAACTTGTTTGGTTGCCCCTAGTCTAATTCATGTAGTAGGTTCCTGTCTTCAGGAACCCGCAGATCTGACGCTCGATTTTGAGCATTCCTTTCCCTGACTGTGACCGAATTCCTCCAAGTTCTGCTTTGAGATCATGTTTGCATATTACTTTCTATCTTCGAGAACTTTCGAACAGCTCACGTACTTGGACTTTCTTTTGTTTTTCCGTTGATCCAGCTATTTGGGCTTTCACAATATTACTGAAGCAATGCCGATTTCCACCAATCTTGTGATAGGAAACTTTCTTGACGTTGCTTGAACAATGTCAGTACTAAGAAAGTTTGGATGAGCTCTCGGTGTTATCGAGATAACATCGATTAATAGAAGATAATAGGAGACTCCGTAGTGTTGCCAGGATAGCATTGATATTTAGGATATTTTGAATCGATTTCTCCATCAATTTGGCAGTTTGAAGGTCTATACTTCCCATCTGGAGAATGGGAAGTATTTTCTCGGTCGTGTGGGATGTGTGTTGCTTGTAAGTATGCGGTTCCATCGGTTCCAGAAACGACGGGCAGCTTATTGATGGTGCACAGTGGGTTTTATACGGTTCGATTAGTTCAAGCAGTGGCATGCGTCTTATTTGTGGTGCATGAGGTGTACTTCATACTAGAACACGGTTTCATTAATTCAAGCAATGACATGCGGCTCATCGACGGGGCATAGGGAGTATTGCGTACTCGAATACAATTCTATCGATTCAAGTAGTAACGTGCGGCTTATTGGTGGCGCACGAGGAGATGTTTCTTTATGACTTTGCCGAAACAACGTCAATTCTCAGAAGGTATGGATAAATTTTCCAATCGATTTAGTGGTTTGAGTCGATTTTCCCATCGACTTGGTGGTTTGCTTACAAGAATGCGGTTTCATTGGTTCAAGTAGCGAGATATATCATTAATAAAAAAGAAAGGCAAGTCCTTCCTATTTACAATGCCTCCAGCATCACTAGATGGCTTATTTGCGAAAATAAAAAATACATAGATAAATATTAAATATAGCAGTGCCGCAGCGAGTCACTGTTCCAAGCACGAGGAATTGGAATTCCATCGATCATCGTCAGCTTGAATGTTCTGTCTCCAAGTTTCTAGCCGATCACGTAGGGTCCTTCCCAATTTGGGCCAAGTACTCCCGTAATCAAGAAGATCCGTTTCAGGATGAGATTCCCACTTCGAAGGTACGATGTCGAACCTAGGTGTTGAAGTGTCATGCCACTCTTTTTTGGTGAGTAGCAATCCTAAGCTCGGCTTCCACCCTCTTCTCATCGATCTGGTAGAGTGATTTGAGCAGTAGTTGCTTGTTTTCCCTTTGATGTCTTCTACGATGAGAGGAGACTTCTAGTTCTACTGGTGTTATAGCTTCTAAATCATAAGCTAGAGCGAAGGGAGAATGTCCAATCGTAGTTTTATTTGTCGTTTTGTAACCAGTAGTGCAAGCAGAAGCTCATCAACCCAATTTCATTTAGCTTTCGTTAAACTTTTCTTTATAGGGGGTTTGATGATTTTGCTAACTACCTCCACTTGCCCTTTTCCTGTGGATGCGTTACTGTGGAAAAGCTTTTCACGATCCGGTAACGCTTATAGAAGTCCTTAAACTCGGCACTCTCAAACCGAGTCCCATTGTCCATGATAATTTTATGTAGCCCCCCAAACCTACAAATAATGATTTTAGTTACAAAGTTAATTACTTTTTAGTAGTAATCGAGGTAGGCGGTTTCACTTTAGCCGATTTTGTAAAGTAATCAACTACAACGATGGCGTATTCAGCTCCTCCTTTTGGTATTGGTAACATATCGATTAGATCAATCCCCTAGATTGCAAAGGGCCACGGAATGACTATTTGCGTAAGTTTCATAGTGAGGTTTGCGTAACCTTTGCAAATCTCTGACATCTATCGCGTCGTCTGGAATTGTAACAACCCGATTGTCAAGTAATAATTTATTAACACTGATAATAGTAATTTTTTTAATTACATTAGAATTTGGGAAATTGATAGATAAATCGATTTTGAAATTATCTAATGAAATAATTTAAATTATAAAAATGTAATATTTAAATTTAAATAAGTTAAAATGTGAAAATATTGTTTATAAAGGAAATGTAATTGAAATAAAATGTTAATCGGAGAAAGAGTTAAACTGTTGTTTTCTTTAAATTAAATAGAAATTTAGTTGGTATAGAAAAAGAAGAAATTTTTTTATATATGTATGTTTACTTATTCTTCAAATTGTTTGGCCCAAGCCCAATTATATTCTTCTAGACTTCTCTCCTCTCCTCTAAAACTTCACGTATCTCTTCACTTCAAGATATCTTCCTCCTAAAGCCTAAAAACACACACACCCTCTTTCTTAAAATTAAACTCAATAAATTAATTTAAATCCTCTAACTTGCTTAACATAAACTATTTTGGGAAATTTCTTCGTGAAGCCTGGGGAATCCAGCTATTTTCATCATCAAAGATTCAACACAAATGCGCTTGGGTGAACCGCATGAGTGATTGGCACGCAGAGGTAGGAGAAGATGCAAGCGTCAGGTAAGAAATTATCTCACAAATTCTATGTTGATTAGGGTAAATTACATGCATACATGTTGTTTGTTGAATTGTGTAACTTCCTGAAATTCATTGCTGATATAAAATCAGAACCCATTCATTATCATTTCACCAATGCGACATGGCTTTCAAATTCAACAATTCAGGTCGACCATTCAAGAGTTCAGGTTGACCTATGTTGGTCGACTTTGGTATACAATTCTTGCATGCATTTTATTCACTGACTTTTTGTTTTTCTCCGTTGTGTGTGATCATGGTATATGTGTTGTGGAGTTAGTACATTTATTGAACTGGTTTTGCCTGGTATATCCTATTTATTAAACCGATTCAGGTTGCATTTCTGTTTTCAACAGCATATTATTTAGGGGTTTTGGACCAAAGGTCCCTATTCTCAAAGCTCATGCATAAAAAGTCCTTACTTATAAACCCATGTAAATTAGGTCCCTATTTTGTTATTTTTTACCAAACTGTCCTCTCCCAGAAAATTGGCCCAGCATCGAAATCAAGGGCAAAAGTAGCATAAATTAGCTAAAAACTAAAAATAGGGACCTAATTTTCATAACTTTTTCAAGAGGGACTTTTCTTCCATCATCTTTCAATTATGGGGACTAGGCAGCCATTCCTTGTATTATTTATTCACTTGATACATTGCTCTACTTGTATATTTGTCTTTGAACTGCCCGTGCATGTGTTGGTTTGCCTGTGAGTAAGTATATATATTCTTTTTTTTTGGCTTTTGAATTTATGCATCGGTTGTTGATTTATGTTTTAAGGCCTTTGATTATTTCTGACCTGTTCTTCTGAAATATATATGCTGATATATTTGCATATGTTTCTGATGTTATTTACGAATTTGATCTTTTCTGATTTTCTACAATCGGCCGCTTGACTTGTTCAAATACTGCTCTGATTTCGGCCTTGACTTTTTCAAAATGATAGCTCAAATTGTGGTTCAATTTTGAATTGTTGTGCACCTTGTTGTATTGAGTCATGCAAATGACATTGCCTTTGTGTGATGTTTGTGGTCACTATACCACTTGCTTTATTGTGCACATGGCTTTGATTTCATGTTTTTTTTCTCGAGTGTACACTGCTGCATCCCTTGGCTTCCATGTATATACACGTATATGAGAATAGAACATTCCTGAGCTTCCACGTATTACTATATATAGTGTGTGTTGTTTTGTACTGATACCTTGCCCTACCATATGCTTGTGCATTTATGTGATCATTTTTGCAGCCTTGTTTGTATTTCCTGAGGGCACTGACCTGTTGTGCCTCTGGTCATGTGCACGTGTTAATTTTTTTACTCCCTTGTATGCTAAATGTTTTGATATTTTGTCTTGAACTGAAATGAAATATGTGTGTGTATAGTGTATAGAGTTGCGTGAATGTGATAATATGTGGGTGTTATATTGTATGTGCTGTGAGTGCAAATCATTTTTTGTATTGTGTGTGTGTATTCATCTGAGCATATATGTGAATATATAGGGGTACGCATATATGAGGTGTGCATGAGTATATGTAAGCATGGGTTTCTTTCTATGTGCGTGGATTAGCATGAGAGTGTTGGGGGTAAGTGTGTATATATTTGTGTGTAAGTGTTTCGGTTCATGTGTTTTGTGAAGCCCATTTGATAGAATAGAAAATTTAAAACAATTACAGTCATTCCTTGGGTTAGTAAATTATGTTAGACCTTTTCTAAAAAAACCTGTCTAAATATATAGGACCCTTATATAATAAAGCCAGTCCTAAAGAAAATAGAGAATTTAATGATGAAGACATAAAACAAATCCAAAAGATAAAGAGTTAGTCAAGAAATTAGAACCAATGACCTTACCTCTTAATACAGATTATCTATATAATAAAATTCCTTTGTTTTAACGAAAAGATAAACTAAAGACAAAGAGTGGTGTGGATTTAACATATGGCAGGACAAATAGAGGTCTGGATTTGGCCAGCTGTATTAAAGTTATACTCCGTTAACTCTCCGTGTAAGACAGATCCACTCATTTTCTTTCCCAAATTTTATTCATGCGGTTTCCCTTCTTCCTCACCACCGATCTCTATTTTCCTTGAGTTTTCCTTCATATCGAATTGATTAATGTACCATGGCAAGGTAAGTTATTTTATCTCTCTATCATTTTCAATTACGTTAATTTGACCTGATTTCATTTTTCCTCAAACTTATACCTTCGTAACTACCTTGCTCCATTGACTAGCACACGATTTGATTCACCGCTATCTCATTTGCTTTTTCCCTGCAATTTCGATGTTCTTTTGTTGCTAATGCTTCACCACTCAGTTCGCTCTCTTTTGTCCAGATCCAAGATAGATGAGGCATCATAGAGTAAGGTTTGTAATCAATTGTAAGTTTTCTAATCTTAAAATAATTGCATGATATCATTGTTTTAAAATTTAATTTTATTTGATCTCTAAATTCTTACAACTCTGTTTCATCATTTCCCAGCCATCTTCAATTTTTTCCCTTCTACAGGATTATCGGGTTGGTTAGTATGATAATTCTATGAAATATGCAAATACATGTACCTATATAAATGTGCATCAATGTACATTTATTATTCTAATGATCAATCAGCACTAAATAAACAAGAATGTGTAGTTTCTTGCTTAATGTATGGTTTATCCTTTATAATGAGGAAGCTATATTACCAATTTACATGCATCACTTTATTATATAACTCTGATAGGCATGAAAATTATTCATTATATATATTACTTTGTTGTTTGTGAGAGTGGAACATAAGTATCGCTTGCTATGGGCTAAATCATCACTTACTAAACCTATCTCATACTACCTGTCAAATTTTAATGGTTATATTTTATATTTTGTTGTTTGTGAGAGTGCGCTTTTCTAATCTTTTTCAATCTCTTCTTTATCTTTTGGCTTAGTCTGATAGTAGAAAAATCTGATATTAAGGTTACCAAGTTATTATACTCCTTTTATGATTGATTTAATTTAATTCATAATGCATTCAAATATGCATTGCTAATTTAATTAATTCATAGTATCCTGGAGTAAAGTTTGCTAATCAAGAAGTTACACAATAGTTCACTTCTGACCAAATATTAAGAAATAAAAGAACGCATTAAAGACCATCAAAATTTTGATTGCCTAATCAAGAAACTGTACGAGGTTCTAGCATGAAAAAAATATTTATTTTGGAGTCGTAAAGCAAGTAAAAGTGCTTAACCCACAAGTGCTCTTGCTGTAGTTGAATTATGTTTCTAAATTTGAAGCATTATCCTTATATTACACACACACTCTTTATTACTTTTGCATGTACAAAAATCTAAGCGTATAATATTTATACACCCTGTCCTTCCAACACTAAGAGAATAATGAGACCAAAAATCCACATGTCTTTTATAACTCGATGGGTTTGTATTATTGATGATGTGGTGCATGTATGTAATTTTATCCTTCCACGTATAGAATATGAATTGTGAACTAAATAAATATAACATGGTATGTAGTTCAGTATATATTTAAATGATCATTTACTTTCAGTTCATTTACTTAACTACCTGTAATTTACTTTTTGGATTCTTGACCAGTAATGCTTAAGTTTCCTAGATAATAGTAAATTACAAGAACTTACTCATATAAGTATTTATCCATGTACTGTATTAATATCATTGGTAATTACAATCGTAACGTGTCAATAACCGCTTATGATTTGAATGACATGCATGATACAAGTAGACACTTCAATTAATTTTGTATAATGCATAGTGAGTAAATGATTTCTCTATACCAATTTTTTTTCCACTCATGTTTGACCATATTCCAAAATTACTTGATTGAGTTTATATCAGCTTGCAAAGTTATTAATTGTATCATTATTCTAGACATTGGGCGTAATATTAGTGCTAAAGCTCTATATAAAAAATTTGCTCAGTTTTAACATGAAAGATAAAGGCTGTCAATTTTCCACGCAATCAAAGAAGTTACTTTCTTCTGTGATAGTTTGGTAATGATGTCAACTTCTTTCACTTTACATTTCAATTTCAACTGCCGGTACCACGTTTACCCACTTACGACTTACAATCCTTCTAATTTCCAAGTACGTGTTATGGTGCTTGATCTCACATTTGTGGTATTTCTCTTTTTCCCACTTCTTAAAATCCTCTGTTAGACAATGGATGCTCGATATCATGCTTGACCATTGAAATGCCCTTGAAATTGCAACCACCAAGATGGTTGCCCAAAGATAGTTGCGCTAAAAAGGATGATCTCTGATCAACTCATGCTTAACAATTTTGTTTACTGTGGCTCCTTATCAGGCTGTGGTGTTGATTTTTATACTAATATTGTTTGCCTGATGCTACTAAACTCACTTGAGATGGTCCCTATTTGTGCCCGAGTTTCACAAATGGTCTACAATGCTATGAGATTATTGATGAGTTAAGATGATAATATATTATTCTAAGAAGATGATCGTTTGATTGGATTTTTTTACACTTTTCTGATGATTAAGTTGAATTGCTTATTTTTGCACTTGCAGCATGATTCCATGTGTATTTGAAGTGAAGTGAGAAAATAAGTTATTTCTATCATCTTCCATGCTCATTCTCTTCCTTTTCTAAAAGAGGACATGGAAAGGAAGAGGAGATGAGCGTACATGTTATATGAGTAGCAATTTAAAATATAGCAATCTCTGACAATCTTCATCTTTCACTAAAAACCCGTTTGTTTTTATGTTGATGTTTTGTTCATTTTCTTAAGTTACACATGAATGCACATAAGCTATTTATAGAAATAAAGCAACTAATACTCTGAATCGGATAATTGAATCTGGACTTCTTTATTGATCAATATGCATTTAAATATAGCAAATATTCAGTATAGTCTGAATTATAAAGTAGTTTTATTATTTTTAAACTTAAGATTATGTATTTTCAATAAATACTTGACCATAATTAATTACTGATTTCCAACGCATTCATTTATTAAGCTGAAGTGTTTTTTGCACTCCTTCAAATTTTTATTCTGTGCTGAAAACAAGCTTATGTGGTAATCTTTATAAGTTGCAGCTACTATGGGTGCCAAATTGAATTGACCAGGTTATCGTGTAGGGACAAAGTTCATGTCTCTCCGTCTGTTAGATTCCTCAACTGCATATCAAAAGGGCAAGAACACAAGTTTGGATAACATGTGTTGGGGGAATTGTATTTACGCAAGAAAGAAGAAGCAGGAAACATAATCTTGACACACTCATTCTTATGAGGTATCGATAAATAATTTGTTAAGATCTTCTATAATCTTACCTAAAGGCTTCCAAATTAATTGCTTTTCCTACCTGTTAACGATAATCAGTCGTATTTTTGGTTATTAGGTGGCATATAGTTCACCTTACTACCATAGTAATGGTAACTTTTCAAAGTCTACAAGTCTTTAAAATAATGTATACTTGAGGCATATAAGATTTTTAAATGCTACCCACATCTTATTAAAGTGATAAAGTCCATCAATTTATACAAATGGATTGCTGAAATATATTTTCAAATGTTTTATGGAAAATACATGGAGCAGGTTTATATACACGTTCAAACATGCACACACATACACATAAGATCCATTGTTGAATATTTCTTTTAGTATACTATACACTTATTGAGGTGCTTCTTAGTTCAATTTGCATCATGGTCACATCATGGTTACTTGGGCATACCCAACCATAGGCAATCATGGTCAAAGGGAAGAAGGCTGCTGACAAAAAGGAAGTGAGATGCTTTAACTGTTATCAGATTGGACATTATAAGAATTAGTGTAAGGAACCAGCCAAGGATGGAAAAGGCAAGATGTTTGCATTGGAACCTGCTACCTCAAGACCAACATTAGAGGAGAAAGGAAAAGCTCTATTGGGAGGTAAGCTTCTAATTCATGGTGTAACAATTAGAGTTCTTTTTGATACTGGTGCATCACATTCTTTTACATCTCATTGTTTAGTAGATAAGCTTTACCTAGAACCCTCATACCTAGTTACTTCCATAAGGGTTGCGAATCCAACAAAAGGGTATGCAACTCTTGGGATGAGATGTGACCACTTAGAGTTTGAATTGTTAGGTCATATATTTGCTTGCAGTTTGCATGTATTTGATTTCGTAGGGTTCATAGTTATTTTGGGTATGGATTGGTTAAGTAAATATGATGTTATGATATTTTTCCATGATAGAAAAATATCATTTAGGCACCGTAGATGTAGTGAGCAGATTATATACTCAGTAGAAAATCCTAGTTTTGAGGTAAATGCTTTGTTGGGTGTTATGGAGATAGAAGAAGAGTTGAACCGAGTTTTCGTTGTTAGAGAGTTCACAAATGTCTTTGAGCCTATGGTAGGACTACCACCGAAATGAGCCGTTGAGTTTCAGATAGATTTATTACACGGAGAAGAACCGGTGAGTAGACCGCCAAATAGAATGACACCTACCAAGATGAATGAGCTAAAGGAGCAGTTGGTGGATTTAGAAGGAAAGAACTTTATCAGACCCAGTAGTTCGACTTGGGGATAGCCATAGTGTTTGCAAAGAAATCGGATGGATCGTTAAGGTTGTGTATCGATTATAGTAGGTTGAATGAGAAGATGATAAAGAATTGATATCCATTACCTAGAATTGACGATTTGTTCGACCAGTTGAGTGGAGCTAAAGTATTTTCTTTGTGGGATTTGGCAACATGGTTCCATCAGCTTAGAGCAGTAGAGGATAGTATTCCTCTGACGTCGTCCAGAATAAGATATGGATCATACGAATGGTTAGTAATGTCGTTCGGACTAACTAATGCACCGGCATTTTTCGTAAACTTGATGAACAGAATCTTCCGGGAGCATCTGGACAGTGTTGTGTTAGTATTCATAGACGACATTTTGATATACTCTAAAGATTAAAGAGAGCATGAGGTTCATTTAGAGTGGCACTTGAGACGTTGAGGCAACATCAACTGAAAGCGAAATATTCAAAGTGTCATTGTTGGAAGAAGGAAGTTGTAACGACCCACTATTTTGGACCATTCAAATCGACAATAATCCACACATGTTAGACTTGAATAATACAAAATAACAGATTATAATAAATTTGGAGCAAATATAATCATTCATAGAATCACAGACATAGAAATATCAGAATAACTCGCAGCGGAAATAAAATAAATAGTGGTTCATAAAGCCACTAAAATACAGAGTCTCAAAAAAGACAGATACAAAATACATAGTCTGAAAGTCAATACAGTTCTGAAACAAGTACAGAAGAAATCCAAATACATAAGTCTCTAATACAAAAGCTGAAATAGAACAACTGAAACTGAAAACGATGAATAAAATAGATAAGCAGAAACTCCAGCGATTCCTAGCTCCAGAAAAGTGAAATCCAAAGCTGTGAATACTCAGGCTGACCCGAGCGTAAATAAAACACAAACACTCGAGTCAGGACATACATACTTATACAATGTAAACCAACTCAAGTGAACTGTAATAAAGGTACAAGTAACTTAAAGAATGCTTGGGATCGCCCATTCTTTAAGGATCTGTTAAACTATCTACTATGTAGTAATATTCGCTACTATAATAATGTCTAATATAAAATAAACATACTTTTAAATAGCATTAAGGCTTTACATTTTCCACCTTAACACGTAATAGTCCCAGTAGTCTATCCAGTATTAGCATACTCCCAAAATGGAGGCTACCCTCAATACTCCACAGGCTACGGGAGAAATCACAACTCGTAGTAAAGCTCGATATGGTAGGTGACACGGCACACAAGGCAATGCCAGGGTAGATATACCAATTACGCATCTGGACTGGTGGTGACGCATAGTAGCCACTACCGCCCACCTCGAACAACACTTCCAAATCAAGGGGTGCACCCAATCAATCACAAGGTAATAGAATGGTATCGAAGAAGTGTGTCCGATCAGAGGTGCTACCTCATTGGCCCGTCGATCGCTCCTGTTTTAGCCACCTTATGCCAACTCACGGGAGTTGGGTCCACACATATACCTTAGGATCGTCGCCACCATCCTACTTCATTATGGAAACTCCACCGCGTACACAGTTGTTAAAGTGGTTTTCGGTATCGACAGAGAGTATGTCCATATCTGATCCCGGTCGCTTTAACAACCAATCGTTATTATAACCCATGGTTATAAAATTTAAAAACAGTTTATATTTCAAATCAAAATACTTCATTTAAACCATTTAAAAGTGAAGTCATTATCCCTTTAAATCAAATATTAAATTCCCAAAAATTTAGCCTTTTCTGAGTTCATTTATTCACTTAAAAACATTAAAATTCCAGCTTTCATAGCATTTAAAAAGTGCTACGGTAAGTTATATTTGAAAACAATTCAATTCAGTAAAGACAGCATTTATAAACTGCTGCAATAGTTCAGTTTTAAGGAAAAATAGTTCAATTCAGAAAAGACAGCATTTACAGAACTGCTGTAATAGTTCAGGGTTCAAATTAAAGGTTTTAATTCAATTCAGCAAAGACAGCATTTTAAAACTGCTGTAAAAGTTCAGTTATACACGAAAATCATATTTCAGTCTAGTGCAGCACTTAACAAGTGCTACAGTAGCCCTTTCATTACAATTTTAATTCCTACCACTACAGCACTTAGCAAGTGCTGTCATAGCCTTAGTTCATTTTAGACTTTAAGTTCATTTATGCAACCACAACACTTACAAAGTGCTGCAGATTCTACTTAGTTCAGAATTAGTTCATTTCTAGAAATGATAGCAATTCTGAAGTGCTATTAATTAAATTTTCAGGTTTTAAATTCAATTACAGCCACAAATAAACTTCAATTTAAATCATTTAAACTTATAAAAATCATATTTTTTCACATCAAAAATGTTCATTTAAATACCTTTAACTTATGGTTTTTATAAAGAAAATTTTACAAATAAAAATCAAAATTTCCAAGTTCACTTATTTAATTCAAGTGTGTCAATTCCCGTTTTTCATTTTTAACAATTTATTTCAATACTTAAATTTAAATCTCCATTTTTACCATTTAAAACTAAATTTTCATTTTAATTTAATTAACTTAAATTTCCATTTTAAAAATCAGTCAACTTTCCAATTTAAGTTACACTTTAAAATCACCATTTTCTCTCCATTTGTTTTACATTTAACACAAAGAAAAACATTTCCATTTTAATAAATCTTTTAAAAATTCAATTTAAATCAATTTATCATATTTTTACATTTTAAAATACTTAAAAATTTCTAGAAAATATATAAAATAACCACGGGTCTGTATAATATTTTCTAGCCTAAGTCAAGTGATACGGATAATATATCATTTCAATCCGTAGTTTACCAAGAAAATCCGGGTTTTATCATTTCAAACCCACAATCCCAAGTAAATAAAATTAATTAAAAGTCGCTCAGGCTTATCATTTCAGCCCATAACGATCTTTCCCTATTCTAAAGTCCGTTCGGATATGTATCATTTCAACCCGTAGTGATTCTATTCTACAGGGAACTTGCAGTGTGATAACAGATATAAATAACAGTAAAATAAACAAAATACAACAGTAGCAGGTGATGTGACATGTAATTTACAGGTTTAACATCATACATAAATAATCACAGGCAGTTATAGCATCATTTATAATTCTACACATTCAAATGTTGTCGCTTCACAATTGCATAAGTATATAGTGTCGTGTGAGATTTACTCACCTCTAAATGTTGGAGATTTCAATACAACTGACACAACGGAATCAAGAGCACAAAGACAAGACTACGGATTTGAGTGGAGAGCGAGATCCAATGCTACAACTTTTGTGTTACAACCCAAAACAAAAATCAAAACAAACCATAAATTTCAATACACTTGAAATGGAATAACTTTTAAATGAAAAGAGATATGAATGCCAAATCTTTTGCCTTGCTTCCTCTATTTTTTTTCCAGCCTAGGGATGTTGTTTGGCTCTGGTTTAAATAGGGAATGGCTCGGGTTTGGTCATGTAAAGGCTCGGTTACAAGCTAGAAGATGTAGAGGAGTTACACCACGTAGAATAGGAAGAGTTTTTAGGCAAAAACATTGTTTTTGTTCATCCAAATGGGCTCGGCCATGGGCAATTGGGTCAGGTCAGAGGGGTATGGGTCAGGTCAATGGGAGGAAAGGTCTGTGGAGGTCTGGCCAGAGGTGGTGGAGGCGGCCTAAGGTCGTGGTGGTGGTGGAAAGCGGAGTGGTGAAGCAAATATGGTCAATAACATGTTTTTAAGGCTTAGGTTGCATTTTTGAGGGGTTTAGTCACCATGGTGGGCTCGGCCATGGTCAAGGCCTGGGGTGTAGGTGGTGGTGATGGCAGGGAAGAGATGTAGGGGGTGGTGGTGGTCATGGCCGTGGCAAACAAGGGTGGTGGTCGAGCTAAATAGGCAAGAGAACAAGGCAAAACAATGAAAATCAATAGGAAAAAGAAGAAGAAAATGTATAGAAACAAAGGAGCCATTACCCAAAGCTTTTGCTCAGATCTGAAGTGGTAGAATTTTGAAATGAAAAGTGAGGTGTTTCACGTGAAAAAAGAAATAAAAGTCACGGCAAAAGAGAAATGGGGAGGTTATGGCAAGTGAAAAGACTTTAGGAGGTGAAAGGACTTCAGTTTCTAAAGCATTTTAAACTCTTCATATTTCTTTTTCTTTTTAATTTTATATAAACAAAATAAACTCAGAATTTGACTTTAAAAACTGAAACAAAGTATTATAAAATAAAATTAAATATTTAAATTTAAAGAAATGGAAAAGGAATTACAGAAATTACTTAAAAATTAAAAACAGTGTCCAGAAATTACAAATAAATCACCATTGACTTTGGAAAATTATTTACTTTATTTTAAAATATTCTAAAACAAAATTTGAAATAAAAATGATTTTTAAAGCATTTTCAAAGTGAAATAAATAATTAAATTCAGAGAAAATAGCAAAAGAACTGAAAAAATTGTTTAAAAATAGGAAACAGAACATGAAAATTATAACAAAATACCATTAATTCTAGAAAAATTTCTACTTTACTATAAAAATATTTTCAAATGAAATAAATTGAAATAAAAATAATTTCAAAATATTGGGTTGTTACACTCTCCCCCACTCAAACCTTTTTGTCCTCGAAAAGAACGGAAACAAAGAAAATAAGGAGAACAAGATAGAAAGCAAATAGTACCTGGAATGAACAATTCTGAATTCGAAGCACGAAAGCTCTCCTCCGTCTCCCAAGTACAATCACGATCATTAGTACTCCACTGTACTTTGACCAGACTAACAAATTTCCTTCTTAGCTGCTTCTTACCTCTGTCGATAATACGAAGTGGCTTCCTCTCAATAGTCAGATTAGGCTCAATATCCAAACTATCAAGAGCAGAAGGCTGACCAATAAGAGATGGATCATGCAGATAGCGATGAAGATGAGAAACGTGGAATAAATTATGCACTCCGGAGAACTTCTCGGGCAAATCCAGACGATAAGCCAAAGAACAAATTCTTTCCACAATGCAGAAAGGACCAACAAACCTAGGAGAAAGCTCCCCTCTACCATTAAATCGAATAACATTCCTTAAGGGAGAGACCTTAAGGAAAACCAAATCACCAACAGCAAACTCTAAACTCCGCCTATGCCTATCAACATACTTCTTCTGCCTATCCTGAGCAATCCTCATCTTCCTTCTAATCTCCTCAACTCTCTCAGAAGCCTCTAAAATCATCTCAGGACCAAGAACCAAACGATTACCGGATTCAATCCAGCAAGAAGGAGATCTACAAGGTCGTCCATAAAGAGCAGCAAACAGAGGCGTCTTGATACTGGCCTGAATTCAAAGATAGAAATGGGATAGATAAAAGATTGGGATAAGATTAAAACAGAAGATAGAAACTATACCTGATAACTATTGTTATAGGTGAATTCGACAAGATGGAGATGATCTTCCCAAGATCCTCCATAATCAAGCACACAAGCACGAAGAAGATCTTCGAGAATCTGATTCACCCTTTCCGTTTGACCGTCGGTCTGTGGATGGTAAGCAGTGCTTAGATTCAGACGAGTACCCAAAGAATCCTGAAAGGCTTTCCAAAACCTACTAGTAAAGATAGGATCACGATCACAAACAATACTGAGAGGGACACCATGGAGACGAACAATCTCCCTCATGTAAATCTCAGACAAACTAGAAGCAGAACTGGTAGACTTGACCGGAATGAAATGAGCTGATTTGGTCAATCTATCCACAATAACCCAGATACTCTCATTACCCTTCCTAGTGCTCGGCAATCCATCAATGAAATCCATAGAAACATGTTCCCACTTCCAATTGGGAATCTCAAGAGGCTGCAACAAACCAGGGGTCTTCTGATGATCTGCCTTGACTTGCTGACAAGTCACACATCTATTAACAAAAATGGAGATATCTCGCCTCATACCTCTCCACCAATACAACTTCTTCATATCCTGATACATCTTGGTCACACCCGGATGAATAGAAAGTCTAGACTGATGATTCTCCCGAAGTAACTCCTGTCTCAAACCATCAACATTCGGGACACAAATCCTAAGAGGCCTAGAAAACTACGGATATCAGTAGGAGTCTTAGGAGTTTCCCAATCCTGTATAGAATAGGGATAAATAAGGACAACAAGAAAGACAGAATAAATTTAATGAACAAGGAAAGAGAAGGAAAGAAAGACTTACATTGATCGCAACGATCTTGACTGGATCAACAGAAACTCCATTACTAGAAACAATATGCTCGAGGAATCGGACTTCATCCTTCCAGAAATGGCATTTAGAAAATTTAGCCTTCAACTGATGATTTCTAAGAGTTTCAAGAACAGATTTCAAATGTGACTCATGCTCTTCCTCAGACTTAGAGAAAATGAGAATATCATCAACAAAGACTAGAACAAATTTATTAAGCACATCACGAAAATCACGATGTTTGCGCCAAAATTGGTCACAAACCCCAAGTATTGTGAAAGCACCAGTGTATGAATACAAATCAGAAATATTCAAACCCAAATCTCAGATCTAAACAAGCAACAAATAGCAGTCCAGAAATAATGAACAGTGACACACAATTTATAGTAGTTCGGCTATCTCCGGCCTACGTCCACTTCAAGGTTTTTATCTTTTATTGATTATCCTTGCTGGTTACAGATTATTACAGCAGATACAATGAATGAATTCGAGTATAACAACAATGGAGAGAAGTAGAATTGAATCCGGCAGAGTCTGGACGTCCAATGGCCAAAAAGATCCCCTTTCTGTAGGCTTCAGGGGGCTATTTATAGGTGTAGGAGGCTGAGATTGCGCTCAAACTTCGGGAGACTTCTTCTGGCACGTGAGGGGGCCCACGCGACCGACCCCACCAAGTTTCGACTCGATCTGCGATCGATACGAAGCAATTTCGTATCCATCAAGAAATGATCCAATCGGGCTGAAACTTGGCAGGATTGCTCTTTATCTTGTATGCAAGCTCCTGTGAAAATTTCGTTGCATTTGGATCTGTGGTTTGGGAGATATGATCGATTCAATCTCATGTTTTTCGTAGCCCGCTGTCTTCGAACCCATCTTTTCGCATCCATTCTCTTCGTCTCGATCAAGGCACGCGCTTATCTGCTGTCGTGGCGCTAGTTCCCAGGCCAGACTCTACATTGGTGCCGAGTAGAAGGTTTCTTCCTTTGAATCATGCACGTCCTCCACCGCTTTGAATGCTTCTTTCCTGGATTCGTGGATATCCTTCGCAAGTATCCACGCTTCACGCTTGTTTGTATCCACTGCCTTTTCATAATGTTCGTAATCAACTGTTTGCATCGATACTTCATGTTCTTTCGCACCGATTGCAAGTATGTATTTCGTATCGATCTATGAAACGATCGATACGAAATGGTGAACTTAATCGATACGAAAGCCGTATGAGCGGCCAACAAATGGGTACGAAACTAAACACAATGATGGATACGAACAAAGCCTTACCTGATGGATACGAGCGAGACTTTACCCGATGGATTCGATGAAGATCTGTAGAGCTGATGGAGTCGAACTGAGCTCCTGTGGTCGATACGAGATCATCGATTCGAAGCGCACCACCTGTCCCCATCCTGATCGATACGAACCGTATTGATTCGAAACATCACCTGCCGATCGATGCGAAATGCATCGATACGAACCATACCCTGCGTATCTTAATCCATCCACATCTCAAGCATACGACCTCCGATTGACTTGAGATTTGAAGCATAGCCTTTTCTAGCATTGATCATCATCTCCAATCGATTTCGTCCCGATCGCGGTCCGGCCAAATTTCGATGACATCCATCGTAGCATTGTTTCTAATTGATCTTCGATTCTGATATCCATCATTCCTTGCCAATTTGTTGATATTCCGGCTTTGACCAAAAAGCGGGATAACATTTGCCCCCCAAAACATGCCTTGTGATAAGAAGGCGTGTTTTGAATAGTTTCTGAATCCGATATCCAAAGTCCATAGCCAATTCCATGCCCATCCAAACTCAAAGACTGAGTTATTAGTCCATCCTTATCCAACAACCGAATCCAAGACCTCTCCGGGTCGATATCCAAGTCCATAACCTCTCTGGGCTCTTGCCAAGCGCAATCCACGCCTGACGACCGTGGTCCAGTGTCCCTGGACGTTGAGCTAACCTCTTCGGGTTCTTGCCAAGCGCAATCCACACCTGACGACCGTGGTCCAGTGTCCCTGGACGTAAGTAATGCCGTGGCTTAGGTCCTAAGCCGAATCCTGGTCGCTCCGGACCCTTTTTGAGCATAGTCCATACTCAACGACCTGAAACAACAATCGATAATAGGGGGCCTAAGTCCTAGGTCGAATCCTGGTCACTCCGGACCCTTGCCGAGCATAGTCCATACTCGACGACCTGAATGAGTCAATTTACCAAGTTTGGGCAAAAAGACTCACCCCTTGCCAGGCGTAATCCATACCCGACGACCGTTTATCAAAAACCAAAAAGAATCCAATCAAAATCCAATTCAAAATCTAAATCAAATCGGAAAACCAGAAATCCATATCAAAAATCAAAATCATCATCCAAAACGGAGAACAATCATCCGAATGAAAGCCAAAACCAGAAAAACGAGCAAAATCAGGAGTTCAATCCAAACTCCAAGACCAAAGCAGAAAAACGAGTGTCCAATCAAAAACAAAAGACAGATTTCGCAAACCATGGCTTTGTGGTTTATCATCATTCAGAGCATGCCTAGGGGCTATCTCCGGCCCCATATATGTGTAAATGATTTGGTTGCTCGCCAATGGTTTGTTACTTATTCCATATTATCCTGGTCAATGGATAACCAATCGACCGTCATTCCTGGGCCTCACATCACCATGGTTTGAGGTAGGCGGCGGTTGCTCCTGCTCCACCGCTGCATTCCGTACCCCAACATACTGCCTCAACTGTCCATTCCTCACATGCTCCTAAATTATGTCCTTTAGATGCATGCAGCTATTGGTATCGTGTCCGTCCAAATCGTGGAAGAGACAGTGCCTTCCTGATGCCTTTTCCCGTTCAGATGGTTCTCTCCTAGCCGGCCTCCGGTAAGGAAGGCGATTCCGGGTTTCCATGTATATCCGCTCTAGTGTCTTGTTTAATCATGTGTATGTGGAAAACTTTGGATCCTTCCATCGCTTCCTGGCTTTTCCTGAATCGTCATCCAGCTTCCTTTTTTCTTTATCTTTATCCGAGTTTCCGTTGGATGGTCCTCCACCCTCAGTCACATTCACCTCCTTTAACCTTAAGTCCATACATGCGTCTTCTTGTCGAAGGAACCTTTCATCTTCATGAAAGAATTCCTTGAGATTTAGTGGCGGGTCTCGTACTAAAGATACCTTAAAATCTGAATCCTCCCTGACTCCCGACACTGCCGCCATCAAAACCATTGATGGATCCGGCCGATCCACCGAAGCTACCGCCGCATTGAACCGAGTTAAAAATGCTTTAAGTGATTCATCCGTCCTTTGCTTTACCGATGTTAACGTCATCACGTTCTTTGGCCTCTTGATATGCACCCGAAACTATCCCAAAAACCTATCCACCAATTCCCTCCAAGTCCTGATAGATCCTTCTCCCAGCTGCCTAAACCACATTGCAGCTAGGTCTGTCAAATACAACGGGAAACATCTGGCCATCACTTCCTCTGATGCCCCCAGCACTTCCATGTGTCTAGTGTATCTCATCAAGTGATCAGTTGGGTCAGCCTTGCCATTATATGCTTCTACGCTAGGTAACTTGAACTTAGGTGGATTCTGAGCTATCCTGATTTCCCGAGCGAACGGACTTCTGTTCACTCCATCCAAGTCTCTATTGGTCAAACCTCCATGCATAGTCTTCCTAATGATTTCCATTAATCCAGCATTGTTTGTCAGGGGTTGCCCCCCGTGCTCCCGAGGGAACTCCAGCACATATTCTTCATGTGGCTCACTAGCAGCAACATTGGCCCTAGCCTGTTGAACTCCTTCCAAAGGTCCTCCTGTATTGGATCCTGCGGGTCTGCCCCCAAGCCCTTGTTGATTGCCTTCCGGTTTTGTATCCTGTCCTCCATTGGGTTCCGCAACCCTAGTTCCTTGTTCCACATTTGCAGTCGCTGTAGTTGGTCCAAGGTTCTGTGTTCCTGCAGCTCTCATCTGCTCGAAGAAAGTCTGCATCATATCCTGTTGACTCTTCAACAACCTCTCATGCAATGAATTTGCCACATCCTCCATTTCGTCTCTGGTAATGTAGATCGAAGCTTGTCCTTCTCCAGCTCCGGAGGATGCCTCTTGACTTCCTCCTTGTTGGCTTCTCTCAGCTCTTTGTCTTCTGCTTGTCTGTCGAGTCATTGTCTTTCAAATCTAGACTCCTAACGCTTTCCAAATCTGAACTTCAATCCGATGTAGCGGGTGCTAGTCCTTCTCAATGAAAGCACCAAAGTGTTTGCGCCAAAATTGGTCACAAACCCCAAGTATTGTGAAAGCACCAGTGTATGAATACAAATCAGCAATATTCAAACACAAATCTCAGATCTAAACAAGCAACAAATAGCAGTCCAGAAATAATGAACAGTGACACACAATTTATAGTGGTTCGGCTATCTCCGGCCTACGTCCACTTCAAGGTATTATCTTTTATTGATTATCCTTACTGGTTACAGATGATTACAGCAGATACAATGAATGAATTCGAGTATAACAACAATGGAGAGAAGTAGAATTGAATCCGGCAGAGTCTGGACGTCCAATGGCCAAAAAGATCCCCTTTCTGTAGGCTTCAGGGGGCTATTTATAGGCGTAGGAGGCTGAGATTGCGCTCAAACTTCGGGAGACTTCTTCTGGCACGTGAGGGGGCCCACGCGACCGACCCCACCAAGTTTTGACTCGATCTGCGATCGATACGAAGCAATTTCGTATCCATCAAGAAATGATCCAATCGGTCTGAAACTTGGCAGGATTGCTCTTTACCTTGTATGCAAGCTTCTGTGAAAATTTCGTTGCATTTGGATCTATGGTTTGGGAGATATGATCGATTCAATCTCATGTTTTTCGTAGCCTGCTGTCTTCGAACCCATCTTTTCGCATCCATTCTCTTCGTCTCGATCAAGGCACGCGCTTATCTGCTGTCATGGCGCTACTTCCCAGGCCAGACCCTGAATTGGTGCCGAGTTGAAGGTTTCTTCCTTCGAATCATGCACGTCCTCCGCCGCTTTGAATGCTTCTTTCCTGGATTCGTGGATATCCTTCGCAAGTATCCACGCTTCACGCTTGTTTGTATCCACTGCCTTTTCATAATGTTCGTAATCAACTGTTTGCATCGATACTTCATGTTCTTTCGCACCGATTGCAAGTATGTATTTCGTATCGATCTATGAAACGATCGATACGAAATGGTGAACTTAATCGATACGAAAGTCGTATGAGCGGCCAACAGATGGGTACGAAACTAAACACAATGATGGATACGAACAAAGCCTTACCTGATGGATACGAGCGAGACTTTACCCGATGGATTCGATGAAGATCTGTAGAGCTGATGGAGTCGAACTGAGCTCCTGTGGTCGATACGGGATCATCGATTCGAAGCGCACCACTTGTCCCCATCCTGATCGATACGAACCGTATCGATTCGAAACATCACCTGCCGATCGATGCGAAATGCATCGATACGAACCATACCCTGAGTATCTTAATCCATCCACATCTCGAGCATACGACCTCCGATTGACTTGAGATTTGAAGCATAGCCTTTTCTAGCATTGATCATCATCTCCAATCGATTCCGTCCCGATCGCGGTCCGGCCAAATTTCGACGACATCCATCGCAGCCTTGTTTCTAATCAATCTTCGATTCTGATATCCATCATTCCTTGCCAATTTGTTGATATTCCGGCTTTGACCAAAAAGCGGGATAACACACGATTCATTAAATCAACAAAGAAAGCAGGAGCATTAGTCAAACCAAAAGGCATGACTAACCATTCAAAGAATCCATTCTCAGTATGAAAAGCAGTCTTGGGAATACTTTCCTCAGCAACTCTGAGCTGGTGAAAATCTGAGGCAAGATCAAGTTGAGAGAAAACGGTAGCACCATAAAGCTGATCAAACATATCATTGATATGAGGCATTGCATATCTGTTCTTCATAGTGAGCTTGTTCAGCTCCCTATAATCAACACACATCCGGAGAGAACCATCGAACTTGGTGACGAAAACCACCGCTGCTCCCCATTCAGAATAGCTAGGTCTGATCAGACCCTTGGAAGATAAGTCCTCAATTTGCTTCCCTAACTCAACCTTCTCGCGGGGTGCCATTCTTTTAGAAGGAAGAACTACAGGTCGAGCTCCAGGAATAAGATCAATGCGAAAATCAATTTCCCGCTTAGGAGGTAAAGTTGTGACTTCACCAAATACATCGGGATAGAGTTTGACTACACGAGTCGACTAAAGGTCAACAGGAGAAGAATCCAGTGAGTAGATAAAATTTGCAGCAAAATCCTGAGGCATGCGGCACTGAATAACCAAAGAATCACCCTTATCTCCTACAAGAGTCACAATACGGGCTTTGCAAGAGATACGGGCATCATGCCTATTAAGCCAATCATCTCCGAGTAATAAATCAAAAGCATCGAAACCAAGAACATAGAAATCTCCAGAAAACCGATAACTAGAATGAAAGAGTTTCACATGTTTACAAATCTTATTAAGATTTGCGGGACCACCAATAGGATTTGAAACACATAGAGGAACAGAAGCATACTCAGGAGAAAGGAGACGCTCAAACTTATCACACAAATCAACAGAAATAAAACTATGCGAAGCTCCAGTATCAAATAAAACACGAACAGGATGATGAAATAAAGTAAAGGTGCCCTGAAGAGTACCTTGATCATCACTAGGAGCAGGAGCAGGTGCGGTAGGAGAAGAAGCAGAGGTAACAGCAAAAACACCAGATGGCTTGCCCTTCTAATACAAAGGACAGTCGTTCTTAAAATGACCAGGCTGAAGGCAGACATAACAAAGATTGTTCCTGGTAGCCTGGGGTGGAGGAACAGCAGCACCAATCGAAGTAGGGCAACTATTAGCATAGTGTCCCTTCTGGTCACATTTGAAGCAGGTAATGGTAGATAAGTCAATAGGGTGCCTCTGAGAAGGAGAAGATGATGAAGATCCCAAACCCGGATGCTTGAGCCAATTCTTCTTCTGCTGGTGGAAATTTGGCTCTCTTCTTAGAATTTGCAGAGGAAGACTGAGATGCAGGAGCACCAGAAACAGCAGGACCCTTGGAAGTAGGGTTCTCATAATGAATAGCCATATCCATAAGCTCAGTAAAAGTGCCATGAACATGTGAAATAAGACGATCGTAGAATTCTGGGCAAGCTCCAGCTATGAACTTCTCATTTTTCTTAGGCTGAGTGTCGATAAGACCAAGACCAAACTTGGAAAGTTCGTTGAACTTCCGCTCATACTTAGAAAAAGACATGGTACCCTGCTTGAGATCCATGAATTCACGATAAAGCTGAGATTTCTCGGCTTCGGGCATCCATTTTGCCACAAAAGCCTCCCTGAAAAAAGATACAGAAACAAAACTTAAGATAGATTCAAAAGAAAAGAAAAATGGGGAAAAATTCGAGATAACACAAAGGATACCTAAATTGCTCCCACGAAAGATCACCTTCGTTAGTGTGAGCTGTAATAGACTCCCACCAATCTAAGGCTGACTCTTGCAGCTGCCAAGCTGCTAACTGACGCTTCTGGGCATCAGTAATCTCAAGACCAGTAAATATCCTCTCTAAACTCCGTAACCATTGCTGGGCTTCGATAATGTTCTCTGAACCGGTGAACTTAGTACCACCGAGCTAAAAGAATTCCTTACAAAGAACAGTAAATCTAACAGGTGCAGCAGGTTGAGGAGCTGGGGCAGTACCACGACCCCTACCTCTAGCATTTCCACGATTCATCCTGAAAATATCAAGAAAGAATTTTAGGACAAAGGTACAGAGAAGACAAAGATAAGGTAAGATAGACAAAATAAGATCACTTGGATGAATATCCTAATAATAGAAATTTCTAACAAGGTAGATACTAAAAGAAGGAAGTTTAGAAAAATTTTGCTTTTAAAACAAGAAAATTTTATATCAAAATAATCTTTGAAAATCATTTGAAAAATCATTTTAAATCATTTTATACTTTGAAAATACGTTCACTCACAAAGAAATGATTCTGAGGTTAATTTCACTCATTCTAGGGTATTTCTACCCTATCTCTAATGAGTTTTTGCTCCATAGGCTAAGGTTTGCCTAAAACCTGGCTCTTATACCAAATGTAACGACCCACTATTTTGGACCAGTCAAATCGACAATAATCCACACATGTCAGACTTGAATAATACAAAATAACAGATTGTAATAAATTTGGAGCAAATAAAATCATTCACAGAATCACAGACACAGAAATATCAGAATAACTCGCAGCGGAAATAAAATAAATAGTGGTTCATGAAGACACTTGAATACAGAGTCTCAAAAAAGACAGATACAAAATACATAGTCTAAAAGTCAATACAGTTCTGAAACAAGTACAGAAGAAATCCAAATACATATGTCTCTAATACAAAAGCTGAAATAGAACAACTGAAACTGAAAAAGATGAATAACTAGATAAGCACCAACTCCAGCGATTCCTAGCTCCAGAAAAGTGAAATCTAAAGTTGTGAATACTCAGGCTGACCCGAGCGTAAATAAAACACAAACACTCGAGTCAGCACATACATGCTTATACAATGTAAACCAACTCAAGTGAACTGTAATAAAGGTACAAGTAACTTAAAGAATGCTTGGGATCACCTATTCTTTAAGGATCCGTTAAATTATCTAATATGTAGTAATATTCGCTATTATAATAATGTCTAATATAAAATAAACAAACTTTTAAATAGCATTAAGGCTTTACATTTTCCACCTTAACACGTAATAGTCCCAGTAGTCTATCCAGTATTAGCATACTCCCAAAATGGGGGCTACCCTCAATACTCCACAGGCTACGGGAGAAATCACAACTCATAGTAAAGCTCGATATGGTAGGTGACACGACACACAAGGCAATGCCAGGGTAGATATACCAATTACGCATCCGGACTGGTGGTGATGCATAGCAGCCACTACCACCCACCTCGAACAACACTCCCAAATCAAGGGGTGCACCCAATCAATCACAAGGTAATAGAATGGTATCGAAGAAGTGTGTCCGATCAGAGGTGCTACCTCATTGGCCCGTCGATCGGTCCTATTTTAGCCACCTTATGCCAACTCACGGGAGATAGGTCCACGCATATACCTTAGGATCGTCGCCACCATCCTACTTCTTTATGGAAACTCCACCGCGTACACAGTTATTAAAGTGGTTTTTGGTATCGACAGAGAGTATGTCCATATCCGATCCCGGTCTCTTTAACAGCCAATCGTTATTATAACCCGTGGTTATAAAATTTAAAAACAGTTTATATTTCAAATCAAAATACTTCATTTAAACCATTTAAAAGTGAAGTCATTATCCCTTTAAATCAAATATTAAATTCCCAAAAATTTAGTCTTTTCTTAGTTCATTTATTCACTTAAAAACATTAAAACGTTAAAATTCCAGCTTTCACAGCATTTAAAAAGTGCTACAGTAAGTTATATTTGAAAACAATTCAATTCAGCAAAGACAACATTTATAAACTGCTGTAATAGTTTAGTTTTAAAGGAAAAATAGTTCAATTCAGAAAAGACAGCATTTACAGAACTGCTGTAATAGTTCAGGGTTCAAATTAAAGCTTTTAATTCAATTCAGCAAAGACAGCGTTTTAAAACTGCTGTAAAAGTTCAGTTATATACAAAAATCATATTTCAGTCTACTGCAGCACTTAACAAGTGCTACAATAGCCCTTTCATTAGTTTCAGGTTCAATTTTAGTTTCTGCCACTACAGCACTTACCAAGCGCTGTCATAGCCTTAGTTCATTTTAGTCTTTAAGTTCATTTATGCAACCACAGCACTTACAAAGTGCTGCAGATTCTACTTAGTTTAGAATTAGTTCATTTTCAGAAATGATAGCATTTCTGAAGTGCTATTAATTAAATTTTCAGGTTTTAAATACAATTCCAACCACAAATAAACTTCAATTTAAATCATTTAAACTTATAAAAATTATATTTTTCCACATCAAAAATGTTCATTTAAATACCTTTAACTTATGGTTTTTATAAAGAAAATTTTACAAATAAAAATCAAAATTTCCAAAGTTCACTTATTTAATTCAAGTGTGTCAATTCCCATTTTTCATTTTTAACAATTTATTTCAACACTTAAAATTTAAATCTCCATTTTTCACCATTTAAAACTAAATTTTCATTTTAATTTAATTAACTTAAATTTCCATTTTAAAAATCAGTCAAATTTCCAGTTTAAGATACACTTTAAAATCACCATTTTCTCTCCATTTGTTTTACATTTAACACATAGAAAAAATTTCCATTTTAATAAATATTTTAAAAAATTCAATTTAAATCAATTTATCATATTATTACATTTTAAAATACTTAGAAATTTCCATAAAAATATATAAAATAACCACGGGTCTGTATAATATTTTCTAGCCTAAGTCAAGTGATACGGATAATATATCATTTCAATCCGTAGTTTACCAAGAAAATCCGAGTTTTATCATTTCAAACCCGTAATCCCAAGTAAATAAATTAATAAAAAGTCGCTCAGGCTTATCATTTCAGCCCATAATGACCTTTCCCTATTCTAAAGTTCGTTCGGGTATGTATAATTTCAACCCATAGTGATTCTATTCTACAGGGAACTTGCAATGTGATAACAGATATAAATAACAGTAAAATAAACAAAATAGAACAGTAACTGGTGATGTGACATGTAATTTACAGGTTTAACATCATACATAAATAATCACAGGCAGTTATAGCATCATTTATAATTCTACACATTCAAATGTTGTCGCTTCACGATTGCATAAGTATATAGTGTCGTGTGAGATTTACTCACCTCTAAATGTTGGAGATTTCAATACAACTGACACAACGGAATCAAGAGCACAAAGACAAGACTACAGATTTGAGTGGAGAGCGAGATCCAATGCTACAACTCTTGTGTTACCACCCAAAACAAAAATCAAAACAAACCATAAATTTCAATACACTTGAAATGGAATAACTTTTGAATGAAAAGGGATATGAATTCCAAATCTTTTGCCTTGCTTCCTCTATATTTTTTTTCAATCTAGGGATGTTGTTTGGCTCTGGTTTGAACAGGGAATGGCTCGGGTTTGGTCATGTAAAGGCTCGGGTACAAGCTAGAAGATGTAGAGGAGTTACACCATGTAGAATAGGAAGAGTTTTTAGGCAAAAACATTGTTTTTGTTCATCCAAATGGGCTCGGCCATGGGCAATTGGGTCAGGTCAGAAGGGTATGGGTTAGGTCAGTGGGAGGAAAGGTGTGTGGTAGTCTAGCCAAAGGTGGTGGAGGCGGCCTAAGGTGGTGGTGGTGGTGGATAGTGGAGTGGTGAAGCAAATAGTGGTCAATAACATGTTTTTAAGGCTTAGGTTGCATTTTTGAGGGGTTTAGTCACCATGGTGGGCTCGGCCATGGTCAAGGCCTGGGGTGTAGGTGGTGGTTATGGCAGGGAAGAGATGTAGGGGGTGGTGGTGGTCATGGCCGTGGCAAACAAGGGTGGTGGTCGAGCTAAATAGGCAAGAGAACAAGGCAAAACAATGAAAATCAATAGGAAAAAGAAGAAGAAAAAGTATAGAAACAAAGGAGCCATTACCCAAAGCTTTTGCTCAGATCTGAAGTGGTCGAATTGTGAAATGAAAAGTGAGTTGTTTCACATGAAAAAGGAAATAAAAGTCACGGCCAAAGAGAAATGGGGAGGTTATGGCAAGTGAAAAGACTTTAGGAGGTGAAAGGACTTCAGTTTCTAAAGCATTTTAAACTCTTCATATTTCTTTTTCTTTTTAATTTTATATAAACAAAATAAACTCAGAATTTGACTTTAAAAACTGAAACAAAGTATTATAAAATAAAATTAAATATTTAAATTTGAAGAAATGGAAAAAGAATTACAGAAATTACTTAAAAATTGAAAACAGTGTCCAGAAATTACAAATAAATCACCATTGACTTTGGAAAATTATTTACTTTATTTTAAAAATATTCTAAAACAAAATTTGAAATAAAAATGATTTTTAAAGCATTTTCAAAGTGAAATAAATAATTAAATTCAGAGAAAATAGCAAAAGAACTGAAGAAATTGTTTAAAAATAGGAAACAGAACATGAAAATTACAACAAAATACCATTAATTCTAGAAAAATTTCTACTTTACTATAAAAATATTTTCAAATGAAATAAATTCAAATAAAAATAATTTCAAAATATTGGGTTGTTACAGAAGTAAAGTTTCTTGGTCATGTAGTCCGAGAGAAAGGGTTGTCCGTAGATCCTGCTAAGATCGTGGCCGTGAATAATTGGAAAAGACCAGAGATAGCGACTAAGATATTAAGTTTTCTTAGATTAGCTAGTTATTATTGGAGATTCATTAAGAATTTTTCACGGATAGTAGCACCGATGACTAAGCTAACTCGAAAAGATGTGAAGTTTGTCTGGACTGGTAAGTGTAAAGAGACGTTCCAGAAACTAAAGTATTTATTGACGAATGCGCCTGTGTTAGTTGTTCCAGAAGGGAATTAGGACTTAGTCGTATACATGGATGCATGTTGAATGGGATTAGGGGCTGTGTTGATGCAGAGAGGTAAAGTGATTGCTTATGCTTCTCAACAAATCAGGGCGCGTCTAATGTTAGATACCCAAATCATGATTTGGAATTAGCTGCAGTAATTTTTGCTTTGAAGGTGTGGAGACATTACCTTATGGGAGAAAAATTCGAGTTGTATACGGATCATAAGTCATGAGATATTTATTCTCTCGGAAGGAGTTGAATATGAGATAGCAGAGGTGGTTAGAGTTTTTAGCCGCTTATGACTTTGGTATTAAGTACACACCAGGAAATGGAAATAAGGTTCTAGATGCACTTAGCAGAAAATATCAAAATGTAGTATTAGCAATGATAGCTGAGTGGAAAGATTTAGAAGCATTGACTACTTGTAGAATATAGTGGAGGTCTGAAGCTAGTTCTAGTAAAGAAACTGCTATATTGTCATGTTTGGAAGCTCAACCAGTGATGATCGAAAGGATTGCTTCTAAACAAGGGGAGGATCCATTACTAGCTGAACGAATCAGAAAGTTAAGGAACAAAACGGAGAGCGATGACTTGAAAGATTTCATTCCTGACCTGAATGGGTGGTTGAGGAAGAAAGGAAGACCGTGTGTTCCGAATGTGGGAAACATTAGGAAGGAAGTTCTTGTAGAGTGCCATTATTCGAAGTTCACTATTCATCCGGGAGGAACTAAGATGTATTAGGATATGAAAAGGAGTTTCTTCTGGGAAGGTATGGAGAGAGATGTAGGCTTATGGGTGAGGTAGTGTTTGAACTGTCAACAGGTAAAAGCTGAACATCGAAAACCGAGTGGGTTACTTCAGCCTTTGGATGTTCCAGTTTGGAAATTGGATTCTATCTCAATGGATTTCGTAGATGGGTTGCCAAGGTTGAATAGATGTAATGAGAGTATATGGGTTATAGTGGAAAGGTTGACCAATAGTGCCCATTTCATTCCAGTTAAGTCAACCAGGACGACACCTGTTTTGGCTAAATTGTTTATGAAGAATATAGTTAGACTGCATGGAATTCCTAGTAGTATAGTAAGTGATAGAGATTCCTTATTTACAAGCGAGTTCAGGAAGAGTTTGCAGGAGACTTTAGGACCAAGCTCACGATGAGTACTGCTTACCATCCGTAGACAGATGTGCAAACAGAAAGAGTTAATAAAGTTTTAGAGGATTTGTTAAGAGCTTGTGTGCTAGATTTTAGAGGATCATGGGAAGACCACCTACACTTAGTCGAGTTTTCGTATAACAACAGTTATCAGACTAGTATAGGGATGACACCGTTTGAAGCTTTGTATGGAAGGCCAAGCAAATCTCATGTTTGTTGGTTAGAGACTAGGGATAGGTTAGTTCTTGATCCATATTTGGTTAAAAATCTGCAGAAAAGATTGAGTTAATTCGAGTTAGGATGAAGGAAGCTCAATCTAGGCAAAAGAGTTATGCTGATAAAAGAGGAGGGACTTAGAGTTCTCAGTCAGAGATTATGTTTTCGTCAAGATATCACTAATGAAAGGTGTAATCCGATTTGGAAAACCAGGAAAATTAGCACCAAGATTCGTTGGACCATTTCCTATCATAGAAAGGATCGGGAAACTCACATATAGAGTTGAACTACCAAATAGTTTGGTAGGAATCCACAATATCGTGACGACCCACCTTTTTGAACGGTTAAAATCGACAATAAACCATACATGTCTAACTCAAACCATTCAAAAAGGCAGATTATCAATGGGGTTTAATAAGAAAATAAGATAAAAGAAGGAAAGCAAACACAGAATCTCGTAGCGGAATGACAAAATATAATAATCAAATAAACAGTTCATGAAGCTGTTTTACAATATGCATTTGATTTCAATTTTACAACATAATCATATTACAATCAACAAACATACCAAACTAATGTAGGAATAATAATAGTAATACGGTCTAGCAAACTCCATTTTCATCTTCAAGGAATAATATCTTCAACACTAAAATACTCAGGCTGACCCGAGCATAATGAAAAAACAAAACACTAGAGTTAGAACTCAAAGTTCTTATGTAAGTTAAATCAATAACAAGCAAATATGAGTGTAATAGCTTCAGAGATGATTACTGGATTTTACATCTCCTATTAAGTGTACAACGTGTGTGCAATAACTTAAGAGATGTTACGGGATTTTCCATCTCTTAAGGATCCGTCAAACTATCTATATATAGTAAGATACGCTATATATGTAGTGACTATCAGTAAAAGTATTAAAATAGCGTTAAGGATTTACATTAACCCCCTTTAACACATTTTTAAACATTGTCCTACAGTTTACCTTAGTAGCATCACCAGTAACGTCGGTAGCCAGCGAGGCGCTGAGATAAGACAATACTAAAACAAAATCGCAGTGGTCGCATATAAGGATAAAAGTATAACAAGGCACGTGAGGTGATGCCCAAGGTAGGATACTACCGTTTTGCATTTCCTGACTGGTGGTAACCCCTAACGGCCCATCGCAAACATTCATCCCATAGTCAAATCAAGGTGCACCAATCGAGTCAAAATCAATATAGTAATACGAAGAACAAATGTCGTTAGAGGTAGCTAGCCTCATTGGTTAGGTATGGCCCATGATTTAGTCATTTCAAATTGACACAAGTGTCGGGGTCTATCCATCATCATTCTCTTTCTTCAATCTAACAAACATCGCCAATTCAACCTCTACATTATGGATAACATCCACCATGTACACTGTTGTTAAAATGGTTCCGGTATTGACAAAGAGTACGCCAATATTCGACCCCGGTCTCTTTAACAACCAAACGACATTCTTTACACCGGTTGGTTCTTTTAAATTTCAAGAACAAGTCATATTTCATATCAAAATATCAGATTCGCTTCAAAATCATTTCGAATCCAAAATAGGTTATACCTTCATATCAAAACATTCATATTTAAATCAATGATTTAGATCTAAATGGTTCCCCCTTAAAACAGTTTGAATATTGAAAATGATTCTGAATAATCAAAATAGTTTGAATATTGGAAGTAGTTTGGATAATTAAAATAGTTTTAATATTGAAAAATAGTTTGGAATAATTAAAAATAGTTTTGAGGATTAAAATAGTCTATATATTAAATAATTTGATTATTAATATAGTTTGTATATCAAAATAATTTATATTAAAACTATTTCTTTCTTTCATAACAATTTGACATTCGGTTCAAATTCCAAATCACCATGAATTCAATTTTCACTTTTCAACTCAATCGATTTCAAATCCCAAAATTCAACTTAAATCAACCTAAATTCAAAACGATTTCAAAACTTTACTTCAACTTCAATTTAAACGGCTCTATTCAAATGGCTGAAAGTTTCAATTCAAATTCACATTTTTAAACAATTTAGTTTAAATCCATTTCACCTCAAAAATTTGAAATACCAATTTAAAACATTTTAATTAAAGTAAATTCAAAGTTTTACATTAAAATATAAATCTTTAAAATAATTCACTTTCAATAAATTCAATTCATATCTCAATTTCAACTTTAAGATTTCAATTGAAATCCTTAAACAATTTCATTTAAACAGTTTCAATTTCAACATTTCAAATCTCGAATTAGAAAATAATTTAATTCGTATAAATCCAAATTTTATTTTCTTTAAAACATCATTTAAACAAATCCAATTTCAATAATTTAAAATTATTTAATTTAACCAATTCGGTGTCTGTATATAATATTCTACCCTATGGTCAGGGATCAATTATTTCAATTTTAATTACATGGATGGATATATTTCATTTCAACCCATAATTAAATGACATAGGTATATATCATTTCAACCTATTTCTTAGTTCATTTCAAATATTACAAGTGACAATTTATAGGACTTCAAATAATAAATAGGATAATAACAGGGATAAGTCTAAATAAATAAACAACCATACATCCAACATATCAATCAATAGGCATCCAATTGAAACCAACATCTAAATCAACCAATATATCAAAACAATTACTAGTTATCAATTGTCAGCGTTTAACTAGCAATTAAATTCAATATTAATTTAAATGTCAATTTAATTCAATATAAAATTCAAACTAAATTTAAATAACAATTTAAATTACCAAACAGCAATAAATATAATGTTATCACTTCATGATTTTAATTTAACTAACATTAGAAAATTTATTATTGCATGAGTGGGTTTAATCACTCACCTTTGGTTTATAGCTCATTAAAAATCCAACAAAAGCCCAAAATTTCAATAGTCTTCAAATTCAACCAAACCAGTTTCATGTTGTCTGGAATTTCGATATGAGCATAATGGAAGAAACTGCGTGTGAAAGGGAGCTTGTATACAAAAGCTATCGATGTTAGAAGTTTTAAATTTTAAATTTTAAATAAAATAAATCAAGGGGCATCCATGTAATTATCTCATCACATTTGCAAACCCTACCGAACTCGATTAGCCCCAGAACGTGCACAGCTGCCACGATCAACCTCCAATCGTCGCTCCCATGTGCCACCGTAGGCCAATCCAACGCTACCACTAGAACCGCCCTCGCTTGCCGCACCTATGGCCAAGTCACCGCCATCTCCGACGCCGCCACGTGACCCCACCACCGTTCGCCTTCCACCATGATTTCTGGCGAATCAAGGCGCCTATGCAATGATCGACTCTGGTGGATGAACTCTACTTCGCCTCCTTTACAAGACGCTACTCCCCGATCGACGAATGGTGACGATCCACCGTCGATCGTGAAACCCTAATATGGAGGGCCAAGGAAAGATTGCCAATTTCTAGAAAACGGAGCCTCCAATCGAAAAACGAACTGCAGATGCTGATTTTGTTCGTTGAGAACTTCACGGTGATATATTATATGATAGGGTTTGATAGTTTGAATTTTTGAATTAGATTTGAAATTGGGAATTTAGGGCTTTGGGATATTCGCTATTGGAAAGGAGCAGATGAGATTAAAAAGTACGTACAGAAAATAGAATAGAAGGCTGCTAGGGTTTCATAACAGCATATATATAGACAAAGATGGACATGAATAGATGGAATAGATCAATTGAGCCAAAGCGACAACAAAGGCCCAAAAAGCCCGTTTCGTTCCCAAAATGAAAATAGGTCATCCTATATGTTGAAATATAGTTTTCAATATTTTTAAACTCAATGGAACTAATTTCAAACCCTAATTCTATTGTATATAGAAGTTAGCTTTAAAATCAAATTATATTTATTTTTAAGCATTAATTAACCGAATTATTATTAAATTGATTTAATCACCTTTAAATTCTAAATTAAAAGTTTTTCTATCATCATCCTTAATTAAACAGAATTTAATAATCTTTTAAAATTAATTTTTCATGTTAAAGTTAAGATTTAGATATTAAATTAATTTCAATATTAAATTACAATAGTAATAAAATCCTAATTCATTATATTTTCTATTTCAAACAAATTCTTTTATTTTGATTAACATGTTCTTATGTTAAATCAACAAACACCTTATGTATTCATTAAACATAAGTTTTCATTTATTACACTCATATTCTATAGTTAACATCTTTTCTTCTATTAACTGCAATATTTCAATTACATTAAATTTCATTGATTTCCAAATTAATTTCAAATGGGTTTAATAATAAGATGATAAATAAACAATTGTTATACATTAATAAGTCATATCTATTAACTTATTGTTTACAAATAAGGATTATAAATTACTTACCACATAACTGATTTAATATTCTATATTAAAACCAATTTCAATTAAATAACATATGATTGCACCATTAATACATCATTTATTTTATTCCTTATTAACCTTTATTATTACAATTGATTGAAATTACATTAAAACAGATGTCAATTACATTCAATTGGTATTAATAAATTACATTCTAATAATTTTTTTCATTAATAAATCATAAATTTTAAATTTCTGACAATATTAAATTCCAAAGTCTTATTTAATTTGATATTTTTAATTGTCATAAATACGGGTCATTACAAATGTTTTTCACATTTCTCATCTAAGGAAATATGTTCGAGATCCAGAAACTACAATTGCACCGACTGTGTTAGATGATCTAGTAGTGGAACCGGATATGACTATAGTTAGAAAACCAGTTTGAATAGTCGTGAGAGATGAGAATAGACTAAGGAACAAGACAGACAAATTAGTCAAAGTCCAGTAGAGTAATGAAGAGAGAGACTGTACTTGTGAAACTGAAAGCAGGATTAGAGACACTTATCCTGACTTGTTTCATGGTATGTTTTACCTTTATGACTGATTGTTGTGAGTACCTTATCGTAATTTCAAGGACGAAATTCTTTAAGAATGGGAGTCTGTAACGACCCTAATTTTTACTAATATTATTTAGGACATTTAATTTGATAAATTAAATGAAATAATGTAGACGGTTAAGGGATTGAGATTTTTTAATCAATAAGGGGGTTGTGTCTTAATGAATGTATATGCAAAAGAGAATTAAAAGAATTAAGTAGGAGGAAGTTGATAAGGGCAAAATAGGAATAGTCTTCATTCTTATACCCTAAATCCTTCTTACCTTCATTTCTTATTCATTTCAACATTTACAAACAAAACCAAAACACTAATAAGCTCGGTCGGCCACCATTAAGAGGAATCGAAGGAAGATAAGCTAGGAAACAAGTAGAAAGCTTGAAGGAATCAATCAAAAGACAAATCTCAACCTTCTTAACACCAAGCTAAGGTGAATAATTGATTTACATCTCAATTTTCCTAACGAAACACCAAATGAGCACTTTAAGGGGTTTAATTTCATCCCATACTTCCAAAGGATTTCAAAAATCTCTGAAAGATTAACAGGATGGTTCCCAAAGACTTATGATTTCACAAGCATGTCATCCACTCCATCGTCTATCTAATTTGATTCTTGGACATTACGTTCACTAATCTTTGGTAAGTATCGCCATCATTCTTAAAGCCGAATGACATTACGTGATAACAATACAGTCCCTAGTTGGGAATGAAGTTGGTGTACTCCTGATCGGGCTCATGCATCATAATTGATTGTATTCAAAGTAGGTGTCCATGAATAAGAGAAGCTCATGTCTCGCTGTTCTGTCAACTAGCTGGATGATTCTAGGCAGTGGAAAGCTATCCTTCGGGCAGGCTTTGTTCAAGTATGAGTAGTCAACACAAGTCTTCCACTTCCCATTTGATTTCTTCGCTAGTACAAGGTTTGACACCCATTCAGGATACGTTGCCTCATGGATAAAGCCGTTGGCAGTAGTTTATCGACTTCTTCCTTCAATGAGCGGATCGCTCCAAACCCAGACTGCATATCTCTTGCCTTACTGTTGTGAATTTAATGTCGATATTAAGTGCGTGACACGCTATCTTCGACGATATCCCGCACCTATTGGAATGCATCCAGGCGAACAAATCCAGATTGGCAAGAAATTTTATAATTTCGTTTTGCATTTTGACTCCGAGCTGTGAACCTATCTTTAAAGCCCGAGTTGGGTCATCCACATCGATAGGGACAACAACCGTAAACTCCATCGGTGCTGCCTGTTTATTCCCTGCACTCTTCTTCCTAGGGCTCATAGTTTTGTCGAAGCAACTATGATCCATGAGATAGAGGTTATTCTGTAATTGCTATGCATGCGGGTCATGAATGTGGAGATTCTTCCTCACATTCTTCCCCTTCTCACGTCATCTAGCTTTGTACAATTCACCGATGTAACATTCTCTTACTGTGCTCTGGTCTCCACTGACCACTCCAACCCCATTTTCTATTGTGAGCTTCATTGCAAGTCACCATGGAGCTAAAGCTATCCTGAAATCAACAAGGATCGATCAGCCTAAGAAACCGTTATAAGCTGAGAATTCATCAATTATCACGAAGGTCTGAATAAGAACCACCCATCGTTTTCCTTCTCCAAGTTCAATAGGTAAGTCAATCATCCCGATTGGCTATTTTGGTTTGCCTGTAAATCCCTGAATCTTCGTCCTCAAGCGGTCACATCCTTCATAATAATCTTCCTTTGATCGAATGTTTGTTGGAAAAGGATGTTAACTGAACTTCCACTATCAACCAACACTCTACGCACAACTACTGAACCAATTTCAATTGTTACCCCATTGGGTCAAGAGTTGGCACCTCTATACCTTTAGTATCCTAGTTTCGAAATATGATATCATCACTTATCAACTTTTGTTGTTTGGCCAGGACTACATCTTCGACGGCATAACAAGCTTCCTCAGGAGTGTGCTTTAAAGAACTGGCATATCGCTTCAATCGCCCCAACTCTTCTGTGCTAAATGAGTTCCTCCAGTGATGGTACTTATGACGAGTCTTTGATTTATCTGACAAGGCCCTTCTTGGCTAGGTCCAGCCAGATTTCCTTGATTACTCAGAACTTGGGGTCTAGTGGGTTGTTCAGAATTCTGCGATTCTTCAAGTACTGTTGAAGCATGTTGTTCCTTATCAGTTCCTCAATTAAGTCCTTCACATACCGACATTCATTTATGTTATGCCCGTGAGTCTCATGAGAGCGACAAAACTTCCTCGATTTCTTTTGTTGTTCCGACACTTCCCGCTTTGGTGGTTTGTTTTATCGCTCGGTTCCTTGAGTGGCAAGTTAAATGTTTTCCATGCTATCATTCAACGATGTATAGTCCTCGGGTCTAAGATTCCTTAGATGTTTCCCGTTCCCGTCAGGCCTACTAGAGTTCTGATTCCTCTTCTTCTGATTCAAATTCTTTTTTGTGTTTCCTGTGGTAGCTAGAACTATTTCCATCCCGCTTAAACGTGACATTGCTATGAACTATTTCCTTTGGTTGCTCATCGATAGTTTTGCCTTTGAACATACTTGCCTCTCCTAATCTTAGAAATTGGTTTGCCTATCGGTGGAATTCCTCTATGGTGGTGGGTTGTTTCATTTTAATCCATCTATCGAAAGCCGTATCTGGGTGGATGGCTCGGACCAAAGCCGTAAAAATCTATCTTCCTTTGTATTTCTTACCTCGGTAGTTGCAATGTTAAACCGGTTCATGAAAGATACCAGTGACTCATTGGGTCCTTAGAAAAAGCTAGATAAGGACACCACTTTCCTTAGTCATGCAGTATCGAGTCCAAACTACTCTAGGAACATTTTGCTACTTCATCGAAAGTGGAAACAAACCTCGTGCAAGTTTAGTGAACCACATGGAAGCAACTCCTTCCAAAAAGAGAGGAAAACATCTATAACGGACAACATCCATCGCCCTAGCTTTATCCATATGCTACTCATATTTGTACAAGTGATGTTTGGGGTCCGTCATTCTGTTATACAATGGCATAGTCAGCATAGTGAACTTCTTAGGATATTCTTCTCTTAGAACATTTTTAATGAACGGAGTTCGGCTTGGCACGGAACCTCAGTCTTCATTCTTTCTGCCCCTACTCTCCTCCAATAACCATTTTACCATATCAACGATGTACTCCTCTCTAGCACGGTGGTCTACAAGTCACTTATTAGGGGCTATACCGAGTGTTTGACTCTGCAAACAGCCTCGGTTTGCCAGTTGAAGCCTAGGTTCTCCATTCTTCGAGAGGACCACACCTGTAGGGTCTCTTTGGCACGTGGTTGGTCTTACTAGGGAATTTTGAACTTTGTTTCTAGCATTTTGCATGTATACATTAGCATTCAATTCCATTCCATCACCATCAAGTTGCATATCATTTTCAGAGTCAGAAACAAGCTTTGCTTTATTCCCTTGATGAGTATTCCCAAATATGGGTTTGTAGCAAGTTGTTCTCAACTAGGTGGAGTACTTCTGTTGCCTTCCATCATGATTCCAGCAACTCCTCCAACAACCTCCTTCTGCTTTTTTTTGGTTCCTCATGTTCAAGCCCGAAATAGAGGAATTCTACTGTTCCATAGCAGTCGTAGTTTCTAGTCTAGCTTTTAGAGCACTTAGTTGCTGTAGCGCTAGCAAAGCATCGACCTTATCCATGAGAGCCTTTTGGCTACCGGCCATTTTCTGGTTAAGTTCATAAACCATCCGATTAAGCTCCCTTTTAGTTGCAACATCTTGTTGAGGAAGCAAACTGATGCTAGATTTCCGCTATGAACATCTGTTTGATGATTATTAGCATTGTTTACTTTAGTTTGTTGCGCGTTTGCATCATCACCACCAACCGTTGCTCGATCTACTAGAAGTAGTCCGTTGTTTTCTAGGTGTCATTGATCCCCAACGGCAAGCCTACAAATCTTCAAAGCAAATTTCCTAGATCTAAATGCAGTATCTCTTCTAATCCAAAATAGAAGGCCAGATCTAAGCTTGAATTCCGAAGTTCTTAATGAAATCATCAAAATCTAAGAATAGGTTGCAGAGTGTCCATGAGACCTAGATCTAGCAGGTAATAGTAACAGTAAAGGGAAATAAATAGCAATCAGAAAGAGAGACATAAGATTTTATAGTGGTTCGGCAATCTTTGGCCTACATCCACTTTATAGCTTTGTTGCTTATAGATTTACTTGAGTTTACAAAGGGTTTTAGAGAGAATAAGTCACAAGTATAGAGATTAAACCAATTCTAAGTCGTAGAATTGCCTAAAGTAGCTGCCTTAGTGACTATCGTGTAGACGAAGGAGATGAAGAAGAGACAAAGCTTCTGCGTAGTGATGGCAGAAACCAGCTCCTTCCTTGGTTGCTCTATGGTTTGTATTTATAGGGGTAGCAGTTGTATTGGGCTAGAGGGAGAGTTGGCGCAGAGGCCAGATAAAGGCCCGAAGGTGTATGCAAAATTGCATGTGCTACCGAGTTGACATGACATGTCAGAGCCAACATGTGTAGTTAACTTCAATTGCCTTAAGCTCTTTTGTGTTGTGCTTCCTACTCCACTTTGAGGTGTCCTTTTTTGTTTCCATAAGTAGTCAGTTGATATCGGTGATAGTTCCTTCATCCCTAAGCTGGTTCTGTTGTTCTAGCTGCTAACTCTTTAACTCTGATAATTGGTAGTTCAAAACCCTTGAAAATTCCTTGAGTAAATATAGAAGTAGAGAATGACTTGTGTAAAGTTTGAGTGAGAAATACGGACTGTAACATCCCCTATTTTGAGGCCCAAAGCTAAGCGCTATAAATGCCAAAGTCATCCATAGTATTAACTTCCGGTGATAAAATACGGTAATGTTAATGGTATCCATAATATCATAAGCACATGAATATGAAATAAAAACAACACAGATTAAAACAACTTTTCTGATTGCATTTCAAAGTAGTATTTAATATTCAACTTACATAATCCCATAATTGATTCCCAGGTTTTGACCAAATATAATCGTTACAAAATACACCAACAATGACATATGTATATGCCTCCTTGGATGATCAAAGTACTAAATAGACATATATGTCTTAATACATCACAACGGAAATAGAACTAAATAGCAACTCCTAAATAGCTAACTTTGCCTCCTGCACGTCTTCGGAAGCTTTATTCGTCCACCTACTAAACCTGTGAAACCTTAACTCTCAATACTCAAATTAATTTTGAGCACCCGAGAGTTTAAGGGGAAAACATAAACTTCGAGTCATACATAAAGCCTGGTATGAAAATACTATTACATCTCGGTTTACTGATATTGTTAGACTACGCCACTTAGTGGAACGGGTTTCTCCTCACTAATATCCCTTTAGAACATATCTTTTTTTGCAATTAAGAATCTTGCAATCAATTTGATTATAACAATAATAGCAATATCATATATGCTTATAAATAGGTAACAAATGGACCATCTATCCAAAAAAATATAGTTTTGTTTGGCTAACTACTAACCATTGGCTGACTCGGGCCTACCCCGACAAAAAACAAATAATCTAACAACTGTTAGAAAAACTTCTGGATGGTTTGTCCTAAACTTACTTCTCCAAGGGTCACCTTATCCTAATGGTTTTTCGGGCTCACCAATAACCTATCCTTCTCCTTTGTATATATTATTTTTTATGTGTAACCATCATTTAAGTCTTACCAGTGACTAAGCCCTACACACTGGAATTTTGGACTAAAATTAGCTTGGGGCTAAAGCTAATGTATATGGCGCGACCCTAAACCAGTGTCATATGGTATTCTAATATCCGAGTCATTTACTTAGGGTTAACTACTAACCCTTTAAATTTTCCTTGAAAACCTTTTCAAAATGATTGCTTTACTTAAATCTCTTTGCCATGTTATATATACTTTACACAAAACATTATTAATGGACACATTTGAAACCCTTGTTTAGAAGCTTTAAAAAAAACCCTTTTGAAACCATTGAAAGTACCCCTTTCGATACAAGTAAACTTCTTTACTTTATAACCTTAGGCCAAAGGGCCAAAACATACCTTTCGAAACCATTTACGTTAAACCTTTCGAAACATTGAAATCATCCCTTTTGAAAGCTTTATAATTCCATAGACACCCTCCTTTCAAAACACCTTAAACATGCCTTTCGAAACCTTTGGAAACCTTCCACTTAAAACCTTTCGAAAACATTAGGGAACCACCCCTTCAAAACTTTTATCTTAAACCTTTCAAAAGCATTTGGGTTTAAGTAAAATGTGTGGAACAACCTTTAGAAACCATTTGAAACCTTTGGGTTTAAGTTTCAATAGAACAATGGGTTCTAAAACAACCAAGTTGAAAGCACTCTTTCAAAAGTAGTTTCTTACGTAAATAAAGTAGATGGTTTCGACGCCATCCCTTTCAAAAGCATTGGAGGAGTGGCTTCTTTAATAAAGTCGAAAGCACCCCTTCGAAACCATGTTTAAAGGCAAAGCGGCCTTAACTGGGTCGAAAGGTAGAATCGCGGCAACAAGGGTTTCAACACCGTCGAAAGCCTATTTAAAACAAAAGGTGGCAACCTAGATCGAAATCTTATCTTTAAACCAATTAACCAAGTCGAAAGCTATCTCATTCGAAAGCAAAGCAAGTGTGTTTTCTTTTAAAAGAAAAAACAAGGTTTCAACCCTTTTGGAAGCCATGTTTTGACCCTCTACCTTTCGCCTATCTCCAATACACTACCTACCAAGTCTTTGATACCATGTGTACTGGTTTCGAACTGGTTCGAGGCGGAGGTATGTGATCGAAAGGTTGCTGCCGAAAATAGCGAAATAGCATATACTTACAAAAACTGTTTTCTTTCTTTATAAAGTAATTTCTTTCCAACTAACTTGCTTATTTGTCATAATATAATTGGTTGCCAATTTCTTTTCTAAAATCTTTTCTAAAAGTGCTGCCGAATTCAGAATTTATTTATTTAAAACATTTACAAAATGCCCCTTCTCCTATTTTAAACATATAAAACAATTAAGTCTCATACCTTAAATAATTTTATATACTTAACAAAACACATTGGATCTCCAAAAATTCCAATAAATCACGTTTAATATATTTTCTAACATATTTAAATTTCTGACCCAAAGCTACTATATATTAGCCGTAAATAAATTTTAAACCCAAAATAGCATTTTCTTCACTAGAAAATTCATAATAAATCCACAACAATTCAGAAAATTATGAAACTTGAAATCCATCTCTAAAATGTTATTTCTGAGGACATTGGTAGACTCAAAGTTAAAAAAGGCAAGAAAGAGGGTGGAAAAGTTATTCCGCCAAAACAATTTGCCAATGGGTTATTAATGTGCATAGGTTTATTTCTTACCCATTACAATGTGGGGATACATAGTTTATTCCATAATTGGGCGTGGTGATGGAAGTAATGAATAGACTTATTCATCAAAATCCATAAAGCAAAGTGAACATATGTAGGTTGCAAAATGATGGCACATTAGAATGGTTCATTCAATTTTAGTAAGTAATGATAGAGCCACAACATCATTGGCCTCGGTTGATGCTGAATGGCAGCTTTCAACAATTGTTCCTTCTAGATTGGGTTGTAAGCATTAGTTGTCTCCGATAGTATAAAGCACGTATGATGTTATGGAAATGTTCCTTTTTATGTGTTTTCTGTGTGGACCGTAATATTATGGAAAAACAGTATAGGGAAATTTTAGAAAAGTCGTTTAACTAATGCAAAAGAAAACAAAATAGTAAAAGGCTGGAAGTATAAAATAAATTAAGAAAATTTATTTATTTATTTAGCTAATAAGAATGACTAGGATCTTAAGTCCTCAAAATAATAGGAAATTTTTTTAAGAAACAAATTTCAGTAAATGAATGGAAAGGAAAGGATGTTTCAAAGCCACGGGTCAATACCCATATGCCGTAAAGGCTGAAATTTATTAAACTTGTGTGATGGTTGTTATTATACATAAAAGAAAAGTTTTGAAAAATTTAAAATTTATTGCGTAATTGAATAGAGTCCATTACATATGCTAAAGGGTTGACTAAACCCCAATTTCAAGAGGTATGGAAAAATTTGTTTTGAAAAACCTTGTTAGCCATAAAATCAACTCAAGAGCAGAAGTATGAAAGAAGGTTTATGAGAGTGAGGTTTAGATGAAGTAACAAGCATAGGTTTCGACAGAGGTCATAAGAAGACGTTTCAAAGGCATTAATAAGGTTTCAAAGGAGTCGAAGGCACCAACTGCTCTTACAGTGTGAAGGCTTTCGATTCAGATGGAAACATGAATACTCTTCCACCGTTTTCAACCTTTCAACATAGATAAATAAGCAAGGACAGCTTCGGAACCCCTTTCGAAGGCAATGGATGATAATCTCCCACTTATACGCTAAACCTTTCGGAACTAAAGGTTTCACCCTTATCATAACCCTTTCAAAAGCATTGACAAGCCTTTCAAGCCGGTCAAGGCCGATAATATTAGGGGAAGGTTCCGCCTCAGTTCTCAGCCATGCATTCAAAGGCTACCCGACATCGTTGAAACCATTGTTACTTCAATATCTTCGAAACCAGTATGAGCAACCTATCGACGGAGTCAGAGGCTCCTATCTTATTTCTAGTAGCAACAAGAAAACATGAATAAAAAGGCGCGTTTGGAAACCTTTCGACGGCGTCAAGAGGTGTTATGAAGGAAGCAGTGCCTAAAGTTCAACAAAGGCGAAAGGTTGTCAAAGGACCCTTTCGACTCATTCGAAAGGTCTGGGAAAAGATAAAGGAAGCACAAGAGTAGATCAAAGAGCACAAAAAGATGCCTTTTGACAGCGTCGAAAGGAGTCATGGCCTTTTGACTAAGTCGAAAGGCTTGGAGCGGCATATAAAGGGGGTCCCTTCGACCAAGTCGAAAGCATAGGCGCGGAAGAAGGCTGACCTACATCTATAAATAAGACCCAAGGGGTCCGGTTGTGGGGACCAAATTTCGAAATCCTAAATTCATTTCTTCTACTCCAATCTCTTAATTTCAATTAAGTCCGATTGAAACCCTAAATCAGATTGGGAAAAAAGCTCTATTTCTTGTAACGCATTTTGGATTATTAATAAAGGAGTGATGGCTTATTCAATAAGGAGTTTGATGATGAGGAAGATCATTAGCTAGTCTAATGATCAATTGCGCATGATTCTAACCTATTCTCTTAATCTCTTTTTGTCTATGCAAGGCATAGGATCAACTTGGGAATCTTTGGTCGAAACACATCATCATCGGAACCTACATTTGACACTAGAAATAAGAATGATCATAGGGTTTCGACCATGACGAATTTATGAAACTAGGAAACACCAGGTTGATCTTATACATGGAAGTTAAAGTGAATCTTTGGCAATTATAAGCTAGAACCGTTTCGAAAGAGTGGAACCCCTTATGACACAATCGAAAGGGGTGCTTCGATGGGGATTTCAGTTTATAATTGACTAACTACTATTAGGAGAGGAACTCATTCGAAAGGGTCTATTCTCAGATACACCTGTAACCTTTTTGAAGGGGTTCCACATCAAAAGTAATGAAGCCATGAAGTCGAAAGTAGTCATGTCATACTAATGAAATATGTATCCCTTTCGACATGATCGAAAGGACCAGAAAAGTACCTTTCGACATGATCGAAAGGATGAAAAGCTAAAAAGGTTAATTGCTTTTGATCCACTCAAAGGAAAGAATTCAAACAGATGCTATCTCCCTAGACTGATTCCTTGAAACCTTCTGACTAAGTCAACCCAGTCGAAAGGTGAGGATAGCTCTTTAGACCCTTTCGATCAAGCGAATCAGGTCGAAAGATAGAGCAATCTTCTTAAACCTTTTCGACTATGACAATCTGGTCGAAAGGTATGCTTCGAAGGAAGAGATCTTTCCATCAATATGGTTTCATTTGAGTTTAATTACCTTTCACTTGACATCGAGGATGTTGACAAGTTTTCTTGTTAACATTTTTGGCACTAGAAGAAGGGCTCAAACCTCCGACCTTGTCACTGTATTACAGACTAATTGTGGTTCATTTGTCTTACATAGGAAAAATGAGATCAAAACGGTTAAGTGGAATTGAAGGAGTTGTCCACACCACTATTTTGGAGGAGAATATAGCTCCATCTTTTAATCTTGATGGAGTTGGTCCTGGGAAAACTTCGTCGCCAGGACAACAAGACAAGAATACATCTAAAATAAAATACTTGGAACAACGGCTATAGGAGATGCAAGAGACACTTAAGATTGCTCTATCTCAGAAATCTTCCAAAACTCCAACGCCAACTCAAGGGGAAGAGGTGGTCTCCCCTAAAAGGAATCTAAAAGCTAATTCCAATGAGTATAAAGGCAAAGTGGATCCGACGTCCTCAAAGAAGAGAGAAATCCCCTAATCTAAAGCTAACCATTAGGGAAGAATTCTCGACAAATCAATTGAACAGTCCGGGAGTTCAACACAAAGGAATATTGCCCGAACCAGAAAAATTATGGCAATGTTGAAGCTTGCCTGAAAGATGCCGCTGAAAAGGCGATAAAAGATGCTATAAATTCAAAAGGAAAGAGAACAATGGACGAAAATGTTAATGACAATGAAAGAGTGCATCCCTTTACTGATGAGATCATGGCCATTGTTATCCCGCCATATGTTAAGATCCCATCAATGAAATATCACAGGGTTACAGAACCAGACAATCATTTGATGGCTTTTGACAGCCAAATGGACTTGTACAATGCATCTGGAGCTGTCAGATGTCGATTGCTCCCAGTCACTCTCCAAGGAGCAGCAACAAAATGGTATAGGAATTACCAGGAAAAAACTATATACTCATGGAAACAGTTTTCTTATGAATTTTCAACCGAATTCCGCATCTGCAAAGATCCCACGATCGACTACACAGTTTTGGCCAATATAAAACAAATACAGGAAAAGTCCTTGGGAGATTTCCTAAGGAGGTTTAATGATGAAGCTTTAAAGGCCAAAGACATGAACGATCAGGATAAGCTTATAGCCGTTCATTCTGGCTTGAAAACACCCCCTTCTGGAAGCAACTCTTTGTTAACGACTGCAAAGACTTACAAGACTTCCATTTTCAAGCTGACAAGTTCATCCAAATGGATGAGCTTTACTATGCCAAGAAGAAAACTATCCTCAAGAAAGAAGGGGGGAGATTTGGCGAAGACTGTGGCCACAAAAGAACGAGATGGGAAGAATCAATAGCTAACATAGTTGCTTTAAACAAGACACTGCCTTATGTGTATGTAGTAGCCAAGGAAAGAGTCAAATTTCTGGTCTCCTATAAAGCCAAGACCAACCCTGAACAGAAAAAGGGAGGAGACTATTGCGCTTATCACAAAGCCTACGGCCACAAAACTGAAGAGTATAGGGTTTTGGCTGGAATTATCCAGAAGCTGATTCAGGAAGTTCATTTGAAGGAGTTTGTTTAGAAATAGCAGAAAACCCGGCAAATAGAGAATGGTCCACAGAAACGCCTAGGAAATGCTGTAAACATGTTGGAAGATGAGGACACCCTAAGCTTGAGCCCGCCAATCAATAGAATTGATGTAATCCATGGTGGGCCGCACCTGCAGGAAACAACAAGGGGGCCCGAAGAAGGTATATTAAAGAAGCAAAAGAAGGGATCTACTCTATGCAAGAGGAACCTCCAATGAAGAACCCATGTCTCAACATTCAGCTGCCCAACCTTGTAGTCACTCCACAAGAGCTAAGAAAAGGGATTCACCATCCTCATAATGATCCTTTGATGGTTACTGCATAAATTGGATTATCTATCATCTCAAAAATTCTGGTTGATATAGGCAATGCAGTCAATGTAATCTTCAAGCACGCCTTCGATCAGATGAACATTCTTGAGAATAAACTAGAGCCAAGCATGGAGCCTATATTTGGATTCAACAACAAAGGATCAACTCCAGTGGGATAGATAAAGCTGCTTATACAAATGGGAGTGCCACCAACCTGCAGAACCTTCAAAACAATTTTTGTGATAATCAATCAACCCTCCTACTACAACGCCTTCTTTGGAAGGCTAGCTCTTGATGAGATAGATGCCTTGTCTCCCTGAAATATCTCATCGTAAAATTCCTGACAAAGTGAGGCTGGGAAACTGTAGTCTAGCTCTCGGGAAATGTATTTTTCCACTCTTGATCGGTATAAAAGGGAGTATTCTGCGTACTTTGATTCTTCTACTATTTTACAGCCTTTGAATGATAGATTTTCACATCCAACATTCAAAGCAAAGATTAAAGTTAATAAATCTAACAAACATATGTATCAAAGGTACATTCCCTCTGGAGGCAAGAAAAAAAGAATTGATGCGAACTCAGCGGAAGAAAGCCCAATAGTCACAGAATTGATTGCCGAAGGCCAACGGAAAGGATAAAACCCATATAGGACCTTGAGGAAGCGTACATAGATTCAGATGACGCTACCAAAGTGGTTAAGGTGGGAAAATATCTTAATGGTAACTTAAAGAAGGATTTGATACAATTTCTCAAAGTCAACAAAGATGTATTTGCTTGGTCGCATTCCGATATGGCGGTAATTGATCCAACGGTTATGTGTCATGCCCTCAACATTAATCCAGGAGCAACTCTCGTAAGGCAGAGAAAGAGACAAATGGACAAAGTACGGTCAGAAGTTTTGAAAGAAGAGGTTAACAAACTCCTCGAAAACAGATTTATTCGTGAAGTATACTACCCAAAGTGGTTAGCTAATCCACTACTGGTAAAGAAGTCAAACGGGAAATGGAGGACTTGCATTGACTACATGGATTTGAACAAAGCATGTCCAAAAGATTGTTTCCCATTACCACGAATAGACCAAATAGTACATGCCACAAGCGGACACAAGTTGTTATCTCTTATGGATGCCTATTCAGGGTGTAACCAAATACCAATGTTCAAACTAGATGAGGATCACACTAGCTTGATAACTGAGTAGGGGATTTATTGTTACAAAGCAATGCCCTTTGGACTGAAAAATGCAGGTGCAACATATCAAAGGTTGGTTAACTGAATGTTTAAGAAGAAAATTGGTCGGAACATGGAAGTTTATGTGGACGATATGCTGGTAAAGTCTGGTAAACCCGAAAATCAGCTTAAAGATTTGGAAGAGATTTTCAAGGTATTGCGAAAATATCAAATGAAAATCAACCCACAAAAGTGTTCTTTTGGAGTCCATTCTGGAAAGTTTCTAGCTACCTTGTAGGTGCCTAAGGAATCGAAGCCAGCCCAGATCGAATTCAAGCCATTAAGGACATGGCCAAACCAAAAACCAACAAGGAAGTGATGAGTTTGAATGGAAGGGTGGCTGCCATAAGTAGATTTATCTCTAAGGCTACTAATAAGTGCATACCTTTATTTGATGTAATTAAGAAGAAAAAGAACTTTGAATGTGGAGAAGATTGTAGAAAAGCCTTTCAGGAACTAAAAAGCCACTTGGAAAAGCCTCCAATACTTTCAAGTCCCAAGAATGGGGAAACCTTATACCTATATATGGTAGTTTCAGAGCATGCAGTTAGTTCAGTGTTGATTAGAGAAGGGAATGAGGCACAACTTCCAGTGTATTATATGAGCATACGGTTGAAGGATGCAGAAGTCTGATATCCAGTAATTGAAAAGTTAGCCTATTGCTTGATTCTAACAGCTCGAAAGCTTAGAGCATATTTCCAAGCACAACCGATTAGGGTACTGACCAATTTTCCCTTTAAGCAAGTTTTTAGTAAGCCAGAAACTTCAGGAAGGTTGGTAAAATGGGGAACCGAACTCAGCCAATATGACATAGAATTTCAGCCACGAGCTGCAATCAAGGGGCAAGCATTAGCAGACTTCATTAATGAGTGCACTAACTTTATTAAGGAGCAATCGGGCAAGGAAAAGGACCAAAAGCCTATGTGGCAATTATTCGTTGATGGCGCATCAAATGAACAAGGGGCCAGTGTAGGATACGTAATCATCACACCGGATGGACATCGTTTACATTATGCCATGAAATTGGGATTTCCTGCAACTAACAATGTGGCAGAACATGAATCTATGGTGGCGGGATTAACCTTAGCGTTAGAACTCAAAATTCCACAGATATAGACCTTTAGTGATTCTCAACTAATGGTGAACCAAGTGAAACAGGAATATCAAACAAATGCTCCCAAGCTATCATTATACGTGAAAAAGATATTAAGAATGCTTGCTTTGTTCGAAGACTTTTCAATACACTAAGTCCTAAGAGCAGAAAATTCACAAGCGGACTCCATAGCAAAACTAGCAAGCTCGAGAGGAGCCTCAGAGACACGTATTGTTCCAGTGGGATATCAGGGAACTCCAAGTATTGAAGAGGAGGCATCCGAATAGGGGAAAGAATTGTTCGTTCTGACAAGTCTCAAGCAAAGTCTCAAGGGGATGAGAGAAGGGAAAGTAGTAAAGAAATATCAAATAAAAGGGTGGACGAACCTAGTCCAAATAACATATATGATGACATTTGGATGTCACCCACTGTAGAATACCTTGTTAAAGGAACACTCCCATCAGAAAAAGGTGAGGCAAGGAAAATCAAGAGACAAGCTCCAACCTTCATAATAATGGATGGAATCCTCTATAAAAAAGGATATGCTCTTCCCTATGTAAGATGTGTAAGCATGAATGAAGGAATAAAATTAATGACTGAAGCACATGAAGGATTTTGTGGGGATCATTCAAATGGAACAAAGTTGGCAAAGAAAATAACGAGGCAGGGATTTTATTGGCCGCATATGTGAAAAGATGTGAAAAGTGTCAGAAATATTCAAAGATTCCCAGATTTCCCCCAAGTCAGTTGACTCCCACAATAAGTCCATGGCCCTTTGATGTATGGGGAATAGATTTAATCGGCCCATTGCCTATTTTAAAAGAAGGGACAAAGTATGTTGTAGTTGCCATAGACTATTTCATCAAATGGGTTGAAGCAGAGCCGCTTCCAAAGATTACTTCTGGGAAGGTGCTCAGATTCGTTATCAAGAATATCATAACCAAATTTGGAATTCCCCAAAAGATAATTTCAGACAATGGGACACAATTTGAGAGTGAAGAATTCTCCTGCTTTTGTCATAAGAATGGAATCATTAAAAGTTTTTCATCGGTCGCACATCCAAAAGCGAATGGGGTTGTTGAGGCTGCAAACAAAACCATAAAGACGATTATGAAAACGTGGCTAAACAAGGCAAAATGAAATTGGGTAGAAGAACTGCTGCTTGTGTTATGGGCCTATCGAACATCCACCAAAATGGCAATGGGACATACTCCCTACCTTTTGACATATGGGTGTGAGGCAATGTCGCCAATTGAGATTGAGATACCCTCACACCGAAGAATCGCCTACTCATTTGATAAAAATCATGAGCTGAAAAAAGAATCCTTAGATTTAATACAGAATTGAGAGATGAAGCAGCGGTAAGAACCGCAGAATATCAAAGAAGAATCTCAAAATAATACAACTCAAATGTGAGAAATCGGTCATTACATGAAGGAGATTTAGTACTTCGAAGAGTAATGTCAAATACCAAAAACCCCGCAGATGGACCCTTGGGGTCGAATTGGGAAGGATCATTAATCGTTTTCAAAGTAATCCCTCAGGAGCTTACAAATTATGCCGACCATACGACAATATGGTCCCGAGAACATGGAATGACGAACTTTTAAGGCTATATTTTCCAAAGATGAATGAATAAAGCATCTCTTTGTTCAAAAAAAATCTATATGGTTGAGAGTGAAATGCTCCTTATATTTGGATACTACCTAAGATGGTAGAAAGCCTCTGTCCATGCCAAGATGGCCAGGGAAGAGCACCTCCTAGAGGGAAGGCGGGTAAGCCTTTAGCCGCACCATGAGATGGCCAGGTTAAAGCACCGGACAAGCCCTTGGCCATGCCTCTGGTCAGGTCAAGGCACCTCCTAGAGGGAGGATGGAGTAAGCCTTTATCCGCGCCATAAGATGGCCAAGGTAAAGCACCCAACAAGCCCTTATCCACACTACGCTATGGCTAGGGTAAGGCACCTCCTGAAGGGAGGATGGAGTAAGCCTTTATCCGCGCAATAAGATGGCCAGGGTAAAGCACCGAACAAGCCCCTGTCCACGCTGCAAAAGGGCTAGGGCAAGGCGCCTCTTGGAGGGAGGTTGGGTAAGTCCTTGGTTCCAGCCTCTAAGATGAGCTAACCAAGAGCACCGGACAACAACAGACTAAGATGTCCAAGCTCAAGTAGAGGCTCATTCAATAATGGACTAAGTGTCCAAGCCCGAGAAAAGGCTCATCAAATGATGGCTAAGACATCCAAGCCCAAGAAGAGACTCATCAAATAATGGACTAAGACATCCAAGCCCAAGAGAGGCTCATTCAATAATGGACTGAGATGTCCAAGCCTGAGAAATAACATATCTACAAGAGACTAAGATGTCCAAGCCTGAGAAATGGCATATCCGATTATGGACAGAGACGTCCAAGCTCAAGAGGCAGCTAATCAGATTATTTCTATATAAACAAGACCTGAATGCATCAAAGGAGTAGAACAGAACTCCACTTATTAATACCCGAATCTGGGTATTGGGACCTTTGTTTCCAAACATCATCTATTAAATACCCAAATCTGGGTTTCGAGTTTCTCATATCTGAATTTCATCAATTAATAGACGAATCTGGGTTTCGGGACATTCATTTCAGGACTTCACTTACTAATGCCCGAATCTGGGTTTTGGGTCTTTATCAATCACTAACTATCTATATTATACCCAAATCTGGGTATTGGGACATTATTAATCACTTGTGGTTTTTATACTCGAATTTGGATTTCAAGACCATTATTTGATTTTGCCTTAATACCCTAATCTAGGTTTGTGGCTCCTACTATAAAGATAATTCTCATGGACCTTTGGTTATTCAACATATGCCTTAATCTAGGTAGAAGGTTTCTATCTTGGCAACAATTACTATGGATGTCTGCTTATACAACATATGCCCTAATCTGGGTTGAAGATTCCTTTACAAAGACAATTTTCTATCATATGTCCTGATTTGGGCTCGAATCTTGATATGAAGATAATATTTACTAATTTCTGTTTAATTTACCATAAAAGCCTGAATCTAAGTTTAGAAATGCCCCACAGAGGGCTATTTTTGGATATTGTTATTTGGATTCTGGATACCCCATTATCAGCTTCCAAACTTTGCAAGTTAATACCCTAATCTGGGTTAAATTTCATTATTTCTTAATCCCAAGCTGAGGATATGATGTAATAGAGTTGAGATTGCTACAGATAACCGAATATTTCGAGCCGGTCTTTTTAATGCCTAATTTGGAGTTGATGTTTTATAACTCTAAATTATGCTCACCAACATTTGAATGAAGGCTTCAGGATCATTCAAATTTATAGGAAAGTTTCCAGATATATATTAGGGTGGATGAGCTACAAAGGCTTATTTTCTGATAATAACTCATTGTCCTTATTTGCAGCTATTGGCTATTGCCCACAGGGAGTTCGTAGACTACATCTATCATGTGCATTGGTAGCTACTTATAACAAGTTTCATATCTGTTGAATGTGGATTATGATCGACTAACTGTCCGAATATGAAAGCATTAATACTCTAATCTATTACCAAACGTGCATATAAGTATGATGAAGAGCTAATAACAACAAATATCACTTACTTTGAATTTTGCAGGAAAAATAAAGTTATGAAGAGTAAGAAAGCTTTGAAATTTTTATCCTAAAGAAAAAAAGCTTCTTTCATACAAGGGGGGCAAAATATTAGCCATAAAATCAACTCAAGAGCAAAAGTATGAAAGAAGGTTTATGAGAGTGAGGTTTTGATGAAGTAACAGGCATAGGTTTCAACAGAGGTCATAAGAAGACGTTTCGAAGGCTGGTTTCGAAGGAGTCGAAGGTACCAGCTACTCTTACAGTGTGAAGGCTTTCGATTCAGATGGAAACAGGAATACTCTTCCACCATTTCCAACCTTTCGGCATAGATAAATAAGCAAGGACGCTTCGGAATCCCTTTCGAAGGAAATGGATGATAATCCCCCACTTACGCGCTAAACCTTTTGGAACTAAAGGTTTTGCCCTTATGATAGCCCTTTCAAAAGCATTGACAAGCCTTTCGAACCAGTCAAGGTCGATAATATTAGGGGAAGGTTCTGCCTCAGTTCTCAAGCATGCATTCGAAGGCTACTCGACATCATCGAAACCATTGGTACTTCAATATCTTTAAAACCGGTATGAGCAACCTATCAACGGAGTCCAAGGCTTCTATCTTATTTCCAGTAGAAACAAGATAACATGAAGGAAAAGGTGCGTTTGGAAACCTTTCGACAGCGTCGAAAGGTGTTATGAAGGAAGCGGTGCATAAAGTTCAACAAAGGCGAAAGGTTGTCAAAGGACCCTTTCAACTCAGTCGAAAGGTCTGGGAAAAGATAAAGGAAGCGCAAGAGTATATCAAAGAGCACAAAAAAGATGCCTTTTGACAACATCGAAAGGAGTCATGGCCTTTTGACTAAGTCGAAAGGCTTGGAGTGGCATATAAAGAGGGGTCCCTTCGATCGAGTCGAAAGCATAGGAGCAGAAGGGACTGACCTGCATCTATAAATAAGACCCAAAGGGTCCGTTTTTGGGAACCGAATTCTGAAATTCTGAATTCATTTCTTCTACTCCACTCTCTTAATTGTAATTAAGTCTGATTGAAACCCTAAATCAAATTAGGGAAAAAACCTCTATTTCTTGTAACTCATTTTGGATTATTAATAAAGGAGTGATGGCTTATTCAATAAGGAGTTTGATGATGAGGAAGATCATTTAGATCATTAGTTAGTCTAATGATCAATTGCACATGATTCTAACCTATTCTCTTAATCTCTTTTTGTCTATGCAAGGCAAAGGATCGACTTGGGAATCTTTGGTCGAAACACATCATCATCGGAACCTAAATTTGACACCGGAAATAAGAATGATAATGGGGTTTTGACCATGACGAATTTATGAAACTGGGAAACACCCAAGACGATCTTATACATGGAAGTCGGAGTGAATCTTAGGCAATTATAAACTAGAACCATTTCGAAAGAGTGGAATCCCTTCCGGCACGATCAAAAGGAGCGCTTTGAAGGGGATTTCAATTTATAATTGACTAACTACTATTGGGAGAGGAACTCATTCGAAAGGGTCTATTCCCAGATACACCTGTAACACTTTCGAAGGGGTTCCACATCAAAAGTAATGAAGCCATGAAGTCGAAAGCAGTTGTGTCATATTAATGAAATATGCATCTCTTTCAACATAATCGAAAGGACCAAAAAAGTACCTTTCAACATGATCGAAAGAAATGAAAAGCTAAAAAGATCAATTGCTTTCAATCCACTCAAAGGAAAGAATTCAAATAGATGTTATCTCCTTAGACTGATTCCTTGAAACATTTTGACTAAGTCAACCCATTCGAAAGATGAGGATAGCTCTTTAGACCCTTGCGATCAAGCGAATTAGGTTGAAAGGTAGAGAAATCTTCTTAAACCCTTTTGACTATGACAATCTGGTCGAAAGTTTTGCTTCAAAGGAAGAGATCTTTCCATCAATATGGTTTCATTTGAGTTTAATTACCTTTCACGTGGCATTGAGGATGTTGACAAGTTTTCCTGTTAACAAACCAATATATGTATAATTTTGGAACAGAAATAATTTTGCAAAAAAATTTTGAAAAATAGTTTTATGTTAGAAGTTTTTTTAATATTTTAAAAGGTTATATAAAAATATTTTTGAATTAAAAAGGAAGAATTTTTAATTTTGAAAATGCTACATACTTGAGATGGGGCATAGTCGACGGGTTGATTGGTATAGATATTATTGTGCAAAAGATCTGGTAGTAAAATAAAATACGGTTGGAGATAAGGAAACTATTTAAGCTATGGAATCTTTCCTAGATACCTTGTCAATAGGAGAATAAAAAGTTGATTATTGAAATAAAGCCTGTTTTAAAACTTTAAGATAAATAAATTAACTATGCAAACTGTATTTGAAAAAATTGGAAAAGAATTAGGAGCAAAGAGAAGGTTCCAAAGTATAGTGGGAAGTTGGAAACCTAAGAGAAAAAGGATAGAAATATGGAATTTTCCATCTAAACCCTTTCTCCGGCATAAACAAAATAGGTTTAGAAAATTGGATTTTTCTAAATTTGGATGTTAGCAACGATATACTAGGATTTTGGATGGTAGGTATTGGATGCGAAATTGGTTGAACTATACTTCTATTCGTAGAAATGTTGGAAACTTTGGATGTAAAAACAAGTTTTTGATTTTCAAAATTTTCATACATATAGAACTGCCAGTATGTTTAGGTTGTTTGCACCATATTTTCAAAATTGTTTTAAAAGATTGCATCCATATAGGAGATGCCAATTAGAATTATTTTGTATACATACCATTTATATTGTGATACACTACGCACTTGTACACGATTGGTTGCAAAATTATTTGTACACTAATTGATTTGTTAGTTTAGAATGGTTGTATGTTATGTTACATTGTTCCTTGCTTGTAGAATTTCGGGGATGAAAATCTTTTATGGGGTAGAATGTTACACTTCATAATTTTATGACAATTAATTAAAAAGAAATTAATTATTAAATGATAATGTCGAAAAATAGAATTTTTACAGATGTTAGATTTTGGCAATGTAACTTGCACCATTGGGTTCGCAGCGATCTTCTAATCAATTTTCATATATAAATTTTTTCGATCGGAATTCAAACGAGAAAGTTATTGAAGTTTGAATACTTTGAGTCAAAAATAATTATATATGTAATTATGGAAATTAAAATAATTAATTAATATAAATTGTAACATTAGCCATAGCTTAGATGTTAAGTATAATTAATGTCAGCAATATCATGGAGTATATATTAAAAGTGGAAACAAATGATCTTGGAGCGGAAGAAAAGGTAAAAAAATCAAACGAATTAACCGGTTAATTATCTACCACCAAACAAAGTGATAGGTCGACTCGTAGTCACCTCGGTCGACTGGTAGCGGTCGACCCTAGGATAGGAGAGGGCGACCGTTGCCAGGCTAAGTTTGATGGTAAATCTTTGGCTAAACAACCTGGATTTAAAATAGTTTAATCGAACGGCTTGCATTTATTTGATCCCCCACTAAATATAGACCTCGACCCCCACTTCCAAACGTATAATTTCTAATGGACGCTGAAGCTCTACCTTTTTTCTTCTCCATAAATTTCAAAATTCTTAAATTAGTTCTAGTTATGCATATACATACAATAGAAGAATCGTAGAAGATGATAGAGAAAGGGAATAGTGTCAAATCAAATCATCAAAGCCGAGGTAAACTGTAAATCTAAATCTTAAATATGAATCAAATCCAAATCTCTTTTCTAAAAGATTTGTATATGCTTACGTTATATATCCAAATAGGGAGAAGAAAAGCAGTCAATGTGGAAAAACAGGGATTAGATCCGGAGATTTGGAATGCTAAAAAGGGGTGTGAGAATATTATATGCTTTTGTATAATATTAGATTTATATCATTGTAGATCTATCCCTATATACTTGAAATGTCAAATTAGAGTTGTAGGTTAAATCTATACACATGAAATGAAATTAATAACCCTGCCTTCATATTCTGCAATTGTTAACTTGATATCTATATATGTTATATGAATGCAAACCTGGAAAATGTTTGGGATATTAGCAGTCCCTAAATTTATTATTCAAAATAGTAAACCGTGAATTTGGATTTGATGTAATAATTCCAGATTTATATTTAAATGGATAATAAGAATGTAAAATAAGAAATCATAGTCAGATTTTATGGGGTTTAAGTTTATTTTAATTCATTGGAATTTAGGATGTTGCAATGTGAATTTCTATACATTATCAAGTATAAAATAAATAAAAGTGCATTCCTTGAAATAGCAAGGAGTGCACCTAAAAGGAAAGAGATGTAAAAATATGGATATTTACTGTATTTTGTACTGTCTATTTCAATAACCACGAAAAGATAATTCCTTGTAATTCCAAACACCACACAAACTTTCCTTTTGGATAAGATATAGAGATTTACATTGTTAACATTTCTATGGCAGAGACATAATTCCAATGCATTAAAATGCTGAAAATCCCAAAGTGTTAAATAGAGAGATATAAACGTGATAAGAACATTCTAAAAGAAAAGATGCACGATACCAATAAAGGTGGGAGTTAAATAAAAAGAAATGTAAGCATAGGTACAAACAAATAAAAGGGTAAAAAGAGAATAGAAATAGAAAATGGTGAAAAAGGATAAAGAGTTAGAAAAGACGTTATAAATCTTTTAAAAAAAGCATCCAATAACCCTAAAGTAAGCAAGTTTTAAACATATAATGAAGTAAGGACTTATAGTCAATAGTAAATTGTAGAGGCGACTTAATTAAGAAAAGATGAATATACACAGACACACATATATGTTATATACATATATGTAGACTCAAATATGCATTTTTGACGGGTGTGAACTATTGAAGTTAATAAATTATTGTATGAGTAGAATGACATTAGTCGTTAGTATGGGTTGGAATGTGACTTTGGTAGTGTTACATAATAGATGTCCACCCACCGCAAATGGCTACCGGCAGCTATGTGTACATTATACTAATGTTAGACATTTCCAACCATATGACCCATGGTGAGTATACGCTTGCATATAGATGAAGGAATACCCCAATAGATAGAGGAGTCTGCTTCAATAATAGGAATGGGGTATTGCCTTGATACATTGGACAAACTAAATCAGATGATGATTGAAGAAGGCACTATGTCAGCATGTGTTGGTACCAAATAAAGGAGTAGGGTTGTACATAGGTCGAGAACGTTATCGGTCCTTAGCGGTCAATGGGAAAGACAGGGATTACATAGGTCGAGAACGTTATTGGTCCTTGGCATGTGTACAGACCACGTTGGGTCATGCATCGCCACATTGTTTGCTAGGAGCCAAGGCTAGTTAATCCTATTAAAGGGATCTTTCAAAACATGCATGGGGTGGTCCGTGGAGCTAAGTCCACGGCCGGTGGGGCTGAATCCACCATATTTATAGTTCATAGAGCTAAGTCTACAATCGGAAAGCAAATAAGAAAATCCCAAAAAATGCAACATAGAGCATGACTAAATTATTATAAAGCTTTTATTTGACACTACGGAAGTTCCTCGGTGCACGTGGCAATGAGAACATGATACGGTAAGGTTGATGTATCCTGACAGAGTGCTGAGTTAAGGGATATTAGCAGGGATAGTATCTTGGTCCAATAAGGGACCGTGTTATTTATACACACACACACACACACACATAAACAGACATACACACATAGTTATAATCTATGATGGGTAGATGGGACATATCATACATGTATGTAAAGTTGACATAACAAGAGATAAAAGGCAATTGGCATAAACTAGTGTTATGTACAAAGTGTATAATTTACCAGTCACCAGAATGTTGTTCTAATTCCCCTCCTCATTACAACCCACATGATATCTTAGAAGGATAGATACTAGTACAAGGTGGGAACAATAGAAGGACAGGTTCCCTACCATGCTCAATGCTGACAAGGACACCAAACATTTGAAGTGTCAATCTTGATCAGTGATTATATGACTTATTATATTTTATTATTCCGCTATGAGTTATATCGTTAGTGCTCTAATATGCATTTTTCCATTTAATTGCAGGATACTAAGCCAACGATCCGCACTTTGGTAGACTTGGGCTTTCGATTTAGAAAAAATCTAAATCCATTGAGGTGTGGGTTGTTATACTCCGCCGACAACTCAATAGAATGCAAGCCCGCAATGCTGGGAGTATAGATCCATCCGACCACATGATGGCATTCAACTCCATCACTCGTACCAGACAGCTCTCCGACTCAGCAAAGTGATTACTCTTCCCTTCTATCCCTGCAGGACCGGCCCCTCATTAGTTCTTGCACCTACGCTCGGGTAGTGTTCATTCTTAGGCCCAACAGCAATGACTTCCCTACACATTGGCACCTAATATGACCTATATAACGCACTGCAACGGTGCCCGACCGATGTAGGACAATTGTCAAGGTCGTAGTAAAGTAAATCAATCATATAACCTGTTGTATGTCTCACAATGCATCAAATAAAAATATATTAGTAAACATCTCGGATGTAAGAGAGGCGAGACAATACTAATTGAATGAATTACAGAATTTAGAGTGGTCAGATCCATATAGCTATACAACACAAGTGATAGAGTTTATACAACTGATAATAAACTTAGTATAGATAATCGTCTCTGAATTATACATTTTACACATAATACTAGTCTATGTCAATTTTCTTCCATCAAATGTTTTGTCCTTCCTTCATATACGCGTACGATACGCCTCATCTACTCGAGGTATATCATAACTACATACGTGTGTGTGTATATATATAAGCACTACGGTCCCCCTTTGGACCCAAATATTATCCCCATTAGTATCCCTAACGCATCACCTCGTCGGGATCCATCATCAATGCAGTATCATGTCCTCGTCGTCATGCATACAAAGGAACTCCTACAGTTCCTAATAATGTCGTCAAATTAGTTTAGCCATATTCTATCTCACCTTGCGGATTTACTACTTGTTTGATTCTTATTATGGATTCAGCTCCATGGACTATAGTGGACTTAACTCCTAAGAAAATAGAGGACTCAGCTCCTCGGACTACCCTATTTTTTTTGAAAGACCTCTCTTGAGGGTTATCTAGCCTTGCCCCTAACAAACAAACTAGCAAACAATTGTGGTAGTGCATGACCTAAACATGACATACACTAGTAAAAGGTATAGCCCGTTTATGTGTAACCCTCGTCATTCCCATTGACCACTCAAGACCGATGACGTTTTCAACCTATATACAGCTCATACTCCCTAATATGGTACCAAACACAATGACATGATGCTGAGCCTTGCTTACCGTCCCATTTAGATTGCCTGACGCGATCAAGGCAATACCCTTCCAAAAAGATTGAAGCAGGCCCTACTGAGGTATTACTTCACTTATACGTAAGCGTATATAATTCAACGGATCCTACAATTAGATATGTCCCAAATCAATATGATGTATACATAACTGCAGGTAGCCTCTATTGGTAGGCAGAGTTCTATTGCGTAACCTTACTGACCTCGCATTCCAACTCATTCCAATGACTATGACATTCTTATCTGTCTAAGTTATCTACCAACTTTAATAATTCACACCCTTCATAAACGTATACTGGGGCCACTCATATATATATATATATATGTATGTATATATATGTATGTATGTATGTATGTATGTATGTATGTATGTATGTATATATATCTATGTATGTATGTATATGTATGTATGTATATTCAATCATATTTATTTGATTATTATGCCTCCAATGTTCAACTCTTAATAACATTTCTTTACTTTTTAATGTGTTTACTTCCTATTCAATTTAAGGTCATTTATCACTTCCTTTTAAAGATCTAAATATCTTTTCTCGTTTACTTCCATTTCTTTTTATTGAACTTTTCTTTCTATTCCTTTATAACATTTACTACCCTCCCTTGTTTAACGAACTTTCCATACTTTTTTTAGTTTTAAATTATTACATGCCTACCTTTTCATCGTTATTATTTGATTTCTATCCCGTTATATTGTATATATACTAATTCTTCTCTTAGACTGTTATTATTATCACATTTACAATTCTTTATTTAATCCTTAGGGATTTCTGCATTTTAATGCATTATAATTACATCTCTTCCATAAGGAAATGTTAACAATGAAAATCTCTATGTCTTATCTGAAATAAGAATTTGTGTTACGTTGGAATTACAAGGAATTATCTTTTTTATGTTTATTGAAATAGATAGTACAATATACGATAAATATACCAATTTTATACTTCTCTTTCTTTTAGGTGTAATTCTTGTTATTTCAAACGATACGGTTTTATTTATGAAACTTGATAATCTATAGGAATTTACATTGCAACCACCTACATTCCAATGAATTAAGGTACTACTTAAATCCCTATAATTTTATTTTGATAACTCTAATTTACATTTTATTAGCATAAGTCATTTAAATCTACAAATCTGGAACTACACCTAATTTATCAAATTCAGGGACTACTACTACCCAATACTTTCCGGATTCACATACATGCAATATATAATTCATGTTATCAATCCAAGAATGTATAGGCACGTTCTATAAATTCATAACAATGTATAATTTTCCCACTCACCTTTTTAGCTTTCTAAATCTCCCGATCTAATCCTTGTTATTCAGTTTGACTTTCTTTTTCTCTCTATTTGAATACATATACCACAACCATACATATACCTATCAAAAATCTAGATTAGAGAAGAGATTTGGATTTAATTTAGGTTTTAGATCCGGATTTATAATTTACCTTGGTTTTGACGATTAGATTCGACCGTATTCTCCTTCTCAATCATCCTCTACATGACAGCCGTTCGATTAAATTCTCCTTCTCAATCATCCTTGGTTTTAGGAATTAAGAATTTTGTGGAGAAGAGAAAATGGCAGAGCTCCAACATCGCTCAAAAAATATGAGAAGAAAAGTGAAGGGTTAGGTCCGTATTTAGGAGTTTGAATCAATGACAGCCGTTCGATTAAATTATTTTAAATTTGGACCATTCGACCACATCAAAAATATCAAATTGTCAATTTAACCGGTTGACTACCGCACCCTACCGGTCGACCACTAGCGGTCAACCGGCCCATGTTTATGGTCAAACAGTCGTAGTTATAGCGACATTTAATTTGTTTCATTTGCTTCCTTATTAAACTGATTGGTATTGGTTAACTCTAAATGACGGTAAATAACATTAGTTGATTATTTTTATTACCTTAATTACATATATAATTATTTTCGATTAGAAAACCTCAAACGTTTAATAACCTTTTCGTTTGAACTCCTATCGGCAAACTTTATATATGAAAATTGATCAGAAAATCGCCATGAACTTAACTCTATTTTTTTTGAAAGACCTCTCTTGAGGGTTATCTAGGCTTGCCCCTAACAAACAAACTAGCAAACAATTGTGGTAGTGCATGACCTAAACATGACATACACTAGTAAAAGGTATAGCCCATTTATGTGTAACCCTCGTCTTTCCCATTGACCACTCAGGACCGATGATGTTTTCAACCTATATACAGCTCATACTCCCTAATATGGTACCAAACACAATGACATGATGCTGAGCCTTGGTTACCGTCCCATTTAGATTTCCTGACGCAATCAAGGCAATACCCTTCCAAAAAGATTGAAGCAGACCCTACTGAGGTATTACTTCACCTATACGCAAGCGTATATAATTCAACGGATCCTACAATTAGATATGTCCCAAATCAATATGATGTATACATAACTGCAGGTAGCCTCTATTGGTAGGCAGAGTTCTATTGCGTAACCTTACTGACCTTGCATTCCAACTCATTCCAATGACTATGACATTCTTATCTGTCTAAGTTATCTGCTAACTTTAATAATTCACACCCTTCATAAACGTATACTAGGGCCACGCATATGTATGTATGTATGTATGTATGTATGTATGTATGTATGTATGTATGTATGTATGTATGTATGTATGTATGTATGTATGTATGTATATGTATATATGTATGTATGTATATTCAATCATATTTATTTGATTATTACGCCTCCAATGTTCAACTCTTAATAACATTTCTTTACTTTTTAATGTGTTTACTTCCTGTTCAATTTAAGCTCATTTATCACTTCCTTTTAAAGATCTAAATATCTTTTCTCGTTTACTTCCATTTCTTTTTATTGAACTGTTCTTTCTATTCCTTTATAACATTTACTACCCTCCCTTGTTTAACGAACTTTCCATACTTTTTTTAGTTTTAAATTATTACATGCCTACCTTTTCATCGTTATTATTTGATTTCTATCCTGTTATATTATATATATACTAATTCTTCTCTTAGACTGTTATTATTATCACATTTACAATTCTTTATTTAATCCTTAGGGATTTCTGCATTTTAATGCATTATAATTACATCTCTTCCATAAGGAAATGTTAACAATGAAAATCTCTATGTCTTATCTGAAAGAAGAATTTGTGTTACGTTGGAATTACAAGGAATTATCTTTTTTATGTTTATTGAAATAGATAGTACAATATACGATAAATATACCTACTTTATACTTCTCTTTCTTTTAGGCGTAATTCTTGTTATTTCAAACGATACGGTTTTATTTATGAAACTTGATGATCTATAGGAATTTACATTGCAACCACCTACATTCCAATGAATTAAGATACTACTTAAATCCCTATAATTTTATTTTGATAACTCTAATTTACATTTTAATAGCATAAGTCATTTAAATCTACAAATCTGGAACTACACCTAATTTATCAAATTCAGGGACTACTACTACCCAATACTTTCTGGATTCACGTACATGCAATATATAATTCATGTTATCAATCCAAGAATGTATAGGCACGTTTTATAAATTCATAACAATGTATAATTTTCCCACTCGCCTTTTTAGCTTTCTAAATCTCCCGATCTAATCCTTGTTATTCAGTTTGACTTTCTTTTTCTCTCTATTTGAATACATATACCACAACCATACATATACCTATCAAAAATATAGATTAGAGAAGAGATTTGGATTTAATTTAGGTTTTAGAACCGGATTTATAATTTACCTTGGTTTTGACGATTAGATTCGACCGTATTCTCCTTCTCAATCATCCTCTACCATTCTCTACTTGTATATATGTAAATAAACTATAACTATTTTTAGGAATTAAGAATTTTGTGGAGAAGAGAAAATGGCAGAGCTCCAACATCGCTAAAAAAATATGAGAAGAAAAGTGAAGGGTTAGGTCCGTATTTAGGAGTTTGAATCAATGCCAGCCGTTCGATTAAATTATTTTAAATCTGGACCATTCGACCATGTCAAAAATATCAAATTGTCAATTTAACTGGTTGACTGCCGCACCCTACCGGTCGACCTCTAGCAATCAACCGGCCCATGTTTATGGTCAAATAGTCGTAGTTATAGCGACATTTAATTTGTTTCATTTGCTTCCTTATTAAACTGATTGGTATTGGTTAACTCTAACTGACGGTAAATAACATTAGTTGATTATTTTTATTACCTTAATTACATATATAATTATTTTCGATTCGAAAACCTCAAACGTTTAATAACCTTTTCATTTGAACTCCTATCGGCAAACTTTATATAGAAAATTGATCAGAAAATCACCATGAACTTAATGGTGCATGTTTCGCAGCCAAATTTTAGCATCAGGAAAAATTCTATTTTTCAGCATTATTATTTATTACTAATTCCTTTTAAATTAATTATCGTTAAAATTACGGGGTGTTACATTCTTCCCCCTAAGAATTTCGCCCCCGAAATTTCACAAGGGTTGAATCATGTAACATAAAGTGCAACCAATCTAAATTAATCAACCAATTAGTGTGCAACCAAATTTTCAAACAATTGTATATAAGTGCATGGTGTATTACAATACATATAATATGCATGCAAAATAATTCTAATTGGCGCCTCCTGTATATATGCGTTTTTTAAACTAATTTTTGAAAAATATGGTGCAAACAACCTATATATACTAGCAGTTCTATATGTATGCAAAATTTGAAAATTAAAAACTCGTTTTTGCGTCCAACTTTTCCCACACTTCTATGAATAGAAGTATAGTTCAACCAATTTTTCATCCAATCCCTATCATCCAAAATCCTAGCAAACAATTTCTAACATCCAAAAATTTTAAATATTCGGTTTTCTAAACCTATATTCTTATGTCGGAAAAGGGTTTAGATGGAGAATACATATTTCCATCCTTCTCTTGTCTACCCATTCCTACCGTACCTTAGAGCATCTCTTTTACCCCCAATCTTTTTCTAACTTTTCCAAGTATAGTCCATATTAAGAAAATTACTTTTAGATTTTAAAACAAGAGTGGTTCACAAAATGACAATGTATGAAAGAATAACATGTCTCTAAGACATCCATTTTCCTTGTCACTAACTATATCTTATTTTACCGTCGCTTCTACTGCATAGTAAAATCCCTACTTTCTAACTCATCGTCTTCTTCCCTTACAAAGCAAGTAGCATTTCAAAAATAATTTTTTTCCTCTTTCTCTATTTAAAATCTTTTTAAATATACTTTAAAATATTTGGAAAAATTTTAAAGTTTTAAAAACCTATTTTATTTCAAAAATTTTCATGAAAGTATTTTACTTTTCAAACCAAGAATTTTAAACAAATTTTTTTAAAAGTATATACATTTTTTTCCAGACCAATTATGCCACATCCTATGCAGTTGAGATTTAGACAATAATTTAACGTCCATAGTGGACTCATCCTACCACATGGTAAAAATTTACAATTTTCAAAATCTTTTCTTTTATCTTAAAATAACAAGCAGCACACATGTTCATTTATAAATTTCATCTTTTAAGGTATAGGGACACTAATCCGTGACTTTGCAAGAAACTTTCCCTGTCCTTCGCTCGCCCAAAATTTATCTTTCTAAAATTTTAAGGATTTTGGGACATAATATTACTTTACTTTAAGTAGTTTATAAATTTCCTAATTTATTTTATAAAATTCCTGTCTGACTTGCATTAGTTAAGTATCTGCATGAAATTTCTATACTTCCACGGTTTTCCAACTAATATAGCTCTCCTTCTAGAAAATCAATTTTTAAAAGGAATATTTCTTATAATATCGTATGCGTTTTACAAAAATAACTAATGCTTACAACCCAAACCTAAAAAAACAATTGCTGGAAGCTGCCTATTGGCGTCAAAATTGACCACCAACACCCAATTACGCAAAAACTCCATTATCCAATCCAATCACAGAAATATAAAGAGAAATAAATGAAGAAAAAAATTAAAACAATTAGAAGTCAAGTAAAATAAGACAAGATTTATAGTGGTTCGGCTAACTCTGGCATATGTCCACTTCCAAATAATCCTTTTTATTATACTGAAGTTTGTTTACAGGTACAATCCGAAATCCAAGAATAAAATTGACAAAGTGTAGCATAGGTTGAAGATAAAGAAAAGCAGAAAGAATGTTCCTTTTCTGACACCATGCTCGCTGTATTTATAGGGGAAGACATGCACGGATCGGGCTGAAACTTTGACAAAAGGTTCGAGAGACCAAGACGAGGCCAGCCAGAAATTTGCAGGCCCATTAGGGCCCATAATAGGGATCGGTACCAATCCCTATTTTGATTTCAAAATGGGGTGTGATCCCTCTATGTGGTTTTCCCTGGTGTTAGCAACTTGCTCCCCAAATTTCATGCAATTTCGACATACGGTTTGTGAGATATCGCATTTTCCGTGAAGTAGTATTACTTCAATTTTGATTTATGCCGATCCCTATGGAGGGATAGGTACCGATCCCTCCAACTTGCTTTAAATACCTTGCAATTCATAGGGGAGCTTCTCCGTGTTGTATTATGCTTAGCCTCCAAGTTTCACGCCAATTGGACTAGCAGAACTTGAGTTATTGATCAATCTTTGTTGCAATATGTTATGAAGGCTGATTATAGCCGATCCCTATAGAAGGATTGGTACTGAGCCCTAAAACTTGCTCTAAATTCCATGAGATCCCTATGGGGTGTTCCACATATTTTAATTATATTTTTCTCCGAGTTTCATATCAATTGGATGTATAGATGTTGAGATATCGATCGATCTTTGCTATGAAGTTGGGTTTAGCCGACCACTAAGAAGGATAGGTACCGATCCCTATTGAGGGACAGATGTCGATCCCTCCAATTTATCCAAATGCCATGCGGTTCCTAGGGTAGAATCACTAGGGTCCACTCTTCTTGTTTCCAAAGTTTCACTTCAATCCAGCTTGTGGTTGTTGAGTTATGGAGCAATTATCATTGAGTTGTGCTGTTGAGCTGAATATGATCTGATCCCTCTTCTTTTGCCCATAACTCTGGCATACGAACTCCGATCGATTTGAGATTTGAAATGTAGTCTCAAGAGGCCTTCCTTATCACTGCATACCAATTGCACCTTGATTAGGAAAAAATTAGGGTTCCGATTCGAATCCGTTTTGACCATCATCCATAGTCTCGTTTATAGCCAATATCCGAGCTTGGTAACCGTTTCTCTGGGCCTCCCGCCTTTATGATCATGATATCCATTGGGTTAAATCCACCTATGCATTGCTTTTCCAAAAGGTAGGTTAACACTTTTCCGCCTAAAACATGTCTTGCGATAGGAAGGCTTGTTTCCAATTGCTATAAATCCATAATCCAAAGTCCATAATCCATCGATAGCCATATTATCCAATCCGTTGCCAATCCAAATCCATGATCTCTCCAGATCTTTAGTGAAATCCATGACCATTCCAAGTCAAAATCCAATTCTAAATCCAAGGTCTCTTCGAATCGTTTTATCCAAACCCTTGACCTCACCAGGTCATTAGCCAAATCCCAAACTGCTCCTGGCCCATATCCAAATCCATAGATGTTCGAAGCTGATATACAAATCCATAACCTCTTTGGTTTGTTATCCTAATCCAAATCCTCAATCTCACTGGATCCTTGCCGAGCACAATCCATACTCGACGACTTAAGCAGGTCAATCCATCGCATTCAAGCGAAGCAACCTACCCCTTGCCAGGCATAGTCCATACCTGATGACCTTGATCTCTCCGGATCCTTGTTGAGCACAATCCATACTCGACGACCTGAGTAGGTCAATCCATCACGTTCGAGCAAAGCGTCCTACCCCTTGCCAGGCATAGTCCATACCCGATGACCTTGATCTCTCTGGATCCTTACTGAGCACAATCCATACTCAATGACATGAGTAGGTCAATCCATTACGTTCGAGCGAAGCGACCTACCCCTTGTTAGGCATAATCCATACATGATGACCTGTGTTATCCATTACATTGATCCAAATATAAGCATTCCTAAGTCCATAAAATAAGAGTCCGTACAACCGATAAACTAGAGTTCAAATAAAACTAGAAAAATAAGAGTTCGATGCAAACAAGAAAAAAACAAATTCCATAAACCCTAGTATTATGGTCTATCATCATATCAGAGCAAGCCTAGGGACCATCCTCGATCCCGTACATGTGTGAGTTAGCTATCATACTGTGGAGTTTGCTACTTATTTTATGCCATCCCGATCAATTGATGACAAGTTGATGATGATGCCTTGATCCAGTATCGTTTTCATTCGAGGTGGATGGTGGCTGCTCCTGTTCCACCACCGCAGCCCGAGTTCTTACGTATTGTTGTAACTGACCATTCCTTACATGTTTCTTAATGATATCCTTCAAATGCCTACAATCAGTTATATTGTGCCCATCTCCCTCATGGAATAGGCAGTGCTTTCCTGATGTTCGTTCACATTCGGAGGGTTTCGTTCATGTCGGCCTTCAATATGGAAGGCGCCCTCGAGTATCTAGATATATCTGTTCTAAGGTTTCATTCAATTCCAAGTAAGAAGAGAATTTGGGTTCCCCCTCTGTCGCTTCAATCTATCGAAGCTATTACATGTTTGGTTTACCCTTGTCCCTCTTTGAGCTTTCACCGGGTGGTTCTCCACCTTGTGCTGTATTAACTTCTACTGTATCTTTATCAAGGTTTGCATCTTCCTGTCGTAGAAACCTGTAACACCCCTAATTTTTAGATAACATTATTCATGAGATTTAATTAGATAAATTAAATAGAATAATGTAAATTTTTAAGTGATAAGGGGATTGGGATTTGAATAAATATTAAGTGGTCATGCTTAATTAATTACTTAAGTAGGCTTATAAAGGGTTAAATGATTGTAAATAAAAATAAGGGTATATTGGGTATTTGCCATACATTACCTTTACCCTTATATATATATACACACACACACACACACATTTGAGTACTTAGACCATTCACATTCACGATTATTTTCTTACCAAAATGAAAATTAAAGAAGGGAAGTCAGCCATTACTAAGAGGAAAAAAGAAAGGAAATTAAAATAAAAAGCAAAGAAATTAAAGAAGGGGAATCAATCTCAATCCACTTTCCTTATCATAATCAAGGTGAATAATAATTTCATCTCTATTTTTATGAATATATGTTTTGGATTTAAGATTTAATTCATTTTAGATGATGATATGCTTAAATTATGATTAATTGATTTAAACAAGATTATTTAAATAGAGATTTATAAGGTTTTAGGGCAAAATCGATTAAAAATTGATGTTTGAATGCCATGGAAAAATTATATGTTATATAAAACATGATTTTGGAGTAGGGTTTTAATTTTGATAATTTTCTAAGCTATGGAAAGATTATTAGGAATTTTTGAATGAATATATGATCAATTGGGTTTAGAAATTTATTTCGGAAATTATAATGAGAATTTGGGTTTGAAATTTTGCTATGTTAGATAAAATGATGAAAGTGAATTTTAGTAATTTTTAGGGATTTTTCTTAAGTGATTTACTATAAGAATTAAATTATTTTGAGAGGAGGATCTAAATGATTTAATTGTGTTTTAATGGAAGGTTTTATCTGTATAAAAATTTATCTTGATACTTATCCAAAAATTTAGAGGCGGTAATTTTTGTAAAGCACTTAAAAACTTAAGGCAACCAATCACATGTTTACATGTAGGTAGGTTAGTTATGAATATCTTGTTTAATTTGGCATTAACCAGTTTTTACCGAAAAAATAGGTTTCGCCTCTATTAGAAGTACCTTTCGACTTATTCCTTTCACCTTCAATCAAGTCAAAACCCCACTAAGCCGAAACCAATACACAAGGTATCACTTAGATGGTACGTAGTGTATTGAAGGAAAGGCGGAAGGCATGGTGTTGAAAGTGTTGCTTCCGATGGGGTCAATACCTTAGTTGTTTTAAAAAGTTGAGCGCCCGCCTTTGTTTTACTAAAGCTTTCAACATAGTCGAAACATAAGATTTCGAAAGGAGTTTTCTAATAGCTTTCGAAGGGGTTGCCATTTTTTGTTATAAAAATAAGGGCTTTCGAATGAGTTCCTTTAGTTGTAAATATATGCTTTCGAAAGAAGGGGTTTCGACCTAGTCAAAGTCCTGCTGCCGTTCTTTTGCCTTTCAAGTGTATTGAAGTCATCAATGCTTTCGAAGGGTAGTGTTTGTCTTAAAAATGTATTAAGCCACTTCCTAAATGCTTTTGAAAGGGTTCAAGGGTTTCGAAGGCAATGACTTCGAAAGGGGGTTTCAACGCTAACCTTCGATGTTTTACTATTTTAAAGCTTTTGTAAGGAATGGTGCCGACGCCATCATGTTTACCCCAATACTTTTATATGATAAAGGATGGTTTTTAAAGAGATACTTTCATTTATATTCACTTTGACCCAAATGATATTTTAAATATAAACCCAATGATTTCGAAAAGGGGACCTTCAATGCTATCGGAAGGAATACTTCCTATGGTTTCGAAGCTATGCTTATAAGAATTAATGAGTATTACTTTATTACATTTGAAAGGTTTCGAAAAAGAGGTATTAAAGTATTTTTAAAGGCAGGAGCGAAATGTTTTAAAAGCAGATTTATAAGCTTTCGAAGGAGGCTATCCAGTGAGGTCGAAAGCAAGGTTTTGAAGGTTTCAAAAACCTTAGTTTTTAAAACAGTAACCCAATCTCATTTTTAAAGGAAAACTATGACATATTAATAATTAAATATATTGGCAGGGGCCAAAAGGTTCACGGTCAGCCCATGAAAACTGTGTAAGGGAAAAGATATTAGCAGGGGCCAATAAGTTCATAGTCAGCCCATAAAAAACTATGATTATGATATTGACTGGTAGTCAATAGTTCCTAGTCAGCCCGTGAAAACTAGGATAAGAAATTAAGATATTGACAGTTTGTCAATAGGTTCCTAGTCAGTCCATGAAAACTAGGATAAAAGAAAAGATATTGGAGTTACCAATAGGTTCATAGTGATCCCATGAAAACTATGTACTTGTACAGGGAGTCCTTACACATTTATCTGGTTATTAGTCAGTCCATGAAAACTATTATGTTAATAGTAATCCTAGAAACTATAATAGTGACACGTAGTCAAAATGAATGGGGTTGGGTAACCCAGAATTGATTCACTCGTTTTGCATATCATCATTTTTTGAATTGTTTTAACCATTGTGGATGTAGGAGTACAATATATGGTTTATAAAGTTTTAAGATATTATTATGGGGAAAACCAGTTCCGCTTAGCAGTGTGATCACACTAGATATCTAAATGATTTGAGATGGTAGATTATTATTCATACCAGACTTATGTCTGACTCAAAGTTTTTGTTTTCCCCTTAAACTCTCGGGTATTCAATTGATTTTGAGTAGTTTGAGAGTTGAGGTTTTCAGGTACCTCTTTTGGCGAATAAGCTTCCACATACGTGTAGGAAGCATGATCGCTGTTTTATTTTGATTCTGATGTGTTTTTGAAAAGGCAAAGTTGTTAAATTGCCAATATATATACTCTTATCCTCCAAGAGGGCATCTTCATATGTCACTCTTGGCGTATGTTGTAAAATATATTTTCTCTGAATGTGGTTAATGGTTATGGGATTATGTAATGAATTTGAAATGTTTTGAAATGGAACGTGGAGCTTCTTTGATGTTTTAAAATTTTCCATATTCATGTGTTTCTATGTATCAATGTATCTAACATTGCCGTATTTGGTCATCGAATATTAATGACTGTGGATGACTGCAGCATCCATAGCTGTTAGTTTTGGGCCTCCAAATAGGGGGATGTTACAAGTTGGTATCAGAGCATAGGTTTGTGAAAACTTAAGCAATTTAAACCTAAAAGATTTCTTGAAACATAATCCAATGGATTAGAAATTTGATCGGGGTTTGGATTAACGCGATTGTAACGTACTTGTATTTTATATATATATATATATATATATAAGTACGTATTCCCCTCTCTCTTAGACCGTTCTTCCGTATCATACTAAGACTCGTATGCATATTTACGAGAAAGGAGACATGGAAGCGGGAAATAGAAGAGGAAATCTAGGTAGAGGAAGCACCACAACTGATGGAAATGCTTGACCTAATACATGGAGGAACCAAGGTCGACAGGCAAATGCTAACCAAAATGCTGAAGCCAATGTTGGTGCTGGAAATCCGCCAGTAGATGTGGGGATGATGTATCGGTTCTTTGTTAATCTGATGCAAGCAGGAGCTACTGCTGGAGTTGCTGGTAATGTAGGAGGAGCTAATCTTGCGGCTCCAGTTGGGAATAATTATGCTAAGTTGAGCAGAGACTACACCAGTTTGGGTGGAAAGTCGTTTATGAGAACTGAGAATGCTATCGAAGTGGAGAATTGGCTGTTGCACTGCAAAAGAATATTTGCTGGTCTGGGTTTGGATGATGAGAGGAAGAGGAGGTTAGCCTCTAGGCAGTTGCAAGGGTCGGCGCTTCACTGGTGGAATAGTGTGACTGCCGGAGTTCCGGAGGAAGAGTTGACTTGGGCTAATTTTCGAAGGAGATTTGAGCAGAGGTTTATTTTTGAGGTTGCTAAGTCAGCATTGATGTGGAAGTTTAGGGATTTAGTTCAGAGAGATATGTCAGTTATCGAGTATGCTAATAAGTTTGATGAGCTATCTCGATATGGATACGCTATTATAGACACTAACATCAGAAGGAATGAGAGGATCATTAGGGGACTGAGGCCCGAGCTTGCTAGGGCGACCCTGACACATATACGAGGTCCTAGTAATGTGGTGGTGGAGATGGCAATCCTCCATAAGGAGATGCTTGTTTTTTGTGCTAGAGAGAAGCTAGTTGAATCCTAGGGTCCTCAAGGAAAGAAGAGGAAGTTCTTCAAAAAGAAAGGAGCCGGGAAGGGAGATACAGTCAAGAAGTCAAAAGTTGATTTAGTCTTCTTCAAATGTGACAAGAAGGGTCATTTTGCAAATGATTGTCGATCAAGCAAGGGAAAGAAGCCTGCAGAGAAGTAGAATGTGAAATGCTTCAACCGTGACCAAGGTTGGCATTATAAGAATCAGTGTCCAGAACCGGTTAGAGAGGACAAGGGAAAGGTTTTTGCTATTAGACCACCATCTTCTTTAAGACCAACTTTAGTAGACAAGGGAAAAACTACGATGGAAGGTACGTTTTTGATTCAGAGTATACCAATTAGGATACTACTTGATACCGGTGCATCACATTCATTTATATCCCAGTATTTGGTTGATAGATTATGCTTAGAAACCACATACCTTATAACTTCCTTAAAGGTTGTGAATCCAATAGGAAGGTATGCAACTCTAGGAATGAGATGTGACCAGTTAGAACTTGATTTGTTACGTCATAAGTTTTCATGCAGTCCGTATGTTTTCGATTTCGGAATCATTTTGGGTATGGATTGGTTGAGAAGGTATGCGGCTAGGAAATTTTGCCTGGATGGGGAGATATCACTAAGACACCCTGATAGTCATAACCGAGTAATATTATCCGTGGAGAGTTCTGACCAGAGTGTGAGTACTTTGCTTAGTTCCATAGAAGCAGGAGATGAGTTAAGTCAGGTTCGAGTAGCAAGAGAGTTTGCAGATGTCTTTGAGCCGGTCAAAGGAATACCACTGAAACGAGCAGTTGAGTTTTGGATATATATTGTGTCAGGAGCTGAACATGTCAGTAGACCACCTAGTAGGATGACACTGACTGAGATGAAGGAATTGAAGGTGCGACTAATGTGTAGCATCCCCCTACCGAGAGGCCCAAAATTAACGGCCACGGATGCTGCAGTCATCCATAGTTATTAATCCTCGGCGACCAAATACGGCGGTGTTAGATTCATTGATACACAGAAACACATGAATATGAAAAATATTTAAAACATCAAACAAAATCACATTCCATTTCAAAACATTTCCAATTCATTGATACACAATACCACTCCGGTGGGTTTTATATCCTTGAAATCATTTTCATAAAAACATGGTTAACCACTTTAACCTAACACTTTCAAGGAAAGCCCCTTCTTAATACCATTACAAAACTCCTTTAATTTAGCCATGAGTTTTTCCTTTAGAAATTGAGTTTGGATTATTCGTTTTGAAAAACAAAGCCTTCAAAACCTTGGATACCCTCCTTTGAAAGCATAAAAATCTATTTTCAAAACATTAGGCCCCTGCCTTTTTAAACACTTGAAAACATCTCTTTCGAAACCTTTCAAATGTAATAAAGTATTACTTATTAACACTTAGAAGCATAACTTTGAAACTATTGAAAGTACACCTTCCGAAACCATTGGAAGTAACCCTTCCGAAACCACTGAAAGTCCCCCTTCCAAAACAATTGGAAGTAACCCTTTCGAAACCATTGGAAGTAACCCTTCCGAAACCATTGGGTTTATACTTAAAATATTATTTGGGTCAAAGTGAATATAGGCGAAAATATCTCTTACGAAACCATCCTTTGTTATATAAAAATATTGGGGAAAACATGATGGCGTCGGCACCGTCTCTTTCGAAAGCTTTAAGTCATTTAAACAAAACATTAAAGGGTAGCGTCAAAACCCCTTTCGAAGTCATTGCCTTCAAAACCCTTAGGCCCTTTCGAAAGCATTTAGGAAGAGGCTTGAAACATCTTTAAAAACAAACAATACCTTCCGAAAGCATTGATGATTTCAATACCATCGAAAGGTTAAAGAATGGCAGTAGGGTTTCGAATAGGTCGGAACCCTTTCTTTCAAAAGCATTATTTTCATAAGTAAGGAACCCATTCGAAAGCAAACTTAAGTTGATGGAAACCCCTTCAAAAGCTTTTAAAAACCTCTTTCGAAATCATATGCTTCGACTCCTTTGAAGGCTTAAATAAAACAATGGCAGGCGCTTCTCTTTTCAAAACAAACCTAGGTATCGACCCCTTCGGAAACCATGCTTTCGACACCTAACCTTCCGCCTTTCTCCAATCCACTACATACCATCTTTGTGATACCTTGTGTATTAGTTTCAGCTTAGTAGGTTTCAACTGGGTTGAAGGTGAAAGCTCTGAGTCGAAAGGTACTTCCAAAGAAGGTGGGACCAACTTTTCTGGTTAAACCTATTTTAATACTAATTAAAGCAAACCCTTTTCTAACTAACCTGCCATGTGTAAACAGAAGATTGGTTGCCTTAACTTTTCAATTTCTTTACTAAAATAACTGCCGCTAATTTCAAATCTAAATCATGGTTAAGTTAATCAAATAAGCCCTTCCATTAAGCAAAACCAATATTGCAAAGAAGTCCCTCTTCTAAAATAATTTAATTTGCCTAGCAAATCACTTTGGAAAAATCCCCAAAAATTCCAGAAATTTATTTTAATCATGTTATCAAACATATCAAATTTCAGACGCAAATTCTCAATATATTTTCCAAAATAAATTCATAAACCCAAATAACCATTTTTTCTTTTGAAATTCATAACAATCTTTCCATAGCTTGGAAAATTATCAAAATTAAAACCCAACTCCAAAATATTATTTTACATAACATAAAAATTTTCCATGGCATTTAAACATCAACATAAACCGGTTTCTCCCTAAAACGATGTATATTCCCATTTAAACAATCTTGTTTAAATTAAACAAATTAATATTCAAGCATATCATCATCCAATTCACCATAAAAACGAATTTACCCTTAAATTCGAAAACATATGATTACAAAACAAAAATAGAGATGGAATTACTATTCACCTTGATTTAGACAAGGAGATTGGATTGAGATTGATTTCCCTTAAGCTTGAATCTCTAGAATTCCTCTTTTCTTAATGGCTAGCACCTCTTTAAGTCTTTTGGCTTGCGTTTTCAAAAGACGTGAATGGGAATGAAATGGTAGGAATGAGAATATATAAGGGTAAGGGTTATGTGCGGAAAATTCCTAATATACCCTTATATAGATTAATTAACCTAAAAACCATTCTTAAGTCCATTTATTTATTTAATTGAGCTCGGCCTTAATTATATTTATTCAAATCTCAACCCCCTTATCACTTAACATTTGCAGTATTCTATTTAATTTATCTAATTAAATCTCATGAATAATGTTATCCAAAAATTAGGGGTGTTACAGGCTCCCCTTCTTAAAGAATTTCATCCTCGAAATTTAGTAAGGACTAGATACTAAACATGGCAATCATCTGTAATGAATCCTAACAATCATACTAGCCTACTCGGCTAGCTAACATCTATATAAATCTAATATAGACATACCCTCAAAGAAGATTAGAATAAGTATCTCGAATCCAGTCTTTAGTTTTCCAAGTACAGTCCCTCTCGTTGTCGCTGCACTGAACTTTCATCAACTTGATTGTCTTGTTCCTCAACCTTTTCTCATCTCTTGCAACAACCCGAACTGGTTGTCTAACAAAAATAAAATTAGTCTCTACTACTAGGTCTTCCAACCCTGTCGGAAGAATAGTAGCCTCTGGATCATGCACATACTTGCGAAGATGAGACACATGAAATACATTATGGATACCTGCCATACTGCTCGGCAACTCTACTCTGTATGTGAGCTTTTCAATCCTTTCTATAATCTGGAATGGACCAACATATCTCGGTGCAGTTTCCCTGATTTTCCAAAATGTACCACACCTTGATCATATTTCTAATTCATTGGATTATGTTTCAAAAAGCTTTTAGGTTTAACTTTTCATTTAAGTTTTCATAAACCTATGCTCTGATACCAACTTGTAACATTCCCCTACTTGGAGGCCCAAAACTAAAGGTTACGGATGCTGCAGTCATCTATAGTTATTAATCCTTGGCGACCAAATACGGCGATGTCAGATTCATTGATACACAGAAACACATGAATATGGAAAAAAATTAAAACATCAAACAAAATCACATTTCATAACATTTCGAATTCAGTACATAATCCCATAATCATCAACCATGTTGAGAGAAAATATATTTATTACAACATATTCCAAGAGCGACGTATGAAGATGCCCCTTGGATATATACAGGCAGTATAACAACTTTTCCAATACAAACAACACAGCAGAATCAAATAAAAGAAAACTCTATATAGCTATCATGTCTCTTGCACGTCTCCAGAAGCTTTATTCGTCTAATGGGGTGCCAAAAAACCTCAACTCTCAAACTACTCAAAATCAATTGAATACCCGAGAGTTTAAGGGGAAAACATAAACTTCGAGTCAGACATAAAGTCTGGTATGAATAGTAACCTACCATCTCATATCATTTAGATATCTTATGAGACCACGCCGCTTAGTGGAATGGGTTTTCCCCTCACTAGTATTCTAAAACTTTTATAAAACCATATAATGTGCTCCTGCATCCAAATGGTTAAAACATGGTCATTTCAAAATATTATGATGACATGCAAACAAGTTAAAACATTTAGGATTTCCCATCCTCTGTTTAATTGACTCCCTGTCGTATTTATAGTTTCTAGGGTCACTATTAACCTATTAGTTTTCATGGGCTTACTAATAACCTTTATATAATATATGGACTCTCTGTCCTATTCCATAGTTTTCATGGGTGCACTATGAACCTATTGGCCCCTGCCAATTAACATAATTAATTCATGGGTTTCCCCGAACCTGTTGGTGACTCCAATAACTTCTCTCTTATCCCAGTTTTCATCGATTAACTAGGAACCTATTGACAACTATCAATAACTTAATCCAGTTATAGTTTTCATAGGTGTACTACAAACCAATTGGCCATTGCCAACCACTCTTTATAACATAGTTTTCAAGGGATCACTATGAACCTATTGGTAACTCCAATAACTTCCTAATCATAGTTTTCATGGGTGCACTATGAACCTATTTCCCTGACAACTTCCATATTTAGGCATCCTATATTCTAGTCTCCCTGACCTCTTGGATGCAATTTTACTCATCCAGTAGTTTAGTCAATTTATATTCACTACTAGGTCCTAGCTGGTTCTTCAGCCCATTTTCCCCAAAATGCAGTTATGGGATTGTTATAAGGTGAATATATATTTATATTTGAAGAAGCAAACATAATAACATAACAATACCACTCCTGTGGGTTTTATATCCTTGAAATCATTTTCATAAAAACATGGTTAACCCCTTTAACCTAACACTTTCAAGGAAAGCCTCTTCTTAAAACCATTACAAAGCTCCTTTAATTTAGCCATGGGTTTTTCCTTTAGAAATTGAGTTTGGGTTACTCGTTTTGAAAAAAAAACTCTTCAAAACCTTACTTTCGACCTCACTGGATACCCTCCTTCGAAAGCGTAAAAGTATATTTTCAAAACATTAGGCCCCTGCCTTTTTGAACACTTGAAAACATCCCTTTCGAAACCTTTTGAATGTAATAAAGTATTACTTATTAACACTTAGAAGCATAGCTTCAAAACCATTGAAAGTACCCCTTTCGAAAGCATTGGAAGTAACCCTTTCGAAACCATTGAAAGTTCCCCTTTCGAAACCATTGGAAGTAACCCTTCTGAAACCATTGGAAGTAACCCTTCCGAAACCATTGAAAAACCCCCTTTCGAAACCATTGGAAGTAATCCTTCCAAAACCATTGGGTTTATATTTAAAATACTATTTGTGTCAAGTGAATATAGGCAAAAGTATCTCTTTTGAAACCATCCTTTATCATATAAAAATATTGGGGAAAACATGATGGCGTCGGCACCATCTCTTTCGAAAGTTTTAAGTCATTTAAACAAAACATTAAAGGGTGGCGTCGAAACCCCTTTCGAAGCCATTGCCTTCGAAACCCTTAGACCCTTTCGAAAGCATTTAGGAAGAGGCTTAAAACATCTTTAAAAACAGACACTACCTTTCGAAAGCATTGATGACTTCAATACCATCGAAAGGTTAAAGAACGACAGCAGGGCTTCAACTAGGTCGGAACCCTTTCTTTCAAAAGCATTATTTCATAAGTAAGGAACCCATTTGAAAGCAAACTTAAGTTGATGGAAACCCCTTCGAAAGCTTTGAAAAACCTCTTTCGAAATCATATGCTTCGACTCCTTTATAGGATTAAATAAAACAATAGCAGGCGCTTCTCTTTTCCAAACAAACCTAGGTATCGACCCCTTCGGAAGCCATGCTTTCGACACCTAACCTTCCGTCTTTCTCCAATCCACTATGTACCATCTTTGTGAAACCTTGTGTATTGGTTTCGGTTTAGTAGGTTTCAACTGGGTTGAAGGCGGAAGCTCTGAGTTGAAAGGTACTTCCAAAGAAGGCGGAACCAACTTTTCTGGTTAAACCTGTTTGAATACTAATTAAAGCAAACCTTTTTCTAACTAACCTGCCATGTGTAAACAGAAGATTGGTTGCCTTAACTTTTCAAATTCTTTACTAAAATAGTTGCCGCTATTTCAGATCAAAACCATGGGTAAGTTAATCAAATAAGCCCTTCCATTAAGCAAAACCAATAGTGCAAAGAAGTCCCTCTTCTAAAATAATTTAATTTGCCTAGCAAATCACTTTAGAAAAATCCCCAAAAATTCTAGAAATTCACTTTAATCATGTTATCTAACATATCAAAATTTCAGACCCAAATTCTCAAAATATTTTCCAAAATAAATCTATAAACCCAAATAACCATATTTTCCTTCGAAAATTCATAACAATCTTTCCATAGCTTGGAAAATTATCAAAATTAAAACCCAACTCCAAAGTCATATTTTACATAACATAAAATTTTTCCATGGCATTTAAACATCAACATAAATCGGTTTCTCCCTAAACCGTGTATATTCCCATTTAAACAATCTTGTTTAAATTAAATTAATTAATATTCAAGCATATCATCACCCAATTCACCATAAAAATGAATTTACCCTTAAATTCGAAAACATATGATTACAAAACTAAAATAAAGATGGAATTATTATTCATCTTGATTTAGATAAGGAGATTGGATTGAGATTAATTTCCCCTAAGCTTGAATCTCTAGAATTCCTCTTATGGTCGGCTCCTTTTTATTTATTTTTTGGTTTGCGTTTTCAAAATGATGTGAATGGAAATGTAATGGTGGGAACGAGAATATATAAGGGTAAGGGTTATGTGCGACAAATTCCTAATATACCATTACGTAGATTAATTAACCTAAAAACCATTTTTAAGCCCATTTAATTATTTATTTGAGCATAGCCTTAATTATATTTTTCCAAATCTCAACTCCCTTATCACTTAACATTTGCATTATTCTATTTAATTTATCTAATTAAATCTCCTGAATAATGTTATCTAAAAATTAGGGTGTTACACAATGGATCTAGAAGGAAGGAATTTTATTAGACCAAGCATTTCGCATTGGGGAGCGGTCGCGGTTTTTGTAAAGAAGCACGATGGGTCGTTAAGGATGTGCATCGACTACCGTAAGCTGAACGAAAGGATGATCAAGAATAAATGATCTGTTTGATTAGTTGAGTGGAGCCAAAGTGTTTTCCCTATTGGATTTGGTGATCAGTTTCCATTAGTTGAGAGTAGCAAAGGACAATATCCCTTTAACGGCATTTTAGACTAGGTATGATTCCTATGAGTGGTTAGTAATGCCATTCGGGTTAACAAATGCACCTGCTTTCTTTGTGGACTTGATGAACCGAGTTTTTTGAGAACACTTGGATAGGTTCCTGTTGGTGTTTATAAATGACATTTTGGTATACTCTAAGGATGAAAGAGAGCATGAAGATCATCTTAGATTTGTGCTTGAGACGCTGAGGCAGAATCAGCTAAAGGCAAAGTTTTCCAAGTGTCATTTTTGGAAAGAGGTTAAGTTTCTTGGTCATGTGGTTTCCGAGGAAGGTTTGGCAGTTGATCTTGTTAAGATCGAAGCTGTCAATAATTGGAAGAGACCAGAGACAGTAACTAAGATATGAAGTTTTCTTGGACTTACTGGCTATTACCGGAGATTCATTAGGGATTTTTTGCGGATAGCAGCACCTTTGACTAAATTGACCAGGAAGGATGTGAAGTTCATTTGGTTCGACAAATGTGAGGAAGGATTCCTTAAGTTAAAGCATTTGTTGACCAACCCGCCAGTATTAGTAGTTCTAGATGGAAACCAAGGGTTGGTAGTATACACTGATGCGTGTGGGACTGGATTGGGAGTTGTGTTGATGCAAAATGGTAAAATCATTGCCTACGCTTCTCGATAGCTTAGACCGCATGAGTGAGATACCCTATTCATGATTTGGAGTTGGTTGTGGTGATCTTCGCATTGAAGATTTGGAGACATTATCTCTTAGGGGAGAGATTTGAGCTATACACCGATCATAAGTCTTTAAGATACTTATTCTCACAGAAGGAGTTGAATATGAGAGAGCATATGTGGCTGGAGTTTTTGGCTGCTTATGATTTTAGTATAGAGTATACACCAGGGAAAGGTAATAAAGTAGCGGATGCTCTTAGCAAGAAACATCAGAATGTGGTGTTAGCTATGTTAGCGGAATGGAAGGATTTAAAAGCTTTGACTACTTGTAGTGTAAAGTCGAGATCAACTGTTGATTCTTGTCAGAGTACCACTGTAATGGCCTGTTTAGAAATGCGACCCATGTTGATCGAAAGTATAGCTTCTAAGCAAAAAAGAAGATCCACTATTAGCCGAAAGGATTAGAAAGCTTGAGGTGAGGTCAAAGATCGATGATCTAAAGGACTTTGGCATTGACCAGAGTGGATGGTTGAGGAAGAGGGGACGCTTATGTGTTTTGAATATAGAGAACTTTAGAAGAGAAGTTCTAGAAGAGTGTCATCCATCCAAGTTTATGATTCATCTTGGGGGAACCAAAATGTATCAGGATATGATGAGGAGCTTCTATTGGGAAGGCATGAAGAGGGATGTTGGCTTGTGGGTTAGGCAGTGTACAAACTGTCAACAAGTGAAAGCCAAACACCAAAAGTCGAGCGGGTTGCTTCAGCCTTTAGAGATTCTAGTGTGGAAGTGGGATTATATATCCATGGATATCAGTGACGGGTTGCTAAGGTCGAATAAGGGAAATGAAAGCATATGGGTCATAGTGGATATATGAACTAAGAGAATCCATTTCATTCCAATCAAGTCAACCAGAACGGCACCTGTTTTGGCGATATTGTTCATGAAGAACATAGTTAGACTTCATGGGATTTCTAGTAGCATAGTCAGTGAAAGAGATGCATTATTCACTAGCGAATTTTGGAAAAGTCTACAGAGAGTATTAGGTACCAAGCTCAAGATGAGTACAGCATATCACCCACAGACGGATGGGCAAACTGAAAGAGTCAATAAAGTACTCGAAGATTTGTTGAGAGTTTTTGTATTGGACTTTGGTGGATCTTGGGAAGATCACCTGCATTTGATTGAGTTTTCCGATAATAATAGTTATCATACTAGTATAGGAATGGCGCCTTTGAAGCTTTGTATGGAAGGCTATGCAAATCACCAGCATGTTGGTTGGAGACTGGGGATAGATTGGTCTTAGGTCCAGATTTGGTTAGAGAGGCGTCAGAAAAGATTGAGTTAATCCAAAAACGGATGAAGGAAGCTCAATCTAGACAGAAAAGTTACGCAGATAAGAGGCGTAAGGACCTAGAGTTCTCAATTGGAGACAGGGTTTTCATTAAGATGTCACCGATGAAGGGTGTGATACGATTTGGAAAGTCAAGGAAACTGGCACCGAGATATGTTGGTCAATTCCATATTATAGAGAGGATTGGAAAGCTCGCATACAGAGTAGAGTTGCCAAGCAATACGGCAGGTGTCCATGATGTATTTGATGTGTCTCATCTTCGCAAATATGTGCATGATACAGGCTACTATTCCTCCGATAGGGTTGGAAGACTTGGTAGTAGAGCCTAATTTGACAGTTATTAGACAACCAGTCCGAGTTGTAGCAAGAGATGAGAAAAGATTGAGATACAAGACAGCCAGGTTGGTGAAAGTTCAATAGAGTGACAACGAGAAGGACTGTACTTGGGAGACAGAAGACAGGATTAGAGATACTTATCATGATCTTCTTTGAGGGTATGTCTATATTAGATTTTTATATATAGTTGCTAGTCAGGTAGACTAGTATGGTTGTTAGGAGTCATTACAGATGATTGCTATGTTTAGTATTAGTCCCTACTGAATTTCAAGGACAAAATTCTTTAAGGAGGGGAGCCTGTAACACCCCTAATTTTTAGATAACATTACTCGGGAGATTTAATTAGATAAATTAAATAAAATAATGTAAATTTTTAAGTGATAAGGGGATTGAGATTTGAATAAATATTTAGTGGCCATGCTTAATTAATTACTTAAGTGGGCTTATAAAGGGTTAAACGATAGTAAATAAAAATAAGGGTATGTTGGGTATTTGCCATACATAACCTTTACCCTTATATACATATTTGAGTACATAGGCCATTCACGTTCATGATTATTTTTCTCACAAAAACGCAAATTGAAGAAGGGAAGCCGACTATTACTAGGAGGAAAAAAGAAAGGAAATTCAAATAAAAAGCTAAGAAATTAAAGAAGGGGAATCAATCTCAATCCACTTTCCTTATCATAATCAAGGTAAATAATAATTTCATCTCTATGTTTATGAATATATGTTTTGGATTTAAGACTAAATTCGTTTTGGATGATGATATGCTTGAATTATGATTTAATTGATTTAAACAAGATTGTTTAAATAGAGATTTATATAGTTTTAGGGCAAAACCGATTAAAAATTAATGTTTGAATGCCATGGAAAAATTATATGTTATGTAAACATGATTTTGGAGTTGGGCTTTAATTTTGATAATTTTCCAAGCTATGGAAAGATTATTAGGAATTTTCGAATGAAAATATGATCAATTGGGTTTAGAAATTTATTCTAGAAATTATAATGAGAATTTGGGTTTGAAATTTTGATATGTTAGATAACATGCTGAAAGTGAATTTCAATAATTTTTGGGGATTTTTCATAAGTGATTTACTATAAGAATTAAATTATTTTTAGATGAGGATCTAAATGATTTAATTTTGTTTTAATGGAAAGTTTTATCTGTAAAACGGTTTATCTTGATACTTATCCAAAAATTTAGAGGCGGTAATTTTTGTAAAGCACTTGAAAAGTTAAGGCAATCAATCACATGTTTACACGTGGGTAGGTTAGCTATAAATATCTTGTTTAATTTGGCATTAACCAGTTTTTACCCAAAAAAATAGGTTTCACCTCTATTAGAGGTACCTTTCGACTCATACCTTTAACCATCAATCAATTCGAAACCCCACTAATCCGAAACCAATATACTATCACCTAGATGGTACGTAGTGTATTGTATGAAAGGCAGAAGGCATGGTGTCGAAAATGTTGCTTCCGATGGGGTCGACACCTTAGTTGTTTTAAAAAGTTGAGCACCTGCCTTTGTTTTACTAAAGCTTTCGACACAATCGAAACATAAGTTTTCTAATAGTTTTCGAAGGGGTTGCCATTTTTCTTTATATAAATAAGGGCTTGCGAATGAGTTCCTTTAGTTGTAAATAGAAGCTTTTGAAAGAAGGGGTTCCGACCTAGTCGAAGCCATGTTACCGTTCTTTTGCCTTTCGAGTGTATTGAGTCATTAATGCTTTCGAAGGGTAGTGTTTGTCTTAAAAATGTATTAAGCCACTTCCTAAATGCTTTCGAAAGGGTCCAAGGGTTTCGAAGGCAATGACTTCGAAAGGGGGTTTCGATGCTAACCTTCGATGTTTTACTTAAATGTATTGAAGCTTTCAAAAGGAATGGTGCCAACGCCATCAAGTTTACCCAAATACTTTTATATGACAAAGGATGGTTACGAAAGAGATACTTTCTTTTATGTTCACTTTGACCCAAATGATATTTTAAATATAAACCCAATGATTTCGAAAGTGGGACTTTCAATGATTTCGAAAGGGATACTTCCTTTGGTTTCGAAGCTATGCTTCTAAGAATTAATGAGTATTACTTTATTACATTCGAGAGGTTTCGAAAGAGAGGTTTTAAAGTATTTTTAAAAGCAGCAGCCAAAAGTTTTAAAAGGAGATTTATATGCTTTCGAAGGAGGCTATCCAGTGAGATCGAAAGCAAGGTTTTGAAGGTTTCGAAAACCTTAGTTTTTAATAACCCAATCTCGTTTTAAAAGGTAAACTATGACATATTAATAATTAAAGATATTGGCAGGGGCCAATAGGTTCATAGTCAGCCCATGAAAACTGTGTAAGGGAAAAGATATTAGCAGGGGTCAATAGGTTCATAGTCAGCCCATAAAAACTATGGTTATGATATTGACAGATAGTCAATAGGTTCCTAGTCAGCCCATGAAAACTAGGATAAGAAATTAAGATATTGACAGTTAGTCAATAGGTTCCTAGTCAGCCCATGAAAACTAGGATAAAAGAAAAGATATTGGAGTTATAAATAGGTTCATAGTGATCCCATGAGAGAGATCAAGGTCGTCAGGTATGGACTATGCCTGCCAAGAGGTAGGTTGCTTCGCTCGAACGCGATGGATCGACTTGCTTAGGTCATCAAGTATGGATTGTGCTCGGCAAGGATCCAGTGAGATCGAGGATTTGGATTAATATAACAACCTAGAGAGGTTATTTATTTGTATATCAGCTTCGAACAGCTATGGATTTAGATATGGGCCCGGAGTAGTTTGAGATTTGGCTAAGGACCCGGTGAGGTCGAGGGTTTAGATAAAGCGATCCGGAGAGATCGTGAATTTTGAATTGGATATCGACTCGGAATGGTCGTGGATTTCACTAATGATCCATAGGGATCATGGATTTGGATTGGCAATGATTGGATAATATGGCTATCGATGGATTATGGACTTCGGACTTCAGATTTATGGAAATTCAAAACAAGCCTTCCTATCGCAAGGAATGTTTTGGGGGGCAAAGTGTTAACCCAACTTTTGGCAAAATAGTACACAGGCGGATTTAAGCTAACGGACATCATGATCATAAAGGCGGGAGGCCCGGAGAAACGATTACCAAGCTCGGAGATTGGCTATAAATGAGACTATGGATGATGGTCAAAACGGATTCAAATCGGATCCCTATTTTTTGTCCTAATTAAGGTAAAATTGGTATGAAGTGATAAGGAAGGCTTTGTGAGGCTACATTTTAAATTTCAAGTCGATTGGAGTTCGTATGCTAGAGTTATGGGCAAAAGAAGAGGGATCGGATCATATTCAGCTCAACAGCACAACTCAACGATGATTGCTCCATAACTCAACAACCACAAGGAGGATTGAAGTGCACTTTGGAAACAAGAAGAAAGGACCCTAGGGAGTCTACCCTAGGGATTGCATGGCATTTGGAGAAATTGGAGGGATCGGCATCTGTCCCTCAATAGGGATCGGTAGATATCCCTCTTAGGGGTCGGCTAAACCCAACTTCATAGCAAAGATCGATCAATATCTCAACATCTACACATGCAATTGACATAAACCTTGGAGGAAAAGCTAATTAGAACATATGGAACACCCTATAGGGATAGCATGGATTTTGGAGAAAGTTGGAGGGATTGGTATCTATCCCTCCATAGGTATCGGCTATAATCAGCTTTTACAACATATTGCATCAAAGATTGATCAATAACTTGAGTTCTACTAGTCCAATTAGCTTGAAACATGGAGGCTAAGCATAATACAATATGGAGAAGCTCGCCAAGGGATTGCATGGTATTTGGAGCAAGTTAGAGGGATTGCTACCTATCCCTCCATAGGGATCGGCAGAAATCATAATTCAAGTAATACTACTACACGGAAAATGCGATATCTCACAAACCCTACGTCGGAATTGCATGAAATTTGGGGAGAAGTAGCTAACACTATAGGGAACTACCCAGAGGGATCGCGCCCCATTTGGAAACCAAAATAGGGATCGGTACCGATCCCTATTGTGGGCCCCAACAGACCTAGGAATTTCTAGGTGGCCTCGCCTTGGTCTCGAACCTTCTGTCAAAGTTTCAGCCTGATCCGTGCACATCTTCCCCTATAAATACAGTAGGCATGGCATTAGAAAAGGGACCTTCTTTCTGCTTCTCTTTATCTTTAACCTAGGCTACACTCTGTCAATTTATTCTTGGATTTTGGATTTTAACTGTAAACAAACTTCAATAAAATAAAAAGGATTATTCGGGAGTGGACGTAGGCCAGAGTTAGCCGAACCGCTATAAATCTTGTCTCCTTTTACTTGCTTTCTAATTGTTTTAATTTGTTCTTCATTTATTTCTCTTTATATTTCTGTGATTGGATTGGATATTGGAGTTTTTGCGTAATTAGGTTTTGGTGGCCAACTTTGACGCCAACAATTTGGTGCTTTCACTTAGAAGACTTGCACCCATGGACTTGGAAGCTAGGAGCATAGATTTTGAAGCTTGTATACTTTGATATAGGAAGAAATGAAATCAACAAGGAGAGCGCTACCAGAAAGGAGCTACCATGGAGGGAGTCAGGAGGCTTCCTCGGGTGCTGGAGATAACCAAGCATATATATACATCACCAGGGATGAGATGGAAATGATGATGGATGCTATGCAGGAGAGGGTGCTAAAAAGACCGAAGGAGATGATGAAAATTTTGCTCCAACGGATTGGACAAGATGGAAAACAGAATCATGGAGCTGAAGCAGAAGGAATCGTTGGAAAATAGAACCGAGAACATGAAAATGGAGCCAATAGACAAGGGAATAGAACAGAGCAGCCAGGGGCAGTCCCCTACCATCCTAGAGGGATTGGTACCGATCCCTCCAGAGGGATTAGTACCGATCCTCAAAGGCTAGGGAGCATATCCCTGGGTCTGGTTGATCGTGATGCTGGAGGACTTGCGATCGATCCCATGGGGCTAGGTGCGAATCGGAATTTGGATGCTCGTCCAGAGGAATACGTTCCAGAATTCCCTCATAGACTATGAGGGGCAGCTAGGACATGATGATAGGACACTACCATTAGATGACAATGACAGGTTTGAAGAGATGATAGGGCGAGATATGCATGGAGGATTGGTGAACAGGGATCTGTAGGATGTAAATAGAAGTCCATTCGCTACAAATACCAGGAATGGTAGGAATCCACCCGAATTCAAACTACCAACGCTGGAAGCTTATGATGGAAAGTCAAAACCAACTATGCATATGATGAGGTATATACGGGACATGGAAGTACTGGGGGCATCGGAAGAAGTCATGCTACGGTGCTTCCCATTGTACTTAACGGATGTAGTTGCGCTATAGTTCGGACAATTGGAGAGTGGTTTTATTAGCACATGGATATGAAGAAATTTCGGGTTCACATTACGAGACCCAAGAATGTGATGACATTGACATCGGTAAAGCAGTGGGCAGGAGAATCACTCAAGAATTGCTTAACCAAGTTCAATGCAGTAGTTTTTTCGAAGGATCGACCAGATCAATCGATGGTTTTGATGGCTGCAGTGTCAAGAGTTGTAGATAATTCAGATTTTAAGATATCACTGATATAGGATCCATCGATGGATCTTGGGGAATTCTACCACGAAGCAGAAAGGTTTTGGAACATCCCCATATTTGGAGGCCCAAAACTAATGGCTACGGATGCAGCAGTCATCCATAGTTATTAATCTTCGACGACCAAATACGGCAATGTTAGATACATTGATATACGGAAACTCATGAATATGGAAAAAATTAAAACATCAAAGAACTGTGAGGCCCCATATTTAACAATATTCTACAAGTTACACAATTTTAGTGTAAAACACCATTTTTAACATAACAAACTAAATAAAAAATTTCTTTCTTGCCAAATAAATTTGCAATAAATCATTCTAACACTTTTTAATCGTCAACTATCATTTTTAAACCATAATTTATAAAAATTCATAAACTTATTCGAGACCAAAAATCAATTAAAACCATCGAATTCTTCAAATATCGACATTTATCGATATTTAGATTGAAATAGAATTTAAATAAAAATTAAATTCTAAAAATTTCCAAAATCAAGCCAATCCATTATCGGAAAAAAAGACTTAAACATTCATCATCAAACTTATTCATACGATATTCTCCACATTCCATTTCAAATTCATTACATAATCCCATAACCGTTAACCACTTTCAGAGAAAATATATTTTACAACATACGCCAAGAGTGGCATATGAAGATGCCCCTTTGGAGGATCAGAGTATATATATTAGCAATTTAACAAATTTGCCTTTACAACAACACAACGAAATCAAAAAAATGGCTCCGGAAGCTTATTCGTCAAAGGAGGTACCTTAAAACCTCAACTCTCAAACTACTCAAAATCAATTGAGTACCCGAGAGTTTAAGGGGAAAATAAAAACTTTGAGTCAGACATTAGTCTGGTATGAATAATAATCTACCATATCAAATCATTTAGATATTTAGTGAGACCACTTCGCTAAGCGAAACGGGTTTTCCCCTCACTAGAATCTTAAATCTTTATAAACCATATACTGTACTCCTGCATCTACAATGGTTAAAACAATTCAAACATTTATGATATGATGATATGCAAAATGAGTGAATCAATTCTGGATTACCCATCCCCATTCATTTTGACTATCTATCACTGTTATAGTTTATAGGATTTAATAAACAAGAAGAAAAGATCCCTCAAAATGATTCCCTAACCTCCTATTTATAGTTGTAGGTTTCCTAAAAGTTATCCTCCACAATCTCCCCTACGTTCTCCACATCCAGCGGCACTTTAGCTTGAGAAAATGTGGCCACCTCAGCAATCATTAGGGATCGGTACTGATCCATGAGATCGCCTTATGGACCTCTTCCATCGCCTTATATTGATGTGAGTCATTGTTAGCTTCATGTTTTCAATCTTAATTGCCCTTCTAGGATTTTTTTTCCAGGTCCATAAGTTGGATCGGTGGAGGAATGGAGTTTCTGACTTTAAGTGCTTGAGTCGTTTGATAGCAAGTTGCATGTGATTGATCCCTTGGAGCTTGGAATAGGTTGGTACCAACAACACTTGGGAATAGAGAGAAACTGGGGCGCTTTAGATGAAGTTTTAAAGACCGGTGCCGATCCATCCCTATGGATCGATACCGATCCATCACTTAGATGGATTTTGTCGTTGAATTTCAATGGTGGCTTTGCTTTCACTTTGTGGCTTTGGTTGTACTTGGTTCCTGGACTTTTCGGCTATCTCTCTAGGCTTCCTGCCTTGATAACTATCAAGTCCGAGTCGGTTAAGTTCACCCAAATATCGTCTGCTCAAAAGGCTGGATAACAATAGAGTAATACACTTATGTATATGCACGCAATGTAGTTTTCAAAAACTGAGAATTGTAGTTTAACTAGTAGAAAAACATCAAGTTTGGGAGACTTTTGGTATGCTCCTAGATTTCATTTCATTGCTTTGCTAATATCAAAATAATAGTTATAAATTTTATCGTTCATACCTTCATCTCATTAACTGCAGCATTCTATGCACTAGGTAGTTTTTTTTTGTCTGCTTCTTAACTTCGGTTTATGAGGTTTTACGCATTGGGTAGTTTACAGCTCTAAGATTCTAATTCCATCAGGAACTCTTATGTGAACATTATTGTAAATAATTGTTTCATCCGTAATTATAAAAGGCGTCCGGCTAAACTAGAGATGTTGAAGCAAAAAGGAAGAAGGGTAGTTTTAATCTCTACAAATTGAGCTGTAAACTTTATTGTTCTGTACTGCTAAACTGCTCTTAGTTAACTAAAATTTATTGCTAAACTTTATTGCTATAAACTTTATTGTTTTATATAGATCACGCCTAATGTATACATGCGCTTTTTGTGAGCCTACAAAACTAAAGTAATTGCATTCTTAGTTAACTGAAATTGTATTTGCACTTCGTTCTCTTTTCCAATATGGTCATTCATTGTGCATTTATCTGGTATTTCAGTGTTTAGTTTTTGTATTTTTAATGCACTAATTGTTAACCCATGTGTAATGAAAATTCATACAAGAGCAGAGAGTGGAACCACAGCAATTTTGAAAAAAAGATTTAGCAACGGCTACAAGCTGTGGCTAAATATAAATTAATAAACTTCTGTAGTCTTTGCTAAACCACAAATTGTAATGGCTATAAGCCATTGCAAACTAAAAGTTAACAACGGCCCTGGGTTGTTGCTAATTATTAGCCACTCCCCATTTCGCAATGGCTCTGTGCTGTTGCGAAATGCTTTTGCAGCAGCCCAAATCTATAGAGAAATGCTTTTGTAATGGCTCAAATTGTGAAATAGCTTTTTTGGTGTAATGTTCATTTATTCATCATTCACCTTGTTCATATGAATTGGATCCATCACATATCTCATCCCATATGTATATTTGTTTATTCGTTTACATAGATTAGATTCCCTTTTTGCTTCGACTTAATTGATGACATACGTTCACCATGTTATTTTAATTTGAATCAATTTTAAGATATATTTTGATTGATTACATGTTCATCTTGTCGTCTTTAGATCTATTCCATATGGTTTCACATTTAATTAATTCTTCACATTGTTTAGTTTAGATCCGAAACCTTTGCAACAAATACATATATGTTTGATTGGTCCTACCTGTTTTTTGTTATTGTTTTTAAATATGATGTTCAAAAAAATACTTTTGATTGAAACCTAAGTTTTAATTAATGACATAATTTTATTAATGATTACATGTACAAATATAAATAAACTGCATATGTTTTCTATTTGAAATCGCTTTGCAAATTTTATACATATGTCTTGTGTTTATTGCTTTGAATACAATCTTTTGCTTGTTACATATTTTGAAAGCTGTTTAAAAAATGGAGTTATTAAATAACTATAACTAGACTTTTGTGTAAAATATTACAAATCTTTTGATTTCTTTTTAAATTAAAGTTATACTTCATTTTATTACTTTAATTTTCAAAGCATGTATTAGATTTTATAAATTTTATACACATACATGTTGTTTTAGGTTTGAAACATAATTTACAATGTTTGGTATATGTGTGTGTATCAATTTAACTTAAGATTTATAAAATTAACTTTTGTATAAAATTATAATATTAGTTTTAAATCCTTCCTAACTTTGAAACCAGATTAAAAATTGCCGTTTTTAATTTCATACTTATATAAAATAGTGAAACCTTATTTTAACATATTCATATGCATGTATGTATATGTATATGTATATAAGTTATATTTTATATATGTATTTTAAATAAAACTATGTGCAACAAAGGCACATATAAAGGAAACATTAACTATGCACACTTCTTATATGTTGCACTTACACAATATACATAGTATCTTTGGATTTACTCACATTTCATGCCATGTTTAAGTTGATCATCAATGACATTTAATGAATCATTAATCTAATTAGAGAGAGAAATGAAAGGTTTCTCTCTCCATATAAAACTATGTCTTCACTCTTACATAAGTTTTAGAGAAAGAAACGAAAGGTTTCCTTCTCTAATCAATTTTAATAAGTAAATGCTACACATAAGGGTATATCTGATACACTCATACATTTAAATTTATATCAAATTCAAACTCTTATAAACTAATTAAATAAAACAAGGATTTTATTTAAAACACATTTTAGGTTGGATTTAAAATCTCTTTAGACTTCATGGCCCAATAGATTCAAAAATGAAAAAAATTATAATCTACCTATTTCACCCGCTTTCGACTGGCCCGGTTCTAGCAAGAAGAATGGAAACTTGAAGACACTTGCTAGAATGGAGGAAGGACCATGAGTTGCAAAAGGCAATCATGTCGATATCGAGATAATTTGTGTTATGGGATGACCTCGTCTTCCTCCCTACTTTCATGGATCTGGATGTTTACCAAGTCTTTTGTAATCCAACAACTCTGGTGGACAATTCTCCTATAAATAACAAGCCTAGAGAAGTAGTGAGATGACTTTTTTGCCTTTATTTTCTTCATCTTCTATCCTCTACACACAATTGCCACCTTAGGGCTTACTTTTGCCGTTTTAGACCTGAAATCAAATTGCAAAGCTCTTGTGCTCATGACAACCAATCTATAATAAGATTATCATAGAATTTGTCGAACCACTATAATAATCCCTATGTTATTTACTATTTTTTTGCTGGTTTACTAGATCTATTCTTCGAATTAGGGAGTTGTTCCAATTTTTAGTTTAACATTTCTGGTGCTTTCACTGAGAATAGAGCTTCTTTGGAGTAGATCTAGCTTAGTATTATAATTTAGAATGTCCAAAACTTAAATCTAAAATCTTTCTGTTGCATATTTGAAGTAACGGTCCCTAGGAGATCCGAAAGATCTGGAGCTGTGGCTGGTTGTGAAGATGAAGCTTATTATCATAATAAAGAGACTAACTAACCTATGATTGCCGTGCTATGACCACCCTGCCTGCAGGAGATGTTGTCAGAGGTTGAATATGATAGGATGAAAACTGAACTAAACTAGAGGATGGTGGACAGCTAGAATGTGCTTCTTGATAGGATGGATGCAAGTATTACTTTATTGACCTAGTAGTCCCAAAGGCATAGGAAAAGCCGTAGGGATGCATCACCATCTGGTTTTGAAGAAGAGAATTCATTTGCATCTCATAAGAATGGAAGGGATAGAAAGCAAAAATAAAGGAAAACGCTGCTAGAGCATCTAGGAAAACCACTGGAGGAAGTGGCCAGATTTTGACCACTGTAGGAGAGCTCGATTCTGACATGAATCTAGTTGGTACTGAGATGAATGAGGTAAGTCAAGGATTCCAACTACTTGACGTCGTCAACTTATCGAATAGCAAGGATGATTTGCAGGATAATGACAACAATGTTGAGAAGAATGCTGGGCTACAAAATGCAGGTATTCAAATGACCATTGCAGAACCGGCCAGGCATCATAGAAGATCCGAAGAAGTGGCTCTTTCAAAGATAGAAGAGCCTAGACGTTATCAAGCGAACCGAGACTGTTTATGGAGTCAAACACTTGGGGTTGCTCCTAATAGTCATTTTTTGGATCATCGGGCTGGTGAGGATTATATTGCTAATATGGTGAAGCGGATAGTGAGTGTAAATTAATGGAAAAAGAATGAAGTAGTTACTGAGTGAAAACCTCACTCTTCATTCTTTCTCCATTGGTTTTCACTCACCAACCACTTCACCATATCAATAATATATTCCTCACTACCCTGGTGACCTAAAAAACAACTGTCAGGAGCAGCCCCGAGTCTTTGACTCTACAAATGGTCTCAGTTCGCTCGATGACGTCTAGGCTCTCTTGTCTTTGGGAGAGCCACTTCTCAAGATCTTTTATGATACCTAGCTAGTTCTGCGGTGGTCGTTTGAGCACCTGCGTTTTGTACCCCAACATTTTGCCCAATGTCGTTGCCATTATCCTACAAATAATCATCGTTATCCGACAAGTTGACTGCATCAGGTAGCTGGAATCCTCGATTGTCCACATTTATGTTGGTACCAACCTGATTCATGTCGGTACCGACCTCTCCTACACTGGCCAAAATCTGGTCACTTCCTCCAGTGGTCTTCCTAGATGCTCCAACAGCCTTTTCCTTTATTTTTGCTTCCCTATCCTTTTGTTCTGGTTAGATGAATTCTTTTCTTCAGAACAAAATGGTAATGCATCCCATCGGCTCTTCCTATGCCTTTAGGATTGTTGGGTCAACAAGGCAATACTTGCATCCATCGTATCAAGAAGCACTTTCTAGCTATTCATCATCCTCTGGTTCAGTTCAGCTATCATCCTTTAAAATTCAAACTTTGACGCCATCTCCTATAGGGCAGATGGTCCTGGCAAGGTAGTCATATTTGGTTAGTCTCTTCATTGTGGTGAGAAGCTTCATCTTCTCCATCAGCTATAGCTTTAGATCTTCCGGATCACCTAGAGGCCATTACTTCATATATGGAACAAAAAGGTTCTAGATCTAACTTCTAGATGCTCTAATCCACAACACTAGGCTAGATATACTCCCGAGAAGCTCTGCTCTCAATGAAAGCACCAAAAATATTGAATCAAAAATTGTCACAATACCCCAATTCACTACAAGAAAATAAGTCTTTGGTCGCATAAATTGGTGGCATTTATTTGTAAATGCAACTAATAACATTTCAACCTATATTTAAAATGTGGCAAAAATTATTTCACCATCATGCACCTTACGAAAATCTTTCCGCCTAAATCTAATAAACGTAACTAGTGCATTCCCTATCGTTATTCTCTCACACTTATAAAAAATTCTAAACCTAAGGAACAAAATTTCCCAAATCGCTTCAACAAAATTTCCCAAATCGCTTTTCGATTCAACCATTCTCTCCACATTGTCATTGCAACACTCCTCTCCACATCGTTGTTTAATTTCATCGCCGCATCTACTCCTCTCCACATCATCACGGTAGCTCTACAGCATAATTTTCTCCATGCGGTGCCCTAATTAAGTATATTTATGTATGAATTTTATAAATTGATTTTGTGATTGTGATTAAAGTTTACACATAAACTTGTTTGTGATTGTTTTTCAGGTTTACTAATATTGATAGTACAATTTATTATAGATTATACTGCAAGTTATTTTGTGATTGTTTATGATTACTGCAAGTTATTTTGTGATTGTTTGTGATTACTGCAAGTTATTTTGTGATTGTTTGTGATTACATCTTAGAATGTAATTTTACAGTTTATTGTTTTGATATTTTCAACATAAAATAGAATTTTTACTGCCGTGTTAAAGAAATTTTGTGATTGTTTGCATTGTGATTACTGCAAGGGTAGCTTGGTTATTTTGTGATTACTGTCGTGATTACTGCAAGGGTAGCTCGATTATTTTGTGATTGTTTGCATTGTGATTTATTAGTTAAAGAAACTGAATGAACAATCTATTACTGGCTGGAAATATGTGTGCTTTAGGTCCTACAAGTCTTAAAATTTGATAGAAATGATACAATACTAGTTAATAAAAAAAGCAATTTGTCTGTATTTTATTTTATGAGAAAATAACAAATAAACATTTGTATTACCTTATATTTATTCACAGTTTGGACCTTGTACACCATTTTTGTTCCTCAAAAGTTATAGGTACTTTCATAAACTTCAATGCCAAGATTTACTTTCACTCATGAAAACTTTTTCTAGCTCGGTCCTTAAAATAAATCGTTCAAAATGGCAAGGGGAACACTTTTTAATGCAAAAAGAAATAAAATGGTATTGTCAATACGGTTATAAATTCCATTTACTTGTCCCGTGCAGACTCCATTGAGCAATTATTTAGCAATTGAACAAACCAATATTATCGATTAGTGGGAATTTGACTACACATCGTATTTTTAGATTTTACATGTACAAAGTCCTTTCTAAAAGCTTTTTTCAATTTACACCTTTATTTTCAATTTTGATAAAAATAACAAATATCGAAAATTAAATCATAAATGTTAATCGTATGTTTTTATAAATATTCTAAAACATACAAATATGTGTTTTTTCATAATATGTTGTTGAGAGAGATGACTGTATATTGAAAAGGCTCTTTTGCAAATTTCTGTATTGCTGATGCATCCATAGCTTCAGATATGTTTTTATTATTGAATTTATTTTTTTAGGGAGGATGTTTGTTCATACTTAAAAATGAAGTATAAACGAAATTTTGCTTTTTGATACAACTATTTGCTAAGAAATTAAATTTAGGGCATCATGTTTGTTCACCTTGGATTGTAGTATTCGGCATCATATTGATAGTGGAGTGGGAAAAGAAAGTTGTAAGTAAATTATGTCTATTAAAATTTTAAAAGGAATTCCTTTAGGAACTCTTCTTTATTTCGTCCTAAGAACTTTTATACAATTATTTCTATATTTCTTACTCTTTTCCTTAACCGTCATTCTAGCTTTTTCTTTATATCCTCCAAATTTTAATGTAATCAATAGTTAAAATCATATTTCATGCTTTCTCTAAATTTTACTACCATATTGTTGTAGGTAGTCGAGTGATAGTTGAAATAATGAGTTGGATTTAATTTTTCCTAAAATAACAGAGATGAGTTGAATATCTAAAGCCATAATAGATAGAGTTATCATGTTTAATACAAAATCAGTTTTCTTGGAGGGAGCGATAATTATAAGAAGAAAAGAATTTAAATATAACCTACAACCCTAATAATTGTATTGCAAGTTTAATAGTTTTAAACTATACATAAAATTTAGGGCTTGTTTGTATATATAATCTAGCGTATAAGTATATTTGGGCATTAAGATCAAAACATCTGAATCTATGAGTCATCGTTCAAATCCAGTTTCAATTAAAAACCTGTTCTTGACAATTCACAAGTTAAATCCTATATTGAAAACATTGACTGCATATATTATAATTTCAATATGAGTATAACATTGTTTTATATACTCCAAATTTTGTATTATTTTTTAATATCAAATAAAAACACTATTACAACAGCTGCTTAGACTACTAAATGATCTTATTATGTCATTATTGCAAGTACATCTCGAAAAAGAGGCAGTAGAGGTCCAATAAAAGCAAAAAGACTCTCGTTAAACAGTCATGATCGAATTGAAGTTGAGTTCAATGACGTAGTTGTACCAATAGGGCCATGGTCGGTACATTTATCTTCTTTTCTTGGACCGCTTGTACGGGAGCATGTTCCATTCACACTTGGTGATTGGAGGAATCTACATGATGAGTTAAAAGTTGTTTTATGGTGATCGATTCAGGTATGGACAAGCAAATAATTACACTCAGCTATATTGGATATAAGGTCAATTTATTTGTTTATTCATTTACTTATATTGATGCCAGTACAAAGTCATATAGTTTGAGAATGCGAATTTATTAAATATAGAGCCATAGATTTTGAAATGATAGATATTCATTAATCGGATTATTTTGAATTCAAGTTTGGTTTATGATATGAATGCAAAAGATTATTTTGAATTTCTTTGCAAACAGAGGTTTATTCCATTAATTCCTAAGTATAAACTTGAACAGAAGCTGCAAGCACGCATTAGAAATCCCCAGTATTTGAATTATCAAGCAAGTCAAGATATACATTATCAGCCTTCATTCCAAAGAGTATAAATAGCCAGTTGTAGTAACATTTTCTCTCAGTAAAAAAACAAAAGATGGAGAAAAAATGACTACCAACAAGAGAAAAAATATAATTAGTAATATGGAATCTAGCTTCAAGATCACTAGTATGCATAATCGTGTTAATAATTTTGATTAGCGCTAATATAGACATAACTGGTAAGCAACTGCTCAAAGCTTACTCTGCTTTTCTGTAACTAGACTAGAAGTAACTTGCTTACCGTATTAAGCATATAATAATATATGAAGGTTTTGTTTGTTAGCCTTCTATTTGGTGAAGAAGCTTACCTGTATATAAGAATTCTAATCTGTAACTTTTGATTCATTTGTTGCGTGAAGGTTCAACTTGTTGTGCATATATTCTAATGCACGGTTGATATCAAATAAGCATATATCGTTGTCCATAAATACAATCAAAAGTTGAAGTTGATAAAGTAAATGGAAATGAGAATGTAAATTATGCGACTTCTCCCCTAAGAACCACACCTATAATCATGAAGAAACCACAAGAACATGTAAGTAAATATTCTGCAGTTTATGTTATGAAGTTTTTCCCATGAATCAGTTTTTGCAACGTTGTCTTCTTCTCCATCTCCATGTTTTTCTTTGTACTTTTTTGTTTCTTTTATTTGAAATTGAAATTGAATTTGAATAATTTAGGAAATTTATTACACTGTAGATAAAGTTGGGACTAGAGATGTTTGGTTGTATGGAGAGTAGGGAGAAGCAACTGTAAATTTATAAAAGAGACTTTGTTCAGTTTAAAGTTGGATTGAATCTTGAATTTAGAAAATAAGTTGGAATGGTCCTGGTCAGCGATACATAATGAATGATGGACTACGGACCAGTTCTTCTTTTTATCATTTATGATGAATATAATTGTGGTTCTTCTGTGTCGATGTTGTTACTTTTTTTGTACGTTTGTTTTATAAACGAATGAATGAAATACCTAGAGTAGCAAATGGGTGTGAATTATGTTGTGATTTCAATACAAAATCACATAGAATAAAGAAGGTAATTGTGACGCCCCACCTCTATACTCACGCTAGCCAAGGACACTACGGAGTAATGCCATCGACCAGCGCGAAGAATAAGGCTGTTGAGGAGCGACCATCCGTGTAATTGCCTTGTGCGAGTACCGATAGGTCAGATAGTATAACATGCATTTCATTTCAAGAGGAAATCCGACATACCAATACAAACTCAAAGCTACCACACAGTGGCTAAGTGGACCTTCGAAAAAAAATATAGAAATAAACATAACACAAATCAGTCACAGACATATCACATAGGCGGAATCAGATATGAATATATCACATAAGAGTGTACATCAAAGTAGTGGTCAAACAAGATCCACAATATCACAAAAGAATAGATACAAGAGCTAGACAAAAGAATATGTATACATCAAGGAGTCTCTATCTCAAATTTATAACAAACAAAAACTACCAATCTAATGTAGTTAGACAAAAGTCAGAAGATGATCCCAGATAAGGAGTCAAGCAGAAGCACCCGAACATCTCGGTCTGACCCGAGTATTATTTAATAAGAAAATAATAAACTGATCAGTCTAGCTATAATTATCATTAAAAAAATGAGATATAAGCATAGATATAATAAAAACGTATGATAACAATAATGTCATACTATGACAAGTATGATTTAAACAACAAAAAAATCATACAATATCTTAAGAATCTCAAAGCACCAAAAAGAATGTCATATTCTTTATTTTATTCACCAAACCTCAAATATTGACAAACATATTAATGCCAATCGCAAGTGAAACACAAATTCTAGAAATCATCAATTAGAAATCCAGAAATCACAAAGGGGGGTGGCCTATCACAAACGGGAGTATGAAAACTCACCAACACGTGTATCACAAACGGAACGCTATTCCATGGTCGTTAACCATAAATTTTGAGCCGAAGCTCCATAAACGGCCCGAAGACCACGGGTCGCTACCCCGCCAAATTGAACCGAAGTTCCACAAATGGTGATTGTAATCCCCGCACAAACAAATAGACATCGCACATCGCTAGTCTAAATCAGAAAATGATCATCATCCGTCGATAAAAAGTGTCGATTACACTAAGCTAGTAAATATATGAGTTTAGCTTCATGTCCCATAACCACTAGCTTAACTTAAATATTTACGAACAAATTGTAGATTCCCACTCGAAAATTGTCACAAGAATTTCAATCGAACAAGTCCAAAAATTAACCGACGAAGTAAACGCAAGTGTTCATACCACTTGTTTTACCAAGCCGTTTAATTAGATTTCTCATACGAATGAGGTAAAGGTTTGTATATACTAATAGATTGGAAAACGGTTTTGAAAACAAGCTTTATATTTAAAAATAGAGTTGAAATCATCTTTGAAAAAGAGTTTGAATATTTACTACTGGTATAGAAAACCTTTATATTTTAAAGTGACAAATTACATAAATGATAGTAGAAACAATCAATCACCAAAATCCACATTCGAAGACGTCAATCAAATCCAAAGAAATCGATATCGAATCCATCAAAATGGATATTCTCAAAAGTTCCAAAAAAGAAGTCATCAAAGTCGAAAAATGTGATTACAACAAATCGGATCAACACGAATTGATTAAAAATTGGAAACCCACATAAAATAGGCAAATTGGGTCGAGACAAGCAGATTTAAACGTCTGAAATGAATAATTCAGACGTCTGAACCTGAAGCTCTGGGCAATATTTTGCCTAGGCCAATGATGGCCAAATCATATCGGAAGCGATCAGATGGGTGATAATTGCTAGGGGTTGACGCCAAACGACTACCCAACCCTAAAGACTCACCAATACTCTTCGACCAACATGTCCAAACGTCATATAAGGATTTTCATAGATTTTGATTTCAAAACACCAAAATTGGAATATTCATCAAACCAATTCAATTCAAAAGCAAGTGGACATGAAATAGATGTTAGGAATTAATACCTAACACTATCAAAGATATAGACGTAGATGTGAGTTCAAAAACTCACCTTTTAAACCCAAACACAAATGATAAGCTCAAGAACAAGCAATAGGTTGATCTCTCTTCAATACTACCTCTAGAATCTTCAATCTAATATCAAAGGTGAAGTTTTTCCTAAGTTAGGTTTTAGGAATTTCTGAAAATTAAAGAGGGATTGAGATGGAGAAGATGAAGAGGATGCTTACCTAAGCTTTTCTTTGACTTCTAGCTTGAAAATGATAATTCCTAAGAGAATTAGGGCTTAGGAATTTCTAATTTATTTTCTCTTCCCTCATTTTTCTTTAAGCTTGAGTGTTAGGAAATAATAAAGTGAATGAAGAGGAGTTGGATGAAGGGTTAAGTTATTAGAAGGTTGATGAGCTGAAACCCAAACCCAAAGCCCTAGTTGAAAATCTCGAAATTTTTCCCAACTCAAAACATATCGATGTTTATACTCAAAAAAATCGCAAACACCATTTTGAACTCAATGGAATTGGTCCCGAGTCCAAATTGTTGAATCTCAATTTCAATCTTCATTTAGACGTCTGAAATTTCCAATTCAGACGTCTGAATCTGGAAAAACAGATGTTGTCTAGCACAATATTCAGACGTCTGAATTACCCATTTTAGACGTCTGAAAGTGACAATTTTAGCCTATTTCCTTTCTGGATTGACTCGAATAATTTCAGACGTCTGAACGACCCATTTCAGACGTCTGAATTTCTGTTTGAAGGTGTTTTCAAATAGGCACTTCCAAGTAGCACTATCCACATAGACTTTCACTAATTCGACTGTTCTTCTAGAATAGTGACATTTTCGGACTAAAATCCGACTAACGATGCTATATTTAAATTAAACATTTAAATATACGGATCGTAAAATATGCGGGTGTTACAGACTTCCCTCCTTAAAGAAATTGCGTCCTAGCAATAATTAAGAAGAAATTAAAGAGTAACAACTATAAAAGCATATCAATACAAAGAGAAGAAAATTTGAAATAAGAAGTTCATCTTATTGAGCACGAGAGAGTAAGTCCGGATGTGTTCACTCGATGAATTCTCTAGATTCCCAAGAGCAATCCTTAGGATTTGAGGACCACTGAACTTTCACAAGAGAAACATATTTATTTCGAAGGCGTTTAACCTCCGAAGCAATGATACGAATAGGATGTTGCTCATAAGTCAAATTAGGCGAAACTGCAATTTCTTCAATAACACCGGGCTCAAGAATAGAATCGGAATCTCGAAGGCATTTCCGTAGTTGAGAGACGTGGAATACGTCATGAATAGCAGAAAATTGAGCCGGTAATAAAAGGCGATAAGCCACGGAACCAATGCGTTCGGTGGCGGGAAATGAGCCAATATATCGCGGTGCTAATTTTCCCGATCGACTCAAATGCATAACACCCTTCATAGGTGAAACACGAATAAACATAAAATCTCCCACGGAAAATTCTAGTTTCCTCCTTCGATTATCGGCATAGGATTTTTGTCTACTTTGAGCTTCTTTCATTCTATGACGAATATGGTCAATCTTTTCTGTGGCATCATGAATAAAATCTGGACCCAAAACCAACTTCTCACCGGCTTCAAGCCAACACGAAGGAGATCGGCATGGCCTTCCATTAAGTGCCTCGAAAGGTGCCATACCAATACTAGACTGGAAGCTATTATTATAGGAAAACTCAACAAGAGAAATATGATCTTCCCAACTTCCACCAAAATCAAGAACACACGCACGAAGGAGATCTTCAAGAGTTTGATTCACACGCTCGGTTTGTCCATCGGACTGAGGATGATAAGCGGTGCTAAAATTAAGCTTTGTTCCCAAAGCTTTTTGAAGACCTTTCCAAAATCCACTTGTAAACAATGGATCACGATCGCTAACAATAGAAGTAGGGACTCCATGCAATCTAACAATTTCCTTGACAAAGAGTTTAGCCAAAATAGGTACGGTCCGATTGGACCGAACGGGAAGAAAATGGGTGGATTTTGTAAGTCTATCTACTATCACCCATAGGCTATCATGGCCCGAACGAGAATGGGGAAGACCGTCAATAAAATCCATGGAAATTTGATCCCACTTCCATATTGGAATTTCCAAAGGTTGCAATAACCCACCGGGTCTTTGATGCTCGACCTTAACAAGTTGGCAAGTCATGCAACTCTTAATAAAGTTAGCAATGTCAGATTTCATTCAATCCCAATAATAAAGTCGCTTCATGTCCGCGTACATTTTACTACTACCGGGATGAATGGTAAATTTAGAACGATGAGAATCTTCTAATATATCTTTACAAAGATCAATAATATTTGGCACAATAAGTCTACCAAATTTTCGAATACCGCCACGAGCATCAATATCAAAGTCTTTCAAACCTTCAATATCAATTTTATCCCTACTACTTTGGCTAAGAAGAACCAATTCGGGATCATGCTTTTGAGCTTCAAGAATGCGGTCTAAAAGAGAAGGATGAGCCTCAAGGCTACACAAAACAAGAGATGAACATAAATCGAATTCACGATCACTAATCTCACAAGTGGACAAAGTCTCGAGATCATTCCAGTCGGATATCATCATGGAAACAACCGCTTGTTGCTTACGACTAAGGGCATCGGCAACACGATTTCCCTTTCCGGGAGTATAAAGAATATCAAGATCATAAGATGCAAGGAACTCGAGCCAACGTTGTTGCCGCAAATTAAGTTCCTTTTGAGAAAATAAATACTTCAAAGATTTATGATCGGTGTAGAGAACAAATTTCTCTCCCAAAAGATAATGACGCCAAATTCTAAGGGCGAAAATAATAGCCGCGAGCTCTAAATCATGAGTGGCATATCTAGTCTCGGCAGGCTTTAATTGCCTAGAAGCATAAGCGATAACACGTTCCCGCTGCATGAGAACGACACCCAAACCAACACGACTAGCATCGGTATAAACAATAAATCTTGGTTCCCATCGGGAATCACAAGAATAGGAGCATCGGAAAGGAGTTCTTTTAGTTTCTGAAAAGCAGCTTCACATTTGTCTGACCAAATGTATTTAACTCCCTTCTTTGTCAAATTAGTAAGAGGTACGAAAATTTTAGAGAAGTCTTTTATGAACCGACGGTAATAGCCCGCCAATCCGAGAAAGCTACGAATTTCCATCACACTCTCCGGTCTCTTCCAACTTTGAATCGCTTCAATCTTTGAAGGATCCACGGATATTCTGGATTCAGAAATAATATGCCCCAAGAATTTCACACGAGATTGCCAAAAGTGGCATTTAGAAAATTTTGCTTTCAATTGGTTGTCCTAAGAGTTTCCAACACAATCCGAAGATGATTTTCATGCTCTTCCTCGGTTTTAGAATAAATAAGAATATCATCGATAAAGATGAGAACAAATCGATCAAGGAAGTCTTTGAAAACTCGATTCATAAGGTCAACGAAATAAACTAGAGCATTCGTCAAACCAAATGGCATAACAAGCCATTCAAAAGATCCATAACGAGTACGGAACGATGTCAAAGGAATGCTATCCTCTGCAATATGGAGCCGATGAAAACCAGTTGCTAAGTCTAACTGTGAAAAGACTTTAGCACCACTAAGCTGATTGAATAAATCATCAATCCGAGGCAGGGGATATTTATTCTTAATGGTGAGATCGTTAAGCTTGCAGTAGTCAACGCAAAGCCTAAGTGTACCATCAGATTTCTTCACAAAAATAGCTGAAGCTCCCCATGGAGAGGAACTAGATTGAATAAATTGCTTCGCTTCCAATTCGGATAATTGTTTGTGCATCTCCTCATTTTCTTTATTGGACATCCGATAAGGAGGACAAGTGATAGGTAGAGCTCCAGGGATTAGATTAATTCCGAACTCAATTGCTCGCTTAGGTGGTAATCCTAAAACGGGCTCAAATATGTCGGGAAATTCACGAACGATGTGAATGAGGGAAATGACATCTTCCTCATCATTGTTATCGTCATCATGAGGATTTAGTGAATACAAGGACGCTTTCGAATTGGAATCTGAATCTTTCAGAACAAGAGAAATCTGCTTAACAGATTGAAGATGTCAAAGATATATAGTCCGTTTAGGACATAGAATATGGGCTTCATAACGGTTAAGCCAATCCATTCCCAAAATCATTCTGAAACCAAGGTAACGCATAACATGCAAATCGGCTCGGAAGGCATAATCGCATAAAATAATTTCGACATCTTTACATAGTAGACTGAGTGTTGCGGATCCACCAACCGGATTCGCAATCATTAATGAAGTCATCAAGCCAATAACATTCAAAGAAAAAGCATCAACAAGTTCTTTTGATATAAAAGAGTGAGATGCACCCGTATCAAAAAGAACTCGAATAGGAAGATCGCAAAATATAACAATGCCATCAAGGATAGAATGAGAAATACCTTGACCACGAGAAGTGTTAGTAGGGGCTTGTATAACATTTAGCTTGCCTTCCTTCTTGCTTTGAAGTTTGGGACACAAAGATATAGTATGACCCGAACTCTTGCAATAGCGGCAATAAAGGGGCTTCGGACACTTGTTTGCATAATGGTCCTTAGAACCACAATTGTAACATTCCCCACGACGAGAGGTAGGAGTATTTGCTACAGAAGTTGCTTGCTTCCCTTTCTTGTTGGGATTAGGCTTGAATTTAAAAGGTCTCTTCTTGTTGATGTTTTGTTTGACCTCAACATCACTTTCTTTATCGGCCTCTTCGAGTCGAAGAGCGATATCAACTAGCTGATCAAAAGAAACTTCCAATTTCAGAAGTAATGGCTTTTTGAGGTTCTTGTTCAACCCATAAACGAATCTCTGGTTTTCCTTCAATGGGGTATTAATATACTCGACCCCATATTTAGATAAAGATTCAAAAGAAGCGACGTAATCCGTCACAGAAGATTCACCTTGAACAAGGTCAATGAAGCGTCGAGCTAGAGATGCTTTTTCAGCTTTCGACACGAATTTCAACTCGAACCTTTCCCGGAATTGCTCCCAAGTAAGGTCCGCTTCAATAATTTTGGAGATCAGAAGCTCGTACCAGTCTAATGCTCTTTCTTTGAGCATAGTAGAAGCCACTTGGACTCGATGAAGATCAATAAGATTCATGCGAGAAAAGATGCGGTCGCATGTTCGAAGCCAAGCCTAGACTTCTATAACACTCTCGGAACCTTTGAATGGCTTTCCACCCAAGTTGGTGTAATCACTGCACAAGCGTGCAAATCCAGATTTAGGATGAATGGGCTCTGGAATGGGTCCGTTTGCTTGAGCATTTCTCACAAGATCTAGAAGTTGCTGAGCAGACATAAATACTCTATCCTGGGGAGTAGCACTAGATTGACCGGCGCTGGGACGGCCTGGTCTAACCATTTCTCTTCTTTTAAGAAAGAAAGAAAAGAGAAAAAAGGATAATATCAGAATGAATATCAAACAAACTTGATTGATAAAACAAGGCATCATAAAAAGAAATAGGATAGAACCGATTCAATGACTCGAATTAATCCTAAGGCACGATTCCTAAGAAAGACTTAGGACAATGATCCATGCTAGATTATTCTACATTATTCCGAAGTTTGGCTCTGATACCATGCTGTGACTCCCCGCCTCTATACTCACGCTAGCCAAGGACACTACGACTAATGCCGTCGACCATCACGAAGAATAAGGCTGTTGAGGAGCGACCATCCGTGTAATTGCCTTGTGCGAGTAACGATAGGTTAGATAGTATAACATGCATTTCATTTCAAGAGGAAATCCGACATACCGATACAAACTCAAAGCTACCACACAATGGCTAAGTGGACCTTCGAAAACAAATATAGAAATAAACATAACACAAATAAGTCACAGACATTCATATCACATAGGCGGAATCAGATATGAATATATCACATAAGAGTGTACATCAAAGTAGTGGTCAAACAAGATCCACAATATCACAAAAGAATAGATAAGAGAGCTAGACAAAAGAATATGTATACATCAAGGAGTCTTTATCTCAAATGTATAACAACAAAAACTACCAATCTAATGTAGTTAGACAAAAGTTAGAAGATGATCCCAGATAAGGAGTCAAGCAGAAGCACCTGTAACATCTCGGTCTAACCTGAGTATTATTTAATAAGAAAATAATAAACGGATCAGCCTAGCTATAATTATCATTAAAGAAATGAGATATAAGCAGAGATATAATAAAACGTATGATAACAATAATGTCATACTAGGACAAGTATGATTTAAACAACAACAAAATCATACAATATCTAAAGAATCTCAAAGCACCAAAAAGAATATCATATTCTTTATTTTATTCACCAAACCTCAAATATTGACAAACATATTAATGCCAATCGCAAAAGTTGGTGAAACACAAATTCTAGAAATCATCAATTAGAAATCCAGAAATCACAAAGGGGGGAGGCCTATCACAAATGGGAGCATGAAAACTCACCAACACGTGTATCACAAACGGAACGCTATTCCATGGTCGCTAACCATAAATTTTGAGCCGAAGCTCCATAAATGGCCCGAAGACCACGGGTCGCTACCCCGCCAAATTGAACCGAAGTTCCACAAACGGGGATTGTAATCCCCACACAAACAAATAGACATCGCACATCGCTAGTCTAAATCACAAAATGATCATCATCGATCGATAAAAAGTGTCGATTACACTAAGCTAGTAAATATATGAGTTTAGCTTCATGTCTCATAACCACTAGCTTAACTTAAATATTTACGAACAAATTGTAGATTCCCACTCGAAAATTATCACAAGAATTTCAATCGAACAAATCCAAAAATTAACCGACGAAGTAAACGCAAGCATTTCATACCACTTGTTTTACTAAGCCGTTTAATTAGATTTCTCATACGAATGAGGTAAAGGTTTGTATATACTAATAGATTGGAAAACGGTTTTGAAAACAATCTTTATATTTAAAAATAGAGTTGAAATCATCTTTGAAAAAGAGTTTGAATATTTACTACTAGTATAGAAAACCTTTATATTTTAAAGTGACAAATCACATAAATGATTGTAGAAACAATCAATCACCAAAATTCACATTCGAAGATGTGAATCAAATCCAAAGAAATCGATACCAAATCCATCAAAATTGATATTCTCAAAAGTTCCGAAAAAGAAGTCATCAAAGTTGACAAAGGTGATTACAACAAATCGGATCAACATGAATCGATTAAAAATTGGAAACCCACATAAAATAGGCAAATTGGGCCGAGACAAGCAGATTCAGACGTCTGAAATGAATAATTTAGACGTCTGAACCTGAAGCTCTGGGCAATATTTTGCCTAGGCAATGATGGCCAAATCATATCGGAAGCGATCGGATGAGTGACAATTGCTAGTGGTTGACGCCAAACGACTACCCAACCCTAAAGACTCGCCAATACTCTCCGACCAACATGTCCAAACGTCATATAAGGATTTTCATAAATTTTGATTTCAAAACACCAAAATTGGAATATTCATCAAACCAATTCAATTCAAAAGCAAGTGGACATGAAATAGATGTTAGGAATTAATACCTAATACTATCAAAGATATAGACGTAGATGTGAGTTCAAAAACTCACCTTTTAAACCCAAACACAAATGATAAGCTCAAGAACAAGCAATAGGTTGATCTCTCTTCAATAACACCTCTAGAATCTTCAATCTAATATCAAAGGTGAAGTTTTTCCTAAGTTAGGTTTTAGGAATTTCTGAAAATTAAAGAGGGATTGAGATGGAGAAGATGAAGAGGATGCTTACCTAAGCTTTTCTTTGATTTTTAGCTTGAAGATGATAATTCCTAAGAGAATTAGGGCTTAGGAATTTCTAATTTCTTTTCTCTTCCCCCATTTTTCTTTAAGCTTGAGTGTTAGGAAATAATAAAGTGAATGAAGAGGAGTTCGATGAAGGGTTAAGTTATTAGAAGGTTGATGGGCTGAAACCCAAAGCCCTAGTTGAAAATCTCAAAAAATTTCCCAACTCAAAACATATCGATGTTTATACTCAAAAAAATCGCAAACACCATTTTGAACTCAATGGAATTGGTCTCGAGTCCAAATTGTTGAATCTCAATTTCAATCTTCATTTAGACGTCTGAAATTTCCAATTCAGACGTTTGAATCTGGAAAAACAGATGTTGTCTAGCACAATATTCAGACGTCTGAATTATCCATTTCAGACGTCTAAAAGTGGCAATTTTAGCCTATTTCCTTCTGGATTGACTCAAACAATTTCAGACGTCTGAACGACTCATTTCAAACATCTGAATTTCTGTTTGAAGGTGTTTTCAAATAGGCACTTCCAAATAGCACTATCCACATAGACTTTTCACTAATTTGACTGTTCTTCTACAAATAGTGACTTTTTCGGACTAAAATCCGACTAACGATGCTATATTTAAATTAAACATTTAAATATACGAATCGTAAAATATGCGGGTTGTTACAATAATGATGCACGTTTATGTTAGCACTTTAGCACATAATTTAGGGCAGCTGCATTATTCAATAATAATGCATAGAAAAAAACAAAATTTTAATGCATTGCATTATATTAGGCTGTACGAAAAATATAAATATTGTATATATATTCAGTATTTATGTGTATGTATATATTCTGCATAAAATCTCTTTTTTGCCAGTCGATTGCAAAGTTGGCAAAAGATATTAAATGCAAGTTTATTGATGTGGGTGAAACGAACGAAGTAGTGGCTGAAGGAACTATCTCTTCAACTGATCCAGTAACGATGGTCCATTGTCGTCCTTTGGGACGTGATGCTGTAAAAGTTTAGGTTGAAATTGTTATAGTTGCAAATACAGTGCTATGGAGACCTACATCGGAGTTGACGTGCATGGAAGATGCCTTTGATACCACTATAGCTTGGTTGATTGCAAAAGTCATTAGGTAAACAAAATGAAAGGTATGTAATTCAACATTTGATGCCTTTCCTTATGCAGAACATTTAACATTAATGCATATACAACTTTGCTAATATACTTCAGCATTTAATAGATGTCTTTCCTTCTGGATGTAATTATTTCTCTTCTGAAGTGTTTACTCTGTTAAGAAAGATATGTGTAGTCCAATTACATCTTCTGAAGTGTTTACTTGTAACACCCCACCTCTATACCCATACTGTCCAAGAGTATTACAGAGAATACTGTCAGACAATATGGAGAATGAGGCTGTATGTGGTACACACGTGAATATTCCCTTGAACTAACATTGGTACCTATTAAAACATCAGGTATATAATTCACATCTACGTACACAGTATTGGTACAAAGCAATATACATGTGTGCCTCCAGGACTGAACAATACATAATATATAGTACAACGCAGAGAACACAGAGTTAATCGTAGTGGTAACATATAACATAAATACATTAATGTTATTCAATACAATTCATATGTCAGTTTTATACACACACACACACACATAATGAAACAATGTCAAACAAATATCATGTAATAATCCTAATATAGAACTCCTCTAAGCCCAATGAAGTATATGCTGGTCAAATCGTCCCTATACCTGAAATGTCTCAGATATATTGATATATATTGATATATAACCATATATAGTCATCAATGAATCACATTACCCAAATAACTTAAATCCATATGAAATTGTCGATACCGACATCAAAGATGTCATCACCCATAAAGAAATATCATACAATCATAGAATCAATACAAATGGGCGAATCATACATATATAGGAATCGTCATCAACTCCAAAATAATTAGTAACGAGACATCCTAAAAATGAGACATCCTCAAGCGAAGTCGGGCAGTAATGAAGCAATGCCCACTATCTCTCTCAATCTTATATATAAAATACCACTATCAAATCAGTAGAATCAATAAGGAAGATTTGAGCCCGCTCATAACAATATCCAAATATAATCATAATAAGTAGGTCGTCTTCCTGTAAAAGATAGGTCGTCTGCCTAAGGAGGATAAGAGGTTGACCATACTCTGGACATAGTCTCAGGCATAACCTCATCTATACATAAAATATGTCAATTTACTACCCACATGCAGACACATACATCCACATTTCCGGAACCAGATGGGAGACTACAGCACGTCTGCTTGCTCCAGGAACCACACATGGTCCATAGGACACGATTCCTATAGTCATCGGTTACCATTAATTCTCCCCTCTCGGTATCGTGACGATGATCCACCATAGGGTCGACAAAGCGCAGCCTGGCCATCCATGACTACCGACATGTGCCCATATATGGTAACTGACTATTGGTCTATGCGACACAAAGGGAAACCTACTATCTATCTCATGATGCGCATCGAATCTCATAACAACAATGGTATCGCGGATCGGGGTGCGACCCCACGATCAGGCCGCCAGGGTGGATACTGGCCAATCTGGTTTACTCTCGAAACATAAAGGGAGTCGGACAAAGATAGATAAACATATAATGTACTCGACTATGTGGCTAACAAGTAGCCTCCATACGTGCTCACCGCAGCGAGTTACACATAACATACCCCGTTTTAAGGGTCATCCACGAGTAAAGAATAACTGAATAAATAACACAACGGCGTCCTATACCACCGTGTGTTAATAGTCCATTTATTCAGTGCTCATACATCACACTCGTTCTTCTTTATTCTATATTACGAGTCCAAAGAATAATCGGAAAAGTGTTACCGAAAGTCCCATACCAGATGGTATCACTATACCGTTTATTCTAGTTTCTCGTTACACAGAATAGAGGGATTACAAAATCATCACCGTATCATATTAAAATCCAAAATAAATCAATATCAACGGTGAACCATTCATATAATTGGCATCAACATAAAGAAGATAAAAATCGAAAATCGAAAACTAATATAAAAATAGATTATTCAAATAAATATAAATAAATAAATAAATACTTAATAATGAAACATTCGCAAAGTATAATTTTATATTACAAAATTTATACTGAGAAAATGGACAGCAGTTATGTATTCCAAAATTAATTAGATAATTACTAAACTCAAATGAAATATATTTTATATAACAAACAACTCATTCTTCAATCTTTTATAAGTTAAATAATGAAATATATAAATTAATATGAAAACTCATTTCTTCTTTCTAGTATAAACCAATGATAAATTACAAACAAAATGGTACACAGTACATTGATTCTTGCAATCATTGACAACAAAATACCATTTCAAATAATTTAATATATACAGAACCTAATAAATATCAATTGGGAAGGATATCATCCTTTCCTAATATTTCTATAAATATATACTAGTATGTTGGCTAAGCTTGCATTTATAACCTAATGGTACATACCATCTCATGATCTAAATGTACATATCACTTGAAGCCTAGGAAGGTTGCATGCAAAGTTTTATGGGCTTCAATTCATAACATAACCATACATCGAAATGTAAACTAATATAAGTGTATAGGCTAACTTGCATTATAATATAATATATATTAACCTATATAAACACAAGGCTTCTGGAAATAACTTCACACGCGCTTGCATATGCACCAACACACACACACACACATATATATGTATCTATATGCACGCAATACCTATACACACGCAACACATACACTACACATGCACATACACTCTAGCACCCACGCTCACAGGCCACCGCACACACACTGCACACATGAAACACACACCCTAAGATTATATATATATATATGTATGTATATGTATGTATGTATGTATGTTCACAAACAATCCCTAAATGAAATAAGACATACTGTGGAGTATGCAGACCCCCTAAAGAACCAGTAGCTAAAAGTATTTCACAAAAGTATATAAGCTAAATGGGTACAGTAAAGAAAATGTATGGAAGAAACATTAAAACAAAGAACTTATTCACATACAATGCCCATTCATATACAGGAAGTGTTGGAAATGTTTTTGTTTATGAAGTGAATTTATTAAAAAAATTAAATAAAAATACAGGTTAATGGTAATATATTTATGAATCATTATTATAATTGAGCCATTGCAAGTTTATAACGGTAATATATTTATGAATCATTGTTATAATTGAGCCGTTGCAAGTTTATAACGGTAATATATTTATGAATCATTATTATAATTGAGTTGTTACACTTGCACAATGGAAATATATTTATGTGACATTATTATTGAGCCATTACAAAAGCTATATTACAATATTGTTTTAAATGAGAATAAATTAAAATCCATTAACATTCCATCACTTTAGTAACGTATACAATTTTCATTATGCCTATTTAAATGATAGAGACAGAAGAGAAATGGTAAGAATAGCAGACATTTATCTTTTTTCTTGCTTCGACAAAAATAAACACCTTGAGCAATATTTCAGAGTGCAAATCAGAATCGACTTTGTCAGTGCAAATAGGTTGATATTTTTCAGATTAAAGAGGCTGTTTTATCATAGATGAAGCGGCGTCTGTTTTTCAGAACTGCTTTGCACCTTCGAGTAGAACGCTGAAATGTCTTCAAGAGAGTGACAACTTACACGACTCAGCCGAAGTTCATTGTTCCTAATAATTTGAACACGCTCCAAACAACAATGACTTCTGCTGCAACTGATGGTATGTTTAAACTGAATGTTGAATGTAATAAAATGTCTGCTTTTGCTTATATGTTGTGTGATTTTAATATCTGGCACTCTAGATTATGTCATGTGAATAAACGTATAATTCGTAACATGAGCACCTTAGATCTTACCCCTAAAATGTCACAAACTGATTTTGATAAATGTGAATTATGTAGTCAAGCAAAAATCACTATGAAACTACATAAATCAGTTGATCGAGTTTTTGAACTTTTAGATTTGATTCATTCTAATATATGCGAGCTTGATGGAACTTTGACTAGACATGGACACCGTTACTTTATCACTTTTATTGATGACTGTTCTGATTTTACTTATGTATACCTTATGAAAAATAAAAGTGATGCATTTGATATGATTAAATCATATAAAACTGAAATTAAGAATCAACCTAATAAGAAAATTAAGAGACTTCGTAGTGATAGAGGAACAGAATATAAGTCTAGTTTATTTCTTTATTTTTATAAATTGCATAGCATAATTCATGAGAGAAATGCACCTTATTCACCTGAAATGAACGGTAAAGCCGAAAGAAAAAAATAGAACCTTTACTGTAACGATAAGAATTTTCGATGCTCGAAAGTCGACATTAATACGTCCACTGTATCAAATGCCGCGCAATCGAATGCCGAAAAACCGAACCATTAGGGTTAAAAGAAGAGGTAGAAGAAGGTAGAAGAAAAGAAAGAACAGAAAAAAATAGAAACAATATCAGAATCTCACATTCGCAGCGGAACAATATATAATAGATAATCACTAATCTTTTAAACAAAGAACTATATCATTTATACAATACATCAATCAGAGTCAATATACAACTCAATACAACAATGAACAGTTATATAAACCTGTCCTCATACAGAATACACAGCGGAAATAAATAACAAGTACGGAAGTACGTCTCGTCATCCAGCTTATCCCTAAAGCTCCAGAATATCTAGAATATCCTGATAAAAATAACTCTAGGCTGCCCGTGTGGAAAATTATGGGCACCCAGAGTTTAGAAGGGAACAATAAACTCCGAGTCAGTCATGGTGACTGGTGTGAGATCGTAAAACAGTTATTTTCGCAAAGAAAATAAAACAGATTCGCAATGCTTTTGGAAAATGAAACTACCATAAGACCTCCCGCCACACACACAATACAAACGCAGAATTGGAGGAGATTTCTTCTTATGATAGTCAAAGATGCTTACTACGCCAATCATTGGATGATTATTATTAATGTCTACTGTGGAAAATATTTCGAAAGTATAATATTAATCTTAGGCAGCATAGACATTTCGAACTATGCCTACTATAGCTACCATCTAAACAGTAGGGCGCCACCATAAGTAAATGGCAGGTTCTACAACTAAAACCGTAAAATTTTCGTATTGGGAATTGGATTTCCAACAAATGGTCAGGCTAAGGAACTTCCTTTCCTACTGCCGAATGGGATCGCCTCTGGCTGGACGTCCCGAGAGACAAATTGCTCTCTGCCAAACAAGGCCGGGTTACCCCTGTAACTAGGTAACTCACGAATATGTCATCCCTCGGTCCTTTGGGACCTTTATCCGAGCGCTCGGTAACCAACATCACACATAAAAATAAAGTGTGTCCACATGAGTAAGTATCTGGGCTCCATACCATAATACCACCCCTTTCCAGAAGGAAATGACATACCCTAAAGGGCGCGACCCTCATAACCTTGCCGCAACATTCCTGTTTCGACCATTTCCGGGTTGTTGAGGCCTTGACGAAATCTCATCCACAAAGCTATGCTTTTTCACAAAGCCATGCTTTGATCACAAATGATCAATAAATGATCATCATTACAGCAACACTCAGCATGCCACGTTACCAAATTGGGAATATATCGTTGATAAATTTCAACTACATAACCTCTGAGCTCGTACGTCTCAAAGAAGGGTGTTAAGCTAAGAGAATAAATTCTCCGCCACCAACAGAAATGTATTTGAAAGAAATCAGCTTTATATCTCAAAATGTAATGTCATACACGTAACCATACAAGTCTGTTCGGGGTTTGAACAGAATCGAAGGCACTTCCGAAGAAGCCCTTGCAATCCGGATATTCACAATCCCGATAAAACTTCCCATCACAAAGGAAATCTCTATACCATAGCTAACGGTGCAGAGACAATCGATAGGACATCCTATCGTTTTCACAAATACCCGGTCTTCATCACCGGTCTTCAATACGATCCATATCGTCGTATTATTATTCAGAATAGGTTATTTGACACAAAGGACCTTTTCTCGGCTAAACCGAATAATAAGCGTTTGTTTAAAAAAACAATTTCAAGTGCCATTTCAAAGGCAATATTGATAGTCGGTGATTTAACTATCAACAATATTCATAACAATCATCAAATTCAAATAATTTTCCCAAATTATTAAATTTCAAATATCTTCCCGATATATGGTTTATACTTCAACCATTTGAAAACAATTTCAAAATCACATTCATTTAAACCACTTAAATAAATCCTTATCGATTTATTTTAAATTTACATCCCAATCAGTAAATTTATTTCCACACTTCATCACTTTGAAAACCAATTTTCAAATCATATTTTTTCCACACTTTTAAAAATAAATCAATGTTTATTTTTAAAACAAATTTCCCTTTCCTTTATAATTCTATTCGGAATTTACATTCTCAAATATTCATTTTCAACATCAAATTGACTTTCAAATTGATTTCTCAATTTTTATTTCAAACTCCAAATCAAATTCCAAATCGATTTCAAATTTATTTCAACACCGAATCAAATTTCAAATTGATTCTAATTTTAATCCCAAATACCAAATCATTTTAAAAATCGATTTACACATTTATTCTCAACACCAAAAATCGATTTTCATTCAAATACCAAATAGATTTTTATATCGATTTCCCAAAGATTTATTTCTTCAATACAAAATCAATTATCAATTGGATTTCAACAAATTTATCGCCTTTAAAATAAATTCCTTTATATTTTCCAAACCATTTAAAATTCCATTTCAAATAAATTTTCCAATCTTCCGAATAATACTATTCAAAATTCATATATAAAAATCCTTTCCCATATCTTGGAATTTATTCAATAAGATTTTGACAATCCATTTTAATACTTTAAAATTCCTTCTTTCAAATAAATTCAATTCTTAAAAACAAATTCAATTAAATTTTTCCATTTTAATTTCAAAAATCCAATTTATATGCATTTCTGGTATCCAACGATACCAAAAATACATTCGGCTAAATTATAGCCTTCAACACATTCAATCACAGATATAATCATACACAGATTATAAATAATCAATCATAGAACATATGAAACCAAATTCAAATGTTTTGAGGAATCCTGTTGGATCCCTCCAACCTGTTTCTCTGCATCCACAGATGTTAGCACAATACCAATTCCACTTCGAGGTGGAATATTGCGGTATATAGGATTTATAAAATATCATCCACTTACTAATGGCGCAATAGGGTCTCATCCGCTATATAATGCGGGAAATCAACAACTGCAATATATACATATGCCAATATATATATATATATTGCTATATATATATAGATATATCCTACTATATCTAATATTACATCCAAACAGCAATCAACACAATCAATAACTGCAATTCAATTTTAAATTTGAGTGAGAAGATCTCACCTTTGCTTTATTAGCATCCATTTTTATTCCAGATTGTTTTCTCCAAATTTTGACCTTGTATAAATAATTATACAATTCGTTAATATTCGAAATAAATCGAACAATAAATTTAATTTTTTTTTTCAATGGTTAAATTTTAAACCAATTTCTTTTTATAACTTCTATATTAATTTTAACAAGTTTAATTATCGATGATTTATTTTAAACAAACAAATATAAAATTTTAAACTGATTCCCTTTTACAATTTCAAAAATTCATTTACTCAAAATTTTAGATATAATTTATTTTATTTATAATTAACAGAAATAGTGGATAACATCCTTTACATTTTCTTCAAATTATTTATACATATATATATTTCAAACATGCATTGGAAAATTCATTTTGATTTTTATAAAAATCTGTATAGGGTTTAAATTCATTTGAAATTTAAATTAAATTGAAAAATCTGAATATACCTTTTACTCGAACCAGGCCTCGACCACGATTCACAGTAGATCGAACGAGCTCGCGCTGCCTGACCATGACGCTACCGGCCTCGAGTTTGTCGAGCACGAAGATCTCCATACAGCGCTCCCCCAAACGCACGCATCGTCGACCGGCTACCTAGAGCTTGCCATCGCGAACCCAACATCGATTTTGCCGGCCTTCTCTTTGCTTCACCGTATCGCGACTCAAGAAACCCTAGCTACGCGTTGCCTGCTCGAGAGTGCCACTGCCTATGCGACCAAGTCGCGGCCACCATGTGCCTCCCAGGAACCCCATCGCGATGCTTGCCCTTTTTCTCGACGACCAGAGGAGCCGCGACGAAACTCAGAGTCTGGGATCGAACTGCTTCGATTTGGGGATTCGAAAATAATAGCGGCCATTTGTTTTTAAATTTGAACGAGATTGAGATCTCGGCCATTCTTTATTTTCCTTCGTTTTATTTTTCTTTCGTTTGAAATGTTTTTAACTGAGGAACAATAGGAAGGTTGCGTGAAAAGAAATAGAGGACAGAAGTACGTGATTATTGCAGAAAAAAAGTAAGTCGGTATTGAATAGTTGATTAAAAATTTATATTTTTATATTCGAAAAATATCCCGTTATATTATATCAACGCGTTTGCTTATCGTACGATCACACGACAGCTCCAATCTCCACGAAAATTGAAATCCAGTAATAAAACAATATTACGGATCCAATGGAACTGGTTTCGTCAAATTCCGAGACTGTGGCCCGGACCGCTATATTTTAAATTCAATTTAAACAACAGAATTTCAAAACTGAACAAAACAGCTTTAAATCCAATTCTGAAAGTTCCAGTACCTTCAGAATTATCAATATAGATTTTCTAAGCCTTCAGATTATTTTTAATCAGCTTAAACTGAAGATTCAAATTTTTTTACCCAGATTTAATAATTAAATTCAATAATTTAATCGCCAAATTCATTCTGATATTTGAATTTCAAATTAAATTATCATTCGAATATTTAAACTCAATTAAATATTCACATTTCAAATGTCAAAAATTCAGGGTCGTTACAATCTTCCCCCCTTAAAAGAATTTCGTCCCGAAATTACAAGTAAAGAAGAATAATCCAATACCCGTTTATCATTTTTACCAAACCAAACAGTTTTCTCAAATTTTCAAAACAAATCTTTTTATTAAAGATTATCATTTCAACTAACTGTCCAAACACTTTCACAGTTTCAAACAACTTCATTTTACTTCACAGTTTAAATTCAAGTTTAAATTCAAATTTTAAATTATCCAAAATTTCTCAAAAAATTTCTAACTCTCGAAATTTTGAAAAATTTCGCCAGCGTCTCCTTTGCGCGGCTAACACGGTACGACTACAAAACGTCCCTACGGACTCTCAAATCCCAATAGAAAACAAAATGCCAAGTGGCAAAATCAGAATCACATCAAATCTCATACTGGAATTTTAAATACATACCTTTGTCGAGCAAATTAATTTTATCTTCAAAATCAAAATCAAACTCCATTTTTTCCTTAGCCTTTACAATCCCTGTGTATTTTACTTAACAACAATATCCAAATTTACTTATTGAATTTCCATTATCGATTTACTTAAGAATTTCATTCATTCATTTCTTAAGTGCAATATAAGCATTTCTTATATTCGTTTTCACTTCCCGAACAAAGTTGTATATTCATTTCCTTATACTTTGCATTTTCAATTCCATTTGAATTTAAAAGTACAATTTCAATTCTATTTGAATTCATCTTACTTTCAAATTTTCATTCAGATTTTCATTTCGAATTTTACTTTAATTTGATTCATCTTCTAATTTCGAATATTGAGTTTTATTCACTTTTATCTCAATTCCCAATTTTAAACTTTTTGTCGTTAAGTGAAAATTTTCCAAAAATTCCAAATTTTTCTAACTCCCAAAATTTTTCAGAAAATTTTGGCGGAGTCTCCTTTGTACGGAGGAGATTTTGCAATTTGACAAAAGAGATAAATATATATACATCGACCCACTCGGTCGGAAAAGCAGAAAAACAGTTCATATTTACTATTTTTGTATTACGTAGGCGTACCTTTTTAGCATTTAAAGCAAAGCGGTTTATTTATTAGCATTTACGCAACCAAAATGCAGCCAAACGGCTTCAAAAACCTGTACTTACTCAGTTTAAACACGTCAGTGGCAAATATAGGAAATCTATTTAACAATTCACTTATTCCAATAACAAATATATAAATTTCATTAGCCATACATCCAAAATAAATTCCATTAGCAATTCATAAGGTTTCAATTCAATCTTTAGTTGCTTACGACCAATTCACATACCATTTTTATTCAATTCAATGGTTTACAATTCATTTTCTTCCATTCTATTCATTTTTAAATGAATCTAACTCATATCTATTTCAATTGATACAAAAATCAATTTCTATTTGCTTTTATTAACTCATAGAATTTATATAGTCTCGTTTTTGTCAAACGATAATTCTTTCTATTCAGATTCGTTAATATTCATGCAACTAAATGATTACTTGAACTAACAATCATTTAAATTGATTCCATTCAATTTAACTTACATTCCATATTCTCATTCATTTCATTTGAAACCATTTCACAAAAATTTTCTTAAGTCGAGCATTTATTCAATATTTACTTAAGCTATTTCACTTCAAAACTCAAGTTCATTTCCTTGTAAACAATTTCCAATTTCAATTCTTGATTTGATCTTCATTTATCAAATCTATTCCATTCACTAATTTAATTCAATTAGTACATTCACTTATTCATTTTAAATTTCACATTTCCATATTCAATTCATCTCGAATTTACTTAATTAATAACAAGGAAATTATAATTAATTTATGCTTACTTGAATTTATTTGCAAATTCAACCTATTTTAAATTTAGTTCACAAATCAACTTTAATTTAACTAACTTCCAATTCATTACTTCGTGAATTAACTATTTATCAAGTTAATTTTACTTGAATTCAATCCATTTCATTATTCAATTCCGATCCATCCATTTACAAATGTAGCTTCATTGGTTCACCCACAAATTCATTTCTTTTCAATTTGAATTTCATATCAATCAAACTTCAAATATTTTATAAGTTATCAACTTATTTTACATTCTATTTGTGAATTTTATTTTCAAATATTTTCTTGGAATTCTATTTCAATTATAAATCTCATTTACAATTACATTTACAAATTCATTCGTATATGAATTCATTTCCTCATATTTCAATTCAGATTTATAAATTTCATTTGTCAAATGAATTTATCTTCAAATCTTCAGTTATACCATTTTATTTTCTTATTCAATTTCAATATAACAATGATAATATTTCAATGTTATTACCTCCTAACAACCAAGCATTCATATACTATAATAATTCATAGAAAATCATTTCTTTTCTATACAAAAATAGTTTTGGGCAAAATTATTTCATTTACCCTATTTAAAACAATACTGTGTCAGTTTATCTTGTTTAAGAGTTTAGAAACCCCTGTCGATTACAGTTGGCCAGACTGCACCGACCAGAATCAATAAACAATCAACCGATAAGTCAACACAATACAAAATAAATTTTTTGCATTCGCTAACAAATACGCGCTCATATCTATTATTACACTCACACTCATTCTAGAGTACTACTGACTCTATCTCTAATGAGTAACACCCAACAGAGCAGGGTTATCGCTTAACCGGATGCTCTGATACCACATGTAACGATAAGAATTTTCGATGCTCGAAAGTCGACATTAATACGTCCACTATATCAAATGTCGCGCAATCGAATGCCGAAAAACCGAACCATTAGGGTTAAAAGAAGAGGTAGAAGAAGGCAGAAGAAAAGAAAGAACAGAAAAAAATAGAAACAATATCAGAATCTCACATTCGCAGCGGAACAATATATAATAGATAATCACTAGTCTTTTAAACAAAGAACTATATCATTTATACAATACATCAATCAGAGTCAATATAAAACTCAATACAACAATGAACAGTTATATAAACCTGTCCTCATACAGAATACACAGCGGAAATAAATAACAAGTACGGAAGTACGTCTCGTCATCCAGCTTATCCCCAAAGCTCCAGAATATCCTGATAAAAATAACTCTAGGCTGCCCGTGTGGAAAATTATGGGCACCCAGAGTTTAGAAGGGAACAATAAACTCCGAGTCAGTCATGGTGACTGGTGTGAGATCGTAAAACAGTTATTTTCGCAAATAAAACAGATTCGTAATGCTTTTGGAAAATGAAACTACCATAAGACCTCCCGCCACACACACAATGCAAACGCAGAATTGGAGGAGATTTCTTCTTATGATAGTCAAAGATGCTTACTACGCCAATCATTGGATTATTATTATTAATGTCTACTGTGGAAAATATTTCGAAAGTATAATATTAATCTTAGCCAGCATAGACATTTCGAACTATGCCTACTATAGCTACCATCTAAACAGTGGGGCGCCACCATAAGTAAATGGCAGGTTCTACAACTAAAACCGTAAAATTTTCGTATTGGGAATTGGATTTCCAACAAATGGTCAGGCTAAGGAACTTCCTTTCCTACTGCCGAATGGGATCGCCTCTGGTTGGACGTCCCGAGAGACAAACTGCTCTCTGCCAAACAAGGCCGGGTTACCCCTGTAACTAGGCAACTCACGAATATGTCATCCCCCGGTCCTTTGGGACCTTTATCCGAGCGCTCGGTAACCAACATCACACATAAAAATAAAGTGTGTCCACATGAGTAAGTATCTGGGCTCCATACCATGATACCACCCCATTCCAGAAGGAAATGACATACCCTAAAGGGCGTGACCCTCATAACCTTGCCGCAACATTCCTGTTTCGACCATTTCCGGGTTGTTGAGGCCTTGACGAAGTCTCGTCCACAAAGCTACGCTTTTTCACAAAGCCATGCTTTGATCACAAATGATCAATAAATGATCATCATTACAGCAACACTCAGCATGCCACGTTACCAAATTGGGAATATATCGCTGATAAATTTCAACTACATAACCTCTGAGCTCGTACGTCTCAAAGAAGGGTGTTAAGCTAAGAGAATAAATTCTCCGCCACCAACAGAAATGTATTTGAAAGAATTCAGCTTTATATCTCAAAATGTAATGTCAGACACGTAACCATACAAGTCTGTTCCGGGTTTGAACAGAACCGAATGCACTTCCGAAGAAGCCCTTGCAATCCGGATATTCACAATCCCGATAAAACTTCCCATCACAGAGGAAATCTCTATACCGTAGCTAACGGTGCAAAGACAATCGATAGGTCATCCTATCGTTTTCACAAATACCCGGTCTTCATCACCGGTCTTCAATACGATCCATATCTTCGTATTATTATTCGGAATAGGTTATCTGACACAAAGGTCCTTTCCCGGCTAAACCGAATAATAAGCGTTTGTTTAAAAAAACAATTTCAAGAGCCATTTCAAAGGCAATATTGATAGTCGATGATTTAACTATCAACAATATTCATAACAATCATCAGATTCAAATAATTTTCCCAAATTATTAAATTTCAAATATCTTCCCGATATATGGTTTATACTTCAACCATTTGAAAACAATTTCCAAATCACATTCATTTAAACCACTTAAATAAATCCTTATCGATTTATTTTAAATTTACATCCCAATCAGTAAATTTATTTCCACACTTCATCACTTTGAAAACCAATTTTCAAATCATATTTTTTCCACACTTTTAAAAATAAATCAATGTTTATTTTTAAAACAATTTTCCCTTTCCTTTATAATTCTATTCGGAATTTACATTCTCAAATATTCATTTTCAACATCAAATCGACTTTCAAATTGATTTCTCAATTTTTATTTCAAACTCCAAATCAAATTCCAAATCGATTTCTAAATTTATTTCAACACCGAATCAAATTTCAAATTGATTCTAATTTTAATCCCAAATACCAAATCATTTTACAAATCGATTTACACATTTATTCTCAACACCAAAAATCGATTTTCATTCAAATACCAAATAGATTTTTATATCGATTTCCCAAAGATTTATTTCTTCAATACAAAATCAATTATCAATTGGATTTCAACAAATTTATCGCCTTTAAAATAAATTCCTTTATATTTTCCAAACCATTTAAAATTCCATTTCAAATAAATTTTCCAATCTTCCGAATAATACTATTCAAAATTCATATATAAAAATCCTTTCCCAAATCTTGGAATTTATTCAATAAGATTTCGACAATCCATTTTAATACTTTAAAATTCCTTCTTTCAAATAAATTCAATTCTTAAAAACAAATTCAATTAAAGTTTTCCATTTTAATTTCAAAAATCCAATTTATATTCATTTCTGGTATCCAACGATACCAAAAATACATTCGGCTAAATTATAGGCTTCAACACATTCAATCACAGATATAATCATACATAGATTATAAATAATCAATCATAGAACATATGAAACCAAATTCAAATGTTTTGAGGAATCCTGTTGGATCCCTCTAACCTGTTTCCCTGCATCCACAGATGTTAGCACAATACCAATTCCACTTCGAGGTGGAATATCGCGGTATATAGGATTTATAAAATATCATCCGCTTACTAACGGCGCAATAGGGTCTCATCTGCTATATAATGCGGGAAATCTACAATTGCAATATATACATATGCCAATATATATATATATATATATTGCTATATATATATAGATATATCCTACTATATCTAATATTACATCCAAACAGCAATCAACACAATCAATAACTGCAATTCAATTTTAAATCTGAGTGAGAAGATCTCACCTTTGCTTTATTAGCATCCATTTTTATTCCAGATTGTTTTCTCCAAATTTTGACCTTGTATAAATAATTATACAATTCGTTAATATTCGAAATAAATCGAACAATAAATTTTTTTTTTTCAATGGTTAAATTTTAAACCAATTTCTTTTTATAACTTCTATATTAATTTTAACAAGTTTAATTATCGATGATTTATTTTAAACAAACAAATATAAAATTTTAAACTGATTCCCTTTTACAATTTCAAAAATTCATTTACTCAAAATTTTAGATATAATTTATTTTATTTATAATTAACAGAAATAGTGGATAACATCCTTTACATTTTCTTCAAATTATTTATACATACATATATATATATATATATTTCAAACATGCACTGGAAAATTCATTTTGATTTTTATAAAAATCTGTATAGGGTTTAAATTCATTTGAAATTTAAATTAAATTGAAAAATCTGAATATACCTTTTACTCGAACCAGGCCTCGACCACGATTCATAGTAGATCGAACGAGCTCGCACTGCCTGACCACGACGCTACCGGCCTCGAGTTTTTCGAGCACGAAGATCTCCAGACAGCGCTCCCCCGAACGCACGCATCGTCGACCGGCTGCCTAGAGCTTGCCATCGCGAACCCAACATCGATTTTGCCGGCCTTCTCTTTGCTTCACCGTATCGCGACTCAAGAAACCCTAGCTACGCGTCGCCTGCTCGAGAGTGCCACTGCCTACGCGACCAAGTCGCGGCCACCATGCGCCTCCCAGGAACCCCATCGCGATGCTTGCCCTTTTTCTCGACGACCAGAGGAGCCGCGACGAAACTCAGAGTCTGGGATTGAACTGCTTTGATTTGGGGATTCGAAAATAATAGCGGCCATTTGTTTTTAAATTTGAACGAGATTGAGATCTCGGCCATTCTTTATTTTCCTTCATTTTATTTTTCTTTCGTTTGAAATGTTTTTAACTGAGGAACAATAGGAAGGTTGCGTGAAAAGAAATAGGTGACAGAAGTACGTGATTATTGCAGAAAAAAAAGTAAGTCGGTATTGAATAGTTGATTAAAAATTTATATTTTTATATTCGAAAAATATCCCGTTATATTATATCAACGCGTTTGCTTATCGTACGATCACACGACAGCTCCAATCACCACGAAAATTGAAATCCGATAATAAAACAATATTACGGATCCAATGGAACTGGTTTCGTCAAATTCCGAGACTGTGGCCCGGACCGCTATATTTTAAATTCAATTTAAACAACATAATTTCAAAACTGAACAAAACAGCTTTAAATCCAATTCTGAAAGTTCCAGTACCTTCAGAATTATCAATATAGATTTTCTAAGCCTTCAGATTATTTTTAATCAGCTTAAACTGAAGATTCAAATTTTTTTACCCAGATTTAATAATTAAATTCAATAATTTAATCGCCAAATTCATTCTGATATTTGAATTTCAAATTAAATTATCATTCGAATATTTAAACTCAATTAAATATTCACATTTCAAATGTCAAAAATTCAGGATCGTTACATTTACCGAATTAGTTGTTGCTATCTTATTGAATTCGGGTGCAGCAAAACATTGGTGGGAGGATATTTTATTGACTGTATGCTATGTATTGAATAGAATCCCTAAATCAAAAAGTAAAATCTCACCATTTGAAATTTTAAGAAATTATAAACCAAATGTGTCTTATTTTAGAACTTGGGGATGTTTGGCATATGTTCGTATACCGGACCTAAGAGAATAAAATTAGCAAGTAGAGCATATGAATGTGTATTTATTGGCTATGCTATTAATAGCAAAGCCTATAGATTTTATGACCTGAATACAAATAATATAATAGAATCTAATGATGCTGATTTTTATGGATCTAGATTTCCTTTTAAATTGAGCAATAGTGGGGGCACATCAAGTAACACCATGCCTATTAGAATAGAACTTAATGGGTCTTCTGAAAATGGACCTAGAAGAAGTAAAAGAGCAAGAACCGCACAAGATTTTGGTTCATATTTTGTGCATTTACTATAGAGGATGATCCCTTAAACCTCCAAGAGGCCATATCTTCCTTAGATGCCGATTTTTAGCAAGAGGCTATAAATGATGAAATGGATTCTTTGGAATCCAATAAGACTTGGCACTTAGTAGATCTACCACCTGGTTGTAATTCTATAGGTTGTAAATGGATACTTAAAAAGTAATTAAAACCTGATGGCACAGTTGATAAATATAAAGCCCGTTTAGTAGCTAAAGGATTTAAGCAAAGAGAAAATATAGAATTTTTTGACACATTTTCACCTGTAACTAGGATTACATCCATTCGAGTACTACTTTCACTTGCACCTATTCATAATTTAATAATACACTAAATGGATGTTAAAACTGCCTTTTTAAATGGTGAATTAGAAGAGGAAATTTATATGGACCAACCTGAAGGATTTGTAGTTCATGGTCAAGAACATAAAGTTTGCAAGTTAGATAAATCATTACATGGCTTAAAACAAGCACCTAAACAATGGCATGAAAAATTTGAGAACTTAATAATCTCACATGGTTTCAAAGTTAATGAAAGTGACAAATGCATTTACTATAAATCTGAGAATGACATTTGTACTATCATATGTCTGTATGTAAATGACCTACTTATTTTTGGGTCAAACATTCATGCCATAAACTCTATTAAATCTTTTTTAAGTGCCAATTTCGATATGAAAGATCTAGGTGAAGCAAGTGTAATCCTTGGTATTAAGATTACTAGGTCCAAAAATGGACTTTTTTTGGATCAATCTCATTATATTGAGAAGATTCTAAAGAAATACAATTACTTTGACTGTAAACCTGCATGTACACCATATGATTCTAGTGTAAAGCTATTTAAGAACACTGGTGAAGGTGTAAGATAGTCTGATTATGAGAGCATCATTGGCAGCCTTCGGTATGTTACTGATTGTACTAGACCCGACATTGCCTATGTCATGGGATTATTATGCAGGTTTACTATTAGACCTAGTATAGAGCATTGGCACGCTATTGAGAGGGTCATGAGATACCTAAAACGAACCATGAACCTTGGGTTACATTATGAAAAATTTCCAGCTGTTCTTGAAGGTTACACCGATGCAGACTGGAATACTTTATCTGATGACTCAAAAGAAACCAGTGGCTATATCTTTAGCATTGCTAGAGAAGCTGTTTCTTGGAAATCCAAGAAACAGACTATTTTGGCTCAGTCTACTATGGAGTCTGAGATGATAGCACTAGCCATAGCAAGTGAAGAAGCAGAGTACTTAAGAAATCTGTTAGCTGAGATTCCTTTATGGAAAAAACTGATACCAGCTGTATTGATACATTGCGATAGTACCACGGCTATTACAAAAGTACAGAACCATTATTACAATGGTAAGAGATGACAGATACATCGTAAGCATAGTACTGTTAGAGAGCTACTCTCTTCAGGTGATGTTAAAGTGGATTACATACGCAGTGATGAGAATTTGGCAGATCCTTTGACAAAAGGACTGGCCAAAGAGAAAGTCCTTAGAACTTCTAAAAGAATGGGACTATTGCCCTTAGATTGTTGAGTCACACACAATGGTAACCTGACCTAATGACTGGAGATCCCAAGAACTAGGTTCAATGGGTAAGAACAAGTTGTGAAGTGATATTAGTTGAACATGTTATTTTTATATTAAGAAGCATGTATTCCTGAAGTGATTAGAGAATGAGTTAATAGAAACTCTTAATGAGATCTATACTCTATTTAGAGTGGAGTACCTACCTTCAGGAGTACTCTTGATAGACTCACCTGTGTTAATGTGGAAAAATGGCCATTTTCTATGGATTTTTGGGCAAAATTCCTAGAGCATTCACTAAACTGGGATAGACGTGCATGACCATAAATGCACGGGCTTATTTGATTACACTCTAGAAAGATTGTGTGTGGTCTGATGTTAGGAATAGAGTTCAAGACTACGTGTCACTCTAGTAAAAACCGAATCATATCCGCTATGCAAAGGTTCAAGTCGAAAGACACCTTTATTTATGCACAATATTATGTTTTCAAAAACTGCTCGAAAAATATTTTAAAAAAAATCAAGTGGGGGATTGTTGGAAATGTTTTTGTTTATGAAGTGAATTTATTAAAAAAATTAAATAAAAAAACAGGTTAATGGTAATATATTTATGAATCATTATTATAATTGAGTTGTTGCAAGTTTATAACGATAATATATTTATGAATCATTATTATAATTGAGCCGTTACACTTGCACAACGGTAATATATTTATGTGACATTATTATTGAACCGTTACAAAAGCTAATGGTATTACAATATTGTTTTAAATGAGAATAAATTAAAATCCATTAACATTCCATCACTTTAGTAACGTATACAATTTCCATTATGCCTATTTAAACGATAGATAGACAGAAGAGAAATGGTAAGAATAATAGATATTTTTCCTTTTCTTCTTCCTTCAACAAAACTAAACACCTTGAGCAGTATTTCACAGTGCAAATCAGAATTGACTCTGTCAGTGTAAACAGGTTGATATTTTTTCTAATTAGAGAGGCTGTTTTATCCTAGAGGCGGCGTTTGTTTTTCAAAACTGCTTTGCACCTTCGAGCAGAACACCGAAACGTCTTCAAGAGAGTGACAACGTACACAACTCAGCCGATGTTCATTGTTCCCAACAGGAAGTAATAATGATGTTAAATTCACTTTAATGAAACTTAAGATTATTTTATATTCATATATTATAAATATATATATATATATATCATTTGTAAATATATATATATATATATATATCATATATATAGACTGTTCTCATACTATTTAAATGAATACAATTTACATTTCAAATTACTTCTTTCACAACTTGTATTATATTCTAATGACATTACAACAAAATTTTACTTTCCACATTTTATCTTATACTAAATTTAATTATTACAATTATACAATCAAAATCCTTTTATTAAAACAATTTGAAAACCATTTTCCAAATAAAATCTCCAAATTCTTATTTAATTAATCAAACTACTATAATTAACTTAAATTAATCACCCTTTAAAAAACAGGCTGTTACATTACGTCTATAGAGAAACCGCACTAGCAAAATTATTTATAGTCCAATTACATCTTCTACATTATGTTTCTCATAAGTGCCTTATCCAGACTTTACATAAAATCCACTAATCCCTTAGTATTTTGTTCTTGAGGATATCATGGTGATGACCAATTATTTTTCTTTGAATTCGCTCCTGTCAGTGTCAGCGCGATTTATTTTCATGTTTGAATACAAACATTGTCCCTGTCAGTGCCCAAATATTGCTTTATTTTCGTCCCTGCCTATGCCAAGTTGTGGTTGTAATTTATTTTCTTGCTTTGTTCATGTGAATTTCATTTCGTGCTTGCCTTGACTTGTTTATTTTAGCCTTGTACTATGGCACTGAATTATATGGTCAGTTCATTTTAGCTTGTACTATGGCTTGTAGTATGACTCGTTTGATTTTTCCCTGCCTTAACTTTGTTCATTTTGAAATATACTAATGCCTTGAAATATTTTGGTCCCTGTGAGTTTATATGTCATGCTATTGCCTTAAAATAATTGCCTTGAAATATTTATAATTGGTCAGCTGCAGAATTTTCGTCCCTGTCAGTTTATATGGTCTGTTGCCATGAAAATATGGATATGCTCTCTTTTTTTCGTATATACCTTAGACTTCGTTTATTTTAATGGTCCTTGGCTTTGAAAAGCATACACTAAAGCAAAATTACTTTGATCTCCAATTCGTCCCTGTCCTTTCTACTTTGTTCATTTTGTTGAATTTGAAAGGCATGCACCCCAAGCCCTGAAACATTAAAAATGCATGTTGCCGTCTATGTCATAGGTACTTGTTATTTGAATGTTGCTGCTCTTGTTGCCTTCTTTGTTGCATTAATACAGTAGTTTGGATATGGTGTGTATATTATATGGGGTCGTTACTGAAACTATTATAAAGCCATTGTCATATTTTAACCCCTTTTATAATATTCTTAAGGTTACTATCTTGCATGCCCTTCGTATTATCTTATCACTGAACACATGACATTATCACATTTGCAAATAAGGACTATTGTAGCTGATATTTTGGATGAAGCTTCAGGTATAACTTAGGTATTCCATGCCATTATCACATTTGCAATATCACATTTGGATAAAGTCTCGGTATTGATTGTAACTTGAGTCTCATTGTTGATTATTATTTGTCTACAGGTAGATCAGCATTTCCGAAGAAATGATCGGCAGCAGCACTAGTTGTTTATGGTACTTGTCAGGTAGTTCGATCGTTTATTGTACTTGCTTAGTTCAGCCGTTTATTGTACTTTAGTTGCATCACTATTATGACATATTGTTTATGGTAGTTTGGTTGTGTAAACTTCTCTATGTATGGTTAACTTCTTGTTTTGAAACTACTATTCAGTTATGTACTAGTTGTGTTTATGTTAGCGCAGTTGTTTATCTATTTTGTGGTTATTTGAATGTTTTTATGTTTGAATGTGTATGTGTTTGAATGTGTATGTGTTTATGTATTTTGTGGTTGTTTATGTATTACGTTAAAATATAAGCTATGAACAAAATGATTTGGAGGGCGAATGAGCTAGCAGAGGTGGAAGATTTTTTAGCATCGTTTAGAAAAGGCTACAGAAATATCATGCGATAAAAAGGCTACCAAAACGTATGGTGGTGGAAAAACCCGCTACAAAAATATGCAGTGCCGATGAAACACTACAAAACATATATGGTAGCGTTTAATAAACATAGCTGTAGGGTTTCGCTATAAACTGCGCCCTCTATTACAGCGTTTAGAAAACGCTACTAAAATATTTTATAGTAGAGCAGTACATTTTGGTGGCGTTTTTGAAATGCTACAATAAAGATTAATAGAGCGTTTGGAAAACACTACAATAAAGGAATTTATAGTGGCGTTCAAAAACATGCAACTATAAATCATGGATTTTTAGTTACATGTTTTTTCGCGGCGTTCACTAAATCGCTACCATAAGTTTTGGTAGCGTTTTTAGGCACCACCAAAAATACTTTTTCCTATAGTGATTCAAAGAAAAATGAGATAGATCTAGTAAATCAGCAAGAAAATAGTAAATAACACAGGAATTATTATAGTAGTTCGATAAATTATATGGCTTACGCTCACTTTAATACTGTTATAAATTAATTGTCACAAGTACAAGGGTTTTGCAACTTGATTTCAGGCCTAGAACATCAAAGTAATCCCTAAGGTGACAATGGTGTGTAGAGGATTGTAAATAAAGAAAATAAAGGCTAAAAAGTCCTCCTATTAGTGTTATAGGCTTGTTATTTATATGAGAATTGCCCACCAGAGTCGTCGGATTATGAAAGACTTGGTAAATATCTAGATCCATGAAAGTATAGAGGAAGACAAGGTCATCCCATGGCACAAATCATCTCAATATCGACATGATTGCCCTGTGCAACTTGTGATCCTTCCTCCATTCTAGCTAGCGTCTTCAAGTTTCCATTCTTTTAGTATAACTCGTCCACGAATTCTTCTAGGTACTTTGATGATCTAGCTCACTTAGTACTTGTCCTCTCCTGCATAGCTCTGGAATTGCTAACCTACTCCTTTGGAGATGGACCCCTAAGGTGATCACTTAAGCACTCCTTTCTTTGATCATAGCAAGAATGCCCATTATCTCATAGCTGAAGCAACTCGATGCCGATATAAATTAATGTCGGTACTGATAGCTTTTGCTTTGTATACTTAGACCTCAAACTCCTAGAGGTCTTTCCCATTATCATTCCAAGTTTACCCTCAAGTTCTTGAACCATTTCATCTTCGTCTTGACGTTCGGATTCACTTGAAAGCTGCTCGGTTTATATACTAGATAACAATAATTAAATAACTTCTTTTGCTATTAAAAATATGTGATTAATTTTTATATCAAGTATATAAATTTATTTTAACAATAATTTATATAAAAATTATATATTCTCCTTTAAATGTATGACAAAGATTATCATTAAATCATTTATGATCAATGTTACATTTCTCTACTATGTGATCCATAGGTGTGACTTGGTCCACGGTTGATATTTAAACTATTTATACATCGAAGCTTATGCAGATTTTGTTGAAGCAAAGGTATATGGCTCAAAATCATTTTTTATTGATCATCTAGGCAAGGTCCTACTTCTTAGTCATTTTAAAGTTATGCCATTAAACAATGACGCTTAGCTAAAGTCCACCTCATCTTCACTTTGAACCAAAGTTCCACCTTGTGCAACATATTGGATTAGTGGTAAATAGAATCCACTACTACAATCTACCAATCAGATTCAAGTTTGATCGATTCTCGTGCGAACATTTATGTGATCTAAGTATTTTCAAGGAAATTCCGAGCAGATTCAAACAAAATGCTACGTATAAATACCCTCATACATACACTATAACAGAGGCTAAATTTCTGCTTATAAAAATGCCGAGTAGAACAATTCTAACCACTACCAAATTTGCAGCAGCTAGAACTTGCATTCCTTTTGGTATATAAATATCATTGTATTTTGTATCATAGCATTGTACTCGAGATATGTAAAGAAATAAGCAATAAACTACAAAGAATGTGGGCATCTATCAGCTAAATAACCATAAAACTATGTATGTTCTATTTTTTCACTTTTACTATATTATTTGCTAGTGAAAATTAACTCTATGATCTGAAAATACATAACCAAAATTAATCAACTAAGACTCTAACCTTTAAGAACTTAGTTATAGATCACACTGAGGGTATATATCTCTTCAGGAATCTGTACGATGTGTTTGTTTAATTTTTGAGCAAACATATCATATATGGAAGTGTGGTATGCCTCTAGATGGTATATCTAGAGGTTTTGTGATGAAATCCCACTATAATCAACCGATAATCATCAAAAAAATTATATCATTTATTTGTATAAAGCATATAATTTTATAATATACTACAAGTCATTTTAGCAAAGATAAATTAATTCAAATCTTTATGTGCATTATAAATAATGTAAAGTATAAAAAGTTACTAAGTTACTAAATTTGCATTAATGGACATGGATTTAACTTCATTGTTTATATCATTAGTTTGCACATGAAGTTAATTCCTCACTGTTGCTTCGCTATAGCCACAATAGAATTTTCGGGCAACAATATTTCCATAAAGTGGCACAATATGCCAGATCCGTTATTATCGGGTACATTCCAGCAATAAACTGCTTTAGCACCCTTTTCTTGACCCGCTATATTTTTCTTTTTACTTTTCCCAATTACATTTTCTTTGACTTTTCAAAGAAGAGCCCATTTTTTTCATCTGTTAACCCTACATCCAAATTCAAAAATCATGGCTTTCTCACTTAGTCATCGTTCTCTCATTGCCGCCTTTATATTGTCGCCGCCGTGACTTCCATCTCTAAGCATTGATTTTCACCTCTTTCTCCTACTGTCTACTTTCTTCGATGGTTGCTGCAAGCCTACACCCCATCGACCGTAATCATTTCGCTGCTAATCTACTGTGTTATCAGGCAGTAGAAATTTAGGGATACTTCTTCAGTTTCCTTTTTTTGATTATATATTTGTTGTGCTTAGATTATGAGGTTGTTGTTACTTGTTCTTAATTCCTATTGTTGTGATTTTTATTCGTTTATTTTTGGATTTTGGTCACATATGTTTTTATTTCAGTAACTTATGTTGCTTTTATTCAAAAACTATACATAAAGTTCGCAAATTTAGGTTTATAATTGGTTTATTCATAGAATAAAGTGATCATATTTTATAATCCCTTGTTTGGTTTCATTTCAACTGATTTTCTTGCCTAATGTTTTTTAAAATAAATTGAGCAAGTTAATTGCAGTGATAAATAGACCAATCATATTATCAATGATTTATTGCAATTGTTTATGTTACGTTATTAACTGAGTTCTTTATATTTATTTTTTCCATTCGGAAATGTCTTCAGGCGGTTCAAACAATCTACCTAGTGCTGCATCCATCATTTTAATGAGAAACTCTTCTAATCCAGCATGGGAATGGGGTGAGTATCGAGATCCAAACAAAAGACAAAATGTTTGATGCAAGTACCAAATAGATGTCAGGAGGAATTTCAGTTTGAAAGCACATCTCCTTGGCATCAAATGAAATTGTACTCCATGTCCATCGGGTAACTGTGGAAATACAAAAAAATAATACAAGTCTCAATGGATGAAGCTAGAAAGAAAAAGCTGAAAAGGCTAAAATTCGTACTGTTCTTGAAGGGCAAGATGAAGATATTGTTGAAGAACAAGAAACTTTTCATGCAAATATTGGTACAAATAACAAAAAAATATTAATGTTAAAGGTCCTCTTGATCTTATCATGGAGCAAACAAAACAACCGTCTCTAGATACTCATATAAAACAGCCCGAAACTGTTGCATACGAGTATGGAGCAGCCTCAGGCTGCTGCATTGCATATGCAGCCCTACATGTGCAATGCCTGCATATATGCCATGCATATGCATATGCATGTAACAGCCTGCTTTTGCATATATAGGCATTAGCATATGCCTGCATTAGCAAATGCACATGTAAGCATATGGCATTAGCAAATGCATATCTGTAATCAGTGCCTGCATTAGCATATGCATATCCAATGCCTGCATATGCAACATAAGGCATATGCATTTGCCTGCATATGCAATGCAAGGCATATGCCTAGCATATGCAATGCCTGCATATGCTAACATGCAATGCATATGCAGCAACCTGCATATGCAATGCACTAGCGGCCGCTGTATATGCAATAGCTATTGCATATAAATAAACGTAGTTCACGGCTATTGCATATGCAACATGATGCATATGCATTGTAGCAAGCAATATTTCATTCCTCGTTTTTTTCCTTTTCAAAATTCATGTGAAGCTAACATTTCAGTCTTTATGACCTCTTTCTTCAAAAATAACAGTTGCATTCCAAGAAAAGAATTTGTCTACATACAAAAGATTGAACCATCTTGTATACATTGAATACAATCGAAAGCTAGAGAGAAATCAAAGAAAGGCTTGCCGATGGTGGTGGCAATCCAATTCTTCTAAAAGAAACTGATGAATGTGATCAGAGCCGGTCCATAGATTTTGTTGCCCCAGCCCAAAATGAGTATCAAAATACATTTTAAAAAAGAAAATTTTACAAAATAGAATTGGTTGCCTTGCCAGGTTTTGAACACGAGTAACAAACAGAATGACCTTAGGTATTTACCACTTGACCGCTACTTCATCTTTTAACAGTTAGGCCCATTGCTTTCATAACTACATTTTTAACATAAAATATTTTCAAGTTGCCCTAGGCCCATTGGGTTGCCCTCTGGGCCGGCCCTGAATGTGATGAATGGATTATTCCAAGTGAGGAAGAACTTCAAGATTACATAGCGGAAGGCAATGATCTTGCATTGGAGACAAGCTCATGTGACAAGGAGTGGAGATGAAAATGAAGGTCTGAATACCAGAAGTCATGTAAGGATAACATTGTTAGCTACTGATCATAGCGAAGAAGATCAAGATTGTGAGTTGGAACTTGGAGAATCAATTGGAAAAGATCTAGAGGAAAGGGAAGACGATGAAAATGAATTTATCAACATTGACATATAAGTTTTTAGTGCATGTTAGATATTTGTGTTTTGGAGGATGTACATGTTTACATGAAAACTAGTCCATATGGATTTTGGCATCTAAGGTTTTTGCATTTTGCTTGATGTCTTGCTTTTATATTTGAAGTTAACTTCAAAGTTTATATAACAATGGGATATACTGTTGGTTATCATAAGTACTTCTAACCTTTTAAGTGTTAATTTTATTTATCTTTATTTTATTATAAGCTGTTTTGCTTGGTTGGAAATAACAAGTAATACTTGTTCCTCTTTTTGATGGGGAATGTTTATCATTCATCTTTCCACATAAACATGTGGTTTACTTTCATTCTCATTGAGGTTAATTAAAGGGAAGTAGCTTTATATATATTTGTTATCTAGTTCTTAACTAGAATCATTTGATAGGTTTGTGTAAGTAGAAAGCTTAATAACAATGGATTAACAACCAAAATAGTAGTAAAATTGCTAGTTTTATTAACGCTTTATCACCTTTTATAATATATATATATATATATATATATATATATATATATTCTATTAGATTCTTTCAAAAAAAATATTCTATTAGATTAACAATATATTAATTTTACCTAGGTGAAATGTTATGATCACTTGGTTAATGCAACTATAGGTTAAAACTTATCCGAAATAGAAATTATATGAGTTATTTAAAGCCGTCTGCTATCTGCTGCTATATTCTCCATATATTTCCATTGTAACATTTTGCACCTCAGCTGTTATAGAGCCGCCAAGTGCTTTAACCACATAGGTTTGCACAATGCATATCTTAGGAAATATATTAGATAATGATTTGCATGGTAGAATGCAATGTACAGTGAAAAAACCAATATTGAACAGAGATAAGACTTTGAACATTTGATAATTCATATCATTTATTATCAATTAAGCAAGACATTTAAGTAAAAATACATATTTGAAATTTTTAAGCATTTGCATTGTAAAAGTGCAATGTATAAGGAAGCCACCAAAATTGTTGGAAATGATATGATTTTGAACATTTAATAACTTGTATAATTTATCTTCAAAGATTAAATAAATTCAAAAAATTTAGGTTATCTAAATTGTGGATGATGTAGCATTTCGGTGGCTTACACATTGTAGAATGCAAACAAACAAACAACTAAGTCATTATTCTCAAACAAGTGGGCATCGGCTAGAGATGGAACCTAAAACTAAACGACAAAGTCAATTTAAAAGTAATAATAACAATAATAGATATAATAATAATAATAATAATAATATAAACTTCAAAAAATATAAATATAAAAAAATAAAAATAAAATAAATAAAATAAATAAAAAAAGTAAAATAATTAAACAAATAATAATAATTAATTAATTAAATAAAAATAAAAATAAAAATAGATAAAGAAATTTAAAAAACACCATGATAATACTAATAATACTAATAGTAATAATTATACTAATAGTAATAGGGACCGAAGACCAAACACTACGTCTTAGCATTCTATTCACTAGTCTTATAATCTAAAACTTATAACACTACTCCTAAACCAACCTTAAGTAAAAAACTCCTAACTCGTGGTCCTGCTACGTGGATCGCTAACTTTCACGCGCTCATATCCGACCCAGCTTTTGGGATATATTATAATTCATCAAGACCCTTTTTACTACTTCATTCAATGTCAACCTTGGTCGACCTCTACCTCTTTTTGAGCATTCGGTGCAGCCTATAATTCCAATGCGCACAGGTGCCTTCGGAGACCTCCATTGAAGATGTCCAAACCATCTTAAGCGGTTTTGGACTAGCTTCTCTTCAATTGGTGCTACTCCAAATTTATCACGTATATCATCATTCCTAATTCGGTCTCGTCTAGTATGACCACAGCTCCATCGCAACATAAGCATCTCTGCTACACTTATCTTCTGAACGTGTTGTCTTTTAGTAGGCCAATATTCTATACCATACAAAATTACAGGCCTGATTGCAGTTTTGTAAAACTTTCCTTTAAACTTTTATGGGACTTCCCTGTCACAGAGAATGTCAGATGCTAGTCGTCATTTTCCCAATCCCGCTCGAATTCTAAAACTAACATCTTCATCAATCTCACCATCATACTACAACATTGACCCTAAATATTGAAAGGATTCCTTCTTGGAAACTACTTGTCCGGCCAGAGTGACATCCTCATCCTCTGACCTGACATCGCTGAACTCGCACTCATATACTCTGTTTTAGTTTTGCTAAGCCTAAAATCCTTTGATTCTAAAGTCTGCCTTCACACCTCCAGTTGTCTATCAACCCTTATTCTACTTTCATCAATCAGCACAACATCATCAGCAAAGAGCATACATCAAGAAATCTCATCTTATATATCCTTCGTAAGCTCATCCATCACTAGGGCAAAAATATAAAGGCTCAAAGCCGACCCTTGAAGTAATCCCATGTTAATGAGAAGTCATTGGTTTCACTATCGCATGCTTGGACATTAGTTACAACATCACCGTACATATCATTGATAAGAGTAATGTACTTTGTTGGGACTCTCTTCTTTTCCAGATGCCACCACATAACCTTCCTCGGTACTTTGTCGTAAGCTTTCTCCAAATCGATAAATACCATGTGTAGATCCTTCTTTTGCTTCCTAAATCTCTTCATGAGTTATCTTATCAAGAAAATCGCTTCTGTGGTCGATCTTCCAGGCATAAAAACCAAATTAGTTTTTTGAAACGCTTGCATCCTTCTTAATCAATGTCCAATGACTCTCTCCCAAAGCTTCATTGTATGACTCATAAACTTAATTCCTATCTAGTTTGTACGAATATCTCCTTTATTCTTGAAGATTGGCACTAATATGCTTCTCCCCACTCATATGACATCTTGTTTGATTTGAAAATATTATTGAACATCTTGTGGGGCATGGACACTAATGACGTTAGAACTATATCACCAACTACCAGCTTGACTAAGATGATTATGTCCACTTGTCTGCTAACGTCGATGTCACATACCGAAATTTTCGACTTTCGAAAATTCGACATCGATACTCACTTTATCGACTGTCGAGAAATCGAGTGCCGGAAACTCCAATAGTGAGGGTTTTAGAAAGAAGAAAAAGGCAGAAGAAGAAGAAAACAGAAGAAGAAGGAAGAAGAAAGAAAGAACAACAACTGAACAACATCAGAACAGAAAACAATATCAGAATCTCACATTCGCAGCGGAACAATATATAATAAATAATCACTAGTCTTTTAAAACAAAGAACTATATCAGTTTTATACATACATCAATCAGAGTCAATATACAACTCAATACATCACATCAATGGACAGTTATATAACTTGTCCTCATACAGAATACACAGCGGAATAAATACTATCAGATACAAATATGACGTCTCGCCATCCAGCTTATCTCCAAAGCTCCAGAATATCCAGAATATCCTGATAATCTAACTCTAGACTGCCCGTGTGGAAATTGGTGGGCACCCAGAGTTTAGAAGGGAAACAATAAACTCCGAGTCAGTCATGGTGACTGGTGTGAGATCGTAAAACAGTTATTCTTTAAAAATAAACAGCAGAGAATTTTAAAGTCAATTCGCAATGCTTTTGGAAAATGAAACTACCATAAGACCTCCCACCACACACACAATGCAAACGCAGACTTGGAGGAGATTTCTTCTTATGATAGTCAAAGATGCTTACTACGCAAAAAAATCAAATTCTTTTTGATATTATTATTAGTGCATAGTGGAAAACATTTCGAAAGTAGAATATAAATCTTAGCCAGCATAGGTACCATTATAGTATGCTTGCTATAGCTGCCATATTAGATGGCAGGTTCTACAACTAAAACCGTACACGGCTCGTATTGTTTCTTTGGATTTCCAACAAATGGTCAGGCTAAGGAACTTCCTATCCACGATGGGTACGTCCCTGGAATAGACGACCCGAGAACCTAACCGGATCTCTGCCAACACAAGGCCGGGTTACCTCTGCAAAAATAGGTAACTACTGACACGCGTATGCCATCCCCCGATCGTCACCGATCTTCCCGAGGATCCCCGATTCGCAACAACCACAAAGAAATAAATTTTTGCAGCAACCACAGAGGTTAAGTATCTGGGCTCCATACCATGATACCACCTTTATCCAGAAGGAATGACATAAACTAAGGGGCGCTACTCCCTAGAACCTTGCCGCATCCTTCCTGTTTCGACCATTTCCGAGGTGTGAGGCTCGACGAAGTCTCGTCCACAAAGCTACGCTTTCTCAAAAAGCCCTGCTTCGGGTCAAACAAAATGATCAACCTATGATCACAAAGATATAAGATCAAACAAATGATCATATCGCAAATGATCAAACACTGATCATTTCACAGCAACACTTAGTATGCCACGTTACCAAATTGGGATATATCGCTGATGAATTTCAACTACATAACCTCTGAGCTCGTACGTCTCAGAGAAGAGTGTTAAGCTAAGAGAATAAATTCTCCGCCACCAACAGAAATGTATTTGAAAGAAATCAGCTTTATATCTCAAATTGTAATGTCAGACAAACAATCCATACAAGTCTGTTCCGGGATCGAACAGAACCGAAGGCACTTCTCACGAAGCCCTTGCATTTCCGGATAATTTTCTAATCACGTCCGGACTTCCCGTCACTAAGGGTGATAAAATCTCTAAATCGGAGATCAGCCGATGTAGAGTAACTCGACGGTAATCCTTCCGTTTTCAAAAATATCCGGTCTTCAACACCGGTCTTCAAATGCAATTCATAACGACGTATCACATATTCGGAATGGGTTATACGACCCCATGGTCCTTTCCCGGCTAACCCGAATAGTGAGCGTTTATTTAAAAACAAGTGTGGCATTCAAATTCATCCAATTCACAACAAATACCTATCTAAAGGTAATTATTGATAGTCGGTTATTTAACTATCAATAAAGATGCGCAACCTCATCAGATTCCAAATAATTTTCCAAATTATTTATCTTCAAAAATATCTTTACTAGATATAAAATTTCCACACTTCAAAAATAAATCAACGTTTATTTTTCTAAACAGTTTCCCTTTCCTTTATAAATTCCATATTGAATTTACATTTTTCGAATATCTACTAATATTCGATTTTCAATCGTTTTCAAATATTCAATTTCGATTTATCTTTAAGAAGATAAAATCTCAAAACGTTTCATTTCATTTTGGAAAACATTCCATACTTATTTAATAATAAGTATTTCGCAAATCTATTTATTTTCAACGTTTGAAAATATTCGATATACTTAAATCAATATTAAGTATATATTTCGTTCTTTAAGGAAATCATTTACTATATCAACATTTGTTTGAGTCAAAACGAATGTTACGTAAAACATCGTTACGACGACTCAAAATCACTAGTATAGGGATTCGAAATTTAGATAGATATATAAATCCCAATACTATATAAAACATTTCCTTTCGGAAATCATTTACTATAACAACAGTGTTATAGTCCACCATTTCCTTATTTTTCGAAAACGTCTATTTCAACAATAAATGTTGAAATCTATGATTTCGATAGTTCACACGTTTTAAAACATCTTTTAAAACAATTAACTTCATTTCATAATATCGCTTTCCCAAAACCCTATCCATTTTATTTTAAAAAAAATAATATTCACTGTCCAAAATCGTGAATATACTTCACTAACCACATTTCAGTCCTTTCTACACATTTTATTTCAATAGAGATTCGCTATCCAAAATCGCGGATATATCTTCTTTAGAAATCTTCTATATTGAATTTATCCAATTCAATCTATTTCGAATTTATAAACACAGTTATAAATTCTATTTCTATTTTAATAACAATCTCGACTTATAAATCTTCTTTTTATCAACTTCTATATTTTTACTTATCAAAATAAATGATTTCGGATTTATAAACAACTTTTATAAATTCCAATTCTATTTATAAAAACTTCAATCCCAAATAAATTTCGATATTGATTTCAAAATTTATTTTCAACTTTAAATAAAATTTCCATACTGATTTCTCAAAAATCCATTTCCAAATATTAAATCAATTACAGATTGATTTCTAATTTTATTTATCCCTACTAAAATAAATTCTTATTTTCCTTCAATTTTTTTCAATATCCTGTTTTTAAATGGATTCTTTAAATTGAAGTCATTTTACATTGACTTCTCAAATCATTTCAATTTACCAAGTAAATTTCTAGTCGGATTTCCAACTTATCTTCTTTTAATAAATTCCTTTTTAAGAAAATAAATTTCAATCGTTTCTTTCAATCTATTTAAAAATCCAGATTCTTAAATTAATTCTTCAATTTATAATCACTATTTTACGAGATCCATTTATTTAACATTTTCACTTGATTCTGGAATTAATTTCGATAAGATTATAAAAATTAACCTTTTATACTTTAAAAATTCCTTTCTTCAAAATTTCTTCAATTTCAAAAATTGATTCACTTAGAAAATTTCTACTTGAATTTCAAAAATTCAATTTCGTTAATCTTTGTAATCCAATGATGTCAAAACATCCATTCAGCTAAATTTTAGCTTTCAAACAATTTCCAGGCATCAATATGATCAATATAATCATTCACAGATTCATATCACAGTATAAATAAATTCGATCAATGTGAGGGGTCCAGTTGGATCCCTCCAACCTGTTTCTCTGCATCCAAAGACGTTAGCACAATACCAATTCCGCTCCAGTACGGAATTATCGCGGTATATGGGTTTTATAAAAATCCGCTTACTAACGGCGCAATAGGGTCTCATCCGCTATACGAGGCGGGAATCAATCAATCCAATATATACATATGCCAATATGTATATATTGCTATATATATAGATATATCCTATTATATCTAATATCACATCAACATAGCAATCAATAACTGCAATCCAAATTTAAATCTGAGTGAGAAATCTCACCTTAGCTTTTAATTTGCCATCCAATTTCCATTCCAGTCACTTCTTCAAGATTTTTTTGAACCTTGTATAAACAATTTATACATTTATTAATATTTGAATAAATCGAATAATAAATTTTCATTCTGGATTGTTTAATTAATTAATAATTTCATTTAAACCAATCTTTCCTTAAATAAATTTATTTTAACTAATTCTTTTACTTACAAATTAGTTTCCTTTAATAAATCATTTTATTTAACAAATTTTCCTTTTACTAATTTTCCCTTTTTAAAAATAAATTTAAATTAACCCAGGTTTTCATTTTGAACTAAAAATTTGAATTGTAAACAAATTCTCTTTTACTGTATAAAACTATTTATTCTCTAAACTGTTTTTAAATTTTCTATACTTTCAAAGTTTATATATATATATAAAACTACACTTTATAAAAATCCAATCTTTATATAACCATATATATATATTTTTTCCTTTTATCTGCCTATCTATTTTTCATAAAATCAAATAATAAATTATTATTCATTTATTCTATTTTTCTTTCGAACAAATAAATTTCCATGTAGATAAATTTAACTACTACAAATTTGATATTAACAATTTCATATTACCTTACTGTATATTTTTTTTTCTTCTTCTTTATTTTCTGTATAGATATAAACATGTATTCAATTTAAATAAATAAAAGAAGACGATCACCTTACCAACACGGCAGTCGCCCTCCCAAACTCGCGAGCACACACCACCAGTCACGAATTCCCAAATCGAGCACAAACCCTACATCTCGCCTCGACCTTGCCTGCTGTCGCGCCTCGAGATCGAACACGCATCATCGCGGACCCTAGCTACGCCGATACCACATCCCCCTTTCGACGCCGCCTCGCCTGACGTCATGACGAAGTCGCCACGCGCGCTTGCCCACTCCATCGACGCAACGCTCAGCCCTGTTGATCGCGAAGCCCTAAATCGCCGCGCCTCACAGCCTCGCGACGCGCCTGCCCCCTCGCGATGCTCGCGAATTCGTCGCCTGCCGCCATCGCGAGATCGCGACTTCGATTCCAGATCACCACACCTCGAAGACGCCGACTGAATCCCTCCGTCACCTTCGAACCCATACCCTAGGCTCGCACGCGAACAACATTCCCTCTCGATGAATGAATTCGAGAATAAGGAGGGAAGACTCGCGATGTTCTGATATCGCTCGGTTGTTTTTAAAACGAAAGAGGGGTTTTCGAAATGTCGTTCGTTTTCACGCGGCCATGAATTTGTTTTGGATTTATAAATGAATGAATCTGAAAGAGGGGGAAAAACGTGGAGAGGTATGGGTTTAAACGTGTATATTTGTACAAGAGGTATGGTGTTATATTTTATTTATTTATTTCTTTTTAAATTAAATTTCAATTTAATACCCAACGCGTTTCCTTATCGTATGCACACCTACAACCTCCGATTGATACGAAATTTGAAATCCGACAATAATTCAACGTTACGGACCCAATGGAATTGGTTTCGTCGAATTCCGAGAATGTCTGAAAATTGACTATTTTTAAATATCGATTCGAACAATTCAATTCAATACTGCACAGAACAGTTTCAAATTCAATCCTGACAGTTCGATTAGCTTCGGTATTATCAATACGAATTTTAAAAGCTTTCGAAATAATTTTCTTCAACTTAAAATTGAAGATATAAATTTTTATTCAACTCTCAATATATTAAATTTTATACTTTAATCGTCAAATTCAAATGTATATCGGGGATTCAAATTAAATCATCGTTCAAATATTTAAAATAAATTAAATATTCTCAGTTTAATTCGTTCAAAATTCTGGGTCGTTACAAACTTCCCTCCTTAAAAGAATTTCGTCCTCGAAATTACAAGCTAGAAAGAAAAAGTCCTTAACTCGTCTACTATTTTTCACAATCTAATAGTTTTATCAATTTTTCAAAACAAATCTTCTACTAAAGATTCGTTATCATTCAACTACATTTCAACTTCAACTCTAAGTTTCAAAACAACATTGTTTAACTTCAAAATTAAAATTCGAGTTTAAATTCAAATTTTAACTTTCAAAATTTCTCAAAAATTTTCTAACGCCCTAAATTTTCGAAAAATTTCGCCAGCGCCTCCTTTGCGCGGCTAATACGGTACGACTACAAAACGTCCCTACGGACTCTCAGATTCCAAAAAGAAAAAGAAAAAACCAAGCGGCTAGAGAAATAAGTCATCAAATCTCATATTCAAATTGAAACACTTACCTTTTGTCGAGCAATTCAAATTCTCTTCAAAATTAAAATCCCAATTCCTTTACACCTGTATATCCTACTAGCCATAATATCTAGTTACATATTCAAACCATTTTGCAATCCTGATTACAAAATTTTCAATATAAACTGCTTATATCACCTTTACTTCACTATTGAAGTTACATATTCAATTTCGTTCAATTTTTCATTTCACATTCATTTGAACTTATAATTCACATTTTCAATTCTATTTGAATTCAATTCAGTCTCATTTACTTACAAATTCAAATTCGTTTTCAACATTCAGTTTCAGTTTTATTCACTTACAATTGTAAATTCCGTTCATTTGAAATTTATTTGCAATTTATTCATTCATTCACTAATTCATTCGTTTTCACTTTGAATTTCATTCTAATCAAAATTCAAATATTCTATAAGTTATTAACTTATCAATATTTCGTAAGTATTTTAAATAGGATTCCAGAGTCGTTTCCACTTTTTTCAAAACTGTTTGAAAACAATTCAAATTCCATTTGAATTTCCAAAACAAAAACCCAAATTTTCAAACAACTCCTATTTAAAACAATTTGACAGCAATTTCTCTTTTGGAAACCCGAAAATGAATTCTAATGATGTGGCCACCATCATCAGGATTATTTTCCAGCGACCTAAAAGAGTTTAGAGCTTTCATCTCTCCAAAATACTTTCCAAAACCTTTGAAATTCATTTTCAAATCAAACAGATTTAAACTACCAAATCTCCAAAATTTTCAAATTCTTTTCAAAACATTTCCAAATACCTCTCTGGAATTCCGTTTCAAATTACAAATCACATTTATAATTTATATTCTTAAATTTCATTCGTATGTGAATTTATTTCTTAACTTTGAAGTTACGATTTCAATTTCTTATTTAATTTCATATAATAATGATAACATTTCAACATTATCATTTTCCTAACATCCATGCAACCATATACTATAGTAATTCATAGAAAATCATTTCTTTTCTATACAAAAATAGTTTTGGATAAAATTATTTCATTTACCCTATTCAAAACAATACTGTGCCGAATTGTTCTATTCAAGTGTTTAGAAACCCCTTCGATACAGTTTTGCAAGACTGTGCCGACGAAGGTTCATATACCACTCAATAAACCAATCATCACAATACAAAACAATTTTATATTAACTAACAAATACGCGCTCGTATCTATTATTACACTCAACTCATTCTAGAGTACTACTGACTCTATCTCTAATGAGTAACACCCAACAGAGCAGGGTTGTCGCTTAACCATATGCTCTGATACCACGCTGTCACATACCGAAATTTTCGACTTTCGAAAATTCGACATCGATACTCACTTTATCGACTGTCGAGAAATCGAGTGCCGGAAACTCCAATAGTGAGGGTTTTAGAAAGAAGAAAAAGGCAGAAGAAGAAGAAAACAGAAGAAGAAGGAAGAAGAAAGAAAGAACAACAACTGAACAACATCAGAACAGAAAACAATATCAGAATCTCACATTCGCAGCGGAACAATATATAATAAATAATCACTAGTCTTTTAAAACAAAGAACTATATCAGTTTTATACATACATCAATCAGAGTCAATATACAACTCAATACAATACATCACATCAATGGACAGTTATATAACTTGTCCTCATACAGAATACACAGCGGAATAAATACTATCAGATACAAATACGACGTCTCGCCATCCAGCTTATCTCCAAAGCTCCAGAATATCCAGAATATCCTGATAATCTAACTCTAGACTGCCCGTGTGGAAATTGGTGGGCACCCAGAGTTTAGAAGGGAAACAATAAACTCCGAGTCAGTCATGGTGACTGGTGTGAGATCGTAAAACAGTTATTCTTTAAAAATAAACAGCAGAGAATTTTAAAGTCAATTCGCAATGCTTTTGGAAAATGAAACTACCATAAGACCTCCCACCACACACACAATGCAAACGCAGACTTGGAGGAGATTTCTTCTTATGATAGTCAAAGATGCTTACTACGCAAAAAAATCAAATTCTTTTTTATATTATTATTAGTGCATAGTGGAAAACATTTCGAAAGTAGAATATAAATCTTAGCCAGCATAGGTACCATTATAGTATGCTTGCTATAGCTGCCATATTAGATGGCAGGTTCTACAACTAAAACCGTACACGGCTCGTATTGTTTCTTTGGATTTCCAACAAATGGTCAGGCTAAGGAACTTCCTATCCACGATGGGTACGTCCCTGGAATAGACGACCCGAGAACCTAACCGGATCTCTGCCAACACAAGGTCGGGTTACCTCTGCAAAAATAGGTAACTACTGACACGCGTATGCCATCCCCCGATCGTCACCGATCTTCCCGAGGATCCCCGATTCGCAACAACCACAAAGAAATAAATTTTTGCAGCAACCACAGAGGTTAAGTATCTGGGCTCCATACCATGATACCACCTTTATCCAGAAGGAATGACATACACTAAGGGGCGCTACTCCCTAGAACCTTGCCGCATCCTTCCTGTTTCGACCATTTCCGGGGTGTGAGGCTCGACGAAGTCTCGTCCACAAAGCTACGCTTTCTCAAAAAGCCCTGCTTCGGGTCAAACAAAATGATCAACCTATGATCACAAAGATATAAGATCAAACAAATGATCATATCGCAAATGATCAAACACTGATCATTTCACAGCAACACTCAGTATGCCACATTACCAAATTGGGATATATCGCTGATGAATTTCAACTACATAACCTCTGAGCTCGTACGTCTCAGAGAAGGGTGTTAAGCTAAGAGAATAAATTCTCCGCCACCAACAGAAATGTATTTGAAAGAAATCAGCTTTATATCTCAAATTGTAATGTCAGACACACAATCCATACAAGTCTGTTCCGGGATCGAACAGAACCGAAGGCACTTCTCACGAAGCCCTTGCGTTTCCGGATAATTTTCTAATCACGTCCGGACTTCCCGTCACTAAGGGTGATAAAATCTCTAAATCGGAGATCAGCCGATGTAGAGTAACTCGACGGTAATCCTTCCGTTTTCAAAAATATCCGGTCTTCAAATGCAATTCATAACGACGTATCACATATTCGGAATGGGTTATACGACCCCATGGTCCTTTCCCGGCTAACCCGAATAGTGAGCGTTTATTTAAAAACAAGTGTGGCATTCAAATTCATCCAATTCACAACAAATACCTATCTAAAGGTAATTATTGATAGTCGGTTATTTAACTATCAATAAAGATGCGCAACCTCATCAGATTCCAAATAATTTTCCAAATTATTTATCTTCAAAAATATCTTTACTAGATATAAAATTTCCACACTTCAAAAATAAATCAACGTTTATTTTTCTAAACAGTTTCCCTTTCCTTTATAAATTCCATATTGAATTTACATTTTTCGAATATCTACTAATATTCGATTTTCAATCGTTTTCAAATATTCAATTTCGATTTATCTTTAAGAAGATAAAATCTCAAAACGTTTCATTTCATTTTGGAAAACATTCCATACTTATTTAATAATAAGTATTTCGCAAATCTATTTATTTTCAATGTTTGAAAATATTCGATATACTTAAATCAATATTAAGTATATATTTCGTTCTTTAAGGAAATCATTTACTATATCAACATTTGTTTGAGTCAAAACGAATGTTACGTAAAACATCGTTACGACGACTCAAAATCACTAGTATAGGGATTCGAAATTTAGATAGATATATAAATCCCAATACTATATAAAACATTTCCTTTCGGAAATCATTTACTATAACAACAGTGTTATAGTCCACCATTTCCTTATTTTTCGAAAACGTCTATTTCAACAATAAATGTTGAAATCTATGATTTCGATAGTTCACACGTTTTAAAACATCTTTTAAAACAATTAACTTCATTTCATAATATCGCTTTCCCAAAACCCTATCCATTTTATTTTAAAAAAAATAATATTCACTGTCCAAAATCGTGAATATACTTCACTAACCACATTTCAGTCCTTTCTACACATTTTATTTCAATAGAGATTCGCTATCCAAAATCGCGGATATATCTTCTTTAGAAATCTTCTATATTGAATTTATCCAATTCAATCTATTTCGAATTTATAAACACAGTTATAAATTCTATTTCTATTTTAATAACAATCTCGACTTATAAATCTTCTTTTTATCAACTTCTATATTTTTACTTATCAAAATAAATGATTTCGGATTTATAAACAACTTTTATAAATTCCAATTCTATTTATAAAAACTTCAATCCCAAATAAATTTCGATATTGATTTCAAAATTTATTTTCAACTTTAAATAAAATTTCCATACTGATTTCTCAAAAATCCATTTCCAAATATTAAATCAATTACAGATTGATTTCTAATTTTATTTATCCCTACTAAAATAAATTCTTATTTTCCTTCAATTTTTTTCAATATCCTGTTTTTAAATGGATTCTTTAAATTGAAGTCATTTTACATTGACTTCTCAAATCATTTCAATTTACCAAGTAAATTTCTAGTCGGATTTCCAACTTATCTTCTTTTAATAAATTCCTTTTTAAGAAAATAAATTTCAATCGTTTCTTTCAATCTATTTAAAAATCCAGATTCTTAAATTAATTCTTCAATTTATAATCACTATTTTACGAGATCCATTTATTTAACATTTTCACTTGATTCTGGAATTAATTTCGATAAGATTATAAAAATTAACCTTTTATACTTTAAAAATTCCTTTCTTCAAAATTTCTTCAATTTCAAAAATTGATTCACTTAGAAAATTTCTACTTGAATTTCAAAAATTCAATTTCGTTAATCTTTGGAATCCAATGATGTCAAAACATCCATTCAGCTAAATTTTAGCTTTCAAACAATTTCCAGGCATCAATATGATCAATATAATCATTCACAGATTCATATCACAGTATAAATAAATTCGATCAATGTGAGGGGTCCAGTTGGATCCCTCCAACCTGTTTCCCTGCATCCAAAGACGTTAGCACAATACCAATTCCGCTCCAGTACGGAATTATCGCGGTATATGGGTTTTATAAAAATCCGCTTACTAACGGCGCAATAGGGTCTCATCCGCTATACGAGGCGGGAATCAATCAATCCAATATATACATATGCCAATATGTATATATTGCTATATATATAGATATATCCTATTATATCTAATATCACATCAACATAGCAATCAATAACTGCAATCCAAATTTAAATCTGAGTGAGAAATCTCACCTTAGCTTTTAATTTGCCATCCAATTTCCATTCCAGTCATTTCTTCAAGATTTTTTTGAACCTTGTATAAACAATTTATACATTTATTAATATTTGAATAAATCGAATAATAAATTTTCATTCTGGATTGTTTAATTAATTAATAATTTCATTTAAACCAATCTTTCCTTAAATAAATTTATTTTAACTAATTCTTTTACTTACAAATTAGTTTCCTTTAATAAATCATTTTATTTAACAAATTTTCCTTTTACTAATTTTCCCTTTTTAAAAATAAATTTAAATTAACCCAGGTTTTCATTTTGAACTAAAAATTTGAATTGTAAACAAATTCTCTTTTACTGTATAAAACTATTTATTCTCTAAACTGTTTTTAAATTTTCTATACTTTCAAAGTTTATATATATATAAAACTACACTTTATAAAAATCCAATCTTTATATAACCATATATATTTTTTTTTCCTTTTATCTGCCTATCTATTTTTCATAAAATCAAATAATAAATTATTATTCATTTATTCTATTTTTCTTTCGAACAAATAAATTTCCATATAGATAAATTTAACTACTACAAATTTGATATTAACAATTTCATATTACCTTACTGTATATTTTTTTTTTCTTCTTCTTTATTTTCTGTATAGATATAAACATGTATTCAATTTAAATAAATAAAAGAAGACGATCACCTTACCAACACGGCAGTCGCCCTCCCAAACTCGCGAGCACACACCACCAGTCACGAATTCCCAAATCGAGCACAAACCCTACATCTCGCCTCGACCTTGCCTGCTGTCGCGCCTCGAGATCGAACACGCATCATCGCGGACCCTAGCTACGCCGATACCACATCCCCCTTTCGACGCCGCCTCGCCTGACGTCATGACGAAGTCGCCACGCGCGCTTGCCCACTCCATCGACGCAACGCTCAGCCCTGTCGATCGCGAAGCCCTAAATCGCCGCGCCTCACAGCCTCGCGACGCGCCTGCCCCCTCGCGATGCTCGCGAATTCGTCGCCTGCCGCCATCGCGAGATCGCGACTTCGATTCCAGATCACCACACCTCGAAGACGCCGACTGAATCCCTCCGTCACCTTCGAACCCATACCCTAGGCTCGCACGCGAACAACATTCCCTCTCGATGAATGAATTCGAGAATAAGGAGGGAAGACTCGCGATGTTCTGATATCGCTCGGTTGTTTTTAAAACGAAAGAGGGGTTTTCGAAATGTCGTTCGTTTTCACGCGGCCATGAATTTGTTTTGGATTTATAAATGAATGAATCTGAAAGAGGGGGAAAAACGTGGAGAGGTATGGGTTTAAACGTGTATATTTGTACAAGAGGTATGGTGTTATATTTTATTTATTTATTTCTTTTTAAATTAAATTTCAATTTAATACCCAACGCGTTTCCTTATCGTATGCACACCTACAACCTCCGATTGATACGAAATTTGAAATCCGACAATAATTCAACGTTACGGACCCAATGGAATTGGTTTCGTCGAATTCCGAGAATGTCTGAAAATTGACTATTTTTAAATATCGATTCGAACAATTCAATTCAATACTGCACAGAACAGTTTCAAATTCAATCCTGACAGTTCGATTAGCTTCGGTATTATCAATACGAATTTTAAAAGCTTTCGAAATAATTTTCTTCAACTTAAAATTGAAGATATAAATTTTTATTCAACTCTCAATATATTAAATTTTATACTTTAATCGTCAAATTCAAATGTATATCGGGGATTCAAATTAAATCATCGTTCAAATATTTAAAATAAATTAAATATTCTCAGTTTAATTCGTTCAAAATTCTGGGTCGTTACAGTCGACCACTCCGTATTTAATGTTCTTATCAATTAAGATGATTACCCCATTCTTGTTAAGTTCTTTTCCCGTGTATCATAACTTGAAGTTTGTGTTCAACTACCTAACGGAAACCTACTTTCATCGACTAGCTTCCTTCCCATCACACCCGCCGAGTAAAGTATGAAGACCCTTGCTCATTTATCACAAAAAATTTCATATCTTTTATAAGTTAACCGAAATGTATGTGTGAATTATTTTTCTTAAGCAAACCAAAAAAATTAATTCTCCTACGTATAATCAAACAAGGATCAAAATAAACATTTGTAACAAGCATATTTCAAATATAAAAAACATGAAAGTGCAGTTTTATTTATAAAACATAAGTTTGATGCATTTTATTTGATAACTTTTTTGCTTTACCTACACGGTGTAGCCTACACCTACAGTTTCAAGTCAAATATTTTCTCAAATCATCATTCATCTTCAATGCAATTCTTAATTACTTAACAAAAACTGACAAGTAAGAAGCTCGCAAAATTAACATGATAATTTTTAATACTCTTTATGCAATCAAAAGAATCATTCTACTAAAAGAAGAAGAAATAAAAAAAGGAGATTTGAGAATGAGTGATAAGAATTGGATGTAAGCGTAATGTCCTCAACTCAGTGGCGTAGCCAGGACATAATATTGGAGTGGGCACACAGTGATATGGGTTTCAGGGACAACGACTCTTTAAGCTTTTTTTTTATGTCACTGATATTTAATAAAATTTACACAAGAAACTTATATGATTGAAATAAGACAAATAGTACATTTAACATAATAGACTTCAGATTCATTACAAAAACGATCAATAATTGATCTTTCAAAAGAAAATTAATCATAACATACATATCTTAAATTTGTTCCCTATGAATTCTCATATTTTGAAAACGATCGATAATTGCATCATTGTCAATGGTATCAAAGACATCTCTTTCAATATAAGTGATATAACTATCATTCAACCATTCATCCCCCATTCGATTTCGAAGATCCGTTTTCACTATATTCATAGCTGAAAAAGTCCTTTCAACTGTAGCGGTTGAAACTGGTAGAATTAAGGATAACATGACGAGTTCATAAACTAAATTATAGGCAATATGCTTTCCCGTCAAGACCATCTTCTTAGCTAAATCACTAATGCTCTTCACTTCTTTGAATTCATTATTAGATGTCATATCCATCACATAAATCTCTAATTGATTGTAAAGATCCATACGTTCCGTTTCGAAAAAATCATTTGGATAGTTCAGATAGACGAACTAGTTTCATGACATTAAAAGAAGCAAATGAATCATTAGAATTCAAAGAAGCCATGCATAGAAGCAATTCCGTGTTAACCTCATCAAAACGATTATTAAGCTCGACAAGTTGTTTATCCAAACAAACGTAGAACAAATCAATTTGATAATGATGCAAGTTCGTTATTTTTGGCCCTCGTCTTGATCTACCTAAAAGAAGATAATTATCCTCCATATTTGGAATAAGAATATTTTGCTTCGTGCAAAAAGAACTTACTTCAACAAATAGGTTATCACATCCATCATTTCTCATTTTTTGTAGTCGTTCCTTAGATAATTTCACCAAAGTTATAGCATTGACGATATCTTGATTTTTTTCGTTGAAGTGCTTTTGAAAGATCATTGGTGATCCAAGTACATTTTTCATCGAATATAATGTGAATACGGAATCAAAATTTTGCATCACTTTTATCAAATTTAAAGGTTCTCTTTTTTATATCCAGAGACATCTTCCACCAAATCTGTAAGAACATCTATTACAGAGGAGAACATAACAATCAAATTAATGTCTCCCGATCGTTTCAAACGCTCTCTTGATTCAATCCTCGACCACTACATAATTCTCCACTTTGCAGTTGGTTGAATACCCTTTCTGCTTCTTTTTCTCGTAGGATATCTCGACGCTTACATGACGCTCCAGCAAGATTCACCAAATTGTTAACTAAGTAAAAGAATTCAGCAATGTGGTTTATGTCTTTCGCGACACGAACAAGTGCTAATTGAAGTTGGTGTGCAAAACAATGCACATAAAATGCAGAATTGTTCTCTCTCAATATAAGTGTTTTGAGACCATTGAACATTCCTTACATATTACTTGCTCCATCGTAGCCCTGACCACGCAACTTTGTAAAGCTCAACTTGTGTTTGGAAAAAAAAGCTTCAAGTGATGCTTTAAGTGAAATTGCGGTTGTATTGGGAACATGTATCATGCCCATAAATCGTTCAATGACACAACCATTTTTATTGACAAATCGTATAACTATAGACATTTGCTCTTTAATTGAGTTATCACGTGCTTTATCAATGAAAATTGAAATAGGCCACCATCAAGATGCTTCAAGATAGCATTGACAACTTCGATAGCAATTGAGTTTACAACATCCTTTTGTATATCGGGTGATGTCATTTTGGAATTTTGTGGAGCATTTTCCAAAACAACGGCATTAATAGATGAGTTTTGATTTGCAAGTCATTGTAGAAGTTCTAAAAAATTTCCCTTATTCATAGAGTTTTCATATTCATCGTGACCATGAAAAGCTAGTCCTTGACGCAAAAGATATTGAATGCAATTTATGGTAGCATTTAGTCGAACTCGATAGTCAATTCGACATTGTTCTATTTGCCTTACAATTAGTGGTTCAATGTGTCTGGCTTGAATCATTAAATTTTCAGCTTTCATACATGCGGTGTTATGTTCTTATGATTGAGCGTGTTCTTGGAATCTTCTATAATTTTTTCAATTTTTGTACCCACCCGTTGTAAAAACTCACTCATATTTCTGTTCATTGATTCTGGACGAAATTAGATAACACTTCAAACAAAAAATTGAATCTTCTTTTACACTATATTCTAACCAACTCCCAAATTGACTAAACCAATTTGGATTAAAGTGACGGGCCTTTACTTCAATGATAGTTTGTGGAAATACTAATAAAGAATGTTGACATGGACCTTTCTGTAAATAAGCTCTTCGAACTATATCTTGATCATTTGGGTCAAAGTTCGAAATTCGATTTCGTAAACTTGGATCAGAAGAAAGATTTAACAAATCAACATGAACGCGATTTCAAATCACTGTTTTTGGAATAGCTTCATTTTGAATATCATTATCTACAATGTTGGAAGAAGATCCCACATTGTCGGAAATAGTATCATGGGCTCGTTTATAATATTTATGCAAATCTGAAAAGAGGATTAACAATAATTAGATAATCTAACAATTACAACACGGTCTAAACTGTATATTCAATTTTTTTCAACCTTTGATTTGCACTAGTATTTCTCATGTATTTTGTTGTTGAAGAATACTTTGATGGTTTTTTTTCATCATCAACAAATGTGTTAGCCGTGGTTCACCACTAGATCAATTATGAAATCAAATCCTTTCAGCGAGAAATTTTATATTCAGAGAATTCAGACCACTGAGTACTAACCAATTACCTGAAAGATAAATGGACTTGTGATTTCTGGTATTTGCATCATTTTGGTCATATGGTAAATGTCTGATGTACGAACATATTCATAGTAAATAAATCAGTTTTTACAATTGTATGTCATACAAACAATGAACAATTTTAAAAAGATCAGCAACCTAAAACAATGAATAACTTTATGCATTTCTCAATCAACCCATTTCACTATACTGAATTGTCTAAATTAATCAAATTAAACTATCTAGCTTAATCCCTAAAATATGCACATTACAAGAAATCAAAGAAAAAACAAAATAAGATTACCCATTTTACAAAATTTCTGATCTAGGGATTTGCTTTCACAAAAGATATCTCAGCTGAAGTTGAGAAAGGAGGTGCGTTTTTGTTCGTTCTTAGTTGATGAAGAAGAAGAAATCCGCCGTGGCCCGTGCTTGATGATGATTGAAGGAGCAGGCGAGCAACGATACTTTTTTCGTTCGTTCTTTTTTTTTCCTTTCTTCGTTTGGGATAAAGCTCGTATGTTGCTGCATCTTACTTTTTTTATATCAAAATACTGGAGTAGGCACGTGCCTACCCCATATACATGTGGGCTCCGCTCCTGCCTTAACTTGATATTATTTCCATTTTAACCTCATTTAATAAATCACTAAACCCAAAATAACTAAAGTAATTTTCTTTTTTGAAAATGGTTAGTTGACGTAATGTGATTCCACCCCGAGACTTTTTTTTGGAACGGTCATTGACCATCAAGAGAGTAGAATATTAAGTAGTATTGATTACTTGAGAGGGTTCAACTCCAAGATATGTAGAACCATAATTTGATCTAGTGGTGCCTTGTCCTATAAAGTACATCGACTTAAATAATATTCTTTGATATTATCTCAAAAGATTCTTGTGCATTCAAATATATACATTTTTATCACTCATCATATTGCAATAATTATCTACTTTGCTCATATTAAACAATCAATCAATTTTTTACCTTACACGGTAATTAATGATATAAAAGCCTCAATTCTTATAGAAATCTGACAAATATAAACTTATAATTAACAAACTATTTTCGTCTAACCACACTGTTACCAACTGTGTCGAAAGTAAGATATGATGAAACAAAATGCATTTAGTTTTTGTCTAGAATGTAGTTTATTTCATATGCTGAGGTATATATGTAGAGAATTAATATGCTTGTGACAAGTTATTAAACATAAAATAAGGTGATGTTGTAACTTAATTAATAATGTTTATAAAGGTATATATTATGAACAGTGTCCCTTAAACAAATTTCATCTCGAACATTTTTTGAGGCTTGTGCTATAATCAAGTGATTGTATAATACACTTACGTACCCTTTGATCAGGATACTTGAATTTCACATAATACCAAAAAAAGAAGATTTTAAACAAATACAAAAGGAGAAAAATACTGTCTTAGTACACGAACTTGTCTTAGTACTCGAACAGTATCCCTTAGTCACTATTGTGCATAATGACCATAAATACCCCTGTATGATGTAAAATGCTATAAGTACTCCCATTTGCGTTATAGCTTGTATATATAGCTGAAACAAACATAATAAGATAGAGATCAGAAAAAGGAGAAAAATATATAAAACAAAGGGAAAGTAAAGGATCCAGTATATATAATGGGAAGAAGTGAAGGTGTAAATAATATTCATTCAGAGGAAGAAGAAATGAAATTTGAACTAGGGAGGGCCCCGTCTTTTCGATTATCGGAGATTAGGGCAGCCATCCCGAAGCACTGCTGGGTTAAGGACACGTGGAGGTCATTGAGCTATGTCGTAAGAGACATGGTGATAGTGCTTTCCTTGGCCATGGCTGCGGTGCACATTAGCAATCCTCTTATCTGGTTCGTCTATTGGATTTTTCAAGGAACCATGTTTTGGGCTGTTTTTGTTCTTGGTCATGATTGGTATGTTTTATTCATTTTTTTTACTTGCTCTAAATTTTGTTTGTTTCTTGTTCTTGTAACCATGAAAATATTGATGTTTGCAGCGGACATGGAAGCTTTTCAGACAGTGTATGGCTGAACAATTTGGTCGGGCATTTCCTTCATAGTTTGGTCCTTGTTCCATATCATGGATGGTAATTAGTTTAATATTAATCTTACAAAAAGATAATATAAATCTTTTAATTTTGATATAATATGAACTATATATATGTATACGTAGGAGAATCAGTCATAGGAAGCACCACAATAATCATGGACATGTCGAGAAGGACGAGTCATGGACTCCAGTAAGTGACCCCAATTGGACTCTTTTCTTTCTTTAGTTCTTTCTTTCATTCCTTCTTTTTTTTCCCCTTTCTTCTTCTTTTATGAAAATAAAGTCACTTTATATGACTTCCCAGTTACCGGAGAAATTATACAAAAGTCTTGATTATCTAACTCGAAAGATGCGCTTCACTTTGCCATTTCCTGTGTTTGCTTACCCAATATACTTGGTATGTCGCCTTTAACAATCGAAACAATCAAATTTTGTTTCATTACATTTTGATTTATGTTACTTGTAGGTATTGTGAACTTATCACAATGTATGCATGTTTGATCATTTGCTAGAGAGTAATAGCTAATAATACTTATTTATTTTTTATAGTGGAGAAGAAGTCCTGGAAAATATGGATCGCATTATAACCCAAACAGTGATTTATTTCAACCACATGAAAAATGGGATGTGATAACATCTACAATATGTTGGGCTGCAGCCTTGGCTTTAATTTTGCTGTCAGCATTTGTTTATGGACCTTCAATTGTGCTTAAGCTTTATGGTGTGCCTTATGTTGTAAGTTTCTTTTTCTTTTTTAACTTCTTTGTGTTTACTATGATATTTATGATGTTTTTTAGTAGTATGAATGTGATGTTGTTGTAGATATTTGTTGTATGGCTTGATCTTGTGACATATTTGCATCACCATGGCCATGAAGATAAACTTCCCTGGTACAGAGGAAAGGTATTATTATTATTATTATTTACTTTGTTTCAATCTTAAAAAAAAATTGCAAAGAAAATTGTCAAAAGATTTACATGATGTTTTTCTGAATTTTATTAGGAATGGAACTATCTCAGAGGAGCTTTAACAACAGTTGATCAAGATTATGGCTGGATAAACAATATACACCATAATATAGAGACTCATGTCATTCATCACTTGTTTCCTCAAATTCCACACTACAAATTAGTAGAAGCAGTAAGTATAATTATGATTTAGTATTTGTAAATAGTACCATATGCATTTAACTATGGATTGTTAATTTCATTTTTTTTTTAGACAATAGCAGCAAAACCTGTACTTGGAAAATATTATAGAGAGCCAAAAAAATCAGGACCACTTCCACTGCATATATTTGGTATTTTAGCAAGGAATTTACGAGTAGATCATTTTGTTAGTGATGCGGGAGATGTAGTTTATTATCAAACCGATCCTCAGCTTTATAATGATAAAAAAATCTAAGAATACTTGATATTTTCTTTCTTTTTTATTTAATATACTAGAAGTTCTGAAAATTGTTACTGTCAAAACCTATATATGTGATAAAAATTGTAATCATGTATACCTGTGTTTGTACCAGACTGTATCGTTATTGCTATCTTATATAGTTCATATGATTTGCTATTGATATCTTATGTAGTTCAGATCATTTGCTTTCGTTTGTTAATCTGTGTTATAATATAATGACTTAATCAATTTGATTGAATCCACCCTCAAATTTTACCTAACCTTTTGTCAGTATCTGACAGGAACAAGTAGTGTTTAAGAACAGAAGTTTACAACTGATATTTATAGGATGCATTTTGTACTGTTGAAGTTTATAGGAAAACCATTCGGAATAGGAAGTATTTGATCAACTATTTTGTTCTCAAATCAAAACATAACACCCGTAGTACATACTTCTTTTGATATGTTAGCTAAAGGTAACTTATAAATCAAGTCTTGCACTGCTTTTTACTGTAACCAGAAATAGTATGTGGATTCCAACTAGACTATAGAACTATGGTCTGATACACAATTCCACGTTAAGCAAAATTTCATAGTCGATGGTAAACCTTTGAACTGAATTTCATCAAAAAGCAATGCAACCCAAAATTAATCAACTTCAATTAGTAATTCCAAATGAGAAAAATATGATATTGCGTGCAAATTTAGGAGGGTCGTGAATTAAGAAATGTCACATATCATCATGATTCATTCATTCATGATTTGAGTGCATTTCTACAACATAGCTTGCTGCAAAAGCAAGAATCACACTTTTTGGAAATATGCAAAACAACTCAAATGGATAATCTGTCACCAACAATACATCTATAATCAATTTAAAGGAGAAAATATCGAGAGACACGTAACAATGTAATGTACATATACAAAGCATCTAACATATATGGCTATTAATGGGAAAAACCAAGAGGCTATTCAAAATACATGTAACATATAACAACAAGACCTTAGATTTTTGAATTACTGCCTGCTCTTTTTTGAGCTGCAGATGGGACATTTGTATAGCTTGATGTTTTCGGCTTTAGCAGGGGTTATTTTTACGCATTTGCCATGGAACCACCTCTCGCATATATCACAGCCAATCCAAAACTCATTTGCATTGTAGTTGCCTCCACATATGCCACAAAGAGTTTCACTGTGTTCATCTTCATCTTCGCTATAGTCTCCCTCAGTTACTTTTGAGTTGTTCTTTATCTGCCCTTCGCTTGATCTCTGAGTAAATTAGCATAAAACTACCATCATTGTTAAAATTATATTAAAAGTTGACATGAGCCCATTAATAGAACATGATCAAAGAACTCAATTTGGAGCATATTGCATTTCATGATAATTAAGACAGACAATGTATAAAAATAAAAAAGCAATGACTTCTGTTATACAGTAGTCGTATACAATTAGAATTTTATATATTCCACTACATGTGACTGCAAATCATATTAAATTAACATAATATACATTAATATATATTATCATAATGATAGTATTATCATAATGATAGTTTTTGTTCAAAGAAATAAACTACCTTATGCACATAATGAGTAATTGCATGTGTGTCACTTGGCAAATTAGGATTAATTGCATGTGTCACTGGACACATAAGAAATGATTGCACCCGTCTTTTATAAATAAGTCACATTTATCGTCCTAATAAGGAACTACAAATGCAACCTGATATGTATGCAATTTATCAGTAAAAAAGAAAATATACACGTGCCTGATGACATGTCTATGCTGATTACGATGACACCATGATGATTAATGTTATATATAGGAGCCCTTTATCTATACAAAATGACAGTTAAAATTTAGTGTTGCCTAATACAAAGTACTTCCTTCTCCAACAAAAGTAGCATTAAGGAAATGTAATACGCAGCCAATGGTAGTAATTTACTTCTTCCTTTCCATTAATCAGTCAAATCTACAGTAAGCGAAGAGGTATGTGATATTTATTGAGTATCTGCTTAGTACATGAGTAAGTGATAATTCATTTTTATTTGCCAAAGTTATTGAACATTTTGGTTGATAAATGATTTCAAAATTATTTCTTCATTTCCTTTGCAAGAAAATATAAATGTGTTCTGCTTGTCATTTTAAAAGAAATTGTCTAAACAAAAGTAGTTGTTAGAATTGGAACATGACCTATAAAATGTGCACATCAAATATTGTAATGACATGACAATTTACTTTTTGAAGTAAATTGAAGTTGGACTCAAAATAGTGTTACTATTCATAAAATTTGCACTGCAAATGTTTGAAGCTTCTAATCTTAAAGATTAGTGTGTCAGTGTCACTAAAGTGTTATTGTTTTGTCGACCATAAAATTTAATCCACAAAAGCTTATGTTATAAAGATTATTTGAGTCATAGAAGAATGCAAGAATTTTACATAGTTCACTATATGTGACTCTGTGTTGTCATATTTAACCAACATAATATGCATTAATATTATCAGGACAAATTTATTTTAAAAAAACTACCGTATTTCATATTGCATGTGTGTCACTTGACACATAAGGATTGATTTATGTGTCACTTGTCACATTATGGTTGATTGCATGTGTCGATCAACACATAAGTAATGATTGTATTCGTCTTTTAAGAAAACGATAAGAAATTACACATGCAATTTGACATTTGTTAGTGAAAGAGAAAATATACACATGCACGATGACATGTACCTATGCACTTATGGTAACTTTATGATGTTTGGAATCACATATAGGACTCTTTTACCTACACAAAAGTAAAATAACTATATTTTAGAGATGTCTAATATAAAGTATTCTCTTCTCCATCAAAAATGTCGTTAAGGAAATTTAGTATACAGGAACTGATAGTCATTTTAGCTGTTCATTTCAATTAATCAATCAAATCTATAGTAAGAGAAGAGGTTGTAATATATTCAACATGGGTCATTTTATTACTGTTAATCATACTATAAAGTTCATTTTATTACTGTTAATCATACAATAAAGTTTAAGAAATTACTGTTAATCGTCCTATAAGGTTTCAAAAATTACTGTTGTTCCTACTATAAAGTTTGAGAAATTTGATTATTTTTCCTCCAGATATAACCATTATGTGCAAATGTTATAGTGATGTACAATAAGCTTGCTAGGTTATCTAACCTTGACAGGTTTTGATTTACTTCCATTATCATTGCCCAACTTATCTCTTCCTTGTTTTCTATCAGCTACAACTTCATAAACAGTTGGGAGATCATTAATCATGCTGAACAAATGCTTCCTGAAGAAAAAATTCAGTTTCAAATACACAATCAAACTCAAAAGAGACCTTAATTTTATTGACAAATTTGTTAAGGCTACATCACAAAACAAGGTTCCCCGACATATAGATGTGTGCACGATCAACAAAGCAAATAATAGCATTGACAAGCAAAAACGAATAATCATATTACGGCATAAAACAACACACCAACTAGGAGATTTCATGCATTCAAGATCGAAGTCCACAACCATTATATCTCCTAGCAATTATTATATCTTTAGTTGAAGCACGATTTTATTTCGTGGTATGAATATTAATTTATAATTGTCAAAAAAAAAAGCTAGGATATATCATAATTCATTTTTTAAGGCTATAATAGGATTGAGCTAGCGTAAATTTGAAGGAAGGTCGTATTTGCATGACTAGCAAATTGTTTTTCCCAAGCATGTATAAAGCATGGGCTCTCTGTGCATCTCAAGAAACCTCACATACATGAATCATTTGCAGCATCAGTTAGCAGATTTTTCAAGTATAAATACACATTATAGAGAACCTAAATAATCTAAACATAAAGACATGACCGAAGAAAGTTGGATGCAATAGATAACCCAATTGGAAAAGCAACAACCAGACTATTACACAGACTTAATAGCACATTCAGGAATAATATTAAGAGATTGAACGATAAAGGTATGAATATTTATATAAAATTATACTGGAAAGAGATGACACAGTTGGACAAGGACATATTATTATCAGTTAGTATGCATTATAGTGCTGGGCAAGCTTGAGTACATTCCTCTCCAGTTCTCTTATGTTTTTGTCAATTTCTAACTTATTGAGATGGAATTGTAAAGGTCAAGAAAATTCACTCCGGCACGCAACTGGAGAAAGTTTGCGAAAAGAGTTTTTAGGTAAATAATAACTCTAAAATTTATGGAGTGGCTCACCTTCAGATCTTTATAGTTTTGATGTTTTATAGCTAAGATAAATGAATTGGTTTTCATTTTCAACGACTACATCAAAAGTATGGCCGTTTTGCAAGACCTTGTTATGTCATCATCTTAACGACAATTCAGATTTGGACACGAATCAGGAATGGATCCAGTTCGTTTTCTGATTATTACATTTAAACAAAGTTTTATGCTGAAGGATACCGTATATTTTATCAGCAAAAACCGTCAGTAAATAAAAAATCGAAAAATCCAAAATTCATCTGCATCCGTATCAAAAAAAGAGTAAATATCAAATATCCGAAAAAATGAATACAGATGCAGATATGATGGGATCGGTATCCAAAATTATACGTTCGGTTTTTGTTAAGGTTATAGTTTATAGTTTGTGTACTTTAGTATGATGCATGCTATGTATTTAGTGTATTGTTATATTAATAGATTATATCACATGCATTTAATGCATATTAATTGTTCCGAATATTTATTACCAACATATTTATCTATTTTTGTACTTTTACAATCAATGGAACTTGAAACTTATGTTAAACAGAAAAAATATATTAGATTTATCAATCGACGACGGATATGATAAATACCTGATATTCGTCTATATCCGCGGATGCGGATATCTGATATCCGAAAATGCTTTCGAATGCAAATGTGAATATGACACTATCTGCATCTGAAAGTAACCGTTGACATATCTGTAATCATATCATGTTAGATATGTGAATCCAATATTGATTTGACTGGACTGGGCCCGGAATGAAGCCAAGCGTCCTTGGTAACCCAAAGCTGGACATTGTATCTCTAATTATGCAAGCACGCTACCAATCAAGCAAGTGTCCCCTTCCTCCACTACAGATTGTCGGCACAAGGATGATGGAGAGGGCATTTTATCTAAAAGCAGCGATGGTAAAGAAGGTGGAAATGATGGAGATCCATCAAGTAATGAGAAGTGGAGATCAACGGTGTGCTAGTTTCATTTACTTATATAAGCCAATGTAGTGTTTGCATTTTAGAACCATCTAAAATATTAAATAACTTCCAGATAATGTTGCTTTGTAGCAACTTTGAACTTCAAAGACTGAAGAGATGTCTATAACAAAATTAACAATGAAGATAGTGGAATGGAAATAAGAATAATTGAAGAGGTTGTCTGTATAAGAAGAGACTAGAAGTTCATGGACCATGGTCAAAGTAAATTTTATCATACAGATAAATTGTTTATTATAGTTAGATGCAACCAATCTGAAGAAAGGGAATGTCTGAGTCCACAGAATCAACTAAAAAGGTATAAACAGTCTAAATACATGTAAAATATTTGATCAAACTAAAAAACTATCATACGATAATTGCAATAAAAAAAGCATAAAATATCGTAGTTCACCAAACTATATTAGGCAGTAAATAATTGCAAGTATTGTTCAACGTACAAAAGTTTAAGCTCTTTCAATGAGCTTTTAACGATTTGAAAAGACATGAACAATTGGACCAGGTGTTGGTAAGATAACATTTTTTTTCAGTGAGCTTTTTAACTATTTGAAAAGACAAGAACTAGTTGACCAAATGTTACTGACATCACATTATGTACATATCTAGGGGGGAGACAGGAAGGTTCAATGGCACTCCTTTTTGTAGCATAGCCCCCGATTTCCACCATAAATTTTTGTTTAAATATTAGTTTTTCTCTCTCTTCCACATCATACTATTATTTAAACGAAAACTTGAGGTGGAAATCAGGGGTGCTACAAGTAAGGAGTACCATTAAACTTTCCTCATACATACACACACATACATATGTATATGTATGTATATATGTATATGTAAGTATATATGTATATGTATAAATAAATAATTCTAAGTATAAATAAATAATTTTAAATCTTTTCAAAACGTTACTAGGATTTAGATCACCTTCTCTACTTCAAAAGTAGAAAAGGGACTCACTCACCGAATTCAACTGTTAGCTCTTGGATTAAATGGTTTGGATTGTATTAAAATATTTACACTGAATAAAGAGAAAAATTAATCTTTGATGTAAGTCATTGGAATAACATTTTTGATGGTTGAATTTGTTGGGTAACTCCTCTACATTTGAAGCATAGGAAGTCTGAATCCTACATCAAATAGCTAATACAACTTTTTGACATTTTTAATCAGAGTTATTCTCAAGATCCGAGTTTTTCCCAGTAACAACCATGAGGTAGCTGAAAATCAATCGTAGCACCTCTTGTTTAGTGACACAATTTCAATTACTTTTTGAGGTCACATCAAATACCACATATATGCACATCCCTGCACCATGACATTTTACTATTCCAAATATAAACAAATATGAATTTCAGGCAGAAAATTTATAAACTTTTTATCTGTTTATACAACTACAGACTTGTAGAAATTTGTTTACACACCTACAAACCCAACTCAATTCACTATAATAAAAAAGAAAAAAGTTCTGGTAAAAGAAGAACAAAACATGCACGTTAGCAGTAAAAGACTAAAAGGTCAATTTTAAACGCATTACTTATATGTAACATGTAGAATTGGTAAGTGGAAATCCACGGCAATATCGCAAACCATGCAACTGCATCCACATTGCCGAATCAAAAGATTCAAATAACAAATTTGGATAGCTGCAAAATATAAGTCACAATTACCCATACGCTGAATTTCAATATAGATATATATTTTTTTGACAGAATTCCTTGATTTCAAAATTAATCAGAAAAAAAAAAGAGTAAACAAATACCAAATTTACCTCTCATTTGCGTTGAATCTGGACCCTAAATAAAAAGCAACAGATAAAAGCCAAGAATCGCTATGAACCGCAACAAGGGACAACCAGTCCCTCCGATTCATCCCATCCCTTGCAAAATTAATTCCCAGTGCCGGCTCAGGCAGCTCTGGAGGCACCTCCTCTGCCGGCAAAGTTACCTCCCAAGTCGAATCAGGATTCCCATACAAGCATAAATTCTCTTTGTCTGTCAGCATTATTATCCAAATTTGAATACTTAGAAATTTATCTTTTAATACAATGCTCGGAATACAGAAAATTTCTTAACTATTACCTTTCTTGGAACATAAGAAGAATACTTTTTCTTAAATGCATATGTTACCCTAGATAGATTGTGCATGCGAGCAAAAATTCAGATCCAAACATATCATTTTGAGAATTTTCTCAGAGAACACAATTCTAGGCTTTATTTTTAAATTGAATTAAGATAAACGTTTTATCCTATTAAAAAGCGCTGTAGTTTGATGGTGATTATTTCTAGGTTCGGCACCTCCACAATGAACATCTCATCGAATCTTTTCATTTCAACAAATTACAAGGATTTTACACAAAACTACTCTCGCTAATCAATCTACTTCAATCAAAATTGTACGTATCAACGAACGGTTCTGGCGCAAACTGAGTAAAAGCTAGTCCGTCAGACATGAACTAATAGTGGTGAACAAAAGGATTTCTAACCTAACCCCTATTCACCGAAATCTTTTTACTGACAAATGAATCAAAACTACCTGGATCACAAAGCGAGTAAAATTCGTCGACTTCACTAGAGAGTGCTCTAACAATGGCGGATCGACGAGCGGAGAAATCCCTGAAAATCTCTTCTACTGTGCGTGGCGTCGAGGGGACCGGCGGCTCCATCGCCTGTTCTATTGATAATAAAAAACTACTGGAGCTTTATTGCTTAAAATGGATGGTAAATGTTGAGATGTGGAAATAAACAAAGTCAAGAAGAACAGGATGAGTGGGTAGATGAGGAGAAGAAAGGAAAGTTATATTGGGCCGAACAATTAGACTGCTTTGGGTTATATTGGGTAGGTAGCCTGCGGGTAACAAAAATGACTGTGCAGACCATGCATACTCTACATTAGGCCCAGTAAATGCCGGGAACATAATAAATGCAGCTACCGCTAGTTTAAGTGTAGGACCCATGGGAAATCAAAGGTTATTTAAAAAATTGGATTTACAAGTTTGGTATTGTCAACTGATGCCAAATGTATGTTTGTGCTGCATCTTTATTCATAATTGGAATAGAAACACAATCTTTTAGTCCAATCATAAACTTCTCAATCTATGTATAACATTTTAAATATTAAATTGTTATTTTATATGATTTTCCCAATAAATCAGCAAATAAAATCTTTCTGCAATTAGTTTAGACGTATTCAAAACTAGATGTTAATTCCAATTATTCGTAGAATAGAATTATTCAAATGTAATTATAATTAGACTTCAGAGAGCGGATCAAATATACATGGCTACATTAGAATAGGTAATGCAAAATCTAAATCAACCAATCTATAAGCCTTTATTAATTTTTATTAATAGTTGAAATAAAAACACAATTTTTTGATACCACCATGAAATTTCAAAAATGCTCTTTCATGCAAATAAGACGTCGTAAATTCGAAACATGGTTCTCTTTTATTTACTACATCATAAAATCATAGAATATATCATACCAAACAGGAGAACATGATTCCTCCACTACTATTCTACGTTTAAACAACAAAAAGTGTTTATAAACTCAATACATCGTAAAAAAGTTGTACATGTTGACACAATGCATGTCACCGAGAAAAAAGGAGATTAAAAAGAAAGAAAAAGCTGGCATGCTTAGAAATGAAGGGATAATGTTTTTTCTACATTAAGTTACGAAAGATGAAAAAAAACATAGAAACTAAAGGAAAAAGAAGAGATTAATCAACATTATGAGTTGTATGTACAACATGACATTCTTAAATCATAATTAATGATGCTCCTTAAGGAAGCCACCACCGTTTTTTTCACATTTCAACTCCATTGGCATTGTCTTGCTTTTGAACTTCCAACTTGACACGACAAAGCTTGGTAATGTACTGGCTTTCTCAAATAATGAACTTCTCTCTCAACTTAACGATTCCCTTCCCATTAATTCATACTTGAATCTGTTTTACAACATGAATACTTTTCAAAGGCTTTTTGCATCTCAAGCTCTATACCATGTGCAACAATGCCGACACAACCTGAAATTGTGAAGCTAATTCTACGACCTATAATTTCAAACACTTCATATTTTAATATCCGAATTATTTAAATATTTGAATCTTTAATTAAGTGTGGTAAAAGCAATTTAATAACCTTATTCACCGCCTTTTAAGCAATATATAATGATGGTAAACTTGTTTAGAAAAATGTTTACCAAATTAAATATTTCGAAGAAGTATCGATAATATGACCTAAAATCGTTTTATCGGTAAATAGTTTTTTGCTCGATAAAAGTTGTTCAAAATTTTTTATATACACTAAAACACTTAGGAAATCAATAATATGAAATAAAAATATTTTTCCATTTACGGAAAATAAAATAGGATATTAGGATGTGTCATGCATGAGGTCGTAAAAGATATTTTCTATGTAAGGGTGAATGGGTAATTTGCTAAGGAAAGTGAGGTGTAAAGCAAAAGCATGCAAGGAACATGGGTGGTCTTTGTGGCTGGCCAAAGAGGGGGCTAAGGGTCCTTAAACACTTCATAATTTTCCAAAGCTTGAAAAGAATAAAAGAATAATAATAGTGGAAATGGGTTAGCAATAATCCACTTTGTTATTCACTAATCTTTCTCTAATTAGTTCAAATCTCTTTCAAACTTCACCAAACTTTCGTCAACACCTTAGAACACCTTAGGAATTATGGATCTAAAGTAAAAAGTAGGAAAAGTAAAGAGGATGGAGGGTTGCTAGTTTGGTCCATGAGCATCAATGTGTGGGCGATGGTCTTGGCTTAGCTTGAATGTGTCAAAGGCGATGTCTTTAGGATTTTGGATGATGGTAGGAAGTGGTTCTTTGTTCTTGTGTGTTTGAGCATGTGGTTGGCTTGGATTTGAGTGAGTTATCTTACTATCTCGTATGTATATATGGGGGGTGTGTGTGTGTGTGTGTATGCAAATATAAAGTTGAAGTGACATTAACTAATCAAAGTTATAAACTTTGGACCCTCTTACTTTTGAAAGTAAATGACAACTTTATATTATATAACATCACTACTATTACCTTCTATAACATGTGGCGTGGCCTTGATTTGATGTTTAAACGGTTTTTTGGATTGTGTGTTGAATTGAAGTATGTTTGAAAGTGTTTGAAGCGAGTATAGTTGTTAAATGTGCACTTCGACTCCCTTAACTCTAACTTGTATAAATGGAATATTTGTGATCTTAACTTGATATAACTTGTTTTGGTTGTTCTCTACACATTTTGGTGTATAGAATAGCATGGAATTGATTTGAAATGTTATAGAAATTGTAAAACAAAGTTGTGAAAGTTAGAAGCAAAAAGGTCGCCATGTGCACACTTTGAAAATGCCTTGTATTCGACGATTTTCAAAATCAACTTTGAGAGACATCCTAGAAGCCTCTTTGCATTTTGATACGTACTATAACTGTACTATTACTAGAAAAATATTGAAGCTTAAATCATTTATTAACTTGTGAAACAAAGTTGCAAAAATTTATAGTGAGAAAAAGGTCGTTATATGACCACTTTGAAATACCCTATTTTTGGGAATTTTTGTAATTAATTCAATAGATATTCTTAGGGGTTTCTTTACATTTTTAATAAGTATTATATGTGTACTTATTACTGGAAAATATCAATTTTTAAAAGGTTTTGGAACTGGTCAAACAAAATGGCTAAAGTTGAAGTAAAAATGTCGCTAAACAAACACTTTAGTAAATATCTTATTTTAGGGAATTTTTCTAGTTAATTTGTAAAAAATTCTTAGGGGTTTCTTTTCATGGGTTTTAACTATCCTAAGGGTAGTATTTACTATAATAATTTCAAGTCTTAAACCATTTGTTTAAGTGGTGAAAATTGGTCACAAAGATCGTGTTTTTCTATGTTATTCTTTGTGAAAGGCTTTTAACAGTATTTACAAATGGATTGGATTCGGCTTGAATGGAGAGATCTCCATGGAAAATTCATATGCGAACGTACCTTAGTAGTTTTGATTGTACCTCAATATTGTTGTGGTGTGATCAATGTAAGCATCATTGCTATTTGATCTAATTTATATTTTTTCACCCTAAACATTATTTATTGAATCACCTTATGTACTTATTAGACGAGTGGTTCTTTTGAGGGGATAACCATTTCCAAACGGTCTCAAAAGTATCGTTATATATGGCTACATATTTCTTGAGTTTATCACATTAGACTTACGTCTGACACGTGGTTTTCTATTTTTCCTAAATTCCTCATGTGCTCTTTCAAGTAGTTTGAGAAATACTAGTTTTCGTTGATGTTCATTGGAGCTCGAGAAAACGAGCTGGGTGTTTCACCTTATAACACCCCGTCAAATGAACTATAAATAAATAAAGTAAATTAAATTAAATATGATAAGGGTTGGATATGGAAATTTTATAAAAGTTGAAATTTGATCATGAAAGTTATTTTGTTGCTTTCGTGGAGAAATTCTGATCTGTTTCCATATACAATATGCTGAAAACGGAGCTCAAACAAAGAAATTATAAGCATTTGAATTTCTAAGATTTAAATTAATTTAGTTTGAATTCAAATTCAAATGAGAAATCAAATTTAGGATTTAAATTTCAAAAATTATCTTGGGGCTAAGTAAATGATTAATTAATGCTTAACGTTAAAAAGTTAATTAGGATTTTTAATTAGGGAATAAAATAATTCGACAATGGAAACAAAAATAAGCGCCCTGAATAAAAGAGCGGTCGGTCTGAATAGGTCAACCGGTCGACCATAGCGGTAGACCGGTCGCCCAAGGGCAGTCGATCGCTTGGCAACGACAGTTGCCAGTGGCGGCTAGGATTTTATGTTATGTTCTATTCGGTTGTGTGCTCCAGATTTACCCATTTCCACTTCTATCCTAAGGTTCTGGTGCATTTTAACTCCTATAAAAATGACCCTATCCCCTTCACTTTTATTCATATTATTTTGTGAAATACGACAAAACTCTGCCATTGCTATCTCTCTAATAAGATTCAGAAACTCCATAGAAAATTTAGGTAAGGATTCAACCTATTTCCTATTTGTTACTTCTTCCTCCAATCTATTATTATAATATTCTTCTCCAATTATTCTATCTAATGAATATATATACCTTTTTCCTATTGTGTGTGTGTGTATCAAAAGGGAGAGATTCTAAAAGAGACCGGAAGGCTACAATTCCATTTGAGTAAAGCTAAGGCTAATCCGTTAGTGGAAACCTTAGTGTTTCTTTTCAGCAATTGTTTAGTGTATTTCTTTTGGATTTGAATATGCCTTAGGGATTTCGGAATCTCAAAAATATATAGATAAAATCCCCCAAAATTCCTTTTTATTTCGAAATGTCTATTCTATATTGTGATTCTCAATTATTTACATTAATTTGATATAATTTGTTTCGTTATGCAATTTTTGGTAATTTAATAGTCTATTCCACTTCTCCTTCTTCTTTGGTTCAAATTGTGATCCTTCAATAAAATAAGTGGTTTAGATTATAAATTCTATTCACAGTTTACACCACTTATTCTTATGTATTTTTTTGTAAAAAGAGGAGTTGAATGGAATATGGGGTTTAGATTGCAATTCTTATTATTTAAGATGTTCCATTGAATTGGTGTAATAAATTGAGTTTCTATTTTATTTACAAATTTGTTATTGTAGTTTTGATTATGAATATTTATTCCCTGTTTTGGACATTAGAATTCCATAAAATCTTGGAAAATTAATGAAAAAGGACTTGTAATAATAATTGCTTAGAGAATTGACATTTAGCGCTAGTTTAGGGCATAAAATCCGTGCATTTAGAATATATTAAACGTGAATATTTATTTATGATGTCACTTGGGATAAGAAATTCATTTACTCACCCACTTTTGATGGTTATGACCCGAATCTGCCAGCTCTTTTCTCTAGGTTTGTGCATGTTATTGGCCCATCGTCCGACGTTAGTGATGATCACTCTTCTTCGGAGGGTGCATAGTCTTTTTATATAGTAGTCTAGGCTCCTCTTGCCTAGCTCATGTACTTTATTTTTTTCAATTGGTTGGGTTGTTTTGCTCCCTTTTAGCTGTTCGGTGCATGTACAGAACACATGTTTTCCATTTATATATACAGTGGCACGGCCCACTATAAAGCCGGTTAGTTTTGCTAAAAATATATATATTTATTCATTTCTATTTACGTAATTAACGTATAACTATTGCGTATATGGCGTAGTTAATTAGGCGTTTATTTACATTTATTTTTCCCCATTAGGAAGGTAATTGATTTTGAGGTGAAAATAAGAGGAAACTCTTGTATAGCCACTACTACAAAACATGTCATTTGTGTCGGTCATTTAACCCCTTTTGTGTCGGTTTTACAACCGACACAAATGAAGATGACGCAAAAGACCTTTTTTTGTTGTGTCGGTTATTCGACCGACGCAATTAAATATTATTTGTGTCGGTTTCTTACAAACGGTCGACGCAAAGTAGTCTATACGGTGAAGCAAATGACACTTTCTTGTGTCGGGCCTCTTATATCAACCGACACAAATGATATTGGTTTTGCGTCTACCCTTTATTGACGACCGACACATATGATTGATATTTGTGTCGACCTTTTTAGTTTGTCGACCGACACAATTGACAAACAGTTGTATCGGCCATCTTTGAAGTAACAACCGACACAAGATATATTTGAAAAAAAAAAATTTGCATCATAACTATTTCAGAATATAAAAACCACGTATGAAGTTGCAGTTAAAATTTTCACAAATGTACATTACTATGAAACTGATCGAACATAAAATATAATTATATTATCCATCAACATAATTTGTCACAATACTTCTCTATTTTGGCCTTGCCAAACATAATTTGTCACAAACATAATGTAAATAATAAAATACCAACGTGCATTACAAAAGATCAACGTATAGAATAAAAAACAACTACATCCAATTATACATGATATAACTAGCTAAATTGTACCGAACCTCATCTATCTCTTGTTGGCTATAAGAACCGTCTTGTACCAAGTCCTGCAATTAAAAAAATTATTATACAAGTGAGTATGCAAACAAATTCAGCAGTGCACCAATGAACTTGCTGTGTATATATGAACTTGCTGTGTATATATGGCTAAACAATGAACTTGCTGTATTGACTTTACTTCAAAATGGAGAACCTGTAATTGTTTAATGAATTTACAGATTCTGTCTCCATTAAACAAATTTAGGCCCGTGTGGCTCCATCCAACCGACCGACCAATCTGAACCCTCGGATTCACAATCTGAGTAACTCCCTCCGTCAGATGGAACCAACACTACATCATACTCCATATCAACCATGTTCCTACTGTCTTTCCTATTTCTTGTAGAAGATTGGATTTTTGACCCTGATTTGGATGTAAAGTTTATAGAATCAGGCTCTCTATAACCTGATGGAAAATCAGAGGATGAACTCAAATTGTTCGAGTTATCATGTGGTTTGTCACCCCAAACCCAATATGAAAGGCGAGGGAATGCAATAGCCATTGCTTAGTTTAGGGTTAATTCGAGGCCTGTGGTAAAATTTTGGGGAAATGTTAAAATTGGGACAAAGTATAACACAACGAATCTTTAATTGAAACAGGAATATCAGATTTTGCTGTAGTTGCAACAAAATAAAAAATAAGCAAGATCTCCACTTAAAATCCTTTGCAAATATCTTGCGGCTTTAGAACTTACGAAAGCAAAAACAATTTAAATCAGACAAAATGAAGCAATTGAATCGTAAAATTGAAATGAATATCTGGAATAAATCACTTTCTGATAATATGATAGATGAAAGAGCACAAAATGAACCTGATACTATAAGAAAAGGGCGCAAAGATCCAATCTTTTTGAGGTTAATGGAAGTAAGACTAGAATTTGAACAGGAAACTACTATGTACAGATTACAAATACTCGATTAATTAGTTGGATATAAAAGGCAGGAGGGCAGGAGGGGATGGAAGAAAAAACAAAAGGAATCAGTTAATATATAATATGGTTATGTTCAGCTTTTTATCACTTATTCTATAAACATTGGTTAATAGCCGTCGATTAGTGATTGAGATTCCGTGTTGATTTGAATGGTTGTGATGAGTCATGACAATTTAAATTGAATCTGAGATGTTGGAAGTGGAGCCCAGACTAAGCCAATTGTGTAAAATTGCAATTATGTGCACATACATCCATTGAATGTATAAATGTGAACATTATGAAAGTCTATCATATTAAATAACAAGTACACTACACGAGAACGATGTTTTATACATGAGTGGAAAAAATCGTCAATCATTTAAAGTTTACTGGTACAACCTTGTTGTCGAAGGAATCACTTTCAAGCTGACATTATATGTAAACATTTGGACATTTGAAAACTGCAATGAAGTTTATATCAACATATATGTGTCCATGCGACATCTTAGAATTTTTCATTTGCCTGGATATGTACCTGAGACAATATCAACAGCAAGTTCATGATATTGTCTCAGCATGTGCAAAAGCAGAAGCGTTGATATTGTCTCAGCATGTGTATACTGCACTCTTTTATCATTTCCTCATTGGATTTTACAGTCAAGCGTTGATAAAACATAGTCACTAGTGCGCTATACTCAACGTATGAAGATGCAATACACAGGCCTCCTAATTCGTTTTCTTTTTGTAAAGTATATAGTGCACTCTTTTATCATTTCCTCATTGGATTTTACAGTCAAGCGTTGATAAAACATAGTCACTAGTGCGCTATACTCAACGTATGAAGATGCAATACACAGGCCTCCTAATTCGTTTTTGACTTGATTTACGTGAAATCCAAGCAACCCATAAGCTAAGCGTACTCAATGAACCAAGGTAAATGCAATACACAACTACAATAACATTTGATTTCTTCTAACTAGCATTGCAGCAATGATATGATCGAAATATACCTATAATGTAACTGATATATAATATGAAGGAAAAAAACTAAAGTAGTACCTTTTGTAAATTGATGCTTTGATTGTAATTTTTCACTATGTCATGCATATACCTCATCACATAATATACACAGTCGGTTGCTCCTAATTGTTGAGGACACTATATCAATATTACAAGATAATTTAATAGTTAGTTTAAAATGAATTCATATACCAAACTATATATTATATTTATTTTATTTTTTGTTAGAAAATCAAATCACCTTAACATGCTTCCAAGTCAAGGTACTTCCTCGAGACTTGCCACCGAGTTTCTTGTAAATTTGGAAGGCCCTACACATGCAAGAATTTTTTTAATAACCACATATACTAACTTCACATAAGAGAGCAATATATACAACTTACAAGCTCACTTGCGGCTTAATTTCAAGTTTAAGTTTGAGTTCGGTCTGAGGATCAAAAACATAAACTTCATTCATTTGTACACGAAAAACAAGCAGTATACAATGTTTCCTGCATTCCAAGATTTATAGTAAGTTAAATTTGGCATCAAATATGTAAATTAGTTATTAAAAGTTTAAGGTTCATACCCTTCGTAGTGTGGGGCTAAAAGTAAACTTTTAGATTGCAATGCTTTCCATGTGTTCGACAAATATCTATTTGTCGCATCTGGATGTTTTCGCACTTGGGAAAGCATTTTGGGACACATAAACCCAATGGTCTCCACTTTGAGATCATTGCACATATGATTTAACCACCTACACAAATTTAAACATACATTGTTAGTTTTTTAAAAATTGACTATTCATCAAAAACTAAGATGGTTATATATGAAAAAAACTGATAAGGAAAAAATACTCACATGATGTAAAGCTGCAACCATGATGCATTCAACCACTTCATACTAAAGAATTGGATAATATCATCCATCGTGATATGAATTTCAAAGTCCTCATCATATGTGAATAAATCCTTATTCACTTGAATTGCATTGATGGCACTATCATTAGATAGCATCTGAAGTACTAGATCATGGAAATATCTGCATTCGCTCGTTAAAGTTTTTAGAATTTCTTCATCCACGATTGATTTGCTTTTTGCAGTCTCATTTGCCATTGTATTCACGACTTTGTCATTAATATTTTCAAATAAATCCTTGTTTGATTGAGATGTAGGCACCTAATTCAAAATTGTAAGTAGATGTCTAAAATGATGTAATATAAGAAAATTCATACTTGCATAAAGTAAAGCATGACTCTACGGATATGAAAGCAATATCTCTAGCATGTTCATATATGGAAATATATACAGAAATATATACTTGCATTCCATTTATAGTATTGATGTTAAATTAATTAATGGTTAGTAGTTTATTGTTGGTTAGAAAAAATCAAAAATAAATTATGTATTCATATATGCTCCTATGAGCAAATTTAAAATACACTTCAAACAGTGCTACAGCGACACTAAAGACACATTACAGTAAGCTACAAATTCATGAATACTAGTACTAGGGAAAAAAAAGAATTGCAAACGACTTTTAAAACCAGTTTATTATGAATTCAAAAATAAACTCAATATAATTAAATGCATTCATTATGGAAATATATACAGAAATATATACTTGCATTCCATTTATAGTATTGATGTTAAATTAATTAATGGTTAGTAGTTTATTGTTGGTTAGAAAAAATCAAAAATAAATTATGTATTCATATATGCTCCTATGAGCAAATTTAAAATACACTTCAAACAGTGCTACAGCGACACTAAAGACACATTACAGTAAGCTACAAATTCATGAATACTAGTACTAGGAAAAAAAAAGAATTGCAAACGACTTTTAAAACCAGTTTATTATGAATTCAAAAATAAACTCAATATAATTAAATGCATTCATTACCGTATCATTATCTCTTAAAAGCACAAGGCTTTTAGGCCATTGAACAAAACTCCCGACCGCTTCTCCTATCGTGTTGTGATGTCTAGTTGGAACAGGAAGTGGGGTTCCTTCATAACTAGACTCCACTGCATCAATTCCAACCTTTACATGGTCGACCAAAATTTGTTGATTATGGCATTGATCACTGGGCCTTGAAGAGGGATGTACCATGCCATGACCCACGACGACAATTTTGAAGTCCATATTCACAGCCAAACGACATTTAATAGGTTTCTAAAATGACAGGTGCACAATCAACATTTTTCACTAGCATTTGTCAAATACATAAAATCATATACGTTTATAAACTCAACTTTAAATTGTTTACCTGCAAGTCTGCATAGGGATCCCTCTCTTGAGTTTTGTTTGCATCTTGCAATTTGCTTGGGTGCGTGGATTGACAACTACTACGATGATCAGTTAATGGTGTGTTGTTGATCTCCACATCCTTAGGCATATTCATCGTGCTCATAATGTTTGCAACCTGCTCTTGAACCATTGTACTCATCTCTTGTCTCAATTTTTGGCTCACTTTAGCCTCTATTTCCTGAGTGATAACATACAACTCATCAGCTGATATTACACCGCTTCGCCCTTTCCTTTTCTCTACCTCTCCAAATATGTTTTTTATACCCACCGTCCCACCAATCCCTCTAACTCGACCGGAATGCTCTCTTTTTTCAAGAGCACGACTCAAGACATCATCATGCCTATCTGGAACCCATGATCCTTCGATGGCTTTTCCTCTCCAATCGTTCTGCCAACCAGAAATAAATAAATTAAGATGCAGCACATGACAAATGTTCATGTAATATAAACACCCTACATGAATTTTGGTTTTCTACATGCAGACACACTTATAAATCATTAGAATTTCCATGGTGTGTGTCATGTACATGTCATGAGTTCTCATAGTCCATGCCCGCAAGAAATTATCTACAAAATTGTAAACAATTAACCAATTGCACATGCAAAATTGTAAACAGAACTCAACTCTGAGTTAATTTGGCCTCGTTAACCAATTGCACATACATCTGTTTTTGTTGGAACTTCGCCTCATTTAGTATATGCCAGTGATATGTATCCAATTGATCCAGCAACCAATGTTACAGAAAACAGACGAGACCCTTCTTTTTGGGTTATTGAAACTGTAAGCACATCTCCTGGCTGAAAGATTTATGAGCACGCATATTAGGATATTTTTTCTAAACGTATTTTCTAAACTGTAAGGAGAATTGTACTATATAACTCCCGTGTTTTTTCTAAACGTATTTTCTAAGTAAATTTTGATCAAACTCAATTTTGATCAAACTCAATAACAATGAAAACAACAACATATTTCTAGCCATTTTTTTCAGTCAATTATAAATCTTTCAAACCCCTTTTTTCGAGTATTACTCACGCATACAGTAGTTATAAAATATTAAAAGAAAAAAAAACTATTAAGGATGTCTCCTAAATTAGTTTAAAAATTTGCAAAAACAAGGCATTTTAAAGTACTCATACAGGGATCTTCCCGCTGTAATATTTTGCAACTTTGGTCCACAAGTGTTGATGCTTAAAATTAGTAATTTCAAATAAGGAATGTTGGGCAGTGTGTGTTTTCAGTTTAAAACATGTAAAGTGGTAATATACATGGAAACTTGTCATACCATTTTATCTGCAACCATCTTAGTTTTCTCATTAGGGATGGCATAATTTCCATCAGCTCCTTTTTTTGATCGTGCCAAAATCCAATCTTTACTCCGATCCATAGCAGGTCCACCTGGCAATGTGATAGAAGAACTATGGCCTTCAGTTATCCATTTAGCCTTCTTTCCCGCATACCCAGCTTGTCCTAAATAGTGAGGATGTTCGTTGCATGCCTGATTCTTCCTAGCCTTCTCACTTATTAGCTGTTTTATGACATTAACAATTCTAGCGTAAATATCAAAAAATTAAAGAGGAAGGATATGTTATTATTTTTGAAATTTAGCGCGAAAACTGGAAAATCAAATCGGTTACATTAAAAGAAAATGGAAGATGAACACAAATACATAAATGATATATTAATTTTTTTTTAAATTTTAGTATTTGATAATTTTGGAGCTTGGTATGACTACATATATATCAGTTTTCTTTTATAGTACACAATGTACATAAATATATGTTCCCTAAGATTTATAGTCCGCCTTAAGTAAGTGATATTAGAAGAGAAAATTTCAAAAACTAATCCGACTCAAGCGTAAATACTCTTGATTCAACCATTTATGTACTTCATCATATCAGAACAATGAAATAGCTGGTGACTTGTGGATATGGCATTAAAAAACATACCTTAAACTCCTCAGTTTCACAATACTTCTTAAAGGTCTCCCATTGTGATTTTGTAACACCATCATAAAATTCGTATGGCTCTTTACGGTTTTCTGGAAGCTTTCTGGTTTTCGTAATCCAACCACTAACCAATTTTGTTTTAAAATCCTTCCATGCTCCATGAACAATTTTTAACACATTCTTTTTCATTTGTTCGTCGATGTGGTACTCAATCTGAGATTAAAAAAAAAAAACAACGTCAAAGCAGTAAAAATAAATCTGATAAACAATGAAAGAGGTCCATGACTCCAAACACAAAGGATCCAACTGACAATTTAACAAGGGAACAAATTAATGTATAACACCTTAATGTCTTCCCAGATGGTATTCTTAAGCCCTTGACTAACGCTAGCCCAATCTTTGATATTGATATCAATTCTAGATCTTGCTGTATCGCCTACGTACGCCTTAAAAGACTTCATCCATTTTCCAATAGGTTTTCCATTATCACACCACTCAATGAATTTTGGCTCGGGTGTTCTGTATTTCTTTCCGGTTGTTGGACCTCTTTGCCTCCTCTTAGATGATGGTTGTGAAACGGGAGCAGAATTGTTTTGCTCTTCAGTGTGTTCAAATGGTTGTATTTCCATTATTCCTGTATCACATATGAGCATCCGAAAGTTATAACATATTTCATGCAAAAGAAGAAAAATCCAGCAATCAAACATGTAGATATCATGAGAAAGACCATACATGTAGATATTAGCAATTAAAAAAACAGCAATTATCTCTTTTATTTCTGTTTAAATCTTGAGATAAATCAAAGCCACCAAGATAAGCTTCCAGATCCTAGGTCGGTACAAAAGTTGAAGAAAAAAAAGAAATGCAGCAGAAGACTACACATGCAATTGAACAGGAAACACTAGATGAGGAAATGAAAAACATTGATATAAATGATGCATCGGAAGCACGCTTGCAGCAAGTACTTCCGAAACCTGCAATAACATAATGCTTGACACTTATATCACCTTGCTATTTACTTCAATTCAGTAAAGCACGTATCATCCTGCTATTTATTTTAATCTGCTATCTCAGGTTAATGATCCGGATACAAAGATCAAGCAACACATGTATAACCAATTTCGAATTAAAGTCAATTTTGCACTAGACTATAACATCCACTAGTCAATTTTGCTAACTGTACATCATTAACTCATGGCTGTTTTTAAATGGCAGTATAACATTCTTACATAAGAAAAAATTTGAGGAAAACAACAATTCTTAAAGAAATCATTGAATGTGTACTCAATGTTAGTATGAAAACAAGAGACCTAATGGCACATCCAATATCCTTAATGAAAAAAATTAACATAGAAACTAAATTAAATTATACTTGACTTAAATGCCTACTACAAAGTAAAAGCATACAACATGATACAAAAAAAAACATGAAATGCATGGGAAAGTATTCTTAATGCTATCTTCAACTTATATCATTCCATATGCTGTTTTCAGTGGCTTTTCTTTTGCTTGAGGAGATCTCCATGTCTTTTTTCTATATGTTGTTGTTTGACAGAATTTAGGCTGGTGTTTATGGTGACATTCATTATAAACGTGTGATATGATTATGGTAATGATTTCTTGGATTTTGTATTCTGCATGAACATATATTAGTCTGAGACTTGATAATCACTTCAAAAGCATTTCGACTGTAAAATTAAAATTACAAACATGAGATAGTTAGACACATAAATATGAAACCCTGTAGTGGGATACTATTAGGTAGAAACGCCATAATTTACGAGGGAAGTCTGCTTCTATTTGAGTCTTGCAGCTATGACTTTAAAATAAGGCAGTGAAGTACTAGTACAATAAAATAATGGATTAATTAAAAGAATAATTTACTTTAGTAATAGTACTGTCGTTTCCCGTCTGGCCACTCATATGTTGTTTTTGGTCCATGGGAATTTTTATCAAATCGTTTTAAAAATATGAACTCTTCGTCATGAATAACCAGTCAGTATTATTATATTAATCATTTTTAGGTATTTTTTTTTCCAATAAGAACTCAACTATTGCGTCATGCATGTATGTGAATTTGCACTGATGGATAGTATTTTGGTATACCGGTAAGTATGTTTCAAGTGAAGATGTTGGGTGACATACATGAGAAGAAAATAGATGACCAGGATTAAGTACCTGGTTCACAAAATAAAGTGATTGGTGATGTTATCAGACAGGTGCAAGGATTTTATGTCTACTTTTATACTTTTGAATAAATATCGTATTAGAAGGTTAGAAAAAAAATTAAGTAAAATGGTGACAATATTAGAAGGTTGAAAACTTACCCCGCTATCCAAACCCCTTCATTGTGATCAGAACGTGCATAATTTGCATTTAAATCGACTTCTTCTTCTAATATACTTAAGCCATTGGAAAAAGGTGGATTCTCGTCAAATTGATTATACTCTTCTTCATCTATCACGTCGCCGATCCCAACAATGCGTCTTTTTCCAGGAAGGACAACAGACCATTTATGATCAGCTGGGTCGGTGACATAAAAAACTTGTTTCACTTGAGATGCCAAGATGAGTGGATCGTTATCATGACTCGCTCGACTAAAGTTAACAAGTGTGAATCCATGTTCATCCACTTGTACAGCACGATGGTTATCGGCCCATTTACATTGAAATAGAGGAATTGTGAAGTCTTTATATTCAAGTTCCCAAATATTCTCAATTACCCCGTAATATGACATTGTCGCATTTATTGGTTTGTTATCTTTAGCACTAGCAAATTCTCTTGAAGATGCTACGACACTTACTCCACTATTTTGCATTTTGCTCTTTTCATCTTGACGGTTCGTATGAAAGACATATCCATTAATAGCATATACTTCATAAGAGCTAACTTGAAATTTAGGCCCATACGCCAACCATCTTATTGTATCAGAAACATTATGATTTGTTTGAGACAATTGAGTCATTACCGTATTTTTAAACCATATGACGAACGAGCGGTTATGTTCATTTGTCAACCATCTTTCATTCTTTGAAGGATTTTGAGACTTTAGAATTGTCATGTGCTCTTCCAAATAAGGATGGACCTCACTAAGGTGTTGTAAAACAAGTAGGTGGGTTTTGTGAAACATATCATCGCCAATTGACATCAATTTAAACCCCATTATGCCTTGACCACCAAGTCGCCCTTCATGTCGAGACTTGCAAAGTCCAATAGGTTCAACGCCAGTTAGGTATTGAGTGACAAATTCAACAACCTCCTCGGCAATGGTACCTTCTACGATACTAGCTTCAGGTCTATATCTATTCTTTGTTTTTCTTTTTAAAGTTCCCATGTGCATTTCGAACGGATACATATACCTCATAAAAACAGGACCGCAAATCTTGATTTCTCTTACTAGATGAACAATCAAATGCACCATAACATCGAAAAATGAAGGGGGAAAATACATCTCAAATTGACATAAAGTGACAATAACATCAGCTTGTTGATCATCCAACATATCAGGATCAATCACCTTACTACAAATTGCATTAAAAAAAATACAAAGTTTTGTAATAACATGTCTAACATGCTTAGGCAATATACCTCGAATAGCAACCGGCAACAAATGTTGCATCAACACATGACAGTCATGGGACTTCATGCCCATCAATTTCAAATCCTTCATTGATACACGACTGCTAATGTTTGAAGAATAACCTGATGGAACCTTGACACCACGAAGACACTCGCATAAACTAGTTTTCTCTTTTTTGGACAATGTATAGCATGCAGGAGGCAAATAGATACGTTTACCTTTCTCCACTGGTGCTAACTCCTTTCGAATACCCATTTTCAACATATCTTGCCTAGCTTTTTCACTATCTTTTGTCTTACCAGGTATATTCAAAAGTGTTCCAATGATACTATCACAAACATTCTTTTCTATATGCATTACATCTAGACAATGTCTAACTTGTAAATGTTTCCAATATGGAAGTTCCCAAAATATAGATTTTTTCTTCCACGTGCCTTCTTGAAGAGGAAAGGTTTTGCCAAATACATTTTCAATATCCTTGATCCGTTCATATACATCAATTCCTGTTAATGGCAAACGAGTAACTCTGCTTTCTATCTCCCCATTGAAAGGTTTCTTCTTTTTACGATAACGATGATCGCTAGGGAGAAATCTACGATGATGCATATATACATTTTTCTTGCAAAAATGCAAGCGCTCAACAACCATGTCGTCTTGACAAATTGGGCATGCTTTAGAACCTTTTGTACTATATCCAAACAAGTTACCATATGCGGGAAAATCATTTATGGTACAAAAAAGCATGGCGCGTAATGTAAATTCATTTCTACTATATGCATCAAATACACGCACACCTTTATCCCACAAAAGTTTTAGATCATCAATAAGAGGAGCTAGATAAACGTCGATGTCATTTCCTGGTTGTCGTGGCCCCGAAATCAGAAGAGACAACATAATGTATTTGCGCTTCATGCTCAAGTGAGGTAGAAGATTGTAAATCACCAAAAGAACTGGCCAAGTACTATGTTGACTGCTAAGGTTGCCAAATGGGTTTATGCCATCTGTGCAAAGACCAAGTCTGAGATTTCTTATTTCTTCGCCAAAACTAGAATACATGGTGTCAATATTTCTCCACTGTGGAGAATCGGCTGGATGTCTTAGTAATCCATCATTCTTCCTCACATATGCATGCCATCTTAAGTTTTTTGCAGTTTCTTTATTTGCAAATAAACGTTTAAATCTTGGTATAATGGGCAAATACCATAAAACCTTTGCTGGAGGCCGTTTCTGATCTGAGCCATTATGAACATTTTCTCGTGACTTGTAACGGGATAATCCACACTTAGGACACTCATGCAAGCTCTCATATTCATTTCGATACAATATACAATCATTTGGGCATGCATGTATCTTTTTGTACCCTACGCCAATTGGGCACATAATTTTCTTTGCCTCATAATTAGAAGTAGGAAGCTCATTACCTTCTGGTAGCATGTCTTTTAAAAGTTCTAATAATGATGTAAAACTTCTATCACTCCACTCGTGTTTTGCTTTTAAATTGAAAAGCTTGAGCACAGCAGACAATATTGTAAACTTAGCACAACCAGAATACAAAGGCTTCTTAGCATCAACTGATATTTTTTCGTACAACTTTGGCTCTTCCATCAAATGTTCTTGAACATCATCAAACATCTCATTAACACGGTCGATATCATCATTCTCATCAGTTACCTCATAATTCACATTACATTCCTGATCATCCTCATCATTGTAATGATTACTAGAACTAGGTGCACTAACTATGCTTTCACCATGCCATATCCACCGTGTATAATTTTGCTTGAACCCATACCGAATTATGTGATCCCTGATCTGATCAATGTTACGAAATCTCCTTCTATTCTGGCAACGTCTACAAGGGCAAAAAATAGTTTCCTCTCTTCTTGTCAATTGATCATCCAACGCACATTTGATGAATCCTTCCATTTTTTTCCAAGAACTCATCATCGCAACGTTTCACGTTATACATCCAATTACGATCCATGTGAAATTGCTAGAGATGCACTACATAAGAAAAAAAAAACATAAGTGTTTCATTCAATTATCCCTCAAAGGTGGACTAAATTTGTATTACAGATAAGATGTGCAGGTATAGCCAAAAATGTTTTGGAATTCGGTTTGGAATTCAGTTTGGAAACCAATTAATTTATGGCAATATGAATTTATAGCTAACGAGAATTTATTTGAAATTTATGGTATAATAATATTCATTTTAAATTGGTTGACTCATGAAAAATAATTTCCACATAAGAGATTGAAAAAATAAGTGAATATAATAACGTTTCTATGAATATTCTTATGCATGCATGATCACTTTATACAGATTCTTTTGTGTTTTCCTTTTGCGAAGAAAAAATAAGTGAATATATTAACGTTTCCATGAAGGAACGAACAAGAGGAGAAAAAAATAAATTTTCCTAGCTTTTTCTTAAATTTTTTTTCATTGAAAGGGAAATCATCAAAGTTCTAGAATATCTTGGAATGGAAAACGCCAATTTTTTTCAAAGAATCAACAAGTGCCCCCATATAAAACTAAGTGAACTAGCTTATGGAATTAAAAATGCATCGCCATCTGAGGGTAATATTGCGATACTTTAATGATATGATTCTCGGTCCATCTCGGCCTTCATATAAAGGTGAAGTTTTCAGGCTTAAATTGATTTTTCCTGTAGAGTATACAAAGATTGCTCCTTAGTTTGGGTTCCTTACAAAAACATATCATCCCAAATACAAGCACTGGAAAACAATTGATTAGTGAGCTCAATAATGGTATTGGTGTGCTTGAAGTTCTAACTCAAAATTCAATAGCTCTCATCCTTTCAGCAATCCTTTCAGTCTGGCATGATTCCTTCAATAGCTGAATGTGTGGAGTTCATACAGATTTAATTAGTTTCGTTTTATCCTATGTAATTGTTTTTATTCTTGGATCCTATCTAAGTTCATTTTATAACAATGATTGCTTAATAATTTTCTTCGCTATTGAAACAACAAATGTTTCTCAATGTAATCGAATGGGTATTCGTTATTATGGATTGCCTTTTATATCCAGTTGATTTTTATTTTATTTTTTTGTTCAAAACATAAATTGGTCAGTCAATGACTGTCGTCTCTAAACTTGTTTTGGGCGGATAAAAAAAAAATTCCTCGCATTCTGTAATTACATTCAATCTTTCGACTCTTGCAACCAGTTAGCCCCTTAGCATAAATATGTTCAGGTCTTTTTTAAACCCTTACCTTGTGTGATTTTGTGAACTACATTTAGATGAAAAATAATAGCCTTGTGTATTACTCTTAGATACATGGCCTTATAGAAAGAAGCTAATCGGCTTAATTACAATTAATTGTACTTCGTGCAGCAAAGTTCTACTCTAGATCTCAAATCTGACATAAAGTTAGGAAAATTGGGAATTTGTACAAAGCAACATCATAAAAAGCCTGAAATATGGCTTAGATATTTAATTTGAAAAGAAATAAGAAGCCAAGAACAATGCACAGCTATAGATATAGTTTGACAAAGAAGAATAGTGATATGAAGTGATAAAAAACTTATGAGTTGAACAAGGCAGCATAATATAGGAATCCTGAAATGAAGCTTAGGCATTTATTTAAAAAAGAAAGAAGCCATCACCAAGAAAAGAAAGGAAGTAAGACAAAAGCCTGCAAAGTATACCATTTTTGGCCGAAAGAAACTAGGCAACAAGAATCACATGAATATCTTATAGTAGAGATGAACCATGCACTGCCCTTAGTATTAGGTGATAAGGCCAACAAAACATATGTATTACTGTAACAAATCTTGAGCATTAATTACCTTGTACAAAGGAAAACATTCCATTCTTATCAAATTAATAGACTGCGATTTTGTGCGTACGAAAGCAGAGGCTCGTGTGTATTACATCTACTACAAACTCAACTATATATATACATCTAAATTCAAAGAGGAGTTCACTGATTAAAACAAAATCACTTTTAAAACCTGAGAAGAGAAGAAAGTAGATAATCTGTGAGTAAACTCCACCTATGCTCCTTTTCAAATCTATTTCATGATCGTGTATACTTTGGATTCAAACATATATATCCACATATGAACATCTGGTTGTGTTTTATCATTTGTGAACTAAAAATCCTGAAATATGGTTCGAATAAAAATCACCGACAATAATTATTTGTTATCTGAGTATTCAACACAGTGCAAAAATACTCAATCACTGTGAATTCAAAAATCAATAACTCAAATCCTAATAGGTTTTAAGATTGGAATTTAACATGGAAGTTGTTGTTTATGCCTCTAGTATGTTTTAAAAATTGTATCAGCTCAAACAGTAGCATATACACCCAGAATTGTTTAATTTACTATGAAGGGGTAATAAAACTTAAATTTTCGAACATCACCATTTTAAGTTTTGATTATATGGGTTTGATTGTCATGATAAACCATGATGTTTTATGGTCGAATAATGATTTTTAGTGGCCTAGACAATAATAATTTCAGAGTTTATCAGAAATCAGTTTTTGAGCAATTCACGGCGATAGCGGAGGTCGTGGACCATAGCGTCAGAGTTGGAGGAGCGTAGGGAGTCAGAGAACACAGGAAAATTACAACAAGTTTTTTCCAATGAGTAGTTCGCGTGTTTTTAGATTGAAATAGGTTGCACTATCGTTTTGGGTTGCATGTGTTTTAAGAATAACTACGCCGCCGTGGGGGTGAATCAGGCGTGCTCACCTAGGGGAAACACCAGGGGCGAATGTCACCGACTTCTAACTAGAGTTTGGTCAGAGCTGGAGCAGTATGGTGGCGTCTATGGGCATTTGGTGAAGAGTGCTTTGGTGAAGCTTCAATTGAAGCATCAGTTTTAGATTTAGGATAAATACCTTTTTATCTTGCAACCAGTTGTGTATTTTGAAAAAAAAATCATAACTTTTGATTTGAAAAACAAGTATATATCTTTTTTATCTTAAGTGTCAAAAGTGAAAGACAGAATTTTATGAACACATGTTTGTCATAAGATATTTTTGAAAAACATGTGTTCATAAATTTCGTATACTGTTATCAGAAGTGAAAGACAGAATTTTATGAACGCATGTTTGTCATAAATAAGTTTTATTTTCTAACTGAAATATGCATATTTCCAGTTACTCCGAGATGCACTTATTACTAATGAGTATGGTATCAATCCAAAATAGAAGCTCAAAAATCGATCAAAAGTAATCTGTCTTTCACTTCAAACAGATGTTTAGTATTTATCGATCCAACCCCTCTTTAAGTCATCATATATTAATGGAGAACGATTTCAAAATCTAGACAATTTATAAGTGTTTTTTGATGAATAGCTAAACATTCATTAAGTCATCATATAACGTTTACAGTGAATAGCTAAACATGCAAATTGACCGATGATCGAGCACAATGAATTGATCGTTTTATTAAATAAAATTTTAATAAGTACTGCTAACAGCTATTATCTATTTGGGTTATGAAGTTTATCCTATTTCTTTAACGTAATTTCTTTGTTTTGTCTGAATTTATGTCAGACAATGCACAACATTATATTATTGTGAAATGAACAAACAGTGACAAGGAGGTCTTTTCTTTCCTAAAAGAACACAACAGCATTTCATTTACCTATAATGAATGTGTTTTATATTGTTTATCATGGATAACCTATGAATATAAAATATAAATATATAAAAATGCTTTCAAGGGTGAACATTGTTACTCCAAAATAACCACCAATATCTAGGACCTAACCTTCTTGTTGGCTCCAATTTGATGAGATCAGTCCGACATGCCACTTGCCATCTGCATAAAGACAGAACTCAGAAATTCTTTCCAAGAATTGAACTACTATGAACTTCATTATTTTTCTGCTGTTATTTTTATGATTTTTTTTAAATACGTATGTCATTCCTGCTGTTCTAATGCACATGTGGCTGTCAAAACTATCATTTTCCCCTCTTTCGGAATTACTAATAAGCATCATTTAGCCTCTTTGGTAACTGAAATCAAAAATGGAAAAACAAAAGTGCCAACTAGAAATTTTTACCCCCCTCAAGTGATGCTTTCCACAGCTAGGATCATATATGACTTGAAATGGTAAAAATACTTGAAATAAACATGCCTGTCCAGTATGCTCAGTATCTGTCCAACACCAGGTTCCCAATGTTTCGGAATTGCTGTCAACAGAGCGCGTCACAGTCACGGCAAGAGAAGTTCCTGCAGAGAAGTTATTGAAGAATGCATTAATTAACAATAAAAAGTTGGTACAGTGATCTGATATATGTTAAATTACAATAATGGAGCAACTGAGTCAATGGTCACAAGATGTGGAAATGCAGAAACGTTCTCCAACAGACGATTATATCAGTCAAGATTCTACGCATAAAAGTTTCATTTAGAAAGGTCTTCTCATTTGTAGTTCGGAAAAGCAACTTGACTATTACTAGTGCTTATTACAAGTATTAATGACATAAGAATAAATTATAGCTCGACATACTTAATCATAATATTATGTATATGTATAGGGTTATGGATAAAAAATTAACCATAAGTGCTTGAAATGCATGATAAAAAATGATTACATACTGATTAAGGCCACTCCACTTTCTGAACGAATGGGTGGAGAATTTCACGAGCACATGATACATGAATGCTGTAGGGTTAACCGAAATGATGTGGTGAGGTAGGAAGGTTAATTAGGGGTTAAAAAGTCTGAAATGCATAAAATGACATGAGGTTCGAATATAGTCGCAGGTGTGAAAAAAAATGGAAAAATGGTGAAAACACAATGCAGTATGAAAGTCATGAAAAGATGGATTTATCTACTCCAGATATCATAGTATGGAACACGGAACTACTGCACGCAAAACAAAAAATGTGTCAAAAATAATTTGTAGTGCTTTCAGGTAAACACAACGTGAAATAGGCTTAGTGTATGCACATTATTTAACTTATTCCTTAGCCGAACAAAATAATGTTTGCAACGCTACTAGTAAATGCAAGTTTTGCAGTGTATTATCCACGGGCGGACAGGCCCTCTGGTGGTATATTGCATTATCATTATGTTGATACTTACTATGTAATAAGTATACACAAGGCAAGCCAAAGTATATGTGTCTAACATAAACGCTATAGGAATCAAATATACAGCTCAAGTAATCTTGTAGTACCAAAATAACCAACAGACTAATAATCAGTAGTCCACATAGTTCAATATTCATGTTCCTTAACCTTTAAAATATAATCTAGAAACAAAATAGTTCAATATCCATATTTCCTGACATTTCTAACTTTTATAGCATTTGAAGTTCTGAACCAATTATAATATTACATTTATTGATCTTATCATCACCGTATGACAAATTGGCAAGTTTAATTGCAATAGTAACATTTTATACAATTTCCAATTTTAATATTTAAAACCTTGCAATATTAGTAAGTTTCAAGATCGAAAAACAGAATAATTTGTACATAATTTACTTAACAGTTGTTTTCCAGCTTTTCTCCCAAGCTACGAAATGAATAGTTAAAACTTTTACCAATATTAGTTTAGGTATTATCTATGAATTACTAGAACTTTCACGCTATTTTAAATCTAAAACAGTAATGCATCAATATGACGTTGTTTTACTAGAATCTCTAAAGATTACCTCCCCAATAGCAAAATAATCTTCGGTATAGGGTTTTGGGGATATGCTGTAGAAGCTGCGTAAAGGAGAAACTGGAGCAGACGCCGCGGATGGAACGTAGTGAAACAGGAGCGAGCGATTTTTTTTTTTTACTTTATTTGGTACCGAAGTCCTTTTGGTGGGGAAGAAGGAAAAGACGGGTCGGGTAAGGAAAATTTAGTGGGAACGTAGTGAAACAGGTGGCAGCAATTTCTTTTTTCCCTCCAAGATTTTAGTTTCACGGGAGTAATAATTAGAGTGTGGCTCCCATACTTGTGTCGGTTCAAATAATAGTAGACACAAATTTGTTTATTTGTGTCTGACCGCAAAATAAACCGATACAAGTAAGTATATAGCCTCGACTCATTTGCGTCCAAAGTTAAAAAAACCGACACAAATTTAATTTTTTAAATTTTCTTCTACTCCCATTACTCAAATTCTTCGGTTGTTAATTAGGAACCGACGTAAATAACCATATTAGTGTCGGTTTTAACTGCAACCGACACAAATGATACGAAGCAAGAGACCAGTTTTGTACTAGTGAGCCTAATTATTATTTTAAGGATTAATAATGAAGGTTCCTTATAAGGCGTTATTTATGAAACGATGAGATGAGTGTGTGTGTGTGTGTGTATAATAATTAATTTATAGCTAAGTCATAGGGATGCGAGGTCAACAGAGTTACATGACAGAGGTCTGCCCTTCACTTTGAGGCTACCAGCAGTTGTGTACACTTTTATTGATGTGAGATATCCTTATGGTAAATATTTGTAATGACGCGAGATTAGTTCCAAATTTTGTAGGGGAAATCTACCCAGCTAATCTGGCTACTTATTCCTACGAATAGAGGACTAATGTGAGACGTCGTTATGGGTATGGGTATGGGTATGGGCCACAAGATGAAGGCATGCCTTGGGGTTTGAGGTATTAAGTGGTTGGACCTACCTTTTTCCCCAGGTGAAGTATTAAATGGCCAAGGGGTTACACTAGGTGATATTAAGTGGTTGGACCCGCCTCCTTTCCTTATAAAAAAAGTATTAAATGATTTTAATGATTTTATGTTCGTAGAGATATTCTTATTTTGAAATATACTGCGCAAGTACTGAAAAGGTAAGACTCGAGGTTTTTATTCATCAAACACTTGTTGTTCTGACTCCCTCCTCGTTGCAACACAGGTTAAGGGAGGAGTGACGGCGATGATGATGCCTAAAGATGAGGAAGCTTGACAAGTGGCAGTAGTTATTATTATTTGCTTTCATGTGTACCCATAGATTTAAACAACTATTGTAACTTGTAATGGATATTATATTATGGTTTTATGGGATTTTGTGTTATGACATTTTCTGGTTTTGAAACTAATGTGTACACTTTACTATTATAATTTTTTTCCATCCGTTGTGAGTTTTGAAAGTTTAGTTATGGCTCTGCAATGTTATTTCATTTTACTACCAACAGCTTGCCTTAGAATGGATCCAAGTTTTGATGTGCCTTTTTTGGGTCGAAATTTAGGCATATTCTGGGGTCGGTTGTTACACATCTACTGTAGTATTCTTATTTCCGCTGCATTACTATTATGTGTATATCAGCGTTTGTGAGGATATGTTGTTATAACTGTCCATGTTGATGATAGTATTTAGAATTATAACTTTGAACTGCTATGTACCTTAAAGGGACAGTTTTGTACTGTCTTTTGATATTATACGTTATCGTTTCACTATGAAATTTTGATGTTATGTTCCTTCTTTTCTGTTCTATTTCGTCTTTTTTACCCTAATAATCTTTCTTTTTGGCATTTAAATGCTTGACATAAGAATAACAGGGATGTATTAATGTCGACATTTGGGAGTAAAAAAGGTAGGTCATTGCACTAACAATTGTATACTTCTTTCATTCCACTTTAATAGGGAGGCGTGGTTTTTTTTCATTTCCATTAGACTCTTACTTAGGAATGGTTTATGCTATTCCATGTCACTTGATTTAGTTTTGTCTTATACCAAACAGTTCCATATCACACTTCCTTTTGGTCTGTAATTCATGTAAATTTTCATGGTTCTTATTTGAATTGTCCATTCATTCAAAATTACTTAGATGTTTCCCTACTAGCCAACCATGAGTGAATTTCTATAGTATGTCAACTCGTTTCTTGGGCTATACCAACAATGTGCTTTACCACCATTAAAATGCTATGTGATTCCATTTGTTTCAATGAGGAAAAAAAAGGTAAATCTAATCTATTGCTCAAAGCCAATCATTGGCATTGCATATGAAAGGAAATTTCTAGTCAATCAAATCATAGTTTTAAATCCGTGAAAGAACATTTGTTCCAATGTTGTCATGCTAGAGTAACGTATACAAGAAGCATAATTAATAAATTTGCGTTGGTCTAGTAAGTGTTCATTCTTATTTAAGTTCATCAATAAAAAAGGATAGTTTCTTGATTAAAACTCAACTTGAAATTGTTCTATTTTACATTCTATTCAATGATAAAATAAAATCCAAAAAGATACGGTTTTTTGCGTGCTAAGTAAACTTGAGATTTAATACGATAAATTTACATATAATTAGCACTCTTATCCCCAACAAATAAGTATTACACTTTTGATTATATTAAAGCCTTTGTACATATCTTACAATCAAGACCGACCCTTAGGTTGGGCAGGCTAAGGAAAAAGTGCAAGGCAAGCTTTTAGAGGAGCCCAATGTTGGTGTTTTAAGTTATAAATTTTATTTAATTCGCCTATTTGGTTCAGATTTAAAATAGTTTACCAACTATGTTCTTATTTGATGTTATGAAAGACTTCTTTATTTTCCTACTTTTGTATCTTGTGAACATGTTTTTCAAAGCATTTGATTAGCTAATGACATTTATTTTTAATTTTATTTGCATTATTACGTAACATACCAAAATATGCTCTTGAAATTAATAGTATGAAAACTTGTACTTTAAAGTGTCATTTTAAATTACCATTGTATTCTTTATACTACATAAAAAAGGACTATGGCATTACATTTAAGAAAATAATTATGCATCATTTTTCATGTGTTGGCCCATTGTTCTTTATTCTACTTTACAATGTCAATTCCTCTTATTTTTTACCCTTAGAACTTTAGAAGTTGGCTCATTGTTCAATGATTTTATAGCAGCTGTGTAATGAAAAAATTTATTGATGCAAATCGTGTACTTTTTTCGTTTATGTAACAACAGTAATGTCTATGAAAGGCCTAAATTAAGATTTTGTCCATGGTCCAAAATTACGATGGACTGGGCCTGCTTAAGATTAATTTAGATAATGATATAATCTAAATGTAAAATTATTAAATATGCTGAAAACATATATCTTAAGGTATTTACTCTATGTTTATAGGGAAGGTTGGACATAACCGAATAAGTTTTAGTAAAATGCCACTAAACTATGATTTGAAAGCCACTAATATATGTTGCAAACATAAATGGATAATCTAAAAGGGAATAGAAAGAAGATTATAATATAAGACTGAAAAAATATAGACATAACAAAGAACAACAAGAAAATCCAATGAGTTACCGAAACTTCTTTTTACACACATTAAAAAAACATGATGCACTACCAAATGCATCAAAGGAAAAATATTCAAATAGCTTTATGCATCACTTAATTAAATCAATGTTTCAATTATCCTAAGCTTAGTAATACAAAGCTTAAACAATTATTTATTATTATCCTTTATTAGTGTCGAGTAAGTAAAGATATCCAAAACTGTAGGATATTTATTTTGTAAGGAAATATGTATTATAAAGTATGTTACTATTCCAATTTAGAGACATGCTTCAAGGACATTTTAAAATAGGTCACGGTAGAATGCTTAGTTCTAATTTTATATGAAATAAATAGCAGAACTTTAATTTGTACTCCTTCGATTGTGAAATCTAATCAAAAATTCTCCTAAAGAAATATAGTTATCCTTTCCTTTTATGGAGATTACATTTATTTAATGTTATTCTGAAACATAAGTATATGAAAATTATTAAGAATATAATTTTTTTATAAGCATAATATATTTATGGCGTCTAACATTATTTCAAAGAAAAACTGTAGAAGAGTTAAAAGAAGTCAAATGATAAAGTTCTCATCTAAAAGATGCACTCGAGAACTTTGTGTATATGTAGCAACCCTATTTTCTGCGTCATAATAATAAATAAATTTAACTAAAATAAAGTGTTTGAATTTGATTTTAATAACCATTATTTATGGAATAAAGTTTTACTTAAATAAATTATATTTAACAAGTGCTTTTGTTTCGATAAATTGAATTAAATTAATATATCCTTTTTGGATAATATATTGAAATCGAATGAAATATTTTAATTAATTATAAATATTTCAAAGTGAAAATAATTGTTATATAATTGAAATAGTTAGAAAATAAATTTATTTTGTAATGGTACAAATAATGATTAAATAAAAATAAACTGACAATGAATTGAAGGAAATTGTGTGGTTATCGAAAAATATTTTTTAATTGAAATGTTAATTAAATTAAATTGGATTGCACTAAATTTACAAACAAAAATAGAAATAATTGTTTAAAAGAAAAGAAAAGAAATTTTATTTGATTTAAATAGTGCCCAAATTTAAGGCCCAAAAACCAAATCAAGCGCATTTTCTTTCTTTTCGTACTTCTAGAATACTCTCTCTACTTCTCCACTCAAAACCATACTCGTACCTTCCTTTCCCAAATTCAATTTTTGTCTAACTAAAAACAAAATCATGTCTTTTAGAAAAGAGAAAATGAAGAAAAAAATTCGCACAAGGAGGCACTTAGGCCGAGCTTCGTCGTCGGCAAAGGGGAGGTGATGGTCGCGATGTTAGGAGGCTCAATAGGGCATCACATTTGGTCACGTGATGAAGTGAAGGGCAGAGGCACGCGTTGTGAAGGAGTGTGCGATGAAGGCTTATGCAGAGTTCGTGAAGCGACAGTGGAGGCGTTCGCGTTGGGATGCACGGACCTGGCAACGACATAAAATTCAAGAGTAGTGCCTTGTGATAATTAATGTCGTGGCTTCGACTATGCCGTTGTTGAGGCGTGTGGCTAAAACCGCTATGAAGTTTTAGATAGCAAATTGATTGAGGTGAGTTTCTAAACTCACAACTATGTCTATTTCATATGGTTTGATGCGTATTTATCCCCTATATCATTTGATTGTTTGGTTGAATCAATTGGGTTGATTGAATTGTTTAAGATTGTTTGTCGTTTGGATTGTTGGGTGTTGGTTTTGTAATTGGTTGATATTGAGTTAGGTGGTTGTGTTAATTGGAAGTGTCAATTTACAAGCGGAACTCTGCATGTTTGCGAATTGAACTAGATATTTATTTATACGTTGATGTGTGTATTTTATGATGATCGGAGCTCGATGGAACTCGGCTCGGGTCATACCGTATATATATATAGTAATGTTTGGCTGATTTTTATGGATTACTTTTACTCCATAATTTATACATTTAGATTTTTTTTCTTGTTTTAAGAGATGTTTAGCAAGCTTTGAAAATAATTATTATTTAACTATTTTAAAATTTTATTAAAAGTATTTAACAAATATTTTACCGACTTTTATTCAATTTATCCATTTTCATATTTACAAATATATTTTTAATTATAAATATACATATATTTTTCTTTTGATTATAAAACCAGTTTTAAAATCAATATTATAATATATTATAAGTTTTGAATTGTTTTAAAGTCAAAATAGAATATAATACTATTTTATATAATATATTATGAGAATAATAATATTATTTTCCAGAGATTTTTATTACAAAGGTTATTTAAATATTATTGGAAGAGTTTTCAAACCTTGGACAATATAGAATTCTTTTTTATGAAATAATTACAAGGTTTTAGATATGTTGGAATAAATAAAAATCTCTTTTCTATAATATTAGAATTTTAAATATGGTATAATTTAAACGAAAATGTTTTATTTTAATAAATTCATGTATAAAGTGAAGATTTTGAATTATATTTTATATTTATTTTTGGATGTTTATTAATTTGTTTAAAAATAGAATTTCATTATGGTATTTTTATAAATTACGTTAAATTCGCAAAGTGATTATAAATGCTTTATGTGTGTGTGAACAAGGATTTGAAAGTAAGTTATATGGTTTAAATCTTTATTTTTGATGTTATATAAATGAGGTGAAATTATTTAATATATATAAATGTTTCACTACTTTTTAGTTCTAGAGCCTAAATTGATTGAAGAAAAGTTTTACTTAAAAATTAGTAAATATTGAAAACGGAAATTTTATGTTTGGTGTAAATTAATTATTTAAAAGATTATATCAAATTATGAAAAAATGTAATATTTTCTAATTAATAATTTTAGGTATTTCAATGTAAATATTACTCATAATATGATTACTTATGAATTATTAATGTGTGCTATTTTTTTTAATATTTGATTTAAATATTTAAAGAAGGATTTTATTGAACTTTATTATTATTTCATTTTTGAATTAAATTGGGATTTGTATGTATGATTTCTACATTTTCTTATTTCTTATTTTTTTGTACTGGTTTTGATATCATAAATGACTCAAAGTGGATATTGATTTGATTTGTAATTTTGTTATGATACGGTGATGACATCCTTTCATTTGATTTTGTGATATTTCATTTTGTGTGATGAGGAATTTGAATAAACGGAGTTGTAATACTGTTCGGGATGGAGCATTCAGTAATATTTCTCTAGTTATTCTTTGGACCGTTATATAGAAGAGTATAGAGATCAACTGTGGTTTATGAGCAGCGAATAAACTTTTGAGTATTACGCAATGGTATGGGACGCTGTTGTGATATTTATTTGGTTATTCATTGTGAGTAGGTGGCACTCACGTGACGAGAATAGTTTTATGAGATCGTACTAAAGTGAGGTGATGCATATAGCAGTGAGCAGGGTAGGTGCCCTTATATTTATTGATATTGTGTCCCATTATCATGATGTACTCCTATTATTGGGGTTGAAGAGAACTAAATGGCTAAAATCCACTGTAGCGGCCTGATCTTAGGGTTGCGCCCTAAATCCATTACATCTTTTTGTTGGATATTTTATTTTATGTGCATCACATGGTTTAGGTTAAGTGATCCATAGGCTAGGTGCCCTATACCACGAGATTTGGGTTGGTGACCCATAGGGTAGGTGCCCTATAGCCCCCTTTTTATCGCTTAGGGCAGTAGTCTATTACCTATAGGGGCAAAGCAGGGTTGTGATCGAGGCTACGCATTGACGAGCCACTAATGGATATGAGTCATGATGTCCATCGAGGTAACTGAAGACTGTAGGAGTGGAACTGGTTAGATGACCATAGGCTTCTGGAGCGGGTATACGATTATTAGTCATTCCCCATCATGATTTATTCTGATTTATTCATATATGAGGAGATGAGATTATATCTTGATCGATGTCCAGATTATAGTGGATTCTTGTATCTTTTATTGTATATGATTTCTTCGATAGGCGACCCATATTTTTATTGACGTGACATTTTATCCTAGATTAAGAACTATGCTCGGGCATTGTTGTTTATTAACCCAGTTATACTTGATGACATCTCATATATAATGATTTTGGGATTTTGTTGATGATTCTGGATATAGATGATTCACCCATTTGATGTTGTTTAGATTGGATAATATTTGACGTAATTTTATATGGGCGATGACATCTTTGTGTTTGCTTTGATTGGTGTTTTCCATATAAAGAAATATGTTTTGGTATAGTAGTGTTGTTACTAACATTCCAGCTTTTCATACGTGTGTGTGTGTGTACAGCCCCTTGATTTAGATATAGTCTGACCCATGTGTTATTTACGTACTAAATTCGAGACTTTTCAGGTACAGGGACGATGAGACCAGCTTATGTTTACTGGGTATAATGTAGGCTAGTTATGCTGTTAAGTTGCATGTTATTATATATGATGTACTTCATGTATGAGTTTTCTTGAGTTGTATTTGGACATCCATTGTATATTGTATGCTGTATATTATATATTCTTACTCCAATGTTGACTCTGTGTTCTCTTTTATTTACTGTATATTGGGTATTATTCTTTCCTGGAGGCATACATGTTTATTGCTTTATGCCGATACTGTATATGTATAAATGAGTTATAATTTGATATTTAAATACGTACCGGTGTTAGCTCAAAGGAATATTCACGTGTGTATCCCATATAGCATCATTCTCCGTAATATCTGACAATATTACCTAGTAAAACTCTTGGATAGTACAAATATAGAGGTGGGGTGTTTCAATGTAGGTTTAGTGTCCAAAGAGGAATAATGTTTTTTATCTGAATACAAAATAATGATAGCTTATCTTTTTGGCTTGACAGGCTAAAAAATCTACACATTCTATATTATGAAATAAATAAATCCATAAAATAAATAATTTAAGCGAAAACTTTAGTATTCAAACTCATATTAATTCAATAATTAAAGCTACAAACAAAATGGCATATTGTTTCGCAAGTAAAAGGCTACTCCTACAAATACCTTCGTTAATGTAAAAAAGCACAAAAGCTCCATATATCTAAGATTGTTAATGGATAGGCTAAAAAATTGAAATTCAACTGCATCCATAACCAAAAAATGGATAAATATCCAATATTTGAATAAATGGATATGAATGTGTATATTAAAGTATCTACATCTGAAAAGTTTCCGTTCGATATTTTTCAATATTATAATTTATATTATATGTATTTTATTATAGTGAATGATATGTCTAATTATTTTATTAAGTTGATAATTCATATTACACGCATTTAATGCATATTAGTTGCATCTAACTATTTACTATCGTAAAATTGTTACTTTTCATACTCTTATAACTAAAGGGACTAGAAAAAAATAGGTTAAACAAAAATTTTATATTTATCTTTTTAGATTTATCAATCATCATTAGATAAATTTCCGATATCCATACGTTTTCATGGATGCAGATATCCAATATACAGAAATGATTTTGAATGCAAATGTAGATATGATATAATCCACAACTGAAAGTATCTCTTATAAGTCTAGACATTTTACTAAGAATGAAGACATTAAGAAACCGTTAAGATTTACTACATAATTAAAGCTTGACTATGGTCGAATCAACCTCACATAAGGACCATTTGGCAGTTTTTAATTTCTAATCAATGGCTTTCTAAAGATGAGTGAAAACGAATTAAAATGCTAAAATTGCCTACAAAAGGTGATAAACTAGCATTCATTCACTTGAAGTTAGTATTTGATTGCGATAAAATATAACCTAATATTAATCACAATTGTTTAAGCCAACAAGTGTATTCATAACATAAGATTATGATAACATGGTTAATATAAGATTGGACTTAGATATAATTAAAGCTAATAATGACTTTCCAAGTGGTTAGCGTTCTATTCTATACATCCTACATTATAGAAAACAAGAAGAAATACTATTATAATTGCATAAAAATATAATGAACTTGTAAACCTAAATGGAACAACCATATTAAAATTAGGAGAAATAAATTGAAAAAAAATCAGTGAAAAAAAAGAAATAAATAGGTACATGACTCATTTAATGAAATAGGTTAATTATAGTACTCAAAAATAGCTACTACATTTTTATCTAACTATGATAGAAACTAAGATACAAAATTATAGCAAACTGTGTTGTATCATCAACAAAATATATGTATGTTAACTATATGTAGTTCTTGGTGCAACTAAAGTAATATGATTTACAAATAAAATTTATTATACCATGAGTTATTGATTTTGTTATCTTTGTATTTTTGGATACTTCAAGTGTTGGGATATTTCAATAATTTAGGCCAATATGTAAAATAAAATGTGTTGTGCTATTTTGGTGTAAAGCCTAAATAAAGTCATCAAATTTTGAATTGAAGCTAAAAGGCTTAAAGATATAATTATCATGGTATTAATGTGTAGACACTGAGGCAATTCTAATTTGTTTAAGAACCAAATTAGAAAATACCAACATTAAAAATAAGTGGTTATGGTCCTCTGATCAAACCAATTCTTTTTCTCTTTCAATTAGCAACTATGGATTCAGGTATGGATTCCGCTAATTTATTTACTACCCTCTGATTTCTTCTCAATCAAATCAATATGGATCACATATTTAGATCTAGGGTTTCATGATTAATCAATCCTAAACTATATTGAAATCCTAACAAGTGGTATTAGAGTCACCCATTATTGATTTCATTAGGAATTTTTTTATGAGTAAGTTTTGAATTCAGGAAATTTTCTTTAAGGACAGTTTTTAGGGCTTTTTTTGGATGTAGGACAGCCCGCTAATAATTTTCTGTAAAGGACAAATTATTGTATTTTCCTTCCAGTCTACTTTCGCGCGCTTCTACTTCTTCTTTCTTTCGATCAAAATTTTCAGTCGCGATCAAATATCTCTCTCGCAGTAAACATATCAATCAACTTCGTTCGGTTATTTCAATTTCATCCTTCTGAAAATTGTAGTTCATCGATCATTTTTTTCTAACGCGCGTTTGTTGATCTCGTTCTTTTCATATTTGCACCGTGATCTCGTTTTTCTTCAAATTGTAGGATTGCTTGTTCGTTCGTCTATGGCAACTTTTGGAAGCAGCAGTAGGTTTTTTATTATTATTCATTTGTTTATGCAATGTTGTATTTCAATTTGCTTTTCATTTAATTTATCTTGCATTTTCTTGCATTAATGTTGGGATGATTGGAAAAGTATCATTGCTTGGGTTGTATATAAAGTTGTGATAGAGTGGAAAAGTATCATATTTTAGGTTCATTTTCTGGGTATCATTTTTATGTTTTCTTAGTATCATTTTTTTTATTATCAGTAACTAGGTATCAGTTTTGTATACGGTAGGTATCAGTTTTGTGAAATTGAATAATTAATGTTATAAATTGAACGTATTTTTACTAATGTTTATTTTTTATTTTTTTGACAGTGGGGATAACAGTCTTCTTTGTCTGTTTGTGTTGAATAATAACACTTTTAGCACTCGATTGTCTATTGATTGCTCTTTGTATGATTTGAAGAATGAGATATGTCGATGTTGGTCTCAATTAACTCCTTCTTCTATTCAGATTTATTATGTACTTGAGGACAAAGTTATTATGGTTGACACTGATTCTGATATTCAAAGTATAATTTGTTTTCAGTTATACAAGAAAGGTTCTTTCTTTGATTTTACTGTTAAGGTTAAGGGTTCTGAATTGGAATATGTTGATGGTGCTTCTATTTCAAGTTCATCTGATGTTCGTGCTTCTTCATCTTCTACCGTATCTGTCTGTTCAAATGTTGTTGTTAATGGTAATGATGCTTTGTCTTATAATGATTTGAGTTGGTATTTGGAAGTAGTGAAGAAGTCTAATCCAGATAGTTATGTTGATATGGATGTTGATCCTTGTACTAATGAATTTGAAAGGGTGGTTATTGCTTTTGGCGCTTGTTTACTTGGTTTCAAGTATTGTCGTCCTATGATATTCTTAGATGCTACTCACTTGAAGGGACGTCCTGGTGTGTTGATGGGTGCTACCGCAAAAAATGGTGATCAAGGTATGTGTTTGTTTTCAGTTTTGATTTATTTGTATTGAGATCATAATACTTGGCATAATCATTAATATTAATTTGTTATCATAATTTGTATTATGTTGGTATCAGTTTTAAGATATGTAGTTTACGGTTAGCAATTTTCTAGTATCAGAATTTTCATTGTATTGAATTGTAAGTTTGTATTTGGTATCATAATTTCATACTGCTTAGCAAGAGATTAGTATCAGTTTCAAGTATGTTAATATATGGTATCATATATAGTTATGTATTATTGAAATTTCATTTGTATCATAATATATGTCAATTTTTGTTACTTTATTGTGTTAGAATGAAGATTAATGTGCATAATGTTGTGGTTATAAATATTTTTATAATGGTCATATAAGGTTTTCGGTATCAGTTTTTTTTACTGTTAGTATCAGTTTTATGAATTGTTTTAGATTTATGGTCATAATTAGTTTTAGTTTTTTTTTACTAATTATTTTTGCATTTGCAGGTTTCTTCCCTTTAGCTATGAGTGTAGTTTCTGTAGAAAATGTGGATAACTGGACATGGTTTTTGAACCATTTAAAACAAATGCTTCAAGAAGATCGTACTTTGGTTTTTATGTCAGATCGCCACCAAGGTTTGCTTTTAGGTGTTCGTGATGTTTTTCCTTCAGCTTATCACGGTTATTGCTATTTGCATATGGAACAAAATCTTCTTTCAGCAGTAAAAGCCAAAAATGCAAATGTGTCTATTGTTGATCTATTCAAAATGTGTTCTAGAGCTTCTAATCTATATGAATTTGAAGGAGCACATTCTAAGTTCTGTCAAATTGGTGGTGTTACTGGTGTGAATTTTTTAAAGGATAAGCCATTTGATAAGTGGGTGGATTTATTTTTTCCAGGGAAAGGTTATGGTGAATATAGTTCCAATGTTGCACGAAGTTTTAATAGTTGGATTTTAGATGAATGAGCATTGCCTATTACTTTGTGTTTAGATGGTATTCGTGTTAAGATTATGGAACAAATGGCTAGAAGAAGAGAAGAGTGTCGTATTTGGAGAACAAGTCTTTGCCCTTCTATGGAGTTACGTTTAGGTGAATTGATTGAAGAAGGATTTGGATGGGATGTATATAAATCTTCTGATTTTGCTTTTGAAGTGAAATCTCCAAACTCTCATTGTGTTGATTTGAAGGAACAGATTTGTAGTTGCAACCAATGGAAAATTACGGGATTTCCTTGTGCTCATGCTATAAAGTGTATGAACAAGTCTAAGTTGTCTGTATATGATTTTGTCGAGAACTATTTCACTGTTGATTCTTATCGATGTTCTTATGCCAATGCTATAAATCCTATTCCAAATTATGATAGGCCTATTGTTGATGGTAGCATTCAAGATGTTATCAAGCCACCAAAGGAGAAACGTGGCGTTGGTAGACCATCAGTGAAGCGCAAAGGAGGATTTTCATATTTTCAGAACAAGCAAAACAGATGTGGCGAGTGCAAGCAATTTGGTCATAATAAATGGAATTGTCAAGCTTTAAAGAGGATATAATTTGATTTTAGTTTTTCAATTTGTTCAGAGTAATAAGTGGATGTGAGACTTTTTTTGGTGGTCTATAGTAATTGAACCTTTTGTTATTAATTTGTATTTAATATAGCATATTACCAAATTGATTTTAATTTCAGCTATTTAGTATAAATGGTAGTATCAGTTATATGTTTTTACAATATCAGTTCTGTTGTTTGTTTTTACAAGTTTTGGTATCAGTATCATTTTTTACAGTATCGGTTTTTTACAGTACCAGTTTTTATAAGTTTTTACAAGTATCAGTTTTTACAAGTTTTGGTATCATTTTTTACAGTATCGGTATCGGTTAGCTTGGTTGGAGATAATGTTTGTTTGATTGGATATAAACGATTTTAGTATCAGTTTTGGTTAGTTTTTAGTATCAGTTTTGTGTATTATAATACGTGCTAGAATTGACACCAGTACTAATAAATAATTAGAATGATATCTGGTGTTAGCAAAAACTGACACCAGCGCTAATTGTTGTTTCATAAAGTATGCTGAGTGTAATTTTTAGCAAAACTGATACTATCAGTCATAAGAACTGATACCCAATTACTGTTTTGTATTAAAACATTATATGAAATTCGATAATATCATTATACAACTGATAGTTGCATCATAAAACTGATAATATTATGTGGGATCCATAGTTGCATGATAGAACATATAGTATTTATTCTTGTTATAATATAAACAACAGAAAAAGAAAAGAACATCAACCACAACATATCATTCCAGGAGATCAGTATCATTTTTACAAGTAAGAGCAGCATTGTTTTAAGAACAGAACAATGTTACTTCATAAGTACCAAATTGCAACAGAACATCATTACTTCACAAGTACAAATTTCAACAGAACAACATTACTTTACAAGTACCAATATTGAATTGTGAAATAACACAATGTGAATTCAGTTCTTTTTTTTCTTTCTTCTTCTAAGCTTAACATGTATTTAGATAGACTCCAGCAGTGTTCATCATCTGTTAGTATTGCATGTACAATCTTTGCTCTTGTGGATAATATTTCCTTCTTTTCAAGTTTTATTGGTATCCTGCTTTTGTTCAGTGAAATGATGAATATCATTACAGATATTCCACAATCAAGCCTATTGAAACCAAAATGTAATATTAGTATTAGTTTGCATCAGTTGTATTAACAGGTTTATAATTAATACAAAACATTGAATTTCAGAGATAATGGTACAAGCATATAGTATGCTTTGAATTAAAATATTTAAAAGTTTTACTAGCACACTTAGTATTAATTTCTGTATGAATTGTTGTGTTTGTAGCTATTGCTTTAAGATATTTTTGCTATATATTTTGTTTTATTTTAGATTATGTAGGCATCAGTTTTTTTTTGCTATGTGTCAATTTAATTTCTGCAGGTATCAGTTTGTTTTATGTAGGTGTCAGTTTTGTTTCTGTAGGTATCAGTTTCTTTTATGTAGGTATCAGTTTTCTTCCTGTAGTAACTATTTATTTCTGACCTAAAAGCTTATTGAATTGAGAGATAATAATTTTCAATATTTTTGTTATGAATCAAATTCAATTAAATATAAAAGGTATACAATGATGTATAGAAGTATGTATGAAATGTTATAATGCAAAAACACAGATAGTTTGAATAGTGAGCAACTGTCAATTGATTATGACTAGTAGTTTCAATTGTATTGTTCATTTTGTTCTCAGTAGATAACATTTTGACCCAAAAAAACTTACGTGTCTTTTGCTTGCTGTGCACACTTTATTTGATGCATATCATCTGGTTTCACCTCCATGTATGTTATGTTATTGCTTTTCCAGATTTCTTTGAGCATGCCCTCTGTTTCATGTCTCTAAAACAGACAAAATATTAAAATGTTAGGTCATATTCACTGTAATAAGTATTTTTTTAAAAGAAAGAGAAATCTCATACCAATTTTATAGCTTCTTTTAAACTGGAATTATTTCTTTCATTTGGTCTTCTAGGGCGGTTAGGATCAACATGGCACCATTGCATTATTGGGTATGTTAAAGTCACTAATGTCCAGTGGTTTTCACAATGCAAAGGAAAATATATACTTTCAGCAAATTTGTCTTGTACAATGGATTCTAGCATAGGGAGGACAAGACTTTTTTTCACACCCTTTATATCACACACAATTGCTTTCTGTTTAATATGAAAATAAGTTATGATTTAATAAATGATGCAATTATTATGTACTTGGATATTAAAGTTTTATTTACCGTCATTGTAGTTGTGAAAGCATAATTGTGTTCTTCCAGTCCACATTTTGAAATATACCAATCTATAATTTGTATTAAAATCAGAAAAGTATAAGGCTTTTTATTGGTGAAGCAATATTAAATTGTAAATAGTATCACTAATGTTAATAGTGGTTGTGTATGTTGATAAGTATAAAAATAATTAAGCATCAAGTCAATTAAAGTATGTTGTGGATTTGGGTATCATTTTTGCTTTTATTTTGGTATTAGTTTTGATGTAAAGGAAAAAAATATTATGTACCTGCCCATCTGTCTCGTTTCCTTCTAGTACATGTTTTAGTGTATTCTTTGTTATGACACAACCTCCTCTGATTGTGTCCTTATCTTCCCTTGCCACTACACTATTTTAACAAAAAAAATTTGTATATGTTAGATAAACTTAATTTCATATTTAAAATTAATATACATATTTGTACACTTACTTTTGTGATGATTTTGTCAATGAAAAGAAAGTTTTGATCACGTTTTGTTGCTCAACATTGAGATAGATCAAACATTTGCAATGTCCAAGCCCTATCTCTGAAAGTGTTGGCTCTATTACTGCAAGTGGCTTTGGACTGTTGTCTTGTGCACTTTTGTTTTCAACATCTTCATTTTTTTGGGGTTTTGGTTTATTTGCAACTTTTTTTGTTTCATCCCATATTCAAAGCTATCACGTTGTTTTTTCACTCTTGTTCTTGCCTTCAATCTTTGAATATAAGAAGCTGTCCTTTTTTGTGTTGCTTTGATTTTTTTGCCACTTAATTTTGCGACTGTGTCTTTCTATTTTCTAACATCTGGTTGCGCAGATTCTTCTGCATCTTTTTTTCCAGTTTTTTCACTTTCAAACTCTTGTGTGTTGTAAAGTTTGAAAGATGGAGGGGTAAAGTCAAGCACTGAAACGACGTATGGTACATTTTGGTTTTTTACATCTATATCCTCTTCAAGATGTTGAGTATCTTCTGTTTTGTCTTTCTGCACTTGACTTTCTTTTTCCAACTCTTCTTTTTGATGCACTTCAGTTGGAGTCTGTTTTTTTCTTCATGTTCACATTGTATTTCTTCATTGTTCATTTTTTTACCCAATTCACTTTCTATTTCGATGGGCATATGTTTCTCCATTTCTTCTGTTTTATCTGCTCTTTTATGTACACACTCTTCAGCTTTTGTTTCTTTATTTTCTTCATTTCTTCCTATTCCCATTTCTACAAAAGTATCTGCATTTAGTTTAGTTTGTAAAATGTCGCTTTGTACATTGAAACTTTCTTTTTTATTTTCACCGTTTTCTTTACTGTCATTCAAATCATCTTCAAATTTCTTGGTGTTGTCTTCAGCCTGCGATCTTTTCTCTTCATTTTCTTTCAACTTCAACTTAATTTCTTTTAACTCTTCTTTCAAACTCAAAACTTCTTGCTCTGCTTTAATTCTTTTTTTTTCTACTTCCAATTCTTTTTTTGTTTTCTTTGTTTCTTCTTCCAAATCTTTTATATGCATTTGGAAGATCTTGGTGCTTATGTCTTCTTCAAACGAATGTGCACTTTCTTTGATTTCTTCAAACTTTCTTTTTTTCCATGCTTTTATTTTTGAATTTTGGGGAAATTTTGTTCAATAGTTTCTGTTTGAAGTAGACATTCTTCATATGAGCTGAGATTTGTAATTTCTTTCACCTATAAAATTGATATTGGAAAATTTGTTTCAGTTTTAAGCTATGATTTCAATTTACAATGACAATTGAATTTTTATTGTAACGAAAAGAGGAAATACTATGTGATAAAAGAAATAGCTAATGTTTTAATTTTTGATACTATTAGTATCAGCTTCAATCATGTAAAACTGTGGTATCAGTTTTTGAATTCTAGTATCAGTTTCTTATAATATTAGTATCAGTTTCTTATAACATTAATATCAGTTTCAAGGATGTACAACTATGGTATCAGTTATTGCATTGTAGTATCAGTTTATTATACTTCTAGTATCAGTTTCAATTGTGAAATTATATGGTATTAGTTTTTGCATTCTAGTATCAGTTTTTGATACTTCCACAATTAGTTTCAAGCATGTAATCATATGGTATCAATTTTTGCATTTTTGTATTAGTTTATGATACTATTAGTATCCGTTTCAAGCAAGTAAACATATGGTATCAGTTTTTGCATTCTAGTTTTTGTTTTTGATACTATTTAGTACGTAATGATATGGTATCAGTTTTTGCTCTCTGTAGTATCAGTTTTATGTTATAGAAGAAAGAATATACAATTAAACGTTATTCTACATAAGAGTTAAAGCATATTGATTTACAAAAATTAAATGGAATTTTAACTTACATCACCCTCTTTCACATTATCAAAAACTTCTTTGATTGCTTTGTCTTTTAGTTTCCGTAAGTCCCACTTTGCAAATCTTGGTAAAGCTACAGTATAATGTTGCCTTTGTTGAATGAGATGCAATTTCTCACAAATGCAATACTGTTAACATAAAAAGAATTGATTAGATATGTTTGTTAAAAAAATTAAGTAATAAAATTTTGATTAATTTATCTTACCAATGGAAGCGTGGAGCATCCCGACATATTTCTTGGCTTATGGATGAACTTCTTAACAAATTTACTGAAATTCTTTTCTATCGTTAGTGGCCAAGAAACCAATTGCATTGTCTCTACATTAATTAAGTATGGTAGAAGTCCCCATCTTAACTTTTGCTGGTTGTTTGGGAAGAAGAATTTTAATAGTATTTCAATTACTATTAACAGTGGCAAGTCTTCTTCGTATTCTTTTTTCTTCTTTACCACTTCTTGCTTTATTCTTTTTTCCACAACATTCCTTGTTATTTAAGTGCAATTGCCAAAGTTTCTCTTTGCAAATTCCCTGCACTACATTGGAATCGTTATGTTTGTCATTTTTTGAGTTGGCTCGATGTTAATTCCTTTTAATGGTAGGCCAAAAATCAAACTTATATCTGTTGCTGTAACTTTCATTCTTTCTTTGGAAAATAAGAATGCATCTTCCTCAACTGAGTAGCATTTGTATAAAGCATCCAAATTGTGTTGATGCTTTTTACATTCTTTCATCAAAATTTACTCTTCATAAAAAACTCTAAAGAAATTGTAGAAAGGAGTGCTCTTTAATATGTCCATCTGCTTTTTGGATAGAGTATTTTTTTGTTTTATCATTTTCACTGTTTTGAATACTGCTTGCAATCCACATCTATAAGCAGTTTCATGCTTTTTATCTTTAGATTTTAATACTTTCTGCTGTTTTGTTTATGATCTTCCTTTTATGCATTTTGGATGTGGATTAACAAAATCATCATCATCCTATTATTTCAAAATAAAGACAATAAGTTATTTGTGAAACAAATTATGTTGAAACATAACAATAGGTTGGGTATTAGCTGCAGTGACATATCTTCAGTCAAATATGTAATAATTTCAAGTTTGCAGTAACTAGGTATCAGTTTGCAGTTACTAGGTATCAGTTTTTACTAAGTAGGTATCAGTTTTCTATAAGCAGGTATCATTTTTTTTCAAGTAGGTATCAATTTTTTATAATTAGGTATCAGTTTTTTGTAAGTATCAGATTTCAAGTGTATGATACTGACTATTATTTTACCAAACAATTTACGCTAAATGATAATGACTATTATTTCTTGTAAGTAGGTATCAGTTTGTTGTAATTACCAGCCTTTTCTTTTACCAAATGATTTACAGGTATTATTTTTGCAATATCTATCATGCTATAAAGTTATAATGTTTCTAATTTTATCGAATTGAGTTGTTCTTCTTCTGATTCTTCATTTGCAGCTTTTTTCCTTCTTTTTTCTGAGATTTTTCCTGTTTAACATTTTTGATAATATTAGAATACATTTAACAGTATGAAATTGTTAGTATTAGTTTTATAATTTTGCAATTTCAGTTACCTCAGTTTCTGTTTGTATTTTGTTCTGAATCGTTTTTTCATTTCTTCTTTTTGTTCTTTGTTCTCTTTTTTGCATATTGATTTCAACTATTTTCTCTGCAGTTATTTGTTGTTGCGTGTTCTCTTCTTTGTTCTATGCAAAAAAATCAATGTTACTATAATAAAACTATACAAACTTTATTATATTTGATTTTATAGTATCAGTTACCTTCTCTGGTATACTTTCGCTTACTTCTGGTCTGGTTTCAATTGCTGTTATTTTTTCATGTCTTCTTTTTGTTCTTTTCTCTCTATTTTGCTTTTCCTCTTCTACTGATGTAGGTTTTTTAAGTTTTAACTTGTTGCTTTTTCCCTTTATTGTCGTTGCTATCTTTTGCACTAGAGTTAGGTTTTTCTCTTCTATCATTGCATTTTCTTTTTGAATATCTGCTGTTGGAAGTGATTCGACATTTCGATTTTCACTTTGTCGCTTCACTTCCGACGTAGTTAGGTTTTCATCGACTGTCGATTGTTGCGGTTGTGTTAGAGATGTAGATTTGTTTCTGGTTTGCGGTGTCATTTTTTCTTTCGAGCAAAATTTCGTCAAATTCTGAGTGAAAGCAAGGAGGAGGAAGACGAACGAAATTCTTTGTTTTGTTTTAAATTGTATCTGGGCTTTGGGCTTTGTCCTTACGGTAAAAAAAATTTGCGTGTGTCCTTGTGACTAATTATTTACTTTAATTTGTCCTTTAATTTTTTTTTCCTTTTGAATTGAACTACATCTAGAAGTCATTGAATTTATGTAATTTCTTACTTAAGTTTCAGATCTGCTTGATCTATGTATCAAGGATATTTTCGGTGATGATCTTGGATTTGGTTTAGTATCAATTTTTCTTCTTCTCCATATTTTAAATTTAAAGGTCGATTTATGGAACTGTTTTGGTATAAAAAATAAATCTAAATAATCTATATGTTATTCATGAAATAAGATAGAATTTTGAAATCATTAAATTTTTGGAAAATAATCTAAATTTCGAAAACAACCTATGTTGGTTAAAGTATCCACATGTTTATTATTATGTATTTTGTAGATAAGTTATGAATTTTAATGTGAGGAATACTTTGGATCTAACATGTACAGTGATTTTCTTTTATGTTTATTTATGGTGTGGATATATATATATATATATATATAATTTAGAACCATTTATGCATGAATTATAAATCCGGTTCTATGATTACTTTACCTTACTTAACTTTTGATTAAGTAATTTGGATATATATATAAGGTATATGGACTATTTAAGGAATTTTGATTAATTAGAAATGAATTATGCTCCTTTAAGGTATTTATGTTGATTTTTTATGTTTCATTTCCATGTCTTGGATCGAGTAGCAGTTAAATGAGTTATTGACTTTTGAAGTCAATGTTTATTGCAAATATTTTGTATTTATATATTTTAATTAATGTCAATTTTTGGAGTTATGAAAATCATAATGTGTATGTTTTTTCCTTTATGTACGTATGTTGGAATTCGACATTAATATTTATGACAAATATAGAAATGAATAAATTAATGATATACAAGTACTAAACTAAAGATAAAGTGACATAGTAGTATTCTGTATAACTATCTTATGGTTCAAATATACATCACAGCTACTACATTCATTCGTGTTATTTAGTATGACATTTACTATGTTATTTATACCTAATTTTGTATGGAGTTTAAATCTGGAGTTCATATGTGACATTTGTTACGTAATTTATTTATAATGCCTTGCATTGTATTTATTTAGGGAATTTCATGAATATAACCACATACTTAAAGCAAAAGATTATAACAGCTATGATTAAACATGTTATGCTACGATTATAATTTTGAGATTTTCAAGTGTCATATAGACCTAAAGCATTTTCAGGAGTGTTTTATAGCACTCAAAATATATGAAATAAATCCAAATATATTTTTAGTATCTCTTAGCAAACTGATTGTAACTATCTTACATTCTTAGTGAGCTAATTGAAATAACATATCATCGAAGTGATCTCCCTTATTTTAGTTGTTTATGAAAATGTTTAATATTTGTGTGTATTTATTCATGCAGATGTTAGGTAGCCCAAAGGAAGGTTAATACTTTGTCAAATTACTTATACATGTGTGATGATAAATATATGACAATTATAAGGTTTTAAAAGTGAATATCTAATCGGTCCAAATGAATATTGTTATTTGACATGAATTTATTGTCGATGTTTGATCATTACAACAAGAGTAATGCTTATAGTTAATATTAGTGTCCAAAGACTTGATATTAATATTGTACTCGGTATCTTGAGAAGAGACTCACCAATTAATTGAATTTTACTGTAGTTGATTTTTGGATATGAGCATATACGGTCTATCATTTTTTGTTCAATTTTCAACTAATTTTACTAAAGTATCTGCTAGTTTTAATAATATTATCATCTTGTTTGGGACTAACTTTAAGGATTAGTAAGAGAATATATTATTTGTTATCGACTGCGTGGATCTAGCTCTTGCATTTAGGAGGATCACACACATCCTGTTACGGTTGAATGCTCTTATAATGTTATGAAGAACATTGAGAGGTGAGATAATCCAAATTGCTAGAGTCAAATGATCATAAGGTAGAATATTTCAAAAGATTTCAAGGGTGTATCCATAGGGATAATCAATCTTAAGGTGTCCTTTACAAACTAAAAAAAAGCATTTTGCCAAAAACGATAAGGGAACAAGCACGCTTTATATTGCTTGATTCCATAAAGTCAAAGTAGGGAAAACATAAATGAGTATTATATGAAAAAAATATTGTTTCAAGAGTTAAAAGGCACTCAAGTTATTGTTTTGGTACTCTCTTTATTCATAGTATAACCATTTTTAAGATTATTATTAATTATAATTTTTTTAAGAATAAAATGACATCTTAATGAGCTCATTTTGCATTACAGTAAGAAGAAGAGAGATTGAAGCATGATAAGATAGAAAGTACCCATTTAACGTACATTATAAATAAATATATAAATAAGGATAAAGAAAATTGCAAAGAATCTAATAAAATGAAATAACACACATACACAAATATATATATATATATATGTATGTTGTATCTTTTATGAAATTTATGGACATATAAAAAGAATTTTACTAGATATCACACGTGTCGTATCTCAAAAGGATATGCATATTGTTTGGATTTGTTTGATATTTTTATTATAAGGTCACTTAGACAGATTTCGATTTCTAATTCTGATATGAACAAATCTGGTTATTATTGTTCCTTCAGGAATAATATGATTAATCCATCAGTAAATTCATACATAATTGGAATTGAATATCATGAAATTCATGATAAATACCTCTTATAATAAAGACTTTAATTTAGATACGGCGATTAATGTAATTATTTATTCCATCTTACTAAATAATTCTACATTGAGGCACTAAAGATAACGAATACTTTATTGATATTATAAGTGATTTCAAAGCTACAAGTTTTATATACTCACACTAAGGAGAATTCTTAAGACGGGAAATGCAACGAAATTTAAGGATGTTGAGTTTGGGGGGAGAAACTAAGTATGGATAATTGTCTTTCAAAAGAATCATTATCTTTGATTCAACTATAGTTATTTCTTCGAATAATGTATAAGATTTGTTTTCTTTCATTAACAAGAAGTAAATTAAGAACCACAATAAGACAATGTTAAAAAAATTATTCAATCTAAGGTTAATATTTCAAGAAAACAAACTCAACAACCTCAAGGTTCAATATCAGTAAGGAAATCCACTTGAAAGGAAGAAATACAAATCCAGATGACTATGTAGTATTTCTTCATAAAGGTAAATAATGGATTGGTGAAGATGTTTTAATTGTCTTACATCAATCCATGCAAGATATTACTTTGAAATGTAGATTTGAGGTATGAATATATAGTGTAAATCTATAAAGGACAATAAAGTTTGAGATCATTCCCCCTACTTTAAGTTAACAAGATCACTGGTTATGACTAACTGTTCAAAACCAAAAGGGATTAAGTGGGTAATGTGGAAATGTATAAGGCGAATTATAGAAAAGACTATACTTAAAAAGGAAAATGATGTTAGTTTTAAAAAAGACTTTCTCTTTGGTTTTACTAAAACACTTTACAATTATTTTAGAACTTGTTGCATATTACAATTTTAAGCAATATCGGAAGGATATTAAAGTCGTGTTTCTCAATGGACACATTGGTTAAACAACTTAAGAAACCTACTTATGGATTACTTTTTTGTATTAGTGATTCAGATACACCAGTATTATTCATGAGGTGATATTTGGATTATCACAAAAAAGCTAGGCAGATAAGTGCTTAAAGTAGGTTTGGTATACAAACTGCGAATCAATTGATTCTCTTTTGCCAAAAGAGACAAATATTGTCTTAGAACATCCTTGAAGCTAAAGCAATGCAAAATATTCCTCATGCATCTGCGATTTGGAAGTGGATCAGTGGTTAATGATCAAAATGGTTACGAGATATCTTTAAGGAATTAAAAAAATATGCTCATAGATAAAAGATCGGATTGGTTGGAGATCATAAGGCATTACGATCCGAATATTTTAGATATCAAGAGTACAAAAAGTCCACTTTAGGTAATAATAATAATAATATTTTTGGATGGAGCTAAATAAGGAAAGTTATTAGACAGACACTTATAGCCTCCTCTACTATAGAACTTACGTTTATTTTCTGTTATGGAGCATCCAACGATGGAAAATAACTACAAAATTTTGTCACAAAGTTATGGAGTATTGAAAAAGAAATTGAAAGACCATTAAAGTAATATTGTGACAATAAACAACATATTATTTTTCAATAAAATGAGAGTGCAAAATAGATTGTAATTCATAAAGCATATTATGAAAAACTCCATTATGGTGGATCCGCTTACAAAAGGATTATCACCCAATACCTTTCATCAACATGATGCCCAATTGGTGTAACTTTTATATAAGGATATTTTGGATCAAGTGGAGTTTGTATTTGGGATAGTCATATGACACATTGCTCTATGCTTCGATTACAGATATATTTTTTGATCAGAAATAAAGTATTCTTTACACTCCATGAAGTTCAAATATTGAACTTTTTTTTTCGATCTCACTAAAGTTGGACCAGTTGGAGATAGGCATGTATAGATCTATAGATCACAGTTCATGTAATTTCCATGCTACACATCCATGATTGATCTATGTCATTTGATTGTGTTGGTATATGTGACCATTGAAGGGTTTAGTTACACTAAAGGTAACGAAAGCCATTTTGATTCTTTGCCATCATAGTTAATGGACGAGATTGTTTCGGAAACACCTTGTGTTATAAATAGAAAACTTTGGAGCTCATAAAGTCATGCATATTTATAAGGATATTACATATGTGATCCGGGGAAGATTGTTGGAATATTTCAATAATTTGGACCACATATGTAAAATAAAATGTGTTGTGCTATTTTAGTGTTAAGCCTAAATAAAATGATCAAATTTTGAATTAAAGCTAAAAGCCTTAAAGATATAATTGTCATGGTATTAATGTATAGATACCAGAGCAATTCTAATTTGTTGAAAGACCAAATTAGAAAATGCCAACATTATAAACAAGGGGTTATGATTCCAAATTATGAAAGCTCTAGTTATTCGCATAATCACTTCTATGAAAATAATTTAGATCTAGAGTTTGGGTCAATTTAGAAGATCAAACCAATTCTTTTTCTCTTTCAATCAACAACTATGGATTCAGGCATGGCTTTCGCTAATTTATTTACCTTCCTTTAGTTTCTTCTCAATCAAATCAATATGGATCACATATTTAAATTTAGGGTTTCATGATTAATCAATATATTGAAATCCTAACATCAAGAACAATGTTAGGATGGAAAGGGTGGATTAATTTACGGTTGGTTAGTCAACCAGTTAAATAGAGACTGTAGACCAAATAATTGAACAATTTATACATTATCACTGCACAAAATTGAAATCATCGAAGTGCAATCGCTGTAGCAAATCAACCGTACCAACTCGGTCGTCTAATTGGAGCTGTATAACCCCAAATTAACAACATATAAATAAGAAAATGCTAAAATGGATTTTAAAGGGAAACTAAAATTAAATATACAAAATTGAATGTATTGCTGATGGAACTAAGAAATCTTGTTTATGATGTATCACTGATGGAATTTGAGAGCAATTTTTCTGAGATCAAGCCAATTTCAGAATTTAAAAGCAAACCATATATTTTCTTTTCCATTCAAGAGATATGACTGATATGTTAGAATAAATGAAAACATGCAAAAATAAATCACGCACATCAAGTAATTACAATGTGGAAAGTGTAAACAATGAGCTATTCATTTTTTGCTTGTGGGAATATTATCATGGAAATGACAGTGATTATGAGAGATGCTAAAGAAAACACCTATCCATGGACAAATTATCTATAATAACCATGATGATAGTTTTATTACTTGGTATATAATTTAAAGGCTTATGCATCCACCATTTAACTCAAATTGTTTTATGAATCAATGATCCTAAAGTAGCTAAAATTTATTTTCAAGCCCTTCTGTAAACATCAAAGTGGATACATTAATTCTTAAATATTTTACACTGAATTTTGTTCAGCAAATTTATGATATATGGCTATCAGAGGAAGATTCTTATGTTTAATGATTCTAGAAATAGAACATTTCGATTTAAACCTAAAAACCAAATAAATACTTAATTGTAAGAAATACCATGCGACTTTCAACTATAAAATCACAAACCAATACTTGAACCAAAGATATTTAGGACAATTCATATGATGCTAGCAATAAATTTTCGAACCACAACAATTGGTGGTACAACATAGTATTACTGTAGATGATATTGAAAACTTCGATTATAAAAAGAATAAATTTTCTATTTAGGCCACATATTACAAATTTAGGCCAGTTTCAAAACTTAGTACAAAACTAGGCCAGTTTTGGCCACATAAGCTGCCATGTGTACTGGCGGAATGTCAAATGCCACCAGTACACGTGTTAGTGGAAAAAATAACTGGTGGCTTTTGAGATGCCGCCGGTTGCGGCATTTGATATGTTGCCCTGTTGTTTGCCTGTTGCTTAAGGCAGCCTCCTCTTTCAATTATCACTCCACCCTCAAACTCAAAAAATCCCAAATCCGAACCCAACATCCCAACTCTCCGAAAATTAATATTTTCACTCAAAAACTCGTTAAAGTAGACTAGAAATCGAAGGATGGATTCCTCATCCTCTCAAGTATCTCCTATAGGTTTGTGTTCTTCTATTTGTCTCTAAAATTTTGAATTTTTGATTTTAGGGTTTAGAAATAAAATTAGTTTTGTAGGTATAAATCTTTGTTTCTATACTATAATGAAGTAGTTTGTGCATGTAGAACATTTGTTTGATTCATTGTTGATTGTATATAAGGAATGTTTAGGTAATATATTTGATTTGGTTATGTTATTGTTGTAGAATATGAAGAAATGACACTCAAACCGATTGATGATAGCGTTCTTTACTTACAAGCTCAACACCGCACAAGCAATAACGATTTGATGGAGGTACATACTGATATAATTTGTCTTGCATTTTGCAATGTGGTAGTAAATGGCATAATAGCTTGCATTTTGTTTTAATTTTTGACAGGCGATTGAGTCGGACGGCGTCATTGACCATTCATCGACCTTAAAGCTTGTCACGTCAGTGCATCCTGGTGTGTTTTGGAACTTTTAGATAGGGCCGTATTTGGTGTTATTCATAAGTTGGGATACACATAGCTCGATTGTAATCTTCTGACGGCGTTGATCGATAGATGGAGACCTGAGACGTCTACATTTCGTTTCAGAGTAGGTGAGATGACCATCCCATTAAAAGATGTAGCTGTGTTGCTTGGATTGCCGATTAACGGGGATCCCATTCTAAAACCGAATTTTCCAAGCAATTATACGGATTAATGTGAGTCCTTGCTTGGTCTGTCTCCTCCAGAAGACGTGAGATGGGGAAATGAGTCAATAGTGGGCACTTGGTTTAGGGAGCAGTTGGCCGATGATATTCCCCGTCGTGCCTCTCTAGTGCAGGTAGCCCAGCACGCCCGCGCTATTATTTTGCACATCATCACTCAACTTCTTTTTCGCGATCGATCAAAGCCTCGAGTGGCCCTTCAATAGCACTCGTTGTTAGAAGACTTCGATTCTTGTCGGCAATATTCATGGGGTAGTGCGGTGCTAGCTTTCACTTATATAGAGCTTACTAGAGTGGTGTTGGTACAACAACGGTCTGTCGGTGGTTGTATGACTCTAGTCCAGGTACGGTCATAGTTATTCATTAATTCATATTTGTGAATGTCGTAAACATTAACTAAATACAACTTATACTCTTGAAGCTATGGTCTTAGACATATCTTCTGATCGATCGTATAACTATGAAGAGACCAATAATCGAAAATTTGAAACCATACGAATGAGGTAAAATATTGTTGGTTGTACGGTTGTATCAACTTATACAGTTTGTATAAATTTTTACTATTTTAGGTAGATTGGATCGAAAAATACCAAAATGACTCCCAAACAGAATTTGGCGTTCTACCGGAACGAGATTGATGTCTTGGACTATATTGTAGTTACATGGACTCCATACATTGAGGCAGAGCTTGATGCTCTTCCGGCTCTGTGCACTGAGGCGAGGCAGTTATGGTGGGCAAGACTAATGATATTTTGCTTTGGTGATCTAGCATACCATCTCCCAGATAGAGTGATGAGGCAGTTTAATCTTCGCCAACACTTACCGTATCATGCTCTATATTATACTCTTCCATATGGTGAAGATGAGTTTGGAACTATGATAGAGTTGTGGAATAACCGCTTCTTAGCTGCGGAAGATGAGCATGAGATCACGCTGACTTATGAGGAGTATAATAGTTGGTATTGGAATATCACTCGGCGTTATGTGCTAAGAAGACGAGAGGAAGTGCCTGAGCAAGAGGTCGCTCCTTACACTCCAAGAGCTCCGTTTGAACGGAATGTGGTACGTATTTAAATTGACAATTTTTAAGGTAGTTGTAAAATCAATAATTGTATATGTTATATGCAGGCGGATGGTATGTATCGTATGTTGGACATAGTAGATGAGCTTGTGGAGGTGGTTCCCGAAAAAAGCATGGCAAAATGCTTCTCGCTCAAACAAATTCTATGATCTTGTTTGTCGAAGAACAAGATATCAAGACCAATCCTGCCTCCGCCTCCCCCTCCTCTTGCAGTGCCACCACTTATTGAGGACACTGCACCTGCCGCACCATTTTAGGACATTGCATCTGCCCCACCGGCCCCCGAGCCGAAGAGAAAGTATCAAAGACGAAAGAAAAGTGTGGGCGAAAGCTCCGGGGCAACAACTTCCCAACATACACATCCGGTTGGGCCTTCTCAACCCCCTATGGAAGGAACACAAGAGGAGGGCGTGTGAAGAAGTTTCGCCTGTAGAGGAGGAATTCATGCTCAAGCCAAGAAAATCGAAAAACAAAATTCCTCGCGAACTAAGAAATTTGAGAGGGTAGTGTACTTTGGACTGTCTTTAGTAGTGATTTTAGTGTTTTTATGTTTGTATTGGAGATTGGGTTGAAACTACTTTTGATTGTAGTATTGTTTTTCATTGTAAATATAGTTCGTATTGAATATATTTGCGATTCTTATGTAAGTGTTTACCGTGTAATTGTGTAGCATGTATAATGGGGCTGCTAATGCTATGCAGTGGCCAAATAGCAAAGCAGCATTTGAAATGTTGCTCCTATGTAGCATTTTAAATGCCGCCCATTATGTAAGTAACATGGCGGCATTTGAAATGCCGCCCTCCTGCATCATCTGAAATGGCACACGAATGCGACATTACAAATGACGCCGTGTTGTTTTTTCTCTACATTACAATAGCTACTCCTACTTACCCCACCCATACTTTACCAAAACTCCTTCATCAAAACCCAAACTTTTTTATTTCTCACAATTTTCAGTTTATCTCAAATTGTAATTTATTTCAACAAGGCGTCTATAAGGTAAGTATGACATTAATCTCTGTTAATTTCTTTCAAAATCTTATTTCTCTTACTTTGTAATCCCAAAACTCCTTTATCAAAAACCAAACTTTCTGTTTTTTTGTTGTATATTTTGCTTCTATTCATAGATTGATAATGGATAATTAGGAGATTGATGATGAAACAATGATGAAGATTTACGGCGAATTTGAACAAAAGAAAGGTAATGGGATGGAAAGTGGCACCAACCTTGATGTGGATTTTGTGCCAGAGACACAAGTTGAAGAATTGCCGCCGGATGTGGATAATGGAACATCAACAATAGATGTAGCGAATGAAAGACTAGAGCAACAATCACTATATGCACGTCTTATAGGCGCACTTGGTCATCAAAATCTCAATCATGCTAGTTCAAGCATGCAACCTCCGTGTGTACTTTGTTACTATGGAGATGAATGTGATGTAATTGTACGTAGAAACGTGAGGAATGCTGGACGTCGTTTCTACCGATGTGCTGGGTACAACGATCATAAGATACGGCCTCATCAAGTTGATTACTGCAATTATTTTAAGTGGCTAGATCCTGAAATGTGCCCTAGGGAGGTTGAATACGTTTTAGAGATGCAAGCAGAAAATAGTCGTTTGGAGAAGTTGAATCTTGAATATGCAAACGAATTGTTGGTCTATGAATACGAGTATATGGCGTTATGGCCACGTAGATCATTGAAGGAAAAGTGAACTGCATTTGCTGCACCTATTTCCTTTAGGAGTCTGCATCTCGTCCATCGTACCTTTAATTCTAGTAGAACGTGGACATCTTGGTTGCCTTTTAGCAATATGAGGTAGGACCAACTGATTATCGCTTAAACTCCAATAGCGTTTATCGCGGAAGGGATGAAACTCGGTGGTATAAGTGGCCAAGTATTTCTCAGCCGAATACCATGTTGAAGCGAAGTCATGATGGGCCCTATTAGCTCCATTGGAAACTGTTGAGTAAGCGGCCATAACATGCGTACAAAATAAGTGCTCTAATAGAGGTATGTTGCATGTACATGAGCAACTGTTACTGGTGGTCAGTACTTTGAATTCATCACCGAAATAGTGCACAACTTGCCATTCAGCTTGACTAAAGCGAATTATTCTTGTACGCCTTGCTTCATTAGCTCTATCGGCGGTCTTAGCTTCCCACTTCAGAGTAAGACGGGTTGTAAGTTTTCCTGCTGCTTATCGTCTTTGACAAAAATAATCAACCGACCTAAAAAAGGTGCATGCAACCAAAGCTTTAGCAGGTAAAGACTGAGCTCCTTTAAGTACACCATTGAAACTTTTTGCACAGTTAGCGGTCATGACATGAAATCGACCGCCATCATCTTTACACAATGCCCAATTTTCCTCTTTCCCTCCTAAACTCCTTTCTATCCAATTGTGAGCCCTAATGCATGTAGTTTTGATTTCTTCTCGGATTTGTTGTACTCGGCTTCCTCTGCAGCATAAAAAAGGCCCGTCAATCTTTTTTCTCTAAATCCCACAGCTTGAAAATTAGCCTTGAGATGTCTAGCACATAAGCGGTGTTTATGAGACAAACCCCATTTCGTTTCCAATGCTGTCGGTATTCCTTTCATTCGATCTAAAATGAAGGTAATTCGTCGATTGTTAACATTATGAATGAACCGCCGCATGCAAGCAAAAAACCACCGCCAACTATCACCAGATTTTGACTCTACAATTGCATAGGCTAAAGGGTATAGATGGTCATCCGCATCAACAACAGAGGCGACAAGTAATGTCCCTTTGTATTTCCCATACAAATGTGTGCCGTCAATACATAACAACGGACGACAATGAACAAAACCTTCAATACAGGGGCCAAAGGCCCAAAAAGCTCGATCAAACACTCCATATTCATTCATAGTAACATGTCCAACGCTTCCTAGGTTCATTCTAGCAATTTCAGCAAAATATTGTCTTAGAGTGGTATATGATTCTACTCAATCACCATAAATCCTTTCCACCGCCTTACGCAAAGCTCTTCAAGCCTTCATATAACTAACTTTCATGAACAATTGTTCTTCCATCAATACTTGCATCGTCCTAGCTGTTATATTCAGATCGGCTTTCAGGAAAGGTAAGGTCTTTGATACTAGAAAATTAGAAGTCGCTTGCTTGTGAGTGGAGTTCACCGCTAGGTTAACACAGTTGTGACCGCTTGGATATTTCCTTATAATCCACCAGTTCTGCTCGGATTTTTTTGAAACAATAGCATGAATTCTCCATGGACAGTTGGCATCTATATTACAAACGGCAGTGTATTTGGATTTATTTGATTTTAAAGCTTTAAAAGATGGCATGTATAATTGACCATTCACTCAACTTTTGTCACAATTTAGCTTTCGTCTCGAAAATCATACCAACTTTAAATCCACTCTAAATGCTAACGGTTGAAAATAACTCATTGCTGAACTCAAGATTTGCAATAATAGACCTAGCCATTATTTGTGCATTACACAGATCATCATCCAAAGGTACCTCCATATCCACCTCATCACTGTCTTCGGGAATACTGTCTTCAAAAATAAAATCATAGGTCAAAGCATCATTGTTCACTTGCATACTACCGATCCACTACACGTCATTCTCTGCCATATTCACTACATCCATACTATTTGCAGGGGGATCGTCATATACATCTTCATCTACAACCATGTCCATTTCCATATCAACGTCTGCTTCGTTTGTGGTTATGTTCACATTCACTACTTCGACATGAGATTGTGTAGCAATATCATGCGCGGGAAATTTGTAATTCACAAATAAATATTAATTCAAACACTGTATCAGAAATAATAGCTAACAAAGTTAGCTTATTATAAACAAATACCTCTGACTTATATCATATAACTCAGATGAAGTTGGATACATATAAGGAGACATATGACAGTTTGATGGTCCGACAGTACTTGGCGGTGTTGGTCGACAAGGAAGATAACTACATATAGAACGACAAAACTTTCAACTATTACATAACTAACATTGTAATACGACATAAAAATAATAAATAAATGTTTCACCTTCCAAGCAAATGTGAAAAGCTGTCTTGAATTGGATATGGATAGTTATACTGAACACCTTGTTGATAACTCATACACGGCGGATATCCATATAGGGATTATTGTTGACCGTAAATCGCTGTCATAGGTGGATTACTAAAACTTGGAGATGCAGTTCCATGACTAATACTTACTATCTCAACCATTCTACGGTAGTCCTCGGTTACACTGTTAACTACTTGTTCTCGTACGGGTTCTTCTTCTTGCAACCGCCTACTTTTCCCAACAAATAGCTCTATTGATTTTGATGTCGCTGAAAACATTAGCTCCACATCGTCAACATTAGCTATTTCAATGGCTTTCGATCCTGAATTCGTAGGCCAGTTACACACCAACTCTATATCAAATTCATCGGATTTTATCTTATTCACTTTATAAATCGATTCTTTTAACTACGTTAAATTACAACCTTTCAATACTTTCGTTGGTTTACACGACCAACCAACATATTTGCCACAATTAAGTTCGTTTATAACCAGTTCACCGTCATCAAATCATTGGTACACACTTGGGAGCCATTCTACATGTCATTAATCAACTTTTTAATTACTTCCATAAATTACCAAATGGCATATGATAATAGAAACACACAAAAAATAAACTAGGGTTTGCAAAATAACATACCAAATTGTTCAAGAGGAAGAAATAAGTGTTGCTCCTTGACTATAGCTATTTTCGATCAAGATTTAACTATACTTTGGAAAAAAAATTAAGATTTTGGTTTTTGGGTTTTTTTAAGATTTGATTTTTTGAGGGAGGAGTGATAAATGATAGAGTGGCATGTTTAAAAAGCAGCAACAACTGGACGGGATATCAAATGCCACAAACTGGCCGCATTTCAAATGTCGCCAGTTATTTTTTCCACTAAAACGTGTACTGGCGGTATTTGAAATACTGCCAGTACACGTGGCAGCTTATGTGACCAAAAATGGCTTGTTTTTGTAATAAGTTTTACAACCGGCCTATATTTGTAATAAGTTTGCAAAAGTGGCATGAATAGAAAATTTATCCTTATAAAAACTCTTATAAAAGTGAATGGGGCAGTAAGCAGTTTCACGGCATGTATATATACAGTATTTTTCATTTCAGTCGGTAATACGGAATGCATGGAGACATGTAATAAATATAGATGTTCGATTGTAAGTGGCAGACCCGTAAAGCGTATGAAGATTAGACTCGGAGAAATCAATGTAATAATGCATAACCAAAGTTATTGCTTCGTATTTCAAATGTTGGAAATGAATACAATATAAAAATAATCAAATATACCAATGAAGATTACCCCAAAATATAGCCATCATATGAGTCATGCAATTGAATTTATAAGCCAAATTATGGAAAATACTTTAGTCATAGAGCCTAACATTGCCTGAAGTCATGAAAACATTTTTTTATGCATTAGCAATTCTATCAACAAAGCAAGTTGTGGTTTAGTTTGGACAATATCATATAACATTGTAGGTCAGTATAATAATGCTATGAAGCAGAGGAACAGTGCCTTTAGGAAAACAGTTTGTCACAATTGGAAACTGATGTAGAAAAATTAAAAATAATCATATTAGTAAAGAGCAATAATGTTTCGTTAATAACCATATCCTAATCATTAGATTTATGAAAGCATTAGGGCCCGATTGGTTTGCTGTTTTTAGTTTTGTGTTTTCGTCTAAACAAAAATGTGCATTTCTTATGCATGGTTGGAAAACACACAATTTTGAAAAATGAAATTAACATAGAAAATAGAAAACAAGTTTATTTGATTTTTCGTGTTTTGAGGCATAACAAAAGGACGGAAAACAATTCCTCTCCTCCATTTCCCGTCCATCGTTGTAATGACTAAGAATTGTAAAAAAAATTATCATGTTTTCTTGTATTTTGTAGTTTATGTTGAAAACACAAAACTCAAAACTCAAAACGAAACCAAATGGGCCCTTAGCTTTCCGAACAGAGTGCCGAACATTTATGATAACATTATATTACATTATATTGATCTAAAGTAAACGTAGTTATGACAATACGTTTAGATTAAAAAAGAACAAATCACAAAAAAAGCAAAGGATGATTAGTTTGTGTAAGCCATCTATCACAGACATTTGCCTGTTCGCTTTTGTTGATAATAAAACAAAGCACTATATACTATCCGATGTCATAGTTATAGTCAAAAATTGAGAAAAAGGGTAATTCATATATTGTAGAACCCCTATGTTTTAATTTATTTATTGTTGTATTGTTTGGCTATGTTTAAAATATATATAGTTCCTATATTTTTTGACTTTCAACATATATGAAAGTACAATGGGATATAGTACAACGTTTCAGGCTACGTACACATGATTAGTGATTGCGACAGTATTATATTATTTCTAACCATATGAGTGAATAGCATCAAACAATATTATCAGCAATGAAAACAACAACTAAATATCCACGTAACTATGTTTCGTACTGGTGAACTGCTATAAAAAAGGAATATAATTCAGTTTTCCAAATAAAAAATTAAGATCGATAGCCCAATAATCATAGAGTACGTATTAGCAATTTTTTTCTACCCAAATATGCAAGCCAAGTTAAGGCTGATTTGAATAAAGTCTCAAATGGCCTTATACAAATTATGTGCAGTTAAAGCGCTTAACGGATCCATAGCGGTGGAGGTGCAAAAAGTTATAGCGAGAATAAAGTGGGAATACAGTGGAAAATAATGGAGGTGCAAAAAAATTTATTATAGACAAAATTAAATCTCTAAAGTCAATTTAGTCTCATTCCCACATCATTTGTAAATGAAAAAACATATTATTAATCTTATATAAAAAAATAAAGAATATAATGATTTATGCAGTACTAATTTGTTTATTAAAATAGATTTCTATTTTATATTGAGCACTTAGATCTTAAAACATAGGTCATTACCTTAACTTTGATGGTTTAGTTAGTCAAATTAGGATTTTTTTTTATTAATGTTGCTAAAGTCGTTGATTTAGCGGGTGTACCGGAATATAGCGGTGTTTTAAGCGAATCTACTATTTAATAACATTAAATTGATAAAGCGTAGCGGTCAAAGAGCGGTACGTGCTTTAGCGGATTTTAACTATATAGTACAAATGTTTGAGTCCAAAAGTAAGTCATATGCATGTCCATTGTCCAAGTCCAAAAACAAGTTATATGCATGTTCATTGTCACAAATAGCTGACTAAGCAAGTACAAAAGAAGTATCTTATGCAAAGTTGAATGTTCAAGTCCTTATTTGCAAAATGTCACAAAAGTAAAATTGGCTCTAAAATCTCCAATTTAATTTAGGGTTTACAACTTGAAAACTTTAGAAAATAGAAAAGTAAAGATCGCCCTTCCAAGTAGCAGAGGGGTGTCTATTTATAAAGATAGTTGTAGGAGGGTTGGCTGTCACGTTTCCACTCGGCTTGATGTATGTTATTTGTTCAAATCGTTGATATTCGATATCCCCTTCCTCTTAGAGATTCGACATCCTCTCTGCATGGATGAAGCTCGACATCGCTTACTCTTATAAGTTCGACAATACTATCTTCCTCTAGTAGCTGCTTAGTAACTTTTATTGTGGTGGGTACTCGACAACGGTTACCACGGTAGTAACTTGGTGATAATTGATGTAACATAGACTCATTATCTCTTGAAGCTTGACGTCTTCATTCTGAGTCTAAATGCTCGACATCTTCCTTTTTACTTGTTTTACAATACTCCTTGTTGTAGTGGTTCGATATCTTCCCTTCATCTTTATCAATTTGGTTATCTCTAGGCTTAGTAGCTATTGCGTTATAGAAGCTTGACATCTATAAGTGTTTATTAATTCGACACCTTCATTATCTTGTAAGCTCGACACCTTGATTTTTTGTTGTTGTTCGACATAGCTTCTGTTTGTTATGTGCTTGGCATTCCTTCTAGTTGTTGAGACTCAACACCTTTTCGCCTTACATGTTTACAACCTTTATAGTTGTTGAGGCTCGACACCTCCTCTTTTCTTTATTCAAGCTCGACAACTCTTATATTCGTTAAACACTTGGATTTCGGCACCTTTAAAGGCTCAACATCTTTTTTATATCCATTAATTACTTGAGTATGTGATATCCTTCTTATCATAGAGGTTTGACAACCCTTTGCTTTTAGGCATTCGATATCTTTTTGTAAGTGTTTGAAGCTCGCTATCCTTTGTTATATGTTGAGTGCTTGATGATCTGTCTCTCTTCTGACTTGGCATCCCTTGTTATTGTTAAACTTGATACATTCTGACGCAGCGGATTATACAAAAATTGATGATACGATGAAAGTAGCAATCGGTGGATTGATGAATACTGAAATGCCCAAATTCGTTGATCCGAAGATACCGAATTCTAGCTATCCCAAACACGTTGATCGCGCACGATACCGTGTTCAAAGATCTGCGATTCTTCGCACGTTGATCTAGCGCACTAGATTCCGTGAATCGGCTTCTGCAGTCGTTGAATCGAGCACACTCGATTAACCGAAAGAGGAGATAGGAGATTACACTCAACTACCAATTTAAGAAGAGGCACAAAGCTCTCAAACAAGAATTTTATTCAAAAATCAACAACCATTACAAATGGCCCCACCGGCCTATTTATAGAAGTTACAACTCACGCCACACAAAACTGTACAGCACTTAGGTCAGCCACGACTTACCACATCACGACCTAAAAGTACACGACCTAAAAAATCTCGACTTAAAAACATCACGACTTAAAAACATCACGACTTAAAATATCATGACTTAAAAACATCACGACTTAAAATATCACGACTTAAAAACATCACGACCTAAAACAGTACAACATAAGCAACTACAACACAACGCTTTACAACACATAGGTCGGAAACGACCTAAAATAAGGCAGCATCTTCTAAGAATCCAGGCGGTAGCGAACTGTAGCAATTGACGACCTAAAGTTTCTCGCGACCTAACTTAGGTCGTAGGTCGTACGCGACCTAACTTAGGTCGTAGGTCGAGGCATTCTTCATTCTGAATTTCGGAGCGACTTATCTTAGGTCGTAGGTCGTCCATACGACCTAACTTAGGTCGTATCACTTCTTTGCGACCTAATGTAAGTCGTAACTTGTTAGGTCGTTCGAGCGCTTTTCCCTCTAGCTCGTTAACTCGCGCCTTTCCACTAGGTCGTTGCCGATCTTCACTAAGTCGTTGGAGCGACTTAAAGGCTTCGTTAGGTCGGCCACGACCTAAAACTTCAACTTTCCACAATTCTTCACAAAATCTTAGCTCGTTACTCTCCTCCTTAGGTCGTGTCTGATTTACCAACATGTTAAGTCGTACACGACCTACAGCTTCATCTTTCTGGGCTGCATCATCCTCCCCAGGTTGAGAAAAATTCGTCCTCGAATTTGCACCCTCTTCTTCCACAACAAACTCATCCCCATGATATGGTATAAGATGTTTAACATTGAAAACATCAGAAGTGCATACATCTTCCGGTAGCTTCAATCTATAAGCATTTTCATTGATCCGTTTCACAATCTTCACAGGACCAATCTTTCTGGCTTTCAACTTGTTGCAAGTGCCTACTGGAAATCGATCTTTTGTTAGCACAGCATAGACTAAATCTCCTTCATTAAATTCAACGCTTCTTCGCTTCAAATCTGCAGTTCATTTATACTTTTCATTTGCTTTCTTCAATCGTTCCTGAACAATTTTATGATATTTCGTCAGCCCTTCAACAAAATCAGCAGCTTTCTTAACTGTCCCCTTCGAGTGTGGTATTACCGTTAAACCCAACGGTCCCTTTGGTAAGCTTGAATACACTATCTGAAATGGACTAAAACCCGTACTACGGTTTATAGCATGATTATGAGCAAACTCTGCTTGACATAGCTTCATATCCCAACTTCTTAGATTATCTTTTACAAGGCACCTCAACAAGTTTCCCAACGATCGGTTAACCACTTCCGTTTGCCCATCTGTTTGAGGATGATATGCACTACTAAAATTCAGCTTCGTTCCGACCATCTTCCACAAACTTAGCCAAAAATGACTTAGAAAACGAGTATCCCTATCCGACACAATAGATTTTGGCAATCCATGAAGTCAATATATTTCTTTGAAAAATAACTGCGCAACATGAACAGCATCCGCCGTTTTCTTGCAAGCAATAAAATGTGCCATTTTCGAAAATCGGTCAACCACCACGTAAATGGAATCATTACCACGCTGCGTTCTCGGAAATCCCAACACAAAGTCCATACTCACATCAACCCAAGGCTTAGTTGGTACAGGTAATGGCATATATAACCCAGCATTGGTCGCAGTTCCTTTCGAAACCTGACAGATATGACATCGTTCCACAAATCTTTCCACTTCTTTCCTCATTGATGGCCAAAAATAAGATTGAGAAATTAGCTGTAGCGTACGGCCTCTACCCACGTGGCCTTCTTCATGTAGCTCCTTCACAATCTTCATTCTCAAACTACAATCAGGTATGCACAATCGATTTCCTTTGAACAGAAAACCATCTACCATCATAAACTCGTCCGTCTCTCCCTCCTTGACTTTATCAACAGACTTTGCAAAGTAAGGATCATCGACAAATAATTCTGGCAACACATCAAACCCTGTCACCTTAACTTTCATTGTAGTCAACAAATGATTCCTTTGGCTCAACGCATCTGCCACACAGTTTGTAACTCCAGATTTATGCTTCACCACAAATGCAAATTGTTGCAGGTACGCAATCCACGATGCATGCCTTGCTGAAATCTTCTCTTGTCCTTGTAAATGCTTCAACGCCTCATGATCAGTGTAAAGAACAAACTCTTTCTGAAATAGATAGTGTCTCCAGTGTTTAATAGCTTGCACAACAGCATAGAATTCCACATCATATGTACTATATCTCATCTTCGCTCCTGATAACTTCTCACTGAAATATGCAATCGGACGTCCCCTCTGACTCAACACTCCTCCAATCCCAACCTTGGATGCATCAGTATGTAGTTCAAACACTAGTTGAAAATCTGGTAGCACTAGAATTGGTGCTGACGTCAAGAGTTCTTTGATTCGCTCAAAAGCAACCCCTGCTTCCTCCGTCCATGCAAATTGTTTACCCTTCATACAATCAGTCACAGGCGCCATCACACTACTAAAGTGTGGAATAAAACTCCAATAAAATGAAGCCAACCCGTGGAAACTCCGAACCTCTGTTATCGTCTTGGGCTGTGGCCAATCTCTGATAGCTTCAACTTTACTTTGGTCCACATGTATTCCTTCTTTCGATACAACATATCCCAAAAATAAAACACTATGCGTCATGAACACGCATTTCTTTTTTGCAGCATAAAATTGTTCTTGTCGCAGTACCATCAACACTTCTCTCAGATGTTGCAAGTGTTCCTCTGCGCTTCCACTGTATATCAGAATATCATCAAAATACACCACCACAAACTTCCCAATGAATGGTCTAAAAACTTGATTCATCACCCGCATAAATGTACTCGGCGCATTTGATAAGCCAAATGGCATTACCAACCATTCGTATAGACCCTCCCTGGTTTTAAAAGCAGTCTTCCACTCATCACCTGGCCTGATACGAATTTGATGATATCCTCTCTTCAAATCAATCTTCGAAAAGATAGTAGCTCCGCTCAATTGATCTAGCAAGTCATCCAACCTCGGCATTGGAAATCTATATCTCACAGTAATCTTATTCAATGCTCGACTGTCAGTGCACATTCTCCACGTCCCGTCCTTCTTCGGTACTAACAAAGCCGGTACAACACACGGACTCAAGCTTTCCTGCACACGCCCCTGTTCAAGCAATTCTTCCACTTGCCTCCTCAATTCTTCATGTTCCTTCGGACTCATTCGATAATGTGGTCTATGTGGCAACATTGCTCCCGGAACAAGATCAATTTGATGTTGAATGTCTCTTAGTGGCGGTAACTCCTTTGGTAACTCCTCTGGAAATACATCCTCAAATTCTTTCAATACTGGTTTCACTTCTTCTGGAATTTCAACCTCTTCACTGCTCTCACGCCCAATTAACAAGAATACTTCCGGCTCCTCTTCGACTTCTTTAACAAACTCCTTCAAGGATAATAAAGTTTTCAGCTCTTCAATCTCCTCCAGTTTGTTTTCTTCTTATGGTCGTTTCTTTGGAACTAGAGTAATATTCGTGCCTTCAAACATGAAACTGTAAGTGTTGGTACGCTCATCATGTTGCACTGCCCTATCATACTGCCACGGTCTCCCCAGCAACAAATGACAGACATCCATATCTACCACATCGCACCAGATTTCATCCTTGTATTTCTTTCCAATTGAAAAATTCACACAAGCCCTTCGTCCAACCTTCACCTCCCCGCCTTTTCTCAACCAAGCCAACTTGTACGGTTTCGGATGTTTCTCAGTATTCAATGCCAACTTCCTCACAGCTTCTGACGAAATTATATTATCACAGCTTCCAGCATCAATAACAAATTTGCAAACTTTCCCCAGAATAGTACATGTCGACTGAAATATATTGCTCTTCAACCAACTACAATCCTCCTCTAGCTTTGGTGTCAAATAAGACCTCCTCATCATCAGATTACAACCTTCGTCTCCCGACACTTCCTCTTCCTCCTCATCAGGTGGTGAATTGGAACATTCGGCTTCCTCATCCTCATCCTCAACCTCTGCTATCATAGCTCTTTTCTTTGGCTTTGGACATTCATTACTTTTATGGCCCATTTCTTGGCAATTATAACACTTGAACCCATTATTGACTTTCATCTTTCCAACCTCATTCACAACTGGTTTTGCAACAGCTTTTGAAACATTAGAACTTCCACCAACACCCTTCACTGGATTGTTGGCATTTGTAAACACACCAACTCCTTGTCTTCCCTGTTTCTCCCAAGCCAACGCCTTCTGGTGTGCTTCCGCTACAGATCTAGGATCAAACATGTTAACCATATCTTGAATCTGCATTCGTAACCCTCCAACAAATCTAGCTGTCAATTGTTCCTCTGTCTCCATAATATCATTCCTTGCAATCAGTTGATAAAATTCGTCAGCATAATCATTCACAGATTTCGTCCCTTGTCTCAAGTTTTGCAACCTCTGATACATAAGCGACTGATAGTTATAAGGTAAGAATGTGGCTTTCATCATTTTCCTCATATTTTCCCATGATTCAACCTTTGACTTCCCCATCCGTTCACGTGTAAGTTTGGTTTGCTGCCACCACGCCAAAGCTCTACCCCTCAACCTTGTAGCAACCAACTTCACTCTACGATGTTCTGGAACTTCCTTGAAGTCAAAAATCTCCTCCACATTAGACAACCAATCAAAAAACTCCTCAGCTTGCATACCACCCTTGAACTCCGGTATTTCAGTTTTCATCCCAGACTCCCACTTGTGATCATACTCCGATTGATTTCTTCCTTGTCCTCGTCCTTGTCCATGAACACTACCACCATCATACTCTTCTTCAAAATCAGATGTATATCGATGTCGATCCTGACCACCAACATCTCTACTAGCATTACGTCTTCCACCAACATCCCTTCTATCTACATTCCTCCGTTCTCGATCATTCACATTCCTATCACGTCTTCGATCATCATTATTTCTATAACAATCTTGACTCGCACTTCTATGATCATTATCAACACTTCTCTACCGATTGGAATGTGGTGAGACTCTACTTCCCCCATGGTTGGATTCAGGTGAAACCCTTCTCCGATTCTGATTCATTTCCAACATTATCTTCTCTAATCGTCCAATCCCTTCATTAAGTTTCTCACTAAAGTTTCCATTAATTTTTTGCTCCATCTCATCAGCTTCTTCTCTTCTATACAAAGCATCTACGTTTTGGTGACGATTAGCTCTTCTCGGCGGCATGGTTGATTCTTCAAAACTTTGACTTTCGGCTCCACTCCAAATTTCAAACACCTTTCGAACTTAGATCTAAAATGAAATGGATCGAAAACTCCCACTTTGTTGCAATTTGCAAAGATCACGATGAACAACAACTTCTCGGCCTTGAATGATATAGCTCGGCTCGACTTGATCTCTTCAAACTTCTTCAAAAGAATTGGCTCCAAGGACTCGATTTAGCTATGATTGGCTAAACAAGTTCTGATACCAAACTGACGCAGCGGATTATACAAAAATTGATGATATGATGAAAGTAGCAATCGGTGGATTGATGAATACTGAAATGCCCAAATTCGTTGATCCGAAGATACCGAATTCTAGCTATCCCAAACACATTGATCGTGCACGATACCGTGTTCAAAGATCTACGATTCTTCGCACGTTGATCTAGCGCACTAGATTCCGTGAATCGGCTTCTGCAGTTGTTGAATCGAGCGCACTCGATTAACCGAAAGAGGAGATAGGAGATTACACTCAACTACCAATTTAAGAAGAGGCACAAAGCTCTCAAACAAGAATTTTATTCAAAAATCAACAACCATTACAAATGGCCCCACCGGCCTATTTATAGAAGTTACAACTCACGCCACACAAAACTGTACAACACTTAGGTCGGCCACGACTTACCACATCACGACCTAAAAGTACACGACCTAAAAAATCTCGACTTAAAAACATCACGACTTAAAAACATCACGACTTAAAATATCATGACTTAAAAACATCACGACTTAAAATATCATGACTTAAAAACATCACGACCTAAAACAGTACAACATAAGCAACTACAACACAACGCTTTACAACACATAGGTCGGAAACGACCTAAAACAAGGCAGCATCTTCTAAGAATCCAGGCGGTAGCGAACTGTAGCAATTGACGACCTAAAGTTTCTCGCGACCTAACTTAGGTCGTAGGTCGAGGCATTCTTCATTCTGAATTTCGGAGCGACTTATCTTAGGTCGTAGGTCGTCCATACGACCTAACTTAGGTCGTATCACTTCTTTGTGACCTAATGTAAGTCGTAACTCGTTAGGTCGTTCGAGCGCTTTTCCCTCTAGCTCGTTAACTCGCTCCTTTCCACTAGGTCGTTGCCGATCTTCACTAAGTCGTTGGAGCGACTTAAAGGCTTCGTTAGGTCGGCCATGACCTAAAACTTCAACTTTCCACAATTCTTCACAAAATCTTAGCTCGTTACTCTCCTCCTTAGGTCGTGTCTGATTTACCAACATGTTAAGTCGTACACGACCTACAGCTTCATCTTTCTGGGCTGCATCGCATTCTCTTTAGGAGTTCGACATGTATATTTACAATAACATTTACGCCTCCGCCCCCATGTGTAGAAGAAGCGTATTATACTTTAGTATAATTTGACTTTCCATACTGCCGCCTTTCATTCTCAATGTTGCTGCTTTTCGATATTAGCATTGCCGCCTATTGGTATTCTGCTTTAATCTCATTCGCTCATTTGAATGGTAATCAATACTCATTGTTATTTCTATCTCCTGTCATATATACCTTTCTCTTTTTCTTTTGGAAGTCCTACCTGCAACCAAAACTCGTAACCACAATTATAATTTTCTTCTTCTCAATTTCAGAATGTTAAAGAAAGGCTTTTGACTCCATCAGTATTCAAACTCAATTTAAGGTGCGGTTTTCCTTCTATAATCGATTTAACTATGAAAGAGGAGTTTTTGATTTCAAAGTTAAGGATTCAATAACCGGGTTTCCATGAATCATTTGGATTAATGAGCGATTGGATTCGAACACCTTTTTTACCTTAAGAATTTGGTATTCGGACTCAAGCGTTGTTTGCTATTCACAACTTTTAATAATTAACAAGAACCCTATAACCCATGGATTTTGATAATTATCCAAAACTCAATACCTTTCTAAAATTTGGTAGCTTACTGGATTTTTGAAATAGTCAAAATCCGACATCTACTTAATGGCTCGATACTCTACTGGGGCTTGTTTACTAGTTATAGGTTCACCAACTGATTGTGAACTAAATAATCAATTAAAGATTCGGCAACTAATTAAAAGCTCAATAACCAGTTATGAATCTTACAAGTGCTTAAGGAATTGTGGGCTAATCATAAACTCAACAATCTTTTAATGAGTTGATAACCTTCTACAAGTTCGACAACTATTTAAAGGATTGTTATTTAGCAAAATCGACATCTTATATAAGTTCGACATCATGTTATGGATTCGGTAACTAATTAAAGCATCTTCAAATGGTTTCGAACTCACTAATTGCTTATGAATTTGATATCCTCTGCGAACTCAATAGCTAGTTATGAGTTCGGCACCTTTTTATAAATTTGATAACTATTCAAAGAATCCTCAACTAGCTATGAACCCACTTTTATGAGCTCGATATCTCGTTTTGGACTCAATAAAAATTAATGGATCTCCAACTGGTTATGAATTCGAAAATATGTTGCAAATTCAATAGCTAGTCAAAGCACTTTTAAATAATTCCAACTCACTAACTATCCATAAGTACGAGTTATGGACTCGACAATAGTCATAAGTTCGACATCTATTATGAACTCAATAAATTAAGATGTAGATTCGATATATTATTGTGAACTTAATAAATAATTAATGAATTTTCAATTAGTTATAAAATCACTAACCATCTACAGACTTGAAGTCTCGTTATATATTCAACATCTAGCAATAGACTAAACAACTATTTGGTGAATTGTCGATTTAGTCACAAACCTGATACATATTTAGGGTTTTGGCTTCTCATCATAAGTTTGATAACTAGTTAAGGATTTTGACTAAATATGAACATGTTAACTAATCATAGGTTTGACACCTAATTGTTCATTTTATATCTATATTCAAGGATTCAAATTGTCTTTAGAGTTCTTTAAATATTTTAAACCTTTATAAAATATATCGTACTTCCCTGATTTTGCATAATGTCATCTGGTAGGTAAATGGCCGGCAAGAAAGATTCCAAAACCTCTTCTTCTCAAGAACGCTTGTAATCTCCTATTTCAGAGAAGGGAGATTACAAGCTTAGCCAATCCTCTATAACTTCCCTAAATGAAGTGGATACCATCCTTTAGCAGTTTGGTATTGTAGATCTAGAAGCTATTGTAGTTGGTCCAACCGGTAGAATAGATAATCCTCCGGAAGGATTTTTCGCTTTCACTCCTATCTACATTTAGCACTCAGGCTATCTTCTTTTTTCAGAGTCTCTTATACAATTCTTGAAACACTTGGGTATTGTTTTGATACAACTGGCTCCCAGTTATTATAATTATCTGAGTTACTTAGATATACTTGCCAAGGAAGTCAAACCTCCCTTCACTTAATTTTGAAACCCTTCATTCACTAGTAAAGCTTGTGAAAGTGGATAAGAAATCAAAGGGTTCTATATATCGCCTTCTTCCTTATCCGAAGAGTTTAATTATTAATCTGATTAATAAAGCGATGGACTGGGAAATCAATTCTTTTACATTAAGTTCTATACCCCTAGAATCAAAGGGTCCTTCTCTATTCCTAGTCAGATTTACCGCCTTCTATTGTTTGTACTATATTTTGTTGTTCTCTTTCGATAATTATTCTCTTTCAGAATTCACTTTCAATGGGACTAATTCCTCTATTGCCACCATAATTAGTGCCTTGAACTTGGCTTCTAAAAATGTGCGGGACGGGCTTAAACTTCTTACTGAAGCAAATCTTCGTAAATTCTCTTTAATCTTGGAAAGCAACATAGTGCTTGGAAAACCTTCAATGGTCAAGGGAGATGCTCATGGAAAACGAGCCTTGGTTGTTAGTAATCGAAAAGCTTTTCCTTCTTCCTCCCCTATTTAACGTAATTCTTTTAATACTTTCTTATCATGACTTTAATGAGGTTTTCAATATGGTTATGTTATGATTTTTTCCTTTGACTTAGGTTCTTCTCTCACCATCTCAACCGCTAGGTCCAAGGACACTAAGGCTCCTACTTCCTCTTCAGCTGTGACTATTCCCATTGAGAATTCCGTTGCTAATGCCCTTAAGGATATTGAAGATCATAAAAGGAAGATGGACTTTGGCGACCTGTCTAGTATTTCAACTCTTATTCCCAGTAAAATGGTTAAACTTGGAGAAAATCAAACTTTTCCCGTTATTACTGAAGAAACGAATGAAGATATGGCCACAATTAACTAAGTTTCTATTTTTGTCGACTTAAGTGTGCTAGATCAAAATCCTTAAGGCAAAGCAGGCGCTATTCATACCCTAAGCCCTACTATTGATATATTGATTCATTTGTCTACAAATGCTATACTACGCTTGTATCGAGAGTTAGGCCTGAGTCCTCCTCCCTTTGAATCTCTTCCTTTGAAAACTATGGCTCAACCTATCCCTTCATATTTGATGATTTTATTTGCTCAGTCATTCAGTCTCCCCATGTGTTCTCTTTAATGTCATTGTAGCCTTTTACTTTTTCTAGGGATCATCTCCTTATTCTCTTTCAACAGCTTCTTGTGGTATGTATCCTTACGTGTTTGGCTAATTCAAGCTTTTGGCTTCATAAATTATCATTTATCATATATTTTTCTTGTGTTTCAGGTAGCCAAGTGCATGTTTTTCCTCCAACAAGCCTCTTAAGGATCTATTAGTCAAGTTCCAGATCTTAAAGAGCAGATTTCTTCACTGACAATTAAAGTTAGTTTTCTTGAGGGCCAAGTTTTTGATATTATCGCACAAAAAATTAATGATACTGAGAAAAGGATAAACTTACCTCCAACTTAGATGAGGAGAGAAAAACTAGGCTAACAGTCGAAGAAAGGGTGAAGGCCCTGGAGATAGAATACTCGAGCAAGCCATATAAGAAAAGGATCAAATGGTTGATCAGCAAGAAAGCAAAGGCGTTACCCTCGTCTATGAAAACAACATTGTTAAAGATGCCAATGGAAAGTTTCCCATTTTATCAATCAAGCCTTCCCCAAAATTAAGGAACGATGGTATATGGATGCCCTCTTTATTGCATATTTTGACAATATAGGGAAGTATTCAGGATTAGACTTTCCTTCGCTCCTGGGCTTAAATGATAAATTTAAAAGGAAATTCGACCTTAAGCTAGGAATCTTTCTTGGGTCACTTCAAGATGAATTCCCAAAAGAGGAGGCTATTAATCCTCAGGAGTTGTTATATGTTAATACCTCAGTTATTGATTTTGATGATAACAACCTTAATAAACAACAATATACATTCACATAAAATATGGATACTCATGTGTTTCCAAGTTATATAGTGTATAGTGCATGATATTATATAGGTGTTGAATCGAAGGCTGTACAGTATAAAGACTAAAAAAAATGGATATGAAGACTCATGAGTTTAAAGATCAAGATATGAAGATCTCAAGACTATAGTAAAGTTTACAGAGTCAAAGAATATTGTTAAAATCTCTGATAATAATCTTTGATCTCTATTTCTCATTTTCTAATCCTTATCTTTAAAAACAAAATATATTTTTAAAGTATATTTAAAAATATTTTATAAAAGGTTTTCAAAGGTTAAAATATTTATAAACTATGTTTAAACTATTTTACAAAGTATCAAATTATTTTACATAATATATGATTTTCAAAACATTTTAAAATAGACAAGTTTTCAAGTTACACTAGCCTATGTCGACATATAGGCAGATGATATGTCTACATACATGCCGCAATTTTGAAATTAAAATTTTGAAATGAAGCGTCTATTCTTCATAATACTTCGTGAATGGACATGCCTGTCTCCTCTTACTCTGCCCAAATTTCTAGTGAAAAATATATTCAAATATTCTCAAATCCAATCGAAATCAATTCAATCTTCATTGTATTGATTCTCTATTATTTACTCTCCGGCTTTATCACCTCTCTCTCAATCAAGGATCAATGTGTTGTCCAAGAGGCTATAAGATTCATTATAACCAAAGATCAAGAAATTGTTTTTGGAAAAACCATCAAACTCTAGTTGTATTTGCTTGGGTATGATTGTAGCCCGTTCAAATCAATTGTGTATGCTTGGTAGCCCATAAATCAAAGTGGGTGTGCCTGTAGCCCATCCAAATCAAATGGGTATACCCTGAGATCGAAAATCAGGAGGGTGTGTCTTGTAGCCTCGAAATCAGGGTTGTAATTGGGTTTGTCTTCTACCCGTTTAAAGATTGGCATTTGAAAAGAAATCTATACAAGAAATTGTACGGGACTGGACGTAGGGTAACTCCAGACTAGTATAAAAATTCTACTGTGATCTCTCTAATTTTTTACTTTTTACTTTACTACATTTATACCTATCTGTATTTGCATATGTTATTGTTGATTCTGCATTGGTTAACAATAACCTTGAAAGAATTTTAAAAAGATTTATAAAAATTAGAAAACACTATTCCCTCCTCCTCAAATGTTTTATTAGCCTTAAGATCTATAATTCCACGGTCCACGTTACCTTTTGATGATCCTCTGCTTGATGAAGATGAGGATAATGATGAAGGAAAAGATGAAAATGATGAAGATAATAATGATGACAATGCTGATGAAGATGAGGGTAATGGTAATAAGGATGCCGAAGGAGCAGAAAATGGCGATAATGGATTGGGTAGCCATGACCTAGGCTCGTCAGCTTATGATACAAGTTTTTCCTAATCCTTTAGAATATCATAACGTTCCTCAAGAAGACATCTGAATAAAAGATGCCCTTTCCCTCGGATATCAAGTAAAAGAGAAAACTCAAGTTACCATCTCCCAAGCTCACATGGTGCAGGTATAAAACTTGCCATTATTAGATGCTTATAACTATTCATTAGCTTTAGTTAATAAGTTTGCTGGTTAAGGAAAAGAAACAAATATCATTTTGAGATTTTGCATGAGAAAAGTGATAGGAAGGTGCCGTGATTAAATATAGAAATCGAGAAGCTGATTGAAGAGAATAATAATTTATCTAACAAATGTAGATGTCTTCTCATTTATGCCAATCGATTGAAATATTTTAAAGAAAAATGGGCAACTCAGCTCTTGAAAAGATTTCACCTTCATCGGGAAAGAGTTATAAAAGAGAATGTGGAGATGATTATGCTCTTTTGGATGCTTATTCAAGATGGGTACACTTTAGTAGAGTTCCTTTGTAAAGTTTACTTTAGGAATCTTTTTACTAATTTTAAAAGAGTGGGGGTTACTTAGGCATTTGTATAATAGATATTTGAATGATCGTAGGTCTGATCCTCATCTTGGGAAATGCTGAAACCTTCCCAAGATTGAGGTCGTCCCACTTTCCTCTCACACTCTTCCTCCTGAAAAAAATCAAGTTTAAGAAAGAGAAATCTATCTCTGAATTTTACAGAGGGTCTATATTGTATGAACTCGAACGATTTCGTTGTTGTATTATGTAATTCAGATAATCTTTATAAGTATTGAAATTCTCATTTCTTTGCGGCTTAGTCTGCTTTTCTTAAAATGCATGGGTTAAGAACCATTGAGCATTCTCATTTCAGAAGAAATCTTAAGTAAATTTGTTAAGCTAAAAAGGAATTTTAAGGAGAAAACACTAACCCTCAAAACCTCTCGACTAGCAAAATACTACTTTCCTAGGGACCTCGAAGAAGTTTACACACACTTTCCCACTTGTATTTTGATTTCTTAGGTGGTGAAAAGGATAATTTTCTTAAGGAAATCTGATCTAATTATGCTAAACCGTTATGTGATGATTCTAGTTCCCCTACAGAGATATGAGATTATCATAAGTTTCCCCTAATTGTTGCTCCTTCTGAATTTAACATCTCCTTTGATTCTATTTTCCCTATGTTTGCTAGTTCACTCAAGAAGGCTCAAACTACTGCTCCTAAACTTAAGAATTGAATGTATAAAACTTGAATTGTTAATGTAGTTTGAACTTGTTCATGTTTGTAAACCTTGTTGTTATAAGTAAAAGAATATCTATTTCCCATGTGTTGATTTCCCTTTTACTTATTCTAAATAGAAATGTCAACTAATGCTTGCGTCCAGTGATCCCGACTTTCCTTCTCGATTAGATAGACTCAAGACTAGACTGATGCTAGATATTAGAAAGCGCTCCTCTCAAGATGTTTCAGTTATAACATTTTCGGACAACCTAGAAGCATGTAGATGGCATAAAAAATACTACAAATTGGGATTAACATTAAGTAGTATGAATGAAATGTGTTAACCTGCCTTTTGGCAAGGCATTACGCAGGCGGATTCAACCTAATAGACTTCACGGTTATCAAGGTTGGGATATCATGGATTTGGCTCAAATGGATGGATAATCAACTATAGATGATAACACGAAGTCAGAATCAAACATAGTCGGTGGATAAACAATGCAGGGTGCTTGAAATGTTAATATTGGCTTGAATGAAGAAGGGTCGGCATAGAAGGGATCAGTGTAATATGGATTGGCATAGATTGGATTAGCATAGCATGGATCGACATAGGAAAGGATCGGCATAGTTTTAAGGGACGTAGTAAGGATCGACATGGGAAGGTTCGGCAAAGCATGGATCGTCATTATTCACGATGGATGGATCGGCCTTAATAGTAATCTAAGGTGTCGGCATATTGGAGTTTTGTGAGATGAATCAATATGGAATACACTGGATGGAGTTGGATCGGCGTAATACCCTAAAGCGTTAGGGATCGGCGTAGTTACCTAAGTCCCAAGGATCGGCATGCCCTAGAGGGATCGACATACTTTTATGGATCCGGAGGGTTCGGCATATCTTCATGGAGGAGATGGATCGGTACGCTTCGTGGAGGATGGATCGGTATAGGATATTGGAAGGAGATGGATCGGCGTAGAAAAATGGAAAGGGAGGGATCGACATGAAGGACTCAACAAGAACGATCAGCGTTGATTTGGATGAAGGAATAATGATCGATAGTGAATAGGTCGATCATTATTTATGGACGAATTTGACTTTCCGATTGTTATGGTAGGCCCATGTAGGTGAGAAGGCCCTATAGCTGATTTTTCACCTATAAATACAGTAGGCTTGGCTTCGGAAAGGGGGATTTTTTTGATTCTGTTTCTCTTCATCTTTTACCTAAGCTATACTCTGACATTTTGTGGATTGTAACTGTAATCAAATTTCAGTATAATAAAGAGGATTATTTTGGAGCGGATGTAGGCTGGAGTTAGCCGAACCACTATAAATCTTGTTTCTTTTTCTTGCTTTCATTTTAATTTGATCATTCTTCATATTATATTATCTACGTCATATACTATATGTGATATGTGACTAGATATTGGTGCTTTCATGTATAATTGGGTGTTGGTGCTCAATTTTGACACCAACATTTTGGTGCTTTCACTAAGAAAAGCTTACACCCGAGGACTTGGAAGTTAGGATCTTGGATTTGGAAGCTTGGGTGCTTCTATCTAGGAAGCAATGGCTAGGCAATCAACAAGGTGACAGAGAACAGAGGAGCCATCATGAAGTAAGTCAGGAGGCTTTCTTAGGAGCTAATCAAACTTCAATCTTTATTACTAGAGATGAGATAGAAATGACAATGGATGATATGCAGGAAAGGATGCTAAAGAGACAAAAGGAAATGATGCAGAACCTACTCCGACAGATTGGACAAGCTGGAGTGCAAAACCAGGGAAATGGAGTAGTAGGGAATACTGGAAACATGGATCATGGAGTTGGAGCGGCAGGAGTAAAGGAAGTCCAAATTTTGAACCAAGGAAACGGAGCAAACAATATGCGGGATAGAGTGGAGCCACCGGGAGTAGCCCCTGACCAACCAAGAACGATCGGTCAAACCATAGCCGATTGTTATAGAACGATCAATACCGATCATTCTACACTCGGGGGCATGACCTCGAGTCATGTTAGCTCGATTCCAGGCAAGATACCAGGTGGTGCTATGCAGTTTGGTGTTGATCGGGATATGAATGCTCATCTAGAAGAACAGATTTCAGGATTCCCCCATGGACTCGGGGGGCAGGTTGGAGATAACGGACGAAGACTTCCACTTGATGACAACGACAGGTTGGCGAAAACGATCAGACATGCCATGAGAAGAGGATTGGTGAATAGAGATTTGGAAGATGTGAATAGGAGCCCCTTCGCTCCTCGGATTAGACAAGCTAGGTATCCACCGGAGTTCAAACTACAAACGCTTGAGACATGTGATGGAAGAACAGATCCCGCTGTTCACTTGACGAGCTACATGAGGCACATGGAAGTACTAGGGGCATCGGAGGAGGTCATGGCATGGTGCTACCCTTTGTATTTGACGGATATAGTTGTGCTATAGTTCAGACAGTTGGAAAGCGGCTCTATTGGCACATGGACAGAATTGATCGAAGGGTTTATGAGGTAGTTTAGAGTTCACATTTCGAGGCCCAAAAATGTGATAAGTTTGGTAACACTGAAACAGAAGACCATAGAGTCCTTAAGAAGTTTTCTAACATGGTTTAATGCTGTGGCGCCATCAGTGGATCATCCAGATCCATCCATGGTTTTATGGCGGTTGTATCTGGAATTGCCGATGGCATGGAGTTCAAGGATTCGCTAGCACGAGATCCACCTATGGATCTAGGGTAGTTTTACCATGAAGCAGAAAGGTTCCTGCGACAGGAAGACACTCGGGTAAACAAATCAGAGGTGAATGCTGTGCAAAGTGGAGGATCATCAGGAGATGTAAAGTGTAAACAAGAGCGATAAGGGTAAACAGAGGATGAATGATAGTAGTAATATGTCGAAAGGAAATGGAGAGAACCGAAATTTTCTTCTTGAACAGGTTTGACTAAACCTTTGGAAAGGATTTATTTGGATACTCGAGGATGCCTTTAGTACCGAAGGCCGGCAAAAAGGGAACCCTTCGAATACGAGCGGGCATCGGGAAAGCATTGCCTATTCCATGAGCTGGATGGGCACAATGCAAATGACTGCAGGCATTTGAAGGATATCGTTAAGGAACATGTGAGGAATGGTCAGCTACAAAGATATATAAGGAATAGGGTTGTGGCAGTGGAATAGGAGCAGCCACCACCCACCTCGAATGAAGATGGCACTGGATCAAGGCATCATCGTTAAACTTGTCATTAATTGATTGGATTCATGGCATGGAATAAGTAATAAACCCAGCAGTAAAACGGCTAAGTCACTTACACATGTATGGAATCGAGGACGATCCCTAGGCATGCTCTGAGATGACGATGAACTATGGTGCTCAGGTTTATGAAATTTTTTTCTTCCGTTTACTATAAACTCTAGTTTTTCTGATACTATGGCTATTTAGTTCTTTGGTTGTACAGGCTTTTATTTTATATTATACTGACTGGAATTTGGAATGATTAAATCTGGATTAATGAAATAAATAACACTGTTCACGGTTATGGCCCTGACTGGAGAGACGAGGCAATAACCGCGAGTCACGAGTCACTTCGCCAGATAGCAACAAGATGGACTCGAACATGGATCAAGTCCTCGACTAGGGATCGAGGTCGGAGTAGGATACCCTATGGATTAAGCCTTGGACTGAAGAGTCGAGGCTGGAGATTAGAACACAATAGATCGTCGGGTATGGACTATGCCTGGTAAGGGATAGGCCTCTTCGTCGGAGAGCGACAGGATTGGCCTACTCGGATCATCGAGCACGGATTGTGCTTAGCAACGACCCAGAGAAGTCTAAGGATTTGGATTTGGACCCGGAGCGGTCCTGGATTTGGATAAAACGACCTAGAGAGGTCTAAGGATTTGGATTTGGACCCGGAGCAGTCCCGGATTTGGATAAAACGACCTAGAGAGGTCTAAGGATTTGGATTTGGACTCGGAGCGGTCCCAGATTTGGATAAAATGACCCAGAGAGGTCTAAGGATTACGATATGGACCCGGAGTGGTCCCGGATTTGGATAAAAACAATCTGGATAGATCGTGGATTTGGTTAATGAATTAGGGATGGATTCAGAATTGGATATCGACTCGGAACAATCATGGATTTCGCTAATGATTTGGAGAGATCAAGGAATTGGATTGGCAACGGATTGGATTCTGGATTGAATAATATGAAAATCAATGGATTATGGACTTCGAATTTTGGATTTATGGCAATTCAAAACACGCCTTCCTACCGCAAGACATGTTTTGGGGGGCAGAGTGTTAACCCACCTTGTGGCAAGGCCGCACGTAGGCGTATTCAAGCCAATAGACTTCACGGTTATAAAGGTTGGGATATCATGGATTTGGCTCAAATGGATGGATGGATAATCAACTACAGATAATAACACGAAGTTAGAATCAAACATAGTCGGTGGATAAACAATCCAGGGTGCTTGAAATGTGAATATCGGCTTGAATGAGGAAGGGTCGGCATAGGAGGGATCGGTGTAATATGGATCGGCATAGATTGGATTATCATAGCATGGATCAGCATAGGAAAGGATCGGCATAGTAAGGATTAGCATAGGAAGGTTCGGCAAATCATGGATCGACATTATGGACCGGCCCGGATAGTAATCTAGTGGGTTGGCATATTGGAGTTTTGTGAGATGGATTTGTATGCATACACTGGAAGGAGTTGGATCGGCATAATACCCTAAAGCGTTAGGGATCGGCGTTGTACCCTAAGTGCCAAGGATCGGCATGCCCTAGAGGGATCGGCATACTTTCATGGATTAGGAGGGTTCGACATATCTTCATGGAGGAGGTGGATCGGCATGCTTCGTGGAGGATGGATCAGTATAGGATATTGGAAGGAGATGGATCCGCATAGCAACATGGAAAGGGAGGGATCGGCATGAAGGAATCATCAAGGACGATCAGCGTTGATTTGGATGAAGGAATAGCGATCGGTAGTGACTAGGCAGGTCATTATTTATGGACGAATTGGACTTGTCGATCGTTATGGTGGGTTCATGTAGGTGAGAAGGCCCTGTAGCCGAAGTTTCACCTATAAATACAGCAGGCTTGGATTTGGAAAGGGGGATTTTTTGATTCTATTTCTCTTCATCTTTTACCTGGGCTATACTCTGCCATTTTTTGGATTGTAACTGTAATCAAATTTCAGTATAATAAAGAGGATTGTTCTGGAGTGGATGTAGGCCGGAGTTAGCCGAGCCACTATAAATCTTGTCTCTTTTACTTGCTTTCATTTTAATTTGATGATTCTTCATATTATATTCTCTACGTCATATACTATCTGTGATATGTGATTGAATATTGGTGCTTTCATGTATAATTGAATGTTGGTGGTCAATTTTGACGCCAATAAAATGTCCTCAAGTTTAGAGGAGAAGATTAAAGAGATTAAAAAGCTAAAAGAGAGAATAACTACAATTGATCAATTTGGTCCTCCAGACCAAAGAATTGAGGTTGATGTAGAAATTGCCTGACTGCGCTAGAAATCGAAGACCTTAAAGTTGATCCGCTAAAGTGTCATGTATCTTGTCAATCTTGAGAGCTTATTGCTGGTGGGCGGAAATCCGGTCTTCCTACTCCTACTCTTGCAAAGACAACTAGGTCTCAATCCTCGACCGGTAGAAAGAATTTTTCCTCTTTGGAAAACCCGCCTCCAGGTTTAGATGATGGAGAAATTTCTATGTGGTACCCGGGGTATAAATATGAATGCACCTAGTTTCTGAAAGAAAAGTGGGATGAATAAGTTTCTAAACATCTCAACATGTATCAAAGTCAGGTTGAGGAGCTAAAACGTGTGAAATTTGCTTTTAAGCAAAAGATTATGGCTCTTAAGGGGCTAATAAGATGCTCAATCGTGCATTAAAGATTCAAATTGACTCAGTTGACGATATGAACATCATCTAAAAGAAGGAGAAGAAACTTGAAGAACTACTAGATGTGGCGATCCGTCATATCACTGAACCTTCTTCGGCTGTCGAAGCTTTGAAGGAAAAAGTGCAAGGCCTCGAACCCCAACTGAAAATAACCGAGGTGATGTCACTTGAAAATCCTCAGTTGGACTCCCACATATATTATTTGCTTGAAATAGTAGTCTTCTTTAGCTTAAAAACTGATTACCCTTTCTTAGGTCCAGAAATGAATCAAAGGCAAGGCAGAGCAGTAGAGGCGGGATATAGACGTTATCAACATTTCTTTTTATATAGGTTTTCTAAACATCTCAAAAATATTGAAGGCCCTCCTTTTTTGCTTAGAGATGCCCCTGCCTCAAGTGAAAATTATCCATGTCTTCTCGAGGTTGATGGGAAAGGGAAAGAAAATGTATACCAACATTATCCGCTCCCTCAACCTCCTCCTCGGGAAGACTAGGATGATTTTTCTTAATATTTGTAATTTTTGTATGTAAATTTAGTTAATAACTTTGTACTTGACTAGTTGATATCTTGAATAAACCTTGTATTTCTCTTGCTTGTTCTGGTCTTACATTTGAACTCATTGAGATTGTTTGAGATTGGTAACTTTGACTCCATATGATTTGTGGTCTTTGATAGATTTGTTTGCCTTTTGCTTCTCCGAAGAATGCTTTTAGATAGGCTTTGATTTGAGAGTTGCTTATCGGGTGTCATATTACTTGTTTTCCACCTTTCTTGATGAGACTTTCCCTTAATCTTCTCTATATGGGTTTCTTGGATGGCTATTCGATGACTTTTCTTTGCCACATGAGATTTATAAGCATGGAAAGCTGCTTTTAGTTTAATAAAGGACCAATTCGATTAAAATACCATAAATTCAATTAATAAGAAGACCAAAAATCCAATTGATAAGATTTACATCTCAACTAACATGAGTCTGGAAATTTGACCAATATCAGAGATTTTCGTTATTCGGAAGAATATTTCTAATAAGGAGATTCCAAATTTCTCATATTTCCATATATGACGCTGAGATCCCTGGTCCTGGGCGATATATAGTTTTTGACATTTCCTTCGAAGGCTACTTTAATTTTAGCTTGAGCCAGATTGGTGGTATTTAATTACGCCTTCTTTTAGAAATTACACTTGCTTGATTGGTCTCTGTTGCCCCCTAATTACCTTTTAGGTAATTAATTAGGCTTTAATCTCTTTTGCCCCTTATTACCTTATAGGTAATGATTTAGGCTTTGAATCCCTTTTACCCCTTATTATCTTATTGGTAATGATTTAGTTTGGTCGGTGTGTTTGGTTAGTCATCTTAGACAGAACCAAAGTCTTATACCATCCTCCTTCTAGGAGGTGCTCCAGTCAGGCCTTATAAGCGGAATTGAAGGCCGATCAGTGCTTTTGCTAGGCCATCTTAGGCAGGATCAAAGGCTTACTCTGTCCTCCCTCAAGGAGGCGCTTCGCCCAGGCCATATAGGCAGGACCAAAGGCTTATAATGCTTTGCTCAGGCCATCTTAGGTGGGATCAAAGGCTTACTCCGACCTCTCTCTAGGAGGTGCTCCGGCCAGGCCACATAGGCAGGACCGAAGGCTTGTAGTGCTTAGCAAGGCCTTATAGGCAGGACCAAAGGCTTACTCCGACCTCTCTCTAAGAGGTGCTTTGACAAAGCACTTATGACAGGATCAAAAGCTTTTCCTTATTTTATAAGTCCTTTCCATGAAGTATTTACTTTTATTAAGCACTTTATATTTGTAGATACATTAGATCTTTTACTCAAATTTTGTTAATAGATTCTTAATCGATGTTCTCCTTTTCACAAGAAATTCTCAATCTTCCCTTTAAAGGCTCGACACTGATTAGTTTCGTGTCCATTCATTTGGTGATATTTGCAATAAGCGTAGAGATTTCTTTCATTTCCTTGTCGCTTCTTCTTTGAAGTCCAATAGTCCATCCTCTCTTTTGTTAGAACATATATGTTTTCTTAGGAGGTGGTAAGCGAATGGGCTCTTGTAGATCGAAAATTCCTAGGGGATTGTATCTTTGGTCCCATTCGGCTTTCTTTTAACATTGGATAAGCTATTTAATCCTAATGGTCAGTTTTCTTTTTGAAAATTCTTGATTTCTGATTAGGGTAGGAGAGCGATGGATTCTCTATTCCACTTTTGGGCAAACTTATTGAAATCCTTTGGTATTTTATTTTCAACGATAGCTCCTTTAGCTTGGATTTGTATAGTTTTTCTCATTTTCGAGAATGGATCATTCCTTTTCTTTTCTTAGAGTGGGATAGTAAGCAAAGATCGGGTTAGACCCCATATGGAATGGATTTATACTCCAATTATCCAGGTAATAAGGAATTTCTTATCTCTTTTCAGTTAAAGTCATCAGTGCCAATTCTTTTAACACTTGTTCCTCATGGAATTGAAGATTATGGGTTACTTGATAAGTTGACTTGGGAAAGTAAGACTCGAAGGATCCTGTTTGGATATAGTCATTATGCGGTTTAATATGTTATGGAAAGTTCTCAATAGGAATATGCTGGATATAGTGAGTATTTTGGAGAGTCCTTTAAGTCCTCTATAGGTATGTGCGGGGAATGGAAAGTCCCTGAAGTCCTCTATAGGGATATGTAGGAAATAGAAAGTCCCTAAAGTTCTCCATTTGGATATGTGCGGAATTGGAGGTTCAAGCCCTACTTCTAGCGCCAAAATGTTAGAAAATTTCTTTGCTAACCAAATATGCAAGGCAAGTTAAGGCTGATTTGAATAAGGGCTCAAATGGCCTTATGCAAATGTTTAAGTCCAAAAGTAAGTCATATGCATGTCCATTGTCCAAGTCCATAAGCAAGTCATATGCATGTTCATTATCACAAATAGCTGATTAGGCAAGTACAAAAGAAGTATGCTATGTGAAGTTGAATGTTTAAGCCCTTATTTGCAAAATGTCACAAGAGTACAATTTGCTCTAAAATCCCCAATTCGATTTAGGGTTTTCAACTTTAAAACTTGAGAAAATAGGAAAGAATAGCCTTCCCAAGTAGAAGAGGGGTGCCTATTTATAGAGATAGTGGCAAGCGGGGTGGCTGGCACATATCCACTCAGCTTGATGTATGTTATCTATTCAAATTTCTGATATTCGATATCCCCTCCTTCTTAGGGATTCACATCCTCTCTGCATGGATGAAGCTCAACATCGCTTACTCTTATAAGTTCAGCAATACCATCTTTCTTTGGTAGCTACTCAATAACTTTTATTATGTTAGGTATTCGACAACGGTTATCGTGGTAGTAACTTGATGACAGTTGGTGTATCATAGACTCATTATCTCTTGAAGCTCAGCATCTTTATTCTGAGACTAAATGCTTGACATCTTCCTTTTACTTGTTCTACAACACTCCTTGTTGTAGTGATTCGATACCTTCCTCTTTATCTTTATCAATCTGGTTATCTCTAGGCTCGATTGCCTTTGCATTATAGAAGCTCGATATCTATAGGTGTTTGTTGATTCGGTACCTTCATTATCTTGTAAACTTGATACCTTGATTTGTTGCTGATGTTCGACATTACTTCTATTTGTTATGTACTCGACATTCCTTATAGTTTTTGAGACTCGACACCTTTTCCGCCGTACATGCTCAACAACCTTTATGTTTGTTGAGGCTCGACACCTCCTCTTTTCTTTATTCAAGCTCGACAACTCTTATATTCGTTAAATATTTGGAGCTCGACATCTTTTCGATGCCTTTTTAATATCTATTAATAACTTGAGTATGTGATATTCTTCTTATCATAAAGGTTTGACAACCCTTTGCTTTTAGGTGTTCGATATCTCTTTGTAAGTGTTTGACGCTCGCTACCCTTTGTTAAATGTTGAATGCTTGATGACCTAACTCTCTTCTGACTCGACACCCCTCATTATTGTCAAACTTCATATGTTCTCTTTAGAAGCTCGACATGTATATATATTGTAACAGTACGCATGAGAGGAAGGAAAAAATAGTTAAAAGTTAATAATTATTGTCGGATAGGAATTCCATTTTCAGGTTAAGTATCTTATAAATATCGTATTCGGCCAAATCTCACTAAGTCATTACTTTACGTAGATCAATGTGAATGAATATTACAAGGGGCTTTTGACTAGAAGGGCTTCACCAAATGAACATATTAGTTTGCAGGACTACATCTTACAAAATTAAGTTTAAGCAACATAAAAAGTGAAATTACACCGCTACCCTCTTTCTCCATAACCAACATCCTTTTCATTTCTCTTCCACATTCTAAATGATAAATTAGGGTTTGCATTTTCCACACATTTAAAATAATGAAGTAGGGTTTCCATTGTCATGCCCTCCTGATGCTTGCATGGAAGTAATCTAGAGCATCAATCATATGATGGTGTTTGTTGATTGGTAGATCTCCACTGTAATGTAAAGCATCGATGTCAGAGCCTGCACCTGCAATTTGGAGCATACTCTGATATTCGAGTTCAATGGTTGTCTAGATTGAATGCTAATGTTAGGTGAAGAAAGTTGTCCAGCATTTGATGATGCACTGAAGTTTGGCTGCCTTCCTTAATGCTTTGATGTCACAAATGTTAGCCGATGAATTGAAAAGGTAATAAGGGGCCATCTTCTACTTAACTTTGCTCAGTTTATATAATAGGAATAAAATGAGTTAAATTAAAAAGTTACTAGTCATTTACAACTTAAGTGGCCTATTTGCAAACAAAAAGGTTAATTTTAATTACAAACTAATCTTTTATATTTGTGCTTTGATTTTGTTTATATTCTCCTTCATACACATTAAGGGTTAACATGAAATTCTTTGCTAATTAATGAATGCCAGGATGGTTATACAGTAAATTTTTATCTTTTTATTTATTCATCGGTGAAGATAGGGGTGGAGATAGGACTGTAAGTGTGTGAAATATAGCTTAATGAAGGATATGATTTTTATACTTAAAAGATGTGTAATTATCAAGTTATTTATTTTTTATATTTTGGCTTTTACATTTTACCATTTTTTTTGGCAAGGCCAGCCGGTTTTATAGTGGACCGTCCACTTTTTATTACGAATGTAATAAAACTTTTTAGTACATGAGTAAGGTAGAGACACCTTAGCTACTAATAAATATGAAAATACAGCACAAGATTATGACAAAGACGCCACATCTACTACAAATTACCCGACAACTAGGTTTCCTCTAAAGAGGAAGAAGCACCTACGTCCTTTGACTTCTAAAAAGACACCACAGGAACATTACCAGCAAAAGGGCGAAAGAGCAAAGCAAGACAAGGATCATAATCCATAGAAGCAGGAGAGTATATAAATGATCGGTCCCAAGTAGCATCAGCTAGCATGTCAGCATTCCAATTGGCATTTTGTCCATCCATAAATAGCACTAAAGAATCACCTGATATACTATAATGAAGGCATCTAAGGTCCATATGATCATCGGAAACAAATCTAAAAAAATAATCCTCCAAGGGGTTAAATCTCATATCAGATTTGAGATCAACCCCACACCTTTCAGACTCAGCCCAAACAACAGACAACTGTGGAGGCACAGGATTGGGAGGAGCTAAGGGGATACCTGTGAGGTCAGAAGGAACCACGATATCAAGGTCTGAAGGGCAGGTAGGCCTAGCATCTGAGCAAGGAGGAGGATTCAGACCAGGAACAACAGGGTGAGACTGAACCTTAGGAACCCATTTTCTAAGAGGGGGGCGAGGCAGTGGAACTTTGGGAGCCACTTCAGAGGCGATAAAGTGCTTGCAGGCTACGACAAGGTGGCCAAAAGAATGACAGGAAGTACAAATGTCAAGCACCCATCCATATCTAACACAGACAACAACAACGTGCCCAATAGTAAGCTGAACAGATATAGAGGAAGGGATGGGCTTGTTTGGGGTAATTTCAATTAGTGCCTTGGCATACACTAATTTCCCACGTGCTACTGTATCAGAGTCAAAAAAATTTACCATTTTAAATATCAATTTATAATAGTTTATTAAATAATTTATCTTTTATTTTTATCATTTACCTTTTTGAATTTAAAAACAAGCAATTATTAAGTTATTTATCTTCTATCATTTATATTTTGTGTTTATCTTTTACATCCTTTTAATTTTTAATTAAAATATTATAGAAAATGATAGTGGTTACATATAAAATGATAAATAAATCGTTTATCATTTTATATAAAAAAGGTGAAGAATCATAATTTTGCATGGAAACAATTAATTTCTAATATAAACTGGGTTTTCGTGAAGTTTATCCTGGATTCTGTGATAAGCAATAGTAAAAATAAAAATAAAAATGTTTCCACCCCACATGAGTGCTCTGCTACTCTGGAGAATCACTCACTCCCCTCCAAATTAAAAAAATATCTTTTTTGTTTACCTTCAGATTGTCCTTAGAGTGTACATATTTTTCAGTAGGGAGCAACTTAAATTGTTAAATTATCTTGATTGTGCACGATATATTTAAATAGATTTTTGAGGAGATAGTTCCTAGCTCTTAAAAAAACTAACCTTGTAGTTATACACAATTTTTTTTTGTTTGGCTTTGTTTGCTAACTCTGTTTTCATAGATTATATGAAAATATGCTTTAATAATGGAAAAGTTATTTTTTTCCTGAAAAATAATATGTTATTGGATTCATTGAAAGAGCTACCAAAACTGTAGCGATAGTGTTTGTGATATCCTAGGCATAAGCATATAAAATTACCCACCCGCGTCTCTGTGTAATTTTGGTTCAGCCAAATTATTTTAACAAGCAATTAAGATTAATATGTCAGTTTCCACTGGAATTATAAATTTGACATACCTTGTCCTTGGAAATGATCATCCTCATGTCTTGTTTTACTAATGCTCACTATATATGTCGCATACATCGTTGAATTCTACAAAAAACTTAGATAGTGTCTTTACAGTTCTATGGAAGGGCAATGTCTTTACAATTCTACGTCTTTCTTGACCCAGTTTTTAAGGTTAGCATGTGTATTAATATTAACCCTTGGGTAAATTATTCTGTAGTGGATATTGAAACACTACAGGAAAGAAGAGAAATAATGGCAAGAGAGGGAAGAAGAAGTAAACAAGATTTTGCATGCCTGAATGGTGGTATCTACAACAAATGTGGATGATAATAATAAGAGATTTTTTGATTCCGACAAGCTTCTAACTTTTGGAACGTACCATTTAGTGACTGCACTTATCATGTATGGATACTTAATTCCTATTTCACTTTATGTATCAATTTTTGAAAAGTTTGGCAAGCCATGTTCATCAATATATATATATATATATATATATATTATAAGGAGTTTGGAAATACTGCACATGCTCGTACTTCAAATCTAAATGAAGAGCTTGGCCAAGTGGATACGATTTTGTCAGATAAAACTAGTACATTGACATGTAATCAAATGAACTTTATAAAGTGCTCCATTGCTGGGATTTCATATGAAGTAGATTCTAGTGAAGCAAAAATTGCTGCTGCAAAGAAAATAACTTCAGAAGCTCTTAATAGTCCATCAGGAATAGAAATTGAAAATGTTTTGGAAAGTGTCGAGAAGAAAGCAATGATTAAAGGATTCAGTTTTGAGGATGACACGCTTGGAAGTTGGATAAAAGGGGTAAATGATTGTACCATTACTTTGTTTTTTAGGATACTTGCATTGTGTCATACTGCAATTCCTGAACTAGATGAAGAAACTGGCGACTTTACTTATGAAGCCGAATCTCCTGATGATGGGGCTTTTCTTGTGGCTGCTAGAGAATTCGGATTTGAATTTTGTAAAGAACTCAATCTAGTGTTTTCGTTCAAGAAAGAATTTATCCATTGGGAATCATATTGAAAGGTTAGTTATTAGTTATTATTGTTGTTGTTATTTTGAAAGAAAAGAAATATCCTATTTAGTATGCTAGCTTGGTGTCAATTCATGTCACATAATCAACAACTTAGTAGGCTTATTGGTAGAATGGTAAACTAGCCCCAAAATAAAACCGTTTCACAGTTTTATCAATTATCTATCTATTGATTCTGACTCTGATAGCAAATATTTGAATTCATATTATATATTTATTATAGTACCAACATCCCTAGGAGTTTATAGGGCTTAGTCAGAAAGATCTTCATTGTTCCTTTCTTTCTGGCTTTATATATAGTTCCAATAAAACATATATTTGCTATTTTTAGTTTTGGTGTGCTGTGAAAATAACACTTTTGAACTTCATTATTACAGAGAGTTCAAGATTCTAAACCTTTTGGAATTTAGCAACAAGAGGAAGAGAATGTCCGTAGTTGTTCGAGATGAATCCGGATAACTCTTTCTTCTTTGCAAAGATGCTGACAGGTATAGATTGTCTACTTTATGGATCTTATTGAGAAGCAAATAATAAGTGAACGCATACTTCAGAGACTTGTATTGTAAGAGTTATTATATCAAATGCGGGTTGTTTACTATGGGCCAACCCGCAGCCCATTTGCTATGTTAATTGCCTATATAAAGGCACGTATGTTATACAATGTAATTAACTCCGCTTTCTCTGAATATTATACAAAATACAACATTTCTTACAGGCTTTATCTTGGTATCAAAGCGAATTCAAAACTGCTTAACAGCAGATCACTCTCATCAGAGAGATATCATCACTTGAGAGTATTTGTTCATCATTTGATTCAAGTGTTGTGCCAAGAAGAAGGATCTCAGAGAAATCTCATCACTGATCCTTCATCGGCTGCACTCGTTTCATCAGAAATTTCAAGAATTCCATTACCTTACCCAGTGTGCCTTACCGAAGGATGGGTGTCAGAGATTGTTCATCATCCACCCGATCCTGGTTGCATCCCACTGCTTCAGATTGCATTTCTTGATTCGTTTTTGACCTCAACATCTTGATTTCGAACACTTTAAAGATTTTCTTGCTATGGCTGATGAAAACAACAATGTTGCAATGTCTCCAAGTTCAGTTTCAAGAAATGCTCAAGATCAGTCAAATGACACTCAAGATTTGATCAGATCCATCATCAAGCCTCAAAGTCAGATCATCACCATCCAATTGGATGAATCCAATTTCCTGCTATGGAAATTCCAGATCAAAACAGCCATAAGAGGCTATGGCTTGCAAGAATTTGTGTACGGCACTTCAATCACCCCACCAAAATTCACTACAGATAATGAAGGAAAACTAGTCAGTAACAAAGACTATATCACTCATGAAAGACAAGACAGCCTGATCAGTTCTTGGCTACTGTCTTCAGTTGGTGCAAATCTCATGCCACAGTTTGTTGGGTGTAAAACAGCACATGAGATTTGGCACACAATAGAACAAATTTTCAGCTCTCAATCTGCAGCAAGAATAATGCAATATAAAAGACAATTGCAGAACTTAAGGAAAGACAGTGCCAGTATGAGAGATTATCTGTCAAAGGCAAAAACAATATATGATCAACTGGCATGTGCTGGACATAAAGTAGCAGACACAGAACATATACTATGTATTCTAAGTGGTTTGGATGAGGAATATGAAGCTGTAGTAGCCATCATATCATCTAATGAAAAACTACCTTCACTTCATTATGTTCAGTCAATGTTGATTGCTCATGAAGGCAGATTAGAGTTAAAGAAACCAACAAATGTGGAGTGTAATGTCAATTATGCATCTACCAGCAGAAATAGGAATCAACCAACTAATTACAGAGGTAGCCAGTCTAACAGAAGCAGAGGAAGGAGTGGTAGACCAAATTATAACAACAACAACAAACTAAGATGTCAAATATGCGAGAAGTATGGTCACACTACAAACAAGTGCTACTTTAGATTCGATGCTAACTTTACTCCTGTGCAACAGAACAACAACAATGCAAGATCTCAAAATCCCAGTGGTAATTTGGCAAACATGCAGCAAGAAACTAAGTCAGAAAGCTCAAACAACAGCATAGCAAAAGTTGAAGACATTCAAGATGACAGCTGGTTTCCAGACTCTGGTGCAACTAACCACGTGACCAACAACTTAAGTCAACTAAATCTTGGCAACATGGAATACAAAGGTAAACATTCACTGTACATGGGTGATGGTAAGTCTATACATATATCTCATACTGGAAATGCAAGTATTAATGGTACTAGGCAACTCTATCTCAAAAATCTACTAAGAGTACCATTAATTAAAAAAAACTTGATAAGTGTTTCACAATTTGTCAAAGACATTAATGTCTATTTTGAATTTCATTCAATACACTGTGTTGTGAAGGATAATCTAACTAATGAAGTTCTTTTGCAGGGTAGAGAATACAATGGCTTATACAAGTTTGATGTTATAAGCCCAAGAAAACCTGACTGCAAAAGTAAATCATGTCATGTAATTGAAACAAGAAATGTTGAAAAATTCAGTGACAAATTTGATGTATGGCACTGTAGACTGGGACATCCCAGTATAAATGTTGTTAAACATGTTTTGAATGAATGTGATAATATTCTTGTTGAGAAAATTCCCAATTCTTATTTATGTACATATTGTCAACTTGGCAAAAGTCATAAACTTGCATTTCCAGATTCAGAAACTGTGTATAATAATGCACTTGAACTAGTTGCTGCAGACCTCTGGGGGCCTGCTCCAATTAGTACTGATTACAGTTACAAAATATTATATTTCTTTTATTGATGCTCATTCTAGACATGTATGGATCTATTTTTTAAAATCAAAGTCTGAGACTAACAATGCAGTGATACAATTCATCACAAATGTTGAAAGGCAAACAAATAACCTGGTAAAAGTTGTGCAGACAGATGGAGGTAAGGAATTCTTGCCATTAAAAGGGTATTTTCAAAATAAAGGAATAACACACAGAATCACTTGTCCTTACACATCTGAGCAAAATGGTCTTATTGAGAGAAAACACCGACACATTGTTGAGACTGGTCTAACCTTGCTAGCACAAGCATCTTTGCCACTTAAATTCTGGCCAGATGCCTTCTCAACTGCAGTCTATTTAATCAATAGACTGCCCACAAAGGTACTGAAATACAAGAGTCCTATGGAGGTGCTAACCAAAATTAGACCAAACTATCAAACTTTAAATTTTTTTGGATGTCAGTGTTTTCCCTATCTAAGACCATATAACTCACATAAACTTGACTACAGATCTACACCTTGCACTTTTTGGGTTACCCTACAAATCAAAAAGGCTACAAGTGTCTTGATAGTAATGGCAGGGTTTATATATCTAGACATGTGATATTTAATGAGCATGAATTTCCTTTTAGCAATGCAGATATCAAGACATCTCAAAAAGTTTACAATGCAAAAAATTTTGTACCTCCTATAATCTCATCACCAGAGATAATCATACCAGTTCATAATGAAGATAACCATACCAGAAGAGACATCAGCCCACAACACACAATGCCCACAAGTGAACCAGGTCATGGGCAGAATGAAGCATTATCAAGAGTCACTGAATCTGACAGCAACAACTTAGGTGATCCATGTCAAGTATTAAACGATCAACAATTCACTGAGGCTCAACAAGTGACCACTAATACTGAAGAAAATCACTCTACTGTGCCTGAAAACACTGGTCACCACATGATAACTAGGGCAAAAAGCGGTATATTCAAACCAAAAGTGTTTAGTATTGAATCAGATATAAGTGAGCCTAGCACATATCAAGAAGCAGTTACAGATGATAACTGGAGAGCTGCTATGAGAGAGGAATATAATGCATTAATCAAAAATAACACTTGGGATCTTGTACCACGGCCTATAAATAAAAATACCATAGGATGCAAGTGGACATACAAGTTAAAGAAAAATTCTGATGGCACAATTCTTAGGCATAAAGCAAGATTGGTGGAAAAGGGATTCTCACAACAAAATGGGTTTGATTTTAATGAAACATTTTCCCCTGTTGTGAAACCAACATCAATCAAAATAATTCTAACTATTGCTTTGCATAAGAATTGGGTCATTCAACAATTAGATGTGAATAATGCTTTCCTTAATGGTGAATTGCAGGAAGAAGTATACATGGAGCAACCATATGGATTCACAGAGAGTGGCAGTGAACAACTTGTGTGCAAACTTAACAAAGCACTTTATGGACTCAAACAAGCCCCTAGAGTTTGGTTCGAGAAACTGAAGAGCACATTATGCAGACATAGCTATCATCAAACAAAATCTGGTAACTCCTTGTTCATTAATTTTTTTAATCATACTATCACATATATACTAATTTATGTTGATGACTTTATCATTACAGGAAATAGCAAATCTGAGATTGATAACATCACACAATGTTTAAAGGAAGAATTCTCCATTAAAGATCTGGGAGAATTAAACTATTTCTTAGGCATTGAGGTTAAAAGAGTATCAGATTCTGAAATTCATCTTAACCAGAAAAAATACATCAATGACATTTTGGTTAAAGCCAAGATGGACAAGGCTAATCCACTTCCCACTCCAATGACAAATAATCTACATCTCTCAAAAAATAAAGGTGATCCAATATTGAATGACAAGCAATACAGGAGTATCGTGGGGGCATTACAGTATGCTACTATAACCAGACCAGACATTGCCTATAGTGTTAATAAAGTCAGCCAATTCATGCAAAGACCACTAGATGAGCACTGGAAAGCTGTAAAAAAGGATTTTGAGATATCTCAAAGGATCTATTAACCAAGGGCTAATTCTACAATCATGTTCATCACTACACATCACTGGTTATTCCGATTCAGACTAGGCAACAGATTATGATGATAGAAAATCAACCACTGGCTACTGTGTGTTCTTAGGCAACAATCTTATATCATGGTGTGCAAAAAAACAGCAAACAGTTTCAAGATCTAGCACTGAAGCCGAATACCGAAGCATAGCAAGTACTATTGTCGAAATTATGTGGATAAAATCTATTCTAAGTGAATTACATATCAGATTTAACAGCAGAGCTACTATATGGTGCGATAATTAAAGTGCTATATCACTTACAGTCAATCCAGTTCTACATTCTTGTATGAAACATATAGAACTGGATAACTTCATACGAGAGCAAGTTATCAAAGGAGAATTAAGAGTTAACTACGTACCTTCCACTTACCAGAAGGCCGACATACTAACCAAGCCCCTGTCAAGACAGAGCTTTACTCGCTTCAGGCATGAGATCAACGTTGATGAAGTTGATAGTAATCTGAGGTCAAAAACTCAGATTTACATTCCTCCACCAACAATTGAAGCATACAATGACCGACAACATAACTCAACTTCAAAAACGAGCTCGCTGAATCTTTCAACAGGGAGCAACATGCCTTAATCCTGAAGATAACTGATTGGAGTCATCTGGAATCATTCATCTCACTTAATTTCCTCAAAGTTTTCAAGTTAGCAGCGGATCTGAAGAATCGCTCGCAACCCTACACCTAATTTGGGTTTGAGGGGGGGTGAATAAGTGAACGCATACTTCAGAGACTTGTATTGTAAGAGTTATTATATCAAATGCGGGTTGTTTACTATGGGCCAACCCGCAGCCCATTTGCTATGTTAATTGCCTATATAAAGGCACGTATGTTATACAATGTAATTAACTCTGCTTTCTCTGAATATTATACAAAATACAACATTTCTTACAGACTTTATCTCAAATCATACATTTAACTAAGGTAACCAGAGACATGTATTGCTTGTGAATTGTTTATTTCCGTCTGTTATTTTATCCAGCACTATGCTAGATATATTTTCAAAAGCTGGAAAATGTATGAAATGGATACAGCACGACACCTAAATGAATATTGGGAAGTCGATCTGCGTACATTAGCACTTGCATATAAAAAACTTGAAGAATTTGAGTATTCAGCATGGAATGTTGAGTTTTTAAAGGCAAAGACTACTATAGGACCCAATGGAGAGGCTAATATTAAAAGAGTTGTTGATATGATGGAAAGAGATTTAATTCTTGTAGGTGCAATTGTTGTTGAAGACAAACTACAGGACGACAAAATGGAAACTGCGATCAATATAGGGTAAGCTTCTTTTAAATCCATATGCATATGCATCATATTGCTATAGTTGACGAACTTGTTTTACTAATACAAGTTTTTATAAAAGGTTTGCATGCAGCTAACTTAGATAAGGCATGAGGCATATTTGTTTATCTACAGTGAATAATGACCCAACAACAGAAGACACAAAGAAGGTATAATATTAAATAAGCACTTCCATCAAATAAGCACCGCCTTATCGGAATCACTAAGGACAATGTAGAAGAAATAGAATATTGTTGATATACAAATAAATAATAGGAAATTTATTGCTTTTGAAAATTCAAACACAATACAATTACAGAGTAAGTTGAAAAACTATCTCTTATGTTATCAACTGATGAGTTTTTGCCCAGTAACAAGATCTATTACGCTTTTTATTAAATCCATCAATCTAAAGATGTGTCAGATAACTCAAATCTACTTAATGCTTACCTAAACATTAACTATTACAAATATTTTTTAACATTCTGTGCTAATATTTTCTAGCAGTATGTGTACTTATAATAAATCACTTCAAATTTGACGTTCATGCATGTGCTAGACATCTACTGCAAAGTTATACTTTCTGACGCAGCGGCGGAATACAAAAACAGATGATACGAGGAAATTAGCAATCGATGGATTGATGGATACTGAAATGCCCGAATTCGTTGATCCGAAGATACCAAACTCTAGCTATCCCGAACTCGTTGATCGCGCACGATACCGGGTTCAAAGATCTGCGATTCTTCACGCGTTGATCAAGCGCACTTGATTCCGCGAATCGGCTTCAACAATCGAAGATTCGAGCGCACTCGAATGTCGAAGGTGGAGATAGGAGATTACACTCAACTACCGATTTGAATGAAAGCACAAAGCTAACAAAAGAGAATTTTATTTAAAAATCAACAACCTTTACAAATGAAACAACTTGCCTATTTATAGGCGTTTTACAATTCACACGAAAAATAACAAAAAAATTACATCTCCTAAGTCGGTTTCGACTTAACAGTCACGACTCAACAAAATACATCACGACTCACGACTCAAAAGAATACCGGCATCATACGACTTACAAACAGACGACATATGAAAACAGACGACATACGACTTATACAGATGCGACTTAACAATGCCGCGAGTTAACAAATGACGACCTATCAAAGCAACACAACAGCATCCTTCTACGACTTAAGAACCAATGGTCTAGATTAACTCGGCATAAGATTCAACGGCATCCAGAGTTTCAACGACTTAGAAACTTGCGGCATCCCAGATCAATCGTCTTAAGGAAATTAAAGGCAGAGATTAACTCGGCATAAGCATCAACGGTTTCAATCTTCACGCAACTTAAGAGGGTGCGCTTTAAAACTGTGCGACTTAACTAAGTCGTAACTTGCTTCCGACTTAACTTCTTCCTTAAGTCGTAGACGACTTAACACTTCCTTCTCAATTCGAACCGCTCCTTCCGTGGCCTTCTCCGTAAGTCGTGGACGACTTATCAACTCCGAGCGTCTTAAACCTTTGTTAAGTCGTAGCCCTTTTCCTCCTAATCCGTTAGGTCGTAGACGACCCAGAACCTTCTCCTTAGGTCGTAAACTCAAGTTAGCTCCTTCTCCTGGTTTCCAGTTAAGTCGTAGCTCCTGCTCATATGTCTCCTTAGGTCGTAACTCGGCATAGTTAGCTCGTTCTTCATCACTAGGTCGTATTCCATTAGATCGGAGCTCGTTAAGTCGTGACTCGGTCATTACTTCTACCTTGTTAGGTCGTGAACGACCTACCAACTCCTTAGGTCGTGAACGACCTATGCCTTTAACATTCTGCGCTGCATCATCCTCCCCAGGTTGAGAAAAATTCGACCTCGAATTTGCACCATCCTCTTCCACTATGAGTTCATCCCCGTGGTATGGTATGAGATGTTTAACATTAAACACCTCAGAAGTGTACACATCCTCCGGTAATTTCAATTTATAAGCATTTTCATTAATCTGTTTCACAACTTCCACAAGACCAATTTTCCTGGCTTTTAACTTGTTATAAGCGCCCACTGGAAAACGTTCCTTTGTTAATACTGCATAAACTAAATCACCTTCATGAAATTCAACACTCCTTCGCTTCAGTTCCACCGAATGCTTATACTTCTCATTTGCTTTCTCCAATCGTTCCTGAACGATTTTATGACATTCCGTCAACCCCTCAACAAAGTCAGCAGCTTTCTTAATTGTCCCCTTCGAGTGTGGTATTACCGTTAAATCCAACGGACCCTTTGGTAAGCTTGAATAGACTATTTGAAATGGACTGAACCCTGTGCTACGATTTACCGCATGATTATGAGCAAATTCTGCCTGGCATAACTTCACATCCCAACTCTTCAGATTGTCTTGAACAAGACACCTCAACAAATTTCCCAATGATCTATTAACCACCTCTGTTTGTCCATCAGTTTGCGGATGATAGGCACTACTAAACTTCAACTTCGTTCCGACCATCTTCCACAAACTTAGCCAAAAGTGACTCAAAAATCGAGTATCTCTATCCGACACAATAGATTCTGGCAATCCATGAAGTCGATAGATCTCCTTGAAAAACAATTGAGCAACATGAACAGCATCCGCCGTCTTCTTACAAGCAATAAAATGTGCCATTTTCGAAAATCTGTCCACCACAACGAATATAGAATCATTTCCCCTTTGAGTTCTAGGCAAACCCAAAACAAAATCCATACTGATATCCACCCATGGTTTTGCAGGCACGGGTAACGGCATATATAAACCAGCATTAGTCGCAGTTCCTTTCGAAACCTGACAAATATGACAACGCTCCACAAACCTCTCTACCTCTTTCCTCATCGATGGCCAAAAGTAAGATTGTGAAATCAACTATAATGTACGGTCTCTACCAACATGTCCCTCTTCGTGTAACTCTTTGATAATCTTCATTCTCAGACTACCCTCCGGTATGCACAATCGATTTCCTTTGAACAGAAAACCATCTATCATTATAAACTCATCCGTCTCCCCATCCTTGACTTTATCAACAAACTTTGCAAAGTAAGGATCATTGTCAAATAATTCTAGTAACATTTCAAACCCCGTCACTTTAACCTTTAGTGTAGTCAACAAATGACTCCTCCTACTCAAAGCATCAGCCACACGATTCGTCACTCCCGATTTGTGCTTCACAACAAAAGTAAATTGTTGCAGATATGCAATCCACGATGCATGTCTCGCTGAAATCTTGTCTTGTCCTTGTAAATGCTTCAACGCCTCATGATCAGTGTAAAGAACAAACTCCTTCTGAAATAGATAGTGTCTCCAGTGTTTAATAGATTGCACAACAGCATAAAATTCCACATCATATGTACTGTATCTCATCTTTTCCCCTGATAACTTCTCGCTGAAATATGCAATCGGACGTCCCCTCTGACTCAATACTCCTCCAATTCCAACCTTGGATGCATCAGTATGTAGTTCAAACACTAACTGAAAATCTGGTAATATTAGAATTGGTGCAGACGTCAAAAGTTCTTTGATTCGCTCAAAAGCAACCCCGGCTTCCTCCGTCCATGCAAACTGTTTACCCTTCATGCAATCAGTAACAGGTGCCATCACACTACTAAAGTGTGGTATAAACCTTCGATAGAATGAAGCCAACCCGTGAATACTACGAACTTCCGTTATCGTCTTGGGCTGCGGCCAATCTCTGATCGCCTCAACTTTACTCTGGTCCACCTGTATACCTTCCTTCGAGACAACATACCCCAGAAATAAAATGCTATGCGTCATGAACACGCATTTCTTCGTTGCTGCATAGAATTGTTCTTGTCGCAATACCATCAGGACTTCCCTCAGATGATTCAAATGTTCCTCAGGACTTCCACTATATATCAAAATATCATCGAAATACACCACCACAAACTTCCCAATGAATGGTCTAAAAATCTGATTCATCACCCGCATAAATGTACTTGGTGCATTTGATAAGCCAAATGGCATTACCAACCATTCATACAAGCCTTCCCTCGTCTTGAATGTTGTCTTCCATTCGTCCCCTGGTCTAATGCGAAACTGATGATAACCGCTCTTCAAGTCAATCTTAGAAAAGATTACGGACCCACTGATCTGATCCAATAAATCATCAAGCCTTGGCATCGGAAATCTATATCTCACAGTAATCTTATTCAATGCTCGACTGTCAGTGCACATCCTCCACGTTCCATCCTTTTTGGGTACCAATAAAGCTGGTACAGCACAAGGACTTAAACTCTCCTGCACACGCCCCTGTTCAAGCAATTCTTCTACCTGCCTCCGCAACTCTTCATGCTCCTTCGGACTCATTCGATAATGTGGTCTGTGTGGCAACACAGCACCTGGAACAAGATCTATCTGATGTTGAATATCCCTCAACGGTGGTAACTCCGTTGGTAACTCCTCTGGAAATACATCGTCAAATTCTTTCAGTACTGGTTTTACTTCTTCTGGGATTTCAACCACTTCCTGACTCTCCCGTCCAATCAATAAAAACACTTCAGGCTCCTCCTCTACTTCCTTCACAAACTCCTTCAAAGATAATAAAGTTTTCAACTCTTCAATCTCCTCCAACTTACTCTCCTTCTGTTGTTGCTTCTTCGGAACTAGAGTAATCTTCGTCCCTTCAAACATGAAACTGTAACTGTTGGTACGCCCATCATGTTGCACCGCCCTATCATACTGCCACGGTCTTCCCAGCAACAAATGACAAACGTCCATATCTACCACATCGCACCAGATTTCGTCTTTATATTTCTTCCTAATTGAAAACTTCACACGAGCCCTTCGTCCAACCTTCACCTCCCCGCCTTTCCTCAACCAAGCTAGCTTGTACGGTTTCGGATGTTTCTCAGTCTTCAATGCCAACTTCCTCACAGCTTCTGATGAAATTATATTATCACAGCTTCCAACATCAATAACAAATTTGTAAACTTTCCCCAGAATGGTACATGTTGACTGAAAAATATTGCTCCTCAACCAACTACAATCCTCCTCTTGCTTTGGTGTTAAACAGGACCTCTTCATCATTAGATTGTAACCTTCGTCTCCCGTCACTTCTTCTTCCTCCTCATCAGGTGGTGAATTGGAACATTCAGCTTCTTCATCCTCATCCTCAACTTCTGCAATCATGGTTCTCTTCTTTGGCTTTGGACACTCACTGCTTTTATGACCCAATTCCTGACAATTGTAACATTTGAAACCATTGTTAACCCTTGCCTTCTCAACCTCCTTCACCACTGGTCTACTGATAGGTTTAGAAACATTAGAACTCCCACTAACACCCTTCACTTGATTGTTGGAATTAGTAAACACACCTCCTCCTCGTCTACCCTGCTTCTCCCAAGCCAACGCTTTCTGATGTGCTTCCGCTACAGATCTAGGATCGAACATGTTAACCATATCCTGAATCTGCATTCTCAATCCCCCAATGAATCTAGATGTCAGCTGCTCTTCCGTTTCCATAATATCATTCCTTGCAATAAGTTGATAGAATTCATCAGCATATTCATTCACAGATTTCGTCCCTTGTCTCAAGTTCTGCAAACGTTGATACATCAAAGACTGATAATTGTAAGGTAAGAACGTTGCTTTCATCAATTTCTTCATCTTCTCCCAAGATTCAACTTTTGACTTTCCCATCCGATCACGTGTAAGTTTGGTCTGCTGCCACCATGCCAAAGCTCTACCCCTCAACCTCGTAGCAACCAACTTCACTCTACGATGTTCTGGAACTTCTTTGAAGTCAAAAATCTCTTCAACATTAGCTACCCAATCTAGAAACTCCTCTGCTTGCATACCACCTTTGAATTTAGGAATTTCAATCTTCATCCCCGTCTCCCACTTGTGATCATACTCAGAGTAATTTCTTCCTTGTCCACGTCCTCGTCCATGAACACTACCACCATCATACTCTTCTTCACAATCCGATGTATATCGATGTCGATCCTGACCACCAACATCTCTACCACCACCATTTCTTCCACCAACATTCCTACGATCTACATTCCTCCGATCTCGATCAGTCACATTTCTATCACAATCTCGATCCACGCTTCTATGATCACTATCAACACTTCTCTCTCGATTTGAATGTGGTGAAGCTCTACTTCTCCCATGGCTCGATTCAGGTGATACTCTTCTCTGATTTTGACTCATCTCCAACATCATCCTCTCTAATCGACCAATCCCTTCAGTAAGCTTCTCATTGAAATTCTCGTTGATTCGTTGCTCCATTTCATCGGCCTCTTCTCTTCCGTACAAAGCATTAATATTGCGATGACGTTGAACTCGTCTTGGCGGCATGATTGAATACTTCCAAACACTTCAACAAATTCACACTTCAAGTTTCAAACACCTTTCGAACTTTTGATCCAAAATGAAATGGATCGAGAACTCCAATTTTGTTGCAAAATATGATGAACACGATGAACACAACTTCAACACTCCAAATTCTCGGCTCCAAGACTCGATTTAGCTATGATTGGCTAAAACTTGCTCTGATACCAAATGACGCAGCGGCGGAATACAAAAACAGATGATATGAGGAAATTAGCAATCGATGGATTGATGGATACTGAAATGCCCGAATTCGTTGATCCGAAGATACCGAACTCTAGCTATCCCGAACTCGTTGATCGCGCACGATACCGGGTTCAAAGATCTGTGATTCTTCACGCGTTGACCAAGCGCACTTGATTCCGCGAATCGGCTTCAACAATCGAAGATTCGAGCGCACTCGAATGTCGAAGGTGGAGATAGGAGATTACACTCAACTACCAATTTGAATGAAAGCACAAAGCTAACAAAAGAGAATTTTATTTAAAAATCAACAACCTTTACAAATGAAACAACTTGCCTATTTATAGGCGTTTTACAATTCACACGAAAAATAACAAAAAAATTACATCTCCTAAGTTGGTTCCGACTTAACAGTCACGACTCAACAAAATACATCACGACTCACGACTCAAAAGAATACCGGCATCATACGACTTACAAACAGACGACATATGAAAACAGACGACATACGACTTATACAGATGCGACTTAACAATGCCGCGAGTTAACAAATGACGACCTATCAAAGCAACACAACAACATCCTTCTACGACTTAAGAACCAATGGTCTAGATTAACTCGGCATAAGATTCAACGGCATCCAGAGTTTCAACGACTTAGAAACTTGCGGCATCCCAGATCAATCGTCTTAAGGAAATTAAAGGCAGAGATTAACTCGGCATAAGCATCAACGGTTTCAATCTTCATGCGACTTAAGAGGGTGCGCTTTAAAACTGTGCGACTTAACTAAGTCGTAACTTGCTTCCGACTTAACTTCTTCCTTAAGTTGTAGACGACTTAACACTTCCTTCTCAATTCGAACCGCTCCTTCCGTGGCCTTCTCCGTAAGTCGTGGACGACTTATCAACTCCGAGCGTCTTAAACCTTTGTTAAGTCGTAGCCCTTTTCCTCCTAATCCGTTAGGTCGTAGACGACCCAGAACCTTCTCCTTAGGTCGTAAACTCGAGTTAGCTCCTTCTCCTGGTTTCCAGTTAAGTCGTAGCTCCTGCTCATATGTCTCCTTAGGTCGTAACTCGGCACAGTTAGCTCGTTCTTCATCACTAGGTCGTATTCCATTAGATCGGAGCTCGTTAAGTCGTGACTCGGTCATTACTTCTACCTTGTTAGGTCGTGAACGACCTACCAACTCCTTAGGTCGCGAATGACCTATGCCTTTAACATTCTGCGCTGCATCACTTTCAATGTAGTTTTGGTACATAGCCATCTGCGACAAAGTTTCGAGTAGCAACAGGAAGTGCAAGGCGAATTCCATCAAAGTTCTACACTCGCAATTACTTGGCAACCAAGTCTAAATCTGCATAATGAACCAAATATTTTTGAAGGTCTTTACAAGTATTAAATAAAGAATACTGAAAAATGAAACTCAACTTTTTACTACAAAAATTAACACACAGCTCTATCGAAAATAAGAACATACAACTAAAAACTTACTATTCTTTTAGCTCAAATGCATCTTTATGTATGGTATCGATACTATTTGTCATGCTTCATAGTGTTGCCCCAAATATAAATGGGCTTGGCCAACTCAATGTTTGGTCCACCCTAATTATACCTATGAGTAATAGGTCCAGTTCTCAAAATCTATTGAAACAATAATTCAATATATTTTTGGTTTATACATAGTGGTTTTGAATTGACCGTGTAGTAATTCTATTTAAATTTCAACATTAGAGAATGTATTTTCAAATGGATAAGCATGTTTTGCTTGGTGTATATATAGATTTTTTTGAATTCCCAACTAATACGAATCCTTACTTATTTACAGCAAATATAAAAGCCAATACTCTATTGTTGATTACACATCTGCACTTTATACAGGTACCTTTCTCCATCATCGTATTTTTTTCATTCGTATATCTTACATATCTTCTCAAATACATTTATTTGCTCATATGCAACTTTCTCAGTTAGACTTTGTTCTATCTTTCCATCTTATTCATAAATTTATACGTAGTTTTTTTCCCAAGTCTACAGTACAATAAACTTGATTTAATCTGGTTTCTATTGTTTTGCTAAACCAAAATTCAATGTTTTTAATATAGGTCAATAACCTGTAGTTCAGCTGTGAATCATAAACTGCAAAAAAATTATTTGGCTTTATAATATATAAAAAACCTTCTTTTTTCTTGTATTAAACCTTTTCTAACTAAGAATTTTATAATGCACATTACATCAATATTATGTGCCATATTTGATTTCCTGTATGCTACTTTCACTCAACCTAGTACCTTGAACAGAAATGCACTATGTTATTTTAAACTTTGTTATTTTATTTTTATAGATCTTTTAATTAAAATTCATTCCTTAGTTTGACAGATTTGTTGCTTTCAATTCATAAATCTGTACACAAATATATATTAGTATTTTCCAAAAGTCTAATTTTTTTTAAAAGCTAACCTTTTCCATTTAAAATTCATATACTCTCCTTCTTACTTTGATTTAATAAAAATAATAGTACTTGAAATAAGTTATTTTATTTTAATATGATATGTGTACATAGGGTTATGCTTTCTCATATAACACACAGTTCGACATTAGGTCATGACAAATTTAGTCAATATCATTTTGAATGATATTATACATTAATAATTTCATATCAATTGTTTATTTTTATTTTTTACATACATAGTCTGCATTCTTCAATATGTTTGCTTACATAGCTTATATAAAAAGTCAAATATTATAGTATTGAGCTTGTAAAAGTTGCAACAAAAAGGTAAATGAAGCTATAGGATTGGGGTACTGGGTGAAGCATGCCAACAAAAAGAAAGTACTTGTATTTTGAGATAAAAATTTAGAGTTATGTATATATAGTAACCATTAATGTATGTAATAATATGTTTGTGTAATGTAGATATATTATGGTAATGAAAGTTAATGATTCATCCGCTAAAGCTTGGATTTCTGCTTTCAATGAACCAGCAGAGAAATTATAGGTAGCAATGCTGATGACCTTCATAAGATTAAGAATGAGAAAGGTGTGGATATATACTAACAATAAATAAAGAAGTTGTTATGGATTCCCCGTCTTTTCAGGATTGGTGTTACCTAGATTGAGTACATGAATGAAAAAAACAATTAAAAAATCACAGTTATATCTCAATCGGTTATTGATTATTTGGCTGATTCAAGCTTATTGTTGGAAGAAATATCAACAATAACAGAATTCAAAGTTTAGTTTTTTTTTTCAACAATGTTAGTTTTTTTTAGTATTTTTATTTCAGCAGCGTTAGTTTTTTGAATAACAATGGTATTATTGGGTAATTTATTTAATACATGTAATTCAATAATATGTGATTTATTTATTACATCTATTCTTTCATTTTTCATCTTCTTTAATGAAATATTCACGAATATGATGATATGTTTTGAGCTGATATTTTTTTTATTTTTCCTTTTATTTTCCAAATCCAATAATGATTTCAAGCTAAAAAACTCAAAATTAAGAGTATATTGTCTTTTGAGATTTTATATATATATATATATATATATATATATCTGTGTGTGTGCGCGCCTGTAAGTGATTCATATCAATATATTAATAGTAGATTCTTAGCATCAAGTCTACTTATATGTACAATCCTTAGTGTAATTGGATTTACACTTTTCCAATTACTTTCATTTTTTCTAAATGCATTTAATTTTTCATCTAATTCCTAATTAAGAAAACAAATTAACAAATATTTTTTCCCTTTAATATTATACGACTTAACGGTCGCACCGTTGTGCCGTTATACTAATCTTTAGAAGGGCCTTGAATGTGTAAGCAATAGGTTTACATGACCGTATATAAAAAGAATAAGTTACAAGGGAACAAATGTAAAATTACACTACTACCTTCCCCTTAACAAAACAAAATAGTTGAGCTATAAATGTTTTATTTCCCATCTACCATTTGTTCCAGTCCTGTCAAATCCCTCAAATCCATATGTTTCATAATTTGATAAGGGTGTATTTCCAGCAACACAAAAACAAATGCAAATATGATGAAGTTAACAGAAAAGAGAATGGAAAAGAGGAGGGAAGAAGCAAAGAATGTAGACGAGAGAAAGAGAAGAAGTTTGTAATTCATTCCTTGAATTTTTTTTTGAGAATTACAACTTTTTTTCTGATTTATACTTGCATAGCTTGGGCAAAAGCCAGCTCACACACCACACTAATAACAACATTTTCCTGGAATTAAAAAAAAGTAAAACAAACTTGTAACAAACCAGAAAAGGACAAAAATACAGCTAACCAATTTTCCCGCCAAAAACTTCAACTAAATTCATTATTAAAGCTCCTATATCATACCCTCCCCCTTTAAAAGGATTTGACCTCAAGTCAGGAAGAGAGAAAACCAGGGTATTGTGCTTTAAAGTCTGGTTTGTTCATCCAAGTAGCCTCATGTGTTAGTTTGCCCTTCCATGGCACTAAACACTGTTCTTGCAAGCAGCCTGCTATCTGCACAGTTCTATGGTCAATAATAGCAGCCATCACAAGGGTAGTTGCTTCAGTCTGATCCGAACAAGGAGGAATGACAGCAACAGGAGGAAGCTCACCCCTGAAATGCTTCAATTGTGACACATGAAATACATCATGTATCTTAGCTGTACTTGGTAATTGAAGCTTGTATGCCACCTTGTCAATTACTGCAATTACTTTGAAAGGACCAAAGTATTTTGCAGCTAGCTTATTATTGCTTCTGTATTGCACTGTTTGCTGCCTGTAATTCTGCAATTTAAGCCATACCCAATCATACATAGCAAATTCCCTTTCCGACCTTCTCTTATATGTCTGTATTTTTATCCTATGCTGAGCTTTAGCTAGGTTCTCCTTCAACACCTTAAGCATTTCTTCACTTTTCTGCATGCTTCTATCCACAACTTCATTATCTGATTCCCCTGGTAAATAGGGCAAATGAAGAGGAGGTGGTTGACTGTAAACAATCTCATAAGGTGTTTTGAGGGTGGATGTGTGATAGTGGGTATTGTACCACCATTCTGCCATAGGCAAATATTTGCACCAATCCTTAGGCCTATCACTAGTAACACACCTCAAATAAGTCTCAAGGCATCTATTTACAACCTCAGTTTGCCCATCTGTTTCTGGATGATAAGCAGAGGAGAGTAAGAATTCAGTGCCATGTAGTGAAAATAGGCCCTTCCAAAGTTGACTTAGAAAAATTGAGTCCCTGTCACTCACAATGCTTCTAGGCCACTCATGGAGCTTAAATACATAATCCAAATAAGTCTGAGCAACTTCCACAGCAGTAAATGGGTGTTTAAGTGCCATAAAATGGATATATTTACGTAGCCTATCCACCACAACAAAAATGACATTCTTGCTCATGGACATGGGCAAGCCTGTAATGAAGTCCATAGATATATCAGTCCATACCTTTTCAGGTATAGGAAGTGGTTGCTATGCTCCCGGTCTGGCAGAAGTGTCGTATTTTAAAGCTTGACAGATTACACAGTTTCTCACAAATTGGCTCACATCTTTGGTCATACCCCTCCAATAAAAAATGCCCTGCATTCTTTTTAAGGTCTGTTCTTTTTAAGGTCTGTTCCCTGCCTGAGTGTCCAGCTTCTAAAGAAGCATGTTGCCAATGCATCAACTTTTTTTTTGAGATTTTCATCTGGACCTGTAACAATCTTTCCATGCCTTTTCAACAATCCATCTTGAAAACTGAAACCGGGGACTGTTTCTTACTGTTGAAGCTTTTGTACTATGGCCTCAGTATTGTCATCCAAAACATAACTAGTTTTGATAGCTTGAGCTAGATCAGAATCCACTACAGAGATTGCCAACAAACAGATTTCTGACCCCTGAACTCTAGAGAGAGCATCGGCAATAATGTTCTCCCTTCCTGCTTTATATTGAATTTCCTAGTCGAATCCCATCAACTTTGAGAGCCAAAACTGTTGAAAAGGAGTTGAAATCTTCTATTGAAGGAGGCATTTCAAGCTCTTTTGGTCAGTCTTGACAATAAAGTGAGTACTTATCAGGTACTGCTCCCACTTTTGTACAGCAAAGACCATGGCCAGTAGCTCTTTCTCATATACTGATAGTTTTTGCCACTTTGGACCCAAAGCTCTGCTGATGAAAGCCAAGGGATGGTTGTCTTGCATAAGCACTGCTCCAATCCATTTTTGGAAGCATCAGTTTCAACAACATATTGCTTTGAGAAATCTGGAACTGCAAGAACTGGGCCACTGATCAGTGCTGCTTTTAATTTTTCAAAAGCATATTGAGCTGTGTCATTCCACTCAAAAGCTCCCTTCTTAAGCAAATACGTTAAGGGTTTACTGATTATGGTATAACTCTTGACAAATTTCCTATAGTACCCTACAAGTCCAAAGAAACTTCTCAAATCTTTGACTGTGGTAGGACAAGGCCAAGAACTAATGGCACTAATTTTATTAGGGTCAGTTTCCACCCCTTTTTCAGAAATGAAATGTCCTAAGTATTCCACCCTTCTAATCACAAAGGAACACTTGCTTAGTTTTGTATACAAAGAGTGTTGTGCCATTAATCCAAAAACATCAGTAAGATGCTTCCAATGATCAGTGAGATTTTTGCTGTAAACAAGTATGTCATCAAAAAAGACTAACACACACTTCCTGAGCAATGGTTTGAACACCGAGTTCATCCAACTTTGAAATGAGGATGGAGCATTAGTTAAGCCAAATGGCATAACTAAGAATTCATAGTGCCCCTCATGATTTTTAAAAGCTGTTTTAAAGACATCATTATGGTGAATTCTCATCTGGTGATAACCAGCTCTGAGATATAGCTTACTGAATACCACTGCACCAGAGAGCTCATCAATTAACTCCTCTAGTACAGGAATAGGAAATTTATTCTTGATAGTTCTCTTATTCAGTTCCCTATAATCCACACACAACCTCCAAGTACCATCTTTCTTTCCCACGAGGACAACTGGTGAAGAAAAGGGACTAGAGCTGTTCTCAATGATGCCTCTCTCAAGAATTTCCTGAACCAATTGTTCATTAATATCCTTCTGCTTTAAAGGATATTTGTAAGGTCTAATGTTAACAGCATTTCTTCTAGGTTCCAGATTGATCCTATGATCAAACACACCTCTGCTAAGTGGGAACTCCGTAGGTTCTTCAAAAATTGTAGAAAATTGAGTTTTTAGCACACTAAGTTCTTCATGTTCAGTATCTTCTTCTACAACCTGAACCAAACAAGAGGGAGCTTCTTCCTCAATCAACTCAGTGACCTGCATTAAGCAAATCTGAGCAGCCCCATTCATCAATCTTACTAAAGAGCCCTCCTCTAGAACCTTGAGCTTTTTTGAGGGTATTCCTTTCAACATGACCTTAGCTCCCTTTATACAGAATTTCATGGTTAGTTGTTTGAAATCCCATGAAATTGAACCTAGTTTACTAAGCCACTGGATTCCAAGAACCATGCCACAACTTCCTAAGGGAATGAGCATAACATCAGTAGTAAATTTATGCCCACAGATTGACCAAGTGAACTCCCTGCAAATTGATTGGCACATCAAATGATTACCATCTGCTACTGTGGTTGCTTGTCCACTGATGCTATCAATTTTGCACCCTAACTTCTTAGCTAAGTGAATATCCAAGAAGTTAGGTGTACTGCCTAAATCTACCAGAGTATGTATGTGGTTACCATTCACCATAGCCTTAACCCTCATGGTGTGATAATTCTGACTTCCCGTTAGTGCACTAAAAGAATTGCAGGGTTCAGGTTCAGGAACTTCATCTGCTTCTTCTAGCTGAACTATTGCTACATCCACTTCATCTAGGCCCAGTATTTCAACTATAAAAAGCTATGGTTCTCTGAATTGGCACTTATGGTTTCTATCATAAAGTGCATTACAGTAATAACAAAGGCCTTTAGCTATTTTCTCTGCTCTCACATCAGCAGGGACATATTTTGTGGGTTTATAAGGTTTTGTGAAAGGTTTAGGCAGGATGAGGGGTTTAGTTTGTGGGGTGGGAAGGAGGGGAGGTTTAGTGTTTGTGACGGGGGGTTAGGGTGGTAAGTTTTTGAGAAGGTGGTGTTTAGTTTGCGAGTTTTCTGTGAATTGACAGTGATGGATTCTTCCTGTAATCTGGCATACTCAACTGCATAAGTAATGGTTTGAGGCTTAAAGGCTCGCATAAATGGTCTAATCCCCGGTTTAAGGCCACCAATAAAACTCTCTAACAAATACTTTTCAGGCAATACATAACTGTTTTGCATCATGATAGACCTTAGATTTTCAAATTCATCAACATAAGCCTCAATACTGTCAGTTTGATGCAGCTTATTAAATTCTTCTACCACATTAACTTCCGATTCATCCTTAAATCTTCCATTTAAATCAATCACAAAGTCATTTCAATTTACAGCAGTTCTAGTGGACAAATAGCTAGATACCCAATTTTCAGCCTTGTCAGTCATGTTTAATGAAGCTAAGTCAACTTTCTGATCATCGGGGATTTTACAGAGGGTAAAATACTTACAGCACTTTTTGATCCACAGTCTGGGATTGCTGCCATCAAATTTAGGGAATTCCAGTTTAGTAATATACCCCAATTTAGGCTGATTGGATCGTTCATCAAATCTGGGTGATCTGATTTCCGAAACAACGGGCATGTTTTCCTTAAGGAGATGCATCATTTTTAGAAGCTCATCAAACATCTGATTAGTTGCTGAATTCTGCTCTTCAACTTTCTTTTCCAGGGCCGCTAATTGTGCTTCCATCCTTGACACTCGTCTGGTAACAGAAGGTGCCAGATCTGATCCAACAATAGTTGATGACTTTGATACCAATGACAGGGGTGTATTTCCAGCAACACAAAAAACAAATGCAAATATGATGAAGTTAACAGAAAAGAGAAAAGAGAATGGAAAATAGGAGGGAAGAAACAGAGAATGTAGATGAGAGAAAGAGAAGAAGTTTGTAATTCATTCCTTGAATTTATTTTTGAGCATCACTACTTTTTTTCTGATTTATACTAGCATAGCTTGGGCAAAAGCCATCTCACACACCACACTAATAACAACATTTTCCTGGAATATATAAAAGTGTATACTCCTAGTTCTGAAAACACTTAGTATTTTTCTTTGAATGCTCAGTTCAGTTGTGCACTATGATGAAATGCCTATGAAAGCTTGAGATTATTTGATCCGCTATAGAAGTCCATATGATTGCTTTGGTATTCCTATGGAGAGCTGATTAGGTTGATTCATGAGAGAAATGACAAACCGTGTATCGACTTTACAAACTATATTTCTTTCCTTTTGAATCCATCAATTAAAACATTATTTTTTTCACCCCCAAAAAAATGTATATATATCTTAAAATAATAAATGTTTCCAAAAAATTTCAAAGGAATAAATGCTTTTATCTTTTCATACGAAGATAAATGCTTACCAAAAATGATAGCTGTAACTTATTTTATGTTTTTATTAACAGGTTTATTTTTACTAGACAAACACATCTTTTCTTCCTTCTATTGGTTTGGAGCTGTTGGAAAAGAATGTACTTAGTACAAGGATAGCCTTTTAATTAACCAAATCATTTAAATTTACTACAATTATCATGTTATTTGTAACAATCTATTGCAAAGTAATTGGTACTTTTTCATAGAAATAATGAAACAGTGATGGCATGAATCTGCTGTCAGAATTGTGGTGAATTTGCTTGTGTTGTTTCTCTCGCAGTTTGTCCGTGTATCCTCATTGTAATGTTATTACTATAGAGTCTGCACTTCGAATTTTATGTTGATCTCTTTGCATGAATTTTATTCAAAAAAGATTAAACTATAAAAAACACAAAGCTGATCTCTAAATGCGAATAGGGTTGGCTCAATTGACTGGTAGTTTAAATTACAAGATTAAATGTCATGAGTTCGATCCTCAAGACCGACACTTATTGACATTAATGAACCATGTTAGAGAATGGTTTATTCAACAAAGGGAAATGGGCATTTCAACAAGGTCCATGGATTTTGTAAATTTCATACAACTTTCTAGTAATAATGATAGAAACACACATTCCATGAAACAGATTTATATATGATTGTAAACATTTGCAAAACAGAACCACATTTGACAAAGCCTTTTATACATGGCTATCTGAAAAGATAAATAAAATTATGTAGTATTCTCAGTTGCTTGCAGTTTATACGTGGTGTTTGGCATAGTGCTCACTGTTGCTAATAGTTCAGCATGATGACTATCCCTTACCCATTTACACGGTCCAAATTGTGTGCAGTTTTAACTAACAAGTTTAGCACTTAGTTTGCATGATGTTTCCTATTCCATTTAAAAGCTGCCCACTGTTCAGTTTGCTTAAGCTTACTGCAGTACTTTTAGTGTTCTAATTCTTGCCTTCTTTTGCTGCCTCCACATCCTGCATCAAGCAAAAATGGTTTTGTTATATATATCTTGATATATTTCATTATGCATGGTATTAAAGTTATATTGAACAGAATATATCCTGACCTTTGTGTGGGTAATCAAAGAAAAGTTACATAATGGTACACACACGTTGAAATTATACATGAAAGCACCTTAAAAATACAGGAGAAATAGCTTTACTCCTCTTTTCAGCAGTTCATTTCAATGCGAAGTCAGTGTGCAGCCGATATATAGGATCCTAACCAGATTACATATAATTAATAAAAAGATTTCCAGAGTACAAGATGTTAGATTTTGATGAATCTATCAGTTATGATTTCAGAATTTGAAAAGAATTTGAATGGAATTCGGATATTTGAAAAATGAAGAAAGGTTGTATATTGTTTTATTGATCTTTTGTGTACAGATACAATATTTTGTACACGGCATAGTAGCCTTGCTTTTATACAAACAGAATTATGTTAAGTGGCTGAAAATATGAGCCCATGCCCGCTATCCAAAAAACAAAGAGAGTTATGCAACGGGTAAACTGCATCATCTCATTCATTTCTATACTCCCCCTCAAACCGATATTAGGGCTTCATGGCGATTCAATCCTCTTTGTGTTGGGGAAAATCCCTTCAGATAATCAATCTAAGGGAATAAAAAACCCAATGCAGAGGAAAACAACTCGATCGTGATTGTAGTGAGACGATACAAACAGAGATAAACACCAGAACAGACAGCCAAAGATCTATGCAATGCAGAAAAAAATAAATAACACCAGTATTTATAGTGATCCCACTACCGCGAGGCAGTATACGTCCACTTGGGAAGAGGAAATTTTATTAATCACTGAAAGATTAGAGTTACGAGATTGATTCACTTTTGGAGGCTATACATAAGAAGAATTTACTATACATAAAAAATTCTGCAGAGTTTCAGCTCTCTAGAATAGTTGTCATTGTTGTTCAGAAGCTCCACTATTTATAAAGTGAAGATATGAGGAGGGGTAGCTGCTATGTAGCAGCTTTGGGTTTGGTTCGACGGTCTTGGTTCGACAATCAGCACAATAGCATTTGATTTGGCTTTAACTTGGTTCGGCATCTGGTCTGGCATCGCTTTGATTTGGTCAACTTGGTTCGGCATTTGCATCTGGTCCGGCACTATCTAGTTCGGCATCGACACTTAGTTTGGAAGCATGCTCAAATACCGAAATTTCGTTCGGCATCACTTCTCCTTCACCAAATCACCGAACCAAATTTTTCGTCCGGCAAAACGATTCCACCGAACAAATTACCACCGAACGAGACAACTTTCTTCTCTTCACCGAAGTCACTCACCTCCACCGGACGAACTCCACCGGACCAATTTGGTCCGGCATCTCCTCCACCGAACCAGGCAACATCCTTCTTTGCCGAACATCATCTCCCGAACGAACACACCACCAAACGAGAAATCTCATCCGGTCCTCCACTCCTCCAAACGAAGCCTCAAAGCACTGCGACTTCGCCTCTTCTTCACCACACCTAGGGTTAGGGCTTCTCCAATGGCGGCGCTTCTTCATGAATTCCAAGTATCATCTCTAACAATCTCCACCTTGATACCGAATTCATAACAAGCCTTCCAACTCCATCTACACCTTCATGCTCCAAGCAATTGATACTTAGCAAATGAGCTTCGGCAATGTCATCATCCATTACACTCTGTCAACGAACTTCGACAAGACCACCGTCCGTCAACAAAGTGTTCGAAGTACCCAGTCTGTGTAGAACCTATTTATCTCCACCATGAAAACAAACATCTCCATGAACAATCTCAACACTCCCCCTCCCCCCTCCCCCGCGCCACCCCGTGGCACCTAGCACTTCATTAAGCGAATCAAGTTCGAGCAATGTTCGAACTTAGCAGCAGGCAATGACTTGGTAAACATGTATGCTACATTCTCCTTTTTGTGAACCTTCTGAAGACGAACTAACTTCTCTTCATTCATCGAGATAAGGAACGACTCTCCCACCTCAATATGCTTCGTCCTCGAGCTGAATGCCAGATTTTCAGCTAAATGAATTGCACTTTGATTATCACAATGCACATTCACTCCTTCGTATGCAAAAGCCCAAATCACACAACAATCGCCTCAAGTAAAGCATCCCTTAGCTGCTTCAACCACAACTATGAGCTCTGCCTCTGTAGTAGACAAAGCCACAATCGTCTGCAACCTCGCTCTCCAACTGATCATTGTCCCACCAATGGTGAACACATATCCGGAGATTAACTTCCTTCGGTCTCTATCACCGGCATAGTCGGAATCACAAAATCCAACCAAGCTGAAATATCTTCCTCTGCCGCCAAAGACAAGTCCATGGTTTGGAGTTCCTCTAAGGTATCTAAAGATACACTTCACTGCTTCCCAATGCGTATTTCCTGGATTTGCCATGAACCTACTCACCAATCCAACAGCCTGTGCAATGTCAGGCCTAGTGCAGAACATGACATACATCAAACTGCCAACTGCACTTGCATATGGGACCTTCATCATATAAGCCTTGTTCTTTTTCGAGATCGGAGAGCCTTTACTAGAAAGTTATATGTGCAAAGGCATGGGTGTGCTGATTGCCTTTGCCCATTCCATGCTAAACCGAGCAAGCACCTTTCGAATGTACTTCTTTTGAGTGAGGCTCAAAAGTCCTAGCTTTCTATCCCTTTGGATTTCCATACCCAAAATTTTCTTTGCTTCTTCAAAGTCCTTCATTTCGAATTCCGCTTTTAGCTTTAGCTTCAAACTATTGATTTCGGCTTTATCCTTGAAAGCAATCAACATATCATCCACGTACAAGAGTAGGTACATCCATATACCATTCTTTAAATGCTTGAAGTACACACAAGCGTCTTTGATGCTACAATCAAAATCAAGTGAAAGCATAAAAGAGTCAAACCACTTGTACCATTGTCTAGGCGACTGCTTAAGTTCATACAATGACTTCTTCAATTTGCAAACCCAATTTTCTTTCCCATCTATAACAAATCCTTCTGGTTGTTTTATGTAGATGGTCTCATCCAAGTCTCCGTGCAAGAAAATGGTTTTCACGTCCAGTTGCTCCAGCTCCAAATCATGAGCTGCAACGATAGCTAGCAAAATGCGGATGGACGTATGCCTCACTACTGGAGAGAATATCTCATCATACTTCAATCCATTTCTTTGTGAAAACCCTTTAGAAACTAGTCTAGTCTTGTATCTCACATCATCCTTCACTTTAAACACCCATTTGCAACCTATGGCTCGGCTTTCTTGAGGAGGTGATACCAAATCCCAAGTCTTGTTCATCTTCAATGACTCTAACTCCTCTTCCATAGCGCATATCCACTTCGAAGTGTCACATGACTTCAAAGCTTCATCAGGTCAAGCGGCTCCTTAAGAACCACATGTAGAGCATAGTCAAACTGATAACCAAGGCTATGGTTTGCAAACTGACAATCACCATACCTTTTGGGTGGCCTGATAGTCCTACGACTGACCCGGATAGGTACAGCTTCGCCTAAACTCCTTTCCCACCTCGAACTGAACTTCCTCTAGATTCATGCACATCATCAGCACTACTAGAAAGTACCTGTGGACTATCATGTGATGTTTCATCAACCGCGTTTTCATCGACAGCATCAACACCAACTCTACTCCTTGGCTGGAACACGGGAACTTCTTCCATCTCCTTAGGCCTATTAGAATCTTCTGATGTGGTAAGTAGCTTCTTCTTCGGATTGAACATGGAAGACTCGTCAAAAGTAACATGCCTAGAATGAACAATCTTCCGATCAACAAGGTTTCAAATTCGATACCCGTTGATACCATTGGTGTATCCCATTAGTATGCCCTTGTATGCTCTAGCCTCCAACTTATCATCACCTGCATGGTGAACGTACACATGAAAACCAAAAATTCGGAAGTAACTAAGAAACACTGCTTTACCTCTCCACTTCTCTTCTGGAATCTTCCCATTTATGGCTGAGCATGGAATTCGATTTATGATATGCGCCGCAGTTGATAATGCCTCTGCCCAGAAGCCTCTAGACAAGCTCACTGTCAATCTCAAGAAACGAGCCTCCTTCAGTAGAGTCATGTTCATCCTTTCTACAACCCCATTGGATTGTGGATCTCCAGGAAAAGTGAAATATCTCTGAATGCCATGTTGTCTACAGAAATCGAGGAACTCTCTAGAGACAAATTCACCGCCATTATCAGATCTCAGCACCTTCAACCTAGAACCAGATTGGTTCTCAACGAGCGCTTTCCAGTCTTTGAACTTCTCAAAACTTTCTGATTTGGCTTTCATCACATACACCCATACTTCCCGAGAAAAGTCATCAATGAAAGAGATAAAATTCTTTGCTCCTCCAAGAGAAGGAGTATCAACCGGTCGCCAAACATCTGTATACACGTACTCAAGTACTCGCCTCGATCTATGAAGTCCAGCTCCAAAAGATACTTTAGTTTGCTTTCCTAACACACACTCCAAGCAAAAGTCCATCTTGTTGAAGCTTTCTCCTTTGATCATCTTCCGTCTTCGAAGCAACTCTAAGCCCTTCTTTGAAATATAACCCAACCTGAGATGCCAAAGCTTTTAGCATCCAATGCACGATAACTGTCTACTCTCCAAGAACTGTGGTTCCTTTCAACAAATGCACATTCGAAACACATCTCCTTTCATAATAACTAGTGCACCTCTCGAAACCTTCAAACTATTCTTCTCGATAGTTGCCTTGCATCCCAAAGATGCCAATTGTTCTAAAGAAATTAAGGACTTTCGAAAACCTAGAACATACCGAACACTTGTCAAAGTGCGTATCACTCCGTCAAACATCCTGATCCTCACTGTACCTTCACTCATTGCTCTACAGCTAGCACCATTACCCATAAGAATAGAGCTTCCCTCTCGTCCAACGAAAGAACTAAAGTAATCC